>CM073570.1:4205000-9005000 GCA_037074615.1 Leucaena leucocephala | reverse complement strand
GGTGCCCAGTACTTTTTTGTGAGAATCCAACTCTCACTTCCCCTTATAACTCGTAAGGTTATCTAGTGAGAATCTCTCTCACTCCTTATACCCATAAAGTTACAAACACTCAAGAATTCACTTGAGCAAATTAGATAATGATTTATATAGATGAAACTCTCTCAGTATAGTGAATTTTGATACACACTTAAGTTCAAGCTCTCATGTTTCTCTCTTCTAAGAAAATAATATGCTCTAAATAAAAAGATGAGAAACAGAGTGTAACAGAGACTATCACTGTGTATGCTAGTAGTGCATTGTAAACATCTCTTTTTAAGCCTCCCAACTTCTTCAGCTTTCTCAATTTTGCTTCTTCTTCTTTTATACTTTGTTCTTCATAATTCCGTTGAAGCCTTGAAGTAGTCGTTAAGATAGTCGTTTACTTAATATAGTTGTTATTGCTGACATGGATATCTAATGACTTTTGGCTCTTTATTGATGTCTTCATTTGATCTTGTTTTAACCTATAGATGATCTTAAAAATATGCTTTAGAAAAGATATATAATCAATGTAAGTATAGAGTAAGTGTTTTCAAATGATTTAGAACTAAAGATCAAAATATGATAAAGTTTGGTTTAAAACACTTTTTGTAAAATGGCTTGACTTATCAAAGAGTTTATTGAAAAATACCTTTATTGAAAATGTCTTCGATAAATTGCTAAAGAATTACATTTGAAACAGTTAAAATCTTCTCGAGCAATTCTTCAATAATTAGCCTTATCAAAAAGGACTTCGATAAATCTTCAATAAATTGTAAACAGATAGTTAATGATTTATCGAATAGTTTTTTGATAAATGTCTTTATCAATAAATTCTTTAAAAAATATTATTTCAAACATATGCTTTCAGATTTATCGATATATTTCTCAAAACATCATTTATCAAAGTGTTATTCGATAAATGGACTTGTTGAATAGTTTATGGATAAATGCTTAGCATTCCTTTTATTTCTCAAACAAACTTTCAAGCATTCTGATATTTCCAAATCATATATTATATCATATTTGGAAACTCAAGTTCATATGATCATGTTAACAAATAAGATCAAAACTCAAGATCATTTATCATCAAATTAAATTAGATAACCAAATCATAAGCTTTAAAAGTTATATCACTTAAGAACAAAGCTTATAAAGATCTTTTCAGCAAACATGAACAGGCTAAAAATTCATGAAGATTATTTATCCAATCAAATCAAAGTAATTCATAATTTCAACAATGTCATTCACAGACTATTAATTATATATCAGTTTAAACTTGACATAAGGATCTTAGCGAAGATGTCTTTGATAAATATCTTGATTTGAATAGTTTATTAATAAGAGCATAATGAATTATTCTTTTAATCTTTTATGAATAAACTTTTCTTCATAGATTCAAGATGTATCAAACCATAGATGATTCAAACAAATCAATTAAGCATTATAAAAAATGAATGATCATCAAAACATTTCAAACAGTCAAATCAAATCCAGATTCCAAAGATCAAATTTGAATTTGAATTTGAAAAGTAAGAACTTATATTTTCTTTCTTTGATTTGATCTTATATAAATTTGTGAATTGAATTGGAAAAACTTATATTTTCTTTCTTTCTTTTATTTGATCTTATATAAATTTGTGACACAAGATTCCAAAGATCAAATTGACAACAAAGTAATTATATCACTTATAAATATTATTTATCAAAAACTCAAACTCAGTGATCTGAACTGTTTTAAAATATTTTTAATGATCATATTTTAAACCTTTAAAATTTCCAAATTTCTGATCATAAGGTTTTACAGAACATAATATCAAAAACAAAGTGGTAGAATATATAAAAATATTTACCAGTACTTTAGAAAATCTCATAAACTTTTCCTTATTTATTGAAGAGGTATTCGATAAATCACCTTATTGAATAGTATTTTAATAAATGAATCTTTGAAAATAGAATATTTTCTTTTGAAAATTAGAGTTGATTGATCAAACTTCTTATCGATAAATCCATTATTTGATCAATTCTTCGATAAAACTTGTCATAAAATCTTTTCGCAAAACATTTCACAAACTTAGTCTCTACAAAACTTATCGAAAACTTCTTCGATAAATATCTTTATCAAATAGAGCTTTGAATAATTCTAGTTTCAAAACATCAACTCAAAATTTTCACATATTGATTTATTTGGTAATTCAAATAACGATTATCAAAATTAACAAATATTAAACCAAAAGAAACTAAGCTAACCCATAGCAGGGTGAAGCTAACTTAGGTCGATTCACAATGAGCCTAAATAGATGCTAAAATACCAAATTAATCCAATGAGCTACAAATTAATAAATTAATTAGATGAATTGTGAGATGAGATATTGACTAAATTATGAATGTAAATTCTTTGCTATTGTTTATGATTTTAGGTGTTTATGATTATGAGATGAATCAATAACAAGTGTGTTTTCTTAGAGATTACCTTACCTTCATTATCCACAAATATCTTGAGTTAATTAGTTGAATTACAATGTGTTAACTAACAACTAGCCAGCTAAATCTCAATCAAAACTACAACTCACAGACATTGAATAGAGAATTATGAATTATTCAACTTAAGAGATAGAAGAAGATGAATTTAAACAAATACAACTGTACTCTGTTATAGAATTACTCTAATTAACCACAACCATGTCCAACTAGTTCAAGGATGAGAATCAATCAAAGCATTAATTATGTAGAAATAGGAAATTCAACTCAGTTCCCTAATTATTAATCATCTACTAACCCTAATTGAATCAATAATTCCAAAATTAACTGCATCAACTCGATACAATCAAATTTAAATTAAAGATGCAATGAACTCCCTATTTCAGATCAAGGATTCTGGTTCACCATTATCTTCAAAGAGATCACAATAACTCTAGCCTTCAATTGCTGTCAAGACTTCAACAGCAGTAATAAAACCAGCAGCAGTCATGGTAAATGTAGAAGGAGAATATGAAGATAGAAATAGAACTTTCCTCTAGTTATAGTGCTTAAAATAGAGGAAAGTTGCAGTATAAGAGGGAATATAAGGGATGGCGTTAGGAGAAAGATGGATTTGGATGGAATGAGATCTATGAAAGTGAATGATGGCATGTGAAAGATGATTATAGAATGATCTGGGAGCAGTGTATGGATACGTGATGTGAATGGAATGGGCAGAAGCAAAATATGTGTGTTGTGTATCTGATAGGATCTGGGATGATAGATAGAGTGTAGTATATATAGGAGTAATATGGAATGAGTGAATGTCAGCTGAGATGGCGTGAATGTGAGCTAGCTGAATGAGTGAGCATGTGTTATGCATGACAAATAGCTGTTGTGCGTGAGGGTCCTTTCAGAAGGTGTGTAGTGATATGTGTCATGTGTGAATTCAGTCCCCTCTTCATCACATGTGACTTACAATAAAAATGGAATTCTATTTCTCCCTCAAACTGTCAGCATATGCATCAAGCTCTGTTGTTCCCTTTTCTCCTTCTAGTTGTCACTATTTTCCACCTTATCTGTTGGTTGGTTACAACATTTTCATGTAGTAAGAATTTAAAAGATATCAATCATTTATCTAATAAGATAATATTTTAGTATATGATCAAAATTATATCAATTAATTATCCATTGTCCTAATTTTATTTTATCAATCAATTGATCAACATATTGATAAATGGTGACAAAAATCAATAATAAATCTTAAACACACTAAAATCAATACAAATAAGAGTTTATCAGTACAATATTGTGCTAAATGTGAAATTGCTTAGAAGAGAACTCAAGAGTTAATGAAAACTCTTGAAAGATTTACTAAAGGTAACAAAATGTTTAAAGTGATCTTAGGAAATTAGAGATGCATCTCTGAAAAATCTGGAATTGGATATGATCTAACTCTAGACAAAAGGAAAGGAAAGAATAATGGAGAAAAATCATATTTAAACTACTTTAGAAGCTCTATTCAAACATATAATCCTTTTGCTAAATTTATATACTATAACTTTAAGGGTCACAATGCTTCTTCTTGTTATCACAAGAGGAAAGGAACCTACAGAACATTAACATGGGTATATAAAGGTACTTGAGTCAAAAGTTTGTCGGGAACTAATCAGGACCCAAGAAGATAAGGTACCTACAACCATATGATCTTTTTCACAGGTGTGTCTCAAAGTATCCAAGATAACTAAGTAGTATATTGATAGTAGATGCTCAAGGCATATTATTGGAGATACTGATAAGTTCTTCTAGCTTACACCTAAAGAAAGAGGAAAAGTTAGTTTTTGAGAAAATTAGTTTGGAACTATTGCCAGAATCAGTGAAATTGGAAGTAAAGATGGCATGAAAATTGAAGATGTCTACTACGTGAATGGATTATGCCATGCCATGCTGAGTGTCAGTCAAAGTGTGGACAAAGACAACTTGGTGATGTTCGATTTTGAAGAATGCATGATCATCAACAGAAAGACTTGGCACTCAACAAAGAAGAATTAAAAACTAAACTCATAGCACCAAGAGATGGTAAGTGCTACACAATTTCTATTAATTCAAATCCATTTTAAAATGTTTTTATGAAAACAATCAATGAAAGTTGAATTTGGCATAAAAGATTAGCTTATGTTAATATGAGTCAAGTTTCAAAATTGATTAAAAAAGATATAACAATCGATTTACCTAAAATAAATTTTGAAAATATTGTTTGTGATATCTACCAAAGGGGAAAATCTTATTTTAAATCGAAAAAGATAGTCTCAACTGAAATATCACTTTAAATACTTCATATAGAATTAATTGGTCTAGTAAGAGTCAAAAGTTTCAAAGAAAATTTGTATACTCGTGTGATAGTCGATAATTGTTCTAAATTTGTTTGAACTTTATTTCTTTCTTCTAAAGATGAAACATTTAAAGCATTTGTTATTTTTGCTAAAAATGTCTAAAATGAGAAATGTATCTATATTGTGTCTATCAGGACTGATAATGGAGGAGAATTTGAGAACCATGAATTTGTCATCTTTTGCAAAGAGCATGGAATCAACTATAACTTTTCAGCTCTATGTACACCTCAACAAAATGGAGTTGTAAAAATGAAGAATAGAGTCCTCATTGACATGTGTAGATCTATGCTTAACGAGAAAGGGATTTCTCAAGTCTTTTGGGCAGAGATAATGGGTATCACATGTTATATATCAAACAAAGCCTACATCAGAAGCTTGCTTGAGAAGACACCCTACAAGCTGTATAAAGGAATAAAGTTAAACATAGCTCATATGAGGATCTTTGGAAGTAAATGCTTCATCCACAACAACAATAAAGATAACTTGAGTAAATATGATCCTAAATCTAATGAGGTATATTCTTAGGATACACTAGTCGTAGTAAAGCTTATAGAGTTTTCAATAAAAGAACATTTTGTTGAAAAGTATATTTTGATAATGACAAAATAACAAAAAGTTTTCAATAAATTGTCAAATGATATTTAAAACAATCAAAACATATTGCTATGCATAAATGTTGTTAAAAGAAGAAGTTAATCGATTAATGTCAATTAATTGATTGGTTGTTTAGTTAATGTAAAGACAACATTATATTTTATAAAGAAAAATAAATAAATTGATTAATGAGTGACCATTAATGGATTAAGTATTCGATTAATGTCAAGAGCTTGCCTTCTGGAATTGAATTGATAAGTCGATTAATATATTGGTTAATTGATTAATTGTAATTAATCGATTAATCTTTTGAGAGCATATTCTCTATTGACTAAAGATATTGCTATTAATCTATTAGTTAATCGATTAACTTATATTAATCTGTTAAATATTCAATTAATCAGTGAAGTTTCAATTTTGTGAAATATAAATATAAATCAATTAATCGATTGGTTAATCGATTAATTAATATTAATAGATCAATTGTTCGATAATATAAGTTGAAATATTTTTGAAACAATTCTCTAAATATATTAATCGACTAAACATTCTATTAACTAATATTAATCTATTAATATTGGAAAATTCAAATATTATTCTATGTATTCAATGAAATTGAAATTATATCTCTTTGATCTATATTTGTATAATAGATTAGATGCTTAAGTATGCTTAAATTCACACCATTCTTCTTAATAAATTGTTTGGGAAACTTTCATTACTAGAATAACTTATATATACTTGAATAATCAAGATCAATGTGATGCTCTGTTTCAGTATTTCATACATTGAACTAATTAATCGATTAGTTAATCAATTAATACAGCATATTTTAGAAAAGTCATCTCTGATTAGAACTTGATCTTTATAATATAGAGGAATGTGAAGAATGCATTGGAAGAAGAAGGAAATCAAGTTCAAAAATCAAGAAATTTATTGAACTCTTGATCGAATAAATAAAGGAGTAAAGGGATAGCAAAGAGAAAAGATGATAATCGATAAAACAACTCAAATACACATGTTTTGCTAAATTAATCAATTAACTAATGGATTAATTACTTCATTTTCATTACTCTGCTATGCTCTGCTTTGACATAGGTTGAGATTTTGACCATATCTCAAGATATACTTATCCGATTGAGATAAAACTTAATTCATATAAAACTAGACTACAAATGCAGTTCAATGACACCAATTTCATCATCAAAGAGTCTCATATAAGGGAGATAGCCATTCACAATATGGAACATAGGATTAACATTTTGGCCATAACCTCTACTCACTAAATTAATCATATCTTTCTGTCTACAATGATATTTGGAGTCAAAATTGATTCATTGGCAAATAGACACATAAAGCTTTATGAGAATAGGTTATTTACTATATTTCAAGTTAAATAGAGAAAGTTTGAAAATTGAAAGAAGACCATTGTTCTTCAACTAAGAGAAAATCAGAAGATGGAAGAAAATCAAGTGTTGAACAATTATTACCAGAACTTCTCTTGATTGTGTCAAACTTCATTTAAGGTATCCAAAGACATGATTAGAATGAGTATAAAGATTAAATCCAATGAACTCTTAACGGTAAAAAGACACTTTGTGCAAAAACATTAACGTATAGTTCCAACGGTCATATTCTTAATAGAAGAAAAAAAGCTCAAAGGAGAAATAGATTATACTCAACAGTCAAATGCTCAACTTCATCTCTAAATAAAAGAGCATTCAAGAAGCTGAAAGAGGAGCTATGAATGCATAATCATAATGCTAAAATATCGTCAAACTAAGAAAGCCTCCAACTCTTTGTTCTTCATATATCATTACTTACAAGAGAAAAAATGTCATGTACAAAAATGTTTTATTTGCTCTATCTGAGAGAGATTGATATACCTCCATTCTTTTTCTTTTATGAGAGCAAACATTGGAATCAGGGGATTCAACATTAGGTTATGCTCATATCTGATTAAGGGGGAGTGTTGCCACTAGAAGTATGGTGTAACCTCTAGTTTGAAGTACAATTTGAAGCATTCATTTCAAATATTGAACCCAACAATGTTGATAAAGCTTTATCAGATACATTCTGAATAGAAACTATGTAAGAAGAGCTGAACCAATTTGAACATAATCAAATTTGGGACTAAGTACCTAGGCCTACTTACCATCTGGTTATAGGTACTAAATATGTATTTAAGAATAAACTCGATGAATATGCAGTCATCTGAAGAAAAAAAGATAGATTAGTTGCAAAATGCTATAATCAGGAAGAATGAATTGATTATGATGAAACATATGCTCCAGTGGCTAGATTGAAAGCTATACATGTGTAATCTTAGCCTTTGAATGCATCAAAGATTTCAAATTGTATCAAATGAATGTTAAAAGTTATTTTCTTAATGGATTTATTATAGAAGAAATTACATTGAACAACCCCTAGTTTTAAAAGTTCTAAACATCTTGACCATGTTTATAAACTGAAAAAAGCTTTGCATGGTCTGAAGCAAGCTCCAAGAGCTTGGTATGTGCAACTCCTTACTTTTCTTTTAAATAAAAGTTTTAAAAGAGGAAAAGTATATACAACTCTTTTTATTAAAAGAAATAATAAAAAAGGTTTGTTAGTAGTTCAAATTTATGTTGATATTACTTTTTGTGCTACTAACGAAGATCTTTGCCAAGAGTTTGCTAAGATGATGCATGGAGAATTTGCAATATCAATGATGGATGGACTCAACTTCTTTCTCAAATTATAAATCAAACAGAAGAAGAATGACATATTAATCTCACAGACAAAGTATTTAAAAGAACTTATGAAGAAATTTGAGTGGACTAAGCCAAGAGCATGGTCACACCAATGAGTTCAACCATTCAACTAGATATAGATGAGAAGGGAAAAGACTTTGATATCAGGAAATATTGAGCTATGATTGGGTCTCTACTATATCTTACAACAAGCACACCAGCATTTAGTATAGCGTAGGTATATGTGTAAGATATCAAGCAGCACCCAAGGAATCACATGTTGAAGCTATAAAAAGAGTATTTAGATATATTTTTGGAACCTTCAACCTTAGAATATGGTTTACCAAAGGAGGTGGAGAATTCCTAGTCACCTACTCAAATTCAGATCAACCTGGTTGCAAAATTAATAGGAAGAGCACCAATAGATTATGTCAATTTCTTAGTGATTGTTTTGTTTCTTGTTTCAATAAGAAACAATACACTGTTGTGATATCATTAGCTGAAACTGAGTATGTAGGTGTGGGAAGTTGATGTGCACAAGTATTATGGTTAAAGAAATAGCTACAAGATCTAGAAATTCAGTCCAAGGAAATACCAATTCTCTGTTATAACACGACAACCATCAACTTGTCAAAAAAATATGGTACTTTATTCAAGAACGAAGCACATGGAAATAAATCATCATTTCATCATAGATCATGTGCAAAAGAAATAAATCAAAGTATAATTCATTCTAACTCATCTACAACTAGTTGACATTTTCTTGGAGCCTCTGGCAAAGGAGCAATTTGATTACATCATAAGAGAATTGGGAATAGTGAATCCCAATGAACTGTAAAAGGATTATAAATTAACTTAAATTATTTTATTCTAATTCAAATTTTAATATTTTGATGATTAACTAACTTACGCATCAGAGTATTTAGAAATGTGTTTTGCAGGAAAGTTATTGATAATTGATTGATAAATTCTTCGATAAGAGAATTATTAGAAGACTTGGATAAATGGAAGAAAGAATTTATGAAATAAATCAGAAATTTGTCAAAGAAATTATTGATGAAGGGTCTTATCAATAAGACCTTGGAAAATTAAAGAACTTCTACAACTGACTTAATGGTAATATTTATTGAACCATTTATTGATAAATACTTATATCGATAAAGGTTTCGATAAATAAGAGGTAAAAAGTAAAGTTTCTTATTCTTTTCTTCTTCTTCAATAAATTGAAGTTCATCGAAAAGTTTTTTAATAAGAACACTTATCAAAAAGATATTTGATAAATGAAATAAGTTTGAAGTGTTTAATACTAACATTTATCGAACACCTCTTTAAAAAGGCTAAAAGATATTCAATAAATGAATTGATTTGGTAAAATTATTTATTGTGTCACATAATGATATTTATCAAACACCTATTCAATAAGGGTACTTATCAAAAGGCTCTTTGATAAATAAATTGTGTATGTGGGTTAAAGTACTAACTTTTATTGAATAGCTCTTCAATAAAGGAACTTATCGAAAAGGTCTTCAATAAAAGCGCAGATTTAGTAAAGTTATTTTTTATCATTATATCAATATTTATCTTTAAAACTTTGAATAGGGGTCTTATTGAAGTGATTATTAATAAATCATTAGTTATAAAACAAAATCATATTGTTACTATGTCAGTTCATTGAAACCCTATATGAAAAATTACCAATTTCTTTGAAACCAAATTCCATAACTTCTTTCTAATCTTCAATTCACCTCTTAAAACCACCGAAAAATTCCTCCCCAAGGTCTCCTCCCCAGTGTGATATTCAATGTTTATCATCCTCACTCTTCTAAAGAGAGCTAGACATCTTTCCTTCTTTAATCTGAGTAGTCAAGAGTAGGACTCTTGAGCAGGATTTTAACTTTATAGGAAGTAAGGGGGAATAAGAGAAAGACAATCTCTTATACTGAGATACCAAGAGCCCATGAATCTTGTAGGATAGTAGAACACTCAGAGGAGTTATGAGGACTAGATGTAAGCCAAGTGGTTTGGCTGAACCAATATAAATTGTCTGTGTGCAATATCTCACTTATCTGCTTCCTTCATTTTCCTTCATTTGTGATATCTTTCTTAACCTAATCTTTTTATTTCTATTTAAATTTAAAATTTTCAATATCACCCAATTCACCCCTTCTTGGGTGAAACACCCATTTTGACAAGCCAGCTCAGCCCCAATAAGACCAGCAAGAGGCCCTGCAAGATAATTAAGATGATGTTGATTATGTCCCTTACCCCTGATTTCTGCCCTTCCCATATTGACTTTCAATAATTTAGATTTTTCTATATTATGTTTTATTTGTGTTATGCACATTGATAAAAAAAGGTGTGCGAAATGTACTATATACGTTGCTCAATGAAGTCAAAAAGTTTAAAGACCATCTCACAGTTAGAAGATATTTATGAGCTTGGAGAATTCATGAAGAGACTTGCCCAAATGAAAATGACAAGTTTCAGCTAGCTAAATTTACACTGACGAAGTAAAACAAGGACTTTTGACACTGAAGAACATTAAAGTACCTTACAGATATTCTAGAAATATATCAAGGAGTATCGATCTGCAAACTTGAAAGGTTGCTAGGTTAGATTCATGACTCTCATATTCTTATGCAATAGTTACTTCTATTGGCTTTAAGAAATACACTTCCTTATAATGTATCAATGGTTTTTGTGGAGCTATATTATTTTTTTAGGAAGTTGTGTGAGAAAGTCTTGATACCGAAAAAGCTCGATCAACTACAAAATAAAATAATTCTTACACTTTAGCACTTAGAAATGATATTTCCTTTATCATTTCACTATCATAATACGTAATGATGATGACCTGTATATAGATGAACTCAAAACTCTTTCCCTCGATCCATTAGACCATGCAAGAAGGTTTAGTGCTTATAATGTCAATGGGTTCAAATTGTGTACAGTTGCAGTGATTAATGATTGCTCACACAAAACTCTAGAGTTTGTGGCATATTCAGGATGAGATGTTATGCTAACATTAGTGATGGTGACATGCATTTTGGAGGCATTACTTACTATGGAAAGCTAATTGACATGGTTGAGTTAAGTTATGAGCTTTTCACTATAACTATATTCAAGTGCTCTTAGGCAAAATGACAACTTCACGGGGACTCACTACTACCACTTGGGCACCCTCTTTTAATTTTTCTAGACTCATTCATATGGAGGAATATGAAGATGATGAGCCATATATTCTTGCTTTTGAGGAACATCAGGTTTACTATGTCAAGGACGCAAAACATAAAGACTAGAATATGGCCGTCCACTTCAAGACACGAGATCTTTATGATATGGGTGGTGGTGTCATTACTTATAATAGTGAGCCCTTCCAATTGACGAATTTTGAAAACTTATTTCCTCAAGGAGCCGATAATTTAGCCATTGTCAGGGGTATATCTTTTATTAAATTATTTAAAAATTAACTACTATTTTTTTCTAAATATATTTAATTATTAACCTAATAATAAGTTTTTAAAATATATCCTTTTAGGCAGGATGATGATCAAGAATAACAGTTTCAAGAATTTTTATCACTCATGGAATAATTTATTTTTCATACATAAATATGTAAAAATAAAAATTGGTTCAATGTTTAAAAAAAATTAAAAAATTTACAATTTGTAGCTATTTAGTGAACAACTAGAAATTATTCGGTTAACAAAACCGTTACAGAAATCCCTCATACACCTCTCTATATATTATCTCACATCATCATTTATTCACTCTCTCATTTCTTTTTCTCCTTCTCCTCTCCTTCTTTATAATTTCGTCTTCACTTCTTGCTCTCATACGGTTGTTTCTTCTTCTTCTTTATATGTTAAGATGATATTCAAGTTATAAATCTTAATTTGTTTTATATATATATTTATAATTTACTAACCTACTTATTTATTTATTTTAGATTTTCTTTTTTTATATTTGTCATGGCCTCTTCAACCAATCAAACAACTTCTTCAATTTAAGAATTGAAGTTAAATACTATAAATTATCTCATCTCCAATTCTACAATCTCTAACTCAACTACCTTATCAAATTAAATTCAGTTCATATGATACAATCATAATTTAATTACTTATTATTTATCACAAAATTCTAATATATAACATGTAATACTTTGCTAATTACATATATCAATATAATTATCTAATATAATCTATTTAATAATTTCTTAATGAATAATATTACATTTTATACTAATGGAAAATTTTGAATTTTACTTTTTACAGCTGGATAACAGTTTGTAACAGTTCTAAAACTACTAGAAAAATACAAAACAATGAGAAAATTTTTAAAAAATCTAAATTTTGTTCTTAATGGCGTTAAATTTCTAGCGGTTTCTAACGGCTACAAAAAAATAGTGCCATCTTGAAAATTTCATTTCCTACCAACAAAATTTTGTGCAAGAAATTTCTAGGGATTCCTTTGACTGCTACAAATTATTTTTAAATTTCAATTTTCACCTTATTATTTTCTAACGGTTTTAAACTGTTACTAACATCATCATATTCGTCTTCTTCTACTATGTTTTTTCTAGAGTTCAATAGAACCACTAGAAAGCTTCAAGTGTTTGGACTATCGTGAGTAGCAGTATGAAGAATAGCTAGAAAACAGTTTCTTTCACCTTATTTTTAACTGTTGGTCCAATCATTAGAAATGTTTTTTGTTGCAGTTAAAACCACTAGAAATACCATAGAATAATCACTGCAAATTACTTTATTTTTTTGTGAGTGATTTGGGAAGAAGAAGAACGTACATCATTGGAGGAAATGGAGGAAGTAACGGCAGATGAGCTAGATGTGCAACTGTGTCAAAGGAATCTCGCCGAATCAGGTGAAGCCATGACGGTGTTCAAGGTGTTGGGGTCTGACGATCGATAGGGTAGGGGAGACATGTAAGGATGGGGTGAGGAAGATGACGGGGTAGGGCTTGAGTATGGGAGCTAATTGAGAAAAACGATGGAGAGAATGGGGTCGAGGACTTGGGTAGGGTTTTCGTTGATCAGATTTTTTAATTTTGAAGACTGTTATGTAGCACTTGCCCAGATAAATGCTACACGTGATCATGTTTTTATTTTTCAAAAAACAAATTAAAGACTATTATGATGCACTTGGTTGGGAAAGCGTAACAATAAAGTTAGTAATTTTTCTTTTTTACTTGTTATGAACACTCGTAGCATATTTTTAGGAAAACGCTATGTAAGGGCGGGAGTGGATCCTCTCATCATTGATTCTCTCCTCATATCGTTTCTCTATTCTTTGCCTTGCCTCCTACATTTGTTACCCAATTTTTTAAACATTTAAAAAAATAAATATTCTAAATAGTTTTTAGTAGTATCAAGTATTTTTAAATAATTTTTAGTCTACTCAATACTTAAATATTTTTTTGTAACACTCAGAATATAATATTTAGCATCCTTAAATACTTTTTTATTAACACTCAATATTCTAAAAAATATTTTAAGATATTAAATAAAATAAAAATTATTTTAAAATATTGGGGGTTAATAAAAAAATTATTTTAAGGTGTTAAATATTATATTCTATGTGCTACTAAAAAATATTTAGGTATTGAGTGAACTATAAATTATTTAAGAATACTTAATATTATTGGAAAAAAATATTTTAGAATAATAATTTTTTTAAAAAAATATTTAAAAGAGGGGTAACAATAGAGGAGATATGAGGTAAGATAAAAGATATAAGTGACAAAGATAGATGAGGAGAAAAGTGACAAAGAGAATTGGGATCCGTATGAGGTATTTTGTTTCTTTTTCTTGTTACAAATTTTTTAGAAAGGGATTGAGTTTACCTGATCTAATAGCAGAGTAAAGTCTCCCTTCCTCCTAAGTAATACCAATATCGGGTAAGGCGAGCCGTTTATTATCTTCAGACGTAAACCTAAATACTTAAGAGTTAAAAGGTCTCCCCAAGTATTGTGATTAAAATTATAATAAAATAATAATCTATTAATTGCAACAATTGGTCCAAATTTCTTTTATGCAGAGTCGAGTCCAATAAGCGCTATATAAGGGGTGCTACAAAAGATCCATTGTTAAAGAACTTGAATTACAAAAACTTGTTAATGGCGATCATTTCCATCAATCTAAAAACAAACTGGATCTAAGAAGTTCAATTTCCTAACTGAAATATATATAATTAAAGGCCTAATAACTCGTTACATGGCCCAATTAGATAACTCATAACTAGTCCGAGTAATATGTTATTGGTTAGGCCTATTGAACTCATAATGTCTAATATAAGCTAACTAATTAAATTACCCAAAAAAAAAAACTTGATATTGTTGGTAGATATAGAGGGTACCACTTATACTTTACCTAAAAATACTAATTAAATTAACAAAGAAAGCTCCATCAATAATCTAACTCTCGTACTACACCCATCGAGAGTAATTAAATGTTATGAATTATAATCCAACATGATTGTATTGAACCAGAGATTTGAGAGGCACTCCCTCCTTTACTTTATGAAAAAAAACATCTAATTAACAAGGCATAGTCCAAAAATAAAAAATTCACTAAATTACTTATATAATTTTTAATATAAGAGTTATTTAAACTTTTTAGATAGATTAATAAAGTTAAATAAATTAATTATGACCAAATATTATTTCTCAAGATAAATTCATATTATATATTTTTTAATATACTTAAATTAGTTAGCTAAATTTTATATTAATTATAATTAATAAAGAGATCCTAGCCTTTGAAATTCAAAATAGCCAACAGAACAAAATATAATTAGAAAAACAGGGAATTCTTGATCTTTTCCTTAGACGAAAATTGACAACTATGCTCACCATGTTTTCTTAAAAAGTCCTGAGACTCCTATCCATTGGATGTCTTTTGGTCTCTTCACGAATAAATTATGACCCTTAAATCTCTTTTGGGTCACATCACGCTTTAATTAAAAAAAACAAACTAAATGGATCATTAAGATAAGTTGTAACATAAAACTAATTCACGTGATATGTATAAAACTTAGGCCCATGAAAATAACATCCAAAATATGTAGAAAATGCACATGTGGCTACGTTTCATGAGGAGACAAGAAAAATAAAAATAATTTTAATTAAAATGAAATTTGAGTTCAGAAAAATATAATTTATTTAATTAAAAAGTCATCCTTTTGGATACTTGGAATTCTCTAATTTAATCCATCGCATAACTCCATGATGAAAACCAATTTCTCATAATAAATAAAAATACTAATCCCCTTGAAAATTAGGAAACTCAAAATATTTGCAATTTGACCACAAAAATTTCAATATTTATACTATTTTCCAAAAATCAATCAGTAGTTCAAATAATGTCTAAAAGACCAAATTTAGCTCAAATTCATCATGAAAATCGTAAAAGAAATGTAGAATAAAATATAGACAAATCATGATTTATAACTGGAATTGAACTGAAGTCTCCAATATATTTAGAGTTAGCTGAAGCTGAATTAATGGCTAATAAAGCTAGGATTTAAGAAACAAATTTTTGCAGGAAAAAAAAAGAACAACAGATTGAAAACGGGTGCGAAGTCCTTTGTTGGAATAATCACATGCAACTCCTGCGCATAAATAATTGAATCTCAGTGAGGTTGATTAACATCATTGAAAAATAAAAGGCAACTTGCGTGGTGGCGGTGGCACGCATAATAATAAGAAGAAAAGGATATGAGATTGGTGAGCGAATTGTCAATTGTGGACAAGCACAGATTTTGAAGTTTATCTTAAACTCGTCCTTTCCTCTTAATAGTGAAAACTTTGGCGTCACGTAACATTTTCATCAAAACAAAACAAAACAAAACAAAACAAAACAAAAAAACAAGAAGAAGAAGAGGGAATGCTTCGCAATCATTAAAGAATTGGACCGCACGCCTCAGTTTAGATCAGAAACTATTTTCATGATTCAGTCAGGTTAATTCGATATTAAGCAGCTATTAAATTAGAATATAGTATTAGATCAGGAATCAGAATTGTTTTTAGGATATTGGATAGGTTCTATGTTGGATAGAAAAAAGACTAAAAAAATTTAAAAATATATAAAAAAATCAACTCTCTCAAAAAGCCCAATTTGTTTTTAGCCCCTTTATAGAGATCTATATAATGTTTTTTTTATTGAAAACTTCATATAAAATAATAATATATTAAGTTGACAAATAACTAATAAAAGTTAGTATGAATAGTAAGTATTTTAATATCGCTTAAACGAGGTCTCGAGTTCGAGTCGTGGCATATGCAGAAAATTCTCATTGGAATACTCACCTACCATAGTCAGGTGCATGACGCGGGTCGAATCCGAATGTAATCGGGACAAAATTCTAGTAAACTGAGTAGGTAATTAAAATAAAAAAAAGTTGACAAATAGACTTATTATATTGATTTATTTCTTATATATATATTATTAAATATACATCAAAATTTGTTAATAGTTAGTCTAACTGGTTGAACCATGAAAACCAATGTCAGTTGCCTTTTCTAGTTTAGCATCTCATCCTATTTTCAAAACATTGATGATTTGTTAATTGGATTGAGAAAATTTAATTTTTTAATCTTATATACTTTGATATCACCTGAAAAAAACTTATGTACTTAATATACTTTTACTAAATTAAATTAGAAGAAAATTTAGATCCAATTATTTGCATCAATTTCATTAAGTTTTCCAATTTTAAGTTACCATGTATCTTTTTTTTAATATATTCTTTTAATTTAAAGTGAAATAAAAAATAGTACATATGGTTAAGGATAATTGAAGAATTTAACGGCAAAAGAATTGATGCAAATATGGTGCATTAAATTATAACATGTAGATTTAAATGAGTGATAAAACTCGACCAAAAAAATTAGTGATAAAACACATAACGCATATGGAAGATTTCATTTTTTGATTAATATACAAGGAGATTTATGTGGATACTTAAGAGGGATGGGCATTTTAGTTTTTTTTTTATCCCAACCATAAACTAATTCATATTTGAATAATATTTAGGAGATAACTTATTGATAAAATTTTCAGTCGGAATGTTTAAAATTTACAATTTCCATTCACTTGGTGAGAAGCTAGGGGTGAGCGAGGAGCCCGCAGCCGGTATATCCGCTCATAACTCGGTATTATTTTACCTGTTTAAGCCTATCTAAAATAGGCTCGTAACGAGAGAGCTTAAATGGACTCAAATAGGGGCAGATTGACCATTGGGTTACCCGTAACCCACACATATATTTTTTTATTAATTTATTATATTATATTTATTTAAATTTATTTTTATTATATACTAATATACTTTTTAAAATTTATTTTGTAGAGGTAGAGACAGTTCTATCTACAACCATCACAAGTAAATATAATGTAGATGATGTATAATCATAATCTAATTAAATAATTAAGATTATGAATGATTATATTATGTGAGTATTGTGGACTATGTGATTATAAATTTGTAGTTATTATTATGGTATTTTATTTTCTAATTTTAGGATAAACAATCATATCATGTGTGTGTTGTGAAAATTGGGTGTGTCATAGAAACTAGAAGTCCCACATTGCTTGAGTGAATGAAGGCTCAAGAGTATATATATTAAGTTACAATTGTGGCTAGTAAATGGGCCTAGAAGAGAGGTGGACTCGCGCGCACGACAATGGGCCATCAATGGGAAATTCAGTTGAAAACCGGTGATTTCTCCCCTGCGCGCAAGATAAAGCGTGATAATTGGGCATTTTTTGTGAAAAATATTTTAGCATCCAGAAATATTTTTAATGTGCCTAGACGGAAAGTGTCCAAATTCCTACAGCCTAAATAAATTTGAAAAGCCAAACGTTATTTTCTTTTATGAACGTTGGCATTATGGCTATTGAGAATGTAACCGTTGCGCCGAAAAGATGCGACCTTACAGTCCAACCAGTATCACGCTGGTTCGGTCCAAAGAACATCTCTTATAGACGCAACCGATGCTTCTGTACCTCTTCATCCTTATAAAAGCAGTGCACAAGGATGTTGCAGATAGATGTGAAAAACGCTCGTACTCTCTTCCCATTTCTCTCTGAGTTTATTTCCTTCCGCTAGATTCTGTTTCCTTGTTTACACAAGAGGAATCCGTTTAATCCTGGGGAGTACCACTTTATCTTGCCGGTTGTCGCAGAATAACTCTTAAGGACAGTGACCTTGGACGCAACTCGGATTGGTTGTTCTATTGCAAATTCTGTCGTCTACAATCTTAAGAGTTATTCTACACGATGGACTCTTCCAATGCTTTGAATACTACTGGGGACGACAACAACAACAACAACAACGCAGGTGGTCGACATAACAGTGCCATTCCTCATGTTTCTATCCCTGTACCTTGTCCATTCCCTAACACTTCAAAAATAGAGGCGTTTGATGGCAAGAACTTCAGGCGTTGGCAAGAGCGGGTGTATACTGTTCTTGATATGCATGGAGTAGCAACAGCACTCAGCGAATCTCAACCATCTCCAGATGCTGAGCAAGCCCGAAAAGATGTTTGGACATATGCCAACAAAGTATGTAGACACACACTGATCAGTACTTTATCTAATGATATGTTCGATATTTATAGTGTCTACAAGGAAGCAAATAAAATCTGGAACTCCTTGATTCTGAAATATACTGCGGAGGATGCTGGAAAACAGAAGTTTGTAGTTGGAAATTATTACAGGTGGGAGATGGTGGACAACAACGACATCAAGAGTCAGATCAATGAATATCACAAATTGATTGAAGATCTCAAGGTTGAACACATCAATCTACCTGATGAATTTGTTGCCAGAATTCTAATTGAAAAGTTGCCAGAGTCGTGGAACAACTACAAGCAACAATTGAAACACAAGCAGAAGCAACTGTCGTTAACGGATTTAATCACTCATATTATCATTGAAGATACCAATCGGAGAACGATTCAAGCAGCAAAGGAGAAGGAGATGACTGCTAAGGCAAACTTGGTAGAAACAAAATCGGATAACAAGAGGTACGACTCTAAACACAATAATAAGAAACACCAGAAAAAACAGTTAGATTACAAACCCAAGAATGCTGATCCCAAATTCAAGAAGAAAGGCAAATGTTTTGTCTATAATAAACCAGGACATCATGCATTTGAATGCAGGAAGAGGGCTGATAAGATGAGAAGTGGTAATCCTCCTAAACCAAATATAAATTTGGTTGAAGGAGATGATGGTAGTGATAATGATATTATCGTTGCAATGATTTCTCAAGCTTTTCTTGTATCTGATGTGAATAAATGGGTGGTAGACTCTGGGGCTACCAGGCACATATGTGCAAATAAAGAGTTGTATTCCTCCTTTGAAGAAGGAGAAGACCACGTGTATCTTGCTGATTCTCAATCTGCAAAAGTTCATGGAAAAGGAAAAGTGGTTATAAAACTCACATCAAGGAAGACCTTAGTGTTGCAAGATGTCCTGTATGTTCCTGAAGCCAGAGCAAATTTAATTTATGTGGCTATATTGGGAAAAGCTGGGGTCAAAGTGTCATTTGAATATGATAAAATCATTATGACTAAGAACAATGTTCTGATTGGGAAGTGTTATTGTAATCAAGGACTATTTGTACTGAGTGTTGATGAGAATAATAATAATGCATCTTCTTCTGCTTACTTGATTGAGTCTTTTAATATTTGGCATGCTAGATTAGGTCATGTTAATAAATCTTACATGGAAAGATTACAGAAACTTGAATTAATTCCTGGAATTAAGAATGATATGATAAGTAAATGTGAGATTTGTGTACAAACTAAGTTGACTAAGAGAACAACTTATCTACACAAAGAGAAACTAAATTATTATCTTTAATCCACACAGATTTGGGAGATCTAAAACAAACAGAAACTAGAGGTGATAAAATATATTATATTACTTTTATTGATGATTTCTCTAGATATACTAAAGTGTATTTATTGAGAAAAAAAGATGAGGCTTATAATAAGTTTGTTTTATATAAAGCCCAGGTAGAAAATCAATTAAGTAGAAGATAAAAAGAATTAGATCAGATAGAGGAGGAGAATATTTGTTATTAGATGATTTTTGTGAAAAAGAAGGCATAATTCATGAAGTAACTCCTCCTTATTCCCCTGAATCTAATGGAATAGCAGAAAGGAAAAATAGAACTTTAAAAGAAATGATGAATGCCTTACTTGTAAGTTCTGGAGCACCTGATAACTTGTGGGGGGAAGCTATATTAACTGCATGTTTTTTACAAAATAGATTACCCCATAAGAAAACAAAGAGAACCCTTTATGAATTATGGAAAGGTTATAAACCAAATATGACATATTTGAGAGTGTGGGGGTGTCTTGCAAAAGTTTTATTACCTGATCATAAAAAGAGAAAAATTGGTTCTAAAACTTCTGATTGTATGTTTATTGGTTATGCTCAACAAAGTGCTGCTTATCGCTTTCTAGTTTTGAAAAGTGATGTTTTGGATAAAAATATAATTATTAAAACTAAAGATGCAGAGTTCTTTGAAAAAGTTTTTCCTTTGAAAGTTGAGCATACTTCAACAAGAATTGAAAGAGTTTCTTCTTCCTCTCTTAAACAAATTTCAAATGAAGTTTTGGGTGAAAGTTTACGAAAAAGTAAAAGGCAAAGGAAAGAAACTTCTTTTGGAGATGATTTCTTCACTTATTTAGTTGAGGGAGAACCTAGAGATTTTTATGAAGCTATTTCATCTCCAGATGCAGATTCTTGGAAAGAAGCTATTAAATCAGAGATTGATTCTTTAAATAAAAATAAAATATGGGTTTTGGTAGACTTGCCTCTAGGAGCAAAACCTATTGGATGTAAATGGGTTCTTAAGAAAAAATATTTTCCTGATGGGTCTGTAGAAATATACAAAGCCAGACTAGTAGCCAAGGGATATACTCAAAAGGAAAATATTGATTATTTTGATACATTTTCTCCAGTGACAAGAATTTCTTCTATAAGAGTCCTTATTGCTTTAGCTTCAATTCATAAGCTTTATATTCACCAAATGGATGTTAAGACTACATTTTTGAATGGTGATTTAGAAGAAGAAATTTATATGGCACAACCTGAAGGGTGCATTGTTCCTGGGCAAGAAAATAAAATTTGTAAATTAATTAAATCTTTATATGGTTTAAAGCAGGCACCTAAATAATGGCATGAAAAGTTAGATCAAGTTCTAACAAATGGTGGTTTCTCTACTATAGAAGTAGAAATATGTGTTTATACAAAAGTTATGAATAATGATTATGTGATTATATGCCTATATGTGGATGATATGCTTATTTTTGGTACTAATATGAATATTGTACTTGAAACAAAGGGTTTTCTTGCTTCAAATTTTGATATGAAAGATTTGGGTGAAGCAAAGTTAATCTTGGGTGTGCAAATTATAAAAAATGAAAGAGGTATCTTACTTTCTCAAGAACATTATGTTGAGAAAATTCTGAGAAAGTTTAAACAATATGATGAAACTCCAATGAGTTCTCCTTATGATTCGAGTGTGCACCTAAAGAAAAACTTAGGAGACCCAGTGGCTCAATCTAAATATGCACAGATCATTGGAAGTCTGTTGCATTTAATGAATTATACCAGACCTGACATAGCATATGTTGTGTGTAGATTGAGCAAATATACTCACTGTCCAAGCAGTGAACATTGGGATGCTCTAATAAGGTTATTGAGATACCTTTGAGGCACCATGAATTATGGTATACATTATAGTGGATTTCCCGCTGTATTAGAAGGATACAGTGATGCAAACTAGATCTCGGATTCAGAAGAGTCAAAATCCACTAGTGGTTATGTATTTATTTTTGGTGGTGGTACAGTCACATGGAAATCATCCAAGCAAACAATTCTAACTAAATCCTCAAGGGATTCTGAATTTATTGCTATGGAATTGGCTGGAACTGAGGCTAAGTAGTTGAAAAACTTCTTAGCAAGTATTCCATTGGGTGACAAGCCCACACCATCAATATCTTTACACTGTGATAACCAATCTGCGATAGCTACGGCTAAAAATAAAACCTTCAATGGTAAAAATAGGCACATTCGATTGAGACACAATATTATAAAGCAGCTGCTCAAAGATGGGGTGATCTCAATCGATTATGTAAAGTCACAAGTAAATCTGGCGGATCTGTTAACAAAACCCCTAGGGAGAAAACAAATTGTTGAGACATCGAGGGGAATAGGACTAAAGCTAGTTTGATAACGACAGCGATGGCAACCCAACCTTTATGGTTGGTGATCCCATGAAGAAGGTTCAATGGGTAAGAACAAGTCATTTGTTAGTTCTGCTAGCACCAAAATATTATTACTGGTCCTTTCCTATGGTGTACAAGAAAGTGCTAGATTACATAGAGGAGGATGAGCAAAAGCTCTTAATGATTTCAAATCCCACGGGATGGTGTATTATGTGCAGATACACTTAAAGAAATCACCTATACGAATGAGGAGTGTGGGCTGCTCCTATGAGATTGTGGCGAAATCTCTAGAGCATTCGTTAAAAACCAGGACACGCGCATGGCCGCCTAATGCACAAAACCGCTAGTAAATAGTGGAAATGTGGGGGTATAATCTAGCTGTTAGTACCTCTGATATACACCCAAAAGGTGATGGTTCATAGTCTATTTTACCACTGGCATCTCTGTATACCAAGTATTATCAGTCTAGGTCTAGTTCATAGTCCAAAGGACCACTAGATACAATGATTATATCCAAGTGTAACTCAGAGAATGGAGTTTCTTTGACACATGTGGGGGATTATTATGAAAATTGGGTGTGTCATAGAAACTAGAAGTCCCACATTGCTTGAGTGAATGAAGGCTCAAGAGTATATATATTAAGTTACAATTGTGGGCTAGTAAATGGGCCTAGAAGAGAGGTGGACTCGCGCGCACGACAATAGGCCATCAATGGGAAATTCAGTTGAAAACCGGCGATTTCCCACCCTGCGCGCAAGATAGAGCGTGATAATTGGGCACTTTTTGTGAAAAATATTTTGGCATCCAGAAATATTTTTAATGTGCCTAGACGGAAAGTGTCCAAATTCCTACAGCCTAAATAAATTTGAAAGGCCAAACGTTATTTTCTTTTATGAACGTTGGCATTATGGCTGTTGAGAATATAACCGTTGCGCCAAAAAGATGCGACCTTACAGTCCAACCAGTATCACGCTGGTTCGGTCCAAAGAACATCTCTTACAGACGCAACCGATGCTTCTGTACCTCTTCATCCTTATAAAAGCAGTGCACAAGGATGTTGCAGATAGATGTGAAAAACGCTCGTACTCTCTTCCCATTTCTCTCTGAGTTTATTTCCTTCCGCTAGATTCTGTTTCCTTGTTTACACAAGAGGAATCCGTTTAATCCTGGGGAGTACCGCTTCATCTTGCCGGTTGTCGCGGAATAACTCTTAAGGACAGTGACCTTGGACGCGACTCCGATTGGTTGTTCTATTGCAGATTCTGTCGTCTACAGTGTGTATTATTGTTATTTTATTTTTATTGTTTTTAGAACTCTAAATAGATTTAAATAAAAAAATATTTTTATCTTTGATAAACAGGCTGCCTATGCCCGTTAGAGCTCAAACGGGTTCAGCCCAACCCATTTAATACGGGCTTAAACAGGTTATGGCACATGCATGAACTAGCCCGTGCCTAAAAAAAATAAATGGGCGAGGCACGAACTGACAATCAGGTCAGCTCAATCCACCCATTACTCAGCTTATGAGGTGTAGTGTATAGAAAGGGATAAAACATACAACTAATTAGTAATATTATAAGAATACTTTTTTTGGGGGGAAATAAGCATATTTTAGTAACAAAATTTAGAGGATAAATTATTAGTTAAAATGAATACATAATGTATCATAATTTGGTTGAACCATAAATATATAAGGTTAATATTTAAGTTTTTTTCCCTCTCAGGAGGAGATGAATTTATTATAAACAAAGTAAAAATATAAAAATAATATAAATAGTTTAATTTTTATATTGTATTTGAGCTTTGGTAAGGAGATAGATACGGACAGAAGATTTTCCTATAATATTGCATGAATTATTGAGCTCAGATATGTAAAACTATGTGTGGGGTATTGCAAACTTTTTCTTTGTTATTTTTTGGATAATGTTTTGCAAACTGTTAAGATATGTTCAAAGTAGGGTCGGGCTTGTGTATTGCTTCTCCTTTGAAACGTGTCGTCTCTTTCTTCTTGTATAATACTACCTCAAATTCTAATTAATTTAATTAACTTTTTTTATATAAATTAAATAAATAAATTATAATAAATATAAAAATTAATTAATTAATTTTAATAAATTAAATAATATATAATATAAATTCATCTTAAACTATCAAATATAATTATAAGAATTAATTATTTTTTTAAATTAATTAAAAAAACTAAATAAATTAATTAATTATAAGTAAATCGAATTTCTCAAGATAAATTTATATTATATATTTCTCAATTTATCTAAATTAATTAATTAATTTTTATAATAATTATAATTAATTAATTAATTTAATTTTTTTAATTTATTTAAAAAATTAATTAGTTATTATAATTAAAATTGGATGGAGTATATATATTAGTCCAATCTTATTGTTTTCTGGCAAAGCTTTAAGATATGATCAACAAATTGTTGTTTATGGTAGTATGTAGCCTCG
This sequence comes from Leucaena leucocephala, assembly GCA_037074615.1. NCBI lineage: Eukaryota > Viridiplantae > Streptophyta > Magnoliopsida > Fabales > Fabaceae > Leucaena > Leucaena leucocephala. The sequence continues at coordinate 8,980,081 of CM073570.1, read as the reverse complement.
CGGGTAAAAAACAGAATAAAAATTTAAATTTTATAAAGCATATTTATTGAAATAGGTGAAAACTTGTGTTCTAAATTTTGAAATGACAGAGATACACTTTTTTAAATAAAAAATATTATTTTTTGGCCTATTTAAAATTAATTCTTCTAGCTATCCAAAATTGTTATTTATGTTTTGAAATTATTATTATTTATTTAAAGTTTTTTAATAATCCATGTTACCAAAAGTTATTAATGCAAGATAAATAAATTTTAAAAATTAGAGAGGTTATAAATAATTCAACCTTTTTAAAAAGGCTATAATTATAAACTTTTATAATCTTTCAAATTATCAGTTAAAATGATCTTCATTTCGTTAGACATCTATACCCATTATTAATTTAACCTGATGCATACGAAGAAGAAAATAATTTCCTTTCTTGATTTAGTTTCATTTGAAATAAATGTTTGCAATATTAAGATTAATTATATCACATCTTTACTTAATTAAAATTAAATGCATTTATTAAAAGAAGGAGTAATGTTTTAAAAAGTTAATCCGGTGAACTTTTTCCCAATTATTTTCTTTTATTTCCTCTTATTTTATTAGTATTTTCTCTTTACTTTATATAAAATTATCAAACTTATGAGTTTAAATAAATAGATAACAGCGATATGAACTTATAAGAGTTTATTTGTATTTATAAAAAGCTATAAAATATATGATTAAATAATTAAAATATAAAAAATAACAACAATTTATTTTAAATATATTTTAAAAAAATTTAAATTAAATTTTTTAACAATAATAATTTATCATATTTAACAATTTTTTTTATAAAGTTCATGTATAAAATTATTAAATATATTTAAATTTAAAAATTAATACGAGTTTAAAATTGAGTTTATACTAGTGAGCAAAAAATATAAAAATAATAAATTTTATAAATAAAATTTTAAATTTAATTGAGTTTATTAGTACAGTTTAAATATAAATTAATATAATTTTATAATATAAAAATATAAAAATAATAAAATTAGATAGTCAACTTATAAATTTGATGACAATGGACACATCTAATGTAAAAACAAAGCACCAATAATTATGAGAATTAGCTATCAATTTTTATTTTTGGCCAAAAATTATTTATAAAAATTCTAAAAATGAAAATTCTTATACACGGAAAAGATAAGCTAGAGTCCCACGAGGTTACAGCAATTCTGAATGAAAACATGACGTGGCAAAGCAATCTTCAATCCAATGTCAGTCCCCGCCATTAACACCTCAGAAGCAGGGCGCCAAAATGTGATAGCGTTCCTTCATAAACCAAACAAATTTTATATAGAAAATCAAGGAAGATTTGAACCGAACAGAACCGAAATTTAGATAAAACGCTTAAAACCGAATTCATATCCATAGAATCTTATCTTTCCCCAATTACTCTTTAAATTCTCTCCGCTCTCTCTCAGTTCATCTCAGTTCTTTTTGCGCTCTGTTCTTTGTTCTCGCTCTTCCTTCCTCGTTGCTACCGGAAAAATGGTGAGCTCCGATCAAACCATTTTGGTCACCGGCGGTGCTGGATTCATCGGCACTCACACTGTCGTTCAGCTCCTTAAAAGTGGATTTAAGGTGTCAATCATCGATAATTTGGATAATTCCGTCATAGAAGCCGTCGATCGAGTTCGCGAAGTAGTCGGCCCCCAACTTTCTAAGAGACTTGAATTTACCAAGGTATGAGCCGATTTCTTCGTTGATTTTGGATTTCAGGTAGTTTCGCAGTGAATTAGTTCTTTCACTGGTTTGATTCTCTTGCTCTTGCTTGGTGGTTTCAGGGTGATCTCAGAAATAAAGACGACTTGGAGAATATTTTCTCTAAAACAAGGTACGTCGATGAATTGATTCGAATTTTGTTTGAGTCTCTTAATTCCAAGTTTTATAGCAATGCCTTCATGAAGCATCAATGTGTCATTCTATTACTATTTCCAAGGGCTCTGTTTTTCTTTTTTCTTTGTTTTTTAAATTCAAGAAACAGTAAAGTTGCTGAGAGATGTGTTTGTTTCATTGGGAATAACGATGGAACAGATTCGATGCTGTGATTCACTTCGCCGGTCTTAAAGCTGTTGGCGAAAGTGTTGCTAACCCCCGCCGGTACTTTGACTTCAATTTGATTGGTACCATCAATCTCTATGAAGTTATGGCAAAATATAACTGTAAAAAGGTTAGTCCATATTTCTATTAAAAATTCACAGTATGTTTTTTTGCCATCGGTAGGGGGAGTTATTGAATATAAAAGAATATACCAGAGAATATACATTGATGATTTATAGCCTATTCTGGCAATGTCAAGTCAGTGATATAGGCATATCACTTGCGTATGTTTCTGCTTAATAAATCAAGGGTTAAAGTGTTTTCAGCTGCGTCTATTTTCAAATATTTTTTAAGGTATCTACACCAAGATAAAAGATACTTTAGGATGTTGGACAGCTAAAAAATATTGAATATATTATAAAATATTTTAGAGTACTAGATGTCTAAACTGGATGCATATAAGAGAATAGTTTAAGATTGCTGGATGCACTTTGACCTATAAATTGCAGAAATATTTTGTTTAGCTTCTGTTTCAAACACTTGTACTCAATTTTAAATCAAACCTCTGCATCGTTTACTGTTCTGTTTCACTATATTGACCAACCGTCCTATATGTATAAAATTTAGCCATAGTTACTGTATTCAGTATTCACTCATCTCATGTAATTAAAGCATGTTCCGTGCAATAGTTGTCTTCATCATTCATGCAAAATTGACACTTAATTTGAATCTATGGGGGAAAATAGATGGTCTTTTCATCATCTGCAACCGTTTATGGCCAACCTGAGAAGATACCATGCGTTGAGGATTTCGAGCTACATGCAATGAATCCTTACGGAAGAACTAAGGTAACCACATTTCTTTGGAGTAGGAATGGCTGTTCTTCGGCATTGTTTCCTCTCTAACACATATTACAGCTTTTCCTTGAAAAAATTGCTCGAGACATTCAAAAGGCTGAACCAGAATGGAGGATTATCTTGCTGAGATACTTCAATCCAGTTGGGGCACATGAAAGTGGTAAGCTTGGTGAAGATCCGAGGGGCATCCCAAATAACCTCATGCCTTACATTCAACAAGTAGCTGTGGGGAGATTACCTGAACTGAATGTTTATGGCTATGATTATCCCACAAAGGATGGATCAGCGGTTCGTTAAATTCTCACATATACTAGATTTCCCTTTTGCATGGGACTAAATCACCTAATCAGAGATATTTACTGACACTAGAAAGAAATCTATGAAAAGAAAGAAAAATTAACGTTAACCCTCAATTTTTTGGTTATGTGAACTAGGTCCGAGACTATATACATGTAATGGATTTGGCAGATGGTCACATTGCTGCTTTGAGGAAGCTTCTCACCACTGAGAACATTGGTGAAATATCTTCTTTTCATTATATATAACATTGCTAAGTGTTTTCTTATACTGCCTTAAGATTTTGGCCAAATGAATCAATTGTTAAATCTTTAGTTATAGAGTTGTGCCTACCATCTTTGTTTACTTAAAGTTAATTGGTCAACTTGTTGCTTAGGTTGTACTGATTATAACCTGGGAACCGGACAAGGTACATCAGTACTTGAAATGGTTGCTGCATTTGAAAAGGCTTCTGGCAAGGTATTTATGGATTTTTGTCATATAATCGGGGAACTGATCATATAAATGATTAATGTCGAAAGTTTTTATCTTATTTGGTTCTTTCTTTTGTAGAAAATTCCATTGAAATTGTGCCCTAGAAGACTTGGAGATGCTACTGCTGTTTATGCATCAACAGAGAAAGCTGAGAAAGAACTTGGTTGGAAGTAAAGACCCAGTTCATTTATTTTTTTTATAATTAAGTCAAGACAAGCATATTTTCCTAAATTATGCTATAATTTGTTATTTACTTTATTATAATTAGTAAGATTCTTTATCTGCAGGGCAAAATATGGGGTAGAGGAGATGTGTAGAGATCAATGGAATTGGGCCAAAAACAATCCGTGGGGTTACCAGGGAAAGAAGGCTTGATTGAATTAAGCTTAAGAAATAAATAATAGAGCTCAATTTTAAGGACTATCAGTGGCAAATGTATTGATTATGGTTTCTTTCTTTTATCCTCAGTTTGAGGTTTATAATGTAAATTAAATCAGTTGAATGATTTGGAGCTGAGAAGAATAGTTACAGGGTCGGTCAAAATCTGAATTTATGGATGATTTCTTTTGAAGAGTTCAGAAGAACAATATTAAGCAATTGAATGATTTCTTATATCTCTTAGTTTGATAATGTTATATTTTTTTAACGTTACTATTTCATATAGACAATCAAATAATTTTAGAAAATAAAAAATGGGCCTATTTTAGAGATGCTGTAGCAAAATTATTTTTTCATCATGAAAAAAAAAAAAAAGCTTTTTGGGGAACCAACACCCCGTAGGAAAACCACTTTTATAAAAATGACAAATTTTAGGCGATACTGCTAAAATCAGTACAGCGCAAACCTGCCCCACTTGGGTCTCCTGAGGAGAATTAATAGGAAGTGCAACAAAAAGAAGAAAGAATCCCTACACAAACAAGCACTACGGTACTTATCCTTGTGGAAAGATATTCGCTGTTCAAATAGAATTTTAAAAGTAAAAATTTAAAATTTTCAACTTATAATTTTTAAATAATAATTTTTTTAAAATAAATTGGCAGTTAAGAAATATCTTTATTTTAAATTTTATACGTATTAAAATAATTTTTTTAAAAATATAAAAATTATAAATCTCTATTATCTAATCTTGTTTGGTTTGAGGGATTTGGAGGAAGAGAAGGGAAACATTTTTTTATTTGGAATTAAAAGAATTCAAGAACTGGTGTTCTAAAATTCTAATATAAAAAAAGAAGTAAAATAAGATAGTAAAAAAATTAATTACCTTTTAATCTCATTTTTATAATTTTTTAAAATTTAACTCAAAAATTTTCTTCCTCTCCCTTTTAAATCTCTCCACCAAACAACCTCTTAATTGTCGAGTGAGATTTGTAGAGTGAAAATGTGGGAAGGAGTTTGATGGCTCAAAGTAGTAAGGGAGCTAGGTTAGGGGTAAAAATAAATAAATAAGTACAATTTGGCCCTTAATTTGTATAGTTGTATGAGGAATCAGTGCAGAGCCGAACTTTAATAAAAATAAAAAAATGATTTCGGTATCAAATGATATAGAAAATAAAAGGCTAATAGTAACAATATCAACCATAATTTAATTTAATCTGAATATTATAATATTAATCTAGATTGATTATATATAAGAGTGGGGTCCACAGGTTATAGATTGATTTCTTTTTGTATAAATTGTAAAGTGATTTCATGGGACGGAGTGACAACCCAGTATAGGTTAATGATCCTTGACGTGCGTATTAAGTGTAGGAAGGAAAAGCGCCGACATGTTTTAAACACGAGTCAGGTAGTGGCAGTTAAAGGGGGAGAAGAGAGAAATTTTTAAAAGAATTATGTTAAATAAAGAGGTTTGGGAGGCACAGGAAGTTGCTAATATCATGTGGGTGAAATAGTTGAGAAGGTCCGAATGGTTGTTAAAGTAATTTTGGGAGAATATAAAGTTTTGGTTGACGAGATAAAGAGACTTAGTAGTGGAACAATGACGTACAAGAGAAAGTTAAGAACAAGAGAGATTGTTTCAAAGTTATACATTTATATAATAATACTAAAAATTGGGAAAAGTATCGTTTAGTTAAGAAGGAAACTAAAAAGACAGTGAATGCAACTCGTTTTAAAGCTTTTGAGAAATTTTATAAAGAGTTAGAGACAAAGTCGAGAGAACGAAAGATTTATAAGATTGCAAGAGACAGGGAAAGGAAATCGAGGGATTTGGATCAAATACGATGTATTAAGGATAAAGAAAGCAAGATTTTAGTTGCAGATAGTGATATTAAACAACGGTGGGAGACTTATTTTTACAAATTGTTTAATGACAAGGGAAGAGTGTCGAGTTATGAGATAGGGGATTTAACATGAGAAATTGAACTAAAATTGACTTTTTACCGTAGGATTGGTGTTGGCGAAGTTAAAGAGATGCTTAAGAAAATAGAAAATAATAAAATTGTTGGATTTGACGGTATTCTTATTGAAGTTTGGAAGTGTTTAGGTGAAGTGAGGGTGATGTGGTTTGCTAAACTTTTTAATGTGATTTTAAATTCTAAGAAAATACTAGATGACTGGAGGAAAAGTACTTTAGTTCCTATTTACAAAAATAAAGGGGATATTCAAAATTGTGCAAACTATATAGGGATAAAGCTTATGAGTCACACTATAAAGTTGTGGGAAAATGTAATTGAACACAGGTTAATATTAGAGACTGATATTACTGAGAATCAGTGTGATTTTATACCAAATATATCTATAATAAAGGCGATTTATTTATTAAGGGGGTTAATGGAAATGTACCGGATTAAAAGAAGAGACTTATATATAGTCTTCATTGATTTAGAAAAATCATATAATTGAGTGGCAAGGGAGGTACTTTGGAAAGTTTTGGAAAAGAAAGATGTGCGCATGTATATATCAAGGCAATAAAAGATATGTATAAAGGGAGTAACAACTATTGTAAGAACATCTGGGGGCAAAACAAATGATTTTTCCATAAGAATTAGTCTATATCAAGGATCATCCTTGAGTCCTTATTTATTTAATTTAGTAGTGGATATTCTAACTAAACATATTCAAGAAGAATCCAAAGTGCATGCTTTTTATAGACGATATAGTTCTTGTGGTGGAGTCAAGAGAATAGATTAATTTTAAACTTGAGTTATGGAGAAGTATTTTAGAGTCAAATGGTTTTCGACTGAATAGAAGTAGAATTGAATATATGCATTGTAATTTTGATAAGAGGTAATTTAGAAGTAATTTGAAGGTCAGATTGAGAGATCAAGTTATTCCACAAACAGATAAGTTCAAATATTTGTGATCAATTATACATAAGGATGGTGAAATTTTAGAGGATGTTAATAATAGAATTTAAGTTAGGTGGTTTAAATGGAGAAAGTCTACTTGGGTTATATGTGATCGGAAAGTACTAAATAAAGTAAAAGAAAAATTTTACCGCACTGTTATAAGATCAGCAATGCTTTATGGAAGTGAATATTAGGCTTTAAAAGGACAGTAAGAGCATAAAGTTAGGGTAATTGAGATGAGGATATTGAGATAGATATGTGAGCATACAATAAAATATAAGATTCGTAATAAACAAATACGGCGAAGAGTTGTAGTGGTACTTATTGAAGAGAAACTGGTAGAAAACTGTCTTAAGTAGTTTGGATACATGCAAAGGAGGCCAAAGGATGTGCTAATGAAGATGATAAATTAAATAGTATAGATTTCGGTTAAAAGGAGTAGAATAATATAAAAAAGAATGCTCAATAAAATTATTAAATAAGATCTCCTAATCAATAACATATTTAAAAATTTAATTTTTAATAGAATATAATGATATTATATAATTTATTTAATTAATTATATTTAATAGAATAAAATTTATTATTGTTTTCTTATAATATTAATCTAGAGATTGCCTATTAATGTCACGGACCACCTTGCCATTATCTTCCATATCACATGATGACACTTGTGTGAGAAGCTGCAAAAATTTCCTGAATACTTCTCCCTCAGTCTCTCTCTCTCTCTATATATAACATTTATCCATGTGTACGCTATATGGAAAAAAGCTGTTGTGGAGTGAGATATGAGTGTCTTGGAGATCACCGTCTTGTCCGTTGAAGGTCTCCACCGTTTCACCTCCATTTGCAACGCCCAATTCTCCGCCTCCGTCGCACCCTCCATCATCACGCTCACGAAGATGCCTCCTCCAACCAACGCTGATAAGCCCTGCCACGTGTACACCTCCGTAGATCACAAGCTCCGAGTATCACTAGATTCCACCTTCTTCTACGACCGATACTCATCTCTTCACCTTCAGCTACACGCGAAGCGCAGACTACTCGGCCGGACTCAAATCGGCTGGTGTATGATTCCGGCCACCGACATTGGCGTTCTTCCATCTGGTTCTCTCCGGTACCTGAGTTACCGCCTCCGCGACAAAGACGGCTCTAAGGGCCACAGCATCGTCAATCTATCAATCCGAATGGAGGGTGTAGCCCCGGCATCAGCATCCACGGTGGACACGTGTCAGACTGTGATCGGAATGCCGGTGACAGCCATTCGACGGACGGATAATTCGGTGATTGTGAAAGGAAGTGGTGGAAGAGAATCAAACGGAGGGAAGGAAAACATGGTGAATTGATAATGGTGGACCCAGACAGAAAGAAGGCATTTGGGTTTCAACTGGTTTGGAAATGTGGAAATTGAGGAATCGAAAGATTAGGAGTGGCGAATGAGATTGGCTATACGTGATAAGGAATTAGTTAATTTTTGTTATTATTATGAACTTTATTTTTTTCAATAGATAATATCATAAGTTTTTCTTTTCAATTTTTTTTTAAATTTTAGGGTTATATTTTTGTTTTAATGAAAGATAGGTTTTAAATTTATTTAAATTTTTATTTATTAAAAAAAATTAGGAGTAGAAAGTTGATGATATGCACGACCCCCGACATGAACATACGTGGAATGTAAAGAGAGAGAAGCCCTTTTTATGGATGTTATCCCCAATTCCCCATTGTTTCTTTTTTTACTCCGAAGAAAAATCGTTTTCTTTATTTATTTATTGGCGGGTTTACCTTTCTGTATAGTTACTATTTTGGCCCATGGAAAAACTTTCGGCTTGATTTTTGATATTAGGACGAACTTTGATGTGAATGATGTGATGTGCACCATTTAAAATATTTTTTTAATAAGAACAGAAATATCTTTTGAGGGAAGTAATCTTTAAATTTGTACGGTGCTCAATTTACGATTCAATTCTTCAACTTTTAATTTATCAGAATAGTTTAGCGCTTATAATTTATGGAATTAAATAATTATAAGAATTGAGTTTTTGTGTAAAAATATAAAAATTATTTTTTTAATTTAAGAAACTATTCAAATTGACTTAATTTAAATTACTAAAATTTTTAATTAAACCACATAGAGTACTGATAACAACACTATTAACTACTTTAATTTTTTAAAAATTAATGATTTTAATTTGTACAAAATGTAAACTAAAAATAATTTTTTAACTGTCAATTTTCTAAAACAATTTTTTATTTAAATTTTAAACAGTACAAAACTCACCCCACATTAATTGGTTATTCCCACTAGCTACTAATCGAATATGGAAAGAGGCAATAAAGGTAATGGAAGCGCCGCAACAACATGGAAATTGAAGCAAGAGTTTGGGGCGTAGGCAGAAAGTTAGAAATTTGGCATTCCATGGACTTTAAAACAAAAGGGTCCATTCATTTGGTTTCACTTCATCATGCTCGCGACTATCCGAGGTCCAGGATTTTCACGTGGATGGAAAACTTTTTCTTTCCACATTCTGAGATTTGGTGAAAAATTGACTACTCAGAATTTATTTAAATAAGAATTTAAAAAAAATTTATGAAAAAAAATTAAATAATTTTAGAAAAGTATTTTTGGAGAAAAATTTACGTAAAAAAAATAGTTATAAATAAATAAATATTTAGAGAGAATAGTAAAGAAAGAAGAGAGAGGAGAGAAGGTATAGAAGAAAAAGGAGAGAAGGTATAGAAGAGAGATGAGAGATAATATAAGAAAAAATAAAAGTAAAATAAGAATTTGATATTCTATAAGTTATTTTACTGTTCTATAAACTAATCTCAATAGTTTATCTAAAATTTTAATTTTAAACCATGATTTAATTTAATTTTTTTAAAATAAATATAGTTATTTATTTTAAAATTTATCTAAACTAAAATTATAATTATTTATTTTTTAAAATGTTGATCGGAGGATTTATCAAATAGACACTCAATACGACATCATTTATTATTGGATTAAGGTATGCCTAACATTTAAATTTTTTTCTCAAATACATCTTATATCTTAAAGTATTTTATAATTTATCTAATATTCTAAAATATTTTTAGATAAATTTAATATCTTAAAATATTTTGTGACGTAATTTATTTTTAAAGTATTAATTTTATAGGAGAATTTTTATCCTAAAAATATTTTTAAGAATAATTTTAATCTCGATATTAACTCTTATAAAGTTATTTAAGTGAAAATGTATCTAACACTTAAAAAAATTTATTACCAATTTTAGAGTATTGGATGTACTTAAAAAAATATTTTAAAATATTAGATATATCTAAAAAAAATATTTTAAGATGTTGAATAAATTATAAAATATTTTAAGGTATTAGATATATTTTAATTTTTTATTATAGAAACACTAAACTGTTCATTTGATTATAGAAAATTATGATAGATAACGAAGAAGTTGCTCTATCCACGTTGAGTTGTGGAATTTTGGAAGTGTGCTCATCTTTCCAACTCATTAGAGAGAGAGAGAGAGAGAGCATTGGAGGAATAATGGACACGCCTCAATGATTGGAAATTTGGGATCCACCGAATTTAATTAATTAGCGGTTAGAATCAGAATTAACAGCCCCTATGTTTGAATTTAATTAACACAAAAAAGTGATTTTGATGGAGTTACACGAGAATGCTTTTGAGAAAATGTTAAACTAAATATTTGGAATTATTAGAAAAACTCTGTTGCCAACTTATTTTCATAAGTGATTTTAATTCATTTATCAAAATAAGTTGAAATTTTTTTAACTTCAATAATATATTATCTTTAGCTTAAAATTCTTTCAACAGCTCTCTTATGTAATTTAATCAAAATCTTTTTTTTTTGTTAATTTTAAACAAACCGCCCGAAGCATATTATTATTCAGATTTTTTTGTTATGTTTTTGCTGAAAGATTGTTTTTTTTTTGTTTTTGTTTTGGGGGAGGTAAAACTAACTATGTTAGGCTCTAATTCGTTTGTAGTGAACTTTATTTAAAAGTTTGTGTTAAGGGGAAAAATGTACGTAAAATTTTTTAGAAGGCATTCTAAAGTACAATATGGTGCAATTGTGCCAATTAATGACAGCCCAACTAAATAAGGGGGTGAGTCTCAATGTAAATGGGTTAAGGGCCAATTTACCCCATCAACCTTACCAATTGTTAGAAATATTGTGAAATAGTATATTAAAGAAAAAATATATTTTTAATATGACTCTTAGGTCTTAAAGATATATATCTAAAATGTATATCTCATATCTTAAATTGTTGACAAAATATTAAAATATAATGATTGTTAAGATATTTTTTTTTTGTATATTTTGTCTAACTGAGTTCTATCATTTTCATCAGTTTTATCACTTTATATTTTTACAGTAAAAATTCGTTTAATTTAAGGGAGTGCTACTTCCTAATTTACTAAGAGATTACAGAGTATCTCTTAAGGATAATATCTTTAGATATAACTCAAACTTTTTATTTTATTATTTTAGATATTTTTTTAACAAATTTAAAAGATACTACCTGCAAGCTTTTAGAAGTCAAGAGAGAGAGCTATGAAGATGTTGTTAATGCGTCTTCTCTAGACAGAAAACAAGTTGATGGAAGAGATTTTTACTAGGATCGTTGTGTCGCTCATAAGATTATGTTTGATTTTTGATCTGATGGGCTCTCCATAAGACTAGAAAAGTATATAACCATTGAATACCCAAAGTTAATGTCTAGGCAAAGAGATAAATTAACTTTTCTTTGGAAAACATGGGATCATCATAAACACAGGAAAGGAAATAAGATAATGGTTCCTATGGTTTAAGACTTCATTCTTGCCGACAAACTATGTGATTTCCTCTTGGTATGGGTTTTGGTATTTGCATTTCTGTTCAAGGATATGTAATATTGGACCAACACTGTTTACTCAACTATGCTTTGAAATACACATAGAGCTAGTTTTATCATTGCAAGTTAACATTTCAGGAAGTAAGTGTTGCTGAGGTCAATTGAAGGAGTATTGCTTCTCCTAAAAAGGTTTGGTTTTAATTTGCTCTGATGTTAAATATTATTCAAACTTGTTCTACTTTTTGAGTTTTTGCTTCAGGCACATAAATTGGGGGGCTAAAAAGATTGAAAGAGATATTCAACTGGTGGAAAACCATCAGCTTGTCTTAATGCACAATATTTCCTCCCATTTTTCTTTCAATTTCATCATGATTTAATATAAATGTGTACTCCATGCCTATTACTTGAAGCCTTTGGTTCTCCAAAAAGAGTTCATCAACTGCGTTCAAAGAGTTATGGTTAATTTTTACATTATTTCAATATTGAACTAAGGCCCATTTAGTTTAGCTTTTGGAAAAACTTTTATAGAGAATAAGTGATTTAAATACTATTTTGGAGAATCTCTTGTGAAAAAAATAATTTTAAATAAAATGAGTGTTTGGGTAATTATTATTAGAATGAGTTTTGTGATTGATAAATTATTAGAAAAAGTATATAATAAATAAATAAATAAATATTTATTACTGTTCATCATCATCATCATCCATCATGAGTCATCACCTCCGGTTCCCTCCATAGCCAGCGATGGCGGTGACAGTGCCAGAAGATGAAGAAGAACAGTAATGATGGCGTCAGCTCTAGATCTCCAGTAATGATAGCAATGACAACAACAATGACATCATCTAGATCCACCATGTTCCAGATCCAACAAAAGCGGAAGAAAAAGAAGACGTCGAGGAGAAGCGATGGCATCGTCTAGATCCTCCAAATCGGCCATGTTCCATATCTGACAAAAGAGGAAGAGAAGAAGACACAGAGGAGAAAGGACAATGTCATCCACATCCTCCAAATCTGCCATGTTCCAGATTCGATAGAAGAGGAAGAAGTAAAAGACGTAGAGGAGAAGCAACAATGACAGACGATAGACGTAGAGCATAGGTAATGACTGGGGATGGCCGATGAGATCTAGATGATGACAGCGATAGGCAAAAGTAGATTGTATGCGTGACAAAAGAGAGGAGAGAGAGAAAGGATAATAGAAAAAAATAAGGACAATTGGTCATTAGATAGCTCATAAACTATTTTCTCTACATAAAAGCTATTATCTTTAGTTTATCTAAAATCATGATTTGAAACTAGTTTGGTCTTAAGCTCTTATGGATATTTAAAAGCTGTTTGTTTAACTTTTAGCCTAGACTAAGGTTTTAGAAGAAACCAAACACACACTAACAGGTTTTACTCTAATAGTCTTTGAGATTGATAGAGCTAGTTTTGTCATTGTGAGAGTTAACATTTCGGGGAAGCACTGTTGAGTTGAATTTAACGAGTATTGCTTCGTTTGAAAAAGGTTCGTTTTAATTTGCTCTATGTTAAATATTATTCGATCTTGTTCTACTTATTTGGTGCTTGCTTCAGGCATCTAAATTGGGTGCTGAAAAAGATTGAAAGAGATACTCAATTGTGAAATCTGGACTTGTGAATATGCTAGCCTACTTGAAAATTTCTTCTATTTAATGCAAAACAAATCTTGGGAAATAAAATCTTGAAACTTAGGCACCTGAAACTTGATAACATATCTTTATGTAATTTAATCAGTTATAGGTGCATATTAATGTATTCCTAATCTAAAGAAGTCAAACCAAGAGAAATTGTAGCCATCCACCCCATTTCCTATAGCAGTATGTGTGCAGATTTGATTCGGTGGTGGAAATGAATTTGGTGCAGATTTTGGGGCATCGGTTGTCCTCATGTGAATCTTACTTTGAGAGATGGATGGTTGATAACTAGACAGGTGTGTCTCAATTTACTTCCATAACAGAAGGGAAAGGAAGTTTTATTTTAAATGAGACATAATGATTTAGACAATAGGTAAAGAGGGTAGCCGGCAGTTTCATTCGTTGAGTTTCCTCAATTTGACAGTTTACAATATATTGTTGACTAACAAATATGGTCGTTGGGTTCCGTGGCAGTTTCAATGTTATTTATTTATTGAATTATTATAAAGAATTATAACCATCTTCTGCAATTCATAAAGTTTGATTGCATGAGAGAGATGATGACAATCAAAATTCTGTGCGGTAACAAAATATTATGCCGCTTGTCATTAAATTATTATAATTTTGATTCTGAGAATATTTTAAGTTATGAATTTCTAATTTAATGACAAATATTATGTGAAAAATTTCAATTTAATTATAATGATAGGGGATTATATGGTGATATTAAAATTAGAATGATTATTGAGAAGTTGCTATATATATTAGAGAGATTTAAAAGTGTGGACTACCTTACAAAAGTTTGAGTTGCAAAATTATGTGTCTGCTAACTTTATTTTATATCTATAAAGTTATATATAATGAGTAAAAATTGATTAAGTAGAGGCTTTGTAATTTGTTGATGAATGTAAATTTTGTAAATGCTTTGCTATTTGTAGTTGAGAATAAATTTTGTGAATAATCTAACTTTTTTGTTGCTTAAAATAAGTATTTTGAAGATATAAAAATTTAATCATTTATCTAGTAAAGAGATAAATATATTTAAATTTTTATTATTTATATGTGTATTTATCTTAGAGTAAACATACACTATTATTATAAAAATATATTGAATTTTTATTATGTTATTTTAAATATAAGTTTAAAAGTATGGGTAAATCAAATATGATTTAAAAAATATTTTAAATTTTGGTTTTGAGAACCATTATATGAATATTTCTTATAATGCAAACATATTATTTGGGGTGCTGTTTACTCAATTTGTTTGTGTATAAATTATGAGAATTTGATGAGTACCATAAATGTTAGTATCATATGCGGTGAAATCCCGTTGAATCAAAATACACAGATGTTTAAATTTTAGTTTTATATATGTGAGAAAATATCATGTATTGAGTATTTCAATTATATTAAAATATACATATGTTAAGTAGTGATTTATCTTTAGTTATGGTAAAGATAAATATTATGTGAATCAAAGTTTATTACTTTGTAGATAGCGAAAACTGGAAGCTAAGTTGTTGAAAACTTCTTAACAAAAAATTTGGTGTAAAACCAACACTTAGTGTTGATGAGTTATAAGTGCCAAATGTTAATAAACATTGTTGAGAGAACAATGGTACAATCGTTTGAGATATTATGTGAATAAAAATACTTAATAAAAAATTGTGGAGTTATATCAGTCTATTTGTGAGGTCACAAATAGACCCCTATCATATTCGTTAATAAAACCCTAGGATAAAAACAAATTGTTGAGACATCAAGGAAAATATGACTCAAACCAATTTGATTACGACAGCGATGTTAACCCAACCTTTGTAATTGGTGATCCCATGAAGAATATTCAATAAGTGAAAACAAGTCGCTTGTTAGTTTTGTTAACACTAAAATATTATTACTGATCTCTTCCTATGGTGTGCGAGAAAGTACTAAATTGTATATTGGAGGGTTGAGCAAAAGTCCTTAATGATTTCAAATCCTACAAGATCATGTATTAAGTGTAAATACACTTAAAGAAATCACATATACCAATGAGGAGTACGGGCCACTTGTATGAGATCGTGGCGAAATCTCTAGAGCATTCATTAAATACCAGGACATGCTCATGCTGTTTAGCATGCAAAATTGTTCGGTAAACAGTGAAAATATGGGGGTATAATATAACTGTTAATACCTCTGGTATACACCCAAGAGATACTGGTTTATAATCAGTTTAAGTCTAGTTCATAATCCATAGGACCACTAAATACAATGATTATATCTATGTACAACTCAGCTAATAATATTTCTTTGACATATGTGGGGGATTGTTGGAAGTATTGTAAATATTGTGAAATGGTGTGTCAAAGGAAGAAGCGTCTTTCTGACATGACTCTTGAGTTTTAGGGATATATATCTAAAAAGTATATTTCGTGTCTTTCCATAATCTATAAAAGGGATTATTGATGAAAGATTTAAGCACAGTAATTGTTGAGATATTTCTCCTTTTATATATTTTGTCTCGCTGAGCTATATTATCTTCTGCCTTCTGTCACTTTGTATCTTTACAGGAAGAGTTCATTTAATAATAAAGAGTGGTGCTTCCTAATTTACTAAAGGATTATAAAATATCTCTTAAAAACAGTATCTTTCGAAGTGATTCAAACTTTTTATTTTGTTTTTTTTTACATATTTTGCCGATAAAAACAAGGTTATAAAATTACTCTCTCACTCTCTTGTCCCCTTCCTTCTGCATTGATTCATCTGGGAGGTGTAAACCCTTAGAAGGGAGAGTTGGGCGAAGGGGTGGGCTAGGTGGCTAGATGGATTGAGGGGGTTTGAACTAACTGAGACTACGGAGATAAGAAAGAGTGGAGGGTTGGGTTAGCTTCCAGATAAATTCTGAATCAAAGCGTGTTTATGTGGCTGTGATGTGTGATAAAATAATGTTCTCTTGCCTAAGATACATAGATCTCCCAACTAGGACAGATTTGAACATATGTATTTTCATTCCTATATTTCGGGTCAAATAAAATATCAAGGTTTTTTAACGTTTATGATCAACATTTGCCAAAGTGTGCTTATGTTACAAATTGATAATTTTTGCACAAGTTTTCTCAAGAGTTAATATACGAAATTGCACTATAATATATTTATTTAATTCTTAATATAATATTTATTTTATTAATTTAATTAATATAACATATTTTTTTAAAATACTATAATTATCTTTTATAATCCTCTCACTCTCTCTTTTACTTAATTATTGTTAAGAGATTATTAATAGGATAATTTGAGAAAAAATAATAAATATGTAAAATATTTTTTATATTTAAAATTAATATCAACTTTACTTTTAGATATTATATTAAATTCTAAATAGTAATACTTTAATAATATTTTTGCCTCTTAATCCATTTACACTTGGTACAATATGTGAGACCCACATCCCTTACCGAACGAATGTATGGCCTTCATTGCATGTTTTAATTATTTCCTTATGATTAAAATATATACAATCAACCAAAGTAACTCGCTTCAATTCCAGTCCTATACGTCAGTGAGCTATGCATATCCTCGTGAAGAGTGAGCAAAACCATGATTAGGTTAAATTATATAATAGAAAAAAATTAAAACTTATATATAATCGAACAAATTAAACTTAAAAAGATTAAATTTTAAAGATCATTTTTATATTAATTAAACTATTATTAAATATTTAATTTTAAAGTTCGTGATTATCTTTTTTATTATATGTGTCTCCTCATTAAACCCAAATATTTCGGTTCAACTTCATTGGAACAAATTGGTTTTGGGTCAAATGAGTTTTTCTGAAAAAAAAAAACTTATTTCTTAATTAACATACCTTTTAATACCCATTAATTAAGAAGATATTATGGTTGGTGTTTGTTTTTATAAAGAATACTTAATTATTTATTATATAGGAAAAACAAATCATTGTTATCATATGAAACAGAATATTAACAAATATCTTTGCACCATAAATTGGATTTTGATTATCAAACCTAACTTAAATTAAAATGACACAAAAATATTGTAATTAATAATAAACTAGTAATTATTATAAATATTCTAGAAAATGGAATGAACTCATGAAGCATTGGGCATCAAGTCAAAGACACTAATTCTCTGACCATAAATGAAGGAAATGTGTCAAGTGGCTTAAACAACAAAAGTGGCTCCTAAATTTGTAGAAAGTGGAAACTAAAGAAGTTGAACAAGATTTATTATAAAAGGATAAGTCTATCATTCATTTGAGACACCTCAAATATAACAATACACCCAACAACAATTTTCAATAAATCAAGTGTGTTTGGTATCACGTTTTGCCACCTCAAACGTAGGTTAAGGAAAGAAACGCTTATTAGATCATTCTTTTTTTTTTTTTTTGACTTATAAAGGCAAGCCAAAGCTTGAAAAGATAAAAGGAGCTAGAAGAATCTAGCAAACATCAACCAAAAGGTATAAACTCTTTAGCTATGGCCAGTATGTTGGTCTTCTAAGAAAATGTCCAAAAACATCGGAGAATTCTTGTTTGGCATAGTGGAATATGAAAAGCCACGGACACTCTGACTAATATCCCTCCCTCCCTCCTCGCTTGCCTGCCGGCTTACTCCAAAAGGACCACCACTTTCTTCTTTTGTCCCTATATTTTTTTTCTTCAAATAAACTTGAGGCCACTTAACTAGGGTAAAATATTTTTATATTCTAAATAATAAAAAGTAATAAATATAGTTATATATTTAAGAAATAATAATCAAAATATAATAGATATTGTATATTTTAATTTGCGTGCTTTGAAAAATATTTATAAGTTATGTACTTTTTATGCATTAAATATATCTAATTAAGTGTTTGTTAGTTTTAACAATTTTTTCTAACATTTAACTCTTTTACAAGTTTAATTTTAATTTTAATATTTTTCTTAAGCTTATCAAATTATATATATAACAAATATGTATATATTTTATAAAATTTATGTCATTTTCATTCATTTTACATCTAATAAACCAACTATTAAATATATCCTCTAAATAAGTTTTAGTTTGTTAAACTAACTTTTATATAAAAGTTAATATAAATAAATTATACCTCATAAGTTTACAAAAGATAAAATAAAAATAATTTATTTTTACTATCTTTTTATTGAAAACGATAATATTCAAAATATTATTATATATTAAATATATCTCAATGAGATAATTATATAAAAATAAATAAATAAAAGTCACTTTTGCTACACATAATCCGCAACACACCCCAAATCTTGTATTCCTGCCCACTTTTACAACATACCAGAGCGAACAAAACTGGGCCGCACTGTTGGGTTCCAATTCTTTTAGTGTGGGCTTTGAAAATCAAGGATTCTTAGCATAAACGAGTTTTTGGTCCTGTCTCTAAAAAGCTCTAAAAAGTGGCTCAGCCAACCCATGAACCCATTTTCAATTGGGAAAATAATATTTAAGTCTCAGGGAAAAAAATCAAATGATAACAAAATTTTAGGAAATAAAATAATTAATGTAAAGTCGTATGGGACTTTAGATTAATTTTTTTTAATTATGAAAAAAAATATAATTATCCCTATGATTTAATCCTTTCCTCTCTTCAATGCAAAACCAAAACTTACGCTTACCAATCGGATTCACATAGGTGAGATGAAGAAGATGAGTAAAGACGACAATATTAAAGCCGTATTCGGCAAACCCTAACATCACTATCCTCCTCTGTTGCCACAACAATACCTGCCACTTTAATACGGTACTTTCTAAGGCATCTCCAACTACCCACAGCTCCTCAGCCTGTGATCAGCTTCCCTCAGTCGGTCCCACCTCTTGGTGTCAGTGACCCATTAGCTCCTCAATATTATCCTCATCGCTACCAAGCGTCTCTACCAGGTATGTTACTAGGCCCCCGTTCTCCCTTTTTCTTTCACTGATTTGTTGTCTATGTAAGTTCAATTGGTGATTGGTGCTTAATATTATTGACTGTTTAATTCAAAATTATTTGATTTAATGCTAGAATTAATTATTTGAAATGGTTTTAGTTGTATTCGATCTGACTTGTTGCTATGAAATGATTTCATTCAGTTACTTGGGCTTATTTGATTTTGTTAGTTTAATTTATAGAGGTTTATCTTTTCTGACTTTAGTTGAGAGTTGAAACTGATTATTCATTTATGCATAGAATGATATAAGTATACTGAAAACTTGAGTTTTGCTGACTTTAGATGCAATAATATGAACTACATTGATAAAAGAATCCTGCTAATACTATTAATTCTTAAGAAACAGAGTTTGAGGAAAACATTGGCCATGTTACATGCTAGTTTTTTTGGATTGAGGCAAAAACCTTAGCCAAAGAATGGATCAATAAATATGTAAATGTATAGGAGATGAATTTGTAGATTATGCATATCTATGTAGTATCATGCATATAATTACTTCTAATTAATTGATTGGATAAATGAAAATCACATCCTATCAAGAAACATTGAAAGGATGTGAGTTAATGATCACATTAAACTCACATCCTAGTTTTCTCATATTAAATAAATCGTACCTTAATGTTTCGATGGATGTTTAGTTCACAATGGATTTTTATCATATTACTTACTCTAGAATTTTCACAATATTGCTAACTGTGCAATACTGGACTCTGAATTATTTTTGCTTTTCTTTCATTTTTGCATGTTAATGCTTATTTCAGTATAATTTAGTTTTGAAATGATTACTTACATTATAATCTTCATAATATTGCTAATTGTTAATTTAGGCAAAAAAGGATATTAAAAGGATATTGAAGGAGGAAGCAAGGAGGTGCCAGTGGCTTGTTTTGTGGCTCAAATGTGATAGAGAGGGTGAAAACATTGCATTTGAAGTGATAAAAGTTACATTGCAATAAGTCATCATCTTGCTTAAGCACTACATTCATGGTTTAATAAAGATTTGAGTGTTGCTGGAAGAGTCCTTGTGAGAAGCAGAAGTAACACTTATTTGCACAAGCTTGTCAAAGTAACACATGTTAGTTAGATCACTAGGGTTTCATTTTCCCATGAAGAAGCTAATAGGTTTTACCTTGGTTTCTTGTATATCTTTTGTGCAAATGCATTGCACACTCTCCTTTTTATTTTATAAATAGCTGTGTAAAGTCATGATAGTAATATTTTGTAATTTTTCCATTGCTTTTATGTTTGATGCAAGGAACTAGTGTAATTGTAAAATACATATATATACAAGGTAGAAATGTGCCAACATTATTATTCCTTCACCATGGATTTGTTATTCCTTAGGGGTGAAGTTGTTATTTTTTCACCCAGATTCATGTTCATTTGGTTCAATCTAGGTGTTAGGATGATGTGGTCAGTGACTTTTGGGTCTCCCAAATATATGAGAATAAATATATCCAAGTTGTTATTCCTTTACCATGTACTTGTAACATATGATAGCAGAAAGAAGTAGTAATCCATTAGCTATAGTTTGTCTTACAAGTTACAATGATGCAATTAAACAAATTAAAGAAATGTAAAATTATTATATTGTTGATGGGAAAATAACAACTCTATCTCTATAAAATAACAACTTCTTGCTGAAGGAATAACAACTCCACAATTGCAAAATAACAACCTGATGACTGGAATAGCAACATGCAAAATAACAACCCCATAACTGGAAAAATAACAACTGCACCATTAGGAAATAACAACTCTATGCTGGAGTAATAACAACTCAACTAGTGGGAAAAAACACAACCCACAGTAGGAAAAATAACAAATCTACCACTTCTAAATAAAGGTATCTTCATAATTCTTCCTAGGATTAGAACAGATAGAAAGTGAACTAGGAACGCAAGTACAACACCTAGACTAAACCAGAAAGAACATATTGTAGGTATGAAAATAACAACTTTACAATAACAAATGACAACATTATTATGTAAAAATGATAACTTTGGCACAAGACTTTCCAACACTACTCTGATAAAAATATAACTTTATATATATACACCTTACAGTTACAGTAGTAATGAGAAGCAAATATAAAATAAGTACAATACATACAATCACCTGTATCAAGATCCAACGTATCATTCAAAATGTGGAGCTTGATGAAGGTCATAAAAATGATATTATCATTTTGCACAGCTATTTATAGAGCAAAAGTTCGTGTGCTCTATATTTACACAGAAACCTCTATAACCCAACACCATTTCTTAGCTTTGATTTGGATTATTGCGACTCTTGACTGTGTGTCTAGGCTCATGGCATCTTCCATAGTGATAAGTCTTTCTATTCTGAAATTCAGACTCAATAATTTTTCTCACTTGACCACCAACATATGTATGACCTCTTCTATCATTTCTAAATTGTCCCCCATATGAACATAATATAATAGATGCTTTCTAGATGAGCATGCCATCAATAATGACAATCTGCACCAGATACAAATTATTAACAACTCAACCACTCATATTAACAACTATCATGTGCTATAATAACAACTCATATTCTCCACCCATATCAGACCATGTTTTGTCATTTATATTTTACAGTAACATTTTTAATGCTTATTATTTCTTAATACACTTAAGTAAAACTAGAATAATGAGTTGCTTATATGTCTAAGGCTTAGTATATCACAATGGAAAGAAGAATCCAAAGAAGAATCATCCATCAAAGGAAGAAACCATCATTTGTTTTTGCATCAAATTCAAAAAGCTAAATAAATTACCACAATATTAGTTTAGTTCTCAATCAAAGAAAATCATGTGCAGAACTTTGACTTGATTTTACAACTCAACCATAAGTAATGACAACCTACACCAAACACAAATTATTAATAACTCAACCACTCATATTAACAACTAAATTGTGCTATAATAACAATTCATATTCCCTTCCATATCAGACCATGTTTTGTCATTCATATTTTATAGCAATATTTCTAATGTTCATTCTTTCTTAATACACTAAAGTGAAATAACTTAGGCTAGTTATGAGTTCTAATAAAATAACTTTGAAAGTATAAACATCAGTCTTATTAAATACTTTTCTATGTTAGAAATTTTCATAAGCTAAATAGTTGTTGAAAAAGCACAAGATTAATTTCATTGGTAGAAATCTATAGATTAAAAAGTACTCCTAGTAACTATAAATGTAATTTGTAATTGAGATAATATATGTTACAGCTATATTAAAATTGCTCAAAGCAAAATACTTAATTACTTATGAATCTCCATTGAACATGTCTGATACAAGTAGGTAAGCTTACATCAACAACAACAACAAGTCTTATCCCATTAAATGGGGTCGGCTACATGGATCACACGGCACCATTGTGCTCTATCAAAAACTAAATCCTTGGATAGGTTATTGACCAGGAGATCCAGTTCAATGACTTCTTTAAGCGTTCTCTTTTGTCTTCCTCTACTCCTTTTAACCAGTGTCCAGACTATTTAATCCACCATTTTCACCAGCGTATCCCTTGGCCTTCTTTGTACGTATCCAAACCACCTAAGATGATTCTCTACCATTTTCTCTTCAATAGGTGCCACTCCAACTCTTCCTCGTATATGTTCATTACGAATCTTATCTTTTCTTATATGCCCACACATCCATCTCAATATCCTCATCTCAGCTACCCCAACTTTATGCTCTTGGTGTCCTTTTAAAGCCCAATATTCACTTCCATAAAGCATTGCTGGTCTTATAGCAGTGCGATAAAAATTTCCTTTTACTTTATCTGGTACTTTTCGATCACATATAACCCCAGTAGCCTTTCTCCATTTAAACCACTCGGCCTGAATTCTATGATGAACATCCTCCAAAATTCCACCAAACTTCAATTGAATAAAACTAGTTTTATTAGTTTACATCAATTGAATAAAACTAATTTCATTAGTTTGGTCACATTTTAGTTAGAGCATAATATGTATATAAGATATACTATGTAATTTTACTTGTATTCAGGAATATAGACTTTCAAGATATCTTTCATTGTAAGTTCAATTTATTTTAAGTTCAAATACTCTTTTCCCTTCTTCATAGCTACTTCTAAAAGCCATTCAAGAAATAACATCGCAAGTCACATTTTGAAGAAATAGCCATATGTCAATTTTGCATAAGCTATCTATGACAACATTTTCTACCACTTGTCAACCATAAGAATGTAGCCAACATTACCTGTGGCAAAATAATATGATGGGAAGATTAAAATTTTCAAACATCCAGGTCAAGAGCATGATGCTTATATGACAAACCAATGGTATGGATAAAGTATATGTTTAAGAGCTTATTAAGAGAGAGAGAAGAAAAAAGCCACTAAAGGGAAAGTAAAATAACCTTCAATTCTTCTACATTGAATGCAGGATTGATGGTACTTCTATGCTTAGCCCACTTCTCACTCTTGTAGTCCGCAAGACCAGAAGCTAGTAACCTAATCATAGGATTCGAATGAGCATCCTAACTCAATGAAACTATACTCAAAAGAAAAAAAAGAATTATATTTCATAGAACACCCAGAAGGAATTCATATGGTAAAAATGTAATAGAAGAATACAAAATTTTATAGCTTACTCAAAGAATCTCTTCTAGAGCATACTTTAAGAGTATCAAAACTCTAGATACTCCAAAATGAATGGTGAGAAGATATAACTAACCATAAGAGATCAATAGTAGAGGTTTAGGGAACCAAAAAATGTTTACATTTTGGAACAAATTTCATGGCCAAAATATGATTGGGAGGAGTGAGAGAAGTGTGAGCAATGAAAAATATATTGTATTTGTTGACAATATGATTGGCAAAGGAAGTAGCATGAAGAAGGATATCGTCAAAAAGATATATGGGTTTGGATTTGGCTTGTATATGCATGTTAAACATCTAAGTTGAATCCCTAGTAAGAAGCCTGTACAAATTTTCTTGAAGTCCTTGCTATCTGAGAAGCCTTTCCAGATTCTTTGGTGGGGATCCACAGTGTTTGATGATAGGAGAATTTGAGTAAGAAGATTGCAGAGACAGGGAGAGACAAAGAGGAGATTGAGGCAGTGGAATGAAGAAAGACAGAAAGAGAGTAGATTCTTGATACTGATAAGAGGAGAATTACAGGAAAGGAAAGAAAAATTTAAGCTTCAGGGGCAGTTATGTCTTTTCACAATTAGAAAAACTTAATCTGAGGTCCCATGGGACTTGAAATTAATTATGACATTTCTTGAGACTTTTTTGCAATATGATTTCTTCCATGGGACCTAGATGTCATTTTCCCTTTTTAATTTTACACACATACATATTAACTTTTGAATAATATATGAAAACCAAAATTTAAATACTCGGATGGACTGCTGAATTAATAGAGTCAATAGGTCAAAGGTTAGTGGATCAAATCTGAATTAATTTATAGTTAAATTTATCATAATTAAAATAATATAATTTAATTAAAAATATTCATATTTTAAGTATATTTTAAATTTAGCATTTAACAGGACCACATATTTCAAATAGTGTGTACTATATGTGCACTATGAGTTTTTAGTTTAGTTTATTTAAATATAATGGGTAGGTAACATTATCTGTTGCTATTTTCCTTTATCTCTTTGTGTTCTTCCCTCCACCTTCCCTTTTGTTTTTCATCCAATAGTTTGACTTAACCATCTTCTTCTACCAAATTTCAGTTCTTAGCGACCACCCCTCCTCTTGTGTTTTCAAGAAATCTTCAACCACAGTCTCAAGGGTTTTCGTTGTCACCCACTAAAGGGGTGCGAACTTTGCTCCCAACTACCAACCACTAAAAGGGGACTTCATTTTCATCTGTAACCTCATCTCTATCTCGCTTTCTTTAGATCTTGCAACCTATTCTTCCCTAACTATCCCCTGTCGACATCGCTATCAGTCCCTATCTCTCATTATTTATCTTCTATCATCTTTTACCTCTTCTTCCATATTGACTTAGATCTTTCATTTCTGCCTCTTGTTCCATTTTGGCATCTGAAACTCATTAACAAAAACCTGGCAACCTACCCAACCCAATGGGTTACCCAGGTTAACACTGAGTTGATCGAGTCATTTTAGGTGTTAACTCAAACTAGAGAAAGTATCCAGTTCTATGAGTTCTGACTTGACCTGGTCCGTTTGGTTTATATTTTTAAACTAAGATAAAAACAAACAATTTGTTAAATTTTTATTTTATGTGATAAAGATGCGGCTAGGGATATTTTTGACATAACACCTCTTCCTCTATCAAGTGGTTCTTCTTTTGAAGTATTGAATATTTTTATTTTTAGATGATGAAGACGAGGATGAAAGAATATTTGATTTTGGATTTAAAATTTGAATTTTAAAATAATTTATATTTTGTCATTTTTCTAGTTCTAGACCTACATTTTATTTACTTTTTTATTTTAAATATATTATTTTTATATTACACACACATAATTAGTGTGTGGTTGGATAGAGAAAAAAAATCTTTTTTAAACTAAACCATGGTTTTTGAGCAAATTAATTCAAACAGTTTAAAAAAAGGAAAAAACTTGATTTTGAACCTAAAACAATGATTTTCTCTCTTTAAATTATAGTTTTAAATAATCTATATCCACCAACTTTTTAACTAGTCTATAGAATCATAATGACAGTTGTTAGTGTACGTTTTCAAAAGTATCCCTAAAATTTCTTTCTCTGTTTCTTTCCTTCTTCTCTTCTCTCCTATTAGTGAATTTTTATAAAATTATTTTATATATATTTAATAATTATATAGATTTTTAAATTATTCACATAAAATATAAATTAAAAATTATTAATTAATTGTATGAAAAAACAAAAACATAACTATTTTTTGTAATTATTTACATGAAAACAAAATGATAAATGCAAAATTTTAATTATTTTTAATTAATTCCTCTAAGATATATGTATATTTATAATTTATTAATTATTTACATGAAAACTAAAATATAAAGTAAATTTTATATTTTTATATAATTATCATGTTAGCTTATGTTATTTTTAGTAATTCATCTATCAAAAAATAATTCTCATAACAATTTTCTAAACATCTCCAATTTTCAATATTATTTTTTTTAAAATGTATTCTATCCGTAATCTATTATTCAAAAGTTAATCCAAACACATCCTTAATATAAGGAGAATCCCAATTATATCCAATTGAAATAACAAAATCCAAATTCAGACATACATTTTTAACAAATTTCTAATAAAACCAATATGCCTTATTAGAGATTTTTGAATGTTCTTAAAAGACCAGAATGCCCATGTATAATCCCCTTCCATTATTTTATATTTTACCATGCCAAGTTATTAAATAAAAAATTCTACACCATTCATCATTTATGTTTGAACAAAAAAAAATCATTTATCATCCCTCAAGAAAGCAATTATAGGCTCACGCTTTGGGGTAGTTAGACAAGAAGATGCTAATAAAAATTTGAGAATAGATTTTCTCATCAGATGGATTTTTGAGTACCCAGTTGTCCCAATAATATCCCATGAAGTAATTTAAGAACCCAACAAGCTTATTTTTTGAACAAGCATTTCCTGATTTTGATAAAAATGGGTTCCCTTTATATGCTAGTCAAAGAAGGCAACCAAAGACTTTGCCTTAGTCTTTAACCTAATTTTTCATAATTGGGCCTTATTCTTAACCTAATTTTTGAGCCAAACCCTCAATATTTAGCCACTAATTCACTCATTCATGATCCATTCACTCTTTACACAATTTCAAAAACCTTAGCACACATATTCTCTCATCTTTTTCACTCTCATTCACTATTCCCTTCCATCTTCTTCCATGGCTTATGCACTTTATGAGATGGTGGTGACAACACCTACTCTAATGCTTGGCTAGAGGGGTTTTCTCTTGAGAATGACAGCTTGGGCTTGAGGCAAGGAGCTACAAAAGGGAGTTTTAGTGTTCACTTCATAGTTTCAGCTTGTATTGGCTTTCACCTAGATTAAGATGAGACATTTATGATTGGATTTGTAGTTATTTGAATTAAACCTATTGTAATGAGGATTGATTTTGGGCTTTTGGTTATATTTATGATTATGAATTATTTCAATTCCAATATTTCATGTGTTGTGAGTTGAGATTGCTTTTGCATTTAAAATGGATTAGTGTTAAGGCTTTGCATTGACTCATTAAAAAAGAATTAGCTTTATTGAATTAATCCCATGGCAATTAATTAAATCTCATATTTGTTGGAACTATGATAGCCCAAGACCATTCTCAAGAGGTTTTTATCATTTGCATTTTCAAACAAATTTTCCATCCATTCCATTTAATTTTATAAAAACCCAAAAATATCTATTTTCATTGCATTGTCCTTATTTGTTTTCAAATGATTCTCAAAATCCCATGTTTTACTGCTTTCAATTGCATTTAGTTCCTAAGATAGTCAATAAGGCTCTTAAGTGAAATGATATGGTGTTTTGCACCACTATAGTACTTCTCTTAGTAAATTTATGATCTTATCTCCCAGGCATACAAGGACATAGTCAAATCAATGGCGTCGTTGCTAACGAGTCATTTTTTACTTCCTAGGCTAACTACGTGTTGATTAAGATATTGAAAAGGGGTTTCATGCCTTTAGGAAGTTGTTTTACATTTTAGATTAGTTTCATAAAAAATTAAGGAAAATCCACGAAAGATCATATTTTCTTTGGATTTTGCATTTTGCATTCATATATTTTGCTACTTGGATTTGATTGCTACATATATTCACTTGTTAATGATTTTCTCAAGTAATTCAACCATCCTTTGCTATATTTTAGTACTTTGCTCATACTTGGGTTATTGTTTTATCTTGGATTGAATTGAGAGTGTATGGGTGTTGGAATTCAATTGTTTACTATCAAATTGAGTGGTTGTTGCTATATGCGTGTTTGCATTGATATTTTTGGGGCATTGAGTCTATTCTTTCATGTATACACAAATCTCCAAATCAATTTTGAGTCTTAACAAAGTTTCATATTCATTCAAGTGGTTTGA
This sequence comes from Leucaena leucocephala, assembly GCA_037074615.1. NCBI lineage: Eukaryota > Viridiplantae > Streptophyta > Magnoliopsida > Fabales > Fabaceae > Leucaena > Leucaena leucocephala. Next base: position 8,951,593 of record CM073570.1, on the reverse strand, counting down.
AATCAATTGTGGTGTTTTCAACTTGAGTGTAAAGAGTTTGAATGTATAGATTCAAGATCTGAAACTTTTGAAACTCTTATGAGCATTCATTGAATTGTGACCCATTATTGAGCTTAATTGTGTGAATTTCTTGCTTAGAATACATTTTCAAACTTGTTTTTTGAAGTTTTGAAGGATTCAGAAGAGTTTTGAAGAAAATTAGGTTGAGTTTTAACACTTAGCATTTTTCTGTGTTGCTCTGTTATGTAGAATTTCATCTATGTGACTCTTCATCACGATGAATTACTTATTTGGTTGTGATGAAGATTTCTCTATTTTGTGAAGATTGCTCTATGTGACTGTTCATAGTGACGAGCCATTCCCTTGGTCATGACGAACTTCACAGTTTTTGACCTTTTGTTTTCTTTCCTTTCATTTTTTATTTCTTATGTTTACTTGTTTATTCTTTTTGCTTATGCATAGGAGGTCTGAACCTTTAGTTTCTTATAACCCTAAAATTGAAAAAGAACTTAAAAAGATTATAAGAGAAGTGAGATTAGGTGAATCTAGTCAAACTTTGGTTGAAGAGGGTAACAATTTGCAATAATCTAGTACTTCTTCTTCTACTTATTCTAGTGATTTTGAAATTGAGTTTAATTTAAAAATCCTTTAGATATTTTCAACATGATTGAGGTTAATATTAATGGTGGTAATAGGGCAAATGGGTATGCATATAATGAACTAGATAACAATAGCCAAACAATGTAGAGGAAAATAGGAGTGTTAAGGAGATCTATCATTCAAATGTCAATTATGATCCTTATAGCTTATATACTGATGAAGTTAATTTTAAAATTAAAGTTGCTTTGCTTTTTGCCATATCTAAGTTCCATGGGTTTTTAGGTGAATACCTACATCGGTACCTTTAAATGATGTATATGATGTGTTCTTCCATGAAGCTGCAACATGCCAACTTGGATGATGTTATAAGAAGATTCTTTCACTTCACACTTGAGGGAAATGCCAAGGAATAACTGTATAATCTATCTCCACACTTTACCACATTAACATGGGATTAATTTAAGGGATCATTCCTTGTGCACTTCTTCCTAACTTTGAAGACCACAAGACTCAAGAAGGAAATAACAAACATACTCCAACATGATGATGAGTCTCTATATGATTATTGGTCAATATTTATTGTTTTGATGGCCAAGTGTCTTAATCACAATATTAGTAAGGTTGAATTAGTGGATGTTGTTCCATTTTGCATATCATTGCTTCTTGCCCACACAAATATGAGTAAGTATCCTATTTTTATCAAGGAAAGTCTCAAAGATAGGCTTTTGATTCAAATAACTATAATAAGGGTTGAAGGCAAAATCCCAAGTTCGGAGGGAGGAGTGGATAAAGCTCATCAACTTAAGTGATGCCTAAAAACATGCGGGATTGTTGCTATCTGGGCTTTCCAAAAAAAAAAGATGCACCCAATAATGTAGTATAAGGTACAACCCTATCGTTCTTCTCAAGGAGTCTTTTTATTTTAATCATAGCAAATTAATGAACGATAACATTGAAAACCTGAGTAAAAGCATGGGTTTTAAGTTCGATCGAACTTTGATGAAACAAAAATAAGGGTGCATTAAAAGTAAATATTTTTAGTATTTTTGATTAGTGTGAAAATGATTTGGATTATGAAAGAAATATGATAGAAAAGATTTTTGATGATGAAAATGTAGCTATCATTACTCTTGATTTGAAATAGGAGTTATGAAGTCACTAAGTCTTAAATAAAATGTCAATCAATCAATCGAGTTCAGTTCATTAATGAGTTTGAAATCACTTTAATCAAAGTTGAATTAAAAATCCCTTAATGTACTATTGAAAACCACCTAATTTGTAGATTGAATTATATGATGCATAAACCCTCAATTAACTATCAATCGATAGCTAAAGAATGTAATCAATTGAATTAATTACTAACAATCGCCAATAATTATTCCACTAACTAAAAAATCAAACTGAAATATATATATGAAATTCAGTAATCACATCATTCAAATCAAATAAAAATATCTAATATGAGAAATAATAAATTGATATTCAATCCTCATACATATTATGAAATCTCTAAATCTAGAAATCCTAAAATATGAACAAGTACAGATTAAGATAGAATAACTCCCCCGCTTTAGCCCATGAGCTCAAGCTATGTTGTCTATCACCAAGAAGCTTAAACCTAGCCTCTCATAGCACTGACTATGCCGCAATCGTTGTCCAAAGTTGGTACCATGAGATATATAGAAAAATATGATGGAAAGATAAAGAGAAAGGTGGTATAGATGAATTAGTTGGTTCAAAAATGGAGAAATTGGTGAAAAGATGAAGAAAAATTAAAGAATGGATTGAAGGTTTATGAGAGAAGTTGAGAGAATGGTTGGGACTATTCTTCAATTTGGCAAAAATTCAGCATAACTCTTTGTGGCTGCTGATCCCCTTTTACTAATTGCAGAGTGACCTAAGCAAAAATGTATAGCTTCAGTAATTGCTCTTTTAGTCATGACTAGTTAACACATAAAGTCTCCTAGAAGATTGTAGGTCAAGACAGTGGGCATAAGGTCGCAACTAAGAAACATAGTGATCTGGTTCTCTCATTTTGTCTTCTTTGTCTTCTTTGTCTTGTGATTCTTTCTTTGTTCCACTTTGTGTTTCTAAATGTCTTTCAAACACTTGCTAAATAAAACCAAACTCCTTCTGAAAGTAAAGCAAATTAAAGATCAAGGCATTTGCAACTTGGAAGAAATAATTGACTATTTTGCCCTTAAATAAGAACATTGCCTTACAAAATCAAATATTATCACAAAAGTATAGTTACATGGATACTGCTCTCTATTAGAGTTGTATCATCAATCTCATAACTGTATTTTATTCTGTTATATGCCATGCTTATGGCTCGTTATTCATATATCTCATCCCTATTAAAGGGATATGTCCTGAGTAATGTAATTATGTCTATAGGTATGCTGATAATACCTATATAACCTTACTGAGGACATTCTAGCATCTTCTTTATTCTAGTTCCTTATCTAACTGGCTATCATCGTCTTATCGTAGGCTCTCATCCTAATCCTAATTCTAATATTAATTTCTTAAGGATTAACTAAGGCTAACTATCTCATTTATCTCTAATATGTAAAAGCAAACATATCATGTCTAGGGTAGCTCAACAATGTGTACGCAGACATTACAATTTAAACATGGGATGTAATCACCCTTATGCCAATATGACTGTAATATGAATATTAACACAATTCATTCCTTGAATAAGATCAAGTGACTTTCTTACCTTACATCTAGTCAAAGCAAACACTCCTCCCTGAGTTTGGGGTCTTTTGACTACCTTGTTCTGTGGACACTCCCTGGTAAAATGTTCCATCTTGCCTATCTATAGCACACTCCTCGACTTGCCAAGCAAAGCTTACCTCTACAGTATTTACCACAGATTTTACCTTATTAGGCTCTGATTGCATGTTTGCACCTCCTGGCTTACTACCTCTTTTATGCCCAATTCTTTACCCAACTTCTAGCCTTTTTTTGCTTCTTATTACCTCTTTTCGAAACTAAAGGCCTTGTTAGAACTATCCTTATTTGAAGCACTAAAAGGGGTTCATCTCTCGGGGTCACCTTTACCCTTTTTATGCATCAAAAGCTTTTCTCTGTAATCCTGCATACCTCTATTGCTTCATTGAACCTTTATATTTGCCTGGGAAGAATTCTTTCTCATAGCACAAAGTTTAATCTACGAGTTAGCTTCTCAATCGTCCATCTCTTATTATTCGTATGGTTCAAATATGTAGAATAATAAGAGAGGTAGATGAACTTGGCTAAGTACTCATCTCTTTCTCACCCTGCCTTAATACTAAAAACTTAGCCTCACACACATCCTTCATTGACTGAGGAAAATATTTCTCATGAAACTAATAAAGAAAAGTTTCCCAGGTGAGTGGGGTTATTATTTGCCTATAGGGTAATTTCTATGCTCTACCATTATCTATTAGTATCCTTCTCTGACTTGTAAATGGCTAACTCTTTCATTTCGAGGGACAAGCCAATACTTTAAAGATCTTTCAAAGAAATTTAGTCAATCTTCTACTGCTTGGACATTGAATATTCTCTTGAGCGCAGATGTATTGTCCTTACAGAATTGCATAATCCATCATTGGATGTTATCCTATTCCTCAAAAGACCCTAATTGTCTATCAGTCAGTCCTATTCTATCCTTGACCAGACTGTAACTCCTTCATGATCCCTTATTCAGGATATCACATGTTAGCTATAACCACTACTACTGCTGTTGTGATAGCAGTATCTCTTTCTTAATCCTAGTGAACTTGATTTATAGAGATCTCATTCATCATTTACTGTATTGCTTTAGCCTATCTAGAATGATCTACACTGGGTCTACTGTATACTATTTTCCTTGTGAGAAGATTTCTCTCATTTTGAGAATAATAGTTCTCTGTCTACTAACCATCACACCTCTAGGCTTAGTCCATATGCTAGGAACGTCCTTATGCAAGCATCGATTTAACTTCTAATCCTTTCATTTAGAAAGACTAGCCTAACGAAGTCTTTTGTAGTGTAGATCCACTCATGGATATCACACAGAGGATATACTTCTGACATTTCCTTATATCGATCATTTGTGTCTCAGCACATCGTACTATCTAGCTTACCTATACCTCGTGCCAACCCTTTAGTCGATAAATTTCAACGAGTTTAGTACCCTTGTCCTCATTGTCACTATGAAGTCCAGACATTACTCTTAAGAAATTCATGTAAAATGATCCTAATTTGTTCCCCTATCAATTACTTAGGCTAACACTTATAACTTAGTTTTCACAGCTTTCTTGACCTTGAACCTGCGGCTTATATCTCTGTTAGTAGAGGGAATTATTTCTTGGATGTTGTCCTGCTCAGTCCAGTCATATCATACTAAGAAACACAAGACCTCACAGGTATTGGTTAACTAAGACTAGTCTACTATAGTTGTATAATCGAAGGATATCTCACAAAGCTACACGATGCAGGGTAGTGTACCAAAATCATCTGGGAGTCATTGTCACTTTTATTCACATCCAAAGCACTAACTCTTCACGACTAGAGTTACTGTGCCTATTCCTCATAACCATAATATTGGCTCATCACAACTAAAGTTTTATGTGTTCATTAGTTGCAACCAAAGCACTTGCTTGTCATAACTTAAACCTTTATGTGTTTATTGGTTGCAACCAACTCCCTCAGTTTGTCGTGACTAAACATACTTTTCCTAGAGCATTCATCTCCTGTAATTCCTTGTCTAAATCCTCCTCCAAAGTAGTGAACCACCCATCCTCACATAACATACTAGGGAGGGAATCTCCTTTGTTCACTGAGGATTCATACCTTTGCCTACAGATTATCATTTTCTATACCTACAATAACTACTTGAACAAGTCAAACAAACTTGTTCAAAGAGGGTAATCCTAACCAAATCAGAGCATTTTCTAAGCCATAAACTTTTGCTCTGCTACTAAAAATGTAACACCTTACTTTTAATGCTTAAGGACCAAACAGTAGCATCTGGAACTACTGACAATGTTATTGAAGTCAAATTACACAATCTACCCTTCTCGAGGTTATTGTTTATTATGCAAATTTCATATAGGCAACCCAACTTCAAAAAATCATAATTAATTCTAAAAAAATTGAAATAAAGTAGTTCAAGTTGCTATATGAAGATAACTTAAGTCTCTTTATAGGAAAAATATAAGTCTGATCGAACAATTAACTAATTAATACAGTTAATTCATTAAAGTTTACTATTAATTTGGTTAATTTTGCCTATTTCTAGATTTGATCCTGTAACTTTATAAAATTGTCCCTTCGCGCATGAACATCCAATTAAGGAATACTATATATCAAAATGAAACTCAACATGTCTACTATTAATCTACCAAATATACTATTTATTCAAGTGTTAGCTATTTTTCCTTGTAGACATAACTTGTCACTAAAACTTAATATTGAACATCTTTACGTATGTCAAAAGTCACCTATATAATAAACCATCTAAGCATCAATCCATTTTCAATTGACTTCATCTCCTCCACGGGAAGGTCCTACTATTATTGGTGTATCCTGGAAATGGGTGAGATTTTAGGAGAAATCTCAATAGTAAATAGTACCACATAATGAATACAAGTTAATGCTTGATGCTACTATGTGTGCTTATAATGATCATACTTGAATAATGACATATTTGCATGCTTCCATGTTTCTTACTTACAACATATGGCTATAGCATAATAAGAAACATAGCTTCAATTAATCATACATGCTTCACATAATAAAGTTAAGCATATAACACATTGTACATCCAAGGAAACAAGCATATACGCTAGGTAAGTTCACTACCTCTATTGCTTACTCTTCTTTTAACCTTTCCTTTTACACCTTTCCCTCTTGCTTTATAGTCCTATTTACCTCATAGATGAAAGCCTAACATAGCATAATAATATGCTTATCATAATCTATTTAAACAAGTTCCAAATTTAGTTAAGTTCAAGGTAATTTCCTTGACCGAAATGTTTCAAAATATTTCACAACACATAATTTATCAAAATATTATTCAATAAATAGACTTATCAAATAATTTATTGATAAATACCTGAAGAATATTCTTTCTATCATATCCTATTTTTTTTCCTATCTGTATAAGACTGATAGAGGAAAGATGTTTAGAAAGTATTATGATGATAAATATAGAGAAAAAATGATGATTAGACAAAGGTATAAAGAAGATAGACTAAACTAAAAAGTCTAAAATTTCTATGGTGTAAAATGTATAGTAGATATAAACTTTAGGCCATTAAGTATAATTATAAAAAGTTGAGGGCCTAAAGTGTAATTTTTAAAAGTTTAGGGGCAAAATTATAATTATTGAAAGTTGAGCCAAAAAAGGCTAAAAAATTGTCTCAAATCAGTTTAGTCCCAAAATTTTCTAGTAAGTAGAGAAAATTATTCTAGTCAGTTTAACATAACATATAATTTTGATTTAAGGTTTTGAAAAATTAATATGAATTTATGAAGAAAGAAAAATTAATACAGTATCCTCTGGATCTTAGAATTAGATGAAATTTATCAATAAATTTTTATAATTAATATGAGAATTTATAAAACTGATAAAACTTAAAAAGGAGTTTTGTAGAATTTATTATAGAATTTACAGTGGATGAAAACACCCGATAAATATGTTTTGGGGTAATTTCTGAAGAGTTGAGCCCATGAAGGTAGTATACCATGTCAAAGGCCTAAAATGTCACCTTATAGGCCTAATAATATTTAGATAAGTGTGTCTATCAGGGCTAATAAAGAACCCAAAAAAATATAAAATTGTAAAAATGCCACTTAATATACCACTGTTGTAGCATTAACCAAGAGATAGAAGCACTGTATTTTGATCATTTGAATAAGGTTAGACAGTCAAGAAGAGTTCCCAAAATAGTTGACCAAGGTCAGGGAATACTCTTATGATGTGTGAAAAGACGATAATGCCCCTGAGATAAAGTAAATAAATAAGAACCAAGAGACATTTTGGTAATTTACCAAGGGATCTATAATTAAGTTTAGACATAGTCTAAGAATTTCAATGGTTGGAAGAATCTAGATATTGAATTTAAGGTTAGAAATCATATTATGGAATCTCAGAAAAATTGGATTTAGAAAACAATCTGGTTTTTGAGAATTCAGGCTAAGCTGGTCTAGTAAATTGGACTAGAATTTTTTCAGATGCTTTCTCCCTTTACAATTTGGTCACATATGCTATGAGGTGTACCTTGATAATGTCATCTTTTGGCTTCTAGGGCAAGCTTGATCAAGAGCAAATATGTGCCATTGATCCAATAGTGTACAAAGTGATCTTGGGCTTCCATTTTTCATGAAAAATTTCTATAAATACCCCCACTTTTCTTCCCAAAACTGTGGTATGAAGAACACTTAGGGAGGTTCGGTCCAAATGAAAATTCAAGCTAAGACAGAAGAATTGAAGGACCAAAGTTCAAGCTAGCTAGGAATTAAGGTAAGCAATCTATTATAGCTTATTTTCCTTTAATTTGGGGCCTTGAACTTAGGATTTCTATGGAAGAAATTTGAGCTTTACCTAGGGTATATGTGGTTTCCAAAAACCCTAGATGAAAGGAGAAAGAAGAAATTAAAGTTAGAGTTATGTGATTGATGCTTAAACAAGCTAGCTAGATGATTAGTTGTTGAATCAAGTTGATATTCTTGACTTTACCATGGAAGATACCTTTAGGTCTACACTATTCATGATATAAGGAGATGGGATTTCAATTATTTAATGCTTCCATTGAATTTATATGATGATTTTGTGTAAGATTGGATAGATTTAGAACCTTGGAAGCATTGGAATTGAAAGTTATAATTCTTAAAATTCTTCTGTATACTGTTCACTTATATAAACAATAATTAGAATTTTATGATTTTGATGCTTCTAATGGTTTTAAAATGAAAAGTTGTGTGGGATAAAATAGAGAAACAAGTATTGGAATCAAAATGAGAATTTTTGAAGAAAAAATGGGAGTTATGTAAATCTCTCTGGAACAGTGCATGGTGGCTAGAATTTCATGATTCTAAGCTTATAAATGGATTCAAAAGATAAAATTGTGTAGGGTAAAGTTAAGACATCAATTGAATCAAAGATCAAGGCAATTAGTAAAGATTAAGGAAAGTTAATGTAGTTAAATAAGCTAAATGTTCAAGAAAGTTAGATTATATTGAATTGATGGTAATACTATGTTAGGAATTGATTGTGGACTCAAAAGAGGAAGCCACACATCAAGGAGAAGTAAGAAGGAAAAGGCAAAGATAAAGAAAAGGAGGGCAAGTATACGAGGTATTAAACTTGTCTTAAACTTGTATGTATGGGATGTTATACTTGGTTGTACTATGCCTATGTTGAATTGTGTTGCATATGTATTTATGATTGAAGCTCTATTTTTATGATTACTTTAACCAATTGTATTTCATATGTTACATGAAAGCATGCATATTACATAATGTTAATACCTTCACAAGCAAGCACAAGTATTTATATTAATGCATGCATTATTGAGTACCATTTGCTACTGCGTTTTCCTAAAAATATCACCCCATTCATGTAATCCCAATCCTAACGGGTTCATGAATGATAAAAGAAGATGAGGAACATAAAGAGAAGCTAGGAATTTGATAGTATAAATGTTATATGAAGAATTGTTATGTGTAATGATGTTATATGCAAGTTTGAGCAACAATATTTATGAAGTAATGAAAAATAGTAAATGATGGAATAAATGTATAAATATTTTTAGACATTTAGTTAACATGTCAAGTTTCATTTTGACAATAAGTGCACCTTATTTCAATATCTGTATAAAGAGAGAATTTTTTAAAGTTAGGGACTATAATCTATTTTTAGAATTTTGACAAAATAAATAGTAATCTTTGACAATTAAACTGTATATTTTGACTAAGTATTTGTTCAAAAAATTATTTTTACCTTAAATTTCAAGATGTTAGCTTAACTTATATTTTTGAACCACTTTATTTCAATTTTTCTAGAATTAATTATGATTTTTCAAAGTTCATCGCCGAATCTGGAATGCCATATGAATAGTAACTTGAGAAGAGTAAAAATTCCAGATTTAGCTAATGGACTTCAAAGGTCATGTAAGTGGTTCTAAATGCTACTAAATGGTCCCTAAGATGTACAAAAGTAAGGATGTTACACTTTCAAACTTTCACACAGACTTTTAATCATTCTTTGATATCTTAATCTTTTCTGAGACCATGTAATATTTTTGAAAACAAGAATTCATAAGATAATTGATCAAATAAAAGCAAGTCAAAAGCTTGTTAAGATCATTCAAAGAATTGTCTGATAAATCTTCATCAAATTTAGAATTCAAAGACTAGGTTCTTTTTCATTTGTTGAAGTGTTTATCGAAGTAAGACCTTATCGAAAAGAACTTCAATAAATAGTATAATCGAATAGCTCTTCGAAAGATATCATAAGTTATTTTAGATTTCAAAACATCTTAGACATTCAAATTATATAGAAGTGTTCTTCGATAAATATGCTTATCAAATAGTTTATTGATAAGAACAAGAAGAGCAAATCCATATTTTCTTCTTTCATGTTTAATCTCTTCCTTTTGCAAGATTTCTTAAAGCATTTTGAGAACTATATAATTCCAACAAATCAACAACATTATAAGCAATAAATCATCATTAAAAGCATTTATCAAATCAGTGCTTCAATGCTTAAGATAAAAGCTAAAATTTTCTCTATTTATCAAAAAGTGTTCTTCAATAAATCCCCTTATTGAATAATACTTCAATAAATTAAGTATTAAAATATGAATTCCTTAACAAACATGATATTCATCAAACAAAACTTATCAATAAAATGATAAGTTGTTTTAAATCAGAGAAAACATTTGATTTACTTTATTTATCAAAAGCCTTATTGATAAACCCATTTATCAATTAATCTTCAATAAATTCATTTTAGAAAATAATTTTTATAAAGCTTTCTTATCGAAGTCTCTATGGATCAATCCATTCTTCGATAAGTATTTCAATAATTTCATTCATATAAACTTCTGAGTTAAACTCTTATTTATCGAAGGCTTTTTCGATAAACACCCTTATCGAATAAGTCTTCGAAAAATTATAGTTTTAAATCCTCTCAAACTTTTTCATAACTGACTCTATTGTCCATTTATCGAAAGCTTTATCGATAAGTTTCTATATCGAATAGGGCTTTAATAAATTCACTTCAGAAAAACTGAGTCTCTTCTCAAATTTCTTTCTCATTTATGGAAGAATTTATCGATCAAACCCTATATCGATAATCCTATTGATAAATGCTCTTTATCGGTTAAAATGCTTTATGACTTAAAATTGTCAAAAAGAAAAAAATTGTCATAATACATTAAATGCATCTACCATTAGTACCCAAGCAATGACTTAAAAGGTAATATTCAATGTGTCTAACGATTTATGAATAACTCTACTATAAAAAAAGGCAAAGTAAATGCTAGAGTTAAGAAGCTCACCAGCTACGATCAAACTACAATTACTCAAGTATTAATTCTTATATTCAATATCCTCCGTTCTACCCTATTCTATATTCTCTGAAAAAAGGAATTTTCTCTTGAGAGAAATACTGAGATATTATGTACTTCAGTACTTAGCATAACCACTATAGTAAAGATCTCAATAGTGAGACTCTTGAGTGGAATTGTTATCTTACGGGTAGTAAGGGGAAGTGGAAAATATAGTCTCGATTGATGTACTGAGGCGCCAAGAGTCTTACAATCTTAGAATATTAGTGAAATACTTAGAGGGATTCTGAGGACTGGATGTAGGCTAAGTGGTTAAGTTGAACCAATATAAACCAGTTGTACAATCATTCTATATTTGCCTCTTTGAATGAAATCATTCTATAACTTAATCTTTTTTATTTCATTTAAAGATTTAAATTTTTAATATCACCCAGTTCAGCCTCCTCTTAGGTAAAACGCTATACTAACATAAACAAGTTAACTTTAAAACCTCCCCTTCCCACCTTTCCCCCCCATCCTTCCTCTCCCTCTCCTTTCCTTCAAACTAAACACACCCTTAGGGTACTTATTGTACTTCTAAAATTAATTCAAGATATTAAATGTACCTTTACCCTATTTTAAATAAATAATTCTAATTGTAGACTGATATTTTTAATCTTTTCCTTAATTATTATTGTAATTATTAATTTTTTTCCTTGGGGCCAAACATGTTTACATTACTAAAGATTAATACAAGTTTTCACTTAATTAATTATATATATGACTATCTGATTAGGTTAAATAAAAAAATGTTGGATTGTCAAAAATTCTAGAATTATTGGAGTCAATTAGGGATAATTTTTCTAAATAATATCTTCTACATTCACATAAATTTAAACACATTACTTTATATACTTACGTAGCCATAACTCCTTTCACTATGACCAAAACATCTATTGACTTAATTTTTATAGCATCATCAGCTTAACCATCAATCCACCGCCTTATATATTTATATTAAGTTTTGTGGTATGGCGTTATGTTAATTATTTATTTATGAATCATAAAGTGTTTTTTTTTTATCAAAAACCATAAAGTTACTATATCACAATTCATGACATACCACCATTATTTTAGTCTTTATATATATTACAATTATCTAATAGTATTAAGTATCATTAAGTGGGGGAAGATATTGAAGTAAGCATGAGTTTTCTTTTTTGCTATATCGTTCTTGTATTTTTAACCCAAATTTTATAGGACCAAAGAATCGACATTCGAGCATGTGATTGACTATATTTTTTTCCCACCTAATATTGCATAATTTGCTCATTATAGAGATTTATGTCTTGTTTGATTTTGTTTTCAACTTTTAGTTCTTAGGGCAGTTTTATGAAGCGATTTTTAAGAACAAGTTTTCAGAAAGAAATAAAATAAAAACAATACGATGGAATGGTTGTTCTGAAAACACATGTTCTCCATTTTCTATGTAATTCCACATATCTAAAAATAACAAAACAGGTAAAAGTTATTTTAATTTTCTTATCTTTTTAGAACATATTGCTATTTTTTGTTTTAAAAAATATATAACTAAAAAGTAATTATCAAACTATTTTTTACTTTTTATTTCAAACAACAACAAAAAACAATTTTGAAATAAATCAATCAAACAAGACCTTAACTTTTTTGTTTTCAAAACACATAACCCACAACATATTTTAGACATAGTTTTTTGCCAACAAAAAAACAAAAACATATTTTCAAACATGTTTTTTTAACTTTTTTTTTTGTTTTTAAACAAAAAAACTATTTTGAAAACAACAAACCAAACAAACCCTATAAAACCGAACAAATTAAAAAATTAAAAGATTAAGGCCTTTTTTATTCTATTTTTTTTAATGTTTTTTAAAATTGATTTATAATTTTTTAAAAACAGGTTTTGGGAAAAATAAAAAATCCGATTGGATGATTGTTCTAAAAAATTAGATTTGATTCCTATAGTAGACACATATACTAGGAGGGATGGCCATAAGTCTCAAAACTAGATACCTGATAATAGGATTCGGTAATTATATAAAAAAAAGTTACATTTAAAAATAAAAAATAAAATTTGTTTGGAGCAATTTTTAAACAAGTTTTTTTATTTTTTTTCAAAACGAGAAATGAAAGAATTTTAAAGACCTAACAAATCCCCCAATGTTTCAGTTCAATTTGATTGGATCAAATTTGTGTTATGCCTATTTAGTTTTTTTAAAAAAAATTAAAACGTGTTTTTTAACATAATTTTTTATAATTTATTCTTGGGTCAATGTTCCTTTACTCATTCATTAAGAAAATATTATAGTTGGTTGATGAATATTTATTTTATCATATTATTTTATATATATTTCAAAGAATTTATTAAAGCTGCTAAAATGGGGTGGACTCAGATTGGTTAAAAACTAGCATGTTTAGTGGTGGGTTGTGCTTATTAGCCCGCTATAATAAACATGCTAGCCAATATTTTTTATAATGATAATTTAATACTAGGTAGGCAAGGGATGAACCGATGAAGGGAGCACATAACTTCTGAATTCACCTTCACTCTTCTTCAGTACCTTAGCCTCGTCGCTCACGGGTTCACGGCTACCCTTGTAGTGGTACACTCAAGCGTAGCACCCTGTCTTAGCTGCTCACAACCTCACACTCTGCTCTCTCCAGTCACTGTTGTTTGGTAGTCTGGTACTCTGATTGTCAGCTTCTCCCCTATCCCAGTTGTATAAGGTTCATCTCAATCTCATGCCAATTGCCATATGTCATCGCCTCGTCTACTAAAATCGACATTATGAAGGGTTGATTTCAAAGACAACTTAGTTTCTTTTGCTCTCTAATTGACGCCGTGAAGGTTTGAAATCAACGTCGTCTACTCTTTAATAATTATGTTTTCTTCTAGGTCAATGTGAACTCCTTGATCTATATTTTGTAAATCCTTTAGAGATTTTTATTGTATCCGCCACAAATGGATTCGATGTCTTCTTGGATGCTTTGTTTCTTTTTTTCCACATATTTCTTTCTTTTTCGACATGTCTACTGACTTTAAAATTAAATTATCTACCACAGATGCTTTGGTTTGAACACCTATTATTTGGTTGATACTAGTTGTTAGTTGTTACTATTATATAGCATCCGTGATACTAGTTGTAATTTTAAGTGGTCTTATGGAATTGATGTTATGTTTTACTTCCAAATGTGGCAGAAAACTTGCCTTTATTTCTGCTAATCAAATTCTGTGATGGATACTTGTTTGCTTGTGAATTTTTGCTATAATTTGTACAAATTTAAGATGGATTTGGGTAACATTGTCACTGGGATTGTGGAGCATAAAAGAAAGAGTGTTGATGATGTAACTAATATGGAATTGGAAAATCAATATGGACAAGCTAACCCCTCTGTTTCTATAAAAGGGAATTCAAGTAAGAAAATAGTGTTGATGAAGCAACTAATATGGAACTAAAAAATCAATATGGACAAGCTGACCCCTCTTTTTCTGTAGAAGGGAATTCAAGTAAGAAAACAAATAAAAATACCTCTAATGTTTGGACCTACTTTACTAAAATCAGCAAAGTAGATGAAAAAGAAAAAGCTGAATGTAAAGGGTGTAAAAAATCATATAGTATTAGAGGCAAGGGTTATAGGACTTCATATCTTTGACGTCATATAAATACTTGTGCAGTAATCTCTAAATATAAAGATGTGGATGCCATGATATTAGGCCATGTAGGGGATGTTAGAGCTAGAAAACTTGATCAAAACAAAGTTCAAAATTTGCTAGCTTATCGTATCATCAGACATGATGTTCCATATTCTTTGGTTGAGTGGGAGGCATTTAGATGTTTTTGTTCATATTTAAATTTTGACTATAGGCCCATTACTAGAAAAAATGCTATGGTTGATGTTATGAATTTCTATCTTAAAGCAAAAGAGAACTTAAAAATCAGTTAGTAAGGAGTCATAGTAGAGTATGTTTAACTGCAGATTGTTAGACTTCTTTGGCTACTGAAGGATATGTTTGTTTGACTGCACACTTTATTGATGAGAAATAGAATCTCAATAGCAAGATACTAGCATTTTCTAGGTTAAACCTCCACACTCTAGAATTGAATTGTCAAATAATGCACATGATATCATTACAAACTAGGGTATTCAAGGAAAAATATTTTCTATTACTTTGAATAATGCCTCAGCAAATGATAGTGTGAAAACTTTGCTAAGAGATAGATTGAATTTATGTCATGGTTTGATATATAATGGGGAGTTCTTCCATATGAGATGTTGTGCCCATTCTTAAATCTTTTAATGTAGGAGGGGTTGACAGTAGCGAGTTCTGCTATGCAAAAGGAGCAGTATTATATACATGAAGCACTCAGATTCAAGGTTGACAAACTTTAAGCACTGTGTTCAACAGGTTGGGCGCATTGATAGTTCAATGGGGTTAAGATTAGATGTCCCCACTAGATGGAATTTGACACATGCAATGCTCCAAAGTGCAATAAGATATTGTCGTGCTTTTGTGACTTATCTTTACATGACAACCATTATAGATATTGCCTATCACCAGAAGAGTGGACTAAAACAGTAGTGATGTGCGCATTCTTGAAGCTATTTACAGTGATTACAAATCTAATTTCTGGGTCATCTTATCTCTACTAACATGTATTACATGCAAATCTCCAAAATTGAGATACTACTGAAACAACATGTGGAAAGTGATGATATTTTGATTCAAGATATGGCTGAGAGATACTTCAAAAGTTTGATAAATATTGGGGGTGCTTGTAGTGTCATTCTTGCATTGTCATTAACCCATAGATGAAGTTTTATGTTGTAAAGTTTTTTTATGTAAAACTTGATCCCATAAATTATGAAGAGAAGATTGAACACATTAGGAGAAAGTTATACTATGTGTTAAATGAAGATAAAAGCATAGGATCATCTTCATTATCTTGAGTCCCTTTTGTCAGAAGTGAATCAAACTCTAATGTCAATGTGGCAACAACAACATCTTTCCCACAAAGTGCTATTGAGTCCTCTATATATGATGAAAACAACTAATTGGATGCTTTTGAAGATAGTTTGAGATATTGAATATTAGTTCTTAATTTATATAATTATCATGTTATAGATGTTAACATTTAATTTATATGATGCAGAATTTTTTTGAAGTGAAGAATAAAGATACTGAGGTGTTTCAAAACTCTGAACTAGACATTTATTTGGAAGAAGCAACACTTGATCCTAGATTGTTTGTCAAATTTAATTTTGAGTTATGGGATAACTAATGCGGCTCGATTTTCTTGTCTTTCAAACATGGTCTGTGACATACTATCTATTCTAATCACCACAGTTGCAAGTAAATTAGCTTTTAGCATTGGTTCACGAGTTCTTACAAAGTACTTGTAGGTGTCTTCTTCCAGAGAATGTTCAAGCTATGATTTATGCTCGCAATTGGATGTTGGGTTATTCATGGGGTGATAATTTAATTAGATTTTTCCCATTTTATATTTTTCTTTTATATATTAATTCAATCACCTTAACTCTTTTTTAAAATGTTGTGTGATGTGTTTTATGGCAGATGAGACTAAGGAAGAGGACGATGCTTATTGTAGTGTTGATGATACTGTTACAATTTCAAATATTGCTTTAAATACTCCAAATATCATAGACTAGGAAAGAAGGTTATTGTTTTGTTAATGTGTTGACACTTGAATGATTGTGAGATATATTAATATTATGTTGTTAACATTAATTTAGATTGTGATAGATTATTGTAGTATTTAGCTATATATGGATTCAATTGTTTTTTTAATAAAAGGTCTATCCTGCCACCTAAAGGGGCCAGCTTTCTCTAGCCCATCTGCACAACCTACTAGCTCGTATTATTAGTACTAGAATTTATCATGTTTAACTCTCATTATTGTAGTAGTTTTACCCACTTTGTTCTTTAATTGATCAAATGAATTAAATAATTAAAAATATAATTTTCTTGTATTTTTATTGATTTTATTATTTCTTTTGATTAAATTGATTTGCATAAAGGTATTTTGCTTATATGTAATTCAGGAAATTGGAAAAAATAAATAAATGATGAGTTTGAGCCACATCAACTACTACAAAACTATATCATATGAGAAAGGTTAATTGAAAATTTTCTAAATTGAAGGAAGAAATTATAATATCTAATTAGAGAAAATCAAAATACCTCAAACAATATTATATTATATTATATTAATTCATTCCTTTAATATAATATAATATTATATTAAATGAATTGGGGTTATCAATATAGACAATAATGTATTGACTATGATCATTGAATATCTCATTCATAATTCTCTGGAATTCAGAATTCTCTCCCCTTAGTTGGTATCAGAGCTAGAAGGTGAAGTAGAGATGTGGTAAATAGATCTGGATCTATCGTTCTCTGGAAAATGGTTGAGCTTATTAGTATGATACGGCTGTAAGAAGCTAGTCAGACATCGATAGCATGTTAGTACTAGTCTAAAGTTATTACATATGAGACCATCCGTACGACAATAGACTGTAGACCCGACAGATTGAGGCAAGTAGAACATCGTACGTAGTAGTGTGTAATAAATTTAGTACATGTACACATAACATTGGCTAGATTATAACAAGTTATGGTTAGTCAAATACTATCATACTAATGACCTAACAATTTCCCATAATTCATGAAGATAGATAGATTTTTATTCATCATACCACTATGAATCCAGAAGGTAAAGATACCGATGAAAGGGAGAAAGTTAATTATTGAGCTTTCCTTTCTTTTCACTTTATTGCTTTTCTTTATCGCTATCTTTTCTTCTTTTCGTCTTTTTTTGTTTTTATTTTTTATTGCTTGATTTATTTTCTTGCACTTTTACTAATTCTGTTCTTCTACTTTCTGTTATTTAATTTTTGAATTTTAAATTCAGCCTTTTACCTTTCCGCACTTTTCAATTCAGTCTTTTATTTTCTGACTCTTTAAATTATGTTCTTTTAATTTTCTTTCATCGTGTCTATATTCCGTTCGCTTTCTTTCAAACGAGGATCTTCCTCAAACTCAAACGCTTCTTCCTCCTCTTCTCATCCTCCGCTAAACGATAAAGAATTAAATGAAGCAATTTCTATTTCAAACAAAAGAATTTTCAAAGAAGAAATTTCTTTTCAAAACATCAATCAAAACATTGACAATTGGACTTTACCCCATATTGCCATAAACTCTCTTTATGCACAAACTGAGGATAGAAAATGGTTTTCAAAATCCGATCATATAATCAGGACTGTTGAAGAATCAGTTTCTATTAAACCAGAAAAAGAGGATTTCTTTCTTCTTTCAAAAAAGTCGATTGAACAACACCGTAAAGAATACAATTTTTTACATGTCGATAGCGTTCAAATCGCCATAAAACCTCTTTTCAGAAAAGGCTTGAATGTATCATGTTTACTTGTCCTACAAGATGGTAGACATAATATATATCAAGATACTATTCTGGCAATGGCAGAAACTGGCCTTCATGCATGACCCATTTATTTCAACTATTTTCCCGACAGGATGATGGATTTAAATGATGAAAATGTCCTCAAAGGTATTAAACTTAAAATTAAACGTCATGGTTTGAACATGTTGAAAGGATCCATATCCGCAACCCTAATCTATAGGATACAGTATAGGGTCTCTAACACCTCAACTTCTTTTGTTCAAATACCAGCTGAAACTGACCAAACAACGATTTTCTTAACTGATTTACAAAATGTTAATATAACTATTCCCAAGATCATCATGTGGAATGATGTTGTATTACCAGACGAGTGGGTCATAGAGAAAGCTTCACAGCCAACTCCTCAACCTACTTCCCATTTAAGAAAAATTACCCAAACTTCTGATGGATCTGTCAGGTTATCCTTTGATCGGTCCAGAAGATCACTTCCCCAAATTCAAAGATCTGAAGCTTCAATATATGAAGATTGTAGATCTGTCCAAACAGAATCATCCAGATTCTCTTGTTCTTCAATTCCTAAACTGCCATCTGTCATATATGGAATGGCATCTGAAACACCCACAGTAGTTGTCCAAACTCTATCAACTGCTAATGTTTCAATACAAGGAATTGACAATTCTTCAAACATTCCCCAAACTATTTATGAAAGAGATGAAGACTTACCATCAGATATACGATCTGTTGAGTCTCCAACTTATTCATCAATGGATATGGGAAATTTAAACATACATGTCATTGAAAATGAATTTCAGATTGACAAACAAACTTTGCAAAAATAATTTTACTCGAAAGAATACAATCTCCAGAGGAAATGGTTTTTAGAAAAATTCAAAGGATCTGTTAGAAAAGAGATTCAAGAAAAATTCTACAGATTTCTTGAAAGAGCTTAAATGAATATTCCATTCTTTGATTGGTTTGGTGAATATGCTAAAACTACAAAGTTAGATTATCCATTTGATCAAACTGTTGGTGTTATTAAACATTGGAAAAGTTCTCAAGGAGAAAATATTACTTCTGAATTTTTACCACAAAAAACGATGCAAATACCTACAGTAAAGGATGATTCAGGTCAACCCTTACTAGCAGCACCTTTTCGTTTAAAAAACGTGAGTCAACCTATTGATTCAAATGACATTAAAAAGATAGTTGAGCAAAATAATTATACTAATTTGTATCTTTAACAATTAGGTGATCATTTTGTTCAAACATCTTCAAACGTTATTTCTGAACAGTCAAAACTAAGGATTGAAAACCTAATCTTCAAACCATTTTAGCTTAGTCCACAGATGAAGTCTGAAATCTTTCTACAAAACAAGTCCAATTTAATTGACAAAATCAATCAAAAAAGACTCCAGATAGCCCAAACCATGACTGTCCCAGAAACTCCTCAACAAAACGAGTCTACCTCTTCTAATGCTGCACTTTTAGGAAATCTAGAAAAGGACTCCCAAGCTTCCCAAACAGATTCTTCTGAATCACAACTCCAAATCAACCAATAACACTGGAAATAACCCTCCAAATTGTATTACCCTAGGGCAAGCCCTCCAGATATTCTGGTTGAAGAAAGAGTTAACCAAACTTTTAAGTCATTTAGTGGAGAGAATATTTATGAATGGAACATAGATGGTCTTAATAAAGATAATATCCTTTCAATGATGCAGCAGATGACAATGTTGTGTACTGCTTATCAAACACAAAATAACTACTCCGATGAACAAATCACAAATCTTTTGGTGTCTGATTTCACTGGTCAATTGAAAAATTGGTGTGATCATTACCTTACCCCAGAAGACAAACAAACAATTTTTTCATCCATCCAAACTGACTCTGAGGGAACACCTATCCTTTACGATGGTCAAACCTACTCAGATTCAGTCCAAACTTTAATTTTTACAATTGTTAAACATTTTGTTAGTGATCCGTCTATTTGGAAAGATAGATCAGCTGAATTACTGTCAAATCTTAAGTGCAGAACTGTTTCTGATTTTAGATGGTACAGGGATACTTTCCTTGCTAGAGTACTCACAAGAGATGATGCCAAACAACCTTTTTGGAAAGAAAAATTCCTAGCTGAATTACCTAAATCTTTGGGTGATAAAGTTAGAGAAAAAATTAGAAATCAAAATGATGGCATAATCCCTTATGAGCATTTGACGTATGGAGAATTAATATCTTATGTTCAAAAAATTGCTCTTAAAATTTGTTAGGATGATAGCATCCAACATCAACTAGCCAAAGAGAAAACCGTTAACCGTAGAGAGTTGGGAACTTTCTGTGAGCAATTCGGTCTTCCAGTCTGTAAAAAACCCAAGAAACATAGGAGCCCTTCTTCCTACCACAAAAAGAAGAAACATATCTACCAAAAATATAACCCAAACACACCTCCTCACAGGTTAAAACAGGAATTTAGATCCAAACCTAAGGTCGATTTTCCTCAACAAACAAAAGTCAAATGTTCTAAATGTGGTAAACTAGGCCATATTTCAAAATATTGTGCTTTTACAAGAAAACTCAAGAAAATCAGGTGTATTGATGAATCTGTTAAACAAATAAACAATCTTTTGATTGAAGATACTTCTAGTTCAGAAACTGATATTGAAAATGAATCTTCTGAGGATATTCAAAATGATGATGTCCCATAATCTTCATCTTCAATCAATGTTATCTCGAAAGAACAAGATTTACTTCTTGATATCATTGAAAAATTATGAGATTCTGAAAAAGGAGAATATTTGTTTAAGTTTCGAGAATTGGTTAATCAACAACCTTCTTCTTCAAACTCAAAACCTATTTTTCTTGTAAACAAATATAATTTAACAGATATTTTAAATAAGTTTCAACACTCTGTTAAACTAACCACCCTTCAGGATTTACATCTAGAGGTTAAACAACTTAAGACTGAAATACGTCTGATTAAACTCCAACAGGAAGCCTATAGTGAAGCCATATCCCAACTCCAAGATGTGTAACTAACAGGTAAAACTGATGAAAACTTAAAAATCATACCCGATAACAGTAATGAGGAAGATAACACTTTCTTAAATTTGATTTCTAGAATTTCAATTCAAAAATTTTACATCCATGCCAAAATCATTATTCACAATGATTTTATTTTGGAACAAACTGTCTTGTTTGACATAGGAGCTGATTCTAATTGTTTTAATGAAGGAATCATTCCTACAAAATTCTTTGAAAAAACAACCGAAAGGTTTAATGGCGTCAATGGCTCACGCTTAGATGTCAAATACAAAGTTTCAAAAGTTGTTGTTGAAAATCAAGAATTGAAACTTGAAACTCCATTTATATTGGTTAAAA
Source organism: Leucaena leucocephala (assembly GCA_037074615.1). Classification (NCBI taxonomy): domain Eukaryota; kingdom Viridiplantae; phylum Streptophyta; class Magnoliopsida; order Fabales; family Fabaceae; genus Leucaena; species Leucaena leucocephala. The sequence continues at coordinate 8,929,611 of CM073570.1, read as the reverse complement.
AATGGGAACTCAGATCATTCTGGGTGCACCTTTTGCTAGGTTATTATTCCCGTATATGGCTGATGAAAATGGAATTTCAAAAGAATATTTGGGCAAAATGATTCTGTTCCCTTTTACTCAGAAACCCAGGATCAAAGAGCTCAATCTTTTGACTTCAAAACAACAACAAATAAACTTTTTGAATGAAGAGATTTCTTTTCAACATTTAGAAAGGCAATTGTGTCAAAAAGATGTTTAAAAGAAAATTTAAACTTGTCTTGAGCAAATTCACAAACTTATTTGTTCTGACTTACTAAATGCTTTTTGGAATAGAAAACAACATGGGGTAGATTTGCCATAGGAAAAAGATTTTTCTGAAAAGAAAATTCCGACAAAGGCCAGACCAATTCAAATGAGTCTGGAGCTTTTGGAAACTTGCAAAAAAAGAGATCTATGATCTTTTAAACAAAAAATTAATTTGCAGGTCAAGAAGTCCATGGTCTTGTGCTGCTTTTTATGTCAATAAAAATGCTGAGATTGAACGTGGTGCTCTTAGACTTGTAATTAATTACAAACCTTTAAACGATTCGTTACAATGGATCAGGTATCTAATACCAAACAAATATGATCTATTAAAACGTTTGTATTCTGCAAAAATCTTTTCAAAATTTGATATGAAATCTGATTTTTGGCAAATACAAATTTCTGAAAAAGATAGGTATAAAACTGCTTTTACTGTTCCTTTTGGTCAGTATGAGTGGAATGTTATGCCTTTTGGTTTAAAAAATGCTCCTTCCGAATTTTAGAGAATTATGAATGAGATATTTAATGATCATAGTCAATACATTATTGTCTATATTGATGATGTATTAGTCTATAGTCATTCTATAGATCAACATTTTAAACATATCTCTAAATTCGTTAAGATTGCATAAACAAATGGATTAGTGGTTTCAAAACCTAAAATTAGTTTGTTTCAAACTAAAATAAGGTTTTTGGGTCATTGGATTTACCAAGGATCTATTACACCGATTGAAAGAGCAATTCAATTTGCTGACAAATTTCCCGATCAAATCATTGATAAAACACAACTTCAAAGATTTTTGGGATGTTTAAACTATATTGCTGATTTTATTCCTCATCTCAGTAACTTTATTAAACCGCTTCATTAGCGACTCAAGGATAATCCGCCTCCGTGGGCTGACCTTTATTCAGATATTGTTAGGCAGATCAAATCCCAGGTTAAGGAACTTTCTTGTCTTAGCCTTCCTGATCCGATCGCCTTCAAAATTGTTAAAATCGATGCTAGTGACATAGGTTACGGTGGCATTCTTAAACAATGTCTTGACGGAAAAGAGAAAATTATGTCTTTTATGACTAAACATTGGAATAGTACCCAACAGAACTATTCCACAGTAAAAAAAGAAATTTTGGCAATTGTTTTATGCATTTCCAAATTTCAAGCTGATTTGTTAAACAAAAGATTTTTACTCTGCATTGATTGTAAATATGCAAAAGATGTTTTACAAAAGGATGTCAAAAATCTTGCTTCTAAACAAGTCTTCGCCAGATGGCAAGCAATTTTAAGTATCTTTGATTTTAATATTGATTACATCAAAGGCACTTCAAACTCCCTTCCTGACTTTCTTACCAGTGAATTCATACAGGGTAGATAGTTTTGAGAGAAAACAAGCAGGAAAACCCTTCACCAAATATGCCCAGGAAAAAGAAACCCGGGGAGAGTAGTGAAGATCAGAAAAACAAGGGTATTCTACAAGATGCCCAAAGTCAAATAGTCTCCAGTTCAGAACTAGAGGCCATCATCTAAAAGGTGATGCAGCAATATGGGTCTCCACAGGGAACCCAGCAAACTAAAACAGAGTCATCCACTCCATATGGATCTTCGGTCCAGAAACCTCAAACTAAATCGGGGTCATCTACTCCGTCTGGGTCATCAACTCAGCCAATCCAAACAAGAGCATCTTCTAAGAAAACTTTGGAATCTTATGCCCAGAGTTATGCCCAAAAGATTCTCCCACAGAAAACCTTTGCCCAACAATTGGCCCTTCCTCCAATCCCAGCAAAGGTCATTACAAAAAACCAGTATGATTTGCTTGATAAACAACCAAATATTTTGCAAATCAATCCCTCACAAAAACAAATAGTTTTTGCTTCTGTCTCCTCAAAATAGGATAGTATTCCAGCCTTTCCCAAATTAAACAGGGCTATAAAAATTATCCAGATAGAGCCAGAATTCTATCATAAAAACCCTAACCAAGTGGCTTTAAATGTTTTCTCTCTTGGATTTCATTATAGGCCAAAACATTTGACAAAAACCAGGGAATTTTATGAATTAATATTGATTCATTCTAAGTTGGCTGCCATAAAAAGAAATGCTGACAAAATAGATGAGTCTTTAATAACTCATTTTACCCTGCAGATTTTGAAAGTTCTCACTCCATCCCAGTGGGGACAAGATTTAAACAAAATCAAAACTTTTGGGATAAACTTTGATCCTATAGGATATAATTATCATGATTATGTTGATGCATGGTATCATGTCTTTTGGGATCAGAATAAACATTTTAAACATACTTGGTTTATTTATTTCAAATTAAAAACTAAGTACAATTTCCCTCAATGGTTCGGACACTGGTAGGATTTCTTTGGACCTGTTCCTGAGATATTTCTTACAGAAGTAGTTCGAGCTCTTGAGCTCTTTAAACAAAAGTTCAACATCGAAGAAAACCCTTTTCCTGTTGAACTTTATTATTTTTCAAACTTATATGTATCTTGGATTTTTTTTCTGGAATTACAGATTTTCTCAAACTGAAGGATCAAGATATTTGCCAGTACTTCAAAGACTTCTGTCTATCAAGTGGTGGCCAAAGTTTGAGCTTTCAAGAATAAACACCCAAGCAGTCGAGAGATGGTTCAAACAAAATCCCCAATTCCTTTGCATGATAGAACACAGCAAGTTCTTAAATCAGAAGAACAGGGTACAGTCTGTCCTCGCAGCAGCAAACGATAAGGCAAGCCTTATCAACCAATTAAACTCAATACTCTAAGCTCTTCAGCAACAGGAGCAGACTCCTTCTACCAGTCAAACAGATTCTGCAACACCATCAGAAAAAGGTGATGAAGAAGAATATCTAATAGACTTGGATGAAGATTAAACAAAACTATAGACTTAGTTGATCGAGTAATCTGTCCTAGATTTTTGGTTACACAAATTTGTAAAAGTACTGTTCAAACAGTAAAATACTGTAGCAGTACTATTTAAACAGTGAGTCACTGTAGTATCGGCAGAATACTATAGTGTCGGCAGATACTATGTAAATAGTATTATAATGCGGAATTGTGCAAACAGTAAAAAATATTCCACGTCAGAACATTGTTCAAACAGTAACCACTCCTATCTTCTTAAGTCGCATTTTATTTCCTTCTGAAGCAGGTTCAGTTACGCCCATTCACTTACGACTTAGAGAGAGATACTCCCAAGTCTTAGAGAGAGTCTCCTTCCTCATTCCTTCTTTCTCTTCCTACTCCTCTTGTATCCCTTCCTTCTTTGTAAGTGTTTATGTTTTAATCTATCTTACTTTCAGTTCTTTATTTAAGCCTTCTTTTTCTCTTTTCATATCATTACCTCCTCTTATGACCTAAGCTTGGCCGATTTTACCTCCTTTTAGTTCATTCAAGAGCATCCCCTCTTCATGCATTTTATTCTTCTGTAATGCATTAACTGGTCCGTCCAGTGCTCTACTTCCTGTTTCTCTTATTTCTCCCCTCTTTTCTTCGATCCTTCAGGATTTAATTCATTCCTTTAATATAATATAATATTATATTAATTCAATATCATTTGAATTATTAATTCAAAGATAATTCATCAATTTTATAGTAATTGATGTGGGCCATAGTCATTATTTATTTATTTTTCTTAATTTCTTGAAATATATAAAGACAAAATACCTTCATGCAAATCAATTTAATCAAGAGAAATAATAAAATCAATAAAAATACAAAAAAAATAGTTTTTTATTAATTTAATATATAAAATCAATTAAAACGCAAAATAACCACAACTACTACAATAATGCATATTAAACATGATAAATTTCCTAAAAAAGATAGAAAATAATATGATAAAATATGAATTTATCAACCACCCATAGAAGTACTGGCCCTAGACACATGATCCTCGTTAGTATTTAAGTTATTTACTAAATTAATATTTATGTAGTATAAAGGTCAACCTGGGTCGTATTCTTTATGTGGAGTCAATGCGTAACTTAATTGTAGATTACTAAATATGCATAGAATGAGGAGTAGAAGAGAGCTTGATTTATTAGAATTTCTAGAAAAATAAAGAGAATAAAAGCACAAAATAGAGGATATTACCAATATGAAGACGAGTGCTCTCGACGATTGATGTGTAATTATCATTGTTTAATAATATATCGGAGTTATAATAATTATATATACTAAGTGTCTAATATGCAGAACCCTAGACAATCGTCATGGTCATAATCATAAAATCCAAATACAATTGCATCAAGAATGATTATTTAAAAGCTCCACTTAGCATGTGATAAATTAAACAATAAATAATTTGTTTCTCTAACATGGATATTTGATCAAAAACTCTATAACTAAACATGTGAACCCAACATGAATAATTATAAGAGGAAATATAGGATATGAAATAAAAAAAATTAAATCATAAAATGAAATAATAAATTACAAGGGCTTGATCAACATGTATCTCAACCGAAACCCTAGATCCAACATATACAAATATCAAAACCTAAACCTAGGAAATCATAAACTTACAAAAATGAAAAAGATCAAATCATAAAATTGTTCAACTCCTACTCTAAAGCACAGGAACTCAAACCATTACATCTCTCCTTAAAAACTTAGAAGGAAAGGGATGAAATTGTGAAAAAGATGAAGATGATTGTGATGGTGGTGTTGATTAGTGTGTCAAATGGATAAAACTTGGGATCCTTTATATAGATTTATTAATAGTTTTATCTCTTTTATCATATTACTTTTTATTTGAATTGTTTATAAGATATTTGAGTTAAAAATATTATCTCTAGAGATATTGAAAAAGATGACAACTTGGAAGGATACCAAAGATAAATGAATATTAACATTATCTTTTGAAGAGCCAATCATGAAGAGACCCACATCAACAATATTCACTCCCAAAAGCTATATAAAGGACCCCAAGCTCCTCTATTCAACGCACCAAGCACCACTATCATAATCATCCATTTCCTTCTGAATTCTTGAGGAAAGAAGTAATGACTTGAGTTATTCTGCTTTAGAGTAGGAGTGGAACAATTTTATGAGTTGACCTTTTCCCTTTATACAACTTTATTATTTCCTAGGTTTAGGTTTTGAGATTTGTATATGCTGGATCTAGGGTCTCGCTTAAGACACATGTATGATTAAACTCTTGTGATTTATTATTTCAATTTATGATTTAGTATTCTTAATTTAATATCTTTGGTTACCTTTATAATTATTCATGTTAGGTTCAAATGTTCAGTTATAGGTTGTTCGGTTGAATATCCATGTTAGAGGAACAAATCATTTATTGTTTAATTTATCACATGCTAAGTGGATATTCACTATTATTCTTGATACAATTGTATACTAGATCTATATATAATTGTGGATTGTTTAATTATAACTATGGCGGTTGTTTGGGGTTCTACATGATAGGGAATTAGTATATATAATTGTTATAACTCCAATATATTATTGAATGATGATAGCTACATCAATCTTGGGATCACTCGTTATATTGGTGATATCTTTCTACACTATTGCTTTTATTTTATTTTATTTTTGTTATTATCTCCTTTTACTTTCTAAAAATATATTTATCAAGTTATCTTCTACTATCCTCCTTCTCATACTTAGTGTAATCTAGAGTTAAACCACATATTGAGTCTACCTTGAGATTGACCTAGGGTTAACTTCTATACACAGAGTTAAAATTAGTAATTAATTTGAGCGTTAACAACAAGTGACATGAATGGTACTCCTTAGCCAAATATCAACATTAAGGACTAAGATCTCAGTGAGGAGGGGATCTTGAGCTTCATGGTAGATAAAGTTCCTCCTCATGATGATCATCCCTAAGAGGAGGAGGAAGGGGATCAGAGGAATGAGCAGTACCAGGAGGAGGAGGATCAGTATACTCAAAATGAGCAACCTCGTGCTCCAAGGCACTAGACTGGATTCAAAAATATAGTTTGAAGGTAACTATTTTATTTATATAAAAAGTTATTTATATTTAATTCATATATAATTAATTTTCAAATTACATGTTGTAGACTCTCAAGGCAATAGATCCATTAGGAGACTCAATGTTAAAGAGCTCTCCATGATTATAAGCGGATGTATGCTCCTACTGTTGAACAATTTAGGCCAATCGACTAAGCGAGGGGGTTAGCTATATAGCAAGTATGTGCTCTTAGTTGGTAAGCAATGGACTGCCTATTCATGCAAAACACTAGAGGAAGATAAAAGCACGGGATAAGGATACAGTTTGCGAAATGATAAAGGTAAGATATATTTTTTATTTACAGTAATTAATTATTTGATTAAATGTATATAATCAATATATATAATATATATTAATATAGATTTTATATAGATTATATAAAGATTTAATACAACAAATCTATGTAATCTATATATAGATTATATATAATCTATATAATGAATAAAATTTTGTCATTTATTAATTATAGCGTAAATTTATAGTGGAAGATAAGCTAAAGGTAGATACCCCTAAGAGAAGAGGGGTAGCATGGAAGAACTAGATAGGCGATATGTGGTGTGAGAAGAACAGCGATAGGACGAGGCCTATACAAGAGATTTAGGCGATATACCCAATAGAGTCCCAAATAAGATGGATCCAACATTGTCTACTTGAGGATCTCGCCTTGTAATCAAGTACATATGATATTATTATTATTGCATTAATTATAATTTTTTAACTTTTTATTAATATTATTACATTTTGTTTAAAGCCCTCTCCCAAAAAAAATGTTGGCAAGATGTTTAATTTATAGAGGGCAAAGCTACGATAGGAGAGGGGTCACACCTATGTACGGCAAGATGTGGCCTTACCTATACATGTCGCAAGATGGGACTCCTCCGTTACTTGAGGTTAAAAAGATGATGGTATGTAATTAATTCATTAATTAAATTATGATAGTAAAGTTTAAATGTTTAATATTAATTTGGCTTATATTGATTTTGATAGGCGCGCATGACTCACAGGTGGATACTGAGCTACGGGCGTCACACGGGTCCACCTTAAATGCTACCACATCATTGTTGGTGGTCCACATCAAACCATAACACCCCATTCGAGTTAATTGGCTTAGTCATAGGGCCATACCGAGTAGCAGCCCCGCCCAGGTGGGGCTGGGCATTCACATACTATAGGGATCTCTTAGCCAGAGTTGCATCATATCAGAAGAGCACGAGAATAAAATGAGCAAGATTTGTTAAACTGAGTGAGCTGTTAGAGAAGATCATCTGATAAGTGAGGGAGAAAATTAGATGAGAATTGAGGAAGGAGATTAGTCGATAAGTAGGGGATGAGATTAGGCGACATGGGGGAGATAAGGGAGATGTATATCCAACTCGACCATTTCATATAGCCGCTAGGGCCCTGTATGAGTTGGTGAAGACACTGGCTCTAAAACCTCTAGATATTGCCTATCCTTAGAGTAGACAAGCCTCAGCAGCATACCCAACCCCAGCAGCCTGTCTAACCCCTATAGTAAGCCCAGCACCTATAAGTTAGCCAGTCCTAACAGCCCACCCATGCCCAATAGCCTGATCAGGATGACGCTGATGCTGGTCTACACCCCTGATAAAAATATTATTTTAATTATAATAAGTTAAAATAGAAATATTATTTAATATTTGCTAAATTATTTTATTCCAAATTTAAATTATAATTACAATTTTTTATAATGTCTCTACATTTCTTTCCATTGTTAATTTTAAGTTAATACTGTTTAAAAAATATGAAAATATTTTTCCCTCTAAGATTGACTTTTCTAACAGTTATTAACCATTAGAACCTCTAAACAAATTTTGAAGTTTGAAATTCAAATTTACCTCCTACCTGAACATTTCTAATAGTTTATAACTAATAGAAACATTTGTACGTTTGGTTCTAAATTTGAATTTCAAATTTTAGAATGTAATGGGCAAATGTTTCTAGTGATTTCGAACTGATAGAAATGTTTGACCGTTATTTGTGATTTTCTAGTGATTTTGTAACAGCTAGAAAAGTTTGACCGTTATGTAACTGTTAAATCCCTTTTATTTGAGCTTTTTCTCTGAAGTGTTAACAAGATTTAAGCAATACTAGTGATGGATTGATCATGAATCAACTAGCATTGGTCGAGTCCATAATATTTGGCTGGACTAAACAATTTTTTGGATTTTGCTTCTACCAATGCCTTCGTAAATAGTAAGATCCAGCGTCCATGCCCTAAACATAGTTTCAAAAAGTGGCATTCAATAGACGTTAAAGAGAATTTGATATTTAAACCTTCCCGTAAGAGTATGTTTTTTGGCAACTATATGGGGAATGACCAAATATGATTGATGAGTCAATTTCCATAATTTCACGAATGGGAGGACAAGTAGAAGAATCTAATGCTATGAACGATGTCGTGTGTGATGCTTTCTATATTCATGAAAGTGAGCAGCCTCATTTGAAGTTCGTTAGAAATAAAACTACTTTGGAGTTTTTTGACCTCATGAAAGAAGTTGATAAACCTCTTTATTCTATGTGCACAAAGTATTTTAAGTTGTCATTCTTGGCAAGGCTATATCATATTAAAAGCTTATGCAATATGATTAAAAAAGAGATGTCCATGCTGTTGGAGTCACTAGGAGATACTTTCCCTCAAACCGAATTCCCTTCGTCTTTTTATAAAGCAAAGAAGATTATTAACAAACTTGTCTTGAACTACAATAATATAAATGCAAGCCCGAATGACTATATGATGTGTTGGGGATAGGATATAAATAAGGATATTTGTAAGTGATGTAAGACATCTCGATACAAGTTGGTATACAAGACGAAAAGGCAGAAGAAACTGACCAAAATTCTAAGGTAAAATTTATTGCAATGTGTTACTTATTATGTATCTGAAAAAAAAATTAATACAATTCTGCATACATTATATTGTTAGGTACTTTCCTTTGAAACGCAATTTGAAAGAATGTATATGTCATCAAATATGGCTAAGCACATGAGGTGACATGTGACTGAGGAAAATCTTAATAGCAAGTTAAGACACCCATAAGATTCATAAGAGTGGAAAGCATTTGATATGAAATTTTTAGGCTTTGCCTGTGATCCTAGAAATGTCCTTCTTGCGTTGGCAATAGATGATTTTAATCCCTTCGAAAACATGACCATAAGCTATAACATCTTGCCAATGGTGTTAATTTCATACAATCTTCCACATTATATGTGCATGAAACATGACTCATTTTTGCTTTCCATGATCATTCATGCCAAGAAGACACTGGGGAATGATATAGACGTCTACTTGCAGCTGTTGATACAAGGACTGATGAAGCTATAGATTGATAGTGTAGAGACATATGACTCATATGAGAAGTGAATGTTTAACCTTCGTACAAGCTTAATATAGATGATAAGTGATTTCCTAGTTTGGGAACCTTATCTGGTTTGAACATGCATACTAGGTTGGCATGTCCTAAATGCAACTTTGACTCTATAGCATGTAGCCTTTAACACAGTTGCAAGTGGTGCTTTAGGGACATCGACAATTCCTTGATTCCAAGCACAAATTTAGATTGCAATGTACTCAATTTGATAGAAACCAAGAAAGGAGAGGTCCTCCTTTTACTTTGTCTAGTAAGGATGTTATGCGATAATTACAATATGTTGATGTTAAATTTGGCAAGAATGAGGATCTCGAATAATTGGGATGACAGTCTTATAGAAAATCTAATGATTAACCAATGTAGTGGTAGAAAATAAGCATATTTTTACTCTTACTTACTAGGAATATAACTTGTTATACCACAATTTGGACGTTATGCAAATTGTGAAGAATGTGTGTAATAATGTGATATAAGCAACCGGTGGCGAGAGCTTAGAACGGAAGCCTTTATGCGATTTTGTTTGAGGAGCCTGACCTAAGAGAGTTCCATAGGACCCTTATGTTTGAACCACCGTACACCCAACTTGATACCCCACACATATGTTGCTTAAGGAAGCCAGAAATCCAAAGACTATCTCACATGTAGAAAATATTTATGGGCCTAGGGAATTCGTGAAGAGGCTTAGCCTGATAAAAATGACAAATTTTAACCAGCTAAATTCACCTTGATGAATTAGAATAGGATATCTTCCTTTTGACACTAAAGAACATAAAAGTACTTATGGATATTCTATTTCGAAGGTGTATTAATCTGCAGGCTTGAAAGGTTATTGGATTAAAGAGTCATAACTCACATGTTCTTATGCAATAATTCTCCACTAGCTTTAAGAAACACATTTCCTTATAATGTATGAGTGGTTTTACTAGAATTATGTACATTTTTTAGGAAGTTGTATGCAATGGTCTTCGTACCTAAAAAGATCGATCAACTAAAAATAAAATAATTCTTACACTATGTCACTGGGAGATGATATTTTCTCCATCATTTATCATGGTCATGGTTCACTCGTGTTCTACCCTTATTTTTAACCTCCATTATACTCTAATTGAACCAATTACATATCCTTTTTCTTTAGAAATATGCATTTTCAAAAGATTTCTTCTCGGGTACTGTTCACAGTTACTGTTCATTAGGTAATCTAGAATATATACCTCACTTGGAAAATTTATAATTAAAAGTAGAAAAATCAAAATAAGGTGGTTCCAATTTCTAATGAAATTTATTTCATTTAAGTTTGAAGGAAAAATGTAAAACTAGGGTTTCATTGTCCAAATGAAATCCGTTTATTCGTTGAAAGACACTATTCATTTGGTAAATCTGGAAGTTCCAGTTTCTTTGCCTTAATTTCAAAAATTCATTTCTCTTTGGTTACTTGTATAAATTAAACGTGTTACCTATGAACTTAAAGCTTCAGACGTGTTATTTAAGCTCAAAAAATTTTATTGAGAAATTCGTTCATTTACTATAAGAAATTAATGATGAAAAGTCACTGCCTTTAGTTCCCCACTTTATCTCAATTTTAGATTTTATCTCCAACTTAGAAAAATCATAGTAAATAGAAAACTTAACCAATTGAGGTGTTCTTAGTGTCCATTTAAATCTCTGTATCTTAGATATTGTCATACCAAATTTCAAGTCCAAAATTGTTGGTTAAGTCATGGTAATTATTGTCATAAGGCTACTACCTCATATTACAAACACAACATCATGCTAGATATCCCATCAAGTCATCATCATAGTGCCAAGTGATCAACATAATTTATTATACAAGTTCAACCATCTATATTAACCCTTTTTCCTTGAGATGTTCTAGCACCTATAACATGGTTATGTACATGGAAAGAATGAGATTTCATGAAAATCTCAATAGCAAGTCATACAAACTATAATATCATCCATGATTAATTAGATGCTTAACATGTTATCATGAGATGGGAGCTACTTCATAATAATACATAAGCAAACACTAGCATGCATATTGTCATGACATTAGTTGTAAGGAGTTGCAATCATTCATACTTCATTATCATTATGATGGCATATACTTAAGCTCAACCAAACATCATAACTAACAAGGAAGCATACAATCAAACAAACATAAAACTATAGTTAGGTATTCTTGTTACCTCTTAAGATATCCTTGTTACACTCTTCTTGAAATGGTCTTATTCCCACACAAATGTCAAAACCTAGCCATTACAAAGTAACATCAAGTTACAACTCGGGTGACTTGTGAGCATCTTCCCTTATAAGTGTAAACACTCGACCTTGAGTTCGTGACCTTTGATTATCCACTGCTTGAGGACATTCCCTAGAAAAATGTCTAGGTTTTCCATATGTATAATAGACATTATGTCCCATCAAGCACGGCCTATCACCATGATTCTTCCCGCACTTGTCACACACTCAGAACCTTGAGTCCCTATTGCCTGTATTACCTTGAAAGTTTCCTGAGTAAGCCTTCTTTTCTGCCACTGCCTCTTCCTTTTCTTATAATAGCCACCACCATCTCGACTCTGGCTGTCCTTTCGGGAATAACATTCCCTCTGCTCACTAGTTTAAATAACATTTGATGATTTAGACTATTTTCAATTATTCGGCATGGCTCTACTGCTTTGTTGTATTGGCTATATTGCTCAGGAGTCATCTTCTCCTTTAAGGTAACATTCAGTCCTCTAATCATTCTTTCTATCATCCAGCGTTCATCGTCCACTTGCTGAAGATAAGTGGAATATTGTGAAAGATGAATAAACTTAGCCAGATATTCATCAAAGGGCTCATTCTCTCCTTGTCTCAGCACAAGGAACTCATCTTCTTGCTCATCGCGTACTGACTAAGGAAAATACTTCTCATAGAATTACTCAATAAATACTTCCCACATAATAGGAATATTTCTAGCCTATAGGAGCAGTTCAGTGTTCTTCCACCATCGGTCTACATCCTTTTCCAACTGATAAATTGCCATCTGGGCTTTACTTTCATATGGATAGTCGAGTACTTTGAAAATCTTCTCTAACCGACTAATCCAATTCTCCACCCTTTGGACATCAAACATCCCCTCAAACTTTGGAAGACTGTGCTTACAGAACTTTGTTATACACTGCTAAATACTAGTAGAATCAACCACCTGTCCAGTCTGCCTAGGTGGCTCTATTGGCTGCTATATCATCTCTGATTCTGTATTAGCTACTCTTACAGACTCTGGATGCCTTAAATTTCCTACAGCTTCTGCTATTGCTGCTACTATGGCAGTATATCTCTCCTGGTCACTTCACACTTGAGCTGCTCGTATCTCCTCGATTATCTTTTACTGCTCCTCTAGACGTTCTAAACTTAGCTGATTAATATCCCCAGGGTTTTGTGGTTCTTCTGAGGAAATAGTCTTTCTTGTTCGTACCATTTTTATTTTACTATATCAATAGGAGAGGAATATAATAATTAACCTAACTTATATTTCATCCAAATTATTGTATACAACAAGTTTAGTAACATGACATAGATCTTTCATACATAACTTAAGTACATAGACAACATCATCATTCATAAGTACATAGACAACATTACCATTTATAGGTACAATTATCACACTACACTTTCTTATAAGTGATTCTGATGAACTCTTCTACCATAAAGATCCAATCTGGGATGCTCTCATATGGTTCTTCCTCAAAATAGTAATCCAATCCCACTCTCCAAGTCTTAGTGAGAGGTAAGATATCATTTATAATATTGGTCCACTCTCTAAGGATAAGAGTGTTTGGATCATAAGCTTGATAAGCCTTCCATACTCTGGCTATAAAATCCATGTAAATCCTATAATCTTGTTCTACTTCCCTGACCAAAAGTCATCCTAAGTCATATAACTGTCTGGCCAACTCCACAGCTTTCTTAAACCACTCCTCATTCATATTTCTTCCTGGTACTAGCTCTATACTTTGGTTGTCCAGGTGTATCACCACAACTAGTGTCTTTGATTTACTAGGACCCAGGATATCAATCTGATTTGGTACTTGGCTAGGTCCTGGAATATCTACACCAACAGGCTGTCTAGGTGTATGTTTTATGGTACTCACAATATAAGAGTGGAATTCATCATACTGTACTGACTAAGGGTATACTATATCTCCTTCATCTCTCTGGACAGTATCAACTTCCACACTAGGGTCTACTACCTCTAGAGGTACAACATTTAAAGGAGAAGCTGGGATAGGTTCCTCTTAATATACCAACATCTGATGCACTATTCATATCATTAGACCCCATTGAAGAACTATCTGATCTATCTAACTACGAGTCACTAGAATTTGGAACATGTATTAATAGAGGAAGCTAATAGTTAGGATCATTCTCTATCATAAATACCTCTTCTGAGTTCAACCCAGACTTATCTGAACTAAGAACTTCGGGCATAGGGTCTCCTTGATACACTGTAGTTTCTAACCCGGTCTTGTGCTTAGTCATCTTTGCCCTGCAATAACAAACTTAGTGTCAATTATGGAGGTTTTCAATTATGTACCAATCTATAATTAATCTTTTTAGAGCATTTCTAAGTCAGAATCCTTTGCTCTGATACCAAAATATTGTATCCTTATTTTCAACCTCAATTATACTCAATTGAAAGTCAATTGAACCAATTATATATCCCTTTGCTTTAGAAATATGATTTTCAAAAGATTTCTTCTCGGGTACTGTTCACAGTTACTGTTCATTAGGTAATCTAGAATATATACCTGACTTGGAAAATTTATAATTAAATGTAAAAGAATCAAAATAGGGTGGTTCCAATTTCTAATGAAAGTTATTTTGTTTAAGTTTGAAGGAAAAATGTAAAACTGAGGTTTCATTGTCCAAATGAAATCCGTTTATTCATTGAAAGACACTATTCATTTGTTAAATCTGGAAGTTCCAGTTTCTTTACCTTAATTTCAAAAATTCATTTCTCTTTGGTTACTTGTATAAATGAAACATGTTACCTATGAACTTAAAGCTTCAGACGTGTTATTTAAGCTTAAAAAATTTTATAGAGAAATTCGTTCATTTACTATAAGAAATTAATGATGAAAAGTCACTGCCTTTAGTTCCCCACTTTATCTCAATTTTAGATTTTATCTCCAACTTAGAAAAATCATAGTAAATCAAAAACTTAACCAATTGAGGCGTTCTTAGTATCCATTTAAATCTCTGTATCTTAGATATTGTCATACCAAATTTCAAGTCTAAAATCGTTGGTTAAGTCATGGTAATTATTGTCATAAGGCTACTGACTCATATTACAAACACTATATCATGCTAGATATCCCATCAAGTCATCATCATAATGCCAAGTGATCAACATAATTTATTATACAAGTTCAACCATCTATATTTACCCTTTTTCTTTGAAATATTCCAGCACCTATAACATGGTTATGTATATGGAAAGAATGAGATTTCATAAAAATCTCAATAGCAAGTCATACAAACTATAATATCATCCATGATTAATTAGATACTTAACATGGTATCATGAGATGGGAGCTACTTCATAATAATACATAAGCAAACACTAGCATGCATATTATCATGACATTAGTTATAAGGAGTTGTAATCATTCATACTTCATCATCATCATGATAGCATACACTTAAGCTCAGCCAAACATCATAACTAACAAGCAAGCATACAATCAAACAAACATGAAATTATAGTAAGATATTCTTGCTACCTCTTAAGATATCCTTGTTACACTCTTCTTGAAATGGTCTTATTCCCACACAAATGTCAAAACCTAGCCATTACAAAATAACATCAAGTTACAACTCAACTTGAAAATTAAAATATCCTTCTTTTCTTATATCTTAGGGACCAAATGGTAGCATCTAGAACCACGTTTAAGGCTATTGAAGTCAAATTACTAAATCTAGAATTTTACTCTTAGCGAGAACTGTTCACTGTGTAAATTCCAGTGGAGTGACCTGACTTTGAAAAATCATAACTAATTGTAGAAAAATCAAAATAAAGTGGTTCAAATTGCTACATGAAGATAACATAATGATCTTTCAGGGAAAAATAACTCGTTGAACATGCCTTGACTAGGTAACATCAGTCAACGTCCAAATTTACTATTTATCCTGCATTTTTCCTTAATTCCAGCATTTTGGTCCCAACGTTTGCACTATCCAATCCCCAGCTTCTCTTCATGCTTCTTCAATCCTCTTCTAACATACCTGTGGGATTGGAATTACATAGAAGGGGATGAGATTTCTAGGAAAATCTCAGTAGCAAATAGTACTACACAATGAATGCATTAATATAAATACTTGTGTCTGCTTGTGAAAGTGTGAACATTGCATAATGTGCGTGATTCCATGTAACATATGAAATGTAATTGACCAAAGTAATCATAGCAACAGAGCTTCATACATAAGAACATGTACCACACATTTCAACAAAGTCATAGCACATCAATCATAACATTCAATGCATACAAGTTTAGAATAAGTTCACTACTTGGCGTGTAGCCTTTCCTTCTAGCTCTTAGCCTTGCCTCTAAAGTCCCTTCTTTTCATAAGTCAGAGCCTATACATAGCATAATAATATCTTTATTATTATCCAGTATAGCTCTACTTAACTCATGCTTAACTAGGGGTAATATCCTTAATATGACATTCCCCTAACTTTCTCTCCATCTATAGCTAACCTTATTAATAGAGATATTTCTCTATTCTAACTACTAAGAGCAATCCTCTACTTTATTAGAGCAGGGAATAGATAACTTACTTACCTCATTCCTAAGCTCTGCCAGTCCCTAAGCTCCTTAGACTGCTCCTGGCTCCTGGCTCCACCATAACTCCTTCCTTTCTTTCTCTCTCTCTCTTCTTTCTCTTCTTTCTTTTGCTCCTTGGCCGTGGCTTCCTTGGAGGGAGGAGTAGCCTATTTATAGCTGGAGGGAGGTGGAATGGATGGCTCAGATCAAATCCTGATGAATGGCCCAGATCGCTTAGCTTCCTCGAGAAGTTTCGCTTACATCATCACGATGACATCATCCTCCTTGATGACTCACCAACATGACATCATCCAAGGACACCTTAGGGGGTATGTGGCACAAATGGTGGGGCCCTTGGGACACCTCACTAGCCGACTCAGCCTCTCTAGAGAATTCCAGAGTCTTTTCCTGGAATGAGCAGCCGAGATTGTGCCACGTGTCTCTTTTACTTTTTCTCCTTTTTCTAATCTCATGACATGTATCCTTAACTTTTCTTTTTTTCCTATAATCATGCCATATGGTGCCTTGTGGGTCCCATGAGGACACCTTTCATGCCACCTCATGCTCTAAAGTCATATCTGATCACTTTTCCCAGTTCTATCCTTAACCGGGTAACCTTACTTTTTTGAAAAGCACTAAAATATTATTTTAATGCCTCTTAAACTCCATAATCCTTGGGCCTATATTTTTGGGCTTTTAGAATGTCATTTTGGGTTTCTGACCAAGCCCAAGCACTCTGAATACTTGGTTCCCAAGAAAGACCTCTTTCTTTTCCATTTTGCCCCTAGGGACTTCACTATTTACTATTTAGTCCCTGAACTTTCACTTTCTTGCAGTTTAGTCCCTGAACATCATCTGTATACTTCTGGGACTCCTACATAATAGGGCCTGGTAGCCTACCTTTTTTAGGCTACATACTAGGCTTCTAGGCCTAAAAATTTAGATATGACAAAAACAATTCCAAAACTAGGTTTTCACTAACTTCCATTCTTTTCCGTTTTATATTCTATACTTCCATATTTCTAAGATAAATTCTCATGATTCATTTCCACACAATTTTTCATGTAGAATCCAAATATGAAACCAGAATTTCCAAAATCAAAACACACCCTTGGCTGCTGTACAGAACCGAAGTGCCACTATTATTTTCCAAAAAATCACATTTTGATTCTAATGCTTCTAATACTTGTTTCTCTACTTTATCCCCACACAATTTTCCATTTTAAACTCATTGGAAGCATCAAAATCATGAAATTCCAACATATAAACAGTGATTCATACACTGGTAGCCAAGAACACAAAACCCTAACTACATGTATACTTGAATTTCTAAACCTATACCACTTGATTCTAGTTTGTTTAAGCTTGTCTAAACTATTCATAACAGAAAACTCATATTCTTATCACATATGGACAGCACTTCTAGCAGCACCATTAAGGGAAATATGTCACAAAAACCCCTTAAAACCAAGAGCCAACTTGCTGGATTAAAGTCCAAGAACCAAGGAACTAGTTACCTTATTTGTTGCTCCAAGTTGTGTGCTTCTTTCTTGCTTCAAAGAAAATTTGGGTAGAGGTTCCCTAAGGTGATCAAGAATGCTGAAAAAGTCTGATTTGGTAGGGTATTTATAGGCAAATTTGTGTGGAAATGGAAGACCAAGATTAGTTTGGTTACTATTTGATCTAAATGTCCATAATTCACCTTACAACAAGCTTGCCCTAGAAGCCTTGTAATGATGCCATGCATGACATCATTTTGGGCTTTGTTTGGATGAAGAAAGGTAGAAATACTGATAGGAAAAATTTTAATCCAGTCCGGCACCGATCTGAGCAGTTTCACAAAAACTAGAGTGTTTTATGTTATAAAGTTTTATAATATTCTAGAATATATAGTATGTCATGAAAACCAGTATCTAGGTTTTTCCTACCATCAACATTGTTAGACTGAGTATTTATTTGACAACCATCCCTTGAGAAATGACCAAAATACCCTTCTTGCACTTTCTTGCACTATATTAACCCTAAGGGTATAATTGTCATTTCACACCTCTTTATACTCCATCAGAGTATATATTGGCTCTAACTAATCATCCTTGTACTGCTTGTATGTTTTTGGCCTATCCAAAATGATCAAAATACCCTCTGTCCATCTCTGGTATAATCTAGCTACATAGGGACATTTTCATATTTTCACACTTTTTCTGGGTTGCTCTAGACTCTAGCTTACTTAACTATCCAACCACCTCATGGGCCTCTGGGATTCCATGTTGGGCCTTGATATGGGTCTATTACCTTTATGGCATAAATTCTAAGAAATCTCTCCCGACAGTATTTATCAGGTATTTCATTACATTATAAATTCCCATAAGAATTCTACAGAATTTCTTTTCTGACTCTGTCAATTTTATAAATTCTTATATTAAATATAGTAATTTACTTTAAAGTTTCATCTAATTCTGAGGTCTAAAAAATACTGTAATAATTTTCCCCTACTTCAAGAATTCATATCAATTAATTGAGACCTCAAATCAAAAATATGTATCAAGTTAAACTGATCAAAATAATTTTGTCTATCTACTAGTAAAATTTGAGAATAAATTGTTTCCGGGCAGTTTTTGGCCTTTTCCGATTTAACTTTCTCATAATTACATTTTTCTCCCTGAACTTTTGAGAAATTATATTTAAGTCCCTAAACTTTTAATAATTACACCTTTAGGCCCAACTTTTGTCTCTACTTTTACTTTTGGCCTTAAACCTTTTCTAATTTTCATTTAGGTCCTTAAACTTTCCTTAGTTACTAGTCCCTCTCTTTCCTTACTCAATCTGATATAGTTTACTTCAAAATTCTCATGTCTATTGCATATAAACTGTACATATACATCAGATAAAAAAATTGGGGATATGACAACTTGATTGTCCACCTTGTATGAGAAGTAAAGTTGTTAGGTCAGTTCAATATCGATGGATATACCCCTATAAAGAGGTACCAAATGATCTTTTATCCCTAAATTTTTAATTTCATTTTTTTATTTAAATTGCTCAAAATTATTAATGGAATACTAACCTGTAGGTACTTGGGAAAACTTAAAATCATGTTAGAAATAAGTCGTGTCCAAAAGGGTCAATAGTATAAGGTTATTCTAGATATGAGGTCCTAACTTTTTATTGAAGGTACTTTGATGATGACATGGATAAATCTTTTAACTGCTCTCGTCGCATTGATGATTCTCCTCCTAATCTTCCACATTGACTTTATTTCCTCCTGTTGAGAAACTAGTTGGAGAATGTGAATATTCTTTACACTCACTCCCATAAAGAAACTCTAGGAACACAAGCATGCTTTAATAAATTGTAGCCAAGTTGAACCTTTCATGCAATAATATTATGCATTCACCAACTTTTACACTGTTTATTCCTCTCTAAATCTAATAATTATACTTCATTGTAGTGAATTTAGAAATTATCTCAAGCGACAGCTATAAGGGTGTGTGTATTTTGCTGGCATTGATAAAAAAATTTCATAGAGAGTTCCCCAGGTTAGTTTATACGTCACATACATAATGATATCAGGCTATACACAGATAAACTCAAAACCCTTTCCTTCAGTCCGTTAGACCATGGAAGACGTATAATGTCAATGGGTTCAAGTTTTGTACAGTTGCACGTGATCGGGAATTACTCACACAAAACTGGAGTTTGCAGCACATTCAAGAGATGTGTTATTCTAGCAGTAGTGACTCTAACATGCATTTTGGAGGTGTCACTTACTATGGAAAGCTGATTGACATTGTTGAGTTAGGTTATCATCTTTTCATCATAACTCTTTCTAAGTGCTCTTGGGCAAATACGACAAATTCATGGGGGCTTACTATTGACCACTTAGGCATTACCTTTATTAATTTATCTAAACTCATTCATATGGTGGGAATATGAAGATGATGAGCAATATATTCTTGTCTCTGAGGCACACCAGGTTTATTATGTCTAGGACAAGAAGCATAAAGAATGAAATATGCCCATCCCCCTCAAACAACGTGATTTTATGACAGGTTATGGTGACATTATTGTTAGCTTTAATAATGTTTTGATGATGTCAAAAGAAAATTCAACGATTAAATTATTTCTATGTTTGAATAATAAAGTGAGTTAAAATAATTCAAAGTGTTTATGCATTTAAAAGATGTTAAAATGAAAAATCGAAGGAGTTAATCAATTAGTCAATCGATTAATGAGTATCAATTAATCAATTGATTGTTCGATTCATTGAGGGACAATGTTCTGTGAACATCAATTAATCTATTAGTTAATCAATTAAGTGTTCGATTAATGTCATAAGCTAGCTCTCTAGAATTGATAAGAAAAGTTAATTAAATGATTAGGTAATCAATTAATTATGATAAATTGATTAGATGTTCGATTAATCCATTGAGAACAATTTTTCCTTTGAATAATAACAACTCTATTAATCAATTAGATATTCAATTAATTTACATTAATCCATTAATTGTTCGATTAATCAGTAGAGAATCAATTTATGAAATTCAAATATCAATTCATTAATTAATTAGTTAATGGATTAACTTGATATAATTCAAAAATCTTTCTCTATTTGCATTGAATCTGATTGAATTTCTCTTTGAGCTATATATGATTGTTTCAAATATAAAGTATACATATGTTTCTCATCATTTTTCATTATATATCATTTGAGATACTTATTGTATTATATATGATTGAAAGTATGATCAATGTAATGCTTTATTTTCTGTTTCTTTCATTAATTGAAACGTTGATCGAATTAATGATAATTAATAGATTAGTTAATCTATTAATATAGTATACTTTTTGACAACCATCCAAACTTATTTATAACATTAATCTTTAACAACGACTTGATAATTAATGGTTTATACACTTACTCAATGCTTTAATTACTGACAAATTTTTTTAGGTTCAATGTGTTCATAAAAGGCTAAGAGTTTGAAATGATGAAGGTTATGTCAACGAAAACTTGCTACTTCTAAAAAAGTATGAAATGCTTCCCTATTGGCCAATGACAACATCCCTTCACTCTAACGGTTATAAATATAAGTCTAACAGCTACCAGTCGAAGTAAATACTATTTAAAGACTCAGTATTTATGAAGAAAAGAACAACGAACAAACTGACCAACTTTTCAATGTATTACATTCTCTGTTTCTTCATTATATAGCCTAAAATTTATTAAGCTTCAATGTTTATCATACATACTCTTTGAGAGAGAGATTATGAAAGATATTTTCATTTATTCTGTTTATTTAAGAGATTAATTCTCTCAAGTTGTGAATATTACCTTATAGGAAGTAAAGGAGAGTGATTGAATGAATCAATTATTGTATTGAGGCGCCAAGAGCCAATTCAAATCTTGGGGTGTCATATCCCAATTTTTAGGACTGGAAGCCCAATATGTAGCCTGAAAAAGGAAGGCTACTAGGCCCTATTATGCAAGAGTCCCAAAATTATATAAATAATGTTTAGGGACTAAACTGCAAGAAAGTAAAAATTTAGGAAAAATAGTGAAAGTCCCTGTGGGCATAATGGAAAAGTAAGAGGTGTTTCTTGGGAATCGAGCCACCAGAGTGCTTGGGCTTGGTTAGAAACCCAATATAACATTTAAAAGTCTAAAAATGTAGGTCTAATATTTATAGGGTTTAAGAGACATTAAAATGATATTTTAGTAATTTCCATAAAGTAAAGTTACCCAGTTAAGGATAGAACTAGGAAAAGTAATTAGATATGACTTTAGATCATGAGGTGGCATGAAAGGTGTCCTCATGGGACCTACAAGGTGCCACATGGCATTATTATAGGAAAAGAAGAAAAGTTAAGAACACATGTCATAAGATTAGAAAACGGAGTTTAAAGAGAGAAATGTAGCCACAGTTTCAAAGAGACTCCCCAATTTAAGAAATAGTAATGAGCAAGAGTAAGATAAAGTAATGAAGGGTTGAGTCTATACCCTAGTAAGAGAGTAATATGGTAGCCTAAGTTAAATGAGTAGTTATTTCAGAATAAATGTTTGGAATCTGGCAAATAATGGGATAGAGGAAAAAATATTTTAAAGTTTATTTAGTTAATTGTTCAATTATAGTGTACGTATGATGGATGGTTGAGCAAATTTATGTGATGATGATATGGCTTATATTGCCATGAGTTATGATAGATAGTTGCATCTCCTTGCAGTTGTCATATGATGACACGCATGTTAAAGTATACTATGAATACTCCCCTCATGCAGTACATGCAGGGTAGAGTTTATGATGAGAAAGTTATGTTACTCCCATACCATAGGACATGCAATAAGAATTTCCATAATGGTAGATAGTCTCAGTAAGTGGGACAGTTGTTACAATATGATTGGGGTTACTCAGGTATTTCTACAGACTTGTGAATACAGTACTTAGGGCCATTTCTTATGTTAGGGTTACAGTAAGTACTCTATCAAAAGAAATGGTATACAAAAAGAGCAAGAGATAGCATTAAAGAGATTATTCTCATATCACTCTTCAGATAAGTTGGATATGAAATAGATGGCTCTCAAATAGAGCTAGATTCAGTTGTGTTCAGATCACTCTTTATATAAGAGTTAGATCTGATACAGATTGCTCACAGTTAGAGCATAGTTTAAATAGCTCGCAGTTAGAGCACATATTTAAATGAGAAATTATGATAAGGCCATAGCAACATAATGCAATGGCAGGTGGTTAGACCATAACTAGTAAACCATAATAGAGTGAGAAAGATGAGAGGGAACTCCTGAGTAAGGGGAAATAAGTAAAGTTTGAGTAAATAATATGGGCTACTAAATGCATTTTAAAATTTTTATTGAGTTATCAACAAGTGAAAGTAGATAACCTTATAACTTAGTCTGTTTAATGAGATCTTTTAGAGATGATGATACAGTACAACAAAATCACAGAGGATTCAAAGGGTCACAGTTAGATCCTAGCATGGCTCAAGGGTCGTAGTTAGATCCTAATAGCTTCAGAGTCACAGTTAGATTCTAAAGAGGCTTACAGTTGATTGCAGTTAGATCCTGAGGTCACAGTTAGACCTAGCCTAAGGAAAGTAAGGAGCCATGAAGAAATGAGAATATTTCATTTTGGTATCAGAGCATAGGATTCTGGCTCAGAGTATAAGGTTCTTGTACAGAATCAAGAGGGTTCTAGTACAGAGCAAAGGGTTCTGGCATAGAGCATAAGATTATGGCACAGAACAGAATGTTCTGGCTTAGTGATGCTCTGGTGTAGTTAGAGATTTGAACTAAGAGGTACTCCCCCTAGCAGAAAATATGAGGATGGTGTTCACTACTTAGAGACAGTGACAGCTAGATAGATAAATCAGTACCCCATACCTTACAGCTTTATAGGGTAATCTTCAAGGAAGTAGTTAGTCTTAGTCAGCTATTACCGCTGAGGTCTCATGTTTCTTAGCACGATGTGGTTGGACTAAGCAGGATAACGTCTGGGGAACAGTTTCCTCTATGGATAGAGATAGAAGCTGACTAGTCCCAGTTCAAGGGAAGCTACCAGATGTTATAATGGCAAGGATAATGAAGGTACCAACCTAGTTAAAGTTAATCAACCAAAGGATTGGTATAAAGCATAATCAAGCCAGATAGTATAAAGTAAAGAGATATGAAAGATTAATTTAAGACAATATTCAGAAGTAGATCTACATTACGAAAGAATTAAAGTCAGATTGAAGACTTTCCTAGGAATGATCCTAGTAGGTAGCCTAAAGTTAGAAACGAAATGTTTAATAGATAGAGAGCTGATGTTCCTAAGACAAAGGGATTACATCATGAAAGAATAGTAATCTAGCAGACCTAGGGTAGAGTACCTTAGAGAACATAAGTAATAGATGATGAATGAGATCCATACGACATAAGTTCATCAGGATTAAGAAAAAGAAGTTTATGTTGTATAAAGAGAAAAAGGAGAAAAAGTAAAAAGGACATGTGGCACAATCTCGACCGCTTATTCCAGGAAAATAGTCTGGAATTCTCTAGAGAGGCTGAGTCAGCTGGTGAGGTGTCCCAAGGGCCCCACCAATTATGCCACATACTCCCTGAGGTGTCCTTGGATGATGTCATAATGGTGAGTCATCAAGGAGGATGATGTCATCGTGATGATGCAGGCAAAGCTTCTTGAGGAAGCTAAGCGATATGGGCGATTCATCACGATTTGATCTGAGCCATTCATTCCACCTCTACTCACCTATAAATAGGCCACCCCTCCCTCCAGGAATGCCATGGCCAAGGAGCAAAAGGAAGAAGAGAAAGAAGAGAGAAAGAGAGAAAGAGAGAAAGAGAAAGAAAGGAAATAAAGGAAGGAGTTCTGGTGGAACCATGAGCAGTCTAAGGAGCTTAGGGACTGGGCAGAGCTTAGGAATGAGGTAAATAAGTTATCTATTCCCTAATATAATAAAGTAGAGGATTTCTCTTAATAGTTAGAATAGAGAAATATCTCTATTAATAAAGTTAGCTATAGATAGAAAGAAAGTTAGGGGAATGTCAGATTAAGGATATTACCCCAAGTTAAGCATGAATTAAGTAGAGCTATACTGGATAATAATAAAGATATTATTATACTATGTATAGGCTCTGACTTATGATAAGAAGGGACCTTAGAGACAAGGTTAAGAGCTGGAAGGAAAGGCTACACGCCAAGTAGTAAACTTACCTACTTATATACTTATACTACTTGGATATTTTATGTGATGTTTTCTTACCTTGATGATGTGAAGAATGTATGATTAAGTAATGCTCTGTTTCTTTTTATACTATGTCCATATGTTATAATTAAGTAACATGGAAGCATGTATGTTGTCATTATGCAAATATGATCATTAAGTACACACATAGTAACATCAAGCATATAGTTGTATACATTGTATGGTTTTCATTTGCTACTGAGATTTTTTCAGAAATCTCATCCCCTTCTATGTAATCCCAATCCTACAGGTTTATGATGAGAGAGTATTGAAGAATCATGGAGAGAAGCTAGGGATTGGATAGTGCAAATATTGGGACCAAAATGCTGGAATCAGGGAAAAATACTGGATGAACAGTAAACTTTAGACATTAACTGACATTGACCTGGTCAAGGCATGGTCAATGAGTTATTTTTCTCTGAAAGAGCATTGAGTTAGCTTTGTGTAGCAATTTGAAACACTCCATTTCGATTTTTCTAGAATTAGTTATGATTTTTTGAAGTCAGATCACTCCTCTGGAATTTACACAGTGAACAGTACTCGCTAAGAGTAAAATTCTAGATTGAGTAATTTGACTTCAATAGCCTTAAAAGTAGTTCAAAATACTACTATTTGGTCCCTAAGACATATAAAAATAAGGATGTTTCATGGGGTATAATTGAAAATCTCAAAAGGCCTCTAGGGACTAGACGTAGGATAAGAGGATTAGTCCAAAATAGGATAAATTGGCTTGTGTTGATTCTTCTATCTCTTGGTGAAATTTTTCTTATCCCTATTTTTTTATTCAATCATATTTTTGTTATAATTAATTTTTCAATTTATGTTAAACTTTTCAAAACATCCAATTCACCCATCTTGGGTTTATTTTCCTATACTAATATTTAGGATCAAATCAGATCTCTGGGCAAATATCTAACAATCTCAAGAGAGATTTGGTATTTTTGGCAAGATTCAGAGACAATGTTTTACCAGAGGAAAGTTCTACCACTAAACCTCCAGGCTTGAATAGAGAGAACTTTATGTTCTAGAAAATGAGAATGAAGACCTTCAACAAAGCTTCTAAGTATGGTCTCTGAGATATCATACAATATGGGAACTACGTTCTAATAAAAGTTGTTGATGGAGCAAAATTTCAAAGGAACAAAGTGAATATAACGATGACAATGAAAAGATGATACTTCTCAATGACAAGGTGTCATATCCCCAATTTTCTGACCTGATGTACCTGTACAGTTTATCTGCAATGGATATAAGATTCTTGGAATAAACTGTATCAGATTATGAAAGGGAAGGGAAGGATTAATAACTAAGGAAAGAATAGGGACCAAAAAGAAAATTTAAAAGTTTGAAGGTGAAAAGTGAAAGTAGAAGAAAAATGAGGGACCTAAATGCAATTAATGAAAAGTTCAGGGACTAAAGTGTAATTATTCAAAAGTTGAGAGACCTAAATGTAAATATGGAAAAGTTGAGCCAAAACAAGCCAAAAATGCCTGGAATCAGATCAGACCCAAATTTTACCAGTAGATAGACAAAAATATTCCGGTCAGTTTAACGCAACGCAGAATTTTGATTTGAGGTCCCGATTAATTGATATAAATTTCTGAAGTCAGAAGGAATTATTACAGTATTTTTCAGATCTCATAATCAGATGAGACCTTATAGAAAATTCATATATTTAATATATGAATTTATAAAATTGAGAGAGTCAGAAAAGGAATCCTGTAGAAATTATACGGGATTTTACAGTGAAATAAAATACCCGATAAATAGGATCGGGGAAGCTATAGTATGAATTGGGCCATAAAGGCAATACAGGCAATAAGCCCATAGTGAGGCCCAAATGGCGCCATCATGAGCCCATTAAGGTGACTGGACAGTTTATGTGGGCTAGAGACCAGAGCAGTCCAGGAAAAGTGTAAAATTATGAAAATACCCCTGGATGCCTATACTATACCAGTAGTGGATAGAGATTATTTTGGTCACTCTAGATAGGCTAAAAACGTTTCATATAGTATAAATAGGATTATTTAGAGCCCATATACACCCTGAGGCAGTATAAAGAGGTGTGAAATGACAATTTTGCCCTTAGGGTCAGTACAATGCACGAAAGGACACCAAAGGTATTTTGGTCATTTTCCAATGGATGGATGGCAGATAAATACTCATTCTAACATTTTCAATGATATGAGAAGCCTAGACATTAATTTACAGGATAGAATACATATCCTGGTATATTATAAAAAATTAGGAACAGAACACAGTTCGGTTGTTGTGAAACTGCACTGATCTGTACCGGATTGGACTGGAATTTCTCCAGAAGGTTCCTTGCATGGGCAGCATGCCACCTAACCCTCTTAGGTGTCCCATGAGCTGTCACACATGATGTAATAATTATTCTTTTTAGAAAAAGTAAAATCCAAGATTAAATGTGAGCCTTTAGATCAAATAGTAACCAAATCAATCTTGGCCATCCATTTCAACCCAAATTTCTCTATAAATACCCCCTATTCAGAACACTTCAGCATGCATGGTGAACCATAGGGAAACTCTTGCAAAATTTCCATTCAACTAAGAAAGAAGCATCCAAAGTGAAGTAACAAGCAAGGTAATCATCTCCCTTGATCTTGAGCTTTGTTCTAGCAAGTTAGCTCATGGTTTTAAGGGGTTTTCATGCTATATTTCCCTTATGGTTTCTGCTGGAAGTGCTGCTCATATGTGGTTAAAATATGAGTTTTATGTTATGGATAGTTTAGACAAGCTTAAACAAGCTAGAATCAAGTGGTATAAGCTTGTGAATTCAAGTATGTTTGGATTTAGGGTTTTGTGTTCTTGCTAGTACTGTACGTGGTACTGTTCATATGATGGAATTTCATGATTTTGATGCTTCCAATGAGTTTAAAATGGAAAATTGTGTGGGGATAAAGTAGGAGAACAAGTATTGGAAGCATTGGAATCAAAATGAGAATTTTTGAAAAACAAGAGCATGCATTTCGGTTTGGCACTGTAGCAATTGGTATGTTTTGATTTTGGAAATTCTGATTTCATATTTGGATTCTACATGAAAAATTATGTGGAAATGAACCATGAGAATTTATTTTGGAAAGGTGGAAGTAGGAAACATAAATTAGAGAAAGAAAGGGAGCTAGTGAAAACCTAGTCTTGGATTTGGTTTCAAGTTGAGTTGTAACTTGATATTATGTTGTAATGGCTAGGTTTTGACATTTGTGAAGGAAGGAAAGCACTTCAAGAAGGTCTTGACCAAGATAGCTAAGAGGTAGCAAGGATACCTAACTATAACTCATTTTGTTTAATTGTTTTGCTTGCTTGTTGATTATGGTGTTTGGTTGAGCTTGAGCTTATGTCATCATGTTATGATGAAGTATGAATGATTGCAACTCCTTGCAAGTTATGTCATGACAATATGCATGTTAGAGTTTGCTTATGTACCATTATGAAGTAGCTCCCATCACATGATAACATGTTAAGCATACAATTATTCATGCATGATATTATAGTTTGTGTAACTTGCTATTGGGATTTCCATGAAATCTCATTCTTTCCACATGCATAACTATGTTTTAGGTGCTGGATCCTCTCAAGGGAATAGAGTAATTGTTGATGATTAAGTTTGTATAACAAGTTATATGACTTACATGACAATATGGGATGATATGCTAGTGTGTATGGTGTATGTTTCTGTAACCCTGTTTTGAGGCCGTGGTAATGTGACAATGTTTATGACATTTAAATCAACGAGTTTTAGACTGAAACTTGGCATGATTAAAGTTAATATACATATATTTAAATGAACACCAAGAACGCCTTAATTGGATAAGTATCCGAATTGTTATGATTTTCTAAAGTTGGAAGTAAGATCTGGAATTGAGATAAAACGAGTTTTGAGAGGCAGTGACGTTCACGCAATGATTTCATATATCAAATGAACGAATTTTTCTATGAAATTTGGTGAGCTTAAAGAGTAAGTCTAGAGCTTTAATTCCATATGTAACACAGTTCATTTGGATAAGTAACCAAAGAGAAATGAATTTTTGAAATTAAGCAAAGAAACTGGAACTTCCAGATTTTTACCAAATGAACAGTGATTTTAACCAATAAACTGATTTCATTTGGACCAGAAAACCTTAGTTTCATATTTTCCCCTCAAATATTTATGAAAGAGATTTCATTAGAAATTGGAACCACATTATTTTGATTTTTCTACAATTAATTATGAATTTTCAAAGTAGGGTACATGTTCTGGAATTACCAAATGAACAGTAACAGTGAACAGTACCTGGAAGCAAATCTTTTGGAAATGGATATTTTCAAAGCAAATGATCATGTAATTGGTTCCAATCACTTCTAATGGAGTATAATTGAGGTTAAAAGTAAGGATGTGACACAAGGCAATCAATATTATAACATATGCCTTGAGTCAAAAGAAGTATTTATGGTTGTCCAGTCTGGAGACGGCTAAGGAAATATGGGAAGCTCTAGAAGTAGCTCACAAAGGAAATTCAAGTGTTAAAGACAGCAGAGTCAACAAGCTCAAAATAACGTTTGAGCTTTTTAGAAATGCTGATGAAGAAAGCGTCTTGGACATGGAAGTAAGATGTCCACCTTATAGCTCTTGGGAAATCATATAACTCAAGAGATCAAGTATGAAAGATTCTCGATGGGCTTACGAAAGAATGAGAGCCAAAGGTCACAACCATTAAAGAATCAAAAGGCGAGTCTATAAGGTCTGTCACTACTCTGTTTAGAAGTCAGCAGAATATGAGAGTAAACAGAAATACAAGAAAGACATCAAAGAAAAGAGCAGAAAAGGAATTTCTCTTAAAGCTCAGGAAAGTGATATTGATGATGAGGAACTCGAAGATGATGAAATATGTCTCATAGTCTAGAGATTCAAGAAATTCTACAAGAACCAGGCAACAAGAAAATTTTAACCAAGGAAAGATGTATCATCTTTAAAAGAGCAAAAAGATCATATTATATGCTTTGAGTGCAAAAAGCCTAGACACATCAAAGCCAAATGTCCTCAACTCTCCAAGAAGGATAAAGAAAAGAAGAAAGAAAAGTTTTAGAAAAGGAGCGCATCCGTGTCATCGATATGGAAAGAAAGCTTTTCAGAAAGTGAAGAGAGCAATAATGACAAGACAACAAACATTTATCTGGTCGCTCAAGAGGAAAATAACTCAAATACAGAGGAGGTAATAAATGTTAAACCTACCTATGATGAGTTACTTTCCAAATATAATGAACTACATTATGAATTTATAAAATCACCAAGAGTTAGTAAACTCTAAGAAGAAGATTTAGAGTTTAAAAGAAAATATAAATGTGATACATGAGGTTGTATCAAAATGTGATAAGTGTGAGGAATCAGAAAAGAAAAATAGAGATTTAACTAAAACTCTTGAAAAAATCACTAAAGGTAATGAAATGCTCAATATTATACTTAGAAATCATATATGTGTCTATGATAAGTCTATAATAGAATATGATCATAACTTAGACAAACATAAAGGAAATAAAAAATTAGGCAACAAATCATATATGCATACTTCAAATATATTTTCTTTATGTTCATATTGTAACCACAAGGGTTACTCCACTACTTCTTGTTACCATTAGAAGAATGTACCCTACAACACCTTGAAATGGGTTCTAAAAAGCACTTATGTACCTAAGGTAATCCAAACTAACCAAAAAGGACACAAGAAAATCTAGGTACCTAAAGTCAAATGATTTTGTTTATGGTTTGTTTTAAAGCATCTAAGACCAACAAATAGTATATTGATAGTGGATACTCCAGACATATGACCAGAGACACAGAAAAGTTCCTCAAGCTTCATGACAAGGAAGGTGGCAAAGTAAGATTTAAAGGAAATCAATTTGGTGATATTATTGGGATTGAAGAAGTTAGTAGTAAAGAAAGGGTGAAAGTGGAAGATGTATACTATGTAGAAGGATTATGCCACAACCTCTTCAGTGTCAGTCAAACAACGATAAAGATAATTGGATAACTTTTTACTCAGATGAATGCTTGATAGTAAGCAAGAAAGATCTGCCAATCCACAAAAAAAATTTGAAGGCAAAACTCTGTGCTCCAAGGGATGGTAACTGTTATACTATTACTATGAATTCAAATTCACCTAAAAACTATTTTCTTAGTAAATCTAAAAAATGTTGGTTATGGCACAAGAGATTAGCTCATGTAAATATGCATCAAGTTTCAAAATAAGTTAACAAAGATTTAGTAATTGGTTTACCAAAAGTTAAAACTAAAATTAATATTGTTTGTGAAGCTTGTCAAAAGGGAAAACAAGTAAAGTCATCTTTTAAAGCAAAGAAGAAAGTCTTAACTGAGAGGCCACTTTAATTACTCCATATGGATTTGGTTAGTCCATCAAGAGTCAAAAGTTTCAAAGGAAACCTATATACTCTAGTTATAGTTAATGACTATTCAAGATTTACTTGGACTTTATTTCTTTCATTCAAAGATGAGACTTTTAATGCTTTTGTTGTGTTTGCAAAAAACATGCAAAATGAGAAAGGTACTATTGTGTCTATTATGACTGATCATGGAGAAGAATTCAACACTAAATTTACATAATTTTATGATAACTATGGGATAGATCACAACTTCTCTGTACCAAGAACACCACAACAAAATAGATCTGTTGAAAGGAAAATCAAAGTCCTCATTGAGATGGCTAGAGTGA
Source organism: Leucaena leucocephala (assembly GCA_037074615.1). Taxonomy (NCBI): domain Eukaryota; kingdom Viridiplantae; phylum Streptophyta; class Magnoliopsida; order Fabales; family Fabaceae; genus Leucaena; species Leucaena leucocephala. Next base: position 8,897,654 of record CM073570.1, on the reverse strand, counting down.
TGCTTAATGATAAGGGTGTCTTACAAGTTTTCTAGGTAGAGGCTATGAACACAAGTTATATATATAACTAATCTTACATCAGACTACTACTCAACAAGACACCATATGAGCTCTATAAAGGATGCAAGCTTAATGTCACTCATCTGAGGATCTTCGGGAAGCAAATTTTTATCCACAACAACAACAAAGAAAAGTTAGGTAAATTTAATTCTAAATCTGATGAGGGTATTTTTCTTGGTTACACTAGTTTTAGTAAAGCATACAGACTTTTTAACAAAAGAACTTTTACAATAGAAGAGTCTATACATGTAGTATTTTCTTAAATAGAACCAATTTCAAATCCCTAGAATTGAATTGGTTTTAACACAATGATCATCCAGTCATCGGGATTAAATAGGTATTCAAGAATAAACTTGATGAATCTATTGTAATTATTAGGAATAAAGCTAGATTATTTGGCTATAATCTAGAAGAATGTATTGATTATAAGAAAACCTATGCTACAATAGCAAGATTGGATGCCATACAAGTACTCTTAGCTTTTGCTTGCATTAAAAATTTTAAACTCTATCAGATGGATGTCAAAAGTGTTTTTCTTAATGGTTATATAATTGAAAAAATTCTACATAAAACAACTTCCTGGTTTTGAAGATCATCATTTTCTAAACCATATTTATAAACTTAAGAAAGCATTATATGGGTTAAAGCAATCTCCTAGAGTATGATATGATCATCTCAACAAGTTCTTGATAGAAAAAGGCTTTGAAAGAGAAAAAGTATATAATACTTTATTTATTAAAAGAAACAAATATGATCTATTAGTAGTTCAAATTTATGTTGATAATATTATCTTCGATGCTACTAATGAGGATCTTTGTCAAGATTTTTCCAAGTTAATGCAGGGAAAAATTGAAATGTCTATGATGGTAGAATTGAACTTTTTTCTTGGACTTCAAATCAAACAACAGAAGAATGTCATCTTCATCTCACAGACAAAGTACTTGAATAAGCTCCTAAAAAGTTTAAATTGGATCAAGCCAAAAGTGTCTCAACACCAATAAGTATAAGTGCAATGTTAGATAAGGATAAGAAGGAAAAATATTTCAACATTACAAAATATTGTGAAATGATTATATCTCTACTATACCTCATGGCAAGTAGACAAGATATACAATTCAGTATGGGGATATGTCCATGATACAAAGTTGCTCTAAAGGAATCATATGCTGAAACTGTAAAGAGAATATTAAGATATTTTGTGGGAACATTGACCTTGGAATATAGTTTCCCAAAGCAGTAGCAGAATACTTGGTAGGATACTTAGACTTTAACCATAGAGGATACCAAATAGATAGAAAAAATACCAATGGACAATGTGAATTTCTTGGTGATTGCCTAGTTTTATAGTTCAATAATAAGTAATATACAGTGGCTATTTCATCAACAGAAGCTGAGTATGTAACAGTTGGGAGTTATTGTGCACAAGTATTATAGCTCAAACAATAACTTGAAGACCTAGGAATATATTTGAACGAGATTCCAATTTTATGTGACAACACAAACACAATCAGTTTGTCAAATAATCCTATACTTCATTTTAGACTAAATACATTGATATCAAACACCACTTTATAAGAGATCATGTGCAAAAAAAGGCATAAGTTTGAATTCATCCTAACTCATCTTCAGCTAGCAGATATCTTCACCAAACCACTTGCTCAGGATCAATTCAACTACATCAGAAAAGAATTAGGAATAGTAAATCCCAATGAGCTGTAAGGATTATATGTTTTTAAGCTTTATTTAGCCTTCATTTTGTCAAAATAATTGTTCAATACTCATGTTTTGATTATTCAAGTTTCTAACTTAATCTTTATAATATTTAGTTAAATATTTGCAGGATGCTCTGTTATAACATTGAAAAAATATAGGCTAATAGATGATGGATTAATACAATAGTTAATCAATTAATGGAGGGAGGTAACTTTAGTTTCTTTGAGAAATGTGTGATAAATGTGTTATTTTAGTAAAATTAATTGATTAAGAGTTCCATTAATTAGTGTTAATCGAACCATGTAATTGATTAATCATGTTTAAAAATGTGTTAAAAGCTATTTTACTTTGATCATAATCAATTAACTATTCAATTAATGTTAATTAATTGAATAACTAATCGATTAATAAGTGTTTAAAGTGTTTTATTGGATGTTTTACTTTGAAATTAATCGATTAAGAATTCTATTAATGTTAATTAATCAAATAGCGAATTGATTAATTAATATTGAATATGTGTTAAATGTTATTTTTCTTAAGAATTAATCAATTGATTATTTGATTAATGTTAATTAATCAAACACCTAATCGATTAATAAATGATTGAATCTGTGTTAGAAATTGCTTTTATTTGAAATTAATCTATTGAATATTCGATTAATGGCAATTAATCGAATACCTAATCGATTAATGGGTCTCTATATGTGTATATTTGATGGAATTAATCGATTAATGGGTATTAATCAAATAGTTAATCGAATAATGTTAGGATTTATTGGTTATTAGTCCCAACTTTTGCTATTCAACTCAAGCCTTAATCGACTAATCTCCAAACTCTCTCACTTTCAACCTTAAAAAAATCCTCTCATTAGTTTGTGGGATTGTTTATGCACCCTCCACAGATCATAACCCACAAAAAATATCCTTAAATTCTTCTATTTCACCAATCATTTTCTCAAAATCCCAATGACTTCACTCACAATGGCAAGAACCAAAACTACCAATCCAAATGGTTCTAAGTAAATTCCTTCCAAATCGGTCTCTAACACTCTTTAGGCTTCAATCTCAAAAGAGAAGAAGAGAAAATATCAACCTAAGGTGTATAAAGATGACCTAGAAGTGTCAAAGGAAAAGGGCAAGGTGTCGGCAAGCAAGACTCCGACCAAAAGAAGAAGCAAAGAAAATAGCAAAGTATTTGAGCCTTCTCCAAAGTCTGTATCAAAGAGAAAAGCAAAGTCTCAAAAGATTAGCTCTAACACAGACTCTAATCATGAGTTCACTACCATGCTAGAGAGGACTGTACAGACTGGTACTAAGTCTCTTGGCAAGAGACAGAGGACACCTAAGAAGCCTTCCTCAACTCTAGCTCCCTCATATTCTCAGCCATCAAGTGTGCATTTTCTGCAAGGTAACTTGAATTTAGATGTTGATATGGAAAGGAAGTGTTGTCCTATAGTTTATGTGGATATCTTTGCTCTTAAAGCTAACCAAAAGGTCAATTTGGATTTGATAGAGCCTTTACATACCTTTGAGAGTTGGCTTAAGATTAATAGACCTATAGTCTAGATATAGTCAAGAGATTTTATTGTAATATAGAAATATTTGACACATGGATGAAGAGGACAATATTGTGGACAACTATTTGGTTACTAAGCTGATAGGAGGAGAGATCAAGTTACACTTCATTATCATCAATTAGATGATTGGTGCTCTTACTTTAGTGCCAATGAAAAAATAGATCAAGCCAAGGCCTATCATATCCTCATGCAGACCAACAAACCCTTTCCTGGTTCTATGTCATTCACAACGAGTCAGATGTATGATTTTTATCACATCATCCACTATATCTACTCTCGGTGTCATGCAGACCAACAAATCTTTTCTACTACATCTACTCTCAGTGTATGATTATCAAGTCTACTAGCTTCAATTACCTCACTCAACAATATTACATTACTCTGGCCAAAATAATCAGTGGAGAAAAGTTCAACCTAGGAGCTTTCATATACATGCAGATGAGAAATTTTGTTTGAACATAACAATGACTATTCCCGTGCCATTTATGTAGCTTGTCTCTTTCTTTCTCAAGCACTACAATATCTATCATTTGGAAGGAAGGAAGAAGGAACAAATTGGTACCTTTAGGATGACACAACTGAACAAGATAAAGATTAAGCTTCCTTATGATGTCAAGAAAGGCATCCTTCCTAGAGACCACCAAGACAAGCAGCAGCTTACTACTAGTGCTTCTCTTGGTTAGGATGAAGGACGCTCCTTTGTTGGACCCTAAGTATCTACTGCACCATCATTTATGGGTGCATCCATTTATAGGTACCTTCAGACTGAGTTCCTGAGCTCGAGAGTAGACTTATTACCTCATGAAAAGAGGTTGATCTAATTAATGAGAGGTGGAACTATAGGATCAAGACATTACTTGAAGCTCATATCAGGGATTTCCAAGCCTTTAAGGGTGAAGTTAGGGAGAGACAAGAGGCAATTCACCAAGAAGTATATGATGTGATGAACATTCTTCTAGCCTATCTGAACAACATTGGACCTTCTTTCTCAGAGGAGGAACTCAGGGATCAAGCTCTACCATCAAAACCTCAGCATGATCTGCATATTCCTGAAGCTTATGATCCTTCATCCACTCCTATCTTAGAGTCTCCAGTATATGTTACCCTACCTATTCACTTACTATACCCCTTCCTCCCATTTCCACAGCACCTGCCCTTCCTTTACCTCAACTTCCTCTTATCATTCTTTTATCTCTAGCCCAAACCCTTTTAGATGATGTCATAAAGGGGGAGAATGGAAGTGAGGAGATGAAGGAATCTTCTCTAGAGTCACTTGATTGAGATTTGTTTTAGTTTTTTAGTCACTTGATTGAGCTATATTTGTTTTAGTTATTTAAGTTTATTTATGTTTTGTACTTTGTAAATTTTGAATTTTTAATGACATGAATTATCCTTGTTATTCAAAGCTTATGTTGATTCTTGTTTGACTTTTAATGAATTAATTCACTTGGTTTTTTCATCATAAAAAATGGGGAGAATGTTAGCTTTAATAATGTTTTGATAATGTCAAAAGAAAATTCAATGATTAAATTATTTCTGTGCTTGAATGATATCAAAAGTGATTGAAAATAATTCAAAGTGTTTCTGCATTTAAAAGATGTCAAAAAGAAAACCCAAAGGAGTTAGTCGATTAATGATAATTAATCAATTAGTCAATTGATTAATAAGTATCAAATAATCGATTGGTTACAAATCTAAGTCTAACGGCTACCAACCGAAGTAAATTCTATTTAAAGACTCGGAATTGATGGAGACAAGAACAACGAATGAACTGATCAACTTCTAAATTTATTATATTCTCTATTTCTTCATTATGTAACCCAATATTTATTGAGCTTCATTGTTTATCATATATACTCTTTGAGAGAGAAATTTTGAAAGATATTTTCATTGATTCTATTTACTTAAGAGATTGGTTCTTTTAAGTTGTGAATATTACCTTATGAGAAGTAAGGGAGAGTGATTGAGTGAATCAATTGTTATACTGAGGTGCCAAGAACCAGTTCAAATCTTAGAGTATAGTTGAAAATCTCATAAAGCCTTTGGGGATTGGACGTAGGACAAGTAAATTAATCAGAACAAGATAAATTGACTTATGTTGATTCTTCTATCTCTCAATGAAATCTTTCTGATCCCTTTTTTTTATTCAATCATATTTTTGTTGTCATTAAGTTTTCAATTTCTATTAAAATTTTAAAAACAGTCATTTCACCCCTTCTTAGGTGTATTTTCCTATACTAACAATTACTTGTGAAAGTGAGGTCTTCCAACCAACAAATTTTGAAGAATTCTTTCCTTAAGAAGATGATAATTTAGCAATTGTCAAGTGTCTGTATTTTATTAAATTATTTGGTACTAAATTTTTTTACCAAATATATCTAATTATAATCCTAACAATAATTTTTTTAATTTCTCCATTCTAGGCATGATGATGATCAAGAATAATAAATTTAATAATCTCTATCACTCATGTAATAATTTTTTCATACATAAATTGACACTTCTAGCAATTTATATAATCGCTAGAAAGTGTCTAGGCAAAAAAAATACTACAAAATACACAAAATCGCTAGAAATCCTTCAAAATCTCTATAAATACTACATCACTTCCTCATTCATTCACTCGCACATTTTTCCTCCCTCCCCTCTATCTTTTTCCTTAAACTTTTATCTTCTCTCCTTCTCCTTCTCCTTTTTTTTACATGGTAAGATTCTATTTATTTTGTAAATCTTCATTCATTTTATTTATCTTCATTTATAGTTTACTAACATACTTGTATTTTTTTCTTTCAGATTTTCTTTCTTTATCTCAACCAATCTAGCCACTTCTTCAACTTAATAATTGAAGTTCAACTTTACAAATTATCTCATCTCTAACACAATTACCTTATCAAACTAAATTAAATTCATATGATAAAATCATAATTTAATTACTTATTATTTATCCCAATATATGTTAATCTATAACATGGCATACATTGCTAATTACACATATCAATATAATCATCTAATATAATCTATTTAATACTTTCTTAATTAATAAAATCATATTTTATAATAATGTAAAAATTAAATTTTTATTTTTTTCACCTGGAATGAACTTCCTAGCTACTTCCTAGCTATTTTTCAACTGCTAGAAAATAAAAAACCCAAGAAAATATGTACCTAAATTCAAATTTTGGACCCTAAATATGAGCAGAATTTACACCAAATTAAAATTTTGACGTCACATTTGTAGCAGTTCTAAAGCCCGGGTAAAGGAAGAGGGTTGTGTTGGGCCCCGACAGCCAACGTAAAACTTGTCAAATCTTATGAACATGGACATACGAAGAAATTGCGCTAATACTAGGTTGTTGCCTGTAAGTAACGCGCTGTATGGCTCGAGTACAGTGAGAAGTGAGCAAGGGTCACTGCATTATCGCTCGGATATAGTGTTAAATGAGCAAGGGCTACCGCTCTCTTATGGACGGAGGCGGCTAAAGAAGCTAGTTCAGGAGAGAAAGATCAGATTTGGTACTTGGAATATTAGAACTATGACCAAAAAAGAGTGGGAGTAGGTGGGCAAAATGGTAAAGCAAAAGATTAACATCTTGTGCCTTCAGGAAACTAAATGGGTTGGAGAAAAATCTCAGGAATTCAATGAGTTCAAATTTTGGTACACAGGTAAAACAGGTACGAGGAATTGTGTTGGTATCATTGTGGATAAAGAGTAGAATACGAATGTGGTGGATGTTAAAAGGATTGATGACAGAATTATATCTTTAAGAATAATTGTTGGTAGGGATACAATCAACGTTATTAGTGCTTATTCACCTCAAGTGGGAACAGAAACACATCTTAAGGAAAAAATTTGGGAAGATTTGGAGGGCATGATTCAGAGCATACCACTTACTGAAAAGATTTTTATTGGTGGGGACCTTAATGGTCATGTTGGTAAGGAAGCAGGGTAATATGCAGGGACTTATGGTAGTTTTGGTTTTGGAGAAATTAATAATGAAGGGCAATCTATCCTTGAGTTTTCTTTAGCTTACAACCTTAAGATTGTCAACACTTGCTTTAAGAAACAGGAGGAGCACTTGATCACATACAAGAGTATGGTCCACAGGTCACAGATTGATTTCTTTTTGGTAAGGAGTCATGACAGAAGACTTTGTACAAATTGTAAAGTGATTCCAGGGGACGTAGTGACAACCTAACATAGGTTAATAGTCCTTGACATGCGTATTAAGTGTAGGAAGGAAAAGTGGTGATAGGTTTTAAACACAAGAGTCAAGTGGTGGCAACTAAAAGGGGAGAAGAGAGAAACTTTTAAGAGAACTATGTTAAATGAAAGGATTTGGGAGGCGCAGGAAAATGCTAATATCATGTGGAAGGAAATGGCTGAGAAGGTCCGAGCGGTTGCTAAAGTAATTTTGGGAGAATCTAAAGGTTTTGGTCGACAAGATAAAGAGACTTGGTGGTGGAATGAGGATGTACAAGCGAAAATTAAGTCTAAGAGAAACTGTTTCAAAGCTATACACTTATGTAATAATACCAAAAATTGGGAAAAGTATCGTTTAGCTAAGAAGGAAACTAAGAAGGCGGTGACTGCAGCTCGTTTAAAGGCATTTGAGGAATTTTATAAAGAGTTAGGGACAAAGTCGGGAAAATGAAAGATTTATAAGATTGCAAGAGACAGGGAAAGGAAATCGAGGGATTTGGATCAAGTACGATGTATTAAAGATGAAGAAGGCAATATTTTGGTTGCAGATAGTGATATTAAAGAACAGTGGGAGACCTATTTTTACAAATTGTTTAATGACGAGGGAGGAGGGTCGAGTTATGAGCTAGAGGATTTAACAGGAGAAGTTGAACCAAATTTGATATTTTACCATAGGATCCGTGTTGGCGAGGTTAAAGAGGCGCTTAAGAAAATGGAAAATGGTAAAGCTGTTGGACCTAATGGTATTCCTATTGAAGTTTGGAAGTGTTTAGGTGAAATGGGGGTGGTGTGGCTTGCTAAACTTTTTAATGTGATATTAAGTTCTAAGAAAATGCCGGATGAATGGAGGAAAAGTACTTTAGTTCATATTTACAAAAATAAAGGGGATATTCAAAATTGTGCAGACTACAAGGGGATAAAGCTTACGAGTCACACTATGAAGTTGTAGGAAAAGGTAATTGAACACATGTTGAGATTAGAGACTGATATTATTGAAAATCAGTGTGGTTTCATGACAAGTAGGTCTATAATAGAGGCGATTTATTTATTAATGGGGCTAATGGAAAGGTACCGGATTAAAAGAAGAGACTTGCATATGGTCTTCATTGACTTAGAAAAAGCATATGATCGAGTGCCAAGAGAGGTGCTTTGGAAAAGAAATGTGTACGTATGGCATATATCAAGGCAATAAAAGATATGTATGAGGGGGTAACAACTACTGTAAGAACGTCTGGGGGCGAAACAAAGGATTTTCCCATAAGGATTGGTCTACATCAGGGATCAGCCTTGAGTCCTTATTTATTTAATCTAGTAACAGATGTTCTAACTAAGCCTATTCAAGAAGAAATCCCTAAGTGCATGCTTTTTGCGGACGATATAGTTCTTATGGTGGAGTCAAGAGAAGAGATTAATTTTAAACTTGGGTTATGGAGAAGTACTTTAGAGTCGAAGGGTTTTCGTCTGAGTAGAAGTAAGACTGCATATATGCATTGTAATTTTGATAAGAGACAAGTTAGAAGTAACTTGGAGGTCAGATTGGGAAATCAAATTATTCCACAAATAGATAAGTTCAAATATTTGGGATCAATGATACAGAATGACGATGAAATTTTGGAGGATGTTAATCATAGAATTCAGGCCGGGTGGTTTAAATGGAGAAAGGCTACTGGGGTTATATGTGATCGGAAAGTACCAGATAAAGTAAAAGGAAAGTTTTATCGCACTACTAGAAGACCAGCAATGCTTTATGGAAGTGAATGCTAGGCTTTAAAAGGACAGTAAGAGCATAAAGTTGGGTAGCTAAGATGAGGATGCTGAAATGGATGTGTGGGCATACAAGAAAATATAATATTCATAATGAACATATACGGGGAAGAGTTGGAGTGGCACCTATTAAAGAGAAAATGGTAGAGAACCGTCTTAGGTGGTTTGGACACATACAAAGAAGGCCAAGGGATGTGCCGGTGAAGAGGGTGGATCAAATAGTATGGACACTGATTAAAAGGAGTAAAGGAAGGTCAAAGAGAACGCTCAAAGAGGTCATTGAACGGGATCTCCTGGTCAATAACCTATCTAAGGATTTAGTTTTTGATAGAGTACAATGGCGTCGTATGATCTATGTAGCCGATCCCATTTAATAGGATAAGGCTTGTTGTTATTGTTGTTGTATTTGTAGCGATTCCAAACTGCTAAAACTTCTGGCAACATCCTGAAAATTTCCTTTCCTACCAATGAAGATGACCACCACGAAATATTTACAAATTAAACATTTTTTAGTTGTTATCAACTGTTACTAATGTCATCCATTTGGTTTACTTCTGCCATATTTTTTTCTAGCATTTTGTAAAACTGCTAGAAAAGTTCTAGCGTTTTGACCACAATAAGTAATGGTTCTCTATAACCGCTAGAAACTATCTAGCACCTGATTTTCTAACGGTTTAATCAACTGCTAGAAATTGATATTCTAGCAGTTATAATCACATTAAATGCCATAAAATAACCGCTACAAAATATTTATTTTTTTTAATGCCAACTTAAATTAAAGTGACTTAAAAATATTAGTATTAATAATTAAAATATTATTAATAATAATTATAAATATTCTAGAAAATGGAATGAAGTCTTGAATATCAAGTCAAAGCCGCTAATTCTCATGCATGGAGAAAATGGGCCAAATGGCTAAAACAAGAAAAGTGGCTCCCAAATTTGTAGAAAGTGAAAATCACAAGAATTCGTCAAGTCTTTAAAAGGACTTTCCAATTTTTTCAATTTGCAAAAACATCTACAAGATATATTTCTTATTCTATACGTGTTCTTGCTGATTTTGCAACTTTTCTTACTTAATTTTCATCATCAACATCACCAATGTCTCATTATGAAAACTAACTTGCGAGTTCTTGCTCAATTTTTAAGGATCTTCAATTTGATCCTTAAAATTTTCCCAAGGAAGGAAAAAAAATGGAAGCAGTAACAACATGGAAAATCTGCAACGCAAATAGTGGAAATCTAGTTCCGGAGTGGACAAAAAAGAGTTAGAAATTTTGCTTCCCACAAACTTAAAAAAGAAAAAGTCTTTCTTAATTATTTATATTTATTATCACATGTATGAAAAACGCTTTTTTTCCATATTTTGAGATTTGGTGGAAAATGTTTGTGGTATCGTGTAAACAATATCCACTCAATTAAAATATCAATTATTATTTGAAACACCAAACTGTTCAATTGAGTTGTGGAAATTTTGGGAACGAAAAAACAGAAAATAGAGGTAACACTTGTATTCCTTTTGTCATAATTATAAGGTAGAGGGTATTTATAAGTTATGCCATTTATTTATTTTTTTCTTGTAAGTTTCCCATTTACTCCTATTAAATTTTGGTGTATGTTACTCAAAATTTGAAAGGCTTAAAGTTTTGAAAATATATAGGTAACTCAAAATGAAAGTAAATTCTATTATGCTCTTGTTGTTTTTATAGTTTTGAAAAATAGCACCATCACCAAATGGAGTTGTGGAGATAATAATAAGCTATCCACAACTAATTGCTCTATTAATTTTTTATAATATACTTCGTAAATATGTATCATGTTTGGTGCCGTTCGATTTATTAACGACAAGTTTGTATAGGTAAAAAAGTATGGTGGAACAAATATTAGGAAATAAATCTCTCAAAAATAGTATTTTTTTTTTTTTTATGATTTTAGGAATTTTTTCTTCCTATTATTCCTCTCATATTTTCTTCTCATTTTTCTCTCTATCCAAATATACCCTAAGATAGAAAAAAATAGTGTGATATAATCTATGAAGTCACAACTTAATTTAATAGAATAAAATTTATTGTTGTTGTTTAGTGCAGTTTCTTTATGTTTTACAACTAAAAAATAGACCAAACTTAATCAAATAAATTATTATGAAAATTTGACAAAATCCAAAACCAAAAATCAAATGAACTTCATTAGATAAACCAAGTTCCATTTGGTTCACCAATAGGGGTTGGTCTGAGTGATAAGCTGCTCGGTATCACTTAAACAATGTCTCGATTTTGAGCCTTGACGTATGCAGAAAATTCCTGTTGGGAGACTCATCTACCACAGCCAAGTGCGCGACGCGGGTCAAATCCAGATATAGTCGAGGTAAAACTCCGATGAACCAGGTGAGCAAAAAAAAAGCTCCATTTGGTTCAATTCCCTCTACGGTTTCAATTACGTCGCGCTCACGTCCCCCTCTCTCTCTCTTAGCCAAGAAATATTTTAAATTTATATCATATTTTATCTAAAATTAGATTTCTTTTTTAATTTTGATTTGTTCTAATTTTATTCAGTAACATCATTCCATATTATATTAGGTTAAAATACATCTAGCACCCTTATGTTGTATTGTACATTCAACACTCTAAAGTATTTTGTGATGCATCCAGCATTATAAAACATCTTTTCAAATACATCCAACACCCTAAATATTTTTTAGTGCATCTAACATTCTGAAGTATTTTTTTAGCACGTCCAGCACTTTAAAATATTTTTTTATATATCTAAAATCAAGATACAAAAAATACTTTAGAGTACTGAACGCATTTAAATTCAGAGTGAATACTTTAGAATAGTGGATATACCTGAGAAAATATTTTAAGTTGTTATATGTACTTTAACCCTATTTTACTTAATTTTTTCTTCTAAATTTATTTTGTTTTCTATATTCTTATTTGTATTATAATTTTAGTTTTGTTCCAATTCATCTCTCACTTGCATATTTTTTATTTTAAAAAAAAAAAGTAAAGTAGCACCCTAATTTTATTTTATGGTGCTTCTAACTCCTTAATTTATTTATAGTGTATTAAATACCTTAAACCATAAATAAAATTAAAGTGTTAGATGTTATTGGAAAATAACATCAAAGAATACTAAAAGAATTAGGATGTCACAATACTATATGCACCACTACAAATAAAATTAGGGTGTAAGATATTATTAAAAAATAATATCAAAGTATTAAATACTATAATTTAATCTCTAAAATTTGCCAAGGCACAAAATTTAAATCCCTCATAAAGAAAGCATTGCGTCCTACCAACTACAATTATTCTCGACTGACTTTGCATTTAAAATTTTCATTTGTTATTTAATTTTGTTTTGTTTCAGTTTATTCTTCTACTTACAAGAATCATTCTAGAGATAGAAGAACAAAATCTAGTACTAAATTGAAGAACCTCTACAACCCATTTGCTGGAGGCAAATATCAATATCTAGGTTTTTTTTTCTATCCTTTTGTAGCTTAGGAAATAATGTGTTTGCGTGTCAAATTGGCGGGTTTTATCCATTTCCTTCATGTGCGCATTATAACAATGATATTAATGAAATTAAAATATATTAGAACTAACAATAACAAAATTTTGACTTCATAATACGAAATTAATTCTAATAATAAAAATAGCATAATTTTCTTAAATCGTTTCAGTGTTTGTATACATAAACAAATATATATATATATGTATATGTGTGTGTGTATATATATATAATGCAATCCCATTCTTCCAATTCACCGGCCATTGAAAAAAAAATGTAAAGATTCATTTATATTGATCCAGGCTTCAAATTTAAAATTTTGACGATTTAATTGCGCCAAAAACATCCCAATAAACTAAAATAAAAGAATAGATATTACTCCCACCCCTTTTTACAAAGGACCTTCCTTATGGTTATTCATTTAAGATCCTCTATCTAAAAACATTTTTTTTTTTCGATACATATCCTCTATCCTTGCCCCCCGCAGGCGCTAGCGCGCGCACAAAACGAATTGTCTCTACAATGATCATATTCAGTTATCACAGCAATGAGCAATGCTTATATACAAAAATCATTTAGGATTTGAAGACAACCAGTCGAAGCAGAAGCAGAAGTAACTACTATAAATACCTATATTTTTAAGTGCCTAACAAACTGAACCAGATGGGAACTCAAATATCCCTATACAGCTACAATAATTTTCTAGCATTTTCTAAACTTCCTCTTGACTACGGAAGCTACCCTTCAAAACATTATACTTGCAAAGGGGGCAAGTTGCGTTTATATACAGCCACTTGTCCACGCAGGCACAATGAAAATGGTGACCGCAAGGAAGTTCTCTCAGTTCAACCCCATCCTCATAAGCAGAAAGGCAGATGCAACATTCCTACAGATCATAAATGAAGATTGATTTCAGATTTTCCCATAATAACTAGCTACCCATGGTATCAAGTGCAAATTAGAGCAAAGCATAAGTGGTTGACCACAAGATGATGACCAAAAAAATGCGAAAAGGAAACTAATTGCTCAAAAACCAATGTGCAACATACCGCATCCTCCTCAGAAAGAATGTGTTCCCTGGGTAAACCAGAGCCACATTCAGTCATCACTCCTCCGACAGGTCCTTGTGTACTACCGACAACTTTCTCGTTGTCTATTCTACGGAATTTGAATTTTGACAACTGCTCGATGTCTTGTTTTGTTGCCCCTTCCTGCTTGTTTACCCAAAAGAAGAAAAGGATTTGAAACTAGGAGAAGTTCAATTAATTTACAAAGTACAAAATAACAGCATCATCTTCAGTCCAACAATCCTACTCAAATTTAGGTAAACACTTCATTTATATTTGCTACGCACTCAAATTGTAGGCAAGATTGAGTATTTAGAGATACATTGATACATTCAAAGCCTACTATCAAACTGCAGGAAAGAAAATTATAAAGTTTATCAAGATTCTAGGTCAAGAAATAGTCAGTGGAAAAATTAAGCAATGACGTAAAAATTTTCATTTTAATGATAGAATAATGCGATCATTTGTCCTCTGTATATCTGAATGAAAATTCACAGAATACTCAGATGAAGTCAAATAACAACTTATCTGAGGAAAAGAAATCTCCTGAACAAGTCATAACCTGTCATCATCAGAGGTTATAAAAATTTTATCTGGATACTAGGTCAACAAATAGTTTATACGTAAATTTTTTTTCTTTTAATGATGGAATAATGCAATCATTTATTCTGTGTATAAGTCTGATGTTCTGTTGTGGTTATTGAAGATGATAAGAGAGAGAAAGAACAGAAAGAGTCTCAAGGATAGGAGAAACGAGAGAGAAATAGAGAGAGAGGGGTAATCTGAATAATACTTTTGTATTCAATCATCAGCATAATCTGAATACAATTGTTGATTATGAACTTTATAGACTTAGAAGCCCTTACCTACCCCAAATACTTCTAACGACTCCATCCTAATAACAGTAATTAGTCATGGTAATTATGACAGTAACTACTATTAACTATTATATATTTCTTATATATCATAACATGTCCATAGCATCCTCAGATGAAGTCAAATAACCAACTTATCTGAGGATAAGAAATCTACAGAACAAGTCATAACACCTCATCATCAGAAAGGTTATAAAATCTTTAGCACATGACCCTGACAAAATTCTAGATAGTAGTTTGTATGATCCAGAAATTTTCCCAACAAAGAAATCGTAAAATTTGTTACCTTTAAAATATGAATCTTATACAGAAACCTTTCAATCATGAGTACAAAATATTTTGAAATTAGTTACCCGTCAAAATCATTTTCCCACATGAAGTGTCAATGTTCAGTAGAATTTATCTTTATGTATCAAATGCTGATTCATAACCAAGACAACCTTTTCACAAGACTCACTTATCAAGCAGTTTATCTTATGATAGGAAAACCACTCCCTCTTTATGTATCTACGAAGGTTTCCACTTTTCTTTCCTTCTAAGTGAAGGCAAAGGTGAGGAAAGTGGACAACAGTCCGTTACTAGCAAAAGTTTTGGCACAGGTCCAACTTGATTTGTTCACCTTTACAGGAACTCGTATCACCAAGATAAGGGCCAAGTTAGTATGAAATGCTCAAGTCCCACAAGAATAATATGGACTACTCAATGAGATACTAAGTAGGATGCTTCTTCCACCTCATTAGCCAACTCTTAGAAAAGGATTCCATATCCCACTGGGGTGACTCTGAAGAATCCTTGTGGTAATTATGTAAATAGATAATTATTGTAAATCATTATGAAATTGAGAGGGATATGGGGAGAATATCTCGGGTAGGATTAGCAAAGAAAACTTTTGATATCTCCTACGTGATTATAGAAGATCACATTATACTCTATAATTACATTGCTCTCTGGGAATAATACATTAGACAATTTAGAACTCAACATCTACATGCTATCAAAACCGGTGACCAAAATACTGTCATCGTAGTCTGAGCAACGTCTAGCCAGCGCGGTCGATCGCTGGGCCAAAAAAAACCATCGTGTCTGACGCTGTCGCACGTCGGTTAAGGTTACCCTCATTATCGTCCGACAGAAGCATTTGTTCTCGCGAAGGTCACTATCCTTGTTCCTCCCTATTCTAGCACCCGACAACGACCACTGCATAGGGAAGTTGTTGCTTCTACGAAGTGGAGTCTCGATTACTGTCCTCTATTACCGACCCATGACGTCCTCTGGTCCCGTGACATCCTCATCTGGTGACATCCTCTTCCCAGTCGGGCTCAAATACAAGTGGTTTGTCCTCCCTCCTGACCCGCTCTAGATCAGCTTCATTAGTCCAGTTCCATTTGGGCGGATCAATGTGTTTGGGTTCCATCGTGTGAAGGGTTCCATGTGTATACAACAGGCCCATAAGTTAGTAACAGGCCTAGTGACCCAACTGACGAGTCCAGCAAGTATCGTTTGTTTGTAGTAGTCTTTAACAATGTATCCTCCATATGTCCCCACTATGAGCAAAGAGCAAATGAATTAATTATTCGGGTATTTCAAAACTCTTCATACTGAACAGCAATCTTCTGCTACTGTTACTCACGGAGGTACTCATGCTACTGCTTTATGTACATGTCCCTACCAAATAAATTATTGATACAGCGGTCTCAACCCATATGACTTTAGATGTCAAAATCTTTTATTCCTATTTTCCTCTGATTGGAAGTAAATCAATTAAGACAACTACAGGTTCTTCTTCTCCTATAGCTGACACCGGGACTATACATCTATCAGACAAATTACATCTTAACTCTATTTTATATATTCTACACTTGGCTTGTAATTTACTATCTATCAATAAGCTGAATAAACAAATCAATTGATCTGTTTATTTCTTTCCATCTCATTAAGGTTTTTAGGATCTCTCATTGGAGATGACAATTGACACAGCTAAAGAATATAAGGGGCTCTACTACCTTGATGCTTCTACCGTGAGTACTTTATATTGACTCTATTTTACATGTTCTACACTTGACTTGTAATTTACTATCTATCTGTAAGCTGACTGAACAAATCAATTGCTCTACTCATTTCTTTTCATCTTATTGTGTTTTTCATAATCTCTCACGGAGATGACGATTGGCACAGCTAAGGAATATGCGAGGCTCTACTACATTGATGTTTCTACCATGAGTACTTTAAATTGCAGAATAAGTGGTTTACTCTCAACTTCTGATGACAATGATATCGTATTGAGGCATGAAAGCATAAGTCATCCTAATTTTTCTTATTTACAAAAATTATTGCCACATTTACCTTTGAATAAAAGTATTATTTTTCATTGTGATGTGTTAGTTAATCAAATACCATCGTCTTACCTTTTCACCTTCTGCCAATAAGTCCACTCACCTTTTTTCAATTATTTACAATAATGTGTGGGGTCCCTATCGTATCCAAGTCGTACTCGTTCCAAGTACTTTGTTACTTTTATTAATGATCACACACGCATGTACTGGGTCTAACTATTAAAAGACAAGTCCATCATTTCCTTCGTGTTTATTGAATTTTTTCATTAAGTCAAAAATCAATTTAACACCACCATACAAGTCCTTTACACAAATAATGGTAATCACTTGAAAGTTTTCTTAAAACCTATGGTATTGTGCACAAAAGCAATTGCCCTTATAGTTCTCAACAAAATGGAATTGTCGAACAGAAAAACAAAACTCCTTGAAGTTGCCCGTGCACTCTTGTATACCTGCCATAATCCAAAGTTCTTCTGCGAGGATACCATAATTGTTACTCATTTAATTAATCGTCTTCCTAGCTATGTTCTATCCTTTGTTACCCCTTTAGATAAACTCCTTGAGACCCACATAGTCACTCATCTTGACTACACCTTACCGCTTCACGTCTTTGGTTATTTTGTCTCTGTCTATCAACATCACCCACCAACTAAATTCGATCCCAAATCTGTCAAGTGTATCTTTTTAGGATACTCCAAATCCAAAAAAGGTTACACGTGCTATGATCTTATCACTAAACACCTCTTTGTCAATTGAGATGTCACATTTACAAAACACGAGTCCTATTTTCCTCAATCTTCCAATAATGGGGAGAATTGTGAGTTTCAGCTTAAATATCTTCCAGAACCCATACCTCCATTTGTTTCTATTCAACTCCCTATAGACTCATCCAATGTTATGCCACTGCCATGCCTGGAAGTCCAGACTCAGAAGTTTGATAATACTTACTCACGTAGAAACAAACAGGCAGTTAGGTCCAACATACCCGAGAATGTACCACTCGCTGAACCGGTGGAAGGTCCTATGAATAACGTTGAGCCTAATTGAGCAGCAGAGACATGTGAGGTAGACCTCCATATTACAAGAAGGAAGAAAATTCAGGTATGCATTAAGCATCCTATTCAGAAGTATGTGTCTTATTCCACTCTTCCTAAGAATCATTATAGCTTTATTACTAATCTTGATCAGCTTCAAGTCCCTAAAACTGTGTATGAAGCCTCTGAGAGCCCAGAATGAAAAAATGCAATAACGAAAGAAATCAAAGCATTAGAAAAGAATGGGACATGGGAGCTCACTACACTACCAGAAGGAACAACACCTGTAGGGTGCAAATGGATATTTACACCAACATTTAATGCTGATGGCTCATTAAACAAGTACAAGGCAAGGCTAGTTGTAAGGGGTTCACTCAAACTTATGGAATTAACTACAATGAGACATTTTCCCCAATTGCTAAACTAAGTACCATCCGGGTTCTACTCTCTATTGCTACGAATCTCGACCGGTCAATCCAACAACTTGACATCAAAACTGATTTTCTAAATGGTAAACTAAGGGAAGAGGTCTCTACATGAGTCTCCCACCAGATTTTGAAAAAGGGAAAAATGGTCAGGTATGTAAACTGAAAAATCAATCTATGGTTTAAAGCAATCACCACGAGCCTAGTTTGACAGGTTCTCTACAGTGCTCAAAACTGAAGGCTACAAAGTTTGTCAGATCACACCATATTTGTGTTAAAAAGTGGTGACTTGATAACTATCTTATATATGTAGATGACATTATTCTCACAAGAAATAACATCTAAGAGATGGAGAAAGTTAAAATGGCACTCAATAAGCATTTTGAAATAAAAGATCTCGGAAAACAGAAATATTTCCTAGTAATGGAAGTAGCAATGTTTCACAAAGGGATCTATGTCTTTCAAAGTACATACTTGATCTCCTTAAGGAAACACGAATGCTTGGGTGTCGTCCTAGCAGAATACATGTGTACCAAAACGAAGAAACTTGCAAAGACAGAAAAAGAAGCTGCACGAAAAAGGGAACAAGGGGAAAATATGCAACATGTAAGGGTCAATATCAATAGCCAGTTGGTAAGCTCATATTTCTCTTACATACTAGGCCAGATATTACCTTTGCAATAAGTGTGGCTAGTCAACATATGTATATTCCCAAGAAGAAGCATTTGGATGCAGCCTATCGAATTCTAAGGTACCAAGGTACACCTGGCAAAGGACTTTTTTTTAAAAAATATGATGTCAAGAATGTTGAAATTTTTATAGATACAAATTGGGTAGAAGATCAGGATAACAGTAGGTCTACATCATGTTATTGCACCTTTACATGGGGCAATTTGGTGACCTAACAAAGTCAGAAATAGAGAGTTGTAGCTAAGAGTAGTGCAAAATCCGAACTAAAGGCCCTAGCTCAAGGCATTATAGAAGGATTATGGTTGAAACGAGTAGCAGAAGAAGCACATTTTTAGTTTGACTCTCCTCTAAAACTCTATTGTGATAACAGGGCAGCCTTGAGTATGGTTATAAATCATGTATAATATATCAGGACCAATCATGTTGAATTGAACCGACACTTTATTAGAGAAAAAATTAAAGATATGATCATCAACCTGTCGTATGTTTATACCAAGTTACAATTGGCCGACGTTCTTACTAAAGAACTACCAGAAGATGTGTTGAATGCTTTGTAGGCAAGTTGTACATGATCAATATTTATGATCCAACTTAAGGGGAATCTGGTAATTATGTAAATACATAATTATTGTAATTATTGTAAATAATTATGAAATTGAGAGGGATATGGGGAGAATATCTTGGGTAGGATTAGCAGAGAAGATTTTCGATATCTCCAATTTGATTATAGGAGACCGCACTGTACTCAACTCAGAATGTGATTACATTACTCTTTGGGAATAATACAACGAGGAATTCAGAACTCAGAACGTCCACAATCCTAACAGGAAAAACTTTGAGCAAAACATCACACAACAGAGTCATTGAGATGTAAACAACTCTATTAAATAAGTTGTGTATAAGATGTGGATAAATAAGTCATTTACCCTTTTAGGGTCTATTTAGCTCAACAGAGAGAAGGGCGGGGAGGGATTTCAGTGGAGAGGAGGAGAGAGAAAGGAAAAGAAGGAATTTTAATATTACCTCATTTGGATTAATGAAATGAGAGAGGAGGGGAGTGATTTTAATTACCTTGTGAGGTCCCCTCAAATTTGTTATTGCAATGCAGCTTTCATTTTTAAAAAAAAAAATAAAAATATTGAACCAAACATGAGTGTGAATTAGGAATATTAAAAACCCTTGGGTATATCACTCATCACATGGCAAAATATTAGCCTTCCCTTCCCCTTCTAAAAATTTTATCATGCCAAGCAAGAGAAAATGTGTAAGATCCCTCCCCTCCCCTCCAAATCCCCCGTACCAAACATGATACAAATTAATAGAAGAACATCAGATTTAGGATTAGTGGTAGAGTACATTGCAATAAAATTTATGTAAACAACTCTATTAGAGTCATATTTGTTTAAACTTCTTGCACTCATATCTCAATTAAAAATTCTACTATCTCATTTATTCTACAATATCAGGTTTTGCCAGAATACCTAATATTCTGGCTCAGTTTATTTCTAGTAAACCCCTCAGTCTGCAGTAATCTATCTCAAATAAATGTACTTGTTTATTTAATTCTAAATTAAGCTATTGAAATAATACAGTACCATAATCTATATATAATAGAAGAGAAAAATTAGGGGGGGGGGGGGGAAAGCATGGTTATGCTTAGGAAGTAACTTCTGTTAGTCCCTTATGTGTTGTCAAAATTTATATTAGTTTCTTTTGAATGCTGTGTTGTCAGATGTTTATGTATGATGAGTTGTCTTTATGTGTTGTGCTGCCAGATGTTTAAGTATGGTTTGTTGTCACAATGAAGTTATTGAATGGGACATGTTGATTAACAATATATTCAAAAATTTAGTTGTTGATAAAGCATTGGCATCATGCAATCCATTTACTGACCTCATATAGCGAGATAAAACTTCTTGTTGTTGTCGTTACAAGACTAGGAGTTAGTTATGTTTAGTTATCCTATTGAACATAATGCATCTGTGTTATTTACTGGTCAGACTCCTGGAAGGGAGATGCGAAGTATTATTCAGATCAATTATGATTGATTCTCCTTTGGCTGTGTTGGACTATAAGTTGGCTTAAATTATAATTGAGATTTCCTTCTTTTCCTTTCTTTTTCTATCAATTCTCCAGCAGTTACACGGACTTTATAAATATTTTTAACCCAAACCTAAACATGAAATCAAACCAACAGAAGCAATATATAAATTACAATTACACTTATTTATTAGCTATTTCAAGACAAATTACCCATGAAATCCAACACTTCCTTTAGTAGATGATATGAGTCCTTGAGAGGATGAATATGAACTTCTCTCTTTTGTACCATAAGTGTTAGGAAGTCCAACTTCATCTAGACTCGGTAATTCATGGGAACATAAAATTTGGAGCCATAAAATTTCCAATTTCCTTTAAGGCTGATTATATGCTTATAACTAATGCAAATTCAACTAAACATACTCTTGAAACCCTGTTCCCAACACTCAAAAAGAGGAAAATTTTAAAAAAAAAACTGAGTAGGTAATAATGTTATTATAGTATTTGAAATCAACTGCCTGCACCATTAGTTCAAAATACAAAAATTGCTCCTTACATTCTTTCCATGATTAAGTTGTATCCAGATAGAATATCCCAAATGATGCATTGCAACCATATCTTTCTTACACTTTGGCATAAGGTTTTCCCTCTTGATGTCACATATTCTTTAACATGAGATTTCTCACTCTGGCATCCTTATATTGTATAACAAATATACATCATAGCAGAGACACTAATCGATGCAGAATAGCCGAGGGCCCCATGCCATAGCGTTTAAGATTTAGAGCTAGCCTTAAAAGGTAGTAACCAGATCAATAGAACATAAGTTCTAGTTCAGATGCCAAATCTGCGCACCCACAGTTATGATATATTTTATGTTGAAACCATTTATGTCAATGACCATGGACACAGTGTGTGTTTATTCATTAATAAAAAAATCAATCAAATGTCTTTCTATCAAAAACTATTTTTACAAGTGCCAAAATGAAAATATTTGTAAAGATCCTCGTAAAATATGCATATTCACCAACTTGCAACTGAACTTTAGACAAGAAAGTTGCTTTTAATGATATTTACTGGCACTAGATTCTTGATGAAATACCAACTTAAAAACAAGAGTAAAACACATAATCCAAAATTTACCTGGTCTACAACTGCATAAAGAAGAGCAATGATACATGGAAGACAACAACAAACCGCAATGCCAATAATGCTTGCCAGTGCCACGCAGAAAATGACGAAGAAAACATCAAAAGCCAGGAAAATAATGCATAGCCTGCAAAGCAAGTTATTTTTGTCTAAGGTAATTGAAACAAAATAACAACAGATTTGCCAATAGGAGAATAAATTACAAATGCAATATTTAATAGTAGATGCATACTACACAAAAAAATTGAATGTGAGGAGGAAATAGGGAGCACAAACCAGTAAAGCTGAGGAGAATCATTGGCTAAAGCTTGAGTACCAGAGGACACCCAGTAAAATCCAATGATCCACCAAACAAATGAAAACATTGTATTGGCTGATTCCAGATGCTTTGCAGTGCTACTGAAAAAAATAATAAGAACAACATAAAAAACGTAGATTATAATCAAACATTAAATAAGTGTAACAATTATTCTTGTCAATAACATATGACATGTATATATAGTCTCAACACAGATAAAACTGACAAGAAGCTCTTGTTCTAGCCTCACAGTCATGAAAGCGATACAACTCCCAAAAAGTTGAGAGAAATATAACTCTGCGTTCACCAAAGTTTCTCAATTAGAAATGCTAAGTTTTTACTTCATTTCCTGAAAGCTGAAGCACATGAAGTAGAAGTGTATCAAATGAATCCAAATGAGACAACTCTTATTTGTTTGGTGGAAAGCCCATAATTTATTTATTAATACAATTAAGAGTCACAAAGCAAGAATTTACCTTGTACCCTCCCCATGGAATTGCGGCAAACTCTCATAATGCCCAGAATTCTCCCTTGAACTGGAACTCGAATTGTCACTGCTGCCAAACCTTTCTTGCACTGAGTTCAAGGATGGCGGGGATTGACTTTGTTGCTGCCGCCTCCGCCGCCTATACTCAACGCAGATACAGAATATGTGAAGGACACATTGGATAGCATAACCCACAATCCACAACCTCAAAGGCACACTTGGTGATTCATTTCTGCTCATAACCAACACTGTAGCGGAGACAATAACAAAGGCGAAATTCCAAATAACATCAAGAATCACGACGGGTTTGGAATAAGCCCAATCGCTTTGTCTCTCTTCTAATTGCTCGGCTGCAGTCTCTCTAACCATCATTGATGGCTCGCGCATCGTCCGACGGCTACTGGCCTGCCTGAGGAACCGTGCTGCTTGGCGCAGGCTCTGTCTCCGCACAAATCGACGGCCGGAATTGAATTCATCGGGAGAACCACTTGAATTGCCCAGAAAAGGCGTTGAATCGACGATGTCCTCAGAGGAACGGTCCATTGACCTGGACGTAGCCGTGTCTTCGAAATGACGACAGGTCTAGATTCAAAGCTTATTCCAGACTCTGCAGAAAATATCATAATCTTTGAAATCTTCGTAAAACATAGAGGGCAATGGGAAATTAATGCTCAAAACAATGAGAATCTGAGTGATTTTGGCGGATTGAGCAGGATGAGAAAGGAAATGGGATTGAGCAGGGGTAGAAAGGAAATGTTAGATTCTACTAGTAGTGGAGATATTTGAGATAGAAAATAGAAACGGAGATGATGACGTGTCCTCTTGATCTTTTCTTTTGATTTAATGATTTAATAATTTAATATATTTTTTTACCGGAGGAGAGGGTTAAGAAACATGTGTTGCCATCTCGGTTGTCCATTTCATCGGCTTAGAATCAGTAGCCACGTAGGCCTATGTGGTTTAGTTACAAACAAAGTGTGTTTAGAAAAAAAAATTAAACCAGCTTATAAAAAATATAGACTTATAAACAGGTTATAGAAAATATTTTTTTAAAAGAATTTATAAAAAAAATAATTTTGAATAAATGAGTATTTGAATAATTATTTGTAGAAAGGATTTTATAATTGGTAAATGACTAAAAAGGGTATGAGTATTAAATAAGGAAAGAGGAGAGAGAGTATAAGAAATAAAATAGAGAAAAAGTAGGAGAGATGAGAGAGGGTATAAGAAAAAATAGGACAGAATGTATAAGAAAAAATAGCGGTAATATAGTAATTGGTTAGTTCATAAGCTCTTTTACTGTTCCATAAGTTACTCTGACCAACTTATCTGAAATCTTGATTTTAAACCATGGTTTAATCCACAAACTCGTTTGAACAAAATTGATTGTTTATTTTAAAATTTCTTCAAATCGAGGTTTAGGGCCAAAAGCTGTTGGAAACCACGTTTATAGTGGTTTCCAAACAGGCCCTAAGATTTTAAAAACTCTTTTAAATAAAATTTATATTTTAAAACAAACAGTTATATTTGTTCAAACAAACTTTTGAATTAAATTATAGTTTAAAACTAAAATTTCAGATAAACTAGTGAGAGTAATTTATAGAATAGTAAAAGATTTTATGAACTAACTAATTATTATATTATTCTTATTTTTTCTTACATTATCTCTCTTCTCTCCTACTTTTTCTTATACTCTCTCTTTCTTTTTTTATACTCTCTCCTCTTTTTTCTTATCCCTTATCTCTCATCATTTAATACTTATACCATTTTTCATAATTTACCAATAATAAAAATAATTTTAAAAATAAATATCTAAATACTCATTTATTCAAAATTATTTTTTTTTCATAAACTCTTCTCCATAAACTTTTTTCTAAAAATTACCCAAAAATTCTTTTTTAAATAAACCCATTGTAAAATCTTATGGGCCCATAATCATATTTTCTAGCCTGGGTTTGGTATACCTGATAACGGCAATATAGAGCAAAATAACAATGACCGGTTATAATAATATAGATTCATTTTTTTTCAATATAATTATTTATAATAAAATTAATAAATATTTATTTATCAATATAGTTTTTTATAGCAAATTTAGCTACGCTTCTAATAAGAAACAAAGAAAGGTTATACTAGAATAATTTAAAAATAGAAGATTAAAACTCTTAAAAATAAAGGAGTTTAGTAATTACTCTATATGAAAAATGACAAAAATCCTTATGAGATTCCAGATTATTTCTGGTTAAAATTAAATTTGTTATAAGTTACTATATTATTTTATATTATACTTATTTATTATACTATAAGTAATTATATTGTCTTTTGTTATCTCTATATAGTATTAGAGTTTGAATGAATGAAGGATAATATGAATTTCTTAAACCCTTATTTTATTGATATCTTGTTAAAGTTTGCTTTAAGAGTGATTATTAATTGTTTGATTGTTAGTTGTTTGTTATACGAATATTGAATTAAAAAGAAAAAATTTAAAAAAAATAAAGTTTTAAAGAAAGCAAAGAAAATTTAGTAAGGCTAAGAATTTAGATTTAGAAGTAGTAAGAAAGATACAATTATTAATTGAAGAATTAAAAGAGGAATTAAATGAATTTATAATAATAATGGAACCTAGGATATATAGATTAGAAAATAATAATTTATCAATAGATTGTTATATACCTTCTAGTAATTATGAAGATTGTATGTTAGTATAATTCATATTAGGAGGATAAGGAGATTATATTTTTAATTAGGTTAATTGGATAAATATGTATTTAATAAAATAATTAGAAAATTATATAAATACAAATATAAAAGATTTATTAAAAGTGTTTACGATAGATCAAATAATAGAAAAATTACCTAAAGATCAAAGATTAATATTAAAAAAAATCCTAAAGATAGGATAAAAAGATTAATTGAAATTTCTAAACCAATACAACAAAAAATATATGAAATAAAAAATGAATTATTAGAAATAAAAAATAATTTAAACAAAATAATAAAAATATTAGGAATAAATCCAGTAGTAGAAATTATTAAAAAAAAGATCAAATAAATATGATAAAGATAAGAGAAGAGAATAATGAAGAACCGATAACATGAGAAAAAATAAATTTATAAAGTATGGATGAAAATGTTAAACATATTAGAGAAATAACAAAAAAGATTTATATAGGACAAGAAATAGTAAAGAAGAATTTATGGACAATATTCAAAGAGATAGAACAATTAGAATTAAAAAGGAAAGAAAAAAATAGAAGAAGATTAAATTAGAAATAAAAACAAGAGAAGAAATAGATAAATTAAGTATAGAAATAATTAAATATAAAGAAATAAAAAATGAAGAAAAGTTAAGAGAGAAAGAAAATAATAGAATAATAGAGATTGTATGTCAAATATGATTAGATATTTTATATATAAAAAAGTTTTTTGAACCAATAAATACTAAAGAGAATATAAATATGGTAAGAACATTACAAGAATTAAAGGAAGAAAAATATAATAAAATAAAGAGAATTATGTGATAAGGAGAAGAAGAAAAATTAGAAAAAATAAAAAGAGAAATAGAAAATATAGTTATAATAGAACCAGAACTAGAAATATCTCAGATAAATATGCAACAATAGCAACAATTTAATCCCCCTAGTATAGAAAGTGTAGAATATAGAAATATTGAAACAAAAAGTAATAGAAGAAATGATAGAAGAGAAAAAGAATAAGAAGAAGAAGCTAATAATTTAAGTCATAAAGAACCCTTAAGTAAAAAAGAAGATAAAGATGAAATATTATTTAATACACAATTTAAAACCTCTAATAATAATAAGTTTACACCAACGCCTATAGAACAATATGAAACAAGATCAATACTAAATTCAAAAATATAGTTAGATATATTGTTTATTAGATAATAAAAGAATATTAGAAGAATGGACCAAAGCACAATTAATAGCGTTAATAGGAAAAAATATAGATTCACAAGTAATTAATATGTTAATAGAGACAAGTTTTACAAAAAATGTACATAATTGGTGGAAAAGTAAAAGTCATAAATTTAGAGAAAGAGCAAGAATATTTACATAATCTTATCAGAATAGAAAAGAATATTATACTTTATTAATAAGACAATGTAAACAATTATTAACAAATAACTTTATAGGAATAAGTATAGTATTAAGTGAGAAAACTAATAGAAAAAGAGCTATAACAAAAATACATCAAATAGAAACATGTTCCTTAGACCCTAAATATTTAAATTAATATATTTGCGAATATAAAAAATATTATTATGAAGTAAAACTAGAAACAACAGAAGAACAAAGATTTTATATAGATTTATTTTATAAAAAAAAATACCTAGATTAATATCAGATACTATATTAAAAGATTATTTAATAGCTTTTAATAAAAATCAAAATATCATATCTTATATAGATACTATGGGAAGAAGAGAATATTTATCTGAAAAATGTAAACAAGTATGGAGAAATATAAAATATTATAAAATAAATAAGTTTATATTAAAATGTGCATAATTAGAAACACCTCATAGATGGAGATGTGAGAATAAGAAAATAAGGAGAAAATATAGAAAATATAAGTTTAAGAAATATCCTAAATATAAAGTATATAAAAAAATATAAACCAAGCAAATATTTTAAGAAAGGAAAGAGAAAATTAAATTATAAAAAGAAACCAATAAAATATAAGTGTTATAATTGTGGTGAAATAGGACATATATCTACTAATTGTCCAAATTCAAAAAATAAAAAGAGAATAAATATATTAAAAGAAGCAAATGAATTAAAAATTGAACTAATAGAATATAAAGAATTATCAAGTAGTGAAATAGATAGAGAAGATATAGAAATATATAAGATAAAAGATTTAAGTAGTAATGAATCTAGAAAGAAAATATGAATTAGAAGAATTTTATTCGCCTAAAAAAGAAAAAGACTATCAAATAAATATGATAAATGATTTAGAAGATGAAAATAGTACTAAAAATGAGGATTATGAGTAAAATGAAGAATATAGAAATGCTAAAGAAAGAATACATAATATCAAGTTTTGCCAGAATACCTAATATTTTGGCTCAGTTTATTTCTAGTAAACCCTTCAATTTGCAGTATTCTATCTCAAATAAATGTACTTGTTTATTTAATTCTAAATTAAGCTATTGAAATAATACAGTACCATGATCTATATATAATAGAAGAGAAAAATTAGGAAGAAACAAGCATGGTTATGCTTAGGAAGTAACTTCTGTAAGTCCCTGATGTGTTGTCAAAATTTACATTAGTTTCTTTTGAATGCTGTGTTGTCAGATATTTATGTATGATGAGTTGTCTTTATATCTTATGGTGCCAGATGTGTAAGTATGGTTTATTGTCATGATAAAATTATTGAATATGACATATTGATTAATAATATATTCAAAAATTAGTTATTGATTATCATTAAATTTTCTACTTACATATCTTATTATTATTTCTTCTTTATTATTATTATCATGAAATAATGCTACTCTCCAATAATTTTTAAAGGCATATGTATAAATTATCCATCTTATATTATCATGAATAGGAATAGTTAATTTAGGTAGATTTTAATATATTTATTTTTATCTTATTTACTATATCTTCTATTTCATTATTCTATATCTATTTACTCTTTCCTCTTGCTAATTTAGATATTTTAGCTGTTAATTTTGATAAATTAATTATATAATTTCTAGTTGGATTTACTACTCCTAAAAATAATTGTAATTCTTATTTATTATTTATTTTTAGAAATTCTAATATCTTTTTTCTTATATGTTATTGTAATTATATTCCATCTTTAGATACATATTGTCTTAAAAATCATATTATTTCTTTTCTTAATTCTACTCTCTTTGGCGAAATATTTAATCATTTTTCTTCTATTAATTCTACAATTTTTTCTAGATGTATTTTATGTTCTTCTTTAGTATTAGAATATAGTAATATATTATCTATATATATTACTACAAAATCTTTTATAGGTAATAATAATTTTGTCACATAATCTTGAAATATACTAAAATTATTATGTAATCCCATAGATAATATATTCTATTCATATAATCCTTCTGATATACTAAAATCTATATATTTCTTACTATCTTCTTCTAATTTTATTTGAAAAAAATTAAATTTATAATCAAATTTATTAAATATTGTTTTTACTTTTATTAAATTAAATAAAAATTTTATTTTAAGTATTAGATATCTATTTCTTATTGTTAAACTATTTAATTTCTTATAATTTATTACTATTCTTGATTTTCCTCTTTTCTGTTCACTATGATTCATTACTATCATTGTTGGTGATGAATATTTAGATATACTTTCTCTTTTTAATTCATATTTTCTCATTTTATTTATATGCATAATAAATTATTTTTTATCTTGTTCTGTCTAAGGATATAGTTTACAATTTATTTATTTACTATAATCTTTCAATTTTATTTTTGCTAATAGTTTTAACTTTTTTCAATAAATTAATGGATTATCACTATAATTTTCCTCTAGTATTTGTTTGATGGTTTTTTCTATCTTATATAATAGATTTAATGTTACTTTTTCATCTATTTCTATAGGTTTATTATTAGGTAAAAATTATACTTTATTTTCATTTATTTTATTTTAAAATTTGTCATCTTTTCTTCTATATATATAAAGAAAGAAATAAGAATGGGAATCCCGTGTGCAACAAATATATACACACACATTATTGTTGTTGTTGAAAATACCTAAATGAGGTTTAATCCCGCCAACCAAGCCTTAAGTCTTGCTATCTTGTTTAACCTCAATTAAGCCTTATTATTATTGAGACTTCAAATTTAAGGACGAAAAGATGTCAAAAGGATTATTTCAATAAAAGTTATGGATTTTTTCACCAAAAAAAATAAAAATTATGGATTTTTGCTCTAAAGAAGTTATAATTTTGTTTATAAAATGGTTAATTGTTTATAATTATTTTTTTTATTTTATACGAGTTTGAACTCTGATGCCCATAGGCCCATATGTTTCAGCCAAAGCAAGAAACACATGAGACACAAGTAAGCTAGTTTCATAATTATTATGAATTATTATTATTATAGGTAAAAATTTAAAATATAATTAAATTAGTTAATATAATTATTTTTAATTACTATCATATTGTTTAAAATCTTTTAAAAATTAAAGTGATTTATAATTATTATAGATTATCATTATGGTTAAAAATTTGAAATATCATATAATTTATTAATAGAATTATTAATTAATTACTAAGATTCAAAATCTTTTAAATATTAAAATAATATTATTAATTAGAATTATTAATTGCGGCCATACTAAACAATTCAATTAGGTATGATTCGGCCAAGTGAATGTGCCTAATTGGGCCAAACTTAAAACATATATAGACAATAACATAAATAATTAAAATAGAATTATATTGCCTTTAAGGGAAGAATATATGTTATTAGCAATAATAATAATAATAATAATAATAAGAGTAAAATATCTTGGTTACCCTTCAGTTATGCTTTAATTAGACAAACATTTCCTCTATTTTAAAAACTTGCAGTTTAATCCAATTTATTAATACTATTGGGAATATTTTCAAAAGATTCTAAAAACATAATTTTTAATTAAAATTTATATTAAAATAGATTTTATTTACTATTTTATCCCATTTTAATAATTTCCTAGAATTTATATTAAAATATATTTCCTTTCCTTTCCTTTCCTTTCCTTTAATTTTTATTTTCTTATTTTTATAAATAGTTATTTCCTGAATTCTTTTAGTCTAAACTTAACTAATTCAGTTAACATAGACATCAAAAACTTCATTAGAAATTTAATTAATTCTTTAAATAAATATATATAATTGATTAAATGTTTTTATAAATGTTTGTAGAAAAATAGGTTTAAAATTTTTAAATTATAAATTTAAATAACTTACATAATCTTTTAAACTTGCATCATTTATACATATGTGTTTCATATATATTTTTAGC
Organism: Leucaena leucocephala; assembly: GCA_037074615.1. NCBI lineage: Eukaryota > Viridiplantae > Streptophyta > Magnoliopsida > Fabales > Fabaceae > Leucaena > Leucaena leucocephala. Next base: position 8,866,402 of record CM073570.1, on the reverse strand, counting down.
CATTTAAAAAATAAAATAAATCAATTTTAAAACATATGATGAAAAATTAAAATTATGAATTTTATAATAAATTGAAAATTAATAAATTTTATAATATATTAAAAAGTTTAAAAATTCCTGTCATAAAATTATTTTTTGATTGTTTAAATTTTGTTGGGAATATAAATTTTTAATAAATTCTTATGATAAAGAGGGGCATTTTGGTAAAAAATTAAAAAACAAACTTAACGGTCAACTACGATTTAGATGAATGGAAATAAAATCTCAAATATACAAAGGAAGTTAGTATAGTATATATTTTAATTTTAAAGTATGTCCATATGAAGTTTTAAAATAGTGGGGAGGTTTGTATAATTAATACAAAACTCATGAGTGGTTAGAGTATTTTACTCTAATAATAATAATAATAATAATAATAATAATAATAGTGAGGAAGGGAGTGTGAAGGAATAGTTATGGGAAATTAAGGAAAAAATTTATAAAATAATAAATATAACTATTTAAATTTTTAGCCAAGACTCAAAGATAGATCAGGAATAATTACTTACCCCAACTATGGACTATAATAATTTTCCCTATGTGGCCCTAAATTAATTAAATTGAGGAAATAATTATCCCAATTTATCTTTAGGTGTGGACTAAAAATTTAAATATAAACCTTTATTATTTTATGTAATTTTTTCTTAATTTGTCATCATTCTTCTCTTCACTTGCCAAAAATTTCTCTATACAAAATCCTCTATTCTCCTTTTGTGGCGCCATTCTTGATGAGAGAAAGGAGAGGAAGTGACCTCTCCTATTGTCTCATGACGATAGGACGATTGTATCTTTTTTATTAAATACAATATTATTTAATGTATTATCATAAATTAAATATAAATATATTTCTTAATAAAAATTTAAATCTTAATTCTTTAGATTGTGAGGGTAATAGTCTCAGTATTGGCTATGCCTATATATGCTTATTTTATTTTTATTTTTTTCTCAATTAAGCCAATTAAATTGGCTTAATCATGCCTACTTTGATTTCTAGGTTTTAATCACAATTACCTATTTATCCATGATTAGGGGACTTTTCTTTGGCTCAAAACTTAACCCATTAACTTATATAGTTTTTTGCTAATAAAAATTGAGTTGTTATATCTTTTCCTCCATAAATAATAATTGATATTTCTCTTTCATGATATCTTCTGATTCTCAAGTTGCTCGATCAAAATATAGACGTTTTTTAACCACCTTAACCAATAGAATGATTTTTTTTAATTGGACTTTGTAATCTATTATCCACTCTATTTTTACTTCATAAGATAAATTGTCTTGTAATGCAATTTGGATTAATTATATATTTTTTAAAACATGACTATTAGGTTTTACTAAAGTATTTTAAAAAATTCTGGTTGGCAAAAAAAGTAAAGTATTAAAAAATTTTCAGTAACTTATTATTATAAAAAAATTCTTTAAATTGATTTTTTAATTTTAATAATAATTTGAACTATAGCATGTGAAATATAAGGAAAAAATAGAAAAATAGATAGTAAAACTTACAAAGACAAGTCATAATCATATAACAAAATGAGTATGGAATAAGAGTCATTAAATTTTAATTAGCTTTGAAATGTAAGAAAATAAAAATTAAAAATAGTAAAAAATAAATTAAAAAACACTTCATAATACTCTCTCCAATCCTAAATGTTAGAGCTAAATAACTAATTTATTAATAAAATTAATTAAGTTAATTATTTATAAAAAATATGTTTATTTCTTTAAAATATATTTTTAATAATTTGTATTAGAAACTATCTCATTCATAGAAATCCCCTTTCAATATGTACAATCATAAGGATAGTTTATAAAAAATAATAAATTTAGAATATAAAATAGATTGGGTCTTATATCTAAAAACAAAACCATCCCCCTCTCAACTGCATTTAAAACAAGAGGGAGTAACAACAACAAGAAGAAATCTTATCCTAAGGTTAGCTATATAACATAAATAAGGAGGATGAAATAATGACTAAATTTTGATTTATTATAACAGAATGGACTTTCAATCTCAAATTGGAGATGTGATGCACTTGTATAAAGAGAAGCAAATATAGGTGGGACTTGGGAGTTGGGAGAGCCTCAAATCTGTATGTAATTGCTTCTCTCCAAGTAGTAGTAAATCTCTCCACCCGTGAAAGGAACCATTTACTCAAGAGGTTGTTTGGTATAAGAAATTTGAAGGGAATTTTTTTTTAAGCTGGATTTAAAAAAGAAATTAGAGAAGTGTGGTTATAAGCTTGTCATAGATAGCGTGAAGATTCTCCAACGACTCCAAAATAAAGAGAATATGTAGAATATGAAGAAAAATTAATTAAATTTTTTTAATCCCTATTCTTTAATTTTTCTAAATCTAATTCAGAAATGTTTTCTCTCCCCTCTTCTTCCATCCCTTTTAAATTCCTTGCACCAAACAATCCTCAAATGAGTGAATGTAATTAATCTTTTTAAGGAAAAACTTGTTGAAACATGCCATACATAAGAAATTTTGCTTCCCTCTCTCCATGCTTATCTTTTCCTCTTACAAGACATAGCCAGTTAGTCGTGATAGCATCTGCTATACGAAGACATGAATTCAATTTGTGAATTACTGGATAATGTCTTTAAAACCGTTGAACCTTTACGAATTATTTGATATGAGGGATTTAAAAGGAAGGAGAGGAGAGGGAAACATTTTTAGAGTTGGATTTAGAAGAAAAACAAATAGAGAGACGTGGAGTTAATATTTTTTAATTATTTTTTTTTACTCTTTTATCTTACATATTTTTTTATTAAAATTTTATAACTCAAATTTTCCAAAAATCTAACCAAAAAAAGAATTTCCCTCACATCTCCTTCCCCTTCAAATCCTTTGTATCAAACAACCCTTAAAGTAGACAACGATAGAGAAGGCAAAAAGTGATGCAAAATGATAAAAGATAGTTGAAGTGTTTGAAAGACAAATATGGCAATTGGTTATTTTTCATCTTTTGCTTTCTAACAAATATAGGTTAATGAATTATCAGGGATTGAATTTAGTAAAAATAGTTAATCTTTTTTAATATAATAAACTAAAATTTAAATTTATATTGAGAGAGTTACTTATATTTATACCTAACAATATCTTGAATATAGTTATTGTCAATATGAAGATGCTTGTACTTATTAAAAAACAATATATACATTAACAAAATTTTTTTACAAATTTTAAATTTTTAGAAGGACATATTAATATAAGAGAAAATTAGAGGGAATGACCTAGAAGCTAAAGGGAATGATATTTTTTTAGGAGATTAAAAAATTATAATTATTTAGAAGGAACATATACTAAAATATAAATTCAAAAGTATTAAATTGTCCCTAACTATATCTCCTACGTTTCCTCTCCTCATTAATTATTAATTTTAAATATAAATTCTTAATTTAATTCAATTACTATATCTTTGCCTCTATTGGTACCAGCGCATCCCTCTTTCCCATCCCTCTCTTTCCTCTTCGTCAACATCGATCCATCCCACAAGTACTCTCCGTCGGCCTCTACAAAAGAAAATATTATGAGTCCCCATAAGTAAGATTATCAATAATGCCAGTAATATTGTATACACTTCACCAATTAATGAAGGAAGAATATTTATATATTCTAAAAGAACTATGAATTCTATCTAATTAAAATATAACAATGTAGATGATAATTTATCTAAAAAAATTCATAGTTTATCTTTTTAAAGAAAATAAATATTTTAATTTAAAAAATATAAAAACTCATCTGAATTAAATTAAGATATTTATTTTTTCTTAAAAATAAAATAAAATGTGAATAGTTTTATTTGAATCACTGGCTAACTAAAATTAATATATGAAATTATTATATTTTTTAATTGGATGGAATTCAGATGACGTGACACTCTTAGAGTATGTAAATATTTTTCTTAATGAAATGGGTCTAATATATTTTGACAATATGAAATATTTATAGAAAATATGACATTAGATTATCAAACTTCTTCCTAAGACAACTCAATTCAATTGAAAGAAGGGAGATTGTTGATGATCTATATGAAGTATGCATATACTATAATTTTATTGACACTATGTGTTGTTGTTGTTGTTATTAGAATGGTTGAATCACCTAAGATTGGGTAAATTGTGTGATTTTAAAAAAATTTGAAAACCTTTATGAACTTTAAAATTAAATCAAAAGATTGAGTTTAGAATGATATCACTAATGGAGGAAGATGAAGCATAAATATTGCACAGAGATGATTTATATTGGTTTAACCCAATCCACTTAGTATCTGTCTAGTCCTTAGAGTTTTGTTGAGTGTTCCACTATCTCCCAATATTAGTCGGGCTCTTGGTGTCTCAGTACATCAATGTGAGATTCCCTCTTACTCCCCCTTACAACCTATAAGGTAACTGAAACAACCTTGAAATCCGATATCGCCTTGGGGTTACTTCAAAAATTTAAATCAAGGATTGTGTATAGTGCATCCTCGGGTCGTTCTCTCTGAGGAGCCAAAATGTGAAATTAAATTTCTAAGTAACTAAATGCAATGCAACCTAAATTAGAAAATGAGATTTGTTTTGATTGACTAACAACTAAATGCAATAAATTAAAATAAATTTAAAGAAAATATTTTTGGTATTTTTAGTTTAAAGGAAGGAATAATGAATGATAATAAGTGAAAAGAATAAATTCAAATGTGATTAATAATAATAAAAGTAATCCTTCAATTCAATAACGCAGGCAATCATAGCTTCAAAAGATATGGGAGTTATAAAGAATGAATTAAGAATTATAATTAAGCTTTTAATCCAACAACCGAGCCACCTCAAATTGTCACAAAACATTTTCTAAGTCCTAATTTATTAATTGCTACCAGAATAATAAAATAGGACTAAAGATATTAAAAACCAATCCTTAATTATAACACTTTAATTCATAAAATAGAATTTAAGCCAACAAGAGACACAACGATCCAATAATTCAAGCCACCTTGAAAAATCACAAAATATTCATGATAATCTCAATACAATGTCTGACCCATATCAAAGTAAATGGAATTAAAGTTAATTAAAGATTAATGTCAAATGTCAAGCAAAAATTCAGTTACAATAATCCTCAATAAATACAAATAAATCATTCTAAACATTCCTAATAATTATAAAATTAATCCTAAGACCTAGGAGTCATAATATAATTATTGGGTACAGAATTAGAGCAACTTATACTCCCCTTTGAGATCCCAAGCTCATGCCTTCGCCATTGAATTAGAGAATTAGGATGAACTAGCCACGCCTAGCCATCGAAGACGCTGTCATACTTTTGATTGTAATTGCTGTCACTGTTTTGTACTGGTGGGAGATCTACTGCAGCGTGTGTGCGTATGGCTTGTTTTTAATTCCCTTCCTCGCTCACTCGTTCCGTGGCGTCCTATGCGTGTGTGTTTGTTCTTTCTTTTCAATTCCCTTTTGCAATTCAATTCCGCGGTGTCCTGTGTGCGTGTCTCACTTTTCAATTCAGTTCTTCCCCCTGTACCTGCATGAATGCTTTTTAAAAGCATTTTGAATAGGACAAAACCTAATGGGCCAAATCACAAGGTTTAGCCCATTTGGTCTTATTGTGTAATTTCTAGTTTTATGGTCCTTTGTTGTCATTTGTGAATTATGATTTCTCCTAAATTCCTGAAATATAAAATCACAATAATGTAATATCTTTTATTCAAAAAATAATTGTTTGGGAGAAATCATAAAATTATGATAATTATGCCCCTATTAAGCACTAATTCAATATAAGTCATATTAATTCAATTAGTGCATAAATAATAAAATTAAGGACCACAATATTAACAAAAGCCCACTAAAATAATATGAATTAATATATAAAAATATGGGTTTGTCAGTAACAAACCGTAAGAATCATTCTCACTCCCTTTATAACCCGTAAGGTAATAATTCACTCAAGAGATTCACACTCTTGAGCAATTCAAAAAAATATTAATAAAAGACTACACTCTCTCAGTAGAGATATTGTGATAATCACTTAAGTACATAATATGAGTTTCTCTCTTTCAAATAATAAGACATGCTCTGTTAATAAGAGAAGAAATAGAGTGAAAGTAGAGATACAATGAAACATATTGTGTATGATCATAATGCATTGTTGTGCATCTCTTTTCTCTTGTTAATCTTTTCACTTCCCTATCTGGTCAGTCTTAGCTTTTTCTCTTTGGTTTATTTTATAGATAAGTTCTTCATAAATCCATTCGGTAGTCGTTGAAATAGTTGTTGATGAATATATCCGTTATTGCTAATGTTGGCATTCTGACTTTTTGCTCCTTGATCTTCTTTATTTGATCATGTTTTAGCTTACAAATGATCTTGAAATATCCTTCATAAGTGATATATGAAAAGTTTAAGCATATAGCAATTAAATCTAAATGATTTAGATTTAAACATCAAGTTTTATCAAAGTCTAGTTTTTAAAAATCAGTTTAATTTATCGAAATGTTTATAGAAAATATGTCTTATAAAAAAAGACTTCGATAAATCTAAAATGAATTTTATTGAAACAGTTCTAGATTTATCGAATAGATCTTTGATAAATAACCTTATTAAAAATGTCTTTGAAAATATTATTTTCAAAATATATACTTTTAAATTTATCAATATCTTTCCAAATATTTCACAATACCTTATTTATCAAAATATTCTTTGATAAATAGGTTTATCGAATAGGTTATTGATAAATGCCTTAAGAGCATTTTTCAAACTTCCAAGAATACTTTGATTTTTAAACCATATAATATATTTGGAAATATGAAGACATATAATCATTCACCAAATCAGATCAAGCCACAAGAGCATACACATAATTAGTAATAATATCTTCAATATAATCTAGAGACTGAATGCAATTTAATCAAAGTCTTATCGAAGAGAACTTCGATAAGTAATCTAATCTAATAGATTATGAATAAGAGTATAATAAATCACACTTTAAATCATTCATGATTAATCTCTTTTCTTTTTAAAATTTTTCTTGTAATCTTTTAAAACCTTCAGAGAGAGATATCAAGTTCAGATAAAACATCAACTTTATTACCAGTAATAAATCACCATCAAAGTCATTTATCAAATTATTACTTTAGTGATTTTAATAGATTTATGAATATGATTTTTTTATCATAAAATTTGTAGCATATTTTTATAAATCATTTTGTTAAATAGACTATTCAAATAAATTTAGCAACATTATAATATATCACAGTCAAAAATATTTTATCAAAATCAGTGCTTCGGTCTGGATAAACTTCAAAATATCTTAATGATGAACATACTTTAAATCTTTTGAGAAGAGAAATATCTTGTTAAAATAGAATAGCATCTTTGTAAAAGTAAGTAGCAAGATATTTATAAGATCATTTATCAATGCTTTGATAAAACATAAATTTTCTCTCATTTACCAAAGTGTCCTTCGATAAATCCACTTATTAAATAATACTTCGATAAATTGAGTCTTGAAATATGCTTCAGTAATTTTCACTAATAAATTCTTTTAAAATTGAGAAGACATTTAATTTATTGAAAGCCTTATGGATAAATAAATTGTTTGATTAATGCTTCGATAAATTTATTTTTAAAACCAATTTCTTGAACTCTTTATGATCGGAGTCTTTATCGATAAAGATCTTACTTGATAAGTACTTCGATAAAAGATTTTATAAAACTCTTTTCTCAAACTGAGTCTGTGTCATACTTATCAAAAGCTTCTTCGATAAATACTCTCATCGATTAAGTGTTCAAAAAAAATTACATTTCTAAAACATGACTAAGCCTTTTTATAATCTAAGTTCATAGTGTTTTATCAACATACATAAGCATTTACATCAAGCATTTACATTTTCAAAAGTTTTTTATCTAAGTATTGATCGATCGGGGCACTTATCGATAAAGACTTCGATCAATAAATTCTGTTTTTAAGGAAGACCATCTAATTTCAAAAACTCATTTATCAAAGGACTATTCGATAAGGAGATTTATTGAATAACTCTTTGATAAATCAAAGAAAATTTCTAAGTTTACAAAGGCATTAAACTCACTATTTTTCCACATAACCTATTTTTACAAATAATGTTTTTGTGCCTTGACAAATATGTTTCTTTCCAAAGTAATCTATAAAACCTTATGATTAGAGGAAGGAAACTTTAAAGAATATAAAGACTGATGATCATCAAGATGTTTTCAAGGACATCTAGATCACTGGAACTTCTGTTTTCAGAAAATGAATTTTATAGTAATTTGATTGAATTATTCTTCTCAATTGATATGTGGAAAACTTGAATTAACTTTTATATATGATCAAAGGTTTGAGAAAGAAAGACAAATTGTTCTATGTTTTTATTCAAATCACTTAAGCTTTAATTTGATAAATGTTTTAATGATGATTCATTGCTTATAATGATGTTGATTTATTTGAATCATCTATGATTTGATAAAAACTTGAATTTATAAAGATAAGATTATTTATGAAAGATTCAAAGTCTTATTCATAAGATCTATTCAATCAGACAACTTATCAACATTCTGTTCGATAAGATCTTTTTGTATCTGAGCATAAATTCATTTCCTGTATTACATTGAAGCTTTGATTGATAAATATGTGAATGTTTTAGCTGAGCTTATGACTTGCTTTTATTTGTTTGTATGAATGATCTACATAAATTTATGTCTTGATCATTTTTACTGGAATATCTTTATAAGCCTTGTTCTTATATGGTAAATAATTTTAGTTGAGCTTATATGATCTTGTGATTTGTTTTGATGTGTTAAATGATGATCTTTGTGTTAGATTGTATATGTTTTAATGATGTTAAAAGATAATAAAAATAATTAAGTTGATTCATGATGTGAAAAGTGTTTTTTAAGTAATGAAAATGTGTTTTAAATCAAATGAAGTTAAAAAAGTTTGTTGAGTTAATCGATTAATTATTCAATTACTAATAATTAATCGATTAATGTCAATTAATTAATTATATGTTAGATTAATGTATAAACAACAATCTATTTTACAAAGAAAAAATTAATTAATCAATTAATGAGTGACTATTAATCAATTAGTTAATTGATTAATGTCGAGAGCTAGTCTTCTGAAAGTAAGTAAATGAGCCAATTAATCAATTGGTTAGCCAATTAATTAAAATTAATTAATTGGTTAATCAATTAATATATTGAAAATATATTTTCTCTTGAACAAATATATTGCTATTAATTGATTAATTAATCGATTAATTTATATTAATATGTTAACTGATTGATTAATCAGCAAAGTTTTAATTTTGTGAAATTCAAATATAAACCAATTAATTGATTGATTAATCGATTAATTTTCATTAACAGATTAATTGATCGATTAATTTGTGTTAAAAACTGTCCTATTCAAATTTTTCATACACATTAATCGATTAAGAGTTTGATTAACTCTAGAAACTTCAAAAGTTTTAAATGTCTTTGTTTTAAGATACAAACTCATTTCATATTTCAAATGATTAATTTGAGTGACAATATGACTATGTTTTTCATTATTCTTCATGACAAATCAATTGTGCAACTCATCTTCATAAAATTACATCTTATATGCATGAATAATCCAATTAGTATGATGCCTTGCTTTATGTTTCACACGTTAGCTATAATTAATCGATTGGGTAATCTATTAATATAGAATAATATTTGAAAACAAGTAGAATCTTTACTGATCTTAAAGTATTCATATTTGAATTGATTCTTATACACTTGATCATTATTTGGGCTATCAGATATTAATTCATATGATTGAAGATACATTATACTTATAATATTTCTACTATGATTGATTGTATTCACGTTTAAATTCTTCTTTAAATCCTCACTTCATGTGTTCATAATCTAACAATTAAATCTTGAACTGTTTACAGGATTATTAATAGAAGTTCAGACTAAATTGAGTTCAAAGCTAGAGATGAGAATAGACCAAGATAAAAGCTAACGGATGTTCAATGACAAAAAGACAAAAAGCCTCAATGGCTATAACAACTAGGTCAACGGTCATACTTCCAACAAAAAGAATGTTCAATGGTTATAAGATGAACTATAAATAGAAGAGCATTTAAAGTTAAGAGATTGGTGACAATGGAAGACAATCAGATGATGAGATATCAATAAAATCAATACAAGTCATGAAAAAGCCAAAAAAAAACTTCATTAGTCATTCAATTCTCTCTTTCTTTGTATTATTACTTTGAGAAAGATTTACAGTTAGCTACAATGTCTATCTATCCACTCTTTTAAAAAGTTAGATTAACCCTATATTCTTTTCTTATCTAAGAGAAAAACCTTAGAATTAGGGAATTAAAGATTAGGATTTGCTTGTATCTGTTTAAGGGGCAATGTCCACCGAAAGTGTGGTGTAACCTTAGAATTGGGGTGGTTCTGAATTATCCATAAAAATTTAAATTGTAAAGGCTAACAAGAGCCTATTGCAATCTTGGTTATAGTGGATTGAAAAATCTCAGTGGGGAGCTGAGGGTTGGACATAGGTCGAGGAATGACTGAATTAGGATAAATTTCATGTGTAATTTCTTTCTTCTTTAACTCTTTGGTTTTCAATAAATTATTTCTAATTTTTTATCAAAGTTTTCAAGTTGATTTATTTAACTGATTAGATTTCAAAAGAGTTGAGAAAACCTTTTAAAATATGTCAAACACCAAATCCACCCCCTCTTGGGTGATCTAGCCTAACTGCTTAGAACTAACACTTGGTCTGAATTAATAAATGATTTTATGATTTGATTTGACTTAAGAAATGATCTTATGGTTTCCAATTATATTGCATGATTAAGAAAAGATTAAAGAATGTTCAAAAGTCTGTTATGGAAATGTTTCAAAGAATGTTCTTCAATATTTATCGATAAGCTATTCAAAGAGTCTATTTATTCAAGAATACTTTGATAAATAGTGTATTGTGAAATATATCAATAAGTCTGAAAGCATATATTTTGAAAATAGTACTTTTCAAAGATCTTTTTGATAAGGATGTTTATCAAATAACTATTCGACAAAACCAATATATGTTTGAATGAAATTCATTAAAGATTTATCAAAGATTTTTTTGATAAGGCTGATTATCGAAGAATTTCTTAATAAGATTTAAAACTATTTTAATGCAATCTATCAGTAATTTATTGAAAACCTTTTTGATAAGGGACTTCTTCAATGGATTATGCGATAAATTGAAGAAATTTTATTACACCAAACTTTGACAGATTCTAATCTTTAATTCTAAATCATTTGAAATCAATTGTCATATGCTTATATTATTTATATATCATTTTTAAGGCATGTTTTAAGATCGTTTGTAGGCTAAAACAAGATCAAACGAAGAAATTAATGAAAGAACAAAAGTCAGACTATACTTTAGCAATAAGGAATATATTTTTCAATAGCTATCTCAACGGTTACTTCAACATATTTTTGAAGAAAAAACTATGAAAGAAGAATAAGCCAAAAAGAGAAAGCTGAAGAAGTTAGGAGACGTAAAAGAAAAACAAGAGATGCTAGCATGCGCTACGATTACATTCAATGATTGTATCTATGTTTCACTCTATTTCTCTCTTTTAGTTCAGAGCATAGTATATTCTTGAGAAAGAGAGACTTAGAAAAATTGAGCTTAAGTGTTTATCAAAATACCTCTATTGAGAGATAATTTTACTTGTATCAATCTCTTTTCTATTTTACATAAGAGTGGGTGACTCTTAAGCATGATTATCACTTTACTAGTTGTAAGGGGAAGTAAAAGGGATCCTCATGAGAAATTACCTTACAGGTTATAAGGGGGAGTGAAAGGGCATTCTCAAGTTGATGTACTAAGGCGCCAAGAGTTGACTAATTTTAGAGAATAGTGAAATACTCAGAGAAGCTATGGGGACTGGACATAGGCCAATTGGATTTGGGCCGAACTTATATAAATGTCTTGATGCAATATTTCTTCATCTTCTTCCTTCATCGATGATATTATTCTAAACTCTACTCTTCTATTTTATTTTTATATCTTAGAGTTTTGAATAGCTTTTAAAATCACTCAATTCACCCCCTCTTAGGTAATACAACCAGATTCAACATTCCCAACCATTGAACTTTTGGTCAACCATATTAAATGATTATCTTAGATGTCTTAAGGTCCTAAACACATTCACATTCATCACATAATTTATTAGGACCATGATCTCACATGAAGTGGAAGACTAGCTTACATAACTTAGCCTTTCTCTTTCCATTTTAGGACTCTTGGTTTCTTCTAGCTAAAATTAATTCCCAAGGTCCAATCCTAAATAAATTTTTATTTAGAATTCAATTATGGAGTTAGAATTTTGAAACTCCAATTGCTTCCCCAAGTCTGGATAGAGCTATGAAGCATCACTACTTTTTCTAAAAATTCCTATTTTGTTTTTAATGCTTGTTTCTCTACAAACACCACACAATTTTTTATTTTAAATCCATTATAAGCATTAAAATTATCAAATTTCATCTCCTATTTAGATTTTTGAATTGTTTCAAAATCATTACTAAATCTGAGATTGCAAGATTACATGATTTTCCATGCTTAAACCAAGTAAATCTAGATTGTTCTTACTTGTCTAAGCTATGTATAACATAAAATTCATCATTCCTCCACCACTTAGCATTTCATCTAGAAGTCTTAGGGAGAGATTAAATTGATTTCTAACCATTTAATATAGCAATTAATCTTTCCAACTAAAAGTTTAAATACTTAGGAAGAGATGTTACCTTAAATCCTTGCTGAATTTGCCTTTGAATTGCTTCTTCTAGCTGAGTTTTCAATTTGCAAGAAGTTCCTCATATTCTTCTTTTGCTTAATGTGCTGCTGAAATGGGGGTATTTATAGACTTTGTGAAGGGTAAATCAATGGATGGCCAAGATTACATCTTAAAAATCAATGGTCAAGATTTAACCTTCCATTTTTGCTTCCATCATGATTACCTTATCCTTGCATCATCCATGACATAATTGCTTACTTCTCCCTTGCATCATGCATTCTTCTTGAAACATCTAGAGGGGAAAAGAGAGCTCTAGAAGACTATGGACAATTTCCTATCCAGTCCTGTACTAGCTTAGTCTAATTTATCAAAAATTAGATTGTTTTCTAAATCTAATTTTTTTAAAATTCCATAATATATTTTTTTATATTAGATTCAGTGTCTAGATTTTTACTACCACTGACATTCTTAGACTGGGTATAAATTTAATTACTGGCCCTTGAAAAATGATCAAAATGCCCTTGGTTCACAAATATACAATATATTAACTCTAGGGGTATTATTGTCATTTTACACTTTACCATAATATTTTCTAACCCTAGTCAACTATTTTTGTAGCCCTCTTTGACGTTTTAACCTAGGTTAAATGATTAAAATGCCCTCTATTCATTTTTAGTTATTTTTACAATATAAGGCCATATTCGTCATTTCTCACTTTTCAAAATTTTTCTACACACTGGCCCTCATATTTTTCTTTGCATAATTTCCTTTCCAATTGTATACTTTTTTATTGGATATCTAATTCAATATCACTTAAAAAGCCCTTACTAAAAATTTAATTATTTTAGTAAATTATATCAATTAATCGGTACCTCAAATAAAAATTATGTTATTCATAAAATTTATTAGAAAAATCTCCTCCATCTTATTGTACCTTCTGATCATAGATTTAAAGACTTGCCCTGTCTTTTCCAAAACTGACGTTTATGTCCTAATCTTTTTCCATAATGACATCCATGTCCTTTTTCTTCAAAAATTACCATTATGCCCTTGATCTTTTTTCATAATGACATTCATGTCCCTTAACTTTTCATGATTACCCTTAGTTCCCATAACTTGTGTCTACTTTTATTTTGTACCATGGAACTTTTAAGGTTTTTATTTTAGTCCCTTTTGCATTTTACACTTATGCCATAAGGAACTTTATTTCTTTATAATTTGGTCCCTTTTTACTTTCTTAGGCTCTAAAGGACTTTTCTTCTTTATAATTTGGTCTTTTCTTTCTCTTTCTTCTTTCTTTACCTAGGAGACTCTTTTGGAGCCTCTTTATTTACATACTTACCCTAAGAACTTTTATTATTTATATCTAAGTCTATGTACTTTTACATTTATAATTTAGTCCTTAAATATCCTCTGTAAATTTCTAGGATTTTTGCTCAAATGAGCCTAGAGCTTACCTATTTTAGACTACTTTTTAGGCTTCTGAGCGTAAAAATTGGGATATGATACTAAGTTTGCTAAAGAATATGCTTCATCTGGCTACTTTAAAGTGGTCACAGGTTGTTTGCCTTTCGTACACTCTTGCCACTAGTTGCAAGGGTGGTGAGACCCTCATCCTATGTATCTTCTTAGTCTCAAATCTTGGAAGCTTGACTTCCTTTTTTCCCTTCTCCAAATAATTGTTGTTGTTGCATTGTAGGAAGAAAGAAATCAGTTAGGGATATGGTATTAGAGTTATTTTGGATTTGGAAAATAAGAAGTTTCTTATCTCACTGTAACAAGGCATAGTCCTCCTGAGTTATGTATGCGAAGCTTCCATATTTGTTGACCATACTTCTTGAGTATATGTAGTGTATTATCCTATGATAATCATATATATCCTTGGGTACAAATTTATGGTCTCCTAAGAAGTGGTCCTTAAGTATCATAATCTTATATATTTCCCTCATTGTCAAATCAAGCCTTCCCTCATTACATGTGGTCTTTAAAAGGAAGTTAATTATGTCTTTGTCCAATCTAATTTCTCTTCCTCTTAACTCAGTGGTTAGGTAACTTCTCGCCAGTTCTCCATTCTCATTGGCTTTATCAAATACTTTTATTTTATAGAAAAATATTTTCACAATCTCAGGATAGTAAGAGAGATTGATCCCTAGTTAGTTCTCATAGTATTTCATAGGGTTGGTTAAATTTAGATGTGTCTTGTCATTGTACTTTAAACAATCTAAATCTATAACGATGACAAGAAAAAAATTTCTATGAGAATACTCAGCCTTAAGCTTCCCCTTATCCATACCTTTATCTAAGTTCCCAGAAAGAAATGCTAGAAAGGCATGGTTGGATGGAGGAGAAGGATCAGCAGAATGAGATAAATATGGAGACCCAGAAATACCTTGAGAAGACTCAATTCTTCTCCTTATAGTTTGCTTGACCCTTTGACTAGAGGAGACACAACAAAGTGGATGGCTAATTGCATAACCTAGTTAAGGTTGTCAAATATGTTAGTATTCAGACTCCTCAGAAACTGTGGGAACTAAGTTTCTCAGTGGACTCTTGTCTTTTGCCACCTTAGGCTTATATTTGAGCTTTGATGAGTTCTCCTTTTGCTTTCCTTTTGTTTTGTCTGACCCAACCTTAGGAACTTTAGTTCTTGCCATGGATAGAGAAGAAGACGACTAATGAATAGTGGGAGAACGAGGAATGAAGTGAAGATATAAAAGTAATTTGTGGTATTTGATGGATAAATGGTTTGGGAACTTTGGAGGAACCATTTCAAACACATTTAATTCTGGAAAGGGAGTTATGGGAATGATTATAGCTTTTAGAGATTAGAGAATTAAAAAAAATTAGTCAAAGAGAGGTTTTGATGAACTGAGCAATAATAGTCAAAATTTATAAATATATTTGTTTTTTTATCGATAAGTCTTGATAAGTGTCTTATTCGAAGTGTTTATCAATAAATCTTCAAATAACGGTTAGAAATTTATTAAATAGTTATTCTATAAGACCTCTTATCGAATAGATGTTCGATAAATGACAAACTTTTTGAGTAAAAACATACAAGATTTATCGAAGAATTCTTGAATAAACAATCTTTTCAAAGTGCTATTCCATTAAAACATTGTTTTGTTAGAAATACTCAATTTATCAAATAGCTTTTTGATTCCCATAACTTGTCAAATAACATTTAGATAAATATTCCTATCAAAGAATTAATCAATGAAAACAACACACAATACTTCACAAAATAAATTAATTTTATCGATTAGTTTATCGATAAGATGTTTGATAAATTTCAGTTTTAACATTACACAAAATCAAAAAATCAGTTCATTCTTATTGAAGATATATTTGATGAATAGCTTTTTAAAAAATTTAATTGAATATCAAAACATCCCACGTTTTATTGAAACATTTATCGATAAGAACTTTTATTGATAACTTCTTTGATAAATTCATGACTTCCTTTCATAAATTCATATGCTATTTTTTCCTTTCACAAATTCATATGATATTTTTAAAGTATGAATTTCAAGAACAATATCTTATTGTTAGTTAATAACATAATGCATCAAAAGAAATTTTAGTATAAACACAGACACATATATAGCATGAGAAATCATCATCATCAAGATAACTCAGTTGTTGTGCATATCTCTTTTCTCTTGTTAATCTTTTCACTTCCTTATCTCGTTAGTCTCAACTTTTTCTCTTTGGCTTCTTTTATAGATGAGTTCTTCATAAGTCCATTAGGTTGCTGTTGAAATAGTTGTTGATGAATATATCCATTATTGCTGATATGGCATTATGTCATATCCCACTTTTAACCCCTCAGAGTACAAATTTAGAAGCTTATTTAACTAGCAAAAGCATTACTTGGGCCTAATTTTTTTTTTAAATTAGACTCTCAGGTACTGTTCATTTGGTAAATTCTAACTTGGCAGTCTAACTTTAAAAATTCATAACTAATTCTAGAAAAACCGTATGGAGATAGTTCATAGCTTTAATGAAAGATCTTTCATTTCTATTTAAGTTAAAAGTATGAAATTGAACATTTACTAACCTATTTTATCCAGTTAAATCGCCAAAGTTTACTATTCATTCACATATACCAATATCATTTTCTTAGGCCTTATCAATTTTCTAGCCAATCAATTATCCCTTCAAGTTCATTTTGGGCCTCATCAAGATTTTCTTTAAGACATCTACCTATCTATCTCTTTAGGTTTGACTTAGGCCTCATACTATACTTTAACCAATTTACATTAGGCATCTTAGGAGTTTTCTCACTCTTATAGCTACTCTTATCGTCTTTAACAATTACAAATGATATAGATAGAAGATTTATGCAACTGCTCTTTTCTTTATTTTACTGCTAAGTAGGAGCACATACTCTAACATGCATAATGTTTGGCCAATATGTTGCAGGACTGCATAGCTCTAACATATAAACTCAAACATTTATTCCCCTAATATGCACATCTCTAATACTCAGAGCTTGTACAGCTTTATCAATCAAAGCTTTAGTATATTTTTTCAAATATAACATAGTGTCTTGCATTTCATGGAAGGAGTAAAAGCTCTCACTTGCTATTTCATCTGTAGCTTAGCATTTAAATATCTTGTCCTTACAAAAGGGAGCCCCTCTATCTGTCTTGAAGGAGTAAAATCGTCTTCTTGTTCATAAAATTAGAAGGAGAGGACTTATATGAGTCTATTCTTTCTTATATGCTTAGTGTTAGTGTGAATATGTTTTGATGATGTCAAAAGAGAAAAGAGAATTAAGTTGTTTAATAATGTTAATCGATTAAGTTAATTAATCGATTAGTTAATCGATTAATATCAATTAATCGATTGAATGATGGATTAATTGCAAAGGCAGGCTTCTGTTTCATAAAGGAAAATCAATTAATCGATTAATAGACAACAATTAATCAATTAATGTCCAGAAGTTACTTTCTATAATTGAATTAAAAAGTCAATTAATCGATTGATATATTGAAAACAGATTTTCTCTTTAAATTAATATATTGATATTAATCGATTGGTTAATCGATTAATCTATATTATGGGTGTTCATAATGCCTATGGCCCAATGTGCCCGCCCAAGCCTGCAAAAAAATAGCCCAGCCTACCCAAAAAAAGTTACCCAAAATGTATTTGGGTAGGGCAGGGTCAGGCCAAGTATCGGGCAGGGCAAGGCACTAAGCAAGGTATATTGCCCTGCCCATTTGGCTCGGCCCTATATATACATTTTTTTTAATTTTTTCTCATATTTTTATTTCTTTTCTTAACTTATTTTATTTGTAATTTTACATTTTTTACTTTAGTTGATAACTCTTATTACTCATTTTTAAAGTATTGAATATAACTCTTATATTTGCATATATACTAAAGTTGTTCCTAAGCTTTACTTGCCAAGCATTCGATTATTGGTATTGCAATAACGCTACAAATATCCGACCACTATATATTTCAATCTTTATTTTTTATATATGCAATGGATTTCAATACTTTAATTACTATCTTTTTGTTACCTTATTTTTAGTGGATTATGTATATTATTTAACTCTTAAAGACATAAATATGATATTGTTTTATAAGTTTATAATTATAAATTTTTTCTCAATATGAGTAGGACATCATGATTTAGGCATCCCTAGCCCACCTATGCCTAACATGTCCATGCCCAGCCCAAAATAGTTAGGGCTTTTACCGGGTAAGGTCGGGCATCGGGCTGTAAAATGCAACCATACTTTTTTTAGGCAGAGCAGGGGCTGCCCTGCCCAGCCCAACCTATGCACACCCTAATCTATATTAATTTGTTAACTCTTTGATTAATGAGTGAATCATCTATATTGTAAGAATTCAAATATAAATCAATTAATCAATTGGTTAATCGGTTAATAAGTATTAATGGATTAATTGTTCAATTAATATGTGATGAGATATTTCCTCATTCATTTTTCTAAACACATTAATCAACTAGGTATTCGATTAATTTGTATTAATCGATTATTTAATGGATTAATCTTGGAAACTTTTGCAATTTGAAATACATCTCTATTTTAAGATACAAACCCATTTCATAATTCAAATGATTAATATGAGTGACAATATAACTATAATTTTTGTTATTCTTCATGATAATTCATTTGAGAATCTTATCTTCATAAAGTTACATTATATATGATTGAAAAATCCATCTAGTATGATGCTCTGTTTTCTATTTTACACGACAATCCTAATTAATTGATTGGGTAATCAATTAATCTTTGAAAACGAGTATAAGTTCTGATTGATCTTCAAGTATTTATAACTGAATTGATTTTATACTCTTGATTATTGATTGAGCCATCAAACATTGATTCATATTATTCTCATATCATTCTTGCTATAAATCATTATATTCAAGTTTTAATTTATGTCATCAAATCCTTACTTCATATATTTATTTACTAATGTTTAAATCTTGAAGTGTTTACAGGATTAGATACTAAAGTTCAGAATCAGTTCAGTTCAAAGCTAGAGATAAGAATAGACCGAGATAAAAGCCAATGGGCATTCAACGACAAAGAGACAAAAAATAACCTCAACGACTACAATGGCTAGTTCAACGATCATATTTCCAACGGGAAGAAAACTCAATGACAGAAAACCTCAACGGAAACAATGCTCAATAATCAAATATCAACTATAAATAGAAGAGCATTCAAAGTATTGAGGTTGGCGATGATAAACAAAAATATGATGATGATGATGAGATATCAATTATAACAACATTCAGCCATAAAAGCATCAAACAGTCAGAAAACCAGAAAACATTTCTACTCTCCAATCTTCATGTATTGTTCTTTGAGAAAGATTTATGATAAGCTTCAATGTCTATATACTCACTCTTCCTGATATTTATATTCACCCTCATTCTTTATCTATCTGAGAGCAAAATCTTGGAATTAGGGGATACAAGGTTGGGAATTTCTTATATCTGCTTAGGGGAGTGTTGCCACTAGAGTGTGGTGTAACCTCAAGTTTGAGGTGATTTTCAATTAGCTATTAAATTGATGTTGTAAAGGCTACCAAGAGTCTATTGTAATCTTAGTGTTTATAGTGGATTATAAAATATCAGTGGGAAGCTGACGACCAGATGCAGGTCAAGGAAAGACCAAACCAGGATAAATTATCTATGCAAACTCTTTTTCCTTAACTCTTTTAGTTCCAGTGATTTGTTTTCAAGCAAAGGTTTACAAATCATAATTTTTATCCATCAGATTTTGAAAGAGTTTTAAAAAAATTTTAGAAAGTCATCGTTCACCCAATTTATCCTTATGAGGGATCCAACCTATCACCTAGAACTAATACTTAGTACTCTATTATGCTCTTCCTTCAGCTTATTTCTTAGTCAATCATACTTTTGTTGGGTAAAGTCAACTCTGCTTATCTTACCTCAACTGTATTCTCTTTGTTCTTAATGGAGGACACATTATTCTGTCAAAGCAACGTCAACTCCATCGTAATTGCATCCTATTTCTATATAGATAGGGTATCTTGCTCTATTTGGAGCAATATCAACTCTGATTTAGAGAACTAGCTCCTAATTCTTAAAAAAAACTAAGTAGCCAGAACGTTAATACATCGTATCCCTTACTCATGATTCTCTATACCTAACCCTAAAACTAAGTAGTTACTAACATTATCGAGAATATACTTATCTCTCATCATATCGATGCCCTATAACTATCGGTCTTATTCTCTATCTCGTATCATCTCTTTATATTAATCTCAAAAAAATTATTGAGGCTATTTATTTTTAGCTTACTATCTCCAAGAACATGTTCATCAATTTAGGAATATGAGATAGCTATTCTATCAGGCTGCTCTAGATTTAATAGGATTACATTCATTCATCTAGCTTAGGTTGCCACTTTACCCTCATGTTAGGGTATATGGTACAGACTCAACCCTTAACTGCCTTATTTGACTCTCAAGTATTACTCTTTCTTAGACATAGGAGTCTCTTAATCTGAGGCTACCTTTTCCTTAACCACTACTAGTCATACTTAGTTTCATTCCATCATAACACTCCCGTCACCTGTAAGACTTCTAGGTCCCTAGCTTAAAGGACTTCTGTATCCTTGGCCTCTCTATTATCCCTAATTGTGTCAACTACCTTCTTTCAACTAACTGAGGTAAGGTCTGGCTCACATCTCTATGTCATTCATACTTTTAAGTTTCCCTATCCTTAAGGATCACTACCAGGCAGAAAGCTATCTATTAATCTCAACTCTTATTTAAACTTAACTAACTGAGGTTTAAACTTTATCTCAATTAACTAAGAAATCACTTTTATCCCTTATTAAACCGTAATGTTCAATTTCTCTAGAGCCTTCATCTCCAATATGTAATCTTAGTTGGACTATGAACTGATAAACCATTAGTAACTTGAATCTTAAATGGGACTTAGCTAATCCGCTATGTACTTTGTTTTCTAATCAGAGTAAGTTTATCTTATACCATAACCTTTGTCACATGCCAAAACTTTGTCTTGTGCTTATTTCAGAACCTTTTGCTCTGATACTAAAATGTCATATCCTACTTTTATGTAACACATTACTTTCATATATCTTAGGGATCATTCAGTAGTATTTAGAACTACTTAAACATCTATTGAAGTTCAATTATAAAATATGGAATTTTCTAACTCATGGGTATTATTCATATGGTAATTCCATATTCAGCAATGAATTTTGAAAAATCATAATTAATTTAAGAAAAATTGAGATGAAGTGGTTTAAAAGGTTACTCAAAGCTAACATATTTTACTTTAAGGGAAAAAATAAGTCTTAGACCAAATGCTTAGTCTATCAGTATAGTTTAATCATCAAAAATTACTATTTATTTGGTCAAAAATTCTAGAAAATAGTTTTTGATCCCTAACTTTAAAAATTTCATTTCCTTTGTATAGATATCAAAATAAGGCATTCTTGGTGTTAAAATGAAACTTGACATGTTAAATAAATGTTGAAAAATATCATACATTTATTCCATCATTTACTATTTTTAATTATAATTATAAGGTCACTACCTTATCATGAGTTACTGTTTATAACAGAATTCTTCTACAACTAAGCATATGTATATACATCTCTAAATTCCTACATTATATTTTCAAATAAACAATCAACATCATCATCAAGTGTCCTTATCCTCTTGTGCTTGAATGTCTTGTGGTTGGGCATTATAGATTGGGGTGACATTTCTGGGAAAATCTCAATAGTAAATGAAAAACATACAATATATGTAACTATATGCTTGATGTTAATATGTGTACACTTAATGATCATGCTTGCATAATGATAACTTACTTGCTTCCATGTCTCTTAATTATAACATATGGCCAGAGCATAAAAAGAAAATGAGCATCAATTAATCATACATGCATCACATAATCAAAGTAGGTAAACACCACATAAAACATCCAAACAACATAAGCATACACGTAGGTAAGTTCGCTACCTCTTACTCGCTTTCCTTAACATTTTTCTTTACGTTTTGCTTCCTACTTCTCCTTGATGTGTAGCTGTACCCTTTGAGCATACAACCAAATCCTAACATTGCATTACTATCCACTCATCATGAACTAACTCAATTAACATTCAAGAGAATTAAGCTTAGTTATTAATTAGGGTAACTTTTCCTAATTTCTTTTAATTAACTTGGCCATTGAATCAATTTATATCTTAACTTTAACCTACACAATTTGGCCTTTTAAATCCATTTATGAACTCATAATTTCCAAATTCTAGCAGCTGCACTCTGTTTTGTATAGAACCAAAAAACCTCTATTTTCTTTCAAAAATTCTTATTTAGATTCCAATGTTTCCAATAATTATTTCTCCACTTTACCCCACACAATTTTTCATTTTAAAACCATTAGAAGTATCAAAATCATGAAATTTTAATCAATTTTCATGCATGTAAACAGTTATAGAGAAACTTAAAAATTATAACTTTCAATTTCAATGCTTTCAAGGCTCCAAACATATCCAATCCTACATAAAATCGTCATCTAAATTCAATGAAAATATTAGATCATTGAAAATCAATCTCCTCCTATCCAAAACAGCACAGGATAAATGGCCTTATCCATAGCAAAGTCAAGAATATCAACTTGATACAATAACCAATCATCCAACTAGCTTGTTTAAGCACTAATTACATAGTTCTAACTTCATTTCCTTCTTTCTTCTTCAACTTAACATTTTGGACAGCATGCATACACTAGGTTTAATAGAATTTTCAACCACTAAAACTTAGGTTTTATCCTTCCAAAATACTTGCAAATAAATTAGGAAGGATCACATACCTTATGCTTTAACTACCTTGGATCAAAGTCCCTTGAAAATTCTCGTTGAATTGCCTTGGACTAGGTTGAGTTTTAAAATTGCAAGAGTTTCCCCTTGGATCCCAATGTCCATGGTTTTGTTAAGGAATTGGGGTATTTATAGATAATTTTCAAGGGTCTTGGGACCATCTTGTCCCTCAAGTTCCTAATATTATAACTCCTTAATCTTGCATCTTGTTAGTTGTTTTCTTGATTAATTATCCTTAATCATCATTAACCTAATTCTTACATTATTTTATTATAAGTCACCATATGATAAAAGCTCTTATTCCCTCTTTGGCTTCCATGTGGCAAATTGTGGGGTTCATTTGTACACTTCACAATGCCACATCATGCTTCTTGAGTTTTCCTTTATTTCTTTCTTTTTTTCATTTTATCCTTAAAATTCAACTTGAGCTCCAAGTATTCATTGGAAACATTGAGCCTCTCCATTTGACACTATTGAAGTCCCTTTTTTATCCCAATTGCCATTTGGCATAATTCCCCAGGCATTTCTCTTAAATTTTCTTATACCGATATACTTAAATTATCCTAAATTTTGAAATAAATTCTATAAAATTTATTTAAGGGTTATGATATTTTTAAAAATTCATTCTAATATAAAATTAATCTCTTGTAAAATATCATAATTTTTTGAGACCCAAAAGTCCTAATAAAAATCCATACATCTTTAAATCCTTTATCGGTATCCTTTTCATCTTAAATTCTCTAATTAATTCTATATGACTCCTTTTTTACTTCTGTTAGTTTTATAAATTCTTATATTAATTATAAGAATTTACTATAAAATTTCATCTAACACTAAGATCTTAAAGATACTCTACTAATCTCCAGACTTCAGAGATTAATATCAATTTATCGGGACCTTAAATCAAAATTGAGATATCCGTCTGACCCAACTTTTATTCTATATTTACTGGTAAAATTTGGGACTAAAATATTTTTGGGCATTTTCTGGCTTAACTTTCTATAATTACCATTTTGCCCATAACTCTTGAAAATTATACTTTAATCCCTTAACATTTTAAAATGACTATTATACCCCTAGAACTTTTATTAATTACAATTTAGCCCTTTTAGCTTTACAACTTTATACCTTATCTCTTTCTTTGGCTTAAAACTTATCTAATTATTATCTTTTCTTTTAATTATCATCACAATCCCTTCATAACATCTTTCCTCTATCAGTCTTATACAGATAAAAAAAATATATGATGTTACATTTAACCCCTCAAAGTACGTATTCATAAGCGTATTTAATTAGATGAAGCATTACTTTGACCCAAAATTTATTTATTTTTAAATTTGACTCTCAGTACTGTCCATTTGGTAAATTTTAAATTTTAATATACACATCCAAATCAATCGTGTTACCTATGAATTTAAATATCTAGATGTGTACTACATGCTCATAAAATTTTGAGTTAATTCCTTCATTTGCTAAGTCAAACTGGAGTCAAAGTAAGACTGCTCCAAGACCTACATTTTTACCATTTCACTTTCTTCTTTTAATTCTCATAAATTAATCCAACATTCATAAACCATCAACTTAGTTTCTCATACAATTATATACATCATGGGGTTATGCCATAATTATTTTATATATTTTTCTTTACATATAATGGCATATTACATAACATGAACATAGTTGGCAAATTATACAATTCATGCTAAAATAAATAATTACCCATTTTCTTTCTTCTGTTCTTTAGCTCTTCTCTATGCATACATTTTCCATTATACTTAACCTAAATTGGTTGGTTAGGGGAGGGTGAGATTCTGAGGAATCTCAATAGCAAACGGTACCATTCAATGCATACAAGATGAATGCAAGTACATAACATGTTTCCTTTATCTTTCTTAAGCTTACATTTACATATTAGCATGCTCAATGCCTTATACTATCATGCATAATCATAAACACATGAGCATATATCATTCATACATATTATACATCATCATCACATATCATAAACAAATCAACACACAAACATGAGCATCAAGCATACAAGAATGGGTAAGTTCACTGCCTTAAACTTAAGCTTTCTTCCTTGTTCTTAAACTTACTCCCTCACTTTCCAACCTTAAAGCATTTTGGTCAACCACTTCCCAACATCCTCTTGGATTTATCAAGGTCCTAAACATATTCATATTATCACATAATTCATTAGGACCATGATCATATACCAAATGGAAGACTAGCTCTCCTTATCTTAACTAATTTCTATTAATTTAGGTTAATTATCTTGTCCTTTGAATTAATTAGTTCCTTGACCATTTCCCACACAATTTTCCCTAAGGAATCCAATATGAAGTTAGAATTGACAAATTCCAACTCCTTCTTTGAGGTCTGGACAGAACAAAAACGTGGCACAACAAGGTTTTCTCCAAAAATTCTTATTTTTATTCCAATACTTTCAATACTTATTTCTCTACTTAACCCCATACAATTTTTCCTTTTAAACCCATTGGAAACATCAAAATCATAAAATTCTCATCCCTAGTCATAGTTTTGTATAGTGGAAGCAGCGGTTCCAAACATAAAATTCCAACAACATATTGATTTCATACGCTTAAATCAAGTAATTATAGCTTGTTCTTACTTGTTTAAGCTATGTATAACATTTAATTCATCTTTCCCCCTTAAGTTCAGATCATGTCTAGTAGCTATACTGGAGATAAAAATGATGTTTCAACAATCCAAATCCAAGAGAAATTTAAAACTTTTAACATAAATTTAAAAACTTAAAGACATAGAAAATATGAATGAATGAAAAGAATAGAGATTAGAAAGATTTCACTGAAGGACAGAAGAATAAACACAAGCAGTTTATTCTAGTTCAGACTAATTCTCTTGTCCTACATCCAGTCCCTAGAGGCTTTTTGAGATTTTTAACTATCTTCAAGATTTGAATGGCTCTTGGTGCCTCAATACAACAATTGATCCACTCAATCACTCCCTCTTACTTCCCATAAGGTTATAATCCCAACTTAAGAGAATCAATCTCTTAAGTCTATAGAATAAATGAAAAATATATTCACAATCTCTCTCAAAGAGTATGTATGATGATAAACACTGAAGCGCAATAAATGTCAGTTAGAGAATGTAATAAATTAAGAAGTTGTTGTTTTGTCTACTTGTTCTCATTATTTGTACTTTTCTTCATTAATGCTGAGTCTTTTATATAGCATTTACTTCAGTTGGTAACAGTTAGACTCATTTGTAACTGTTAGAGTGAAGGCGTTGGTGGTTGTTGGCGAGTAGATGAGCATTGCTTTGCCAAAAGTAGCAAGTTTCAGTTGTTGTAGCTTTCATCATTTCAACTTCTTAGCCTTTCTAAACACACTCAATCTCAAAAGATTTGTTAATAGTTAAAGCATTGATTAAGTGTATGAACTATTAATAATCAACTCATTAACAAAGATCAAGGCCTTAATCAAGTTCAGATGGCTTTCAGAAAATATACTATATTAATCGATTAACTAATTGATTAATTATCATTAATACGATCAATGTTTCAATTAATGAAAGAAACAAAAAATAGAGCATCACATTGATCAAAATTTTAAACCATATACAATGCAATAAGTTTCTCAAAATATATATAATGAAGAATGTGGATAAACATATGTATATTTCATATCTGAAACAATCATATATAGTTCAAAGAGAGATTCAATCAATTTTAATGCAAACAGAGAAAGATATTTAAAATATATGAAGTTAATCTATTAATATAAGTTAATCGAATACCTAGTCGATTAATGTCTCTGAAAGAATTAAAACAAAAATATTTTTAACAAAAATTAATCAAATAATTAATATATTAATATAAATTAATCGATTAATGGATTAATATTTGAATTTCTCAAAATGATTATTCACTAATTAATCAAATAGTTAATGGATTAAATAAATTAATCAATTAACTAATCGATTAATAGAGCTATATTTGTCTAGAAGAACAATTATTCTCAACAGATTAATCAAACAGGCAATCGATTAATTATAATTAATGATTAACCAATCAATTAATTGACTTATCTGGTCATTTCCATAGAGCTATCTTATGGCATTAATTAAACACTTAATCGACTAATGGACACTTATTAATTGATTTTTCTTTATAGAACATAATATTGTCCTTACATTAATCGAACAACCAATCAATTAATTGATATTCATTAATTGATTGATTAATCAATTAATTACCATCAATCGACTGGCTAATCGATTAGTTACCATTAATCGACTGACTAATTGATTAACTTGGTTACCTTTATATTTTAACAACCTTTAAACACACAAATGACTTGATTATTTTAAATCACTCTTGACATCATTTAAGCACATAAATAATTTAATTATTTTGAATTCCTTTTGACATCAACAAAATATTGTTGAATATAGAATCTAACAGAACAAAGACCCAAGATGATGTCCCAAGATGCCCAAAAATATGCCCCAATAGTTATATGGCCTAAGTACAATTAAAATAATATTTTAATAATTTTAGTAAAATATAATTATCCAGTTGAAGTTATAACTGAGAAATTGATTAGATAAAGGGATTTTCATCAATAAATTTTTATATAGTGTTCTCTAGGTAAGTAATATCATTGGAACACATAGAAATTATTGGACTAAATGATGGTCTAATAATTCAGAAGAAATCCCTTCATGGGAACACACAAGATTGTACAAAATTGGACATAATGTACTAAAGAACTTTATAGTTATCCAAGATCATAAGGTGTCCTCATGAGACCCACAAAGATGCAACATGGCACTCAACTTGAGAAGAAGAAATGTTAAAATATTCCAAAGAAATCCTAGCCACAAGATAGAATAAAGTAAAGACTTGTGGAGCGATATCAATTGTTCATTGCAGATAAGACTCTGGAGACTTTTGGAAATTTTGAGTCACCATGTAAGGTGTCCCAAAGGGACCCACAATAGCGCCACATGTTAGCTTTTCAATCAGAGAGATTTTTAGCCATGTGATGTTATAAAACAAGATTAAATTATAAAG
This sequence comes from Leucaena leucocephala, assembly GCA_037074615.1. Lineage (NCBI taxonomy): Eukaryota > Viridiplantae > Streptophyta > Magnoliopsida > Fabales > Fabaceae > Leucaena > Leucaena leucocephala. Next base: position 8,838,131 of record CM073570.1, on the reverse strand, counting down.
TTATTAATCATGAGCTAGATGAAGAGACTATGATAATTTAATCAGCTAACCTAAATCAAGGGTCAAAGAAGGTTACATGACTAGTTGACTAATGCTAGGGAATATTCTGATAAAGTATAAAAGACAATAATGCCCTAGATTTATTAAAGTGAATAAAGAGGAGTTAAGGGCATTATAGTAATTTTCCAAAGGATCAGTAATTAAGTTTAGACCTAGTCTAAGAATGTCAATGATAGGAAAAATTTGGATACTGGATTTAAAATTAGAAAATATATTATGAAATTTCAGAAAAATTAGATTAAAAAATAGTCTAATTTTTAGAAAATTGAACTGAGTTGGTACCGGATTAGCCTGAAATTTTTCTAGACTTTTCTTTCCTCTTGGAAGTAGGCCACCTAAAATGCTTATGTGTCCTTAATGATGTCATTCTCTTACTTGGTGGATAAGTTTAATCCAAGATTAAATATTGGCTTTTCATTTCTATTTAATCTTGGTCATCCATTCACCACCTCTCAAGTCTATAAATACCCCTTTCCCTTACATTTGACACCAAGAATGAGAAGCAATGTATAACATCCTCTTTTTCATACATCTTAGGGACCAAATAGTAGCATCTGGAACCACTTCCAAGGCTGTTGAAGTCAAATTACTCAATCTGGAATTTTACTCTGGCGAGTACTGTTCACTGTGCAAATTCCAGAGAAGTGACCTGACTTCGAAAAATCATAACTAATTCTATAAAAATTGGAATGGAGTGGTTCAAATTGCTACACGAAGCTAACATAATAATATTTCAGGTAAAAATGACTTATTGACCACACCTTGACCAGGTCAACGTTCCAAAATCACTGTTCATCCAGCGTCTTGTCCCTGATTCCAGCATTCTGGTCCCAACTTTGATAAATCATATCTTTATGTGTAGATATCCAAATGAGACGTTCTATATATCAAATCGAATCTTGGAATGTCTAATATTTACTGGTAAAATATAATACATTTATTCAATCATTTAATATTTATAATTACAGCTCAAATGTCACTGCCTCCATCACGAGTTACTGTTCACAGTGACAATTTTCAGCAATTATACATACATGAATCACATATCAATCATGCTAAGCAATTAACATCTCTTCATGCATATTTATCTCCTCCATCTTGAGAAGACCTATTGTAATTGGATTGATATGGAAGGGGTGAGATTTCTGGGGAAATCTCAGTAGCAAACAGCACTAAACAATGCATGCATCAATGTGAATACTTATGCTTGCTTGTGAAAGTGTTAACATTGCATAATGTGCATGCTTCCATGTTACATATGAAATACAATTGGCCAAAGTAATCATAAGAGCAGAGCTTCATACATAAGCACATATTCAACATAATTCCACAAAGCCATAGCACATCAAGCATAATATTTAATGCATACAAGTTTAGGATTAGTATACTACCTGGCATATAGCCTTCCTCTAGCTTTTAGCCTTTGCTCTAAGATTTCTTCTTTTCATAGGTCAGAGCCTATACATAGCATAATAATATCTTCATTATTATTCTATCAGCATAGCTCTACTTAACTCATGATTAACTAGGGGTGATATCCTTAATCTGACATTCCCCTGTCTTTCTTTCTACCTTTAGCTACCTTTATTAATAGAGATATTTCTCTATTCTAACCACTAAGAGCAATCCTCTACTTTATTAGAGCAGGGACTAGATAACTTTCTTACCTTATTCCTAAACTTTACCCAGTCCCTCGGCTCCTCAGACTGCTCCTGGCTCCACCAGAACTCCTTCCTTCTTTCTCTTCCTTCCTTCCTTTCTCTCTTTCTCTCTTCTCTCTTATTTCTCTTCCTTTGGCTTGCTTTGGATGTGGGAATGAAGTGAAGGGGAGTTGGCTATTTATAGGTGAGTGGAGGTGGAATGAACGGTCCAGATTGATTCGCGATAAATGGCTCAGATTGCTTGCTTTCTCAAGAAGCTTTGCCTGCATCATCACGATGACATCACCCTCCCTGATGACTCACCACTCATGACATCATCTAGGACACCTCAAGGGTATATGTGGCAAAATGTGGGGCCCTTGGGACACCTCACCAGCTGACTCAGCCTTTCCAGAGAGTTCCAGAGTATTTTCCCTGAATGGACGGCCGAGATCGTGCCACGTGTCCTCTTACTTTTTCTCCTTTTTCTCTAATCATGCCATGTGTCCTTTGCTTTTCTTCTTTTACTGTAATCATTCCATGTGGCGCATTGTGGGCCCCATTTATGTCCTCTCATGATTTCAAATCACTTTACTCAGTTCTATCTTGGACCGGGTCACTTTACTTCATTGAAAAAACACTAAAATAATATTTTAATACCTCTTGGGCCCATATTACTCTTGGGCTACGTTTTTGGGCCTTGGATTATCATCTTGGGTTTCTAATCAAGCCCAAGCACTCTGGTGGCTCGGTTCCCAAGAAACATCCTTAGTAAATTACCATAATGCATTTACTACCTCTTTAGTACTTCTAGGGCACTATTGTCTTTTCATACCTTACCAGAGTATCTCTTGACCCTGTTCAACTATCCAGATACCCTTTCTTAATTGTCTAACCTTAGTCAAATGATCATAACACCCTTCGTCTGACTCTGACTTAATGACACAACACAGTGGCATACCTTAGTGGCATTTTCGTAATTCTTCATTTTTCTCGGTCTTTATTAGCCCTGGCCCACATATTTATCTAAAAATATCATTGGGCCTATAAGGTGCCATTATGGACCCTCTGCATGATCCACTATCTTTATTGGCTCAATTCCCGAGAAATTCCCCTGAAACCTATTTATCGGGTCTTTTAATCCACTATAAATTCTGTAGTAAATTCTACATAACTCCTTTTTGAGCTCTGTCAGTTTTAGAAATTCTTATATTAATTATAGGAATTTACTGCCACATTTCATCTGATTCTGAGGTCTATAGAATACTGTATTAATTTTCCTTATCTTCAGAAATTAATATAAATCTTTCGGGACCTCATATTAAAACTCTGTGTTGCATCAAACTGATCAGCATCTTTTTCTCTATTTATTGAGACCTATGCTCAATAGGGTATGGTAGCATCCCTTTTTCAGGCTATATACTGGGCTTCTAAGCCTAAAAATTAGGATATGACACAATGCGTAAACTCTAGCCAAATAGAAACTGAAGCCATTCAAGAGCAATCCAAGGCACCTAGGATTCAAGCAAGTTAGGAATTAAGATAAATAATCTATCCTAATTTATTTTACTTCAATTTAGGAGCTTGGATCTAGGATTTTTATTATATGGATTTTGAGTTATTCCCTAGGGTATATGCTGGCCAAAATCTGAAAAAAATAATGGGGGAAAAGAAATCGAAGTTAGAGACATGAAATTAGAACTTAAACAAGCTTATATTAGTGGTTATGCCTTGAATTAATTGTATAACCCTTGAAATCTCACTTTAAGGGGCCATTTGGCCAAGGCTGGAATAGGACCAAGGAGATTGATTTTGATACTTCCATTGAGTCTAGAAGGAAAAATTGTATAGGATTGAGACAAGGGACAAGAGTTGAAAATATTAAAATCAAAAGTGAATTTTTTTAGAAAACTCTTTTATTGTCCACAGTTATGTTTTGTCTAGTACACCATGGAGAAGTTAGAATTTGTTAACTCTGACTTCATATTTGGATTCCCTTGGTAAAATTGTGGGGGATATAGTCAATATACAATTTAATTCAAAGGGCAAAATAATTCATCAAAATTAAAGAAATATAGGGGTTTATTGGTTTAGGAAGTTGAGCCCAAGTTTGGAACTAGATAGAAATAGGTTATGATAAGCATGTTATTATGTTATGTTAGGCCTTGATAATTGTGATAAAGAGGACCATAAAGCAAGGGACAAAGATGTAAAGGAAAGAGTAGGGAAAAGTGATAAAAGGTAGTAAAATTATACCTAAACTTATATGCTTAATGCTTGAGTGTTGTTGATGTGCTATTGGCTTGACTTGATTATGTGAAACATGTATGATTGATGAAGCTCTATTTCTTTTTATGCTGTGGTCATATGTTATAAGTAAGAAGCATGTAAATATGTCATTATGTAAGCATAATCATAGTAAGCAAGCATGTTTAACACTAAACATATAGTTACATAAATTGTTTGTGGTACCGTTTGTTACTGAGTTTTTTTCTAAAATCCCACCCCTTTCATATGTCACAACCATCCCAGCAAAACATTCACGTGATGAAGAAAATGAACATGCATGAAGAAGAATTAGGAAATGGATAGTATGAATTATTTGTATTTGATATTATGAATTATAATATGTAAAGATTGATTATGGCCAGATTCTGACAGTAATTTGTATCTGCCTAAGAAAATTAGTAAACGTTTAAATAAATATACAATATTTTACATGAGAATAAAAGACATGTGTAGCTTTGATTTGATATAAAGAACGTTGCGATTGGATGCCTGTAAGCGAAGAAACAATTTTCTAAAGTTAGCAGACCAAATATAGAAATAGGGAAAACTAACTAAATGAACAGTAACTTTTAACTAATTAACTGTATTAATTGGAAAGAAATTTGGTCGGAATTATATTTTTTTCTTAAAGAGGGCTAAGTTAGCTTCGTGTAGCAATTTGAACCACTTTATTTTAATTTTTTTAGAATTAATTATGAATTTTTAAAATTTAATCTATAATATGAAGTTTTGCTATATAGATCATATATGGTGTTTTTAGTCGCACCAAATGACCCATTTAGTCACAACCAATAAACACAAAGGCATTTTGGTCACAACGAATAATGTTTGGTCGCAACTAAAGTACACAGAGAGGAATTAACAAAAATTTCTTTGAAAATTTATCTTTTTCTAATCTAAAGAGGTTTTAAAATGGTTTCAAATGTTACAAATTGGTCTCTAAGATATAGAAAAATTAAAGTGTTACACTAGATTTTTGTACTCTAGAAATCATATCAGAATGAATGATAATTTGAGAATTTTATTTCTCTTTATGTGAGTTTTGATTGCATTCTCGTATTTTCATGAGAATACTTTGACAATATTAAAGGAATAATAAAACATGTGGTGTCTTCATGACTAGGGTTGTATAATACAAGTTCTCTTAAAGTCCTATCTCTATCATCCCTCCAAGTTCTTGCACTTGTTTCTAGCCAATCCATATTGCCCCCATATTATTTGGTATGGGAGCAAAGGTTTGCTAGACTTCAAGTTCTAACCTAGTGTTTCTTTTACCTTTTTGCTTCTGTCTCCATTGTTTCCATTTTTTTTCGTTGTTCCGTGTTGTGATTCTTTTTCATTTTGTTACCCCTTCTACTCTTATCTTCCATCCACTATTTGTGTTTTGTGACTTTGTGTATTTTTTGGTAGTAGCAAAAACATTTCATGCAAAAAACGAAGGAAAAAAGAGGGATGTGTTGAAAAAAAAGTAACAGAAAAAAATCAAAAATTAAAACAAAAGTTGTAAGTTTTGGAAATTATAATAATTGAGGAAAGAATTTTTAAAGTGAGAGAGCTTCCATAACAAGTTACAAATAGTTTACTAAAATCCTTAAACTTGGTTGGTAAGAGTTATAATTTCCAATTTCTATTTGTAAGTTTCCTAAATTCATCTTGTCTCTTATTTGCTTTCTCTGCTCTTTTTTTTCATATTACCTAATTTGAGTTTCTTTCCTTTCTTCCTTTTAGTTTCCTGTTTTGCTTACTTCCTATTTCGTGCCTAAACCTGCAACTTTTTTTTAAAAAACTTTTTCTTCTTCTTTTTGTCACCTTTTTTTCAACACCACTCCCCCCCCCCCTTTTCACGATTTTTTTAGTTATTATCAAACAACACCCAAAGTCACAAAACAAAAATAGTGAATAGAAAAGAATAGTAAAAAGGAAAATAAAATGAAGAAAAAAATCACAAGCGGAACAATTAAAAAGATGGAAACAGTAGTGACAGAAGCAAAAAAGGTAAAAGAAACACTAGGTTAGAACTTGAAGTGTAGCAAACTTTTATTCTAATACCAAATGATATAGGAGTAGTATGGATAATATAGAAATAAGTATAAGAATTCAGACTGATAATTAAGATAGGATTTTAAGAGAATCTATCTCTTAAATCTATGAGGAAACCACAAGGTTTATCACTTATTTGATAGAGAAGACGAAGATGCAAGCAAAAAGCTAAGCTAAAGAGAAATAAAATTGTCAAATTCTCACTCACTCAAATCTGATTTATGGAGTACAAAAATGTAGCATATATATAGGCCACCATAGAACATTCTAGAGTCAAAAACCCGAAGTTTTAAATAGAGGTGTGCATGGGTAGGGCAATCCCCCTGCCCGGTGCCCTATCCAAAAAAAGTATGGGCTGCATTTTACAACCTGATGCCGGGCCCTGCCCGGTAAAAACCTTAATAATTTTGGGCTGGGCATGCCCAAAGTCGTGATACCATGCTCATATTGTAAAAAAATCTACAATTATGAACTTTTAAAATAATAACATATTCATATGTCTTCAAGAGTTAAATAATATCTATAATCTACTAAAAATAAGGCAACAAAGATAATAATTAAAATATTGAGATCCATTACATATAAAAAATAAACGTTGAAGTCTAAGTAGTTTGTAATTATAACTTTGCATCAATCTCCCCAATATTGACAAAGATGAAGTATCTAAAAAATAAAATAAATAATTATAATTTGTAATATAATCATATGATAATTAAAAAAGTTAAGAAAAAAAGAAAAAATTAGTATAGTCATAAATATTAAAAGATACAACTTACCTACTTAATTACTTATATTTCTAAAATTATCTTCTAGTCATCAGTAACTATCATATTCTCCCTTTCAAGATAGAGAAAACATAAAAATAAATAAAAGAATGAGTGCTCATGGGCAGGGCAGCCCCTATGCCCAGTGCCCATCCTGAAAAATGTATGGGCTATATTTTACAACCTAATGCCCAGCCATGCCCTATATTTATCGGGCTAGGCGGGGCATTTTTATTGCAGGCTCAAGCGGGCTTACTAGGCAGCGGGCTTTGTGCCCAGCCCTAGTTTTAAAATGCTATAAATGATGTCCTAATGATAATTGATTGACTTGGTTGACACTATTTAAACCTAAATAAATTAAAAAATTACTTAATCTTCAAGAATAAGTTTGCTAACTTGTCTTTTTGGCCCTAAGAAAAAGTTTGCTGTCTAAAAATAGGAAATTTAGACAAGATCTTCTAGAATAGTCATTAATCAAAAAGCCTTATTCAAAGTAAATAAAAAGGAAAACTTGTTAAAAACAAAATTAAATCAATATTAATGCATAAGGATGCCTTCTATATGCTTCTTAAATGTTCTTGGATGTCACTTATGATCCCTCTCCAAGACATATGCTTGTCATATAATATTTTAAATGAATTCTTCTTCAATTTGAACTCCACATAGACCTTGCACATCATTTTGTTGGACTTCTACCAATGTGATCACCATTTTTGAACTCTTGTTGAGCTTAGTAAATAAGGCATCTTTTAAATAAATGGGTGCCAACACTTTTTTTTTTGCCTACCTAGTTTACTGGAGTTTTATTCTAACTATATCCAGATCTGACCCGCATCGTGTACCTGGTTATGGTGGTGAGTCTCCCAATGGGAATTTTCTGCATACGCCAAGACTCGAACTCGAGACCTCATTTAAGCGATATCGAACCACTTACCACTCGGACCAACCTTATCAAACAATTCAATAATTCCTTCCTAACTTTAGTCATTGGGCATCAAATGCCTTGTAATAGGTTTTTTTAGAACATTAGACTTTCATCCTTGAGTTTAGGTTCCATGTTTCAATCATAGCAATTAGGAAAACATCCTAATCATTGAGCATTTAGGTTTATGTCTAAGGGTGATAGATTATTCACCCTGCCCGAATTGATATCACTTAGAAAGAAAGAATACTTTACCTTACCATTAGATTGTAGATAAGCCCAATCTTTTTTTTAAAATTTTTGTATATAAAAAAAAGGTTCAACGTTCCACATGTTGTTCTCCCATTAGTTTGATTATGCCATGCTCTTCCATTATTTTTTGACACTTCTAAAATGATATTAATCTAAAATAAACTTTTAAATACCTATAGCTTATAGGCAAAATATTTTTGGGATAAAATTGAATTTTAACCATATAAAATTTATATAATATACATTTTGATTTTATTATAAAAATATATATTATGATTTTAAAAGAGGTTTGTATATTTTTCAAAATAAAAAAATATTTTTGTAATTTAAATTAAATAGAAAAGTGATAAATATATTTCACTTTAAAAATGATATATTGTTATTGATAATTGATAAATGATTATAGTAGCATTATAAAACCTATATATTATTGTGAAGTTTCTTTAGTTCTGTAAGCTTAACAAAAAATATTTATATTAAAATTTTAGATGTTGATATAATATTTTCAAATGTTGATAAATTAAGTTTATTTTTAAAAAATAATAATGATTTATATAAAAAAATATTATTTAAAACTAACATTTTTTTGGGTCAAATGAAACTAACACTTTTAAAATTAAATAATTAAAAGATAATTCATGAAATGAAGGGATTAAAATAAAAATTTATAAAAAAATTAAAGGACTAAAAGTATTGTTTTTAGACAAAAATAAAATAAAATTGGAGTCGCAGTGCCCTTAATTTTTCAAGAGCGAATAAAGGGTATTTTTTTTTTGTTTTTTCCTCAAGCTATTTACCTTCAAATCATAAAAGGGGCTACGCCGTGGGAAATTTTCCCACACTCCCGGCACAAAAATGGCTGCTTCTTCGTCCCGTGACAGGGGAAGCAACGCCTACGACATCCCTTGGGTTGAGAAGTATCGACCCACCAAGGTCGCCGACATCGTCGGTAATGAAGATGCCGTCTCCAGGCTCCAAGTTATTGCTCGCGACGGCAACATGCCTAATTTGATATTAGCGGTATGATCCCTTCTTATTCCTTTTCTCTTACATTCGCATTTGGTGAGTTCCTTTGAAGTGTAATCGCGGCCTCCTATAATTTGATTTCTGATTTGTTCTTTCTGTGGGCTTCAAAGGTTCAGCTCGCAAAATTCCTTCGAACTAACAAGTTCAATTTGCATGTATTGCTCGTCGAACCCTAATTTATCTTCGTATTCTTTGGATGGGTCTAACATACGCGCATTTGAGCGTTAAATATTAGCTTGCTGCGAGGTTTGTTCAGGAATGAAGTAAATCATCACATTTAGTTCAGTTGTGCTTTATTTCTCATAAATTATAATAGTAAAAGGATGAGGATTGGCATTGAATGGCTGTAATCAACGACCATCCTTGCTGATTTCAATGAAATGAATCATTTTTATGTTGCTTCCTTCCTCTTCTGTTTACCTGAAGAGCTACTCTGTTATTAAACTATGTACACTGATATTTTAGGGTCCTCCTGGAACTGGGAAAACTACTAGTGTTCTAGCGCTTGCACATGAACTTCTGGGACAAAATTTCAAGGAAGCTGTTCTTGAGCTAAATGCGTCAGATGATAGGTTGGTCGTTTGGTTAATTGATGGCAGTTATTTTGCTTCAAGACGTTAGACGTTAATCTAGTCACGTTTTTACTGTAGGGGAATTGATGTTGTGAGGAACAAGATCAAGATGTTTGCACAAACGAAAGTGACACTGCCTCCTGGGCGACACAAAATAATAATACTGGATGAAGCTGACAGGTAACTACGTATGGTAATTTAATGCTTAAGTTTTTCACTGAAGAGCTTCCATAAAATGTTTTTGTTTATAAACTCAAAGTTAGCAATTGCTTTACTTTCCCATTCTCAGTTTCTGTGATTTCTTTTTGTATTCTTTCCATTGGGGGAATTGTCATACTCGATGTTGGATTCAATTCAGCATGACGTCAGGCGCTCAGCAAGCTTTGAGAAGGACTATGGAAATATATTCAAATTCCACTCGTTTTGCTCTTGCTTGCAATACATCATCTAAAATTATTGAACCAATTCAGAGTAGATGTGCGATTGTGCGATTTTCTCGATTATCTGATCAAGAGATACTTGGTCGTCTCATGATAGTGGTTGAAGCCGAAGAGGTACATGAAATTTTTGCGGTGCATCATTGTTAGTTTCTTTGTGGAATTTTATGTTAAAGGGGGTATAGATCTAGCCCCTCTTATCGTCTGTCAGCTTGCGGTTGAAAATGTTCTTGATTGAATATGTTTCTGTATTGGTTATTTACATTCAGTGGTGCTGCTGAAGTTTCATGGTCCATTCTATCATGAAACTGCAGATAGCATTACATGTTTACATTTTATTTCTTTTATCTCTCTGGTTCTCCTCCATCCCTCTCTTTCCTTTATCAGTTACATGACAATTATTTAAATCATTTCCCATTCTCCACGCAAATCTTGCTGTACCATTTTTGTAAGTAATGCCATATTATCTACTAATCATTTTTGCATTAATATCATCCTTTATTACTTCCACACTTCTCATGTTGGCCTTCCATTAGCTTAGTTTTATCAGCCCCACCATCCTACTAAAGTGAAGGCCGAAGGGGCATTCAAGAAGTATAATTCCTCTTTTATCAAGTTGCTTCATGACATAATTGTTTCCTGACTAGCAATGTACTCTTTGCTTGGATTTGACTTCCTTGTTTACAGAAGATGTGATATGCATACATGTTATGCTTACCTGTTTCTTGTCAGTTTTAAGTGATATTTGAATATTTGAAGAATTTTCTGTCATGCTTTAAAATTCCTAGTTTTTCTTGTGATCTATAACATTTTTGTCAGGCAATTGAGCACTTTTTTATGTATGAGTTTCTTCCTTTGAAGTCGTTTGCGGAATGTACTTTCTGATCAATACTGCCCATTTGAAGTAAAAGCTTGAGCATGAGATACGTTGTAGTATTTCATCCATGCCAATTTATGCCTTAAGCTACTTTCTTCTGGAATACATTAACTATTGATTTGTAAGTTGCTGTTATATGATATGGTATTGTCATAAATTTTTTTGTTACTGAGTTTATCTGACTTGGTCTGCAGGTAAAAGTGCATTATTCTGTGCGTGCATTCTTTGGTTTGACATTGTTGTTTAATATTATAGACAAGTTTTAGTAATGTTTCTGTCCATTTTGACATAAGCTGGTTAGGAATAACCTCCATGTCACAACTATATTAGTTTCCAGTATTATGATAGAGTTTATTAGTGGCCTCTTATTTTAGTATTGGAGGAAATGCATGACTTGAACCGCGCTATTGTTGAAGGTCCCCTATGTTCCTGAAGGCCTTGAAGCCATCATTTTCACTGCGGATGGTGATATGAGGCAGGCATTGAATAACTTGCAGGCAACACACAGTGGGTTCCGATTTGTTAACCAAGAAAATGTATTCAAGGTTAGAATCAGCAATGGTTTGTGATCTATGAGAGTAATTATACCTTGGAATTCATTGACAACTGTGGTTGGTTGCAGGTTTGTGATCAACCGCATCCATTGCATGTAAAAAATATGGTGCGTAATGTGATTGAAGGAAACTTTGATGAGGCTTGTGTGGGCCTCAAGCAACTTTATGATATGGGATACTCGCCCACTGATATAATCACAACACTTTTTCGTATAATAAAAAATTATGACATGGCTGAGTACCTGAAACTGGAATTCATGAAGGTAGAGATCATCTATTGGCCCATTGATTTTTGTGTAATTTTAAAAGAACTATCTGATTGCCATTGTTTTCTTCAATTTGCAGGAAACTGGGTTTGCACATATGAGAATTTGCGATGGAGTTGGTTCTTATCTTCAGCTCTGTGGCCTGTTGGCTAAGTTTTATCTGGTTCGAGAAACAGGTAAAGCTGTTTGAGAATTTCCTCAGTACTACTGATTTTGTCGTCATTTTGCCATTTACGCTTTCGGATGGTGAAAATGTTCCTAATGTTCAGACGCTTGTATGAATTATTAGTAATGCTAAATCTTAATGTAGCTTAAGTCGATAAATCTGTTTTATGTGTAATTTCTAGATATGATATCCTTGCTCGATGTTCCAATTTGGGTAATATCTAGATATGAATGTAGTCTAATTAATGCAAGTATTCTTGAATATCAAGAAGAAAATGAAGAGTAACTCAGGACTGGAGATGGTGGATGGGGGATGAGGTTTTTCTGTCTGTAGATTGTGTTGCTTGGAGCCCGTTGGTGTTAGAAGAGAATAGTGCAATTATAAATTTATTCTCCATGGTTAAAATTCTTATATGAATTTCATATTGTACCAAAAAAATATTTATTCTCCATGGTTAAAATTCTATATGAATTTCATTTTAATTAGCAGGGTAATGTTTACAAATGATTTGTAAGTATTTTTTTCTATTTCAAGATTTGGTCATTCCTTTTGGTTGAACTCAAGCGTCACAAGTAGGCATGGAAACAGGTCAGGCTTTAGTCTTAACAGGCCAGGCCTGTTAAATGACAATTCGGCCTGAGTTTGGCCTGTGGCCTGTTAGAGACTTTTTTTTTTTTTTGCTTAAGCCTAGCCTGTACAAAAGCCTGGCCTGGCCTGAAGCCTGTTTAGAAAGCCTAATTTTTTTAATTATACTAATAGGCCTGAAGCCTGTTTAGAAAGCCTAATTTTTTAATGTTTAGAGACTATTTTTTAATTATACGAAATCCCTAAGTGCATGCTTTTTGCGGACGATATAGTTCTTGTGGCGGAGTCAAGAGAAGAGATTAATTTTAAACTTGAGTTATGGAGAAGTACTTTAGAGTCGAAGGGTTTTCGTCTGAGTAGAAGTAAGACGGAATATATGCATTGTAACTTTGATAAGAGACAAGTTAGAAGTAACTTGGAGGTCAGATTGGGAAATCAAGTTATTCCACAAATAGATAAGTTCAAATATTTGGGATCAATAATACAGAAGGACGGTGAAATTTTGGAGGATGTTAATCATAGAATTCAGACCGGGTGGTTTAAATGGAGAAAGGCTACTGGGGTTATATGTGATTGGAAAGTACCAGATAAAATAAAAGGAAAGTTTTATCGCACTGCTATAAGACCAGCAATGCTTTATGGAAGTGAATGCTGGGCTTTAAAAGGACAGCAAGAGCATAAAGTTGGGGTAGCTGAGATGAGGATGCTGAGATGGATATGTGGGCATACAAGAAAAGATAAGATTCGTAATGAACATATACGGGGAAGAGTTGGAGCGGCACCTATTGAAGAGAAAATGGTAGAGAATCGTCTTAGGTGGTTTGGACACGTACAAAGAAGGCCAAGGGATGCGCCGGTGAAGAGGGTGGATCAAATAGTATGGACACCGGTTAAAAGGGGTAGAGGAAGGTCAAAGAGAACGCTCAAAGAGGTCATTGAACGGGATCTCCTGGTCAATAACCTATCTAAGGATTTAGTTTTCGATAGAGCACAATGGCGTCGTATGATCCATGTAGCCGACCCCATTTAATGGGATAAAGCTTGTTGTTGTTGTTGTTGTATACTGATAGGCCACCTAACAGGCCCTCATAACAGGCCCCCTAACAGGCCTGTTAAAATAAAATATAATAATAAAATATATAATAATATATATTAATTTAATAGTTTGACTTTTATATTGTGTACAATATGTGGTAGGTTCAACACATATTTATTACACTTTAATATTAATTATATTTTCAATAACAGGCCCAGGCCGCCTGACAGGCCTAACAGGTTTCGTAAGAAGTCTGAGCCTGGCCTCTTAAGAAGAACAGGCTTTTAAACAGGCCTGAGCCTGTGCATTTTCTTAAACAGGCTAGGCCAGGCCTAATACAGGCCAGGCCAGAGGCCCCTGACAGGCCGTCTGGCCTGTTTCCATCTCTAGTCATAAGCAATGACACATCTTCTATTTCCATTCTATTTTATATTCTTCTAATTCTTAATATAAGATATAGTTAACTAATTTAGTTTTTAAAAAAAAGTTAAATAAATTAGTTAATTATAGCTAATATAAGTATAAGAGTTAGTTTATTAAATTAGGTAGATTAAGGAATATATGATATGAATTTATTTTGGAGGTCAGATTAAATTATAATTTATTTATTTAAATTTTCTAATTTATTTAAATTAATTAACTAATTCTGATTTTGAGCGAGTATATTTCATTTTGTTCATTTTTTTAAAAAATAGTACACTTGTATCTGTGTTGACCATGAAATTGTAATGAGTATTATAGTGACCCGCCTTCAATGCAAGTGCCTTTCTCAACATAATTGGAGAACTAGACTAAATGTGTTAGCATCACAGGTAAGATTTATGTTCTTATTAAATTTAACTTTAGATAAACAATACAAATGACGTGCTTCACTTTCTTACACAAACTCATTCGTAGATAATAAACTTACATAATTGAAGAAAATACTTAACATTCCAAGGGATTTACAAATTCCACAAAAGAGAACATTTTCTAATAGAAATAACTAGAGGGGAAAACGGCTCGCTGGTTGGAAGTTAACTCACTGTAGCTCACACAGTCCGTCCGGGTTAATCACTTTTTTTTAATATTTTTAAAAAATTATTTTTAAATTTTTAAAATACTAATAAAAATTTTTTAATATTATATTAAACATAATAAAAAAATTACTAATATTATATTTTTAAAAATTCATATTTTTTATAAAAAAATTAAATTTTATAATTATAAATTTTAATAAATCTTAATATAATATTAATTAATTATAATATATTAATATATATTAATAAATAAATAATTATCTTTATTAGTATTTATGCGTATTTAAACTAATATTTAAATAAAATAAATAATAATATTAAAAATTAAAAAAATAAATAGGTCGACAAGAGGAATAAGCCGTACAATTCGCAATCCGTACAATTCGCCCGTGTGCCCGCCTGTCCCCTTTTAAAGGTAAACCATCCCTAGAAATAACACGGTAGTGTCATAATCCATGGGCTACAAGTTCTTTGGGCTAAATTTCCTGCCTTTTAAAATAAATAGTATGAAACTCGAGAGGCCATGACCACTTTTCTCACAGGGAAAAAGAACATAAGAAAGTGGCGTCACTCGGACTCGAACCGAAGACCTTCAGTGTGTTAGACTGACGTGATAACGAACTACACCATGACACCTTATTGATCAGGAAAGACAATGACTAATAACCAGGCGTAAGTAGGGGTGTGTATGGGCTGAGTTAGGTAACCCTCTGCCTGGTGCCCTGTCCAAAAATTGTATGGGCTACATTTTGCAACCTAATGCTTGGCCCTACTCGGTAAAAGCCCTAATAATTTTGGGTTGGTCATGCTCAAGCCGTGATGTCATGCTCATATTATGAAAAAAATCTATAATTATGAACTTTTAAAATAATACCATATTCATATGTCTTTAAGAGTTAAATAATATATATAATCCACTAAGAATAAAAGAATAAAGATAATAATTAAAATCTTGAGATCCATTGCATATAAAAAATAAACGTTGAAATCTAAATAGTTTATAATTATAACTTTGTATCAATCTCCCCAATATTGACAAAGACAAAACATCTAAAAAAATAAAATAAATAATTATAATTTGTAATGTAATCATATGATAATTAATAAAATTAAAAAAGAAGAAAAAATTAGTATAGTTATAAATATTAAAATATACAACTTACCTACTTAACTACTTATATTTCTAAAATTACCTTATAGCCACCAGTAGATATCATATTCTCCCTTCTAAGATAAAGAAAAATAAAAATAAATAAAAGAATAGGTGCTCATGGTCAGGGCAGGGCAGCCCCTATGCCCGATGCTCCGCCCGAAAAATGCATGGGCTGTATTTTGCAGCCCGATGCCCCACTCTATTCTATATTTATCGGGCTGGACAGGACATTTTTCTTGCGGGCTGGGTAGAGTATAGCGGGCCACGGACTTTATGCACAACCCTAGGCTTAAGACTTCAAGTTGGATACACTCAACTCTCATCTCCAACAAACTTCACACTAAATATAAGTTAACTAACTTATATATAAATTAACCATTATAGAGTTGTAGTGGTATAAGGTATTATTAAATCTTGTTTAGTCTTAAGTTCGATTTTTAAATCAAACATCTATGTTAGATTATAAATCCTAAAATTGGATATATAGTAATAAAATATGATAAATAATACAAAAAAAAAGTATATATAAATTAACACATTGAAATTTCATAAAATTCAATTAATTCATATTACCCTCACTTAACATCGTATTCATATATGCCCTCTTACTACCCTTAGTAAATGAGGACATTATTTAATGCAATAAAAAGAAACAACACTTGCAAATCAAAAATACTTTAAAAGTAACTTTTATTTATACCGAGAGCAATATCACATTGGTAATTTGGTTTTGTTTTTTAATTTATGATTTGCAATTTTAAAGTCAGATTTTTATTTTGCCACTGGATCTTGGGCTTCAGCCTATGCCCAATGTCAATTAGTCACTAAATCCTCAAGTTTTGATAAAAGAACATACCCTCAATCCCAACAAAACTTGTCATAATTGATACATAGCTAAATCTCTTGAATATAATATTTTAAGTTTGAATCAAGTTATTCATATAAAAAAGCTTTGGTGAAAGAGACAAACCTACTTCAATTATCTTTACATTTTAGAAAGATTAGTCTCTAAATTATCGATTAAAGGATACCGCCTAGTTCTATGAAACAATAACAAAGAATATGCCCTCAGGGCTTTATCATAAATACATTAACTACTATTGGATGTTTCAAAGGAGGAAGATTAAAGATATGTATCTTAGAACCCGTTCAAAGGAAGAGGAAGAAAGTACACTTTGTGAGTGGGTAGCGCACTGTACTTGGGATTTTAATAGGCTTTTGCTATTATTATTCCTAAAGAGGTTATTCAAAGTCTAATAACCTTGTTTCCTCTAATGTCTAATGCAGGCAATGATGCTATGACGTCAAATGCTACTCTTTATGGTAGTTTCTATTAGAAATATTATAATTATTATATATGAATGTGTCGAAGAAATAAATTTTTTTCAACATGTTTCTTTGGTTTTGTGGATAAAAGTCTTATTTATACATGTCTCGTATTCTTTCACTTATTATAAATAGAACTTTAATATTTTGTTAGTTTATAGATTTCATCAACAATTTCACTATAAAGAGTGCTTACTGCTTGATTGAAAATAATGTGTAACTTTTATAGCTATATAAATAAGTCTATTTGAAAATAGAAGGGTGATGAAAGGATTAGAGTTTTTATATCATAGCTTTCAATAATAAAAGTTAGTTCACTAACTAAACTATTGTAGTGACCAAAATGCTAAAAATACTAGTTTGCATTCTTAGAATAATTGAAATGGATATTGATTGTTCTCTATCAGGCTTTAAGTATTGGGTTTTTCAAATAATTTTCTAATTTAAACTTGTCACGGAAAAATGATTCATAATCGAATAAATATATTGATAATTGGGCATCATGTTCAAGCAATTTACATAGGATTCAAATAATTTTAAATAAACACTAGTTAAATAAAAATGAACAAATATAGTTGTCAAAATAATCAAACATACAATTGAAAAATATAATATGCGGGGCTCAAATACCCTAAAATACCATTTTATATAGGCCCAACCCTCAATTTATATGGGCTTAAATGAATCATCTTGATAGGCTCAACTTGACTTTAAATAGAGTTGTGTCACCAATAAAAGTTTACATAAATAGTAAGGAACGGACTTGTATTCTATAAAGGTACAAATTCAATTTCCATTGCCATTGTAAGTATTTATTTGATAGGTAATCTCATAAATTTCTATAAATATTTTCTGAGTCATAAGGCTATACTTTGATCTTATTAGGAGACCGATGAATCCACCTAAACTTTTTTATACAAAAAATAAATAAATAAAGAGTTGTGCTCTCATCTAGCAATAAAGCAAGTTGTAGCGGAATTATAAGAAATCATGATAGTTTTGGATAGCAGGTTGTACTCTTTCGCTAGGATGGATAGTAGTGCTTTGAAGCTAAAAGGTAAGATGTTTACAAAGGTCTCATATTAGTTTGGGATTAGGGTTCAAGTTATTTTTTAAATCTAAAACTTTGATTGAAACGCTATTGAATAGAGGCAATACTTAGCTTGGTACTTATTCAGACCCAAAGCATGATGGGGTATAGTTGAGATTTGATGATACTTTAGCTTTAACAATGGATGTTTTAACTAAGTCCCTCCCTTTTTACATATGTATCCGTCTCATCTTCAAACTTCGATTACCAAAGAGTGTAAAAAAATCAATCCCCATAGCCCAAACTTGAACCCTCTATCATTTAATACCTGACGGAAGAACCCAAGTCATATATATGTATATTATGCGTGGAAAGAACAAGATCCGGCGTACAGCAACCAAAATAACAAAATAGGTTAAATTATCACTTCATATGATCACCAGATTTCTAATACAAGTTCAAAAGTAAACGAACCTCCAAAACACGCCAAAAACAGGTTATAACTATCAAATTCTACACTACCGAAGTCAGGCACAAAACCCTTCAAACACAAACATAAACGTCAGAATCTATATCCCACTGGCATACCAAGCTTGTCCAAACGACCAGAACCTGGATAGGCTTTGCTAGTGAAGTTTGCGTGCAATGTATTTTCTCTCTGCGTTGTCAATCCTTGAACTGAATACCTATTAGATGAACTAGACCTCTCATATTGATGAGGCCTTTGCTTTGGAGCACTCATTGATCTGACCTTTGCCTTTGAAGATTCAGTGTAAGCCATGTAGCTTGGGTAGTCAGAATAAGAACTCAGACAGCTTCTCGAGTCGTCGCTTCTGCTAGGTGCAAAAGGACTACTACTATTTTTGAGGCCATTGTCCCTTGAGGAGACAGAAAAGAGTTGAGGACTATGACAACGCCTTCGTCGTATGAAGACATGCTATGACCCGATTGATGAGTTTTCGAGTCCTTTGTAGAAGAGAAACTTTGGCTGTGATTATCACATACTGAAGGATAGTTAATGGAGGTAAAGAGGTTTCGGCGTGTTGGTGGAGTGAAGTGTTGTTTTCCAGAATCAATCTCGAGAATCCTATTGCTTTTATCGTCATCCCAACATTTATCTTGATTCCCACCATGGATCTGAAGATGGGACTTGGACGCATTTCTCTACAATGTAAAGAAGCTTCAACAATTAGGCAAATTATATCTGATAATTCAGTTAATTCCCACCTATTGGGGAAGGGATTGCAAGAAAATAGAATCTAGATTCTTCTCTACTTAAAAGATTCATGTAAAAAGAGAAAGGAAATCGAGGATCTCTCAGGTGATTCTGTGGTAGAGAAGAGAATAATCTGCCCGCAAGAAAATACCTTGAATGATGATGAATGATCAAATTTCATGCTCTTGGATCTGATCGGGCTTTCCAATTTGTCTGGTGTTGCTGGTCCCTATAAAATTGAAGAGATTCGGGGAATTACTAATCACCGATTGATGATCATACAAAAATAAAGCCAAACAACATCCGTGTTTTGACTATCAAAACTCGATAATATTCAATTTAATTTGTTGTATGCTACAGCAACACTATTTTCATTTAACAGCGGCATAAACATAAAATCACTAGCTTTTCAAGCATTGTAAATGTAAAGTGTTCAATTCTCATAGTCAAACAAAACCGTGCACCTAACGCCTGTTTAGAAAAAGGGACGCTAGGAAAACTACAAATAAGAGTAAACTTAAGGAATGAACAGCTAATTTAGCTTACATTGTAGTCTGCTCTAGATGACTTAGAATTTGAAAATGGTGTCTGTAGAATTGGTACTCGCCCAGCACGGACACGTGCCTGTACTCGAACAATAGCATGTACTCGATGCAACCACTCTGCTGTTCGCTTCCTATCGATATGACCTCTCACCAATGCCTGAAGCTTCACCAATCCTTTCAAAGCCCTAAGAGCTCTTCTTGCCTACACAGTTTCAACATGGAAAGGAGGTGAGCAGAACTTCAAACAGTATTGAAAAGGTCACTTAGTTCCAAACATGTCTTAAATTCATCACAACAGTTACCTTCATTAATCAACCTGAAGTTAAATCATGCAGTTAGGAAGCTCTTTATTTATTACTACCTCCAGCCCAAATAATAAAAACTAGCTCACTTTTTTTAATAGATTAAAAAAGCTAAATTAAATCAGTTAATTAAAACTAAATATAATCCCTCAAAACAAATTCATATTATATACTTTTTAATCTAACAAAATTAGTTAATTAGCTTTTATATTAAGTTATAATTAATTGATTTATTTGGCTTCTTTAACCTATCCACAAAAATCATCTAGTTTTTATATTAAAAATTGAAGTTAATATAACAGCTAATTGACTAATTTGAATAAATTAAAGAATATATAATATGAATTCAATTTGAGAAGTTGAATTAGACTATAATTAACTCATTTATTTAGTTTCATTAATATATTCAAAAAAAAATAATTAACTCTTACAATAAGGACTAGAGGGAGTAAAGAGAAAGGAAATCGAGGATCTCTCAGGTGATTCTGTGGTAGAGAAGAGAATAATCTGCCCGCAAGAAAATACCTTGAATGATGATGAATGATCAAATTTCATGCTCTTGGATCTGATCGGGCTTTCCAATTTGTCTGGTGTTGCTGGTCCCTATAAAATTGAAGAGATTCGGGGAATTACTAATCACCGATTGATGATCATACAAAAATAAAGCCAAACAACATCCGTGTTTTGACTATCAAAACTCGATAATATTCAATTTAATTTGTTGTATGCTACAGCAACACTATTTTCATTTAACAGCGGCATAAACATAAAATCACTAGCTTTTCAAGCATTGTAAATGTAAAGTGTTCAATTCTCATAGTCAAACAAAACCGTGCACCTAACGCCTGTTTAGAAAAAGGGACGCTAGGAAAACTACAAATAAGAGTAAACTTAAGGAATGAACAGCTAATTTAGCTTACATTGTAGTCTGCTCTAGATGACTTAGAATTTGAAAATGGTGTCTGTAGAATTGGTACTCGCCCAGCACGGACACGTGCCTGTACTCGAACAATAGCATGTACTCGATGCAACCACTCTGCTGTTCGCTTCCTATCGATATGACCTCTCACCAATGCCTGAAGCTTCACCAATCCTTTCAAAGCCCTAAGAGCTCTTCTTGCCTACACAGTTTCAACATGGAAAGGAGGTGAGCAGAACTTCAAACAGTATTGAAAAGGTCACTTAGTTCCAAACATGTCTTAAATTCATCACAACAGTTACCTTCATTAATCAACCTGAAGTTAAATCATGCAGTTAGGAAGCTCTTTATTTATTACTACCTCCAGCCCAAATAATAAAAACTAGCTCACTTTTTTTAATAGATTAAAAAAGCTAAATTAAATCAGTTAATTAAAACTAAATATAATCCCTCAAAACAAATTCATATTATATACTTTTTAATCTAACAAAATTAGTTAATTAGCTTTTATATTAAGTTATAATTAATTGATTTATTTGGCTTCTTTAACCTATCCACAAAAATCATCTAGTTTTTATATTAAAAATTGAAGTTAATATAACAGCTAATTGACTAATTTGAATAAATTAAAGAATATATAATATGAATTCAATTTGAGAAGTTGAATTAGACTATAATTAACTCATTTATTTAGTTTCATTAATATATTCAAAAAAAAATAATTAACTCTTACAATAAGGACTAGAGGGAGTAAACAGCTTTGACATTGCGTAAGCCGGAAATAAATAGCATAGACAAGGCATCATACCAACCAAACCAACTAAGAGACAACACTTGAGCAAATTTTGAACAAAATCGCCACCATATATAAAAATTCAAATGAACATTATAGTATGCCTGTACCTTAAGTTATAGCAATGTGCAGTCATCGACAAGCCCCACATTTTAAATTGGAAAAGCCATAGGGGTCCACACGTGGAAACACCCTCACAGCACGGCTCTTTCACACACGTGTCTGCCCCATTAAATCCCAAAACCAAAGGTTAATACTTCATACTTGGCCCCACAACCCACTAGGTCCCAGAATGGGAAAGAATTATTCTAATCAAGTAGGCAACTACACATGCAGTAGACCACCGTCGCCCACTGGGTTATTCATAAAATTCTCCTCCAACCTAATCCATATATGAATTATGAATATGACAAGAAAATAACATTTATAAAGTTCATTGAAGGGGTGGACCTTTCAATTCTATTTAAATTATTTTGAATGTTAGCTCACAGTTGAGTGGTTGTATTCTTTTCTATTAAATATTGATTTGCCCCTAGAGGACCCATGAATTTTAGAATATGTTCGTGAGAATTAAATTTCGTTAATGCTAAGAAAATTTTCCATAAGATGACTACTCAAACGGTATTAGATCAAGATTTATTTTTTCTCTTGGAAAACATCAAATGAAACATTATAGAATATGAAGATTATGCCTAGGCAATCAAAACAGAGAAAAGGATTTTCCTAAACCCAAAAAAGGAACGCGGTTTTGGGTTCTAAAAAAGACAATCACACTAATACCAAACATTAACCATTATGTCAAGAAAATTAGGGAGTAAAAAATATTAGGAGAAAAAAATCCTCAAAAAGTAGTAATTTTTTTACCATTTTTGAAAGTTTTTCTTCCTAGTACCTCCACCTATTTTCTTCCCACTTTTCTCCCCATTGAAACATAGCCTAACAGAAAAATACACCATTGATGTTGTTACTAAGCGATCCTTAGAGGGCAAACACAAACAGTATTGAAGAGCAGAGATCGTCTATTAATTATGAAAACGCTATCACAGAGGAAATGGAAGCTATGGGCGCAGTTCACTAAGCACCAAGGTCCGTCACAAGAATACAGTACTAATTAATGGTGGGCTCAGTATAGAACAGGGAAACTCTAGCAAAACTTTCGAGGCAATGAGTTTTGAGTCAAGCGACATAATAAAGAAGACAGCTCAACAAAGAAAAAGAAATAGAAGGAAATTGGCCTTCTCATTTTCTGAACAACAGAATGAATACACAAAAAAGACAAGGTCCTGCAAATAATCCAAATCTGCAAGGCAGCCCAGTCATATCGTTTTTAGAAAGTAAAACTAGCGAGTTTCTGTTTAGCATCTTCCATTTCTAAGGATGGATTCCACTTCGCAAGTAATACAGGCATATAAAATCCAAAGATAGAATCATTTCTAATACTAATTATATATGCAAAATTACGACATCGTAATAAACGTTTGCTATTATTATTTTTTAAGTATTGTTCTCTTTCTTGACCTTTCTCAGATCGAAATGAGTGGGGGGGAAATCGCATTTTCGGAAAACGTACAATAAACTATCCATGGTTGGCGTGATTTTGAGTAACTCAAATAGCAAGAAATTAGTTATATGCCAATCCCTGTAAATTCGACGTGATTTTCGTTGTTGAACAGAAAATCTATCATTAACGAATCAGTTAGAGGTGAAGGAATTGAAAATAAACAATAACGGAAAACGGAATAATAATGGATACTAAGCACTAACCAAACAGCCTCGAAAAGCGGCTTGAATTTTGATGGCTGCCCATTCCTCCCGAGTCCCGAAGCTCTCAGGGCACCAGCCGCTGCTCGTAAGTCTGAAAGCGGCGGCGGCAGCTTCCGCAACAGCAGCCTTAGCAGCAGCAACCGTCATTACGTGCTTGTCAGGGTACACGCCGTCGATGTGCCCGGACGATGGAACCGCTTCCACTCTGAACGCTGTGTGGTGAACGTCGGAGGATTTAGTAGTGCCTGATTCTCTGTAAGATTTGACGAAGCTCCACCGGCGTTTGTCTTTGAGTGGTTTTGAAGCTAAGCCAGGGTGTAGAGTGGACGGAGACAGCGCCTGTGAAGACGGAGATTCTGACTTCTTGAGACCAAAAACAGAGCGAAACCATTTGGATGCCTTGCCCATTGTTTCGGATTGAACAATGCTTTCTGAGCTAAGAGTGAAGATTTTCACTTGAAAGTTGAAGAATGAGGAAGCATTTGAGAGCGAAAGAGGTCAGAGGAGTGGAAGCGGGAAAGAGGAGAGGACGGGTTGAGGGGAATGAGTTTGTGCGAGAGAGAGAGAGAGAGAGAGAAAGCTCCGTGCAATGAAATTTCGCTTTACATGATATGGACGCGCTGAACATTGTGGTCTGGGAAGCTCACTCACATCATTGATCATACGTGTCCTTTTTATTTTATTTTTCAGGAAGCAGAATACCCACTTTGGCTCATTCTATTTCCTTTTGGTAAGCAAAATCGGAATATTTTTGTCGTTTTCTTCTAGCGTAATTGTGAAATGTGCACAATGTTATAATGCTTGAGGTAAAAAAAAAATAGCGTAATGGTATTAGGATATGGCAGATTAGTCAAAGCAGCCTCTATTCCCTATTCAAAAAATATATATATTATATTTTATATTTTAATATCCGATTTTATTTCATAAAATTTCTAATTATTTTAGATTAGATTTAGGAGAATTGGATATAAGTGGATTAGGAATATACAAGTCAAGATGTCATATTTATGTTGTAAAAAAATTCTATAACTATAAATTTCTAAAATAATATTATATTCATATATCTTTAAGAGTTAAATAATATTTATAATCCACTAAAAATAAGACAACAAAAAGATAATAATTAAAGTCTTAAAATCTATTATATATAAAAAAAAAATTGAAGTTTAAGTGGTTTATAATTTTAACTTTATATCAATTTTTCCAATATTGACAAAAATAAAGTATATGAAAAAATAAAATAAACAATTATAATTTGTCATGTAATTATATGATGATTAGTAAAGCTAAAAAAAAAGAAAAAATTAATATAGTTATAAATATTAAAAGATACAACTTATCTATTTAACTAATCATATTTCTAAAATGACCCTCTAGCCACTAGTAATTATCATATTCTCCTTTTTAAATATAGCATCTAGGGGAAAAAGTAAAAAAAATAAAAGAAATTGTGTTCATGGGCAGGGCAGGGCAACCCCATATCTGGTGCCTAGTCTAAAAAAAGCATGAACAGTATTTTACAACCCAATACCTAACCCTGCCCTATATTTATTGAGTTGGGCAAGGCTATTTTATTGCGAGTTCGAGTGGGCATATCGAGCCACAGACTTCATGTACACCCCTAACATATATGTGCTCAATATAGTAATATGACATATTTATAAAATATTTATATTATTTTTTATTTTTAGTTCAGTTATAAATTTATTTTAAAATATGAGTAAAATTTTTTATTAACCTAAATTTTATGAGGGACTCTAGAGACACCTAATTATAGAATAAATTTATATTTTAATTCAATGATAATACCTAACACACTATATAAATGACAGCTAATTGTCTCACTAGAACACCTAAAATAAAACTTAACCACACGATTTTTTATTTTATACGTTAAGATATAAAGGCTTTTAGTAATTTGTTCTTCTACACTTGAGTATTATGGGCTTGAGCTCACTATCTCTTTCTAACATATCACATAATCAAAAAAAAAAACTTGAGGACTCATTCTAGCAATATATCAACCACTTGAAATATAAGTTACTTTGTACATCACTTCTTTAGGAACCCTTTCTCTTGTGGAACTCATATTATAAGTATTTTTTTCTTATGATTATACATCTGAGTCACTCAATACTGAACAATAAGACAAGCCACCAGTCTCTGATGCATTTCTCACTATTGCATAAAAAAATTCCTTTCAAAATCCTTCTAACAAATAAAGAAAAAATTTATCTCGAATTATTGATTAAAACTAGTTGACTTATGTAATATATATATATATGTGTGTGTTTATATATTTCTCTAACCAGAAAATATAAATTAACAACTAATGAAGTGAACTTATCATGCTTTGTATTATGAAAATATAACTAATGGCAAGTGAGAATCAATCATATCATCTATTACATAAAAGAGACACTGATGAGAAGAGTAATAAAAGACAAGTATCATAAACAATAAATATAAATACATATATAAATATGTAGTACACAAATATAACCTACTTACATACATTCATACATAGTATATAAGATTCTACAACATTTAATTTACTATTATGTAGTGCAAAACTATAAATACTAAGCAAAAAATCACATATGTTAGTATGAAAAGGTGTATATGGACAATAATAGGTTATGTAAATTTAGCAACTTACATTTCTAATTTTTCATATTTATTTTTATTTGTTTAGTAGTGCTCTATCGATTTTTTCTATATCATTACTCATTCTTCTTGTAATTCACTTAATTCTTTTTGTACTATGAGGAATGAGGGGAGAGCTATAAGGGTTAGTAGTAGAGGGTTAATGTCTCAATTCTCTTAGTTCTATAAAAAAAAATACTAAAAGTGACAGGCAGTGAGAACCTAGATAGATAAATTTATAAGAGATGGGGATGAAAGGGTGGAAAGAGAAGAGGAGGGTGAAAGTATAGTTTTTATTTCCTCTATATGATAAAAGAACACTGGTCCTCCACCAAACAAGGAACATTGTGAAAAACTTGAAGAATTGTTTTTGACTAGAACAAATTTGAAGTATTATATAAAAGAGTAGATAAGAAAACGGGAGCAAAAGAAAAAGTAAGTTCATAGTGGACAACTAATAAGTATACCTAGTCCACTACTTGAGAAGATAACAATAATTCAGAAGAAGCCGATGAAAATGCATACCAGATTTATAATTGTAGGGTAAAGAAACCTTAACACTAGAAACAAATTAAAATAATAGTGGAAAAGAGTCACACCTCACTAGTAGAGAGATTATGCCTACAGGAAAAAGAGATAAACGAATCCAGAAGAAACAAGATGAAGCAACCCATAAGAAACAAGATAAAAGAGTAGACCGATTTGCGAGTTGTGACTAGAATTGACTATTAAAGTTGCATGTATTGTAACATCAAATGGTAAAGTTGAGATATTAAAAAAAATCATAGGTATACTTGTTTGATTATGTAAAAATATTATCTCTTCTCTCTAAATTCCTCAAATTTAGAGGGAAAATTTCACAAAAATATCCCTTCCCCTTAACATTTTTTGGAACTCAGAGGGAGGCTCCAAAATACCAAACACCCTATACCAAACGAATTATAAGGCTCTAACTTAGAGCGTGTTTGAGGAAATGTGCTCTCCTACACTCGTTTTATTCGAAGGAAACTCAAGAGACCATTTGATACAAGGGATTTGGAGGAGAAATTTTTTTGAGTTTTTTTTTAGTTTTAAAAAATAAAAAAGGTGGGGTTAATAGTTTTTAATTAATTTGTTTATCTATTTATCTTATATATTTTCTTTATTAAAATGTTATAAACCTTCTTCTTCAATCTTTTTTAAATTTAACTTAAATTTTTTTTTTCACCCTTCCCTTCTAAATCTGTCAGACCAAATAATCTTTATAGGAAAAAAAGTCACATAGATTGATGCAACTAATGTTAGTTAGGACTTGGCAAACTAATAATTGTTTTTTCCAAAGAAAAACTGGCTTCTTTTGATTTTGGAAAAATAGGAAAAAGGCCTTTGGAATCTTAAAAAAGTTATTAACATGGTAAGATTTATTTTAAAAAGAAAATTATTAATATGATATCATATTAAACAGAAATTAAAAAAAAAAAGTTGTATAACATATTATATCTATACAATTACCAATTACTCCTTACCTTAAGGGGGAAATCTATTTCATAAAAATTAAAAAATTAATTAAATTTAATTAATTTATCTTACATTCAAATATCCTGTCAAAAATATCTTAATTTAAATAATTTGATAGTCCCTTGTAATTTCTCTGTCAACAGAGAATATGGTATTAAGATTAATATTTGAAAATTTTAAAAAGTCTGTTTTATAAATATGAAATTATTTAGTTTCGGCTTTTAAATGCATTTTGGAAAAAATGTTAGATATTTTTCAAAAATCAAAAGTAAGGTTTTGGAACAAGCTTGTAAAAACCGAACTTGGTTTTGCAACCATACATTTCAACTTCAAAATCTAAAACCAAAATTAATTTTTATTTTTTAAAAAAAATGAAAGCTTTATTGACCTTTGTTTACTCAAATAAAACCGTTTTGAAAAATGAAAAATTCTCATATAAGAAGGATATACACTTACATACGTAAACATCATCTTGCATCGGGAAACCAATTTCACTAGAAGTAGAGGCAGAAAAAACTGTGAAGGTATGGTAAAGTCACCTCAAAAAGCATTAAATAAATTAAATATTTAGAAAACAAGACGGCTGATGGTGATTGATTGCTGACACAAAATATCGGTGATGGTACGGATCACACATTATCCTCGCTGAGATCTATCTTCGACACATTTTCCTTCTCAGGTCAATCCAATTTAAATCCCATTCTCTGATTTAAGAATTATTAGTTTATTAAAAAAAAAGAGGAGAAAAACAGAAAAATGAAGATCCCTCCGAATGCCCAAAGCTCTTATCAGAAATCTGAAAGATTCAAATGACGGTGAAGTTTCGAGGACTGATATGGGATTAGATATATTTACAAAATTACTTTATTATCCCTCTGCAGAGAATCTCATTCTCTGCTGATCGTTGAGCCCACGGAATGCCCATCGAACAAATGCAATGTATGGGAAATTAGCACTAATTTTTTTAGTTTTATGTTTTTTTAAAACATAATAATATAAAATCGAATTATAATCACTAGGAATTCTAAAATATTTTCAGTATAATTTTGTATCCTAATTTAATTCTTTTAGGTGCTAGATTTTTTTAAAAATTAGTTTATGATATAAGTACTAATGAAAACATAATTTAAAGTACTTGATATAACAAAAGTTAATTTATGGTACTAAGAATTAGTTAAGAATAATTAATGTTATTGGAAAAAATACTTTAATATGATGAATAGATTAAAAATTAATTTAAGACATCAAATATTATTAGAAAATTACTTTTATTGAGTGTCACTGAAAAATAATTCAAGTACTAAATACAATTTAACCCAATAAATAAATAGTGAGTATATTATAATTTTATATTATTATATCTTTATAAAAATAAATAAACAAAAAATTAAAATAAAATAAAAAAATTATATAATTAAGTTGGATTTAGTATTTCAAAATATTTTTTAGTATAACTTATTATCTTAATTTAATTTTTAGTTATTTTTTTGTATGAATTTAATTTTTAGTTCGTGATGTTAAGTAGTATTTAAAAAATATGCAGGATTTGGAGAATGAGCATTCCCGTAAATTCGATGAGCAGAAAATGTGGACTCCTCTGCTTAAAGCAAACAATTGTTTATCGCAGGAATACTTCGATACAATCAAAGAGCTAAAATTTGGCAATGAGGTGGTTGTCCACGTAGAAAGATGGGTAGGAAATAATATCGTCAAAGAAAGTGATCGTTGAGGCAATAGAAAGGGTTTTTGAGTTGTACATTGATAGGTGAGAAGGAGAGTAAATCAACAAAGATGAGATTGAGGATAAAATGAGTATTGAAGAAGGATCAATATTTGAATTTAGGGTTCCTCCATCAAAGGCACAATTGAATTATGACTTGCTCATCTCGTTCTAAAATTACTTTTAATATATTTTATATAGATTAAAAAAATTAAAATCTTTTTAATTATATTATAAAATTTAATAAATGTTTAATTTTAATTTTATTTAATATATATTATATACATAGAAATAAAATTAATATAATAATAAATAAAAGATAAAATAGTAAAATTATATAAAAAATATTCTAACAACCTTAAAAATATCACAAAAATAAATTTTCCCTTTGAGGAGTAGTATGTCACCAGGTTGCTTTATTTTTGTCATTTTTTAAACTGAAGTTGTTAGTTCGTTGAATTGTTATTGTGATTCATACGTATTATTATCACAATCGAAAACTTATCATTAGGTTATGCATAAATGGAGTTGGATAAAATAATTTTCCTATCCAATATTCTGTTTAAAAAATATATGGGTTATATTTTATAATTTGATACCCAACTCAATCATATAAAAATCCTAACAATTTTAGGTTGGACATGAGTGGGTTGGGCATGGGTGAGTTGGACATGCTCAAATCGTGATGTCATACTCATATTGTGAAAAAAATCTGTAATTATAAATTTCTAAAATAATACTATATTCATATGTTTTCAAGAGTTAAATAATATCTATAATTCACTAAGAATAAGAGAATAAAAATAATAATTAAAATCTTGAGATTCATTACATATAAAAAATAAGCGTTAAAATCTAAATAGTTTATAATTATAACTTTGCATCAATCTCCCCAATATTGACAAAGATAAAGTATCTACAAAAACAAAATAAATAATTATAATTTGTAATGTAATCATATGATAATTAATAAAGTTAAAAAAAGAAAAAAAATTAGTATAGTTATAAATATTAAAATATACAACTTACCTACTTATATTTTTAAAATTACCTTATAGTCACCAGTAGTTATCATATTCTCCCTTCTAAGATAGAGAAAAAATAAAAAAAATAAAAGAAAGGATGCTCATGGACAGGGAAGAACAGCCTCTATATTCAGTGTCTAGCTTAAAAAATATATAAACTGTATTTTATAACCTAATATCTAATTTTATTTTATATTTATTAGATTAAATAGATTATTTTGTTTATAGGTTAAACAGAATATATTGGGCCACCATAAGCATAAAATAGTTGTCAATAGCTTTAATTTGTCTTGCTTTAGGAGGAGTACTCTCATTTTGAACAAAACTGTCATTTCAAATATATAGGATCCAATTTTAAAAGGAATGAAGTGGAGTGGGTAGAAAGAGGATCCCATATCAAACTACCAAATCTGTATGTCAGAGTTCCCACTTTGCCTTCAACATGTGCAGCTGCCGCCTGCTTGCTTGGCATTTTTTGTGGACAGTAAAAGCGGTCATCAAAACGTCGTAGTCTGCCCCCACGCGCATACTCGTTTCCCAATTTAGTGCGTATTTTTGAAGAGTAACCTAAGTTTTAAATTTAAAATTTAAGATAAAATTTAAAATTTTAAAAATAAATAATTATATTTATTTAAACGAATTTTTAAATTAAATTATAATTTAAAATTAAATTTTTAGATAAATTGATCAGAGTAACTTATAGAATAATAAAATAGCTTATAAACTAATAAATTATTATATTACTCATACTTTTTCTTATATACTCTCTCATTTTTTCTACTTTTTCTTATACCCATTCTCCTACTTTTTCTAACATCATATCTCTTACTTTTTTTTATAACATTTCTCATTTCTTTTCTTATACCCTCTCTCTTCTCTCCTTATATTTCTTATCTCTCCTCATTTAACACTCATATATTTTTTCGTAATTTACTAATAATAAAAGTACTTCTATAAATAACTATCCAAACACTTATTTATTCAAAACTATTTTTTTTATAAATTTTTATCTAAAAGCTATTTTATAAAAACTGTCCAAAAATCTTTTTTTTTATAATTTTTTTTAAACTCTTATCTAAATAAGTCTTTATTTCAAAATTTTCTTCCCTTGTCTCACCAAGTACAAATTATATTTTACTATTTTTATATGATATTATAATAACCTCTAGGAATCTTTGGTACTTTCAATTTTAGATTTTATGATTGTATTTCAATAGTACTTTAAACTTAGAATTAGTATAAAAAATTAGCAATATTTCTTTTATCTCTCCTATTATAAAGTTCTATTAAGTGTCTGTTAAGCACCTTGATTTAAAAAGGTTTTTTAGCAAAATATTAATTTAGAGAAATTTTAAATAAATAGTTATATTTTTTCAAAAGTAATTTTAGCTAAAACTATAGTTTAAAACTAAGGTTTTAAATAAGTTACTAAAACTAACTTTTGGAACAGTAAAAGAGTTTATGGACTATCTAATTACTATCTTACCTCTACTTTTTCTTACGCTATCTCTCATCTCTCCCCTCTCCCCTCTCCCCTCTCCCCTATCTCTTTTCTCATCTATCTTCTCCACTATATTTCCTTTCTCCTCTCTCTTCTCTCTCCTCTCTTCTTTACACTCTCACCTCTCTACTATTTTTTCTCTATTATCTCTCATCTCTCTTACTTTTAATCAAATCATACCATTTTTAGTAATTTACCAATATAAAAAGTGATTATACTCCTAATCATTCAAACATCTCTATTTTTAAAATCTATTTTTCCTAAAATTTATTTTCTAAAATATATTCTTCCTAAAATTTATTCTTCAAAAACTAATCCAAATATGCCCTAAACCTAATCAATGAACTTATAAAACCCTTCAATTTATATATGATTCAACTTAGGTATTGTAGACATTCCCACATTTACACCCTTAAGCATTTTAACTTCCCCATATAAGAATGTTTTCAATAAAAATCGTTTGTTGTTGGATATCTCTACAGGTTTCCAAATTAATCTCGCTAATACATATAATTCAGAAGAATATATGAGTGATTCATATACAACATCGTTTTTTACTTAACAAAAGGGCATGCTGGATCCTGCGTGTATATATATAGATAGATAGAAAAATAAACCCATAGCGAATATATTTTCTATCTACTGGAAGGATATCAACTCATATGGTCATGTGCTATTTTGTTCTTAACTCATACTAACTCTCTCACTCCAATCGTTACTTTTCTTTCTAATTATGTTAATGGTCCTAGATTATTGGTTGATAGAGAATCAAAGTGGATTTACCAATAAATCACAAAAGGCTATGGTTCTTAAATATAATTTCTTAATTTATTGATAAGTAATTTGCGGGATCATGCGCCTTTTTTTATAAACGATTTTCGGCTAGCCTAACACCAACTCTTCCATATATTTTTTGCTGGAAAGTGATGGTGAAACATTAGATTATGAGATTCATTCAAAAAGAGCCTAGTAATTTCTACTGATGACTAAGAGAATGTCGATGCTTAGGACTTTTTGATGGAGCTGAAGTAGGTAAAACAATACTCGTTATGGAATGGATTAATAACATTGCCAAAGCTCATGGGGGTGTATCCATATTTGGGGGAGTAGGTGAATATACACGTGAGGGAACCGCCTTATACACTAGCTACAACATGTGAAATTGATGCATATGAATATTGTGTTCAGCTTGAAATACAATCATAAAGTTGAAAGTACCATAAATTCCTAGAGGCATACCATCCTGATTCAAGTCATAATCTATATGGGATTTTCAAAGTTATTAATATAAGGTAAACCTCGAAGAATTACAAATGAATGTGCAAAAAAACTATTTGCATTTTAAACAATATATCTCATTCAAATTTCACACTAAACTTTTGATATATGTTTATCCTATTATTAATCGAAGGATGAGAATATTAAAAAAAGTAAAGTAATTTTTGATTGGATAATAAATAAATTTGACCGCTACTATAAAGAGTACCATACCCTTGATCATGAAATAACAATTGCTTGTTGAACCTTGTGAATTGCGTGAAAACCCAATTGGGACATTGTAGAATAGGCCAAACCTATCTTAATATCCTTTTGAACAAGAGCTAAAGTAACTCCTAATACTATTGTTATTATTCCTATGAAAGCTATTCCATTCATTATGGAAGGTATAACTATGAAAAGAGGAAGAAAGAGAAGATGTGTACGAACGAGATATCCAGCACCAAGAAGAAGGAACAGGATTGAATAGAGGAACTTTTAAACATATAGCGATATGATGGTATGAACATGATACCAAGGCAAACCTATGAAAATACCTCTTATATCAATAAAAAATGAATACTTTGTAACTTTATTGCACTGTAAAAAACTATACTATGGACCCTCTCTTTTTAGTGGATTATCTCGGGTAAAAGATTAATATTTGTTCTAATTTTTCAATAATAATGTAAGAATTCTATTCGTAGGAACAAAAGAAGCAGATTTATTTTATACCCAATAAGTAAGAATACGCAATGGTGGAGGTGGGTTGACTGTATTTTGTATGAGTGTTTATATATTTATATCAGTGAATGTAGACATATTTGTTCATCACTCAAAGAACCTATTTGTAAGAAGAGATTGGATAGGGATAGATATAGATCGCACAAGGAATCAAATTCTATTTTAAGTTAGGGAAGGGTCGAAAAAACCTTTGTATACAGACTCTTGAAAGTATATGAGCACTCTGGCATAGGCTTCAGGTAATTTCACGAAGAAAAAACTACTTGAATAAAGAGCAGAGTTAATTAAAATACAGACCAAACTAAAGATATTAAACATAACAAACATTTTGTTCTTTAAGATAAACACTAAGCAACAGTCGGACTAGTGGGGAATGTTGAGATAAATTCAAAAATTTTGGGTAGAGCCAGATCTAAATGCTGGCTAGGTAGGCATTTTGTAGTAAGAGGAGTAGTTATGAATCCTGTAATGAAAATCTTTTTTTCCAAATTGGATGTGGAAAAAAAATACAGAAATGAAAATTTTGGATTATACAGATGAAAAGAAAAAAGAGGAAGAAAGGCGTTTATAAGAAACACTCAATTCTCGATGCTCTTACTACAATTAAGCGATCCTTTTCAGATAATTAGTCTAACCCAAGGATAGCTATAATGTCATGATATTATAATATATAAAATAAAAACAAATCTAATAAAAAATATATACACTAAAAAATATATACAATTATATACAATAGTATCAAATACTATCTTTGTAATATATACAATAGTGTAGATTTCTAAATTCTCATATAGCCCTCCCGAAATTCCTTGCAGAGCCTGTTGAATCATTTTTATAATCGTATATGAGATTTTCACTTCATATGGCTCTTCATTCAATTATTTCAAAGTCATTGGATCCTTTTCCTCGTTCTAGAATCTACCTATTATTCCCCTTTGTCCTGAAGAGTAACTAGGACCAATTCAGTCATGTTTTTATGTTCTAATTGAACACTTTCATTTTTTGATTATTCTAGAAGGAGAAGATTATTCTTTTTACCAAACATATGTGGATCCAATTAGGATTGAACTACTGACATCTGCCACAGGGTAAACTATCGCCTCTTAGGCCCCCGACTGATTCTACCATAGAAGCCAACAATAGACAATAACTCCCCTTAACATAGCTTACAACTATCATCATACTGTTCTCTCTAAAGAGCAACTCTTTTCAAAATCTCAAAACGTAAAAATTAATTAAAAATACATTACTATTTTTTTCTTTTGGGGTTCAAAGGAAAGGAAGAGGGGGATATACTATACTATCATATTAAACTATATTTAATCCTTTATACTATTAAATACATAAATAGAGGGCGTAGGACGAATAGGAAGAATCGAACCCACGTATTCTTTTTGCCTCTTTTTGGCAAAGAGAAATTTTACCATTCGATTTATATAATTATATAAATATTAATATATTAATAAAGTAATATAGAGATAAGATATAAATATGAATATGAAATTAAATAAAAAAGAAATGGCCCTTTTCAATTGGAGAGAGATGGCTGAGTGGACTAAAGCGTCATATTGCTAATTTGTTGTATGAATTTTTCACGGTGAGGGCTCGAATCCTCTGATAAACTTTGATTTTCAGCTAGCTTAGCACCAACTCTTCGATATATTTCTTGCTGGAAGTATCCCTGATCCCCTTGATAACAAGTGAGACCAAATAATTCAATTAGCATAGTTGCTAAACCATATCACATAGTTCCAACGAATCTTTTCTATTTTTTTATTGTATTCTTTGTGTGCATTCGGTCAAGCCTCCTTTTTTTGTTTTTAAGATTTATTTTTTGGAAAGATTATCCTTGTCTTTGTTTATGTCTTAGATTGGAACAAATTACTATAATTTGTCTACGTCTATGAATTAGAATTTTGAAAAGAAATATTGCATTTCAGAAACCAAAACATTAAAGATTTTTTATTAAAAAAAGCCAATTCAAAAATAAAATAAAATCAGGTCAATTTTCTATTAAACAGTTCAAAACATTAACAAATATAAGTTTATACTTCTATCTCATTTTGATATCTCTAGAAAATTTCTTCTCTATGCATCAAATTAAACCACACGCTCCACCGCTTGTGCAGGCTCCCGTTAATTCATTTAAGTTTCATTATTGTGAATGTACTATCCATGCGGGATACTTAAAGCGTTAGCTACAGCACTACATAGGTTGATACTAAAAAACTAGGATTGCACGTAATAAAATTTTGATATTCAACAACCCATGTTAAAAAATAATTGCAAAAATCTAACTTTTTATTAGATCTATTCATTTAATAAGTGATGATCCAATAGTTCTTACTCAAGGGATTTTTGGGTTTAGATTAAAGATTTTATTGAATCATCGTGGTTTTAGTATGAATATGAGTTTTTTTTAATCAATTTTATAGGGTCTTGACTAGAGAATTCCTATCAATAATAAAGAAGACAACAATACAGCCACATTACACACAAAAAAATAAAAAAATTTCCCACAACAAGTATTAATATTTTTATTTTTAATGTGTAATTAGTGGGGTAATCATTCAAATTCAAAACAAACTCGTTCCTCCCCCCTTATAATTGGAGCCACAAAACTCTATCCATTTATTAATTCAACCCAATTGTGAATTTATTTTTTTGCGAGCCAAGAATTCAAACACAGATTTAGGCTCGATCCAATAACAATGAAATATTCTTAGAATTTAGAGTATTCCAAATTGTATGAGAAAAATGCTAGAAGGAGAGAAAATATAAAATATATATATATATATATATATATATATGTGGTATATATATCCATGTATATTAAATTGTGAATACAAAAATGATAGAATTATTTCTGGTTGGACCAAATATTGGTTATACCTACAACCGAAATGGAAACAGTGTTTCATGGTTTAAAAATGCCGAATGCTGAATTATTCCTTGGCTTGGGCATGTCGCTGTTCTTGGTATCTTAACGGATGTCGGCTCAATTTAAAGGAAATTATGTGGAAGCTTTACAAAATTACTATGAAGCTATGCGATTGGAAATTAATCTCTGTGATCGAAGTTATATACTTTATAACATAGGCCTTACTACCAAAGTTTTTCAAAGAAGAGTTATCTAGGTTTGCTTTTGGCCTGGATCAACTTAAGTTAAATTTGTGGTCTAATTAAAAAATATTTTGCTTTAAACATAGGAGTTACTAAGAGTAAAATTTGGGAAATCATAGTCTAGTTGATATGAATTTTTTGAATCTATTTGACCTTAGAATTCTATACATAGACATAATTTTGAATTTATATTTATTTATATTAATAAAATTAAAAGAATATTAAATATCAATATATTTAAATATATTCAAATTTGGCATTCTATTCATTTTCTAATTTAAGATTCATATTATTTACTTTACTCATATTATTTATAATAATATATATATTTTAACTATATCTATATATATTTAACTTATATATTTTCTATTTTTTTAACTATATTTAGATCTATATTTCAAATTTTGTATTAATTATTAATTATAATAAATAAATATTTATATTTAAATTTAAATATTAATTGAACTTTAAAAATATAAAAATATTAATTCCCCCCAATTGAATAGGGCCCTTTCATTTTTCTTATTTCTTTTTTATTTAATTTTGTATTCATATTTTTATCTTATCTCTATATTACTTTATTAATATATTAATATTTATAAGATTATTTATATAAATATAATATATAATTATAATATAATAACTAAATCAATAATATTATTTTAATATATTTTATTTTAATATATTAATTTTATTACTTATTAATTTAAAATTTAATATTTAATATAATAACTTAATAGAATAAATAATTCTAATACAAATTGAATTCTAATAATAATAAATAATCTAACAAATAATGAATAAAAAATAAATAGAATTCTAATAGAAATTTAAGATTTTAAAATTCTAGAAATTCTAACATTCAAATTAATAAATTTAATTATTCATATTAAAATATAAATTAAAATATAAATTTAATATTTAATAATTATTGATATTTAATAGTTATATAAATTATATATAATAATTATATAATTATATTATATAATATGATTCTAAAAATTAATTAATATTAATTATTAGTAATTCTAATTAATTACTAGTTAATTATAATAATTATAAATAATTCTATATGCTATTTTTTTATTATTGTATTTTGAATTTTAGAATTCTAAAAATAAATAAAAAAATATTTAATTAGAAAATTTAAAAGATTATTAAAATAAAGTTATTATAATAATTT
Organism: Leucaena leucocephala; assembly: GCA_037074615.1. Taxonomy (NCBI): domain Eukaryota; kingdom Viridiplantae; phylum Streptophyta; class Magnoliopsida; order Fabales; family Fabaceae; genus Leucaena; species Leucaena leucocephala. Next base: position 8,799,882 of record CM073570.1, on the reverse strand, counting down.
TTATAGAATAATATTCTATTTATAGTTTGTAGAATAATATTTTTAGTAATTTTATTATTAGCATTAGAATTTAATTATTAATATTAGAATTTATAGAATAATAAATAAAAAAAACTTGTTTTTTAGCCCAACCAGGTTAGTACCTTTCAGGGCCTTTTTTGTTCTCATGAATTCTAGATAAAAATGATTTATTTGATCTAAAAAAAATACTTGTTATGTGATCCCTTATTACTTATCATAAGATAAGTAATAGTTAGAGATATGGATGATATGATTTAAACCTGTGACATTTTGTATCCAAAACAAACATGCTACCAAGCTGTGCTACATCGCTTCAACTTTTTGTTGTACTGTACTTTCCAAGTGTGCTTGTTCCCCCCTTCTTCCTTATTATGGCAAGTCTTTATGAAATGACTCTGATGAGAAGAAAAAAGAAGGGTAATTCAGTCTTATGGCTCTTCATTATTTACATATGGCTTTTTTTTTTCTAGGTGCCAATTTTGTATGGCATTTTAGTTTAATGTTTTATGATTTATGTTTCTTCTTTCATTTCCTTTTTGTTCGTTTCCAGAGATATATTTTCGGACTAAGAAAGCTGAAATGCTTGATGTTGCATATTAGAACTCATTAAAGCTCAATTAGCATCATTATGCTCGTTAAAAGGGCCCCATTTGATGCAATCATTGAATAAGGAACTAGCCATTGAATCTAGTGCATATATTTATTACTGCATAAACTTATTATATGTTATATTATATGATTATATAAAATTTATATGAAATTAGAATATATGTACATAGATACGTTTTATCTGCATAGCAGCTCATAAATGATTTTTCTTGATATCTAACATAATGAATGAAAGGGTCCTTGAAGAACCCTAGGGTGGACAAAAAATCCTTATCAAAGACTTCTACAAAATATTCTATTTTTGCATAGAAATATATTCACTAAAAAATGACTCCAGAAGATGTTAAGTAAAGGGCATTAGAAGGCTACTCTTCTTTTGGTCTAAAAAAATGAATTAGATACAATCAAAATTAAAAAATATAAAAACCTGGATCAAAATAGATATTTTTTTAATTTGATTATATATTAATTCAAAGAAAAAGAGGAAAAAGAGAGTTTTTCTTTTTTTTTAATTGAATGAAATTACACAATAAAGTTCTTAGTCTTATAATAATAATATATTTTTTATTAAATTAGTTTACTCAACTCAAGAGTTGTTCAATGAATCTGTTGATTTGGAATCACAAGATAAGTAGATGTCACAGATGATGAATAGATTTCTCACCTATGTCACTATATTTTTGTTCGTCTATAATGATTGATTGATGAATAAAAAACTTTCAATTGGATTTTTCAAGTGGTATTTTTGTTTATCTTCCTATCTTTCTAATGGAAACGTAGGTAAGTGCTTTTTAAACATATGTATAGAAAGAACATATTTCATTTAGCCTCTTCATGCCCACTATAGCTAGTTATTTCAGTTTTCTACTAGCAGCTTTAACTATAACCTCATATCTATTTATCAGTTTGAGTAAAATACGACTTATTTGATTTGAGATTATGAAATTAATTGAATGAACAATTCATAAAAATCAATCCTTTTGGGATATTCAATATATTCTATAGTTGTTTACTATGTCATTTTCCAATTCTGGGCCATTGAGATTCCCGGGCAATACAGATTAATATTCACTACTACAAAAAAGGCTTTCTAAATTGGTTGAAACTGGTATTCTACACCGGACAATGATCTGGTGTACCATGCAGAAAGTGTACACTTTTTAAATCGGGCGGTTCACTAGTGTAGAATTTAAATAGATCCCTTTTGAAATCAGGAGTAGAATTTACCAATATCTCCATAGGTTACGTGAATGGGGAGGTATAGATTAATGAATTTTTTACACTGTTGTGTTTACACCTGATGTAGAATAATTCATTTTCTACACTTCACCATAAAGACAACCGGTGTAAATGTTGTAATATTTATATATTGTTTCTAAACCTGCCAATATTATTTGTTCAATTTAAATGTATTTTTAAAAAATAACCAATTCAATGTTTCATTAACCCCATCCCCTGAAACCTCATGAGTAAACTGTCCAAATATACGGACTTAAAGAGATAGCAACAGAGACAGAGTTCAAGATGGCAGATACAGATCTTCAATTGCTCATTCCATTATTCATGTAATAAAATTCACTAAAAAGATGAAACAATTTGAATAGAAAAATAAAAAAATGTATTCAATTAATGACAAATTCTATTGAGAAAGAATGAATTGAACAAAAAAACTCAGCCCAAATATTACGCATGTCCTCAATATCTTGTTTAAAAAATGGGTTAGATTGATCAAACATTTGAAACATTAAATTAAAATAAAAGAAATTCAGGCATATACTAATATAAATTAAATTGACAAGAAATATGAAATCATTAAAAATACAATTTACCTTCTCAGTTAGGTCAGTCCTATTTGATAAGATAATATTGATCATGTGTCTGACCATGTAAAAGCCGCAAAAGTTGCTTTGTTTAGGTTACTTTCAAATATATAATATTAACATGAATAAAATTATTTGTCATAAACAAAAAATCGTGGAGCATAAGATTTAACACTTTTATTACTTTTATTGTGATCCATTTAGGGTCCCTCACCAAGTTGACTTTCTTAAGACCCTTTGCAATTGCAAACGTCCTCTAGTCCTATGAACAAAGTTATGAACTTAGTAACCCATTTATTACAAAGACCATATTTATTACAAACACCACTGTTCTGTATAGAAGAAAACTCACGTACTCATAATATTCTTGGCATCAACAGATGTTTTGTAATTAAGGGAGCATAAGAAGAAAATTTTATAAGTGTGCTTACATAGTATGATCAATTGCCAATGATTGCCGTAGAAAATAATTAAACAATAATGATTATTAGCATTAAGCAAATACAAATCTATTATGAAATAAAATAAAAATTTATTATTTTTACTCTTGCATATATGATGCTAATAAACAATTAGTATTGGTTTCATCAAGCCTCCTTGAAATGTATTAAAGTCTCAAAGATTGAGAGGTCAATTTTGAATAAATCTAAATTAGGCATAGGAATCTGAACTGACCTTGTTTGCCCTTGGAAACTAACTAAACTTGCATGTACCTATAATTAATGCTAACACGACGTTAGTTAATGCAAACACTCAGTTTATATGAATTTTATTATTACATATATTTATATTTAAATTAGACTTACATAAAAAACACTTAGATGCACCCGGATGTTAGTTCATTCCCAGAAGTGATAACATATTTCACATCTGTATGGTCAATAACGACACGTGCCCTAACGTCACCCACAACTGAATCCATAGGCAACACATCCACATGGAACATTTCGTCAGATGCTAATCGGATCATACGTTGCATGTCACTCAGATTGGGCGGTGAGGGAAGTTCCCTCAGGGATAATGCGACGTGATCTGAACTAAGATGCTTTGGACATAATATGAAAGTGCCCTTTGCCTGACCTACTGTCTTCACCTCATCAATAAAAATTGAGACAAGAGCATCTTCAATTATCACATCTTTAACTGCCACGCTTAACTGATCGTCCTTACTTTGGATGTGGTGGCAGTTGCCCTTAAGCTATGGATGAAACCATGTGCCCCTAACCTTTTGAGATAATAATCCACATATAGATCACAAGGTTTAGAATCCTCTGACACTGACCCAGCCATGCAACTGCTCCCTTTAATGTTAGGACGGGCTGCATTTGAGAGCATTTAGGGGTCACTTGGATCCTGTTGCCTTGTTGTCATCATGGATAATATTTCTTCCTTGATCTTTGCCAACCCCTCTTGTAATCGTGCCTCAGTTGACACTTATGTCTGTGCCTAGCCTTTGCCCAAGCCTCTTTCTTGGCCTTTGCTCTAATAGTGGATAACAATGATTCTAGCTCTGCTCTCGGCAAATATGGAGAATATAGTAGAGATGCTATAAAGTAATCTCTTATACCAACATCTCCTCCAATTCCCCTGATACGACCCCTATGCTCTTGCTTACCTGTAGCAATAGTCAAAATGACATTCTTACCATGTCACTTGAAGGAGCCATGTGCTTCTTGTTGTTTAAGATCAGCTTATAACATATAAAGAGCAAACATAAGAAATAATATAATTAGCATAAGAAATAATATAATTAATTTACTAAAACAAAATAATAAAAGTAGTACTTACAATTTTTTCTGCAATCATGTGAGCTTAATCGCTTGTAAATGATCTGCTCCTTATTTGGTGAGCACACAACCATTTATCTTCATGACCTATTGGAGATGGGGGAGCAAGAGTAACACTAGAATCAAACTCAGTATTTCTTCTAGTCTCTTCCTCTTGGCCCCCAATAAGTCTCTTTCAGCCTTCGCGTAACCCCTTGAGACATTGTGGGGAGCAATCATTCTTGAGAGCCTGTTCAATGACTTTTGGTCTTTTTTCCTACAATACTTGAAGTAGTTAAAATCAATATAAATAAAAGGAAAAACATGGGAAATGTAAGTAGCTTCATCAACTCACCATAGCTGATGGCATAGTTCGAACCCTAACAAATTCTTCCCAATTATCTTCATCAACAAATTGATACTTGCTGTATAGAGAAGGATGAGGTTGACTAACTTTGTCCCAGCCATGCACATACTGATGAGCTAGTTGTGTATTGAATGCCCTCCAATGCTCAGCGCAATAAGATAATATCTTCTTCTTTAAGACTTCATTGTTGGGAATATCATAAATGAGCTGTAATAATTGCTATTGAAAGCAGAGTTATCAACAAACAATTATAATTTTTTATATTGCTCTGCATACAATATAAAATAGTCAGTTTTTATAGCCAGATAGTGTCCCAAATTTGATTCTTCACGTGATTATCAACAGCATCCCAAGCCTCTATGGTGATGTTAGTCTTATTGCGTGCTAGGAGACTAACATAACTCATATACTTAATCTTGTGTTCACCAATTAGGTTTTAATATGTGTCAAACTCAATCGTTAGTAATTTTTCTTCATTCCTGTCTTTCGTAATATCTTTCAATCGCATCATACTTCTGTGTCTCATTTGCTTAGAGTTGCTTAGATCATCGCTAGCCTTATTCTGATTACCACTACCCCCCATATTCCTATATACGCAATAACAAAATTAAATATAGTAAATAGACTTAACCCTTTTTCCTTCCGTCAAAATACACAAAATTTGTTCCTTTAGCATTTATCCATAGAAAGAAATACAAGTATTTATCACAGGAAAACTATAAAACCTAGATTAAACAAACATGTAAATGTCGAAGAACATACATGAGAAAATAAGTGCTGAGAACACATATACGACAAAGTACAACGAGAGTGAGAATAAAAAAGAATGATTGATTATAGCGAAGCTTGACGAAAACCACAGATCACGATGAGCAGAGTAATGATAGAAGTAAGAAATAAGATTGAAAAAAAACCTGAGAAATGAGAGACACACCAAGGGGCAGACTTATTACACCGGTTTACACTGTTTACTTATTTCTAAACTTGACTAACACAATAACCTGTTTAAAAAGATGTCTACTTATTTTAAAAAATACCATAACTAATATTTTGAAGAAGACTTTCTACATCAGATAAAATATAAATCTGGTGTAGTAAATCATATTTTAAACCTAACTAACACAATAACAAGTTTAAAAAGATGTCTACTTATTTTAAAAAATGTTACGTCTAATATTTTAAATTTCAAAAGACTGTCTACACAGGATAAAATATAAATCCGGTGTAGTAAATCATTTTATAAACCTGACTAACACAATAACAGGTTTAAAATACCATGACTAATATTTTGAATTTCATAAGACTTTCTACACCGGATAAAATATACAATCGGTTTAAATATTTGAGTTATTTTTCCCACCTACCTTCTCATTACCCCATCACTTGAAGTTACAATATATATATGCAATTATAACAATAAACTTATGCTATTATTACATTAAAATAATATATCCAATCATAACAATAAACATAATTGCATTAGTGCCTCAAAAACATAATATACTAATATACAAATCAATCAGAATCCACTTCTTCTTCATTCAATTTTGGTAAACCTATTGAAAAAGAAAGGGTCTCACAAATTGAATCATCATTGTCAACAACATTTTTTTCTTAGAGAGCAATATACCATCTTTTATTTATCGGATCAGTGATATAGATACTTGGTTTGCTTGGTCTGCCATGATGAAAGGCTCATTCCCAAAACTTGTACTATTAAAATCAACCAGTATAAATCCTAACCGATCCAATATAACACCGCTATTTACATTAGCCTACTTATATTTGAATATGGGAACTGTGAATTTGGTGTAGTCTAGCTCCCAAATCTCTTCAACAACGTCATAATAAGGGATGACTGCTAATTTAGGATTGTTGTCTTTTGAACTAGAGAAGTGCATAGCTTCAACCACTAACATAATACTACTATTTTGCACACTACTTTTATCATCTAGGGACTTCGTATAAAAGGAATACCCATTGATATCAAATGAATTCTAACATATCATTAAATTTAGGACTATATGCCAATCATCTAACTGAATCATATACACAATTATCATTTTTAACCTTTTGTTTGAACCAATGTACAAAAGATTGTTGTGTTCTCTAATAAGCTTTTGCTCTGTCATTCTATTATTTTTTCTAGACAAGCTCTTTATGAACAGCTATATAGTCATGAACTTCATCAATGTTATTCAAGATGTGTAAGTGTATTTGCTGCAATTCATTACGATCAACACTCTTCACTGACATTCTACGTTGACCCTCCTGTTTGGCACGAGGTTTAGAGAGACCGGAAAGTCTTACTTTAGACAGGTAGTGTTGAAAAAAAAATCTATAGCTTATTTGGAAACATATTTTTGAATAATGGATGTCTCAGGCCTATTTAGATTCTTCATATACCCTTTAAAAAAATTTATGTATTTTTCAAATGGGTACATCCATCATAAGTATACAAGGCCACACAGTTTTATCTCTCGCATTAGATGAACGATGAGGTGTACCATGATATCAAAAAAGCCAGAAAGAAATAATTTTTCAAGATGACACAAAATAACATAACCCTCGTGCTCTAATTCATCTAACTTTTCAGTCTCAAAGACTTTGCCACATATAGCATTGAAGAAGAAGCAAAGTCGGGTTACAATGTATCTCCAATCATCTTGAAGGATTCCTCAAATAGCTATTGGGAGTAATTATTGCATCAAGACATGACAATCATGACACTTTTGGCCTATTAATTTCAAATATTTCATCGACACAATATTCTTAAGATTAGATGAGTACCCAGAGGAAACTTTGATTCCTTACAAATACTCAAAAATACTTCTTCTCTCCTCCTTGGACAAAATATTAATCTCTTAAATATAACAACTCCCCTCACCATCTTACCTTAGATGTAAATTCTCACGTATTCCCATTGCTTACAAATATAATCTTGCATTCAAAGCGCCTTTGGAACTTCATGTATGTTGAGAAGTGTTCCAACAATGTTGTCACATACATTATTCTTCACATGCATGACATCAATACAGTGCCTTACATGAAGATGTTGCCAACAAAGAAACTCAAAGAAGATAGAAAGTTAACAGATGTTGTCATTACATACAAAAAATAAAATAAGAGGGACAGATAAAGGTTATAGGATTTCACTCCTCATCAGACTCAGAGATCTAGGATATATCAAAGTTGGTAGGATCAATATGATTATACAAGCTATCATTCTGTTGATAGCGGTGAACTTCTGAACAAAAAGTTTTGAAATTGTCTTTCAGTTTGTTAACTTTCTGAGTCAGGTTTTTCACTGAGTCCTCCAAGCCATTGAAGTTAATGATGAATTCCTCAGGTACTATATCATAGTGACAAATAGGGGAGGAGGGAAGGAACTTCAGGGTGAAGGTCAGGAGGTGTCTTCAAACTCATCTCTATTTTTTTTGTGCAGCGGATAAGGAAATGTGCATGATGAAGAAGCCATTAGAGGGTTCAGATAGAAGAAAATAAAATAAAATAGAAAGATAAAGTACTGATAATAGGAATGGTATACATATGGTTGAGGATAAGAACAGTTTCAGAAAAGAATATCGAATATTGCAATTAGCTTTCTATCATAATGAGTACAAATATTGGGAACTGAAGAAGTAAAATAAACAGGCTGAGAAGGTACAGAGAAAAGAAGCAGGAGAGCATAGACAAGAAATTGAAAAGTCAATATAGAAAGAATATTTAATATAGGTTATATATATTTTACACCGGTTACATGTAGATCCAGTGTAAAGATTTCATCTTATTTATAAAAATGTCACCTATCATTTTTTTTAAACGCGTCTCTACAAGATTTGAAGAAGTTACAAAAAAGAAGTGAGAATCATAGACAAGAAATTGGTGAAGAGTCAGAATATGACACAACTAATCTACACTTATTGATATTAGTATTTGGTGTAGTAATTATCTTTTACATCGGTTACGTGTACATCCAGTATAAATATTTTATCTTATTTATAAAAATATTAGTGCACATTTTTTAAACCATCTTCGAAAGGACATGTTTAAAAATGGAGCCTTAAAAAGCATATTTTGCAATAGTGATTTAAGGATATATATTACCTCCCCCTTTCTTCTTTCAAAAAAATAAAAATGATTGCAGTTTTTCTATTTGGAATTGTGTTAGGTCTAATTCCTATTACTTTAGCTGGATTATTCGTAACTGCATATTTACAATACTGACGTGGTGATTAGTTGGACCTTTGATTAATTAACATTTTTTTATTGACCTCCTGTTTTCTTTGGATTAATCCTAATCCACAAGAGGTAAAATGAAGACTTCAGACTGTTGTTCCATTATTTCATTGTCATTCTCAATCTAACAAGAACGAAATCACGCTCTGTAGGATTTGAACCTACAACATCAAGTTTTGGAGACCCGCATTCTACCAAACTAAATTAAGAGCGCTTTTCAAAAAACATACGACTTTCTGGATTTAGATGATGATATCTATACAAATGGATCTTATATATATATATATATATCGTACAATGAAGTATTACATGAGTGGATATATAGGAATCAAAATCCGCCGAATCACTCATGTTATGATCTTTTACATCCTAGTTCTTCCTGCTCGTTCATCTGGCTTATGTTCTTCATGTAGCATTCATACTAAATGACTCTATGAAATTCCGTCGATACTTTCACATATTGTGGGTAACGTATGAGACATCTCTATTTTTCCCTCGGGGAATCCTTAGAATTCCCACTACTTAGCTTTCAATTCGCCTTTGACCATCAAATGAAATATGAATAACCTGTCTTCCCCTCTTTAAAACAAGGGGTGCTTCTGGTTCTATAGTGCTTCAAACAATTTTGTCTTCTCCATATTACTATTTTAAATATATTTAAATATATAATCTATAAATATATGTGCAAATATATGTTATATTAAATATATGTTATATATATACAATTTCTAATTATATGTTATATATATCTAATCTCTTTTATAATTTAGAACAATATGAAAAAATATATCATTTTTCATGTTCCATTGAGGGGGGAATAAAACATAAATAAATTAGAAATAAATATTTGTATTCAATTTGAACTATTCAATATTTCAATATTAAAATAAAAAAGAAATTAAAAATTTGAACTAGATTAGAATCATTCTTAATGAGTCCATAAGAAGTGATCCTATTTTTTTCATCAATGGAATCTACTCCAAACATATATACCATGGTTCCTTACTTCCCAGGGTACAAATATCTAAATTTTATATTTTTAAATACTTTTTCATACCTATTGCTAGAAGCCCATGTATAAACAAGGCTTAATCTTACTTCCTTATCTAGCTACTCTAGGTTAGGGTAGGTCATTGTAGGGAAGTTATAGACACCTTTCCATTGATGGGATTAATACTTATGAGATCGATGAGATTCAAATATTTCTTCTTAAAAGTTATAGCCAAAAAGAATTACTGAATATATTACTAGAATTGATATGACTGGTATGGATGGTCCAATACTAAATAAACGAATATCTCCTGTTAACTTCTCCTAGAAAAAAAACTTACAATACTCACCCCATTAGAAATTCCATCAATTACTCCTCTATCAAAAAAATAATTTACTTTAGCTAATCTTATTACTTATTAGTCCCGATCCCGATAAGGAAGGGAAGGGGATTTTTTTAAAAAAAGTTTTCATGTTATTGATTCCTAAACATAGTGCTTCTTCCCCCATGCCACACATTGGTACTAGTGGAGTAGAGTTGAACTAACCTATAAGTATAGGTATAACCTTAAACAAAATACAGCAAAACAATCCAAATCTAGAACAATAAAAAAAGAATATTCATTGGAGGGAAGTATAAATTGGTCAAAGAAAAGAAAGAGTCATTTTAGGAAAAATAGAAAAAAGATATTTTAGATAGATCTAGAAGAAAGGGGCGAAATTGCTATTCCAATGCAAAAAGTATTCACGATTTTTAGTATCTTATCTATAGCTTCTCTTGCATTACTAAGAATTTTTTCTTTATTTCTTTATAATACTTTATTATAATTTATTCTAATACTTTATAATAATATAAAAAATTATAATAATAAAATATAAAAAATAGAATAATATAATAAAAATATTCTAATGTAAATTCTAATTTTCACAATTTTTGGTGAACCGTATGCATCAAAAGGTGCATGTATAGCTCCACCGCATCTCTTCTAAGACTGGGACCTTTTGTCATGACTTTTGCTCGTTGCATACCTTGATTTGCTATTATTAGAATAGCATTTCCTACTACGGTTAAAGCGGCAAAAGGCATCCACAAGTACCGGCAGAGGACCGAGAAATCACCTTATTGAATCCATCATTTGGTTTTATAATAAATTAAAGGTTACTCCTGCTACTCAGCCTAGAGCCTTGAGCATTGTACAGGGACTTGCTGTAAGAGTAACTCATTACCTTCTAGGTAGAATTGCCACAACTTAATTTTCAATTTTTTTATTAACTGAACCTTTTCAAAAGAGATAAAATTGGCGAATAAGAAACAAAACTTGATTGCTTTGACATCAAGTAAATTTGGTTAATTCTTTATTGTATCTGCGAAAATATTAGTTCTTTCTATAGAGAAGGGGCCACTTTCTTATATTTCTTAATGATATCCCGCGATCAAGACAATTGGCTGAATCCTCCAAAACCATTTCATAGAAGTTCATTGATATTCTCTTTTTCTAAAGCAAATTGACTTCGATTCTTGAATAATTAACATCACTTTTGCTTCTATTGTAACAAGTCTATTTCATTAAGCCTCTCTGAGAGACAGTGCCTATATCGTTACGCCTTTTATTCGGGTAAGAACTTACCTGACAAAGAATTTTGCTACCTTAGGACTGTTATAGTTACGGCTGCCGTTTATTGGTGCTTTAGTCACTGGCTCCCCTGTCATCAAATTTAGGGTTAGCTCATGACTCCTTAGAACATGATTCCTTAGAATAAATGGATTGGTTTTTAGTTCCTTTTGCCATCAAATGTAGGGTTAGCTCATGACTCCTTAGAACATCGAATGTAGTCTTAGGACTTGTATTCTTTTTTCTCTTAACTTTTGTTTAGCAAACTGCTGTAAGTTTTTGATGAGATATTTAATTTAAATATTGTCTTAGAAAAATTTATAATTTATTTGAAAAAAAGTTTCAAACATTTTAACAAATTTTATTTCTAAGATCAAGTTTTACAGGATGAATCTAAATATTTAGACAATAAAAAAGCATAGAGATAGTTATAAATTCTATTGAGTTTTCCTTACTTGATGGAATAACCCAAAATTCAATTATTTTTAACTACATTAAATGGTATTTTAAATTGGTCAAGATTATCCAGTTTATGGCCACTTCTTTATGGTACCAATTGTCACTTCATTGAATTTGCTTTTTTAAGAGGATCCCGGTTAGACTTTGATCATTATGGACTGATATGACGATCTAGTCGTAGAGAAATTATTTATCTATTTTATTTAACTTGACTAATGGGGACAACAAAAAGTTAATTAGAAAATTAATTATACTATAAGTTAACTATACTATAATACTATAACTATAATAAAAACTATAAATATAAAATATAAATAATAGTTAAATAATAATAATAATAAAATAATAAATAGAGTGCTCTTATTCAAATGGCACTGTGATCTTCGCCCAATTTTAAGCTTCAAATCGAAATTAGCGATCAACGGAAAAACAACATCACCATTTTTATTTAATAAGATACTAAAGTGGATGATTGACTCATTTATACTAGAAAGAATCCCAAGTTTATATTTAAATATATTCTTACTTTATTACTAGACATCTTTTAAGAAAAGATATATGGTTATTGTTAGACTAAAGTATAAGTTTAATCTTTTAAATTTATATTAAATTTTATTTTAAATTTAAAATATATATTTTTAATCTTTTAAATTTAATATCGTTAATTTTATTATTAAAAAATGCTAAATCAACAATTTAAAAATAATCACTGAGCATTTAAATTTTGACATATTAATTTTTAATTTAAAATATATAAATTAAAAAAATTCTATAATAAAACATAATTAGAGGTTCCGTCAAACAAAATTATTTCCTATGGCGGAATTTTCTAATAGAGTTCTATAGGATTTACTCTTAAATTTTCATAAAAATATTTTAAATGGTGACTTTTTAAGTTTTTATGATCAGCTTTACAAAATTTAATAATAATTATAATCCTTAAAATAATTACAATTATTTGAAAGTTTTTAGTATAATTGCTGCATTAGCAACATATAATCTTAAATAAGTAAAGTTGACCATAATTTAAAGAATTGTTTTGTGAATGAATTAATTTCTTATAATGAATAAACTACAATAATCTTTACTTAAATTTAGTATAATTTTTTTAAAGCTATGATAAAATAATGGTTAAGTTATTCATACGAATCTATTTATTTTTAAGAACTATAAATTTAAATATTTAAAGAATTAGAATAAAATACCTATAGTAAATATATTTATTAGGAAGTATATTAAAAGTTTTAATTATTTAGAATAACCAAATATTAAATAAAAATTTACAATTATTAAATTACCCCTTACCGAACTCCCTATATTTTCTCTCATATTTTATTTTTAAACCTCCTATATTATCTCTCACATTCTATTTTAAAATTAATATAAAGTTTATTTTCCACCAAAATTAAAACCTCTAAATAATCTATGATAGGATTTATTTTCAAACTTTTATTTTCTACTAACATCTACGTAATAATGTATTTAATATATTGTTTAATTATTAACATAAATATTTATCAATCTATATCATTAAAGTTTTTCCTAATTTATATCATATGATATAAAATAAACTCTATTAACTAAAATAAAGAACTAAACACATTTATGACATCATAATATATTAAATTATTTAGATTTTAATAAAATGTATTAAAATTATATTAAATTTTTTATTTTAAAACTCACAAATTTTTTCTAAAATAAGAATAAATTATAGTGCCAATTTTTTTTAACCTTTCTTTAATATATATAATAAATTATAAAAGATGTGAAGTTTTCTTAAAATTGTATAATTTTTTATTTTCAATTAAATTTTATGTCAATTTTAAAAATAAACTTACAATTTTGATAAAATTAAACAATGTCTCTGTTATTTTTTTTCAATTGTTATCTAGGTCAGATATAAATATAGAAATAAATTTTATTTAATTTATATTAGTTTTAAAAATAAGATGTTGGAGAAAATATAAAGAACTTTCGTAAGGGACAATTTAATAATTTTAAAATTTTATTAATATTTGGTCCCTTAAAATAATTAAAATTTTTGTGGTCCTTTCTAATAAATATTATTTATTATAGGTCATTCATTCTAATTCTCCCAATTTTGCATTTAAACTATGCCAAGTTACAATTGTTTGTTTAAGTATTTAGTAAAGTTTTTTGAAAATAAATAGTTTCTGGATTTAGTATTTATAAATAATTTTTAAAACTAAATAAACAAATTTATTTATTTTTAAAAAAGTAGTTAACAAAATCACTTTTCTTGCGTGGGAAAACCAATGGTGTATTGATATGTTCCATCACTATCGATCCGCATATGCAGCTCTTGAAGTTCGCGTGCACCTAAATTATAGGCAATGTACAATCTGGCAGTGATGACTGAGGTGGAAAAATATAGGATTTTAATAAAAAATATATATATTTAATAAAAAATATCTTAATTTTTTTTAATAACACAAATATTTTTATTTGTATTTATCACTTATTTTTTCTAATAACACCTAATATTTTAAAATAATTTTTAATATATTTAATAGTTTAAAATATATTTTAATATGATAATATCTTAAAATAATTTTTTATATAATTTTATTTTTAACATATATTCTCAACAATATTAACATTTCTCTCTGTAAAAATTTAAAAAATATAAAGATAATTGAGAATATTCATTGTTATTAGAAAAAATGCCTTAAAAACAAAATTACTTAAAAAATCACCCTAAGATATTAAATGCTAATAAATTAATATTTTAGATGCTGAATATACTAAAAATTATTTTAAGATACATAATATTATTAAAAATATAAGACAACTTCACAAATTATAGGTACAATTTTTTATTATTTTTTTTACATATTTTTTTAAAAAAGAGTTGGGCTCACACATAATCTAAAAGTAGGATGAAGTCTCTTTTTCTTTTAGCTGATATTAATGTTAGGCAGGGCGAGTCGTCTATTACCTTTAAACATAAACTTAGATACCTAGTAGTTAAGATATCTCTCAAAGTGTCATAATTAGAATCACAATAAAGTGATACTCTCTAAGTATCGAACATATTTTAAATAATTATATGTCTTATCTTTTTATTAATTAAACTCATGAAGGATAGGTAGATACAATTTGTTATCAATATGAAAACTGAGGTTAATGAATGCAAGTTGCAATTTAATTGGGCTTTCTCTCTAGTTGACATTGTCTTGTTATTAAATAAATGAGATCTATTAATGTAGGTTAATTTAAATTAAAAATAATTCAGTATCATTTAAATAAGATATTATATTTGAATCTTAATATATATAAAAAATCTTTATTAAAAAATTTATTTACTATAATTAGATATATAATATAAGTTAGATCTAAATATAATTAAAAAAAATTATAGTGATAGGTAAAAAATTAAAAGTAAGCGAGATCTAGGAGTACCTTTGACTTGGTAAACAAACGTAAAGCACACAGTGAACTATAATTAATATGAAAGTCTTGTATTAAAAAAAAAAGAATATGAAAGTCGGTGAATAAGAGGTAGGACCACAGGCCCCTTCTTTTTACCAAAAATAATAACAATAACAATAACAATAACATGGGACAATAACACACCTTGAATGCTCTTCAATCGTTACTTAGGAGAAACCCACCATTAGGTGGGTATAAAATCCTTAGCCCGATATATGAGCTTATAATAAAAAAATCTTTATTTAACTTAATAAATATATAGTAAAATTAAATATTAAACTATAAAATATAATTTATATATTTTTTAGGTTAGGTATTAGGTAGGAAGCTATCTTACCTTACCTATAAATACATCTTCTTTTATTTATTTTTTTCCTATATGTTACATTTAAAAAGGAGAATATGATAACTATTGGTGATTAGAGAGTTATTTTAAAAATATTAATAGTTAAATAAGTAAGTTGTATCTTTTAATATTTATAACTATATTAATTTTTTTAATTTTGTTAATCATCATATAATTATATTATAAATTGTAATTATTTATTTTATTTTTTCACATGTTTTATCTTTATCAATATTGAGGAGACTGATACAAAGTTATAATTATAAACTATTTAAACTTTAAAGTTTATTTTTTATATGCAATAGATCTTAAAACTTTAATTGTTCTATTTTTGTTGTTTTATTTTTAGTAAATTATAGATATTATTTAATTTTTGAAGACATATAAATATAATATTATTTTAAAAATTTATAATTATAGATTTTTTTATAATATTAGCATGCCATCATAACTTAGATATGTCCAACTTATCTATAACTAACCTAAAATTATTAGAATTTTTATCAAGTAAAACTAGATATCTAGTTATAAAATATAATCTATTTTTTATAGGCAAGCAGAAGGCTGAGAGCTTCTCTATCTAACCCAACACGTGCACACTCTTACACACCATCGCACAATAACAACACCATCCCAAAAGTTTTGTCTCCTATATAATATTATTTCATCCCAATAATAATATACAATAAATAATGATATTTTTCCTACTTAAACTGTGATTTCTTTTTGGCCTCTTCTCTCTTTTATCTTTAAAAAATAAGTCTTCTTACTTTGCTACAACTTTTCACTGCTACAACAAGATGAAATTAATATGTGAAAATACTCTTAAAATACCATAAATTTTGAAATTAAAAAAATTATATGAATATATAAAAAAGATAGATTACTCATGAATATCAATTTAGAATTTTAATATTTTAGAAAAAAATAAAAATATCCCTTAGTTGTGGATATTCATTAAATTAGTAATAAAACTGATAATATTTATAATAATTTTAACTACTTTAATAATAAGATTAACTACTCCTTTAACAAGTTAATAATTTAAATAATTAGATTATGTTATATGATCTTAACTATTTTAATAATAAAATTGACATGTATAATAATTTTAACAATTTTATTAATAAGATTGATTATTCTGTTTGATAATTTAGTAGTGAATAGGTAATTTGATTATATTAATAATAAAATTGATAATACGTATAATAATTTTAATAATAATATTAACTATTTTCTTTAAATTCTAAAGTAATTTTTTATTTTTTACAAATATTCAAATATCAGACCAATATTTGTAATCAATTAATCTTTTTATATATTTGTATATTCTCTTTAAAATTTTATAATTTAAATAATATTTTTTATAACTTTATCAATATATATATACCTGCTCACAAGAATCTGAGCAGTGATACAGAGTTGTAGAGCTAATATAGAGAATGATGTCATTGATTAATAGAGTAACTGTCATGTCAGTTAAGAGTATTGTAAAATTCTAAACTTGTGATATATATATATATATATATATATATATATATATACACATATCAAGTTACTTTGCAAAATTCTAAACTTGTAATATATATATATATATACATATCAAGTTACTATTGTCAAATTATTTAATATCACTTTAAGATATATCCTATTTTTTAAATATCTTTATTTAATTTAAATTTAAATTTTAAAAAAATTGTACACATGTTAAAGTGTAACGAAATTGATAACTTAGTGGTGCAAATGTAATTGAGTATATGAATAATAAAATTGATAATACATATACTAATTTTAATAATAAGATTGACTATTTTTTTTAAGTTATAGAGTAATTTTATATTTTTTATAAATATTAAAATTCTATATTGATACTTATGATTAATTAATTTGTTTATATATTCATGCCATTTTTAAAATTTTATAATTTAAACATTATCTTTTAAAAAAAATTCAATAAAAAACCTAAGTTTTGGTAAAACCTAAATTTTGAGAAATTTTAAAATAAATAGTAATATTTGTTCAAATATATTTTTAGATTAAACCATAGTTTAAAACTAAGGTTTCAGATAAGCTGGTTATAATAGCTTATAGAACAGTAAAATAGCTTATGAACTAACCAATTACTATATTATCCCTATTTTTTCTTCCATCATCTCTCCTATTTTTTCTTATACTATCTCTCATACTTTTTCTTACACCTTCTCTCTTTTATTTTCTTACACCCTCTTTCCTCTCTCCTCTTTTCTATTATATCTTATCTGTCCTCATTTAATACTCATACCCTTTTTCGTAATTTACTAATAATAAAAGTATATCTAGAAATAACTATCTAAATACTCATTTATTAAAAACTATTTTTTTTTTCATAAACTCTTCTCCAAAAATATTTTTCTATAACCTACCTAAAAATACGTTTTTTTCATAAGCCTATTTCTAAAATCTTATCCAAACATATATATTTATGTTCACATGAATTTGAGCAGTAATCTAGAGTTGAAGAGCTAAGACAGAGAATGATGTCACTCAATAGAGTAACTGCCATGTCTGTTAAGAGGATTGCATAATCATACACACACATATATCAAGTTATTTTTGTTAAATTATTTAATATCACTTTGACATATATCCTATTTTTTTAAATATTTTTATTTAACTTAAATATATATATGTTAAAATATGATTAGAGAAGTTAATATAATAAATATAAAGAACTTAATGTAATTAATATGATCCCTATCTATGTATATATAGAGTATATATATGTTTGATTGTGCAAAAAGAAGTATTATAAATTTTGTGTATGGGTGTCTCAAAGAAATAGTCTAGTATTACTTGGGATTATAAGGCTTTGTTTGGTTTAGTTTAGAAAAATGTATGTTAGATTAATATAAGGGAGGGTAGAAATAAATAGGAGAGGTTATATGTATAAAGATAAAGGAGAAGAGATGATATTTTTTGTTTGGTTCAGAAGAAAATGGGAGGAGAGTTAATTAAAAGTTGACAAATGTACCTTTATCTTTTTATTTAAATTTATTTATTCTTTATTTACAATATTCATATCAAAATTATTATTTCTTAATTTATAAATCACAGAATTTTTTATCTCATCTATATATATTATAAAATTAAAAAAATAAAATTTTTGATAAAATTTTAACATTATCTCTCAATAATTTTATAATTATTATAAATATTAATATAATATATAAATTATTTACCATGTTTATTAGACTTTATCAATCAAAGCAAAAATTATAAGTGAGGAGAATTAAAAAAAATATTTTAGTCATGAGAGTACAATTAAAATATTAAAATAATACGAGAGGTAATTTGGTTAATAATAGATAAAAAATTTGTTTCCCTTTCAAAAACCCCTACTTTTAGAGGGGAGGTAAACACATAAAGACAAAATTTTTTAACTCATATTCCCTCTATTTTTTTAACTAAATACATTTATATCCCTCATATTACACCCTGTTCTTTTCTCTAAACACTGCCAACCAAATAATGCCTAAAGGTCCTAATGACTAAAGAATACTATGTGATATTGACAGAATCAATGGGCTAAAGAGCGGGAGTGGGTTCGGACAACGGGTCATTAGATTAGTGGAAATTTGGAGATTTCTAACCCTTTTATACGTGCGAGTTAAAAATGGATTGGATATTTTTTTAACTGAGAATTTTGTTAAAATACAAAATAAAATTGTGTTACAAAAGTTTACCGGAAAATATGTTTAAATGCTTTGAAGTTGTTGGCTGGAGGTTACAAGACGTTGTGAAATTCTTTAATTGGCTTTAAATTATTTTATAACCATGTTTTGTATTTCCATTAAATCATGGACGGATTTTGCTGCATGCTTTTATTACTATCGTTCCGGAAATTAAAGCGTTAGGTATATTTAAATGTCTCCAATGTTTTAAACCGTTGACATTATGCTTGTTCATGGCTGCAACATTCAAAACCACCAAGTTAATTGTTATTTATTGTGTTTTATCAAGTGCCCACTGTCCATGAGTATGAGGCCTATATTATATACAAAACTTATATTTTAAAAGAGTTTTTAACCTAAATTTTAATTTATTTTTTAAAAAAATAAATAGGTATATTTATCTAAAAATATTTCTAAACCAAATCATAATTTAAAATTAAAATTTTTAATAAACTCTTAAAAATAGTTTATGGAACAATAAAAAAATTTATAGATTACCTAATTATTATTTTACCCTTAGTTTTTTAAATACTATTTCCTCTCTTCTCCCTCATTCTCTCTCCTCTTCTCTCTCTCTACCGTGTCGTTGTAGCTGGTCGTCACCTCCACTACTGTTCCTCTGTCATGTCATTGGTCGCAATCACTAGTCATTAGTTGAAGTGTAAGAAGAATGGGATTATGAATGGAGGTCACCGTTGGTCATTTAGATCTGGCTTTTTCTATTGTTGCTCGCAGTCATCCTTTGCTGCTCGCTACTTGTTGATGGTCGCTATGGAATGCTCACTGCTCTAGAGTGCTCGTCGTCCATCGTTGCTTGTCATGCACAGTAGCTGAAAATATTTATTTTTTTATCCCATACTATTTCTGATAATTTACCAATAACAAAAGTCATTCTTATAATATCCATCCAAACATTCATTTATCTATAACTATTTTTTTTATAAGCTCTGCTCTAGAAGCTATTTTCTAAAGTTTTTAAAAGCTTTTTTTTTTCTATAAGCCATTTTTCAAAAATCTATCTGCAACATTCTGATTTTTATTTTAGGATTTAAGTAGTATTAAAAAATTAATTTTTACTAGATACTTTTTTTATTTAATTATGTAAGTTAAAATAGTTTATTTAAAATATAAAAAATATTATTTCTATTAAAAGTAAAAAAAATAAAAAAAAAAGAGAGAAAGAAAAGAAAGAAAAAAAAATATACCTCATGATAATATATATAATATAATAAAATAAAGAAAAGGGAAAAGAAGAAGAAATATAAGTACAATTTTTAAAAAAATATATAATATAATATAATATTACAAATTTAAAGTGAGGCCGACACTCCTTTTATGATATTCAAACACACTCGCATCATAACCCTTGTGTCTAATTATTCGAGTTTCTCTATTGATTAATATCGTATCTATTTAATTTTTAGTTTATTTTTATAAAATCTTTTAACTTACATAATTCTTTCTTAATTATTTTTCTATATCAAAAGAGGTCTTTTGAAATATAATTTCTATTATAAACAAAATAAAATTAAAAATTATAGCTTAAAATATGGGTAAATTTTTAACAAATGAGAACTATATAATTATAGAAGTAAATAAATATTTATATTTAATCTGTTTATAATTCTTCTATTTGTATTATTTAATAGGTTTAGAGTTAGTTTTTAAATGTTAGAGAATATAGATAATTTAATATGAAGATTTTGTTGATTTAATTTGAGTTTAATGTTTGGGTTATATTTATTAGAAATATAATTGATATTTAATCGATTTAGATTGTGGTTAGATCTTGTAAATTAAAAATATGTATTTTTGTTGAAACCCTATATTGGAGAAATTGAGAATTTTGATCAAATTAAATAATTGTAGGTTAATTGATAGTTCAAATGAGTTATTAAAATTTAGGAATGATGGAATTTAATATTGAAATAAAAATTTGTATATTATGAGTGAGATTTGAAAGTTACATAAATTGAAAATTTTAAACCTATAAAATTAAATTGGTTATTTGTTTAGCAAATTGATATTGATGATTTAATGGATTGATTCTTAGGTTGTTTATGAAATATAAATACTGGAGATTTAGAATGAGACATTAAGATTGGAAATTGGGGGGTTTTAGGTAATTTGGATAGTTTGATGTTAAATAAGGATTTTAAAGTATATAATATAATTGAGATAATATAGACTTATTGTTGGGATGATAATTTGAGAAAAAAAGGAATTGCTATTTTTCTTCAATTTTAAAGTGAGCAAAGTTTAGGAATTTTATGATGATTTGATGAAAAATTGGTGTTATCAAGTTATTAGATGATAGAGATGTGACTAAGATAGAGTAATTAAGTTATAGTATTGAATTAAGAATTTATAAATAAAATAAAGTTAGAAGAGAAAAATAAGTATTTATTTAAAAGTATATGTTAAATTAAATTAATAACTTATTGATGAATATTTATACAAATGATGTAAATTGACTAGTGAATTCTGAATTAAGCATGATGCTCCTTATTTATGGTACTTTTATTAGCTTTTACGAGAGGTAACCACTTTCCAGTCATTGTGTGTGCTAATGTGATGTTTGTGAGTGATTAGATATATATAAATCTACTGATGATAATATGATTATATTGAGAAAATTTGATTGATGATTTTATTAAAAATGGTCTCATGGGACTTAAAGTGATTTGGAAAGTTTAAATGGATATTAGAAGCTTGTTATATCTTAAGATTAAAATTTGAAGAAAGCTATTATTTTGAGAAAAATCCTATTGTGATATTTATTGATGTTATTGATTATCGAGCTATTGAGATTTTGATTAATATGATTATCTTGAGATTTATACAATGGGGATTGATGATGATGGAGTTATATTTCTACCATGTGGTATAGCTTCTATTATAGCTCGATGATTGGCTTTTGTCCTACCAGTTTAGCGATGGGGAATGAACCTATGATCCAGTTTTTTGTTATGTGAATTTTGGACGATCCATAACACTCAGTCGATTAGCTTTTTGAGTGGCCAGTCATATGGTAGCTATCACTAGCCCATGGGTTCGGTCGGCCAGTATAAGAAAGTTCGATTAATTTGATGGGAGGAACTAGGGTGATATTTCTATTTGATCATATTATGGTAATGTATTATTTTCTATCTTATGTATTTTGTTAATTATCTAACTTGGTACCTCACTAGCACATATTAATATATATGATAAATAGAAACTGTTGGTTACTGAGACTTTTGTCTCACCTCATGGTTATTAATATTTTTTAGGTGATAGTTTCGTGTTAGGACATCAGGGAAGGCTTCAGAGGCTTGATTAGTTCTATATCAATTGTATAATCTCCTCCTCTTAATTTCTGTGTGAAATAGTTATATATTGCTACAGTATGACTCATTTTGTATACTATGATATAATGAGATCCTCTATTTGTATTTGATGCTAAGGATGCGTGATAATAGTGGACTTGAGACTCTAGATTGTTGCTTGTGATTTGTTGATTGTGAATCTACTTTTAGAATTGGTAATATTGATAATTTATTTGTAAACAAGTATTATAAAGGATATTGGTTGTGAAGTGAGTTTATGTGATATTATTCCTGGGTTTGATACTCAGAGGCCTATTTATCTTTTGCTGTTCTATAACCTTACTTTTAGTAGTAAGGGTTCGCTTAACACTGGGGAGTGTCGCAACTCTTTTGTCGATAGATGCAGAATAATTCTTAAAGATAGTGTCCTTAAATATGACTCGAACAATATACTTTTTTTTGTATGTTTTTCCAGCAAGAAGCACTTATACTAGCAGTCTTGGATGATTTTTGCTACGTAGGGATCAACCCCCTTTGGGTAGGCCCAATCTTCTATTCATAAAGCCCATGACTCTAACAAAGTTCATCATACTCATCGTCCGTGTGTTTAACTAACGAAGGGGTGAGATATGCGACCATTTGGAGTATATTTGATTCATAGGGAGTACTATTTTATTGTAGTTATAGTCGTAACACTTAGGGAATCATCCTAATTCCTAGGTGCTTAGGTTTCTGAGAGTAATTGATAGCTTACCTTACCTAACATTGGTATCACCTAGGAGAAAGGGAGACTTCACTTTGTCTTTGAATTATGGGTGAACCCAAGCCATTTTAAAAAATTGTAAAAAAAGAAGAAGAACCCAAGGCCTTGGTTGATTCTAGCCGATTTTTATTTTTTAAAGTTATTATATGAAGTTATTTTTTAGAATAAGTATGGGGAAGAAAAAATGATAGAACAATTTGTTTGAATGATTGTTATAAAAAACACTTGTATTTAAACTCTAAACCCTAGGCCTTAAATTCTAAAGAACTAAAAATAACAATATAGATAAAAGTTGTTCTAATTTTTTTATGTTTTAAAACATAGTGCTATCTTTTTCACAAAACACATAATTAAAAATTAATTATCAAACAATTTTTTTTAAAAATAAAATTTTGTTCTAGAAATTATTGAGCAAGCCTAATTTTATGCACATTTGAGCTTTCTATACAATAAAGTGTGCTAGAGAGAGACTTGTAACTAGAAAGGGATGGAAGGAGGTCAATTCTTTAATAGAGTTATATTCATAGTCTAGTTAAAAGTCTAGTAATATTTAGCTTGTTTAGCAAATATGTGCAATTTTAAACCTATTTAAATGTTATTCCCTTTAGTTCTTATTATGAGAGGTTGTTAATTATTTTACACAAATTAAGGAGTGTTAGTGATAAATTATTTTATCATATTATTTTATATTTATTTTAAAAAAATTATCATATTTAATAAATATTATTATAGTAGTTATGGTTATTTTGTGCTTTAATTGATTATCTGAATTAAATAATTAAAAACGTCATCTTCTTATGTTTTTATTAATTTTATTATTTTTTTAATTAAATTAATATAATGAAGGTAGTTTGCTTTTATATATTTTACAAAATTGAGAAAAATAAATAAATAATGACTATGATTCACATTAACTATCATATAATTATATTATATGATGAAGATTAATTGAAAATTATCAAATTGAAAGAAGAAATTATAATATGTAAATAGAGAAAATCAAAATACTTTCAATAATATTATATTTTATTATATTAATTTATTGTTTTAATATAATATTATGTTATATTAGTATTATGTTATATTATATTAATTCAATATTATTCGAATTAATTTAAAGATAATTTCTTAATATATAATATTTGAATTTAATTAAAAAATAATAGATCAATGTGTTGTATTTTCTTATTAATTATTTTATCTCTTTTATTTTATTACTTTTTATTTAAATTATTTTAAAGATATTTGAGTTAAAATGATTATCTTTAGATATATTATAAAAGATAATAATTTTGAGATAAATGAATATCTTAAAAGATAAATTACAAATAAATCATCTTTCTTTCTAGTTTTAAAATTTCATTTCTATCCACTTAACTATTAGTTGCCTATTAAATCCCAGTATTAATATTTTATTTTGACCAAAATACCACTATTAAATATTAATATTATTTAACAATCATTTCAACACTTATCTTTTATATAAGTTGGTATTTTTTATTCATGAAAATTTTTACTCCCTTCTTGGACCATTTTCAATTTGTTTCAATGATTTATATAACAACATATGTATTTCGTCAACTACATCATATATTTCCCCACTAAAATATCTTTAATTAATACTTAAATCTGAATACTAAAATATTATGGATTAAAATATTCCATAGATACTAGGGACAATAATTGAAAACAGTACAAATTATTGACATATTTATTATTAATAATTAATTTAATTATTTTTTTTAATTTTTTATGATTCATTTAGAAGGACCTTGCGTATTTGACTGGTCTTATAAAATCAACACACATAATATATATTAATTTTGTAAGATATTTTTGGCGTTGATACAACATACCATATAGACATTGTTATTTCTATTATATTTTATTAATAATATATTTTGATAAAAATTTATAAATAAATTTATAAAAAAATATATTTAGATAATTTTTAAAAAATATTTTTTTGAAAAGAGATTATAAAAAAAAATAATTATAAATAAATGAGTGTTTGTATAGTTATTATTAAAAATTTTTTTATAATGAATAAATTATTAGAAATAATATAATTTTATTAAAAAAAAAGAAGAGATGGTAGAAAAAAAAAAGAGATAAGAGATTTTACATAAGAGTAAGAGAGATGATAGAGGATAGAGAAAAGATGAGAGATGAGAGATAATGGATAAGAGAGAGGAGAAATGAGAGAGGGTGGAAAATAAAAAGGAGAGAGAAAAAAATATAAAAAAATAAAAATAAAATAATAATTAGATAGTTTATAATTTTTTTATTGTTTTTAAAATTAGTCTTAATAATTTAATTTAAAATTTTTTTAAAGAAATTTGACATGGCACATGACACCTCCTCGGGATTTCGGTACGTGTCCCCTTAAAATGCGACGCAACGGTCAAGTAGTGAACGGATCTCAGGGGACCGGCACGTGCGGTGCGCGCATGAGGGCCCACACTGATTAAAAATTAAAAAAAACTCTCCACCCGACCATTCCGTACACAAATCCCTCAATCCTCAACGGTCATGTTTTACCGACATCCCCCAACGGGCATATTATTCGTCGCTCTCTCTCCATCGTTGGATCTCCATCCAACGGATCTAAACCAAAGTCCCCCGTCTTCCTATCCTTATCTTAACCCTTTTTTTTTTTATCTCTAATGTTGGAAAATTAAAACCCTCGTAGGCCCGGCCCAGCAAAGCAGAGCGATGATGATGATGGAGACAGCCATGGAAGTTGAGTTGTAGAGTGGCGAAGAAAGAAAGATGGAGTGAGATTGTGTTTAGTACATAAAACCTCGAGAGTTTTACGGTTGAAGTTTCTTTTGGGTAAGTGAGTAGGGGGTATGTGTTTGATTCTTGTTCTTGTTCTTCATCATCTTCTTCTTCTTGTTCTTTATGCATGTCTGAAGCGTGTTGTTATTCAGAGGTGGGATTTCTGGTTTTTGCTCCAGCGGATTCTTCAATTTCAGCCATGACTACGGGATTCTTGATCGAATCAACTGCTAATATTATGGGTTTGCGTATTTCTCAGGATTTCTTCTGCCACAGCCTTGAAGGAGTATGTGTTTATTTCTCTGTTCATAAACATAAAAGAGAGCCCTTTCTAATGTCCAGTGCTTGAGTGTCTCTGGAATCCGATGATCTTTTTTTCTCTCTGCTAGGTAGTCTCACAAAATTCTTTCATTCGTTTTCCGGGTGGGCATCATTATTCTTTTTCTGCATATATAAACTTCGTTCATCCAGATTCCTTATTCTTGCATTTTACAGATCCATCATTATAGGAACACTCGAATTTGTAAAGGAACACAAAATCACAAACAAAAATTGTAACTTGATTTGTTTTTCTGGTTTCTGTCATTATTCATCGGATTCCTTTTCTTTGTTTCCATATACAAACACAGGTGTTTTTATCAAAACGATTGACACGCTCACATAGTCTCTCTCTCTCTCTCCTGCATTTCTCTCATAAGCACACACATTCAAAGCTTTAGCTGATTTGGTAGGCATACATACATAATTATACTTCATTGAGATACATTCACAGAGACACACACTAGATATATATATATAGAGAGAGAGATAGGGAAACACCAGAAACTGCATTGGGTGGGTGAATTAAAACGCAGGATTTTACAAAAGAACATCGGAAGGCTATAGGATGTTGGCGGGGTGTTCTAGTTCTACATTGTTGTCGCCGAGGCATAGACTGAGGAGTGAAGCGTCTGCACAGTTTCAAGCCAGCCATTTCCAGTTGCCTTCAATGAGCACTCAGAGACTGGACTTGCCATGTAGCTTCCCGCGCAAAGACAGCACCAGCTCGAGATCGCAGTCCTTGAGGCCCGTCGAGAAGAAGCCCGTCGTCGTCGAGTCGAAGACGAAGCCGTGTTCTCTCAAGCAGGACATCAGACTTCCACCATTAGCGACCACCGCTAAAGCATCGAACGAGTTCTGGGGTGAGAAAGGTAAGAGCTTGAAGAGGCTTGCTGAACAGGATGATGATGAATCCTTCACCAACCGAGCAAAGAGGAGAAAGGGTAGTATTATAATTGACACTGAAAATCCCGATGTGGGTTCCGCCGGCAACTTCTGGTTCAACAATCCTTCGATTCCTTTCTCTCCGACTTGTTCAGAAGGAGGAGGAGAAGAAGAAAGGGTATGTTTTGTGCCTTCCGAGTTTGTCTCTGCACCATGGGTGGATTCCATTGTTACGAAGATCACAGATTTGGGCGACAAAGGCGTTGAGGGAAGCAATCGGCCATCAAAGGAAGCTTCAGTATCGAATACTTCATCAGAAAGTCAAAGCTTGAGCCAGAGGTTGAACGAGAATGAATCAGAACAAGAAGTAATCGGTAACGGAAGAAGATCAGGCAATCCTTATTATCACCACGATGGAACAGAGATAGAAACAACAGGGGATGAAGAAAATCAAGAAGAGCTTCGAGGGTTCGAGCTTGTGAGCCTACTTACAGCTTGCGTTGATGCTGTTAGTTCGAGGAATGTTGCTGCAGTGAATTGCTTCATAGCAAAACTTGGTGATCTTGCATCTCCAAGAGCAAGAACATCAATAAGCCGTGTATGTGCTTATTTCACAGAAGCTTTAGCGATTCGAGTCTCAAGAATGTGGCCTCATATTTTCCACATCACCACACCTCGAGAGCTTGATAGGGTTGAAGATGAAGCTGGGACTGCATTAAGGCTTCTAAACCAGGTCAGCCCAATTCCAAAGTTTCTTCATTTCACTTCTAATGAGATTCTCTTGAGAGCTTTTGAAGGAAAAGACAGAGTTCACATCATAGACTTTGATATCAAGCAAGGTCTTCAATGGCCAAGCTTGTTCCAGAGTCTAGCTTCAAGGACCAATCCTCCAATCCATGTAAGAATAACCGGTATTGGAGAATCCAAACAAGAACTGAACGAAACAGGAGATAGACTCGCCGGGTTCGCGCAAGCCTTGAACCTTCCCTTCGAGTTTCACCCTGTAGTCGACAGGCTTGAAGATGTGAGGCTATGGATGCTTCATGTGAAGGAACATGAAAGTGTGGCTGTGAATTGCATTTCTCAACTCCATAAAACACTCTACGATGGTTCTGGAGGAGCATTGAGGGATTTTCTGGGTTTAATCCGAAGCACGAATCCTGTTATAGTTCTCATGGGAGAGCAAGAGGCAGAGCATAATGGGGTTAGGCTTGAAACCAGAGTATGCAATTCGTTGAAGTATTACTCTGCTCTGTTTGATTCAATTGATCACTGTCTTCCACAAGACAGTACAGTGAGGAACAAGATAGAGGAGATGTATGCTTGGGAGATAAGGAACATAATTGCTTGTGAAGGAAGGGAAAGGGTTGAGAGGCACGAGAGGTTTCAGAAATGGAGGAAGATGATGGTAGAGCAAGGAGGTTTTAGAAGCTTGAGAATCAGTGAGAGGGAAGTGATTCAGATTCAGATGTTGCTGAAGATGTATGCTTGTGAGAATTATAACGTGAAGAAGAAGGAGGAAGAAGGAGCAGAAGGTATAACACTGAGTTGGCTTGAGCAGCCTCTGTACACAGTGTCTGCATGGGCCCCACTTGATGCTGCAGCAACAGCAAGCCCATCCTCTTATTCTCAGCCATGAACTTGTTTGTTGATTGATTCTTCGTATGCAGAAACAAAGAACCAGAGAAAGGTAGCATATTTGTATTCTTGTAGGTAGGGAAAAAATGGTCACTATTCTTTCATTCTTTGTTGCAGATAAGATTTGATTTGTTCTGGTTCAAAATGTAATGTAGTTGCTAAGGAGTACTTTGATTTTTTTAACTTATTCTTTTTTATACATAAATCATGATTGTTTTCTAGAGCTCAGAATGATACAGGTGGAGTCAATTTGTGTTCATTCTTTGATTCTTTTATTATCAATGTACTCTGAAATATTCTTTATTAGTTGTATGAGCTTATGGGCCTTGTAATTGGAAACTTGGTCATTACATGTGAAATGAAATTCAGTGTTTTTGTCAGCTCTTTGTATTACTTTCTCTTCTCTTTACATGTAAATTTACCTTTTCCCACTTCTAATTATTGTTCTTTTTTTCTTCTTCTTGAAGAATATCTGGTAATGCTTAGTCGCCAATAAGTGAAACTCAACATGGATATGTATATTTGTATAAAATAAAAATATCACGATAGAAGGGGTACAGGACTTGAGGGAAGTAAACAAAGAATAAACAGACAATTAAGGTGAATATAATTGTGTCTGCTCTCAAGTGAGCAAACATATCGAGTAGGGGGATTCTGCATATAACCAAGCATGTTAGGTAGTCTGCATAGTGAATAGTTGCGTGTGTGAGGCATATCTGACTTCAACATCCCATTCTGAGTATATCATTTGCCATAGTTCATTAGTAAGTGATCTTTGTGTATGGTTATGGCTTCCGTCTATCATGATCAGTTGGATCGTTTCTAAAGAATCCGTGTATACCAAGATCTTGTTAAACCCACGTTGTTTCTGCACTGCATGGGGCATGTCTGCCTACAACATCTCATTCCGAGCATAACATTTCCCACACTTCACTAATAAATGACTTAACGTGTATCAAATATATATATATATATATATATATATATATATATATTTCGGTATACTTGTTAAATCTATATTTTTTTTTTGGGTACAATCTATATTGTTTACATAGTTGAAGACCGGCCAGAAGAGTCAATAATTCAGCACAAGTAGAGGGAGGGAAGGTAGCCCAACTTCTGAAATCCCAATCTTTCTCCATCGGTATTTCTGATTTCTGATTAGACCACCACATGAAGCATTATACTGATTGTTGATCGACCCATTAATATCTTGTCAGACATATTTTGCTGGTGGTGGGTTCCATCGAGCTTTTATGGCGTTTGGTTTGGTTTGATATGAATGAGAAATGCAAATCCTGCTACCATGATGGAATATTTCATAATAGAAGAGGAGTAGCACGATGTACTATACCTTGCACGTGAAAAGGCAAAATTACCCTCGATCAAAATGCCTATACATTATTGAGGTTGTTTCTTTTCGATTTTTAAGTTAGTATATCTATGTTTTTCTCCTTAATAAATTATTTCATTTTATTCTGTTAATATAATTAATTTTTATAGAAGAATTAATAATACTAATAAAGTAAAATTATAGGAGTAAGAGTTTTACAAAAATAAAATTAAATGATTTAATAAATAAAGAAAAATATACAGATATAAAATTAAAGATTAAAAGGACATTTATTTTAAGAATAGTTTTCTCTAGAAAAATTTATGAAAAGCAGTTTTGTTCTGTAAAACGTAAAAATATTTATTTTAAATGCTTTCAAACAAACACTAGGTTTGATTCATTCCAAATTTATTATCACTATGACAAACAATAATCAATAAACCCTAATTAGATATTTTTGTTATCTCAAATCAAGATGATGATCTATATATGCTCCTCATCCACTCGCATCTTTGTCGTTAATTTATTAGTATTACGTCCTTAATATGACAAACAATAACCAATAGACACCCTATAGATTTTGTCTTCTGGTATGTCATACCAAGATGATGATCCATGCCAACACACACCCACTTCCAAAAAACCTATGAATTACTTCATTGTAGTTCTAATCATAGTGATTGGAAAAGTATTCTAATTTTTGGGTACTTAAATTTACGCCTAAAGGTAATTGACGACTTGCTCTACCCGATATTGATATCACATAGGAAAAAGAGAGACTTTGTCTTGCCCTTAGATCGTAGGTGAGTCAAGCTCCTTTAAAAAAAATTGTAACAAAAAAACCTATGAATTGCCTTGCGATTTTTGGATCATGAGACTGAAATATAGTATAAAGTTCACTTGATCATATTAATAAATTTATAAACTAATCTTTTAATTAGTTTGTTTAAAGTTTTATATAGGTTGAACAGATTATATTTTAAATAAAATTCTTTAAAGTTAAAAAGAAAAAATAATAATTTATCAAAATCTGAAGTTTATATATGGATATTTTATTTATTTATTGATTAATATCTCTTTTTATTTAAATATTATTCTTTTTAAAGATTATATATAAATATTTTATATATTTTAATTAAAGTATATTATTTTAATTATGATTAAATTGATCCTAATTCAACCTTAATTAGATTATTAACTCTTAAACCACTATCAATTGATTGGTTTGATAAATGAACTAGTTTTTCAGTTAGACAAAAACAACCAAAGAGGGACCAGTTTGGACAATATTATTATAAAATATTTTCCCTAGCTATTTCTTATTTGAAATTTGTATTTGAAAACAAAAAAAAAATTAAAAATAGAAACTTGTTTTAAAAAATTATTTTTAAAATCAACTTTGAGAATTAAGAGAATATGAGAGATAAAATGAAGAGTACAGTGACAACAGAAAAAAGTGAGAGGATTGAGGGATGACTTAGATGAGCGAAAAATAATTATTTTTATTATCAACTTAAACAATAACCGGTGATGGTCACCAGCAGTTAGTGACAATGGCAATCTTCTGTTGGAGATTGTGCCTGAAGGCAATCAATTGGATGTATACATTATAATTTATTTAATAAAATAATATTTATTAAATAAATATTTATTATATTATTTTGAGTATTTTCTTTATAATAAAGGTCCATGAATAATTGAAGAATTATTCTAAATATCCCTAGTTGATTATTATTGTGGGAACAGTAATAAATTAATACTAGCATGACTTTGATTAATGATTATGCGATGATCATGTATGGAGATACAAATTAAAGTCATAGGCATTTGTTAGAGACTAAGGCACTAGACCGACCTATTATGAGATAGCTATATGAATTAGGTCATAAATGTATCTCATTATAACTATATCACTGTGTCCACAGACCTGAGATCACCATAGCACCTACATGAGAAATATTGTGTTTTGACATTATCAAAAGTCAGTTTTGACCGAGTGATCATAAAGCTCATGATTGAGTTTAGTGGGATTCGCGCGGAGGAAAATGAGTGATCAATATGTAATTTGTCCCTCTTATTATGAGAGACATATCTATGGGCCTCTCGATGAGTGAGACTGAGAAATGTAATGCTATATTCAAATGAAGAGTTTTATTTGTCTTGTCATTCTACTCAGAAATTGAGAAACTATAATTGAGCAATATAAAGCGACACCTCCATGTCTCATGTTCGATCTAGATATCGTATGATGAAAGGGACTTGACATGGTTATAAGACATGTAAAATCGGACTACCGACTTTCATATAATTTAAATAATCATAATGTCTACTAGAGATTGCTTATGACTTGTGAGCCAAAAGGTCTTTCGACAAAGTCGCACACAAGAATGGGCTAATATGAGTTAAAATGTCAAGATTTATTGAATTAAGAAAATGTTCAAATTCAATAAATTTAAAATTTCATCATTGAATCTAGAAAATTTCTTATTCTGAAATAAAAAAAATCTACAAGATATTCTAATATGGATTAGAAGAATATAATATTATTTATGGTGAAATAATATTATCTAATTATTTGAGAAAATAATAATATTATGTTTAATCTAGGATTTGAATTCTTTAGAAGATTTATTTTGAAATATGATGTCTTTAGAAGATTTTATATTGAAGATTGTATATTTTAAATTAAATAGAATGATAATCCTATTAGAGATATTGGTGTGAAAATCAATGCATATATGATATACATAATTTTAAAACAAATATTTTAATTAGGATAAATACTATATCTCTTTTCTATTGGTGGTGGACATTTTATATATAAAATTTATTATTTAATTTAAATATGTTATTTAAGTTAAATAATGTATTAACTTAGGATCAGATTGATTGACTTGATCCATAATGAGACTAGAAGTTCTTTAAGAGTCAGAGAACAATTAAAAACCACCTATAGAGAGAGAAAACTAAAAAAGGCATTAGAGGACATTTTTCTACTTAAGTCACACTATTGAGAATATGTGTGATCTTTATAGACAACAAAAACTAGCATGGTTAGTGAAAAGATGCTAGCACAACATTCATGTTCGCAACCCTATTTATGTGGATACTGGTGAAGGGTGTTCATTTAAACTATTCTACTTTTAACCCATCAGAGTATATGCTCAAAAGTATTTAGATGAGCAAAAACATTACTTAGGCACACAAATTAAAAATTTACAAATTGGTCATCGGGTACTGTTCATTATTTATTTTCCAGAATAGGAAATCCAATTTAAAAAAAATCATAACTAATTATAAAAAAATTATATGGAGATTATTTAAGTCTTTATTTAAAGCTCTTTTAATTCTCTATAGGAGAAAATTATAAAACTCGATATTTACTTAGCCAATAAATACAGTTAATTCGTTAAACTTTACTGTTCATATGGTCACTTTTGGAACTTCTAGATTCTAAACCTCAAATTTGAAAATTTATTTCTCTTAATTCACACATCCAATTGAGGCATACTACCCTATACTTTTAATCCTTAGGATGTATACAACATGTTAACCAAATTTCAGGATCAAATTCATTCTTTTACTATGTCAAACTGCAGCTAGAACATAACTACTCCAGGACATGCATTTTTACTTTTTCAACTTCTTTCTTTAATTCTCATTCATTATTCTAGCATGTATAAACCATCTTCTTGGCTTTTCATACATTCATATACATAATGTAAATATACCATAATTATGCTATACAATTCCATCTTATATATTGACACATTACATAGCATTTACATAAATAGATAAATTATACATCACATGCTAGAACATACAATTTCTCTACTTTCCTTCTTCCATTCTTTAGCTCTCCTTCAAGCATACATCTTCCATCATAATTGACCTATTATGATTGGTTAAGGGAGGATGAGAAGATGGATACTAATGCATGATATGTCATTTTACTTAGACTTACTTTAGTTAGTGACATGTCATCATATTTTACGCTTTGTATAAAAATGCATGGCTATAGAAAGTGTTATACTCCAATATTTTGATGATGAAAATTGAGAAAAGATTTCAAAAAATATTTTAACTGATAAAGAGTATTTATTGATAAGCT
Organism: Leucaena leucocephala; assembly: GCA_037074615.1. Classification (NCBI taxonomy): domain Eukaryota; kingdom Viridiplantae; phylum Streptophyta; class Magnoliopsida; order Fabales; family Fabaceae; genus Leucaena; species Leucaena leucocephala. Next base: position 8,765,349 of record CM073570.1, on the reverse strand, counting down.
TATCGATAAAGGATTTGACCAATAAGCTCATAATAAATGTGAAAGAAATTTGTGAGGAGAATATGTTTTCTGAAATACATTTATCAAAATCCTATTTGATAATGTTACTTATCGATAAAACTTTCGATAAATGAACTATAGAATCATATAAGAAAAGTTTGAGTCTTTATTTTAAAACCTTAATTTTTCAAAAGTTTATTCGATAAGGCTATTTCTCGATAAATTAGATAATGACTCAGAGTAATATAAAAGTATTTATTGAAGAAAGTATTACTTGATAAAGACTTCAAATATAAATCTTTGTGAAAATGATTTTCGAACAAAATTTATCGAAGTCTTAATCGATAAATGGGTTTATCAATAAAGTACTCAATAAATGATGAAAATTCAATTCTTTATCTATTTTAATAACTTATCAGTTTATCGATAAGTTATTTCATAATTATCAAGTATGTTAAGAACTTCACATTTCAAAAAATTAATTTATTGAAGTATTACTTGATGAGGGCTATAAGACCAGCAATGCTTTATGGATGTGAATACTGAGCTTTAAAAGGACAGCACGAGTATAAAGTTGGGGTAGCTGAGATGAGGATATTGAGATGGATGTGTGGGCATACAAGAAAAGATTAGATTCGTAATGAACATATACGGGGAAGAGTTGGAGTGGCACCTATTGAAGAGAAAATGGTAGAGAACCGTCTTAGGTGGGTTGGACACGTACAAAGAAGGCCAAGGGATGCGCCAGTGAAGAGGGTGGATCAAACAGTATGGACACCAGTTAAAAGGATTAGAGGAAGGCCAAAGAGAACGCTCAAAGAGGTCATTGAGCGGGATCTCTTGGTTAATAACCTATTTAAAGATTTAGTTTTTGATAGAGTACAATGGCGTCGTATGATCCATGTAGCCAACCCCATTTAATGGGATAAGGCTTGTTGTTGATGTATTACTTGATGAGGGCATTTATCAAAGAACACTTCAATAAATAAGAGAAAATTTCACTTATAGACCCACTGAAGTTTCATACTTAAAGTGTTTGGGTTTTAAATGCAATCTTGAAAATCATAAGTTATTTCTTAAAGGATTTGTTGATAAGTTATTTGTCACACCTTATTTTTCACATGCCTTAGAGACCAAAAGGTAGCAATTTCAACCATTTTTAGGGTTGTTAAAGTTAGTAAACACAAAACTAGAAATTTGCCTTTTTGACACTATTCATTGTGCAAATTTCAGAGATGTGACCTAAATTCAAAAATTCATAACTAGTTCTAAAAAAATTGAAATGAAGTGATTCAAGCTGCTATGTGAAGCTTATTCAATCCTCTTTAAGGGAAAAATAACTTGTTGGCCATTTAGAATTTTTTATCTTAGTGTGTGGAGATCCAAATACAGTGTTCTATATATAGAATCAAAGCTCGACATGTTTACTATTTACATACCAAATATAGTATGTTTATTTAAATATTTGCCATTTTTATGGGCAGCCTAAATTTCACTACTAGAAAACGTATACTGTTCATTCATATACAATACAACATTTAATTCGCTTATAAGATAGGCCAACAAACATATATGCTATAAAATAACACATCATCTTCAATTGGCCTTGCCTCCACTGTGAGAAGGGCCTGCTATGGTTGGTGGAAAATAGAAGGGGTGAGATTTTAAGAGAAATCTCAGTAGTAAATAATACCACAAAACAATATATGCAAGTTTATGCTTAGTGTTAGACATGCTTGCTTATAATGATCATGCTAGCACAATGACATATTGTATTCTTCAAGGTTTCATACCTCATACATATGGCCATATCATAAATAGAAAAAAACGACTTCAATCATTCATACATGCTTCATATAATCAAGTAAATCAACTAATACATCAAAACACAATCAATCAAGCATACAAGTCTAGGTAAGTTCACTACCTTTATCGCTTGCTTTTCCTTTACTCTTTCCTTTTTGCTTTATAGTTCCTTCTCCACACAAATTAAAGCCTAAATATAGCATAATAATATATTCATTACAATTAAGTTCAAGACCAAGATGATTTACTTAATAATCTCTTAATCTGACAAGCCCATAACTTTCTTTAGTTATGGTTAAAAACCTCGCCCTTTGAATTAATTGATGCCTTGACTATTTTTCCCATACTTTTCCTCAAGGAACCCAAATATAAACTCATATTTGGAAGAATCAAACTCTTCCCTAGATCTGGAACTGAAACCGCAAGCCTCAAGGAATTTTTCTAAAAATATTTACTTTTGATTTTAATGCCTCGAATTTTCTTTCCTTAGTCTAATCCTACATAATTTTACCTTCTGGACTCAATGGAAGTATCAAAATCATCTTCCCCTATTCAGTTTTAGTTCAGGCTGAGAGGGTACTTAATGTGAGAAATTAAGGATTACACAATTAATGCAAGGTATAACCATTAATTTAGGCTTGTGTAAGTCTTAGTTTCATATTTCTAACTTTGATTTATCCCTCTCTTATTTTCCAGATTTTTGGGCAGCCACTTAACCAAGATAATTTCTCATTTTTCTTCCATTAAATATATAAAATCAAGCTGCAAAATTAAAGGAATATAAGCTAGGATTAATTACTTACTTGGATTCCTAGCTAGCTTGATTCCTAAGTGCCTTGGATTGCCCTTGGTTTGTTGAGATTTCAATTGAACAGAGTTTCTTTTCTTTTCTTTTGGTGTCTCCATGAACACAAAGGGGAGAGGGTATTTATAGAAAACTCTTGGCTTTGATGAAGGGTTGAGATTAGATCTCAAAATAGACAGTTGTGAGATTGCATCTTACAACGAACGGCCAAGATCGCTCCACTTTATTTCATGTTGTGGCTAAGATTTCTTTGAGTTTTCTTCTCCTCTAAGGCAAGGCATGTGATATTTTGGTGGGTCCTATAAGGACACCTTATAATGCCACCTTAGGCTTCTAGAAGATTCCAGAGCACTCTAGTATATTCTGTCAAATTCTTTATTATCTTATACTGTATAATAGGACTTTTGTTAAATTATTAGACTTCTGGGGAACACTGTCTAAAAGAATCTTGATAAAAATCTCTCTATCAGATCAATTTCCCTATTATTTCCACAACTGGGTAATTATACTTTACTGAACATTGTTAAAATATTATTTGAATACACTTGGGCCCTCATGACTTAGCCAATTTTGTTTTGGACCTCTTGGGATGCTACTTTGGCCCTCTAACAAGCCCAACTCATCTGATGGCCAAATTCTCAAGGAATTTCCCCAAAAGCCTCTACTAGGTTCCCTAATTTACCTTAAATTCTATTATAAATTCTATAAGGATCCTTTAGGAGTTTTGTCAATTCCATAAAGTCTTATAATTATTAAAGTAATTTCTTGTAAAATTTCATCCAATTCTAGGGTCCATCAGATTTTGTAAAAATTCCAGAAAAGTTTATGAAAATTGGAAAATTAATATCAATTTTTTGGTATCTCAAATCAAAATTTCATGTAACTTCAAATGACACTAAATACTTTTTCAATCTCCTAGTGAAATATGGGACTCAAACACTTCCAGGAAGTTTTTGGCCACTTTTGGCTCAATTTTCTCAAAATTATACTTTTGCCATTGGAAACTTTTCTACATTTCAATTAATTCCTTTATCTTTAAATTACCCTTGATACTTTTGTACTTTTCATTTAAGTCCCTCTCCTCTATACCTTTACTTTTTCTTCCCTTTAACCATTATCTTTTCTTCCTGTCAATGTCACAATCCCTTCCTAACCTCTTTTCCCTTATCTTAGCCTTATCTAGACAGGGAAAATTTGGGATGTGACATTATTTGATAAAGCTATTCTTTGAATAACACTTCGTTAAATCAAGTATAGGGAAATGAATTCAAGTATGATTCAGCATATGGTATTTATCGATAAGTTATTTTGAATAGCCTATTTATCGATAAGATGAGAAAATGTGCATTGCCTTATTGAAGTCTTGTTCGAGAAACTATATTGTTGATGAACTCTTGATAAAGACCTAAATAAATTCAAAAGATTTTTATATCAGATTTTGATATATCAGTTTAGACTTAGAATAATCATTTCCTATATGTTTCAATCATTATATATTACTCTCACAACGTCTTCCTAGTTGTTTTATGTTATAGAGAACTCCAAGAGGTGAAGTTTCAACTAAAAGCAAAATTGTTAGACGTGCATTAAATACAACTACTTAGTGTCGTCAACCGTAAACGGCTTGGTCTCAGCTTCACTCAAATCTTCATGTATCTAACAGATAAGATGAAGCTATAAATAGGAGACAAAATTGAATTCAGAGTTAAGACTCTACTACCTATGATCATTTACTCGAGTATTCATTCTATTCTTTGTGTATATTGATTATACTTTGTTATACCCTGATTCATTTACTATGAATATAAGAATATTCTGAAAGAGAGAAATTCCTGTACTTCAGTGTTTATCATAATACTCTTCTGAGAGAGCTTTGTAATTTCCCAATATTTTTGTAGTTGCTCAAGAGTGTGGGATTCTTGAGTTGATTGTATCTTTATGGGTTGTAAGGAGGAGTATGATAAATTCTCACAGTTGATGTACTAAGGCACCAAGAGCTGACTAATCTTGGAAGTTATAGTGAAAATCTCATAGGGAATATGATGACTGGACATAGGCCAAGTTGTTAGGCCAAAATAGGATAAATCTTCAGTGTCAATTTCTTCCTTCAGCTATGCTCGGTGAAATCATTATTAACTTATCTGTTTAATTTTCAAGAAGTTTTAAATTTTTTAAATATCACCAAATTCACCACCTTCTTGGGTGTAACTATCAAACCTAACATTTGTTATCAGAGTATGTATCATGAAAAGAGACATAACTGTCTCAAGAGCTAATATGGTAGGATTCAGGGATATCATACTACCTGAAAGAAGCTATACAACAAAGCCTCCAAGATTCAGTAGAGAAAATATCACCTTTTAGAAGATGAGGATACAAACATTGATAAAGGCTTTAGAGTATAGGTTATCGGACGTAATCTAAGAAGGAAACTACGTTTCAACAAAGATAGTTGACGGGAGAAGAGTTACAAAGACTCCAAGTTAATATGATGACGAGGATAAAAAGCTGATCCTGCTAAATGATAAGGTTGTCAATATACTTAAGTGTGCTCTAAGTTAAAAAGAGTACTTCTGAGTATCCAGCCTAAAAACAACAAAATAAATATGGGAAGCACTATAAATTGCCCACGAAGGAATATCTAGTGTGAAACAAAACATAATTAAAACTCAAACCACCAAGTTTGAGCTTTTCTAGATGAACTTGGGAGAAAGCATAAGAGATATGGAGATTAGATTTTCACATTTGATGAATAATCTAATTACCATTGGCCAAAGATATAGCTAAGAGGATTAAGCAAGGAAGATTCTTGACGGACTAACCAGAGAATGGATCCAAAAGAGACAGCCATTGAAGAATCCAAGGAGAATAAATGAGATCAGTTGCTGCACTATTTGTGAGTCTATCTAAATTCAAGAGCAAACAAAAATCACTACCAGAAAAAATACTTATCATGGCGCTACTCAATGTCAATTAAAAAAAACACTGTCAAAAAATAGTAGTAGCTTATTCATAAATAAATTTGCATCTTAAAATATTTTCATGGTGATCTAAGAAGAACCACAATTAAAATCTGATCCTGTGAGCTTAAAAAGCTCTTTTGCACTTTAGTTATAATGGCATATTTTAGAAAAACTGTCGTTATAAGTCAATCTTTCTCCTTGTTCCAAGAATCTAATCTTTTCTTCCTATTGATGCCCTATCAAAAATTGTATGTCTCTTGTCTCTTCAGTTCCTAAAGTCTCTAGCCATCATGAGGGAAAGCCAACCGTTGCTTCTACCTCTTACGAACTATCTTTTCCTCAATTTTAAATACCCTTCCATTATACTTTTTGTTCCATTCCTTTTCCTCTATTTCCTTGTACCGTCTGAGTCTCTTACCCTCCTTTTCATCAAACTCTTCAAGTGTCATCCTTTTCTGGCTCGTCTCCTTCCCAATCACACAAAAAAGATAATGATGATTTTGAGGACAAGCACTTCTCCTTGACATGATGCTTTCACTGGTTTTGGACCTCCTCAAATTTGTGGATGAATTGATCATCCGAATGGATAACTTTGAGAACTCAGTTGAGGACCTCTTGATAAACTCTTATTTTTATATTGACTTTAGTGATTTTAAATAGAGTTTTAGTATTGATTTTCTCCTCATTTACCAATATGATGAGCAATTAATCAATAAAATAAAATAAGAACAATGGGGAATTAATTGATATAATTTTGGTCATATATTATAATATTATCTTGTTAGATAAATAAATTTGTATCTTTTAAATTCCTATTGCAGGAAATGCTCATTAATCACCAAATTAACTTGCTACTGCTGTTGAGGTCTTGACAGTAATGTAAGGCTAGATCCATTGTGCTCTCTTGGAGATGATGGTAAACCAGAGTTTTTGATATGAACAGGGAGTTCAATTGTGTCTTTAATTCTAGATCTAATTGTATCAAGTCGATGTAGTTAATTCTGGCTTTATTGATTCAACTGGAGTTAGTAGATGATAAATGATTAGGGAACCGAGTTGGATTTTCTATTTATACATAGTTAAGCTTTAATTGATCTTCATCCTTAAACTAGTTGGACATGACTATGGTTAATTAGAGCAATTCTATAGTAAATTATAGTTATATCTGTTTAATTCATCTTCTTCTACCTCTTTAGTTGAATGATTCATATTTTTCTATTCAATGTCTGCAAGTTGTAGCTTTGATAGAGATTTAGCTGGCGAGTTGTTAGCTAACACATTTTAATTCAACTAATTAACTCCTCATATTATGTGGATAATGAAGGTAAGGTAATATCAAAGGGAACACACATTGTCATTGATTCATAACAACATTATAAACACCTAAAATCATAAATAGTACCATAGTATTTACATTTATAAGTTATTCAATATCTCATCTCACAATTCATTGTATTAACTTGTTAAATTGTGGCTCATTAGATTAGTTAGGAACTTTAGCATATATTTAGGCTCCTTGTGAATTGACCTAGGTTAACTTCACATTACTATAGGTTAGCTTAGTTTCTTGTTTAATAATTAAAACAATAATTATCACATCTTCCTTCATGTAGATAACCTACAAGAAAGGTTTGGTCGTATCCATTCTCATTCTTCCACCACCCTAAAGATGACCCCCAAAACCCAAACGACTGGACTCTGCATTTGATGGTTGAAAGGCTTCACCTCTCTTTCATCCCTCCTTTATTTTGATACTTTTTTACCTAGCGGAGAATATGTTGAGATGAGATGATCAAACTTTCCAAATGTAAAGAATAGTCAAACTAATTAGCATATTTTCTAAAGTCAGTTATTAGTTAGAATATTGTTATAAGTTTATTTTCATTTGCTGATCAAATGTGTTTTCCTTCTTGTTCTTAGATATAGCTCAAATTAAACTCAACCAATATGTAAAGAAATTTTTTTCTTTACATATAATCCATATCTATATATGTATAGACATTGGCTCGTCATACTTTACCATGTTCTAGTTGCACGTTTAGTATGAGTACTTTAAAAGAAATTTACTCATATTTTGAGAAAAATATTAATTAAGAAGACTAATTTATCCTATAAATTAATAATGCAACAAATTAGTAAATATAGTTGGCATGAATAGTATCTAATTTATTGAATTCAATATTATAGGTTACCATTAAACAACAAGAATGTAAATAAATAATTTGAATTTCTCCTCATAGACGTAGGAAAACATAGATAAATAATTAAGTAGTTTTAAGTACAGATTTTTGATAGCGGTTTTATTGAAAACTATCGTGAAAAGTATATTTCATGGTTGTTTTTAAGAAAACCACCATTAATTCCTCCTCGTAGGTAAAACAGATAAACAAGTAAGTAAAGACTTTTGACCTATAGTAAAAAGACCCCAAAAATTCAAAAACCTAAACACTGTCTGTTTTAAATTTATTTTTCACATAACTGCTTGTTGTCCCGTTCTTTGCCCCACCACCATATACTTGGACAAAAGGTATTTTATGTCATTTTCTCCTATTTTAGGTGCACACCATCGTCGTTCACTCTTTCTATCATCGTTAACTCCCTCTATCATTGTTCTCGTATTCAAAGCCGTAAGTCACCGTTTAACTTCTTCATTATTATTAATATTAGTAGTACTAAGTTAAGAGATTTGTGAGGGTTTTTAGTTGTGCATGTATATTGGTTATTGTGAGTGCCTTTTCTATGGTTTAGGAGTTGCGTTACATAGTTGTATCTATTGAGGCAAATGTATAAGAAGAAGAAGAATCCTTTGGGTTTTCCTGAGATATTGATACATCCAAGGGTTCTTCTAATCACATTTTTTAATTTATAATTATTATATTATAATGGACTCATGTTTATGTTCTTGTAAGCTTCATTTTGTATTTATGCAAATATGATATCATATTCCAATGGAATCTTTTTTATGTGGAATCCCATGGTTGCCTTGCCTAAATCTTGTTTGTGTTGTTACTAACTGTATAAACTGACTTTGAACCTAATAGGTTATGTCCCTGACCAAATCCATTAGATAGTGCGTATTGATGCTAGCATAAAATGAAAGTGAAGAGTGAACTAAACTACGACATATATTTCCAAAATTTTCAACTTTTATTTTTGGTTTTTAACATGTGTTTTTTTATGCTTAATATATGCATGTTTAATTTCTTGGTCATAACTATTCTTTTTTATATTTGTGCTATGATTTATTTATGATTGTGAAGAGAAAAGGGACATATTTAAATTAATTGAACAATACTTTTATAGATATGGTGATTCACCTTGTCACCATCATATTCTTACCTTTATTTATTGTTTTTTGAGAAGAGTATGGAGGGTTTAAGTCAAAACAATTCTAGCAACAAGGGGAAAAAAGAGGAAGAGGCTTGACTCATATGAAATGGGTATCTTAGACAGATGAGGAACACATCCCATGAAGTTGCCGGTGGAGTTTGATCATGACATAAAGGCAACTAGTGCAAATGGGACATGGCTTATTAGCATCACATATGCCAACATGATTTTTAATTTATGATAAGGATATGATTTGGGAGGATATTTTATTATATTTCTAAATCTCTGTTTCACCTATCTACTTTAGTTAATCAACTAATCTAGCTTTATTTCATTTTCATAGGCTATTTGTAAGAGGAATAAAGAAATATCCAAGAAAAATATGTACCACAATTAATTTAGACATCTTGGAGTCAGTTATTGGGAATCCTGATCACCCATGTTGAGTGAGAGGGCCCCCCAAAGGAGTTATACGAAAAGAGTTTTTGGCTCTACCTCACAAAGAAGAAGCACAACCTCTGCATACATGGTGTACAGAGATAAGTTACAAAAGGTTTGAAATGAACTTGCTGCATAATATCAAGTAGAGTTGGAAAGGATATGCTACGATATGGATGCTAGACTCCAACTTGATGTTGCAGCCATACTCTAGTAAGCTATCAAAGTCAAACTCTAAGAAACTATTGAAGCTAAAGTCAATGAGGCTATGGATATTAGGCTCCAATAGGCCATGATGATGATGGGCTTCCCCATAGTTGGCTAAAGTTCAAATGTAAAACTGTCACGTCCCAAAATTTGGACTGTGACCGGCACAAAATATGAATAATTTCACATTCTAAAAGCCTAAAAATTTAAATAAAACATTTTAAACGAAAACCATAATAATTTGCAATCCATAAATCAAAAGCAAGTTCTCTGTAGGAATCTCAGCAGGATCGTAGTTATATAACCAATCTCCCGATGATCCTACAGCAGACTACAAATGTTCAATATTTCCATAACATTTTCCAAAATAAATACAATCTTTTCTAAGGACTATATAGAGCTTTACCCTTTTAAAAAATAATACAAGTTCTTAAGAAAGGTAATTACATCAAAAAGCAGTCTTGTAAAAAATAACGCTTTAGATAGACTATGAGGCTCTTTACTGTTCAACGGGAAGATTAGGGTCACCTGTACTATCTGATGCCAAATAATCTACTCATGAATAACGTTCCAAAACATGATTAAAAATGTGAAAATAAATAATTCATAATCATGCTGAAAATATATTTCATAATATTTCTTAATTTGATGCAAACCTTTCCATAAACATTTGTATTTCAGGGAAAACAACAATATAAAATAACCATTTCAAATCTATTTGAAATAACCAATTCAAATCAATCTTTTAAAACAATCATTTTAAAACCATAATCTTTCTGTAGGACTTTAACAGAATAAAAATAGACGTGGACACATAGTCTACGAGGGTAAATAATCATGTGTAGCACGAAGTCATGAAACAGGCATGGACACATAGTCCATGAGGGTAACTAACCAATCTGGCAGCTTGAAGCCGCTAACTGTCTGTGGCTCAAGGCCACTAACTTTCACGAGTACCAAACCCACGGTGTAATCTAGTGGCTCCAAGCCACTAACTGTCGGTGACTCAAGGCCACTAACCTTCCCGAGTATGAAACCCACAATATAATCTGGTAGCTCAGCCACTACCCATAGCGAGTACAAAATCTATGGAATAATCTGGTAGCTCAGCCATACCCATCGCGAGTATGAAACCCATAGAATAATCTGGTAGCTCAGCCACTACCCATCGCGAGTACGAAACCCACAGAATAATCTATCGAGCTAGGGTAACCAAGGTGCACTAAGGGCTAACAGTACTGCTGTTAGCGACTAGCATTCTGTATTTTACCCTTTCTAAAATATTTGTATCATGCGTGGGGTTTATTTCACATGTAATAATCTCAACTGTTTCAATGTCATAACCGTTGGTAAAAACTACTTTGAATTTCAAAAACCCCAGCATGTACATTTAAAATCAAGTTACTTTGAAAATATATGAAATTCGCATAGGAATATATTTCATAAATAACATCATTTCAATGCAACTTTTGGCAAACTCTTTTAAAAGCTTATTCATTCATTTTCATACATAATCATAATTCCTTTATAAACCAATCGAAAGAAAATCATTTCTAACGATTTAAACCATATTTTCAGAAAATTTGCTTTTCGTAATTCATATTTGAAATTCAACATTTGAAATGACAATGCATTGGAAAATATAAATTTTAGGGAACGTTATTCACTCACCTGCGAGCTTTCAAATATATGACTTACTCCTACCTAGCTACTTCCCAAATACATATCATTTTTGCTTGTTCATCCGCTTCTGACTTATTTACTTTCCTAATGTCCCAAAAACATTATTACTCTTATTATAACTTTATATAACATATTCATAATATCTCATTTAGTATGATTCTTAGTTTTTTTATTGTATACTCCAATTCCATTTCAGTTTATCTCAAAACAAAATCATTACAAGTACCTTCAATGAATTATAGAACCAAATTATGCTATATGGGTGCATCCAATTAATTCATGCACATTACCTTATAATCAATATATTAATATTCTAACTCAATATTAAATTCTCTAAAATCATCTATTAATAATTTCCAACAACTCTGCAAACACCACTTACATCTTACTGGCATTCAAGATTAACATTCCATTTTATTATCCTTAACACTTTCTATATGATTTGATACATGGCTTAGGTGTAGTAAAACAATTTATAAGACCATTCAAACTTCTATTTTCCAACACCACAACGTCATACATGTGCATATGTATATGATTAATAATAAACTTAAGCTTTCATTCAACACTATAACAATTCAAACTTAAGCCAACAAATCAACTCTTCATCTATTTAATCATAGCTTATAATATGAAATTTCCAGCTTAAACAACATCAATCTAAACATTACTTTAAAGCCTTTAATCTTGTTTTAATAATCTAAGGCTCTATTATCATAACAAACTTTCAAAACAATTTCTTAACCCAAGAAAAGAATGCCAAAACAACAAATTCTTCATCACTTGAAACCAAGTACAGCGAACATAATAATCCCCTAAAACATTATACATATCCTATATATATACCTTAATCATTAAAAGTTTTACTTGAAAACTTCTTAAAAATGATGGGCCTTTACTTCCTATCTCAAATCAAATTGTTCATCCTCCAAAAAGTCTATTACAACCATAAAACTATCATGTACTTTATATCAGTTGCTAATTGTGTGGAAGCAAGAACAATACTTTTAATTAAAATACAATACTCTTAGCTTGTTCTGTAAAAGCCTTGCAAAAGAGTATTCAGAGTAAAAATTGAGTTTTATACCCATAGATAACATACCATCGATCCTTGGTGCCTCACCCTCCTTTTTTTATTTTTCTTTTTATTGCAACCTCCATCATTATATATATATATATTCAATTCATTAAAACTAGAATAGCATCATCATCTTATATCCATACATATATATATATATCCTTTCCCAAACCACATCAGTGCTCAAATCCAATTCGTTATTTTCATAACATCATACCAAAATTTAACTTCAATTCTCCTTTGTTCCCGTTCACAAGTAGATAAAAAAATATAGAATAATGAAAGGGAAAAGGACTTCAAACATACCACCCATCTTCCTTCTAATCCCACGCACAACCCACATAAGCCACAATAAAAAATGGGTACAGCTGGACATATGAACACACATCAATAATAACGAAGGAAAGGGCAGCAAACTAACTTATACCCATAGCAACAATTAGCACAAACACATCAAAATGTAAGAGGAAGGGGAAAAGTATTTGGAACTTTTCAATACTTATAGCAGTGACGTGGATGACACGACTGTAGAACATAAAAATAAGAATATCCAGAATAGCAGCTGAGCTCTGAATAAAAGACAAAAATGATGGCAAACATTCGATAATAATCACCACCGATAGTAGCTCAATTGACAAAAGCACAACGGAGTCATAGCAACGTCCGAGATCTAAGCCAAAAAGAAGAATGAAGGCAGATGAACCATGGCAAATATCAATGACATGGTCATTGGTAAGCATAATGGACGATAGAGGCGAATGTAGATCATGGCCGTAACGTGTTCTTTATCCAGAATAGTTAAGCTTCTACTCTCACTCTCTCTCAGTCATGCTCTCAAAAAACAGAGAAGGAAGGGAGATATGGTTTTAAAATCAAAAGGGTATTTTAATAATTTCACACAATAGGTTGGGAAAAATAAAAATGCAATTCAAAAGGTGCAAGGATTCGAACCCTAGACATCAAACCCCTTCCACCGCCTTTAAGCATCACTCAATTACCAACTTCTCTTAGTGCATAAGTGCAAAAATTAATACATATATTATTAAAGTAGAATTAATTCTCAAATGATTTTCTTTATTAATTTAGGGTTATTACAAAAACAATATTCATTTACTTCTTTTTAAGGGATGCTTAACAAGTATTTTGTCTTGACTAATTTTGTTCATATTTTCAGGGTTCTCTTGCGGTGCTGCCAATAAGGAGAAATTTGTCTCTAACCATCTGATCTTGACACTAAGCATGAGCACATAGAGGACGATGGGAAATAGTGTAGTCTCTATATTGTGACATGGAAGGGACTGCAACCTTCACCGCTCATGATACCGTGTACCTGGGTACCACAACATTTCACCATAATATAATTCCTGATGGCAGAGTCCAGGTCACAATATACTGTATTAGAAAAGGTTTAGGTACTATACTTGTTCCCTACCCCATATTCCAGGACAGTTTATTATATGGCCAACACATCTAATCAAATTGTGGAAGGGGTCACATCGGAACTGGTACCAAATAAGGTGCCTAGGAAGCAAATATTGAAGAACTCATAACCAAAAAAGGCATCATAGAAGCTAACGGTTAAGAGGCGAAAGGAGACAAGCTCAAACCTCTTTCTCAAAATATATCCTCAAGATATATGGGTATGGAAACTCTTCACGCTATGGCAGAAGGATTGGAGGAAACACTTAATTTCACAATTTTGTATAGGGTTTTAACCACACAAGAGCTTTATAAATTAACCTTGGACAAGAATGACATAGTGTAATTCTTGACTTTTCAGAAGCAGGATTCAACTTTCATCCAGTTAGCCATATTGTAAGTTATAAATTTATTTCAATACTTTATGTTTTATCATTTGTACAGTACTGACTCCTTTCTCTATTAACAATAGCCATTTCTATAACAAAATGCTTAGACGAAGCAAAAGGAGATACATATGACTTCATATGACCACAAAGTGTATAAGAGATAGGCACCGATAGGAACTCGAGGTTGATATACATGGTTGATATCATGACACGAATCATGAGGAAGATATATTTTGCACCTTACATTAAAGGTAAGTATGCTTTTATACTTAGCACATTCATATGCATATTATAATACATTCATATATACCATTGTTTATATTTTGTAGAAGCATTGGACTTTGCTTGTCATTGCCCCAGAAGATAATAGGTGTATTGGTTCGATTCAATGTTTGGACAACCATATCCTGAGATTGTTTCCATTATCAGCATGTTTATTTTGATAAAAATTTAGTAAGTTATATAATATCTTTTTTTCCAATTGGCGATAGGGCTATGTAAGGCTTCAACCTTTATAGAGCCCATCCACTTAGTACTAATCTTATATGGATTTATGCTCAAGTAAGTAGTTTTCAAATAAATAAGTTTCAATTTTTATAAGTTTATTAGTTATAAAGTTAGTCACTAATGTGCTCTGTATTTTTTATTTTGTTCACATCTTGAATATTTACCTATTATTTCAACTAGCAGTCGATTGAGAACAACATGAGCTAATCGACTCAACGAGGGATGATTTAGCAAGAACCATACTTCTGAACTTGTGTTAATCAATTATCTATTTTTTTGTATATATGATTGTATAATAGTTGATTCATTGCATGATTAAGAATTTGAATTACTTTATTACCATTTAATTTAGATTTTTGCATTGCTTACTTCATACTTTATTACCTAGAAATTAGTCAGGCTTAATTATGGTAAATTTAGGACGATATTGAAGGGAAAATTAAATGAAACATTGAAAAGAAAAAAAAAAATAAAATGAAGCCTTTAACGGTAGTTTTTGTGAAAATCGCCATTAAAGGTATAGACTGTAATGATGAAAGAATTCATGCTAGTAAAAAATCCGCTTTGAAAGGTTACTTTTAATCGCAATTATAGACCTTTTTCTAGTAGCAAATATAAGAAAGATTTAAAAGAGAAACATCACAAAGGCATTGTTCTCAAAGTTTAGGAAGTGATGAAGAAGAAGATGAGCTGGAAGACGAGGAAATGAGGCTTCTTGTTAAGCAAATTCTAGAAGTTCTACAGAAATAAAGTAGGAAGGAAATATCAATCAAAACAAAATTTCCCTTAAACTTTAACATCAGAAGCACGGGATCAACTCATATGCTATGAATGCAAGAAGTCTGGCCACATCAAGACAGATTGTCCTCAATTGTCAAACAAGGATAAAGAGAAGAAAAAAGAAAAATATAAAAAAAGGAAAGCCTTGGTCTCATCCATCTGGGGAGATAGCTCTTCATCAGACGAAGAAGGTAGTGACTAAGAATAAATTGCCAATATATGTCTCGTTACCAAAAAAGAATCAGAAACTGACGAGGCGTTCAATCTTGAACCCATATATGATGAGCTTGTGTCTGAATATAATGATTTAAGAAATAAATATATAGGATAGCTAAGGAGTTAGTAAACTCCAAGAAGAAGGTAAGGGCCTTAGATGAACAAATTGAGACAAACTCTCAAGATGTTCAAAACATACCAGTGCAATCTTGCACTAAGTATAAAGTGGCCGAGAAAAAGAATAAAGAGTTAACTAAAACTCTTTAAATGTTCACTAAAGGAAGTGAGATACTTAATGTGATTTTAGGAAATAAGAGATGCACCTTTGATAAATATGGAATTGGATATGATCCAAATCTGGATAAAAGAAAAGGCAAAAAGAAAAATGGAGGAATTATACTTGACCTAATTTAGAACTTATGTTCATATTTCTAATCCATTTGCTAGATGCATTTATCGTAACCGTAAGGGCTATACTACTTCTTATTATCACAAGAAGATGGGTACCTACAGGACATTCAAATGGGTACCTAAAGGTACTTATAAAGCAAAAACATATCAGACTAATTAGGACCCAAAAAGTATGGTTACCTAAAATAATATAATTCTTTTTATAGGTATGTCTCAAAGTATCCAAGACAACTAAGTGGTATATCGACAGTGGATTCTCAAGATAAATGATTGGAGATACTGACAAGTTCTTCAAACTCACACCTAAAGAAGGAGGAAAAGTTAGCTTTGGAGGAAACCATTATGAAAAAATTGATGGTATTGGGGAGATTGGAAGTAAGGATGACATAAGAATTGAAAATGTCTACTATGTGGACGAAATATGTTATAATTTACTCAGTGTCAGCAAAAGTGCAGATAAAGACAACTGGGTGATCTTCGATTATGAAGAATGTTTGATCATTAACAAGAAAGACCTAACACTAAACAAAAATGAATTGAAAGCAAAACTTAAAGCACTAAGGGATGGTAACTATTACACTGTTTCTATTAATTCAAATCCTTCTAAAAACCGTTTTTTTGGGAAAAACTGAAAGTTGGTTATGGCATAAAAGATTAACTCATGTAAACATGAGTCAAGTTTCTAAATTAATTAGAAAATATTTAATTGTCAGTTTATCTAAAATCCAGCAAGGTTATGGCATCCCCCACTGTCACTAAGTCATACAATTCAATCAATTACAAGCAAGAACTACTTAAAGGTTATCTATTCCAACTTGTTTTACCTATTTCTAACACCAAACTCTCTCTTTCCTTATGGAACTAGATCATGTCCAGCAGCTTGGGAGGAGAATTAACATAATTTTTAACTATCTAATCTAATAATTAATCCTCCTTACTACAAATTAAGGGCTTAGGAGAAGATCTTACCTTAAATTCTTGCTCAAATAGCTCTTGATTAGCTTAATCTTGGCTTGAATTTAAATTTTACAAAATTTTTCCCCATATATATCTATTCTTGTCATCCATTCAAGGGGAGGGGTATTTATAGGCAACTTCAAGATTATATCAATGGCCAAGATTAAATCTTACAATGGATTACCAAAATTATATCTTACAACTCAAGGGTTTAAATTTAACCACCTAGTTTTCTTACATTATCAACTCCTTATCATGATATCATCCATATGAAATCATCATGCTTAGATGGCACCGTCTTATGAAAGAAAAGGCTTCTTGGAAAAATCATGTACAATCCTGTACTAGCTTAGTTCGATTCTCTAATAATCAGACTGTTTCCTGAATCTAATTTTTATGAGATTTTATAATTTATTTTCTGACATTAGATTCAATGTCTATATTCTTCTTGCCTTTAAAATTATTAGACTGATTAAGGATTTTATTACTTGACCCTTGAAAATGATCAAAATGCCTTTCATTCACTTTTATAACACTAAGGGCATTTTTGTCTTTTTTTCATTTCACCAGGATATTTGGGAGACCTGGTCCTTTATTCTTGTACTCCTCTTTGACTTCTTGCCCAATTGTCATACCATTTTTAATATATATGATCTAACATTACCCGAAACCTTTTATTATAAATTTAATTTTTTAAGAAATTCATATCAATTAATTGGAGCTTCAAATCAAAATTTTGATTTCCATCAAACAGCTCAAAAAAAAAATTCCCTCTATCTTCTTATGATTTGTTTTATCAATGGGCCTTCAGGTCTTTTTCTATAATTATATTTGTGTCCCTGACTTTATCAATAATGACACTTATGTCCTATAACTTATGTCTATATTCTCTTTTATCTAAGGAACTTTTATATAATTTACACTTTAGTCCCTTTTCACTTTATGTGTAAGCCATGAAAAACTTTATTTCTTTGCAATTTTTTCCCTTTCTTCCATTGTATTGCAATCTTTTCGGGTACAAAGTGAAAGTAGACACAAGTTATGGGAACTAAGTGTAATTATAAAAAGTTAAGGGACCAAATGTTAATTATGAAATTTCAATGGTATAAGTATAATTTTCAAGAAAGACATAAAATTCTGGGATCTAAATGTCATTTTTAGAAAAAATCAAAGTAGGTATATAAATTCATGATTTGATGGTAGGATCAGATAGAAGAGATTTTTCTGATCAATTCCATTAATTGCAGGATTTTTATTTGAGATCCTAATTAATTGATATTATTTTCTAAATAAATAAATGTTCTAAAAATATTTAAAATTATATTGGATCAGATATCCAATAAAAATTATATATTCATCAACAGGAAATTACACAAAAAAAAGATAGGGGGATCAATACCCAGAAATATCCTTAAAAGTACAAAATAATGAAAATACCCCTATGTTATAAAAATGAATAAAGAATAAATAGAGGGCATTTTAGTCATTTGACCTAAGGTCAAAAGGTCAAAGAGGTATAAAGGAATACTTGACCAGAGTCATAAAATATTATTATGATGTGTAAATTAACGATAATGCCCCTAGGGTTAAGATAGTGTATAATTATGAAGTAAGGGTATTTTGGTAATTTTTTAAAGACCAATAATTAAATTTATACCCAATCTAATAATGTCAATAGTAGGAAAAATCTATACGCTATATTTAATGACAAAATATATTCTGGAATGTTACAAAAATTAGGTTCATAAAACAGTCTAGTTTTTGTAAAATCTGATTGGCCGTATCATATTGGGTTAAAATTTTTACCTATCACATTTACCCTAGAATGACATTTAGTTTGAAAATTTTGTCATGATGATGTCACTTTGATGATGTAATCTTGGCTTGGTTGGCAAGTTAGTTTTAATAAGCAATCTTGGCCATTGAATTCAATAGTACAAGATTTAATCTTAGCCCTTGACTCACCCATAAGTTTTTCTATAAATACTCCCTAAATCAGACTTGCACGGAAGCTTGAGGACCTTAGGGAAACTCTGCTAACATTTTCATTTGAGTTAAAGAGAAGCAACCAATCTTGGAACAAAGCAAGGTAATTTCTTCCTCTAATCTTGGGCTTTGTAGTAGGAAGCTTTCTCTTGATTTTGGATGGTTTAAATTGCAATTTATTCCCTTGAGTAGCTGCTATACGTGCTTTATAAATGTGGGAGAAATATGAATTTTAGGTTATGGATAGTTTATACAAGCTTAAATAATCTAAAATCAAGTAGTATTAGCTTGTAAATTCATGTATGTTTACAATTAGGGTTTTGAGGTTAAGTCTGCCACTATATAGGACACTAACTAGGGATGAGAATTTTATGATTTGGATACTTTCAATGAGTTTAAAATAAAAAATTATATGGAGATAAGTAGAGAAACAAGTATTAGAAGCATTTGAATCAAAATAAAAACTATTGAAAAAAGAAGGAGGTCCACGGGTTCTGTATAGCATGAAGGAGGAGTTTGAAATTTGAATTTCTAACCTCATATTTGGATTCTATATAAAAAATTATGTGGAAATGGACATTGAGAATTTAGTTTGGATAGATAGAAGGATAATTCATAAAATTGAACAAGAGAGGGAACTTAGTGAAGCAGAGTCTTGGAGTTGTATTTTGAATTAAGTTGTAACATGCCATTTCTTTGTAATGTCTAGGTTTTGATATTTGTTTGAGAAGAATATTACTCAAAGAAGGACTAGTCAAGTATTCTATAAGAGGTAGTAAGTGTACTTAACTATAATGTTATTGAAGTTTGATTGATTGCTTGTTAATTATGATTGTTTGGTTGAGGTTGGATGATGATTATGATGATGGAGGTGGTGGTTAAATGGTTGAAACTCCTTGCCTTTTATGTCATGACAATGTGCATGTTAGAGATTGTCTATGGATAATGAATGAATAGCTCACATATCATGATAGCATGTTAAGTATTCTAATCAAACATACATAATATTATAGTTTGTATGACTTAATATTGAGATTTCTTTGAAATTTCATTATTTACATATGAATGACCATGATATAGATGCTGAACCATCAAGGGGAAAAGGTCTAAATATGAACCATTGAACTTGTAATGTAGCATTTTTATGATGTTAGGCATTATGAAGTACTCAAGTAAGTTATGGCATTATGTAACCTGAGTGAAATTTGTCATGATTAAAGCTATGATAAATATATTTAATTTGATATCAAGAACACCTCATTTGGTTAAATTTTCAATTTAATATGATTTTTTAAAGTTAAAGATAAAATCTGGAAAGAGGTAATTCATTTATCTTGAGGCAATGATATTCCAGTGATGTTTTAAAATAGAAAACGAATGAATTTGACCACAAGATTTATGACCTTAAAATACATGTCTTGAGATTTAAAACCATAGGTAACAAGTCTCATTTGGATAAGAGAGCAAGGAGAAATAAATTTTTAAATTTAAAATTTAAAAACTAAAAATTTACAGATTTAACAAATGAATAGTGATTTTCAAAGAATAAACTGTAATAATTTGGCCAAAGGAACTTCAATTTCATATTTTTACCTCAAATTTTAATGAAATATCTTTCAATAGGAATTTGAATCACTTTATTTCAATTTTTTTTTAAAAAATAATTATAAATTTTTAAAGTTAAGTTTATAATATCAAATTACCATATGAACAATACAAGAGAAAAGAATTTTTGAAAATTTACTTTTTCAACTTAAAGAGGTTTTCAAGTGGTTAAATGAGGGTAAAAATAAGAACACAACACACTAAAGGACTTTTTTCTTTATAATTTAGTCTTTCTTTTACAATTCCTTCATCTTTTCTCTTTATGTGCTTGGAGACTCTTCTAGAGTTTCTATATTATTTACATATTTACTCTATAAATTTTTACTATTTACATCTTAATTCATATACTTTATCTATTTACAGTTTAATCCCTGAATAATCTCTGTATATTTTTAAAATTTTTGCTCAAAGGGTCTTGGTAATGACCTATTTTAGGCTACTTTTTGGACCGTTGGGCCTAAAATTTGGGATATTATATTGTTCAAGGAGTATGTTCATTTGAGAACCAATACGAGTGATCGAAATTACCAAATAAAATCTTGGAGATCGGATCTTATGTTTAATTGATAAGTCTCATTCATAATTTGATTTAAGCAATGCCGATATATTCGTTAGGCGATTTTGGCAAAAAAAGTTAATTATATTTCACTACTCGTGTGCCCAAAATCCAACATCGTTAATGGTAGAGGTTGTTAGTGGTTGAGTTCCGCGTTAATGATCTATTGTGGTGACGGTCGATGACGTATGCAGTCTTTAGAGCCGGTCCTCAGCAGTGGCGATCGACGGAGGTGGCAATCATCAGGGATAGTCAAAAGCGGATACTATCATTGTTGGTAATCGCCGATGGCTGACAATGGAGGTGGTTATCAATGAGCGGCTATATGTGATAGTAACAAAAAATAAAAATTGCAAAAATAAAAAAATAATTTTACAAAACATTTAAAACTTGTTCTTAGTTTTTTATTTTTAAAACCAAGTTTCAAATTTTTTTGTTTTGGAAAATAATTAATTAAAAAAAAGTTTTGAAACAAGGTTTTTTTCTTTGGTTTTAAAAAAACTGTTTTTAAAAATATAAACAAACATGCTCTTAGTTAAAAAATATTATCCATTTATAAGGTTAATTCCACGAAGAATGACTCTTTTATTTTCTGGGATACTACGGATTGGCAATTCTAATTATATATTAATAAGATACTTAACGTTAAAAACCAAAATTATGTAACAGTATCAGTTTACAAAAGATGACTTTATTTTAAAAAATAAAAATTATATTTTGACAAAAAAATTTAATATATGTGTCTTTATAAAAAAACTAAAAATAGGATTATATTTAAAGCTTGGAGAACAAGGAATTCAACAAGGAAAGAACACAAATTAGATATTTGAATTAGCAGTAATATAAGTAGTTATTTGTTAATTTGACTAGAAAAAAATTAAATAGTGTAATGGGATTTATATTTAGATTGACTTTTATAAAATTTAATTTGATAAATTGAAACTTATTTAGATAGTTAATAGAAAAATAAGTTTATAAGTATGATGATTGAAAATGATTGTTTTTTATTGGTAAAATTTTAAAATACTAAATTACTTAAATTTATGAAGATTTGGAAAATATCCTATATTAAAAACTTAATTGGTGAAGATAACCTAAATCATAGTATTATTAGCTATTTTATATAATTTTATTACGATCAAATTATTAGATCTATTGGAATAATTTTGTTTTTTTATTTCAATAAAAGAAAGTGGAACCAACCTCTAGCATTTCTACTCTCTCCATTTAAACATCTTCTCTTTCCACGCTGGAATCCCCAAAAGCCAAAAATTCCTACTTATAACTAGTCAAGGCTTTTTATGCAAAAGCCGAATAGCACCACAGCTCATACAAACATCTCCCATGAGCTTAAAATGATTCTCTCTCTCTCCGTCGTGGGTTTTGGCCCTTACAACGCTTTATCAAACAGTCTTCATTCCACCAATAAAATATTGTCTAGTAGAAAAGATAAATTTTTTATAATAAAATTTAAATTTTATATTTAATATCTAATAATTTTTTAAATATAATTATCTCTAATATATATATTTAAAAAAAATATAAAGAGATTGATATAAAAAAATAAAAATAAGATATTGAGAATATAAAATATCCCCCTCAAACCTTAAGGGGTAGTGAGAGAAGAGAAAGGAAGCAGGCTGTTGTGCCGTATGCATTGTAGCCTCTTGTGGTAAAAGCCTAATTACCCCGGTCTAAATTATTTTACTCGTTTAGATTTTACTTAACCCCTTTCATGTCTTGTTTATATTTTATCAAATATTATTTGAAGAAATTTATTTTTACTTTCATTATATTTTTTTCTGCAATTTTATTTTTATTTTAAAAAAATATTTTTCTTACCTACTATAGGAGAGATAAGTAGATAAATTATTAATAAAAAAGTTCGATAATTGAATTCTTGTTGTTAAAAGATCATATTAAAAGAACTTTTCTCTTTAGATCTCTTGATGTTTAAATAACTAAATTTGTTATTCTAAATAATTATTAAAAAAAATCCAAAACCAAATTCTTTTTCTTTCCTTTGTTGTTTTTTTTTTTAAAAAAAAAATTGGATTCATTAAAGTTTGTAGCCCAACCTCACCCATCTTCTTCCATTGAAAGGCAGAGACTGTGTCCACTTTATGTCCGTATTTCTAAGGGTTGCTTTGTTTGAATGGGTAATAGAAAGGTGATTTTATGACATACTCTATCTATTATATTTATTTATAAATGACTTTTAATACATAAAAAAATGTAAATTTTATTAGTTCTATTTTAAAATTCAAATAATTTTATAACTTTATTCTTATTTAATATATATTATATCACATGATAATAAAATCCATGTAATAATAAAGTAAATATAAAATTGTACACTAATATAAAATTTTAATTATATAATTTATAAATAAGATTAAAAAATTTCTATTTCTACCCAATAAATAAAACTATAGGAGTGTGAAATAAATATATAAAAATAGTTTTGTTTTATAAAATATAAAAATATTTATGTTAAATTCTTCCAAACAAATACTTGCTATACGTTTAATAAGATGAAATGGTTTTTTTATAGGAGTGAAAGTATAAATAGAAATGAGAGTGTAAATAGAAATAAAATTAAGTTCAAAATAAATTTTAAAAGTTTGTTTGATATGATAAAAATGAGTATGAAATTAATATATATTTTTTATAACTTACAGTAAAATAATTTAAAATATTTTTTTATAACTTGAGAAGGGTTAAAATTATTCAATAATTTTATAATTTAAAATATAATAGTTCAAAATATTTTATTTTCACTTTTATTATTTTATTTTTTAATTTTTTTAATAGAAGTAAAATATCTCAAAATATTATAAATAAAAATAAAAATAATTTTTATTATACTAAATAAAAAATAAAAAATCTACTTTTATTTTTATTTTTTTACTTTCACTTTTATTATATAAGTGTCTGTTTGGTATCAGCATTTAGGAATAAATTTTAAAGAAAACCATAATTTAATAATAATAATAGCTAAACACTAATTTTTTTTAAATCAATTTTAACACTCAAACCACAGTTTTAGTCTTGAAACCATGGTTTTAAAATAATTCAATTTCTAACAGCTTTTCTGATTCTCTCCCCTATAACTTCTCAGTTTTTGGACCTTGAGAAGTCTCACAGCTGAAAGTGCATGGATTTGTAATGACACCTAGAGTACAATTGGAGTTTCGAAACTCTTTTCTTTCAATACACACACCCACTACAGGTGGGTTTACAATTAATAATTTAAATTTTATTTAAAAAAAGTAAAAATAAATACTATTTTTTTAAAATCTAAAATTTTAAAATTTTAAAAAAAATATAAATTTGTCAATGAAAGTTATCATCTTCCAATACATATAGTTAACCTTAATAAAATTTTTAGTAGGAAAAAAATTAAAATTTAAGTGAATATTATAAATTTATACTTGACCCAAATACATGTGTATATATATTATTTTGTAATCATTTAAATAAAAAAATTTAAAATTAAATTTATTCTTTATATAATTATCATATTAGTTTATCTTTTTTAGTAAATTGTCTATGGAAAAGCGATTCTGCTACTAATCATCCAAACATCTATAATTTTTAAAATTATTTTTTTCTCAAAATCTATTCTTCCAAAAATCTATTCTTCAGAATCTATTCTTCCCAAAATCTATTCTCCAAAAGCTAATCCAAACACAATCTAAATGTGCTCTAGGTTTGATGTATTTGTAATTTAATATCATTACGTCGTTAATATGACAAACAATAACAAATAAACCCTAATTAGATATTTTTGTTATGTCAAATGAAGACGATGATCCATATATGTCCCACATCCGCTTGCATCTTCGTCGCTAATTTATCAGATTAACGTACTTAATATGGCAAAAAATAACCAATATACACAACAGATTTGTTTTCTGTTATGTCAAATCAAGATGATGATCCACATATGCCAACACCCAGCGACTTCCCCCAACAATCTATGAATAGCGCTTCGGAACTTTTGGGTCATTCATTAGACTGAAATATCGTATTAAAACCTAATACGGTCGAGCTAATCAGACCAATAAGTTTATGAAGGGATTTTTTTTTTATAAGTCAATTTTAAAGTTTTTATGGATTAATTAGATTAAATTTTAAATAACATTATTTTAAGTTAAAAAAACCCAACAATCTATAAAATTTATGCTAACTATTTTATTTGATTATATATAGTTTACATATAGATATTTGATTTACTTATTGATTAATATCTTTTTATTTAGATGTTATTTTTTTTACGACTATATATAAATTTTTTTATATATTTTAATTAAATTATATTATTTTAATTATGATTAAGTTGATCCAAACTCAACCTTAGATCATTAGCCATTAAACCTATCATGTAATCTTTACAGAATGGGTAGAGAGATGAGATGGAAACAGGGAAAGGGAGGGAGAGAGCAGGAGAGAGGTGCAGGGAGGGTTCTTTGAATACTACTATTGAAAATATATCTTAGGGACCTAAGGGATCTAAGCCTTGTAACGGCTAATTACTTAAGCCTTGGGGCTAATTATCTCAACCCTGACTTGACTAACATTCTAACTAATCCTCTCTCTATTTACTATTTTACTATTTATTAATTAGATATCAATACCCCCTTAAGAACCCTTGTTCCCAAGGGTTGAAACCTTGAAAGACGGAAATTGCTTCTGCAACTGAAAGAGTGCACTCAACTCGCTTCCTCTTCAGGAAATCCTTGCCATTGAACCGATACTTCAGTGATAATACGCTCTCTTTTCCTGCCCCTTCTGTGAGTTAGAATCTTCTCAGGAATCTTTTCTGGAGGTAGACTAGGCTAATCTATAGGTGGATGACGTTGCTTAACTGAGGGATCTGGACAGAGCTTAAGTAGAGAAATGTGAAACGTAGGATGAATCCTTGATTCAGGTGGAAGCTATAGCTTATAAGCAACATGCCCCACTCTTTGCACAATTCTGTAAGTGCCAAAAAATCTTGGAGTTAGTTTCTGATTGCTTCTACTTGCTGCAGAGACTAGTCTATAGGGCTGGAGTTTTAAGAAAACCCACTGCACTACTTCAAATTCCCAATCAGTCTTATGAGAATCTGCCTTCTGCTTCATCCGATTCACTGCTCTACTGAGATGGAGTTTTGCTATCTGCAAAGCTTCTTCCCTTGCTGCAAATGTCCTATCAACTAACTCTACCATAGTTGACCTAGGCAAGTATGGGATGTGTACAGCTGGTGGCTGCCCATACAGTAGCTTATAGGGAGAGACTTTAGTGGTTGTATGGAAGGTGGTATTATACCACTATTCAGCAAGAGGCAACCATCTACTTCAATCCTTAGGCTTCTCCCAACACATACAATGCAAGTAAGCTTCCAAGCACCTATTTAGTAACTTGGATTGACCATACGGTGATAGGAGGAAGTTAGCTTTTGATATATGTTAAGGACTGCTAAGAATTTCTTCCAGAAGTTACTGATAAAAATGTGATCTCTATCGCTTATAATTTCCACCGAAGCACCAGGGAGTTCGTAGACATTATCTAAGAAGATGTGTGCCAATTTAGAAGCGTGTATGGATGAGCTAGTGTCATGAAATGAGCATACTTGCTCAAACGATCTACCACCCCCCATATAGTATCCTTCCCATTGGACCTATGTAACCCCTCAATGAAGTCCATAGTTATGCTTTGTCAAATCCAACTAGATATAGGAAGTGGTTGCAATGATCCGGGATAAGCCTCGTTTCCCCCTAACACCTTGCACATATGTCACTGTTTAATGAACTCTCTTAACATCATCAAATAACTTCTTCCACCAGAATAAACTTCTAACTCGTTGGTATGTGGCCTGCACTCCCAAATGGCTCACTTATACACTATCATGCAGCCATGCGACAATCTTCTGGCGAAATTGAGGAACATTTTCCACAACCAATTTACCATTTCTCCTCAAAAACGTCCCATCCCATGTAAAGTTTCCCTCTACATCATCTTGATGCTGCAATTGATTGACAAGCTCCTTCAATTCACGATCACGCTCCCAACTTTGCTGTAATTCCAGCAGCAACTCGTTAGAACATGTAGAGAGTGACATCTGCATTAGCTCCATTCTTGGCATCCTTGACAAAGCATCGGCGACATTATTAGTTTTTCCCTTTTATATTGCATCTCATAGTCATATCCTATGAGCTTCGCAACCTAGTATATCTGAAATGGGGTCCTAATTTCTGCTCCAGCAAGTATTTTAAACTCTGTTGATCCATTTTGATAATGAACTTCTTCCTTCTAACTCTGGTGCCAATGCTCAATGGTTTGCACCATCGCAAGTAGCTCCTTTTCATAAATTGATAACCCTTGGTGTCTTGGGGCAAACGCCTTGCTATAGAACGCTAAAGGCTGCCCTTACTGCATCAAAACAGCCCCCATATCACTACAACAAGCATCTGTTTCTACGACAAAGATTTTATTGAAATTTGGAAGTGCTAATACAGGTGCTGCTACCAGTGTCTCAATTACTTAACGGTTGTCTGTTCTGGCCTGCTAGCCCAAGGCAGATAGCCTGCTAGCCCAAGGCAGATAGCCTGCTAGCCCAAGGCAGGATCTCAATTACTTAACGGTTGTCTGTTCTGGCCAATCTGCCATGGCCTGCACCTTCTTGGGGTCTGTCGACATGCCCCTATCCTTGATGATGTGACCTAAGTATTCCACTTGGGTTGCTGCGAAAGTACATTTACTTTCTTTAACGAAGTATTTGTGCTCCCTTAAAATTTGCAGTACTTGTTACAGATGCCAGAGATGTACATGCATGCTGGAATTGAAAACCAAAATATCATTAAAAAAATACTAGGACAGACTTCCTTAAAAATGGCTAAAAAATGCTATTCATTGCCCTCGAAATGTTGTAGGGGTGTTAGTGAGGCCAAATGGCATCACTAAGCATTCATAGTTGCCAAAATGCGTCCTAAAAGCTGTCTTATGTAAGTCTCTCAGTTCCATCCTAATTTGGTGGTGTCCATCCCTGAGGTCAAGCTTGGTAAACTATCTTGCTTCCCGTAATTCATCCCGCAGCTCCTCTATTAAGGGAATAGGGTATTTATTCTTGAAAGTCCTTTTACTAAGCTCTCGAAAGTCAATACACATTCTCCACGACCCGTCCTTCTTCTTCACCAATACAATAGGTGATGCAAATAGGGATTAACTTTACTAAATCACTCCCACTTCCAATAATTCCTTCACTTGTCTCTCAATTTAGTTTTTCTGCACCTTCGAGTAACGGTAGGCCTGAGATTAATAGGGTCTTCATCCCTCTTGCAATACAATCGAGTGATTATGACCATCTTTGAATGGAGGCAGTGTTTTAGGTTCGGAAAAGACATTACCAAACTCTCTAAGAAGCTTGCTGATCCCATTGTCACCTTCCCTAACTTCATTTTTCAGCTCCACTATCAGGTTCCCCGGTTTTTCCACTGCTTACAGCAAAAACAGCTGGCTGCCCTCTTCTAGCCACCCCTCCAAGGTCTTAACAACCTTACATCTGTATGGTGGCGTGGGTTTCAGGGTGCGGGGCTTCCCGTTGTACCAAAAAGCCATTGCTAGATTGTCATAATTCCCAGAAGCATGATGCACCACGTTTTTAAGCCATTTCAACCCTAAAACAATATCAAATGTCTTGACCTCCATGATTCTGAGGTTCCATTTGAAAACCTGTCCTTGCATATGCCATTTTAAACCCTTCCCATACCCCCATGCACCTTTGGTCTGATTCCTCTAGCCACTTCTACTTCTGCAATAGGGTCTTGATTCCCCTTCTAGCCCAATTTCTTGGCAAGTGTATAATCGAGGAAGTCGTACGTAGCCCCATTGTTAACCAGCACCTGTACAGTTCTGTTTCCAACTCGTCCCTGAATTCTCATTGATAATTGACCCGTGTTGCCCTGAATTGCGTGCAGATAGATTTGGAGGCACTCTACTATTTCTTGAGCGCTGTCCCCTATCTCTGGTTCTTCCCCTGTGGCTTCTTCAACATCATCGTCTTCATACTCGATCAGTTGGAGCTCCATATTTTTTTTTTGTGGGCAATTATGACCCCTGTTGAATCGCTGGTGACATTAAAAACAGAGATATTTTGCTCGATGCTCCTCTACTTCTGCTAGGGCCAATTTGTGCAATGCCTTGACGTTATTTATTGATGACGAGGATCGTGATGAGGATGGTTCCATAGCATTTGATCCTGTTCTGGAATTAAAAGACAACGATTTCGATGTCGTGTAGTACCTGACTTCATTTGACTAGGCCCCACCACTAAAAGAAGCATTCTTGGTTGGTTTCCATCTGTCCGTCTATCTCGCCATATAGGCCCCAGATCGTTTTGCGTACATTCGAGCTTCTTCTTCTTCCTCAATACCCAATTCGTGGGTCATCGCAATGCTTCTTGCATCCATCATTATACGTGGTCGCAAGATTCTGACCTGCCGTGCCACCTCGACTCTTAAACCTGCGATGTACTCCTGAATCGCATGCTCTTTTAAAATTCGAAGTTTGCATCGGAAGGTGTCAAACTCGTTATAATCTTCCAGCGAGCGCATTTGATGAAGTTTCTTAAAGTCACCCATTGGTGAATCGAAGGGTGAACTGAAACAGACCTTCAAGGTTTTCTTGTCCTAGTTCCAAGGAATTGGGGGACCCTTTTCGTCTTCTTCATACGCCTTCTGCCAGACATAAGCCTTGTGCCAGACCTAACCTTTTTCATCAAGATTCACCCTAGCGATCCTGACGTTCCCATTTTCAGGTGTTTTATCTATTTCGAAATAGTGTTTCCATTGCTGGATCAACGCAGTAACGTTGGTCCTCTGGAACCTTAGGAAGTCCATTTTGCACTGGCGAGTAGGGCTTTGATATTTTCTTCCGTCTCGGCCGGGTCATCCGTTTCTTGGCCTTTCATGTTCGTGGTGGCTTCCATCTTCGTGGTTATTCAATCCCCTATCATGTGTCAAAGGCGCCAATTGCGCATTTAGATTATGCGCTACGGTTGTGATTCCATTAGCTCCTTCGAGAATAGATTTTTAGAAAAAATAAATTTTATAAAAAATAATTTTAAAAATTAGAGATATTTAGATAATTAATAGTAGAATCATTTTTTTATAGATAATTTATTAAAAATGACATAAATTAATATGATAATTATATAAAGAATAAATTTAATTTTAATTTTTTTATTTAAATAATTACAAAATAATACATATACATATGTATTTGAATAAGGTAAAAATATACAATATTCATTTAAATTTTAATTTTTTTCACTGAAAACTTTATTAGGTTTAACTAATCTATATGACCATCAAAAAATATAGAAGATAATAACTTTTATTGATAAATTCATCTTTTCTTTAAAAATTTAAAATAAAGATGGTAACTTGTTATCAATTTGTTTTTATGAAATTAAAATTTTAAATTTAAAAATTTTATTTATTTTTGTGTTTTTTAACCTATGGCAAAATTGAAAGAGAAAAAGAATAGGGAAAAGGGGTGGTAAGTATAAAGAAATGAGGGTTGAGGGTGTGTGTGGAAATGAAGACGTGCAATAGAGAAGTTGCAGGGAGAGCAATTAATGTCAAACTATAGTTTTAGACTCAAACTATGATTTGAGTTTTAAAATTGATATTTAAAAAAAAAAATTATTTAGCTCTTATCTCACAAAATTATAATTTAATACTAAAATCTATTTTTAAAATTAGATCCCAAACACACACTAAGAGCCTGTTTAGATTAGCTTTTAGAGAATAGATTTTGGAAAGGATAGATTTTGAAAAAAAAAATGATTTTGAAAATTGGAGATATTTGAATGATTAGTAGAAAAATCACTTTTTCATAAGCAATTTACTAAAAAAAGACATAAACTAATATAATAATTACATAAAGAATAAATTTTATTTTCAATTTTTTCATTTAAGTAATTAAAAAATAATACATATATATATATATATATATTTGAGCAAGGTAAAAATTTACAATATTCATCTAAATTTTAATTTAAAATTAAAATTTTATGTTTAAATTACTTCTATATTTTTTAAGGAAAGAGTTACTTAACTAATTTTATAGATTAAAGGAGTAGCAGATAAATTAGTTATAGATAAATTAATCAATTATAATAAAGATGTATTGGTCTCCTTAAAATACTATTAGTATATAAATTAGTTTAAAAAATTATAAATATGAGAGATAAAATAAATTAAAATTTTATATATTTATAATTAAAATTAATATTTTAATTACTTTTTATATCTAGGAGCTGTACAACGTTTCTAACATTAAAAAATAAATTGGATCGGTTAAAAAAAATCTAAAATTTGGGTGGGAAAACAACATGTGGGGTGGCAGAGCAGAAATAAAAAGCAGAGCACATGCCATTTTTTGAAAACATGGGTCCAAAAGCTGAATAAAGGTAGATTATATTCAAACCATGTTTTTAAAGTTAAAATTATAGTTTGAGATGCAAGAATTAATTTTTTAGATTTTAGGATTGTTCGGGGAGAAAATAGGAAAACTATAGTTTGATTTCAAAATCAATTTTCTAACCCCATATGCCAAACATACACTAAGACAGGTAGATTCTTGAGTCGCCTCAAGTCTCTTAATTCGCCTTGATGGCAGCCTTTGTCATTGCCTTCTTCTTTGTTGTTTGCTAACGGGTTTGGATCGTTCAGCCCGAGGAATTCTTGGCTCTGATACAACAATTCTGTAATCTTTACAGAATTGGTAGAGAGGAGAGGTTAACAAGGAGGAGCGAGAGAGATGCAGGGAAAGTTCTCTGACTAGTCCTACTGAATTCATTCATATGTCATAACATACAATTGTTCACACCTTAGCCTTTTACATATATATATATATATATATATATATATGGGACCTAAGGGCGTTATAATAGCTAATTACTTAAGCCTTGACGCTAATTACCTCAGCCCTGACTTAACTAACAATCTAGATAATCCTCTTTCTATTTACTACTTTACTATTTATTAATTACATATCAAAACCACTATCTATTGACTGGTTTAACAAATGATCTAGCTTTCAGTTGGATAAAAACAACTGGAGAGAGACTATTTTTGACAATATTATTATAAAATCTTTTTCCTACTTAATAATTTTTATTAATTTTTCGGTGACGTTGATGTTACATTAAGACTTGTTAAAGAATAAATGAATTTTAAAAAAAAATGAACAATTTGAAATTAAAAAGCAGTAATAAAAGAGAATATAATAAAAGGTATCACACAAAGCTTCACATATAAAAGCTCATAGTTTGAAGAAAAAATCCATTGAGCAATGACAAGCAAGAAATTCTGCTATAAAATTTAGAGTTTACGTTGATAGTCTATTCTCTATATGAAGATGGAGAGACTAAATATATATATATATATAGAACTTCTAAAAACGGAAAAAAATTATTAACTTGGCTAATAATAATGAAACCATTGAAATTGAAGGGATTACAAATATCTATTTTAGATTACAAGTCATGCCTGTTACAGAGTATCGGCCGAGTCAAATACTTACGAGGTGATAAATCTAAATCTATTGAGATGCCTGAATACGTAGGAGGGATCCAACAACAATCTCATCAGAGGCTTATTGAGTAATCCTCCCACCACATTAGTTAAGAGAAAAACTATGATGATACTAGTAATCATGATGGCAATTCCCTATAGTTGAGCATGTCCTAATCCTATAAACTTACTGTATGTAAGTGCCCTAGGTACAACATCTTGCATGAGCTTAACCCACCATATTACAACATGCTGCTTTGAATCTAATCTTGCCATTGTTAGACTTCTTAAATAAATTGGCTATAGACTTCCAAACAGAATGAAGCCAAAAAAAAAAGAAAAATTGCCCTTGTCCCAACTAATGTCCAAGGACTCTTATCGAAAAATTTCCATTTCTCAATGTCCAAGACATCCATGCCAATATATATAAGAAGATAACAATCTCAGACAAATGGGAATGTTGAAAAGCATGCCTACTTGGAACTTTAAAACACTCAGAAACATTATACCACATGTAATGCGACATGATAATCTTATAAATAAACACGGTAAGGATACCACTTAAATCAAGAAGTTCAACTAGCATATAAGACGAATAAGCCATCAAGAACATTATAGTAATTTCTTCATAAATCGAATGCCCTAGAAAACACGTCTTTATAATGTTTGCATATATCAAGCTGACTACTACTCCAAGCAAAGTTCTTATCAAGAATAAATATAAGAAATTGCCAAATTACAAGATATTGGTTGAGGTGATATGAGAGAGATCAAATCTTTGGATTACTTTAAAAGGAATCACTAATGTTGAATCACTAAATAGTACAGAAGTGGGGTCCCTTCTTGATTAAGCATGTGCAATATGTAAATTGAATTGGTAGCTAAAATTATTGCTCCAAGTGAGAAATAAAATAGGTGTCGATGATGAGGTCTCTTGTTGATTAAGCAATTGCCATGAGGTCCTAGAACAATTGCTTCTTTTCCCCCTAGAATCTTAACATTAAATATGATGGGTGAGAGAAGAAAAATGAAAAAAAAAGTTCTTTATCAAATATTAAGATGTGTAAACCGCCCTCCCCCCAATCATTAGTATAATGATGGTTCTACATAAATGACTAATGAGCACTGTAACGCCTGACTCAATCATCCACCAACTCTTATATAGATGTATAATCATAACACAAGAAACCAAGAGAACAACAAGTAGCTTGATGGAATTTATACAAGCATCTTTAAAGGATTGCATCTCCCCGTTTATCTTGCTTGCTTAATTTACATAATCATCTTCTAGGGAACATATGCAAATACGTCTTTGTCGAAATTAGTCATCTTCTGAGGCTTATATGACATCGTCTTCACACAAGTCACGAGCAAAATTCAGCTTTGATACCTCTTGTTATGAAATTAAACGGGGAGTACCACCACCCAAAAGGGCAGAGTTAAACTTGGCTAAAAGAAAGGAGAGAATGTATAGAAGCATATCTTAACCTAAATCTTACAACTCAAGTTCCACTTTTTTTTTTTTTGTTCATCCGATTTATCGGGTTTTATTATGACTACATCTAGATACGACATGTGTTGCGCACTTGGCTATGGTGGGTGAATCTTCTAATGAAAATTTTTAGTATATGCCAATGTTCAAATTTGAGATCTCACTTAAATGATAATAAACCATTTATTACTCAAATCAATCTCCATTGGTTCAAGTTCCACTTACTTTTGTGCATGATTGGGCCAAAACTAAGTAGGGCTCAAGGGTGGCCTAACAAGGGGATATACAATCCAACGGAAATGAAGAGTCGGCCCACAAAGGAGAGAATCACCACATTCCCGTGAATACAATGCCTCTAGATCGTGGATAAATATAATTTCTTTTTTAAAAACTTTATATAACAAAAATGCGCAACACCCACCAATAGCAAAGAAAGTTGGTCGGGAGCGAGTAGGGAGATGTGGCAAGCTGTCATCAAACATCGAACAGTGTGTGATGTGCCAGGCTTCAGCCAACCCCTATAAATTGGTGGAGACGGAGGCGGAAAGGGGTACAAAGGCGCAACTTTATCTGCCGGAGCATCACTACACCATGCCTCTTTTCTTTTAAATATTTTTTTTTAAAAAAAAGTTAAATTTCACATAATCTATCAAAATAAAATAAAATATCTTTTTTTTTATAAATAATATCAATATTAAATAAAATTAATTATTTATTATTTTTAAAAAATAAATCTAAATATTTAAAAATTAATATATTTTTTAAAATATTATGATTAAAATTATAATAAAATAATATTTTTTAAAAATTAAATATATTTTAAATAATTATATATGTTTATTTGAACCACACTTTACTTGAACGTACGGTATACTATGCCTCTTTTATTTTTCCAAAATTCGTTATTTTTTATTCATTCCGCTCATGTAGCTTCAGACTTTTCATTTCCTTTGTACACCTAGATATAGCCCACAAACTTTTATATATATATATATATATATATATATATATATATATATATATACACACACACACAAAGCCCACAAACCTTTATTTGATATAAATACCTTATATTAATTTATCTTATTAATTATTTTATTATAGTTGTAATTTCAACATTTAAAAAATATTTTAATTTTTAAATATTTAAATTTATATTAAAAGTTTATTTTACCTAATATTAACATAACTGAGTAGAAATAGAGACTTTAACGTACTATTATATTATGGGTAAATTCAACCACTTTCTAATAATTTTTATACTAGAAACAAACTCTAAAGTAGCTACCAATGAGAATTTACATAGATAATAAAAAATAGTCTCATATCTCATAAAAATATGAATTTGATTCCTACTATTATTATGAGATATCTAAAATTATATCTTGACTTTAGTAGAAGAATGATATCGAATCTACTTAATTTTTTTTTTGGTATATAAAAAAAATCTACCTTAGCTTGCATCTTAGCATATAGGAAAGAGATAGCAAGGGATCGTAGTGACAATTTTCGTTTAGTAAGAAGTTAGATTACATACTCAAGACCATTTGAGTCTCTGGCAAACCACACAATTTTTTCCAACAATATATATGCGCGCGCGCGCGCACACACACACATTATTAAGTTAAATTATGTCCCATGTGGGACTAGCCAAATCTGTTCACACCTGACATTCTAAAATAGTTAATTTCAAAACGACATTTATTTACTCCTTTATAATTTATTAAATTTGTGGGACTAAATTATGAACATCTTTTCATAGAAGAGATCAAATTTCCATTGTAAATGAGTAATTTTCATTACTTTAAAATAAGTAATACCTTTTATAAATTATTAAAAATCTCTTATAAATTTTTTAGATCCAAATATTTTAAACTTTGTGAAAACCTCCTATATAAATTTTTCAGGATCTAAATGTTTTTAAAGTTTTTAAAGTTTGGGCAAAATCTAATTAAATCATGGAAGACCGGTTGTAAGGGAAGCAAGACATTTTGTACTAAGCAATATCTCTTATAATTTAGACGATACTTATAAATTTTTGGGTTCAAAATGATTTAAATTTTGTTCGAAACCACTTGTAAATCACGGAAGACTAATTGTAAAGTAAAAATCTTCTACAAACTACGCATAATCTAAATCATGCAAGACTGTTTTGTAATTTTCTTTTTCAAGATTCAAATATTTAAAGGGAAAAAGATAAAGAAAGCTCATTTCAATTTTAGAAAGATAAATTGAGCATCCCAATATTAAAAAGGACAGATTGGACATGAGACTCAATCTGTCATTTATAAATTTGTGTGTAAAGACTAAATTATCCTTCACTTTGCCAATGGTGACAATACGATTTACAACTTTGTCAATGGTATTTATAACTTTGACAATAGTATTTGTCACTCCTATAATGGTATTTATAACTTTACTAATGGTATTTACAAGTTTGACAATAGTATTTGCAACTCTCATAATAATATTTATAACTTTAACAATAATATTTACAACTTTGATAATGGTGTTTACAACTTTGATAATAGTATTTGCAAGGTATTTGTAATTTTGTCAATAGTATTTGCAATTCCCACAAGAGAGAAGAAGCAATTTTGTCAATGGGATTAACAACTTTGCCAATGATATTTGCAACTCCCACAATGGATTTGTAACTTTATCAATGGTATTTATAACTACCGTAATGATATTTACAACTCCCACAATATAGAAGAATCAATTTTGCCAATGGGATTAATAACTTTATCAATATTATTTGCAACTCCCACAATAGTATTTGTAACTTTGCCAATAATATTTTTAAGTTTATCAATAGTATTTGTAACCCCTCTTGTATTTGCCACTTCCACAATGGGATTTGCAACTTTGTCAATATTATTTGCAACTCTCACAATGGTATTTGCAATTCCCACAACGGAGAAGAAGCAACTTTGCTAATGGGATTAACAACTTTACCAATAGTATTTACAATTCTCACAATGGTATTTGTAATTTTGCCAATAGTATTTGCAACTTCCACAATGGAAAAGAAACAATTTTGCCAATGGGATTAACAACTTTGCCAATAGTATTTGTAACTTCCACAATGATATTTGTAACTTTTACAATGGTATTTGCAAGTTTTTTAATGGTATTTGTAACTCCCACTGGTATTTCCACTTCTAAAATGAGATTTGTAACTTTGACAATGATATTTACAACTCATACAATGGTATTTACAAGTTTGTCAATGGTATTTATAACTCATACTAGTATTTGCCACTTCTACAATAGGATTTGTAATTTTATCAATGGTATTTATAAATCCCATAATGGTATTTGTAGCTTTGCTCATGGGATTTACAAGTCAATTTGATTTGCAAATCTGACAGTGCGATTTGTAATTATTACTATAGTATTTACAATTTTTACAATGGGATTGACAAGTCTAATAGTGGGATTTGCAACTTGTAGCCATAACGTCCTACACAATTTTATTGTTGGCATTGACTACTTAACTTATGCCACTTATAAAAAATAATCATGCCTATTAACACCATACATCATATTCTATATACTATACATTTTCTTCTTATATCTAAAATATTATGTACAAAAAGCATAAGTTGAATATTAAAAAAATATTCCTCATGTACTGACAACCAACTTCACATTGGATTTAGATTTTTGCATATTCTTCTAGTGTGGTCAACTTGGTAGCATGTGCTGCAGTGATATATCTTCTTGTTTTGAAATTGAGACTCTCTCATGTTAGTTCTATGCCTTATTGGTGGTCTACTTGTAAAATGTGATGTTAGACATGTTTGATCATTTGTATTTTGCAGCTGATAATCATTAGGATTTAGCATGTCAATTGTCACCTCTGGAATTATCCTCCTGCTGTAAATCTTTTGCTGAGATGTAATATTGTAGCACTCATCATATATAATCGTACATATTGCGATGTGAACCAATAATTAGATGATAGAGTTAGTTTTAAGAAAATACATAGTAGAACAAATGAAGGACAATATAAGTGATGAGTTGGGCTCTACAGTAAGGTTCTGAATGAATAAGTAAGAAAACAACAATGTCATGCAGCTGCAGAGAATCAACAATTCAGGGTGGAACTCATCTTCCTCACCAATGTGACAATCTCCAAGATATAATCTATAGAAACCTCAATCTAACTGCATTATGTACCCTATAGAAGTGATGAGAAGAATACATGAAAAGTATATATAAAGTAGAACATAAGGTCAAAATGCATCAAGTCTCACAATTAGAGTCAGTCAAATCTCACAGATTAATCCTTTGGAGGTGAAGTGACTACAAGACTATCCTAAAGCACTAAAACAAATCTACCATAACAAACCATCCAACAATAAAAATCTATAAAAATAGTACAAGTTATTCTAAAAGAAATTAAGAATTTGTCTTGACTAAGAGAGCCCTACAGCAGTGCAATACAACAATTGTAATATAAAGGACAAGACTCAAACAGTTTTTTTATGTGAGATGCTCATACAAAAATATGCATGAAGATTTTTTACAGTTCAACATGATATGATTTACTTTTTTTAAAAAAAAATCGTACACGTGATATATTCTCATCGAAGAACATAGCGATAAATATATAAAAGAAACTTATATTTTCTTTTCCTCCCCCTCCCCCTTCCCAAAGAAAATTGACAAGGAAACATACTTTTAACATAACATCAAATGTATTTGAAATACCCATACACTAGATTATACTAAGTTTCCACCACTCTGCTATCACAAATTGATGATATCAATAGCTTGGTTGATAAGAATAATCATTTGCTTTTGAGATATCTAGGGCTTGCTCTCCAGTAACTCCTTGAGCTCTTCCCAAGCATCTTTCCTTGGCCAAAAGTAGTAAGGGCTCAGAGGAATAGTGCCATGACCTAGAATCATTTGGTCGAGTGTAATACCGATGTTTTTCTCCATCCAAATGAATTTCAAAATAAGCCTTAACCTGTCAGTTGGCTTCACCACCACTCCAAGCTTCTAAAATATCAACAACAGATAGCATGAATATGAGACACCACCCTGTAACATGATAAAATTCAAATTATGGTGTCTCTAGTTTTGAAATTTCTCTGGCTCTTTCAATTGGTTTAATTTTAAAGGAATTGTGAGGAAGTAAATGATTTCAATATTAAAAAAGTATTACATTTTGGCACAGTATCTCAAGCTCTTTCATGTTTAAGCAAAAAAGGAAAAGAAATCATTTTACTCAAGTATATAGAGAGCTATAATTTATAATGGGAGAATACAATTGATTGTCCATTCATCTATTGTTTAACAAAAAGGTAATAACATCAAACACACTTCGCAATTCCCAAAAAACAAAAGAAAAATCCTTGGAACTTCAAAAATATACATGAGTCATAGGAGTAACTTCTGTAGAGAAACAATCCCACTCCATATCCTTATCAAGAGATTCTTTATCTATAGCTACGACAACAGAAAGTCTAAATTTTTGGGGTGTTGTATTAAGAAATAGATTCAAAGAGAATGGTTTGGGCTTAGCAAAAACACAAGGTTTGAAGGATGTAATAGAGGGATTCGAAGATGAAAATGCAAGAGGATTGAGAGAAGAAGCATGAAGATTCAGTTGGACTGCCATGGACAACATCTTTTGAGTAAGTTAACAGCTTCTACTGTGGCACTATGTCACAAACCGAAGAAGATAAGGTAATTTGGCCTTTACAAAGTGAAGGCTAATTTAGTCTTTATACATAAATTTACAAATGATAGATTGAGCCTTCTGCCCAATCTGTCATTATTAGGATATCCAATTTATCTTTCTAAAATTGAAATAGGTTTTCTTTGTCTTTTTCTTTCAATGTTGTGCAAAACCTTTTGTAGATCATGAAAGA
Organism: Leucaena leucocephala; assembly: GCA_037074615.1. NCBI lineage: Eukaryota > Viridiplantae > Streptophyta > Magnoliopsida > Fabales > Fabaceae > Leucaena > Leucaena leucocephala. The sequence goes on along the minus strand of CM073570.1, from coordinate 8,725,269 downwards.
TGACTTAGTTTGTTTTAATCATTTTACCATTCTATAATTAGATGCTAATAAGGATAAGCAGTTATGCGAGGTCACTAATAGCATGTATGTTTATTGTTCGGTCCTTATAAGTAATTTTCCTTTGTGATGCTATTTTTTCTGAGTAAAGGTAAAGTTGGTAAAATAATCTTAATCCAATGATTATAATAGACTCACCCATTTAAAAATAGGCTAACCTGTAACCTATTTTATTTTTAAAAATTATTATTATTATTTAACTTATTTAAAAATTATTTTAAATATTTATATTATTGAATACTAATAAAAATAATTATTAATTTGTTGATATATGTTGATATATTATAATTGACTAATATTATATTAGTTAATATTTATTTAGATTTATAATTGTAAAATTTGATATTTTTTATAAAAATAGAATTTTTAAAAAATATGACATTAACAATTTTTTTATAATACTAATATAATATTAAAAAAATTTATTAGTATTTTAAAATTAGAAATAATTTCTTAAAAATATTTAAAAAAAATTTTAAAGCTAACCCGTCACCTAAGCTAGTTAGGCTTAAGTTATCTTTTAGAAGCGAGTTGTATAACCTATCCTCTCATAATCCATGAGTTGTGTGGGTTGTCTCATAATTTATAAATTGATGTTTTATCAACTTTAAATAAAGGTGCCGGCCTAATACATTAAAATAATTATTTATTTTTTTTTATACAATTAAAACCTTTAACTAAGAGAAAAACTTCCGTCACACCCTCTCATATAAGCTTTTTTTTTTTTTTACACATTATTATTTTAATTCCACCTGTAAAATCATTTTTTAAGAAAATACAGCAAATTACAAATGGCACAAACTGGTTGAAGTTTCTGAACCCTAGCTCTTCGATCTTCCTGGTTGAAACACTAAATTCCCTTTCATGCTCAGGTGAAAACTAAGTTAAGGATCTTAACCCAAATGGCTGAGCTGCTTCCACAAGAGGCTGAAAAAAAATCTTTGGCTTCGCTTTCGGATCAATTATTGGGAACATCATATCATTCATCGCCCTCGCAGCCTAATTATTATCTCAAAGAGCAAGATTACGTTACAATCATACAAATTGTGTGTGTGTGTGTGTGTGTGTGTGACGCTGATCCACAAATGAAATAAATTGTCTTGCCTCGTCTTCCTCCAGAGCGTGTGGCATGAAGATGAACGGAGGGCCATGGCTGTAGTGACTGAGTCACGGATCCTGGCAGAGCTTCGCGTAAGTTTTTGGGTATCCGAGGTTCTCGATGGCGGCCATCTCCTCCGGTGTGAACCCATAATCATCGCCCCCCGTGGTAGTGGTGCTTGTCGATCCGTACTGCAGAAATTTATGGAATTTCTAAATCCTAACATGAAGTTCATGTTTGTATTCTTCAATCTTTGTAATTTGCTGTATATTTTTCTAAAAAAAATTAATTTTACAGGTTAAATTTAAATAATTAAAAAGTTAATATTATTTATAAATATAAAATATATTTTTTATATTTATTATTTTTTTTTAAATTATGATTGATAGTTTCTCAATATTAAAAAATAATAAAAAAAGAGTGAGAGTTAAAAAAATTATTATCGTATTTTAAAAAATATATTTTATATTAATTAATTTAATTAATTTTTTTAATATAATTAAATTAATTAAATATATTTTATATTAAAAATTATGAGTTATTTCTCTAATTGTGAATGAAGTGTGAAGCTTAACTTTGTAAAAAGTTTATACTTTTTACGAACAAGCGAAACAAATTTCATTACGTCTCAAAAAGTTTAATTTGCCCTCTGTACTTACCTCGAACTAAATGACCCTCTAGGATGAAGTTGATCTAAGGCTAGCTAAATGATCTAAGATAAACTTTATGGAAAATCTTATAACAATAACATTTAAATTTTAAAATTTTAAATCAATCTTATTTGTTATATTTTAATAGTTATTTACTATATTTAGTAAAAAATTAATAATATATTTTTATAAAAAATTTTGATTTGAGATTTTGAAATTCAAGTGATAATTTTTCCTAAATTTTTTATATATTTGTTTGGCTAAAATGTATATATCCTTCAATAAAATTCTAATATTACTATTACCATTAAGATTTTTCTTATTGGCCCGAATTTTTTTTTGGTACAGGAATTTTTGGAAAGAGGTTGGGCTCATCCACGATCTAAGGGCAGAGCGAAGTCTCCCTTCCTCCTAGGCGATATTAATATCGGGTAGGGCGAGCCGTCTATTACCCTCAGGCGTAAACCTAGACACCCAAGAGCTAGGATGCCTCCTCAAGCGCCGTGACTAGAACCACAATAAAGTGGTACTCCTCAGGGTTCGAACACGCTCTAAATGATCGCATGTCTTACCCCTTCACCAGCTGAACCCACGGACGATGGGTTATTGGCCTGAAATTTGAATTCATATTTCAACTCATAATAATTGAAAACAAGAGGCATATGGCCCGCTTGTTTTCTTTATTTATCTCAAAACAATTTTATAAAACCTTTTTAAAAACAAGTTTAAAAAAATGTTTAGAATGGAGAGTATAGTAACAATAAATGAAGAGTCAGAGATGACTAAGAGACAATATATATGAGCAGAAAATAATTATTTTTACTAGCAACTTAAATAAAAATCAACAGTGGTTCGCTGGTGGCAAATGTCATTGGTGGCAGTGACAATTCTTGGTTGAGATAGTGAATGGCAGCGTTCGTCAATAATGGCAGTCGTTAGTGACTATATACAAATGTGGTCCTCAATGGTGGAAGTTGTTGGTGTGGTCCTCAATGGTGGAAGTTGTTGGAGGTGGCCAACAGCAGATGTGGTCATCAATAGTGGTCAAGGCGGCCAATTGTGGCGACAAGTACAATGGTGGTGGTGGTTGTCAATGGGTGGTGACATGTAGCAGTAAAAAAAGTTTTTAATATAAAAAATAAGAAATTATTTTTTAATAGTGAACTACTTTTCCAAAACAAAAAATATAAATATAAAAATTAAAAAAAATTACAAAACATCTAAAACTTGTTCTTAATTTTCTATTTTAAAAATATATTTCATTTTTTTTGTTTTAAAAACAAACACTACTATAAAAAAGCTTTCTAGATCGGCTAAAAATTGTATTCTACACTAGACAACGATCCAGTGTATAAACATGCCGCATAGAAAGTGTACACTTTTTAAATCAGGATGTTCACCAGTGTAGAATGAGTACAATTTAAACCGAACCCTTTTGAAATCAAGAGTAGAATTTACTAATATCTACATGGGTTATGTGAATGGTAGTTATAGATTAATAAATTTTTTACACCAGTTGTGTTTTGACCCGGTGTAGAATAATTATTTTTTTACACCTCATTATAAAGACAACCATTGTCAATGTTATAATATTTGCATATTATTTTTACACCGGTCGATATTCTTTGTCTGGTTTAAATGTATTTTTTTAAAAATGACCCCTTCAATGTTTCATTAACCCTATCCCCTGAAGCTTTATGAATAAACTGCCCAAATATATGGATTCTAAGAGACAACAATGGAGACAGAGTTTAAGATAGTAAAGACATATCTTCAATTGTTCATACAGTATTCATTTTATAAAATTCAATAAAAAAATGCAATAATTTGAATAGAAAAATAAAAGAATATATTAAATTGAAAAGAAATATGAAATCATTAAAAACACAATTTACCTCATCAGTTAGGTCAGTCCTATTTGATAAGATGATATTGATCATGTGTCTGACCATGTTGAAGCCGCACAAGTTACTTTGTTGGGGTTGCCTTCGACTATGTAATATTAACATGAACAAAATTATTTGTCATCAGCCAAAAATCGTGGAGTGTAAGACTTAACACTTTTATTATCTTCAGTGTGATCTATTCAGGATCCCTCACCGAGTTGGCTTTCTTAAGACCCCTTACAATTGCAAACGTCATCATAGCCCTGTGACCAAAGTTATGAACTTAGTAATCCATTTATTATAAAGACCATATTTATTACAAACACTATTATTCTGTATAGAAGAAAACTCACGTGTTCATAATCTTCTTGGTATTAACCGATAGCTTATAGTGGATGGAGCATAAGAAGAGAATTTTATAAGTGTTCTTACATAGTATGATCAATTACCAATGCTTGCTGTAGAAAATAATTAAACAATAATAATAATTAGCATTAAGCAAATACAAAACTAGTATGAAATAAAATAAAATATTATTATTCTTACTCTTGCATATATGGTGCGAAGAAATAATCAATATCGGTTTCACTAAACCTCCTTGAAATATACTGAAGTCTCAAAGATTGGGAGGTCCCTTTTGCATAAATCTAAAATGGGCATAGGAATCCGAATCGACCTCGTTTGTCCTTCGAAACTAACTCAATTTGCATGTACTTATAGTTAATGCAAACACGACGTTAGTTAATGCAAACATGCAGCTTGCATGAATTTTGTTATTACATATATTTATATTTAAATTAGACTTACATAAAAAAATACTTGGATGCACCCAGAGGTTAGTTAATTGCCATAAGTGATAACAGATTTCACATCTGCAAAGTCAATAAAGGCAGGTGCCCCCACGTCACCCATAACTGAATCCATAGGCAAACCATCTATATGAAACATTTTATCAGATGCCAATAAGATCACATGTTGCATGACACTCAAATTGGGAGGTGTAAGAAGTTCGCTCGAGGATGATGCGACGTGATCTGAAATAAGATGATATGGCCATAATATGAAAATCCCCTTTGCTCGACTCACTATCTTCACCTTATCAGTGGGAATTGGGACAAGGGCACTTCAATTATCACATCTTTAACTGTCACCCTTAACTGATCGTCCAGAATTTAGATGTGATGGACAGTTGCCCCTAAGCTATGGATGAAACCATGTGCCACTAACCTTTTGAGAGGATCCTCCACATATTGATCACAAGGTTTAGCATCCTCTAACATTACCCAGCCATGCAAAACCTCCCTTTAGTGCTAGGACGGGCTGCATTTGAGAGCATTTAGGGGGCACTTAGCTCCAATTGCCTTGTTGTCATCATAGACATTTCTTCCTTGATTTTTGCCAGCCCCACTTGTAATCGTGCCTCAATTGAAGCTTCTGCCTATGCCCTAGCCTCTGCCCAAGCCTCTGCCTTAGCCTTTACCCTTAGCACATATGGGGAATGTCGTAGAGATGCTCCAAAGTAATCTCTTATACTGACACTTCCTCCAACTCCCTTGACAAGGCCCCCATGCTCTTACTTGCCCGTGGCAACAATCAAGATATCATTCCTACCATCTGACTTGAAGGAACTATGGGCTTCTTGTTGTTTAAGATTAGCCTATAACATATAAAGAGAAAATATAAGAAATAATATAATTAGTCTACTAAAACAAAATAATAGAAGTAGTACTTACAATTTTTTCTGCAATCATGCAAGCTTGATCTTTTGTAAATGATCTGCTCCTTGTTTGGTGAGCGTACAATTATTTATCTTCTTGACGTATTAGTGATGGGGGAGCAAGAGTAAAACTATTATTGAACTCAGTATTTTTTTCTAGCCTCTTCCTCTTGGCCCTAACAAGTCTCTTTCAGCCTTCGCGTAACCCCTCGAGACATTGTGTGGGGGCAATCATTCTTGATAGCGTGTTCAATGGCTTTTGCTTTTTTTTTCTTATAAGATTTGAAGTAGTTAAAATCAATACATACAAAATGAAGAAACATGGGAAATGCAAAATTCTTTTTTTAGGACATATACACGCAGGACACTCTAACCTGTATCAACTCACCATAGCTGCTGGCGTAGTCTGAACTATAACAAATTCTTTCCAAGTATTTTCGTCAATGAATTGATACTTGCTACATGGAGAAGGATGAGGCTGACCATCTTTATCCCTTCCATGTACATACTAACGATCTAGTTGTGTCTTAATACCCTCCAAAACTTAGCACAATAAGATAACATCTTCTTCTTCAAGACTTCATTGTTGGGAACATCGTAAACGAGCTGCAATAATTGGGTTTCAACATGTGTCAAACTCAATCAGTAGTAATTTCCCTTCCTTCCTATCTTTTAAAATGTTTTTAAATCGCCTCACACTTCTACCCCTCCTTTGCTTAGAGTTGCTTAGAGTATTGTTAGCCTCATTCTGATTACCCATACTCCCATATTCCTATATACTCAATAATAAAATCAAACATAGTAAACATACTTAACCCTTTTGCCTTTTATCAGAATACACAAAACTTGTTCATTTATCATTTATCCATGGAAAGAAGTGCAAGCATTTATGGCAAGAAAACTACAAAACCTAGATTAAATGAACATGTAAACGGTGAAGCACGTACACGAGAAAATAAGTATCGAGAACACATACACGACAAAGCACAACGATAGCGAGAACAGAGAAGAACGACTGAGCACAACGAAGCCCAATGAAAGCCACAGAGCACGACGAGCAGAGTAATGATAGAAGTAAGAAATAAGACTAAAGAAAACCTGAGAAATGAGAAATGAGAGACGCGTCATGGGGCGGGTTTCAAAAATATTTTGTGAGGAAGACTTTTTACACTGGTTGACATATAAATCATATGTAGTAAATCATATTTCTAAACCTGACTAACATAATAACCGGTTTAAAAAGATGTCTATTCAAAAAGGCCATGACTAATATTTTGAATTTCATAAGACTTTCTACACCGGCTAACATATAAATCTAGTGTAGTAAATCATATTTCTAAACCTAACTAATACAATAACCGGTTTAAAAAGATGTCTACTTATTTTCAAAAATGTCACGACTAATATTTTGAATTTCAGAAGACTTTCTACACCAGATAAAATATAAATCCGGTGTAAAAAAAATTTTAATTTATTTAAAAAATTGCACCTTAAGTTTTTCATATTACAACTGCTTTAAATATTAGATTTATTTTTTCCCCACCTACCTTCTTATTACCCCATCACTTGAAGTTAAAATATATATATGCAACCAGAACAATAAACATAATTGCATTAGTGCCTCAAAAATATAAAAACACTCACATACAAATCAATCAGAATCAACTTATTGTTCATTCTATTTTGGTAAACCTATTGAAAAAGAAGGGGTTTTACAAATTGAATCATTATCGGCAATAACCCTTTTTCCTTAGAGAGCGACAAACCATCTTTTATTTGATAGATCAATGATATAAAACACTTGCTTTGCTTAGTCTGCCATAATAAAAGGCTCATTTTCAAAACTTGTACTATTTAAATCAACCAGTATAAATCCTAATTGATACACCATAACACCGTTGTTTACATTAGCCCACTTGCATTGAAACATGGGAACTGTGAATTTGGTGTAGTCTAGCTCCCAAATCTCTTCAACAATGCCATAATAAGGGATGACTGCTAATTTAGGATTGTTATCTTTTGAACCAGAGAAGTACATAGTTTCAGTCAATAACATAACACCACTATTCTGCATACTACTTTTATCATCTAAGGACTCCGTATAAAAGGAATACCCGTTGATATCAAATGAATTCTAACATATCACATTTAATTCAGGACCATATGCCAACCATCTAACTGAATCAGATACATATAATCATTTTCAACCTTCTAGTTGAAATAATGTGCAAAAGATTTGTTGTGTTCTCTAATAAGCTTTTACTCAGTCATTCTATTATTTTGTTTCTTGACAAGCTCTTTATGAACAGCTATATAGTCTTGAAGTTTATCAATGTTACTCAAGATGTGTAAGTGTATTTACTGCAATTCATTACAATTAACACTCTTCATTGACATTCCACATTGACTCGCTGTTTGGCACGAGATTTAGCGAGACTGATAAGTCTTACTTTAGACAGGTAGTCTTGACAAAAATCCATAGTTTCTTTATAAACATATTTTTGAACAATAGATGCCTCAGCCCGATTTAGATTCTTTATATACCCTTTAAGGATTTTCCTGTATCTTTCAAATGGGTACATCCATTGTAAGCATACGAGGCCACACAATTTTATCTCTCGCACTAGATGAACGATGATATGTACATGATGTCAAGAAAGTTAGGAAGAAACAGTTTTTCAATATGTCACAAAATAACATAACCCTCATGCTTCAATTCATCTAACTTTTCAGTCTCAAAGAATTTGCCACATATAGCATTGAAGAAAAAGCAAAGTCGGGTTGCAATGTGTTTCAAATTATCTTGAAGGATTCCTCGAATAGCTACTTAGAGTAATTGTTACATCAAGACATGATAATCATGAGACTTTTGGACTACTAATTTCAAATCTTTCATCAACACAATCTTCTTAAGATTAGATGAGTACCCAGAGGGAACTTTGATTCCTTGAAAACATTCACAAATACTTATTCTCTCATCCTGGGACAAAATATAAATTGCTTCAACATAATAGCTCCCTCACCATTTGGCCTTGGATGTAAATCCTCATGTATTCCTATTTCTTATAAATATAATCTTGCCTTCAAAATGGCTTTAGAACTACTATGTATATTAAGAAGTGTTCCAACAATGCTGTCACACACATTTTTCTCTACATGCATGATATCAATACAGTGCCTTACATGAAGGTGTTGCCAATACGGAAGCTTAAAGAAGACATATCTTTTTTTCAATATATTTTTTTCACTTCTCTTGGTATAGTCTTACCAAAAGTAACGTTGATGTCTTTCACCTTTTCATAAACTTGTTTTCTAGTCAATGGCTCTAGAGTATTTCCAAATTCTTGGCCGCCAAAAATATTTTTCTTCAGCGGACAGTATGGGTGACCTTATCATAGAAATCTCTTATAACCTAGGTAGAGTGTCTTTCTTGCATGAAGAAGTTGATAGTAGCAAGTCCATTCCTCATAAATTGGACATGCTTTATGACCCTTAACACTATACCCTAACAAATTTTTGTGGTCATTAATTGTATAAAAGATCATGGCCCATATTTTGAAGACCTCCTTCTTAATCGCATAAAAAACATCCACACCTCCCCATAGCTTCTTCAAATCTTCGATCAAGGATATTAGGTAAATGTCTAAGTCATTTCCTGGTTGTTCAGTTCTGAGATCGACATAGACAATTTTATATACTTGCTTCTCATACACAACAAGGGATATATGTTGTAAATAACCAAGAGGACATGCCATGAACTATGTATGCTACTAAAGCTACCATACGGGTTTATGTCATCTGTACTAAGTCCAAACCTTAGGTTTCATGGTTCATTACCCAACTCAAAAAATAAGTCATCAATCTTCTTCCATTGCAAAGAATCATCCAGATAACGAGCTCTCCATCACAAATCCTTTCAGTAGCATGCCATAACATTTTTTTGCATAATCTTCATTAGCAAAAAGCCATTTAAACATTGGTATAATTGGAAGATACCATAACACTTTTGTAGGAGATTTGTTTGATATGTACCTTGGTGTCTTACATATTGAACATTTCTCCTCATCTTAAATTTTTTTCTTGTACAATATGCAATCATTTGGGCATGCATAAATCTTTCTATATTGCATGTCTAAAGGACATATTATTTTTTTAACATCATAGTAGTGTTTGGGTAACACATTTTCTTCTGGAAACATATCTTGCAACAACTCAAGCAATTCTAGAAAACCTCTGTCACTCCACCAATATCGTGCTTTCACACTTACCAATCTCAACACCGTATTCAACATGTTGTATTTTCTGCACCCTGGGTATAGAGGTTTTTCTGCATTATAAAACATATTAACATACACATGTGACCGTATAAAAGCATATTCTCCAACATCACGAATCGTCCTATACCTGATCATTAGTATTCATGTTATCATCAATGGTCTATTCCAACTGTTCAGATGCACTCGACCTTTCTACATTTTCACAATGTCATATCCATACTATGTAACTCTTGAAAAACCCCTCACAAATTAGTTGAGTGTACATATCTATAGGATTTTGTTTCCTCTCATTCAAACAACTCACACAAGGATAATAAAACTTTCCATTGTCATCATCACCATTTTATTTAGCAAAATCTAAAACTTCCTTCACCCCCCCTCAACATACTAAACACTTGTTCGTTTAGTATTTATCCAACTACGATCCATATTTATGGAAGACTAAAAAAATAAAAAAATAAGAAAACCTAACTTATAGCTAATTATGGGAGAGAATATATAATGCACAAGTGGAACATCTCACCAAATGAAACAAGTAAATGACAGCAACGAATCCAGCAAATAACAGCAAAAGCTACCTCAAGTAGTGCATAAATCTTCAATTCTCGAGACAAGGAGTTCAAAACAAAACTTATCGGATGTGAAGGGTCGAGAAGATATAAGCGTGTGAACTAGTGAAAAATGACAGATGGGAGGTGCGAAAGGGGTTTCGATTAAATTAAAGTGTATTTTGCAAGCAAATCTACACCGGATAAAATGCAACACCAGTGTAGAAATAACCTTTTATAAACTGGACATTATATTATACACTGATCACTTTATTACACCAGTGTAAAATATTATAAATTGCATAAATCTACACATGATGAAATGGAAAACCGGTGTAGAAATAACTTTTTCTAAACCGGACATGATATTCTACATCTGATATTGACATATTTAGTTTTAATCTGTTATATTTTTTTATTTTTGAAAATAAAAGAACACCATGTCATCAGAACAAGAAATTTCATTCATTCAACTTTACTAATAACTTTACATCAAAAGTATAAAATTTTTAAAACAATATCTATCAGAATATATAATATATTTTCTTTTTGTCATTACGTACAAAAAATAAAATAAGAGGGGATGATAAAGGTTGTAAGCTTTCACTCCTCATCAGACTCATAGGTCTGAGATTCATCAGAGTTGATAAGATCAATAGGATTATACAAGCTATCATTCTATTGATTGTGGCAAACTTCTGAGCGGAAAGCTCTGAAACTGCCTTTCAGTCTATTAACTTTTTGAGTAAGTTCTTCTACTGAGTTCTTTAGGCCATTGAAACGCATGATGAGTTCCATAAAGCGCTCCATCAGAGTGACAATCAGGGGAGGAGGAGAAGGAACTATAAGGTGAGGGTCAGGATGTTTGTCTTCAAATTTGTCTCTGTTTTGTTTGTGCGGTGGAGAAGGAGGTGCGAGTGAGGAAGAAGCCATTGGAGGGTTCAGATAAAAGAAAATAAAATAAAATAGAGATAAAGTGATGAGATGAAAAGTATTGATAATAGGAATGTTATACATATAGTTGAAGAATAAGAACAGTTTTAGAAAAGAATATCGCATAATGCAATTGGCCTTCTATCATAATGAGTACAAACGTTAGGAACCGAAGAAGTGAAATGAACGGTCTAAAAAGGTACAAAGAAAAGAAGCGGGAGTATAGACAGGAAACTGAAAAGTCAGAATGGAAAGTATATTTAACACCAGTTATATATATTTTACATCGGTTACATGTAAATTCAGTATAAACATTTCATCTTATTTACAAAAATATCATCTATCATTCTTTTAAAGCATTTCCACAAGGTCTGAAGAAGTTACAAAAAAGAAGTAGGAAAATATAGACAAGAAATTAAAGAGTCAAAATATGAAGCAGCTAAATCTATACCTATTGATATATTTATCTGGTGTAGTAATTATCTTTTACATTGGTTATGTGTACATCCGGTATAAATATTTCATCTTATTTACAAAAATACTACCAGTTATTTTTTTAAACCATCTCTTCAAGAACCGGTTTAAAACTGGGGGTTTAAAAAATATATTTTATAATAGTAAAATATGCTAATATCCTTGTTAGCTGGATTAATACCCCTTATAGCCACTAATGATTATTTCCTTTATATGACAATAAATCACATGAATCCGTACATAAAGAAGCGCGAGTTAATTAGATTTTTGTGAGATCATCGTAATGAAGATTCACCAGATTTTTTTCCTCAAACCACTATGACCACACACACACACACACACACACACACATATATATATATGTATACTCGCATACATATATTTATATTCCCATATGCACCTTATTCCTGAAAGGAACCCAGACAACATGATGAGTTGCCACCCAAGTGATTTTCCATCGGATTCGTTTTCGCTGATATTATGTATTTGTTTTTTTTTTTTTTGAGCCCTTTGAGCCACTATTTCGGGGACATTATTGATGTTACATCAAGTTATCGTTCAACATTCTGTTGTCATTAATTTAAACATAATTAATCATTGGACAAGGTACTAATTTAGATATAAGATGTCTAATATATTAAATTATAAAAAAATTTCCTACACTTTAAATCATGTACAAATAACTCCATTTACATTTAAAACTCAATAATATACCTATTTTTAAACTTTTAAGGATGTATAGATAATTCCAATTATCAATTATATACCCCTTTCAACTTTATTTTTGAGTGCATACCATTTAAACTTTAATTAGTATATAGATAATTCTCCTAAACTTTAAGTTGTCTGAAGATAAATAATGTATACAATTAATTATATAAAAACTATCTGCATAAATATAAAACTTTAGAGAGATTTATTGTAAAGTTTAAAAAATTATGGATCTTATAGCTACATAGTCTAAAATTTAGAGAGATATTGTATAATTTAGCATTAATTATATTTTTTTGAAAATAAAATAATTTAAAGAAGTCCTACGAGGGATGACAAAATAAACTTAAAAAATTAATATCTTGAAAAGTGTTAATGCCTTCAGAAAAAAAAATTATATATATTTTTATACTAAAACAGTAAAACTCATGGGACAAGAAATTCACTACAAGTTCATGGAAAAAAAAAACAAGAAGAAATTCACTCGAAGAAGGATATTAGCAAGTTGGCCGATTTGCATTAAAAAATTTATTTTAAAAAGGAACGTGACTTGGGGATGTTGACGCTTCTCTGGACGCTTTATATGCTGATAAAGATTGGCAAGTTCTGTTCTTTCGTGGAATTGGAATCAATGAGCTTCCATTTGTTCACAACTTCACATTCCAATAGATATTTTGTTGATATGACAGGGCACATAAATAGACTTTTATTGGGTTGATTCACCTTCTAGAATTTTATTTTAATAATTATTTAATATGTAAAAATCAAATAATTAATTTATAAATATTATAAAAATTAATTAAATTAATTATTTATAAAAATATATATTTGTTTTAAATAACATAACATATGAAAAAAAATACAAAAATTATCACATTCTATAAACTGTTAATTTTAATAGTAACTTTGCTTTAGGTGTTTATAATTAAAAAAAATAAAACATTAGAGTTATAGATTTAACCTTTTAAATGTTAGCAACATTACATGTAACTAGTTAAAAATTTAGAGTTGTTTAATATTTATGTATTTTAGCCAAATATGAATAGTAAACTAGTAAAATTTTAAGAAAAGTCATAATTAAATCCAACTGAAATATTAAAATCTAAATTCCGAGGTCTATAATTTTAACAAATTTTAGTCAAGATTAAGGATTTTTTAATTTTTTTAAAAGACCATAATACCCCTCTTTAGTTAAAAAGGAAAATTGAAGGTAGGTTTGATTTTGATTTTGATTATTTACTAAGATGAATACACACACGCATACACACACACACACATATCCATTTACCAAAAGATGAAGAGGCATGTCGGAAGATACATCTTTATTTGAAATACCCATACAATATTTATAATATTTTCAATAATCCCTACATATATCAAATAAATACTATTAGCTTAGTTATACATATAAATATAACTATTGTATCTAATGGCTTTATAAACTATAAACTATATTTAAGGAACAAAGACGAACAATTGTGAAACACGACCTTTTTTATTCTGAACATTTTTTCGAAAAGGCATGTCACTTGGGGAACAAAAGAAAGAATGTGGCATAACATCCCTCACCGATTACATTAAGGTGGGAATCCCTATTCATCCTGTCTTGATTTTGAAGACAAAATTCTATTTTGGTAGGGAGAATTGTAACATCTCATATTTTCATTCAAAGATTTACACGATTAAGACACAATTTTAATGAGGAGATTGAGGTTTCAAGGTTTATAATTATGTAATTGTTTTAAGAAAGGAGTTATATCTAAAGTAATTTTATTAGAAGTGTGAAAGGTAATAAAGAAAGAAAGAAAGAAATAGTATAAAAAGGATGTGAAGAGTATCATAGTGGGAGTGTTAGGCTCGAATTGTTGTCGTCCGATCCATCAAAATAATGATTACGCCCAATAATGTAGTATAAGGCACAAACCTATCATTCTTCTCAATGAGCCTTTTGATTGAATCCTTAGCAAATTGGTGGGTAAGGCCATTGAAAAACTAAATAAAAACATGGATTTTGGGTTTGTTCGAACATTGATGCTATAAATAAGAGTGCAGTAAAGTAAATATTTTTGTATTTTTTATTAAGAGGAAAATGTCTTGGATTGTGTAAGAAATACATTAAGAAATACTCTTGATGATGAAACCATAACTCTCCTTGCTCTTAGTTTGATATGGAAGTTTTGAAATCATTAAGTATTAAATAAAATCCCAATCGATCGATTGAGTTCAGTGCAATAATAGTTCTTGAATTACTTTGATCAAAGCTAACTTAAAAACTTCTTGATGAATTGTTGAAAACCATTTAGTGTGTAATTAAATTAGATGATGATAATGCCCTCAAATGATCATCAATCAACAACCATAGACTTCAAGCAATTGAATTAAACATCAATAATTGTTGATATTAGTCTAACTATCTAGAAATTAAAACTAAAATATTTATATTAAAATTAACAATCTTATCATCCAATGTCAATTACAAATATCTAATTTGAGAATAATCAATTGATATTCAATCCCTATTCATAAAATGAAATCCATAAATCTAGAAATGTCAAAATATGAAATAGGTGCAGATTAAGATAGAAAACTCCCCAGTGCAGTCATGAGCTCAAGATATGTTATTCATCACTGAGAGACTAAAGTTCTAGCCTCTCATAGCTCCTACTATGCTGCCATTGCTGCCCATAAATGATGCCATGAAGAATGCAGAAAAATGTCATGGAAATGTCAAGAGAAAGATGGTAAAAGTGGATTAATTAGTGCAGAAATGTGAAAATCTGTGGAAAGATCAATAAAAATGGAAGATGTGAACGGAGGTTGTAGAGAGAATGTTGAGAGAGAATGAGTAGCTACTTCCTGGCCAAATCTGGCAAAAATCTAGCCTCCTTTATCTTACTGCTCCCCCTTGCCTTAATTGTAGAATAACCTAAATGAAAACGCATAGTTTCACTAACTGGCTATTCTAGTCGTGACCCGATCCTAATTTTCGTCGCTACTTGAGAACACAGAGAACATCCCAAAAGAAAATAGGTCATGACCAGTGGACTTTTAGGTCGCCACTATAAATCACAAAAGTTGACTTTCACGTTTCAGGTCCTCTCTGTCTAGTTATTCCTTCTCTACTTCACATTGGTTCCTTGATTCTCCTCTAAAACACTTGCAATTCAAAATTAAAACTCACTGTAAAAGCCCAACTAATTAAAGAACAACATAAATGCAGCTTAGAAGAGTTAATTTATCATTTAATCCTTTAATTAGCATATTGCCATGCACAATCATGTATTACCATAAAAGCACAATTACATGCATAAAATAAATAGTAAACTTCTCATAAAACTATTAAAAATGTCAAAGAAACCATATAAAATTTGTATCCTATCAATTCCCCTACACTTGAACATTTGTACTCTTCGACAAAGAAATATATCACACCTAAGCTAATGCTAGTAAATCCGAGATAAAAACATAATCCATAGTGAAACCTTAAAACAATTAATTCACCATCTTTTGGGAATGCAAAAAAATGATAATATGAGTAATGCCAAGTAATAACTACTGAATGAAATTAACTCTAACTGTATGAGCTCAATAGATTCTCTCTAAGGATGTAAGTATATAGCTTTCTATATCCTTTCATTGTTAGGGTTCTTTCACTCAAATTCAAATTGGCAAACAACCTACCATATGCTTGTAATGGCTCTAAATCTCCACAACTATACAACACTTGTGCAAATAATCAAGAGGTCTTTTAAAGGGTGAAATGATAGAGATATGGAGGAAAAGGGAAAAGGATAAAACTGAGTGTCTTAATTAAAGATGATGTAAGTCAAATTTTATCTAAATACCCCAAACCATATCCTTCTATTACAAAAATACTTATTTCCCCTTTATTCTTTTGCTATAACTTCTTGATAATGCTACACCATTCTCTCTCTATTTTTTTCAAACTTTTTTCTCTATTTTTTATCTAGAAATCAACCAGCTTATATACAATACTTCCACAAGCTCCTTGAAGGTTATATAGGTTCAAGTAAAAAGATGAACTTGATTTAATTATAATGCAATTTAGACGCAAGCAAAAATAAGGTAACAATGGAATAGCAATGAAGGTCCAAGGGTAAACAATTGATCAAAATTTATGGCTTGTGTTTAGGCCTAAAAGTTTAGAAATAAATGTCTCTATCATATTCAATTACACAAATACGTAAGTAATATTCAACTCATAGCCAAGACAAGTTCTATAGGATATAAGCCAACTGAATTATCACTCAATATAGAAATTAAAGCCGAGAATTCTTCTAACTAAGGTTTTCATATAAATTGCTCATATACTAAAGTCTCAAACAATACTAATTACTCACTAGCCATTAGAACACTTATCACAATTAAAAAAGCCTCTTAAATGATGATTAAAAATTCCAAAGTAAATGCTCGGGATCATATTACAATCCCAAATTTAATATTAAAAACTTAAGTGTTTCCAATTCAATTTTCAAGATTATCAAAAATTTAAGTGTGAAAATGGTTTCTACAAAAATATTTATGCAAAAGGTTACAAACAATAGGGTAATGAATCACTTATAACAGCACCTCAATAGCTCAAAAGGAATCCTTCTATATAGCATTGCACAAAACAAAGAGAAGGGAAATAGATATTTTCACATTCTGGTAGTGACTCAAAATAGTGAAGGTCGCGACTGAACTACATATAGGTCACAACTGCTTTTCACAGAGAGGCCATAAAGTCCATAATTCTATCCTAGGTCATGACCATATAACATAGGTCGTAACTATTTCCTACAGAGACTAACAATTGAGAATTTATAAAACCCAAAACATCTTATATATCAAACCATCTTTAGCAAACAACAAATTAGTTTAAAATGAGGATCCAATTTGTAGCAATTCATCACATATCACATATTGAGATCAACGCAAAAATTTTAGGATTCTTTAGCACAGAAACAAGAACATCTCCCGCACACTTAAACATGACAGTGTCCTCACTATCAACAGAGTTTGACAAACATAATCATAATAGTAAAGCAATGAGAATCAATGCATATATAAAGCTAGAGTAATAACAACAATGTTATGTTCAGTCATCAACATCTATCTCAAGTACAACATCATCCTAAATCTTTCCCACAACTCAATGCAAATTCATCAATGAAGCACACAATCACATTCCAATCATACATCGCAATACAAGAAAATCAAAGATGACAGGATAGGTAAACTATAAGCAATTGCTTATGTTGATGAAAAGACAATAGCACAAAACAAGTATATAACTTAAGAGTTTTTTTATTCATAAACTAAAGAAACATTAATCAAAGAAATTACTACTATTTCTATTGGTCCATCCCTTTCAAAACTCATCAAACTATCATATGCAACAAGATATTAGCAACTTATAATAGCATATGAAAAGTAAGATAAATGAAAAGTACAAACTAACCTCATGGAGGTGATGAGAACTCATAGAATTTTAAGAGATAGTTATTTGATTTAAAAGTATTCCTCATTGCCTTCTCTCTCCACTCCAATATCCCAAAATCATGCACCTTAACTATATTGCGAAGTCCATCCAAGCTTGTCTTGAATTTTCCTTATTTAAACTTGAACTTGCCCAACTATGGTTGGTATATAGTAGCAACAAACTTGGGTTGTGCTCCCTTTATATCATTTGTATATTCTACTTCCTCAAGTACTACACCCAGTTAAGGTTGGCCTACCACTGCAACATACTTAGGATTACTCTCCTTCATACCAGCATCATAATGAAAAATCAAATCATTCAAAAATCTTAAAGTATGATATGTAATCTTAGAATGAGAGTAAGAAATAGTAGAGTTATAACATATTGGCCCTTTAACTATAACATTAGAATATGGAACTGAAGAAATTTGAGGTTCACTAGTTGCATCTGACATTCCTATTCGTGACCTTTCAGGCTTGTCTTTAACTTCACGTCACAACCTATTTTGACAGAGAGCATCTCTGAATCTTTTGGTCGCGACTTGATCATCCATGGGTTACAACTCATAGTCTTGAAAGTTTTTGGTCGCGACAAAATAATCATCTTCTCATGAATTCTTTTCACAAAGAGTCTCTCCCTCAACAAGATGGTATCTAGTTACGACATGAAGATCTTCATGTCTTGACTTGTGATCATATAAGCTCGACCCTTCTTCCTTTGTTCTATTTCTAGCTTCCACAATGTCTTATATTCCTATAAAGTCACTCAACAAATCCTTTGCAAAAGCATTATCACTTAAAAATGATGAAATTAAATCAAAATTTGATGAGAATGAGAAATCTTAAGAAACTGAAAGTATGCTATTTACATTTAAGTAATTGAAATATGATGTATTGCTTTTACAAGAATTAGAAAAAGAATAAACAGAAGAAATAGATGCAAAATAATCATTATAAACAATCAAAGGTGAATTTAAATCAACATGCACCTGAGATACTTCATGAAAAGTTTGGGAATTATATAGCATAGAATCATACTCATCATGCAAACTCAATTAATGCTCATCCCTAGCCTCTTCAACACTGTAATCGATAGCATTCAACCTAGCAAAAGTAGAATATCAAAAGGATATTTTATTACTTCATTCATATTGAAAATGACTACATGTTCCCTAACTTCCATTGTAATGGAACTATGCTTCATACTAATGATTGTCTTGAAAGTTTGGAGGAAAGGTCTTCCTAAGATTAAATTGCTCTCAGTCACTAGCTCACTGGACATGTCCATAATATAGAAATCGGCTGGGAATACTAAGTTCTTAACCTGCACTAGAATATCCTTAAGAATTCCCTTAGGATATCTAATTGATCTATCAACTAATTGTAACACTATATTTATGTCTCTAAGATTATTAATACCTAATGCTAAGTATACTGACTAAGAAATTACATTAATGGCAGCCCCTAGATCTAATAATGTTTCCTTAATATGAACATTTCCTATAGTGCATGGGATTGTGTAAGATCATGGGTCTTGGAATTTAACCGGTAATTCAGCCTTAAAAAGTGATGACACATTAGTACTCACCTGAATTCTCTCAAGAGGCCTAAATTTTTTCTTATCAGCATATAACTCTTTCAAAAATTTAGCATACTTGGGGTTCCTTTTGAGGAATTCAACTATAGGAATATTTATTTTGAGTTTATTAAAAAGAGTATAAGAATCTTTTACAAATTTAGTGTCAATCATTTTCTTTCTAGCAAAATAAGTCTTAGGAAAAGGGAAATCCTTTATACTTACCTCCTCACGTGTAGGCATAGAGGGTCCTTATATGCTTGACTCTGTCTTCTCCTCTACTTGTTTGCCTTTATATATTAGACTTTTCATTCTCACTTTCTCTTCTTGCTTCTCTTGTATTTCCTCTTGTGAATTCTCCTCTTGGGTTGCTTTCTTAATCATAAGTTGTTGTTATTTCACACTCTCTGATTTCCTAATCCTTATCTATGACAATGATGTATTTTTAACTTCAAGATCTTACATATCCTCATTTGGTGCATCATCTTTCTTAAAATGAACTCTTCTCCTACTTCTGAGTGATATATCACTCAGACTATTCAGATTAATAATAGTATTTGAAGGTATACTCCCACTTCTCTTCGTTTGAATATCACTCACAGTATTGGAAACTTGAGTTATATGACTGGTAATATTAGCATTATTAGAACTTAACTCCTCAAGTTTCCTCTCCACATCTGTATTATCCTTCTGCATACTTTGAAGAATTGAAGCTATAGAGGTGAATTGATCATCATTATCTTTTAGTTTGTTCTCTATATGGGTCATTCTAATTTCCATGTTATTCATTTGTGCAGCCATACTCTTCAACAATTGAGAAGTCTCATCTGGTCTTGATGCTACTAAAGTATTAGGTTGAGTAGGAACTATAGACCTTGTATTACTTTGATAGTTGCTTGAAGAAGTACCACCTCCTTAGAATTAGTTTGGCCTATTTTTCCCACTCCCCTACCTAAAATTAGGATGATCTCTCCAACTAGGATTATATGTATTAGAGTATAGATCTTTATTTTGGTACTGATTGTCATTGCTGCTACTTCTTCATACTATCTATTATATGTACTTGTAGCATCCATAACTGAACCACATAACTCACACACTGTAACTAATGCTTGTAAGGTTTCCACTGCATAAACTTGCTTTATAAAATATAGCTTTCTTTCAAGTAAATTCCTTCTCTTTTTCATTCGGTTTCCTAAACCTGCTATTTCTGCTAAAATCTCTTTTGAATTACTCGTAGATGATGTAAGCATTCTTCTTGGATCCTTAGTCTTATGGTCTTCATTAGCCATTTTTTAGAATAACTTCCAACTTGCTTGTAGAGTTTTATATCTCAAATATTCATTTGCTGCTGCATTCAATGATACCTTGTTGTGAAGAAGTAGACCATCAAAGAAAATATCTACTAAATCAGCCTTTATAATATTGTGATATGGATATCGAGCCAAAAAGTTGATAAATTTTGTCCTATATTCATGTAATGACTCTCCATCCTGTTATAAAGTATTTGTAATATCCTTCTTCATCTGAGTTGTCTTAGAGGTTGGGAAGAACTATTCTAGAAATGTTAACTTCAACTGATGCCATGTAAGAGTAGAGAAATGAGTTAGTAGATTGTATAACCACTCATTAGTCTTCCCTTATATAGTGAAATGGAAACATCTCCTTAAAGATATCATCCAATGCAGTTATTGGAGGCTTCATCAAAGAGACGATCATATACGTGGTTTATTAGTGTCGATGTTGACATTCTCTTATAAACCATGAAATTTAGGTAAGGCTACAATCAAAGCTCCTTTAATTTTAAAATTAGCTTCTTCAGTATAAAAACTATGAAGATCATAATTCACATGAGAATGATTTATTTCTCTCACATTTATATTATCTTCAACAGTAATTGGTATTTCATTTTCTCCTTGCCTATTATGTCTAGTATGCCCATTGAGATTAATCTCAACCATATTAGAAATTTCTAATGGAATCTCTAAATTAAGTTCAATTTTAGATCCAAGGACACTAGAGGATGAACTATATTCTATTGATTTTTCCTCTTCTTCAGCTATAGCTTTACTAGTTCCTTTTTCTCTAAATTCTCTTCTTAGTTTCTTAAGTTTCCTCTCAATTTCAGGGCCAAAAGGCACTAATAGTTCAATTCTTCTATGCATACAATACATAAACAATCAAGAATAACCAAGCAAGCAATCTAAAATAGACACAAAAATTTCACAACAAAAAAAAAATCAATTAGGCAATTAGGTCGTGACAAAAGGATGTTCATGTCGTGACTCACAAATACAGAGAGCAAAAATTCTTGAAAATGGATTTAAGGTAGCTACTATTAATGCCAAAAGTCGCGACTAACTTTCACAAACAACAAATCTTTCAAACTAGTAGCGAAAAAGAGTAACAAATATCGCAACTGAATATCACAAACATCAATCAAGTACCTCAGTAAAGCAATAAGGTCACTACCCAGATAACATATGGTAGCGACACAAAGGCACAAAGTGTAATTTCACAGGAACTTAGAAAAAAAATGCAGAATACTATGCAATTATGCAAATGCCAAAGTGAAAGAAAATAACATATTTATTTCTATTTCCAAAATTTTTTATGCTATGTAATAAAAACAAAAAAACTAAAGTTTAAACAAATAAAATGACTCAAGTAGACAATGGAATTGACAATAGGGAATCAATTACTTGGCTCCCCGATAACGGAGCTATTAATAGGCTCGAATTATCGTCATCTGATCCACCAAAATAATGATTGCACCTAATGAAGTAGTATAACGCATTACCCTATCATTCTTCTCAAGGAGCCTTTTGATTGGATCCCTAGCAAATTGGTGGGCAAAGCCATTGAAAAATTGAATAAAAATATGGGTTTTAGGTTTAATCGAACATTGATGCTATAAAATAATTTTTTTGTATTTTTTATTAAGAGGAAAATGAGTTTGATTGTGTAAGAAATATGTTAAGAAAGACTCTTGATGATAAAAATATAATTATCCTTGCTGTAAATTTGATATGGGATATTTGAAATTACTAAGTCTTAAATAAAACCTCAATCAATGATTGAGTCTAGTGCAATAATAGTTCTTGAATTCCTTTTATCAAAGCTAGCTTAAAAACTACTTGATGCACTATTGAAAACCACTTAGTGCGTAATTAAATCAAATGATGATAATACCCTCAAATAATCATCAATCAACAATAATACTCTTCAAGCAATTAAATTAAACAATAACATTAATTGATATTAGTCTAACTATACAGAAATTAAAACCCAAATATTTATATTAAAATCAACAATCTCATCATCCAATGTTAACTACAAATATTTAATCTAAGAATAATCAATTGGCATTCAATCCCTATTCATACAATGAAATCTCTAAATCTAGAAACGTCAAAATATGAAATAGGTACAGATTAAGATAAAAAACTCCCCAGTGCAGTTATGAGCTTAATATATGTTGTCTATCACCAAGAGACTAAAGTTCTAGCCTCTCATAGCTCATACTGTGCTACTATCGCTGCCCATAAATGATGCCATGAAGAATGCAGAAAAAGGTGATGGAAATATCAAGAGAAAGATGGTAAAAGTGGATTAATTAGTGAAAAAATATGAAAATATGTAGAAAGATCAATAAAAATGGAAGATGTGAATAGAGGTTATAGAGAGAATATTGAGAGAAGATGAGCAGCTGCTTCCTGGCCAAATCTGGGAAAAAGCTAGCCTTCTCTGTCTAACTGCTCCCCCTTGAATTATTGTAGAATAACCTAAATAAAAACGTATAGCTTCAGTAATTGGCTATTCTACTCGCGACCAGATCATAATTTTGGTTGTAACTTGAGAACACAGAGAACATCCCAAAAGAAAATAGGTCACAACAGTGGACTTTTAGATCACGACTAAAAATCACAGAAGCTGACTTTCACGTTTTAGGTCCTCTTTGTCTAGTGATTCCTTCTCTGCTTCGCGTTGGTTCCTTAATTCTCCTCTAAAATACCTGCAATTCAAAATCAAAGCTCATTATAAAAGCCCAACTAATTAATCAGCACATTGCCATGCACAATTATGTATTACCACAAAAGTATAATTACAAGATAAAATAAATGGTGAACTTCTCATAAAACTCTGAAAAATGTCAAAGAAACTATATACAATTTGTATCCTATCAGAAAGTTTGGAAGGAGCAAGTGAGATATAGCATATGCAAAAGAAGTCTAGCATCGACTAGAAAAGAATTTGCAGATGAGCTAGGGGCCATAAAAAGGAGGTGTTAGGGTAGAGCTAAGCACTCCTTTAAAGTGGCAACTTGAATAAAGTTATAGGTCTATAGTAAAATATTTTTATGTGCATTTGTGGAGACCATGAGGAATCTAGAGGCAAAAGGCACAAAATTTAGTCAACACTGCCAGGACATCCTATCCATCATATTCAACAGTAGATTTTTCTATGAGGTTTCAAGTGAGTAAGTTATTAACTTCGTACAAAGCTCATTTTGTTTGGGTTTTCCTGGCAAAAGCTAAAGTGATAATTTAATATTTATGACTTCGTTGACCATTAGATTTACATGAAATTTGATCCGCACATTTGGGACTTCTAATACATCATTTTTAACGTTAGGTTTTGAGTTAGATGTCTTACGTGTGAGTTATTAATTCGTATAAAGCTTTGTTTCTAGATTTTCATTAACATAACCTTAAATGATTAATCATCCTTTGTGCTGTTATTCACCATTTGATCAAGCTGAAACTTGGACAATGGCTTCAAGACATGCAATTTATCAATTTCAACTGTTAGATCTTTGATCTGACACTTATGGTAAGTGAAATCAAATCCAAACCAAATATCTTTTTCCATATACCACAGGATTAAAACTGAGTTGAGATATTTCTTAAAACCCATATAACCTTGGGTCTCAAATTTGAAAATTATGTGTATGTTGTAGTCAACCTTGATTTCTACGTGTGACACTTTGGGAATGATTCACGAGTTCTGGAAAATTGTCAGTATAAGGTAACATGGATTCTTTCCTAGTTTACTTGCCAGTGCCTCTATAAGACTTAGGAGTCAATAAGAACACTGGGATGTAATTTTAATGAATTGAAAGAGAGGCTAGCTAGGATTCATGGAAATACACTTTTATGACTTAGATCTACCTTGGTGGGACAATTGGATAATGAAAAGTTGAGGCCTTTCAAACCCTAAGGCTAGATAGAAGACTGTGTTTATTGGAATTTCAAATATGGTGATGGACTATACAAATTGCCACAGCGAGCCATCCAGTTTGGTTGTTTATATTAATAATTCCTCATAAAAAAGGTCCTCTCTTTAAGCTAAGTAAAATAGAGTAAAAGCAATGTACACAAAGAATAAAATAAATGCTTGAATAAATTCTTTGATCGTAGCTAGTTGGTCTTCTTAACTCTGGCATTCAATTTGTCTTTAATTTATAGCTTGAGCTCATTAATGATATATTAGACACAAATTGAATGTAGCCATTGAAGAGACAAAACCATTATTGGTGATAGCAGTTGGTAGTTGCATTTAATGCTCTTATGACAGGTTTTACTTTTTTAGCTAAAATGTCACTAATGATTACTTTATCTGGAAAAATAGACTAGGAAGCCATTGCATTAGTGATAGATAAATAGCCTTATTTTATTGATAAATAGCCTATTCGAATAAATCTTCAAAAAATATCATATGTTGAACTAGACTTGAATTCATTTCATTAAATCTGATTTATCTGTAACTTTAGCGTCTCTACTAAGTGAAATTTTCTCTACTTATCAAAGTGTTCTTCAATAAATCCCTTTATCGAATAATACTTCGATAAATTAAGTCTTGAAATATGAATTTCTTGACAAATATAATATTTATCGAATAGTTTATCGATAAACTGATAAGTTAGTTAAAATAGAGAAAACATTTAATTTACTTTATTTATCAAATGCCTTAACAATATATCCACTTATCGATTAATGTTTCGATAAATTTATTTCTAAAATAGTTTTCACAAAGCTTTCTAATCGAAGTCTTTATCGATCAGTCTATTCTTAGATAAGTACTTTGATAATTTCATTCATATAAACTTCTAAGTTAATTTCTCATTTATCGAAGGTTTCTTCGATAAACACCCTTATCAAATAGATCTTAAAAAAATTATGGTTTCAAAACAAAGACTTAGACTTTTCAATTCTAATTTTGTTGTTAATTTATCAAAGTATTTATTAATAAGTAGCTTTATCGAGTAGGGCTTCTATAAATGTATTTCAGAAATTAAATTCTCTTCATAAAATTCTTTCTCATTAATCGAAGATCTTATCAATCAAACCCCTTCTCAAATGAGTATATCGATAAATGCTCTTTATCATAAACAATTAAGTTAAAATACTCTTTTGAAATTATTTCTCAATTGTCATCATCAAAACATTGAAGTCTAACGTTTCTCTCACTTTTGATGATGGCAAAACTTAATTAAAATATTGATAAAGATTAGAATAACTAAAAATCAATGAAACATAAAATTAGTAAGCTTATCAGTACAGAAATGATAGAAATATTCAAAAATAACATAAGCAACTTTTCATTAGATTTAAACTTTGTTAGTACAATTGCTTAGCAAAAATAGACATATCAAAATAAAAACAATTACTTGAAAGGAATTGGAAGACACGCAGCGTAAATTAATTTAAAAAATTTTTCATTCCTTGCCAGGATCCACCGTATGTGTTTAAGTCAAGTGGGAAGAAGCATTACCCTCAGTGTTCCTCAGCTACTTCTATAGCTTTTGGTCACGACGTTCACAGCTTCTCTCCGCAACTCGTGCTCCCTTTCTGATCACAAGAAGTCGACGACTCAGGTCATCTTCCTCTACTGGTATCCACATGAACAGCGTTCCAACCACGAACGACGTGCTAGTGTCTCTTGTCCCTCCAGGGCTTTCTCAAGAATTCGTCCTCTCTGACTCTATTTCGGCAGTTTCTTATCTGCAAATCTTTTGCAGATTCCCCTTCGGCCTTTTTGTGTTCTATGTGTATCTCTAAAACATAGCTCCTAAAATCAGATATATAGGATGCTATGCATTTTTTTTCTCTCTACCGAATTAGATTTTTGGAGTTAATCTTATATTAATTCCAAAATTAATACAATATCATATATTGTATAATTTTATAAGAAACTAATTAAATAAATAATATTAAATCCGTCCTACAGATTTAATTACCTATTTATTTAAATTTAAATAAAGATGAGACTGAACTATATTTGATTTATTCTCATAAATCAAATTTGAGATGTCATATCAATTTGAATTTCAAATTCAAATGTGATAGGGATTTAATTTATCCTTATAAATTAAATCTTATAAATATCTCTTATATGAGATATCCTATCAATTTGAATTTCAAATTCAAATGTGATAGGGATTTAATTTATCCTTATAAATTAAATCTTATAAATATCTCTTATATGAGATATCCTATCAATTTGAATTTCAAATTCAAACATGATAGAGATTTAATTTATCCTTATAAATTAAATCTCATATATCTCTTATATATAATATATATATATATACGAATTTATATATATATGAATATAAATATAAATAAATATATATATCCACCCTGGACCATTCATTGAATCTGGAAATGTCTTAGATTCAATGAATCTAGACATCATAGCTCGTGTTGGGCTATTTTGTGTGTGACCCTGTAGGCCCATATGAAGTTAGCAGTGTGCCATTTGCTATACTGGCCCATAAGTCGCAAGCGGTCTCTAGCAAGACATAAAGACTACCCAAATCATATGAAGATCGTTAAACGATGTAACCTTTTATACAACCAAATCATGTCCCTTCTATCACGCGATATTTTGGTCATGGTTGAGGCATGGATAATGTCATCCTCCTATTCCTGACAGTTACTTTCTCGATCCCTGAGTAGTCTGACTATAGAAATGGAACTACCTTTCCATTACAGTATAGCCATATATTTCTCAGACTCACTCATCGAGGGGCCAGTAATATCTCTCTACGAATTTGAGGGACAAATTTCATCTTGACCATTTACATTCCTCCGCATGAAAAACCACTAAGCCCGAACATAGTCTTTATGATCACTCAGTCAAAAGTAACTTTTGACTAGGTCAAAGCTGAGCGTTTGTCATGTAGGAATCCATGATGATCTCAGGTCAAAGGGCATATTGATATGGTTTGTATATGAGAGAAGCTTATGATGTTACCCATGCAGTTCTCTCATAGCGGGTCAGTCCAACACCTTGTACTCTTACATGTGCCTATAACTTTGATTTATATCTCTATACATCTTCAAAGTCATACTGGTCTTATTTTATCTGTGCTCCCGCAGAGATGATCGACCAGGGACATTTAGGATAAGATCATAAATTATCCAAGGATGGTCATCACAGTAAACATGCAAATAATATGATAACACAATTAATAAATTTATAAATCAATAATATTCATAAGACAATGATTGGCCCCTGGGACACGATTTCTAACATTACTAACCAGTTTATCTCTCTATTTTTTACATCAATAAAAATTAGAGTAAATAGAAGAAGAGGGATTTTGCTATTGATCAGTGGGCTTAGTAGCATGTTCAGTAGGTACAGTGGGATGCGATGGGGGAGTAGGCTCAGATAGAGAAGGAATGGTTCAATTGGAGGAGTGCAGGCAGAAGTGGGGTTAGATGAAAGGACTTCCTCTGTTATAGGAGGAACGGTTGGTTTAGATAAATGTTGGTATGGATAGGAGGAGTGGTTTCAGTGGTATATGGTTTTAAGGAGGAAGGAGGAAGATCTTGTGCAGGAGGAGCGATCTATTTAAAGGCTAAAGGATCAAATAAAAAAATTAGAGCAGGAGCATTGACTTGTACATTGACCTGAGGAGTCTTTGCATTGGTCTAAGGAGTATGCTGAAGGTCATCAACCGAAAAATAAGTGTCAGAGCTTGTGATCTTATTCACCAAGTCAATCACTTACAATCTCAAGACACCAGGCATTTGTCTATGAATATTCATGATATGGTTGAGAGAGTCAAGTCATTCCTTGGTAGTATCAAACCTATTGACCACCTAAAAAACAATCTTATTCTCCAATCTAAACCCAAAATCATTCAACATCTGGGCAATGTCATGTACAATGGCTTAACTGCTCTCTTGGACCCGTACTATAATCTTCTCCTCAAAGACCTTCAATTCTTATTTGACCATATTATACAGAGTTACTTGATCAAATGAAGGTACATATATAGGAGCAATAGGAGCAGCAGATAATTGAGCTTTATAAAGTTGAAGTGGTTGCTTCCCTTTCTATGGTTTCTTTCCTCCAACAGTCAATGGCAAAGAATCCTTATCTTATGGATTTGTTCTACCATAAACTGAGGTATCTTGACTTCCTTCTCTCCCTTTTCTAGCTCGACATTGCTGCACTTTCGGAAGAAGAAGATCAGCTGAGGATAGGGGATTGGAGTGATATTGGACTTAGAAAAATGAAAATTTCTCAACTCACTATAAATCAAGGCTTCTATGTTGATCTTCTGCCTACTAATGATTTTGGACAGCTGTAACATCTCAATTTTTCTTTTAGGATTCAAGTAGCATTAGAAGGAATTAATTTCTAGTAGATAAAAATTTTATTTAATTACTTAAGTTAAGAGATTTTATCAAAATTATAATAAATAAATAAATATTATTTCTATTAAAAGTTACAAAACAACAAAAGAAATAGAGAAAGGGAAAAAAAGAAGAAACAGAAGTGGGCCTAATTCATTAAATATATATAATATTAAAAATGAAAAGTGGGCCCCACTCACTTTTTTATAATTTTCAAAAGAAACCCAAGCACACTCGTGTCATTTCTTCGTCTTCCTTCGCCATTTTCGTTCCATCTTCCTTTTGCCTCCATTGATGAATATCATATCAATTTAAGCTTCAGTTTGTTCTCTTAAAATCTTTCAACTACCATAGTTATTTTATAATTATTTTTTATACCAAGAGAGCTCTTTAGAAGTATAATTTTTGTTGGAGCAAAGCAAGTTTAAGGATTAGGGCTTAGAACAAGTGTGGATTTTTCAACAAATGGGAACTCTAGGATTGTAGAGGTAAATGAATACTTGCATTTAATAGGTTTAGAATTTTTCTATTATATTATTTAAGAAATTTATAGTTAGGATTTAAATGTTAGAGTGTAGAGATGATTTAATATGATAATTTCATTGATTAAATTTGAGTTTAATAATTGGGTTATATTTATTATAGGTATAATTGATATTTAATCGATTTAGATTGTGACTAGAGCTTGTAAATTGAAAATGAGTATTTTTGTTGGAACCCTAAATTAAAGAAATTGAGGATTTTGATCAAATTGAATAATTTTGGGTTAATTGATGGTTCAAATGAGTTATTAAAATCTAGGAATGATAGGATTTAATATTGAAATGAAGATTTTGATATTGTAAATGAGATTTAGAAGTCAGAGGTAAAAATTAGCAACTTTAAACCTCTGTAATTAAATTGGTTATTTGTTTAGCAATTTAATATTGTGATTTGATGGATTGAAATTGAGGTGTATGATGAAATATGAATATTGGAGATGTTGAATAAGACTTTAAGATTGAAAATTCGGGTTTTTAGATGATTTAGGGAGTTTGATGTTTTAAAGGGTAGAATAGAGTTAAGACAATATAAGATTATTATTGAAATGGTAATTTGAGAAATGGATGAATTGTAGTTATTTTTCTTCAGGATTAAAGCGAGCAAATTTTGGAGATTTTATTATGATTGGGTGAAATTTTTTAATATTATCAAGTTATTGGATGATAAAGTTATAATTGGGATAGAGAAATTAAGTTATGATATTGAATTAAGAATTTCTAAATAAAATAGAGTTAGAACAGAAAAGTGAGTATTTATTTAAAAGTATATGTTGTTCTAAATTAACAAATTATTGATACATGTTATACAACTGATATAAATTAACTAGTGAATTGTGAACTAAGCACGTGGATCATTTATGATATTTTATTAGCTTTAGCTAGAGGCAATCACTTTTCACTTGTTATACATGCTAATATCTTGTTTGAGTAGCTTTAGTTTTTTGAACACATTAAATGCTATAGACTATATTTTGATATATGATAAAATTATTTGAAATGAAATAGTCTTGTGGGACTTGTGTTTTTGAAAATACAATCCTTATAACTTATGTAATTATGTTCGAATTATGAGAATTTAATTTGTAAATGTAATATATATATTGAGATTGACTACTTGTTGACTTTTGAGAATGATGCATATCATGGTGATTGGTGAATGGTGAATGGATTGTGTTGGTTATCATCACATGACAAAGCCTCTATTAATGCATTATGGTTGACTCTGTCCCCTCCTGCATGGGGCTGGCTCTTTTCATCATCCTACATGAGGATAGGCCTTTCATGGCTCTTTTCATCCTCATATGTGGGGATAGGTCTTGTATGGCTCATTTCATCCTCCTGTGTAGGGATAGGCTTTGATGGCTCTTAGATTGTAATTGTGTTGGTTACCATCACATTAATGCATGATAGTTGGCTCTGTGTCCTCCTGCATGGGGTAGGCTGTAAAGGCTCCTTTTGACGTCATGCGTGGGGATAGGCCTTTCATGGCTCCTTTTGTCCTTCTGCATAGGGATAGACCTTTATGGCTCTTGGATTTTGGGTTAAGATTTAATTTGCATCATGGCATTATAAACTATTTGCATCATGGCATTATAAATTACTTATTTACTATTAATTATGATATTATTGTATATTTATCCTACTTGGCACCTCACAAACACATATTGGTATGTATGATTAGTAAGATTGCCAGTTCTAGTCATTTTTCTTACCATGGTTATTAATATTTTTTAGGTGATAGCCTCGTGCTAGGAACTCAATGAAGGCTTTAGAGGCTTTATTATTACTATATCAATTGTATAGCATCCTCCTTTTGATTTTATACGGAATAGTTGTATATTGTCACAGTAGGGCCTATTTTGCATACTCTAATATGATATGACATTTTATTTGCATTTGATGCTAGGGCTGCGTGCTAATAGTGGGCTTGAGGCCCTAGGTGTAGCTTGGGATTTGTTGATTGTGGATTCACTTTTAGAATGTGTGATATTGATAATTTATTTATGAATGAGTATTATATAGGATCTTAGTTGTTAAGTAGGCTTATGTGATATCATTCCTGGGTTTGATGTTTAGAGGCCCATTTGAGATGATTGTAAGGATAAATGTGATAGTGGTGTTAATGGGGGCTTCAACCTAAATCTTTTCTAATATGGTTTTATATGCGAATGTTGTATGAAGCTTTTATATCCATGACAATATCCTTATATAAGTTTTACTATGTTCTATCATGGATAACAT
Organism: Leucaena leucocephala; assembly: GCA_037074615.1. Taxonomy (NCBI): domain Eukaryota; kingdom Viridiplantae; phylum Streptophyta; class Magnoliopsida; order Fabales; family Fabaceae; genus Leucaena; species Leucaena leucocephala. The sequence goes on along the minus strand of CM073570.1, from coordinate 8,693,424 downwards.
TTTAAAATAAGTTGCACTCTTTTAACCATGATAGTGCTTGAGGGTAGTTTTGTCTTTTTCTATCATGGTTAACTATTTAGAGGTGAAGTTTCTTTTTTCTATAGCCATGATAAATTTCAAATGATTAACAAAACTTATTTATATCATGGTTAGTTTGTAGCCAATTTTGGTAAAAACGATTTAAGGGGGTTAATTATTTTTATTAGAAGGAGAATTTTTTTACACAAGCAAAGCATAATCTTCCTAAGTCATATAGGTAAAGCTGACAGATTTATTAACCATACTTCTTGAGTATATCTAGTGGATTATTCTATGATAATCACACATATCTTTGGGCATAAACTTGAGGTTGCCCGAGAAGTTGTCCTCTAGGATAAGAACCTTTTAGACTTCCCTCATTAATAATTCAGGCCTTTCTCAAACTCTACAGTCTTCAATAGGAAATTAATCACACTCGAATATAATCTAATTTCTCCCCCCTCATCAAACACTCTCATATCATAGAAGAATCTCCTCACAACTTTAGGAGAGTATGAGAGGTTAATGCCTAACCAATTCTCATAATACTTCATAGGGTTAGTCAAATCTAATTGTATCTTATCATTTTCAAATAATCCAAATCCACCATAACGACTGGACAAAACTCCCTATCAGCATACTTGACTTTAAGTTTTCCCTTATTCACCCTTTTGTCTAAGTTTCTAGAAAGTAGGGCCAAGGAAGCAGATAATGGTGGTATAGCAGAAGGAGAATGAAATAAAGAACCAGAGATACCTTAGGAAGAATCATTTCTTCTCCTTGCTATTTGTTTTACTCTCTGACCAGAAGGAGAAGTAGTAGACGAAGGTTAAGAGGTAGCCATATTGATTGCAATATGAACTGCTTTCTAGAGGTTGTCATCAAAGTAGGTTTCTCTAATTCTTCAGACACTGTAGAGAGTAGGTGTCTCTTCCTCTTGGAGGCTTAATAAGCACTCTATATAACTAGACTTGGTGAATCTTGTATTTGTGCTTTAGTCTATACTGTTGTTGTGGTAGCCTTTTCCTTAGGAGGACTCTTGTCCTTCCTTACCTTTGGCTTGTACTTAGGCTTTGAGGAGGACAATTTCTTCTTCCCTTGATCATCATCTAGATCTCCTTTGGGTACTTTAGTTCTAGCCATCGCTTGTTGAAGAGAAAAGTGGAATGTCGACGAGAATAGTGAAAAATGATGGTGAGAATTTGGAATTTCTGGTGCATAAAAGTTTAGAGACATTGGGGAGAATGTTTCAGACAATTTTAATAGAGGAATTGAAGTATTGAAAATGGTTATGGATAGTGGGTTTTAGAGAATCAAAGTTTTCTTCTAATAGGGTTTCGATAAACTAAACAATAATGGTTAAATTTTCCCTAAATAATTGATAATTTATCGATAAATGCTTCGATAAGATCCCTGCTCAAAGTGTTTATCAATAAATCTTCAAATATTTGCTACAAATTTATCGAATAGCTTTTCAAAATACCCCTTACCAAAGAGTTGTTTAATAAATATCAAAATTTTGAATGAAAACACACAAGATTTATCAAAGAAATATTTTATAAGTATTCTTATTGAAGAGTTGATAGATTAAAATAACACATAATACTTAAACAAATAAGATAATTTATCGATTACCTTTTTATCGATAAGGTAGGTGTTTGATAAATTCTAGTTGTAACACTTCACAATTTTTTAAATAAAATCAATTTAATATTATCGCATAGTTGTTTGATAAGTTCCCTTTTCGAAGATATGTTAGATACATTTTATTAAAAACTTAATTAAATCATCAATTTATTGAGCAACTGTTCAATAAATAACTTTATCGAATAATTTATCGATAAGATTTAAGTCATCGAAAACATTAACACTCAATTTTTACCTCTTATTTATCGAAGTTTTTATCGATAAAAAGTTCAATAAATTTTACCATTTACCTTTGGCGTAGGAGTTCTTCATTCTTCAAATGTTTTATCGATTAGACCTTTTATTGATGACTTCTTCGATCAATATCTGACTTTTTTCATAAGCTTTTTCTGTTAGTCTTCAAAGTCTTCTTCAAATAGCTATCTTAAGATGATATAGATCAAATATATCTTTCTAACAAAATAAATTTCTAAATACTTCAATACTTAAGTTAAATAAAGTTCAAAATATTAAATTTGAAATGTAATAAAGAGATGTAAATAGAGAGATCTTTACAACTCATTGGGATTCACCATTCCCAATTCTCTTATGATGTAGTTGAATTGTTCTTTTTCCAGTAGTTTGGTGAAAATGTCAGTGAGCTGTAGATGGGTAGGAATAAACTCTACATTGATATTCTTGTTTTTCACATGATCTCTGATAAAATAATGGTTTGTATCAATGTACTTTGTTCTAGAATGGAGTACTTGATTCTTTGAAAGGTTGATGGTACTAGTATTGTCACGAAGTATAGGTATCTCTTTCAGATGGATTTCTAGGTCTTGTAACTATTGTTTTAACCATAAAACTTGTGAGCAGTAGCTCCCCACATCTATATTCTCAGCTTTAGTTGAGAAAAATACCACATTGTATTGTTTCTTATTGAACCAAGAAACAAGACAATCACCAAGAAATTGGCATTGTCTATTGGTACTATTCCTATAAGTCTTGCATCTAGCATGGACTGAATTTGAGTAACTGACTAGAAATTCTCCACCTTCTTTTAGAAACTATATTCCAAGGTTGATGGTTGTAGAAAGGTATCGGAAGATTCTTTTGACAGCTTTAGCATGTGATTCTTTGGGTATGACTTGATATCTAGCACACACACCAACATGTACTGGATATCTGGTCTACTTGTTGTTAAGTACAGTAGTAACCGAATCATGGCTAGGTATGTCTTGATGTTGAAGTTTATTCCTTTTTCATCTATATTTAGCTGGATGGTTGAACTCATTGGTGTTGTCATTCTCTTGTCTTTCTCCATCTCAAACTTCTTCAGAAGTTTCTTCAAATACTTTATCTGTGAGATGAAAATGTCATCCTTCTTCTGTTTGATTTGTAACCTGAGGAAGAAGTTAAGTTCACCCAATCGTTCACATTTCAAATTCTCCCTACATCATCTTAGCAAAGATCTTCGTTAGTATCTCCAAAAATAATATCATTAACATATATTTGTACTACTAACATATCATTGTTATTTCATTTAATAAAAATAGTAGTATCTACTTTGTCTCTTTCAAAATTTTTATTTAACAGAAAATTGCTCAAACGTTCATACCAAGCTCTTGGGGCTTTCTTTAAACTATATAAATCCTTTTTCAATTTATAAACATAATCAGGATGTTTAAAATTTTCAAAACAAGGGGTTGTTTAACATAAACCTCTTCCATAATAAAACTATTCAGAAAAGTACTTTTAACATCTATTTGATAAATTTTAAAATCTTTGATGCAAGCAAAGTCTAAGAGTACTCGTATAGCTTCTAATCTAGCTATTGGAGCATATGTTTTCTCATAATTAATACCTTCTTGATTATAACCTTCTATAACTAATCTATCTTTATTTCTTTTGATGACTGCAGATTCATCGAGTTTATTCTTGAATACCCATTTAGTGCCTATAACCATAAGATCAGTAGGCCTGGGTACTAAATCTCAAACTTGATTTCTTTCAAATTGGTTTAGCTCTTCTTGCATGACTTCTATCCAAAAGGTATATGATAGAGCCTTATCAACATTGGTTGGTTCAATTTTTGGGATAAATGCAACAAATCGCACTTTATTAAACACTTGTCTTCCATTAACACTTGTCTTCTAGTCTTTACCCTTTTATTGACTTCACTAATGACCTAGTCGAAGGGATGATCCTTTATGTGATGACAGGCTTTAGCTTGATTATTATCTTCTTGGGAAATTATTTCATAAAGCTTTTCAGAATCAGATGATGCTTGATTTTTGTTAAGATTTAAATTTCTAAATTTTTGAATAATCTCAACATCATCTTCAGAAGAGGATTTTGAAAATGACTCTTTTTAGCAAAAACATGTATTGAATCTTCAATAGTAAAAGTTTTTTATTGAAAATTCTATATGCTTTATTATGATTAGAGTAACCTAGAAATATACCCTCATTAGATTTAGATAAAATTTACCTAGGTTATCTTTGTTGTTGTTATGTATAAAATATTTGCTTCGAAGATCCTCAAATGAGCTATGTTTGGTTTTATCACCTCTACCCAGAACACTTGAGAAATCCCCTTTTCATTGAGCATACCTCTTGCCATGTCAGTAACTACAATCTCATTCTGTTAAGGTGTCCTTGGAGCTGAGAAGTTGTGGTCTATTCTATGTTCTTCACAGAAGCTGACAAATTCATGGTTCTAGAACTCTCCTCCATGATCAGTCCTGATAGAAAAAATATAAATACCTTTCTCGTTTTTGGACCTTTTTGGCAAAAATAACAAAGGCTTCAAACGTTTTACCTTTTAAAGAAAGAAATAAAGTCTAAGTAAATCTAGAATAATCATCGATTGTCACAAGAGTATACAAGTTTCCTCTAAAACTTTTTACTCTTGTTAGGCCAATCAAATCCATATGAAGCATTTAAAATGGTCTTTTAGCTAAGACTACTTTCTTTGATTTAAAAGAAGACTTTATTTGTTTCCCTAGTTGGCAGGTATCACAGACAATATTATTTTCAAAATTTATTTTGGTCAAACCGACTACTAAATCTTTTCTAATCAATTTTGAAACTTTACTCATATTTACATGAGCTAATATTTTATGCCATAACAAACTTTCATCATTTTTTCCCATAAAGCAATTTTTATAATGATTTGAATTAATAGAAATAGTATAACAATTATCATCCCTTGGTGCTCTAAGTTTTGCCTCCAGTTCATCTTTGTTGAGTATCATATCTTTCTTCCTGATGACCAAGTATTCTTCATAATCGAAGATCAACTAGTTATCTTTATTTGTACTCTGGCTAACACTGAGCAAGTTATAACAAAGTCCATCCACGTAGTAGATATCTTTAATTCTTATGATATCCTTGCTTCTAATTTCTCTAATACCAGCAATTCTTTTAGACTTATTTCCTCCAAAGCTGACTTTTTCTCCTTCTTTAGGTGTAGGCTTGAATAACTTGTCAACATCTCCAATTATATGTCTTGAGCATCCATTGTCAATGTACCACTTAGTTGTCATAGATGCTTTGAGACATACCTGCTAAAAGAATCATCTGATTTTTTTGTACCATATATTTTTGGGTCCTGATTAGTTAGTGTGACATGCTTTTAATTCATAAGTACCTTTAGGTACCCATTTTAATATCACGTAGGTACCTATCTTCTTGTGATAAAAAGTAGTACTATGACCCTTATAGTTGCAATATGTACATCTAGCAAATGGATTGAAGGTATAAATATAAATTTTAAAATAGTTCAAATATAATTTTCCTTCATTTTTATTTTTGCCTTTTCTCTTATCTAGATTTGGATCATATCCAATTCCAGATTTGTTAGAGATGCATCTCTGATTTCCAAAAATCATATTAAGCATCTCACTAACTTTAGTGAATCTTTGAAGAGTTTCGATTAACTATTGATTATTTTTCTCGATCATTTCACACTTAGTGCAAGATTGCACAGATGTATTTTGAACATTTTGAGTGTTGGTCTCAATTTGTTCTTCTAAGGCATTTTCTTCTTTTTGGAGTTTGCTAACTCCTTAGCTATCCTATATAATTCATTTCTCAAATCATTATATTCAGATAGAAGCTCATCATATGTAGTTCCAGATTTATTACCTTATCAATTTCTGATTATTCTTGAGCAATGAGACATATATTTACAATTTCTTCTTGGTAACTACCTCCTTTATTTGATTATGAACTATCTCCCTAAACAAACGAGACCAAGGCTTCCCTCTTTTATTATTTCTCATTTTTCTTCTCTTTGTCCTTTTTCAACAATTGAGGATATTCTTCTTTGATGTGGCCAGGCTTCTTGCACTCATAGCAGATAATTTGATCCCATTCTTCTGAGGTTGAAGTTGAAGAAAATTTTCATTTTTATTGAAATTTCCTTCCAACTCTATTCTTGTAGAACTTATGTAATCATTTAACAAGAACTCTCATTTCCTCATCTTCTAGCATCTTCTTATTCATCACTTTCCTAAACCTTGAGAGCAATGCCTTTACGATGTTTCTCCTTTAAGTCCTTCTTATATTTTTGCTTGCTCTCAAATTCTAGTAAACTCCCAAAGAGTGTAGCAACTGATCTCATCAGTTCTCCTTTTGATTCCTTAATGGCTATCACCTTTGGATCCCATTCTCCTTTAAGTCATTCTTGTATTTATCGAATGTCATATCGATAAATCTACTTATCGATTAATGTTTCAATAAATTATTTTCTAAAATAGTTTTCACAAAGCTTTCTAATCAAAGTCTTTATCTATCAGTCTATTCTTCGATAAATACTTCGATAATTTCATTAATATAAATTTCTGAGTCGATTTCTTATTTATCGAATGCTTCTTTGATAAACACCCATATCAAATCTGTCTTCAAAAACTTATGATTTCAAAACAAAAACTCAGACTTTTCAATATTGATTCTATTTTTCATTTATCGTTGTATTTATCAATAAGTAGCCTTATCGAGTAGGGGTTCAATAAATGCATTTCATAAATTAAATTATCTTCACAATTTTTTTTTCATTTATCAAAGAGTTTATTGATCAAACCCCTTATCTATAAATGCTCTTTATAAAAAACAATTAAGTTAAAATACTCTTTTGAAGTTATTTCTCAATTGTCATCGTTAGGGGTATTCATAGGACGAGTCAGGATCGGGACAACCCTATCCCGTGTTCCATCCCAAAACAGTACACGGGACGCATTTTTGACCTGTGTCCCGTCGAGTTTGGGAACGAGACGAGATGGGAAAGGAAATCCAGATTTTATTAGAAAAAAATGACTACTAGATATTTTATGTACAGCCTATCTATTAGTAACATATAATCAGAACGCAAAAACTAATAGAAAAAATTAAATTCTCTTTATTATGATTACCAACTTAAAACAATAAATACTATTAATTATACTAGAAATACTATTACTTTTTTAATTTTTTCACTTCACCAACTGAAATTATTGCTTCATCTGTAAAGAAATAAATACATGTAAGGAAGAGAAAAATACAATCATCTAATAAATAATATGATATAACCAATACATTTTCTATTTCTATTTTTTATAAAAAATAAATAAATAAATTATTTTTTTTAAAAAAATTATTTTTTTTTAAAAAAATATCCGGGATGGGACGGGAATCCCGAGGTTCAGACCTAAACTCATCTTGTCCCGACCCTTGCCTCCGTCCCATCCTGACTCTTCATGGGACAGGACAGACCTGTTCCGAATTACCCGGGATCGGGTTAAGACAACCCGGGATGACAAAATTTGAGCAGCCCTAGTCATCGTCAAAATATTATAGTCTAACAATTATAGACTGTGGAAGGACATGAAACGTCTAAAACAGACATTTGTCCACAAGACTAAATAGGTATTTTGGAAGAGACTTCTTTCTTTGATACAGCCACATATAATATTTATAATATTTCTAACAAAAAATAAAAAGAACTTCTTAAATATAAAAAAATGTCAAAAGTGTTTTTTGAACTTTTTTGACATTTTTTCTCTAGTAAATGAATCTCGATTCACCTTGACATGATAGAAATATTTTATTTAAATTTAACTGAAATAATTAAAAATAGAATCAGACCTGCAAATATCTTCATTTTTCCTTTTTAACTCCCTAGAGACATTATATTATTTTAACAATATTCGGAAATCCCTAATTAATCCTCTTGACCTAATTAAACTTTTGTTAAAAATATAAACCTAAATTTATATTTTCATATTTCAGCTGGCTTTGATTCGTATTTTTTTTTCATACCTTTATGCCAAATGTAACTAAAGATAATCATATTTTTTTTATCATGAACATTGTGTGTATTTTTAGTTTTACATCTACATATATAATACCCATTCAATACTAAATATATGACATATTTAACTAATTTAATTATATTAAAGAAATTAGTTATTATAACATATTTTTTCTAAAATACCCTCATCATACTCCTTAATTCTCTCCTTCATTCTCTTATTTGATTATTGTTGAGAAATTATAATGAGAATAATTTAGAATATAGTTAATAAATTTAAAAAATATATATTATATTTATGATTAAGATCAACTCTCTAACTAGATCCTATATTTAAGATTAGAAAAATATTAATCTTTTGGATTTTATCAACTTGAATTAAAATATTTATAAGTTATTATAAACTCCATATAATTAGCTCCCTAAAAATTGGCCTCTCCAATTAAATACTCTCTCATCTATAGAGGTCTTTTTACCAATGTTAAAAAGGTCCTTTTAATTATACTTTCTATATCAATTATATAATGAGGCTAAAAATTGAAATAGCTAAACTAATTGTATGTAGAAAGTCAAAAGTCACATATTTTATTAATGAAAATGTCACCCATTACAGTTTTTATATGGTTAATGTGAAAGTTATATTATTAAAAGATTTATAAATATTTATTTAGTTAAAAGATATACGTTGTTATTGAGTTTACAGAAATCAACTCACCGAAACTTTTAATATAATAAAGAAAATGAAATTTGCACTAGTGTCTACCTATGCGCTATTTACATACATATATGTAGTAAACCTTTGACTCTGCACGAATGCAAAAAAAAAAAAATGTTTTTAGCAAAGCCCCCTCTATTTGGATCTAATCCTGAATTAAATTTAAATTTCGAATTTCAGATGATTTGCTACGAAACAAAAAAGTACGCAGCACAACAATTGGTTGTCACTTGGGATGTGAGCCACCAAAACCAAGAAATTGGTGGTTTACCTTTCACACGTATCTTTGAAGGTGACTGAACCACGTTCATGTTCCCCCCACGTGCATGCCCTCCTCCCCTTCCATTCTATATAGTTCTCTAAAATATTTTATTCTGTGTTTTAAAAATTATCTAAATTATTAATATTTTTTAACTGAAAGTGTTCTTATCTAAAATAAATGTAAAATAAAATTAATCTAATAAAATATAATGACAATTAAATAAATTAAATGCATTTACTGACGTACATGTTATTACATAACTACATTTTTGTTCATGGTCAAAAAGGCCAAAAAAGTATTAAATTAAATAAATACATTCACTAATTAAAGTCTAATGATGTGCATGTATCATTTTATAAATTTAAATTTTTTTATTTATTCACCAATATCCAGTATTACTAGTAATTGACTAGTCTAGTTCATAAGAATATAAATCTACAATAGAGAATTTTGCTACCAATAATTAATAACCAATGACAATTAATTCAAGCGCTTGGTGGTAAAACTATGCCCTTTTTTTTTCTTCAGTGACACACTACATTTTTTTATAAGGTTGAATCATAATCAACTATTAACAAACTATACTCTTAAAATTTTATAATATATAATTTTGCTAAAAATATATATAAGTCAACTTCACTTAGTATTTTTATTTTTTTCTACAAATCGCAATTAATAATCATACAATAATCTAACTTTAATTTTCAAAAGATAAATCCCACTTTAATAGTATTTTTTATTAATTATTGCTCAAAATCTTGTAGAGATTAAAGTAAAAGTTCAAAATCTTTTAAAAAATTAAATTTTAAATTTTTAACTATAATAAAAATTTATAATAATAATAAATAATTAATCAATTGTAACTTATTTGTTTTATTCATGTACAACTATAAGAAGAATCTCTAGTTTTATTAATAACTAGATAAAATTATACATAAGAAAATAAAAAGCTCAGTTAACGTACCGTGACAAACTAAAAAGTTGTTAAACTAGTCAAGAATATTAACTTAGAAAAGATTACGATAATCTAACATTCTGTTTTGTCTTACACATGCCCCATTTTTATTTTGCAAACTTACATTTTAATTTAAACCGTTAATGTTAACAAAATTTTAAAAACATTCTAACATATATTTTAAAAACTCTTTGAAATCTATAATTTATTCATAAGATTATACGTTTGCTAATTTTTGTAATAATAGATTGTTACCTTCTAACTCTTTATTATTAATATGAACCCCCCTCACTTTGTAGAAAATAACAAGTAGGGGATATAAATTTTACAATTTTTCACCCTCTAGACTAAATAAAAAGAATATTTCGGCTCAAAAGCTTTTGCATATTTCAGCTGAAATCCTAAGATTTGAACCAAAAATTTTAAACTTACTAGACTTGATATACTTTTTTTGAAACTCAATCTTAACAAAATCATCCTTTTATATGGTACTTTTTTTATTCCAAAGAAAAACTTCATTAACCATTTAGATTGGTGATCGCATTGCACCCTTGAACCATTAACCAAAGGACCTCTTTATTTAAGAAAAAACTATTATTGATAATTTCTCCATAGTATGCTAATAGATTTTTGTTACATCCTTGACAATTGAGATATATATATACACGCACACACTTTATTTAATGTGCTTTTGATTATTTTTATTTATAAGTAATTATATAGTTTTTTTTAGTGATATTCTTAGATAATTTGATTTGAGTAATATAATTGTGTATTTTGTATATAAAAATGAAAATATTTTTGAAGAGTTACTTATTGCCATATTTTATTTTTTTATACAAATTTTTTTAAAAAATAATTTAACTCGCCCACAATTTAAGGGGAGAGCGAAAGGTAATTTTTGATACAAACAACAATCAAAGAGTATTTGACTCAAATAGCAATAAGTTTCATCATATTATTATAATAATTAATATAAGATATGATATAGAAAATACTATATCAACCTACTCAATATAATTTTTTTAAAAAAAATTATTAATATATAATTAGTTTAACATGTCTCATTAGATTCCTCCAAGTCTTTAGTTCTCTTTCTAAAAAAGACATATAAGTTAGAAGGGACAGTCATAAATCTTAAAATTAGAATACCTTATAATAAGATATAATTAATATTATAAAAAATATTTATTAAACTCATGTTATTACTGTTTTAGGCTTAATATAATTATTTTGTAATTATTAAGTTATTAAGTTTTTAGACTCAAGGTCACAGCTATGCTATTATCATCACAAAAGTTTAATTAGTGAAAATTTGACTTATAATTTATAAAATTATAAATTTAAATCTCATTATTAACTCAAAATTTTATTAGTTAATAATTTATAAATATTTTTAAAATTTAGAGGTAAATTTTAGCATTGTGAGCTTGTGAGACTCCTAAACTTTGTTCTTTTCTTCAAATAAAAAGTGTGTACTAACTCCGAAAGCATCAAGAGGGGGGACAAGACAGGTGTACTTCATCAAAAGATCAAGAGGAAGAGAACGGATAATCTGATTTATGTTCAACCTTCTTGTTGCGGTCCTAAATTCAATGACTCTAGCAAGAAGGACGCCATCCATATTAACTCTATGTGTGTATTTAGAAAAAAAATAAATAAATTTATAAAAAAAAATAGGTTTATAAATAGCTTATAAAAAATAATTTTTTAAAAAAAGATTATAAAAAAAATAATTTTAAATAAATAAGTGTTTAGATAGTTATTTATAGAAGGGGTTTTATGATTGATAAATTACCAAAAAGTGTATAAAATAAAATGATAATTATATAAAATATAATATAATATTTTTATTTTATGGGTGATATTAAATTAGTAAATAATGTATATATATTTATTATAAATATAATATTTTTATTTTATGGGTGATATTGAATAAGTAATTTTAATAATAATTAAATATATTACAAATTTATTTATATTAAATCATGCGTGAGAATCATAAATCCATATACTTACTCCATATATCTATACGTACATTTTGGGTTTTTATAAAAATATGAAAATAATAAATACAATACATATATTTAGTTAATATAATAATTAATATTAAATATTTTACAACATGTTCAAGTCATATGCAATACACATTTCAACATAACTATTGATACAATAAATAATTATTGGACTTGTCGATATTGAACAATTTTATCTCTAATTTGATTACGTAAATGTTCCATTGCGCATGAATCTCGTACATAAGAACGTTGTTGTGAAGCCTCATGTTCATCATCATCCCCATCATCGTCTTCTGAATCATGAAGGCGTTGTTCATGTTTCGCAAAATCAAGATCAAATATATGATTTTTTCTGATAAAATTATGTATTGCCATCGTTGCACAAACAATCTTTACTTGAGTTAGGTACTCAAAACCGCATATTTCGCGTACTATTCTGAACTTATTCTTCCACGCCCCAAAAGTTCATTCAATTGTGCATCTTAAACTTGAATGAGCGAAGTTGAAGATTTCGTCAGCTGTATGTTGCTTGCTAGATGTCCGACGGAAATCACCCAGATGGTAACGAGCACATCTGTACGGACCAAGATATCCTGCCATCGATAGATAGCCAGCATCGACTAAATAGTATTTTCTTTAATCATAGAAAATAGCACATTTTTTATTTATTTGTTAAAATATAAATGCAAATAATTTTACCAACGACGAGACATACCTTAAGGGGGATGGGAAAAGTTCATAAATGGCGTTGTCACAGCATGGTTGAATATGCGGGCATCATGAGCACTATCTTCCTAACCAGCTAAGACAAAGGTAAAGTACATGTCCCAATCACAAACTACCATGACTTTTTGTGATGTGTACCCTTTCCTGCAAAAATATTTGGCTTGTTCTGTTACACGGACAATGCAAGGAATGTGTGCGCCATCTATTCCTCTGATTGCGTTTTTAAAAAATGCCCAATATCGCCGATCTTGACTGATTTTACTGTGAACATGGGTGAACTAAGGATCGATTGGTTTTATATTCTCTCTAGCAAGTCCACAGCACGCTCCTAATACCTCATGAAAGTATATGCTTATCGTCTCATCGGAATGTTGAAATCTTTCTTGCAATTTCCTACTTGTATCTATATGTGCAACTGTCTACAAAAACATCGCTAACTTCTCATGTTTTCTCGTGTGATTCCCTTCCTTTAGGCCATGGCGTTCCAGCGCATAACAAAGCTCTAGGAACACGCTGGGATACATTCAGAACTGTTCATAACATCGAATTCCTTCACCAGTTAAAACTTCATTCACCCATTGAGAACCGGTTAAGTCATTTGTACGCACAGGCTCCTTAGTCATATTCAACCCAAGATAAGCTCCAACTAGAAAACAAACTTCTTCATCTGTGTCTTGACCTTCATCCCAATTTTGTTATGTACTCGTTGATGGGTTCATTTCTATGAAAGAAAACACGCATGAATTAGATAATAGTCATTGGAGTAAATATTTCAAAGTTGAAACTGAATTTACCAACAACAAAAGTTATGGACGGTTAAAACTAAATTTACACATCCAAACACACATAAAACATTTGTGCAACATTCAGTTACAATTACTACATTCCACTCCTGTAACATTGGTGGTGCAAAAATGGCAAAAGTAAGTTAATGTTATCCTTAATTGACCAGTACAACTCTCGACTTTCAGGACTTCTCATGGCGTTCATGCTCCTGACGAACAAATAAATATTTTTCACAAGTTGGTCAACTGTCCGCTTGTGAGCGATTACTGTTGATGCTGACGGAATGACTGTTGTAGGTGGTGGTGGTGGTGGTTGTGTAACTCGCATTGCATGTTCCATGGATGACTTCCGTACACTGACCAAATCATGAAGTGCTTCCGCTATTAAATAGGTTGCAGGCCCTCTTCCCTTCTTTTTTCCCTCGCCTGCCTTCTTAACACCTAGTGTGCTGCCTGCAGAAATTGGTGTTTTACCCTTGACACTTGGAACATTCCTACTTCCACCTTGGGATGATCCAAACGTTACCCTGTACAGATCGTTGCTACATCCAATTGGATTTTCTGCAAGTTAATCGGAGTCACCAGAACCTTCTTCCAGATCGACACATGCATCAGCATCGCCATATACCTGTTCGTACACTGGCTCAAGTGCGGTCATCAAAGGTGCCCAATTATGCAACCCTGTAGCAGCAGCATTGCCAAATAAACAATCTAACTCAGCTGAGAACTGTAGCCCTTTGAATCTAAATTTCTCAACAGACGGATTTTCCTAACCAAAACAACAAATGGCAATAGTAAGACATTACTTTTTTCATTTTTAAATTTTTTAAAAAATTTAATCAACAAAGAAAAGATATCTTACCAATTTCATTCTCTCCCACCATTCGTCGTCTGCCACTATTAGCCCCTTTTCATCATCCCATCCCAAACCTGTCTCAGAATTTTTTAATTTATTCCATACTTTCCAGTCCTTTCGCAATGCATCATACTTATTCTTTAGTTGTGCCTTTTCATATCCCCTATTTGTGCACAAATTGAATCTTTCCTCAATCAATTTCCAAGCAATCCTTGTCAGACTACTTCCTTTTCTTTCTCCTTCTTGAACTTGTTGTAGACATAGGTCAATGAATAATTTACTTATCTCATAATCCCACGAAGCTTTTGATCTACTCATAATGCTATAAAGCCACCATAGAAACTATCAAATACATTTTTCAATTAGGAAAGGATGAGTTGGTAATCAGTTAACTCCCACTTGATATCAAAACATTCAAATTGGACAAAGGTTCCTAATTTTTACCTTGTAAAATTATAATTTAAAATAAATAACCACAAAATTATGGATGCAGTTGGGTTCAGTATGTATATTTGTTATTTCGTGGAAAATTGTTTTCCCTGCAGCTGTCACAAATGGAAGCACACAACTGTACAAAGTATTGGACACATTTCCTCACTACTTCGCACAAAACAAGGCCATTCATGAAGGCAACCATAAAAACAATCTCAGTTCTACACATACAACCATGCTTGCCACCATACTATCCAGCTACACACTGAAGAAAGAATTAACAAACACCAATAGCACAAACACAGAGCAAACCACTCCAACAGAAAACAAGAAAAATGAACTAATTTCCACATACCAAACATGAGAACGAATTAATTTACCAAATATCTGAGAAATTTGATCCACGGGAACTCACCCACCTCGCGAGACAGGGGTGTTGCCTAAAGGCTCAGCTCAACAAGCGGTGACGGCGATGGCCAGTGAGATGTACAAGTCAACAGTCACCGATGGCAATAGCTATACGATACACAAGCGACGGCAAGGCTCTGAGATGTATGCTTACTGCGATCTGTGATTACCAAATGGCGATGGCGATGGCGACGCAGGTAGTCAACGCGTTGTGAGATCTCCTAGTAACAAGAAGTGACGGTGACGATGATGCTAGAAAGAAGAGAATGAAGCCTGAACGACGCGACAGAGGAGCATAGCTTTGAGAGGTTATCACGACGCAAAGAATGAGGTGTAAAGATAAGAGCAAATTGTTGGAAAATATTCCGTAGGGGCCAATCATTGTCTTATGAACATTATTGATTTATGAATTTATTAATTGTGTTAACATATTATTTGCATGTTTACTGTGATGACCATCCTTGGATAATTCATGATCTTATCCTAAATGTCCCTGGTCGGTCATCTGTGCAGGAGCAGAGATGAAATAAGACCAGTATGACTTTGAAGATGTATAGAGATATAAATCAAAGTCATATGCATATGTAAGAGTACAAGGTGTTGGACCGACCCGCTATGAGAGAGTTGCATGGGTTACGTCATAATCTTCTCTCATATACAAACCATGTCACTATGCCCTTTGACCTGAGATCATCATGGATTCCTACATGACAAATGCTCAGCTTCGGGCTTAGTGGTTTTTCATGCGGAGGAATGTGAATGGTCAAGATGGAATTTATCCCTCACATTCGTAGAGAGATATTACTGGGCCCCTCGATGAGTGAGTCTGAGAAATGTATGGCCATACTGTAATGGAAAAGTAGTTCCATTTCTATAGTCAGACTACTCAGGGATCGAGAAAGTAACGGTCAGGAATAGGAGGATGACATTATCCATGCCTCATCCATGACCAAAATATCATGTGACAGAAGGGATATGATATGGTTATATAAAAGGTTACATCGTTTATCGATTCTCATATGATTTGGGTAGTCGTTATGTCTTACTAGAGACCGCTTGCGACTTGTGGGCCAGTATAGCAAATGGCCCACTGCCAACTTCATATGGGCCTACAGGGTCGCACACAAAATAGCCCAACACGAGCTATGATGTCCAGATTTATTGAATCTAAGACGTGTCTAGATTCAATGAATGATCCAGGGTTGATGTATATATTTATTTATATTTATATTCGTATATATATAAATTCGTATATATATTATATATAAGGGATATATAGGATTTAATTTATAAGAATAAATTAAATCTCTATCACGTTTGAATTTGAAATTCAAATTGATAGGATATCTCATATAAGAGATATTTACAAGATTTAATTTATAAGGATAAATTAAATCTCTATCACGTTTGAATTTGAAATTCAAATTGATAGGATATCTCATATAAGAGATATTTACAAGATTTAATTTATAAGGATAAATTAAATCTCTATCACGTTTGAATTTGAAATTCAAATTGATAGGATATCTCAAATTTGATTTATGAGAATAAATCAAATACAGTCCAATCTTATCTTTATTTAAATTAAATAAATAGGTAAATTAAATCTGTGGGACGGATTTAATATAAACATTATTTATTTAATTAGTTTCTTATCAAATTATACAATATGTGATATTGTATTCGGAATTAATATAGATTAATTCCAAAATCCAATTCGGTTGAGAAAAACGCAGAGCATCCTATATATCCGATTTTAGGAGTTACGTTTTGAACACAACACATAACACAAAAGGGGCCGAATGGAATCTGCAAAAGGTTTGCAGATAAGAAACTACTGAAGTAGAGACGGAAATGACGAACTCTTGAGAAAGCCTTGGAGGGACAGGAGACGCTAGCACGTCATTCGTGGTTGGAACGCTGTTCGTGTGGATACCAGTAGAGGAAGACGACCTGAGGAGTCGACTTCTTGCGATCAAAAAGAGAGCACGAGCCGCGGAGAGAAGCTGTGGAAGTCGCTGAGAAACACTGAGGGTAATGCTTCTTCCCACTTGACTTAAACACATACGGTAGATCCTGGCAAGGAATGGAAAAAATTTTAAATTAATTTCCGCTGCGTGTCTTCCAATTCTTTACACAAATTGAGCAAGGAGGTACAAGTGAACAGCTGCTGATGGCAACAACTACGCGACACACAAGCGACGTCAACGCTTTGAGATGTAAGGTCACTGCGATATGCGATAACCAGATGGCGATGGCAATGGCGAGGAGCGCTGATATCTCCAACTGAACAAGTGGCGACGGCGATGGCGATGGCGACACAGGTAGGCAACGCGTTATGAGATCTCCCAGGAACAAGAGGTGATGGTGACGATGACGGTAGGAAGAAGACGATGAGCTGTGATTCACGCGACACAGGAGCACAGCGAAGAGTAGAGAATGAACTGGAAGGCGAACATTAAGTAGAAGAGAGGACAATGGGCTGGATGCGAAGAGAATCTGTAGGCTTCACGGGAAAGAGAGAAAGCAAGTGAGGTCAAGTGAAGCAGGTGAGAGTAATGAATGAGGGAGGAGACCTCGGGCAGTGAAGAGAGAAAAAGTAAGGGTAAATTGGTATTTTTATTTTCAAATTTTTTTTTTACTGTTCCATAAGTTAGTCCTGCCAGTTTATTTGAAACCATGGTTTTTACCAAAAGCACTTATGAACAAATATGAGTGTTTGATAAAAAAATTATTTTAAACCACAGTTTGAGCCATAAACCCTTTTAAAATTACGGTTTTAATTGTAACCAAATAGGCCCTATAATGAACAAGAGATTTGGGAAGAGCACGGGATTCATTTGCCGAACCAAAAATATATTGTCATGTATAAACCATAATATGTGGTCTATATGGAGGACTTTAATTAACACTATTAGTTAATAATATTATATGGATATGTATGTGTGGGTGAAAAAAATCAATTAATGTGGAACACAATTTAACGCACATGTTTCATTTTTTATATATTTTTTTTGTTAGATATTATAAAATATAAAAATTATTTTTTTTTAAAAAAATAAATAAATAAATTAATTATAATTAAATTTAATATTTTAATATTATTTATATACTAGTTTTAATATATTTTTGTGTATTAAAAGAGTCACATTTTGTTTTACTTGTGAATATATGTTAAATTTTGAACCAATAAAATGGTTAAGATGAGAAGTGGGACTTGAGCGCACCTTAACGGGGCCAACACAGACAAATGTAGTTGAAATATTTTTGAGAAAAATACAAAATCATGCCAGAAAAAAAAAATATTTTATCAAAATATTTTTTAAGATAAATCAAATCTTCCTAATAATTAACTAAATCTAAAATAATTCTTTTAAATAATAAAATTGCATTCAAAAATAAAAATAAAATGACCTTTGATACCTGCCATTGTGCCTGCTCTTCTTGAGCATATTTTTTATGGAGCTTCTCTCTCTTGACTAGCGTCACAAACTGATAAAATTACACTGGTTTCATATGATTATTAGCATGCTGAACACCAAACTTCTATTTTAGACTCACAAGTAATGTTTTAAAAGTTGGACGGAATGTCAGTCGGCAAATCATAATTTAAATGGTCGAATTAATTGGATAGTTTTTTTTAGACTGATGACATAATAATTAAATTAAAAATAATACTATATATAATAATATAAATATAATTAGTTTAATTTAATGAAAAATTAAGGAGTTTGACAAAATTACATTGGCTTCATATCATTAATTAGCATACTGAACACCCGACTTCTAATTTAGACTCTCAAGTAATATTTTAAAAATTAAACTGGATGTCAAACCAAAAAATTAATAGATCATAGTTTAAACGGTCTAATCGATTAGAACGTAATAATTAGATTAAAAATAATATTACATATAATGATATAAACATAATTAGTTCAATTTAATAAGATAAGATCAGGACCATCTAAATTTTGGTCGGTCCAAATATTATTTTTTACATTTTAAATTAACCTATTATTCTGTTTTTTTAAAAAAATAATAGATAAAAGATTGTCTTTATTGTTTTGGCAAAACAAATGTATTTATGCACTGCTTCTTTTGAAATGAGAAGCTTTTAATATTTTAAAACTAAAATGAAATAAAATAAATATAATCCAATTTTAATTTTGATGGGGATATTCAAATTAAAATGAGCAACTTGTACACATTTTTCAAAAGAGCAAGTCAGCAACGATCTATTTAAAGTGTGACTTTATAATTTTTATATCTCATATTAAGACATTCGATATTAGATGGTTGAAAGAAATGATATTGAATTGAAATTGAATGATTTAATGTTTTTATCCACTATTGCATAAATAAGATGAGCAATTTATTCTTTTGAATTTTAAAAATTTTCCACAAATCTCCCAAACATTTTTTGCAAAGGTAAAGCAAAATGATCTTGTGGATAAGACCATATCTTGAATGATTTCTTAAAAGATTGAACTCTACGCCTATTAATGAGGTGATTTGTTTTTTGAATTACTTGTCTCAATTTTTTTTTCCAACTCTCAGTATTGAATCAGAATATTTAAGGAGTTTTTTTTTTACCAGAAATTATTTAAGGAGTATATCTTATTGGTATAAAATATTCACATGAATTATATTCATATCAATTACTACTATAGTGAAGGTAAAATAATTACTACTACTATATCAATTTTATTAATTGCATTTATTAATTTCTGATATCACAAAATTATCTTATTAATTTTAATTAGTTGACATTTTTTTAAAAAATTATTCACATTAATTACTTAGATTGTAATTGACATTAATTACTAAAATTTGTAATTAATACTATATCAATCTTGTACATTAAATGCATTGATAATTAAAAAAATTATAAATTTATCTAATTAATATTTATCAACATTAACATTTACATGGCTTACAACAATCAAACAATAAGAATCAATTATCAAAATTCATTTGCAGATTCTTATTTGCAATTTTTTCATTAATGATTCTAAAACCATGAGTCCATGACGATTTTTAAAAACTCAATAAATTTTACAAAATTATTCACATTTATTATGGGAAAATGTATCACTCACTCGGTTTATTTGAAATTGAATGATATAATGTTTTTATACGTTATTGCAAAAATAAGATGAGTCTTTTGATTTTTAAAAAATTTTCAACAAATCTCCCAAACAATTTTTTGTATAGTTTAGAGCAAAAAGATCTTGTAGATAAAGCCGGATTTTGAATGATTTCATAAATGAGGTAATTTTTTTAATTACTGGTCTCAATTTATATTAATATCAATTACTACTATATCAATTTTATTAATTTTCGATATCATAAAATTATCTTATTAATTGTAAATAGTTGACATTTTTAAAAATTATTCACATTAATTACTAAAATTTGTAAGTAATAGTATAGCAATCTTGTTCATTAAATGCATGAATAATTGACAACAAGATTATAAAATGATATAACTAATATTGATTAATATTAATGTTTACATGGCTTACAACAATCAAACTATAAGAATTAATTATCAAAATTAATTTGCAGATTCTTATTTGTGAATATGTCATTAATGATTATAAAACGATGACGATTTTGTAAAAACTTGACAAATTTTGCAAAATTATTCACATTTAGTATGGGAAAATGTATCACTCACTCGGTTTATTTAAAATTTTTGTTAAATTTAATAATGTATTTCTTATTTTGTCCTTTAAGAGTGTATCCGATTCAATGATTATTTAATATAGTGGTACGATTTCATTGACTAAGATTAGCAAACAAATTGCTATTAGGGAAAATACGATATATGAGTTAACATACACTTTAAAATTTAAAATACCATATAAAAATGATATCTTAATTACATTAATGCTAATTAGGAATCTAATTCATTATAAGACATTTTCTTTTAGAAAGTAAGATGCCATGTGTCTTTCTACTAGTACTGCTTCTTATTATATTAATTTTTAATTTTAGTATAAAATTAATATATAAATTTATCTTAAAAACTTTTACTCAATAACAATGTTCTCTTATAAGTTTATTTTAGATTTAGAATTATCTAAAAAATATTAAAATAGAATAATGTTATCTTTTATTATTAATTTTTTAATAATTAATTCTAAATTTTATCAGAATGAAATAATATTGTTATATTTTGAAAATTTTAATATAACATTGACCTTAAAACAGCTATCAAGATTATATTGTTATGAGAAAAAAATTTTAGAAAAAAATTTATATATTACTATTTTTAATATATTATAAATTACTAAATAATTTGTTTACCCTATGTAAAAAATTTTAAAACAACTTTTTTATTCGAATGCAACAATTTGTCAATAAAAGAAACAATTAATCAGGGCGATGTATGAAATGGATACAGGTAAGTTATATGTCATTATCCAAATCCAACTGGAATACACAATTTTGTACATAATAATACACTTGCCCACAACTAATTAATGTGACATCCCAAAAACCAAATTTCTCAATCTCAATATTAACTCACTGTTTATTTTGTGCCGCATACACACGGAATATATTCACACACAAGCGCATATATATATATATTATAGCATCTTCGTCCTCGTTATAAATAAGAGCCGTCCAAGACTCCATAACTTCCTCCAATATCGTCTGCTTTCCATCCAAATCAATCTCCGCTGTCGAATTCGCTTTCCTAGGAAACAAACAAATGGACGCCACCTACGACTGAACGCTTGCCTCCACTTTTCCTTTTCTTTCTTCTCCATTCCCTCTCTCTCCCTTCTTCTGTTTTGTTTGGTATATAAGAAACTAATTTGCCCAGAATTTTCGAACCTTCTGGTGTTCTTTCCAAATCCTTGTTTCTTCGCTTCATGATGGGAATCGGATTTTCCTCCTTGTTTGTGGACCGGAATGGGTCTCAGATTGTGCCGTCAAAACCCTCTTTGGGTGATTTGCCTGAGAGCTGCGTGGCTTTGATTCTGGGATATATGAATCCTACGCAGATTTGTGAACTGTCTAGGTTGAATCGGACCTTCCGTGGGGCGTCCTGGGCCGATTTTGTTTGGGAATCGAAGTTGCCTCCCAATTATGACGTTCTTGTCAGGGAAATTTTACATGATTTACCGAGCGATTTGGGAAAGAGAGGGATTTTCGCTAGGTTGTGCCGAAAGAATACTCTTGATGAAGGCACAAAGGTAAATTATCGATTTGCGATTAAGTTGGTTCCGAGACATTTTGATAAAAGAGATGATGTTAGGAGATTTGCTGAATCGAACCTTTTAAACCACTCAATGGTATTAAATCGATTTTTCCTCCCAAAACAATAAAGAAGCCTCTAATCCTGAGAATTAAAATTCTGCATCTCTTTTTACGGTCGGTTTGGGTTTTTGTTTCGTTGTTTTGAAGAAAATTGGTATCGGATGGAAGGGATTGAAAATATTCGTTGAAATCTGTTAATTGTAGGACAGGGGTGGTTTGTCCGTTTTCTCTCTTCCTTTTTCTTTTAAATTTTTTCTGATATGCGACTTCAGATTTCTGATTCTATTTTTTTCCCATTAATCATGCTATTTTCACCCTTAATCCTCAAAATGGTTATCTCCCGTCCATAGTTTCGCTTGTAAAGGAATTGATTCTTGTTAGGGGTTCGTTTTCCCTTTTTTCTGATGAGTTTGAATATATTTTATTTTTTGCAGAAAGTTTGGCTGGATGGAAGCACCGGGAAGCTTTGTTTGTCCATATCATCCAAGGGACTTTCAGTTACCGGGATTGATGATCGAAGATATTGGAACCAGATCCCGACCGAAGAATCTAGGTGAGATGAGATTCTTCACAGTCGTTATATCAAGTATATAGAAATTTTGTAGCTATGGGAACAATTCTGTTTCTGATCATGTAGATTTAGGAGTACCTTTTAGATCGCTTTTGAAAGTTCAAGCGTTATGGAGTTTTCTCTGGAACTCGTCAAAGTAGGTTATGTCATTATCTTGTATAGTAATTCCATGATTCTCTTTTTTGAGTATCAATTAGTGAATGGATATATCACATAAAAGGAATAGGGGATATATTGCAATTGTTTTGGTCTGTTAATGAGTTTATACCTATTGATCCTTTCCATTTCAACTACATATATTTTCCTATGGGATGGATAATCATTTAAAAGTAAGTAAAAAGCTTTTGAAAGATTTATAGCGTTTTTAGCATTTAAATCCTGTTAAAATGTGTAAAAAAAAATTAAAGAATGATAAAAGTTGCATGAAACTCAATGAAACATGTGGAGAAAGATTGAAAAAAACATAATATAGAGTCTGAAGGGAGCCATATTGTTCATGACTTATGTACAGCAGCTTCTTTCTATATCCAATAGTGATGATTATTCTATTATTTACCCTTCAAGAGTGTAGGCTTTACTGAACTCTAGATTTTGTCAACAGCTACTATGGTCTGTAACTCTTGGACTGAAGTTCAATTGCGTTCATTTTGCATTATAAATCTCTTTATGGTCTTCCAAGAAGCACATTCATCCCGATGATCAAATCATTTCAGTCATCAGGAGGCTAGTGTACTGATACATTTCAAGAAAACTGTTGTATATAGGTAGAAGTATTCCTGTCAATCTGTTCCCACTTGGGTTATTGGGTTAGCCAGGGGCAGTTTACAAGGTTCAGTAATCTTCTGGCTGTATTGTATATGCACCTGATATTGCGAAAGATTAAACCTGCCAATTCTTGGATTAAAACATGACATGCCAGAAGTCTTGTATACGAATGTTGGCATTCACTTGTGAAGAAATACATGTAGATAAAAATAGATGTAGATTTAAACCCAAAGGCCATTTCATTTAATGAAACTGATTGTGCTCCTCATTTTGTCACTCTCATGGATTAAGCTAGTCTTGAAGCTTATATGCATTCAGTTTCATTTTGGAAAAGAAAGACCAAGTCTAGTTTAATTGAGGATTGGAATTAAACCGGTCTATTTCCATTGCTTGTAGGTTCCATACTGTTGCATATCTTCAGCAAATCTGGTGGTTTGAAGTTGATGGTGAAGTAGAGTTTCCATTTCCAGCAGGAACATACAGCATATTCTTCAGACTGCATTTGGGACGAGCCTACAAAAGATTTGGACGAAGAGTTTGCAACACTGAACATGTTCATGGTTGGGACATAAAGCCTGTAAGATTCCAGCTATGGACTTCAGATGGACAATCTAGTTCATCTCAGTGTTTCCTGAAAGAGCCTGGGAAATGGGTGTTTTACCATGCAGGCGATTTCGTGGTTCGGAATGGGAATGCATCAACAAGAGTTAAGTTCTCTCTGACTCAAATTGATTGCACCCACACAAAAGGTGGTCTGTGTTTAGATTCTGTGCTGATATATCCAAGTGAGCTCGGAAAGTTTAAATCATTTTTAAACTGTTCTTAAACATCTGAGAGTAGGAATTAGACTGTTTAAGTGTATGATAAATGTGTCAAATAGGAGATTAGGGCGGCTTAAGGAGAGCTAGAGAATCGAGTTTTAGAATGGTTCTTTTAGAATTAGGTGTTTATAGGGAGGTGATGTAAAATCTCCTACTTTAGTGAAGTAATGCTACTTGATGTTTTTGTTTCTGGTCTCGAGCTATTATTTTATTCATCTTCATGAATTTTTATTGTTGATTTCTTGCATTATTTGAATATGCAAGCATCATTAGATGGTTTAAATTTTACATGTTTGAATTATTCATCTATCTCCCTTTCTCTTTAATGTTCTTTAACTTGATAAATTAAAAGTCAACTACATTTAATATGATATTGAATATTGCTACTAGATCAACAAAAGGATTATTCTACTAAATAGGGTTAGTTATATAAATTGCACAATGTTATTGTGCTTTGTCCGTGGTAAATTCTATCAACAAGCCATTACTTGAGATAACTCAACTAATGACTTCATTAACTTATGTATAAGTATAATTTAAATAGAGATAATCTTATTTGAAGAATATTTGGATCTCCTAATAGAGATTCAAATCTAGTTTTACTATATTATAAGAAACTAATTTTTTTACTTGATCTAAACTCCATTAGTGATAAATGACTTTTTTAAATGTAAATATGATATTGAATAGCTTTTTAGATAGAAATTAAGATGAACTCAGTGGATATTATCACTTGCTTCTTCAGTTGTGTTAGTATAACTTAAATTTTTTGAATTTATCTATTTGTATCTATTGTTATTAATAAATGACTTCAATTTAGAAATCTTGTTATCTCTAAATAATTCTTGATAATACATATTTAAAATTTAAACATATCAGTGCTGGTTAAGTTAGAACGATGGCTTAAGATTTTATATCACTTTCCCAAAGTAAATTTTAAAATATTCTTTGAGAATCTAGTGAATTTTTTGGCTGGACAATAATATATGGCAATATAATAGAGTTATTAATTTTTTTTATATTTATTGTTAATTTTTTAATTTTTATTATAAATTTTTTATTTTATTCTTGAATATAGATATAGAAACCCCCCCCCCCACACACACACACATATAAGGGAGTTATTAATTCGTATATATTTGTTATTAATAGACTAATTTTAATTATAAACCTTCATATCACTTGATATTATTTTGTTATTTATAATAGCTAAAAACTTTGATGGCTTGGTGGTCTTCAATTTTTTTATATAAAAAAAGTTTAGATAAATTTAGTATAGGTCTTATATTTAAGTCAATATATAATTCTAAAATTTTAAAAATATTAACTCATATTTTTATTAAATATAAATTTATTTTGTATTATTTATATTAAGATTGTCTTGTCTGCAGTTATCAATTTTTAATGTATTAAGTGTCTGTTTGGTATTAGCATTTTGGAATAGATTTTCAAGAAAACTATAGTTTAACAATGATAATAGCTAAACACTAATTTTTTTTTTAAAATCGATTTTAACACTTAAACCATGGTTTCAGTCTTGAAACCATGGTTTTAAAATAATTCAATTTCTAATAGCTTTTCTGATTCTCTCCCCTATAACTTCTCGATTTTTGGAGCAATTGTTACACATACCCACCGGTGGGTTTACAATTAATAATTTAAATTTTATTTAAAAAAAAAGTAAAAATAAATACTATATTTTTAAAATCTAAAATTTTAAAATTTTAGAGAAAAGATAAATTTATTAATAAAAATTACCATCTTCCAATATATATAATTAACCTTAATAAAGTTTTTAGTAGAAAAAAAAATTAAAATTTAAGTAAATATTATAAATTTTTATTTTACTCAAATACGTATATATATATATATTATTTTATAATCATTTAAATAAAAAAATTTAAAATTAAATTTATTCTTTATATAATTATCATATTAGTTTATGTTCTTTTTAGTAAATTGTATATGGAAAAGCGATTCTGCTACTAATTATCCAAACATCTCCAATTTTTAAAATCACTTTTTCTCAGAATCTATTCTTTCCAAAATTTATTCTCCAGAATCTATTCTTCCCAAAATTTATTCTCTAAAAATTAATTCAAACACATGTTAAGGGTCATGGATTCAAACCTCCCTTGGCCACATTCTTTAGAAATCATTATCCAAGAACTGAGGCCACCGTCAACATCAACATCATAGCTTTGCCCGGCTACTCAGATGGTGGACGGAGGTCCCGCGACTGGCCACTGAAACTCCGATAAATGTTGACTTTATTTTGTATAAGAAAAAACTAAGAGTATCAATGTCTTTTCACTTATAAAATTTAATTTTCCTTTTGTCCAGAGGTACAGTGAGGTTTCAGAAAGTTTGGGGGCAATCTGAAATAAATTGTCCACCGGAGGTGTGCATTGAAATTTTCGTATTAAAAACAACCTATCCAAAATCGCAGTCATTTGCCTTAAATGTCGTCTCATAGAGGGCTTTTGCTTCTACATGAAAAGCTAAAGCGACCACGCAAGATGTGCAAAATATAAGCACACTGTTTCACCAATCACACTCCATTTCTGATCTAGTTTGTCTAAATTCATACTTCTATCAACTAATTAATTTTTTAATAAATTAAAAAATAAAATAAATTAATTAATTGTGATTAAATTTAACTTCTCAAAATGAATCCATATTATATATTCTTTCATATATCTAAATTAATCAATTAACTATTATAATAATTATAACTAAATGATTTATTTAATTTCTTTAATTTATCTAAAAAAATTAACTAGATTTTATAATTAATACTAGATATAACATTTTGTATAAAATTTGAACTTTTTACTAGGTTATATAGTAATAAGATTATTTTGAACTTTTTACTAGGTTATATAGTAATAAGATTAAGAGAAAAGCACCAAACATTGGGTCACCACAGGGTTATAAAAAGTTTGAACTAGGGTGAAATTTTAGTTATTGAATTTAGATTTTATTAAAAAAGATAAAGAATTCTATATTATGAGTTTAACCTGAACTTTTTTTTTGTTATTTTTTTTTTAAAAAAAGGGGTTAGATTCATCTATAATCTAAGTGTATTATAAAATTTTCTTTCTTTTTAGACAATACTAATATTAGATAGGATAAACTGTCAATTACACTTAAATATAAATTTAAATAACTAAAAGTTATGATACCTTTTTAAATATTGTGAATAAAACTATAATAAAATTTAACTTGAACTTTGATTATATTAAGATTAGCTAATTGGGAATTATAAACTGCTAATATGTGAGGAAAACAAGACTTTTGAGATCAAACCATAATAATGGATAGCCTATTAGCGTTCGATTGACCCATTTCCTAAAAGCATATCCTACTTTGAATAATCTAATAAGAATGAAGTAAAATTAATAAAATTTGGTATAGTTAATAAATATCTATATCTTTTAAATATAATGTAATATGCTCAAATTAGGTTATATATATAGAGAATATTTTATTGAGAGAGATAAAACTATTTCAATGATCTTTACACATTAAAAAGATTAGTCTTTATTTACTAGTTGAGAGAATACTTTACGGATTCTACTAAAAAAAAAAAAACAAAGAAAGTAAGTGCGATTCGTTGATGCATTGGTATTTCAGACGGGAGCTTCCTCCTAGGCAATGGCTTCAAAAGAATGTGGACAACTGGAGATGAACACGTTTCGTCTTTCCGCCATTTTGAAACTTTTGGACTAGAAGCTTTTGACAATATCATTGGTTTTAATAGTTATACAAACAAAATTGTATGATTCGTTGATGCATTGGTTTTATTAGTCTTTAACTTATAATTATTGCGATATGCCTTATACAACAAAATGACCCTGCATGCAACTCTAAAACCAAATCAGTAACTGTGCCTTAAAATATAATTAATTAATTATATCAATTCTCTTATACGCCGCTAACTTACTTTGCTTTTGTGACAGGAGAAAGCTCACTGCTAAAGCGTTGTTGGTTGGGAAGTCACCTCTCTCCCCTGCGCTTTCCCTCCTCTACCACTCTTTTTTCTTTATTACTACTCTTTCTTATCTTTTTCACAAGAAAAAATTATTAAAATTACACAGTTTAAAATATTAATTAAATGTAATAAACGAAATAAATAAATAAGATATATATTTTAAATTATATATATATCCTTATTCATAAAAGGAGTAAATGAAAGATAATAACTGAAAAATTATTTTTTTTGACAATAGTAGAAATTTATTGCGGATAGATAATAAATAACATATATTTAATGAGAATAAAAATAGAAAGGCTATTTTAAAATTGCTGACAAAACTGATTTAATCTTTATATTTAGGACTATTCCTATAAAATATAGGGCTTGTTTGATAGAGTATTTTTCTCAAATCACATATAACCTTCAACAACCATAAATAGAGGTGAAGTAGTGACCGTATATGTGACTCTAGAAGTGAAGACAGTGGAAGCGACAGCATAATGACTATAGCATAGAGGCGACGAAGAAGAGAGACAAGAGAAGAAGGAAAAGAAAAGAGATAGTGTCATAAAAAGTATAGGTAAAATAGTAATTAGTCAACCTATAAATTTTTTTTCTCATAAAAAAATTATTCTCATAAGTTTATTTAAAATTATAATTTAATGTATAAACATTTTTGAACAGATAGAATTATTTATTTTAAAAAAATTTAAATTAAATTTTAAGTCAAAAAACTTTAATTTTATGGTAAACCGAACACACACTTCTTCCAAGTTCCGATTATTTGGGTAGGTGAATCACACAAGAGCATAAACTGAGTCAATATGGAAAGTGGCTTCTCTCCTCTGTCATCCCCTCCTCTACTTCTCCTCTACTTTTTTCCTCGTTGTTGTAGGGTATTATTATGAAGTAAATTTTGTCCTACTTTTTTCACTATAGTTATGAAGTGTTTATCAAATTTTAATAGTTTAAATTTATTTCATTATTTTTGGTAAATAAATTTATACTGAATATTTTTATAAAATGTTAAATCTAAACCATTAAAATTTTGATCCAATACTCTCTCTGCTCCTTTTCATAAAAAACAATATACATGTATTTAGATAGATTTTTACAAAATGACTTATAAAAAAATTTGGATAACTTTTAAAAAATAATTTATGAAAAAAGATTGTTTTAGATAAATGAGTGTTTGGATAGTTATTACTAAAAGGACTTTTATAATTAAAAAATTATTAAAAATAGTATAATTTTATTAAAAGTATGAGAGATGAGAGAGGAAATAGGGTAAAAAAGAGATAGGAGAGAAGAGAGATGAGAGAGGGTGAAGAAGTTAGAGGAGAGAGGAAAGATAGTTGAAAAGATAGCAAAAAAAAGAGAGATGAGATATAGTGGAAAGATAGAGAAGAGAGCAGAGAGGATGTAAGAAAAAGTAAGGGTAAAATAGTAATTGAGTAATTCATATGCTCTTTTACTTATCTAAAAGTTACTCTAACTAGTTTATTTGAAACTATGGTTTGGTTCAGAAACCTTTTTGAATAAATATGACTGTTTGTTTTAAAATTTATCCAAACCAATGTTTTATCTAAAAGGACTTTTAAAACCATGATTTTGATATGTTCCAAACAAGCCCTATATTTGATAGGAATAGTCCTAAATATAAATATTAAATCATTTTTGTCAGTAATTTTAAAATAGTCCTTCTATTTTTACTCTCATTAAATATATGTCACTTATTATCTATCCATAATAAATTTCTGCTATTGCCAAAAATAGTCCTTCTTCTTCGTCGCCTCTATGCCATAGTTGTTGTGCCGTCGCTTCCACTGTCTTCACTTCTAGGGTCACATACTCGGTCACTACTTCACCTCTATTTGTGGTCGTTGAATGTCATCTGTGGTTTGAGAAAAATACTCTATCAATCTTCGCCTCCATCAATCATCGTTGCAGATCTCACTTCTTTTGCTTCATATAGTCGACTGTAGAGGAGAGATGGAGGAGATGGTCGTCTAGATCTAGTGTCATTGAAGCTTCGTTTGAGGTCTTCGTTGTGCTCGTGTCGCCATCGCCTAAGGTTTGGACTCAATAATGGAAGAAAAGGAAGGAGATGAACTATGGTGTCACAGGGAGGGTAGTGGAGATGTGATGTGACCTACAAAGGTGAATAGTGATAGACAATATTTTTTTTATCTTATACCATTTCTGGTAATTTATCAAACACAAAAGTCATTCTAGTAATAATAATCCAAATACTAATTTATTCAAAATTATTTTTTTATAAACTTTTCTCTAAAAAAATTTATCCAAAAACCATTTTAAATTATTATTTTTTTCTAAAAGTCATTAGTTTTAAAATAAATAATTTAATTAAAATATATAAAAATAAAAATAATATTTAAATAAAAACTAAAATTTATGTATTTATAAATAAATAAAATATTTATGTATAAACTCTAATGTTATAGATTTTATATAATTTTTTTTTAAAAAATTAGTGTATACAAGTGGCCTCGCTTCTGGTATGTACTAAGAAATGTACCTTGAGATTAGGGTTGTATATAAAGCCCGCGGCCCAGTATGTCTACCTGAGCCAATAATAAAAATACCCCTGCCCAACTCGATAAATACAGGGCAGGGATGGACATCGGGTTATAAAATATAGCCCATATATTTTTTGGGTTGGGCACCGGGCATAGGGGCTGCCCTACCCTGCCTTATCCATGAGCACCCCTTCTTTTATTTTTTTTATTTTTTTCTCTATCTTAGAAGGGAGAATATGATAGCTACTAGTGACTAGAAGGTCATTTTAAAAATATGAGTAGTTAAGTAGGTAAGTTGTATATTTTAATATTTATAATTATACTAATTTTTTTAACTTTGTTAATTATCATATGATTACGTTATAAATTATAATTATTTATTTTATTTTTTAGATATTTTATCTTTATTAATATTGGGGAGATTGATGTAAAGTTACAATTACAAACTACTTAGACTTCAATGCTTATTTTTTATATACAATAGATCTCAAGATTTTAATTATTATCTTTGTTGTCTTATTCTAAGTGAATTATTGATATTATTTAACTCTTGAAGACACATGAATATGATATTATTTTATAAGTTTATAATTGTAGATTTTTTTCATAATATAAATATGGCGTCATGACTTAGACATGCCTAGCTCGCCCATGCCTAATCCGCTCATGCCCAACCCAAAATTGTAAAGCTTTTACTGGGTAGGGTTGGACATCGGGTTATAAAATGTAGCCTATATTTTTTTTAGTAGGATATTAGATAGGGGTTATCCTACTTAATTTTACTCATACACACCCCTATTTGAGATGCAATTCACGACTTGTGAAGGAAGGGTATCTATGTAATTTCAGTCGCTAAACAACTATATAAGGTTCAAAATAAAATAAAGCAGAAATAACTGATATTTCTGAAGCGGAAGCTGTCTGGTAGTCTGTGCTCCACCCAAAATGAAAAAGCCAGACCATTAGAAGAAAAGGCTCGAAGGCACTGAAATTCGAATTCCTATTCCAATCGAGACGATAATCTTTTCATATTCAGAAGCCTAAGGCCATGGACCTTAACATGGACTCCATGGTGGCGGCTATCGGGGTTTGAGTTCCAGTGCTTCGTTTCCTTCTCTGTTTCGTTGCTACAATTCCTGTCAGTTTCGTATGGCGGTTCGTTCCCGGTCGATTTCCCAAGCATCTTTACTCTGCCGGCACCGGCGCACTTCTCTCCTACCTTTCCTTTGGGCTCTCCTCTAACCTACATTTCCTGGTTCCGATGTTGCTTGGTTACGCTTCCATGCTCCTATATCATCCCCGATGTGGAATTATCACCTTCTTCTTGGAATTTGGCTACCTCATTGGATGGCATGTTTCTTGTTCCTTTAGTTTCTTCCCAATGCGCACTGAGTGGGCACCTTCTTGCTCATTAATTGAAGTGGAGTCGTGCTTGGATTTTAATTAATTTGCAACGGACTTGGTTTCTTTAATGTCACTTTACTTAATTTCTTCTTTACTACTTTTTGCCGTGAGGTTGTATATTATGTTATATTTATCAATGTACTGAAAGCTTTTACCCTTGCAGGGTTGCGAGCCGCCCTTTTTAGTTCAATATTTTGATGATTGTTGATGTGCGTTTGTGTAGCCATGTGTATTACATGAGTGGCGATGCATGGAAGGAAGGTGGTATTGATGCCACTGGTAAGTGCTAACTCATAATTTTGGCTATAAATTCCTACTTTGTTACTGCTGTTTACAAATTTGATTGTGTTGGTTTATCAATAAATGTGTACTTGTAATATGAGCTTTAAGGTGCTGACACTGAAGGTCATCTCTTGTGCAATTAATTATAATGATGGATTATTGAAAGAGGAAGGTCTGCGTGAGGCTCAGAAGAAAAACCGTTTAATTAAGCTTCCTTCCGTCATGGAATATTTCGGTTATTGCCTCTGCTGTGGCAGTCACTTTGCTGGTCCAGTTTATGAAATGAAGGATTATTTAGATTGGGCTGAAGGAAAGGGGGTACGTTTATGGGGAGTGTTTTTTTTTTTTAAATATTAATTAAAAATACAAGTCCCTAGTTCCTCGGGAATTTGACCTTGGACCTACAATTTATGTTTCTAGTCATGGTATTATTTCTTTGAAAAAGTAGGTCATTTCTAGTCTTTATTGTTTATAGATTTGGAGCAAGTCCGGAAAAGGTTTATATCCATCACCATATGGAGCAACTGTTCGAGCTGTTCTCCAAGCTGGATTTTGCATGGCCATGTACTTGTACCACCAAGAATGGGCTTTCTGGAGACGGTTGGGATACCAGTACATGGCTGGCTTTACAGCACGCTGGAGATATTATTTCATCTGGTCAATTTCAGAGGCTTCAATTATCATTTCTGGCTTGGGTTTCAGTGGCTGGACAGAGTCTTCTCCGCCAAAGCCATGTTGGGATAGAGCAAAAAATGTTGATATATTGGGTGTTAAGTTTGTAAAGAGTGCAGTTGCATTGCCACTTGTGTGGAATATACAAGTCAGCACTTGGCTTCGTCATTGTGAGTTTCTTGTTGAGCTTTAATTCTTTTATAGCATGGGTTTATTTAGCTATCTGTAGCATATATACAAACTTGTTTTTTGATCCTACCTGCATAATTTTTCAGTTCAACTAAAATTCAGGTTTCAAGACCTAGAAGTGCCATTAAATGAACTTTATATGTAATCAAATTTAATAAAAACTTTGTTGGATACTATTAAAACTTTTCTTGGAAATCGCTTCTAATTTGGTTCATGAAAGTTTATACATAATTAAGCAGGAGATTTTTTTCATTTTTATTTTATTTTATGTTTTTATCTTACCCTGTAAACAAGGCAAGCAACTTAAACATAGATTACCTGTATTCATATATATGACTATGAAGGGTTTCTGTGATAAAGTGAATATTTCTGATGTTTTTCTGTATACGTTTACGATAGGCTTGTTTGTTAAGAAGGGGAAGAAACCTGGTTTCTTTCAGTTACTTGCTACACAGACAGTGAGTGCTATTTGGCATGTAACTACGACTTCATCATCAATTTAAAGTTAATAATTTTCTTGTATTACTGTATCTTTATCTAAACTATTATTGCTTCGAGCCTGCATGTTGTCTGATCATGGTAACTAGTGCTTCCAGATATATTTTATGCATTTTCTTCTTCTAAAACCTTTACCTTTGCTAATGCCTATCTAGAATTTGAGTAAGTAATTAGTCACCCTAACCCGAAGTTTGCTGTAAATGATGACCTATCATTTAACTTAAAGAGTATATTTTGTTGGCAAAGTATGGGACTTCTAAATTATGACATTTATTAGCATTTAGCAAGCCAATGATGGTGTCCACCAACTTGTTGTGCCTGTATTCTGATTCTGTTTTAATTCTTGCTTTATGTCTCGGGGCCCATGATATCCTAACTTCTGTTTAACATTGACTTTATTATTACAGGGATTATATCCTGGCTATATCATTCTCTTTGTTCAGTCTGCATTAATGATCGCAGGTTCCAGAGGTATAAATTGGATTACGCTCGTTTGTTGCCATCTTTTACGGTAATTAACATTGTTTTTGCCTTCTTTTCATGCAGTCATTTACAGATGGCAGCAATCTGCTCCTCCTCTGGCAAAGAATATTCTGGCTTTTATGAATTTCGCCTATTCCGTTTTGGTTCTGAATTACTCTAGTGTGGGTTTCATGGTTAGTCTCTCTCTCTCTCTCTCTCATGTTGACACGCACAAATACACCCAACACAATCAGAATTTTCAAATGAAAATATCTTACGTTTGCTGTGCTTCCTCTGTTCTTGTTTGAACATGATACAACCCTCACTTCCACGTTGACATATCAGAGGCGCAAGAAAAGGAGTCAGTTGGCAGCAATTGTTAGATTGACTGAGTCTGCGTAATATTTTCCTTTTTTTTAGCTCTTGCATTCTGTTAGCACAATAATAGGACCATTATGTTGTTGAGGTCCACTAAGTAGGAATTAGTCAAGTCCCGAGAATGTAGGGGCACTTTCTGCGTTTCTGTTATTCTGTTATTCCTTGTATTTTCCTATATATGCAGATCACTCCCAAATCTGCAGGGTGTGGAAAAGTTAATATCAATTCAGTTGTGGAGATTCTCCTTGGCTTCTAAATTTCTTTCAGGCGAGATTCTTGCTAAAAGAGTGTTTAGGAGAGAGTGACCCTAGTTCTAAACTATTGCAGAAAATACGAACCTGTTCCTATCATTTGGTATCAGAGCCACGTTCTGATTTCATGGTGACCACACGCTCATCCCGCACCAATATGGACGGACAACCCGACACCTCCCTGGGCAGCAACCCCCTGGAAACTATCGCGGCCAGATTAGCAGCACTGGATGTGCTGCAGGAGAAAGTAACAGCCCTTGAAGAGCAGACAGCCCGACACTCCCAGGGCAGAGGAAGGACGCGCAGATGGATAGAAGAAAGCGATGATGAATTTGAGACTTATCGGCGAAACCCAAAGCCACCTCAGGTGAAAATTGAGTTTCCCAAATATAGAGGAGGGGACCCGAGAGGGTGGATTCTCAAAGCCGAGAAGTACTTTCGGTACTATGAGATCTTAAAAGATAACAAGGTCGATGTGGCTTCCATGTACCTCGATGGAGACGCGCTGGATCTGTTCACATGGGTATCGACTGAGAGGACAGTTCTCTATTGGGAAGAGTTGGTGAAATTGTTCCAGGAACACTACGGCCCACCAGAGTACCAGAACCCAGATGAATATCTCTGCAGCGTTCGGCAAACAGGGACGGTGAGTGAATACCGACTGGAATTTGCAAGGAGGGCAGCCAGAGTCGCAAGGTGGCCGGAGCATTGCCTCCTCGGTGTGTTCCTCAATAGTCTCAAGGAAGAACTGCGCTCCGACGTCCGCCTCCACAAACCCAAAACTGTCTACAGAGCATCGGGACTTGCTCTGGAAATAGAGAAAAAGATGGGCACGGGTCGGAGCTCCAAACCCGGATCCTCTTATGGACCGACCCGTTTCAATCCACTTTACTCTAACCCCTATTCTGCAGGTGACATCCCGCGTCTCACCATCACTCACACAGGCACACCAATCCCCTTAAACCAAATCACTCCACGAGCCAGAACCAGAGAACAAGACGCCGAGCGCCAGCGTAGACGTGACAAGGGCCTGTGTTTCCGTTGTGGAGACATTTTCCGGCCTGGGCACCGTTGCTTAAGGACTTTCTCTCTCCTGGAAATTGGCGATGAGGGAAATCCCATACCAGAAGTAATGGAGCCCATTGATGAAGTCAGAAATGAAGCAGGAGACGAGGCAGAGATATCTTTCAACGCCATTTTGGGACGGCCCACAGCAACCACCATGAAACTTTTTGGGTCCATCGCTTCTCGGGAGGTCTTAGTGTTAGTAGACAGCGGATCTACCCATAATTTCATTTCAGATTCTTTAGCTCGAGAGCTCCGCCTTCCGACTTCGACCATTACCTCCTTTGGCGTACAGATTGGAGACGGAAGTATCATACGCTGCAACCAAATATGTAAGGATGTTGTAGTCCAGCTTTCTGGATTGAAGGTCGTCTAGGATTTTTACCCATTCTCCTTGGTGGGGACTGAGTTAGTTCTTGGAATTAAATGGTTGGCCTCATTGAACACTATCCAGGCCAACTGGAATGAACTGTTTCTAATATTTTGGGTCGAGGGAAAACGGTACAAGCTGCACGGAGTACCACGCCCAGAGCGCCAGGGCCCGTCCTTACAAGCTATGTGCATTCCATACTCAAAGTTAAAGACAGATAATGATGGTTGCTTGGAGATAAATGACATTATGGCTGACCTCATGGCTGTCTTTGATGAGCCAAATGAACTACCCCCAGTACGGGAACATTACCATGCTATAAGACTCCTCCCAGATGCGGTACCTCCTAATCTGAGACCATATTGGTATCCATATTTTCAAAAGAATGAGATTGAGCGACAGGTAGATGAACTCCTTGAGAAAGGGTTTATTCGGCCTAGCTCCAGTCCTTTTGCAAGTCCAGTCTTGTTGGTCAAAAAGAAAGATGACTCTTGGCGAATGTGTGTGGACTACCGTGCCCTCAATAAAATCACCGTTCCAGATAAGTATCCTATCCCTAACATTGATGAATTACTTGACGAATTACATGGAACTGCTTACTTCTCGAAGATCGATTTACGTTCAGGATACCACCAAATCCGTGTTTTGGATGCTGATATTTCGAAGACAGCTTTCCGAACCCACACAGGGCACTACGAATATGTGGTAATGCCTTTCGGTCTTACCAATGCTCCTGCAACATTCCAGGCTGCCATGAATGATCTATTCAGACCTTACCTTCGAAAATTTGTGTTGGTCTTCTTTGACGACATCCTGGTGTACAGTGTATCTCCTGAGCAGCACAAGGAACATCTCTGCGCCGTGTTCCAAGCCTTACTTCAAAATTCTTATTATGCCAATTTCAAGAAGTGCGAGTTGGGACGGACCCGAGTATCCTTTTTGGGATACCAGGTTTCAGCCCAAGGAGTAGAAATTGAAAATGACAAGATAAGCACGGTTAGAGAATGACCGGAACCCCACAATGTCACCGAGCTTAGAGGATTTCTGGGCCTTACTGGCTACTACAGGAAGTTTGTCAAGAATTATGGGATACTTGCTCGCCCTCTCACGGATCTTACAAAAAAGAATGCTTTTCGTTGGTCAGCTGCGGCACAAAAGACTTTTGAGAAGCTGAAGATTGCCTTAATCTCTGCACCAGTTCTTCGACTCCCTGACTTCAGTTCTGAATTTACGGTGGAATGTGACGCATCTATGGAAGGGGTAGGTGCCATTTTGTTACAGCAGGATCATCCTGTTGCCTTCTATAGTAAAGGGTTCTCCTTCTCTACCAGATATGCATCAACCTACGACCGTGAACTATTAGCTTTGGTATTGGCCTTACAGAAATGGCGCCACTATCTGCTGGGACGCCACTTTACAGTGAAAACCGATCACTACAGTCTTAAGTACCTCCTCGAACAGCGGATACTTACTAATACCCAACAACGTCTCCTTCTCAAGCTACTTCCGTTCGATTTCTCGATAAATTACAGGGCAGGGAAAGAAAACAAAGGGGCTAACGCGCTTTCTCGGAGACCGCAACATGCAGATTTCCTTCATTTAGTGGTACCCTTACCTATGGAGTTTCTAGAATTGGAGGACGCACTACTTCAAGATCCCTTCATAGCTGCTATCATTACAGAATTGAAGTTGAATTATAAGTCTAGGCCAGGGTACACACTAGTGGGACAGCGACTCTATTTTAACGGAAGATTGGTAATCCCCAAGAGTTCCT
Organism: Leucaena leucocephala; assembly: GCA_037074615.1. NCBI lineage: Eukaryota > Viridiplantae > Streptophyta > Magnoliopsida > Fabales > Fabaceae > Leucaena > Leucaena leucocephala. The sequence goes on along the minus strand of CM073570.1, from coordinate 8,655,036 downwards.
CATTACGAGCTAAGTTGCTGGAAGAAGCTCACAACACTCCCTCAGGGGGTCATGGAGGATTCTTAAAAACTCTCAAGCGCCTCACCGCCACTGTTTATTGGCCACGCATGAAATGGGATGTCAAACAGCTTGTGCAACAATGTTTTGTCTGCCAGAAAAACAAGTATGAAACCTTGTCACCAGCAGGGTTGTTGCAACCAATACCTGCCCCTGCACACATATGGGAAGACATTTCCTTGGATTTTATAGTGGGGCTACCTAAATCCGGAAACTTCGATACTATCCTTGTGGTAGTAGATCGACTGAGTAAATACTGCCACTTCATCCCGCTTTCTCATCCTTACACTGCTAAAACAGTGGCTGCTCGTTTTTGTGAGGATATTATTAGGCTTCATGGCATGCCTCGCTCCATTATCTCAGACCGAGACCCTCTGTTCCTAAGTGCTTTTTGGCAAGAACTTTTTAAGTTAAGCCAAACCCGTTTGAGGATGAGTACTGCATACCATCCCCAAACTGATGGGCAAACCGAGGTAGTCAACCGTTGCCTTGAAGCATATTTACGATGTTTTGCGCATGAACAACCTCGAACTTGGAGCAAATTCTTGTGTTGGGCAGAGTATTCATTTAACACAAGTTTTCACACATCCACCAACACCACGCCCTTCAAAGTGGTCTACGGTCGCAATCCCCCGGCGCTTCATCCCTTTATACAAGGCGAGACAAACATTGCTGAACTGGCCGACCAATTGGAAACTAGGGATCATATGTTGCGTTTACTCCAAGATAACCTCAGCAAAGCTCAAGACCGGATAAAGTCGTATGCTGACCACCACCGACGTGAACAATCCTTCAATATTGGTGATACAGTTTTCCTCCGCATACAACCTTTCAGACAGCATTCCCTTGCTCCCCGGAAATACACCAAACTATCTCCAAGGTTTTTCGGACCTTACACGGTTTTGAGAAAGATTGGCCCGGTTGCCTATGAGTTAAAACTTCCGGCATCAGTCCGAATTCACCCAGTCTTTCATGTTTCACTATTGGGTCCTGCTCACGGCCATCCTCCAACACAACCGCCCTCGGAATTACCTCTCTCAGCCGACTTTGAGTTATTATTAGAACCTGCATAGATCTTATCTCATCGCTAGAAGGGGTGCCATCTAGAACTATTAATCCAATGGCAGTCTAGACCTGCAGAAGAAGCAAGTTGGGAAGATTATGATCTTCTCTTACATCAATATCCTGATTTTCGCCTTGAGGACAAGTCGGTTTTTCAGGGGGGGAGTAATGATACAACCCTCACTTCCACGTTGACATATCAGAGGCGCAAGAAAAGGAGTCAGTTGGCAGCAATTGTTAGATTGACTGAGTCTGCGTAATATTTTCCCTTTTTTTAGCTCTTGCATTCTGTTAGCACAATAATAGGACCATTATGTTGTTGAGGTCCACTAAGTAGGAATTAGTCAAGTCCCGAGAATGTAGGGGCACTTTCTGCGTTTCTGTTATTCTGTTATTCCTTGTATTTTCCTATATATGCAGATCACTCCCAAATCTGCAGGGTGTGGAAAAGTTAATATCAATTCAGTTGTGGAGATTCTCCTTGGCTTCTAAATTTCTTTCAGGCGAGATTCTTGCTAAAAGAGTGTTTAGGAGAGAGTGACCCTAGTTCTAAACTATTGCAGAAAATACGAACCTGTTCCTATCAGAACAGGTGTTAAGTCTGCATGAAACTTTGGCTTCATATGGAAGCGTGTATTACATTGGAACTATTCTTCCCATTGTACTGATTCTTCTTGGGAACATAATCAAACCTGGGAAGCCTGTCAGGTCAAAACCTCAAAAAGAACAGTAAGGTACACAATCCAGTATTTTCTTCCTTGAACTTCTAATAACATAACATGAAGTTATCAGAAGAGAGTTGTGCTTTCCATGGGTTTCTCTCCTGGTATTATCTTGTTACAGTTAATTTAGTCTCCAAAATGGTTAGTCCTATGTATTTTTTTTGTCCGTCATTGAATTGTATCAATTGGTCCGAGTAGTAAGCGGTTCAGTATTGCTTAAGCAAAGTCTCGAGTTCGAGCCTTGACGTATGTAGAAAATCTCCGTTGGGAGAATCATCCACTATAATCAGGTACGCGACGTGGGTCAGATTCAAATGTAGTTGGGACAAAACTCCAGTAAATCAGATGGAGAATAATAAAAAAAAAAAAAACTAGCCTCACTAGTGAGGCTTGGTTATAATATAAACAACTTTTAGCTGCTGAAACTGCAATTGTTACTGTACTGAGGAAATCAAATCTAGTTTAGCTGCTATGGCTGTGGGACATTTATGTGATAACTGTTTCTCTAATATCTCAATTCCTAACCATTAATGCAAGTTGGTGTTTACTTTATTTCGTGTCTGCTGTAGTTTTACTCAAATCATGAGACAAAACATAGGAGCTATGATTATAATTTGTGGGTACAGCATTAATGACTACAGTTGTTGGCACTGTATCCTGAAAATTTGCAAGTTTTAAATTGCAAGTCTTGCCTCCATCACCCTTAATACAAGATTTTTTTACAAAAGTTAATGAAATATTCATGACTTATTTCTGACCCTTTTTCCTTCTTTTTGTTGGAATACCCACCCTTCGCATGGCTCGTCAAAAGTAATTTTCAAAAATTATATTTTTTATATTTAATTTTTTAACATATTTTCTTACTTTATGTTAAGTGATTAATATATTTTTATGATAAGAATTAGAGGGAGGAAATAATATTTTCCCTTATTATCCCACAAGCTGCTTCATTAGAAACATGCACAGTAAAAGTACAGTGTTGTTTTACAAGCAACCCATGCTTTACTTTGATCGACAACGCGGGATTTTATTTTGGCTCAAATTACCAAACCATAAGTACAAGTTTGGGTTATGAAGAATCGAATTTTAAATGTAATTTAGATATGTTTAAACGAACATATAGAAAGTTATAATTTGAGGTGGAGTGTGATATTTAAATTCAAATTTGATGGCAACAAAACTTTTTTTTTATCCAATAAATTTTAGATAGGTTATATATTAGTCTCCTATTAAAATTAAGATATAAATTTAAGATTTAGAGAGTATTTATAAAAAATTTATGATATTATTTATTAAATAAGTTTTTATAATAATAATAAGAATTAAAGCCGTGTATTTATAGAATTTTATTAGATTTTGTTGGAATCTTCATCCCACTGCATGCTCACCGCTTTTTGTCTATTTTCTTGCGGGGGTATGTTTTAATGGTTGGCCCATTTCAAGCCCATCCTCCACTAAATATTTAAAAAAATGCTCAAGTTGAAAATTAAGAAATTGAGTGTAAGTACTCTCGATAGTAACGTTGGCTTAATATTGAACATTTGAAAAAAAAGTAAATATGAAGGCTAAAAAAGAGTAATTATATAATTAAATTACATATTTATCCTTATATATATATTTTGAAGCAATGTCTTCGTCTCATCTCATTAATGAAATGTTCTGCATCTCATCTTATAAAAAATAAGACAAGATTATAGATCTCAACAAATGAGAAAATGGTTATAATATTGGGAAAATGATAAAACATGATGAAAAATGATAAATATCAAAGAAACTGTTGTCATTTTCGCAATTATTATTATTGTCAACAGACTTGATTTATAATTTATTATTTTTTATGTCTTTTCTATCATTTTCCTATAATATTTGATAATTTTAGGATAAAATTCTACGTCTCCGTCTCTTTATGGAACAACCTTTCGTTCTTATCGAACATAATGTAAATTGAAATTATCCTGATACTAAAAATTAGATTGGTTATTAAATCGGTTGAGTTAGTTGTTTGAAAATCAATGGTCTAACTTGGTCAAAGTAGAGTCAAACTAATTATGATTAAAATAATATTTATATAGTCTTTAATATAGGATCTAATTAAGAGTTAATTTTAGTTTTAAATACAATACATCTTTTATATATTTATCTATTTTTTTAAATTACCTATATTAATATTCTCTCAATAATAATCTAATAAGAGAATGAGGAAATAAATTAAGAAAGAAGGTTAGGGTATTTTAGAAAAACATGTTATATTAATTAAACTAATTTTTTTAATCTAATCAAATTATTTAAGTATGTCTTATATTAATAATTAGAGGAGTATAATTTAATTAATCTAAAATATCGATATTTAAATAAAAGGTATTAATCTAAAAGTAAATGAAACATTTATGTATAAATCATATATAATCTAATAAAACATAGTTACTAAAGTATACTGCTGTTAGTTTTTTAACTCAAAACAACATTATTTTAGGCTAGATTTTGGGATAAGGAACTTAGTGAATACACGCTCTAGAAAACACTGAGTGTTGGAAATAGTACCATAGAGACCACTCATTGTCTTATGAACATTATTGATTTATAAATTTATTAATTGTGTTATCATATTATTTGCATGTTTACTGTGATGACCATCCTTAGATAATTCATGATCTTATCCTAAATGTCCCTAGTCGGTCATCTATGCGGGAGCAGAGATGAAATAAGACCAGTATGATTTTGAAGATGTATAGAGATATAAATTAAAGTCATAGACAGATGTAAGAGTACAAGGTATTGGACTGACCCGCTATGAGAGAACTGCATGGGTTACGTCATAAGCTTCTCTCATATACAAACCATGTCACTATGCCCTTTGACCTGAGATCATCATGGATTCCTACATGACAAACGCTCAGCTTTGACCTAGTCAAAAGTCACTTTTGACCGAGTGATCATAAAGACTATGTTTGGGTTTAGTGGTTTTTCATGGAAGGAATGTGAATGGTCAAGATAGAATTTGTCCCTCACATTCGTAGAGAGATATTACTGGGACCCTCGATGAGTGAGTCTGAGAAATATATGGCCACACTGTAATGAAAAGGTAGTTCTATTTCTATAGTCAGACTACTCAGGGATCGAGAAAATAACGGTCAGGAATAAGAGGATGACATTATCCATGCCTCATCCATGACCAAAATATCGCGTGACAGAAGGGACATGATATGGTTGTATAAAAGATTATATCGTTTAACGATACTCATATTATTTGGGTAGTCGTTATGTTTTGATAGAGATCTCTTGTGAATTGTGGGCCAGTATAGCAAATGGCCCACTGCCAACTTCATATGGGCCTACAGGGTCGCACACAAAATAGCCCAACACGAGTTATGATGTCCAGATTCATTGAATCTAAGACATGTCCAGATTCAGTGAATGATCCAGGGTGGATGTATATATTTATTTATATTTATATTCGTATATATATAAATTCGTATATATACATTATATATAAGAGATATATGAGATTTGATTTATAAGGATAAATTAAATCTCTATCACGTTTGAATTTGAAATTCAAATCGATAGGATATCTCATATAAGAGATATTTATAAGATTTAATTTATAAGGATAAATTAAATCTCTATCACATTTGAATTTGAAATTCAAATTGATAGGATATCTCATATAAGAGATATTTATAAGATTTAATTTATAAGGATAAATTAAATCTCTATCACGTTTGAATTTGAAATTCAAATTGATATGATATCTCAAATTTGATTTATGAGAATAAATCAAATATAGTTCAGTCTTATCTTTATTTTAAGTTAAATAAATAGGTGAATTAAATCTGTGGGACGGATTTAATATAAATATTATTTATTTAATTAGTTTCTTATCAAATTATATAATATATGATATTGCATTAATTTCAGAATTAATATAAGATTAACTCCAAAATTTAATTCGGTAGAAAAAATGCATAGCATCCTATATATCTGATTTTAGGAGCTATGTTTTGAAAGATATATAACACAGAAAGGACGAAGCGGAATTTGCAAAAGGTTTCCAGATAAGAAACTGCCGAAATAGAGACGGAGAGGACGAATTCTTGAGAAAGCCCTGAAAGGACAGGAGATGCTAGCACGTCGTTCGTGGTTGGAATGCTGTTCGTGTGGATACCAGTAGAGGAAGCTGACCTGAGTCGTCGACTTCTTGCGATCAGAAAGGGAGCACGAACCGCGGAGAGAAGTTGTGAACGTCGTGACTAGAAGCTGTGGAAGTCATTGAGGACACTGAGGGTAATGCTTCTTCCCACTTGACTTAAACACATACGGTAGATCCTAGCAAGGAATGAAAATTTTTTAAGTCAATTTCCGCTGCGTGTCTTCCAATTCCTTACACCTAGTATGTGAAACTTGGCACTCCAAGGAAATAATGACTCAAGAACTCCAAGTATAACAACACAAGAGTATATAAATCTCTTGTGCCATGTATTATTTTATCAAGAATACATAGTCAACAACAAGTAAATACTTGTCAAAAGAAAATTCTTATTCATAATTTCGTAACTTAATAGCCTCCTTAATGGGATACAATTGTGTCTTTAAATAAACAAACTTGCTAATCCTAAAGACTCTAAAGAATTAAAATATATTCTAGAACATTCTAAAGATAAAATGCTATCTTAAATCAAGGATATAATAACAAGATGTTAAATAATATCATTGAGATCCTTATTTGGCAACTCATATATCTAGAATAATATATTAAGAAGATAAATTACTAATAAATTTAGGATAATTTAAAATATCTAAAATATATATGTTAAATCTTCCTAATAACTTAATAAATACAAAAATGACTCTTTTAAATAATAAAATTACAAAGAAAATAAAAATAAAATGACCAACTTGAGAGCCCTATTGAATATGAACTTTTATTTGTCTTTCCCCATGTGCGCCTCTTGGAAATTGAATGCCACGTGGGATATTTATTGCCATCTAGATTCCTATCAAATATGCTTCTATTAATTTATCAAAATGAAATATGTTATGAAAATAAGGAAAATACAAGAGTTTGACATGGGGGAGATAAAGAAGAGAAGAGGAAATTGGAGGAGAAATAGGGAGTAATTCCCATTCACTTGGTTATCTCAAATGCGTATATATTATCTCTATAAATAGGACTCTAATATTGAAAACTAACCTAAAGAGTAACAAGTAGATAAATAAGAGAATTAAACAACAATAAATATTATAAACCCTTCATTTTTGGGGGTTATAGAGTATAATGTCATTCAATATGAGATGGAAGGTTAAAAGCCACACACTCTTGGATGTTATGGACATCCACACAATTATAATATCTATAACACTCCCCTTGGATATCAATACATAAATATTGTACACCATTAAAATTTTATTAGGATAAACCCACTAGCACAAAAATTTAGTAAAAGAAAAAGAGTACACAATACATATTGAAGCTGCCTAGTTAAAAATCTTACCAGAAAAATCTCATGGGAAAGAATCTTGCCTAAGGAAAAGAGTACAACATGATTTTTACTCCTTCCTATGATAATACCATGTTTACTTCTCCTTATGGCAACATTTACTAGTATAAAAAAAAGGCTTTTTAGATGGCAATTTCTAAATCAGTCCTTGCATAGATGATTTAAAAAATATGACTGATTGTCTTTTTTTAAATAAGTTAAAATATTTAGACCAGTTGCACATAGGTCCAGTGTAAAATAAAATTTCTAGATTATATATTTAGACATATGCTCTAGAAAGTAAAATTCTAATGGGGTGAGGGAGTTTTTGGACTTTGCTAAAAGAAATACCGATGATGACATTTGAAGGTTTTATTGTCCTTGTGTAGAATGTTTGCATAAGAGAAAAGGGAGAAGAAACCTTTGATGATGATATGGATAACCATGATCGAGGTTTGATCTATGATATGGAAATGATATGATATGTGATGTTGGAGAAGATATCTTTATGCAATCATATGTGTATGGGTAATATGTGCAATGATGCAGAGAAGTCTCTACACCCAAAGTGCAAAAAAATACCAATAGTTGAATGTAGTGTTGAGATTGATAAGTGTAAAAGCATGACATAGGTGAAGTGATATTACTTTTATAGAATTGCTTCAATTGTTGCAGGACATACTTTTAGAAGAAAATGTGCTACCAAATTTCTACTATGGTGTGACAAAAATAATATGTTCAACGGCCATGAAGTATAAAAAGATAAATGTATACCCAAATGATTGCATATTGTACAAAAAAGAGTTTGAAGATGAGGTGAAATGTCCAATATATAAGATACCAAAGTACAAATCAAAGAACACTCCTACAAAGGTGTTGTGGTATTTTTCAATTGTACCAAAGTTGAAGCACCTCTTTACTAATCAAGATGATGCCAAAAGTTTGTTATGGCATGTAGATGAGATGATTATTGATGGAAAGCTTTAACGTCTGACTGATTCTTTGCAATGATAGAAAATTAGTCATTTATTTCCCAATTTCAGCAACAAACCAAGAAACCTAAGGCTTAGGCTTAGTACAGATGACATGAACCCATTATGGTAGACTTAGTAAAATATGTAGTTCATGGCCTGTTATCTTAGTGATTTATAACTCATGTCCTTTTTTGTGTTTGAAACGCAAGTACATAATGTTGTCTATGTTAATATTAGAACTGAAACAACCAGGGAATCATATAGATGTTTACCTAAGACCCTTGATTGAATATTTGAAAAAGATATGGGACTGTGTGGATATTTTTTGATGCGAATAAGAAGGTTTTTAATAAGTAGGACATGATATTTTGTACAATTAATGACTTTCCTGCATACAAATTTTTTTAGTATATAGTGTTAAGGGCCATAAAGCATGTCTAATTTGTAAGGAATGGACTTGCTACTATTAACTCCATCATGGAAGAAAGATTTACCTTGGTTATAGGATATTGTTTTATATGTAACCACCCATATCATAGATTAAAGAAAAAATGTTGGCAACCAAGTTATAGAAAGCAAATTGTATAAGGTTTCTTTAACATTTTTAAGGGTTTTATGGGAAGTTTTCCATTCATTTTATGCCTGTAATTGTGTTTTTGTGTTAGTACATGATTGTGCAAGGTAATATGCTAATTAAAGGGTTAAATGGTAAATTAACTCTTCTAAACTGCATTTATGTTATTCTTCAATTAGTTGGACTTTTATTGTGAGTTTTGATTTTGAATTATAGGTATTTTGGAGGAGAATCAAGGACTAATGTGAGCAGAAAAGAAATCACAAGACAAAGAGGATCAAACATGGAAGCCAGTTTCTGTGATTTTTAGTCGCTACCAAAGTGCCCATAGGTTGTGACCTTAATTCATCTAAGAAGCTTTTCTATGTTTACATGTCGTGACCAAAATATGGATATAGTCGCGACTAAAATAGACAGTTAGTGAAACTGCGCATTTTTGATTAGGTCATTTTAGAATTAAAGGAACGAGGATCATTTAAATGAGAGGAAGCTGGTTTTTGCCAGATTTGGCTAAGAACCAGAGCTCACTCTCACTTAACACTTTCTTTCTACAACCTTCACACATATCCCAGTTTTCTTCACTTTTCTATAGATTTTCACATTTTTGCACTGATTAATCCACTTCTACCATCTTTCTCTTAACCTTTCCATCACCTTTTCCTATATTTTTCATGGCATCAATTCTGGACAACGATGAAAGCACAGTAGGAGTTATGAGAGGCTAAAACTTTAGTCTCTTAGTAATGGATAAAATGTCTTGAGTTCATAGACTGTACTGGGGAGTTGTCTATCTTAATTTGCACCTATCTCATATTTTGACATTTCTAAATTTAGGGATTTAATTATATGAATAGGGATTGGATTTGATTGATTATTCTCAGATTAGATATTTGTAATTGACATTGGATGATGATATTGTTGATTTTAATATAAATATTTTAGTTTTAATTTCTAGATAGTTAGACTATTGTCAATGATTATTGATGTTTTATTTAATTGTTTGAAATCTATGGTTATTAATTGATGATCATTTGAGGGCATTATTATTATCTGATTTAATTATACATTAAGTATTTTCAACAGGGTATTAAGAAGTTTTTAAGTTAACTTTGATTAAAGTAGTTTAAGAATTATTACTACATTGGACTCAATCGATTGATTGAGGTTTTACTTAAAACTTAGTGATTTCAAACCTCCCATATCAAATTAAGAGCAAGGATAGTTATATTTTCATCATCAAGACTATTTCTTAAATGTTTCTTTTAAAATACAAATCATTTTCATCTTAATCAAAAATACAAAAATATTTACTTTACTGTACCCTTATTTTATACAATCAAATCTAAAAACCCATGTTTTTACTCAGTTGTTCAATGGTTTTTCCCACTAATTTGCTAGGATTCCAATAAAAAGACTACTTGAGAAGAACAATAGGGTTATACCTTATACTATATTATTGGGTGCAATCATTATTTTTGATGGATCATACGACGACAATTTGAGCTTTACACTAAGATTATGAAAATGCTCCAGAGCCATTGATTGCAGAGAAAGTTTATGAAAGAGGTGAAAGACATCAATGTTATCTTCGCTAAGACTAAGAGAAGTGAAAATAATATATGAAAAGATAGATCTATCTCCTTGATCTTTCGTACTGGCATAATATTGATGTGAGACACTGTATTGATGTCATATATATGGAGAAAAACATGTGTTATAGAATAATTGGAACACTTCTCAATATGCAAGGTAGTTCCAAGGACCATATGAATGCGATATTAGATTTGTAAGAAAGAGGAATACGAGAGGATTTACATCAAAGGCAGATGGTAAAGGGTGTTATTGTGTTGATGAAGCTTCTAATACTTTGTCCAAGGATTAGAAAAGAAGTATTTGTGAATATTTTCTAGGCATCAATGTACCATCTGGGTATTCATCAAATCATAAGAAATTTGTGTAGATGAAAGATTTAAAATTAGTAGACCAACAGTTTCATGATTGTCATATTTTAATACAATAATTACTCTAGTGGCAATTCAATGCATCTTTAAAGATGATTTGAGACACATTTTAACTAAACTTTACTTTTTCTTCAATGCTATATGTAAAAGTCTTTGAGATTGAAAAACTGGATCAATTGAAACATGAAGGTTATGTTATCTTGTGCCAACATGGAAAAGCTTTTCTTCTTACATTTGTTGACATTATGGTACACTTGATTGTTCATCTAGTGCAAGAAACAAAATTGTGTGGTCCTGTATACATACAATAGATGTACCTAATTGAAAGATATATGAAAATCCTGAAAGGTTATATCAATAATCCAAACCGATTATAAGTGTCCATTGTTCAAAAATATGTTTTTTAACAAGCTATGAAACTTTATCAATATTACCTGTATGAAATAAAACCTATTAGTCTCCCTAAACCTCGTGCCAAAGAGGGGGAATTGTGATTGTAGTGAAGAGCGTGAATCTTAATGAATTACAAGAAGTACACTTACACATCTTTTTAGATCAGTTAGGGGCCACAAGTGTAGAAGATTATTTTATAGACTATCTATGAACATTTATTCTAAAAAAGTTAGCTTTCTAGACCATATCTTCTAGTTTGCTCTAAAAGTTTTTTTTTTTTTACACTGGACTTCTAGTTGGTTTAAAATATGAGAGACTTTCTAAATCGGTCTTACCTAGATTAGACCTAATGCCAATGAGTAATACTTTTTTCAACCGATTCAAAATTTGCATTTTGCACTTGTGATCCCTTTTACTCTCCTTGGTGATCACATCAGTTTTTGTCATTTTATCTCAATAGAGTATAATACTTTCTCAAGTAGATTATTTTCAATGCTTTTTCAAGCATATCTTCCTTTTAGTTAAACTATGTATGATGTATTGTTAACATATATTTTGTAAGTATGTTCCTCAAATATATTTTATGGATATTATCAATATGCCCTATACTTGCCTAATGCACAGAGGAAATGATAAAAGAAAAGTTATTAAGAAAATCACCAAACTATATCTTGCTTATGCATGTTTAATTTGTTTTGAACAAAATGTTTTCATATAATAGCTTCATAGAATTATCACATCAAAACTCAGTTTTATTATTCATTTACGTACTAATAAGAATTTAATGTTTCTAACAAAATTATAACACGCAACATAAATAAAAATATGTAAATATTATAATAGATTTCTAGTACCATTAAATTTTATATATTTTTGTAGACAAAATAATCATAATAGAAATCCAATAATTTTGAAACCACTGGGGTATTCAATTCTAGAAATTCTTTCATATGTTTCTATCATTTTAAATCTTTAAGGGTGTGTTTGGTATGGGGATTTGGAGGTGAGGGATTTGGCTTGATAAAGTTTTTAGGAATGGAGGGGTAATATTTTAGCTTGTTATGACCAATATACCCATATTTTTTTTCTAATATTCATAAACTATCCCTTGTTTTATTTCCATCACACTCATTCCCCATAATCTAAAACTCTAACCCATTCATTGTCACAGAAATTGACACCAATTTAAAAACACATTGCCTCCCATGGGCATTGTCACCTACTCCATTGGGGTTCTTGCCATTTGAATAATACTTTTTTTAATATTTAATAATTATTATTTATATATATCATCATTATAATATTTATAATTACTTTTTTAAGGGATACATATACTTTTCACACACACGTATAATTATAATTATTGGATATATGTTAATATTAATTATATATATTATAATTATATTTATTCAATTCTGATAATTATAAAATTATAATTTTATATTTTAAATGTCATGTATAGTTATATTTTATTGCTCATGTTACCAAGTTTGAAAACCAACTTATATCAAAAAGGACAAATTTCTACATATAATCATCATCAGACCTTTGTGAAAATCTTTATTTTCACACAAATGTTCATATATCCCATAAATTATATTTACTTGTTTGGAATGCAAGTTTATGACTCATATATTGAATGAATATAACCTTGTTTTCATTGATTTTTTTCTCTTTTACTTTTTTTTTTCTGGCCAATAACATTTTTGTCTACTTCACAGGAAAAATTTATGTATAAGATTATCATTTGATCATGAGATATTATTATCAAAAATAGCTATTGATAACTTTATCTTTTCAGTTCCATTTTTCCAATTGTGACACAATTTATTGATATCTCTTTATTACTTTCCAAGCACCTGAACATTTTTTGTGATTTTTACAAGTAGTTATGTCTTATTACTCGTAAGAAGTACTTGCCTCTTAATATAATCATCTTGATTATATGATTTTCTTTATCTAAGATTTTTATATTGGAAACTATTAATCTCTCATGTTCAGGAATATTCCATTTTCATTATACTAATTGGAGTATTTTTAGTTATAATATGAGATTTGATAATTCTAATTCAAGTTAGTAGTTGCATCTAAAAATATTTTTTAACACTTTATGAATGCAACATTAATGAACTTTTGGTTCATATTTCTATTTATAAGGGTCTAATTTGGATAATTATAATACATTCCATGCATTTTCTTTTCTAGCTACCCATTTTCCCCCTCATATTGGAAAAATTTTATCGAATGAGAATAAACTATGTAATATAAGTTTCTTAAATCTATTTGTTTCATTTATAAACATTCATTTCGCTGGTGCAAAATATGCTTTTTAAAGCCCTATTTTTAAATTGGTCATTGCGAAGATGGTTTCAAAAAAATGACTGGTGGCATTTTTGTAAATAAGATGAAATAATTACATCAGATATACACGTAACCGATGTAAAAGATAATTACTACACCAGATACTAATATCAATATGTGTAGATTAGCTTCTTCATTTTCTGACTCTTCAGTTTCTTGTTTTAAAACAAATGACTGGTAGAATTTTTGTAAATAAGATAAAATATTTACTCTGGATTTACAATGAACTGGTGTGAAATATATATAATCAGTGTTAAATATACTTTCTATTTTGACTTTTTAGTTTATTGTCTATGCTTTCCCGCTTCTTTTCTCTATACCTTCTCAGGCCCTTTCATTTTAATTCTTTGGTTCCTAACGTTTGTAGTCATTATGATAGAAGACCAATTGCATTCTTCGATATTCTTTTCTGAAACCATTCTTATTCATCAACCATATGTATACCATTCCTATAATTAGTATATTTTGTCTCATCATTTTATCTCTATTTTATTTTATTTTCTTCTATCTGAATACTCCAATAGCTTCTTCCTCACGCAAACTGTAACATCCTTACTTTTATACGTCTTACGGACCATTCAGTAGCATTTAGAACCACTTACAAGACCTTGGAAGTCCATTAGTCAAATCTGGAATTTTACTCTTTCCGGGTTACTGTTCATATGGTATTCCAGATTACGCAATGAACTTTGAAAAATCATAATTAATTCTAAAAATATAGAAATGAAGTGGTTCAAAAAGCTACATGAACATAACATCTTGAAGTTTAAGGGAAAAATAATTTCTAGACCAAATGATTAGCCAATTGATACAGTTTATTCGTTGAAGTTTACTGTTCATTTGGTCAAAAACTCTAGAAACAGATTATGGTCCCTTAATTTGGAAAATCATTTCTCTTGATATACACATCCAAATGAAACGTTCTACCTATTCACTTAAAGCTATGGATGTGTAATACATGCTCATAAAATTTCGTGAACTAATTCCTTCATTTGATAGGTCAAACTGAAGCCACAACAAAACTGCTTTAGGACCTATGTTTTTACCATTTCAGTTTCTTTTCTTTCATTTCAGATAATTGTTTCATCATGCACAAGCCATTAAATAAGCTTCTTAACATTCATATACATCATGTACATATGCCATAAGTATTACAATAGTTTTATCACATAAATGGACACCTTACATGGCATTTACATACATGGACAATTTATAGTATATGCTAAAATCTCAATACTTCACTTCCTTTCTTCCATTCTTTAGCTCTTCTCCATGCATACCTTTTCTTCATGCTTGGCCTAAATTGGTTGGTTATGGGAGAGTGAGATTCTAGGGAATTTCAGTAGCAAACATTACCACTTAAATATGCAAGATGGATGCTAATGCATGATATGTAATTTCATTAAACTTTCTTTGATTAGTGACATGCCATCATGCTACAAACTTTTACATAAAGTGCATGGCCATGGAAACATGTTATTCACAATACATTCAACATCATTTATCATGTCACAACATCATTCAAATAACATATACATGTCAACACATAAGCATACCACATCAAGCACATAAAGAGGTAAGTTCACTACCTTGCACTTAAGCTTTCCTCTTGATCTTTAGCATTTGCTTCCTAGCTTTCCAACCAATAAACCTTTATTCCAATCACTTCCCAACATGTTCTTGGATGTTTCAAGGTCTTAAACACATTCATATTCATCACATAATTCATTAGGACTCATGAACTCCAACCATGTTTAAGATTAACTTTGTTACACTCTTTATTGTCATAACTTTCCCTAATATTCACTAATCCACTTGGCTCTTGAATCAATTGATGTCTTGAATTTACCCTACACAATTTCATATTTGGAACTCATTTATGAGCTTAGAATCATAAAATTCCAGCTCCTTCATGGCATGCTGTACATAATTGAACATAAGCACACAATTCTTTCAAAAATTCTCATTTTGATTCTAATGCTTCCCATACTTGTTTCTACACTTTACTCCACACAACTTTTCATTTTAAAACCATTGGAACCATCAAAATCATGAAATTCCAATCACTGTTCATGTGAGTGAACAGTACCGTAAGGAATCTCAAAGACTACAACCTTGAGATTTTAATGTTTCCAAGGTTCAAAACCTTTCCAATCCTACACAAAATCATCATACAAACTCAATGGAAGCATTAAATCATTGAAATTCAATTTCCTTCCCTCATGAACAGTGCAGAGCAAACAGGGCACACCATGGCAAAGTCAAGAATATCAATTTGATTCAACAACCAACCACTTAACTAGCTTGTTTAAGCTTCAATCATATGGTTCTAACTTTAATTTCTTCTTTCCCCTTTCATCTAAGGTTTTTGGGCAGCACCAACCCTTAGAGAAAACTCAACTTTTCTCCCATCAAAACCCTAAGTTCAAGCTCCCAAATCAAAGGAAAATAAGCTAGGAGAGATTGCTTACCTTTAATGTCTAGCTTGCTTGAACTTTGGAACCTTGAATCTTCTTTGTCTTTGCTTGAGTTTTCATTTTGCAAGAGTTTCCCCAAGGGTCCATGAAGCTACGGTTTGCTGCAGAATTGGAGGGGTATTTATAGCTAAAATCCAAGAAAAATGAATGGCCAAGATTGATTTGGTTACTATTTGATCTAAAGGCCCACATTTAATCTTGGATTTAACTTTTTCATAAAATAATAATTATGACATCATGTGGGACAGTTCATGGGACACCTCAAGGGGTTATGTGGCGTGCTCACCATGCCAGGAAGCTTCTGGAAAAATTTCAGTCCAATCCGGTACTGATCAGAGCAGTTTCACAACAACTGGACTGTTTTCTGTTCTAAATTTTTCTATAATATACCAGGATATGTATTATGTCCTGGAAATCAATGTCTAGGATTCTCACACCATTTACATACTTGACTGGTCACAACTTAATTACATATCCCTTGGAAAATGACCAAAATACCCTTGGTGTCCTTTCTTGCACTATATTGACCATAAGGGCATAATCGTCATTTTACCCCTCTTTATACTATCTCAGGGTGTATCTGGGCTCAACTAATCATATTTATACCATGTGTCACGTTTTTAGCCTGTCCCAGGTGACCAAAATGTCCTCCATCCATCTCTGGTACAATCTGGGCATCCAGGGGTATTTTCGTAATTTTGCACTTTTTCTGGCACTGGCCCCTTCTACTGATAGACTGGTACCCTGGGTTTTGGGCCTTCCTTGGCGTCATTATGGGTCTATATATGAGGTCATCTGATCTCATTCTATCTAGGCTCACATACCGATAAGTTCTATTATCGGATCACGGGTGTTAACAAACTCCCGTCAAAATTCACTGATATGTGAATAACTTTTTATACAGAACTTCTTCTGGAGTTCTGTCAGATCCAGGACATCTGACACTGTAGGGCACAATTTCCTGTAATTTGTCCACTTATATCTGAAGTCCATGAAATCTGATAAAATTTCAGATAACTTTTATACTATCAGATAATTTTCTGCTGTCTGGAGCCCTAATAAAATTTCTGTATCATGCCAGATTAACCAGCATGACTTCCTCTATTTACTGATGGAATATGGGACTAAAATACTTACAGGCATTTTTAAGATTTTTCTGGCTGAACTTTTCCATAATTACATTTATGTCCCTGACTTTTTGCTTAATTACATTTATGTCCCTAACTTTTTGGATATGTACATTTAGGTCCCTAAACTTTTGGAAATTATAACTTTTGGCCCAACTTTTGTTTCTACTTTAACTTTTGGCTTTTAAACTTTTCCAATTTTCGTTTAGGTCCCTTTCTTCCTCAAGACTCATTTAACCTTTATCATTTCTTCTGATCTTTGTCATAATCCTTCCTAAACCTCTTTTCCACTATCAGTACTATACAGATAGGGAAAAATTAGGATATGACATTTCTACCCCCTTAAAATAAATTTTGTCCTCGAAATTTACTCAACACGTCAATCAAGGATTTGGGGTATCTATCTCTTATCTTTTATCATGACAATCTTAGCGGAGCACTTTTCATATCCGCAATTCTTCATATCTTTACTATTATTACTTTCTCTTCTTCTGAGTCAACTCAGTCAGAGTTGAACTCTAGTCCATTCTAGTACTTTCGTACTTGCTATGCATCTATCTATATATGGACTTCTCACCATACTAAACTCATGAGTAGTGTCCATTTCTTTCATATCAAATTCTCTCAAATACTATTATATTCGGGAGTTTCTGATAGCTATTCATCATACTTATTAGTATAATCATTTATGACTCATTTGAGTATTTAGTGGAATCCTCTAAACATCCGCAAAACTTCATCTAACATTCTCATACCATCATACTTCTCATCATCTTTAATAACTTATCATAATACAGAGAGAGGACTTGTATCATTATTCTTTCTTTCATTGCTCTACTGCCAGCAGGAGCACACAGGAGCACATAGAGACTAAACTAAGTAGAGGAAAGAAGGATGATTAGTCTGAGTAGTGTAAACCACACCTTAACTCTGATTGAGTTGATAAGGAAAGATTATTAGTAAGTTCAAAATAGACAAGGACTTCGTTACTCCGCTAATGTTAAGAGAAAATCATTAGACTTAAAGATATAAGAACATAATTTCTTAAAGGTACCCCAAATCTTAGTCATGGATTAGAACAAAGAAGGATATAAAGGAGACATATTCATAACTAGTTGACTAAGGTACCAGTTAATTTTTGAGGACAAAATTTATTTAAGGGGAGAATTATCACATCCTAATTTTTTTATCTACTGATAGAGGAAAGAGGTTAGAAAGGGATTGTTATGGTGATAAGAAGAAAATATAACGGTTATATAAGGTTTAAGTTAAGGAAAGAAAGGAAAATATGAGGTTATAAAGAACGGGACTAAATTGTAAAGATGAAAAGTATTAAAGGAGAAAGAAAATGCATAGGGACCTAAGTGAAAAATTTAAAACATTATAGGGGCAAAAGTGTAATTATGAGTAAATTGAGCTGAAAGTGGCCAAAAATTGCTCGGAAGCATTTCAGTCCTATATTTCACCAGGAGATAGAGAATATTATTTTGGTTGATTTAACGTGACAAAGAATTTTGATTTGAGGTCCCAAAAGTTTGATATTAAAGTTTAAAGTTCTAGAAATTGATGAAATATAGGACCTTTTGGACCACAAAATCGGATGAAATTTTATAAATTTTTTTATAATAATTATAAGAATTTATGAAATTGACAAAAATAAAAAAAGAAACATTGTAAAATATATAATAGAATTTAAGGTAAATTAGCACACCTAGTAAATGATATAATATTTTAGTAAAAGGAACTAAAGGCTTGGGCTTGAATTTGGAGCTATGGTGGCATCCAGGAGGCCAAAAAATGTGTTCCAATGATTATAGAAGGCCCAAGTATATTAAAATAATATTTTATTAATTTTTAGTAAAGTATAGTTACCTGGTTACCATTATAACTGGGAAATTGATATGATAAAGGGATTTTTATCAATATTCTTTTGGACAATGTTCCCATGACAATAAATACCATTGGACCATATAAAAATTCTTATACTAAAGGATAGTCTAATAATTCAGGAGAAGTCCCTTTATATGGTACAAGATTGTACATAATGTATAAAATTGGCTAAATATACTGGAGAGCTCTAGAGTCATCTATAAGAAATGAGGTGGCATTTGAAGTGTCTAAAGGGCCCTACTAAAAACACCACATGTTAGCTTTTCAAGGAGGAAGAATCATAACCAAGCGATTAAGGATAAAATAATCTAAGAAAAGTGTTAAACCATGATTAAGAGATTAATCAACCAATCAAAGACAAGATTAAAACATTGTAATAATTAGCAACCACCAAGGGCATTTTAGACCTATGAACCCTAAAATTACTCTGTAAATATCCCTTCCCTTTGTAAATGTCATGAAGCAAGGAAGCACTTGGGCAAACTCTAGCCAACTAAAAAGTCAACCTAATCAAGAGAAATTCAAGGTATCTAGAGATCAAGCAAGCTAGAAATCAAGGTAAATAATGTATCATAACTTATATTACTTCAATATAGGAGCTTGAATCTAGGATTTTAATGGTTGGATTTTGGAATAATCTCCAAAGATGCATGCTGGCTGAAATGCTAGGATAAAGGGAGAAAAGGAAAACCAAGTTAGAACTATGAAATACTAACCTAGATAAGCTTGGATTATTGGTGATTTCTTGAATTAATTGTGTAATCCTTGAAATCACACATAGTGAGACCTTTCAGCCAAGGGTAGATTGGATAAGGGAGAAGAATATTGATGATTTTGATGCTTCTATTGAGTCTAGAAGGAAAAATTGTGTAAGGTTAAACTAAAAATTAAGAGTTAGAAGCATTAAAATTAAAAGAACAATTTTTTAGAAACAATTGCTCACACTATTCGGTCACTATCCATACCTGAAGGAGGAATTTAAAATTTTCAATTATGAGTTCATATTTGGATTCCTTGATAAATATTGTGTGGGATAATCAAGGAACAAATTAATTCAAAGGGGAAGGCAGTTAACAAAAAATAAAGAAAGTTAGGGGTTTATTGATTTTGGAGAATAAAGCTAAGTTATTGAGCTAGGTATAAACTGGATTAGGATGGATTGTAACAAGTGCATTATTGTACTATGATTAGGATTTGACATTTATGAAAGAGGAGACAAAAAGGCAAAGAAGGAAAAGGTTAAAGGATAACTATTCAAAGGTAGTAAATTTACCTAACTCGTATTCTTGTTAATTAAATGTTTTATGTGATGGTTGCATACTTTGATTATTTGAAACATGTGTAATTGATTGATGCTCTATTTCTTTTTATACAATTTTCATATGTTATAATTTAAGGAACATGGAATCAAGGAAAGATATCATAATGCAATTATGATCATTAAGTACACACATATTAACATTAAGCATTAAGTTGTATACTTTATTTGATTCTATTTGCTACTGAGATTTTTCCAAAAATCTCACCTATCTCTATTATGCAAATATCATAGCAAGATCCTCTCATGGAAGCAATGAAGTTGAATGAAGATGTGATGATGATTGGATAATTTATTGTGTGTATGAATGTTATATAAGTATGTAATGTGTATTAAAGTACAATGTTTCAGTTCTGGCAACATTTTGTGAAAGCTTAGGAAAAATAGTTAATGTTTTAATAAATGTATAAAATGTTATGTGATAATAGTATACCTATTAAGCTTGATTTTGATATATGATGGGCTTATTTGGATAAGAGTTTGGAAAATATCTTTTGAAAAAAGGGCTTTTGGGCAGCTTTTAGAAAAGGACTTTTAGAGAAAAGCTTATGGAAAAACATGGTTCTAAATAAATGAGTGTTTGGATAGTTATTACCATAAAGACTTTTATAATTGGAAAATTACTAGAAAGGGTATGATTTTATTAAAAATAAGAGAGAGGAAGAGGGTAAAAAAAGAAAAGACGAGAGAGGGTAGAGAAGAGAGATAAGAGAGGAGAGAGGAAAGATGGTAGAGAATAGATAGGAGAGAGGAGAAAGGGCGTAAGAAAAGGTAGGGGTAAGATAGTAATTGAGTAGTTCATAAGCTCTTTTACTGTTTCAGAAACTAGTCTGAGTAGCTTATACAAAACCTTGATTTTAAACCATAGTTTGGTTCAAAAGCCCTTTTGTACAAATATGATTGTTTGTTTAAAATTTCTCTAAACCAAAGTTTGGGCTAAAAATCCTTTTAAAACTATGTTTTTCCATGTTACGAAACAGGCACAATATGCCTTATTTGGATGTCTCTACACTATGAAATAATTTTTCAAAGTTAGTGGACCAAATCTGGAAAACTTACCAAATGAACAATGATTTTCCACATAAAACTGTATTAATTGGCCTGGGGTTTGGTCAAATTCATACTTTTGCCTTGAATAGGTTTAAGTTATCTTCAAGTAGCAATTTACACCACTTTGTTTTGATTTTTCTATAATTAATTATGAATTTTTGAATTTGAGTCGCGTGTCTGGAATTATACTAGATGAATAGTAACTCAGATATGCATTCAAGCTTATGCAATTAGACTTCATTTACCTTATAAGTGATTCCAAATGCTATCTTTTGGTCCCTAAGACGTACAAAAGTAAGGTGTTACATAACACTTTTTACATATGATTTACTTTTACAAATAAAAATGATTTTCTTCTTAAATGATTTTCATGGTGATTTATTGCTTATAATATTGATGATTTGTTTGAATTATATATTTCTCAAAATGCTTTAAGAAATCTTGGAAAAAGAAGAGGATTAAACATGAAAGAAGAAAGTTTGAAATTGCTCTTATGATATTTATCAATAAGCCTATGTATCGAAGAACATTTTGATAAATTAGATATTCTGAAATCTAAAACTATGATATTTATTGAATAGCTATTCTATAAGGACATTTATCAAAGCCTTTTTCCATAAGGGGTCCTTTTCAATAAGTACTTCAATAAATAAAAGAAAATTCAGATTCTAAGGTTATTAAAGATTTATCAAATGATTCTTTGTGTGATCATAATAAATTTATAATTTACTTTGATTTGCTAAATGATCTTATGATTCTTATTTGCAAATAGATTACATGATTCAATAAAGAATCCAATAATGTTTTGAAAATATGTTCAAAAGTTTGAAAGAATATTCTTCAACATATATTAATAAACTATTCGATAAGCCTATTTATAAAAGAACTATTTGATAAATAAGGTATTGTGAAATATTTTAAAATATATCAATAAATCTAAAAGCATATGTTTTGGAAAGAATATTTTTCGATAAGTTTTTCAAAATGACGGATTATGAAAGTATTATTCGATAAATCTAAGAACTATTTTAAAGGAATTCATTTGATATTTATCAAAGTCCTTTTTTATAAGGAACCTCTTCGATAAATACTTTGATAAATTAAGCTGATATGTGAAAAGATTTTTAAACCAGACTTTGACATACTTTGATATTTAAATCTAAATCATTTGAAAACAATTGTTATATGCTTAAACTAACTAAATATTACTTATGCAGCATGTTTTAGATCATTTTCAGGGATAAAGAAAATCAAACAAAGAAGATCATAAAAAGCAATCAGACTGCATAAGTCAACAATAACAAATATATTTCTCAACAATTATTTGAACGACTACTTCAATGGACATAGGAAGAATTCATCTATAAAACAAGAAGAGGTTGTAGAAAGAAAGATAACAATGAAAGAAATCCAATAGACGTAAGAGCCAAAAGAGACACGCAATGTATTATGATCACAAGTAGTCCTAGTTACTAATAGTCTCTTTTTCTCCTCTCTGTAACTGAGTGTATTATATTATGGAGAGAGAGAAACTTAGAGAGTCTATGCTCAAGTGTTTATCACAATATCTCTACTAAGAGAAAGCTATTTTTGTATCAATCATTGTTTTAAGTTGATTAAGAGAGTGGGTCTCTTAAGTGGATGCTACCTTATGGGTTATAAGGGGAGTGAGAGTGATTCTCATATTAATGTGCTTAGGACCCAAGGGCCTAACTAATCTTGGAAGATAGTAGAACACTTAGAGGAGCATAGGGAACTCGATGTAGGCTAAGTGAATTGGGCTGAACCAGTATAAATTGTCTCTATACAAATATCTCTTATTCATCTTCTTCCTATATGAGTGATATCTTTCTGAACTTCATCTCTTGGTTTCTATTTAAGTTTAAATTTTTTAAAATTCTTAAAATCCTCAAAATCACCCAATTTATCCACTTTTGGGTGAAACAACCATAATCAACATTAAGTTATAGGAGTAACATCATGTTCTATGACACCTCTAACTAGGGGAGAGCCATTGATTGATGTTTCTCCACCATTAGTGTTAGTGGATGCTCTATGTGATCATCTTGCAAGTGATCACTCACACTGATCATATTATTCTCAAGAAATTTAACATTTCTAAATTCCACAAACCTTCTTGAAGGTAGAGGACAATAGAATTGTAGCCCTTAGACTTTTCAGTATAACTAACAATATATGCTCTAATAGTCTCAAGATCAATTTCTTTTCCTGTGGATTGTACACTCTTGCTTATGTAGGATAACCCTATACTTTAAAATGATTTAAACTAGGTTTTCATCATTTCCATATTTTAAAGGGTGTATGATAAGATACAATTTATATATGGTTTCTTTAGAATTTACAAGGGTTTTGTGATACTTTTACTCTTATTTTATGCATGCACTGTACTTTTGTGATAATATTTGATATTGAATGGCAATGTGTTTATTTTAAGGGTAAAATGGTAAATTATTTCTTATAAATTGCAAATCCTTTGATCTTTAATTTGCTTGACCTTTATAAGGAGTTTTAGTTTTGGTTTACAGGAATGTGGACGAGATTTAAAGAACCAAAGTAGAGCAGAGAAGGAATCAGAAGACAAAAAGGACCAAAAGCGACATAGCTAGCTCACTATGTTTCTTAGTCGTGACCTTAGTGCCAACTGGTCGTGAACTACATTATACTGGGAGACTTTCTACTTTAATAGGTCATGACAAAACAATATGGGTTTGGTCGTGGCCAAAGGAGCCAATTAGTGAAGATGCACGTTTTTGCTTAGGTCACTTTGTAATTAAGGCAAGGGGTTAGCAGCCAAGATTGGTAGGTTCGATTTTTTCTAGATCTAGTCAAAAATACTCCCAAAGGGATCTCTCAACTTCTCTCATCAACCTTTAATACAATCTTTTATTTTTCTTCATCTTTTTACCAATTTCTCCATTTTTGTATCGATTAATTCATCTCTACCACCTCTCTCTTAATCTTCACATCATCTTTTTTCTGCATATCTCATGGCACCTACTCTGGACAGTGATTGCGGAATATTCGGTGCTATGAGAGGCTAGATCTTTAGCCTCTCAGTAATTGAAAATATAGCCTGAGCTCAAGAACTACAACGGGGAGTTATTCTATCTTAGTTTGCATTCATTCATGGTTTAGGATTTATAGATCTAGGGATTTCATAATATGTATGAGGATTGAATATTGATTGATTATTCTCAGATTATATAGTTGTATTTGATTTGGATGATATGATTATTGATTTACACACACACACACACACATTTCAGTTTGATTTATGGTTAGTTGGTTGTTTTTTGAGGATTGTTATTAATTAATTCAATTGATTATAACCTTTAAATATCGATTGATAGTTAATTGAGGGTTTTTGCACCATCTAATCAATCTACACACTAAGTGATTTTCAATAGTGCATTAAGGGGTTTGTAATTCAACTTTCATTAAAGGGAGTTCGAACTCATTAATAATCTGGACTTGATCAATTGATTGAGGTTTAATTTAAGATTTAGTAATTTCATAACTCCTATTTCAATCAAGAGCGATGACCAGTATGTTTTCATCATCAAGAGTCTTTTATATCATATTTCTCTCGTAATCCAAACCATGTACAGACTAATTAAAGAAATACAAAAATATTTACTTTTATTGGACCCTTATTTTTATTGCATCAATGTTTAATTAAATCAAGAACCCATGTTTTTACTCATATTTTCAATGTTATTGTTCACCAATTTGCTAAGATTCCAATAAAAAGGCTCCTTAAGAAGAACAATAAGGTTGTGCCTTATACTATATTATTAGATATTTATTTTGAAAGGCTAGGATCAAGACAATCTTGCTCGTTTTAGTGTCTTTGACATTGCCTTTGTTTAAAACCTATTTAATATGTGTGTAAATATCTTGAGTTCTTCCTTCCACAGGGAAACTAGAAGTTTAGAGCTACTCAACATGCTTCCAACCATATCCAACAAGATCTTATATCTTCTTTCAGTAACCCCATTAATATCAGGGGGCCAAGCGTATTATATTGTGTATGTATACCTTGTTCTCAAAGAAATTCTATAAAAGGACTAGTTGCTTGTCCTTCAATAGTGCTTCTACCATAATATTCACCACCCCTATTTAATCTCATAATTTTAATCAGTTTTCCAATTTCTTTTTTACTTCTGATTTATATTCTTTAAAGGCATCTAGTGCCTCACTCTTATTATAAAGCATGTAGACATATAAATTCTGAGTAATCATCAATAAAGGTAATGAACTATTTTTGACCATGTACAGTTAAATCAGGACAACAAATATATTTGTATATAATCTCAAGCAATTAATAACTTCTTCTAGACCCTTTGTATGACTTGTTAGTCTACTTTCCCCTAATGCAGTCCTCACAAGAATCAAGTTACCTATGGTCTAAAGATGCAAGAACTCTATCTTGAGTTAACTTCTTGATTCTCTCAATAGAAATATGTCTCAATCTCCTTATACCACATGCTAATTGAATTATCATTAATGAAATTTGTAACATCCTAATTTTCTTACATCTTAGGGACCAAACGGTAGCATCTGGAACCACTTTTAAAGTCATTGAAGTCAAATTACACAATCTAGAATTTTACTCTCCCGAGTATCGTTCATTGTGTAAATTCTAGAGGAGTGACCTGACTTAAAAAAATCATAAATAAATTTAAAAAAGTTGAAATGAAGTAGTTCAAATTGCTACATAAAGTTAACTTAACGATATTTTAGGAAAAAATAACTCGTTGACCATGCCTTGACCAAGTCAATGTCAGTCAACGTTCCAATTTTACTGTTCATCCATCGTCCTTCCCCTGATTCCAGCATTTCTTGTCCCAACTTTGAAAAATCATATCTCCATGTGTAGACTTCCAAATGAGATATTCTATATATCAAATAGAATCTTGGTATGTCTACTATTTACTGGTAAAATATCATACATTTATTCAATCTTTTACTATTTTTAATTATAGCTCAAATGTCATAGCCTTTCCACGAGCTACTATTCATAGTGACAATTTCCAACAATTATACATACATTAATCACATATCAATCATGCTAAATAATTAATGTATTCTTCATGCATCTTTATCTTCTCCATCTTGAGAAGACCTTCTATAATTGGATTGATATGGAAGGGGTGAGATTTCTGGGGAAATCTCAGTAGCAAACAGTACTAAACAATGCAAGCATTAATGTGAATACTTGTGCTTGCTTGTAAAAGTGTTAACATTGCGTAATGTGCATACTTCCATGTAACATATGAAATATAATTGGCCAAGTAATCATAGCAATAGAGCTTCATACATAAGCACATATGCAACATAATTCAACAAAGCCATAGCACATCAAGCATAACATTCAATGCATACAAGTTTAGGATAAGTTTACTACCTGATGTGTAGCCTTCCCTCTAGCTCTTAGCCTTTGCTTTAAGGTTCCTTATTTTCATAGGTCAGAGTCTATACATAGCATAATAATATTTTCTTTATTATCATATTCAGTATAACTATACTTAACTCATACTTAACTTCAAGTAATACCCTCAATATGACAATCCCCTAACTTTCTTTATATCCACGACTAACCTTATCAAGAGAGATATTCTATATTCTAACTATTAAATTTATGAGAACAATCATCTAATTTATTAGAGTAGGGACTAGAATAAATTACTTATCTTATTCTTAAGCTTGCCAAGTCCTTAAGTTCCTTGGATTGATCCTAGCTCCACCAGAACTCATTCCTTTCTTTCTCTCTTTCTCTTTTTCTCTCTTCTTTCTTGCTTTTCCCTTGGCTGGCCATGGAGTGGAATGGAAGGAGGTGGGGGTATTTATAGTTGAGTGGAGGTGGAATGGATGGTCCAGATTGGATCGCGATGAATGGCTCATATTGCTTAGCTTCCTCAAGAAGCGTTGCTTGCATCATCACGTTCACAACATCATCCTCAATGACTCATCAAAGTGACATCATCCATGGGATACCTCACATGCTAGGTGGCATAATGGTGTGGCCCTTGGGACACCTCACCAACTGACTCAGTGTTTCTAGAGAATTCCAGAGTCTTTTCCTGGAATAAACGGCTGAGATTATGCCACGTATCCTTAGCTTTTTCTCCTTTTTCTAGACTCATGACATGTGGCACCTTGTGGGTCCTATGAGGACACCTTTTATGCCACCTCATGGTTTTGGATGAGTCTAAAGCTTTATCTGATCACTTTCCTCAGTTCTATCTTTGACCGAGTAACTTTACTTTATTGAAAAAGTACTAAACTAATACTTTAATGCCACTTGGACTCACATCACTCTTGGGCCACGCTTTTGGACCTTTGGGAATGTCATCTTGGGTCTCTAATCAAGCCCAAGCACTCTGGTGGCTCAATTCCCAATAAATATCCCTTAGGAAATTACCACAATACCCTTGGTATCATTTCTTTCACTATATTGACCTTAAGAGTAAAATTGTCTTTTCACCCCTCTTTATACTGCCTCAGGCCTATACTGGCTCTAACTAATTATATTTATACTATATCCCACGTTTTTAGCCTATCCCAGATGACCAAAATGCCCTCTATCCATCTCTGGTACATTCTGACCATACATGGGCATTTTTATAATTTTACACTTTTTCTGGACACTGGCCCCTTATGCTAATGGACTGATACCCTGGGTTTTGGGCCCTCCTTGGCATCATCATGGGCCTATATATGAGGTCATCTAATCTCATTCTATCAAAGCTTATATACTGATAAGTTCTATTATCGGATCACAGGTGTTACCAAACTCCTGTCAAAATTCACTAATATGGGCATAACTTTTTATACAAAACTTCTTCTGGGGTTGTCAGATCCATGACATTTGACACTATAGGGCACACTTTCCTATAATTCTCCCACTTATATCTGAAGTCCATGAGATCTGATAAAATTTTAGATAACTTTCAGGCTATCAGATAAATATATGCTGTCTAGAGCCCTAATAAAATTTTTGTATCATGCTAGATTAACTAGTGCAACTTCCTCTATTTACTGATGGAATATGGGACTAAAATACTTCTAGGCAGTTCTAACCCTTTTCGAGCTGATCTTTCTATAATTACAATTTTGCCCTTGAACTTTTTACTTAATTCCATTCAAGTCCCTTAACTTTTGGAAATTACCACTTTTGGCCTAACATTTATTTCTACCTTAACTTTTGTCCTTTAATCTTTTTTACTTTACGTTTAGGTCCCTCTCATTTTTTAAAATGACCATTATGCCCCCAGGGACTTTTACTATTTACAATTTAGTCCCTGAACTCCCATTATTTATAGTTTAGTCCCTAAACATCATTTGTAGACTTTTAGGACTCCTGCACAACAGGGCCTAGTAGCCTACCTTTTTCAGGCTATATACTGGGCTTCTAGGCCTACAAATTGGGATGTGACAACATTTCTCTTAATACCATTCTTAACAACGGAAGATTGAGTTAAATCATAAATAATTTTAAATAAACCATTAATAATAACCATATTTACAATTGGAATTGAGTCTTTAATAAAATTAATAAAATCCTTCAAAAGGTTTATTCCATAGCCTAATTGAATTAATTTAGACATAGAAATCAAGTTCTTATTGTAAAAGGGAACATAAAATGACTCAAAAAGATCTAGAACATAATTACTGGAAAAGGTGATCTAGTATGTTCTAATTGCCTTCATGAGGTCTCATTTGCCACTCACTGAAAAGACATTTTTTTCATTGGGATGTGGAGGCCTGCTAGTTAGAAAACCCTGTGTGGTAGTCATAATGTGGATCATAGAACCAGTATCAATCCACCAAGTGTTATTACTACGCAAGTAAAATGAGATTAAAACACAACACAAGATAAAAAATTACCTCTCTTCTCTAGCCAATCCTTTTTCTTAAGGCACTCATTCTTCATGTATCCCTTCTTATAGAAGAAATACATGAGATGTCGTTCTTGTTTGCAACTAAAGCAAGAGAAAGTTTATTGCTGTTCTTCTTCTTCTTCTTCTTTTTCTTACCCTTTCTCCCCTTCTTTATTGGAAGCTTCAACCATATAAGATTCCTTAGGAGTTCCTTTTCTATTTATCGTCAATCTAGTCTCTTCTTGAACACATATGGCCAATAATTCATCAATTGTCCATTTGTCCTTATTTACATGGTATGACACATTAAAAGCATCATACTGAGAATAAAGGGAATTCAGTATTAGTTGCACTAAAAATTGCCCAGTAAGTTCAATATAGAAGGACTTTAATTCAGAGGAGAGATCTCTCATTTTCATGATAAGTTACTTGATGCCTTCAAGACCTACAAGTCTTATAGTACATAATTCAAACATAATAGTTCCACCTAATTGTTTGTCCAAAATTTGCAAGTACTCTTTGACATTTTTTGAATTTAGGAATAAAACCCTAATGCTTCTTGAGATCAAGCCTATATGAGCATAAGAGATAATTGATTAGATTGCTCCCAATTATCATAAATGTTTTTACCATTTCAATCGTCAAAATTATCAGTAGGCCTAGGGGTTTATCAATAATCAAGGTTAAATATAGATCTAAATAGCCAATCTACAAAAGAACATTATCCTTCTAGTTAGGATAGTACCATCCAGAATAATTTTGTTACATACATTAGCAACAATCCTAGGGGTAACAATAGGAACTATAAACTAGAAAATAAAAAATTCACATATTAGTTTTGAGGTAATCACAATTATTGTCCCATGCAAGCTTAACTCAAATAAGGCACGTAAATATAAATACATATCACTAATATCTACCTATAGGTAAAGATATTAGCACATCATGTGTTTATCTCAAAATTGATAAAACTATATCTCATTAATATTTCCTAATGCCTATAGACTACTTAGAAAATACAAGGTGTCACATCCTAATCTTTAGGTCTAGAATCCCATAAAAGAGTTTAAAATAGGTAGGCTACTAGGTCCCTTTAAGTAGAAGTCCTAGTAATATACAGAGGGTTTTAAGGTACTAAACTGTTAATAGAGGCAATTCAAGAAATAAGGTGCAAATAAAGAGTCCCTGGGGGCAAATATATAAATAAGATGAAAGATTCCATAAGAGTCCCAAGGGCCTAAAAAGAACAAAGAGGTTAGTTACACCTTAAGATTGAGGTAAAGATCTCAAAGTGATGATTTATGAGTTTGAGACCAAGTAGGGGTAAAACCGTATTTTAAGAAGTTTGAGCCAAATGGGATAATTATAAATATAAAAAGCACAAAAGTTTCCAAAAAGATCCCAAAAATAGGAAATGAGGCATATAGGCCTGTTTATGAGTATAAATGACAAAAATACTCTTTAAGTAACTAATAGAATTGTTAGTATAATGGCTCAGTTTGAGGTATTTATCTAGATTGAGAGTTAGTGATATGGACTAACCCATCAGAAAGGCTAGATAGGCTAGGTTGAAAAGGCTTGCCTCCTGGCAGTTTGGTATTTCACCAACCCAAACCCGCACCTACCACTTTTTTTAATTTATTTTTATCCAACAGCCAACCATCTACCAATTAGTAAATTGAGCATAAAATGAAAGAAATAACCTCTACTACACAAGTAGACTTGCCTATTTCTCTTCAACATATTCCTTGATTCGGTCAATGGTATTAGCTGGTTCAATACCAATTTCAATTTCTTTTCCAGTTAGAGTCTTCACTTTAATCATTGTTCCTCCTCTAAGCCTTAAGACCAAATAAAGTGTTGACTCCTTTTGAATGTTATAATTAACAAGAGTGTGACTATCTTCCATCTGCTTACTAGCCAAAATCAACCTGTGTTAGTCAGGGGATACCTTCCTTCAGTTCCTTGTCCTACAAACATGCATCCTAGAAGTCATTAGAAATTAACAGCTCTGACTTATCAATTATAATGATATCATGATTCATACATTTACTATCAAGACACACATCATACAATGTCATAAATAAGGTAAATACAGATAAGGGCTTATGGATTCTATCAAATTGTAACACCGTACAAGAAAAGCAAAATTAATTTTAGTTCTCAACTACATAGCATGTCCACATAGTTTTCTTAGCTTTTCAATCTTAATGATTATCCCATAAGGATTAAGACATTAGCAATATTTTAAATTGTTCAAGAAAAAACTCAGTGCCATATAGACGAGTTTTATTTCCTATTACTAAGGTATAAGATGATAACAGAGTAAAACAGAAGATAGAATGTGTTATCCTCTATATTTCAATAGAATCTAATGAAGTACGAATTTCATAAGGACAAAACATCATATGCCAAAGGAACACTTTGATCACTGCTTCCTTCTTAGTACATGTTTTATTGTTTCAGGGATAAGGAGTACATAATTCATGTTTTAAGCTTTATGCTTCTAGGAAAACCATAGCTAAATTGGGGAGAGAAATTTGGCTCAATCAAGGTAATCTGACAAATATGGCTCTTGATTTTGTAGTAGTTTGCATTCTTAAGCTTGGGTAGGAATTTTAATGAATTTGGAAGCTTGAATTCTTGTGATATTGCTTCTGGTTTGAATCTGTAATTTTAGATAGAGATGAGTATAATGTTAGATATATGTGTAAAGGATAGATAAGAGTAAGATTTAAGTGGTTCTAGCTTGTAGTTGTTGAAATTTCTTGAATTGGTTGCCCAGAGGAGTGCCACATCCTTGTTGTGTTCTTGTACCTAGGATGTGATTTTGATGATTCTAAGGCTTCTAATGGATTTATAATGGAAAATTATGTAGAACCAATTGAGAAAATGAAGTTGAAAGTATTGGAATCAAAGGTGAAACTTTGGCACCAAGAATGGTAACCTCTTGACCAAGCCATTTTCATGGGAAAGGAGTATGAGTTTGATAAATGAAATCTCATATTTGAATTCCTCATGAAAAATTGTGTAGTATTAGTAATGGAAATAATTTTTAGAAAGCTAGAACACTAATCATAAAATCAAGGGAAAAAGGTTAAGTAAAGAGAGCAAGGCTTGACTATGATGTGAATTCTTAATCCTACTAAGTTTTATGACCCATGTGGCTGTGTTTAGGGCCTTGAGACATCCAAGATGATGAATTGATGAGGTTGGACAAATCACCCATTGGTTAGGAAGATTAGGGAAGTGAAAATCATGAAGAAAGCTTATGGCATAAGATAGTGGAGTTATCCTTTTATGTGCTTCATGTGGTATGTTTATGTATTGATATGTATAAGTTGATTTAATGATATTGTGACATGATAATTGTTTCTGGAAATTTTGTTTATAATATGATTTCCATGGAAAATTATTTTTACACAAAGCATAAAGCATGATGGCATGTTACTAGCTAGCATAAGTTTAGGTAAAATTACATATCATCCATTAGCATCTATCTTGTACATGTATGTGGTAATATTTGCTACTAAGATTCCTCCGAATCTTACCCTCCCTTAACCAAATATAGGCCAAGCATTATAGAAGATGTATGCATAAAGAAGAGCCAATGAATGGAAGAAGAAAAGTAGAGAATTACATGTTCTAGCATGACATACAAGCTTGATTTATCAATTATGTAAATGTTATGCAATGTGCCAAATTATGTAATGAAATTGCATAAAATAATTATGGCATGTTCATATGAGTATAAGAATGTATGATAAGCTAAGATAATGGTTCAAGAGATACAAAGAAGTTAGAAAGGTAAATTCATAGGTCTTGGAGTAGTTTTGTTCTGGCTCAAGTATGCCCTAGCAAATGGTTGAATCTGACAATAAACTTTTATGAGCATGTACTACACATGCCAAGTTTTAAAATCATGGGTAGTTTGCCTTAATTGAATGTGTACTAAGAAATATAAATTTTCAAAGTTAAGGTTTAAAAACTAGAAGTTCTAGAATTGACCAAATGAATAATAAAATTTAATGAATTAATTGTACGAATTGGTAAGGATTAACTCCAGTTTTATATTTTTTTTCTTAAAGACATTAAAAGAGATTTAACTAGAGACTTGAACTACCACCTTACGATTTTTTAAAAAATTAATTATGATTTTTTAAAATTGGATTGCCAAATCTAGAAAATTAAACAATGAACAGTACCCAATGACTAATTTATAAATTTTTAATTTTTGAGCCTAAGTAAAGCTTCTTCACATATAATCAATTCCAAACGCGTACTTTAAGAGGTAAAAGTAAGAATGTTTCATGAGGCAATTATATTCTACCTTAATTAAATATGCAATTATAAATATCCACTTGTAGGTAAAGATAAATTATAATATTTAATTACAATCAACATTTTATATTGTCATATGTGATTAGAATGTGCATGCAACAAAAATAAAGATAATATGGCTACTCCTCCAGTAAAACATGTTAATCACACATATCATGTGCATTTAACAAACTAAATTTGCACAAAAACATAATGAGAATTTAAACAGTTAATTTAATCAACATAGTGACTAAGTAATCGACAGTGTCCCAATATTTCATGTATCCAAAGATTGATTAAAATCGTCCTCACAGCATATTTCAACTTAAATTGCAAAATTTATGCAGTTATATAATTGTCTAAAACTAGATTCCAAATATTTAGACAATTAAAATAACTCACAAGAATAAATTTGCAAAATATTCATCTGGTTGAAATTGCCAAAAATTAAATATTCCTATATTTATGTAATTAATAACTGGTTTAATAAATAAATTAAACATAAAAATTGCTAAATAAATAAATGAGAAATAGTAACTCAAATTATTTATTTAACAAAAATAATTTCTACAAAATAAATCAAATGGCCTAAATAAGAAATAACCCACAAATAGAGCCCATAATCATTTATCAAGAAATAAAACAAATCAATGGCCAAAAAGAGAGCCCACAACATCAATTTGTAGAAAACAATTTTTTATATCTGAAATGGCCAAAATAGAGAAGCTTTTATTCTAAAAAAATAAACAAAAAATGGAAGCCCAAAATTTAATGGCTTAAAACTAAATGAAAATTAAAATTAATTAGAAAATGAGGGCCCAAGACGAAATGCCCATATGTGGAAGACAACAAAAATAAAAAAAAAACAAAAAGCTCAACCCATAAGGACTAGAAAGCAAAGGTTAAAACTTAATTGCAAAAAAAAACTTTCTGGATCCTATAAATGTACGTCTAAAATAGAAAGAGCCTAAACTAAAAAATAACTAAGCAATAAAAAAACCAAGAAACATTGGTACATATGGTCGAGGGTTTGGGTCTCTTAATCATTACTTTCAGGTTCAAACTTTAGAGGATAGGAATAGAACTGGCGTGTTTTGGAGGATCACCCACATAACTAGGCCTTTACAGTACTCAGGAGATTAGTTTTTCACCTATTAGGTGGGGAATACGCTAGTATACACAAAAAAACTAAGCAATAAACAAAAAACTCAAATCAGAAGCCAATGAGAGTTAGCACAGATAGTAAGGAATGAGCTCGTATACTACAAAAATGTGAGTTCGATTCCCACTGCCGTTGTGAGAGTTCATTTGGTAGAAAATCTCATAAATTCTCTATAAACGCTCTTTGAGCCCTAGGCCTATGCTTTGGATTTAATAGGGGTTCGGTGCTGAACCCACTTAAACTTTTTTGTACAAAAAAAATCAAAATGGCCTAACAGAATTTTTTTTGTACAAAAATGTTTAGGTAGATTATGTACCAATCCCTTACTAAGGCTAGGGCATAGCCCTAAAGCTCAGAGAGCACTTAGAGGGGCATTACGAGATTGCCTACTAAAGGAACCCTCACGACGGTAGCATGAATCAAACTTGCATTATTGTGGGATATGAGCCTGTTCCTTACCATATGTGACAACTCTCATTGGTGGCCCAACAGAGTTAAAACTAAAACAGAAAAGGTCAGAAGACGTAAGCCTAATCTGAAAAAGACTAAGACAGAAATATATGGTGAACAATAAACAAAAAGGCCTAAAAATGTAAAGACCATATATCTTGAATAAGTTATACAAAACCTTTCCCTAGTAGACTAAAAGATGTCTTTTTTTGAAGAACAATGGCGCGTGGTCCAGAAGACTTGTTGATAGCAGAAACCAAAGGAAAGTAGGGGTGAACCATGGTTGCTAGAAGTTGTAGGGTCGAGGTTTATGCTTCTTTTAGATTTGCCAGAGCGATAGAGGGAGGAAAGTGAGGGAGACACACATTGGGAGATGGATAAAAATGACAGGTAGCCAAAAAATTAATGTGGACAAGTGACAATTTGACTCGAGTAGTAGGATGGAGGAAAGTTATGGAACATGTAGGTGTTGTTAGGGGTATTAACTTTGAGAGATGTTTGGAGGCAGCAAGGGGAAGGTAATGAGAGGAAAGAATAAAAGGGAGTTGGATTTAGGAAGAGTAAGAAGAGATCTAGGGAAATAATAAAGAGAGAGAATAAAAATAGGGACATGACGAGACTAGAGGGGGTTGATAAGGACATGCATGATGGGGGAGTGAAAGTCAAAGTATAGTGCAAGATATGGGGTAATGACGTTGGGTTACACAAGGAAAGGGGAAATGAGGATTTTGGGCCAAGAAAGGAAGTTCATGATGTTGGGCTAATGCAAGAAATAGGAGATGAAGACTTTGGACCAAGAGAAGTCATGTATTATGAACTTGCAATGGGGGTAATGGACAAGGATATTAATATGGGCTTGATTATGAAAATTGACCCAGGAGACATGGACATAAGGCTTTCACAAAATCCAGACTTTGGGCTTTCGATATAACATGTTTTGGAACCTATAATTTCAGACCCCATGATGAGTGATTGTATTGAAGATGGATCAAGTGTTGGTACTATTGTAACAGAGACCCAGTGTGACTCCAAGTGCTAAATGAAGCTACACTCTGAAGGTAATTTTCTTATGGAAAATATCCTATATTAGAATGTTAGGGGAGTTTGTAATGATGGGCTCCTAAAAAATTTAAAAGTAGTATATTCTGGCCCAAAACCCAATTTAATTATTTTAGCTGAGATAAGATGTGATAAAGTAAATCGCTTTTAGGCTATTTTGTCGATGGTTATGATTCTATTAGAGTTATTGCTGGTGAAGAAATATCAGGAGGCAAGATGGCAGCCTGGAAGAGTAATTTTGGTAGGGTGAATTTAATTAAGGAGGATAAACAATATTTTAACCTAGATTGGTTGTTACCAAGGAAGCCTTAGTTTATGCTCACAGTGGTCTATGCTATTCCGCATTCAGACTATCAGAAGATTTTGTGGGAGAAGATTCTTAAGCTCTCTGCCACTATTTTATCACCATGGATAGTGCTAGGAGATTTTAATGATATTCTTTTGTCTTCATAATGGAGTGGAGGTACAAATCACAGGTACTACAGAATGAATTGGTTCTTTGATATAGTTAAGGCTTATGGTTTATCTGATATGGGATTCAGAGGACCAAAATTCATGTGGAAAGGTGCTAAAATTACTGGTTGTTCTCATCTGTATAAGAGATTGGATAGAGCATTTGCCAATTCTCAAATGTTCGCTCAATTACCAGGTTGCTCCCTTAAGTTACTTTTGAGAACTCAGTACTTTGATTATAATCTTATTAATCTTCAATTTCATAATGATATCCATGTGGGGGAAAGGCTAGGCCATTTTGTTTTGAGGCAATGTTATTAACTTGTGAAACATTTAAAGACTTTCTTGCAGATAAATGGTGTAGGGGAGACAATTTAAACTAGTCATTAATTAATTTGCAATTTGAACTTCTTGTGTGGAATAAAGAAGTTTTTGGGTTAATTGAGAAACAGAAGAAAATGATTATGGCCAGGTTATGAGGTATTTAGAATTGTCCTGCATACCCATATTCAATGTTTTTGTGTAATATTGGAAAGGAATTATAGGAAGAACTAGAAGAAATACTGAGAGTTGAAGAAATTAAGTGGTTCCAAAAATTTAGAACTACCTGGATTACAAAGGGTGATAGAAATATAAGATATTATCATCTTAAAACAAATTTGAGAAGAAGAAGAAATAGAGTTTTATCTCTACGTGATGAGAATGGGATGTGGATAGAGGATGACTTAACGTTAAGGAATTTGATGGTCAATTATTTTAAAAACCTATGCAACGAGGAGGCGAGATCCTCTTGGTTTTTGCACATTGCTTGCTCTTTTCCAAGGGTGGATGGTGATATACTTGCTAGACTTCACCATGTTCCTATGATGGAGGAAATCAAAAGTGCTTTATTTTCAATGGGACCTTGCAAGGCACTAGGAGTTGATGGGTTTTGCCCTATATTTTATTAGGCTAACTGGAATGTGGTGGGAGATGCATTATGCTCCTTTGTCAAAGGTGTTTTTCAAGGAGAAATAGACTTAAAGGAAGCTAACAGGACTTTCATATATCTAATTCCTAAGAGGGAATCTCCTGAGTCAACTCTACATTTTAGACCTATTTCATTATGCACTGTTCATTATAAGTGCGTAACTAAGGTAATTACTGCGAGACTAAGAGAGATTATGGATGTTATTATATCTACTTACCAAGTTAGTTTTATCAAAGGAAGATATGTACAAGATAATATCATTGTGGGGCAAGAAATAATGCATCAGATGCAGAAGTGTAGAGGAAGGAAAGGGTTAATGGCTATAAAGATTGATTTAGAAAAAGCTTATGATAGAATACAGTGGGATTTTCTCAACCATGTCTTAATAGAGGTTGGGTTTCAGTGTGAGTTTGTTTAGTTAGTAATGGCTGTGTGTCTTTAGCTTCTTTTATTGTGTTATGGAGTGGTAATATGACTGATTATTTCACACCAAAAAGAGGATTACTACAGGGGATCCAATCTCACCTCTCCAATTTGTTTTATGCATGGACAAATTGTCTCATTTGATTAGTGATCTAGTTAATGAAGGAACATGGAAACCTATCAAGGTTACCACAGGTGGGCCTATTATTTCTCATCTTATGTTTGTAGATGATCTACTCATTTTTGGGGAGGCAACGATTGAACAAGCTAATTGCATGATGGATTGCTTGAACAAGATCTATATGACTTATGGAGCAAAGATTAGTAAGGATAAATCCTCAGTTTTTTTCTCTCCAAGGGTGAATCAAGTTATTAGAAGAGAGATTACAGGTATTACTGGAATGGGTGTGTCTTCATAAATAGGTAAATAGATGGGGTTTCCAATTTCCACAAGAAGGAGACCAATAGAGACTTTTCAATATATTATTGATAGAGGAAAATCTAAGCTTGCATCATCGAAGGAAAAAGTTTGACCACAGTGGGAAGAATTACATTGGCTAAGTCAGTTTTGAGTTCTATTCCTTTATACCCAATGCAAGTGGCAAAGATTCCTGAGTCTTTATGCCAACAAGTAGAATGATTGCAAAGGAACTTTATATGGGGGAAAAGGTCAAAATGCTCATGCTTTTCATCCTATTGGATGGAATCAAGTAATTCAACCAAAATTGAATGGACAACAGGGTTTTGGTACAAAGATTGCATGGAATTTAATTTTGGGGACCACAGGCCTATAGGCTGATGTTCTTTGGCAGAAGTACATGTTATGAAATGAAGATAATTTCTTGACTTCGTGTAGAGGGGACTCAGCTTTATGGAAATTTATATCTCAGCTGCAAGAAATTGTTGATCAAGGGATCAAGTGGGTAGTTAGAGATGGGAAGATGATTCAGATTTTTGATGACTTTTAGCAATTTCCTGATAAGAAGATTAGACAGGTCAGTCTTAAACCTTTAATTAACCAGGAGGAGAATATGCAGACTAGGTTATCGATGGAGCTTGGGATTTTCAAAGATTGGCTACCATAGTCCCAACTAATATTTTTCAACGAATCATCACAATGCCACTACCGAGGGTCAATGCTAGTCCTGATGTTATGTCTTGGAGTGCTATTGTGAATGGAACCTTCACTGTACAGAGTGCTTATTACCTAATAGAGGAAGATATTCTGACTCCTTATAGCTCAATATATAAAAGCATTTAGAAATAGCAAGGTGCTAAGAGGATTAGGACTTTCATGTGGATAGCTGTCAATAATAGACTTCTAACTAATATTTGGAGAAGCAAGTAGTCCTCAAGTTCTGATCTTTATCCAACTTGTCAAGTGGCAATGAAGGATACTCTACATGTATTGCGAGATTGTAGTTATGCAAGAAATATTTGGGTTAAATTGTTATTACCTTAACAACAATCTGCTTTCTTTACTGCTCATATGGCTTATTGGTTTGCTTTAAACCTTAAGAGACCATTAGGAAATATAGGGACCAATTGGAAGTTAATGTGGGGAGTAGTTATTTGGAAGCTTTGGTTTTAGAGGAATATGATTGTCTTTAATCCAAATGCCATGACACCTGAGCAACCAGAGTTGGTCATTTTACAAGTTTGGAAAAAATATATGCAAGTTCTTAATGAAACTAATTTGCATTATTTGGCCTTGTTTGACAATCCGAGATAGCAACCCCTACCTGTGGGCTGGGTAAAGATTAATGTAGATAGTGTCATGACTTGGAACATTAATAAAGTTGGGTGTGGATGAGTGATTAGGGACCATAAGGGTGAGTGATTATATGGATTTTCTCTTTTTATTGGAGTCTGTATTGCAAATGAGTCAGGGAATTTGCTATCTTCAAAGGGCTCCAAACTGCATGGGATTCAAGATTTAGGAATGTCATTCTTGAATATGATGCAAAGTTTATCATTAATATGTTGGCTGAAACTAATAGTAGGCAAAGAGGTAGTTTATTATTTATGCAGATTGATGAGCTAAGGTGCAAACAATGGAATTTACAACTATAATTCATTCCTACACAGGAAAATGGAGTTATGGATGCACTAGCAAATAAAGGTATTTCTATATCTGCTATATTTAACACGTGTCCTTCACATTTGAGACACTTAGTGAATTTAGAGTTGATAGGATTCAATTCATTAATAGTCTAATTTTCTTTACCTTTGGGCTTCGGCCCTCTCATGTACTAAAACAAGATGTCATTTTGCAGCATCTTCTTCAACAAGAAGAATCCCTAGACCAGACCTACTTCATCTGGCCACCCTAGATGCAATCTGACATAGCCACCATTATCTAAAGCTTCATACGGCATTCAAGAGGCCTTTTTTGGCATGTTCCCTAGCAAAACTCAATGACATGACGGTGAACCAAAAGGACAATTGACTTGGTCGGATTATCGTCGTCCGGGCTATCAAAAATAATGATTACACCCAATAATATAGTATAAGGTACAACCCTATTGTTCTTCTCAAGGAGCCTTTTTATTGGAATCTTAGCAAATTAGTGGGCAAAACCATTGAACAACTGAGTAAAAACATGGGTTTTTGGATTTGTTGAATATTGTTGCTATAAAATAGGGTGTAGTAAAGTGAACATTTTTGTATTTTTTATTTAGATGAAAATGATTTGGATTATGAAAGAAATATGTTAAGAAAGACTCTTGATGATGAAAACATAACTTTCCTTGCTCTTAATTTGATATGGGAGGTTTGAAATAACAAAGTCTTAAGTAAAGCTCAATCAATCGATTGAGTCCAGTGTAGTAATAATTCTTAAACTCCTTTAATCAAAGCTAATTTAAAAACTTCTTAATACCCTATTGAAAACACTTAGTATGTAATTAAATCAGATGATGATAATGCCCTCAAATGATCATCAATCGATAACCATAGATTTCAAACAATTGAATTAAACATCAATAATCATTGACAATAGTTCAACTATCCAGAAATCAAAACTAAAATATTTATATTAAAATCAACAATCTCATAATCCAATGTCAATTACAAATATCTAATATGAGAATAATCAATCAACATTCAATCCCTATTCATACAATGAAATCCCTAAATCTAGAAATGTCAAAATATGAAATAGGTGCAGATTAAGATAGAAAACTCCCCAGTGCAATCCATGAGCTCAAGATATATTATCCATCACCAAGAGACTAAAGTTCTAACCTCTCATAACTCCTACTGTGCTACCATCGCTGCCCAGAATTGATGCCATGAAGAATACAGAAAAAGGTGATGGAAATGCTAAGAGAAAGATGGAAAAAGTGGATTAATCGGTGTAGAAATGTGAAAATATATAGAAAAGTGAAGAAAAATGGGATATGTGTATGAGGGTTGTAGAGAGAAAGTGTTGAGAGAGAGTGAGCTCTACTTAGCCAAATATGGCAAAAACCAATATTCCCTTCATTTAATTGTTCCCCTTCCTTTAATTCCAGAATGACCTAATAAAAAACGCGCAGCTTCACTAACTATCCATTTTAGTCTTGACCATATCTATATTTTGGTCGCAACCTGCAAACACAGAAAAGTTTCCTACACAAATTAAGGTCACAACCTGTGGACACTTTGATCACAACTAAAAAGCATAGAAATTGGCTTCCTTGTTTGATCCTCTTTGTCTTTTGATTTCTTTTCTACTCACATTAGTCCTTGATTCTCCTCCAAAATACCTGCAATTCAAAGTAAAAACTCACAGTAAAAGTCTAACTAATTGAAGAACAATATAAATGCAATATGGAAGAGTTAATTTACCATTTAACCCTTTAATTAGTACATTGCCATGTACAATCACGTATTAACACAAAAGCAAATTACATGCATAAAATGAATGGTAAACTTACCATAAAACCCTTAAAAATATCAAAGAAACCATATACAATTTGCATTCTATCAGCAACCATTACAAGGGCAAAATAGAGCCAAAAACAAATAAAAAATTATGTCTTTTAAAGCAAACACTAGCAATGTTTTCAGGAAGTAAAAATGGGCAACAGGATCTTCAAGCACAATAAAGATGATGAGAAGATTTATATGTTAAACTCAAAGTTTAAAATAGATTAAATTGTTGTTTAAAGCTTAAATATATATATAATTAATAAAAAAAAATAAATTCTCAATTGTTGAGATTTTTTCATAAAGGATTAAAGAAATTATAGGAATTTAAGGGTGAATAAATAATCAATGATTATCTTAAATAGTTAATGATATACATATATAAGTAAATGCAAGAAATATATCTATAATAATTGTTGGAAATTGTGCCCTAGGGGCCAATCATTGTCTTATGAACATTATTGATTTATGAGTTTATCAATTGTGTTATCATATTATTTGCATGTTTATTGTGATGACCATCCTTGGATAATTCATGATCT
Source organism: Leucaena leucocephala (assembly GCA_037074615.1). Classification (NCBI taxonomy): domain Eukaryota; kingdom Viridiplantae; phylum Streptophyta; class Magnoliopsida; order Fabales; family Fabaceae; genus Leucaena; species Leucaena leucocephala. The sequence continues at coordinate 8,612,398 of CM073570.1, read as the reverse complement.
TATCCTAAATGTCCCTGGTCAGTCATCTATGCGGGAGCACAGATAAAATAAGACTAGTATGACTTTGAAGATGTATAGAGATATAAATCAAAGTCATAGGCACATATAAGAGTACAAGGTATTGGACCGACCCGCTATGAGAGAACTGCATGGGTAACATCATAAGCTTCTCTCCTATACAAACCATGTCAATATGCCCTTTGACCTGAGATCATCATGGATTCTTACATGACAAAAGCTAAGCTTTGACCTAGTCAAAAGTCACTTTTGACCGAGTGATCATAAAGACTATGTTTGGGCTTAGTGGTTTTTCATGCGGAGGAATGTGAATGGTCAAGATGGAATTTGTCCCTCACATTCGTAGAGAGATATTATTGGGCCTTTCGATGAGTGAGTCTGAGAAATGTATGGCCATACTGTAATGGAAAGGTAGTTCCATTTCTATAGTCAGACTACTCAGGGATCGAGAAAGTAACGGCCAGGAATAGGAGGATGACATTATCCATGCCTTAACCATGACCAAAATATCGCGTGATAGAAGGGACATGATATGGTTGTATAAAAGGTTACATCGTTTAACGATCCTCATATGATTTGGGTAGTTATTATGTCTTGCTAGAGACCGCTTGTGACTTGTGGGCTAGTATAACAAATAGCCCACTGCCAACTTCATATGGGCCTACAGGGTCGTACATAAAATAGCCCAACACGAGCTATGATATCCAAATTCACTGAATCTAAGACATGTCTAGATTCAATGAATGATCCAGGATAAATGTATATATATTTATTTATATTTATATTCATATATATATATATATATATATAAATTCGTATATATACATTATATATAAGAGATATATGAGATTTAATTTATAAGGATAAATTAAATCTCTATCACGTTTGAATTTGAAATTCAAATTGATAAGATATCTCATATAAGAGATATTTATAAGATTTAATTTATAAGGATAAATTAAATCTCTATCACGATTGAATTTGAAATTCAAATTGATAGGATATCTCATATAAGAGATATTTATAAGATTTACTTTATAAGGATAAATTAAATCTCTATCACATTTGAATTTGAAATTCAAATTGATATGATATCTCAAATTTGATTTATGAGAATAAATCAAATACAGTTCAGTCTAGCTTTATTTTAAGTTAAATAAATAAGTGAATTAAATCTGTGGGACGGATATAATATTATTTATTTAATTAGTTTCTTATCAAATTATACAATATATGATATTGTATTAATTTCAGAATTAATATAAGATTAACTCCTAAAATCCAATTCGGTAGAAGAAAATGCAGAGCATCCTGTATATCTAATATTAGGAGCTACATTTTGCATAAAGATATACATAGAACACAGAAAGGCTGAAGGGGACTGAGCAAAGGGTTTGCAGATAAGAAACTGTCAAAATAGAGACGGAGAGGACAAACTCTTGAGAAAGCCCTGGAGGGACAAGAGATGCTAGCACGTCATTCGTGGTTGGAACGCTGTTCGTGTGGATACCAGTAGAGGAAGCCAACCTGAGTCGTCGACTTCTTGCGATCGAAAGGGAGCATGAGCCGCGGAAAGAAGCTATTAACGTCGTGACCAAAAGCTGTGGGAGTCGCTGAGGCACACTAAGGGTAATGCTTCTTCCCACTTGACTTAAACATATACGGTAGATCCTGGCAAGGAATGGAAAAAGTTTTAAATTAATTTCCGCTGCGTGTCTTCCAATTCCTTTCAGTGGTATCAGAGCCATGCCGTTTTGTGTTTAAGTTAGGCTTGATTGTTGATTCATATGATATGTGTTAGTCGTAGCCGATCATATAATATGCGTTTTATGAGTGACATATAAGGGATCCGTATTATGTATGACATAAAAGGAATCTAAAAGGGAATTGAAATCAGTGGTGATCAATTAACATAGATGGGGTCTAAGAAAACTGAATTCAGATTCGTGACTCAATTAACATAGCGGGACCGTCGTGGCTACCTGTTCGTAGCACAACATAACTGTAACATATGTTATTTTATGAATATTTTAGATTTGAAACATCAATTGCCCTGCCATTAAATCTGAATGTTGATTCTTGAATGCTTGGGTATGGTGAACAATATGGCTCTAGATTGCAAGTGTTGTAATTTTTTAAATACGGCCTGCGTGTCGTGCCTTCCGATATATATACTCTCAATGTACCTTCTCTTCTCATCTCACTCCCCTCGAATGTTAAAAGAGATTTTTATATGTAATTTCCCTTTTCTTACTAGAGAGCTCCTCTCATTGGCTTGAGTGGATTTAGGATAGGTGAGTCATATTGTATCACATTTAAATTATGTATCTTATGATTATATCAGCACATGCATATTACTTGTATGAGATACAAACTGAGAAACATGCATTCTCATAAACCAGATAGTTAAATTAAGCTCTCTAAATGAAATCTTAAGTCATAATGCCGTCAATTTATAAACACTTGTCAAAACCTCGATCGCTCAATTGTAGACTCCGCCAAAGTGGGTGCTTTTGAGTTATCTTAGGGAGATAAGCAAGAGTAATGGTGCTACTCTCACATGTTTATTATTGTTTGATTTAATTGAGATTAACAAAACGGTTTTGGGTCTCAAGGCATTAGATGGGATTAAAAATATGCCAGATCATATGATGATAGGATCTCATGAACATCTAAGAGTTATATTTGATGTAATTGGTAAAGGTGTTACCTACCTAAATAACTTAATTTAAGCATCCTGCCAAAGCGGACTTAAGTTTAAGCCAAATATAGATCTTAGCTCACTAACTATTGTATTGAGGGTTATTTATTTAGTGGGAGATTGCTAATTAAATTGCATATTTTAATTGTAGAATCATGACGACTAGTAATATTGCTACATTATCGCTGCGATCTATCCTTGAGAAGGACAAACTCAATAGGACAAACTTTCTTGACTGGTTTAGGAACTTGAGAATTTTTCTCAAGCGGCAAAGAAAGGCGCATGTCCTAGATCAACCCATTCCTGAGGAGCCAGCGGCCAATGCTCCTAGAGCTCAGAGAGATGCTTACACGAAGCATAAGGAAGACTCTGTCGATGTGGGATGCTTGATGCTAGCCACCATGGTTCCAGAGCTCCAAAGAGATATGGAACATATGGAGGCTTATGAGATGATTGTGCATCTCAAGGAAATGTTCCAGCAACATGCAAGGCAAGAGAGGTATGAGACCACTAAGGCCTTATATTCCTATAAGATGGCTGAAAGTGCATCAGTCAGTACTCATGTCTTAAAGATGAATGGGTACATTGATCACCTTGAGAGGCTTGGATTTCCCATAAGCCAAGAGTTAGCTATAGATTTGATCTTGAACTCACTCCCCAAAAGTTATGACCAGTTTATCATGAACTACAACATGAACAACATGGAGAAATCTATTTCTGAACTGCATGGGATGCTTAAAACTGCTGAGCTGAGTCTTAAGAAGAATTCTAGTAGTGTTTTGATGGTTCAGAAAGGAAATGGTATGAAAAAGAAAGGTAAAGGCAAGGGGAAGGGTCATGGCTCATTAGGTAAGACCAAAGAGTCAGGCAAGCCCGAAACCAAGCCTGTACCAAAGAAGGCAAAGCCTCCGAAGGAAGGAGTCTGCTTCTTCTGCAATGAACCTGGTCATTGGAAGAGGAATTGCAAACTCTACCTCGAAGATCTGAAAAAGAACAAGAAGTATACGGGGCTATTGCTTCAGGTATTTATGTTATAGACATTCATCTTTCTACTTCCACCTCATGGGTATTAGATACTGCGTGTGGTTCTCACATTTGTACAAATGTGAAGTAGGAAGCTAAAAAAAGGGGAGGTTGACCTACGAGTTGGAAACAGAGTAAGGGTTACTGCGTTAGCTGTAGGCACTTATGAATTAGTTCTACCCACTGGGCTTTTGTTAGTTTTGAACAATTGCTATTATGTTCCTGCTTTAAGTAGTAACATTGTTTCACTTTCTTATTTGGATAAGGAAGGTTTCACTTCCATTGCTGGGAATAGTAGATGTTCTATTTATCGTAATGATGTTTTCTATGCTCATGGTGATTTGCATGTTGATCATTACATATTAAATTTGGAACAACCCAATCATGGAAATATCTATAACATAACTGCCAAAAGGGTCAAACCAAACGGTTTGAATCCCACATACCTCTGGCACTGTCGTCTGGGCCACATAAATGAGAAACGCATTTCTAAACTCCATCAAGATGAATTTCTAAACTCATTTGATTTTGAATCATATGACTCTTGCGAGTCTTACTTGTTAAGAAAGATGACAAAGTCACCTTTCACTGGGCACAGTGAGAGGGCCATTGATTTATTGGGCCTCATACATATAGATGTGTATAGACCGATGAACACAAATGCCAGAGGAGGTTATTCATGCTTTATCACATTCATAGATGATTTCAGCAGATATGGGTATATCTATCTGATGAAACATAAATCTGAGTCTTTTAAAAAGTTTAAAATATTTCAAAATAAAGTACAAAACCAGCTTGGCAAAACAATTAAAGCCCTTCGATTTGATCGGGGTGGTGAATATTTGAGCCAAGAGTTCATAGATCATCTTAGGAGTTGTGGGATAGTCTCACAATTGACTTCTCCAGGGACACCACAATGGAATGGCATTTCTGAACGGAGGAATCGAACACTATTAGATATGGTTCGATCCATGATGAGTCAAACAGATCTTCCACCCTCCTTTTAGGGCCATGCCCTAGAGACAGCTGCGTTCACACTCAATCGTGTTCCATCTAAGGCAATTGAAAAGACTTCGTATGAGATATGGACTGGGAGGACACCTAGTTTATCTTTCCTCAAGATTTGGGGATATGAGGTCTACGTTAAGCAACAAGCCTCAGACAAATTAGCGCCCAAATCCTCAAGGTGCCTTTTTGTGGGATATCCTAAGGAAACCAAGGGATATTACATCTATAACCCTGCTGATAACAAAGTGTTTGTTATCAGAAATAGTATCTTTCTCAAACAAGAATTTATCTCTGAAAGAATAAGTGGGACCAAACTCTGAAAAATAGCTTAATGCCATGAAGTCTGAGATGCAATCCATGTATGACAATAAGGTTTGGACCTTAGTCGACCTGCCTGAAGGTGTAAAAACTGTCGGGTGCAAGTGGGTTTTTAAGGAGAAAACTGACATGGATGGCAATGTAAATGTCTTCAAGGCACGACTGGTTGCAAAAGGATTTACTCAAACTCATGGTGTGGACTATGATGAGACCTTTTCCCCAGTTGCAATGGCCAAATCAATCAGAATCCTCTTTGCCATAGCAGCATATTATGACTATGAAATATGGTAGATGGACGTCAAGACAGCCTTCCTTAAGGGAAAGCTCCTTGAGGATGTGTACATGACACAACCTGAAGGGTTTGTGCGTTATGAGGACCCTGGTAAAGTGTGCAAGCTTCAAAGATCCATTTATGGACTGAAGTAAGCCTCTCGGAGTTGGAATCATCATTTTGATGAAGTAGTTAAAGAGTTTGGATTTCTTCAAAATATTGATGAACCTTGTGTGTACAAGAAGGTTAATGGGAGCACAGTTGTGTTTTTGGTACTTTATGTCGATGACATCCTACTTATTGGGAATGACATTCCTACCTTGCAGATTGTCAAGTCTTGGTTAAGAAAATCTTTCTCGATGAAAGACTTGGGTGAAGCCACCTACATCCTAGGAATCATAATCTATAGAGATAGATCTAAAAGACTTCTAGGACTCATTCAGAGTACATACATAGACAAAATACTGCATAGGTCCAGTATGCACGAATCAAAGAGAGGTTTCAAACCCATGTCTCATGGTATTCACCTCAGCAAAGATCTGTGTCCTAGTACATCTGATCAGTGAGGTCGCATGAGTAAAGTTCCATATGCCTTGGCCATAGGATCTATCATGTACGCCATGTTATGTACTCGACCGGATATCTCGTTTGCCTTGAGTATGACTAGCAGATATCAACAGGACCCTGGTGAGGGCCATTGGACTGCTGTCAAGAATATCCTTAAGTACTTAAGAAGGACTAAGGACTTATTCTTGGTATATGGCGGATTGGATGATGAACTCTGTGTAGCTGGTTACACAGATGCAAGTTTCCAAACTGACCAGGATGACTAAAAATCGCAGTCTGGATATATATTCCTCCTCAATAATGGAGCAGTAAGCTGGAAGAGCTCTAAGCAGGGCACTGTAGCAGATTCTGCAATGGAAGTTGAGTATATAGCAGCATCTGATGTAGCTAAGGAAGCTGTTTGGATCAGGAAGTTCATCACAGAACTAGAGGTGATACCTACCATCTCAGATCCAATAACTTTGCTCTGTGACAATAGCGGTGCCATTACACAGGCCAAAGAGCCTAGGTCACATCAAAGGACCAAGCATATACTCAGCCGATTTTATCTCATCAAAGAAATCAATGATAGAGGTGATATAAAAATATGCAAAGTAGCACGAGAAGATAATGTTGCTGATCCTCTAATAAAGCCGCTTGTGCAGGCAAAGCATGAGCATCATGTTAGGTCAATGGGAATTAGTCAAATTAATAATTGTACCTAGTGCAAGTGGGAGGTTGTTGGAAATCGTGCCCTAGGGGCCAATCATTGTCTTATGAACATTATTGATTTATGAATTTATTAATTGTGTTATCATATTATTTGCATGTTTATTGTGATGAACATCCTTGGATAATTCATGATCTTATCCTAAATGTCCCTGGTCGGTCATCTATGCGGGAGCACATATAAAATAAGACCAGTATGACTTTGAAGATGTATAGAGATATAAATCAAAGTCATAGGCACATGTAAGAGTACAAGGTATTGGACTGACCCGCTATAAGAGAACTGCATGGGTAACGTCATAAGCTTCTCTCATATACAAACCATGTCAATATGCCCTTTGACTTGAGATCATCATGGATTCCTACATGATAAACGCTCAGCTTTGACCTAGTCAAAAGTCACTTTTGACCGAGTGATCATAAAGACTATGTTCGGGTTTAGTGGTTTTTCATGTGGAGGAATGTGAGTGGTCAAGATGGAATTTGTCCCTTATATTCTTAGAGAGATATTACTGGGCCCCTCGATGAGTGAGTCTGAGAAATGTATGGCCATACTATAATGGAAAGGTAGTTCCATTTCTATAGTCAGATTACTCAGGGATCGAGAAAGTAACGGTCAGGAATAGGAGGATGACATTATCAATGCCTCATCCATGACTAAAATATCGCGTGACAGAAGGGACATGATATGGTTGTATAAAAGGTTATATCGTTTATCGATCCTCATATGATTTGGGTAGTCGTTATGTCTTGCTAGAGACCGCTTGCGACTTGTGGGCCAGTATAGCAAATGGCCCACTGCCAACTTCATATGAGCCTACAGGGTCGCACACAAAATAGCCCAACACGAGCTATGATGTCCATATTCATTGAATCTAAGACGTGTCTAGATTAAATGAATGATCTAGGGTTGATGTATATATTTATTTATATTTATATTTGTATATATATAAATTCGTATATATATAAATTATATATAAGGGATATATAGGATTTAATTTATAAGGATAAACTAAATCTCTATCACGTTTGAATTTAAAATTCAAATTGATAGGATATCTCATATAAGAGATATTTACAAGATTTAATTTATAAGGATAAATTAAATCTCTATCACGTTTGAATTTAAAATTCAAATTGATAGGATATTTCAAATTTGATTTATGAGAATAAATCAAATATAGTCCAATCTTATCTTTATTTAAATTAAATAAATAGGTGAATTGAATATGTGGGACGAATTTAATATTATTTATTTAATTAGTTTCTTATCAAATTATACAATATATGATATTGTATTAATTTCAGAATTAATATAAGATTAACTCCTAAAATCCAATTCGGTAGAAGAAAACACAGAGCATCCTATATATCTGATATTAGGAGCTACGTTTTGCATAGAGATATACATAGAACATAGAAAGGCTGAAGGGGACTGAGCAAAGGGTTTACATATAATAAACTATCGAAATAGAGACGGAGAGGACGAACTCTTGAGAAAGCCCTGGAGGGACAAGAGACGCTAGCACGTCTTTCGTGGTTGGAATGCTGTTCGTGTGGATACCAGTAGAGGAAGCTGACCTGAGTCGTCAACTTCTTGCGATCGAAAGGGAGCATGAGCCGCGGAAAGAAGCTATGAACGTCATGACCAAAAGTTGTGGGAGTCGCTGAAGCACACTAAGGGTAATGCTACTTCCCACTTGACTTAAACACATACGGTAGATCCTGGCAAGGAATGGAAAATTTTTTAATAATAATATACATATATCTTTGATTAAATATACATATAATAATATACATTTTTTATTATAGTGATAATATAGTATAAATATATATAGGGAATCTATATTTCTATAAGAATAAATAAATGGTGTTTTCTCCCTTAGGGATTATCTATAGTGCATTTGATTATATTCATTATTAAATTATTTTGTGTATTAATCTTTTAGGGAACCGTCTTAATATAATTTTTATGAAGAAAATTATCTCATAGATTTGTTATAATCCCTTAGCATAATTGGATTTTTGGATGAATGTATCAACTAAATTATCCTAAGATATTATTTCAAATTGCAATTCATGAAAAATAAGATAATATTGGATATAGAAACAAGATAATAATACTAAAAACTAATAAGATTATATTATATAATATTAAAATTTTAAACCTTATAAATATATCAACACCCTAAAACTTAGTCCCCAACCTTTATTGTCATCCAATTTCTCTCTTCACTTCCACCAGACTATCGAGGTTTTATGTTGAATCTGGCTATATCACTTAAGAGGGAGGTGAATTAGGTGATTTTAAAAGTTTTAAGTACTCTAAAGATATTTAAAACAAATTTAAAAAGTACAGTTTATAATGATATCACCTAATGAAGAAGTTGATGAAAAAAGATTGCACAAGACAATATATACTAGTTCGACCAATCCACTTGGCCTACGTCCAGTCCCTAGAAAGTTTCTCTAAGTGTTTCACTATATTCTAAGATTCAATGGACTCTTGGTACCTTAGTACAATCAATGTGTGAAATCCTCACACTCCCTTTTACAATAACTTGTAAGGTATTTCCAGTAAGAATCTTTCTCACGCCCCTTTACACCTGTAAGGTTATAATCACTCAATAATCCCACTTGAGCAATTCAAAGAAAATTTTTGATACAAATAAACTCCCTTAGTAGAGTAGACAAGATAATCACTTAAGCTTATGAACTCTGAGTTTCTCTCTTTACATGAATATGATATGCTCTGAATGAGAAACAGAGACCTAGTGTATATGATCAAAATGCATTGTAAACTTTTCTAGTTAATTATCCCAACTTCTTTAGTTTTGTCACTTTGACTTCTTTTTTGTATACTTTGTTCTTCATAAATCCATTGAAGCATTAAAGTAGCTGTTGAGATAGCCATTGTGAAATATAGTCGTTATGTTGAGTTGTGCATTTGGCTCTTTAGTTGATCTCTTCATTGAATATTGGTTTAGGTCTATAAATGATATTGAAACATGTTTTAATAAAGATATATAATCAATGTAAGAATAGAGCAAGCATTTCAAAATATTTAGAATTAAAGATAAAAATATGATAAATTATGGTTTAAAATTCCTTTTGTAAATTGGCTTAACTTATTGAAGAGCTTATCGAAGAACATCCTTATTGAAAAGGTATTCGATAAATTACTAAAGAATTGTATTTGAAACAGTTAAAATCTTATCAAGCAATTCTTCGATAGTTAACCTTATCAAAAAGAACTTCGATAAATCTTCAATAAATTATAAATAGATAGTTCATGATTTATCGAATAGGTATTGGATAAATGTCCTTACTAGCTAACTCTTTGAAAAATGTTCTTTCAAAATATATGCTTTTAGATTTATTGATATATTTCATGATATGTCTTTTATCAAAGTGTTCTTCGATAAATGTGCTCTTTGAATAGCTTATCGATAAATGCTAAAGATCATCTTTTCAAACCTTTTCAAACATTCATATCTTTTCTCAAATCATTATGTAATACATTTGCAAATCATAACTCATAAGATCATTCATCAATACAGATAAAAAGTTTAATCATTTTAGTAGAATAGATCAAACCAGATATCAAAGTATGACAAAAGATTTATCATGTTTCCATAGTCATTATCATATATAATCAATTAAGAGTAGGCTATACATTATGAAGATCATTCATTCAATAAAATTCTAAGTAATTCATAAGTTCAACAAATATTTTTGCAACTAATCAGATATTTCAAGATAATTCAGTTTAGTCTTAGTGAGAGATCTTATTTCAAGATATTTCATCATACAAATATTTATCAGATTAAAACTCCAGTAATTTGAATCTAAAACATCTTATCTTTTCTTTCTTCCAATTGATCTTATGAATTTGTAACTCAAGACTCCAAAGATTATATTGAAGAGAAAGTAATTTAATTATATCACTTGTAAAGAGTATGTATGAAAGTAGAGACTCAATGGTCTCAAAAATATTCTAAAATGATCAATTTTAAACCTATAAACATTTTCAAATCTCTTATCATAATATTTTACAAAACATATTATGAAAATCAAATGGTGAGATATATGAGAAATAATTTATTAGTGCTTTTGAATAATTATAAACTTTTCCCTATTCATTAAAGTATTATTCGATAACTTTCTTATTTGAATAGTCTTTCGATAAATGAGTCTTTAAAAATAGAATATCTTCTTTTAAAATTAGAGTTTATTGATAGAGTATCTTATCGATAAATCCATTGTTGGATAAACTCTTTGTTAAAACTTTTCATACAATGCTTTTCGTAAACTGAGTTTTTACAAAACTTATCAAAGGCTTCTACATATCGAATAAAGCTTCAAATAGTTCCAGTTTCAAAATAGCGTGACTCATAATTTTATCAACCAAATATGATTAGTTTATCAAAGTCTTTATCAATAAGAAACCTTATATGATATGTCTTTGATAAATGTCTTTCAAGAAACATATTTTCCTTCAAAAGGTCTTTGTCATTTATCAAATAAATATCTTATCGATTAGCTTATTGATAAATATTCTTTATGAAATCTTTTGAAATTATTTCTCAATTAATTGTCATCATCAAAACATTAATATTGGAGTCTAGCATTTTTACCCCTTTTTTATGATCTCAAAGCTTAATTGAGAATATGTTTAAAGAATCACAAACATAGAGAAGTATAACATAAACAAATTGCATTTTTAATTGGGCATTGTTCAATGACAAATCTCATAAATCCAATCACAAACATAGAGAAGTATAATAGAAACAAATTGTATTAATTTTAAAATTCAATTACACATACAAACAAAATACTATATTTCTAGTTCATCTCCCTTTTTTTGACATATATAAAAAATAAGGTCCTAAAGTCGTAAATATGGAACTTTATGGGTGCGGTAGATTGTATGTAGGTCTTGGGGTTAACATTAAAGGATGAGTGGGGTTAGGAGGACTAGAAGAGATAGATGCAACTTCATTATTCAATTCATTCACCTCTTGTATCAGAAATATGATGGCCTATGTCTATAACACTATTATTTCAATAAGATAAGCTGAATGAGTTGTACTTACATGAATTCCTTTTTTAACCTCTAAGACCATCTTATTCTCTAAAGATTGTCTAAACTCTTTGAGCAGATCATAAAGGTTAGGTTCAAAATTAGATGGCTTCATATTTTCCTTGAAAATTTATAGGAAGGTGCAACCTATGCAGCCAGAGGTTAGGGAGTTAACAGAACTCCAAAAGGACCTCGTAGAGAAAGTTATTCATGTTTTAGTGAATTTTAACAGGCATTCATAGACGCCTGATATCGAGATAGTGAAATTTAAGTAGTAGAAGAGCTGGGTCTAAGTTAGCCCAGAATAGTGCCAAAGAAGGCCATTCCACATGGTAGTAGGGCCCAGTACACTGAAATAGTAATTCAATAAAATCTAGGGAAAATACAACTACTCGATTATAGTTATAAATGGGGAAAGTAATCTGATAAGGGAAATTTTATCAGATATTTATAAGTATCTATTTAATAAATGTTCCATACATAAATAATACCATTGGAACACATGGAAATTATTGAAGTACATGATAGTCTAATAATTCAAGAAAATCCCTTTATACGGTACAAGAATATAATGGATTGCACATAATATATTGAAGGTTTCCAGAAGTGATAACTCACTAGGTGATATTTCTTTTGGGACCCACACAAGCCACCATATAGTATAATGACATAAGGGGATGATGTCATCATGATAATACAAGCAATCTGAGCCGTTTATCGCTATTCAATATAGACCATCTATTTCACCTACTTCACCTATAAATACCCCACAACCTCTATTCCATTCCTTATTCATGGCCAAGCAAGAAGAAGAAGAGAAAAAGAAAGAGAAAAAGAGAAAGAGAGAAAGGAAGGGAGAAAAAGTAGGAGGTTTGACCGAGCTAAGAGTAATCCAAGAAGTTTAAGGACTTAGTAAGCTTAGGAGTGAGGTAAGTAATCAATCATAGTATATACATTAATAAATTATAGGATTATTCTTATAGATTTAATAGTTAGAATTATGTAATATCTCTTGATAAGGCTAGCCAAGAGTAAAATGAAGTTAAGGGATTGTGGGATTAAGGGTATTACCTCAAGTTAAACTTAAGTAGAGCTATACTGAATAGGGTAATAATAAAAATATTATTATGCCTTGTACAGGCTTTGACCTATGTAAAGAAGTAACCTTAGAGAGAAGGCTAAGTATTAGGGAAAAGCTACCCGAGATGTAGTGAACTTATACCTAAACTTGTATGCTTATTGCTTAAGTGTTGTTAATATGCTATTGACTTGTCTTGATTATGTGAAGCTTGTATGATTGAGAATGCTCTATTTCTTTTTATGCTATGGCCATATGTTATAAGTAAGAATCATGAAAACATGTATATGTCATTATGCAAGCATGATCATGGTAAAGTAAACGTGTTTAACACTAAGCATATACTCACATACATTGTTTGTGGTACCATTTACTACTGAGATTTCCTTAGAAATCTCATCCCTATCTTTTCCAAACATAACAGGATATTATTTTATAGAAGATAAAGCTTAGGAAAGTGAGGTATGACATACTACGCATGTCAAGATGCCAAAAGGTCTTATATGAATGCCTGCTGCATGAGTGGACAAAGCTATCAGGAAGAGGTGCCAAGCATTTGTTGTTTTCTTCTCCATCGATATGGATAAAAAAGTGGGGATTGATCATATTGAGGTGGTAATGAATACCTATAAGTGTTTCCAGATAAGATGTTTGGTTTACCTCCAGAGTGTAAGGTTGAGTTGTCTATCGAGTTAGCTCCAAGGATAGCTCCAATATTGAAGGCATAGTATAGAATGTCTCCATCTGTATTGGTAGAATTAAAGAAACAACTTGATAAATTGCTTGAGATGGGCTTCATTCGATTGAGCGTCTCACCATGGGGATCACTGGTGTTATTTGTAAAGAAGGATGGCAGTATGAGATTGTGTATTGACTATCAATAGTTGAATAACGTAACAATCAAGAACAAGTACCCATTGCTTAGAATTAATGACTTTTTGGATCAATTGGTAGGATTGTTAGTGTTTTCTAAGATTGATATGAGATCAAGATACCATCAGTTGAGAGTTCAGGCTAAGGACATTTCTAAGACTGCCTTTGGGACTCAATATGGACACTAAGAGTTCCTAATTATGTCGTTCAGGTTGACGAATGCTCTAGCTATCTTTATGGACTAAATTTACCAAGAAAGACTAGCCATTTGTTTGGTCTAAAAAATATGAGGCTACTTTTCTGGAGTTAGAGAATAGGTTGACCACAACTCTAGTACTTACTCTTCCTACCCAATGGGTACCATATGTATTGTACACATATGCCTCCTTGAAGGTTTTGGTTGTGTGCTGATACAAAATAACAAGATAGTGGCTTTTGATTTGGGATAGTTGAGACCACATGAGGGGAATTATCTAACCCATACCTTAGAGTTAACAGCTGTAGTCTTTGCATTAAAGATTTAGAGGCATTACCTATATAGATCTCAGTTTAAAGTGTTTAGTGACCATAAGAGATTGAATTACTTGGTTGACCAGAAGTAGTTGAACAATAAGTAGCATTGATGGATGGAATTCTTGATAGATTATGACTTTGAGATTAAGTATCACCCTAGAAAGGCCAATGTGATTGTAGATGCCTTAAGTAAAAAGTTGATGCTCATGTTTAGTTTGAGCTTAAATGAGCAACATCTATTATAAAGATTGACAGACATTCATGTTTTACCTACAGAAAATGCTACCTTATACGTAGTACTAAGAGATTATAGATTCTATCATGACTTGAGAATATTATAGTTAGAGGATAAACAATTAACAAGAGTTTAGGAAGAGTTAGAGGAAGTACTGGTGGAAGGCTATACTTTAGGCGATATAGGGATACTGATGTATAAGAAGAGAATTTGTATTTCACATAATAAGGAGATTAAGAAGACTATCCTTGAAGCAGGACATAGGAGTAGATATGACATACATCTGGGTATAACCAAGATGTACTATGACTTGAAACAATAGAATTATTGGTGGCCAAAGATGAAGAGGGATGTAACAAACGTTGTGCTTCGATACCTGACTTGTCATAAAGTCAAGATAGAGCATCAAAGGCCAGGGGTTTAGTACAGGGATTAGAGATTCCTTAGTGGAAATGGGATAGTATTTCCATATATTTCATAATAGGACTACTGAGAACATCAGGTGGATATGATGCCATTTGGGTAGTTGTAGACAAGTTGACTAAGTCTACACACTTTTTGCCTTATAAAACCACTTATTCCTTAGAGGAAATGAGTCAATTATACATGAATGAGACAGTGAGGCTTCATAGAGTATTGGAGAGTGTCATATTAGATCAGGATCTAAGTTATAGTTTAAAATTCTGGAAGTCACTCAATGTGGCTTTGTGTACAAAATTAAAGTTCAGCATCGCTTATCACCTTCAAACTGATGGACAAATAGAGTGTACCATTCAGACACTTGAGGATATGTTAAGAGCTTGTATCACTGAATTTAAGGGATGTTGGATCTATCACTTGCCATTGGCTGAGTTAATATAAAATAACAATTGGCATGCTACTATTTAGATGGCACCTTATAAGGCATTATATGGAAGAAAGTGTCAATCGCCCCTGTGCTAGACTGAACTAAGTGAAAGAATGGTGTTAGGACTAAAGTTGATGGATGAAACCACTAAGAAAATTGAGGTTATTTGGCAAAATTCGTTGGCAGCACAGAGTCAACAGAAGAGTTATGCAGATCAAAGGAGGAGGCCTTTGGTGTTTAATGAAGGTGATCATGTGTTTCTAAGGGTCACATCTACCACTGGCATTAGAAGGTTTATTAAGGCGAAGAAGTTGACTCCTAGATTTTTTGGTCTATTTAAGAGCTTAGAGAAGATTGGGGAAGTTGCCTATTAGATTGCCTTGCCTCCAAATCTATATACTATCGTATTGCCTTGCCTTCAAATCTACCTAAGGTGCACGACTTGTTTCATGTGTCACAATTGAAGAAGTACCACCCAGATCTATCTCATATCATAGAACCAGAGGAGGCAGAATTACATGAGAACTTCACTTATAAAGAGGAACTATAGAGCATCTTGGATACAAAGGACAAACAATTGAGGAATAAGACTAATTGACTTGTGAAAGTCTTCCTTACTCGTATGGTTTTCTTGTGTGTGAATTTTAGGGGCAAAATTCTAATAAGTAGGGAGAGTTGTAATATCCCAATTTTTATTTTCTTTATATTTAAGCATAATTGAAAATATTATTTATCAATAACTTAAAAACATTAACTAATTAAATTATTACATTTTAATATTTTTATTATTTTTAATAAAAATAGGATATATGAATTATCCTACCATTTTCTTACTTAGGGTTTTATTATTTTATTGCTATTATTAGTTAGGAATTTATTATGATTTAGGTTCAGATTTAGATATGGATTTAAATTTTGAAGATATGGTTTAAATTTTAAATTATCATATCTGATAAGATTTTGATGAGTTACAAAGATAATAATAATAAAATAAGATCATATTATATTAAAATGTTAAATCTAGAGTTATCCTTTTTTTTGTCATCAGTCGTCACCTATTATCTTCCTCCCTCATGTCACTTTTTCTCTCTTTCTAACTAATCCCACTATTGCACATGCTCTGACCATTGCAGAATGAGAGGTATACTTTATCATCTTCTCTCCCTTTTCATTGGTCTCCCCCTTTCTATTAATCTTTGTCATCTAGCGCCATTGTTCTTATTTTTCTGGACATCATGCGTAGCACCCTTTTCTCTCTTTCTTCCTATACAATTTTTGCCTATAATATATATATAGGCATATACTTTCATTAATTGTACCCGTCTTGTCATCCAACCATACCCATGTTCATATATATATATATATTGATGATTTAGTTGCTTGGACCACCTTTCAACCTCACTACATGACAAGTAAAATAAAATATAAAAATGTAATGAATGGTGTCGAATTAGAAATAGCTTATCCACATAAAGAAGTAACCTTTCTGCTGGTAAGTGTCTTTTCTCATTGAAAACATAATCTTCTCCTATGCATTCCTTTTCTTCATTTGATTTTTTCCTACTTGCTTCCCTTTTATATAATTGCTATTGAAAATAACGTTTAGCTTGCATTCAATCACCATATTCTTTATTCATCATCAGGCCTAGGTATAGCTTTGGTACCTTTTCTAAATCCGCTCTTGAATATGTGAGGCACTTTTCACAAGTACCTCATCATTCTTCTCCAATATGTATGTTGGTGTATATTTATAAACATAAATATAGTTTATAAATAGAAAATCTATTTAGGAATTCTTAAAAAATAAAAAGAATATGAATTTAGAAGATTCATGTTTAAGGGGATAAGCTATAAAACTCGAGTAATTGTATTAAGTAACATTATTTAAGGGGACAAGTCTAAGTAATTAAAAATAGTTATATTTTATGAGGATTTTATACTCTGATTATTTCACTATACTCCAAGATTTAGTGAACTCTTAGTGCATCAGTACAATCAACATGTAAATCCCTCATACTCCCCTTACAACAACCTATAAGGTATTTCTAGTGAGAATCCCTCTCCCTTACACCCGTAACGTTATAATCACTCAAGAATCCCACTTGAGCAATTCAAAAAAAAATTGTTGATACGAATAAACTCTCTCATTATAGTGAATAAGATAATCACTTAAGCTTACTATTAGTTCTAGGCATATCGGTTAGATCACCCAAGAGGGTGTGAATTGGGTGTTTGATAGATTTTAATGACTTTTTGAAACTCTTTTGAAATCTGATCAGTGAAACA
Source organism: Leucaena leucocephala (assembly GCA_037074615.1). Lineage (NCBI taxonomy): Eukaryota > Viridiplantae > Streptophyta > Magnoliopsida > Fabales > Fabaceae > Leucaena > Leucaena leucocephala. The sequence goes on along the minus strand of CM073570.1, from coordinate 8,594,869 downwards.
AATCAACTTGAAAACTAAAGATTTAAGGAAGATAGAAATTGCATGACAGATTTATCCTAGTTTTGTCTTTTTTCTTGATATACATCCAGTCCTCAGCTCCCCACTAAGATTTTCAATCCACTATTTTCCAATATTACAATGGGCTTTTGGTAGCCTTTACAACTTCAATTTTTATGTCTAATTGAGAACTACCTCAATCCTTAGGTTACATGACACTTCTAGTGGCAATTATAAGCAAATCCTAACCTAGAATCCCCTTATTTGAATTGTAGCTCATAACATTTTGATCTCTCAAAAGAATCATACATTATGAAAAGGAGAGTTAAGTGCTTTCTAGGTAATGATGTTCATATATTTTCTTTTTGATATATTATTGTTCACTTTTGTCATCCTATGCTGTTCATATCTTTTCTTTTTCATCTATCATTGTTCTCTTTTGTCATCCTTTGTTACCTTTCTTAACTTTGAATGCTTATCTATTTATAGTTGATCTTTTGACTGTTGAGCATGATTTCTGTTGAGGCTTTCTTCATTTGAGATTTCTTTCCGTTGGAAATATGACCATTGAACTAGCCGTTGTAGTCGTTGAGGCTTCTGACACAAAGTGGCTCTTTGTCATTCAGTGTCAGTTGGCCTTGATCTTGGTCTAATCTCAATTTTATCTTTGATCTTAACAGAAGTTGAACTTATGAACTTCTTAATTTAATCGTTAGTAGATAAATATATGAACTTGTTGGAAAATGTGCCCTAGGGGCCAATCATTATCTTATAAATATTATTGATTTATGAGTTTATCAATTGTGTTATCATATTATTCGCATGTTTACTGTGATGACCATCCTTGGATAATTCATGATCTTATCCTAAATGTCCCTGGTCGATCATCTGTGTGGGAGAAGAGATGAAATAAGACCAGTATGACTTTGAAGATGTATAGAGATATAAATCAAAGTCATAGGCACATGTAAGAGTACAAGGTGTTAGACTGACCCGCTGTGAGAGAGTTGCATGGGTTACATCATAAGCTTCTCTCATATACAAACCATGTCACTATGCCCTTTGACCTGAGATCATCATGGATTCCTACATGACAAACGCTCAGCTTTGACCAAGTCAAAAGTCACTTTTGACCGAGTGATCATAAAGACTATGTTCGGGCTTAGTGGTTTTTCATGCGGAGGAATGTGAGTGGTCAAGATGGAATTTGTCCCTTACATTCGTAGAGAGATATTACTGGGCCCCTCGATGAGTGAGTCTGAGAAATGTATGGCCATACTGTAATGGAAAGGTAGTTCCATTTCTATAATCAGATTACTCAGGGATCGAGAAAGTAACGGTCAAGAATAGGAGGATGACATTATCCATGCCTCATCCATGACTAAAATATCGCGTGACAGAAGGGACATGATATGGTTGTATAAAAGGTTACATCGTTTATCGATCCTCATATGATTTGGGTAGTCGTTATGTCTTGCTAGAGACCGTTTGCGACTTGTGGGCCAGTATAGCAAATGGCCCACTGCCAACTTCAAATGGGCCTATAGGGTCGCACACAAAATAGCCCAACACGAGCTATGATGTCCATATTCATTGAATCTAAGACGTGTCTAGATTAAATGAATGATCTAGGGTTGATGTATATATTTATTTATATTTATATTTGTATATATATAAATTCGTATATATATATATTATATATAAGGGATATATAGGATTTAATTTATAAGGATAAATTAAATCTCTATCACGTTTGAATTTGAAATTCAAATTGATAGGATATCTCATATAAGAGATATTTACAAGATTTAATTTATAAGGATAAATTAAATCTCTATCACGTTTGAATTTAAAATTTAAATTGATAGGATATCTCAAATTTGATTTATGAGAATAAATCAAATATAGTCCAATCTTATCTTTATTTAAATTAAATAAATAGGTGAATTGAATATGTGGGACGAATTTAATGTAAACATTATTTATTTAATTAGTTTCTTATCAAATTATACAATATGTGATATTGTATTAATTTTGGAATTAATATAGATTAATTCCAAGATCCAATTCGATTGAGGAAAACGCAGAGCATCCTATATATATTATTTTAAGAGCTACATTTTTGACACATAACACACAACACAAAAGGTCGAACGGAATCTGCAAAAGGTTTGCAGATAAGAAACTGTTGAAGTAGAGACGGAGAGGACGAATTCTTGAGAGAGCCTTGGAGGGACAGGAGACGCTAGCACGTCATTCGTGGTTGGAACGCTGTTCGTGTGGATACCCGTAGAGGAAGCTGACTTGAGACGTCGACTTCTTGCGATCAGAAAGAGAGCATGAGCCATGGAGAGAAGCTGTGGACATCTTGAGATCGGAAAGAGATCACCAGTCGCGGAGAGAAGCTGTGGAAGTCGCCGAGGAACACCAAGGGTAATGCTGCTTTCCACTTGACTTAAACACATACGGTAGATCCTGGCAAGGAATGGGGAAAAAAATTTTAAATTAATTTTCACTGCGTGTCTTCCAATTCCTTTCAGAATTGAGGATTGATAGTATAAATTTAATGCTCGAAGATAATTAATCACAAGAATGATATGATAACAATGCATACTCAATCGTATGAAATAATATTTGATAGCCTTATCAATGATCAAGTGTATAAAATCAATTCAGTTATAAACACTAGAGATTCTGTTTGTATTCAAATATTATTCTATATTAATCTATTGCCCAATAAATTAAGTAGAATTAATGTGTGGAATAGGAAACAAAGCATCATACAGATTGGATTATTCAAGCATACATGATGTACTTTCAATAAGACAAGTTTCTCAAAAGATTTATTATGAAGAGTAATGAGAAACATAAGCAAATTCTAACTTCAATCAATCAAATGTAATTTAGAAATAGATGAAATTTGTTTAAGTGTAAACATAGAAGGATATTTGAGATTTTTGAAGTTAATCGAATGCTTAGTCGATTAATGTCTGTGGAAGAATTTGATCAGAAAGTATTTCAACACAGATTAATCGAATAGTGTAAATTAATCGATTAACCAATCGATTAATGGATTCATATTTAAATTTCACAAAATTGATACTTCACTAATTAATCAAAGAGTTAATTGATTAATATAAATTAATCGATTAGCCAATCAATTAATATAGTAATTGTTGTTGAATTGAAAAATTATTCTCAATAAATTAATATAATAACTAATCCATTAATTAAGATTAATCGATTAACTAATCGATTAATTGACTTTACTATTCAATTCTAGAAGACAAGCTTTTGACATTAATCAAACACTTAAACGATTAATAGGCATTTATTAATCAATTAACTAATCAATTAATTGATATTCCTGTATTAGCATAGAACACTAACATTGCATTGATCTTACAACCAATCAATTAATTAACATTAATCGACTGGCTAATCGATTAACTTGATTAACTTTTTTCAACATTTAAACATAGAAATACTTTTTTATTGTTTTAAACATCATTTGACAAGACACAATATCAATAAAAATACTATCAATCAAACTTGGTATAGATTTAATAACTTTGGCATCTATATAATTTGACGAAAGCAAGTTGAATCACATTTGATATGATTAAAACATGTAATTTAGCAATCTTGTATAAAACACTTCATTTGACATTTTACTGAAAACTTTTTGATATTTTGTCATCATCAAAACATACTTTTCAACACTTACAAAGATGAGAAATAAAGTGAAATAGGGACCTATTATATATGATCAAAATGCATTGTAAATTTTTCTAGTTAAGTCTCCCAACTTCTTCAACTTTCTTGCTTTGAAGTAGCCATTGAGAAAGTCGCTGTGAAATATAGTCGTTATGTTGACATGTGCATTTGTTGGCTCTTTAGTTGATAACTTCATTGATTCTTATTTTTTGGCCTATAAATGATCTTGAAACATGCTTTAGTAAATATATATAATCAATGTAAGCATAGAGTAAGTATTTCAAAATAATTTAGAATTAAAGATCAAAATATGATAAAGTCTAGGTTAAAATTCCTTCTGTAAACTGGCTTGACTTGTCAAAGAGCTTATCAAAGAACATCCTTATAAAAAAAGGTCTTTGATAAATTGTATTTGAAACAGTTAAAATTTTATCGAGCAATTATTCGATAATTAGCCTGTATCAAGGACTCTGATAAATCTTCAATAAATTGTAAAGAGATAGTTCTTGATTTATCAAATAGGTATTATATAAATATCGTTATCGAATAACTCTTTGAAAAATATTCTTTCAAAAATATATATTTTTATATTTATCGATATATTTCACAATATGTATTTTATCGATGTGTTCTTTGAATAGCTTATTAATAAATGCTGAAGAACATCTTTTCAAACCTTTTCAAATAGACTTTCAAACATTCAGATCTTTTCTCAAATCAGTATGTAATATATTTGGAAATCATAACTCATAAGATCATTCATTAATACAGATAATAAGATTTATCATTTTAGTATAATAGATCAAACTAGAGAACAAAGCATGACTTGAAAGGTTTATCATATCAGAACAATCATCGTCATATATAATCAATTAAGAGCAAGCTATACATTTATGAAGATTATTCGTTCAATCAAGTTCCAAGTAATTCATAAGTTTGACAAATATTTTTGTAACCAATCAAATTTTTCAAGATAATTCAGTTCAGTCTTAATGAGAGATCTTATCGAAGATCTCTTCAACAAGTAATCTGATTGATAGTTTATTGATAATAACATAATGAATTATACTTTGAATCTTTCATGAATAATATTTTCTCCATAAATTCAAGACAGAGAAAATAATAGATGATTCGAACAGATCAAACAACATTTAAGAAATAAATCATCATCAAAACATTTATCAAATTAAAACTCAAGTGATTTGAATCTAAAACATGTTATCCTTTCTTATGAACTCTTAACTTAATATTTCCAAGATCATATTGAAGAGAAAGTAATTTAATTATATCATTTGTAAAGACTATTTATGAAAACAGAGACTCAGTGATTTTGATAAACTTCAAATATTCTCAAATGATTAGATTTTAAAATTGTAAACCTTTTCAAATCTTTGATCATAATATTTTACAAAACATAATATCATAAGCAAATGATGAGATATTGAGAAATAATTTATCAGTGCTTTTGAATAATCAAATTTTTTTCGCTATTTATCAAAGTGTTATTCAATAACTCCCTTCTTCAAATAGTCTTTCTATAAATGAGTTTTTGAAAACAAAATATCTTCTTTTAAAATCGTAGTTGATTGATCAAATATATTGTTGATAAATCTATTATTTGATCAACTCTTCGATAAAACTTTTCATAAAATATTTTTTGCAAAATAAGTTTTTACAAAACTTATCAAAGGCTTATTCGTTAAATCCACTTATCGAATAAAGCTTTGAATAGTTCCAGTTTTAGACTAGCGTGACTTAGAATTTTCTCAATTAAATATGATTGGTTTACCGAAGTATTTATAGATAAGAAACCTTATCGTATAGGTCTTCGATAAATGTCTTTTAGGAAACATATTTTCCTTTAATAGTTCTTTCTCATTTATCTAATAACTATCTTATCGATAAATGTTCTTTATGAAATCTTTTGAAATTCTTTCTCAATTAATTGTTATCATGAAAACATTAATATTTGAGTCTAACATTTTAGAGTAACTTTTGTTAAAGTACTAAATTGTTTGTGATTGATATTGTTATACATAGGGCCACTAGACTCGTGGCAATTATTCCTTCCTTTAGTGAGAGATAACAACTTTCTACTTGCTATACATACTAATGTCTTGCTTGTAAGTAGTTTTAGTTTGTTGAACTATTGGAATGCTTTGGAATTATGATAATATCTATAAAAATAAAATTGTCTTGTGGGATTTGTGTTTTAAAAAGGTCATTCTAGGAACTTATAATATCATGTTGAAATCTTAAGAAATTGTGATTTGGAAAATGAATATGGAATTGAAAATTGACCACTTGTTAAGTGTTGAGCACGATGCATATCATGGAAATTAGTGAGTAGATTATGTTTGTTACTTTCACGTGATGAGGCTTTCATTATTGCATGCTAGTTGGCTTTTGTCACACAGTTTAACAAGGGACTTGCCACAACAGTTTATCGAGTGGCTACGACACCCCACCTGTTTATCGAGGGAGAATAAACCCATGGTCCGTTCTTATACTTTATGGATTTTGGCCAATTTATAACACTTGATCGATTAACTCTTTGAGTAGCTAGTCATATGGTAGTTATCACTAGCTTATAGGTTCAGTCATAAGGTATAAGGCGGTTCAGTTGGTTTGATGGGAGGAATTCGGGTGGTTTATCAATTTTATTATATTATGATGATGTGTTATTTTCTATATATTGTACTTCGTTAAATGTCCTACTTGACACTTCATGAGCACACATTGATATGTATGATGAGTAGAATTACTGGTTACTAAAACGTTTATCTCATATCGTGGTTATTAATATTTTTTACGTGATAGTCTCGTGCTATGACTTCAAGAAAGGCTTCGGAAGCTTGATTATTTCTTCAATTTTATTAAAATCGCATAGGCTCTCACATTATTTTTGAAATATATGCATTTTAATTTAATTTTTAATATTATTAAGAATATTTCATAAAAGATTCTATAATTACTATTTTATTAATTTACATATTTATGGAAAAGTATAATATTTATAATATAAAATCAATCTACTCTATTATCTATATAGTTATAATATAAAATTTATAAAAAAAATAAGCAATTTATACTTTCTAAATAATTTGACTCATCTTATTATTTTTCTATCATATTTATTTTTCAATTAAGAAAAGTTCTTTTATAAAATTTATTAGAACCATGGCTATATTGTTATTGATTTATATTGTGAACAAAAGGTAATTAAATAATTAATAATAGTTATATTTGAGGATAATTTTACACTAAGCATTCTCCTTTCCGTCCCAATATCCCGAAGGCCCACAAAAATAACAGTTTCGATTTTTTTAAAAACAAAATGGCCAAATGGGATCTTCAAAACAACGAAGATGCAGACGTTGTCATCAGCGGAGCAAAGCTTCAACCTCCTTTCGTCCCTGTGTCCCGCAAGCCAAGCAAAACCTCGATCGAAAATATATAGTAAGGGAAAAACTTGCAATATAAAATATTTCTTTCTCCGATTTGAGCATGGAAACCATTGATAAAAACTATAGTGATCATTCAGATAACACTAAAGATCATGCCTATTTCCCCTTGATGGCCCCAAGATCATCACGGAATGATAAGAGACAATAGACGAGTAACAATCCAAAAAAAATAAAAAACCTCGTATGCTTCGATGTTATTGCCCCATGTAGGAATAAAACACTAAATAATAATTTAATAATTACATAAAAATCCATATAATAGAGTAGTAGTGGAAGATTTAATAAGAAATACTTCCATCTATAATCACTTGATTCCAAGCAGCTCATGATCAGATATAGAAAAAACTGAAAACAAAGAATATTGTCAGTGCAAAATAAATTAGGATTCTTCTTATTGGAAGATATACATAGTGATGGTCTGTTAATAGTTCTTACATCACAGAATCCTTAAGATGACTGAATAGATTATTATGCTGTATCACCCTAATTCAGTCACCTAATTTATAACTTCTCATCAACGCTAATAAAAGGTAATTTGGATTGATTGATAACTCTAAACTTGAGCCCGATCCAACTGACATAAGAACTTCAATAAGAAGATATTTTATTTAATATTAGGAAACTATAATATCATAAAGAGCAATAAATCATCTTGGTACATCAAAGCATAATCCTTGTATTAAATAATGATATATTCCATAATAATTTATAAAATATCTAACAAACCATCGGTTTTAAATCGACATAAAAAGTCTAAATTACTGTGTCACTGGATTCCATGTCCCCTTGAAAACTAATATTAAAGGGCTTTTCTATAGTACTGTTATAACATTTGAAGAGATCAGGAAAAAAAAGAATGAGAAGACAAAGCACAAGATAAGAGAAAATGTACATAAATTGCTTTCAACATGGTTTTGATTTGAACATTGAGTTCAATATTTATTATTCAAATTTAATTTGTAAGTTGTACATGGTATTAAAATTTAACTTGAATTGATCGGTCAAACTAGTAAACCACCGAATTAATTCTTTAATCAATCCAAACAAGAATTTTAGATGGGTCGATCGGATTGAATTTTATATATATTATCTTTTGTTGAGCCTAAAATGATGTCATTTTGAGTTAAAAAAATAGCAATATATTAAATTTTTCCTTTAGTAACTCTATTTTGCTAGATTATATGTAATTTTTACATAAATTATTCATTTTTTTGGATTAATGTCTGTTTTAATTTAAGTATTACATTTTTTAAAATTATATATGAATATTTTTATATATTTTAATTATTCGATCTAGTTTTGAGTACTATGTTTGTATATTTCTTTTTGTAGGTATGAGAGGATTGAGTAGGACATCCATTAATTTTCGTATAGAACTGAGTGAAGAGAATCTGTCTGTAGAAAAATGTGTACACGTTCATAGATTATAAATGAATAATGTGTGTGTCCAATTTTGCCGGCATTCCTAACAAATACAAAATGTAACTTTCATTGAACATTTCAATTTTTATTAAGGTTATATAAGATATGAAGAGCAGCACAAAGATCTAGTCATTATATATGTTCCTTTCTATATTCGTCCTCGTAAGCTGTACTTCATTCATCTCCAACTAATTTTGTAAAAATATATACTACGACAAAATAGACACGTAACCTCTTTTAGGGTTATCAGTTGATCCAAACTGGAGTTAAGGTCAGGTTTCAACTGGCCAAAAATTGTTATAACGTCCTTTTTTATTCAAATGATTCGAATCAAGGCCTTGTATGGTGTGTTGAGTAGCGTATATTACAAGCAAAAGTCTTAAAAGAGAGCCCATTCCAAATGTTAGTATTAGAGAGTAGTCTATTGCCAATCCATAAAAACACAAATGTTATGAGAGCACCAGTTTAAAGGACGAACCTAATTTCAAAGACTAGTATGTTGGATTAGAGAGCTTTTTAAATTTATAAATCACATTTTATTTATAAGGCTCTCTGAGACTCATGATAACTTCTTGCGATTTATTTATATATATTTATTAACCTTATTTGTATTATTATATGTTTGTTTCTCTCAAAAATCGGTGTCTTTCCTTGATTTTTTAAGATTGCTTCTGAGCTCTTCATGATACGTAAAGATCAAAACATAACAAAGACATGGATTAAAAACATGATTTTTTTAAAAAAAAGAGTATAATTGTAAAACTTTGTTGCTATGTGTAATAAAATAGTTAAGCTAAATTAGTCCTAAATTTGTTTGATACTTATTATCCAAATAAGACAACGTGTTTTTGGGCACGAATGCATGTGTTACATACATACAACTTCAAAACTGCAAGATGACAACACTGAATTCAAGATATGACCCAATACACGCCGCGTATGATTAAAATACAGGTACAAGTAATGTGTTAAATAGAATTGATCTATCGATTAAAAACAAAGAGAAAAGATAAAATTAAGGAAATATTAATCCGCAGTTTGTCTCAAGTCCTTATGATTTATTTTATTTTAATTGAACCCTTATAATTTAATATGTTATAGAAATTCATCATTGAGTCTAAAAACTGTTAATTTTATTCTACGTACTTTATGAAAATTTCTTTTGTTTCAGTTAATACCACATTAACACACGTGCATTTTTATAAATGACATTTTATGAAGACTAGAAATTAAAACTATCAATTTTAACAATAAGGGCCAATTGAAAAAAGAATTAACTATATGAACCTGATTTAATATTGAAGTAAAACATATGGACATGCATGTGGACTAATTTTTCCTAAAATTAAATATTTTAAATTTAATTTTTTTTCTTCTATTCAGTCATATGGTATCAGGTGAGATCGATTTAGATGTGAACATTTTCGAGCTCAATTAAAAATAGTTTTTTATTCACTCACAAGGTTTGAATGATATTAAATTCGTTCCACTAGCTCCAAATAAGATTTAATAACAAATGTACAACAATTGTATATAAGGTTTGCTTTTTCTATTGTTAACTCATTGGCATGAGGCTTAGTTAAGATAAAGAAGAGGCAAATTCTGATCCATACGAATCATTTGTCAAATAGATCTCTAACCATATATAAGATGAATAATATTAAATTATTATATAACATATAATGTAATTAAAAAATGAATGCATATTGGAAGCGGACAATGGAAAGAATGTTTTTATTTTTATAATGAATGCCAAATTTGTGGCTTGCATTTGGACAGTGCATGAAGCATATTACATGATCACCGAGTTAAACGAATTAAACTAATGCAAAAATAAATAAGGGAGTTCAAATAATCATAACCACCAAGCTTTTTGATACCTTTGATTTCAGACCAATTCTAAAATTTATATATTTGGTCGGCAAATATTGACAAGATTCATTCATGGATTCATGTGTGTATATATATATATATATATATATATATATATATATATATATGCAATTAATAAATAATAGAACAATAGTCAGATTTGGATAATCTCCAGAAATATTTTAATTTTCTCTCTAACTATTGTATCATTCTCATTCCTTAATATTTATCTTGCTGTCTAAATTAATTGTATTACTAATTGTGGTTAAGTTGAATGAAAAGAATTTGATATTTCTTAAGTAAATCTTGAGTCAATATTGTAAATAAAACTTACAACTGAAGGACTTTACCCGTTTAAAACCCAAAAATGGGATGCAAATTCTAATCACAGTAACACTAAATATTTATTAAAAGCACAAAAAAAAAACCACCCATTCATGAATGTAAAAGCTTATGAATAAATTAACATATCAATATAAAAAAACAAGCTGCACGTCTAAATTATGAATAGTAATATCCTTATACTAAATATATTATCTAACTGATTAATTTATAGAAAATAAGGTAATTAGGCTTGTTTGTTTCTGTTTTATGTTATGTTTTTATAAAATTGGTTTTAAAAAAAGTTTTGAAAGAAAAAAATATATGTACGGATAATTGTTCCAAAACAATTGTATTTGAAAAAAAGAATATAAAAGATTTTGAAATAGTTGTTCTTAAAATCAACTCGAAGAATTTAGAGAATATAAGAAACAAAATGGAGACGAACGGAGAGTCAAAGAGAACTAAGAAATGGCGTAGATGAGCATAAGAGACAGTGGGGATGGTGGCCATGAGTTAAAATGCAAATTAGGAAAAATAACAAAATAAAAACATGTAAAAGTTGTTTTGTGATTTTTTAAAACATATTTTATTTTTTTAACAAAACGCTTAATTAAAAACTTATAATAAAACAAGTTTTTTTTAAAAAAAACAAAAACTTGTTTCCAAAACAAGAAATCAAATAGGCTGCAGTTATTTGTCATTATTGTGTAAAAATGTGTCATTTTTTTAAAATACCACCAACTGGTATTGTTATAAGTGGAAGGAATTTTAGTCACTTAAACATAAAATTTTAAGTTTAAATTTGTGTGAATACATAAAATACTTTTAAGAAAGTTATCCCGAATTAAGCTTGACAATGGTTGAATCTGATCATATTAGATAGTCATATCATTTTTTTTAAAAAAAAAATCCCATTGTTTGCGGGTTTTTTGCTTGTACGTATGTGTTAGAGGAGTTAATATTCAATCTATTCATCAAATGAAACCTACCTTCTCAATCTAATGGTGAGTCACGCACACCGTTCTATTTACCACAATTTCTCCAGATACAAGCACTCAAGTATAAAGAAAATGAAGAACAACAAGAAAAAGAGAGAAAGAATGATTAAAGATAAGTAAATTATATTGAAGATAAATATGATATAGATAATATTACAACAGAAATTACAAAAGAATTCCGATGAAAAATGGAAGAAAACTATTGGAGTAACAATGGGCCTATTTGTTTTTCTTTTTAAAAACTATTTTTTAAGAAAATAGAAAAATAAAAAAGTATTTGCCAATTTACTTTTACTTAATTGTTTTCCAAAATAAAAAAAAAATTGAAATAGAAAACTAGGGACAATTTTTAGATGTTTTGTAAAATTGTTTTTTTTGTATTTGTATTTGTTTGTTTTAGAAAAGTGTACCATAATTGAAAAATAATTTCTTACTGCCACTAATGTTGCTTGCCACCGTTGCTAGTTGCCGGTGATTGCCACAGTCGACGATTGCCATTTAGGGTTGCCGACAACCACCTCTACTGCTGGCCATTAGCAACCACTATCGTCAACCTCCACCGATGACATCCATCATCAATGATTGCCAACGATTTTTTTTTTGTTTTTTGTTTCCCAAATTTATTTTTAAAAACTGTTTTGAGAAAAAAAAACAAAGCATAGAGAATAGAAACAAATTAACCAGGCCTAATAATTTTGCCAATCTATTGTTATTGAAAACAAACATGATGCGGATCTACTAGATGTTTGAGACTATGGATCTATTCTAAATGCGGATTTGCATTGATGTTGAGATAATTAGCAGGGATATTGGAGACAATATGAAACTGATTTGAGAGAGGATGTATCTATGCTTATTGGTTGGCCATCTTCCTGTTTCTTGCTTCCCTCTTCATAGACAAAGAGGTGGTAGTTTTTCTTTGGCACATGACTTGCGTTTTCCATGATTTGAAGTACACGGTTGCAATTTTCGCCCCAGAAACTTGCTCCACTTTCTCACCAAGTCACATTCAAGTCATTGTGTGGCATGATCAAGTAACTTCCCTTCCACCATAAGTTATATAATAAATATCATATAAAACTCTTTCAATGCCTAATTGGAGCTTGAGCTTCAAAGAGAGTTATAGATTTTACACTATTTTTTATTAAGTCTATTAAATGTGAGACCCAGGTATTAAGATAAACATTGAAATTAATAAGAGTAATGTGAAAAAATATATTAAATTAAGGAAAGCAAAAATTAATGTCTTATATATAAGATTCTTGTTGTCAAACTCACGAGTTAATTTGTTGACTTTACCATTTTTATGTTTTAAATTACAAAATCATATTAACTGGATCCTAAATTCATGTTAGTAGCAAACAAGTTGAATTCACAAGTTCACTTATTGAGTTTATTATTTTTATATTTCTAACTTATAAAATTATATCAACTCATTCTTAAATTAGTATTAAATTTTTCAATTTAATCATATTTAGTAATTTCATATATATATTTTATAAAATTTTTTATCGAGTATGATAAACTATGAATGTTTATAGATTCAATTTTAATTATTCAGATTTAAGATATATTTAAATTAATTTTTTGTTATTTTTTGTATATTAATTATTTTATTAAATACTTTTAATAATTATTTCTTAATAAAAATAAACTCTTATATATTTAAGATTTAAGTTTACGTCGTTATAATAAATTTGTTTAATTCGTCAGTTTAATAATCTTATATAAAACTTGAACAATCTCTCTACCACGTCTTGTATACTTAGGATTGAGAGTATATACCATTCATCGGTTTTGATAAAATGCAAGAAAAATTATTGTGTCTACATAACTAAAGGGCTCCCATAATAGTCCAAAATCAGGGATTGTGATATTAGTGTATCGTCTTTTTTGGTCATTTACATATGTCGTGTCGTCGTTTCGGATAATCCGACGGCCATGATCAAACAATAAATTTGAATTGAACACAAAATATAATTATATGTGTACGTGTGAACGACAATTCAATAATGTACTTCTGCAAAAGAAACAAACCGCTCTAAGTTATACAACGACAAATTAGTGAACGTGTTTGTGTTGTCTTTTGTCCTTTCTAATAATTCAAACATGAATTCATTTCGTGTTTTCACTACTAAAAACAAACTTATGTTAAAAGTGATAGTTTATAGTAATTTTATGAACGGAGTAAATTGTATAACTGTTGTAAGTATAACATTTAATAATGACTTTAAAACTATAGTTAAATGGTATATTTAAAATGGCAATTTTGATATTAAAACTACTGTTATAGTATAATACATTAACGATAATTATATTATTAACCACTGTCAATAAATACTTTTCCCACATCCATTAGTAGTCATTGTTTTATTTATAAGCTTTACATGGAGGTTTTCCTTAAAATCGCTGTGAAAAGTTTTTTTTTAATCATTTCTTTTATTTATCATTTTATACCACCCTGTATTTAGTATAGTCAAGATAGACTAATAAATTTTATACATCAAAGTATGAAGTCACTAATCCCAAAATTCAAATGGTCATATAATCATCTGAATTAGTAAACTTTCAATAAACCTATATGTCTGTATATCATATATAAAAGAAAAAAAATGGTTGAAGATGAATCCTAAACAAGTTAAAAGACAATTCTAGGCATCAAAATATTAACTGAAAATGTACTTCATTATATTTACAAAATAATAAGTAAAATGTAAAAACCAAGAATATTAATCATGTAATGAATTAAGTAATCAAATGGACATTTATTACAACAAAATAAACTAATTTCCTACTAGTTTGTATCTACCCAAATTCCTTCACAATAATTATCCATAACAGCATATTCATCATCTTCCAAATCAAACTTTGTTATTGTTATAGGTCGACCAATTGGAGCCTAATGGAAATATATTTATTTGCTAGATTGGTGACATAAAAAACTTGAATTGCTTGACTTGCTAAGATGAATTGCTCATCTAGGTATCCAACTCTCTAAAGATCGACTGAAAAGAATCAAATTTATCATTTATTTTGACAACATTACTATTAACCCACTTACATTTAAAGACTGGAACTTTAAACCTAGAGTAACTAACCTCCCATATCTCTTCAATCATTCCATAATATGGCATGGACACCAATGTTGACATTTTTTCTTTTGAACTAGAAAAATGCCTCGCTTCAGCCATAACCATAACCCTATTGTTTTGCATTATCTTTTGTCATCTTAGGCTTTTGTGTAAAAAGAGTAACTATTTATGCTATATCCTTCCCAATCCACAACCTCAAAATGAGGCCCTGTAGCTAGCCTTTGTATTATCTCAGAAGGATTGTTATCTTTTAACACTTCTTACTTGAACAATTCTACAAAAGACCTATTGTGCTCATTAGCTAGTTGTATATCACTCTTTCTTGGGTTCATGTTCTTGAACATATTCTTGTGAGTATCCAAGTATGGTAGAACTTCATCTTTATTGTTTAGAATATAAATTTGTCCTTGCATCACCAACTTGCAAGACATACACTTCATTTTGGCACCACGAGTTCCCTTACCTTTTCTCCTCAGTAATGTCGAGATTGAGGAAGTCCAATTGCCTTTACTCCAGCAAGATATGAGTTATAAAACACAACTGCCTCCTCAGCTATATCCCTCTAAACAATTAATGACTCTGGTTGATAATGATTTTTAGAATACCCTTTAAGAATTTTCATGTATCTCTCAAACGGGTACATCCACCTCAAACACACAAGGTTATAAAGTCTAATCTCACATACTAGGAGAGGAATCAAATGGACCATGATATCAAAAAATGCTAGAGGGAAGTGCATCTCCAATTGGGAAAAGATAATGTAACCTTCGTTCTTTAATTCATCTAACTCAATAGGATCAATCACTTTACTGCAAACAACATTGAAGAACATACAAAGTCTAATAATAGTGCTCCTCACATTATCTTTCATAATACCTCGAATAGCCATTGGTAGTAATTTTTGTATTTACATGTGGCAATTGTGAGACTTTATACGCGTTATCTTTAAATATTACATTGATACAAACTTCCTAAAATTTGATGAATACCCTTGTGGCATCTTAATACCATGTAAACACTCACATAGGCTTATTTTTGTTATATTTGGATAACATGTGTATCATTTAGTACAAATAAACTATCTTACTACCCTATCTTTATTGTGGATGTAGAGGTGCTCTTATTCCCATTTCAGCTAAGTCTCATCTAGCATTGACCCCATCCTTACTCTTTTCACTAATATGCAAGAGTGTACCAATAAAGCTCTCACACACATTCTTCTCCACTTGCATAAAATCTAGACTATGTTTTACTTAAAGACTCCTCCAATATGGAAGATCAAATAAGATTGATATCTTTTTCCATATATTCCTTTCAAGTTCTTTCTTCTTATTACTTTTATCCAAGTTAACATGAACATCCTGCAAATATTGATACACTTATTCTCCAGTTAAAGGAACATGAGCTATTTCATATTCCTATAAGCCATTAAATGCCTTCTTTAACCTACTGTAAGGGTGGTGTCAACTAATAAACCTTATATGGGAAAGGTATACTGTCTTTCCTCTATACCTTATTTGCATGTAGTTAGTGCCTTCTTCATATATGAGATATGCTTTATGCCCCTTAACACTATAGCCTGACAAGGAGGAAGTAATTTATCGTGGTAAAGATCATGGCATAGAGTTTAAAGGTCTCTTGTTTGTATGCATCAAAGACATCAACACTGTCCTCCCATAGTTTCTTTAAATCATCAATCAAAAGTGCCGAGTACACATCTATATCATTTATCGACTGTTTTGGCCATGAGATCATTATAGACAACATGATGTAATTTTGTTTCTTACACAATGAATGAGGCAAGTTGTAAATCATATAGAGAACTAGCTAAGCACTATATGTCCTATTGAGATTACCATATAGATTGATTCTACCCATACATAGCCCAAGCTGAAGATTTATGGGCTCAGAACCAAATTAGGGAATTTTTTTTATCTATTGTCTTCCATTGAGGAGAGTCAGCTGGGTGATGAAGCTATCCATCATTTATTTTTCCATTGGAATGCCATCTCAAGTTCTTTGCATCTATAGTGCTAGCAAACAAATGTTTAAAATGTAGTATTAGTGGAAGATACCACAACACCTTCGAAGGAGAGCCTTTGGTAATCTTATTATAATCATCACCATCTTTCTTCACTTTGTATCTTGAAGTACCATATTTAGGGCACTTATTCAATCATTCATACTCATTTATGTACAATATGTAGTCGTTAGGGCATGCATATATCTTCTTATATGACAAACCCAGTGGATACAACCTCGTACATTGATTTTGGTAGTGTATTGCCTATAGGAAGGGCACCACTCAACAATTTGATCAATTATGTCAAACTAGAATTGGTCCAACTATTTCTCGATTTTAAATTAATCAATCACAACACAAATTTTAACCTTGTGTACTTATATTTACTCCCCTAGTACAATGGTGTCTCGGCATCATTTAGCAAACTTTCATGTATAAGAGAGTACTTTGGATAGGATTCAGCTCCAATATCATGAAACATATCTGAAATTCTATCCACAAAGTTATCATTCACAACTTCCTCACACAAAGGAGTCCTCTTAATCTCACCATGCCAAATCCAATTTGTATATCTTAAACTTATCCCATAACATATAAGATGCTCTCTTATATCAGGAATAGACAATATGTTACAATTTAAATAGTTGACACAAGGACAGAAGAACAATCCATCCATTTTCTTCAAAGCATTCCTATAAGCAAATTCAAGAAACCTTTCTACCCCATATTCATATTCCTTAGTAGTTCTCTTAGCTTTCATCCAACTATGATATATTATTCTCTTAAATGTAAACAATCTTAAATGGTAACCAAATCTATAAAATAGGAAATAAATAGGAATCGATATTTTTTTTAAGCCAGTTAACAAACATATAACATAACATAACAATTGACAAAAACACAAACATATTTAGAAAATTTGAAATACGCACCCACAAACAAATAGGAACCAATGTAACAAACTAAAACTACAAAGATCATATTTTCAATACAAGGATGATAGCCTATAAGATGTATTAAAGCTTATAAACAACAAACATCCGAAGCAACAAGAAAAATGTGCAAATAACAAAGTTAAACAATGACTTATGGCATTAACGAAGTAGAATGATGACAGAGTCGATAAAGAATGACTTTATAGGCAGAGATAGATGTCAAAACTAGGAGGAAAATACCAAGAAATGACATTTGCCCAAGTCAGTTGTTATTCACTACATCAACATAACACACAAGGTTATGAAAAAGTGAAATTGAAACTGTACACCACTTTTGCAAAAGTTTACACTATAGTTTTACACTAAATCGCTGTAAAATTAAGTTTTAATGGTGGTTCTTAGTTGAACCGCCATTAAATTTTTATACAAAACTATCATTATAAAATTTTACAAATACGACTTATTTACAAATATGCTACCACCTTTTTTTATGACATTTTTTCCTTTAACCACCATGAGGTAGCTCGTGATAAGTGTTTTTTTAGTATTGCTTGTCTCGTAATTATAAAGAGAACAGTATATATTATAGTAACATTGTACTATTAATAACTTAATTATTTTTCATAAACTAGGTGTAAAATTGATTTAGTGAATTGATCACTCGTTGGTTATTCAATGAATAAAAGGGAATGCATATAAGAGAGTCAGTAAAGAAATTTATAAAGGGATCTGAAATATAATTCTTATTATTTTTTTAATTTTAAATATTAATCTCCTTACCACTAGGCGTTAGTCCTAGACTTAGTGAAAAGGATTTTGGTTGCTTAAACACAAGGTATCAAGTTGAGTCTGTGTGGATGTAGAAAAATGTGTATAGAAAAACTACAACCAATTAGGTTCTCGATAATGCTCAAATATGATAGTCATAATAACACTATAAACAAAATATTAATCTCCCTCAAAACTTGTCACACTACTAGAAAAATACTTATAAGTGCTGGATATTACTTAACTCTTTTAATAAAAGGTATGTTTAAGGTCCAATTTTGTTCTATAAGCTTTTGCTTAGTAACTGTGTGTATCTCAAAATTTTTAAGCTCATTATGGAAGTACGTATCTTGGATTAATATCACTCCAAAAGTATTAAAAAATGAGCAAAATACTCTAATTGTTAAAATGTTTAACTTGAATTATTAACATTTTTAACAATAGGGATAAAATTGCCCCTTTATTTTAAACAATTTTGTGGTAATATTAATAAGAAAAAAATTCCAAATATCCTCAACCTACCTCAAAACTTTCAACACAAAGTTGTATCTTAATAATCATTTAATAACTGTTGTCTCTTGTAATTAATGGTAATATGAGTTTTCAACCTATAGTCAAATATCTTATATATATTATGTTTCTGTTATAAATATTTTCGCATATGTGGATGTCCATAAAACTTATACCTCTTGGGATTCCTCTTAGGATTCCTTCTTTCCTTTATGCCATAAAACTATAACTTCCTCAACGAATGACTTGAGAGGGATTTCTTATGGTTAATGACATTTTATTCCTCTTTAATCTTTTGTAATCTTATGTTTAGTCTTTAATGGGTGTGACCTATAAATAGTGGCTATGTAGAAGGCATTTGGACAAGTGAATATACAAGCATATAAGGAATTCTCTCTTATCCTTCCATTTCTCTCATCTCAAAATCCTTGTCTTATTATTCTTTCTACTCTCTCACTTTCTTATTTTTATAACACGTTATCAGCACGACATTGCTCTAAAAAATTTAAGTTTGATCCATGGCTAATATGACGAAACTCAAGTTTACTGCTTTTGATATCTCGGGAAAAAATTATTTGTCTTGGGTTTTAGATGCTGAAATCCACTTAGATGCCAAAGGTTTAGGGAATACTATTTTACCTAGAAATGAAGCAAGCAATCAAGACAAGGCTAAGGCCATGATTTTCCTTCATCACCATTTACATGAAGGGCTAAAAGTTGAATACCTAATGGTGAAAGATCCATTAGAATTGTGTAACAATTTAAAAGAACGATAGATCACCAAAAGACGGTAATCTTGCCCAAAGCTCGTTATGAATGGCTGCATTTGAGGCTGCAAGACTTTAAATCTATATCTGAATATAATTCATCTGTTTTTAAAATAAGTTCTCAACTGAAATTGTGTGGTGAGAAAATAACAGATGAGGACTTATTAAAAAAAACTTTTTTAACCTTTCATGCTTCAAATGTGCTCCTGCAGCAGCAATACCATGAAAAAGGTTTTAAAAGGTATTCTGAACTAATCTCATGTCTTCTCATGGCTGAACAAAATAATGAGTTGTTAATGAAAAATTATGAGATCCGTCCCACTGGATCAGCTCCATTCCTTGAAGCGAATGTGACTGAGCGCACTGATTTTTATGCCCGTGGTCGTGGCCGTGGTAAGGAATGTGGCAATTACCGTCATCATGGTGGTGGAAGTAATTATAATCCAAATACCCACCAAAAGAAGAAATATAATGAATGGCAGAAAAAAGACAAGGGTGGTCCCTCAAAAATTATGGAAAATTTATGTTATAGGTGTGGGATGAAAGGGCATTGGTCGCGTACCTGTCGTACGCTTGAGCATCTAGCAAAGCTTTATCAATCCTCCATAAAAAAGAATTCAAAGAACATGGAAGCAAATATGACTTCCCAAGATGATGATGTTCAGGCAAATTTTGCATACAAGAATGATGATACCAATGAGCTATATGATGACCTTGATGCTATGGCACACTTAGAAGTGGTTGATTTCTTTGAGAATCATGATTAGAGAAATAAACTTAGTTTATGTTTTATCTATATTTTATCTTAATTTAGTTATGCTTTATGCTTTATTTATGTTTACTTTTATTTTCTTCTTTTAAGAGTATTATTGCTAATAATATATTTTGATAATTTATTTTCTTTTGATGAAGAATATGGATGTTCCTCTCTCTTTTATTGGGCACAAGAATGAAGATATATGTCTTATAGATAGTACTACAACACATACCATACTCAAAGATAAAAAATATCTTTCTCATTTGACAATGAATGGTGCAAGCATCAATACTATAGCGGGTAATACAAAACAAATTGAAGGCTCCGGAAGAGCAATGATAATATTACCCAAAGGGACAAATTTTATAATTAATGATGCTTTATATTCCTCTAAGTCTCAAAGAAATTTGTTAAGTTTTAAAGATATCCGCCGAAATGGGTATCATATTGAGACTATAGATGAGAAAAATATTGAATATCTATATATTACAATTGTTAGACATGGAGAAAAAGTGTTCTTGAAAAAGTACCTGCATTATCTTCTGGTTTGTACTATATAAATATTGGTATAATTGAAACAAATGCTACAATAAACCAGAAGTTTACTGATAAAAATACATTCATTATTTGGCATGACCGGTTAGGCCATCCCGGATCAAATATGATGCGAAGGATTATTGAAAATTCACATGGACATCCATTGAAGAGCCAGGAGATTCTTCAATTTAAAGATTTTTCATGTGTTGCTTGTTCTCAAGGCAAACTAATTACAAGACCTTCATTAACAAAAGTTAGGGTAGAATCCCCTGCATTTCTAGAACGTATCCAAGGGGATATATGTGGACCTATTCATCCATCATGTGGACCATTTAGATATTTTATAGTTTTAATAGATGCATCTACAAGATGGTCACATGTGTGCTTGTTATCTACACGTAATTTAGCATTTGCTAGATTACTTGCTCAAATAATTTGATTAAGAGCATAATTTCCAGAATATGCAATTAAGACAATTCGTCTTGATAATGTGAGTGAGTTTTCATTGTAAAAGTTTAATTATTATTGCATGGCAACTGGAATAACAGTAGAGAAATCTGTTGCTCATGTTCACACTCAAAATGGTTTAGCAGAATCATTAATTAAATGCCTCCAATTGATTGCTAGACCAATACTTATGAGAACAAAACTTCCCATTTCAGCTTGGGGACATGCAATTTTACATGCATCAACAATTATACGCATTAGGCCAACAAGTTATCATAAATTCTCCCCATTACAATTGGCTTTTGGTCAGGAGCCAAATATTTCTCATCTTAGAATTTTTGGATGTGCGGTATTTGTCCCAATTGCTCCACCACAACGCATAAAGATGGGACCTCAGAGAAGGTTAGGAATATATGTTGGTTATGAATCTCCTACTATAATCAAGTATTTAGAACCGTTAACAGGAGATTTATTTATGGCACGTTTCGATGATTGTCATTTTGATGAGACAAATTTTCCAACATTAGGGGGAGATAATAAGCAGCTGGATAAAGAAATCACATGGAAAGCATTATCATTGTCTCATTTAGATCCTCAAACACAAATATGTGAACTTGAAGTTCAAAAAATAATTCATTTGCAAAATATTACAAATCAACTGCCAGATGCATTTACTGACTCCAAGAGAATTATTAAATCTCATATTCCAGCTAAAAATACTCTAATTCAAATTGATGTCCCAGCAGGACAAACAGCAAGTGCAAATGAAATTAAACCACGTTTGAAGCGTGATAAACCAATCAGTTCCAAAGATAAAAATCTTAGAAAGAAAAGAGTAAACAATCTGTTGGAAATCGTGCCTTAGGGGCCAATCATTGTCTTATGAACATTATTGATTTATGAATTTATTAATTGAGTTATCATATTATTTGCATGTTTACTATGATGATCATCCTTGGATAATTCATGATATTATCCTAAATGTCCCTGGTCAATCATCTATGCGGGAGCACAGATGAAATAAGACCAGTATGACTTTGAAGATGTATAGAGATATAAATCAAAGTCATAAGCACATGTAAGAGTACAAGGTGCTGGACCAATCCGCTATGAGAGAACTGCATGGGTAACGTCATAAGCTTCTCTCATATACAAACCATGTCAATACGCCCTTTGACCTGAGATCATCATGGATTCCTACATGACAAAACACTCAGCTTTGACCTAGTCAAAAGTCACTTTTGACCGAGTGATCATAAAGACTATGTTCGGCCTTAGTGGTTTTTCATGCGGAGGAATGTGAATGGTCAAGATGGAATTTGTCCCTCACATTCGTAGAGAGATATTACTGGGCCCCTCGATGAGTGAGTCTGAGAAATGTATGGCCATACTGTAATGGAAAGGTAGTTCCATTTCTATAGTCAGACTACTCAGGGATCGAGAAAGTAACGGTCAGGAATAGGAGGATGACATTATCCATGCCTCATCTATGACCAAAATATCGCGTGACAGAAGGGACATGATATAGTTGTATAAAAGGTTACATCGTTTATCGATCCTCATATGATTTGGGTAGTTGTTATGTCTTGCTAGAGACCGCTTGCGACTTGTGGGCTAGTATAGCAAATGGCCCACTGCCAACTTCATATGGGCCTACAGGGTCACACACAAAATAGCCCAACACGAGCTATGATGTCCAGATTCAATGAATAATCCAGGATAGATATATATATATTTATTTATATTTATATTCGTATATATATATAAATTCGTATATATACATTATATGTATATATGAGATTTAATTTATAAGGATAAATTAAATCTCTATCACGTTTGAAATTCGAAATTCAAATTGATAGGATATCTCATATAAGAGATATTTATAAGATTTAATTTATAAGGATAAATTAAATCTCTATCATGTTTGAAATTCGAAATTCAAATTGATAGGATATCTCATATAAGAGATATTTATAAGATTTAATTTATAAGGATAAATTAAATCTCTATCACGTTTGAAATTCGAAATTCAAATTGATAGGATATCTCATATAAGAGATATTTATAAGATTTAATTTATAAGGATAAATTAAATCTCTATCACGTTTGAAATTTGAAATTCAAATTGATAGGATATCTCAAATTTGATTTATGAGAATAAATCAAAAATAGTTCAGTCTCATCTTTATTTAAAATTAAATAAATGGGTAATTAAATCTGTGGGACAGATTTGATATTATTTATTTAATTAGTTTCTTATAAAATTATACAATATATGATATTGTATTAATTTTGGAATTAATATAAGATTAACTCCAAAAATCCAATTCGGTTGACAGAGAAAAACGCATAGCATCCTATATATCTGATTTTAGGAGCTGCGTTTTGTATAGAGAAACATATAGAACATAGAAAGGCCGAAGGGGACTCTGCAAAAGGTTTGCAGATAAGAAACTGCCGAAATAGAGACGGAGAGGACGAACTCTTGAGAAAGCCCTGGAGGGACAAGAGACGCTAGCACGTCGTTCGTGGTTGGAACGCTGTTCGTGTGGATACCAGTAGAGGAAGCCGACCTGAGTCGTCAACTTCTTGTGATCAGAAAGGGAGCACGAGCCGCAAAGAGAAGCTGTGAACGTCGTGACTGAAAGCTGTGGAAGTCGCTGAGACACACTAAGGGTAATACTTCTTCCCACTTGACTTAAACACATACGGTAGATCCTGGCAAGGAATGGAAAAAATTTTAAATTAATTTCCGCTGCGTGTCTTCCAATTCCTTACACAATCAAGATGGTCAAATTGAGGAGGCTGGTCTTATAGGAGATACCCAGGATATAACAAATCAAAAGACCCCAGAAAAGGTTCAGGTACCTAAAAATAATGAAGAGATCTCGATAAGTTATGTCAATACGGGAAAAAGGTGGAACCGAGAAAATATAGTCATCGACGATATTTTTTCATACAATGTTGCTGTTGAAATAACTAATCAAAGTGAGGATCTTGAACCTAGGTTAGTTGAAGAATGTAGACATAGAAATGATTGGCCAAAATGGAAAGACACAATTCAAGCAGAATTGAATTCACTTTCAAAACGTGAAGTTTTTGGACCTATAGTCCAAACACCAAATGGTGTTAAACCAGTTGGATATAGATGGGTTTTTGTGCGAAAACGAAATAAGAAAAATGAGGTTGTTAGATATAAAGCACAACTTATGGCACAAGGCTTTTCGCAAAGACCTGGCATTGGTTATGAAGAAACATATTCTCCTATGGTGGATACAATTACTTTCAGATATCTAATCAGTCTCGCAGTGCATGAAAGACTTGATAGGCGTCTAATGGATGTTGTTACAGCATACTTATATGGTTCTTTAGATACTGAAATTTATATGAAAATCCCTGAAGGATTTAAATTGCCTGAAGCATATAAGAATAAATCCTTATACAGATTAAAACAATCTGGAAGAATGTGATATAACCGTCTAAGTGAATATTTGTTGAAAGAAGGCTATAAAAATTATTCAATTAGCCCATGTGTTTTTATAAAAAGGAACATATCATAATTTGTTATAATTGCTGTCTATGTGGATGACTTGAATATAATTGGAACTCTTGAAGAGCTTCAAAAAGCAGTGGATTGTTTAAAGAAAGAATTTGAAATGAAAGATCTTGGAAAAATAAAGTTTTGTCTCGGTTTACAAATCGAGCACTTAACAAATGGAGTATTTCTTCATCAATCAGCTTATATTGAAAAAATATTAAAGCAATTTTATATGGATAAAGCACATCCATTAACTACTCCAATGGTTGTGAGAACGCTAGTTAAAGAAAAAGATCATTTTCTCCCTCAAGAGGAAAATGAAGAACTTCTTGGTCCAGAAGTACCATATCTTAGTGCTATAGGGGCACTAATATATCTTGCCAATTCAACACGACCTGATATTGTTGGAAATCGTGCCCTAAGGGCCAATCATTGTCTTATGAACATTATTGATTTATGAATTTATTAATTGAATTATCATATTATTTGCATGTTTACTATGATGACCATCCTTGAATAATTCATGATATTATCCTAAATGTCCCTGGTCGATCATCTATGTGGGAGCACAGATGAAATAAGACCAGTATGACTTTGAAGATGTATAGAGATATAAATCAAAGTCATAAGCACATGTAAGAGTACAGGGTGTTGGACCGACCCGCTATGAGAGAACTGCATGGATAACGTCATAAGCTTCTCTCATATACAAACCATGTCAATATGCCCTTTGACCTGAGATCATCATGGATTCCTACATGACAAAATGCTCAGCTTTGACCTAGTCAAAAGTCACTTTTGACCGAGTGATCATAAAGACTATGTTCGGGCTTAGTGGTTTTTCATGCGGAGGAATATGAATGGTCAAGATGGAATTTGTCCCTCACATTCGTGGAGAGATATTACTGGGCCCCTCGATGAGTGAGTCTGAGAAATGTATGGCCATACTGTAATGGAAAGGTAGTTCCATTTCTATAGTCAGACTACTCAGGGATCGAGAAAGTAACGGTCAAGAATAGGAGGATGACATTATCCATGCCTCATCCATGACCAAAATATCGCGTGACAGAAGGGACATGATATGGTTGTATAAAAGGTTACATCGTTTATCGATCCTCATATGATTTGGGTAGTTGTTATGTCTTGCTAGAGACCGCTTGTGACTTGTGGGCTAGTATAGCAAATGGCCCACTGCCAACTTCATATGGGCCTACAGGGTCGCACACAAAATAGCCCAACACGAGTTATGATGTCCAGATTCATTGAATCTAAGACGTGTCTAGATTCAATGAATGATCCAGGGTGGATATATATATTTATTTATATTTATATTCGTATATATATAAATTCGTATATATATTATATATATGAGATATATGAGATTTAATTTATAAGGATAAATTAAATCTCTATCACGTTTGAAATTCGAAATTCAAATTGATAGGATATCTCATATAAGAGATATTTATAAGATTTAATTTATAAGGATAAATTAAATCTCTATCACGTTTGAAATTCAAAATTCAAATTGATAGGATATCTCATATAAGAGATATTTATAAGATTTAATTTATAAGGATAAATTAAATCCCTATCACGTTTGAATTTGAAATTCAAATTGATAGGATATCTCAAATTTGATTTATGGGAATAAATCAAATATAACTCAGTCTCATCTTTATTTAAAGTTAAATAAATAGGTAATTAAATCTGTGGGACGGATTTAATATTATTTTATTTAATTAGTTTCTTATAAAATTATACAATATATGATATTGTATCAATTCGGAATTAATATAAGATTAACTCCAAAATCCAATTAGGTTAAGTGAAAAAAAAACGCATAGCATCCTCTATATCTGATTGGAGGAGCTACGTTTGAAAATAATACAGAACACAAAAGGCCGAACGGAATCTGCAAAAGGTTTGCAGACAAGAAACTGCCGAAATAGAGACGGAGACTTGTGAAAGCCTTGGAGGGACAGGAGATGCTAGCACGTCGTTCGTGGTTGGAACGCTGTTCGTGTGGATACCAGTAGAGGAAGCCGACCTGAGGCGTCGACTTCTTGTGATCGGAAAGAGACCACTGTCCGCGGAGAGAATCTGTGAAGGTCGCTGAGGAACACTCCGTCGATTTCTTGCGATCAGAAAGAGATCACCACCCACGTAGAGAAGCCGTGAAATTCGCTGAGCAACACTAAGGGTAATGATTCTTTCCACTTGACTTAAACACATACGGCAGATCCTGGCAAGGAATGGAAAATTTTAAAGTTTATTTCCGCTGCGTGTCTTCTAATTCCTTACAGATATTGCATTTGCTGTGAGTTTATTGGCAAGATTTAGTTCTTCTCCAACAAGAAGACATTGGAATGGAGTTAAACATATATTTTGATACCTTCGAGGGACAATTGATATGGGATTATTTTATTTTAATGAATCCGGATCACAATTGATTGGTTATGCAGATGCAGGATTTTTATCAGATCCACATAAAGGTAGATCTCAGACAGGATATTTATTTACTTATGGAGGTACAGCTATATCTTGGTGTTCGATAAAACAAACTTTATCAGCTACCTCATCAAATCATGCAGAAATCATTGCAGTTCATGAAGCAAGTCGAGAATGTGTTTAGCTAAGGTTAGTAATCCAACATATCCAAAGAATGAGTGGTCTACTTCCAGAACAAGAGATTCCAACAGTATTATATGAAGATAATACAGCATGCATAGCTCAATTGAAAGGAGGATATATCAAAGGAGATAGAACAAAACATATTTCTCCAAAATTCTTTTTCACTCATGATCTTATGAAGAATGGTGATATAGATGTTCAGCAAATTCGATCATGTGACAACCTTGCAGATTTGTTTACCAAGACTCTACCAACTAAGCCATTTGAGAAGTTAGTGTATGGTATTAGAATGCGTAGATTCAAAGACATAAATTGACAACGTCATCAGGGGGAGTAAACAAGTACTTGATGTACTCTTCATTTTAAGGATTTTGTTTTTCATTGGGTTTTCCTGAAAAAGTTTTTGATAAGGTAACCTAAATAAATATTGTATACTCTTTTTCCTTCACTAGATTTTTGTCCCAATGGGTTTTTCCTAGTAAGGTTTTAATGAGGCATAATATCTATCATGGACATCCAAGGGGGAGTGTTATAAATATTCTTGCATATGTGGATGTCTATAAAACTTATACCTCTTGGGATTCCTCTTAGGATTCATTCTTCCCTTTATACCATAAAACTATAACTTCCTCAATGAATGACTTGAAAGGGGTTTCTTATAGTTAATGGCATTTTATTCCTCTTTAATCTTTTGTAACCTTATGTTTAGTCTTTAATAGGTGTGGCCTATAAATAGTGGCTATGTAGAAGGTATTTGGACAAGTGAATATATAATCATATAAGGAATTCTCTCTTGTCCTTCCATTTCTCTCATCTCAAAATCCTTGTCTTGTTATTCTTTCTACTTTCTCACTTTCTTATTTTTATAACAGTTTCAAACTTGAACCAGGATGTTATACTCTCCCCCCACACACAAACTCCATATCTACTTGATAATAAAATTTAGAAAATATTATTAAAAAAAAAGTATGGGCTGGGTAACCAGGCGGCTACAATCAGTTTTGTGGCTTACATTCTATGAACTTCATACGTACATCGTACATATCGAATTTTGTTCCATAACTACGTGTGTGTAACATATTTTCCTCAATTGATTAACCCTCTCTTTGGATAAGACAAAAATTAGGGAAGAAAGACTAGAAGGAAGATTTTTTAAAAAATAGTAAAACTTTTTTATCATTTTATGAAAAAAAAATTCATAGTATTTTATTAACTTTATTTTTCTCTTACTTTTTTCTCTATCCAAATATAGTTTAAAACAAACCCTCTACTATCTTTTACGATTAGAAGGAGAGGGAGTACTATTTAATTTTTTTTTTTGTGTGCGTTATAGAGAGAGACTTGAGATATTTAGAATATATATATATATATATAAAGTGACTAGCATATAATAACTTAAAAAAACTAGGGGAGCTATTTTAATTACAAGTATCTATATTTTTTTTAATTTTTAATTTGACAACTGTTCCTTTTTTAACTTAATTAAAATATTTAATTTTATAATATTAACACAATTAATCTCTATACTTAGGAAATAGCCCAAAAGGCCAATGGATGATTTAATTATAAGAGTTAACGGGTTACAGAATAAAATTAAAGTATTTAATTAACCTAGAAAATATGTATAAGTATCAAATTAAAAATTAAATAAAGAATAGGTACCTATACAAAAATTCCCAAAAAATAACTGTGTGGTTAGCTAATAGATAATTCATTAGTGGTGGATATATATTTAATTTTGGTTGCAGTTAATTTCATGTCGATCGACAAGTATAATTCACATGGAAATCATGATATAGACTACGTAATTAAGTTCAACAAAACATGCAACATTTTCAAATCGATGATACGTAGGAACTGCACATTCTTAATTCACTGTACAAATGGAATCTTGACTAATTATGTTTAGCACATTGAGCCGAAAGCAATAAAGTTGTTGGGATCTCATGTGTGGGTAGGCTTGCTTATTTTGATATCGTGAGCAGTCTCACGTCAGATAAATTTGAGGTAGAAGAGGTATGCACGTGAAAAGACTCGTATACATACTATCTTAATATTTTGGATTGAAGAAAATAATAAAGCTAATAGAGAAAACATACCGGGTCAGATCAAGGGCATACTTTTAAAATTCTGACAATCAATCTACCGATTCTCACATATAGTTTTGACTCCTAAAGTTTAAATTTGAGTGACACAGCATAGCACCACAAGAGAGAGAAAGAGAAAAGAGACAAAAAAAACTCAATAGTTGAGATAAGAAACAAGTGAGGGAGTTACTCCCTATTTAATTGTTGAAGTTAAGCATATAGATGAAAAAATGGTAACTGTTGTCTTATACTTTAAAAATGACAATAAATAGGAAACTTTTTCTTGAAATATGGCAATTAGTAAAAAAAGAACAATGAGATAAAAAACAATTCAAGTATGAGTTTCGAAGTAATTTTAATATTTTATAGTGAATCTGACTTATAATTAGCTACACTCCTTAAACTATTGTAATGATATTTATTACTTCTAATTTTTCTACGTTTATCATTGAATGAAAAAATTATTTTCTATAACTAAATGTTAAAAGACCATAAGATCATCGTTTGGTATAGTAGATAAGGCTTGATTGTAAAAAATAATACAAAACATTATAGATTTATCACTGGTCGGGGAAACTTATGTATTGTGTTAATTTATACATTACGATTTTCATAATTATTAATCAAATAATGGATAATTTAATCAGACCTAAGAAAATTGATTTAGACATGATCAAACTTTAATGTATCAGCATATCTTTGTATTTAAAAAAAAAAAAACTTCCCTCTCGTAGCTTTTATCTTTTCTTTTCCACCTATAATCTTCTTTAGTTTTACTTCTTTTTATTTTCCTTTTTGTTTTTATGGCAAACCTGTAACCTTCCTTAGTTCGTTTCTTTATTTAGGTTCCATATGTAAAATGCTTCCTCAAACAATGCATTAGTTGTTTTTTATGTTTGGATAAAACCTAATAACTTATTTCCCATAATAAAACCACGAAGTGCATGTAAGCATGAAAAAACAAACAAACAAATAATAGATTTTAACTGCTTTTTGTTCAATTTTATGAAAAAGGTACACAAAATGTATTTTTATTTCAATTGATTAATTTAACTGGAAGGATTAATATTTTATTATTTTTAATTTTTATTTAAATCATTATAATTTTTTGAATTAAAAGTATTATTGTATTATATTATTAACTTAAAAAATAAAACTTAATTAAAAATAATAGTATTTCAAATGTAGGTTTGACAACTTATTCAAAAATCAAATGAGATGAATATCATATATTTTAAAGATAAAAATATACCTTTCATCATTTAACTTTATATTAGGTTTTATTTTAATTTTATAATTTTATAAAGTATATTTTAGGGAAGCAGATACTCTCTTTTTCTTTTCTTCTTTTTTCCTTCTACGGATCTTATCTATACTCTTAGATCAAAAAAATAAATAGTTCAGATTTATTATTTTATAGAATTAATATTATACTATCTTATAAATTAATTTTTTAAAGTCTTTGTACTACATATATAAATTGTATAGGTCGCATTTTAACACTTTAAATTTATTTATTTATATTTATAATAATAATTTTATAAAGTATTAAATGTCAACCATCTACTTTTCATCCAATAGTGGATATGAGTTTCTAAACAGAGAAGGAGAAAAAAAAAAAGAAAGGAGAGAAATCCAATCTATTTTTTAGTCTTCTAACTTAAACATCATTAGTTTAATTGATAAAAAATAATTATATTAAAATTTTAAATATTGACAAAATATTTATGAATACTAATATATTATGTTTAATTTTTTAAAACAACAATAGTTAACACAAAAAATATCAACTTTTGATGCTAATAAAATTTGTGTTAGAGGACTAAAAGTTACCTTATAAAATTAAAGAATTAAATTAAAATCTTCTATAAAGTTTAAAGATTAGACGTATATTTTTATTTATTTAACCGTGTAATGTAATTATTGGTGTATTTATGCCCTCTCGTAATTATGTCATGGTCAATGGATTCTTTTTAATTTTTAATTTTTTAAATTATTGTAAAGTATTATTTATAAGATGATGTAGAGAGGATTTATTAAAAAAAAATCATTATACCTTCGGAATCTAGGACATCATTTGCTTCATTATTAGGGTACATATGCAAAATACTTCTTTTTTTTTATAAAGTAAATATGCAATATTCTTAATGTAATGTATATGACCCAAAATCTTAATTAATTAGTTAAAAATGACACAAAATGCATGCATCAAACAATGAAACATGCATCAAAGGAATATTCAATTTATTGATGGGTCATCATCTATCTCCCTCATAATCAAATTTCTAAATATAGTCTATACCTAAGAAAGAATAATTAGCTTCGGTCTCTTAATTAATTTTTCATAAATACAAATCCTTAACTAATTAAAATTCATGCTAGTAGTAAATCCAAGTCTTCCTCATCCTTCTCTCTATTTCCATCTTCTTCTTCCTCGTTGTCGTCTTCATCTCCACTGGAATCCGATGACGTCAGCTCCTTCGCTCTCTGTGCTTGACCTTCCCAATTCGTTCGACCTAACACAAACAACATTGTCATCATACACGATCCTTGAGCCGCCATTAAACCCAACCACAATCCTTTGAAATCGAAACCTGCGAAGAATCCCAACCACACTGCTACAGGCATTCCGACAAGATAGAAACATCCTAAGTTTATGTTCGCTCCGAGTTTTGGCCGCGCCGTCCCCCTCAACACTCCACACACCGTTGTCTGTGGACAGTTCCCCAGTTCGCAGAGTCCGATGATCGGCAACACCGTCGACGTCAAAGCGATGATCTGTGAGTCCTCTGTGAACATCGAAGCCCAAACGTTCCTCACTATCATTGCAAATGCCAATGCTGAGAACCCAAGAAAGAAACTGATACAGACCCCAACGATGGCGGCGAGCTTCGCTCTCTGAGGATTCTCTGCACCGAGCTCGTTCCCAACTCGTGTGGATACACCAAAGCTTAATGAAGAAGGAAACGTGTAGATTAAAGCTGTGGTTTGAATCAGAATTCCCATTGATGCAACGGTAGCTTGAGGATTCAGAAGCAATCCACAGAGTAATA
Organism: Leucaena leucocephala; assembly: GCA_037074615.1. NCBI lineage: Eukaryota > Viridiplantae > Streptophyta > Magnoliopsida > Fabales > Fabaceae > Leucaena > Leucaena leucocephala. The sequence continues at coordinate 8,561,921 of CM073570.1, read as the reverse complement.
TCATGATTTCATACCACCACCATTCGAGACACATTGAAATGCAGCTTGGAATCGCCAGATTCATTAATGGTTTCCAATTTTTCAAACAATTCAATGATACCCCATTCCAGGTTTTCTTGTGTACGCCTGAAATCACGATGTAGATGATGAGTGATCCCACGAGATTGAAGTTTGTCCAAACAGAGCCTAACGCAGTGCCTCTGATTCCAAGTTTAAGAACAGAGACGAGAAGGTAATTAATGGGGATATGAAGAAGAATCGACAACGAAGCACAGTAAGTTAAAGGAAGCGTTATGGATTGGCTTCGTAAATAGATTCGAAGTGGGTGTAGAAACGACTGAGCCAAAAGATCAGGGAGAGAATAAAGAATATAAATCTGAGCCTCTTTGGCAATATCTTCTTCTTGACCACAAAACATTAGTATCTTCATCATATTGAACCATAAGAGTGATATGAACAGAGAAGTTAACAGAAGAAGAATCACAGTCCTCTGCATCACGACGCCTAAAAGCTTGAATCTTTTGGCGCCAAAGGCCTGACCACAAATGGGTTCCATTCCCATGGCAAGACCGGAGAGAACAGAGTAACCAGTGATGTTGGCGAAGCCAACGGCGAGAGAACCGCCGGCGAGAGCGAGGTCGCCGAGGCAGCCAAGGAAGAGCATGGAGATGATGGAACGAGAATAAAGCAATAGACCAGTTAACACCATAGGTAATGATATTTGAGCGATGCATTTTGCTTCGTGGAGGGCCACACGCAAATTATGGGTTTTGTGGGGTTTTTCAATTTCATGTTCCATTGTTGGGAGTTTTGGGATCAAAAGCGCCAACATGTGGTCCTCATTGCTTTCACACAAAGCAGAGGAAGAAGAAGACGATGACTTGCACAATGTATGAACAGTTCAGCTCACAGAGAGAGAGAGAACCAAAAACTAAGTTTTGCACTTTGCGAAGAGGGAAGCAAGTGAATTTAAAGGCTTGGCTTTAGAAGGTTAAAAAATGAACAGTGTCTCTGTTTTTGACTTATTTGGGTGTAAAAATAAATTTGGGGCAGGTCTTTTGTGGGAGCCAGTTGGACCTATCTGTATATGTATATGTGGGATGTGTAATGTGTTTTGAAGTCTCAAGGACGGCGAGAATATATAGATATATATATACATATAAATATAAATATATATATATAGAGAGAGAGAGAGAGAAGAAATTGAAGAAATTGTAAGGTGGGGGTTTGAAAGAGTAAAAGTAATTGCACGTAATTTGTTTTTTTTAAAAAAATTGAAATTTGAAGAATTTTTTATGGGATCGACCATATGTCACAAGAAATATTGGAGAAGGTGGTGGAAGGGAAGTGGAATTGGAAAGAAATGTGTATAAAGAAATAAATAAAGAGAGGTGGTGAGGGTAATGAGTAAATTAAGAAGATAAGTGAACAGAAGAGAATTTTGCTCAAAAAAAAAAAGAGTGAAGAGAAGAGAATAAATAAATAATAAGTGAGTGAGTAAATAAGCATGAAACTGCCATATTCAAATTGTGAGTTGTTTAACATTTGATTATAAAGGGGAAGGCATGAAGAACGTTTTGAGCTGGGGACGGTTTTAAGTGAGGAAACCATTTTGAAAAGGGCAGGTTTTTTTACTCGCATCTTCTAAAATATTACGTTTCTTTGTTTTTTTTAACAAAAGTAATTATTTAGTCTTTTAACTCTATATAAAATGTTATTATTATTTCTTAATTTTATAAAATATTTTTTCAATCTCCTAATCCTAACATTGTTAACAAAAAGGCTAATGTTAAAATTTTACCTGGAGGTGTTTTTTCGTGTGTATCTTTAAAAATATAAGTCAAATTTATTTATGGTGATCTTTATATTGCATGATATTGTTATACTTTTTTAGTCTTTAAAATATAATATATTTAACTAATTTAATTAAATTAAAAAATTATTTAAATTAATTAATATGTCATAATTTTTTTAAAATATCATAATTATATTTCTTAACTCCTTCTCCATCTTTTATTTAATTATTATTGAGGGAGTATCAATAAGGATAATTTAAAAAATTAATAAATAAAAAAAATATTTTATATTTAAGACTAATATTAATTTTTTTAATTAGGTCATAGGGGCATAAACTTAACTACTTAATTAAATATTTTAGAGGATATGAAGTTAGATTCTTACCCACTCAAACCACAAGGACGAGTATATTTTCCTCAATATATATATATATATATATATATATATATATATATTCATTGAAACTTAATTCAAATCAATTTAAAATGATCAAAATCAATAAAAATATAAAACCTCATCAAACTCATTAAAAAAAATTATCAGGTCCCAATTTTGTGCAAACGGATGGGTTTAGTTGATTCAAACCTTACTTAGAAATTAACTAATACAAATCAAACCTTTGAAAACATTTTTCTGGTTATGAAAACATTTTTCTGATTATAAACTTTGCTATGTTCCGTCTCATAACCTCAAATAAATTTCTTTTGCCATCGTGTTAAGCTCATATAAATAAACAATATAGCAATCTAAATTTATGACAGTAATGTAACTCTTATTTCTAAGCATAATGGTAAAATTAAACAGACTTACCTTCAAGTTTTACTTGTTCAATTTATGGGAATAAGTTATCTGAACCGTTCCCCCCTGTCAAGGAATTTTAACTGATTACGAAATTACGTCTGAAACTTAAAATTGAATTATTCCATTTTATCTTATAAAATTAAATTTACAAATTAGAAGTAAAAAGCATATCATGGAGGCCCGTGACAAGGGGATTAGTCAATGCTACTAGAGGTGGATGCCCTGATATATATATATATATATATATATATATATATATATAAAAGGAATTAGAATTAAAAAAATATAAAAATAAAATTATATTAAAATCATAATTCTTATGCAATGTTTGAATTATCATCAAGTTTTATGTGAACTTAAGCTTTAAAAAAATTATTGCAAATTTATTTAAAATTATATATTTTTAAAAATTAAATACTAAGTTTTTAAAAAAATTGATAATAATTTTTATGGAATTTAATGCTAAAAATTAATTTTTAAAAATAATGATGAATTTTAATAATTATTTTTCAAAATAATTTATTATTATTATTAAATTCCCTATTATTAAGACTAAAATATACATTTAGTCCTTTATATTTATATGAAATTCTACTTTAGTCCCTTAAATTAAAAAGTACACTCTTAGAGTCCTTTAAACTTAATGACATTAACTTTACTAATAGAAAATATTAACTCAACAAATTCTAAATAATCATTTAGCAATTAATTAATTACAAATTATCTCTAAATTTTAATTTAATTCTTTAATATAACTATTTTTACATTTTAAAATTAAAATCAGTCTTCTGCAAATACAAAAATATGAAATTGCTACGTGGTTATTCCTCTTTAATATATTTTAAATTAAAAATTATGTATCAATATTTAAATTTTATGTCAACATTTTCTATTAATAAAATGATTAAAGTGAAACTTGATACAAACATAAAAGACTAAATAATAATTTAAAAAAATTAATAATAATTTTTATGGAATTTAATACTAAAAATTAATTCTCAAAATTAATGATGAATTTAATAATTATTTTTCAAAATAATTTATTATTAAATTACCTATTATTTATTGATATGATATCATACATGTCAAATATATGTATATATAACAAAATTTAAAATGAGTCACCCTATTTATAAGCTATAGCTAATTTTTTAAACATCATAGAATACTAGTATCATATAGTCATATAAGTAATATCTAAATATGATAGAAAATCACACCCTTAGTTTAGAAAAAATTTAAAATAAACAGTCATATTTGTTTAAAAGGGTTTTTGGACGAAACTATAGTTTAAAACTAAAATTTTGGATAAGCTACTGAAACTAACTTTTAAAACAGTAACAAATCTTATAGACTACCTAATTACTATTTTACGCTTACTTTTTCTTAACCCCTCTCTCCTCTCTCCTCTTTCATATTTTTAATAAATTATACCATTTATGGTAATTTTCCAATTACAAAAGTCCTTCTAGTAATAAATATCTAAACACTTATTTATTTATAATCACTTTTTTTTATAAGTTCTTGTCCAAAAGCCCTTTTTAAAAGCTATCCAAAAGTCTTTTTTTTTTTCATAAGCTATTTTTCAAACTCTAATTCAAACAAGCCCATTATGTAAGGATAACAAAATAGGGAGAATTGTAGTTAGGTCCCATAGATAGAATCAATTTGCAAATAAGTCCTATGAAATGACATAATGAATGTGAAGTCCCATAGGACCTGAGATTAATTTTTTTCAATTGTAAAAAGACATGATTGCTCCTCTAGATTCCTTGTGCTCGATAAGCATTCCATCTTGAAACACATTCTTCCATAGTATTTCATTATGCAGGAACACATTCTTCTTTTACTTCCTCGTGTTTGAAACACATTTTCCCACAACATTCCATTTTGTAGAAGGAAATTAGCTTCTTGCAACTCACTCCTACAGCTTCTCCATCCCACCAATACTCCCATAACATAAATCTTCTTCCACGTCCTCATTCTTCTTCCCTATTCCAATATCTAAAATACTCGTTCCATGATCACCCAGAGCCCCAATTTTTTGTCCTTTGCTCCTCTACTGATATCTAGAATTTTTTGTCCCTTCCTCATCCTCATTCTTCTTCCATAGTCACCTAGAATTTTTAGCATGCTCTGTTATGGAAAAGGAATATAAGTTGTTATTATAGCATGCGATAGTTATTAATATAAGTGGTTGAGTTGTTATTTTAGTTAGTTTGTTAATGTCTTATGATGAGATCCTCAATCCTAAATTTGACATCTAATGGAAATACATATTCTTGTTTGGCTCTTCAAGAAACATATATGAGGAAATGAGAATTGATACTTTCTTTGTTATTTTTTTTGGGTTAAAATTAGTTTGCATTTGCTAGCATGAAAAAGCCGTTGTTGTTAATCACTTCCAAAATTTACAAGCTCCATTTCCAATTATTTCTGCACACATTAAAAACGAGCAATTATTTGTTTGCATGTGGTTTTGTGTTCTGCACATGATTTTCCTTGATTAAAAACTAAATCAATATTGTGCTGATTTATTTAGCTTTCCAAATTTGATGCATAACCAAATGATGGTTTTTTTCCATTGAAGAGAATGGGGCCTTAGATGATGCTGAGGAGGAAAAAATATACTTATTTGAATGTTTTTGTGTCTGATGGTTGATTCTTCTTTGGATTCCTCTTTCCATTGAGATATACTAAGCTTTAAATGTTGGAAAACGTGCCCTAGGGGCCAATCATTGTCTTATGAATATTATTGATTTATGAATTTATTAATTGTGTTATCATATTATTTGCATGTTTACTGTGATGACTATCCTTGGATAATTCATGATCTTATCCTAAATGTCCCTGGTCGGTCATCTGTGCGGGAGCAAAGATGAAATAAGACCAGTATGACTTTAAAGATGTATAGAGATATAAATCAAAGTCATATACACATGTAAGAGTACAAGGTGTTGGACCGACCTGCTATGAGAGAGTTGCATGGGTTACGTCATAATCTTCTCTCATCTACAAATCATGTCACTATACCCTTTGACCTGAGATCATCATGGATTCCTACATGACAAACGCTCAGCTTTGGCCTAGTCAAAAGTCACTTTTGACTGAGTGATCATAAAGACTATATTTGGGCTTAGTGGTTTTTCATGCGGAGGAATGTGAATGGTCAAGATGGAATTTGTCCCTCACATTCGTAGAGAGATATTACTGGGCCCCTTGATGAGTGAGTCTGAGAAATGTATGGCCATACTGTAATGGAAAGGTAGTTCCATTTCTATAGTCAGACTACTCAGGGATCGAGAAAGTAACGGTCAGGAATAGGAGGATGACACTATCCATGCCTCATCCATGACCAAAATATCGCATGACAGAAGGGATATGATATGGTTGTATAAAAGGTTACATCGTTTATCGATTCTCATATGATTTGTGTAGTCGTTATGTCTTGCTAGAGACCGCTTGCGACTTGTGGGCCAGTATAGCAAATGGCCCACTGCCAACTTCATATGGGCCTACAGGGTCGCACACAAAATAGCCCAATACGAGCTATGATGTCCAGATTCATTGAATCTAAGACATGTCCAGATTCATTGAATCTAAGACGTGTCTAGATTCAATGAATGATCCAGGGTTGATGTATATATTTATTTATATTTATATTCGTATATATATAAATTCGTATATATATTATATATAAGGGATATATAGGATTTAATTTATAAGGATAAATTAAATCTCTATCACGTTTGAATTTGAAATTCAAATTGATAGGATATCTCATATAAGAGATATTTACAAGATTTAATTTATAAGGATAAATTAAATCTCTATCACGTTTGAATTTGAAATTCAAATTGATAAGATATCTCATATAAGAGATATTTACAAGATTTAATTTATAAGGATAAATTAAATCTCTATCACGTTTGAATTTGAAATTCAAATTGATAGGATATCTCAAATTTGATTTATGAGAATAAATCAAATACAGTCCAATCTTATCTTTATTTAAATTAAATAAATAGGTGAATTAAATCTGTGGGACGGATTTAATATAAACATTATTTATTTAATTAGTTTCTTATCAAATTATACAATATGTGATATTGTATTCGGAATTAATATAGATTAATTCCAAAATCTAATTCGGTTGAGAAAAACGCAGAGCATCTTATATATCCGATTTTAGGAGCTACGTTTTGAACACAACACATAACACAAAAGGGCCGAATGGAATCTGTAAAAGGTTTGCAGATAAGAAACTGCTGAAGTAGAGACGGAGAGGACGAACTCTTGAGAAAGCCTTGGAGGGACAGGAGACGCTAGCATGTCATTTGTGGTTGGAACGCTGTTCGTGTGGATACCAGTAGAGGAAGACGACCTGAGGAGTCGACTTCTTGCGATCAAAAAGAGAGCACGAGCCGTGGAGAGAAGCTGTGGACGTCTCCTTACGATCGTAAAGAGATCACCAGCCGCGGAGAGAAGCTGTGGAAGTCACTGAGAAACACTGAGGGTAATGCTTCTTCCCACTTGACTTAAACACATACGGTAGATTCTGGCAAGGAATGGAAAAATTTTTAAATTAATTTTCGCTACGTGTCTTTCAATTCCTTACATTAAACACATAAGCAACTCATTCTTTCAGTTTTACTTGAGTGTATCAAGAAAGGATGATCATTAGAAATGTTATTGTAAAGTGTAAATAACATAGCATGATATGATATGGGAGGGAAACATGAGTTGTTATTATAGCATGCTATAGTTGTTAATAAAGTAGTTAAGTTGTTAATAATTTGTGTCTGGTGTAGGTTGTCATTACTTATGGCCATATCATCTGGAAAGCATATTTTCTGTTCATGTCGTTTGTGGAGAGTAATTTACTGAACATGTTTTCTATGTTTATGCTAATTTATGACAAAAATGATATTACAAGGATACTGAAGTAGGAAGCAAGGAGGTACTAGTGGCTTATTTTATGGCTTGACTGTGATAGAGAGGGTGAAAACATTACATTTAAAGTAATAGAAATATGCACTAGAATAAATCATCATCTTACTTTAGCACTGCATACATTATTCAATAAAGATTTGAGTGTTGCTAGAAGAGTGCTTGTGAGAAGCAGCAATACCACTTATGCTCTTAAGCTTGTTAAAGTAATACTTGTTAGTTAGATCCCTAGGGATTCTTTTTCCTATGAAGAATCTAATAAATTTTTCCTTGGTTGCTTGTATATTTTATGTGTAAATTCATTGCACACTCTCTTTTTTATTTTGTAAATAGCTTTGCAAAGTCATGATAGTACCGAGAGTCCTATTTTTAGTTCATTACAAGTGTTAACCTAGTATACCTAGTGTATTTTGAGTCTCCCAATTAGTTGGGAAAGAATGTGGACAAGTTATTTTTACTTCACAATAGAGGTTTCATTCATTGTGGTAGAGTTGTTATTTTTCTACTTAGACAATAATTTTTTAGTTCATTCTTAGAAAAAATGTACCCGAGTTGTTATTCTCTTATGATGGAGTTGTTATTTCATAGTGGTGGAGTTATTTTTTCACTCATATTGAGGTCTATTTGATTCGTGTCAGGTCTTGGGTAGGCCTGCCCAGTACATTTTGGGTCATCTAAATTGATGGGTTATGTTGTAATTGGAAATAACAACACAAAAAATAATAACCCCACAACTAAAAAAAACAACTTTACTATTAGAAAATAATCACTCCATGCTGGAGTAATAACAACTCCACCAGTGGAAAAAAATAAATCAACAATAGGAAAAATAACAACTCTACCACTTCTAAATAATGACATCTTTATAATTCTTTTCAAGATTAGAACAGACATAAAGTGAACTAGTGACACAAGCACAACACTTGGACTAAACCAAAAAGAACATATTCTGTGTATGAAAATAACAACTCCACTAATAACAAATGATAATTTTATTGTGTAAAAATAACAACTTTGACACAAAACTTTCCAATAGTACTCTGGTGAGAATATAACTTCATATATATGTACTTTATAGTTACAACATTAATAAGAAGTAAACGTAAAAGGAGTATATACACATAGTCATTTGCATCAAGATCCACCATATCATCCAAAAGGTAGAGCTTGATGAAGATTACAAAAAAATAATATTATCACTTTGCCTAGCTATTTACAAAGCAAAAATTAGTGTGCTCTATATTTATACAGAAAACTATACAACCTAGCACCATTTTTTAGCTCGAATTTGAATTATTGCAAGTCTTGATTGTGTGTCGAGGCTCATAAAATCTTCTATAGTGATAAGTCTTTTTGTTATGAAATTGAGACTCAATCCTTTTTACCACTTGATCACCAACATATGTTTAATCTCATCTATTATTTCCAAACTGTCCCCCATATGAATATAACATAATATATGCTTTCTAGAAGATTTGGCCATCAATAATGACAACTTGTACCAGACAAAGATTATTGACAACTCAATCACTCATATTAACAACTATCATGTGCTATAATAACAACTCATGTTCCCCTCCATACCAGACCATGCACTATCATTCACATTTTATAGTAACATTTCTATGCTCATTCTTTCTTACTACACTTAAGTAAAACTGAAATAATGAGTTGCTTATGTGTATAAGGCTTAGTATATCACAATGAAAAGGGGAATCTAAGGAATAAACAACCATCATACCATAAAACATTCAAATAAGTCTATTTTTTCTCCTTACCATTATCTAAAGCCTCATTCTTCTTCAAAGGAAGAAACCATCATTTGATTCTACATCAAATTTAAAAAGCTAAATAAATCAGTATAATATTAGTTTAGTTTTTAATCAAGGAAAATCATGTGCATAACACAAAACCACATGCAAACAAAAAATTGCTCATTTTCAACGTGCATAGAAATAATTGGAAATGTAGCTTGCAAATTTTGGAAGTGATTAATAGCAATGACTTTTTATGCTAGCAAATGCAAACTAATCTTAACCCAAAAAAGAATACCAAAGAGAGTATCAATTAGGGTTGTTCATAAAGTCCATAGCCCAGTATGCCCACCTGAGTCTGCGGAAAAAAGTCCCGCTCAGCCTGATAAATATAGGGCAGGGTTCGGCATCAGGCTGTAAAATATAGCCCATGCTTTTTTCAGACTGGGCACCAGGTAAAGGGGTTGCCCTACCCTGCCTTGCATATGAGCACTCATTCTTTTATTTTTTTTTAGTTTTCTCCCTATATGCTACACTTAGAAGAGAGAATATGAAAGCTATTGGTGACTAAAGGGTCATTTTAGAAATATAAGTAGTTAAGTAAGTACGTTGCATCTTTTAATATTTATAACTATATTGATTTTTTCTTTTTCTTTAACTTTACTAATTATAATATGATTACATTATAAATTATAATTGTTTATTTTATTTTTTTAGATGCTTCATCCTTGTCAACATTTAGGAAATTAATACAAAGTTACAATTATAAATTACTTAGACTTCAAGGCTTTTTTTTATATTCAATGGATTTCAATACTTTAATTATTATCTTTTTATTGCCTTATTTTTAATGGATTATAGATATTATTTAACTCTTGAAGACATATGAATATGGTATTATTTTAGAAGTTTATAATTGTATATTATTTTCCACAATATGAGCATGGTATCATAATTTGGGCATGCCCAACCCAAAATGGTTAGGGCTTTCATCGGGTAGGGCGGGGCATCATGCTACAAAATAAAGCCCATATTTTTTTGGGTAGGGCACCGGGCAGGGGGTTTGCCCTACTCAGCCCTGCCCATGAACACCCCTAATATCAATTACCATTTCCACATATATGCTTCTTGAAGAGCCAAACATGAATATGTATTTCCATTAGAAGCCAAATTTAGGATTGAGGATCCCATAATAAGATGTTAACAAACTGACTAAGATAACAACTCAACCACTCATATTAATAACTATCGCGTCTGTAATAACAACTCATGTTCCCATCCTATAACAAAGCATGTTAAAAATTTTAGGTGACCATGGAAGAAAAATCAGGACGAGGAAGGGATAAAAAATTCTGGGTGTCAACTGCTGAGTAAGGGACAAAAACTTTGGGAGCTCTGGGTGACCGTTGAACGAGTGTTTCAGATATTGGAATCGGGAAGAAGAATGAGGATGAGGAAGAAGATTTATGTTATGGGAGTTTTGGTGGGATGTAGAAGGTATGGGAGTAAGTTGTAGGAAGTTGATGTCCTTCTGCATAATAGAATGCTATGAGAGAAGGTGTTTTAGACATGAGGAAGTGAAAGAAGAAGGTATTTCTATAGAATGGAATGCTATGGTAGAAGGTGTTTCATAATGGAATGCTTACTGGGCATAAGGAATCTAGAGGGGTAGTTATGTTTTTTTACAATTGGAAAAAATTAATCTCAGGTTCCATGCCACGTCACATTCATTATGCAATTTCTTGAGACTTATTTGCAATTTGATTCTATCCATAAGACCTAGCTGCAATTCTCCCAAAAAGTATTGGAAATGGAAAATGGTGCTTTTAACTACCAAGCAATTAAAAGCCTCTGTGGCGTAATAGAAGAAAATTAGTTAAAATGAAATAGATTAAATTAAAGGTTAATGATTAACACTGCATGTTGTAAATATGGAAAGCAAAACAAGTGAAATTAGAAAGAAAAGTCTCCTGAAAGCGTAATTCCCAATTTAGAAGTTATATATACTTAAACTAATCAATCATGTGACTACTATCATAGTCGGCAAAAAAAGACTACTATCATAGTTGGTAACAAAACACATGACCTTTAACTGTATAAAAGACTGATTTTTTTAAGTCCATATATATGAAGAAAAAGAGAAGCATTTGATCTACATACTGATCATGATTTAATTTATTCATATATATATATATATATATATATATTTCGTGTTGTGGGTCAGATTTACTCATTTTGGTAAGTGTGCGCCACAAAGATTTTTATTTTGTCGTATACCATGTCTTATTGTCGGCTTCAAAATTAAGAGTTGTAGTAGTCAAAGTAATTAATGAAAGGACGATACATGGACGAGGCCAAAACAGCATGCTTCATGTATATATGACTTTTGTGCGAAGCATTGTTCTCTGATCGGAGATTTCATGTTTACCCATGTGAAAGAATAATATTCGGTGTGTTCTTTTAATAAAAAATTAAGTGATGATAGGTTTTTACACAAAAATGAAACTATAAGGATAGTACAACATCCATATATCATGCGTTGAAACATAATTAAACAACTTAAAAGCGAAACAATTGAGATTAAAAACTAATTTGAAAGTAACCCCATGCATACCTTCGGGGGACATTTGATAAAATTGGAAGGATACAAAGAAGATTAACATGATCCTGCAGAAGAATGACAACCAAATCGAGAAAATTACCCGATGCTTTGAAATGCTGAATGATAAGCTGATTTTTGACTCATTTTCAGAAAACCTGAATTGAGTAAGTGTTGTTTGTCGGTTTCTTTGCGTTTTTTTTTTTTTTGTAAATCTATACTTCGATTATGGTAATATTTGTGATTTTGGTTTTGTAAATCAGTTGATTGTTGATTTTGGATTTTATTTTGATAATAGAGCAATAAGACAGAGCAAGATATTTAAACAGGTCGCGCAGGACCCAACGCACTAAAACTGTTTAGATTTTTTTAGGTAAACTCGGTATTTACCGCTGGGAGCTATGGTTAATCCCTTTATACTGTAAATTTCATGAAGAGGCTTTAGTGTTGCCATGAGATGATTTTGGATTTTAATACTAGTGATCTTTGATGATTGTGTTGTTGGTGGTGAGATCCTAAGGAAAAGAAGGAACGAATAGTATTTTTGGAAAAATTAATTTATAAGTCCTATAATTTCATCTCTTGTTTTTAATCATATCCTTGTAATTTTTTGTCCTTTCTACTAGATTCTTACAATTTCCTCAATAATTTTCGTATACTCATATTCTACTAAATCAACAATATTATATATTATATATTATATATATAAGGGGATGATTATGAATATAATAATCTTTTTATTTTTATTTTGATAATAAATAAATTTTATTTTTTTAAAAACACTTTTTTATTTTGTATTTTATGAAAATTTGAACGTGTCTTAGTCAGCATTCACAAGAAACTGTCAGGATTATATTTAAAATCAAATAAAATTATAAAAATTGACGAATTAATTAATATTTTTATTATAGAAGATGAGTACAATAGTATTTTTTTAAAGAAAAAATTGACTTTCTACACCCGTCAACTTTTTAACTGGAGTAAAAGGTGAGTAAAACAGCTTTTGTTTTTCTTAAAAAAGGACTTCCTACATGGGTTATTTTCCAATTTAATGTAGTTTTTTTTACATCAGTTAAAACTTAAAACTATGGATCGTACGTATAAAGTATAACACCATTATGACTTATTTATAAAAATATCACCTCTTCCTCTTTTTTACATTGTTCTTTTTAACCAGTAGAAATTTTCTTTTGTACAAATGTGTGATTTTACAAATCTTCTCATTTGTTATCGTTGGGTTAGCTTCGACATTTTTCATCATTTCATGGAATTCAAGATTTTTGCTTTTATGATGGAATCAAGTCCATCATCATATACCAAATGAATTTCTACGTAGATCTGATGTATAATTCAAAATACTAGATACTCTATAAGTGTATTTAGAGTCAATTACTTATTCCACTTAATTTAATCTTAATATTAAAATATTAGGGAGATTGATATTTGAGTCTCCAGTAAAAAAAATACTAACACTTTGATCTCTTGAAATAATAACCTGTTTTGACATGAACAATTATAATATATTGTATTAACAAAATTTTCATGTGTCAGATCTCAAGTGTCAATAATTTCAGATTCAAGTGTCATTCACCCTTAATATTAATTAATTTTGTAGAGCGTTTTTCACCTTACCTTTTAAGTGACATTATATGTTTTTCAAACAACAAATCAAAGGTAATTAATTCTTATTCATTTAATCAACTTTGCGCGTGCACTAACCACCATTATGCCCTAGTCAACTGCAATCCTTTTTCTTTCTTTTTTATTATTTTCAAATAATTACTCTTTGTTCCTTTATGATTCTTCTTATTTTTTTATAATATTAATCGAATCATGTTACTAAGTATCTTAATTTTAAGAATGTGGATAGCTCTCCTAGCATAGGTATCTTCTCCATAAGCTAAATTTAGTCAATAGTTTATATTGATGTCTTGGACTAATTTTTGTCATTGAAGTTTTAAGGCATATAAATATATATACACACAGACATACACATCCATATATACTTATAATACTCAAAATTTCATGACAATTTGATTTGATTTACTCATTGAAATTTATACGCAATTTATAAGTCCGATGAAACATTTTTGTTGATAGAATTATAAGAAGAAAGCTGGCTTAAAAAAACTTCTAGAAAAATAAGCTCTTGGAGAGAAAATTATAGGATAGGAAATGAATAATTTATTTCAATTTTTAATCATTGTTAAACTCATATTGACCTTGAAAATGAACAAGCTCTAGTTAAAGTTCAGACATTCAATTAAGTATGATGCACTTAATATGGTTAGTGTGAACGTTAATTAGCAAAACAAGTTGACCTCAACATGTTTAGAAGTCAAAAGTTTCAAGAATGGGAATAGGCAGAAACTAATCAGTGGAAGTATGGTTGTACAATAATTTGATTGACTTGTTATAAAATTGGCATGACTCGGTCTAATGTAGATTGGTAGGTTAAAAAAAATTGTGTTAATATTTTATACCAATATAAACATAAAAATCATATTAAATAAGTCAGTTTGTAAAATTATATTGTGGGTTAACCTAGTACTTCATAAGGATTTTAATGGGAAATTCATTATTTATTTCTTATAAATATAGTGTGGCTATTTTAAAACAATGTCTTAACTAGTTGCAACTCAAATTTATCAATTTAATACCATTGACACTGTGTGGTAGCTCAAATTCACCTATTTAATCTCATTGGCAGATAAATAAAAAGTACTTATTTTAAAATTACCCATTAAAGGCAGCTCAAATTGAATCCCATTTCTGCTTCAAACCATACATTGAAATAGGTGAAGGAAAAGTCAATATTATATATTGAACTTTGTCATATCCCAATTTTTGAGCCTAGAAGCCCAGTATTTGCCTGAAAAAGAGATGCTACTAGGCCTTATTGAGCAGAAGTCTCAGAATTATACAAATAATGTTTAAGGACTAAACTGCAAATAATGAAAGTTCTCAGGAACTAAATCGTAAATAGTAAAAGTCCTTGGGGGCATTTTGGTAATTTACTAAAGGTGTTTCTTAGGAATTGAGCTACCAGAGTGCTTGGGCTTGGTTAGAAACCCAAGATGACATTCCAAGGGTCCAAAAATGTGGCCCAGTGATTATGTGAGTTTAAGTGACATTAAAATAACATTTTAGTACTTTTTCAATAAAGTAAAGTTACTTGATTAAGGATAGAACTGGGAAAAGTGATCAGATAAAGCTTTAAACCATAAGGTGGCATGAAAGATGTCCTCATGGGACCCACAAGGTGCCACATGGCATGATTCTAGGAGAAGAAGAAAAGTTAAGGACACATGGCATGATTCTAGAAAAAGGAGAAAAAGTTAAAGGACATGTGGCACAATCTCAGCCGTTCATTACAGGAAAAGACTATAGAATTCTCTGAAAAGGCTGAGTTAGCTGGTGAGGTGTCCCAAGGGCCCCACCATTGTGCCACCTTGCATGTGAGGTGTCCCATGGATGATGTCATGTTGGTGAGTCATTGAGGATGGTGATGTCATCATGATGATGCAGGCAAAGCTTCTTGAGGAAGCTAAGCAACCTGAGCCATTCATCGCGATTCAATTTGGACCATCCATTTTATCTCCTCTCAACTATAAATAGCCCACTCCTCCTTCCATTCCATTCCTGGTCAAGCATGGAAAAAAGAAGAGAAAGAAGAGAGAAAAGAGAAAGAGAGAAAGAGAGAAAGAAAGGAAGGAAGAGAAATAAAGAAGGAGTTCTGGTGGAGCTAGGAGCAGTCCAAGGAGCTTAGGGAATTGGCAAAGCTTAGGAATGAGATAAGTAAGTTATTCTAGTCCCTGTTCTAATAAGTTAGAGGATTGCTCTTAATGGTTAGAATACTCTATTGATAAAGTTAGCTATAGATAGAAAGAAAATTAGAGGAATGTCAGATTAAGGATATTATCCCAAGTTACACATGAATTAAGTAGAGCTATACTGGATAATAATAAATATATTATTATGCTATGTATAGGCTCTGACATATGAAAATAAGGAATCTTAGAGCAAAGGCTAAAAGCTAAAGGAAGGCTATATGTCAGGTAGTAAACTTATCATAAACTTGTACGCATTGAATATTATGCTTGATGTGTTGGAAATCGTGCCCTAGGGGCCAATCATTGTCTTATGAACATTATTGATTTATGAATTTATTAATTGAGTTATCATATTATTTGCATGTTTACTATGATGATCATCCTTGGATAATTCATGATATTATCCTAAATGTCCCTGGTCGATCATCTATGCGGGAGTACAGATGAAATAAGACCAGTATGACTTTGAAGATGTATAGAGATATAAATCAAAGTCATAAGCACATGTAAGAGTACAAGGTGCTGGATCGACCCGCTATGAGAGAACTGCATGGGTAACGTCATAAGCTTCTCTCATATACAAACCATGTCAATACGCCCTTTGACCTGAGATCATCATGGATTCCTACATGACAAAACGCTCAGCTTTGACCTAGTCAAAAGTCACTTTTGACCGAGTGATCATAAAGACTATGTTCGGCCTTAGTGGTTTTTCATGCGGAGGAATGTGAATGGTCAAGATGGAATTTGTCCCTCACATTCGTAGAGAGATATTACTGGGCCCCTCGATGAGTGAGTCTGAGAAATGTATGGCCATACTGTAATGGAAAGGTAGTTCCATTTCTATAGTCAGACTACTCAGGGATCGAGAAAGTAACGGTCAGGAATAGGAGGATGACATTATCCATGCCTCATCCATGACCAAAATATCGCGTGACAGAAGGGACATGATATGGTTGTATAAAAGGTTACATCGTTTATCGATCCTCATATGATTTGGGTAGTCGTTATGTCTTGCTAGAGACCGCTTGTGACTTGTGGACTAGTATAACAAATGGCCCACTGCCAACTTCATATGGGCCTACAGGGTCGCACACAAAATAGCCCAACACGAGCTATGATGTCCAGATTCATTGAATCTAAGACATGTCCAGATTCAATGAATGATCCAGGATAGATGTATATATTTATTTATATTTATATTCGTATATATATATATATAAATTCATATATATACATTATATGTATATATGAGATTTAATTTATAAGGATAAATTAAATCTCTATCACGTTTGAAATTCGAAATTCAAATTGATAGGATATCTCATATAAGAGATATTTATAAGATTTAATTTATAAGGATAAATTAAATCTCTATCACGTTTGAAATTCGAAATTCAAATTGATAGGATATCTCATATAAGAGATATTTATAAGATTTAATTTATAAGGATAAATTAAATCTCTATCATGTTTGAAATTCGAAATTCAAATTGATAGGATATCTCATATAAGAGATATTTATAAGATTTAATTTATAAGGATAAATTAAATCTCTATCATGTTTGAAATTCGAAATTCAAATTGATAGGATATCTCAAATTTGATTTATGAGAATAAATCAAAAATAGTTCAGTCTCATCTTTATTTAAAATTAAATAAATGGGTAATTAAATCTGTGGGACGGATTTGATATTATTTATTTAATTAGTTTCTTATAAAATTATACAATATATGATATTGTATTAATTTTGGAATTAATATAAGATTAACTCCAAAAAAATCCAATTCGGTTGACAAAAAAAAACGCATAACATCCTATATATCTGATTTTAGGAGCTGCGTTTTGCACAGAGAAACATATAGAACATAGAAAGGCCGAAGGGGACTCTGCAAAAGGTTTGCAGATAAGAAACTGCCGAAATAGAGATGGAGAGGATGAACTCTTGAGAAAGCCCTGGAGGGACAAGAGACGCTAGCACGTCGTTCGTGGTTGGAACGCTGTTCGTGTGGATACCAGTAGAAGAAGCCGACCTGAGTCGTCGACTTCTTGTGATCAGAAAGGGAGCACGAGCCGCAGAGAGAAGCTGTGAACGTCGTGACCGAAAGCTGTGGAAGTCGCTGAGGCACACTAAGGGTAATACTTCTTCCCACTTGACTTAAACACATACGGTAGATCCTGGCAAGGAATGGAAAAATTTTTAAATTAATTTCCGCTGCGTGTCTTCCAATTCCTTACATGATGTGCTATGGCTTTGTTGAATTGTGTTATACATGTGCTTATGTATGAAGCTATGTTTCTATGATTACTTTGGCCAATTGTATTTCATATGTTACATGAAAGCACGCACATTACGCAATGTTAACACTTTCACAAGCAAGCATAAGTATTTACATTAATGTATGCATTATTTAATATTGTTTGCTACTGAGATTTCTCTAGAAATCTCATCCCCTTCCATGTAATCCCAATCCCATAGGTATGTTGAAAGAGGATTGAAGAAGCATGAAGAGAAGCTAGGGATTGGATAGTACAGATGGGACCAAAATGCTGAAATCAGGGAAAAATGCATGATGAACAGTAAACTTCAGATGTTGACTGATATTGACTGAGTCGAGGTGTGATCAATGAGTTATTTTTTCCTGAAAAATCATTAAGTTAGATTTGTGTAGCAATTTGAACCAATTCATTTAGATTTTTCTAGAATTAGTTATGATTTTTTGAAGTCAGGTCACTCCTCTAGAATTTACACAGTGAACAATACTCTGGAGAGTAAAATTCCAGATTGTGTAATTTGACTTCAATAACCTTAAAAGTGGTTCCAGATGCTACCATTTGGTCCCTAAGATGTAAGAAAAGAAAGATGTTACAAACTTCTCATGTTCACCAATAAGAAATGTGATAGTGATATAACTATAAAATTTTTTATATTTTTATATATTATTTGGGGTTTTTATTATGTTTATTAAGAATTTTTGCACCATTTGCGGTTATCTTTTGTACAAAGTGATTATATTAAATAATTTATAAAATGGTTCCTTTATTATGTTTTTATTATTTTATTATTTCTCTTAATTAAATTAATTTGCACGAAAGTATTTTTTTTTCTTTTCATATATTTTAGGAAATTAGGAAAATAAATAAATGATAACTGGACCTTAGAAAATCTTTTATCCTTTTATCTAAGATACTTAAGAGTGGGTCTATTGAGTTAGTAGATTGTAAACTTACGGGAAGTAAATGGGAGTGAGAGAGGTTATCTCTTGATGTATTGAGGTACTAAGAGCCCTGTGAATCTTGAAAAATAGTGGAATACTTTGAGGAGCTCTGAGAACTGGATGTAGGCTAAGTGGATGTGTTGAACTTATATAAACTCTCTATTCATTATTTTATTTATCTATTTCCTCTCTCTTCAGTTATATCCTTCTTAACTTAATCTCTATTTTTCAATTTAAGTTTAAATTTTTTTAAATCACCCAATGCATCCTTGTCTTAGATGAAACTGTTATTCTAACCCTTTTACCATCAAATAATTCATTTGTAATATTATTTAAATCTCATGAATTAAAACTGGGATATTACAGTTTTCATTTAAAAGTAATCAATTTAATTACAAAGCACAAGATTTTCATCATGTTTTTCACTCAGTCTTATTGAAAGCTCAATTGTGGTAATTATCTTGTTTTTGTCATAGTCTCTGTGGGAATGATATTTTTATACTACTTACGATCTGTACTCTTATGGTTAAGCCAAATAATTAATGAATAATCTCAAAGTAGTAATGTTTCATTTCTTTCTTCATAATGTGTAAGTTGAACTATCTATCTCCTAGAATAATGCTTCAACTGAAACATCCTACTTGTAACTCCTCAGAGTACACATTTAGAAGTTATTTAATTAGTGGAAGCATTACTTTGTCAAAAAAATTTAAAACTTTTCAATTTGATATTTAGGTACTATTCCTTGCTTATTTTCTAAATTGGTAGTCCAACTTTGAAAAATTATTCCCCTTAATGTATGCATCCAATTGAGGCATGTTATATTTGAAAGTAAAGCTTAGGATAAGTACTATATATCTGCCAAATTTTGTGGTCAAAATCCTTCGATTACTAGGTCAAACTGAAGCCAGAACATAATTGCTTCAAGACCTATGTTTTTATCATAATCACTTGCTTTCATGATTTCATAATTAATTTTAGCATGCATAACTCTTCACCAAACTTTCCCTTATTTATTTAGACATGTCTTATAACATCATATACAATTTCATTATATAAATAGACATGTACAACATTCATTACAAATTATTTACATAAATGTTAAATTCTAATACATGCTAGAATATCAATTTGTCTTCTCTCTCTTTAGCTTTTCTTCATACACAATTCTTCCATCACATTTGATCTATTATGGTTGGTCACGGAAGGTTGAGATTATGGAAAATCTCAGTAGCAAACAATATCACACAATGTATACAGGATAATAGTTGGTGTTAACATGTGTGCTTACAGTGATCATGTTTGCATAATGATATATTTACATGTTTCCATGTTTCATACTTACAACATATGGCCACATCATATAAAAAAATAGAGCTTTAATCAATCATACATGCTTCACATAATCAAACCAAGCTAACACATAGAGCACCTAAGCAATCAAGCATAGAAGTTAGGTAAGTTCACTACCAATAGCATAGCTTTTTCCTTTGCTCCTAAACTTGCTAATCTCCCCATCTCCCTTTCTTTCCACAGCTTCCTTCCTTTTTCTCTTCACTCCCCATTTTCTCTCACTTTTATCACTTGGTCGTGCATCACTTGAAGGGGAAGGGGTATTTATAGGCTACAAGGTGAGTTCAATCAAGGGCCAAGATTGTCTCTTGAAAACATAGTTCATCCAAGGGCTCATATTAATCCACTTGGCTTTGCTTACATCATCAAGGTGTCATCATTCAAGTGACATCATCAATAAACACATGGAATGCTAGGTGTCATCTTCAAAGGGTAAGAAGAATTATTTGATAAATCTAGTCCAATTTGGTAATAGCCCGATTATATTTTTAAAAAATAAGACTATTTTCTAAATATATTTTTTTGAATTTCCACAATATGTTTTTTGATATTAGATTCAGTGTCTATATTTTTCCTACCTTTGACATTCTTAGACTGGGTATAATTTAATTTAATAACTCTAGGGGCATTATTTCTTTTCACACTTCATTAGAGTATTTCCTAATCCTAGTTAATCATTCCTGTAGCCTTTCAATTTTTGACCTCGATTAAATAACTAAATTATTACAGCTCCTTAATCTGACTCCTGATTGGTTGCTTTATTCCTTAATCATGCTTAACCTTCTTTCTTAACATTATTTTTATTATTAATGTGTGGTTTAAATATCTTCTTCCTTAAGAGGAAGACAAGTGGTGCAATGTGTGGATCCCATAGGGACACCTCACATGGTGACTTATTACTTCCTAAAGCCTCCAATATCTTCTTTGCATCGGACGACCAAGATCACACCATATATTTTTACTTTATTTCATCTTGTGGCTAAGATTTCTTTGAGATTTCTTTAAGTTTTCTTCTCCTCCAAGACAAGGGATATGTGGCATGTTGGTGAGTCCGATAGCAATACCTCATAACACCACCTCATGGCTTTTGGAAGACTTAAGACAACTCCAGTACATTCTATCTAATTCTATTCGATCTCTTACCATTCAAAGGATTTCTCCTCAATTATTAGATTGTCCTTTAGTCCAATAATTTCTATGTGTTCCAATGATATTTCTTGTCATGGAAACACTGTCCAAAAGATTAATAATAAAAATCCCTTTATCTGATCAATTTCACAGTTATAACTTTAACCGGGTAATTATACTTTACTAAAAATTTCAAAAATATTATTTTAATGAAGTTACTATTTAGAATTGAAAAGATAAGTCAATTACTTGATTAGTTAATCGATTAATTCTAATTAAACTATTGTCTATTTGATTAATTTATTCAGAACTATTTTTTCTTTAGACAAAACAAACTCTATTAATCGATTAGTTAATCAATTAATCTATATTAATACATTGACTATTCGATTAATTAGTTTAGAATCATTTTGTGAAAATCAAATCTGAATCCATTAATCGATTGGTTAATTGATTAATATACATTAATCTATTGACTATTCGATTATATATTTTGAAAACCTTTATGTGTCAATTGCTCTAGAGACATTAATTAACTAAGGATTCGACTAGTTTACATTAATGGATTAATTCTTTGATTAATTATTTTGAAAGCTTTCTGTGTCAGTTCCTTTAGAGACATTGATTGACTAAGGATTTAATTAATTTATATTAATGGATTATTTGTTTGATTAACTTCATATATTTCAATGATACTTCTCTGTTTACATTGAAACTAATGTCATTTCTTACTAAGCTATATATGTTTGATTCAAATCTAAAGTATGCTTATGTTTCTCATCATTCTTCATTGTAAATCTTTTGAGAAACTTATCAATTTATATTAAATATGGTTGAATATTCTTATCAATGTGATGCTCTCTATTTTTTGTTCTTCTAATTAATTGAAACATTGATTGAATTAATGTTGTTTAATTGATTAATATAATATATATTTTAGAAAGCCATATGAACCTTATTAGATCTTGATCTTTATAATATGAGTTGATTATTAATTGTTTATACTCTTACTTAATCAATGCTTAAACTCCTGACAAATCTTTTGAGATTGAGTGTGTTCAGAAAAGGTTGAAGTTTGAAATGATGAAGGCTACATCAATGGAAACTTACTACATCTGGTAAAGCATTAAATACTCACCTACCTACCAACGATGCCTTCACTCCAAAGGTTACAAGCTTGAGTCTAACGATTACCAAACAAAATAAATGTTATTTAAGGAAAACATGACATTAATGAAGAAGATAGAACAACAATTGATTTTATTACACTCTTGAATTCTTCATTCTTTATCATGTAACCAAATATTCTTATACTTTAGTATTTATCATCATATATACTTTGTGAGAGAGATACAATTTTTTTTATTCATTCTGTAGACTTAAGAGATTGGATCTCTTAAGTTGGGATTGTTACCTTATAGGAAGTAAGGGGGAGTGATTGAGAGGATCACTTGTTATATTGAGGCACCAAGATCCTATTCAAATATTGAGGTATAGTTGAAAATCTCAGAAGGCATATGGGGACTAGATGTAGAACAAGAGGATTAGTTTGAACTAGGATAAATTGTCTTGTGTTGATTCTTCTATCCTTAGATGATATCTTTCTAATTTCTATTCTCTTTACTCAATTATACTCTGGTTATCTAATATTTTAAATTTAAGTTAAAAATTTTAAAACACCCAATTTATCCCTTTTTGGGTATTTCTACTGACACTAACATTTGGTATTAGAGCAAGTCTCTTGAAAAATATTTAACCATTTCATGAGAGATCCATTATCAATGGTAGGATTTAGAGATAGTGTTTTTCTAGAAGGAAGCTCTACCACAAAGCCTCTAGGTTTCAACGGAGAAAACTTTATCTTTTGGAAAATGATAATGAATACTTTTGTCACATCCCAATTTTTTTCTATCTATATAAGATTAATAGAGAAAATATGTTAAGAAGGGATTTGGGTTATAATCTTAATAAAAGATAATGATTAGATAAGATTTAAGTCAAAGAAAGAGAGAAAGTATAAAGTTATATAGCAAGAGGGACTAAACTACAAATATTTAAAGTTAAAGGACTAAACTGTAAATAGTGAAAGTTTAGGGACTAAATTGCAAATAGTAGAAAGTTTAATAACCTAAATGGAGTTTTGATATTTTAGGGACCAAATTGGAATTTCAAATTTGGGAGAAAGGGACTAAAATAAAATTTGAAAATTTCAAGGACTAAAGTACAATTTTGCCAAATTCAAGGGTAAGAGTGTAATTATAGAAAGTTGAGTTAGAAAAGGCAAAAAATTGTCCAAAAATATTTTGGTCGCAAATTTTACCAGTAAATAGAGAACAAAATTTGGGTCAGGTGTATATCTCACAATTCTGATTTAATGTTCCACTAAATTGATATTAATTTTAAAGTCTGAAAATTAGTAAAGTATCTTCTGGACCTAAGAATCTAAAGAAAATATTATAATTAATATAAGAATTTATGAAACTGAGAGAAGTAAAAAATGAGTCATGTAGAATTATTTATGAAATTTAAGGTGAAATAAGACAGTGATAAAGGATTTAAAGAAAACATATAAAATTTTTATCAGAACTTTTGGATCTCATAAAATTACGAGACTTTATAAAAAAATTATTTAATAGTAGAATAAATTTCTAAAAATATCAGAACTCTTAAAAAAATTATAAAATTTATTCCAAAAATTAAGATAATTAGGTTATCTGGCAAAGAAAGTGCATTGGGATGTATGCCAATTAGCAATTAGACCCAATTTTGGCCCAATGTTATTATATATAGAGCCCAATATTTCAGGAGAATGCCTTGGGGCTCAAATTAATTTTTGAATATTTTATAAATTTTTAAAGAAAGAAATCAAGGAAAGTCAAGAGATAATGCAAGGTGGCATGTGAGGTGGTATCCAAGGGACATGGAAGCATGTAAAATATCATTATTCAAGTATGATCATTAAGTGCATACATATTAACATCAAACATGTAGTTGCATACATTGTATTGTATCCGTTTGCTACTGAGATTTCCCCAAAAATCTCACCCTTTTATATCAATCCAATCACAATAGGTCTTCTCAAGATGGAGGAGATGAAAATCATGAAGATAAGTTAAGAATTATTTAGTTTGATTAATATGTGATTGATGTATATTATGTATATGTATATAAAGTTGGTTGCTAGAATTTGCCACTTTGAACAGTAATGCTTGGTGAAGCAGTGGCCTTTGAATTGTAATAAAAAATAGTAAATTATAGAATAAATATACAAAATTTTACCATCATTTAGTTAATATCTCAAGTTTTATTTTGACATCAAGAATGCCTTATTTAGATGTTTGTACAAAGAGAAAGAAATTTTCAAAGTTAGGGACCAAAAACTTTTTCAAAAATATTTGACCAAATGAACAATGATCTTTGACACAATATCTATATTGATTGACTAAGCATTTTGTCTGATAATCATTTTTTCCTTAAAATTCATTATGTTATCTTCGTATATCCTTTTAAACTATTTCATTTTGATTTTTCTATAATTAGTTATGATTTTGTGAAGTTTGGCGCCAAATCTAGAAATACCAAGTGAAAAGTAACTATAAAGTTTGGAAATTTTAGATTTAGTAAATGAACTTCAGTAGATGTTTTAGTAGTTCTAAATGCTACCCAATGGTCCCTAAAACTTACGAAAGTAAGGTGTTACAAGTTTAATTATGGCTTTGAGTATGGTCTCTAGGATGTGATACAAGATGGAAACTACATTCCTACAAAAGTTATTGACGGAGCTAAAGTTCCAAAGGATTGAAGTGAATATGATGACGACGACAAGAATATGATATTACTCAATGACAAGGTCATTAACAGTATAACATGTGCCTTAAGTTAGAAAGAGTATTTCTAAGTATCTAGTCTAGTGATGACTAAAGAGATATGGGAAGCCCTGGAAATAGCCCACGAAGGAACTTCTGGAGTCAAAGAAAATAGAGTCAACACGCTTAAAATAGAGTTTAAGCTTTTCCAGATGATTGATGGAGAAATTGTCTGAGACATGGAACTAAGATTTTAACATATCATCAATCACTTAACTA
Organism: Leucaena leucocephala; assembly: GCA_037074615.1. Classification (NCBI taxonomy): domain Eukaryota; kingdom Viridiplantae; phylum Streptophyta; class Magnoliopsida; order Fabales; family Fabaceae; genus Leucaena; species Leucaena leucocephala. The sequence goes on along the minus strand of CM073570.1, from coordinate 8,536,402 downwards.
CCCTTGGGAAATCATATTGCTCAAGAGATCAAGTTCTAAAGATTCTCAATGGTCTTATAAAGGAATGGGAGCCAAAGGTTAAAGCTATCAAAGAAGCCAAAGGCAAATCCTTGAGGTCTGTCACTACACTTTTTGGAAGTCTAGCCGAATACGAGAGCAAACACAAATACAAGGATATCAAACAAAATAGTAGAAAAGGAATTGCTCTTAAAGCTCATGAAAGTGATAATGATGATAAAGAGCTTGAAGATGATGAAATGGGTCTCATAGTTTAGAGATTCAAAAAGTTTTACATAAACCAAGAAATTAAGAAATTTTAACCAAAGAAAAGTGCTTAATCATCAAACGAGTAAAAAGACCAAATTATTTGTTTCAAATGCAAGAAGTCGAGTCACATCAAAACTGAATGTCCACAACTCTTCAAGAAAGACAAAGAAAAGAAGAAAAAGAAGTTTTAGAAGAGGAGAGCATTTGTTTCATCAATCTAGGGAGAAAATTCTTTAGAAAGTGAATAGAATGACAATTATGAAGCATCAAACATTTGTCTTGTAGCTAAAGAAGAAAATGATTTAGAGATAGAGCAAGTAATAAATACTAAACCAACTTATGATGAATTACCTTTCGAATATAATGAATTACATATTGACTTCATCAAATTGGCCAATTTGAAGAAAATCTAATTGTAAAACCTGAGGTTACATCAAAGTGTGCAAAATGTGAATAATCGGGAAACAAAAAATAGAGTTAACCAAAACTCTCAAAATAATCACTAGAGGTAGTGAAATGCTTAACATTATACTCAGGAATTAGAGATGTGTCTTTGACAAGTCAGGAGTAGGATATGATCTTAATTTAGGCAAGCATAGAGGAAAGAAAAAATTAGGTAACAAATCATATTTGCATTACTTCAGAAATATCGTACATACTTCAAATTCATTTCCTGTATGTTCATATTGTAGCCCCAAGGGTTACTCTACTACTTCTTGTTATGACAAGAAGAACAAACTTTACGGTACATTAAAATGGGTTCCAAAAGGCACTTATGTACCTAAGGTAATCCAAACTATCATGAAAGGACCCGAGAAAGTCTGGGTCCTAAAGTGAAATGATTTTGTTTCATGATTGTCTTATAGCATCCAAGATGAACAAATGATACATTGATAGTGCGTGCTCCAGACATATGACCAGAGACACAGAAAAGTTCTTCAAGCTTCATCATAAGGAAGGTAAAGTAAACTTTAGAAGAAATCAATCTAGAAAGATTGTTGGGATTGGAGAAGTTAGAAGTAAAGAATAGGTGAGAGTGGAAGACGTATACTATGTGCAAGGATTATGCCATAATCTCTTCAGTGTGAGTCAAACTACAAATAAAGACAATTTGATTTTTTTGACTCAGAAGAATGTTTGATAGTAAGCAAGAAAAACCTTTTACTCAACAAGGAAAGCTTGAAAACAAAACTTCGTGCTCTGAGGGACGATAACTATTATACCATTTCCATTAATTCAAACTCACCTAAAAACTATTTTCTTAGCAAATATGAAGAAAGTTGGTTATGGCACAAGAGACTAGCTCATGTGAATATGCATTAGGTTTCAAAACTAGCTAAGAAAGAGTTAGTAACTGGTTTACCTAAAATCAAATATGAAATTAATGTTGTTTGTGAGGCTTGTTAAAAGGGGAAATAAGTAAAGTCCTCTTTTAAATTAAAGAAGAAAGTCTCAACTGAGAGACCACTCCAAATGCTTTATATGGATTTAGTTGGTCTATCAAGAGTCAAAAGATTCAGAGGAAATTTATATACTCTTATGATAGTTAATGACTATTCTAGATTTACTTAGACTTTATACCTTTCATCCAAAGATGAGACTTTTAATGCTTTTGCTGTGTTTTTTAAGAATATGCAAAATGAGAAAGGTATTTCTATTATGTCTATCAGGATTGATCATGGAGGAGAATTTAAAAACAATAAATTTGTTGAATTCTGTGACAACCAGTTGATTGATCATAACTTCTCCATGTTAGGAATTGGAAGACACGTAGCAGAAATTAATTTAAAATTTTTTCCATTCCTTGCCAGGATCTACCGTATGTGTTTAAGTCAAGTGGGAAGGAGCATTACCCTCAATATTTCTTAGCGACTTCCACAGCTTCTCTCTGCGGCTGGTGATCTCTTTCCAATCGCAAGAAGATGTCCACAGCTTCTCTCCGTGGCTCGTGCTCTCTTTCTGATCGCAAAAAGTCGACGCCTCAGGTCAGCTTCCTCTACTGGTATCCACACGAACAGTATTCTAACCACGAACGACGTGATAGCGTCTCCTGTCCCTCCAAGGGTCTCTCAAGAATCCGTCCTCTCCGTCTCTACTTCAGCAATTTTTTATCTGTAAAACCTTTTGTAGATTCCCTTCGGCCTTTTGTGTTATGTGTAGTTCAAAAAACATAACTCCTAAAATCAGATATATAGGATGCTCTGCATTTTTCTCAACCGAATTGGATTTTGGAATTAATCTATATTAATTCTGAAATTAATACAATATCACATATTGTATAATTTGATAAGAAACTAATTAAATAAATAATGTTTGTATTAAATCCATCCCACATATTTAATTCACCTATTTATTTAATTTAAAATAAAGATAAGACTAGACTATATTTGATTTATTCTCATAAATCAAATTTGAGATATCATGTCAATTTGAATTTCAAATTCAAACGTGATAGATAAATTAAATCTTGTAAATATCTCTTATATGAGATATCCTATCAATTTGAATTTCAAATTCAAACATGATAGAGATTTAATTTATCCTTATAAATTAAATCCTAAATATCCCTTATATATAATGTATATATATAAATTTATAAATATATATACGAATATAAATATAAATAAATATATACATCAACCTTGGATCATTCATTAAATCTGGACACGTCTTAGATTCAATGAATCTGGACATCATAGCTCGTGTTGGGCTATTTTTTGTGCGACCCTGTAGGCCCATATGAAGTTAGCAGTAGGCCATTTGCTATACTGGCCCATAAGCCGCAAGCGGTCTCTAGCAAGATATAACGACTACCCAAATCATATGAGGATCGATAAACGATATAACCTTTTATATAACCATATCATGTCCCTTTTGTAACGCAATATTTTGGTCATGGATGAGGCATGGATAATGTCATCCTCCTATTCCTAACCGTTACTTTCTTGATCCTTGAGTAGTTTGACTATAGAAATGGAACTACCTTTCCATTACAGTATGGCCATACATTTCTCAGATTCACTCATCGAGGGGCCCAGTAATATCTCTCTACGAATGTGAGGGATAAATTCCATCTTGACCATTCACATTCCTCCGCATGAAAAACCACTAAGCCTGAACATAGTCTTTATGATCACTCGGTCAAAAGTGACTTTTGACTAGGTCAAAGATGAGCGTTTGTCATGTAGGAATCCATGATGATCTCAGGTCAAAAGGCATAGTGACATGGTTTGTATATGAGAGAAGCTTGTGACGTAACCCATGCAGCTCTCTTATAGCGGGTCGGTCCAACACCTTGTACTCTTACATGTGCTTATGACTTTGATTTATATCTCTATACATCTTCAAAGTCATACTGGCCTTATTTCATCTCTGCTCCCACATAGATGACCGACCAGGGACATTTAGGATAAGATCATGAATTATCCAAGGATGGTCATCACAATAAACATGCAAATAATATGATAACACAATTAATAAATTTATAAATCAATAATGTTCATAAGACAATGATTGGCCCCTAGGGCACATTTTCCAAAAACCCATACCAAGAACACCACAATAAAATAGAGTTGTCAAAAGAAAAAATAGAGTTCTCACTGAGATGGCTAGAGCAATTTTTAATGGCAAAGGTATCTCAAAAGTTTTCTGGTTAGAGGCTATGAACACAACGTGTTATATATCTAACTGAGCCTACATCATACCACTACTCAACAAGACACCATATGACCTCTACAAAAGATGTAAGCCTAATCTCACTTATCCGAGGATCTTTAGGAGAAAATGTTTCATCCATAACAACAATACAGAAAATTTGGGTAAATTCAGTCCTAAATATGATGAGGGTATTTTTTTTATTTCTCTAACATTAGTAAGGCATATAGACTTTTTAATAAGAGAACTTTTATAATAGAAGAGTCTATTCATGTAGTGTTTTTTGAAACATAACTGATTTCAAAGCCTCTAAATGATGAAGTTGAGATAATACAGGGTCTTGAAATGCTAAAATTGACCAGGAAAAAAAAGAACCCATAGTTGATCAACTCAATAATAGGTCTAATGAATTAGATAAAGAGCAACTGGAGCCTTGAGACATAATAGAGATCATCCTTTAGACCAGGTTATTGGTAAAGTCGATGAAGGAGTGAGAACCCTGAGACAAGTGTTTAATGAGGTGTATTTCTCTATATTTATTTCAAACGTTTAACTGACCAATATAGATGAAGAACTATCGATGACTTCTAGATAGTTGCTATGTAGGAAAAGCTAAATCAATTTGAATGTAATCAAATTTGGGACTTGGTATATAGACCCAATGATTATCTAGTCATCAATACTAAATGGGTATTTGAGAATAAGCTTGATGGATATGCTATAATCATTATAAATAAAGATATATTAGTTGCAAAAGGTTATAATCAAGAATAAGGTATTGATTATGAGTAATCTTATGCTATAGGTAGAACAATCTCCGAGTTTTGAAGACCATCACTTTCCAGATCATGTGTACAAGCTTAAGAAATCATTATATGGGTTAAAATAAACTCCTAGAGCTTGGTATGATTGTCATAACAAATTCCTGATAGAAAAATGGTTTGAAAGAGGAAAAGTGGATAAGACATTATTTATTAAAAGAAACAAACCAGATCTATTAATATTTCAAATTTATGTTGATGATATTATCTTTGATGCTACTAATGAAGATCTTTGTCAAGAATTTTCCAAGTTAATGCAGGAGAATTTAAAATGTTTATGATGTGGGAGTTGAACTTCTTTCTTGGACTTCAAATCAAACAACTGATAAATGGCATTTTTATCTCGCAGACAAAGTACCTGAAGGAGCTCTTGAAAAAGTTTGAATTGGATCAAGTCAAGAGTATTTCAACACCAATAAGTACAAGTATAATGCTAGATAAGGATGAGAAGGGAAAAGATTTCAATATTAAAAGATATCGTGGAATGATTGGATCTCTTCTATACCTCACTACGAGAAGACTGAACATACAATTCAGTGTGGGACATGTGTTCAAGATATCAAGCTGCTTCAAGGGAATCACATGCTAAAGCTATAAAGAGAATATTCAGATATCTCATCAAAACCATTGATCTTGCTATATCCAGCAAAGCACTAAATGCTCACTTACCTATTAATGACACCTTAACTCCAATGGTTACAAGCTTGACTTTAACAGTTACTAAACAAAATAAATGCTATTTAAGGAAGACTCAACATTAATGAAGAGGACGTAACAACAATAATTGATTTTATTACACTCTTGAATTCTTCATTCATTATTCTGTAACCCAATATTCTTGTGTTTTAATGTTTATCATCATATATACTCTATGAAAGGGATTGAGAAAAGTTTTTATTCATTCTGTAGACTTAAGATATTGGATCTCTTAAGTTAACATTGTTACCTTATGGGAAGTAAGGGGAGTGATTGAGAGAATCACTTGTTGTATTGAGGCATCAAGAGCCCGTTCAAATCTTAGGGTATAGTTAAAAATCTTAAAAAGTATTTAAGGACATTGATTATTCAATCATTTAGTGATATCTTTCTAATCTATATTATTTTTATTGAATTATACTCTAGTTGTCTTTAAAATTTTAAATTTACATTAACAATTTTAAAACACCTAATTCACCCCCTCTTTAAGTGTTTCTACTGAGACTAATGTTATTTACTTGGGTTCTCAATAAGTATTGGAGCAAATTTTTTGGGCCTCCTAGGACACCTCCTGGAGCCTCTGATCAAGCCCAACTCCTTTGGTGGCTCAATTATGAAGGGACTTCCCCTAAAGCCTTTACGAGATGCCCTAATTAATCTTAAATTATATTATAAACTATACAGGGGACATTTATGGGTTATATTAGTTTCATAAATTCTTATGATTAATATATTAATTTCTTGTAAAATTTCATCTCAATTAGAGGTCTTGAATGTCCTATAAAATTCTGCATAATTTTTTGAGTTTTGAAAATTAATATCAAATTTTCAAGACCTCAAATCAAATCTTGTGTCATGTTAAATCGACCAAAATAATTTTCTTTATCTACAAGTGAAATATGGGACCCAAACACTTCCGGGTAGTTTTTGGCCACTTTTGTCTTAGCCTTAACAATGTTATATTTATTTGTCTAGCTTAGGTTGTCACAATATCCTTATGTTAGGGTACAAACTAAAATCCCTAATAATCTAATCTAGCTCTCAGTTATTACTATTTCTTGGAAGGAGAAGTCTCTTATTATGTGGTTACCTTTCTTTTAACCTTTGCTAGACTTACCATTTGTATACTTTTATAAATGATAGTCTACTGAGTCATACTAAGGCTCTACCCAATCTTTTAGGAGTCACTGTGTCTATTCATCGCAATCAACTTATTGTGTCTAAACATTTTTTCCCTAGCAGTCACCTCAAATCTAGAATTTTAGTTGGACCCTGAATAAGTAACCCATTATTACCTTTAACCTTAATATTAATTAGGCCTTAACTATTTCACTATATACTCTATATCTTAATCAGAGCATTCATATCCCACACCATAACCTCTATCCTATGCCAGAATCTATATTATATACCGTGCTAGAACCTTTACTCTCATACCAAAATGAAACATTGTCATACCTTACTTTTTTAAAATTTATCTTCTCCAAAACAACATCCTATTTTTCTTGGAAATAGTAGGGGTGAGATTTCTGGGGGAAAATTAGTAACAAACGGTACCATAAACATCTATGCCAGGATTTACTCAATGTTAAACATGATTGCCTTACTTTGATCATGCTGACATAATGACATATACATGCTTCCATGTCCTTTACTTATAATCAAGACAAGTCAACAACATATTAACAACACTCAGGCAAAAAGCATACAAGTTTAGGTATAAGTTCACTCCCAATCGGGTAGCTTTTCTTTAAACCTTATCTTTCATTTTGGGGTTTCTTCTTTACACAAGTCAGAACCTATACGAGCATAATAATATTTTCATTATTACCTTATCTAGTATAGCTCTAATTAACTCAAGTTTAACTTGAGGTACTACCCTTACCCTGACAAACTCCTAACTTTCTTTCTTTTCATGACTATTCCTATCAAGAGAGAGACATTTCACTATTCTAATTATTAAATTCATAAGAATAATTCTCTAATTTATTAGAGTAGAGACTAGAATAAATTACTTATTTCTAAGGTTGCCAAGTCCCTAAGCCTCTTGGATTGCTCCTAACTATGTCATACCTCCCCTTTTTTCCTTCCTTCCTTCTTATTCTTTCTTTCTCTCTTTCTCTTTTCATCATTCTCTTACTTCTTCCTTGCTTGGCCGTGTATGGAATGGAATGGAAGGGGTGGGGTAGGGTATTTATAGGTGAAGCAAGGTGGATTGGACCGTCTAGATAAAATCATGATGAATGGCTCATATTACCTAAATTTATAACCAAGTTTTGCCTACATCATCATGATGACATCATCCTTCTTATGTCATCATGCTAGGTGGTTCCTTGTGTGGGTCCCACATGAGACCTCACCTAGAGAGTCATCGCTTCTGGAAACCTCTAGTATATTTTGTCAAATCCTGTACATTCTTATGCTGTATAAAGGGATTTTCCTAAATTATTAGACTGTCTTGTACTTTAATAATTTCCATGTTTCTAATGGTATTGTTTACCTAGGGAACATTTACTAAATATATACTTATAAATATATGATTAAATTGCCCTTATCAAATCACTTTCCCAATTATAACTGTAACCGGGTACTTGTATTTTCGTAGATCTTACTGAATTACTGTTTTAGTGTACTAGGCCCTACTACCATGTGGAATGGCCCACTTTGGTGCCATTCTAGGCTAATTGAGACACAACTTACCTATTGCTAAAATTTCATTATCTAGATATTAGGTGTTCATGACCTCCTGTCAAAATTCACTAAAATGTAAATAACTTTTCCTATATAGCTCCTGTCGGAGTTTCGTTAGTTCCCTAACCTTTGGCTTCATAGGATGCACCTTCCTATAATTTTTTTATCTATATTAGGGTCCAGAAAGTCTGATAAAAAATTTAGATAACTTTCAGGATTTCATATCCATATCAACTATCTGGGACCTCAAATAATTATTCTGGTTCACCTCATATTGACCTTAATAATTTTCTCTATCTCTTGGTAAAATTTAGGATTGAAATGCTTCCAGGTAATTTTAGGCCTATTTTGGCTCAACTTTCCATAATTACCATTTTGCCCAGAATTTTTAAAATTACACTTTAGTCCCCAACTTTTCATAATTACACTTAATAGCCCATAACTTATGTCTACATTCATTTTGCACCATGAAACTTTTAGAGTTTTCAATTTAGTCCCTTTATTTTTTAAAATGACCATTATGCCCTTAGAACTTTTCTAAAATTACAATTTTACCCATGCTTGGGCTTTAACATCGTAAATTATTCCTTTGAGATCTTTATCTCAACCTTAGGTCACTAATTAACCTCTTTTCTCTTTCTATGCCCAGGAGACTCTTCTAAAGTCTCTAACTTAATGATATATTTTCCCTCAAGAACTTTTACTATTTACAATTTAGCCCCTAAATTTTTATTATTTATAATTTAGTCCCTGAACATCATTTGTATTTCTAGGATTTCTGCTTAAAGGGGCCTGGTAACCAACCTATTTCAAGTGCATACTGGGCTCTAGGCCTAAAAATTGGGATATGACATTTCTCCTCCCCTAAAAATAAATTTTATCTTCAAAATTTTAGGGTTAATTCTTTATTCATACCTTAATGAAGATTTTCTCTGAGGAGAATGTGCCTTACATTTCATAACTTTTCTTGACTTTTCTACTTTTTTGTAGAACTTTGGGCATTCCTACTATACTTTTTGGCCATTTTCACCCTTTCACATATCTTCCCAGGGTTCACCTATCATTAGGCTACTCTTACCTAAGCATACTTAATTAAATTCTGATGAAAATATAAAGCACTAGTGCTAACAAGCTCTACCTTGGTACTTTTACTATCTTAAACCCTTCTTATACTGTCTCTCTTGGGTCTATCTCGCTCTTATTCTTATTCTCTTTAGCCTCATCTTAAGGATCTTTCAGTTCTTACTTAACCCCTTTTCATATCTTGTGAGATATTCTTCTTATCTTCCATAGGCATACTACCTACAGACTTATAAATACTTGATACTCAAGAATGGAAACTTTAACTCTATTAACTTTAATTCCATCTTTGGGTAAGAAGATTTTGAGTTCAATCCATAATAATAAGGCTATATGAAATTAACATCCTAGGTATTTTCTTTGTTATAAGTTAACCAACTCTTAAGGCTTCCATAACTTAACATTGCCCTTAGTAATCATCTTTCCAAAGAAATACTATACTTATGGCTTATTCCTTTTCTTTTCTTAGGTTAGGTCTACTGCGACTTGGGATCTAACTGTGATACCGTAAGTCTATTCAAGATCTAACTGTGACCCTATAATTCTATTCTCTGTGAGCCATACTAGGATATAAATGTGATCCTCTAGAATCTATTGTGATTCTATTGTACTGTATCCTTATCTCTGGAAGACCTAAACTAATGGACTAAGTTACAAGGTTAACTACTTCCACTTAATTCGTAACTCAACTGATAATTCCTTAAGACTGATCACAGAAGCCAATATTATCTATTAAGACTTTGCTCATTTCCTCTATCACTCAGAAATTTCTCATATCATTCTTATCTTTCATAATTTTGCTATATACAATACTATAGAGAGCTACACAGGCTCTACCATGCACGTGACTATTATAGTCTGGCAGACATGGCTCTAACTTGAGCTGTACTATCCACTCTCTTGGCTCTATGTCAAGAGCAATCTGACTCTATCACAAGAGAAATCTAGCTCCATTACAAGAACATTAAATTTCATTACATAGATGCTGATCCCTCTTAGAGCTACATCATATCTCATAACTGCATCTCACTTAAGTTTATGTTTAGAATTCATGTATCTCATCCCTACTGAAGGGATATATTGTTGGAAATCGTGCCCTAGGGGCCAATCATTGTCTTATGAACATTATTGATTTATGAATTTATTAATTGAGTTATCATATTATTTGCATGTTTACTATGATGACCATCCTTGGATAATTCATGATATTATCCTAAATGTCCCTGGTCGATCATCTATGTGGGAGCACAGATGAAATAAGACCAGTATGACTTTGAAGATGTATAGAGATATAAATCAAAGTCATAAGCACATGTAAGAGTACAGGGTGTTGGACCGACCCGCTATGAGAGAACTGCATGGGTAACGTCATAAGCTTCTCTCATATACAAACCATGTCAATATGCCCTTTGACCTGAGATCATCATGGATTCCTACATGACAAAACGCTCAGCTTTGACCTAGTCAAAAGTCACTTTTGACCGAGTGATCATAAAGACTATGTTTGGGCTTAGTGGTTTTTCATGCGGAGGAATGTGAATGGTCAAGATGGAATTTGTCCCTCACATTCGTGGAGAGATATTACTGGGCCCCTCGATGAGTGAGTCTGAGAAATGTATGGCCATACTGTAATGGAAAGGTAGTTCCATTTCTATAGTCAGACTACTCAGGGATCGAGAAAGTAACGGTCGGGAATAGGAGGATGACATTATCCATGCCTCATCCATGACCAAAATATCGCGTGACAGAAGGGACATGATATGGTTGTATAAAAGGTTACATCGTTTATCGATCCTCATATGATTTGGGTAGTTGTTATGTCTTGCTAGAGACCGCTTGCGACTTGTGGGCTAGTATAGCAAATGGCCCACTGCCAACTTCATATGGGCCTACAGGGTCGCACACAAAATAGCCCAACACGAGCTATGATGTCCAGATTCATTGAATCTAAGACATGTCCAGATTCAATGAAAGATCCAGGTGAATGTATATATATATTTATTTATATTTATATTCGTATATATATAAATTCGTATATATATATATTATATATATGAGATATATGAGATTTAATTTATAAGGATAAATTAAATCTCTATCACGTTTGAAATTCGAAATTCAAATTGATAGGATATCTCATATAAGAGATATTTATAAGATTTAATTTATAAGGATAAATTAAATCTCTATCACATTTGAAATTCGAAATTCAAATTGATAGGATATCTCATATAAGAGATATTTATAAGATTTAATTTATAAGGATAAATTAAATCTCTATCACGTTTGAAATTCGAAATTTAAATTGATAGGATATCTCAAATTTGATTTATGGGAATAAATCAAATATAACTCAGTCTCATCTTTATTTAAAGTTAAATAAATAAGTAATTAAATCTGTGGGACGGATTTAATATTATTTTATTTAATTAGTTTCTTATAAAATTATACAATATATGATATTGTATCAATTCGGAATTAATATAAGATTAACTCCAAAATCCAATTAGGTCAGGTGGAAAAACGCATAGCATCCTCTATATCTGATTGGAGGAGCTACGTTTGAAAATAACACAGAACACAAAAGGCCGAACGGAATCTGCAAAAGGTTTGCAGACAAGAAACTGCTGAAATAGAGACGGAGACTTGTGAAAGCCTTGGAGGGACAGGAGACGCTAGCACGTCGTTCGTGGTTGGAACGCTGTTCGTGTGGATACCAGTAGAGGAAGCCGACCTGAGGCGTCGACTTCTTGTGATCGGAAAGAGACCACCGTCCGCGGAGAGAATCTGTGAAGGTCGCTGAGGAACACTCCGTCGATTTCTTGCGATCAGAAAGAGATCACCACCCACGTAGAGAAGCTGTGAAATTCGCTGAGCAACACTAAGGGTAATGATTCTTTCCACTTGACTTAAACACATACGGCAGATCCTGGCAAGGAATGGAAAATTTTTTAAAGTTTATTTCCGCTGCGTGTCTTCCAATTCCTTACATATATCTTGAGTATAGTAATCATATGTCTATAGTTTTGCCTCTAACATTTATCTTTAATCTTGTTCTTTGTCTAATTGACTATCATTATCTAGTCTTAGACTCTCTCATTCTAAACTTTGGGGATTAACTGGGCTAACTATCTCATTTACCACTTTTCTATTGCTTTATCATTACCAAGTTAAATTATCTAATTACATGTCATATAGTATGGGAGCAATATAACTTTCTCATTATATATACTCTACCCTACATGTAATGTGAAAGGGGAGTATTTATTCATTATAGCATACTCTAACATGCATAATATTTAAAGAGATGCAATAATTTAAGTATACTCTAACATTCGTGTAATCACATGACAACTGTAAGTAGATACAACTGTTCATCTAACTTAGGCTTCCATGTTACCCTCCTATACAGTATAGACTCAACCTTTTCTTACTCTATCTAACTCTTAATCATTACTCTTTCTTAAATAGGGGAGTCTCTTTATCTTTTAAACTATGGCTACCTTTCTCTCTCAAGACATCATAAATATCTATTTTTAGTCTTGCATATATCTACTGCTCTGTTGAACTTTTGCAACTATCTGAGAAAAAATCTTTCTTTGTAGCATGGAATTCAATTCATCAATTAACTTCTCAGTCATTTAACTCTCACTGTTCATGTAGATAAACTTGGCTAAGTATTCATCAAAGGGTTATCTTTCTCTGCTTTAACACTTACTCCCATGCTTATCTCTATCTGTTTGAGAGGAATACTTCTCGTAATACTACTGAAGGAAAACTTCTCAGGTGAGTGGATCAATCTCTATCTTTATGGAGGAACTTATGTATCTTTCTACTATCTCTTAAGTTCTTCTGTTTATATATCAGTCCCAGTTTATTCTTGATAGGATTGTGATTCCTTTCTGTCACATCCTACTTTTTTCCTATCTGTATAATACTGATAATAGAAAGAGGTTTGAAAAAGATTGTGATGATGAATAGAAAGGAAAAAACAATGATTAGACAAAGGTATAAAGATAAGGGATTAAAATGAAAAGTTTAAAAGTTTTATGGTGCAAAGTGTAATTTTTAAAAGTTTAAGGGCAAAATAGTAATTATGAGAAACTTGAGCTAGAAAAAGCCCAAAAATGCCCATAATCATATTAGTCCCAAATTTTTCTAGTAAATAGAGAAAATTATTCTAATCAGTTTAACGCAACACAGAATTTTGATGTGAGGTCCCAAAAAATTTATATTAATTTATGAAGAAAGGGAAATTAATACAGTATCCTTTGAACTTTAAAATCAGATAAAATTTGGTAGTAAATTCCTATAATTAATATAAGAATTTATGAAACTAACAGAGCTCAAATAGGAAATCTGTAGAATTTATTATGGAATTTACAGTGTATTAAAATACCCAATAAATATGTTTCAGGGGAATTTCTTGGGAGTTTAGCCCATGAAAGTAGTGGACCATGTAGAGGGCCCAAAATGGCACCTTATAGACTCAATAATATTTTTAGATAAGTATGTGGGCTAGGCTAATAAAGACCAGGAAAAATATAAAATTACGAAAATGCCATTGAGTATGCCACTGTGTTGTGTCATTGAATCAGAGTCAGATCGAGGGTATTTTGGTCATTTGACTAAGGTTAGATGGTCAAGGAGAATTCCCAAAATAGTTGACCAAGGTCAGGGAATACTCTGATGAGGTGTAAACAAATGATAATGCCCTTAAGATGTTAAAATAAATAAAGAAGAACCAAGGGACATTTGGGTAAATTGCCAAGGGATCTGTAACTAAGTTCAGGCCCAGTCCAAGAATGTCAATGGTAGGAAGGATCCAGATACGGTATTTAAGGTAGAAAGCATATTATGGAATTTCAGAAAAATTAGAATTATAAAACAGTCTAGTTTTTGGAAAATCAGACTGAGTCGGTACCAGATTGGACTGAAATTTTTCCAGAAGCTTCTTTCCCTTGGAATGGCACCACATAACCCTATGAGTTGTCCCTTGATGATGTCATGGATGATGTCATAATTAGCTTTTTAGAAAAGTTAAATCTAAGATTAAATGTGAGCCATTAGATCAAATAGTACATAAAGTGCGCTTTGCCATTGATTTTACATGGAATTTGGCTATAAATAGCCCCACAAATTCTGATGCAAATCATGGAGCAAGAACCCTTAGGGAACCTCTTGCAAAATGAAAACTCAAGCTAAGACAAAGAAGATTCAAGGTACCAAAGTTCAAACAAGCTAGAGATTAAAGGTAAGTAATCTATCCTAACTTATTTTCCTTTGATTTGGGGGCTTGAACTTAAGGTTTTCATGGAAGAAAGTTAAGTTTTCTCGAAGGTGTATGTGCTTCCATTAAATTTATATGATAATTTTGTATACGATTGGATAGGTTTTGAACCTTGGAAGAATTGGAATTCCAAGTTATAGTTTTTAAAGTTCTTATCTGTTACTATTCACTCACATGAATAGTGATTGGAATTTCATGATTTTGATGATTCCAATGGTTTTAAAATGCAAAGTTGTGTGGGATAAATTAGAGAAACAAGTATTGGAATCAAAATGATAATTTTTGAAAGAATTATGTACATGTTTTTCAAATATGTCCAGAACAGTGCATAGGAGCTAGAATTTCATGATTCTAAGCTCATAAATGGATTAAAAAGGTAGAATTGTGTGAGGTAAAGTCAAAACATCAATGGGTTCAAAGTCTAAGTCAATTAGTAAAGATTAAAGGAAGTTATGTTAGTTAAAGTAAGTTTAATATCTAAGGAAGTTAGATTGTAATGGATGGATGATTATGTGATGTTAGGATTTGATGGTGGACTTCAAGGAGGCAGCCACACATCAAAGAGAATTGAGAAGAAAGAGGCAAGATAAAGTGAAATAAATTCAAGTATATGAGGTAGTAAACTTATCCTAAACTTGTATGTATTGAATGTTATGCTTGGTTGTACTATGGCTTAGTTGAATTGTGTTTCATATGTGTTTATAATTGAAGCTCTATTTCTATGATTACTTTGGCCAATTGTATTTCATATATTACATGGAAGTATTCACATTACATAGTGTTAATACTTTCACAAGAAAGCACAAGTATTTACATTAATGCATGCATTATTTAGTACCGTTTGCTACTGAGATTTCCCCAGAAATATCACCCCTTCAATGTAATCCCAATCCCACAGGATTATTAATGATGAAAGAGGATGAAGAAGCATAAAGAGAATTTAGGGATTAGATGATGTAAATGTTATATGATGAATGTATAAATTATTGCAAGTATTAATGTTATATGTCATGTTTGAGCCACAATGCTCATGATGTAATGAAAAATAGCAAATGATGAGATAAATATATAAAATTTTATATACATTTAGTTAACATGTGAAGCTTCATTTTGACACCAAGAACACCTTATTTTGATGTCTATACAAAGAGAACAAATTTTTCAAAGAAAGGGACTAGAATCTATTTTAAGAATTTTTGACCAAATGAACAATAATTTTTGATGAATAAACTGTATCATTTGCTAAGAATTTAGTATTTTTGCCTTAAATTTCAAGATGTTATCTTCACATAACTTTTTGAACTACTTCATTTTTATTTTTCTACAATTAATTATGATTTTTTGAAGTTCATCGCCTAATCTAAAATACCACAAGAACAGTAACTCGAGAAAAGTAAAATTTCAGATTTAGCTAATGGGATTCCAAGGTCTTATAAGTGATTCTAAATGCTATTGTATGGTCCCTAAGATGTATGAAAGTAAGGATGTTTCACTTTCTGGTTTGTCTCTTGATCTTGGAAAACTTGAGGTGAATGGATCTACTACAATTACTTCTACTCCCTGGGGTACTTTACCCTAGGTCTACTATGTTACTATTTCTTCATAATAGGATTCCTATGTGTTGGGAACATTAATTCTCTATCTATTAAGCATCACGTCTTTACTCTTAAACCATGTGCTAGGCTTATTCCTAGGCAAGTCTCAATCTAACTTTTGATTATTCTGTTCAAGAAAGCTTAGCTGAACAAATCCTTCTGTAACATAGATCTACTCCTGATGATCACACAGAGGATCTACTTCTGAACATCTTCTTAAACTAATCTTCTGTATCTCTGTCTCTTGTATTGTCTACCTTGTCGATACCCCATGGCCATCCTTATCAACTAGAGGTTGGCACCTTCATTCTCGTCATTGCCATAATATCAGGTCTCTGTGTATCCTAGTCACAACCTGAGTATTGGCTAGTTGCGTCTCACGTTCTCTATGAACTTTTGTCATGACCCTCTTGCTCAACTCATCATGACCTGAAGCTCTGGGTTCTTCTGTCATGACTTGAACTCCTTTACACATATTAGTCATAACATATGACCTAACTCATCGTAACCTTACTTTTTTGTGACTATTAGTCATAACCTACACACCTTCACGTTATGGCTTGGACATACCTTTAGCATCATCATCATCATCACTATAGCGTATGATTGTTGCTTCTATGTACACAAAAGGATACCTTAGCTATTATTGTAGCCTCCTTGACTTTGGGCTAGTCAATTTCTATCTCTATTAACAAAAGAAATTGCTCCTCAGACATCATCCTACTAAGTACAGTCATATCGTGCTAAGAAACATGAGACCTCAGAGGTAATAGCTAGCTATGACTAGTCTATCATAATCGTATCCTTAAGGACTACCGCATAAAACTGTAAGGTTTAGGATATAGTTTACTTATCTGGGTGTCACTGTTTCTTGTCTGAATCCTTCTCTAAGTAGTTAACACCATCCTCATATCTTACTCTATGGAGGGAACCATCTTGGTTCTCTAAGGATTAAAGTTTCTAACTTGTTTAAGGGGCTCAATCTAACTAAATTAGAGTATCACTTAGCCAAAACCTTCTATTTTATGCTAGAATGGTATTCTCTGATACCAAATTGTCATACCTCACTTTTCTAGGCTTTATCTTCTCCCAAACAATATCCTGTTATGTTTGGAAATAGTAGGGCAGAAATCTCAGTAACAAACAGTACCATAAACAATATATGCAAGTATATTATTAATGTTAAACATGCTTGCTTTACTTTGATCATGTTGGCATAATGACATATACATGCTTCCATGTCCCTTACTTATAACATATGACTATAACATAAAGAGAAACAAAACATTCTCAATGATACATGCTTCACATAATCAAGATAAGTCAATAGCATATTAACAACACTCAATCAAAAAGCGTATAAGTTTAGGTATAAGTTCACTCCTTGTCTGGTAGCTTTTCTTTAGACCTTACCCTTCATTCTGAGGTTCCTTCATTACATAACTTAGAACCTATATGAGGTATAATAATACTTTCATTATTATCTTATCTAGTATAGCTTTACTTAACTCAAGTTTAACTTGAGGTAATACCCTTAACCCAACAAACTCCGCACTTTCTTTCTCTTTAGGACTAGCCTTATCAAGAGAGAGATATTTCACTATTTTAACTATTAAATTCATAATAATAATCCTTTAATTTATTAGAGTAAAAACTAGAATAAATTACTTAATGATTTGTATGGATTGTCATCATCCTATGCATCAAAATAAAATTAATTGCACCCTATTAATGTAGTATAAGGCATAACCCTATCGTTTTTCTCGAGGAACCTTTTTATTAGAAACCTAGCAAACTAGTGATAAAACCATTGAAAACCTGAGTGAAAGTAAAATTTAGTTTTTGGGTTTGATTATTTTTGAAGCAATAAAATAAGGATGCAGTAAAGTAAATATTTTTGTATTTTTGATTAAGTTGGAAAATGAGTAGATTTTAAAAGGAATGTGTTAAGACAGACTCTTGATGATGGAAAACTATCTATCCTTTCTCTTAATATGATATAGGGTTTTAAAATCACTAAGTCTTAAAAGAAACCTCAATCGATCGATTGAGTCCAGAACATTAATATTCCTTAAATTCCTTTGATCAAAGCTAATTTAAAACCTCTTAATGAACTGTTAAAAGCCACTTAGCGTGCAATTTAAATCAGATTATATGGATGCCTTCAATTATCATCAATCGATGACCATAGATTTCAAGCAATCAAATTAGTTAGCAATGATCATTGATAAAAACCCAATTATTTAGAAATCAAAACTGAAAATATTCATATTAAACTAACATCTAAGTCATCTAAATTCAATTACAAAATTTAATCTCATAATAATCTATCGATATCCAATCCTTACTCATAAAATCAACACCCTAGATTTAGGAATTCCAAAAACATAAGAAAGGTGAGATTAAAATAGAAAACTCCCCATGTGCACTGTAGTCCATGAGCTCAAGATATGCGATCCATCACTAATAGACTAAAGATTTAGCATCTCATGACTCCTATTGTGCCACAATTGCTGTCTAGATATGATTCCATGAAGAAAGCAGAAAGAGGTGATGGATTAATGATATAGATATGTGAGATTCTATGGAAAGATGTAGAAAGATGGAAGATGAGTGTATAGGTTATGGAGAAGGTATAGAGAGGATTCAAGTAATGCTTCTTAGCCTAATCAGGTCCAAAAACCAATCTCCCCACATCTGTAGCTTACTCTTCCTTTTATTCCCTCATGACCTAATCCAAAATGAGTAGCTTCAGCAATTGTCTCTTTTAGTCACGACTAGATCCATGTTTTGGTCGTGACCTGTAAACATAGAGAAACTTCTAGAAGAAATTAGGTCGTGACCTTTGGACACTTTGGTCTTGACTAAAAATCACAAAAGTGTGATCTAATTTTCTTTGTCTTGTGATTTCTTTTTGCTCACGTTAGTCCTTGGTTCTCCTCTAAAATACCTGCAATTCAAAACTAAAGCGCACTGTAAAAGTCCAAATCAATGGATAATAATATTTATGCAGTTTGGAAGAGTTAATTTACCAGTTTTTCCTTTAATTAGCATATTGTCAAGCACAATCATGTATTACACAAAAGTACAAATATAGGCATAAAATAAATAGTAAAGTTGTAATAAGACCCTGAAAATGTCATAGAAACCATATACAATTTGTGTCTTATCACTTACCTTATTCCTAGGGTTGCGAAGTCCCTAAGTTTCTTGGATTGCTCCTAGCATGTCATACCTCCTCCTTTTCCCTTCCTTCTTTATTTTCTTTCTCTCTTTCTCTTTTCTCTTTCTCTCTCTTATTCCTTGCTTGGCCGTGGATGGAATGGAAGGGAGTAAGGTATTTATAGGTGAAGCAAGGTAGATTGGATAGTCCAAATCAAATCGTGATAAATGGCTTAGATCACCTAACTTGCTTACCAAGTTTTGCCTACATCATCATTATGACAGCATCCCCCTTATGTCATCATGATATGTGGTGCCTTGTATGGGTCCTACATGACACCTCACCTAGAGAGTCATCATTTCTGGAAACCTCTAGTATATTTTGTCAAATCCTGTACATTCTTATACTGTATAAAGGGATTTTCCTGAATTATTAGACTATCTTGACTTCAATAATTTCCATGTGTTATAATGGTATTATTTACCTAGAGAACATTTATTAAATAGATACTTATAAATATATGATCAAATTTACCTTATCATATCATTTTCCCAATTATAACTGTAACCGAGTAATTGTATTTTTGCAAATCTTACTAAATTGCTGTTTTAGTATACTGTGCCCTCCTACCACATGAAATGGTCCTCTTTGGTTCCATTATGAGCTAACTTATACATAGCTAAGCTACTGCTAACATTTCATTATCTAGATATTAGGCGTCAACAAACTCCCATCAAAATTCACTAAAATGTGAATAACTTTTCCTACAGAGCTCCTTTCAGAGTTTTATCAATTCCATAACCTTTGGCTTTATAGGATGCACTTTCCTATAAATTTTTATTTATATATGAGGTTCATAAGGTTTGATAAAAAATTAGGATAACTTCTAGGATTTCATATACATATCAACTATTTGGGACCTCAAATAATTATTTTAGGTCACATCATATTGACCTTAATAATTTTCTCTATCTATGGGTAAAATTTGGAACTAAAATGCTTCTGAAAAATTTTTGGTCTTTCCTGGCTTAACTTTCAATAATTACCATGTTGCCCCAAACTTTCAAAACTTACACTTCTGTCCCTCAACTTTTCATAATTACACTTAATGGCTTATAACTTTTGTCTACTTTTATTTTGTACCATGGAACTTTTAGAGCTTTCACTTTAATCCCTTTACTTTTTGAAATGACTATTATTCCCTTGCGACTTTTCTAAAATTATGATTTTCCCTTGCTTGAGCTTTAATATCGTAAATCATTCATTTGAGATATTTATCTCAACCTTAGGCCTCTAACTAACATCTTTTCTCTTTCTATGCCCAGGAGACTTTTATGAAGTCTCTAACTTAGATATATATTTTCTCTCAGGAACTTTCATTATTTATAATTTAGTCCCTGAACTTTTATTATTTGTAATTTAGTCCCTGAACATCATTTGTATATTTCTGGGGCTTTTGCTCAAAAGGGCCTGGTAACTAACATATTTTAGGCACATATTGGGCTTCTAGGACTAAAAATGAGGATATGACAAGCATCCTACTTTTAACCCCTTAGAGTACATATTAACAAGTGTATTTGATTAGCGGAAGCATTACATTGGCCTAAAAATTTAAAAATTTTAAATTTGATCTTTGGTTACTATTCCTTGCTTTTTTTCTATATTAATAATCCAACTTTGAAAATTTATTTCCATTAATGTACACATCCAATTGATTCATGTTATATATGAAATTAAAGCTTAAGATGTATACTATATGTTTGCCAAATTTCGTGGCTAGAATCCTTCGTTTACTATGTGAAATTGAAGCCATAACATAACTTATTCATGACCTACGCTTTTATCATGATCATTTGCTTTCATGAGTAATTTTAGCAATCATAACTCATCATCAAACTTTCTCATATTCATTTAGACATGCTTATAACATCATATACAATTTCATTATATAAATAGACATGTACAATATTCATTACAAATTATTTTCATAAATGCAGAATTCATATAATACATGCTAGAATATTACCTTGTCTTCTTTCTCTCTTTTGCTCTTCTTCATCATACTTCTTCTATAACATTTGACCTATTATGGTTGGTCATGGGAGGGTGAGATTCTAAAGAATACCAATAGCAAAGAATACCACATAATGTATATAGGATAATGCTTTGTGCTAATGAGTGTGCTTATAGTGATCATGCTTGCAAGCATAATGATATATTTACATATACTACTACAAAAAGGTTTTCTAAACTAGTTTAGAATGGTATTCTACACTGGATAATGATATGGTGTAGAAACAGACTATATAGAAAATGTACACCTTTTAAATTGGAAAGTACATCGGTGTAGAAGAAATATTTTTCTAAATCCATCTGAAAATGAGGTGTAGAAGCTTTTTCTTAACATTTAAATCGGTCCCTTTTGATATCAGGTGTATAGTTTACTAATGTCTATATCGATTGTAAGGATATCTAGTGTAAATGAATGTATTTTCTATACTAGTTTTGTGCATATTCGATGTAGATGAATGAATTGTTTACACTAGTTGTTTTACATTCGGTGTAGATTAATCCATTTTCTACACCTCACAATGCACACAACTGGTGTAGATATTATAATATTTATATATTATTTTTATACTTGTCAGTATTCTTTAGCCAGTTTGAATATATGTTTTTTAAGAATAACCTATTAACTGTTTCATTACCCTATCCCCTAAAGCTTCATAAATAAACTGCCCAAATACACGACTCAAAGAGACAACAACAGAGACAGAGTTCATGATGGCAGAGACATAATTCAATTGCTCATTATTTATTTAATAAAATTTAATACAAAAAGTACAATTGAACAGAAAATTAAAAAAATGTATTCAGTGAAAGATAAATACTATTAAGAAAAAAGTGCACCATTGTTCTATAGAAGAAAACTCACGTGCTTATAATCTTCTTGACATCAACCAATGGCTTATAATAGAGGGAGTAAAAGAAGACAACTTTATAACTATGCTTATATAGGATGACCAATTGCCAATGGTTGCTATAGAAATTAAAAAATAATGAGTATTATCATGAAGCAAATACAAAACTAGTATAAAATAAAATTACAATAATATTATTCTAACTCTTGCATATATGGTGCAAAGAAATAATCAATATCAGTTTCACCGAGCCCTTTGAAATATATTCTTCCATGTTTCTTACTTATAAAATGTGACCACATCATAAAAAGAAATAGAACTTTAATTAATTATACATGCTTCACATAATCAAGCCAAGCAACTAACACCTAGAACACCTAAGCAATCAAGCATACATGTTAGGTAAGTTCATTACCTCATACCATAGCTTTATTTTTTGCTCCTGGACTTGCTTAACTCCCCAACTACCTTCCTTTCCATAATTTCCTTCCTTTTCTCTTCACTCTCCATTTTCTCTCACTTTCCTCACTTGGCTATGCATCACTTGAAGGGGAAGGGGTATTTATAGGCTATAAGGTGAGTTCATCAAGGGCCAAGATTGTCTCTAAAAAATATAGTTCATCCAAGGGCTCACATTAATCCACTTGGCTTAGCTTACATCATCTAGGCGACATCATTCAAGTGACATCATCAATAGACACATGGCATGCTAGGTGGCATCTTCTAAGGGAAAAAAGGCTTATTGGATAAATTCAGTCCAATCCAGTTTAATCTAGTACTGGCCCGATCATATTTCCCTAAAAATCATATTATTTTCTGAATCTCCATAATATATTTTTTGACATTAGATTTAGTGACTAGATTTTTCCTACATTCAAAATTCTTAGACTAGGTATAAATTTAATTACTTTCCCTTAAAAATTACCAAAATGCCCTTAGTTCATTTTTATTCACTTTAATAACTTAGGGGCATTATAGTCTTTTCACACTTTATTAGAGTATTTCTTAACCATGGTCAATTATTCATGTAGCATCTTTCACTTTTTGACCTAGGTTAAATAACTAAATTATTATAACTCCTTAATCTGACTCTTGATTGGTTGCTTTATTCCTTAATCATACTTAACCTTCTTTCTTAACTTTATTTTATTATTAATGTGTGGTTTAAATCTCTTCTTCATTAAGAGAAAGACAAGTGGAGCCATGTGTGGGTCCTACAGGGATACCTCATATAGTGGTTCACTACTTCCAAAAGCCTCTAGTATTTCTTTCATCGGACGACAAAGATTGTACTATGTGTTTTTGTTGGAAAATGTGCCCTAGGGGCCAATCATTGTCTTATGAACATTATTGATTTATGAATTTATTAATTGTGTTATCATATTATTTGCATGTTTACTGTGATGACCATCCTTGGATAATTCATGATCTTATCCTAAATGTCCCTGGTCGGTCATCTGTGCGGGAGCAGAGATGAAACAAGACCAGTATGACTTTGAAGATGTATAGAGATATAAATCAAAGTCATATGCACATGTAAGAGTACAAGGTGTTGGACCGACCCGCTATGAGAGAGTTGCATGGGTTACGTCATAATCTTCTCTCATATACAAACCATGTCACTACGCCCTTTGACCTGAGATCATCATGGATTCCTACATGACAAACACTCAGCTTTGGCCTAGTCAAAAGTCACTTTTGACCGAGTGATCATAAAGACTATGTTCGGGCTTAGTGGTTTTTCATGCGGAGGAATGTGAATGGTCAAGATGGAATTTGTCCCTCACATTCGTAGAGAGATATTACTGGGCCCCTCAATGAGTGAGTCTGAGAAATGTATGGCCATACTGTAATGGAAAGGTAGTTCCATTTCTATAGTCAGACTACTCAGGGATCGAGAAAGTAACGGTCAGGAATAGGAGGATGACATTATCCATGCCTCATCCATGACCAAAATATCGTGTGACAAAAGGGACATGATATGGTTGTATAAAAGGTTACATCGTTCATCGATCCTCATATGATTTGGTTAGTCGTTATGTCTTGCTAGAGACCGCTTGTGACTTGTGGGCCAGTATAGCAAATGTCCCACTACCAACTTCATATGGGCCTACAGGGTCATACACAAAATATCCCAACACGAGCTATGATGTCCAGATTCATTAAATCTAAGATGTGTCTAGATTCAATGAATGATCCAAGGTTGATGTATATATTTATTTATATTTATATTCGTATATATATATTATATATAAGGGATATATAGGATTTAATTTATAAGGATAAATTAAATCTCTATCACGTTTGAATTTGAAATTCAAATTGATAGGATATCTCATATAAGAGATATTTACAAGATTTAATTTATAAGGATAAATTAAATCTCTATCACATTTGAATTTGAAATTCAAGTTGACAGGATATCTCATATAAGAGATATTTACAAGATTTAATTTATAAGGATAAATTAAATCTCTATCACGTTTGAATTTGAAATTCAAATTGATAGGATATCTCAAATTTGATTTATAAGAATAAATCAAATACAGTCCAATCTTATCTTTATTTAAATTAAATAAATAGGTGAATTAAATCTGTGGGACGGATTTAATATAAATATTATTTATTTAATTAGTTTCTTATCAAATTATATAATATGTGATATTGTATTCGGAATTAATATAGATTAATTCCAAAATCTAATTCGGTTGAGAAAACGCAGAGCATCCTATATATCTAATTTTAGGAGCTACATTTTGAATATAACACATAACACAAAAGGGGCCGAACGGAATCTGTAAAAGGTTTGCAGAGAAGAAACTGCTGAAGTAGAGACGGAGAGGACGAACTCTTGAGAAAGCCTTGAAGGGACAGGAGACGCTAGCACGTCGTTCGTGGTTGGAACGTTGTTCGTGTGTATACCAGTAGAGGAAGACGACCTGAGGAGTCGACTTCTTACGATCAAAAAGAGAGCACGAGCTGCGGAGAGAAGCTGTGGAAGTCGCTGAGAAACACTGAGGGTAATGCTTCTTCCCACTTGACTTAAACACATACGGTAGATCCTGGCAAGGAATGGAAAAAATTTTTAAATTAATTTCCGGTGCGTGTCTTCCAATTCCTTACAGTTTTTACTTTATTTCATCATGTGGCATTTTGGTGGGTCCCATAGGGATACCTCATGATGCCACCTCATGGCTTCTAGAAGACTCCTGAGTAGTCAAGTACATTTTATCTAATTCTATCTTATCTTGCATCATGTTAAGGGATTTCTCCTGAATTATTCTACTGTCCTTTAGTCTAATAAGTTCAATGTGTTCCAATAATATTTATTGTCATGGAAACACTATCCAAAAGATTATTGATAAAAATAGCTTTATTTGATCAATTTTCTAGTTATAACTTCAACCGGGTAATTATATTTGACTAAAAATTGTTAGAATATTATTTTAATATACTTGGGCTCTTAAGAACTATTGGAGCACATTTGTTTGGTCTCTGATCATGCCCAACTCATCTGATAGCTCAATTTCCAAGGAACTTTCCCTAAAGCTTTACCGAGTGCCCTAATTACCCTTAAATTCAACTAGAATAATTTTCTCTATCTCTAGTGAAACATGGGACTCAAACACTTCCAGGCAATTTTGGCCACTTTTGGCTCAATTTCCTTATAGTTACACTTTTTCCCTAGAAGGTTTTAAACTTTTTAGTTAGGTCCCTTTGCATTTTCTTTTTTCCTTAATACTTTTCATCTTTACAATTTAGTCCCTTTCTATAAAACTCTTATCTTTCTTCTCTCTTTTATAGCTTAACACTTCCTAACCTTATGTTTTCTTCTGGTTAATGTCATAATCCCTTTCTAACATATTTCCTCCCTTTGTTAGTCTTTTACAGATAGGGAAAAAGTGAGATGTGACAATAATTCCATCCATGTCCCTTCTTTT
Source organism: Leucaena leucocephala (assembly GCA_037074615.1). Classification (NCBI taxonomy): domain Eukaryota; kingdom Viridiplantae; phylum Streptophyta; class Magnoliopsida; order Fabales; family Fabaceae; genus Leucaena; species Leucaena leucocephala. The sequence goes on along the minus strand of CM073570.1, from coordinate 8,510,283 downwards.
TCTATAATTATTATCAAGGCCTTTAACTTATTTTTACATTTACTTTATACCTTGGGACTTTTATAATTTACACTTTGGTCCCTTTTACTTCCTGAAGGACTTTCCTTCTTTATATATTAGTCCTTTCTTTCTTTTTTCTTTTTGTGTGCAGGAGACTTTTTTGTAGCCTCTCACTTTATTTACATACTTGCGCCCATGAACTTTCATTATTTATGTATAGTCCTTGTACTTTCTCTATTTATAGTTTAGTCCTTGAAAATCTTATATACATTTTTGAGACTTCTGTTCAAAGGGGCCTGGTAGCCTACCTATTTTGTGCTATTTTCTGGATTTCTAGGCATAAAAAATGGGATATTACATTAGCATACATCATGTTGAATGCTACTCATATCTCTCTCCAAGCTAATGCTTTAGGCCTTTAGTTTTCTTGAATGCTCTAGCATACATTTGTCAAACAAGGGAATTAATTAGAAGGGTAGTATGAGTTTTTTTGTAATTAAATAAGGGTAAAATTGGAATTTTACAAAATAATTATAACATCCTTGAAGTTTACCTTATAAAAAAAACATGGTATACATAACAAATGTATCTTATAATAAGGAACAGAGGGAGTACTTTGATTATTAATGTATACGTTTCTATTGAGCTATATGATATTGAGTTTTTGAATATGTCTATGTATTTGGAAGTTCTATTGGTTAAGCTTAATTGACATGCAAATTGATAGCTTTGATGTGATTTAGTCTCTTTAATGTTGAGTGCATGGTTAGGTGCTTTGATTATAAGGAACAGAGGGAGTACTTTGATTATTAATGTGACATGTTCATGTTGCATCATTCCATTCATTGAAGTCATGTAAGGAATGAATATTATAAGAAAACTCTTTTCTGAACTATGTTCCTATTGAATGGATCTTGCATACTGTTAATAGCCAAATCCAAGAGGCCCATTCAGTCCATGTGATTTCAGTTTGATTTCTATTCCATTTGCACTTTTTATTTTCTTTCAAAATGAAATTTCCAAACCCTAATTATGCTTATTGTAACATCCTAATTTTTTTCTAACTGTATAAGACTGATAGAGGAAAAAGATTATGAAAGGATTAGAATGGTAATAAAAAAAGATAATGATTAAGATAAGTTTTTAGCCAAAGGAAGAGAAAAAGGGGACTAAATTGTAATTCAGTGAAAGTATAGGGACTAAATTGCAATTAATAAAAGTTTCTAATGACATAATGGACATTTTAGAAAAGAAAGGGACTAAAGTGAAAATTCTAAAAGTTTCATGGTGTAAAATGGAAGTAGACTAAGCTTTGGGCCATTAAGTGTAATTATGAAAAGTTGAAGGCCTAAAGTGTAATTTTCAAAAGTTCAGGGGCAAAATGGCAATTATAAAAAGTTGAGTTAGAAAAGGTTAAAAATTGCCCGCAAGCATTTTAGTCCCAAGTTTTACCATAAAATAGAGAAAGTTATTCTGATCAGTTTAACACAATATAGAATTTTGATTTGAAGTCCCGATAAATTGATACTAATTTCCAAAGTCAGGGAGATTATTACAGTATTCTCTATACCTCCTAATCAGATAAAACTTGGTAGTAAATTCTTATAAATAATATAAGAATTTATGAAACTGAAAGAACTCAAAAAGAAGTCCTGTAGAATTAATTATGAAATTTACGGTGAAATCAGACACTAATAAAGGATTTGAAGAAGATATATAATTTTTTATCACGACTTCTAGGTCTCAAAAAATTATAAAACTTTGTAGAAAATTTATTTTATATTAGAATGAATTTCTAAAAATGTTAGAACCATTAAAAGAGTTGTATAATATTTATTTCAAAAATTAGGGTGATTTAAGAATATCAGTATAAGGAAAGTGCATTGGGATTTGTGCCAATTAGCTATTGGACCTAAAAGTGGTCCAATATATCATCCTATACATGCCCAATAAGACCAATATCAAGTCTTGGAGCATAAGTAATTTTGGATATTTTATGAATTTTTGAATAGAAAATTCAAAAGAAAATGAAGTAGCTTGAAAAGGAAGCCAAGGGTTGAACATGGTGGGACCGATACACCATGTGCAATACGCCACATGGAAGCAAGAATAAGGAAGAAGAGTGTGGACATGTGCTAAAATGAAATAAAATAATATAAGAATTAACCTAATGGTGATTAAAGGTTAACTAATCCAAAAAGTAACCAATCAAATTCAAGATTAAGGAGTTGTAATAATTAGTTGAAGGAGGGATATTCTTGTCCCAATATGCCAAAGTTTTGGCTATAAATACCCCTCCATTTCATTGGAAAACCGTGGCCTCTTGGTTCCCTTGGAGAAACTCTTGTCATTTCAAAATTCAACCAAGTAAAGGCAATTCAAAGCACTTAAAGATCAAGGTAGTCAAGGCATAAGGTATGTGATCCTTCCTAGTTTATTTAGATGTGTTTTGGAAGGGTAAAACCTAGGTTTTAGTGGTTGGAAATTCCATTAAACCTAGAGTATGCTTGCTGTCCAAATCTGGACGGAAATAAAGAAAGAGGAAAAGCAAGGTAGAATCAAGTAGAAGACACCTAGATAAGCTAGTTTGATGATTGGTTATTGAATTTAGTTGATATTCTTGACTTTGCTCTTTCTTGAGGCCTTTTGGACAAGGCTGTTCTAGATAGGAGAAGATGGAATTTCAATGATCTAATGCTTCCATTGAATTTAAAAGATGATTTTGTGTAGGATTGGAACCTTGGAAGCATTGGAATTGAAAGTTGTAATTCTTAAGTGTTCTCATTACTGTTCATATGCATGAACAATGTTGAAATTTCATGATTTTGATGCTTACAATGGTTTTAAAATGAAAAATTGTGTGGAGGAAAATAGATAAACAAGTATTGGAAGCATTGGAATCAAAATGATAATTTTTGAAAGAAAAAGAGAAGCTTTTTGGTACTGTCCAGAACAGGTTACAGTTGCTGGAATTTGGCAATTTAGAGTTCATAAATGGATTTAGAAGGCCAAATTGTTTAGGGTAAAGTCAAGACTTCAATTTATTCAAAGACCAAGCTAATTAACAAAGATTTAAGAAAGTTACTTTAGTAGATAAAGTTTAATATTCAAGGAAGTTGGATTGTAATGAGTTAATGGTAGTACAATGTTAGGATTTGGTTTGTGAGCTCAAAGAGGGAAGTCATATCTCAATGAAAAGTAGGAAGCAAGAGGTAAAGGAAAAGGATGAGGAAATCAAGGAGTATGAGGTAGTGAACTTACCTACTTGTATGCTTATGTTGCTTGGATGTTTTATGTGATATTTACTTACTTTGATGATGTGAAGCATGTATGATTAAGTAATGCTCTATTTCTATTTATGCTATGGCCATATGTTATAATTAAGATACATGGAAGTATGAAATCAATATGTAAGCATGATCATTAAGTGCACATATAGTAACATCAAGCATATAGTTGCATACATTGTATGGTTTTTGTTTACTACTGAGATTTCTCCTGAAATCTCACCCTCTACATGTCCCCCCACACCAACAGGTTCATCAAAGATGGAAGAAGATGAAGATGGAAGAAGAGGAGTTAGGGGATAGATGACATGATTAAGTGTAATTTTATGTTATAACTTAGGTAATATATGCTTGGAGGCAATATAGTTATACCTATTTATAAAAATAGCAAATGATCAAATAAATGTATGATGTTTTATATTTATTTAGTTAACATCTCAAGCTTCATTTTGACACCAAGAATGACTTATTCTGACGTCTATGCAAAGAGAACAAAATTTTTAAAATTTGGGACCAGGAACTGTTTTTCCAGAAATTTGACCAAATAAACAATAAAATTTAACATCGTAGTTGACTCAGTCAACTGATCAATTGGTCCAAGGAAGTATTTTTTTCCTTAAATTTTAAGATGTTAGCTTCATGTATCTTTTTGAACCACTCTATTTCAACTTTTCTAGAATTAGTTATGATTTTTTAAAGTTCATCACTTAATCTGGAATTATCATATGAATAGTACTCGTAAAGAGTGAAATTCCATATTTTGTAATTGAACTTCAATGAACTTGTAAGTGGTTCTAAATGCTATCGAATTCTTCTCAAAGAGCCTTTTTATTAGAATCCTAGCAAATTGGTTAATAAAAAACATTGAAGACTTGAGTAAAACATGGGGGTTTGGTTTGATAAAACTATGGTGCGATAAAAGTAAAGGTACAATGAAAATAGATATTTTTAGTATTTTGAGTAAATGAATGAATGCTTTAGATTGTGGGAAAAGATGAGAAAATAGGCCTTTAGTGATAAAAACTTAGCTATCCTTGCTCTTAATTACATATAGGAGTTATGAAATCACTAAGTATAGATAAAAACCCCAATCAATCGATTAAATCCAATATATCAATTAGTAAAAAACCACTTTGATCAAAGTTAAATTTAAAAACTTCTTAATTCACTGTTAACAACCACTTAATGTGTATTTTGAAAGAGATAATGCAGTTTCCCTCATTGAGAAATGTTTGACCAATGTTTTGATGATGACAATTGAGAAAAGATTTCAAAAATTATTTTAATTGATAAAGAGCATTTATCGATAAACCTATCTATAAATGAGAAAGGAATTTGTGAAAATAATTGTTTTCAAAAGTACATTTATTGAGGACCTAATCGATAACCTTGTTTAATAAGACTTTTGATACATAAACTATTCAGAAACTGAGTATTTGGTTTAAAATCATTTCTCTTAAAAGACTTATTTGATTAGGCTATTTATTGATAAAACTTTCAATAAATTTAAAAAATACTCAATGTATTTTGTGAAAGAATTTATCCAAGTATTTATCGATAAAATGATTGCTTCATAAAGACTTTAAAAAAAAGCTTTGTGAAAATTGTTTTTGAAATGGATTTATCGAGTGTCTTGTTGTTTGAACTATATTTTCAAATCTCATTATCAAAGAGTTAATCAATGAAATAATTATCGAAGAACACTTGTATAAATAGAGAAAATTTCTGGTTTATAAAGAACACTTAAGTATTGTTTTGATAAATGATTATGATCATGATTTATTGCTTATAATATTGATAAATTGTTTGAATTATCTATTTCTCAAAGTGCTTTAAGAAATATTGCAAAAAGAAGAGAGATTAAACATGAAAGAAGAAAGTTTGAAATTGTTCTTCTGAAATTTATCAATAGGCTATTCGATAAATCTATTTATCGAATAACACTTCAATAAATTGGATATTATGAAAAGTAAGAAGTTATGATATTTATTGAATAGCTATTCAATAAGGCCATTTATGGAAGTCCTTTTCAATAAGGGCTATTTTCAAAAAGGACTTCAATAAATGGAAAAAAAATTAGATTCTGAATTTGTTGAAAATTTAACGTATGATTCTTTGAATAGGCTTACAACTTGCTTTGATTTGCTAAATGATCTTATGAACTCTTGTTTCCAAACATATTAAATGGTTTAAAAGAGCAAAGAATGTTTGAAAGTCTGTTTGTAGAGTTTGAAAAGAATGTTCTTAGTATTTATCGATAAACTATTCAATAAGGCTATTTATTTAAGAACACTTGATAAATAATGTATTATAAAACATATCAATAAATCTGAAAACATATGATTTGAAAGAATATTTTTTAAAAAGTTATTCGATAAGGATATTTAACAAATAACTATTCCATAAATCATGAACTATCTCTTTACAATTTATTAAATATTTATCGAAGTCCTTTTTGATAAGGCTAATTATCGAAGAATTTCTCGATAGGATTTTAACTATTTTAAATATAATTTCTTAGTAATTTATTAAAGACATTTTCTATAAGGGTGTTCTTCGATAAGTCAAGCTATTTTGCAAAAAGAGTTTTAAACCAGACTTTATTAGATTTGATCATTAATTCTAAATTATTTGGGAATAATTACTATATGCTTACATTGATTAATATATCTTCTCTAAAGCATGTTTCAAGATCATTTGTAGGCTAAAACAAAGATCAAATGAAGACACTGATTAAAGAAAAAAAAGTCATATGCATATATTAGCAATAATGGCTATATTTTCCAATGGTTATCAACGGATTTATGAAGAACCAATCTGTAAATGAAGATGAAGCCGAAAAGAGAAAGCTAATAAAGTGAAGGAAGCCAATAGACGTCAGAGACAAAAATAAATTCTCAACAATGCATTATGATCATAAACACTGATAGGTCTTTGTATTCACTTTGTTTCTCCTCTTTGGTACAGAGCAAATTATATTTTTGAGAGAGAAATTTAGATAATTTATACTTAAGTGATTATCACAATTCCTATAGTTAAAAGAAATATTTGTAAAATCATATTTCATTTTTTTAGTTGCTTAAGAGTGGGTATCTTGAGTAGGTATCACCTTATGGGATTGTAAGGGGAGTGAGAAGAATTCTCACTTGTATTACCTTACAGGTTGTAAAAAGGAGGGAGTAGAACCTCACAAGTGATGTACTGAGGCACCAATAGCTCAACTAATATTGGAAGATAGTGGAACCTTCAGAGGAGCTTTAAGGACTGGACATAGGCCAAGTGGTTAGGCAGAACTAGTATAAATTGTCAATGTTCAACTTCTTACTTATGTGCTTCTTTTAACTTTTTACAATCGGTAATATCCTTCCAATCTGAATCTTTTAATTTTAATTTAAAGTGTTCAAAAGTTTTCAAATTTTTAAAATTACCCAATTCACCCTTTAGGTGCACAGCCAGATTCAACATTTGGTATCAGAGTGGGTTACTTGTTTAAAGAATCTAACGATCTCAAGTGCGAAGATCATGACTATTTTTGAAGGTTTTGATTATACTATTCCTCCTTTTTTCTGAAAATTATTGATTTCTATTTTTAGAAAGCTCGATTGAGAATATTTTTTAAATCTATTGATTTTGATATGAGATATATCTTTACAAATGATTTTGATTTCAAAATTAGAAAGAATTGGACCGAGAAAGAAAAGAAAATATATTTTTTAAATATTAGAGTAATGAAGATTCTATATAGTATTTTAACTGAAAATGATTATGAAAAAAAAATAAATCTTGCTCTAATGCTGAAGATAGTTTAAATACTCTTGACTTCATTCATACCTCTAATAACTTTGTAGAAGTGAATGATTCTAATAGCTCATCTGAACGAATAATGCCTGAGATTGAAGAAGGAGAAATCTGAGATCAACAAGAAGAAAATGAGCATCTAGAAGAGTTCAACATGGATGAATCAAATGAGAAAGAATCATTACATAGAATTCAAGATATACATATGATAAACAATTTCAATTGTTCTAAAATATTTGTGAAAAGTAATTTTGAAATATTGGAAAACTTATTTTTCAACCTATTATATAGTAGATATATCAAGTTTGAGAACTTATGATCCAGTAGAGACAAGGGAGCACTGGAACTACAAAGTTCAATTGGCAACAGCCAAAAAGGATAATAATCCATGCCAACAAGAAAGATGAACAAAAACAATGAGAGGAAGGCAAAGAAGTTCATGAATCAATTCATTAAGTTGTAAAATGTAACATCCTTATTTTCATCCTCAGTTATGCTCAAATAGAAATAGCTTGAACCAATTTAATACCTCTATAACTTAGAAAAATGAATTTTTAAGAAAATGATTTTTGGGTACTGTTCATTTGGTATTCTAGATTACAACCATAACTTTGAAAATTCATAATTAAATATAAGAAAATTAAAATGGAGTGGTTCAAATTTTTAATAAAAGCTCTTCATTAAAATATGATATAAAAATAAAAAAAAACTAAGGTTTCATTGCCTAAATGAATATAGTTTTTTCATGGAAAAAACATTGTTCATTTGGTAAATCAGAAAGTTCCAGTTTTCTTATCTTAACTACAAAAATTCATTTCTTCTTGCTCATTATACAAATGAAACATGTTACCTATATATTTCAAGATATTTTATGTAAGCCCATAAAATTTTGTGAAAAAATTCGTTCATTTGCTATTTAAAATTTGTGCCTGAACCTTACTGCTTCTGGACTCACATTTTATCCTATTCCAGATTTTATCTCCAACTTGGAAAAATCATATTAAATTGAAACTTAATCAATTGAGGCATTCTTGGTGTCCATTTAAATATTTATATCTTATCTATTTTCATAGAAAAATTACATCATAAATCATTGGTTAAGCCATAGAAAATACCATTATAAGGTCACTGCCTCATAATACATACACATTATAATGTACTATTGCATCCCATAATGTCAAGTAGTCAACCTAACTTATAATACAAGCTCATTCATCCACATTTACCCTTTTTCCTTTGGAATTTCCAGCACATATAACATGGTTATATATATGGAAAGAATGAGATTTCTTAGAAATATCAATAGCAAGCCATACAAACTATAATATCATGCATGCTTGATTAAATGCCTAACATGTTATCATGATATGGGAGCTACTTCATAATCATATATAAGAAAAATATAACATCCATATTGTCATGATATTAGTTGCAATCTTCATACTTCATCATCATCATAGCATCATCTTAAGCTCAACTAAAAATCACAACTAACAAGCAAGCATAAAGTCAAACAAACATAAGATTATAGTTAGGTATTCTTGCTACCTCTTAAATTATCTTTGTGAAGCTCTTATTGAGATTGTCATCTTCCAAAACAAATGTCAAAACCTAGCCATTATAAAGCGATATCAAGTTACAATTCAATTCCAAAACAATACTAAGACTAGGTTTTCACTAAGTTCCATTCTTTGTCCATTTTATGTCTTTTACTTCTATCTTTCCAAAATAAATTCTCAATGTTCAATTCCACATAATTTTTCATGTAGAATACAAATATGAAATCATAATTTCAAAAATTAAACTCCTTCCTTGGATATTGTATGTAACAGAAATGCCTTCTCTTATTTTCTAAAAATTTTCATTTTGATTCTAATGTTTCCATTACTTTTTTTCTCTACCTTACTCCCACACAATTTTTCATTTTAAACCCATTAGAAGTATCAAAATCATGAAATTCTTACATATTAATATTGATTTGTACAGTGGTAGTCAAGAACAGAAAACCCTAATTACATGAACACTTGACTTTTCCAAGCCAATACTATTTGATTCTAGCTTGTTTAAGCTTGTCTAAATTATCTATAACATAAAATTCATATTCCCACCACATATGAACAGCATATCCAGTAGCAACATCAAAGGAAAAATGCCATAAAAACCTCTTAAAACTAAGAGCAAACTTCCTAGAATAAAGTCCAAGATCAAAGGAACTAATTACCTTTCTTTTTGCTCCAAGTTATATGTTTCTTCCTAGCTCCAAAATAAATTTTGGTAGAGTTTCCCTAAGGTTGTCAATGCTTCCAAAATGTGCTGTGAGGGGGTATTTATATAAAAATTTGGTAGAAATGAACGGCCAAGATTAATCCCAATACTATTTGATCCAAGAGTCCATAATGCACCTTCCATCAAGCTTGCCCTAGAAGCCAAAGAATGAAATCATCCATGACTTCACATAGGGATTTCTTTGGTGCAATACACAGAGAAATACTTATAGAAAAAATTTTAATCTAATCCAGTAATGATCTAGTTAGTTTCACAAAAACTAGATTATTTTATGTTTCTAATTTTTATAATATCATAGAATATGTATTCTGTCATAAAAACTATGTAAGGACTTGGAAGACACGTAGTGGAAATTAACTTCAAATTTTTTCATTCCTTGCCTGGATCTACCGTATGTGTTTAAGTCAAGTAGGAAGAAGCATTACCCTCAGTGTTCCTCAGCGACTTCCACAGCTTCTGGTCACAACGTTCGCAGCTTCTCTCCACGGCTCGTGCTCCCTTTCCGATCGCAAGAAGTCAACGACTCAGGTCAGCTTCCTCTACTGGTATCCACACGAATAGTGTTCCAACCACGAATGATGTGCTAGCGTCTCCTATCCCTCTAAGGCTTTCTCAAGAATTCGTCCTCTCCATCTCTATTTCGGCAGTTTCTTATCTGCAAATCTTTTATAGATTCCCCTTCAGCCTTTATGTGTTCTATGTGTATCTCTAAAACGCAGCTCCTAAAATCATATATATATGATGCTATGCATTTTTTTCTCTCTACCGAATTAGATTTTGGAGTTAATCTTATATTAATTTTGAAATTAATACAATATCATATATTGTATAATTTTATAAGAAATTAATTAAATAAATAATATTAAATCTGTCCCACAGATTTAATTACCTATTTATTTAACTTTAAATAAAGATGAGACTGAACTATATTTGATTTATTCTCATAACTCAAATTTGAGATATTATATAAATTTGAATTTCAAATTCAAATGTGATAGGGATTTAATTTATCCTTATAAATTAAATCTTATAAATATCTCTTATATGAGATATCCTATCAATTTAAATTTCAAATTCAAACGTGATAGAGATTTAATTTATCCTTATAAATTAAATCTTATAAATATCTCTTATATGAGATATCCTATCAATTTGAATTTCAAATTCAAACGTGATAAAGATATAATTTATCCTTATAAATTAAATCTTGTAAATATCTCTTATATATAATGTATATATACAAATTTATATATATATGAATATAAATATAAATAAATATATACATCCACCCTGGATCATTCATTGAATCTGGCATATCTTAGATTCAATGAATTTGGACATCATAACTCATGTTGGGCTATTTTGTGTGCGACCTTATAGGCCCATATGAAGTTGGCAGTGGGATATTTGATATACTGGCCCACAAGTCGCAAGCGGTCTCTAGCAAGACATAACGACTACCCAAATCATATGAGGATCATTAAACGATGTAACCTTTTATACAACCATATCATGTCCCTTCTGTCACGCGATATGTTGGTCATGGATGAGGCATGGATAATGTCATCCTCCTATTCCTGACCGTTACTTTCTTGATCCCTGAGTAGTCTGATTATAGAAATGGAACTACCTTTCTATTACAGTATAGCCATATATTTCTCAGGCTCACTCATCGAGGGGCCCAGTAATATCTCTCTATGAATGTGAGGGACAAATTCCATCTTGAACATTCACATTCCTCCGCATGAAAAACCACTAAACCCGAACATAGTCTTTATGATCACTCGGTCAAAAGTGACTTTTGACTAGGTCAAAGCTGACCGTTTGTCATGTAGGAATTCATGATGATCTCAGGTCAAAGGGCATAGTGACATGGTTTGTATATGAGAGAAGCTTATGACGTAACCCATGCAGCTCTCTCATAGCAGGTCGGTGTAACACCTTGTACTCTTACATGTGCCTATGACTTTGATTTATATCTCTATACATCTTCAAAGTCATATTGGTCTTATTTCATCTCTGCTTCCGCATAGATGACTGACCAGGGACATTTAGGATAATATCATGAATTATCCAAGGATGGTCATCACAGTAAGCATGCAAATAATATGATAACACAATTAATAAATTCATAAATCAATAATGTTCATAAGACAATGATTGGCCCATAGGGCACGATTTCCAACAAACTAGTGTTTAGATTTTTTCTACCACTGACATTGTTCGATTGAGTATTATCTACTTACTATCCCTTGAAAAATTATTAAAATGCCTTTAGTTCACTATCTTACACTATATAAACCCTAAGGTCATAATTGTCATTTCACACCTCTTTACACCTTATCAGGGTACATACTGACTCTAATTAATCATTTATATACCTTCTTTGGCATTTTGACCCTATCTAAATGACTAAAATGCCCTCCATTCATCTCTTGCTTAGTATTACAACATGGGGTATTTTTATAATTTTGCACTTTGGACACTGGCCCATAGGACTGTTCAAATATCTTACTGGGCCTATGGGATCAAACTTGGGCCTTTACATAGTTTCAATACCTTTATGGCTTAATTCCCAAGGAACTTCACTCATAAATATTTATTGGGCATATTATTATAGTGTAAATTTCATTAAAACTTCTACAAAAATCCTTTTTGAGCTCTCTCAGTTTTATAAATGTATATATTAATTATGGAAATTTATTGTCAAATTTTATCTAATTAAAAAATTCAAAAGGTCATATAATAATCTCTAGACTTTAGAAATTAATATCAATCATCTGGGGTCTCAAATCAAAATTATAAAAAATAGGCCTGGCCCAATTTCTATTCTTTATATACTGGTAAAATTTAAGACTGTAGATTTTTTGGCAGTTGTGGGCCTTTTCTAGCACAACTTCCTTATAATTATAATTTTTCCCTTGACTCTTGACAAATTACATTTAAGTCCCTCAAACTTTTTGTAATTACACTTAATGGCCCAACATTTATTTCTAAATTTTATTTTGGCCCTAGAACTTTTGTAAATTTCACTTAAGCCATTGAACTTTCCATTATTTATAATTTAATCCCTTTCCTTCCTTAAATTACAACATTTTCATTAGAGAATCTCATATATATAGCATACAAACTGTACATACATACTAGATAAGAAAATTTGGAATATAACATAAAAACTAAATAAGAATTTCTAAACCTTGTTTTCATATTAAGAATCTTTTTGAGCTATATTGATGATAATATTTTTCATGCTATACGTGTCTATGTGTGTGTTATTGTCAAGATTTCTCTTGATACATTATATAACTGCGAATAAGATTTTGTTATTGAAATTCACATTTTTTTAAATTATCATGTGAATTTGTGAAAGAAGTCATGAATTTGTCCAAGTTAATGATAAAGGTTTTTATTGATAAAGGCTTCAATATAACATGATATAAAAGTAAAAGTATTTTGTTTGAATGAACTGAGTCTTTTCAAAATACTATTCGATAAAGTCATTTATCAAACATGTCTTCGATAAGAATGAACTAATTTAAAGATTTTGTGAAGTGTTAAGACTAAAATTTATCAAATATCTTATCGATAAAGGTTCTCATTGATAAGCTAATTGATAAATTAATTTATTTTGTGAAGTGTTATGTGTTATTTTAATTGTTTAATCCTTAGATAATAACACTTATCCAAATGTTATTTGATAAATCATGTGAAAATGTATTGGAATTTATCGAACAACTTATCGATAAGGATACTTATAAAAAATATTTTTGATAAATTAGCCATATCTGTTAAAACAAATGATGTTTTTTGTTTTAATAACAATTTGATAATATTGTTTATCTAAGAATTCAGCGATAAATCATGTGTGCTATTATTGAAAAAGGTTGTTATTTATCAAACAACTATTCAATAAGAAGGCTTATCGAATAGCTATTCAATAAATTTCTAACAGTTGATTGAAGATTTATCAATAAAGGCTTCGAATAAGGCACTTATCGATAAATTATTAATTATTTTGGAAAATTTTGACCGTTACTACTCAGTTCATTAAATTCTTCTTTGAAAAATCATTCATTATCTCAAAACCCAACCTAGAAACTCAAATATGTTTCCATACCTTCATATCTTCAATAAAACAACTTCAAAAGAGTTCTCTCAATATTCCAATAACAAATTTCCTCTAAAAAACCTTAAATTACCTTCTCATCGCAACCTTTGTTAATCATTTATCTTCCCTAGAAATGGCATGAACCAAAGTACTCGAGGTTGACCCTAGAAAAAATAAAAGGGTAGAAAGAATGAGAGCTCATCAAATCCCAAATACAAGTCAAAGGTGAGGAAGGATAAGAGTCTACCTAAGGAGAAATCTATAAAGACATAAAATACCAAGACACCAAGTTCATAAATTAGGTAAAGTGCCGGTAGGCTTGCAAAAGAAAGACACATATTTTATCCACTGTGTCTGAAGAACCTGAGTATGATTATACTTACTCAGATGAGATCTTAATGTCAAGCTATCAATGCTGCCATCAACATGGGTATTTCAGCTTAATCTACGTTATCTATGCATGTTAGTTATAAACAGAGAAGAAAGCAAATAGCAAGAAGAGGTAGTGATGACACTTCTCAAGGTACCTCATAATCTAATTCATCTACCTCTATTTTTTCCCTTGCTTCTCTTGCTCTACTTATTGGGGCTTTAGACTATTCATAATAAAATCTATTGTGACAATATACAAGTATTCTACACATACCTTCAAAAGAGAAGCCTATACAATTAATATATCTTTAATCAAGTTGATGAGGTTGAATTGTTGTGGTTTGATCCATCAAAATAAGGTTTATTGCACCCAATGTAATGTAGTATAAGGCACAACCTATTGTTCTTCTCATGGAGCCTTTTATCTGGAAACCTAATAGATTGAATGTCAAAATCAATGAAAAACCTGAGCAGGCATAAAATGGTTTTGGTGGTTTTAGAGATTGATGTGATAAAAGTAAGGTGCAAAAAGATAAATATTTTTTAGATTTTTGTTTATGATAAAAACGGGTTAGATTAGTTGAGAAATATGCTATGAAAGACTATTGATGATGAAAACATATCTATCCTTTCTCTCATGTTTAAAATTGGAGTTTAGAAAACACTAAGTCTCAAAGAAAACCTCAATCAATTAATTGAGTCCAGAACCTTAATTTTCCTTAAACCCCTTTGATTAAAGCTGGTTTAAGAACTATTAGTGAACTGTCATAAACTACTAAGCGTGTAAATCGAATTTAGATGAAGAAAACACCCTCAAATGGTCGTCGATCGAAAACCCTAGATTTCAAGCAATGAATTAATTAACAACGATCGTTGATAATAACCTACTGTCTTAAAATTGAAACTGAAATATTATATTAAAAATAAACATTTGAATCATCCCAATTCAATTACAAGTCAAACCTGAGAATGATCAATCGATATTCAAAACTTGCTCATAAGATGAAAACCCCAGATCTAGCAGTAATCATAAGATGAGAAGATACAAATTAGAATGGAAGAAACTCCCCGTTTGAGTACATGAGCTCAAGATATGTGATTCATCACCAAGAGACTAAAGGTTTAGCCTCTCATGAGTCATGCTATACTACAATCACTATTCAGTTAAGATGCCATAGATAAATAGTGGGAAGATGGTAGATTGATGGTATAAAGAGGTGGAGAAATCTGTGGAGAGGTGTGAAATGATGGAAGAGGTCAAAAGGGTGATCAAAAAGCACAAGAGTACTGCTTCTTAGCCTAATCAGGTTAAAAACTAGACTCCCCCAGTGACGGCAACCTTCCTCTCCTTTTATCTCTGCATGGACTAATTTAAAACACGCAGTTTCAGTGATTTTGCATTTTAGTCATGACTAGATACATGTTTTGGTCACCACTTGTAAACACAGAGAGACTTCTAGAAGAATCAAGGTCATGACAGGCGAACTCTTTGGTAGCGACTAAAATATACAGGAGTGTGGTTTCACTTTCATTGACTTGTGATTTCTTTCCTGGTCCTTGCTCTTTTCCAAAATCCCTGTAATCCAGAATAAAAGCTCACTGTAAAAGTCTAAATCAGTAAATAATAAAATTTATGCAGTTTAAAAGAGTTAATTTACCATTGTACCCTTTAATTAGCACATTGCCACGCACAATCATGTATTATCACAAAAGTACAATTTAAAACATAAAATGATGAAGTTGTTATAAAGCTCTTAAAAATGTCACATAAACCATATACAAAATATGTCTTATGAATTCCCCCCATAGTCGAACCTTTGTACTCCTGGACAAAAAGATGAATCAATCCTAAAAGAACACTGTTAAATTCAAAATGACAACATAGTTCATAGTGTACCGCTGAAAACAAATAAGTCATCATCTTTTGGGAATACAAAGGTGATAATGTGAGCAATGCCAAGAAATCAACCTGAACTATATGAATGCAATAGATCCTCTCAAAGGATTGTAAGTGTTTAGCTCTCTATTTCCTCTCATTGTCAGGGTTCTTTCACTCAAATTCAAATTAGAGAACATCCTACCATATACTTGCAATGACTCTAAATCTCAGTAACTATATAGCACTTATGCAGGGAACCAAGAGGTCTTTTAGGGTTAAAATGATAGAGATGGGCCACATGGAATGGAATATGAAGAATAGAAAGTACTATATGCATTCAGCAATGAATATGAATTCATGTCTCTTATGGATGTAGATGTGGTAATTGTGCTAATAAGAGTTGATAATGGTGCCCTCTTCTATTTTCTTTTTATTTTCTTTTTCTTGTACTTTCTCTTTCTTTTTTTCCCAGTGCAATATGTTTCTTTTCTCTTATTCTTTTGTTTGACACCTCATTCATAGAAGCTGCAGCACAATAATACAACAATAATGAATTTTTGACATGACTAAAATTTTATTTGAAGATGATGTTTATGCACATATCACTTTCTATAGGAATGATAAAAAGAAAAAGTGATGGGCTCAAGAGGGGTGACTAAGGATGTAATATGTAGTGGGCTTGTGTTTGGGATAAAATGGTTTAGAAAGAATGCCTCTATCATGTTCAATTCATAAATACGCAAGTAATTCTAAACTCAGAGCTAAGACAAGTTCTACAGAATATAAACCAATTGAATAATCACTCAATATAGAATTTAAGGCCCAAAATCATTCCAATAAATGTTTTAATCTAGATTGCTCATAAGCTAGAGTCTCAAACAATGTTCATCATTTACTAGGTATTAAAACACTTATCACAACTGAAAACCCTCTAAATGATGATTTACAAGTTTCAAAGTAATTACTTAGAACTATGTGATAATCTAAATGTAACGGCAAAAGCTTAGGTGTTTTCAAATTCAATTTCCAAGATTTTCCAAAATTCAAGTAGGGTAATGTTTTCTAAGAGCTAAAAAGGTTTTGAAATAAGGGAACAATTAATTATTTGTGAAAGAATCTCAGTAGTTCAAAAGGAATCCTTCTATATAGCTTTGCACAAGGTAAAGAGAAGGTAATTAGATATTTTTTTTCAAACTTTGGCCACGACGTAGAACAGTGAAGGTCGCGACCACTTACAAAGGGGTGCATGCTCAGGACTTTTAAAATTTTTAGTTACATCCACAAAATGTATCTTTCACGATGCAAACACATAGAGAGGAATAGTCGCGATCATGTATGTACTCATGTCATGGCTCAAATCAATAGGGAGTTATTGTTGTGACCACTATGTACATAGTCGCGACCGTAGGTCATAGATCGCATATGAAGTCCAAGGTTTCATTACAGGTCATGACCTAAAAGCTACTATGTTGTAACCATATTTCACAAAGACTACTGAGTGATAATTGTCAAAGTCCCAAAATAATTTTTCATGCTAAAACCTTTCCAGTTATCGATAAAGTTTAAAGCAAAGATCCAATTTTCAGTAATTCATCACACATTAAGATTAAAAACAAAAAGCTTGTGATAAACGATTGGATTAATCGAAGAATGTCACATTGAGTAGCACAAAAGCAAAGACATCTCCCCCACACTTAAACTTGATAATATCCTCACTATCAGCAGAACTAAAGCAGAAAATATCACAATCACTTTACAAAACCAATCAAATGTAGCTGTAAAAAAAATAGGTAGCCTAAGTACTCAATGCAAATTAACAATTCAGCACATAGTTACATTCAGGTTATGCAAAGCAATACTAGTAAGGCGAAGATGACAAGATGGGTAAGCTAAGATCATGCATGTGAGTATGGAGACTCTAGAGGGAACAATCAATGACTAAATGATATATGGACAGGGACAGGGGTGTTTAAAATAGAAAGAAACCTATAATAAATGGAAATAAATAGAAAAATGAAAGCTACCATACTGAAACATCAAGCAGAAAAATTAACTATTACTTCTACTAGTTTATCCCTTTCCAATTACCAAACCAACATGTCAAGAACATATGAATTTGTAAAGGTAAGAGATAGGAAAGGGATGACCTGGCCTCAAGGCGATAGTGGGAAATCATAAAACCTTGAGAGATGGTTGTTTGATTGGAAGGTTTTTCCAGTTACCATCTCTCTCCAATTCAGCGTTCCACAATCGCGTATCTTATATTGAGATTCATCCAGGTTCATCTTGAATTCTCCTTGTTTAAACTTGAACTTACCTAACTGTGGTTGGCATGTCGCAGTGACAGACTAGGGAAATATTTCCTTAGCCTCCTTCGTATATTCCTGGAAGTTGCTCTTCTTTAGCTTGTGTAGCTCTTCTGATTTATCATCTGCTTCCCCAAGTGTTGTACTAAGCTGAGGTTGGTCTACTAAAACATCCTTATTTTCTTACATCTTAGGGACCAAACGGTAGCATCTGGAACCACTTTTAAGGTCATTGAAGTCAAATTACACAATCTGGAATTTTACTCTTCCGAGTACTGTTCACTATGTAAATTCTAGAGAAGTGACCTGACTTCAAAAAATCATAACTAATTATAGAAAAATTGAAATGAAGTGGTTAAAATTTCTACACAAAGCTAACTTAATGATGTTTTAGGGAAAAATAACTTGTTGACCACACCTTGACTCAGTCAATGTCAGTCAACGTCCAAAGTTTACTGTTCATCCTACATTTTTCCCTGATTTTAGCATTTTGGTCCCAACTTTACATAACATTTGTACTATCCAATCCCTAGCTTCTCTCCATGATTCTTCAATCCTCTTCTAAAATACCTATGGGATTGGGATTACATGGAAGGGGATGAGATTTCTGGGGAAATCTCAGTAGTAAACAGTATTAAACAATACATGCATTAATGTAAATACTGATGCTTGCTTGTGAAAATATTAACATTGTGTAATGTGCGTGCTTCCATGTTACATATGAAATAAAATTGGCCAAAGTAATCATAGGAATGGAACTTCATACATATGTACATATGCAACATAATTCAACAAAGCCATAGCACAATCAAGCATAACATTCAATGCATACAAGTTTAGGATAAGTTTACTACTTGACATATAGCCTTCCTCTAGCTTTTAGCCTTTGCTATAAGATTCCTTCTTTTCATAGGTCAAAGCCTATATATAGCATAATAATATTTTTATTATTATCCAGTATAGCTTTACTTAACTCATGCTTAACTTAGGGTAATATCCTTAAACAATCCCCTAATTTTCTTTCTATCTACGACTAACCTTATAAAGAGATATATTTCTCTATTCTAACCATTAAGAACAATCCTCTAATTTATTATAGCAGGGACTAGAATAACTTACTTACCTTATTCCTAAGCTCTGCCAAGTTCCTAAGCTCCTTGGACTGCTCCTAGCTATACTATAACTCCTACTTTCTTTCTCTTTCTTCCTTCCTTCCTTTCTTTCTTTCTCTTTTCTCTCTTCTTTCTGCCATGCTTGGCTGTGAATGGAATGAAAGGAGTGTTGGGCTATTTATAGTTGAGAGAAGGTGGAATGGATGGTCCAGATTGAATCGCGATGAATGGCTCAGATTGCTTAGCTTTCTCAAGAAGCTTCGCCTACATCATCACGATGACATCACCCTCCTCAATGACTCACCAAATGACATCATCTATGGGACACCTCATATGCAAGGTGGTGCAATGGTAAGCCCCTTGGGACACCTCACCAGCTGACTCAGCCTTTCTAGAGAATTCTAGAGTCTTTTCTCGAAATGAACGGCTGAGATTATGCCACGTGTCCTTTAGCTTTTTCTCCAATCACGATTCAATCTGAGCCATCCATTCCACCTCCTCTCAACTATAAATAGACCCACCCCTTCAAGGAACTACATAGCCAATCATGGCAAAACAAGAGAAAGAAGATAGAAAAAGAGAAAGAAAGAAATGAAGAGAAAGAAAGGAGGAGTTTTGGTGGAGTTAGGAGCAGTCCAAGGAGTTTACGGACTTGGCAAGCTTAGGAATGAGGTAAGTAATTTATTCTAGTCCCTACTCTAATAAATTAGAGGATTGTTCTTAATGGTTAGAATAGAAAAATATCTCTCTTGATAAGGTTAAAGCCATGGATGGAAACAAAGTTAAGGAATTGTTAGATTGAGGGTATTACCTAAAGCATGAGCTGAGTAGAGATATACTGATAGAATAATAATAAAGATATTATTATTCTATGTATAGGCTTTGATCTGTGAAAAAGAAGGAACCTTAGAGTAAAGGCTAAGGACTAGAGGAAAGGCTACACGTCAGTTAGTAAACTTATTCTAAACTTGTGTGCATTGAATGTTATGCTTAATTGTGCTATGGCTTTGTTGAATGGTGTTGCATATGTTCTTATGTATGAATCTTTGTTGCTATGATTACTTTGGCCAATTGTATTTCATATGTAACATGGAAGCATGCACATTATGTCATATCCCAAAGTTTAGGCCTAGAAGCTCAGTCTGTAGCCTGAAAAAGGCAGGCTATTATACCCTATTATGCAGGAGTCCCAAAAGTATACATATGATGTTCAGGGACTAAACTGTAAGAAAGTGAAAATTCAGGGACATAGTGAAAGTCCCTATGGGCATAAAGAAGAAGTAAGAGGTGTTTCTTGGGAACCGAGCCACCAGAGTGCTTTGGCTTGGTTAGAAACCCAAGATAGCAATCCAAGAGCCCCAAAACGTAGGCCCAAGGATTATGGAGTTTAAGAGGCATTAAAATAATATTTTAGTGCTTTACCATAAAGTAAAGTTACCCGATTAAGGATAGAACTGGGAAAAGTGATCAGATATGACTTTAAACCATGAGGTGGCATGAAAGGTGTCCTCATGGGACCCACAAGGTGCCACATGGAATTATTACAGGAAAAGAAGAAAAGTTAAGGACACATGTCATGAGATTAGAAAAAGGAGAAAAAGTAAAAAGGACATGTGGCACAATCTCGACCGCTCATTCCAGGAAAAGACTCTAGAATTCTCTGGAGAGGCTGAGTCAGCTGGTGAGGTGTCCTAAGGGCCCCACCAATTATGCCACATACCCCCTGAGGTGTCCTTGGATGATGTCATGTTGGTGAGTAATCAAGGAGGATGATGTCGTATTGTTGAGTCATCAAGGAGGATGATGTCATCGTGATGATTTAGGCAAAGCTTCTTGAGGAAGCTAAGCGATCTGGGCCATTCATCATGATTCAATTTGATCTATCCATTCCACCTCCCTCCACCTATAAATAGGCCACTCCTCCCTCCAAGGAAGCCACGGTCAAGGAGCAAAAGAAAGAAGAGAAAGAAGAGAGAAAGAGAGAAAGAAATGAAGGAGTTCTGGCGGAGCCAGGAGCAGTTTAAGGAGTTTAGGGACTGGGCAGAGCTTAGGAATGAGGTAAGTAAGTTATCTAGTCTATGCTCTAATAAATTATAGGATTACTCTTAGTAGTTATAATAGAGAAATATCTCTATTAATAAAGGTAGTCATAGATAGAAAGAAAGCTAGGGGAATGTGAGGTTAAGGATATTACCCCTAGTTAAGCATGGGTTAAGTAGAGCTATACTGGATAATAATAAATATATTATTATTCTATGTATAAGCTCTAACTTATGAGAAGAAGGGACCTTAGAGACAAGGTTAAGAGCTAGAAGGAAAGGCTACACGCCAGTTAGTAAACTTACCTATTTGTATGCTTATACTGCTTAGATATTTTATGTGATGTTCACTTACTTTGATAATCTGAAGCATGTATGATTAAGTAATGCTCAGTTTCTTTTTATACTCTGGCCATATGTTATAATTAAGTAACATGGAAGCATGTATGTTATCATTATGCAAGCATGATCATTAAGTACACACATAGTAACATCAAGCATATAGTTGCATACATTGTATGGTTTTTGTTTGCTACTGAGATTTCCCCAGAAATCTCATCCCCTTCTATGTAATTCCAATCCCATAGGTTTAAGATGAGGAAGGATTGAAGAAGCATGGGGAGAAGCTAGGGATTAGAGAGTACAAAGTTGGGACAAAAATGCTGAAATGAGGGGAAAACGCTGGATGAATAGTGAACTTAGGACATTGATTGACATTGACCTGGTCAAGGTGTGGTCAACAAGTTATTTTTTCCTGAAATATAATTATGTTAGATTCATGTAGCAATTTGAACCACTTCGTTTCAATTTTTCTATAATTAGTTATGATTTTTCGAAGTCAGGTCACTTATATGGAATTTACATAATGAACAGTACTCGAGAGAGTAAAATTTCAGATTGTATAATTTGACTTCAATAGCCTTAAAAGTAATTCTATATGCTACCGTTTTGTCCCTAAGATGTATGAAAATGAGGATGTTTCACATTACATAATGCTAACACTTTCACATGCAAGCACAAGTAGTTACATTAATGCATGCATTGTTTAGTACCGTTTGCTACTGAGATTTTCCCAAAAATCTCATCCCTTCCGTATCAATTCAATTATAGTAGGTCTTCTCAAGATAGAGGAGATGAAGATTCATGAAGAATTATTTAGCATGATTGATATGTGATTGATGTATCTATGTAATGTTAATTGCTAGAGTTTACCACTATGAACAGTAGCTCGTGGAGAGGCTATGACCTTTAAGCTATATTTATAAATAGTAAATGGTTGAATAAATATATGATATTTTACCAATAGATAATAGACATGCCAAGCTTCAATTTTATATATAGAACATCTCATTTGTATGTCTACACATAAAGATATGATTTATCAAAGTTGGGACAAGAAATGCTGGAATTAGGGATAGGACGCTGGAGGAACAGTAAACTTTGAGCATTGACCGATTTTGACCTGGTCAAGGAGTGATCAACGAGTTATTTTTACATGAAAGAGCATTCAGTTAGCTTCCTATAGCAATTTGAACCACTTTATTTTGATTTTTTTAGAATTAGTTATGATGTTTCGAAGTCAGGTCACTTCTCTAGAATTTGCTCAGTGAACAGTATTCGCTAGAGTAAAATTCCAGATTGTATAATTTGACTTCAATAACTTTAAAAGTGGTTCCAGATGCTACTATTTGGTCCCTAAGACATAAGAAAATTAGGATGTTACAACCTTAGGTTACAGAAATTCAACCCTTCTTCAATTGTTGTACTTCTAGCTTCCAAAACATCGTGGGATCCTCGAAGATCACTCAACAAACCTTTTGCAAGCGCATTATCTCTATCATTATCATGTAAACTCAGTTCATGTTCATCCCTAGTCTCTTCAACAGCATAATCAATTGCATCAAAGCAATAAAAGCAGAATTATGAGGAGGAAATTTCATTGCTTCATTTATGTTGAAGGTTACCACATGCTTTCCAACTTCCATTGTAATAGAACTATGCTTCATGCTAATGATGGTTTTAGAAGTTTGGAGGAAAGGTTAGCCTAGGATTATAGTACTGTCATTTACTAATTCATTGGACATGTCTAAAATATAAAAATCAGCTAGGAATACTAAGTCCTTGACCTATACTAGAACATCCTCAAAGATTCCCTTAAGATACCTAATTGACCTATCAGCTAACTGGAGCACTATGTTTGTGTCTCTAAGGTTGTTAATACCTAAGGCTTGATATACCAACCAAGGCATTACATTAATGGCTACCCCTAGATATAGTAACGCTTCCTTAATAGGAATATTTCCTATAGTACATGGGATTGTGTAGGATACTGGGTTTTGGCACTTAACAGGGAGTTCAACCTTAAATAGTGATGACACATTAGCACTCACCTGGATTCTCTCAAGAGGCCTAAACTTCTTTTTATTAGCATACAGTTCTTTCAAAAACTTTGCATATTTAGGGTTTCTATTGAGAAACTCAACTAAAAGGACATTTATTTCTAACTTGTTGAACAGAGTATAAGCATTTTTTACAAAATCAGGGTCATTTGTTTTCTTTCCAGCAAAGTTAGAGTTAGGAAAAGGGAGATCTTTTATACTTACCTCCTTACCTTTATGCATAGAGGCTCCTTGCTTGCTAAACTATGGCTTCTCCTCAGGTTGCTTTCCTTTGTAGGTTGAACTTGGCACTGTTACTGCTTCTTCTTACAGCTCTTGTATCTCATCCTAGGGTTGTGAGTCCTCCTCTTAGGTTGGCTTCTTTATCATAAGCTGCTATTTTCAGATTTCCCAATTTGTACCTGTGGCAAAGATAATTTCTCACATTCAGCTTCTTCCACATCCTGCTTCAGTGTATAAGTTTTCTTAAAATGAACCTTTCTGCCACTTCTGAGGGATATAACATTCGGACCCCTCAGATTAATGACAGTATTCGATAATATGCTGCCACTACTCCTTCCTTGAATGTCACTCACTATATTGGAGACTTGAGTTAAGTGACTTGTGATATCTGCATTCTTGGAACTTAACTCCTCAAGTTTCCTGTGCACATCAGCATAATCCTTCTGCATACTTTGAAGGATTGAAACTATAAAGGTAAATTGACCGTTATTCTCTTTGAACTTGTTGTCTATATTCGCCATTCTACTGTCCATGTTGTTCATCTGCGCAGTCATACTCTTTAATAATTGAAAAGTCTCATATGGCCTTAATGTTAATAAGGTCATAGGATGAGTTAAAACCATAGGCCTTACATAAATTTGGTAGTTGCTTAAGAAAGCACCACCTCCTTGGAATTGATTTGGCCTATTACCCCACCTAAAGTTTGGGTGGTCTCTCCAACCAGGGTTGTATGTGTTGAAGTATGGGTCTCTCTTTTGGTATTGATTATTTCTCCCTTGATACATTGCTACCACTTCTTCATACTGTGTGTCACATGTACTGGTAGCATGCATCATAGAACCGCATGATGCACATCCTGTAACCAAGACTTGAAAGGTATCCACTGCATGAACTTGTTTTGTGGAATGTAGCTCTCTTTCAATCAAATTTATCCTCTTCTCTATTCTTTTTCTTAGGGCTGCTATTTTTGCTAAGATCTCCTTTGAATTACCCTGAAGATGATGTGGGCATTCTCCTTGGATCCCCTGTCTGATGGTCTTTATTGGCCATTTTCTAGAATAACTCCCAATTAGCCTGTGGAGTCTTGTCTCTCAAGGATCCATTTGCTACAGCATTCAAGGAAACCTGATTATGAGGAAGTAGACTATCAAAGAAAATGTCTACTAAATTAGCCATGGTCATGTTGTGGTGAGGGCATAGAGCCAATAGGTTAAGAAACCTCATCTAATACTCATGTAAAGATTCTCTATCCTATTACAGAATATTAGTGATCTCCTTCTTCATTCGAGTGGTCTTTGATGCTGGGAAAAACTATTCAAGATATGTCGACTTTAGTTGATCCCATGTAAGGATAGAGAAATTGGCAGGCAAATTGTATAGCTACTCCTTAACCTTCCCTTAAGGTAAAATGAAAACACCTCCTTAAGACATCTTCCAGTGCAGTCATTGGAGGTTTCATTGACGAACGTATCATATAGATGGTTTGTAAGTGCCTATATAGATATTCTCCTATAAAACCATGAAATTTAGGTAAGGCTGCAATCAAAGCTCCTTTAATCTCAAAATTAGCTTCTTCAGTATAGAAACCATAAGGATCATAATTCACATGCGAATGATTAATTTCCCTCACACTTCTATTATCTTTGAGGTTAATTGGTATTTCATTTTCTCCATGCCCATTAGGCCCATTATGATTAATATCATCCATATTCGGTTCAATTTTAGACTCTAAAATACTAGAGGAGGAACTAGATTTTGCTTCTTCTTCTCTAAATTCTCTAAACTCTCTCTTTAGTTTCCTAAGTCTTCTCTCAATTTTAGGTTCAAAAGGCACTAATGGTTCAGCTCTTTTATGCATGCAATGCATAACAGATAGAAAATAATAAATGCAATCAATCAAAGTCAATCACAGAAGTTGTGCAGCAGAAAATTTTCAGTTAGTCACGACTAAGGCGTGTTTTAGTCGCGACACAATTTCACAGAGAATAGTAGTCACGACTGGAGGTGTCAAATATGGCTACTGGTTTTCAGAGAGTAGTCAAATTTCATAGGGAAGCATTCAGGTTGTGACACAAATGGTGTTAGGTCGTGACTCATAGTCACAAAGAGTAGTTGTCGCGACGTAGGTGAGTTTATGTCGTGCCTTATAGTCACAGAGACTGATTTGTAGAAACTCAGAAAAGTGTAAAATGCAATGCAATTTTAAAAGACTACTAAAAAACTAATATGCAAAAAAAAACCAAGAAAAATGACTCAAGTAGCTAATGAAATTGACAATCAATTACTAGGGAACCAATTACTTAGCTCCCCGGCAATGATGCCATTGATGAGGTCAGATTGTCGTGATCTGATCCATCAAAATAAATTATATTAGCTCATCTATCGTTCTTCTCGTGAAGCCTTTTATGTGGATGCCTAGTATATTGGATGTCAAAATCAATGAAAAACCTGAGCAGGGATAAAATAGTTTTAGGGTTTTTAGAGATTGATGAGATAAAAGTAAGGTGCAAAAAGATAAATATTTTTTAGATTTTTGTTTATGATGAAAATGAGTTGGTTTAGTTGAGAAATATGCTATGAAAGACTCTTGATGATGAAAACGTATATATCCTTGCTCTCACGTTTAAAACTGGAGTTTAGAAATCACTGTCTCAAAGAAAACCTTAATTGATCGATTGAGTCAAGAACCTTAATTTGTCTTAAACCCCTTTGATCAAAACTAGTTTAAGAACTATTAGTGAACTGTCATAAACCACTTAGTATATAAATCGAATTTAGATGACAAAAATGCCCTCGAATGGTTGTCGATAAAAAACCCTAGATTTCAAGCAATGAATTAATTAACAACGATCGCTGATAATAACCCACTATCTTAAAATCGAAACTAAAATATTCTATTAAAAATAAACGTTCGAATCATCCCAATTCAATTACAAGTCTAACCTGAGAATGATCAATCAATATTCAAAACTTGTTCATAAGATGAAAACCTAGATCCTGTAGTAATCATGAGATGAGAAGATGCAAATTAGAAGAGAAAAAACTCCCATTTTTAGTCCATGACCTCAAGATATTTGATTCATCACCAAGAGACTAAAGGTTTAGCCTCTCATGACTCATACTGCACTGCAATTGCTGGTCAATTAAGATGCCATGGAGAAACAGTGGGAAGATGGTATATTGATGGTATAGAGAGGTGGAGAAATCTTTGGAGAGATGTGGAATGATGGAAGAGGTCGAGAAGGTGATCAGAGAGCGCGAGAGCACTGCTTCTTAGCCTAATCAGGTCAAAAACCATACTGCCCCAGTGACGTCAGCCTTCCTCTCCTTTTATCTCTGCATGACCTAATTTAAAACGCGCAGTTTCAGTGATTTTGCATTTTAGTCATGACCATATCCATGTTTTAGTTGCCACCTGTAAACACAGAGAGACTTCTAGAAGAATAAAGGTCGCCACAGGCGAACTCTTTGGTAGCAACTAAAATATGCAGGAGTATGGTTTCAATTTCATTTACTTGCGATTTCTTTCCTAGTTGTTGCTCTTTTCCAAAATACCTGTAATCCATAATAAAAGCTCACTGTAAAATTCTAAATAAGTAAATAACAAAATTTATGCAATTTGAAAGAGTTAATTTACCATTTTACCCTTTAATTAGCACATTGTCATGCACAATCATGTATTATCACAAAAGTACAATTTAAGGTATAAAATGATGGTAAAGTTGTTATAAAGCTCTTAAAAATGTCACAAAAACCATATACAAAATGTATCTTATCACAAGCCTTTAAAGTTTTTCCTAGGGTTCTAAGGTGAGACTATTACCTAAAAGATGGTAAGAAAAAAAGGGTGAGACAAACTTCTTAGTAACTAGTAATTTTACTCATCATACATACTAACATGTGCTCATAAGGTGTCAAGTGAGACCTCATAAAATATAATATATATAAATAACATATTATTATAATAAAATCAAATGGATAACCTGTAAGGAATTGGAAGACACGCAGCAGAAATTAACTTGAAAATTTTTCCATTCCCTGCCAGGATCTACCGTATGTGTTTAAGTCAAGTGGAAAGAAGTATTATCCTCAATATTCAGTTGCGACTTTCTCAGCTTCTGGTTGCGACATCCATAACTTCTCTATGCGGCTCGTGATCTCTTTTCGATCACAAGAAGTCGACAACTCAGGTCAGCTTCCTCTATTAGTATCCACACGAACAACGTTCTAACCACGAACGACGTGCTAGCGCCTCCTGTCCCTCCAGGGCTTACTCAAGAATTCGTCTTCTCCGTCTCTATTTCAGCAGTTTCTAATTTATAAACCTTTTGCGGATTCCCGTTCACACTTTTTTTTGTCCAAACTGTAGCTCCTAAATATCAGATATATAGGATGCTATGCGTGTTACCACATACTTGGATTTTTGGAATTAATCTTATATTAATTCTAAAATTAATACAATATCATATATTGTATAATTTGATAAGAAACTAATTAAATAAATAGTGTTTGTATTAAATTCGTCCCACAGATTTAATTCACCCATTTATTTAATTTAAAATAAAGATAAGACGGAATTACATTTGATGTATTCTCATAAATCAAATTTGAGATATCATATCAATTTGAATTTCAAATTCAAACGTGATATAGATTTAATTTTATCCTTCTAAATTAAATCTTGTAAATATCTCTTATATGAGATATCATATCAATTTGAATTTCAAATTCAAACATGATAGAGATTTAATTTATCCTTATAAATTAAATCTTATAAATATCTCGTATATATAATATATATATATATACGAATTTATATATATACGAATATAAATATAAATAAATATATACATCCACCATGGATCATTCATTGAATCTGGACATGTCTTAGATTTAATGAATCTGGACATCATAGCTCGTGTTGGGCTATTTTGTGTGCGACCCTGTAGGACCATATGAAGTTGGCAGTGGGCCATTTACTATACTGACTTATAAGTCGCAAGTGATCTCTAGCAAGACATCACGACTACCCAAATCATATGAGGATCGATGAACGATGTAACCTTTTATACAACCATATCATGTCCCTTTTGTCACACGATATTTTGGTCATGGATGAGGCATGGAGAATGTCATCCTCCTATTCTTGACCGTTACTTTCTTGATTCCTGAGTAGTCTGACTATAGAAATGGAACTACCTTTCCATTACAATATGGCCATACATTTCTCAGACTCACTCATCGAGGGTCCCGTAATATCTCTCTACGAATGTGAGGGACAAATTCCATCTTGACCATTCACATTCCTCCGCACGGAAAACCACTAAGCCCGAACATAGTCTTTGTGATCACTCAGTCAAAAGTGACTTTTGACTAGGTCAAAGCTGAGCATTTGTCATGTAGGAATCCATGATGATCTCAAGTCAAAGGGCATAGTGACATGATTTGTATATGAGAGAAGCTTATGAGTTAACCCATGCAGCTCTCTCATAGCGAGTCAGTCCAATACCTTGTACTCTTACATGTGCCTATGACTTTGATTTATATCTCTATATATCTTCAAAGTCATACTGGTCTTATTTCATCTCTGCTCCCACATAGATGACCGACCAGGGACATTTAGGATAAGATCATGAGTTATCCAAGGATGGTCATCACAGTAAACATGCAAATAATATGATAACACAATTAATAAATTCATAAATCAACAATGTTTATAAGACAATGATTGGCCCCTAGGGCACAATTTCTAACAACCTCCCACTTGTACTAGGTACAATCATTAATTTGGCGAATTCCCATTGACCTAACATGATGCTTATGATTTGCCTGCACAAGCGACTTTGTTAGAGGATCAGCAACACTATCTTCTCCTGCTACTTTGCATATTTTTATATCACCTCTATCATTGATTTCTCTGATGAGATGAAGTCGCCTGAGTATATGCTTGGTCCTTTGATGTGACCTAGGCTCTCTGGCCTGTGCAATGGCACCACTATTGTCACAGAGCAAAGTTATTGGATCTGAGATGGTAGGTATCACACCTAGTTCCATGATAAACTTCCTGATCCAAACGGCTTCCTTAGATACATCAGATGCTGCTATATACTCAGCTTCTGTTGCAGAATATGCTACAGTGCCCTGCTTAAAGCTCTTCCAGCTTACTGCTCCATTATTGAGGAGGAATATATATCCAGACTGTGATATTTGGTCGTCCTAGTAAGTTTGGAAACTCGCATCTGTGCAACCAGTTACACAGAGATCGTCATCCAATCCACTATAGACCAAAAATAAGTCCTTAGTCCTTCTTAAATACTTAAGGATATTCTTGACAGCAATCTAATGGCCCTCACCAGGGTCCTGTTGATATCTGCTAGTCATACTTAAGGCAAACGAGACATCCGATCAAGTACATAACATGGCGTACATGATAGATCCTATGGTCAAGGCATATGGAACTTTACTCATGCGACCTCACTGATCAGATGTACTAGGACACAGATCTTTGTTGAGGTGAATACCATGAGACATGGGTATGAAACCCCTCTTTGATTTGTGCATATTGAACCTATGCAGTATTTTGTCTATGTATGTACTCTGACTGAGTCCTAGAAGTCTTTTAGATCTATCTCTATAGATCCTAATTCCTAGGATGTAGGTGGCTTCACCTGAGTCTTTCATCGAGAAAGACTTTCCTAACCAAGACTTGACAATCTGCAAGGTAGGAATATCATTTCCAATAAGTAGGATGTCATCGACATAGAGTACCAAAAACACAACTGTGCTCCCACTAACCTTCTTGTACACACAAGGTTCATTAATGTTTTGAAGAAATCCAAACTCTTTGACTACTTCATCAAAACGATGATTCTTACTCCGAGAGGCTTGCTTTAGTCCATAAATGGACCTTTGAAGCTTGCACACTTTACCAGAGTCTTCAGAATGCACAAACCTTTCAGGTTGTGTCATGTACATATCCTCAAGGAGCTTTCTATTAAGGAAGGCTGTCTTGACGTCCATCTGCCATATTTTATAGTCATAATATGCTGCTATGGCAAAGAGGATTCTGATTGATTTGGCCATTGCAACTGGGAAAAAGGTCTCATCATAGTCCACACCATGAGTTTGAGTAAATCCTTTTGCAACCAGTCATGCCTTGAAGACATTTACATTGCCATCCATGTCAGTTTTCTCCTTAAAAACCCACTTGCACCTAACAATTTTTACACCTTCAGGTGGGTCGACTAAGGTCTAAACCTGATTGTCGTACATGGATCGCATCTCAGACTTCATGGCATTAAGCCATTTTTCAGAGTTTGGTCCCACTATAGCTTCTCGATAGGTAGTCGATTCAATATGCTCAATAAGCAACACATCATGACTGTTAGAAATCAGAAATCCATATCTCTAAGGCTGAAGTTGTGTCCTATTAGATTTCCGTGGACCTTGCGTGACTTGAGGAGTCTCAACAACTTGTTGTGAGTCTTCTTTATTTTCCATCTACATTTTTATGGTGTCTTGTAGCTCTCAAACTTCTTCGAGGTGTACCTTTCTCCCACTGGTTCTTTTAGAGATAAATTCTCGTTCGAGAAAGATACCATTTCTGACAACAAACACTTTGTTATCAGCAGGGTTGTAGACACAGTATCCCTTGGTTTCCTTAGGATATCCCACAAAAAGGTACTTTGAGAATTTGGGTGCTAATTTGTCTGAGGCTTGTTGTTTAACATAGACCTCGTATCCCCAAATCTTGAGGAAAGACAAACTAGGTGTCCTCCCAGTCTATATCTCATACGGAGTCTTTTCAATTGCCTTAGATGGAACACGATTGAGTGTGAACGCAGCTATCTCTAGGGCATGGCCCCAAAAGGAGGGTGAAAGATCTGTTTGACTCATCATAGATCGAACCATATCTAATAATGTTCAATTCCTCCATTCAAAAATGCCATTCCATTGTCGTGTCCCTGGAGGAGTCAATTGTGAGACTATCCCACAACTCCTAAGATGATCAATGAACTGTTGACTCAAATATTCACCACCCTGATCAGATCAAAGGGCTTTAATTATTTTACCAAGCTGATTTTATACTTTATTTTGAAATATTTTGAACATTTGAAAAGATTCAAATTTATGCTTTATCAGATAGATGTACCCATATCTGCTAAAATCATCTATGAATATTATGAAGTACGAATAACCTCCTCTGGCATTTGTGTTCATTGGTCCACACACATCTGTATGTATGAGGCCCAATAAATCAGTGGCCCTCCCACTGTGCCCAGTGAAAGGTGACTTTGTCATCTTTCCTAACAACCAAGACTCGCAAGTGTCATATGATTCAAAATCAAATGAGTTGAGAAATCCATCTTGATGGAGTTTGAAAATGCGTTTCTTATTTATGTGGCCCATACGACAGTGCCAGAGGTATGTCAGATTCAAATCGTTTGATTTGACCCTTTTAGCGGTTATGTTATAGATATTTCCATGATTAGGTTGTTCCAAATTTAATATGTAATGATCAACATGCAAATCACCATGAGCAGAGAAAACATCATTACGATAAATAGAACATCTACTATTCCCAGCAATGGAAGTGAAACCTTTCTTATCCAAATAAGAAAGTGAAACTATATTACTACTTAAAGCAAGAACATAATAGCAATTGTTCAAAACTAACAAAAGGGAAGAACTAATTCATAAGTGCCTACAGCTAACGCAGCAACCCTTGCTCTATTTTTAACTCGTAGGTCAACTTCGCCCTTTCTAGCTTCCTACTGTCCTTTAGTCCTTGCACATTTGTACAAATGTGAGAACCACATGCAGTATCTAATACCCATGTGGTGGAAGTAGAAAAATGAATGTCTATAACATAAATACCTAAAGCGATAGCCCTGCTATCCTTCTTGTTCTTTTTCAGATCTTCGAGGTAGTGTTTGCAATTCCTTTTCCAATGACCAGGTTCATTGCAGAAGAAGCAGACTCCTTCCTTCGGAGGCTTTGCCTTCTTTGGTGCAGGCTTGGTTTTGGGCTTGCTTGACTCTTTGGTCTTACCTGATGAGCCGTGACCCTTTCCCTTGCCTTTGCCTTTCTTTTTCATACCCTTTCCTTTTTGAACCATCAAAACAGTACTGGGCTTCTTCTTAAGACTCAGCTCAACAGTTTTAAGCATCCCATACAGTTCAAAAATAGATTTCTCCATGTTGTAGTTCATGACAAACTGGTCATAACTTTCTGGGAGTGAGTTCAAGACCAAATCCGTAGCTAACTCCTGGCTCATGGGAAATCCAAGCCTCTCAAGGTGATCAATGTACCCTTTCATCTTTAAGACATGAGTACTGACTGATGCACCTTCAGCCATCTTGCAAGAATATAAGGTCTTAGTGGTCTCATACCTCTCTTGCCTTGCCTATTACTGGAATATTTCCTTGATATGAACAATCATCTCATAAGCCTCTATGTGTTCTAGATCTCTTTGGAGCTCCAAAACCATGGTGGCTAGCATCAAGTATCCCATATCGACAGAGTCTTCCTTATGCTTCGTGTAAGCATCTCTCCGAGCTCTTGGAGCATTGGCTGCTGGCTCCTCAGGAATGGGTTGATCTAGGACATGTGCCTTTCTTTCCTGCTTGAGAACAATTCTCAAGTTCCTAAACTAGTCAAGAAAGTTTGTCCCATTGAGTTTGTCCTTCTCAAGGATAGATCGCAGCGATAATGCAGCAGTATTACTAGTTGTCATGATTCTACAATTAAAATATGCAATTGAATTAGCAATCTCCCACTAAATAAACAACCCTCAATGCAATATTTAGTGGGTTAAGATCCATATTTGGCTCAAACTTAAGTCCGCTTTGGCAGGACGCTTAAATTAAGTTATTTAGGTAGGTAACACCTTTACCAATTACATCAAATGTAACTCTTAGATGTTCATAGGATTCTATCATCATATGATCTGGCATGTTTTTAATCCCATCTAATGCCTTGAGACCCAAAACCGTTTTATTAATCTCAATTAAGTCAAACAATAATAAACATGTGAGATTAGCACCATTACTCTTGGTTATCTCCCCAACATAACTCAAATGCACCCACTTTGGCGGAGTCCACAATTGAGCGATCGAGGTTTTAACAAGTGTTCATAAATTGATGGCATTATGACTTAAGATTTCATTTAGAGGGCTTAATTTAACTATTTGGTTTATAAGAATGCATATTTCTCAGTTTGTATCTCATACAAGTAATATGCATGTGCTGATATAATCATAAGATGCATAATTTAAATGTGATACAATATGGTTCACCTATCCTAAGTCCACTCAAGCCAATGAGAGGAGCTCTCTAGTAAGAAAAGGGAAATTACATATAGAAACCTCTTTTAACATTCAAGGGGAGTGAGATGAGAAGAGAAGGTATATTGAGAGTATATAGAGGAAGGCATGACACGCAGGCCATATTTAAAAAATTACAACACTTGCAATCTAAAGCCATATTGTTCACCATACCCAAATATTCAAGAATCAATATTCAGATTTAATTGAAGGGCAATTAATATTTCAAAACTAAAACATTCACAAAATAGTATATGTTACGGTTATATTGCGCTACGAACAGGTAGCCACGGCAGTCCCGCTAGCCAGTTAGCGGGCGGGGTCGGGGGCAGTGGCCTAATTTTTTTTTGTTTCATAAATAATCACGAATCTGAATTCATTTTTCTTAGACCCCATCAATATTAATTGATCAAATCAAAATGCACGCACCACCGATTTCAATTCCCTTTCAGATTCCTTATATGTCATACATAAAATGGATTCCTTATATATCACACATAAAACGCATGTTATCATATGATTGGCTACGACTAACACATATTTTATGAATCAAAAATCAAGACTAACTTAAACACAAAATGGCATGGCTCTGATACCACTGTAAGGAATTAGAAGACACGCAGCAGAAATTAACTTAAAAATTTTTCCATTCCCTGCCAAGATCTACCATATGTGTTTAAGTTAAGTGGAAAGAAGTATTATCCTCAGTATTCAGTAGCGACTTTCTCAGCTTCTAGTTGTGACGTCCATAGCTTCTCTCCGCGGCTCGTGATCTCTTTTTGATTGCAAGAAGTCGACGACTCAGGTCAGCTTCCTCTACTGGTATCCACACGAATAGTGTTCCAACCACAAACGACGTGCTAGCCTCCTGTCCCGCCAGGGCTTACTCAAG
The DNA here is from genome assembly GCA_037074615.1 of Leucaena leucocephala. NCBI lineage: Eukaryota > Viridiplantae > Streptophyta > Magnoliopsida > Fabales > Fabaceae > Leucaena > Leucaena leucocephala. The sequence goes on along the minus strand of CM073570.1, from coordinate 8,475,258 downwards.
AATTCATCTTCTCCGTCTCTATTTTGGCAGTTTCTTATATGCAAACCTTTTGTGGATTCCTGTTCACACTTTTTTTATGTCCCAACTGTAGCTGCTAAATATCATATATATAGGATGCTATGCGTGTTACCACAGACTTGAATTTTTGGAATTAATCTTATATTAATTCTCAAATTAATACAATATCATATATTATATAATTTAATAAGAAACTAATTAAATAAATACTGTTTGTATTAAATCCGTCCCACAGATTTAATTCACCTATTTATTTAATTTAAAATAAAGATAAGACGGAATTATATTTGATTTATTCTCATAAATCAAAATTGAGATATCATATCAATTTGAATTTCAAATTCAAACGTGATAGAGATTTAATTTTATCCTTATAAATTAAATCTTGTAAATATCTCTTATATGAGATATCATATCAATTTGAATTTCAAATTCAAACGTGATAGAGATTTAATTTATCTTTATAAATTAAATCTTATAAATATCTCTTATATATAATATATATGTATACGAATTTATATATATATGAATATAAATATAAATAAATATATACATCCACCCTGGATCATTCATTGAATCTGGACATCATAGCTCGTGTTGGGCTATTTTATGTGCGACCCTGTAGGCCCATATGAAGTTGGCAGTGGGCCATTTACTATACTAACTCACAAGTCGCAAGCGGTTTCTAGCAAGACGTCATGACTACCCAAATCATATGAGGATCGAAGAACGATGTAACCTTTTGTACAACCGTATCATGTCCTTTTTGTCACACGATATTTTGGTCATGGATGAGGCATGGAGAATGTCATCCTCCTATTCCTGACCGTTACTTTCTCGATCCCTGAGTAGTCTGACTATAGAAATGGAACTACCTTTCCATTACAATATGGCCATACATTTCTCAAACTCACTCATCGAGGGGCCCAGTAATATCTCTCTACGAATATGAGGGACAAATTCCATCTTAACCATTCACATTCCTCCGCACGGAAAACCACTAAGCCAAAACATAGTCTTTATGATCACTCGGTCAAAAGTGACTTTTGACTCGGTCAAAGCTGAGCGTTTGTCATGTAGGAATCCATGATGATCTCAGGTCAAAGGGCATAGTGACATGGTTTGTATATGAGAGAAGCTTATGACTTAACCCATGTAGCTCTCTCATAACGGGTCGGTCCAACACCTTGTACTCTTACATGTGCCTATGACTTTGATTTATATCTCTATACATCTTCAAAATAATACTGGTCTTATTTCATCTCTGCTCCCGCATAGATGACCAACCAGGGACATTTAGGATAAGATCATGAGTTATCCAAGGATGGTCATCACAGAAAACATGCAAACAATTAATAAATTCATAAACCAACAATATTCATAAGATAATGATTGGCCCCTAGGGCACAATTTCCAACATAACCCGCCCAAGTTCCTCCCATCAATCTAACTGGACTGCTATATTATCGCCGAATGAACCCATAAGCTAGTGATAATTGACCACTTAATAGCTAACCGATGAAGTGGTATGGATAGGTCAAAAATCACAGAGCACATGACTGAATCATGGGTTTATTCCTACTTGGTAAATAGGTGGAAGTGTCATATCCCCTTGGTAAATAAGTGGGTCATGTCCCTCAGTACATTGGTAGGATAAAAGCCAACCATCGAGCTTCAATAGAAACTATACCACGTGGTAGAAATACAACTCCCTCAACACAAATCCCCAATGCAAAGTTTTTCTCAAGATCCTAATTTCTTCAAATTCCAATATCAAGATATAACAAGTTTATAATCTCAACTCAAACTTTCCAAATTAAACTTTAAGACCCACAAGACTATTTTCAATAAAAATCATCAAACAATTTTTTCTCAATAAAATCATAAATATCACATTAGCACACATAACAAGAAGAAAGTGGTTACTTCTTGCCTAAATATATGAATAATTACCACAAAATATCTCAAATGTAACTATTAGCTTTGTGTGAGTTGAATTAAGGGCATGTTTCACTACTATAAAATATGTTTTTAAAGCCCTATTTCTAAATTGGTCCTTGTGGAAATGGTTTAAAAAAATGTCTGGTGGCATTTTTATAAATAAGCTAAAATATTTACACTGGATGTACACGTAATCGATGTAAAAGATAATTACTACACCAGATACTTCCATAACTGAGATTAAATATACTTTCTATAATGGATTTAATTTCAATAGGTGTAGATTAGTTACATCCTATTCTTACTCTTTAGTTTCTTGGCTATGCTTTCCCGCTTCTTTTCTGTAACTTATTAGATTGTTCATTTCACTTCTATGATTCTCAATATTTGTGGTAATTATGATATAAGGCCAATTACATTCTTCGATATTCTTTTTTGAAACTATTCTTATTTCTCAACCATATGTATACTATTCCTATTATCAGTACCTTTTGTCTCATTACTTTATCTCTATTTTATTTTATTTTCTTCTATTTGAACACTACAATGGCTTCTTCCTCTCACACACCTCCTTCTCCACTACACAAAAGAAACATAGACGATTTTGAAGACAAATATCCTAACCCTCACCTTTCAGTTCCTTCTCATCCTTCCCTGGTTGTCACTCTAATAGAGTGCCTTAAGGAACTCATCATGCACTTCAATGGCCTGAAGGACTCCGTGAAAGAACTGACTCAGAAAGTTGAGAGACAAAAAGACTGTTTCAGAGCTTTCTGCTAAGAAGTTTGCCACTATCAATAGAATGATAGCTTATATAGTCTTGTTGATCCTACTCACTCTGAATCCCAAAGCTTCGACTATGATGAGGAGTGAAAGAGAGAATATATTATATATTCTTATAGATATTTTTTTTGAATTTTAAAGTTTTGATGTAAAGTTATTAGCAAAGTTGAATAAATGAAGTTTCTTGTTTTTATGAGAATACATGGTGTTCTTTTATTATTTTTTAAAAAATACAATAGATTAAAACTAGACATGTCAATATCAGTTGTAGATTATCACATTTTTTACACCAAATGTAAATTTCATCTGGTATAGGTTTCTTTATGAAATAACTATTTTTTAATATTTTACACCGATTGTAAAAGTGACAATTATAGAATATAATGTTTGATATAGAAATAGTTATTTATATAGTCATTTTGACAACTATCGTTTTAATTATCAAACAAAATTAAACTAACCAATAGTAAATCAGAGGCTAACCTAGGTCAATTTATAAGGAGCCTAGATGGATGTTAAGATACCTAAATAATCTAATGAGCCATAAATTAACAAGTTAAAGAGATGGTGTGTGATGAGATTTTATCTAATTTATGAAAGTAAATCCTATGCTATTGTTTATGCTTTTAAATGTTTATGATGATAAGATGAATGAATAACAAATGTGTTCCCTTAGAGATTGCCTCTTCATTATCCACATGTGTTGTAATCCCCACTTGCTTCTTCAATCTTGCATGTGATTATGTTAGCATGTGCCTTCAAACAACAGCCCACTTGCTCCTATTAACTATATGCTTAAATCTATTATCAGCTTATTTAATCCAGCACATGACTAATATCTAGCTGTCAATTGATCTAATATGTTGATTGGTCACTGTAAAATAGAAATTTAATTGATTATTTATCCAATTAATCACTAAAATCTAATCAATTATTTTCCACTTATTCCATTTTAATTTTATTAATTAATTTCTCATCATATTGGCAAATAAGGATAAAATCAATAATAAAAGTCACTATAAACACTAAAAATCACTACAAATATGAGTTTATCAACTCCCCCACACGTAGCTTTTACACTCTGAGTAAAATTATGGATCAAAGTTGAAATTCAAACACTCATGTTTAGTAAATTTGGCAAAACAAATTAAACATAAGCACTTGTAGTCATTAATTCTTTCCCTTCAATTGGCAATAGTCCAAACTAATTTCATATTAATCAAATAATCCAACTAATGCAATTAAATCATAGTAAGCAGCAAGGTGAGATTTCCTCACAAGGTGTAGTATTTCACTCATTCTCTTATCAAGGCAATTTCACTCAACCATCTAGATTAGGCTTCCCATAGGCTTGTAACCATCCTACATCTCCACTAGTGCATGCCACAAGGGTTATGAATCAAAGGGTCTTTATTAGGTTGTAATGTTGGAAAGGCTAAGTAATGAAATGGAAATAAATGTCAATGATTAATGGAATACTGCACATGATCTGACTACTTCAAGCTATTTCAACACTTTTCATAATTTGAACTTGCAACTGTAGAAAGTATCACAAGTCACCAAATATTTTCCTTTCATACAAGTTGAATAACACTTTTTTTCATCTGGTCTATCTCTTCTTTCTTTCTTTTTCTTTTCCTTTTGTAGTTTTTTCTTTTTTCTTTTCTTTTCTTTCAACTACTAAACCAGATAGCAAATACATTGAAATTCATATATCCAACAAGTGGTAAAATTTATTAGTTATTTCACAGTTTAAGACTAACTACAACAGCAAATATCCTGTATAATATTCATTAATCAAGGATGAAATTTTAAAAGAAAGTGAAGGTCTCAAAGAGGTAAGCAAAGGATTTGATTTTTATGTGGCTACTGTTTGGTAAAGAGGGTTTAGAAAGAAATGCCCTTATCATATTCACAATTCCAATAAGCTAATATGGTTTTGATTCAAGGATTGAGATAAGTTCTACAAAGTTACCAAACTAGATGGTGTCACATGATGTAATGAGTATCTGTTGGAGACTCAAAGATCCTTCTATCTAACTTACTCACCCTAATCAACTCATAATGACAAGATTGCATGAATATTAAACTAAATATATGAGATCAATCATTTATATTGCATGATTTATAGAAATCAATTAATGAAACAAGCAACTCATACTTCATCAAGCTTGCCAATGTTTAAAAGTATATGTTCAAAATTCAATTTTAAATCCATGACATTAAATTCAATTAGACCAAGTAATAATCAAATGAAACAGAAGAATTTTTCAGCTGAGGATTAATTTTAGTCACAACAAATAAGACTTCAGGTTGCGATTGTTTTATATAGAGAGAAAATCTTCAGAAAATAGGGAATATTGGTCGTGACAAAAATGGACACTGGTTGTAACTCATGATCATAGAGAGTAATCTTGACGAACACACAAGCTCAGGTCACAACCAATTGCCAATCTAGTCATAACTAAAATTCATAGAGAGTTATAGTTGCAACAAAGATAAGCACATATCACGACTAAAACATCACATATAGGTAATCATTAGAAAGTAAGAATTACTGGTCATGACAAAATGTTCATGATCATGACTAATTTTCACAAAGAATAAATTTGACATATGCGCAAATATTAGTCACAATGATAATATCACTAGGTCGCAACCAGAACACAAAATTACAATAATTATTTCATTTTATTACAAATTTCATAAACTACTCCTCTACACTTAATTTCTACATTGTCCTTAATGTGAAGAGGTAGTGAAACAGATATAAAGGCTGAAATCATAAGGACAAAGCTAACCAAAATCCAAGATGAACTTATTAATTTTTATCTACCCTTACTGACTTGGTCTCCTCCCCCACACTTAATCAACAATTTACAGCTTAAGTATTTAAGTAAACTGATTAAAGTAGACTATTGTAAGTAGGGAAACAAGGAAGGAGACAACCTAAGTATCATGGGGTTCTGAAGTTCTCCTTGTACAGCTTGAATAATTGGCCATTGACCTAAAATACTGTACTATCTGCTTCATCTTGTCTTGTTGGTATAGCCCTTACCCATCTTAAGACATAATCCACAGCTAGTAGCATATAGGCATATACAACAGATAGTGGTAATGGTCTTGATGATGTAAATGCTATTTTATCTAGATTTATCCTTGCCATAAAATTCTATTGATGTTGAACAATATCCTTCAATTGTTGCAGTCTTGAAATGTCTAATAATTCCAAATTGAAACTCTCATGAACAGGGTTAGAAATCAGGATATAATTATTGAATTGAAAATTCCCTATCTTAGAGATTCCAACTCCTTGTCTCTCAAAATATACTGCATAATCCTTATCCTGCAATCATGTTAAATCTGCTACAAACCTTCTTGGATATTGTTCATCAGTTGAAATAGTGAGGTTAGTTCTAATAGAAAAAATATTAGATAAAGATGAAGAAAAATCACCCATAATGGTAAGCCAGCCATCAATTTATAATTAATGCATAACATATCACCATTGGATGAAGAAAAAGCACAAAAATCAGTGGAGGGGTTAGAAATAGAAGGTTCTTTAACTTCATCATCATTTTCAAGCTCATGAATATTATCATATTCATTTTCAAGTGATGAACCAATCATGTTAAGTCCTAGGAGAGAATGATCCTGATGTGGGTAGAATGCATATTAAACTGAATTATGTGCCTACCAAATTCCATCTTAATAATTCCATATTTCATACAAATCATAGTGTTAGCTATTTTCAAAAATGGCCTTCCTAGAATAATAGTTCTGTCATCAAGAGACTTATTTGACATATCCAAAACATAAAAGTCCATAGGAAAAATAAGTTCCTTAACTTGAACTAAAATGTCTTCTAAAATTCCCTTAGGATTTATAATTCTCTTATCAGCCAATTGACCTAACATACTAGTTGGTTTGATCAAATTTACTCATAAGGCATGATAAATGGAACTTGGCATAACATTGATAGCATCACCTAAATCTAGCAATGATTTAGGAATAGTTATCTTGCCAATTGTATAAGGAATATAAAATGCACCTTGATATTTATACTTTACTAGAAGTTGAGAGTTAAAGAATGCAGAAGCTTTAGGTCCTACTTGAACCAGTTTATTCAAACATTTTGTATATTTTGACACTATTTGAATTCTTTCCAACATAGGCACATTCACTTCAATCTTGTTGAAAGAATTAATAACTTCCTTGTTCTACTCCAAGTCTTTCTTTTTGTTGCTCATGAATTCCCTTGGGACAGGTAGTTCCTTCAAATACACCTTTTTCTCATCTACACCAGAGCTTGTTTCCTGTTGCTTGAGCTCTGAATTTACTATTGGTTATGTTTCTTCAGTTATGTCCACTCCAGGATTCCTTAAATCAAGTAGTGTATTTTCCTTAGTGTTTAGCTGTTCATAACCTTATGAATTTGGTGCAGAATTGATTTGACTTTCTATAACATTTTCCTTCCCAAGTATTTATGTTTCTTCCTTTCTTTCATAATTATCAATGCTACCGCTAGAATTAGTATCTACCTCACATTCCGCTTCACTTTTAACAACTATATCTTGTTCCTCAACTTGTTCTTCACTTATCAAACTTATAACGTTCACAGACTTGGGGTTAACAACTGTATTTGAAGGTAGATTTTCACTAATCCTTGCCTGAATATCACTTATTGAATTAGCTAGCTGTAACATAGCCATTCATGTTTGCAGCTTTTTTCCCACTGTTATATTTTATTATCCAAGGTAGCAAACTTAGACTCTATCATTGCTTGATTGCTCTCCATAGTAGATATCAAGTCCTTGAAGTTAGAGCAAAAGTTTGTGTTGATGGAGTTTATATTTGAATTCATCACATTAATTATCTTAATTATCTTAGATATTCTATCATCTCTTGTAGCAGTAGGGACTTCTATAGCTCTAGAATATTCAACCATTTGTCTATCATTGTTGAACATGTTCTGCCTAAAATTCCTATCTCTACCTCTATCCCTCCATATGAGATTAGGATGATCTCTCCATCCTTCATTATATGTGTTGGAGTATGGATTTCTTTGTGGATACTAGTTCAGTTTGCCTTGATAGATGGCTGATATATCTGAACAGTGTGTAGGACAATTGAAGTGGTGTATATATCAATATAACAAAGCTAAAAACTAGGAATAACAAGAGCATGAGAGTATAAGCTTTGAACATGTGAATTACTCAGTTGAGCAGTTAGATTGTTAATCTGAGCATTCATGGTAGCAACTTGAGAAGACAAGTTATTGTAATCTTGAGAAGGCCTTACAGCTCCACACTACTGGTCATTGCTTGCTATCTTCTTAATCAGGTTCCATGCTTTATTTGGAGTTAAATCATCAATGGAACCTCCAGCAGCTGTATCCAAATTCTTTCTACGTGCATAGCGTAATCTTGAATGAATATACTGCACTAAATGTAGTAGCTTTTGAAATCTTCCCCAAAACTCATGAAAATACTCTTGATCATACTGTTTGGCAGCAAAATTCTCCTTTCTCAATGTAGTAGTCTTTAAAGTAGGGAAGTATCTCTATAAGAAGGTAGTCTTCAAGTTACTCTAAGAGTCTAAGGCTTGAGGTGTATAATGTGACAGTATATTAAACTATTCCTTCGCCTTCCCTTCAAGTGTAAAATGGAATACTTGTCTCTGTACAGTATCTATGTTATCACCTACAGGTTTCATCGATGAACAAACCCACTGTATGGTCTTCAAATGCTTGAAAGGATCCTCACCTACTAATCCATAAAACCTTAGTAAGCTACTTAATAAATGACCTTTTAATGAGGTTAGATTGTCATGGTCTGATCCATCAAAATAAAGTTTATTATACCCAATATAATGTAGTATAAGGCACAACCCTATCGTTATTCTTGAGGAGCCTTTTATGTGGAAATCTAGTAGATTGGATGTCAAAATTAATGAAAAACCTGAGTAGGGATAAAATAGTTTTGGGTTTTTAGAGATTGATGCGATAAAAGTAGGGTACAGAAAGATAAATATTTTTGGATTTTTGTTTACGATGAAAATGAGTTAGTTTAGTTGAGAAATATGCTATGAAAGACTCTTGATGATGAAAATGTATCTATCCTTGCTCTCACGTTTAAAATTCGAGTTTAGAAATCACTTCATCTAAAAAAAACCTCAATCAATCGATTGAGTCTAGAACCCTAATTTTCATTAAACCCTTTTGATCAAAGCTGGTTTAAGAACTATTAGTGAACTGTCATAAACTACTTAGCATGTAAATCAAATTTAGATGATAAAAATGCCCTCAAATGGTCGTCAATCAAAAACCCTAGATTTCAAGCAATGAATTAATTAACAACGATCGTTGATATTAATCCACTTTCATGATAACATGTTAAGCATCCAATTATTCATGCATGATATTATAGTTTGTGTAACTTGCTATTGGGATTTCTATGATATCTCATTCCTTCCACATGTAAAACTATGTTTTAGGTGCTGGATCCTCTCAAGGGAAGAGAGTAGATTTTGATGATTAAGTTTGTATAGTAAGTTACATGACTTACATGACACTATGGGATGATATGCTAGTATGCATGGTGTATGTTTCAGTAACTATGTTCTAAGGCTATGGTGATGTGATGATGATTATGATGCTTAAATCAACGAGTTTTAGTATGATATTTTGCATGATAATAGATAAGATACATAGATTTAAATGGACACTAAGAAATCCTTAATTGGATAAGTATTCGAATTTTTATGATTTTCCAAATTTGGAAGTAAAATCTGGAATTGAGATAAAGTGAGTGATTAGAGGCAGTGACATTCATGCAATGATTTTATATACTAAATGAATGATTTTTTATATTAAATTTTATGAGCTTAAATAACACATCTAGAGATTCAAATCCATAGATAACAAGGTTCATTTGGATAAGTACCCAAAGAGAAATTAATTTTTGAAGTTAAGACAAAGAAACTGGAACTTCCAGATTTTAACAAATGAACAATGATTTTTAATGAATAAACTGATTTTATTTGGTCAAGACCTCAGTTTCATATTTTTTCCTTAAATATCTATAAAATATCTTTCATTAGAAATTGGAACCACATTATTTCAATTTTTTTACAATTAATTATGAATTTTCAAAGTAGGATACATGTTCTAGAATTATCAAATGAACAGTAAAAGTGAACCCCCGAGAGCAATTCTTTTGGAAATGAATGATTTCAAAACAAATGATCATGAAATTGGTTCCAATCACTTCTAATGGAGTATAATTGAGGTTAAAAGTAAGGATGTGACAATTCTCTCCATATTGCTCATCTTGAAGAGTTTGATTATGAGTATGAGCTTCTCCTTCATTAACATGCTCTATGACAAAATGATTTTTGAAGATAGCACTAGATGCAAAATCAATTTCAACTGTAATAGATTCACCAGAAGAACTAAGCTCAACAACAGATGCAACATTAGCTTGATTTAAGATTTTATTCTTCTTAATTTGCCTAAGTGTCCTATTGATTTCTATGCCCAAAGGAAAGAATTCAAAGCTTCTGTTAATGCAATTCACACTAAACAATGATGCAGGATATTAAATATATCACAGATGCAGTATTCTAGAAATTCAGATCAAACAATCGTAGTTCAAAATAGTCAGGTCACAACTACAAGGTCCCCAGGTTGTGATCAATAAGCACGGAGAATAGAGATCACGACAAAAATAACTTCACGTTGCGAATGTCAGTCACAAAGAGAAAAAATTCTAAATCAAGATTTTTGGTCATGAACAAATGCCAGTTTGGCTATGACTACAAATCACAGAGAGCAAAATGCCTAAAGTTTTTAGTTTATGGTTGAGACCCATTATCACTCAGGTCGTGACTAAAAATCACAAAGAGTAAATTGATTAAAACACTAATATTTGGTCATGACTAGAAATCACAGAGAAGAAAACTTGATAAAAAATATTTTTGGTTGTGACCACAAAGCAGTCCAGTCATGACTAAAAGTAACAGAGAGCAAAATGAGTTGAAAACAAATTTTTGGTTGCTACCAAATGTGTTTTTGGTCACGATAAAAGTTCTTAGAAATCAATTTTAAGTACTTTGATCAATACAAGAAAGGCAACTGGCCACGACTACATAAGATAAAACACTAAATTAGTAAAAAAAACTAAAATACCTATCTACTTTTATGATTTTTAGGCCTAGGAGATTACTTAAGAAACCTTAACAAGTAAGGCTCCTCGGTAACAGCACTATTTGACAACTGTCATTTTAATTATCAAACAAAACTAAGCTAACTAATACTAAAGCGTAGGCTAACTAAGGTCAATTCACTAGGAGCCTAGATGGATGTTAAGATACCTAAATAATCTAATGAGCCACAAATTAACAAGTTAAAAAGATGGTGTGTGATGAGAATTTATCTAATTTTTGAAGTAAATCCTATGTTATTATTTATGCTTTTAAGTATTTATGATGATAAGATGAATGAATGACAAGTGTGTTCCCTTGGAGATTACCTTACCTTCATTATCCACATAATATGAGAAGTTAATAAGTTGAATTAGAATATGTTAGCTAATAACTTACTAGCTAAATCTCAATCAAAGCTACAACTTGCAATCATTAAAAGAGATTATCAATCATTCAACTTAGAGATAGAAGAAGATGAAATAAACATATACAACTATACTATATTTTATGATTACTTTAATCAACTACAACCATGTCTAACTCAATCTAAGGATAAAAATCAATCAAAGTATCATTAATATAGAAATAAGAAATCCAACTCGATTCCCTACTTCTTTGTCATCTATAAACTCTCATTGAATCAATAAATTAGAAGTAACTATATCGACTCGATACAATTAAATCTGACTTAAGACACAATGAAACTCACTGTTCAGCTCAAGGATTCTGGTTCAACAATATCTCCAAGATAGCACAATAGCTTAGCCTTATATTGCCATCTGAACTTCAGCAGCAATAGAAAACATAGTAGCAGTCATGGTGAAAATGAAAGAAGATAAAGATGACAACTAAACTTTCCTCTAGTTCTATTGTCTAGAACAGAGGAAAGTTATAGATGAGATAATAGAAATGGAGATGGAGAAGGAGAAAAAGGATGGCGTGTAGGAGTGACTGAATAGAGTAGAAAGTAGACTGGATGGATCTAGATGGAATGCAGTAAAAATGGATGGATGATGTGCAGTGGAATCTGAGTGAAGTATATGTGCAATTTGGCCTAGAATAATGTGATGTGATGCTGCTATGTATGTTATATAGAAGTAGTGTTAATGGCATGACTGATCTAAAATGATGAGCTGTGTGAAGTGTGTGACGATAGCATGTGCCTAAATCTGTTACAGATCATGTGTGAATCACCAACTTGCATTATGTTCTGTTTCACATGTGTTATAATCCTCACTTGCTTCTTTAATCCATCATGTGATCCTGTTAGCATGTGCCTTCAAACAGCAACCCACTTGCTCCTATTAACCATATGCTTAAATTTGTTATCAACTTCTTCAATATAGCAATGTCTAATGTCTAACTGTTAATTGATCTAATATGATGATTGGTCACTGCAAAATAGAAATTTTATGGATTATTTATCCAATTAATCCATTAAATCTAATCAATTAATTTCCAATTGTTCTATTTTAATTCTATTAATTAATTGCTCATCATATTGGTAAATGGGGATAAAATCAATAATAAAACTCACTATAAACACACTAAAAATTACTACAAATATGAGTTTATCACACGGTGTTCTATTTTATCCTGTGTAGATTTGTGTAATTTACAATATTTTACACCGTTTGTAAAAGTGACTGGTGTAGAAAATAATGTAGGTTAGAAAAAGTTATTTCTACACCAGTGTTCTATTTTATCTAATGCAGATTTGATTATGAGCTATACTTTAATTTAATCGAAACCCACTTCGCACCTCCCATCTCTCATTTTTCACTGGTTGAAGCATTAAAGTCTTCTCAGCCCTTCACAGCCAGTGAGTTTTATTTTTAACTCTTTGTCTTGAGAATTGAAAGTTTGTGCACTGCTGGTGATAGCTTTAGCTACTATTTCTAGATTCATTGTTGTCATTTTCTTATTTTATTTGGTAAGTTCTTCCACTTATATGTGATATATTCCCTCCCATAATTAGCTGCAAGCTAAGTTTTCTTGTTTTCTATTTTTATAGTTTTTTAGTCTTCCACAAATATAGATCATAGTTAGATAAATACTAAACGAACAAGTATTGAGTATGCTAAGGGGGTGAAGGAGTTTTTGGGTTTTGCTAAATGAAATAGTGATGATGATAATGGAAGGTTTTATTGTCCTTGTGTGAGTTGTTTAAATGAGAGAAAATAAAGTCTTATAGATATATACACTCATCTAATTTAATTTGTAGGGTTTTTACAAGAGTTACATAATATGGGTATGTTAGGGTGAAAATGTGGAAAGGTTGAGTGTATCTGAATAGTTATGGATACTGATGATTGAATAGAGGACATGATTCGTGATATTGGAGAAGATGCTTTGATATGGTCACATGCATATGGTAATATATGCAATAATGCAAAAAACTCTCTATACCCAGGGTATAGAAAATACAACCTGTTGAATGCAGCATTGAGATTGGTAAGTGTAAAGGCCCAGTGATAGAGGTTTTTCATAATTGCTTGAGTTGTTGTAAGACATGTTTCCAGAAGAAAATGTGTTACTCAAACACTAGTATGATGCTAAGAAAATTATATGTCCTTTAGGCATGTAGTATAGGAAGATCCATGCATGCCCAAATGATTGCATATTATACAGGAAAGATTTTCAAGATGAGAAGAAGTATCAAACATGTAAGATACTAAGGTACAGATCAAACAAATCTCCTGCAAAGGTGCTATGGTATCTTCAAATTACACCAAGGTTTAAGCTACTTTTTTCTAATGAAAATGATGCAAAAAAATGTTAGGCATGCAACTGAAAGGATTTATTATGGAAAGCTTCATCATCTAGCTTATTGTTTGCAATGGAAGAAAATTAATGACTTATTTCTCAAGTTCAACATTGACCCACGAAACCTAAGGCTTAGACTTAGTACAGATAGCATAAACCCTTATGGTAGTTGATGAGGGCCTCAGACTGTCATGGTTTGATCCATCAAAATAAAGTTTGCTGCACCCAATTGTTCTCCTCGAGGAGCCTTTTATATGGAAACTTAGTAGATTGGATGTCAGAATCAATGAAAAACCTGAGCAGGGATAAAATAGTTTTTGGGTTTTAGTGATTGATGCAAGAAAAGTAGGATGCAAAAAAGTAAATATTTTAAGATTTTTGTTTATGATGAAATGAGTTGATTTAGTTGAGAAATATGCTATGAAAGACTCTTCATAATGAAAATGTATCTATCCTTACTCTCATGTTTAAAGTTGGAGTTTAGAAAGCACTAAATCTCAAAGAAAAACCTCAACCGATCGATTGAGTCCAGAACCCTAATTTTCGTTAAACCCCTTTGGTCAAAGCTGGTTTAAGAACTATTAGTGAACTGTCATAAACCACTTAACGTGTAACTTGATAATAACCTACTCTCTTAAAATTGAAACTCAAATATTCCATTAAAAGCAAACATTCAACTCATCCGAATTAAATTACAAAGTCTAATATGAGAATGATCAATCGATATTCAAAACTTGCTCATAAGATGAAAACCCTGGATCTATCAACACTAATAAGTTGAGAAGATGAAAATTAGAACAGAAGAAACTCCCTGTTTGAGTCCATGAGCTCAAGATATCTAATTCATCACTATGAGGCTTAAGGTTCAGCCTCTCACGATTCCTACTGTACTGCAATCACTGTTTAGTTGAGATGTCATGAAGAAATAATGATAAGATGCTAGGTTGATAGTGTAGAGAGGTGGAGAAATCTGTAGGGAGGTGTATAATGATGGCAGAGGTGGTGAATGTGATTAGAGAGCGCGAGAGTACTGCTTCTTAGCCTAATCAGGTCCAAAAACTAGTCTCCCTTGATGGTAGCCTTCCTCTTCTTTTTATTTCTACATAACCTAATTCAGAACGCCTAATTTTAGCGATTTCTCATATTAGTTGCGACCATATCCATGTTTTGATTGTGACTTATAAACACAAAGAATATTCTGGAAGAATCAAGGTTGCGATCGGTGGACTCTTCGATTGTGACTAAAATATGCAAGAGCATGGTTTCACTTTTATTGGCTTGTGATTTCTTTCCTGGTCCTTGCTTTTTTCCAAAATACCTACAATCCAAAATAAAAGTTCACTGTAAAAGTTCAAATTATTAAATAACAGAATATATGCAGTTTGAAAGAGTTAATTTATCATTTTACCCTTTTATTAGCATATTGCCACGCACAATCATATATTATCACAAAAGTACAATTTAAGGCATAAAATGATGGTAATGTTGTTATAAAGCTCTTAAAATATCATAGAAACCATATACAAAATGTGTCTTATCAATTCCCCCATACTTGAACCTTAGTACTCCTGGACAAAGAAATGAATCACACATAGAACAACATGATTAAATTTAGGACAACAGCATAATCCATAGTGCACCCTGAAAACAAATAACTCGTCATCTTTTGGGAATGCAAAGGTGATAATGTGAGCAATGCCAAGCAATCAACTGCTAACTAAAATCGACCGTAATTGTATGAGCGCAAAAGATTCTCTCAAAGGTTAAGTGTTCAGCTCTCTATTTCCTCTTATTGTTAGGCTTCTTTCACTCAAACTCAAATTGAAAAACATCATACCATATGCTTGTAATAGCTCTAAATTTCAGCAACTATATGGTACTTATGCAAGGAATCAATAGGTCTTTTAGGGTTAAAATGATGGAGATAGACCACATGGAATGGAATATGAAGAGTAGAAAGTACTATATGCATTCAACAACGAATATGAATTCATGTCTCTAGGGATATAGCTGTGGTAATTATGCTAATAAGAATTAATAATGGTGCCTTCTCTTCTCTTTTTGTTTTCTTTTTCTTGTACTTTCTCTTTTTTTTTTCTTTTTTTTGCAGTGCAATATGTTTCTTTTCTCTTCTTTTGTTTGGCACCTTATTCACAAAAGTTGAAGCACAATACAACAATAATGGATTTTTGACATGAACAACAATTTTATTTCAAAATAATGTTTATGCACATATGACTTTCTGTAGGAATGATGAAAAGAAAAAGTGATAGGCTCAAGAGGGGTGGCTAAGGATGTAATATGTAGTGGGCTTGTGTTTTGGATAAAAGGGTTTAGAAAGAATGCCTTTATCATGTTCAATTCATAAATGCGCAAGTAACTCTAAACTCAAAGTCAAGACAAGTTCTAGAGAATATAAACCAATTAAGGCCGAGAATCCTTCCAACAAAGGTTTTGATCTATATTGCTCATAAGTTAAAGTCTCAAACAATGTTCATTATTCACTAGGCATTAAAACACTTATCACAATTGAAAACCTTATAAACAATAATTTATAAGTTTCAAAGTTATCACTTAGAACCATGTGATAATCCAAATGTAATATCGAAGGCTTAGGTATTTTCAAATTCAATTTCCAAGATATTTCAAAACGTTCAAGTGGGGCAATGGTTTCTAGGAGCTAAAAGGGTTTTGAAATAAGGGAACAATGAGTCATTTGTGAAAAAATCTCGATAGTTCAAAAGGGATCCTTCTATATAGCTTTGCACAAGACAAAGAGAAGGTGATTGGACATTTTTCAAACATTAGTCACCACATAGAACAGTGAAGGTCGCGACCACTTGTCATAGGTGTGCATGCTCAGGACTTTCAAAATATTTAGTTGCATTCATGGGGTGTATCTGTTGTGACTTAAATCAACAAGGAGTTATTGTCACGACCACTATATTCTTAGGTCGTGACCGAGTGGTGATTATCAAAGTCCCAAAAATAATTTTTCATGTTAAAACCTTTCCAGTTATCAACAAAATTTAAAGCAGGGATCCAATTTTTAGCAATTCATCACACATTAAGATCAAAAACAAAAAATTTGTGATAAAATATTGGATTAGCAAAGATTGAGTAGCATAAAAGTAAAGACATCTCCCTCACACTTAAACTTGATAGTATCCTCACTGTCAATAGAACTAAAGTAGAAAATATCGCAATCACAACAATAAAGCTGATCAAATATAGCTGTAAAATAGTAGGTAGCCTAATCACTCAATACAAATTAACAATTTAGTACATAGTCACATTTAGGCCATACAAAGCAATACTAGTAAAGCAGATATGACAAGTTGGGTAAGCTAAGATCATGCATGTGAGTGTGGAAACTCCAGAGGGAACAATCAATGAGTAAACGATATAAGGATAGGAACGGGGGTGTTCAAAATAGAAAAAGCCCTAGAATAAATAGAAATAACCTAAAAATGAAAACTACCCTACTGAAGTATCAAGCAGAAAAATTAACAACTTCTACTTCTACTGGTTCATCCTTTTCCAATCCCCAAACTAACATGTCAAGCATATATAAATTTATAAAAGGTAAAAGATAGGAAGGGGATAACCTGGCCTCAAGGTGGCAGAGCAGGTTCCTCATAAAGTTTCAAATGGTGCCCATTGGCCTAGAAGATTTTGCCCGTTGCCTACTTCTTCAATTCAGTTATCCCGAAGTTGTGGACTTTAATAACTATGTAAGGTCCATCCCAGTTAGTTTTGAATTTTCCATATTTGAGAGAGTCATAGATTAAAACTCTGTCTCAGAATGTGAGCGTCATAGATTAAATTTGCTTTCTACTTATAAATTTTAGAGCTATTGTAGGCATTTAATCTAATTTCTTCTAACTCTTGAATCTGTAATAACCTCTTTGAACCAGCTTCTGCATGGTCTTCATTGCAGGCTTTCATTGCCCAAAACATCTTATGCTCTATTTCCACAGGCATGTGACAAGCTTTCCCAAAAACTGTCCTATAAGGAGACATTCCTAGAGGTGTTTTAAAAGTTGTTCTGTACACCCACAATGCATCGTCAAGTCATAAATTCCAATCCTTGTTAGATGGCTTAACAATCCTCTCTAGAATATGCTTAATTTCCCTATTAAAAACCTCTACAAGACCATTAGTTTGAGGGTGGTATGGGATTGAGACTTTATGAGTGACACCATATTTTGACAACAAGTGTTTGGTTAACTTATTGTAAAAATGGTGCCTTGATCACTGATTAGCGCTTTAGGTACTCCAAATCTACTAAATATATAAGATCTTAGAAATTTACTAGCCATACAGGGATGGCCTCCACCCACATAGGCAAATAGTCTAAAACCAATAAAATGTAACGATATCCTGTTGAAGGTAGAAAAGGGCCCATGAAATCTATTCCCCATATATCAAAAACCTCACAGAACAAAATAGGTTATTATGGTATCTCATACCTTTTGCTAATCCCCCCAAATCTCTATCACCTATCACAGGCTTTATAAAACTCAAAAGCATCTTTAAAAAGGGAAGGCCAATAAAAACTAGAGTCAAGGACCTTACGTGCAATTCTTTTCCCCCCCAAGATGACTATAACAAACCCATGGATGGCAAGCTTCTAAAACTGATTTATGATCTTGGTCTGGCACACATCGTCTTAATACCTGATATGAGCATAACTTTCACAGAAAAGGCTTGTCCCAAATGAAGTATTTGGATTCAAACAAAGGGATTGATTAGCCAAAAAATCATAAATAAGGTCAGAATTAAGTACTCCCCTTGTCTCTATTGGTAACCTGCTTAGATGATCTGCAATGTGGTTCATATTCCCAGCCTAATCTCTCACTTCTATATCAAACTCTTGTAGCAGTAGCATCCACTGTAGAAGTCTTGGCTTAGATTGGGGCTTATGGAACAAGTACTTGATTGCTGTATGATATATGTAAACTACAACTCTGGAGTTAATGAGATATGCTCTGAATTTATCCAAAGCTATTACAATTGCAAACAATTCTTTCTCAATAGTGGTATAATTAATTTGGGTAGCATCAAGTATCTTAGAGGCGTAGGCAATCACCCTAGATAAATAAAAGGTAAGGGAAAATTATCTTTCCTAGTAGAATCATTCAACTTCCGATAATCGATATAAACCCTCCATAAATTTTGCACTCTAGTAGGTATCAATTCATCGTTCTTATTCTTGACCACTATCAATCCACTCTTCTTAGGTACTACATGCATAAGAGATACCCATTCACTATCTGAAATAGTATATATGATTCATGCCTTTAAAAATTTACTAATCTCCTTCCTAACCACATCTGATATCAAAGAATTTAATCTTCTTTAGGGTTATTTAATTGGCTTAGAATCTTCACTTAGCATAATCCTATGGGTGCAAACAGTGGCATCTATCCCTTTTATATAAACTAATTGCCAACCCAAGGCCTCTCTATTCTTCCTAAGCACACTTAATAACCTAGACTCTTTACTAGCAGTTAGAGAACTAGAAATTATGACTGGCAATTTTTAGTTTAGCTCAAGGTAAGCATACTTTAGGATAGTAAGCAAATATTTTAACTCCAATTATTAGGGTTAGACAAAAAAAAGGATCAAATAGGGGAAATTATTTAGATTAGAAATACTCCCTTTTGTAAATCCTTGGAGGTTGCTCATATTCGAGTCATTAGAGCATTTCATCTCGATTGTAGTCTCTTTAGGAGTTACACCTAGCTTACGTTAGTCTATGGCTGTGACATAGTGGGGGTCAGACTCTCTCATTCCTATATCATTACTTGAGATCAAGTCATTTAAGGTATGAGATGTAATTTTAGAAAGATAAAGAGGTTGAGAAAAGTTAAAATGTATTGGCCCTTTAACCAAAGTAGTAGAGTATGGAGCTAAAGGAGTGTGGGGTTTCCTGGTTGCGTTTGACGTCTCTGGTCATGACCTTTGATCTTCTCATCATGACCTTAGTTGATAGGGTGTGTCTCTAGAACTTTTAGTCATGACATGTACATCGTTTAGTCGGGATTGGGTGTCACATAAAGGTTCCCCCTCAATAGATTAATGTTTAGTCATGACATATTCATCTTCATGTTAGGACTGGAAGTCTCTAGGGTTTTTTGTTGTGACCATAATGCTATTTGGTCGTGACTCATCTTCATAGTGAGTCTCAAGTTAGTGTTCTGTCGTGACTTGGTGGCTTTTTGGTCACGACCTTTGGTCACAGAAATTTGACACTTCTTCAATTGTTGTACTTCTAGCTTCCAGAACATCTTGAGGTCCTACAATATCACTCAACAAACCTTTTGCAAGCGCATTATCTCTATCAACTCAGTTCATGTTTATCCTTAATCTCTTCAATAGCATAATCAATGGCATTGAAAGCAGTAAAAGCAGAATTATCACAAGGAAATTTTATTGATTCATTCATGTTGAAGGTTACCACATGTTCTCCAACTTCTATTGTGATAGAACTATGCTTTATACTAATGATGGTCTTGGAAGTTTAGAGGAAAGATCGGCCTAAGATCAGGGTGCTCTCATTTACTAACTCATTAGACATGTCCAAAATACAAAAATCAGCTAGGAACACTAAGTCCTTGATCTGTACTAGAATATCCTCAAGGACTCCCTTAGGATACCTAATTGACCTATCAACTAACTAGAGTACCATGTTTGTGTCTCTAAGGTTGTTGATTCCTAAGGCTTGATATACTGACTAAGGTATTACATTAATGGCTACCCCTAGATTTAGTAACACTCCCTTAATAGGAACATTTCCTATAGTGCATGGGAATGTGTAGGACCCTAGGTCTTGGCACTTAACAGGTAGTTCAGCCTTAAATAGTGATGACACATTAGAACTCACCTAGTTCTCTCAAGAGGCCTAAGCTTCTTTTTATTAGCACATATTTCTTTCAAAAATTTTACATACTTAGGGTTTCTCTTGAGGAATTTGACTAAAGGGACATTTATTTCTAACTTGTTGAATAGAGTATAAGCATCTTTTACAAAATCAGGGTCAATTCTTTTCTTTCTAGTAAAGTAAGAGTTAGGAAAAAGGAGATCTTTTATCCTTACCTCCTTACCTTTGTATATAGAGGCTCCTTGCTTGCTCAACTCTGGCTTCTCCTTAAGTTGCTTTCCTTTGTAGGCTGGACTTGGTACTATTACTACTTTTTCTTGCAGCTCTTGCATCTCCATTTGGGTCTGTCGGTTCTCCTCTTAGGTTAGCTTCTTCATTATAAGCTGTTGTTCTTTAGCACTTTTAGATTTCCTAATTTGTACCTATTGCAGAGATGAATTCTCAATTTTAGTATCTTCCACATCCTGCTCCAGTGTATCAACTTCCTTGAAATGAATCTTTCTGCCACTTCTGAGGGATATAGCATTCAGACCCCTTGGATTGATGACAGTATTTGAAGGTATGTCACCACTGCTTTTTCCTTTAATGTCACTCACAGTATTGGAGACTTGAGTTAAGTGACTTGTGATATCTGCATTCTTAGAACTTAACTCCTCAAGTTTTCTGTCACATCAACATTATCCTTCTACATACTTTAAAGGATTAAAGCTATAGAGGTAAATTGACTGTCGTTCTCTTTGAGTTTGTTGTCTATATTAGTTATTCTACCGTCCATGTTATTCATCTGTGCTGCCATACTCTTTAACAATTGAGAAGTCTCATCTGGTTTTAATGTTAATAAGGTTATAGGGTGAGTTAGAACTATGGACCTTGTATTGTTTTGATAGTTTCTTGAGGAAGCATCACCTCCTTGGAATTGATTTGGCCTATCACCCCCACCTAAAATTTGGGTGGTCTCTCCAACCAGGGTTGTATGTGTTCGAGTATGGGTCTCTCTCTGGTATTGATTGTCTCTTCCTTAGTACACTGCTACCACTTCTTCATACTGTCTATCACATGTACTGGTAGCATGCATCATAAAACCACATGATTCACATCCTGTAACTAAGGCTTATGAGGTATCTATTGCATGAACTTGTTTTGTGGAATACAGCTCTCTTTCAATCAGATTCATCCTCTTCTCCATTATGTTTGCCAAGGATGATATTTCTGCTAAGATCTTATTTGACTTACTTGAGGAAGATATGGCATTCTCCTTGTATCCCCTATCTAATGGTCTTCATTGGCCATCTTCTAGAATAACTCCTAACTTACTTGTGGAGTATTATCTCTCAAGGATCCATTTACTACAGCATTCAAGGAAACCTGATTATGAGGAAGTAGACCATCAAAGAAAATATATACTAAATCAGCCTTGGTCATGTTGTGGTGAGGGCATCAAGCCAACAGGTTAAAAAACCTCATCAAATACTCATGTAGAGATTCTCTATCATGTTATAGAATATTAGTGATCTCCTTTTTTATTTGAGTGGTATTTGAAGCCAGGAAAAACTATTCAAGGTATGTCAACTTCAACTGATCCCATGTAAGAGTAGAGAAATAGGTGGGCAAATTGTATAGCTACTCCTTAGCCTTCTCTTCAAAGGTAAAATGAAAACACCTCCTTAAGACATCATCCAGTGCAGTCATTGGTGGCTTCATTGAAGAACATATCATATGCATGATTTGTAAGTACCTGTGTGGACATTCTCCTGCAAAACCATGAAATTTAAGTAAGGCTGCAATCAAAGCTCCTTTAATCTCAAAATTAGCTTCTTCAGTATAGAAACTATAAGGATCATAATTCACATGCGAATGATTAATTTCCCTCACACTTCTATTATCTTCTGGGTTCATTGGTATTTCATTTTCTCTAAGCCTATTATGCCTATTATGATTAATGTCATCTATATTCGGTTCAGTTTCATACTCTGGAATACTATAGGAGGAACTAGATTTTACTTATTCTTCTATAAATTCTCTAAACTCTCTATTTAATTTTCTAAGCCTTCTCTCAATTTCAGGTTCAAAAGGCACTAATGGTTCAACTCTTTTATACATGTAATACAGAAAAAATAGAGAATAATAAATACAATAAGTCAAACCCAGTCACGGAGGTTGGACAGGAGAAAAATTTTTAGTTAGTCATGACTAAAGAATGTTTTAGTCATGACTAAAGGTATTAAATGTCACAACTGATTTTCGTAGAGTAGTAAAATTTCACAAGGGATCAATCAGGTCTTAACACAAATAGTGTTTGGTCCTGACTTAAAGTCACAGAGAATAATTGTCGTGACACAGGTGAGTTTAGGTCGTGAGTCGTAGTCACAGAGACTGATTATGCAGAAACTCAGAAAAGTGTAGAATGCAATGTAATGCAATTTAAAAACTATAATGCAAACAAAAGCAAGTAAAATGTCTCAGGTAGCTAATGAAATTTACAATCAATTACTAGGGAACCAACTAATTACTTGGCTCCCAGGCAACGTCGCTATTGATGAGGGCCTCAAACTGTCGTGGTCTGATCCATCAAAATAATGTCTATTACACCCAATATAATATAAGGTATAACCTTATCATTTTTCTTGAGGAGCCTTTTATGTGGAAACCTAGTAGATTGGATGTCAAAATCAATGAAAAAACCTGAGCAGGGATAAAATAGTTTTTGGGTTTTAGTGATTGATGTAAGAAAAGTAGGGTGCAAAAAAGTAAATATTTTTGGATTTTTGTTTATGATGAAAATGGGTTGATTTAATTGAGAAATATGCTATGAAAGACTCTTCATGATGAAAAAGTATCTATCCTTACTCTCACGTATGAAGTTAGAGTTTAGAAAGCACTAAGTCTCAAAGAAAAACCTTAATCGATCGATTGAGTCCAGAACCCTAATTTTCCTTAAACCCCTTTGATCAAAGCTAGTTTAAGAACTATTAGTAAACTGTCATAAACTATTTAGTGTGTAACTTGAATTTAGATGATGAAAAAGCCCTCAAATCGTCATCGATCAAAAACCCTGAATTTCAAGCAAAGAATTAATTAACAACGATTGCTGATAATAACCTAGTCTCTTAAAATCAAAACTAAAATATTCTATTAAAAGGAAACATTCAAATCATCCTAATTAAATTACAAAGTATAATATGAGAATGATAAATTAATATTCAAAACTTGCTTATAAGATAAAAACCCAAGATCTAACAGCAATTATAAGATGAGAATATGCAAATTAGAACAGAAAAAACCCCCCATTTGAGTCCATAAGCTCAAGATATCTGATTCATCACTAAGAGGCTAAAGGTTTAGCCTCTCATGACTCCTGTTACACTGTAATCACTGTATAGTTGAGATATCATGAAGAAATAGTGAGAATATGGTAGGTTGATGGTGTAAAGAGGTGGAGAAATCTGTGAGGAGGTGTAGAATGATGGCAGAGGTGGTGAAGGTGATCAAAGAGTGCGAGAGTACTGCTTCTTAGCCTAATCAAGTATAAAAACTAGCCTCCCTTGACGGTAGCCTTCCTCCTCCTTTTATTTCTGCATAACCTAATTCAAAATGCGCAGTTTTAGCGATTTCACATATTAGTCGTGACCATATCCATGTTTTGGTTGTGATCTATAAACACAGAGAATATTCCAGAAGAATCAAGGTCACGACCGGTGGACTCTTTGGTCATGACTAAAATGTGCAGGAGCATAGTTTCATTTTCATTAATTTGTGATTTCTTTCCTAATCCTTGCTCTCTTCCAAAATACCTGTAATCCAAAATAAGAGCTTACTATAAAAGTCTAAATTAGTAAATAACATAATATATGAAGTTTAGAAGAGTTAATTTATCATTTTACCCTTTTATTAGTACATTGCCATGCACAATCATGTATTACCACAAAAGTCAAATTTAAGGCTTAAAATGATGGTAAAGTTGTTATAAAGCTCTTAAAAATATCACATAAACTATATACAAGATGTGTCTTATCAATAGCCTTAGTAGTATACATAGTTCGTTGCCCGTCCTCTTGGTGATTTATGACCTATCTCTCTTGTTGTGTATGGAATACAAGTATTTAATGTTGTCTATGTTGATCTCATGACCCAAACAACTAGAAAATGATATAGACATTTACCTAATACCCTTGATCGAAGATTTGAAGAAACTATGGGAAGGTGTGGATGTTTTTTATGTGATTAAGGAGGTCCACAATATGCGGCCACAATCTTTTATACAACTAATGACTTTCCTGCATACATAAATTTGTCAAGGTATAATGTAAAGGGCCATAAAGCATGTTTGATTTGTGAGGAAGGGACTTACTACTATCAACTTCGTCATGGAATAAAGATAGTCTACCTAGGTTATAGAAGATTTCTAAGACAATGCCACCCATATTGTGGACTAAAGAAAATGCTCCAGAGCGATTGACTGGAGAACAAGTTTATGGAAAGCTAAAAGACATCAATCTTACTTCAGTAAGACTACAAAGAGAAGTGAGAAAAATATATGGAAAAAAAGATTTGTCTTCTTTGAGATTCCGTATTGGCAACATCTTTATGTAAGACACTGTATTAATGTCATGCATGTAGAAAAAATGTGTGTGGCAACATTATTGGAACACTTCTCAACATACATGGTAGTTCCCAAAACACTTTGAAGGTAAGATTAGATTTACAAGAAATGGGAATACGTCACGATTTACATCCAAGGCCAGATGGTGAAGGGAGTTATCTATTGAAGAGATTAATATTTTGTCCAAGGATGGGAGAATAAGCATATATCAGTGTTTGTAAGGAATCAAAGTTTCCTCTAGTACTCATCTAATCTTAAGAAGATTGTGTTAATGAAATATTTGAAATTAGTAGGCTAAAAGTCTCATGATTGTCATGTCTTGATGCAACAATTACTCCTAGTGGTTGTTCGAGGAATCCTTCAAGATGATTTGAGACATATTGTAATGCTATATCTGGCAAAGTCTTTAAGACTGAAAAGTTGGATGAATTGGAGCAAGAGGGTTATGCTATTTTGTACCATCTTGAATAACTGTTTCTTCTTGATTTTTTTGACATTATGGTACACCTTATCGTTGATAAAATGTGTGATCATGTATACTTATGATGGTGTGCCTATTTGAAAGATACATGAAAATCCTTAAAGGGTATATGAAGAATCCAAATTGGCCTAAGGCATCCATTGTTCAAAAATATGTTTATGAAGAGCTATATATTTTTGTTAACACTACTTGTCTAAAGTAAGACTTACCGGTCTCCCTAAACCCCGTGCTAAACAGAGGGTCAACATGGAATGTCAGTGAAGAGTGTTGATCATAATGAATTGCAACAAATACACTTATATATCTCGAATAACATTAATGAAGTTTAAGACTATATAGTTGTTTATAAAGAGCTTGTCTAAAAACAAAATGTAGAATGATAGAGTAAAAGCTGATTAGAGAATATAACAAATCTTTTGCACATTGATTTAAACAGAAGGTTGAAAATAAGGATTGTATATCAAATTCAGTTAGATAGTTGGCATATGGTCCAGAATTTAATGTTATTTGTTAGAATTCATTTGATATCAATGGGTATTCCTTTTATACGAAGTCCCTAGATGATAAAAGTAGCATGTAGAATAATGGTGTTATGTTAATGGCTAAAGCTATGCACTTCTCTAGTTCAAAAGACAATAATCCTAAATTAGTAGTTATCCCTTATTATGGCGTTGTTAAAGAGATTTCAGAGTTAGACTACTCTAAATTCATAGTTCATGTGTTCAAATGCAAGGGGGTTAATGTAAACAACAGTACTATGGTGGATCAGTTAGGATTTTTACTAGTTGATTTGAATAGTACAAGTTTTGGGGATAAGCCTTTCATTATGGCAGACTAAGAAAAACAAATGTTCTATATCACTGATCTGATAAATAAAAGATGCTCTACCGCTCTCCAAGGAAAAAGGGTTGTTGACAATAATGATTTGATTTGTAAGACGCCTTCTTTTTCAGTAGGTTTACAAAAATTGAATAAAGAAGAATTGGATTCTGATTGATTTGTATGTGAGTATTTTATATTTTTGAGGCACTAATGCCATTAATTTCTTATTCTGATGCATATATAGTTTTGATGTAATAATAACACAAGTTTCTTATTCTGATTACATATATATATTGTAACTTCAAGGGATGAGGTAATAAAAAGGTTTATGTGGAAAAAATAACTTCAATATTTAAACTAGTAGTACATGTTACCCAGTGTAAAAAGTGATTTTAAAAACTTATGGAGCAATTTTTGTAAATAAATTAAAACCCTTTTACACCAAATTTATATGTTATCCAGTGTAGAAAGTCTTCTAAAATTCAAATATTAGTCGTGGCATTTTTGAAAATAAGTAGACATCTTTTTTAACTGGTTATTGTGTTAGTTAGAAATATGATTTATTACATTGGATTTATATGTTAACTGGTGTTAAAAAGTCTTTTGAATTTCAAAATATTAGTATGGCATTTGTGAAAATAAGTAAACAACTTTTTAAACCGATTATTGTGTTAGTCAAGTTTAGAAATATTATTTACTACATTGGTTGTCATATATATCCAGTGTAAAATGGCTACTAAAAATATATTTTTGAAGCCTACCCCTTGCCCTTCTCTCATTTCTCATTTCTCAAGTTTCCTTCAATCTTATTTCTTACTTCTATTATTACTCCACTCGTCGTGCTCTTTGGTTTTCGTGGGGCTTTTCCATGCTCAGTAATTCTTCTATGTTCTCACTCTCATTGTGTTTTGTTGTATACGTGTTCTCGATACTTATTTTCTCGTGTAGTTTTCCTGGATAAATGCTTGCACTTCTTTCTATGGATAAATGCTAAAAGAATAAGTTTTGTGTATTCTGACGGAAGGAAAAAGGGTTAAGTCTGTTTACTATGTTTTATTTTGTTATGGTGTATATAGGAATATTAGGGTAGTGTTAATAAGAATGAGGCTAACGATGCTCCAAGTGACTCTATGCAAAGGAGGAGTAGAAGCACGATGCAATTAAAAGACATTTTGAAAGACAAGAATGAAGGAAAATTGCTACCGATTGAGTTTGACACACATTGGAACCTAGTTGGTGAACATAAAACCAAGTACATAAGTTACGTCAGCCTCCTAGTATGCAACAAGCCTAACATTGCCATATAGACTTGGGATACTATTAATTATCGCGTGAAGAATCAAATTTAGGACCCTATTCGGGTATAAGAACTAACTATTGTATATTGTATGCAGAGCAAGACCAAAAAATACAACTATTTCTTGATAACTAAGCTATCAATGGCAATTATTACAGCTTACTAATGATGTTCCTAACAAAGAAGTGTTGAAGAAGAAGACGTTATCTTATTGAACTGAGCATTGGAGGGCATTCAAAATACAACTATCTTGTTAGTATGTGTATGGCTGGGATAAAGATGGTCAGGCTCATCCTTCTCCATGAAGCATTTATCAATTCATTAACAAAGTTACTTGGGAAGAATTTGTTGAGGCACAGGAAGAAGCTTCAATTAAGGCACGATTATAATAGGAGTTGGCAAAGCTCAAGGAAAAAATGTTGTTTGAGATAACATCAAGGTAATATGAGCAAAGCGTCCCCAAATGCTCTCAAATGCAGCTTGTCCTAGAACTAAAGGGAGTTATTGCATGGTCGAGCTGAAGTTAGAGGATGTTGAACCTTATGATCTATATGTGGAGGATCCTCTCAAAAGGTTAGTGGCACATGGTTCTATCCATAGCTTAGGGTCAACTATCCACCACATCCAAATTCAGGATTATTAGTTAAGGGTGATAGTTGATGATATGATAATTGCATATGCTCATGTCCCAATTCCCACTAATAAGGTGAAGACAGTGAGTCAGGCAAAGGGTACTTTCATATTATGGCTAAAGGATCTTGTTTTGTATCACTTCGCGTCATCCCCGAGCAAACTTCCCTCACCTCCCACTTTGAGTGCCATTCAACGTGTGATCCTATTGTCATATGATAAAACATTCCATATGAATGTGTTGCTTATGGATTTAGTTGTGGGCGACATAGGGGCACTGACCTTTGTTGACCATATGGATGTGAAATATCTTATCACTTCTAGGGATGAACTCACCTCTGGGTGCATCCAAGTATTTTTTATGTAAGTCTAATTTAAACAGAAGTATATATAATAACAAAATTCATGCAAGCTGAGTGTTTGCATTAATTGTAAGTACCCATAAGCTGAGTTAGTTTCCAAAGGAAAACAAGGTTAGTTTGGATTCCTATGCTTAATTCATATTTATACAAAAGGGACCTCCCAATCTTTGAGACTTTAATACATTTCAAGTAGGCTTGGTGAAACCGATATTGATTATTTCTTGGCACCATATATGTAGGAGTAATAATAATAATATTTCATTTTATTTAATACTAGTTTTGTATTTGCTTAATCATAATACTCATTATTTTTTAATTAATTTCTACAGCAATTATTGGTAATTGCTCATACTATGTAAAAACTCTTATAAAGTTTTCTTCTTATGCTCCCTCCATTACAAGCTATCGATTAATGCCAAGAAGATTATGAACACGTGAGTTTTTTTCTATATAGAACAATAGTCTTTATAATAAATGGGTTACTAATTTTATAACTTTGATCATACGCAATGAGGACATTTACAATTGCATAAGGTTTTAAGACTGCCAACTCAGTGAGGGACCCTGAATGGATCACACTAAAGGTAATAAAAGTATTAAGTCTTATGCTCCATTGTTTTTCCTTATGACAAATAATTTTTTTCATGTTAATATTACAGAGTCGAAAGCAACCCAAAGAAAGCAACTTGTGTGGCTTCTACATGGTTAGGTATAGCATCCCAAATTTTCCCTATATGTATAAGACTGATAGAGGAAAGAGGTTATGAAGAGATTGAATTGGTAATAAGAAGACAAGATAATGATTAAGGTAAGTATTAAGCCAAATAAAGAGAGAAGGTATAAACTTGTAAAGCAAAAGAGGCTAAATTGCAATTTAAAAAATGTCTAGGGACTAAATTGCAATTAGTGAAACTTTCAAATGGTCATTTTGGAAAAGAAAGGGACTAAAGTGAAAACTTTAAAAGTTCTATGGTGGAAAATGGAAGTAGATATAAGCTTTGGGCCATTAAGTATAATTATGAAAAGTTGAGGGCCTAAGTGCAATTTCTAAAAGTTTAAGGACAAAATGGTAATTATAAAAATTTGAGCCAAAAATTGCGCTGAAGCATTTTAGTCCTAAATTTTACCATAAAATAGAAAAAGTTATTATGATCAGTTTAACGCAACACATAATTTTGATTTAAAGTCCCAAAAAGTTAATATAAATTTTTGAAGTCGGCAGATTATTATAGTATCTTTCAGACCTCATAATTAGATAAAATTTGGTAGTAAATTCTTATAATTAATATTAGAAATTATGAAACTGACAAAAGTGAAAAAGGAGTCCTGTAGAATTAATTATGAAATTTATGGTAAAATCAGACATCGGTAAAGGGTTAAAGGAAATGTGGAAAATTTTTATCAGGACTTATTGGTCTCAAAAAATTATGATACTTTGTAATAAATTCATTTTATATTATAATGAATTTATAAAAATTTTAGAACTATTAAAAGAGGTGTATAGCATTTATTCCAAAAATCAAGGTGATTTAAGAATATTGGTATAAGGAAAGTACCTTGAGATTTATGCCAATTAGCTATTAGACCTGAAAGAGACCCAATATGGCGTCAATATGAAGTCCAATAAGCCCAATATCAAGTCTTAAAGCTTAAACCAATTTTGGATATTTTATAAATTTTAAATAAAAAAGGGAGAAAGTCCAAGATAATGTAAGAGATAAGGAAGTTGCACATGATGGGACCCATACACCATGTGCAATGTGCCACTTGGTAGCAAGAATAAGGAAGAAGAGTTTGGACATGTTCTAAAATGAAGTAAAATAATATAAGAATTAACCTAATAGTAATTAAGGTTAATTAATCCAAAAATTAACCAATCAAATTCAAGATTAAGCCATTGTAATAATTAGGAAAAGTGAGGACATTATGGACCCAAGGTGCCAACATTTTGGCTATTAATACCCCTCCCATTCTTCACAAAACTGTGCACCCTTAGTTTCCTTGGAGAAACTCTTGTCATTTGGAAACTCAACCAAGATAAAGGCAATTCAAGGCACTTAGAGATCAAGGTAGTCAAGGCATAAGGTATGTGATCCTTCCTAATTTATTTAGATGTGTTTTGGAAGGGTAAAACCTAGGTTTTAGTAGTTGGAAATTCCATTAAACCTAGAGTATGCTTACTGTCCAAATTGTAAGTTGAAGGAGGAAGAAGAAAATAAAGGTAGAACTAAGTGATTAAGGTTTATAAAAGTTGGTTTTGATGATTGGTTATTGAATTAAGTTGTGCTCTTAACTTTGTCATTGATGGAGGCATTCATCCTAGGTTTGTTCTAGACCAAGAAGAATGAATTTCAATAATCTAATGCTTCCATTGAATTTATATGATGATTTTGTGTAGGATTGGATAGATTTTGAACCTTGGAAGCATGAACAGTGATTGAAATTTCATGATTTTGTTGCTTCCAATAGTTTTAAAATGAAAAATTGTGTGGGGTAATATAGAGAAATAAGTATTGGAAGCATTTATATCAAAATGAGAATTTTTGAAAGAATTATGTATATGTTTTCAGTTCTATCCAGCAAGCCATGAAGGAGCTATAATTTCATTATTCTAAGTTCATAAATGGATTTAGAAGATGAAATTGTGTTGGGTAAAGTCAAGACATGTCATATCCCCAATTTTTTTATCTGATATGTGTACATAGTTTACCTGCGATGGATATGAGATCCTTGGAATAAATTGTATCAGTTCAGAAAGGGAAGGGAAGGATTAATAACTAAGGAAATAATAGGGACCTAAATGAAAATTGAAAAGCTTGAAGGCAAAAAGTTAAAGTAGAAGAAAAAGGAGGGACCTAAATGTAAATATGGAAAAATTGAGCCAAAACAGGCAAAAAATGCCTAGAATCAGATCAGACCCAAATTTTACTAATAGATAGAAAAAAATATTCCGATTAGTTAAACGCAACACATAATTTTGATTTAAGGTCCCGATTAATTAATATAAATTCCTGAAGTCGGAAGGAATTATTATAGTATTTTTTTGATCTCATAATCAGATAAGACCTTACAAGAAATTCATATATTTAATTAAAGAATTTATAAAATTGACATAGTCAGTAAAGGAATCCTGTATAAGCCATACGTGATTTTACAGTGAGATAAAATACCCGATAAATATGGTCAAGAGAGTTGTCTTGGAATTTGTACCATAAAGGGCATAAAGGCAATGAGCCCATACCAAGGCCTAAATGGCGCCATCATGAGCCCATTAAGGTGACTGGACAGTTAAGTAGGCCAAAGACCAGAGCAGTCTACGAAATGTGCGAAATTACAAAAATGCCCTTAGATGCCCATAATGTACCAGTGAAGGATGGAGGTCATTATGGTTATTTTGGATAGGACAAAAACGTGTGACATAGTATAAATATGATTATTTAGAGCCAATATATTCCCTGAAGCAGTGTAAAGAGGGGTGAAAAGATAATTTTGCCCTTAGGGTTAATACAGTGCAAGAAAGGACACCAAGGGTATTTTGGTCATTTCTCAAGAGATGGATGGTAGATAAATATTCACTATATCAGTTTCAATGGTATGAGAATACTACAGATTAATTTCTATGATATAATACATATCCTAATATATTATAAAAAATTAGGAACATAACACAGTCGGTTATTGTGAAACTGCTCCAATCGGTACCGGATTGGACTGCAATTTTTCTAGAAGCTTCCTTGCATGAAAATGGTGCCACATACCCCAATGATGTGTCCCTTGAGCTGTCCCTCATGATGACATAATTATTCCTTTTGGAAAAAGTTAAATTCAAGATTAAAAGTGAGCCCTTAGATCAAATAGTGCACAAATCAATATTGGCCATCCATTTCAACCCAAATTTCTCTATAAATACCCCTCTATTCAGATGGATTCAGTATGCATGGTGAACCATAGGGAAACTCTTGCAAAATTTCCATTCAACCAAGAAAGAAGCACACAAAGTGAAGCAACAATCAAAGTAATAATCTCCCTTGATCTTGAGCTTTGTTCTAGCAAGTTAGCTCATGGTTTTAAGGGGTTTTCATGCTATATTTTCCTTACGGTTGATGCTGGAAGTGCTGCCCATATGTGGTTAAAATATGAGTTTTAGGTTACGGATAGTTTAGATAAGCTTAAACAAACTAGAACCAAGTGTTATAAGCTTCGGAATTCAAGTATGTTTAGATTTAGGGTTTTGTGTTCTTGCTGGTACTATGCATGACACTGTTCATATGATGGAATCTCATGAATTTTATGCTTTCAATGAGTTTAAAATGGAAAATTATGTGGGGATAAGGTAGGAGAACAAGCATTGGAAGCATTGGAATCAAAATGTGAATTTTTGAAAAAATGAGGGCTTGCTTCGGTTTGGTACTGTAGCAATGAGAATGTTTTATTTTGGAAATTCTGATTTCATATTTGGATTCTACATGAAAAATTATGTGGAAATGAACCATGAGAATTTATTTTGGAAATATGGAAGTATGAAACATAAAGTAGAGAAAGAAAGGGAGTTAGTGAAAACTTAGTCCTGGTTTTGTGTTCAAGTTGAGTTATAACTTGATACTACTTTGTAATGGCTAGGTTTGGACATTTGTGAAGGAAGAAAAGCACCCAAGAAGACCTTGACAAGAATATCTATGAGGTAGCAAGAATACCTAACTACATTTTTATATATGCCTAATTGTTTGCTTGCTTGTTGATTATGGGGTTTGGTTGAGCATGAGAATGTGTCATCATGTTGATGATGAAGTATGAATGATTGCAACTCCTTGCAAGTTATGTCATGACAATATGCATATTAGAGTTTGCTTATGTACCATTATGAAGTAGCTCCCATCTCATGATAATATGTTAAGCATCCAATTATTCATACATGATATTATAGTTTGTGTAACTTGCTATTGGGATTTCCATGAAATCTCATTCCTTCCACATGCATAACTATGTTTTAAGTGCTGGATCCTATCAAGGGAAGATAGTAGATGCTGATGATTAAGTTTGTATAATAAGTTAAATGACTTACATGACACTATGGGATGATATGCTAGTATGCATGGTGTATGTTTATGTAACTATGTTCTAAGGCTTCTGTGATGTAATGATGATTCTGATGCCTAAATCAACGAGTTTTAGTGTAACATTTGGCATGATAATAGCTAAGATAAAGAGATTTAAATGGACACCAAGAAAGGCTTAATTGGATAAGTATCCGAATTGTTATGATTTTCCAAAG
Source organism: Leucaena leucocephala (assembly GCA_037074615.1). NCBI lineage: Eukaryota > Viridiplantae > Streptophyta > Magnoliopsida > Fabales > Fabaceae > Leucaena > Leucaena leucocephala. The sequence continues at coordinate 8,441,195 of CM073570.1, read as the reverse complement.
TTGGAACTAAAATATGGAATTGAGATAAAGTGAGTGATTAGAGGTAATGAAATTCATGCGTTAATTTTATATAGCAAATAAATGATGTTTTCTACAAAATTTTGTGATATTAAATAGGACATCCAGAGTTTTAATTCCATAGGTAACACGGTTCATTTGGACAAGTAATGGAAGAGAAATGAATTTTTGAAGTTAAGGCAAAGAAACTAGAACTTCCAGATTTGACCAAATGAACAGTATTTTTCAAAGATTAAACTGATTTTATTAAGACAATAGAACTTTAGTTTTATATTTTTCCCTCAAATTTCATTGAAAGAGATTTCATTAGAAATTAGAACCAACTCATTTCTATTTTTTTTATAATTAATTATGAATTTTCAAAGTAGTGTACATGTTCTGGAATTACCAAATGAACAGTAAAAGTGAACAGCACCCAAGAGTTATCTTTGGAAAATGAAGGTTTCTAAAGCAAACAGCTATGTAATTAGTTCCAATGACTTATGAATGAATATAATTGATGTTGAAAATAAGGATGTGACATTTTGTTATCAGAGCATAGGATTCTGGCTTAAAAAATACTCTGAATAGATTATTTTAGACTGATACATAAGTGAACCTATGAATGTACTTATGACAGTGAGGCTATTGTGTGTGTATGTATGTATGTATGTATGTATGTATGTATGTATGTATGTATGTATGTATGTATGTATGTATGTATGTATGTATGTATGTATGTATGTATGTATGTATGTATGTATGTATGTATGTATGTATGTATGTATGTATGTATGTATGTATGTATGTATGTATGTATGTTATGAAAAGTATATATAATGCTGTTAAACTTGCCGTATGCTATATTTTGAATGAATTATGTTAATTATAGTATTATTTTCCTATTTCCTATTGTGATAGTAAAACAAAATGGTAAGAACAAGAAGAACTAGTTCTTCAGGTGAACCCCAAAATGCTGGAGACATTAACCAGTTGACTTTAGAATGACTGGAATAGCAACAAAAGCTTATTGAAGGAGTAAGATCGGCTCAGGCGAGGAGTAAACAAGAAAGGGATGCTACCATAGCAGCGGCCGTAACAGAAGTAGTAGAGAACCTACAGTAGCCAGAGTATGCTAGTACATCTAATATAGAATCAGAAATGGTTCAATAGACAGCAGAGCCACTAAGACAGATAGGACAGATAGTAGATCCCACTGGCATTCAACAGTGGATGGCCAAATACTGTAAGAATAGTCCTCTGATGTTTGAAGGGATGTTTGAGGTACAGAAAGAGGAGGATTGGATCAGCAGACTAGAGAAGATCTTTAAGGTACTAGGTTGTCTGTCTGAGAGTAAAGCATAGATGGCAATATATCAGCTAGAAAGAGATGCTGATAGATGGTGGAAGAACACAGAGCTAGTATTGCAGGCAAGGCACATTCCAATCACATGGGAAGTGTTCCTTGAGTAGTTTTACAAGAAGTATTTCCCTCAGTCTATATAGGATGAAAGAGAAGCAGGATTCCATGTGCTGAGACAAGGAGAAAAAGAATCTTTTGACGAATACTTGGCAAAGTTCATCCGTCTTTCCCAGTATTCCACTTACCTACGATAGTTGGATGATAAACGGTGGATGACAGAGAAGATGATCAGGGGATTGAATGCTACCCTGAAAGATAAGATAACTCCCTAATAGTACAAGTTTAATAAAGCAGTAGAGGCTTATAGAATCATTGAGAATAGTCTTATTCATGATTGCTGATGAGACTAGTGAGTAGAGAGACTGCTGCTTCTGAGAGAACTAATTAGAACAGAAATACAGCCAGTGACAGTGGCTATAATAGGAAAAAGAAAAGATAGTAGTAACAAAACAGGAGGTCTAACAGAGGAAACTATAGGGACAATACTAATGATAAAGACCTGAGGTATAGAGTGTGCGACAAGTACGGCAAAAGCCATGGAGATAGACTGTGCTTGATGGGGCAGAATGTCTGTTATACTTGTGGGAAGCCTAGACAATTTTCCAGAAATTGTCCCCAGGCAGCTAATGATCAGAGGCCATGCACTCAAGGGTGAGTGTTTGCGTTAACAAGGGAAGATGCACAGAAATCACCCGAGATGATCTAAGGTATCATCTATCTTAATAATCATTATGTGATTGCTATGTTTGATTCGGGTGCAAGTCATTCCTTTGTTTCTTATGAATATGCTAAACAGTTAGGCCTTACAATTAGCAAATTGCATTATGCTATATGTGTGACAACTCCCACAAATGCTAAGGTAGTTATGTCAGATGTCTGCCTAAACAGTATCATTCGGTATGAGTGTTGCTGCACTACTCTATATCTAATATGTATGCCCTTTCTTGAAATTGATGTCATAATTAGATTGAATTGGTTATCTGCCAATAATATAATGTTGGATTGTAAGAACAAAACTCTAGTTATTTGTCCACAAGCTACAAATATGAATCCAGAAGTGAAACTGAATTTCCTGACGGAGGCTCAGGCAGATAGATGTCTACGAAAAGGATGTTAAGGATATATGGTCTTCTTTTCTTTTCAAGCAGAAGTGGAAGAAGGAATTGAAGCAATTCCAATGGTCAAAGATTTTCCCGAAGTCTTTCTAAAGGAGATTTAGGGATTACCTCCAGAGTAAGAAGTGGAGTTCGCTATTGATATAGTACTTGGAGTTGGACCAATATCCAAAGCCCCATATCGTATGGCTCCTAATGAGATGATTGAACTTAAGAAGAGATTGAGGAGCTTTTGGAGAAGGGTTTCATCTGACTTTGTGTTTCTCCGTGGGGTACTCCAGTGTTATTCGTTAAGAAGAAAGATGGTAGTCTCAAATTGTGCATTGACTATTGGGAGTTAAATAAGATTACAATTAAGAATAAGTACCCTCTTCCCTGAATTGATGATTTGCTAGATTAGTTAGTTGGAGCAAGCTTATTCTCTAAGATTGATATGAGATTAGGTTATCACCAACTCATAATCAAAGCGGATGATATTTCATAGACTGTGTTCAGGACTTGATATGGTCATTTTGAATTTCTAGTGATGCCCTTTGGTCTGACGAATGTGCCTGCAATTTTTATGGATTATATGAACAGGATCTTCAGGCCTTACCTAGATGAGTTTATGGTAGTTTTCATTGATGATATCTTAGTGTACTCCAAATCTATAGTAGAGCATAAAGAGCATTTGAGGATTATTCTTAGTACTCTTAAAGAGAAACAACTATATGCGAAGCTTAGTAAATATGAGTTTTAGCTGCAAGAAGTCAAATTTCTTGGTCATGTCATATCCCATGAAGGGGTAACTATAGATTCTAGCAAAGTTGAAGTAGTGTTAAGCTGGGAACAATCAAAGATAGTGATAAAGATCTGAAGTTTTTTGGGCTTATCGGGGTATTATAGAAGATTTATTAAGGACTTTTCTCGAATTGCTCTGCCATTAACCAAGCTGACCAGAAAGAATCAGCAGTTCAAGTGGGATGAAAAGTGTGAGGCTAATTTTCATGAACTAAAGCAGAGATTAACCATGACTCCTGTGCTAATTATTCCATACTAACTCATACTTATGTAGTCTACACTGATGCTAGCAAGCAAGGGTTAGGATGTATGTTGATGCAGCAGGGACGAGTGGTAGCCTATGCTTCTTGGCAGTTAAAGCCACATAAAGAGAACTATCCTACTAATGATCTGGAGCTTGCAGCGGTAGTTTATGCTCTCAAGATATAGAGACATTACTTGTATGGAGCAACCATAGAACTATACTACAACCATAAAAGCCTGAAGTATCTGCAAGATCGAAAGAATTGAACATGAGGCAGCGGAGATGGATGGAATTTCTGAAAGATTATGATTTCCAGATCAAGCACCATTTAGGAAAAGCTAATGTAGTGGCCATGCCTTAAGCAGAAAGGTGGTATACGTTGCAAGTCTCATGATCAAAGAGTTGGAACTGATAAAAGATATTCAAGATTGGAGTCCACTGTATCAAATGCAGATAGCAAGAAGTTCTTATGGAGGAACGCAGATTAAAGCTTTCATTGAGAATGAGATAAAAGAAGCTCAAAAGCAGGATAGGCTCACTGAGATTTTTAAGGATAAGCTGGGAAGAGGGGAAACTAAGAATTTTGATATCTCCTAAGATGGATTACTACGATTTAGAGGACGGCCATATATTCCCAATGCAATGGGATTGAGAGAGAAGATCCTAGATGAGGCACATAAAAGCAAGTATACAGTACATCCAGGTATGACCAAGATGTATCATGATGTTAAAAGTTTATTTTGGTGGCCTGCATTGAAGAAGGACGTTGTAGCTTATGTGTCAAAGTGCCTAACATGTTAGAAGGTAAAAGTTGAGCACCAAAGGCCAATAGGGAAATTACAACCACTAGAGATACTTAAGTGGAAATGGGATAGCATTGCCATAGATTTTGTTGAAGAACTGCCCATGACTCTTACTAGACGTGATGTTATATGGGTAGTAATTGACTGATTAATCAAGTCGGCTCATTTCCTAGCAATCAACAAAAAGGATTCTCGAGAAGCTATCGAAACTATATGTAAAGGAAATTGTTAGACTACATGGTATTCCCGGTAGTATCATATCTAACAGAGATCCATGATTTACATCAAAGTTTTGGCGGGCTTTACATAAAGAAATGGACATTACTCTCAGATTTATTATAGCTTACCATCCTCAGATAGATGGTCAATCTGAGAGAACGATCCATATGCTAAAGGATATGCAGAGATCATGTGTCTTGGATTTCAATAGGAGTTGGGATGTCCATCTGCTGTTGATAGAGTTTGCCTATAACAGTAGTTATCAGGCTAGTATTCATATGGCCCCTTTTGAAGCACTTTATGGATGAAAGTGTATATCTCCCTTGTGCTGGGTGGAGTTAAGCCAAATGAGGATGTTTGGCCCTGACATAGTAGACTAGACAGTAGCACAAATCAATAAGATTAGAAAAAGATTGCTGACGACTCAAAGTAGACAGAAAAGTTATGCTGATGTTATAAGGAAGTCGTTGGAGTTTGAAAAAGGAGAGCATGTATTTCTTAAGTTAACTCTGATGACAGGAGCCAGACGATCAATTAAAGTGAAGAAGTTGCATCCTAGATACATTGGGCCATTTCATATCCTCTCAAGAGTAGGATCAGTGGCTTACAAGTTAGCTCTTCCTCCACATCTTAGTAAGATCCATGATGTATTCCATGTTTCCCAGTTAAATAAGTATGTTCTAGATCTATCGCATGTGATTGAACAAGATGATGTTGCACTGCTAGATGACTTGACTTATAAAGTCAAACCAGTACAGATTATAGATAGAAAGGTCAAGCAGTTACAAAATAAGTAGATCTCTCTAGTCAAAGTGGTCTGGAAGGGATTAACATAGAATGAGGCTACCTAGGAAGAAGAGGAAAAAAATAAAAGAATCATACCCCAAAATATTTCCTTGGAGTATATGTAATGTAAATTTTGAGGATAAAATTTATTTTAAGGGGGAGAGAAATGTCATATCCCCAATTGTCTTATCTGATATGTGTACATAGTTTATCTGCAATAGATATGAGATTCTTGGTATAAACTGTATCAGATTGAGAAAGGAAAGGGAAGGATTAATAACTAAGGAAAGAATAGGGACCTAAACGGAAATTGAAAAGCTTGAAGGCAAAAAGTTAAAGTAGAAGAAAAAGGAGGGACCTAAATGTAAATATGGAAAAGCTGAGTCAAAACAAGCCAAAAATTCTCAGGATTAGATCCGACCCAAATTTTACTAGGAGATAGAAAAAAATATTCCGGTCAATTTAACGCAACACATAATTTTGATTTGAGGTCCCGATTAATTGATATAAATTCTTAAAGTCTAAAGAAATTATTACAGTATTTTTTAGATCTCATAATCAGATGAGACCTTACAAGAAATTCATATATTTAATGCAAAAAATTATAAAATTGATAGAGTCAGAAAAGGAATCCTATAGAAGCCATACGAGATTTTACAGTGAGATAAAATACCCGATAAATATGGTCAGGAGAGTTGTCTTGTGATTTGTGCCATAAAGGGCATAAAGACAATGAGACTATACCAAGGCCTAAATGGCACCATTATGAACCCATTAAGGTGACTGGACAGTTAAGTGGGCCAGAGACCAGAGCAGTCCAGGAAATGTGCGAAATTACAAAAATGTCCTTGGATGCCCATACTGTACCAGTGAAGGATGGAGGTCATTATGATTATTCTGGATAGGCCAAAAACGTGTGACATAGTATAAATATGATTAGTTAGAGCCAATATATGCCCTAAGATAGTGTAAAGAGGGGTTAAAAGACAATTATGCCCTTAGGGTTAATACAGTGCAAGAAAGGATACCAAGGGTGTTTTGGTCATTTCTCAAGGGATGGATGGTAGATAAATATTCACTATATCATTGTCAATGGTATGATAAGACTAGAGATTAATTTCTAGGATATAATATATATCCTAGTATATTATAAAAAATTAGGAACAGAACACAGTCAGTTATTGTGAAACTGCTCCATTCGGTACCGGATTGGACTGAAATTTTTCCAGAAGCTTCCTTGCATGAAAATGGTGCCACATACCCCCATTATGTGTCCCTTGAGCTGTCCCTCATGATGTCATAATTATTCCTTTTGGAAAAAGTTAAATTCAAGATTAAAAGTGAGCCCTTAGATCAAATAGTGCACAAATCAATCTTGGCCATCCATTTCAACCCAAATTTCTCTATAAATACCCCTCTATTAAGATGGTTTCGGTATGCATGGTGAACCATAGGGAAAATCTTGCAAAATTTCCATTCAACCAAGAAAGAAGCACACAAAGTGAAGCAACAATCAAGGTAATAATCTCCCTTGATCTTGAGCTTTGTTCTAGCAAGTTAGCTCATGGTTTTAAGGGGTTTTTATGCTATATTTTCCTTATGGTTGATGCTGGAAGTTCTACCCATATGTGGTTAAAATATGAGTTTTAGGTTATAGATAGTTTAGATAAGCTTAAACAAACTAGAACCAAGTGTTATAAGCTTGGGAATTCAAGTATATTTGGATTTAGGGTTTTGTGTTCTTGCTGGTACTATGCATGACACTGTTCATATGATGGAATCTCATGATTTTGATGCTTTCAATGAGTTTAAAATGGAAAATTATGTGGGGATAAGGTAGGAGAACAAGTATTGGAAGCATTAGAATCAAAATGTGAATTTTTGAAAAAAGGAGGGCTTGCTTCGGTTTGGTACTGTAGCAATGAGACTGTTTTATTTTGGAAATTCTGATTTCATATTTGGATTCTACATGAAAAATTATGGGGAAATGAACCATGAGAATTTATTTTGGAAATATGGAAGTATGAAATATAAAGTAAAGAAAGAAAGGGAGTTAGTGAAAACTTAGTCCTGGTTTTGTGTTCAAGTTGAGTTATAACTTGATACTACTTTGTAATGGCTAGGTTTGGACATTTTTGAAGGAAGAAAAGCACCTCAAGAAGACCTTGACAAGAATAGCTAAGAGGTAGCAAGAATACCTAACTACATTTTTATATATGCCTAATTGTTTGCTTGCTTGTTGATTATGGGGTTTGGTTGAGCATGAGAATGTGTCATCATATTGATGATGAAGTATGAATGATTGCAACTCCTTGCAAGTTATGTCATGACAATATGCATGTTAGAGTTTGCTTATGTACCATTATGAAGTAGCTCCCATCTCATGATAACATGTTAAGCATCCAATTATTCATACATGATATTATAGTTTGTGCAACTTGCTATTGGGATTTCCATGAAATCTCATTCTTTCCACATGCATAACTATGTTTTAAGTGCTGGATCCTATCAAGGGAAGATAGTAGATGTTGATGATTAAGTTTGTATAATAAGTTACATGACTTACATGACACTATGGGATGATATGCTAGTATGCATGGTGTATGTTTATGTAACTATGTTCTAAGGCTATGGTGATGTGACGATGATTCTGATGCCTAAATCAAAGAGTTTTAGTGTAACATTTGGCATTATAATATCTAAGATAAAGAGATTTAAATGGACACCAAGAAAGCCTTAATTGGATAAGTATCCGAATTGTTATGATTTTCCAAAGTTGGAACTAAAATATGGAATTGAGATAAAATGAGTGATTAGAGGCAACGACGTTCACGCATTAATTTTATATAGCAAATAAACAAGTTTTTCTACTAAATTTTGTGATCTTAAATAGGACATATAGAGCTTTAATTCCATAGGTAACATGGTTCATTTGGACAAGTAATGAAAGAGAAATGAATTTTTGAAGTTAAGGCAAAGAAACTGGAACTTCCAGATTTGACCTAATGAACAGTATTTTTCAAAGATTAAACTGATTTCATTAAGACAATGGAACTTCAGTTTTATATTTTCCCCTAAACTTTCAATGAAATATCTTTCATTAGAAATTAGGACCAACTCATTTCAATTTTTCTATAATTAATTATGAATTTTGAAAGTAGGGTACATGTTCTGGAATTAGCAAATGAACAATAAAATGGAACAGTACCCAAGAGTTATCTTTTGAAAATGAAGGTTTCTAAAGCAAAAGACTATGTAATTGTTTCCAATGACTTATAAATGAGTATAATTGAGGTTGAAAATAAGGATGTCACAAGACATAAATTAATTCAAAAGATAAGACTATTAACCCGAAGTTAAGAAAGATAGGGGTTAATTGATTAAGTTAAGTTTAATGTCCTTATATGCCAATTGAGTTGAATCATGATAAATGAATAAATATGTGATGTTTAGGATTTGGTTTGTGTGCTCAAAGAGGACAGTCATACATCAAGAAGTAGGAAGCAAGAGGTAAAGGAAAAGGATAAGGAAAGCAAGGAGTATGAGGCAGTGAACTTACCTACTTGTATGCTTGTGTTGCTTGGATGTTTTATGTAATGTTTTCTTACTTTGATGACGTGAAGCATGTATGATTAAGTAATGTTGTGTTTCTTTTTATGCTAGGGCCATATGTTATAATTAAGGGACATAAAAGCATGTAAGTATCATTATGCAAGCATGATCATTAAGTGCACACATAGTAACATCAAGAATATAGTTGCATACATTGTATGGTTTCTGTTTACTACTGAGATTTTTCCCAAAATTTCATCCCCTCCATGTTACCCCAAAACCAACAGGTTCTTCAAAGATGGAAGAAGATGAAGATGCAAGAAGAGGAGTTAGGAGATAGATGTCATGATTGATTGTACCTAATGATATGTTATGACTTATGTGATGTATGTATGTAATGTTTACTTAAAAGCAGTACAGTAGTTGCTATAATTAAAAATAGTAAATGATCAAATAAATGTATGATACTTTATCAGTATTTAGTTAACATGTCAAGCTTCATTTTGACATCAAGAATGCCTTATTCAAAATTTGGGGCCAGAAACTGTTTTCCAGAAATTTGACTAAATAAACAATAAACATTGACATCAAAGTTGACTTATTTAACTGGTCAATTGGTCCAAGTAACTATTTTTTACTTAAATTTTAATATGTTAGCTTTGTGCATCTTTTTGAACTACTTCATTTTGATTTTTCTAGAATTAGTTATGATTTATTGAAGTTCATCACTTAATCTGCAATTACCATATGAATAGTACTCATAAAGAGTGAAATTCTAGATTTTGTAATTGAATTTCAATTGACTTGTAAGTGGTTCTAAATATTATCGAATGGTCCTTAAGACGTACGAAAGTAAGGTGTTACATTAGACACATGATCAATATAATCTTCTCAAATAGGACTGACCTAACTGAGGAGGTAAATTGTGTTTTTAATGATTTCATATTTCTTGTCATTTAATATATATTAGTAATGTCTTAATTTCTTTTATTTAATTTGATATTTCAAGTGTTTAATCAACCTAACCCATTTTCTGAACAAGATATTGAGGACCTGTGCAATCTATGGGCTGAGTTTTTTGTTTAATTCATTCATTCTCAATAGTATTTGTTATTAAATGAATATATTTGTTTATTTTTCTGTTCATATTCTTGCATTTTTGTATTGAATTTTATTAAATGAATAATATAGTAAGAAATTCAATATCTATTCCTGCATGTTGAACTCAGTCTATGCTGCTATCTCTTTGAGTTGTATATTTGGGCAATTTATTCATCAAGCTTTAAGGGATGAGGTTAATGAAATATTGAAGGGGTCATTTTTTAAAAATACATTTAAACTAGACAAAGAATACCGGCAGGTGTAGAAACAATATGTAAATATTATAACATCTACGCTGGTTGTCTTTATAGGGAGGTGTAGAAAATGGATTAATCTATACTGGGTGTAAACACAATCGTTGTAAAAAATTCATTAATCTATAACTAACGTTCACATAACTGGTGTAGAAAATGCATTCATCTATACCAAATATCCTTATAACCCATGTAGATATTAGTAAATTCTACTCCTGATTACAAAAGGGACCGGATTTAATTCTACTCCTTCTACACCGATGAATCGCCCAATTTAAAATGTGTACACTTTCTACATGGTCTGTTTCTACACTAAATCATTGTCTAGTGTAGAATACCATTTTTAACCAATTTAGAAAGCCTTTTTTGCTGTAGTGTTTGGGAGGGGAATAGATGTGTGATTCTTTAGGAACAGAAAAGGGACTGAAAGGGGACTAAAAGAAGAGGAGCTAACTTAATAATCAAGTCTGAAAAATAACTCAGGGCCTTAGCTCTATTTATAAAGACATACTAATAATTCAAAATTTAAATCTATATCTAAATTAGAACTCAAACCTAATAATTTCCTAACTAATAATGGCAAGATAATCCAAATATTTTATCTTATTAAAAATAATAAAAATGCTAAACTATAATAATTTAAAAAGATAATATTTTCAAGTTATTGATAAATAATATTTTTTATTTTACTTAAATATAAGGATAAAAATTTGAGACGTTACATTAATGGTAGGAAAAATCCAGACACTAGATTTAATGATAGAAAATATATTTTAGAATGTTACAAAAATTAGAGTTATAAAACTGTGATTTTTGTGAAATCTTACTGGTCCGGTACTAGATTGGACTAAAATTTTTACCAACAGTATTTTTAACCTTAAATGACACCATAAAATTCCTTAAGTGATGTCATGGATTATGTCAAAACTTGGCTAGGTGGGTAAGACAACTTCAAGGGCAAATCTTGGCCATTGGATAAAATAGTGCATAAAGTAATCTTTGCCCTTGATTTCTCTAAGCTTTTGCCTATAAATACCCCCTGAAAATTCATCCAAACTAGGAAGCCAAGGGACCATAAGGAAGCTCTACCAAAATTTTTACTTGAGCCAAGACAAAGCACTCAAACTTGGAACAAAGCAAGGTAATAACTTCCTCTCTTGAGCTATAAGTAGGATGTTTGCTCTTGGATTTAAATGTTCTTGATGAAAATTATTCCCTTTAAATGGCTACTGGAGGTTCTTCCTTATTGTGGTAGAGAGATGAATTTTACATTATGAATAAATTTGATAAGCTTAAATAAGTTAGAATTAAGTAATAATAGCTTGTAAATTCAAGTATGCATGCAATTAGGGTTTTATGTTCAATACTGCCACTATACATAACAATGTCCAGATATGGTAATTTCTTGATTTTGATACTTCAAATGAGTTTAAAATAAAAAATTGTGTGGGGTAAAGTAGAGAAAAAAGTATTAGAAGCATTAGAATCAAAATGAGAATTTTTAGAATTAAGGAGGGAGGTCCACAGTTCTTTATAGCATGCTAGGGAGGAGTTTAATTTTTGAAATTTTAACCTCACATTGGGATTCTACATGGAATATTATGTGGAAATGGACCTTGAGAATTTATTTTGGAAAGATAGGAGTATAAGACATAAAGGGGAACAAGAAAGGGTACCTAGTGAAACCTAGTCTTGAATTATGTTTGGAATCAAGTTGTAACATACCATTGCTTTGTAATGTCTAGATTTTGATATTTTTTTAGGAAGAATGCCACTTCAGGAAGGACTTGTTAATGATTACATAAGAGGTAGCAAGTATACCTAACTATAATGTTATTGTAGTTTGATTGATTGCTTCTTGTTGGTTATGATTGTTTGGTTGAGCTTGAATGATCTTTATGATGATAGATGAATGGTTACAACTCCTTGAATTTTATGTCATGACAATATGTATGTTAGAGATTGCTTATAAATCACATAATCATATCAAATTTTACATTTTAAGTTCTCATATCTATATGTCATACTCTGATCATATTTAGTATACATCAGTACCTCAAATATGATTGTTTCCACTATGAAGATTTATATATTTATAAACAAAATCTATATGTAATCCTCTAATATTTTGCAATAGATTCAATTATGGGCTTATGAAGATAAGACAATGATAATTCATTCCAACTAACTTTATTTTCCAACTATTTATTTTCTCCTATGATGTTGAAAATTTTTATTCGTCAAAATAACAATTAGCAAATTGAGTTGTAAATAAATCTCCTATTGTTGGCTCTAAGTAGTTTATTATAGAAGGAGATTCATAACCAACATATATTCACATCCTTCTTTGAGGACCCAATTTATTACGTTGTGGTAGAGCAATCGAAACATAGACCATACATCCAAAAGTCTTTAGATGATAAATATTTAGTTTCTGACCAAAAACCATTTGTAAAAGGGAGAGCTTGAGATAACTAGTTAGCTTGATACGAATTAACATCGCTGCATGGAAACTTGCATATCTCCAAGTAGATATTGAGAGATTTGATTTCATAAGCAATGGTCTTGCAACCAACTGCAAATGTTTAATTAATGATTATGCAAGTCCGTTTTGTGTATAAACATATGCTATAGTATGCTCAACATTGACCCCTAAAGACATACAATACTTATTGAAAGCTTGTGAAGTAAATTTACCGGCATTATCTTGACATATTTTCTTAATGGGATAATATGAAAAATGTGCTCTTAATCTAATTAGTTGAGCAAGTAATCTCACAAACGCAAGGTAACGAGAAGATAATAAACAAACATATGGCCATCTTATCGACGCATCAATTAGAACCATAAAATATCTAAATAGTCCACATGGTGGGTGTATCGTCTCACAAATATCTCCTTGTATACGTTTTACAAATGTGAGAGACTCACTTTCTATTTTTACCAATGATGATCTAATAATTAGTTTCCCTTCAAAACATGTAGCACATGAGAAAATATGGGATTGTGGAATTGATTGTCTTCTCAACAAATATCCACATGAATTCTCAATTATTTTTTGCATCATTATTGTCCCAAGATGGCCTAACCGGTCATGCCAAATATCAAATTTATTGTCACTTGCAAACTTCTTCTTTGCAATAGCATGTGTTTTAATTATAATAATAAATGTGTAATACATTCCAAAGGAAATAGTAGAAAATTTTTCTAGTGTGCATTTTTTACCAGAAATCATATATGTAATAACAAGATATTCTGAGTTTTCTTTATTTGTTGTTTTAATATGGTATCCATTTCTACGGATATTCTTAAAACCCAACAAATTCTTGTTAGATTTGGAGGAATAGAATGCAATATCAATATATAATTGTGTTCCTCCAGGTAACAATATATTAGCTCTTCCAAACCCCTCAATCATCTCTATACTTCTAGATATGGATTGGACATTGGCTTCTTGTATCATCAAAGAAGAAAAATATTATGCATTTCTGAAAAGTAATGAAGTTTCTAAGTGCATATTTTCCAACATTTTAGAGAGAATAAGTACACATAAATATGTACTGTACTATTGCTATTTATCTGATTTCATATCAGGTCGAACTTATGCCCACATATGTTTTAGCCAAAGCATGAAACCCATGGGATACAAGTGAACTAGTAGATATAGCTATTTATCAATATAAGAGAGTATCAGCAATTTCTTTTTGCCCTATAAAAAATATAATTTAAATTACATAATTTTCTTGGGACTTACAAAAGAAATAATAGTCATGGAAAAAATTAAAGTATTTGAAGCCAGACTATAGTAAAGTAAGGTCTTGATATTGGGACCTATGGTTTTTTTTATTACAAATATTTTTGAAAGGGATTGGACTTACCCACGATCCAAGGGTAGGGCGAGTCATCTATTACCCTCAAGCGTAAACCTAGGCACCGCAGAGTTAGGATGCCTCCCCAAGTGTTGCGACTGGAACCACAATAAAGTGGTACTCCCCATTAGTTATATAGTCCCACCATGCTTCCACTACTCCACTCTGATTTATTGATGCAAAGCCCAATAAATGGTATAACATTTAATATGTAAGATGCCATGCCATGATAAATCCCAGAATCATATGAAATTTTACATTTTAAGCTCTACTATCTATATGTCATACTTTGACCATATTTAGTATACATTAGTGAATATGATTGTTTCTACTAGGAAGATTCATATAGTTATAAACAAATTCTATATGTCATCCTCTAATATTTTGAAATAGATTCAATTATAGGCTTGTGAAAAGTTAAATTTGGATTTGGGCCTTAGCCCAATAATAAAGACGAAGGGAAGTTGCCCTGACAAAGTTCACTAGCTTTAAACTTGTGGCAATGTCCTTTTCAAATTCATAACTATTTATTTATATAATGTTAGAACTTGTTTGGAATAATTAATCAAAATACTCTTAGATTGTTATAAAACTAGCCAACCAATAAACAAGATTAAGATAAGAGAAAAGTGGAAGACCAAAAAATGAGAGAAATATATTGTATTCTTCCACTTTCTTTACAACACAAATGATATGCCCTATTTATAGACATAATATTACATGTAGGTTACATCCAAACTTGAATGACTAATGGTGGGTAATAAAATTCTTAAATGACCTAGTGGAAGTTACAAGCTTAAAGTAGTAGTGAAGGAGTAATAGAGTAGTAGAAGTTGAAGTTGAAGTTGAAGAGGAATAAGGTTAATGTAGTAGTGAAAAATAATAAAGTTGTGGAAGTTGAAGAGGGTTAATGTAATAGTGGAGGAGTAATAGAGTAGTGGAAGTGAAAGTTGAAATTGAAGAGGAAGAGGGAGATGGACATCCATGTTCTAATATTTATAACATAGATATAGTTTTATCTTGTGATTGTCGTTAAAAAAGTGTGATGCATAAATGAGGAATTACAAACTGATAATGATTTTGTTACTTCTACAATTAATATTAAGAAAATATAATTCAATTATTATTTGATTGTTTCTTCTGCAAATATATTTGTAAAGATTTACTAGAAAAGATATTCTATTAATATTGAATTTTAATGCTATATTTCCTATTATTAAAAAATGTTGAGTCCTTTGATTAGATCACTACTCATGTTCTCTTAATGTGCAAGATGTAAAATGCAACATTTGATACCAGTGAGGTTTCAGCTAACGGTACCGAAATTGAATATTCTGTGTAAAAGTTAACCCAAAAAACCAAAAGGCAACATTATTTGAATTTTGAAGTCAATAACCTTCTGAGAAAGGAGTTTGTGTTCTAAACTTACTAACAATAATTACACTGTGTACTATTGTTGCAGCAAGTGTGTCTGAAACCATACCCAACATTCTTTATGATATAGATAAAAGTTAAGAGTTTAAAAAATTTTAATTTAAAAAACCATACACATTTGTCTTTAAATATTGTATATATATTTAAAACTTTTTCTCTTTATAATACATAGTTTATAATTCTATAATGTTTAAAAATCTTTTAAAAAATACCCTTACTTGATGAGTTTTCCTTCATCCCTTAATAAATTTTCTTTTAAAAATATTGCTATGTAAGTAAGGATAAATAATTTATGAGTTTTCCATAACTACTTACTATATTTAGTGCTTGTTTGGCACTAAGGTTTCAAAAGTCCTTTTGAGAAAAACCTTGATTTAGAGAAATTTTAAATAAACAGCCATATTTGTTCAAAAGTGATTTTGGCGAAAACCATGGTTTAAAATCATGGTTTTGAATAAGTTACTGAAAATAGCTTTTGGAACAGTAAAAGAGCTTATATATTATCCAATTACTATCTTACCCCTACTTTTTCTTTCACCCTCTCTCCTCTCTCCTCTCTCCTCTCTCTCCTCTCTCCTCTCTCCTCTCTCTTCTCTCTCCTCTCTCCTCTCTCTTCTCTCTCCTCTCTCATTTCTCTTCTCTACCCTCTCTCCTCTCTCCTCTCTCCTCTCTCATATCTCTTCTCTACCCTATCTCCTCTCTATTCTCTACCCTCTCTCATCTCTCTTACTTTTAATTAAATCATACTCTTTTTAGTAATTTACCAATATAAAAAGTGATTTTACTATTAATCATCCAAATATCTCAATTTTAAAATCTATTTTCTAAAATATATTCTTTTCAAAATCTATTCTCCAAAAGTTAATCCAGATAGGCCCTTAGATAGAAAGATAGGAGTATATCCTACATAATATGGCTGATTATTGATTGCTCAAACCCTAAAATTAATTCAAATAAAAATAGGGGAAAAGTTTCCCATTAAAATTTTATTGGGAATAAGGGCTTAATAATTTTTTATATACATAAAATATGGTACCTTAAACATTTTGTATACATAGAGTATTAATATTGTGATCTAGGTTATTCTCACCCAAAAAAAATTTAATAGGGACTTTTCCTCAATTTTTCCTTTTTTCAAATACAACTAATGAGTGAGTTTTCAAAAAACCTAATTAATTCAATAATACCCTAAAATGACGGAATAATGTGATGAGTAGAAGTAGGACAATCAATACACTGCTATGTGTAAGAATAGTAGCAAAAGACAAATGAACACAAATATGTTAGAAATGACTATTTCATCCAAGAAGTACTACTGTAAAAAAGACTTTCTAAATCGGTTGAAAATGGTATTCTACATCGAACAATGACCAGTGTAGAAACAAACTATTTAAAAAGTGTATACTTTTTAAATCGAGTGTTCACCAGTATAGAATGAGTATAATTTAAACTAGTTCATTTTAAAATCAGGAGTAGAATTTACTAATATATACATAATTTATGTGAATAGATTAATTAATTTTTTACACCAGTTGTATTTACACTCGGTGTAGTTTGATTAATTTTCCACACCTCACCATGAAAACAAGCGTTGTAGATGTTGTAATATTTACATATTATTTCAACACCTACCGATATTCTTTATCCTGTTTAAATATATTTTTAAAAAATGACCCCTTCAATATTTCATTAACCCTATCCCCTTCAAAGAAACAACAGTAGAGACAAAGTTTAAGATGACAGAGACAAATAAAAAATGTATTCTAGTAATGAAAAATACTACTGAGAATGAATGATTTAAACAAAAAACTCAGCCCAAATATTGCCCAAGTCCTCAATATCTTGTTCAGAAAATGGGTCAGATTGATCAAACATCTGAAATATCAAATTAAAATAAAAGAAATTAAGGCATTACTAAGATATATTAAATTGATAAGAAATATATTAAATCATTAAAAACACAATTTACCTCCTCATTTAGGTCAGTCATATTTGACAAGATGATATTGATCATGTGTCTAACCATGTAGAGGCTGCACAAGTTGCTTTTTAGGGGTTGCCTTCGACTCTGTAATATTAACATGAACAAAATTATGTGTCATCAGCAAAAAAATAGCATGGACCATAAGACTTAACACTTTTATTACATTCGGTGTGATCCATTCAGAGTCCCTCATTGAGGTTTTGTTATTATATATATTTACATTTAAATTAGACTTACATAAAAAAAACTTGGATACACTAGGAGGTTAGTTCATTCTTAGGAGTGATAACAGATTTCACATTTGCATGGTCACAATAGAATCCATAGGCAACGCATCCACATGGAACATTTCGTCAAATGCCAAATGGATCACACGTTGCATGGGAAGTTGCCTTAGGGATGACGTGACGTGATATGAAATAAGATACTTTGGCCATAATATGAAAGTCTCATTTGCCTGACTCACAGTCTTCACCTCATCAGTCAAAATTAGGATAAGAGCATTGATAAGACACAAATTGTGTATGGTTTATGTAATATTTTAAGAGTTTTGTGACAACTTTACCATTCATTTTATGCCTACAATTGTGCTTATGTGGTAATGCATGATTATACTTGGCAATATGCTGATTTAAGGGTAAAATAGTAAATTAACTCCTCCAAACTGCATATATGTCATTCTTTAGTAATTGGTTGGACTTTTATAGTGAACTTTGATTCTAAATTATAGGTATTTTAGACAACTAAGGATTAATGTGAGCAAAAAAGAAATAACAAGACAAAGAGAATCAAATCAAGGAAGGCAGCTTCTGTGCTCTTTAGTCACACCAAAGTGTCCACAGGTCGTGACCTCACTTCTTTTGGGAAGTTTTCCTACATTCATAGGTCATGACTAAAAATAGGATCTGGTCATGACCAAAGAAATCAGTGAAGCGACACATTTTTTTATTAGGTCATTCTAGCTTTAAAAGTGGAGGGAAGCCGCAGATGCAAATGGAGGCTAATTTTTACCTGATAAGGCTAAGAAGCCGCGCTCCATCATTCTCTCAACACTCTCTCCATAACCTATCCATATATATTCCATCATTCATCTTTCTATCACTATTTTTTTCTTTCTTAATGGTATCACATATGAGCAGTGATTGCAGCACAGTAGGAGCTATGAGAGGCTAAATCTTTAGTCTCTTGGTAATGGATCGATATCTTGAGCTCATAGACTGCACTATAGTGGGGAGTTTTATGTTTTAATCTCACATTTATCATGTTTTAGAATTTCTAGATCTAGGGTTTTCATTGTATGAGTAGGGATTGAATATCGATCAATTATTATGAGATTAGGTTTTGTAATTAAATTTGGATTATTTGAATGATGATTTTAATATGAATATTTCAGTTTTGATTTATGGATAATTGGGCCTTTATCAAAGATCGCTGCTAACTGATTCGATTGCTTGAAATCTATGTTATCGATCGATGATCATTTGAGGGTATTTCATGATCTGATTTAATTACACGCTAAATGGTTTTTAACAGCGCATTAATGGTTTTTGAATTAGCTTTGATTAAAGGAATTTAAGGAATATTAATATTCTAGACTCAATCAATCGATTGAGATTTTATTTAAGACTTAATGATTTTAAAATTCCCATATCATATTAAGAGCAAGGATGGATAGGTTTTTATCATCCAGAGTCTTTCTTAACATATTTCTTTCATAATCCACTCATTTTCCATCTTAATAAAAAAATACAAAAACATTTACTTTACTACTACATCATTATTTTAGTATATCAAAAATCAATCAAACCCAATCAAACCCAAGACACATTTTACTTTCACTCAAGTTTTCAATGGTTTTGTCACCGATCTACTAGGGTTTTAATAAAAAGGGCTCCTTAAGAAAACGATAGGGTTGTACCTTATATTACATTAATAGGGTGCAATTATTTTATTTTGATGAGCCAGACGATGACAATTTGAGCTTTAGATCAATAGTGTTGTTGCCGGGGAGCCAAGTATTTGGGTTATTAGTAATTGGTCGTCAATTTCATTATTTACCTGAGTCATTTGTTTGAATTTTAGTTTTTTTTTATTTTTATTGCATTCTGTATTTATTTTTCTTTAAGTTTCTGGGAATTTGCTCTCTGTACCTTTAAGTCACAACCACACATAATTGGGTCGCGACCGGGTTGCTTTTCTATGGTACTTGATTACTCTCTGTGAACTCCAATTGCGACAGTCATAACCTCTAGTCACAACTATTTTGGAAAATTTACTCTATGATATTCTGTCGTGACCAAACCACATTTTAGTCATGATTTAAAATCCATCTTTAAGAACTTTTATGCTCTGTGTAATTAGGTCGTGACCTAAAAACCCTTGTGTCACAACTAGTTAAACTTTTCTGCTGTGAAACTTCTGTGCCTAATTTTGATTGCTTGCTTGCTTGCTTGGTTATTCTTGATTGTTCATTACATAGAAGAACTGAACCCTTAGTGTCACATCCTTACTTTTAACCTCAGTTATACCTTATTAGAAGTTATTGGAACCAATTACATGATCATTTGCATTGGAAACATCCATTTTCAAAAGAATTGCTCTCGGGTACTGTTCACTTTTACTGTTTATTAGTAATTCCAGAACATGTACCCAACTTTAAAAAATCATAATTAATTGTAGAAAAATTGAAACAAGTTGGTTCTAATTTCTAATGAAAGCTCTTTTATTAAAATTTGAGGGAAGAATAGAGCTCCTTCCAAGGTTCTCTCAGATTCATGACATCTGATGTCATAGGGCACA
The DNA here is from genome assembly GCA_037074615.1 of Leucaena leucocephala. Taxonomy (NCBI): domain Eukaryota; kingdom Viridiplantae; phylum Streptophyta; class Magnoliopsida; order Fabales; family Fabaceae; genus Leucaena; species Leucaena leucocephala. The sequence continues at coordinate 8,420,835 of CM073570.1, read as the reverse complement.
CCTTCCTGTAACTTTTTCACTTATACAGGAGGTCTATGAGATCTGATAAAATTTCAGATAACTTTTAGACTATCAGATAAATGTCCACTATCTGGAACCCTAATAAAATTTTTGTATTATGCTAAATTAACTAGCATAACTTTCTCTATTTACTGATGAAATGTGGGGCTGGAATACTTCCAGGTAGTTCTAAGCCTTTTCTGGCTGAACTTTTCTATAATTACATTTAGGTCCCTGACTTTTTGCTTAATTATATTTAGGTCCCTAAACTTTTGACTATTTGTATTTATGTCCCTCCTTTTGTTTCTACTTTAACTTTTGGTCTCCAACCTTTTCTAATTTTCGTTTAGGTCCCTCTCTTCCTTCAAGACTCATTTAACCTTTATTATTTCTTCTTATCATCATCATAATCCTTTCCAAACCTCTTTCCACTATTAGCATTATACAGATAGGGAAAAATTAGGATATGACACTTAGTGCCTTTTAAACCTAAAATTGAGAGAAAACTTAGGAAACTAAATAAAGAATTTAGTGAAGAGGCAAGGTCAATAGAATGTAGCTCATCCTCCAGTGTCCTTGAATCTAAAATTGAACAAATTTAGAGATTCTATTAGAAATTTATAATATGGCTAAGATTAATCTTAATGGGCATAATGGGCATAATAGACAAGGAGAAAATAAAATACCAATGAATGTAGAAGATAATAGAAGTATGAGGGAAATAAATCATTCACATGTGAATTATGATCCTTATGGCTTTTACACTGAAGAGGCTAATTTTGAAATTAAAGGAGCTTTGATTGTAGCCTTACCTAAATTTCATGGTTTTGTAGGAGAATGTCTATATTAGTATTTACAAACCATGCATATGATATACTTTTCAATGAAGCCTCCAATGACTGCATTGGATAATGTCTTAAGGAGGTGTTTCCATTTCACTATGGAAAGGAAGACTAAGGAGTAGTTATACAATCGGCTAATTCATTTCTCCACTCTTACATGGGATTAGTTGAAGTCAACATATTTAGAATAATTCTTCCCAGCCTCTAAGATAACTCGGATGAAGAAGGAGATTACAAACATTCTGCAATAGGATAGAAAGTGATTACATGAATATTAGACAAGATTTATCAACTTGTTGACTCGATGTCCACATCACAACATGACAAAGGCTAATCTAGTAGACATTTTCTTTGATGGTATACTTCCTCACAATCAGGTGTCCTTGAATGCTGTAGCAAATGGATCTTTGAGAGATAAGACTCCATAATCAAGTTGGGAATTATTCTAGAAAATGGCTAATAAACACCATTAAACTAAGGATCCCAGGTGAATGACCTTATCATCTTAGGGTAATTCAAAAGAGATTTTGGCAGAAATAATAGCTTTGGGAAGTATAATGGAAAAGATGATGAATTTAATTGAAGAGAGCTACATTCCACAAAGCAAGTTCATGCAGTGGGGACCTTACAAGTACTAGTTACAGGATATGAGTCATGCGGTTTAATGATGCATGTTATAAGTATATATGATAGACAATATGAAGAAGTAGCAGTAATGTACTAAGGGAGAGAATCAATACCAGAACAAAGACCCATACTCTAACACTTACAACCCTGGTTGGAGAGACCACCCAAATTTTAGGTGGGGGAGTGGGAAAAATAGGCCAAACCAATTTCAAGGAGGTGGTGCTTCCTTAAGCAACTACTAAAATAATGCAACGTCTATGGTTCTAACTAACCCTAATAATTTAGTGGCATCAAGACTAGATGAGACTTCTCAGTTATTGAAGAATATAGTTGCACAAATAAACATGGATGGTATAATGGCTAATATAGATAACAAGCTTAAGGAGAATGATGGTCAATTCACCTCCACTGCTTTAATTCTTTAAAGTATGTAGAAGGATAATGTGGATGTGCACAGAAAACTCGAGGAGTTAAGTTTCAAGAATACATATGTTACAAGTCATTTACTCAAGTTTCCGATACAGTGAGTGATATCAAAACAAATAGTAGTGGCAGCATACTTTTGAATACTGTTATTAATCTAAAGGTTTAGAATGCCATATCACTTAGAAATGGGAGAGAACTTTATTTTAAGGAAGATGATACAGCAAGGAAGGATATGGAAGATTCTAAAGTTGAAACTTCAGCAATGTCATAGATAATAATTGGGAAATCACAAAGTGAGAAAGAACAACAACTTATGATCAAGAAGGCAACCGAAAAGGAGAACTCACAAGCACAAGAGGGAATACAAGAGAAGCAAGAAGAGGAAGTGATAATACAAATTCCAGCATACAAGAAAAAGCAAACTAAGGAGAAGATGGAGTTAAGCAAGCAAGGAGCCTCTATGCATACCGGTAAGGAGATAAGTATAAAGGATCTTCCCTTTCCTAAAGCTTATTTTGCTAGAAAGAAGATTGATTATGAATTTGCAAAAGATTCTTTCAATCTCTTCAATAAGTTAGAAATAAATATTCCTATAGTTGAATTCCTCAAAAGAAATCCTAAATATGCTAAATTTTTAAGAGTTGTGTGATGATAAGAAAAAGTTTAGGCCTGTTGAGAGAATTTAAGTGAGTGCCAATATGTCATCACTTTTTAAGGTTGAACTACCAGTTAAGTGCCAAGATCTAGGATCTTACACAATCCTATACACTATAGGAAAAGTTCATACTAAAGGAGCATTATTATATCTAGGGGCTGCTATTAATGTAATGCCTTAGTCAGTATACGTAGCCTTAGGTATTAATAATCATATAGACACAAGCTTATTGCTCCAATTAGCTGATAGATCAATTATGTGTCATAAGGGAATTCTTGAGGATATTCTAGTGCAGGTTAAGGATTTAGTGTTTCCAGCTAATTTCTATGTTTTGGATATGTCCAGTGAGCTAGTAATGAGAGCACTTTGATCCTAGGCAGACCTTTCTTTCAAACTTCCAAGAGAATAATTAGTATGAAGCATAGTTCTATTGCAATGGAGGTTGGAGGACATGTAGTCACTTTCAATATGAATGAAGTAATGAAATATCCTTTTGATAATTCTGCTTTTGCTTGGTTGAATGCCATTGATTATGTTGTTGAAGAAACTACGGATAAGCATAAATTGAGTTTGCATGGTGGGTATGATCTTATGTTGCATAATTCCTAAAAGTCCCATAAAGTATCTCAGGATCATATGGACTCAAATTCATCTGAGTTCTGATGATAACTATTTTGAATCTCTTTCTTTTGTTTATTCTTTTCCTTGCTCTTGTGAAGGCAATACATCATGTTTTAATTGTTTTGATGTAAATAGCATACTTTCAGTTTCTAAAGATTTCCCATTCCCATCTAACTTTCATACAATTTCAAAATTCTCTAGTGATAATATTTTTGGAAAGGAATTTGTGAGTGATTTTATAGGAATACAAGACATTGTGGAAGCTGGAAGTGGAACAAACAAATAGGTGTCGAGCTTATGTAACCCCAAGTCACGACATAAAGACTTCTAAGTCACAACTAAATATGAACTTGATGAGGGAGAGACTCTCTATACAATGGAGTTGAGATAAGATAATTTCTTGGTTGCGACTAAAAGACTATTATGTCGCTACCAAACATTTCAGAGACACTCACTATCAATTTGAGTCACAACGAGAAGTTGAAGATAAGCTTCAGAGGTTGCGACTAGAAATAGCAGACACAACCAGTGAATTTCAAATTCTTTCAGTTCCACATTCGGCTGATTTGGTTAAAGGGTCAATATGTTCTAACTCTATTTATCCTCACTCACATTCACCAATTACCTTTCATACTTTAAGATTCTTAAATGATTTGATCTCAAATTATGATGCAGGAACAAAAGAGATTGATCTCAACTATGTTAAGCTGTAGACCAACTTAAACTTAGTATAACTCCTGAAGAGATTATAGGCAAGATGGAATGCCCTAATGAGATGAATATGAGCAACCTCTAAGGATCTATAAAAGGAAGTATTTCTAATTTAAAACATTTACCCATTTGATCCCTTCTATTATCCAACCCTCAGAATTAGAGTTAAAAGATTTACCTTCTAAACTAAAGTATGCTTACCTTCAGTAAGGCTAGAAATTGCCAGTAATAATTTCCAGTTCTTTAACTGTTACTAAAAAGTTTAGGTTATTAAGTATGCTTAGTAAAAATTGAGAGTCCTGGGGTTAGCAATTATATGATATAAAAGGGATAGACACCACTGTTTGCTCTCATAGGATTTTGCTAAATGAAGATTCCAAGACAATTAAATAACCCCAAAGAAGATTAAATCTATTTATCACTGAAGAGGCTAATTTTAAAATTAAAGGAGCCTTAATTGCAACCTTATCTAAATTTCATGGTTTTGCACGAGAATGCCCATATCGGCACTTATAAACTATGCATATGATATGCTCTTCAATAAAGCCTCCAATCCAATGACTCCATTGGATGATGTCTTAAGGAGGTGTTTCCATTGCACTATAGAAGGGAAGGCTAAGGAGTGGTTATACAATCTGCCAACTCATTTCTCTACTCTTACATGGGATCAATTGAAGTCAACATATTTAGAACAGTTCTTCTCAGCCTCTAAGATAACTCGGATGGAAAAGGAGGTTACAAACATTCTGTAATAGGATGGAGAGTTATTATATGAATATTGGACAAGATTTATCAACTTGTTAGCTCGAAGTCCACATCACAACTTGACAAAGGCTAATCTAGTATATATTTTCTTTGATGGTCTACTTCCTCACAATCAGGTGTCCTTGAATGCTGCAGCAAATAGATCTTTGAGAGATAAGATTCTACAAGCAAGTTGAAATTATTCTAGAAAATGGCTAATGAAGACTATAAGACTGAGGATTCCAGGAGAATGACCTCATCATCTTCGGGTAATTCAAAAGAGATTTTGGCATAAAAAGTAGGTTTGAGAAACCGAATGGAAAAGAGGATGAATTTAATTGAAAGAGAGCTATATTCCACAAAGCAAGTTCATGTAGTGGGGACCTCACAAGAACTAGTTACAGGATGTGAGTCATGCGATTCAATGATGCATGCTACATGTCATATCCTGATTTTTAGGCCTAAAAACCCAAGATGTAGCCTGAAAGAGGTAGGCTACCAGGCCCTATTAAGCAAAAGTTCTAGAAGTATACATATGATGTTCAGGGACTAAACTGCAAGTAAGAGAAAGTTCAGGGACTAAACTGCAAGTAAGAGAAAGTTCAGGGACTAAATTGTAAATAATGAAAGTCCCTAAGGGTATAATGGTTATTTTGAAGAAAGAGAGGGACTAAACTGAAAATTCTAAAAGTCCTAAAGCCAAAATGAAAGTAGATACAAGTTGTAGGCCATTAAGTGTAATTATGAAAAGTTGAGGGACTAAAGTGTAATTTTTAAAAGTTTCTAAGGGCAAAATTGTAATTATAGAAAGTTTAGTCAGAAAAGGCTTAGAACTGCCTAGAAGTATTTCAGTCTCAAAATTCATCAGTAGATAGAGGAAGTTATGCCGGTATTTATCTAATAATCTGAAATTTACCTAAAATTTTATTAGATCTTATAGGCCTTATATATAATTGAAAAGTTATAGGAAGGTGTGCCTAGTGACACCAGATGTGATGGATCTAATAGAACCCCGAAAGGAGTTCTGTATGAAAAGTTATTCCCATATTAGTGAATTTTAACGAAAGTTTGCCCATGATGATGCAAAGTGAGGCCCAAATCCATGATATCAGTTTATCGGTCAAATAGGCCAGTGTCCAGAGAAAGTGTGAAATGACGAAAATGCCCTTATGTTATGAAATAGTTAAAGAATGGGTGAAGGGTATTTTGGTCAATTGACTATGATTAGACAGTCAAGGAAGGTTATCTGGATAATTGACCAGGGTCAGGAAATATCTGGTAAAGTATGAAAAGACAGTAATGCCCCTAGAATTACTAAAGAGGAACCAAGGGCATTTTGGTAATTTGCTAAGAGATGTTTCTTAGAAATCGAGCCACTAGAGTGCTTGAGCTTGATTAGAGGCCAAGATAGCATTCCAAGGGTCAAAAAATGTGGCCCAATGATTATGTTAGGTTTAGGTGGCCTTAAAGTAGTAGTTTAATACTTTTTCATAAAGTAAAGTTACCCGGTTAAAGATAGAATTGGGAAAAGTGATTAGGTAAAGCTTTAAACCCATCTAGAACCATGAGGTGGCATGAAAGGTGTCCTCATGGGACCCACAAGGTGCCACATGGCATGAGTCTAGGGAAAGAAGAAAAAGCTAAAGACACGTGGCATGATCTCAGCCGTTTATTCTAGGAATAGACTCTGGAATTCTCTAGAAGCGTTGAGTCAGTTGGTAAGATGTCCCAAGGGCCCCACCATTATGCCACCTAAGCATGTGAGTTGTCCCTTGATGATGTCACTTTGATGGGTCATTAAAATGATGATATCATTGTGATGATGCAAACAAAGCTTCTTGAGAAAGCTAAGCTATCTGAGCCATTCATCATGATTCGATCTGAGCCGTCCACTCCACCTCCACTCAACTATAAATACCCCCACCCCCCTCAAGGTGATCACGTATAAAAGCAAGAAAGAGCAAGAGAAAAAAGATAAAGAGAGAACGAAAAAGAAAGAAAGGAAGGAAAAAGAAGGAGTTCTGTAAGAGCTAGGAGCAATCCAAGGAGCTTAAAGACTTGGCAAGCTTAGGAGTAAGTTAAGTAATTTATTCTAGTCCCTACCCTAACAAATTAGAGGATTGTTCTTATGAAGTTAATAGTTAGAATAGAGAAATATCTCTCTTGATAAGGTTAGTCCTGGATAAAAAGAAAGTTAGGGGATTGTCAGATTAAGGGTATTACCTCAAGTTAAACTTGAGATAAGTATAGCTATACTGGATAGAGTAATAATAAAGATATTATTATGCTATGTATAGGATATGACCTATTTAAAGAAGGAACCTCAGAGCAAAGGTTAAGGACTAAGGAAAGGCTACACGTGTCATATCCTAATTTTTAGGTCTAGAAGCCCAGTATGTATCCTAAAAAAGGTATCCTACTAGGCCCTATTGAGCAGAAGTCACAGAAGTATACATATGATGTTCATGGACTAAACTACAAATAAGTGAAAGTTCAAGGACTAAATTATAAATAGTGAAAGTCCCTGGGGCTATAATGGTCATTTTGGAAAAGAAAGGGATATTTCTTGGGAATTGAGCCACCAGAGTGCTTCAGCTTGATTAGAGGCTAAGATAGCATTCTAAGGGTCTAAAAACATAGCCCAAGAGGGATGTGGGCCCAAGTGGCATTAAAATATTAGTTTAGTATTTTTTCAATAAAGTAAAGTTACCCGGTCAATTATAGAACTGAGGAAAGTGATCAGATAAGGCTTTAGACTTATCTGGAACCATGAGGTGGCATAAAAGGTGTCCTCATGGGACCCATAAGTTGCCACATGTCATGAGTCTAGAAAAAGAAGAAAAAGCTAAAGACACGTGGCACAATCTTAACCATTCATTCCAGGAAAAGACTCTGGAATTCTCTGGAACTGCTGAGACAGCTGGTGAGGTGTCCTAAGGGTCCCACCATTACGCCACCTAGAATGTGAGGTTTCCTATGGATGATATCACTTTGATGAGTCATTGAGGATGATGATGTCATCGTGATGATGCAGGCAAAGCTTCTTGAATAAGCTAAGCGATCTGAGCCATTCATCACAATTCAATCTGGACCATCCATTCCACCTCCACTCAACTATAAATACCCCACTCCTCCACACTTCATTCCCATGGCAAAGCATGGAAAAACAAGAGAAAGAAGAGAGAAAGAAAGGAAGAGAAAGAAAGGAGGAGTTCTGGTGGAGTTAGGAGCAATCTAAGGAGCTTAGGGACTTGGCAAGCTTAGGAATAAGGTAAGTTATTCTAGTCCCTGCTCTAATAAATTAGAGGATTGTTCTTATGAAGTTAATAGTATAATAGAGAAATATCTCTCTTGATAAGGTTAGTTGTGGACATAATGAAAGTTAGGGGAATGTTAGATTAAGGGTATTACCTCAAGTTAAGAATGAGTTAAGTAAGCTATACTGGATAGAATAATAATGAAGATATTATCATGCTATATATAGGCTCTGACCTATGAAAAGAAGGAACCTTAGAGACAAGGCTAAGGCTAGAGGAGAGACTACTCGTCAGGTAGTAAATTTACCTACTTTTATGCTTATATTGCTTAGATATTTTATGTGATATTTGCTTGCTTTAATAATGTAAAGCATGTATGATTAAGTAATACTCTATTTCTTTTTATGCTACGGCCATATGTTATAATTAAGGGACATGGAAGTATGTAAGTTATCATTATACAATCATGATCATTAAGTGTACACATAATAACATCAATCATATAGTTGCATACATAGTATGGTTTCCGTTTGCTACTGAGATTTTCCCGGAAATCTCACCCCTTCCATATCAATCCCATTATAGCAGGTCTTCTCAAGATGAAGGAGATAAGGATGCATGAAGAGAAGTTAATTATTTAGAATGATTGATATGTGATTGATGTATGTATAAGTAGTTGCTGGAAATTGGCCACTATGAACAGTAGCTCGTGGAGAGGCTATGACCTTTGAGCTATAATTAAAAATAGTAAATGATTGAATAAATGTATGATATTTTACTAGTAAATAGTAGACATACCAAGATTCGATTTGATATATAGAATGTCTCATTTAGATGTCTACACATGGAGATATGATTTTTCAAAGTTGGGACCAGAAATGCTGGAATCAGTGGAAGGACGCTGGATAAACAGTAAAATTGGAACGTTGACTAACGTTGACTTGGTCAAGGTATGGTCAATGAGTTATTTTTTCCTGAAATAGAATTAAGTTAGATTTGTGTATAAATTTGAACCACTTCATTTTGATTTTTCTAGAATTAGTTATGATTTTTTGAAGTCAGATCACTTCTCTGGAATTTGCACAGTGAACAATACTCAATAGAGTAAAATTCCAGATTGTGTAATTTGACTTCAATGACCTTAGAAGTAGATCTAGATGCTACTGTTTGGTCCCTAAGATATAAGAAAAGAAGGATGGTACATCGCCAGTTAGTAAACTTATCCTAAACTTGTATACATTGAATGTTATGTTTGGTTGTGCTATGGCTTTATTGAATTTTCTTGCATATGTGCTTATGTTTGAAGCTCTGTTTCTATGATTACTTTGGCCAATTGTATTTCATATGTAACATGGAAGCATGCACATTACATAATGTTAACACTTTCACAAGCAAGCACCAGTATTTATATTAATGCATGCATTATTTAGTACTGCTTGCTACTGAGATTTCCCCAGAAATCTTATCCCCTTCCATGTAATCCTAATCCCACAGGTTTGTTAATGATGAAAGAGGATTGAATAAGTATGAAGAGAAACGGGGGATTGGATAGTACAAATGTTATGTAAAGTTGGGACCAAAATGCTGGAATCAAGGAAAAACGCTGGATGAACAGTAAAATTGGAGCATTGACTGACATTGACCTAGTCAAGGAGTGGTCAACAAGTTATTTTTCTCTCAAAGAGCATTAAGTTAGCTTTGTGTGGCAATTTGAACCACTTCATTTTGATTTTTCTAGAAGTAGTTATAATTTTTTGAAGTCAGGTCGCTCCTCTATAATTTATACAGTGAACAGTACTCGGTAGAGTAAAATGCTAGATTTAGCTAATGGACTTCCAAGGTCTTGTAAGTGGCTCCAAATGCTACTGAATGGTCCCTAAGATGTAAGAACAGAAGGATGTTAGACTACAAGTACATGTGACATATAGTATGAAGAAGTAGCAGCAATATACCAAGGGTGAGACAATCAATACCAGAAGAGAGACCCATACTTTAACACATACAACCCTGGTTGGAGAGACCACCCAAATTTTAAGTGGGGGAGTAAGGAAAATAGGCCAAACCAATTCCAAGGAGGTGGTGCTTCCTCAAGCAACTACCAAAATAATGCAAGGTCTATATTTTCAACTAACTCTAATGCTTTAGTGGCTTCAAGACCATATAAGACTTCTCAGTTGTTGAAGAGTATGGCTGTACAAATAAAAAATATGGATGGTAGAATGACTAATATAAAGAACAAGCTCAAGGAGAATGATGGTCAATTAACCTCCATAGCTTCATTTGTTCAATCGCGTAGCACTTATGCCCCTCTTTTGCTTAGAGTCTCTTAGAGCATCGTTAATCTCATTCTGATTACCACTGCCCACATATTCCTATATACACAATAACAAAAACAAACATAGTAAACAGAGAGAATGACTGACCACAGTGAAAGAAGTGTAAGCATTTATCAATGGAAAAAAGTGCAAGTATTTGTCGCAGAAAATTACAAAACTTAGATTAAAAGAACATGTAAAAGGTAATGCATGTACACGACAAAATAAGTGTCCAAAACATGTACACGGAAAAGTACAATGAGAGTGAGAACATAGAAGAACAACATACCATAGTGAAGCTGACGAAAACAACAGAGCACGATGAGTGGCGTAATGATAGACGATGTAAAAAATAAGACTGAATAAAACTTGAGAAATGAGAAATGAAGAGACGCGCTAAGGGACGGGCTTCAATAAAGTATTTTTATTAAGACTTTTTACACCAGTTAATATTTAAATATGGTGTAAAACTTATATTTTGAATATGAAATGACTAATATGTTTAATTCCAAAAGACTTTCTACATGTGATAACATATAAATTTGGTGTAAAAAAGGTGTTTTTCATATCACTTTTTACACTGGATAACATGTACAACCTGTGTAAAAAAGGTGACCTTAAGTTTTTCAGATCACTTTTTACACTGGATAACATGTACAACCGGTTTAAATATTAGAGTCACTTTTTACACTGGATAACCCATCACTTGTAAGTTACAACAAAACAATATATGAAATCAGAACAATATACTTGTGCTAGTATTACATCAAAACAATATATGCAGTCACATGCAAATCAATTAAAATCCACTTCTTCATTCAATTTTGGTAAACCTACTGAAAAAGAAGGGATCTCGCAAATTGAATCATCATCGTTAACAACCCTTTTTCCTTGGAGAGTGACAGACCATCTTTTATTTGACAGATCAGTGATATAGGACACTTGCTTTGCTTGGTCTGCCATAATGAAAGGCTAATTCTCAAAACTTATACTATTAAATCAACCAGTATAAATCCTAACCGATTCACCATAACACCGTTATTTACATTAGCCCACTTGCATTTGAACAAGGGAACTGTGAATTTGGTCTAGTCTAATTCCTAAATCTCTTTAACAATGCCATAATAAGGGATGTCTGCTAATTTAGGATTGTTATCTTTTGAACTAAAGAAGTGCATAGCTTCAGCCAATAATATAACACCACTATTTTGCACACTACTTTTATCATCTAGAAACTTCATATAAAAGGAATACCCATTGATATCAAATAAACTCCAACATATCACATTAAATTCAGGACCATATGCCAACCATTTGACGAAATCAGATACGCAATCATCATTTTTAACCTTTTGTTTGAACTAATATGAAAAAGATTTGTTGTGTTCTATAATAAACTTTTTCTCCGTCATTCTATTATTTTGTTTTCGGATAGCTCTTTATGAACACTTATATAGTTTTAAACTTCATCAATGTTATTCAAGATGTGTAAGTGTATTTGCTGTAATTCTTTATAATCAACACTCTTTACTGACATTCCATGTTGACCCCTTATTTGGCACGAGTTTAGCGAGACTGGTAAGTTTTACTTTAGACAGGTAGTATTGACAAAAATACATAGCTTCTTCATAAACATATTTTTCAACAATGGATGCCTCGGGCCGATTTGGATTCTTCATATACCCTTTAAGGATTTTCATGTATCTTTCAAGTGAGTACATCCATTGTAAGTATACAGGGCCACACAGTTTTATATCTCGCACTAGATGAACGATGAGATGTACTATACTGTCAAAAAAGCCTAGAAGAAATAGTTTTTCAAGTTGACAAAAAATAACATAACCCTCCTACTCCAATTCATCCAACTTTTTAGTCTCAAAGACTTTGCCACATATAGCATTGAAAAGGAAGCAAAGTTGGGTTACAATGTGTCTCAAATCATCTTGAAGGATTCCTCGACCAACTACTGGGAGTAATTATTGCATCAAGATATGACAATCATGAGACTTTTGGCCTACTAATTTCAAATCTTTCATTGACACAATTTTCTTAAGATTATATGAGTACCCAGAGGGAACTTTGATTCCTTGTAAACATTCACAAATACTTCTTCTCTCATCCTTGGACAAAATATTAATCTCTTCAACACAATAACTCCCATTACCATCTGACCTTAGATGTAAATCCTCACGTATTCCTATTTCTTACAAATCTAATATTGCCTTTAAAGCATCTTTAGAACTACCATGTAGGTTCAGAAGTGTTCCAACAATGTTGTCACACACATTTTTCTCCTTATGCATGATACCAATACGGAAGTTCAAAGAAGACATATCTTTTCTTCCATATATTTTTCTCACTTCTATTAGTAGTCTTACCAAAAGTAATGTTGATGTCTTTCACCTTTTCATAAACTTGTTCTCCAGTCAATGACTCTGGAGCATTTTGAAATTCTTGGCTATAAATTTTTTTTCTTCAGTTGACAGTGTGGGTGGCCTTGTCTTAGAAATCTCCTATAACCTAGGTAGACTGTATTTCTTCCAGGACAAAGTTGATAGTAGCAAGTCCCTTCCTCACAAATCGGACATGCTTTATGGCCTTTAACACTATACCCTAACAAATTTCTGTATGCAAGAAAGTCATTAATTGTATAAAAGATCATGGCCCGCATATTGAATACCTCCTTCTTAATAGCATCAAAAATATCTACACCTTCCCATAGCTTCTTCAAATCTTCAATCAAGGGCATTGGGTAAATGTCTATGTCATTTCCCCGTTGTTTCAGTCCTGAGATCAACATAGACAAAATTACATACTTGTGTCTCATACATAACAAGGGAGATAGGTTATAAACCACTAAGAAGACGGACCATGAACTATGTATACTACTAAGGCTACCCAAGCCTTAGGTTAATAAGTCGTCAATCTTCTTCCATTGCAAAGAATTAGCCGAATGACGAAGCTTTTCATCACAAATCCTTTCAGTTGCATGCCATAACATTTTTTTTGCATCATCTTCATTAGCAAAATGCTGCTTAAACCTTGGTATAATTGGAAGATACCGTAACACCTTTGCAGGAGACTTGTTTGATATGTACCTTCGTGTCTTACATATTGGACATGTCTCCTCATTTTCAAAATCTTTCCTGTACAATATACAATCATTTGGGCATGCATAAATCTTTTTATACTGCATGTCTAAAGGACATATTATTTTCTTAGCATCATAGTAGCATTTGGGTAACACATTTTCTCCTAGAAACATGTCTTGCAATAACTCAAACAATTATAAAAAACCTCTATCACTCTACCCTTGCCGTGCTTTCACACTTACTAATCTCATCACCCATTCAACAGGTTGTATTTTTTGCACCCTGGGTTAGAGGTTTTTCTACATTATTGCACATATTACCATATGCATGTGACTGCATAAAAGCATCTTCTACATTATCAAGAATCATGTCCTCTACCCGTTTATCAGTATCCATGTTATCATCAAAAGTATGTTCCAACTGTTCAGATGCACTTGACCTTTTCCACATTTTAACCATGCCATACCCATAATGTGTAACTCTTGCAAAACACCTCAAAAATTAGATGAGTGTACATATCTTCAGAACTTTGTTTTCTCTCATTCAAATAACTCACACAAGGACAATATAACCTTCCAGTGTCATCATCACCGTCTTGTTTAGCAAACTCCAAAAACTCCTTCACCCCCTCAGCATACTCAACACTTGTTTATTTAGCATTTATCCAACTACGATCCATATTTATGGAAGACTAAAAACTAGGAAAATAGAAAACAAGAAAACCAGCTTACAGCTAATTATAGGAGAGAATATACCACACACAAGTGGAAGAACTCACCAAATGAAATAAGTAAATGACAGCAATGAATCTAGCACAAATAACAGTAAAAGCTACTGCCAGTAGTGCATAAATCTTCAGTTCTCAAGATAAGGAGTTCAAAACAAAACTCACCAGATGTGAAAGGTCGAGAAGACTTAAACGCACAAACAAGAGAAAAATGACAGATGGGAGGTACAAAGGGGCTTTTGATTAAATTAAAGTGTATTTTGTAAGCAAATCTACACAAGATAAAATCCAACACCAGTGTAGACATAACTTTTTTCTATACTGGATATTATATTATACACAGATCAATTTTACACTGGTATAAAATAATATAAATTGAATAACTCTACATCAGATGAAGTGGAATACAGATGTAGAAATAACTTATTCTTAACGAGTCATTATATTCTACACCTGACATTAACATGTCCTATTTCAATCTGTTACAGTTTTTTGTTTTTGAAAAATAAACGAACAACATGTTATCATAATAAGAAACTTCATTGATTCAGCTTTACTAATAACTTTACATCAAAAGTATGAAATTTTCAAAACAATTTCTATCAGAATCTCTTTTTATCATTAAGTACAAAAAAATAGGAGGGGAAGATAAAGGTTGCATACTCCTCATCAGACTCAGAGGTCTGGGATTCATCAGAGTTGGTAGGATCAACAGGATTATACAAGCTATTATTCTATTGATGACGACAAACTTCAGAGCAAAAAAACTCTAAAATTGACTTTCATTCTATTATATTTCTAAGCTCGTTCTTCCACTGAGTCCTCTAGGGCATTGAAGCGCATGATGAGTTCCTTAAGGCACTCCATTAGAATGACAACCAAGGGAGGAGGAGAAGGAACTATAGTATAAGGATCAGGATGTTTGTCTTCAAAATCATCTCTGTTTCTTTTGTGCAGTAGAGAAGGAGGTGTGTGAGAGGAAGAAGCTATTAGAGCATTTAGATAGAAGAAAATAAAATAAAATAGAGATAAAGTGATAAGACAAAAAGTACTGATCATAAGAATGCATACATATGGTTGAGGAATAAAAACGATTTCAGAAAAGAATATCGCGTAATGCAATTGGACTTCTATCATAATAAGTACAAATATTGGGAACTGAAGAAGTGAAATGAATGGCCTAAGAAGGTACATAGAAAAGAAGCAGGAAAGCATAGACAGGAAACTAAAGAGTCATAATAGAAAGTATATTTAACAATGGTTATATATATTTTACACCGATTCAATGTAAATCTGATATAAATATTTCATCTTATTTATAAAAATGCCACTAGTCATTTGTTTTAAAGCTTCTCCGCAAGGTCTGAAGAAGTTAAAGAAAAGAAGCGGGAAAGCATAGATATGAAACTGAAGAGTCAAAATATTACATAGCTAATCTACACTTATTGATATTAGTATTCGGCATAGTAATTATATTTTACACCAGTTACATGTGCATCTGGTCTTTGTTCTTTTTAAGTATTCTTTTTGCATAGAAGAACACAACCGTTGTTGCAAAAACCTGGATTTTAGTAGTAGGCGACATCCCCTCTTAGTTTTGAGTAGGTGCAGGGGGAAGAGAGACCATAAGAATGATTCATTTTGATCGACGAGCTTTTTTCAGCCCAAAAACTAAGAATCAATGGAATGTCTGTTTATCCATGGAGTAGTAGTTGAAGAATATATTCATTATTGTTGACATATGCATTTTAACTTTTTGCTCTTTGATCAACCTCTTTGTTTGATCTTAGTTCAATCTACAGATAATCTTGAAATACGCTTCATAAGTGATATATCAAACGTTTAAGTATATAGCAATTGATTCCAAATGATTTAAACTGAAGAATCAAATTTTGTCAAAGATTGGGTTTTAAAAATTAGATGAATTTATCAAAGTGTTTATTGAAAAGATACCTTATCAAAAAAGACTTCAATAAATATCCTTATCGAAAAGTTCTTCAAAAAACATCCTTCTTTTAAAACAGC
Organism: Leucaena leucocephala; assembly: GCA_037074615.1. Taxonomy (NCBI): domain Eukaryota; kingdom Viridiplantae; phylum Streptophyta; class Magnoliopsida; order Fabales; family Fabaceae; genus Leucaena; species Leucaena leucocephala. Next base: position 8,404,793 of record CM073570.1, on the reverse strand, counting down.
TTTCAAACCTGTCAACATATTTCAAAATATTTCACAATACCCAATTTATCGAAGTGTTCTTTGATAAATGGGTTTATCGAATAGGTTATCAATAAATGCCTGAAGAACATTCTTTCAAACTCTTAAACAAACTTTCAAACATTCTTTGATCTTTAAACCATATAATATATTTGAAATCAGGAATTTATAAGATCATTTAGGAAATCAAAACAAGTCATAAGATCATTAAAATCATTCAAAGAATCATTCGTTAAATCCTTTTTAAATTCAAAAACAGAAACTGAATTTTCTTCTCATTTGTTGAAGTGCTTATTGAAAATGGTTCTTATAAAAAATGACTTTGATAAATGGCCTAATCAAATAGCTATTCGATAAATATTATAATTTTATATTTTAGAATATTCAATTTATTGAAATATTTTTTGATAAATTAGTTTATCGAATAGCTTATTGATAAGAACTAAAAGAGTAATGTCAGACTTTCTTCTTTCATGTTTAATCTTTCTTCTTTTTGCAAGATTTCTTAAAACTAAAAACAACTTTTTGATGAAAGACAATGAATAGCATAAATATGAAAACTTAAGAGAATAAATTATCATTAAAATAGTTTATCAAATCAACACTTCAAAGAATAGGATAAAACTAAAAACAACTTTTTGACGAAAGACAATGAACTGAAAACAACTTTTCGATGAAAGACAGTGAACAAACTTTTAATCTTTCTTTCTCTAATTTTATAAGATTTGTAAACCAAGTTTCCAAAAATCATTTGAGAAGAAAGCTATCTACCAAAAGCAAGTAGAAAGTTATATGCAAAATAATTTATTAGTTCAGTGCTTTTGCTAAAACAAAAATTTTCTCTACTTATCGAAGTGTTTCTCCAACTAAGTCTTTGTTATACTTATCTAAGGCTTCTTGGACAAATACTCTTATTGAATAAGTGTTTGAAAAATTATAGTTCTAAAACATGACTTAGATTTTTTCATAAGCTAAGTTTGTGGAAATTTGAAGGATTGAAAGTAGAGGGAAAAAGCTTTAAAATATTGTTAATCCTTGACTAAATAAGAATACAAATAGACCTTTATATAGGCAAAAATATAAACTAATAAGGTAAATTAAAATCTATCATAATTCTAATATCTCAGATTTATTCTTCTAAGATATGATAATTTAATATCCAAATCTGATCCTAAATAATATCTAAACTTAAATTTAGATAATTAATTAAATAACTAACAAAATATAATATTAATTAATTAATAATTAATTCTAAACTATAACATCTCAACACTCCCCCTCAAGCTGGATCTACAGCTTAAATACTTGTGTTTCTTAACACTCACCCTTAAGCTGGGAGATAGCTTGGATGTGAGCAGCATCATTATAGAAGAACCATAAATTTGAATCCTTAAACCAATAGTAACTACTGAACTGAAGTTGATTGGATCTTGAATTTGGATATTAACACAAAGTTGTAAACTTGACAAAGAACTTCCATATTGGAGGCTTAACAAGAATACTGACAAGAGAGGAACTTGATGAAGAATTACATGTACTAATCCCATAACCTATGAGATTTTATGGAAAGAAACCCAACTTATCATCTTCCATCATATGTATTATTCAAGAGCAACATGCTCATACAATAATAGTAACCCACTTGGGTTTACACACTAATCTAATCTCACTTGAAGGAGATGAACTAATCCTATAACCTATGAGATTTTGTGGGAAGAGACCCAAGTTACCCTCTTCCATTGTACACTACTTGGGTTTACACACTAACCTAACATCACTTGAGATAAATAAACTAATCCCATAACATATGAGATTTTGTGGGAAGAGACCCAAATTATCATCTTCCATTGTAACCCACTTGGGTTTATACACTAATCTAACCTCACTTGAGGTAGATAAACTAATCTCAAACCTATGAGATTTTGTGGGAAGAAACTCAAGTTACCCTCTTTCATTGTAACCCACTTGGGTTTACACACTAATCTAACCTCACTTGAGGTAGATAAACTAATCCCATAACCTATGAGATTTTCTGGGAAGAGATCCAAGTTATCCTCTTCCATCATATGTAATTAATCTTCACTTTAAGGTGTGCCTTCTCTTCAGGCTTGACCTTTTTCTTCTTCTTCTTCATCATCAAGGCCTTAACCAAGATTTAATACTCCTGCTCTGATACCATGTGGAAATTTGAAGGATCGAAAATAGAGGGAAAAATCTTCAAAATATTATTAATCCTTGATTAAATAAGAATACAAATAGGGATTTATATAAGTAAAAATATAAACTAATAAGCTAAATCTAAAATCTATCATAATCCTAATATCTCAAATTTATTCTTCTAAGATATGATAATTTAATATTCAAATCTGATCCTAAATAATATCTAGATTTAAATTTAGATAATTAATTAAATAACTAATAAAATATAATATTAATTAATTAATAATTAATTCTAAACTACAACATCTCAACACTTCCTCTCAAGCTGGATCTATAGCTTAAATACTTGTGCTTCTCAACAAAGTTCATATTAATTTATTAAAGTCTTTATCGATAAGAATCTTTATCGAATAAGTCATCTATAAATGCTTTTTAAAAATCAGATTTCCTTCACAAAATTCTTTCACCTTTATCGAATAGCTTATCGATCAAATACCTTATTGATAAATATTCGTATCAGATTCAATGAAGTTTAAAAACTCTTTTTCATACTTTTATAAAATATGATCATCAAAACATTAGAGTATAACAAAACAAAGAGATAGTGGGTGGTAAGATTCAATAAATGCATTTTTCTTATATTTCTTTTTATTCCTTATTATAAGTGTTTTTAACATTTTTCATGCACTTTTAAGAAAAAGGTTGTTACAACCTTAAATTTATTAAAAGAATCTAAAGGAAGTTGATTCTCTCTATTCGTTGGTAGTTTCATGCTTGGTTGCTTCTCAATTCTATCTTTCTTCTCGTCGCTGGTATGACCATCTTCTCTGGGTCTTTTTGTGTGGAATTTTGTTCTTTGGGTTACTACTCAGGCAGGTTTGGAGGCGTGTCAGTCGAAGCATGTATATCTCCCGATATGTGGTTCGCAACACCTTAGCTATTGTACTTGTCACTACTTGTTTCTACGTGTTTTATCTCGATCCTTCATCCATGCTACGAAGCTATAGGCTCTGGTTAATATCCACTGGACCTATGTGGTCGGGTAATGGTGATTCAACAATATCGAAACTATATTCTAATTCACTTTCACTTTATTCTTCAGCAAGGTACATGGCTCCTGCAAGGTATTGTTTGTACAGTTTTCAAGTGGTCTTCTGAAATACCTTTGCCTCATCGTCGCATCTTGATGGCTAGATTATGGGTCACCATGAAAGGATCGTCGGTTGAATATTATTCATCTTAAGTGGCTAATTTAATTTCCAGTTACTTTGGATCTCTGGTGGATATAGATCTTTCAAGTGATTATTCATGCTCTAGTTTTCGCACTCTAGTTGCCTTTCCACTTCACCGGAGGTTGGCTCACATTCTAATTTTCAGGTTGTCGTCCAGGGAGAGATTGAACCTAGTCTTCCATAAGGAGCATGTAGGTCAGTTATGTTGGCATATTCTTCATTATAGCAGCAGACCGAAGTTGGATGAATACTCTTATTGGGATAAAACTACTATGTTATTCGAATATTGTTTCGTTAAACTGTTATTCTCAGGATATTCTCAGTCCTATACGGATGATATGTTCAAGCGAATCGTTTCTTATTATTCTCGGATAAAGAGTACTTAACTTGCGTTATATTGTGTTACAATTTTATTTGAATACTACTATCCTATATTCTGATTGAATACTTTTGAGCTGGTATTTTCAGCATTATTCCAATAGTGGTTTAAGATAGAGTTATTTCTCCATTTATCTATTCGGATAATTGATTCATTATTCAAATCAAAGTTACAAATTTCAGTTCTAAGTTCTTAATCGTTGTGTTTGCATATATAAATCAAGATGAACTCTATCAAAACATGTTAAGCACTAACAAATTATATTTTATTATATGATAACATGTTTTGCATATGCTTCTATTAAAGAATGAGCCTCAATGGATAAAAGACGCCAAGTTTACTTTTATTTTTTATTTTTATTTTTATGTTTATAAGAGAAGGGATAAACTGGAACTAACGTCTAGGATTTACACAGTGCAAGAGGTCGGCCATATTCGCCTATACGAGTTTCTTCACGTTGTCTGATGGAGAAGAGAAGACCCGTAGGTCAGGTGCCATATCCCAAGCTTCAGCAGCCATGGTGTCAGCAACTATGTTCGCACCACGATCACAATGAAACAGCTCCACATCCCACTCCCTCTCAATCACTTTCTTATGGACTCTAATATTTTGATGATGACAAATAATTTTCAGAACCTATTTTAATTTAGATTATTTTTTGATAAGTTTATCGATAAGCACTTCGATAAATGAGAAACAAAATTATAAAGAAAAATTGATTTCTGAAAGACATTTTTTGAAGCCTTATTCGATAAAATTACTTATCGATAAAGGTTTTGATAAATAAATACAAACTTAGTTTAAGAAAAGTTCGAGTCACTGTTCTTAAACTATAATTTGTTAAAAATTTATTCGATAAGGTTGTTTATTAGAGAAGCCTTCGATAAATAAGATAATGACTCAATTTGTGAAATCAATTGGTATAAAAGATTTTATCAAAATATTAATCGATAAATGTATTTATCGATAAAAATTTAAATAAATATAGTTATCAGTAAACTTTATAAAAACTTGTTTTTTCAAATACATTTATTAAAGCATTGATCCATAAATGAAATTGTTGATAAAGTATTCGATAAATAACTTATCAATGTATTATTCGATAAAGGAATTTATCAAATAATACTATGACAAATAGAGAAAATTTCGTTTTAGAGAGACACTAAAGCATTGATTTTTAATGATAAGATTAAGTGTTGAATTTGAAAGTCTGAGTTTATTCTTCAAACATTTATTAATAAGTTATTCAATAAATCTATTTTTTTAATAACACTTCAATAAATTAGATATTATCAAAATTGAAAGAACATATGATATTTTTCGAAGAGACTATTTATCGATAAGAAATAAAATTGTTTCAATGTAAATGTTTTGAAACTTATCAAATTGCTTTTCAATAAGATATCTTTTCCATAAACACTTTGTTAAATTGAATTGATATCTAAAAAGATTTTCAAACTAGACTTTAATAAAATCAGAAGCGATTAATCTCAATAAATGCCCATTCATTATTATATGATTAAACTCTTTGTATAGCTTCCTAGTATATTTTCAAACAAAGAGCACATCAAGAAATGGAGTTGCGGAGGAAAGCAAAATCTGTCAGAAAGAGCATTTAGTGCAACTAATAACTGTCATCAACAATCAATGGTGTTGTCTCTTCAATGGCTTCATTCAAAATGTGTCTAATGGATTCATAAAGATCCCAAGCTACAAATAGAAGACAAATTGAACACCGGAGTTGAGAAGTTCAGCTACCACGATCAAACACATTTATTCAAGCTTTTATTCTCACTGTCTTATATACTTTGCTTTACTCTATTTCACATTCTCTGAATAGAGGAATTTTTGTACGAGAGAATTTTTGAATTCTTATGTACTTCAGGTTTAGCACAATCTCTCTAGTCAAGAGAGCTTTGCAAAACTTTATTCATTTTCTGATATACTCAAGAGTAGGAGGTCTCTTGAGTAGGTTATCACCTTACAAATTGTAAGGGGGAATGAGAGAGAAACTCACTGGTTCTACCAAGACACCAATAGCCCAGCTAATCTTAGAGAAATAGTGAAACACTTAGAGAAAATCTAAGGGCTAGACCTAGGCCAAGTGGTTGGCTTGAACATATAAATTAGCTATGCAATCTTCTCCCTTCATCTCCTTTCGATGAAATTGTTCTTGTCTATTCAATTTCATGAAGTTTTAAATTTTTAAATATTACCTAATTCACCCTTTCTTTGTAACTGCCAAAACTAACACTCTGCTCGTTGACAAGGACCACATAATCCGGATGCTCACATAGTATCTCTGACTAGATGCAACGTAGTAAATCACTGCAATCAGTTTCCACAATTAATTTTTTTCAGATTCATATCCCAGGCTAGCTTTAACGGCCAAAGAACCTCCAGGCTTCTGTTGTAATGACCGAACCATGACCAACCTTGTACATAAAGCCACGTAAGAAGTTTCCATACTCATTGTGCAGCAAACCGCCACATGTACATAATCCCATTGCCAGGTTCTTCGAGCCATCCACATTGATCTTTACTTTACCGTTGGGAGGAGGGGACCAACCAACACGTATGGGAACGTTAGGCTGCAACTTCAAGAGATCCAGATTTCCCCAAGATAAACATGCTCGAGTTCGAGCAAAGTATTGACTCCTTCCTCCATGAATTATTCTTAAATATTTTGTCATTTTGACGCAGCCAAATGAACCTGCCAAGAAACGCGAATAACAGTCTAAATTCATAACCTCCAACCATCATGCTGAGATAAACACCATTTTATCCAGTCAACAGGGTCCAGAAAAGTGTAAAAGCATCCCCATCGTTCACCTGTTACAAGTGACTCCGAAATGTCTAACATGGACGCAATCTCTCAAAGTGTGAATGAGAGTTTCGTTGTCCTCATTGCATATTTCACATAAAACTCTGTCATGTAAAACACGTCGGTATCTTGCCATTTTGGTAAGTAAGCGATCATGAAAACAGAGACTCAAGAAAAGACGGCAGCGCTGGGGAACGCTTAATTTCCAAATAGATTTCCATAGGCTTCTGTTCTACGAGGAGTTCTGTTCTGAAAGATGTTCATAAGCTAATTTGATCGAAAAGATGCCATTTGAGGACCATAGCCACGCTGGCATATCGTCTCCACCATATACATTGACATGCACTTGCGGATCGCCTCTAAGATATGTGTGGAGAGAAAACTACAAAATTTCTGCCAGTGCATGTCAATGTATATGGTGGAGACGATATGCCAGCGTGGCTATGGTCCTCAAATGCGCCATTCCGGGTAGTCCAACGGAATTTCCCAGAAGGCGAAATCCTCAAGTTTGCCAAGATGTGGAACCCAAACATCCTTCCAAAATAGTGGGTTGTGTATTAGACACTTTCCACGCAATAGCATCCAAGACCTGATCCCACACAGACCGAATGCCCTTGCACATACTAGATTCACATCTTCTCCATTCCACTGACGGGATAACGTCATCACCCAACTTATATTTTTCATGTAGGAAATGCACCCCAAGCAATTCTTTACGAGCAATTAGGGACCAAACGAGTTTCACCAGGAAAGCTTTATTTTAACAAGAAGCATGACATGGGCCAAGACCACTCTGCTCCTTACGTCAACAAACGTTAGTTCAAGAGACCAGATGGACTTTACGAGACGAAGTATTACTACCCAAAAGAAATTTCCTGCACTTTTTGTCAGTTTCTTGACAGGTGGCATTGGGGAGAGGGACCGTCAGTATGGCACAAGACGGCAAGGCAGAAACCATAAATGACACCAACGTATGTCTCACTCCAACAGAGAGTGTATTCGCCTTACAACTAGTAACCTGGCGTCCATTTTATCAAGAATAAAATTGTAAGTATCTTTTGAAATCCTCTTATGAAGAATCGGCATCTCCAGGTACTTGCCTAAATCAGAGGAGGAAGCAAAGTTCAAGAATCATTGTTCTCTCTACATCTATTATGATTCACATACTTCGATAAGAAAATTCAGGATTTTGCAGCATTAACTTTCTGACCAGATATTTCACAAAAATCATCAAGAATAACCTTCACCACACCTGCTTGTTCCATATCTGCTTCAGCAAATAAAATGCGGTCATCAGCGAAAAAACAAGTGAGGTAGATGTACCTCGTTTGCTCAATTTAAAAGGACACCAATCACCATCATTAACAGCACTTTCGATAAGATGACCCAATCTCTCAATGACGAGAACAAAAAAATAAGGAGAAATAGGATCTCCTTGGCTCAGCCCAGATTGATAATTGCATATTTTATAATCAAATAGGTGTAGATTCTAAGATATATTAGATCAAATCTATCATTATTTTATATCTATTTAATTTATTTTCTATATTTCCTCATAAATCTGATTATAAGAATAAAAAGTAATCTTTTTGTCAAAATCTATTCATATCCCTTCTTATTTTGCAGATAATATATAATCCTGGAAAAGATATTGAAGACATAGGATCTTTAAGCGTAATTTCTCAAAAGCCCAAAGAATGCACAGATACAGCATGACGAGTAGGGATGAAGAATTATATTGGGGATCTGATCGTACTTTCTTGTGAAAAATGAGAGACTTGCATGTGGTATTTAACTGTAATTTTCTTCGATTCCAAAAGATGCAATCAGATCCACGATTTTGCGCAAATATATTCCAAAAGATGCAATCAAATATTCCTACGTGAAGAAGGAAGAGAGTGGTGCCTTCAATTATAAATAGAGGCTCAAGAGATCACTTTAGAGGCATCCAATCATTTCTCATAATTCTTTAAGAGAACGAAATTTTAGAGTTCCTTAATCTCTTCAATTATGTTCCTTGTGATTCCTTTATTATATTTGGGGATTCTAGAACAATATTATTTATGGTTTATGTTATTATGAGTTTATAAATTCCCTAGTTGGGGTAGGGATGTAGCTCAACTAGAAAACTAGTTTCTATTATTTTGTTTTGACTCTTTTTATGGATCTTTCATGAATATATTTTATTTCTTTTTATTACATCTATTTCTCTTGTTCTTCATGTGGATTTTATGATTGACCACCATATAATATAATTTATGGGTAATCTTGATGGACTAGGAGGTGAAGAGAGAACACATATCTAGAGGAATAGACATAAATATTTATGGTGATTTATAACTATAGCTTCGTAGTTTAATTAGTTGTTTGGGTATTGTGGGAACAAATTTAACTCTAATTAAATAAGGACTAATAATTCAGGAGAATATTAGGATACTGGAAAAATAGTTGTCACCATAATTAGTTAAAGAGTTAATTAGGTGAATCCTGAACCCCAACACTTTAAGATAGGTGGGAATTTCTACTAAGGCTTCTATAAAAGAGACTTTAATGTGAATCTTCCTTAACATGTTAAGGAACTTCTAGAAGCATGAATCTGGATCTTTCTTTTGAAGACATTTAGGATATGGGATAAGAGGTATATAAGGTTTGATTTCAGATGGAGAAGGAACACTCATGTGAATCACCCTATTTAGTTTTAGGTATCTCAATTACCTCATCATCTCCTTTGTAATTCTGATCACTTACGTCTTTAGAAGTCCTTTTAGTCCCATCGTCAGCTTCCTGAAGTTCTTTACCACTCCATCAGGTGATGATTCCCATGACTTGCTCCTTTGGATTAACTTCAATGTTGGTAGGAAATTTGTTTTGACCGTGTCCATTATAGAATTCCAATAAAAGTATATGTGGGAATTAATAATGGGGGCATTGGCTAATGACACTACAAGAAAAATATTTTTCCCAATGCTAATTCACTATGGTTAAATAAATTTCATTTCAAAATGCTTTTCACGAAAAAACAGTCGTGAAAAATACTTTTAACAGTAAAAGTTGTCCAACCAAGCTTAAAAAACTCAGTTTGACTTACTTGTCACATCGGTTTTAATAAAATTGTCCTGATAAATTTTGGTTAGACTTTTAATGGCGGTTTTGCATAAAATCACAGTTAAAAGTACCCCAAAAATTCAAAAACTCTTACCCAATTATAGTTTCAGTTTCACTTTTTTACGTCATTTGTACTCTCATTTCTCTGCCACACAATGACAGACTTGCACGAATGTTATTTTCTAGTATTGGTTCCTATTTATTTCCTTTCTACCCTATTTGTCCTATTTGATAGATTTGGTTCCTAATTGGGATTGTTTATATTTTAAGGAATAATGGATAGTTAATAGTAATGGTATGTACAAGTAGATAAAACATTTAGATTTGTTTAAGTCGATGTTCAGAGAGTTGGATACTTAAATAACTCATTCATCTTAGCAAGTCAAGCAATTGAAGTGTTTTATGTCACTAATTCAACAAATAAATATCTTTCCATTGTGCTCCAAAGTAATGTTGGAAAGTATGTTTTGATGATGCCAAATAGCAAAAAGTTTTCAGTAATGCTAAAATGGCAAGATTGTTTAAAAGTCAATATTATTTTAAAGATACTAAAAGATATTTTAGTTTGATGTTGTCAAGATGATCTATGCCAAAGTTTGATTGAATTGATAATGTTTTGAAAATCAATTTTGTTAGATTTCTTTATGTGATCAAACATTGCCAAACATACAATAAAAGTGTTTTGGTGCTTAATGTAAGTTAATCGATTAATGATAATTAATCGATTAGTTGTTCGATTAATAAAAAGGCAGCATTCTATTTTACAAAAGAAAATAAATTAATTGAATTAGTTAATCGATGAATGAGTGATCATTAATCGATTAAGTTTTCGATTAGTGTCGAGAGCTTGAAGTAAGTTAATGAGCCAATTAATCGATTGGTTAATCGATTAATCTTTTAAGAACATATTTTCTATTTAATAAAGATTTTTCTATTAATCCATTGGCTAATCGATTAATTTGTATTAATCTGTTAACTGTTCGATTAATCAGTGAAGTATCAATTTTTGTGAAATTCAAATATACACTAATTAATCGATTGGTTAGTCGATTAATTTACATTAACAGATTAACTGTTTGATTAACCTGTATTAAAATATTTTCTTATTCAATTCTTCCAGACACATTAAACGATTAAACATTCAATTAACTTATATTAATTGATTAGTTGTTCGATTAATTTGATATATTTTAAGAAATTTTCTCTATTTATGTTGAAACTGACTAAATCTCTCTTTGAGCCATATTTATTTGATTCAAACCTAAAATATACATATTTGTCTCTACATTCTTCATTATATATCTTTTGAAAAACTTATTACATTATATATGGTTGAAAATTCTTATCAATGTGATGCTCTGTGTTCTATTTCTCTCATTAATTGAATCATTGATCGCATTAATGATAATTAATCGATTAATTAATAGATTAATACAATATATTTTAGAAAAGTCATCTGATTAGAACTTGATCTTTATAATATAAAGGAACTATGAAGAAAGCATTGGAAGAAGAAGGAAATCAAGTTCAAGAATTAAGAAATTTATCAAACTATTAATTGACAAAATAAAGGAGTGAAGGAATAGCAAAAGGAGAAGATGATGATCAATGAAACAATTCAAAAACACCATTTTTGCTGAATTAATCCATTAACTAATAGATTAATTCTTCATTTTTTAGTACGCTATTATGCTCTACTTGGACATGGGTTGAGTATTTTGCCATATCTCAATATATACTTATCCGATTGAGGTAATACTTAATTCATATAAAACTAGACTCAAAATATGGTTCAATGCCACCAATTTTATCACCAAAGAGTCTCATATGATGGATATATACCGTTTGCAATATGGAACATAGGATCAACACTTTGGCTATGACCTCTACTCACTAAATTAATCATATCTTTCTGTATACAAGGAATTTTGGAGTCCAACTTGATTCATTGGAAAGTAGACACAAAGAGATTTCTTGGGATATGTTATTTGCTCTATTTTTAGTTAAATAGAGGAAGTTATGAAAATTGAAAGAATACTATTGTTCCTATACTCATAGATAATTAGAAGATGGAAGAACATCAATTGCTGAATGATTATTACCATAACTTCTCTTGATTGTGTCAAACTTCATTTAAGGTATCTAAATACATTATTAGAATGAGATTAGATAAAGATTAAAGCCAATGTACTATCAACGATAAAAAGACACTTTATGTCAGAAACTTCAACGGTTAGTTTCAACAATCACATTCTCAACGAAAGAAGAAAAACTCAATTGAGAAAGAGATTATACTCAACAGTCAAATACTCAACTTCATCTATAAATAATAGAGCATTCAAGAAGATGAAAGATGAGCTATGAATGCATCATCATAATGCGAAAAATATTATCAGACTGAGAAAGCCTTTGATATGACACAAATTGTGTGTGATTTTTATAACATTTTGAGGGTTTTGTAACAACTTTCCCATTTATTTTATGCCTGCAATTGTGTTTTTGTAGTAATACATAGTTGTGCTTGACAATATGCTAATTTAAGGGTAAAATGGTAAATTTACTCCTTCAAACTGCATATATTTATTCTTTAGTAACTGGTTGAACTTTTATAATGCGCTTTGATGTTGAATTGTAGTTATTTTGAAGGACAACCAATGATTTACATTAGCAGAAAAGAGATCATAAGACAAAGAGAACCAAATCAAGGATGGCAGCCTCTATGCACTTCCGTCGTGACCAAAGTGTCCACAGGTTGCGACCTCACTTCTCTTGGGAAGTTCTCCTGCATTCACAGGTCGTGACCAGAAATAGGATCTGGTTGTGACCAAAGAAGGAAATCAGTGAAGTTTTTCATTTTTTTATTTGGTCACTCTGGCTTTAAAAGGAGAGGGAAGTTGTAGACGCAAGGGAGACTAGTTTTTTTACCTGATATGGTAAAGAAGTAATACTCAAACATTCTCTCCGCATACTTTCCATAACCTACCCTCATATCTTCCATCATTCATCCTTCCATCACCATTTTTCTGTTTTCTTCATGGCATCACATCTAAGCAATGATTGTAGCACATCATGAGTCATGAGAAGCTAAATCCGTAGTCTCTTGGTGATGTATCGCATTTCTTAAGCTCATGGACTACACTGTACTGTGGAGTTTTCTATTTTAATCTCACCTTTCTTATGTTTTGGAATTCCTAGATCTAGGGTTGTGATTTTATGAGTAAGGATTGGATATCGATCAATTATTCTGAGATTAGGTTTATTAATTGAATTAGGATGATTTGGATGTTGGTTTAATATGAATATTTCACTTTTGATTTCTTGATAATCGGGTTTTTATCAACGATCATTGCTAACTGATTTGATTGCTTGAAATCTATGGTCCTCGATCGATGATTATTCGAGGGAATCTTCATCATCTGATATAATTACACGCTTAGTGGTTTTTAAACAGCGCATTAGTGGCTTTTGAACTAGCTTTGATCAAAGGAGTTTAAGGAATATTAATGTTCTAAACTCAATCGTTCGATTGAGATTTTATTTAAGACTTAGTGATTTTAAAATTTTCATATCATATTCAGAGCAAGGATAGATAGGTTTTCATCATCAAGAGTCTTTCTTAACATATTTCTTTAACAATCCACTTATTTTCCATCTTAATCAAAAATACAAAAACATTTAATTTACTGCACCCTTATTTTGTTGCATAAAAAATAAACCAAATCTAAAACCCATTTTTACTTCCACTCGAGTTTTCAATGATTTTGTTACTAATCTGCTAGGGTTCCAATAAACAAGTCTCATTGAGAAGAACAATAGGGTTGTGCCTTATACTGCATTAATAGTGTACAATTACTTTTATTTTGATGAGTCGGACGATGATAATATGTCCTAATCAGTCTCCAACTCTCTATTCTTCATGTACCATTCCTTACGAGAGAAAAATTGTCATGTACAATAATGTTTTATTTACTATATCTGAGAGAGATTGATATACCTCCATTCTTTTTCTTATTTGAAAACAAACACTGTAATAAAGGGATTTAAGCTGGGTTATGCTCGTATCTGATTAAGGGGGAGTGTTGCCATTAGAAGTATGGTGTAACCTCAATACTGGTAGAAAATAGGCTTTCTAAACTGGTTGAAAATAGGCTTCTACACTGGACCAGGTTTGGTGTAGAAATAGTCTGTGTATAAAGTCTAATATTCTACACCGGTTGTATACAACCCCTGTAGAAAATTAAATTTTTTAAACCGGTTATTCCATATAATCGATTTTAAAAGTAATATAAAAGTAAAAAAAACATAATTGAAAACTCTAGATTCAAATCAGATAAGCTTCTAAACCAGTTTCTCCACTAAAGCACTAAAATTCTTTCCTTCTTCGTCACAAATCTTAAGGATGAGGAGAATGATAAAGAAGAATAGGTACCTATAAAATACAAGTAGAGAACAAAAAAGAGGAAGAAAGAAAAAGCCAGAGAACCCAAAAATAAAAGAAACGAAAACTTAGATATATAAACAGAAACAAAAACCATAAACACTATCACCTAATTGAAGATATGACAAAAACATCGTCACAATTCCTTTGGATTACCTGCTCAAATACAAACAGAAATATATTTAAACAAAACTAAGAAATGAATGAAATGAAAATATAAATATATACAAAGAAACGAAAACCTAGAAACGTCATCACCTAATTGAAGACATCATAGAAATGTCATAACAATTCCTCTGACTTACCTAGTCAAAAGTGAACAAAAATATATTTAAACAAAACCCAGAAAGAAATAAACAAAAAATAGACACACACCATCGCAAATTTGAGTCTTCTTCTTTTGTGAGCTTTAGAGGTGAGAATGATAGACTTCAACAATAGATAACGATGAGTACAGGTATGGGTCATCGCATATCTAGGTCTTCTTCTTTAGTGAGCTTTAAACAGTGTGTTATGAAGGTGGAGCTTCCTATCACTATGTGTTCTCCCTTGTTTGGTTTTCTCCATTGATGACGATGTGATTTTGGAAGATAAGGAAGCGCAAAACACTAAGGCAATTTGTCAGATTTTTAATAACACAGACATTCTACACCGGATGTCATTACATCAGGTATAGAATATTTTACCCTTATTTACAAAAATGTCACTACTCATTTCTTTTACACTGGTCATGTGTACATCCGGTGTAAATATTTTATATTATTTATAAAAATGCCACCGCTAACTTCTTTTACACCGGTCATATTTACATTAGCTGTAAATATTTTACCCTTATTTACAAAAATACCACTGGTCATTTTTTTTAAATAGTTTCTGCGAGAACCGATTTAAAAATTGGGCTTTAAAAAGTCTATTGTGTAATAGTGCAAGTTTGAGGTGATTCTTAATTAACCATAAAATTTGAGTTTGTAAAGGTTACCAAGAGCCTGTTATAATCTTGGTTATAGTGGATTAAAAAATTTTAGTGGGGAGTTGAGGACTGGACGTAGGTCGATGAATGATCGAATTAAGATAAATCTCGTGTGTAATTTTGTTCTTCTTTAACTCTTTGATTTTTAATAATCTATTTTTAATTTCTGATCAAAGTTTTCAAGTTGATTTATTTAACTGATAAAATTTTAAAAGAGTTGTGAAAAAAGTTTTTATAATCTGTCAAACACCCAATTCACCCCTCTTAGGTGATCTAGTCTAACTGTCTAGAACTAACAGGTCAAAGGCAAGCAATTGGTGGAGATAATAGTGCTTTAGGGTTCAATATTAACGAAACCTTGCCTTTAACAATTGCTCGACCTAAAATAACAAAGTTTGATTTGGTAGGTGAAGAATATGTTGTTAGGGATGATAATTGTAAAGGAATTTGGGTGGATGTCAACTAATAAGAAATAAGTTTATTATATGTAATACATGTTTATTTGACTACAAAATGGATTGCAGATTATTTTTAGTTCTTACCTTTATTTATTATTTTGTGAACATGATGAAATACATTTTTGATAAATATTTGATCAATTGTTTTTTTAACTTAATTAGGATTTATCATTCAAACATTTCCTTCTTGTATATATGATATCAAAAGACATAGGTTCATTGAAAATTTACCAATTTGGATTATTTTATAACCATTTAGATTTTGGTATTGCTAACTTCATACTTTGGTATTTAGATTTTTTTTTTATTATACTAAATACAAGATGGTATAAAATAAAAAATTAATGGGAAAACAAAAAAAAATTCAAGCTTTCCACGGCGATTTAACAGAAAACCATCATGAAAAGCTTAAAAAGCCAAAAAAATAAAACGAATTTAAGCTTTCCATAACAATTTTAGATAAAACATTTGTGCAAATAAAGCTATTAATGGTGATTCGTTTCATAACCACCATTAATAGTTTTACCTTTCATGGCGATTTTTATATAAAATTACCGTAAAATGTTAACTTTAATAGCGGTTACAAAACTGCCATTAAAATATAGACTTATAACGACGATAGAATTCAAGTCATTTACAAAAGCGCCATGAAAGACACTTTTAAACACCGTTAATAGCCTTTTTTTCTAGTAATGTGAGAAGATTATAATGCTTCCGTGCTTCATGGAATGACTCATCACTTTGTTGTGAAAAGAAGTGAATCTTGCCCCTTAACTCTGAAGTCTTTTGAGGTGAGTAATATTTCAGCATAAATTGCTCGTATATCTCATTTTAAGATATTATAGAAGCTTCTGGCAAAGCGCAAAAGGCATTGACGAGCAGCTCCCTTCAAACAGTATGGAAGTAGTGGAGATTCAATTCATCAGGCAATATATCCAGTACTGCATAATACTCTCGTATAAAATCCAATGCATCTTGAGTTGCATTCCCATAGAAGTTTGGTAGCGCGTTCAAATGTATATTTTTAAGCTCATAATTGCGCACATCATCACTCAGTTGAATGCAAGATGGATTAGAAGTAATAAGGGGGCGTTGGATATCACGAAACGTGACATTTTGCTCTGAACAATAGCACCATCAGCCATCTCTTTCCTTCGTTGACTTCTATTTTTCCTGCAAAATCACTCAATCTCTAAATTAATAGGAGTCAAAGTAGAGTTACTAGAACTTCTCAAGTGCATAAAAAAAGAAAAATGAAAAAAATAAATAAATAAAATAAAATAGAAATTAAAGAGAAGAAAATAAAATTAAAAAGGAAATTAAAATAAACTAGAAATTAAAGAAAAATAGAAACAGAAATAAGAAATGAAAATACAATAGAAAAAGAAAATTAAAATAGAAGATGAATAAAGAAAAATAGAAATTGAGGAACTAGTAAATTGTAGCCTCTCCAACAATGGCGCAAAAACTGTGATCATTCCACAAGTGTATGGGTTCGGTGTAGTATAAAGCCCAAAATAATCCGAGGTCATAACAATAGGGAGGTTGCACTTTTACTAATTCCAATAATTAATAATTAAAGAGAATGGGATTAGATGAATTAAAATATGAGAGTAATAAGAGAATAATAGTAACCAAAAACTAAATAAGGGTAAAACTCAATCACTCAAATGTTGGGGCTCAAGATTTGCCCTATGGGTTGCTAATTTATATCTTTGAATTAGATCTTTAATTTATTATAGTGACAATAGTAAAACTATTCTTCTAATAACAATAATTAACCAATTTTAATCATTTTTACTAAACTTGGCTACAAATTAACTATGATAGAAATAACTTTTATAATCATTTAAAAGTTATCATGGCTATATAATAAAATTGTTTTTAGAGAGTTAATCATGATAGAAAAGACAATCACCTTTCAAGTACTATAATAGTTAAAAGAGTTCAACTTATTTTGAAAAGGTTATCCATGTTAGAAAATAGTAAAACTTACATCAGGATATTATCATAGATATAAGAGTTTCATATAATATTCGCATATAAAACTATGTTAGAAATGATTCGACCCCACCAACATAGTTATATGGTTCAAGCCACACCACTATCACAGTTATCTTTACAATCATCTTAAATGGGCCTCTAGCATCAAACCTAGGAATAACATCACATAAGCCCACTTCACAATCAAGATCCTGTATAATACTCATTCATAAATAAATTCTCAATCTCACACATTCCAAAAGTGGTTCCACACTCAACAAATTCAAGCAACAACCTAGGGCTTTAAGCCCACTACCAGTATGTATTCCTAGTATCAAATCCAAAGAAAGATCACATCATGTTATAGTATACAAAATGGGTCATACTATGGTAATATACAACTATTCCACATATAAATCAAAAGGAGGAGGATATACAATTGATATATCGCTAATCAAGCCTCCAAAGCCTTACTTGAGGTCCTAGCATGAGGCTATCATCTGAAAAATATTAATAACCACGGGTGAAACAAAAGTCTTAGTAACCAGCAATTCTACTCATCATATATATCAATATATGCTCGTAATGTGCCAAATGGGACAAATATACAATAGTATCATAATTAACAGTAAATAAGTAATTTTCAATACTATAATACAAATGCAATCCTAAAGCCACAATCCAAGAGCCACTAGGGTCTACCTTAGGTAGGAGGCGATAGAGCTAACAATCATGCATTAATAGAAGCCTCATCATGTGACAATAACAAACACAATCCACTTATCATTCTCATTATATGCATTATGCTCAACACTCAACAAGTGATCAATTTCAAATTCTATAATCATTTTCAAATCACAATTCTCAAAATTCCAAATGATATTATAAGCTCTAAGAATGATGTTTTTAAAACGCAAGTTCCACAAGAAAATTTTATTTTTTATATATATTAACATAATTCCAACAAGATTCTAATAGTTAACAAACCAAAACTACTCACAAGCAAGATATTAATATGTATAACACATGGAAAGTAATTACTTATTGTCAAAGCTAATAAAAGTACCATACATGAGGAGCCCCTTACTTAATTCATAATTTACTAGTCAATCTACATAATTTATATAAATGTATATCAGTAATTTGTTAATTTGACACAATATATAATTTTAAATAAATACTCACTTTTCTCTTCTAAGTTTATTTTATTTAGAAATTTTTAATTGAATACAATAATTTAATTTCTGTATCCCAATTACATCTCTATCATATAATAACTTAATAACATTAGAACTTTTATCCAATCTTCATATAATATTCCCAAAATTTGCTCACATTAATCCTGAAGAAAAATAATGACAATCCATCTATTTCTTAATTCATCATTCCAATAACAATTCTCTATTTTTCTCAACTTTATTCTACTCATAAATTCTCATTTAACATCAAACTCCTCAAACAATCTAAAAATTCTAAATTTACAACCCTTAAAGCTTCACCCAAAATTCTCAATGTGTACATTTCATAATCAACCTCAAAATCAATTCATTCAATCATCAAAACATACTTCAATAAGTTAAAATAAATCACTAAATTCAAATCTAGCATACCCAATACTATAATTCATAATTTTCTAATCAAACTCTAACTTTAGTTTACTTAAATCAACCATTAAATCCTCCAGTTATGCAAAATTATTAAACTCTTTAACTTATAATTAACACTCGATATACTAACTATGAGTTTCATTATCAATCAAATTACTAAATAATTAATCAATTTAATTACATAGACTTAAAAATCTCCAATTATACTTCTAAATTCCAAATCTCACTTATAATGTATAATTTTTCATTTCAATATTAAATCATATTATTTTCAAGTTTTAGTAACTCATTTAAATTAACAATTATTCCACAATTATTCAATTTGATCAAAATATCCAATGTCTCCAATTTAGGATTCCAACAAAAATACCCATTTTTAATCTACAAACTCTATCAACAATTAAAATTTATTAAATAATTTCACATCCAATAAATATA
Organism: Leucaena leucocephala; assembly: GCA_037074615.1. Classification (NCBI taxonomy): domain Eukaryota; kingdom Viridiplantae; phylum Streptophyta; class Magnoliopsida; order Fabales; family Fabaceae; genus Leucaena; species Leucaena leucocephala. Next base: position 8,385,181 of record CM073570.1, on the reverse strand, counting down.
ATCTACTCATTAAACTCAAATTTAATTGGTAAAATTGTTATATTCAATTGTATCTCTTTTCTAACATTTAAACCTTAACTCTAAACCTTTTAAATAATGTAATAGAAAAATTCTAAACGATTAAATGCAAGTATTCACTTATCTTTATAATTTTATAGTTCTCATTTGTTAAAAATTCACACTTGTTATAAGTCCTAATCATCAAACTTACTTTGCTCCCAATAAAAATTATATTTCTAAAGAGTTCTAATTGAGTAAAAAAAAATATTATAGTTGGAAGATTTTAGGAGAAAGAATAAAGCTAAAAAATATTTGAACTCTTAATGAAGGAAGGAAGTGAAGCTGTTGGCGACGAAAGAAAGAAAAGACAAAGGAAGGAGAAAGAAATGGAGGCGGGAGGGAGAGGGAGGAGTGTAAGGTATTATTATAATAGTATGGGTCCACACCATTATAATATATATTCTTTTTTTTTCTTTTTTTTTATTCTCATTCATTTTTCATTTTCTTTCATTTTTCCTTCCCTCTCTCTTTATAATATATAAATAATTGTAGTCTTTTAGGTGGGAAATATTTTAAATATTTTTATTTAATCTTAACAAATCATATTGAACTCTTTTTTGCTCAATAACCATATGGTAATTTCTATTTATTATAAAATAATCTCATTAAATTTAACTAAATATTAACCAATATACACCATTTTAAATTTTCAATCACATTAAGATATTTTCATAAATTTTTGTTTCTAGTCTAAACTAATGCATTTGATCTAATTTAAACCTCAACTTATTTAAGAAATTGACTCTTAGTATTGTATAAATATTAGGAATAAAAAAATTTGGGATATTACAACAACTATTTTTTTAAAGTATCATAATATTCTTCTAAATTATTAGTCTTTATTTAATTAGAGTTGAATTCATTCCCATGATACCCAAACAACTAATTAAACCAAGATTATAAATTCTCCTTTATATAACCATAATTAACCACAATAAATCATTTTTACTAAAATTAGTTACAAACTAACCTGGTATAAATAAGTTTTGTTAATCATTTAAAATTTATCATGCCTAGAAAAAGAAAACTTTACTTCTAAAGAATTAACCATGATAGAAAAAGATAAAGTCACCCTCAAGCACTATCATGGTTAAAATAGTTCAACTTATTTTGAAAAGGTTATTCATGATAGAAAAGAGTAAAATCTACATAAGGGTACTATCATGGATATAAGAGCTCTATACAATAATTGCATATAAAACCATGTTATAAAAGATTCAACCCCACTAATATAGTTATAGGGTTCCAACACCCGATTAACCCCATTATCATAGTCATCCTCACAATCATCTCGAATTGGCCTTTGGGCATCAAATTTACGAATAACATTACATAAACCTACTTCACAACTAAGATCCAGTATAATCCTAATTCATAAATCAATTCTCAATATCTCATATTCCAAATAATGGATCCACAATCAAGAAGTCACAAGCAGCAGTTTAGGACCTTAAGCCCACTACCAGCACACATTCCCAGAATCAAATCTAAATAAAATATCACATCATATCAGGATATACAAAATGAGCCCAACTGTGGCAATATATAACCATTTCACATTTAAATAAAGAGGAAGATGTTATACAATTGATATAGCACCACTCAAGCCACTGAAGCCTTCCCTAATGTCCTAGCATGAAACTATCACCTACAAAATATTAATAACCACGGGTGAGATAAACGTTTCAGTAACCAATAATCTTACTCATCATGCATACTAACATGTGCTCGTAAGGTGTCAAGTGGGACAGTTGATAAAATACACGAGATAAAAAATAATTCATTATCATAATATGATTAAATAGAAATACCACCCCAGTTCCTCCCATCAAACGAAATAAACCACCTTATACCTGCCGACCGAATCCATGGACTAGTGATAAATACCATATGACTTGCCACTCAAAAAGCTAATCAGTCGAGTGTTATGGATCAGCCAAAATCCACAGAGCACAAGACTGAACTATGGGTTCATTCTCCCTCGATAAATTGATGGGGGTATCGCAGCCCCTCGATAAATTAGTGGGGCAAATCCCTCAGTAAATTGGTGGAACAAAAGCCAACTATCGAGATCTAATAGAGGCTATACTACGTGGTAGAAATATAACTTCATCCCCACCAATCTCAATCACCATATACATAATTCTCAAGATAATCATACTAATTAAAATATCAATAGATCGATAATCAATAACTTCAATAAATATCACAATAAGATTTTTCTTAAAATAGTAACTTTCTTCAAATTCCAATCTCAAGATATAACAAGTTTTTAATCTCCATTTAAATTTTCCAAATTACTTTAAGTCCTATAAGACAATTTTGAATAAAATCAGCATCACATTTTCTCAATATAATCATATCATCATCAATAGATTTATATATATCAAATCAGTCACAAACACATACACACACTGAGTGGAAAGTGGTTACCTCTTGCCAATGTTAATAAAAGTACTATAAATGAGAAGCTCCGTGCCTAGTTTATAATTCACTAGTCAATCTACATTATTTGTATAAATGTAAGTTCTTAATTTGACATAATATATACTTTTAAATAAATATTTATTTTTCTCTTACAACTCTATTTTATTTATAAATTCTTAATTCAATACTATAACTTGATTTATCTATCCCAATCACAATTCTACCATCCAATAACTTTATAATCTCAAATTTTAATCCAATCATATTAAACTCCTAAACTTTACCCATTTTAATTTGAAAAGAAATAACTACAATTCATCAATTTTTCAAATTATTATTCTAATGATAATCTTATATTATCTCAACTTTATTCTACTCATATAAATTCTCATTTAACATCAAACACCTCAAACTCTAAAACCCCAAATTTACAACCCTTAAAACTTCACTCACAATTTTTAATGCTCATATTTCATAATCAAACCTCAAAAAGCATAATTCATAATTTTCAATCAAATTCTAACTTTAATTTACTTAAATCAACTCTTAAATCCTACAATTATACAAAATCCTCAAATCCCTTAATTTATAATTAACACTCAAAATGCTAAATCTTGAGTTTCATCACCAATCAAATTGTTAAACAAATAATCAATTTAATTACTTAAGTTTAAAGCTCTCAATTTTTACCTCCAATTTCTAAATCTCACTCACAATATCCAAATCTTCATTTCAATATTAAATCACATCATTCCTATATTTCAATAACTCATTTGCACTATCAATTAACCGATAATTATTCAATTTGATCAAAATTCCTAATTTCTCTAATATAGGGTTTCAACAAAAATACCCATTTTTAATTTATAAGCTTTAGCCACAATCTAAACTGATTATATATCAATTATACTTCCAATAAACATAACTCAATCATTAAACTCAAATTAAATCAATAAAATTTTCATATTAAATCATTTCTGCTCTTTAACATTTAAACCCTAAGTCTAAACCTCTTAAATAATGCAAATAGAAAAATTCTAAACTAATTAAATGTAAGTATTTACTTACCTCTACAATTCTATAATTCTCATTTGTTGAAAATTTACACATTTTCCAAGCCCTAATTCTCAAACTTGTTTTGCTCCCAACAAAAATTATATTTCTGAAGAGCTGTCATTGAGTAAAGAAATATTTAAGAACTAATTATTATAGTTGAAAGAGTTTAGGAGCAATAATAAAGCTCCAAAAATATCTAAAATTTTGTATTGAGGAAAGAACTATTGCTATCGGCAACTGGAGAAGAGAAAGCCGAAGGAATAAGGAAGAAAATGGTGTCAGGAGGGAGAGGGAGGAGCATATGTATTATTATAACAGTATAGGTCCCACACCATTATAATATATATCTTTTTCTTTTGTTTTTTTCTTTTATTTTTGTTTTTTTATTTTTCCTTTTCTTGAACCATCCGTATGTGTTGTTCTTTTGTTTTTTTTGTTTTTTCTTCTCTCTTTTTCTCTTCAATTCTTTCTTTTTCTTTTTCTTTCATTTTTATTTTGTTTTGTCCCTCTCTCACTAATTTTTTTAAATACTAAAAAAATCAAAATTCTTTTCTAATTACTCTTAACCCATATTTCAACATTGAATATTATCTAAATCTATTTTCTTAATTAATTATCAGTTATTAAGATTATTTTAAATTTAAATAATTAAACTCTATTTATATGAGAATATAATTTGGATGAATACTTTACAATCAAATAATTATACAATAGTTTCCAATTACCATAAAATAACCCCATTGAATTTAACTTAATATAAATATAAATAAATACATATTACCTTCAATTTTAAATCTTATTTTATTATTTCTTAATTTTATAATTATATATATGAAATAATGTATTTGAAGTACTCTAAACCTTAAATTATTTAATAAATTATGTTCTAATAGTACTCAAATGTTCAGAATTAAAATTATGATACTACAATGATGCTATATCACCATAAATATCTATAATCACTAACCTAAATATTTATGTTTATTTCTCTAGATCTAGGTTTTCTCTTCACCTCCCAATCCATCAAGGTTATCCATAAATTATATTAAATGGTGGCTAATCATACAATCTATGTGAAGAACAAGAGAAATAGATATAAAAAGAAGCAAAATATATTCATAAAAGATCTATAAAAAAGGAGAAAAATAGAAAATAGCTTCCTAGTTAGGCTACATTATAACCCCAACTGAAGAATTTAGAACTAATAATAAAATAAACTATACACAATATTATTCTATAATCCCTAGACATAATAAAGAAACCACAAGAAATTAAAGAAATGGAGAAATTATAAACCTTTTGCTCTTAAAGAACTTTGAGTAGTGAATAGATTCCTTTAAAGTGACCCTAGGCCTCTATGTTGAAGGCTCCCCTTCCACACTCTTTTCAAGATATGTAGATTATATCAAATAATTGTCAGTGCCTTACTCAATTGTTAGTGATTTCTTTTTTATCTTTGGCAAAAATTCCAGCTAGTGACCCCATCTTTCTTGAATTGTTTTGTCTCCCTTTCTTATAAATTGTAGAAAAAATTATGCTTGAAGACCCCACCTCTTCAATATCTTTTCCTTTATTTTATATTCTATAAAATAAAAGGGATATGGATAGATTTTGTCACAATATTCCTTTTTATCTTAATAATTAGATTGAGAGGGAAAATAAATTAAATAGATATAGAATATTAATAGATTTGATATAATATATCACAAAATCTTCAACTATTTAATTATAAAGGATTCACTTATCACGTGAGTCAAGGGTTTGGAAAACAACTTCGTTACAAATGCAACCAATTTGTGACATAGTGATGATGTGGATAAGGAACTGACGTAAAGGCAGGAAGGTGCTGACATGGCCATGGCTTGCTGCAGTGCCACGTGGCATTTTCAAATTATAAAAATATAAAAAGAAATTAGCGATGAAAAAATCCAAGAAAAAATTCCATCGTTAATTTCGGGGATAACCAATTCCAACTTTGTGATAGAGATCATCGACAATTAGTTTAGTGAGGGAAACTCCACCACTAATTTATTGTTTTTTGTAGTGAAGGTAACCCTTTGTATCATCTTCTACATCTATAATGTCTATTTCTACCTAGCCTTCTAAGTGGGTTTTGATGGATTTCAAAATCTACGAGGTCTTCATGGATTAATACGACTTTAAATGCATTGTTTAACGATTTAATGTTTTCAGTAGAGTTTTTTAGGTATATTTCATGTTTGGGTGTTAATTTTAGCTAACCCTCTATGGGATTAGGGGTTTTGATTATTGAGGATGATTTTATTGATATCAATGGTTTTGTTAAGATGGAAAAGAGTTTAGGTGGTGAGAAAATGAAAATGATAGTGAGTTTAAAGAATGTAAGTAGTTGGGCTTTGTATAATATGATTATGTTAGCTATATCTTCAGAAAAATTCATATGATAATTGTAGAATGTAGATTGGCGATCGTTGTTGTTGTTGGATAAGAAGAAGCACCTGTTTAAGTGTGTATTCAAAATTGGAGGTAACCGAATGCTCAATTCTCTTATTATGCTTGCTTGTTTTCCGCAACAGACATCACAATTGAGGGAAGTCCTTCTCTATGTCTTTTGACGTGGCTGAGGATGAATGTGTCATAGTGGAAGGTGCCCTATCATGTCTTAATAATCTCTTTTTTAACTTCCTATAATTAAAATATGACTTGTAGAGTGAGAAGATGGAGTCAAATAAAGGGGTACAGATTATATTTCACCATGTTTCCTCTTGACCTTGTGTCAACTTGATTTTAGAGCACTGATGTTGATTTTTACTTCTTTGCCATTACCAAAATCCAAGATTTGCTTATTCAACTTCCTCAATATTTGAATTATTTCACTTTGTAGCCACAATCTTGAGATGAAACTTTCTATCCTATTTTCTATGAAACAATATAATTCATTTTCTTTCTTGGTATCCAACTTTGCTTAGATCCATCAATAGTTAGCTTGTGGGAATCAAAACAAAGTTAATATGCTCTAAAGATATAACCAGTTCAAGTTAATTGAGCATAATTACTTTATACATATAAGAGATTTTTTTCTCAAATCATATATGCACAAGGAACTAAACTACTGAATATCGCAATCCCTTTATAAATATATTTATCAAATAGATTTTTTAATATCATTTTATAGTAGCATAGTATTTATTCTTAACGTCCTTTGAGAGCTTTCAAAATCAAAGAGTCAAGTGAAGGATATAACGATTGACTATGTCTTTCTCAGTGAGGATTACTCAAAATGTCTCATCTATTATCAATTATCCTAGTTCCTTTAATGTCATAAAAGACTATTAAAGAGAATGCAAAACTTAAACTTAAATATCAAACATGATTTAATAGAGAGAAGTCAATTTTATTATACCCAATTTGTCTTTGTTTTGAGATCATTTATCAGAGTGTCTTGCAGAAACAAACTTTTTGCTACTTTGATGCTAAAGTAAATAAACAAAACTAATCATCAAAATATGTAATTTAATGCTTAAATTGAAATATAATAGGTGTAAGAGAAATTCTTATGATTTAGTGGGATTTACATTCCCAATTTTCTTCGTCTATAGGTGAATTGTTCTTGTGCTACAGGTGTTTGGGCAGCTGAGTAGGGATGAATTCTAACATCCTTATTCTGAACATAGTCCCCAATGGATCTCTTTTGTAATGTTGAGAGTTTGGATTTCTTGTCTTGAGAGCTTGCAATCGACTTGGTGCTTGAGAAATTCCAACATCTCTTATTCTCATCAAGGTAATTAAATGGTAGTCTGTGGTAATCAATCCTTGAGATACAAAGTGCCCTTCTTCTTTGTCTCAATTGCATTTCCTTATGAATCGTGTGAGTAGCTCTCTTAGGCGCTTTCTTCTTCTTTAGATCAATTTGTCCATTTTTAGAAATATCTTGCAAAATTAAAGAACTACAATATTTTGGTACTCTCTTATATTTGGGTCCTTGAATATTAGCATTTGACTTTACTTGTCCTTTAGGAACCCACGTTTTATTTATCACATTAGAATTTCTTCTAATATAGCATGTGTGAGAAATGTGACATAGTTTATCACAATAATTGCAAATGATAAAATGATGCTTTTCATGAATATTTTTGAAAGTGTTGTGTTGGTCAAATGGAAGCAATCTCAAATGATCAATCTGCATAACTTCTTCCATTGGATTTTTCAGCAATATCATTAAACTTATAATGCAAAATATTTTTTCTTTTTGAAGCAAGATCAACAATAGGTTGAAAGAAAATTTTATGCAATCTTTCAAAATCTTTTTTCACGAATGTACAAGAAGAATTAGAAATATTTACCATAGGTATATCTTGACCTCTACACAATGATTCATTTTCATTTGATTCGTCAATGATAAGCTTTTCTCGATACTTACCTTCTTCTTGTCTATCAATATTGACTAACTCATGGAAGTGTTATGAGATTTCTCCTTCTTTAATCTCAGCTACCATTTGTTCAAATAAACTATTAGAACTATTCATTTCAACAAAGTTGTTATAAGCACAAATAGAGCAAGATTTGATTTTCTCATTATCACTCTCTATTAAACCACTATACAAAATTTTCATTACTCTAATATTCAAGAAATATATTTTCTTGTCTTTTTCAGTCCAATCCTTTCTTAATTTGAAATCAAAATCATTTGTAAAAATATATCTCATATTAAAATCAATAGTTTTTAAGAATAACATCATCCGAGCTTTCTAAAATAAAAATTAGTATATTTGAGAAAAGGAGTAATAGTATAATCAAAACCTTCATACTCAACCATGATATTTGTACTTGAGATCATTAGATCCCTTAAACAAGTGATATGCTCTAATACCAAATGTTAGAATAGTTTTTCACCTAAGAGGGGGTGAATTGAGTGATGTTAAAAAATTTAAACTAATTGTAAACAAAGATTGAGTGCAAAAAGATATCACTGATCAGAGAAAAGAAGATGCATAGAAAATTTATACTGGTTTAGCCCAAGCATTTGGCCTACTTCCAATCCTCATAATTCCACTAAATATTCCACTATTGTCTAGATTCATGAGCTCTTAGTGTCTCAATACATCAACAAGATAATGCCTTTCTATCTCCTTATTTCTTGTAAGGTTACAATCCCACTCAAGAGTCTCATAAAGTATCTTGTCACATACCAAATTTTTCTTAATTGTAAAAGGTAGATATAAGTAGGAAAATGTTAAGAAGGGATTGTGAGGTTATGTGTGAGAAATCCACAAGTTTAAAAGCTAGTTTTGAAATTTCATATACCAAGTTGAAATTTCAAAAATTATAGTAAGGGACTAAAATAGAATTTGGTCAAATTCAGGGACTAAAGTATATTTTGTCAAAATCAAGAGTAAAAGTGTAACTATGAGAAAGTTGAGTTAGAAATGGCATAAAATTGCGTAGAAATATTTTAGTTCTAAAATTTACCAATAAATAAAGCATAATATTTGGAGACCCATAGTTTTTATAATTTCAATTTGAATTCTCGAATAATTAATATTAATTTCTGAAGTTTAAAAATTATTACAGGACCTTCTGAACTTTAGAATTGGATGAAATTTTACAAGAAATTCTTATAATTATAAGAATTTATAAAAACTGATAGAACTCAAAAAGGAGTTCTGAAGAATTTATAATAAAATTTAAGGTAATTTTTTAAGTTTTGAGAAACATAAAATTTTTATCATATCTTATGGGTGCTATAAATTGATCAAAATTTGTAAGAATTTCATTTAATAGTAGAATAAATTTTTAAAAATATTAGGAACCCTAAAAGAATTTTATATAATTTATCATAAAATTTAAGATGAATTGAGATATCCGATGGAGTTTATAGGGGTTATTTATAGGAAATTGGGTCAAATAATGAATTAAATCTAGACAAGGCCCATAATGGTGTCTAGCTAGAGGGTCAAGATGCCATGAATTTATTTTAACATTAAATAAATTTTAATGATATTTTTATGAATTTTTAAAAGAGAAAAAGAAAAGAATTTTTAAGGCATGAGAGGTAGTTATGTGAGGTATCCACATGGGACCCACACTATCACTACTTAGCGCCACTTGTCAAGCTTTGCAAGGGAAAATAATTTTTACATGTGTTTCATTACTTTAAAATAATGTAATAATTAAATTAATGATAGTTAAGTTTAATTAATCTAAAAATCAACCAATAAGGAGCAAGTTTAAATGGTTATAATAATTAGTCAAATGAAGGGTAAATTAGTCCCAAGAACCCCAAAATTTCATTATAAATACCCTTTCAGTTGCTTAATGCCATGTGAAGCCTTTGTTTGGGGAAACTCTTATTCTCCAAAATTTGAACCAACCAAAGGCAATTCAAGGAGGAATCCTAAGGCATTTTGATCCAAGATAGATAAGGTTTAAAGTAAGCAATCCTTCCTAGTTTCTATGTGTGCGTGTGTGTGTGTGTTTTAGAAGTTGTAACCTAGGTTTTAATGGTTGAAAATTGGATTTTCCCTTGAGTCCCCTTGCTGGCCGAAAATGGAAAGAAAAGAAGGAAGGGTTAAATCAAGTTTGAACATTTAAAGGACACTTAGATAAGCTAGAATTAATTATTGGTTATTGAATTAATTTATGTTCTTAACTTTGCTATCTATGGAGGCCTCTAGGCCAGCTGTTGTTCTGTAAAAAGGACTTTGATTTTCATTGTTATGATGCTTCTATTGAATCTATAGGATAATTTTGTGTAGGATTGAGTAAGTTTGGAGTCTTGGAAGCATTGGAATTGAAAATAGAAAATTTTGAAAGATTACATACTCCTTTTTGCCTGTGTACAAATTCATGAAGTTTTTCAGTGTTATGATTCTTGCATTGAATCTATAGGATGATTTTGTGTAGGATTGAGTAAGGTTGGAGTTTTGGAAACATTGGAATTGAAAAGAGAAAATTTTGAAAAATTATATACTCCTTTTTGCCAGTGTACAAAGTCATGAAGAAGTTATGATTTTACAATTCTAAGCCCATAATTGGATCCAGTAGGCAAAATTGTGTAGGTAAATTCAAGATATCAATTAATTCAAAAGTTAAGTCAACGAACTAAAATTAGAAAAAGTTACCCCTAATCGATTAATTAAGTTTAATGCTTTTGAATACCAATTGAAATTGGATTGTGATGAATAAATGGTTATTTAATATTTAGGCTTTGATTTGTGTGCTCAAGAAGGTAGTCACATACCAAAGAAAAGTGGCAAGGAAAAAGGGTAAAGGAAATCAAAGCATTTGAGGTAGTTAAACTAGCCTAAACTTGTATGTATTGAATATTATCTATTATTGTGTCTTGGCTTTGTTGATTTGTGTTATACATGTGTACTTGGTTGAAGCTCTATTTCTATGATTGCTGATAAACTCATATTTGTAGTAATTTTTAGTATGTTTAAAGTGAGTTTTATTATTGATTTTATCCCCATTTATTAATATGATGAGCGATTAATTAATAAAATTAAAATGGAACAAGTGAAAATTAATTGATTTGATTTTAGTGATTAATTAGATAAATAATCTATTAAAATTCCATTATGTAGTGACCAAATCAGCATATTAGATTCATTGACAGCTAGACAGGAAATTAGACATGTGCTGATTGGCCAAGTGGGCTAACAAGATCACATGCTAGTAGGAGTTGATGACAAGTAGGAGATTCAACATATGTGCAGCACAACAGAAGCAAGTGAGAGATTTAGTGTAACATCCTAATTTTCTCATGTCTTAGGGACCAAATGGTAGCATCTATAACCACTTTTAAGGTAAATTACATAATCTGAAATTTTACTATACCGAGTATTGTTCACTATGCAAATTCCAGATAAGTGACCTAACTTCAAAAAATCATAATTAAATTTAGAAAAATTAAAATGAAGTGGTTCAAATTGCTACACAAAGCTAACTTAATGCTCTTTCAAGAAAAAATAATTTGTTGACCACGACTTGACCAAGGCAACATCGATCAACGCTCAAAGTTTACTGTTCATCCAGCGTCCTTCCCCTGATTCTAGCATTTTTGGTTTCAACTTTGAAAAATCATATCTCCATGTGTAGACATTCAAGTAAGATGTTCTATATATCAAATAGAAACTTGGTATGTCTACTATTTACTGGTAAAATATCATACATTTATATAACTATTTAATATTTTTAATTACAACTCAATTATCACTGTCTCCCCACGAGTTACTGTTCACAGTGACAATTTCCAGCAACTAATTTATACATACATCAATCACATATTAATTATGCTAAATAATTATTAACTTATCTTCATTCATCTTTATCTCCTCCATTTTAAGAAGACCTGCTGTAATTGGATTGATATGGAAGGGGTGAGATTTCTGGGGAAATCTCAGTAGCAAACGGAAACTATACAATGTATGTAACTATATGCTTGATGTTACTATGTGTACACTTAATGATCATGCTTGCATAATGATAACATACATTCTTCCATGTTACTTAATTATAACATATGACCATAGTATAAAAAGAAATAGAGCATTACTTAATCATACATGCTTCACATTATCAAGGTAAGTAAACATCACATAAAACATCTAAGCAATATAAGCATACAAGTAGGTAAGTTTACTACCTGACGTGTAGCCTTTCCTCTAGCTCTTAGCCTTTGCTCTAAGGTTTCTTCTTTTCATAGGTCAAAGCCTATACTAGCATAATAATATCTTTATTATTATCTTATCAGTATAGCTCTACTTAACTCATGCTTAACTTGAGGCAATACCCTTAATATGATAATCCCCTAACTTTCTTTCTATCCATGGCTAACCTTATCAAGAGAGATATTTCAATATTCTAACTATTAAATTCATATGAATAATCCTCTAATTTATTAGACCATAGACTAGAATAAATTACTTACCTTATTCCTAAGCTTGCCAAGTCCTTAAGCTCCTTGGATTGCTCCTAGCTCTGCCAGAAATCCTTCTTTTTCCTTCCTTTCTTTCTTTCTCTCTTTCTATTTTTCTCTCTTCTCTCTCCTTTTTCTTTGTCCTTGCTGTGAATGGAACGGAAGGAGGGGTGGGGTATTTATAGGTGGAGGGAGGTGGAATGGATGATTCAGATTGAATCGCGATGAACGGCTCAGATCGCTTAGCTTCCTCAAGCACCCTTGTCTGCATCATCACTATGACATCATCATCCTAGATAACTCATTAAAATGACATCATCCATAAGATACCTCACATGCTTAGGTGGCGCAATGGTGGAGCCCTTGGGACACCTTACCAGCTTACTCGGCATTTTCAGAGAATTCTAGAGTCCTGTCCCAGAATGAACGGTTGAGATCATGCCACATGTCCTTAGCTTTTTCTTCTTTTCCTAGACTCATATCATGTGGCGCCTTGTGGGTCCCATGAGGACACATTTCATGCCACCTTATGGTTCGGAATGAGTCTAAAGATCTATCTAATCACTTTCCCTAGTTTTATTTTTAACCGGGTAACTTTACTTTATGGAAAAAGCACTAAACTATTATTTTAATGCCACTTAAACTAACATAATCATTGGGACACGTTTTTGGGCCCTTGGAATGCTATCTTGGCTTCTAATCAAGCTCAAGCACTCTGGTAGCTCGATTCCCAAGAAATATCCCTTAGCAAATTGCCAAAATGCCCTTGGTTACTCTTTATTTCCTTGAATAATTCTAGGGGCATTATTGTCTTTTCATACTTTACCAGAGTATTTTCTGACCTTGGTCAATTATCCAGATAACCTTTCTTGATTGTCTAATCATAGTCAATTGACCAAAATACCCTTCACCCATTCTTTAATCATTTCATAACATAAGGGCATTTTCGTCATTTCATATTTTTCTGGACACTGGCCCCTTTGACCGATGAATTGATATCATGGGTTTGGGCCTTACTTGGCATCATCATGGGCCTCTCTGTGACATCATCTGAGCTCATTCAGTTATAACTTGCTTACTGCTAAATTTCATAATCGAATCTCGGGCGTTCTCAAACTCCCATCAAAATTCACTAATATGGGAATAACTTTTCAGACATAACTCCTTATGAGGTTCTACATATCCATGATATCTGACATTATAGGGCACACTTTCCTATAACTTTTTCACTTATATCTGAGGTCCATAAGATATGATAAAATATCATATAGCTTTTATGCTATCAAATAAATACCGACTATCTGGAACTCTAATAAAATTTCTGTATCATGCTAGATTAACCAGCATAACTTTCTTTATCTACTGATGAATTTTTGGACTGAAATGTTTCTGGGTAGTTCTAAGCCTTTTCTGGTTGAACTTTCATAATTACAATTTTGCCTTTGGAAACTTTTGGAAATTACACTTTAGTCCCTTAACTTTTCATAATTACACTTAATGACCAATAACTTGTATATACTTTCATTTTTGGCTTTGGGACTTTTAGACTTTACAGCTTATTCTCTCTCTCTCTTTCAAAATGACCATTATACCCCAGGGACTTTCACTATTTACAATTTATTCCCTGAACTTTCACTTGTAATTTAGTCCCTGAACATCATATGTATACTTCTGGGACTTATACTCAACAAGGGCTTATAGCCTACCTTTTTTAGGCTACATATTGGGCTTCTATGTCTAAAAATCAGGATATGACATTTAGCACATGATCTGTAACAGATTCAGGCACATACTGTCATCACACACTTCACATAGCTCATCATTTCATATCAGTCATTCCATTCACACTTCTTCTATATAACATACACATCAGTATCATTCCAGGACATCCTACCATACATAGAACACACTCTGATTCCACCTCTTATATACACACTCATATCATAGCCTTCACGCACACTGCACTACACATCACACCCCATATTCCATACCACTCTCCATACATCATTCCATATCAAACTCCACATATCTTACATTAGATGCCATACTCTTTCCATCTCCATTTCTATTGTCTCATCTGTAACTTTTCTCTATTCTAGACAATAGAACGAGAGAAAAGTTTAGCTTCATCTTCACTTCTTCTCTCACTTCAACCATGACTGTTGTTGCTGCTGAAGTTTAGATAGAAATGCAAGGATAAACTGTTGTACTCTCTTGGAGATGATGTTGAACCAGAATCCTTGAGCTGAATAGGGAGTTTTCTTGTGTCTTAAGTTAGATTTAATTGTATTAAGTTGATGTAGTTACTTCTAATTTATTGATTCAATTAGAGTTAGTAAATGACAAAGAAGTAGGGAACTAAGTTAGATTTCTTATTTCTGCATTATTGATGCTTTGATTGAGTTTTATCCTTGGACTGATTAATTCTGGAACTAAATCTAGAAGTTCATTAGCTAAATCTGGAATATTTCTCTTTCTCGGATTACTGTTTGTATGGTATTCTAGATTACGCGACGAATTTCAAAAAATCATAATTAATTCTAGAAAAATAGAAATGAAGTGGTTTAAAAAGATAAGAGAAGATAACATCTTGAACTTTAAGGGAAGAATAATTTTCAGACCAAATGCTTAAAGAATTAATACAGTTTATTCGTTGAATTTACTGTTCATTTGGTCAAAAATTCTGAAAACAAATTCTGGTCCCGTACTTTGGAAATTCATTTCTCTTGATATACATATCCAAATGAAATATTCTACCTATGTACGTAAAGCTCTAGATGTGTTCTACATGCTTATAAAATTTTGTGAAATAATTCCTTTAGTTGATAGGTTAAACTGAAGTCACAACAAAACTACTTTAGGACCTATGTTTTTACGATTCAGTTTCCTTTCTTTCACTTCCAATATTTGTTCCAGCATGCATAAGCCATCAAATAAGTTTCTCAATATTCATATACATCATGTACATATACCATAATTATTTCAAATAGTTTCATCACATAAATAGACACCTTACATGGCATTTACATACATGGATAATTCATAGCATATGCTAGGATACCAATTACTTCACTTCATTTCTTCCATTCTTTAGCTCTTCTCCATGTATACCTTTTGCATCATGTTTGACCTAAATTGGTTGGTTATGGGAGAGTGAGATTCTAGAAGATCTCAGTAGCAAACATTACCACTTAAATATGCAAGATGGATGCTAATGTATGATATGTAATTTCATTAACTTTATTTAATTAGTGACATGCCATCATGCTATATACTTTTGCATAAAGTGCATGGCCATGGAAAATGTGTTATTTAAAATACATTCAACACTATTTATTATGTCACAACATCATTCAAATTTCATATACATGTCAACACATAAGCATACCACATTAAGCACATAAAGAGGTAAGTTCACTACCTTGCACTTAAGCTTTTCTCTTGATCTTTTGCACTTGCTTCCTAGCTTTCCAACCATGAAGCCTTTATGTCAATCACTTCGCAACATATTCTTGGATGTTTCAAGGTCCTAAACACATTCATATTCATCACATAATTCATTAGGACCCATGAACTCTAACAATATTCAAGACTAACCTTGTTACACTCTTTATTATCATAACTTTCTCTAATCTTTACTAATCAACTTGGCTCTTGAACTAATTGATGTATTGAATTTACCCTACACAATTTTATCTTTTGAATCCATTTATGAGCTTAGAATTATGAAATTCCAGCTCCTTCATGGCCTGCTGTACAGAACCAAAACAAGTACACAATTCCCTCAAAAATTCTCATTTTGATTCTAATGCTTTACATACTTGTTTCTCTACTTTATCCCAAACAAATTTTCATTTTAAAACCATTGGAAGCATCAAAATCATGAAATTCCAATCACTTTTCATGTGATTGAACAGTAATAGAGAAGAATTTCAAAAACTAAAATCTTGAGATTTTAATGTTTCCAAGGTTCAAAACCTTTTCAATCCTACACAAAATCATCATATAAATTCAATTGAAGCATTATATCATTAAAATTCCATTTTCTTCCATCATGAATAGTGCATACCAAACAGGTTCATACATGGCAAAGTCAAGAATATCAATTTGATTCAACAACTAATCACTTAACTAGCTTGTTTAAACTTCACTCATATACTTCTAACTTTAATTTCTTCTTTCCCCTTTCATCTAAGGTTTTTGGGAAGCACAACACCTTAGAGAAAACTCAACTTTTCCCCCATGAAAACTCTAAGTTTAAACTCCCAAATCAAAGGAAAATAAGTTAGGAGAGATTGCTTACCTTTAATCTCTAGCTTGCTTGAATTTTGGTACTTTGAATCTTTTTTGTCTTGGCTTGAGTTTCCATTTTGCAAGAGTTTCCCCAAGTTTCATGAGCTCACTGTTTTGAACCAGATTTAAGGGGGTATTTATAGAAAATTTCATGGAAAATCAATGGCCAAGATTACTTTGTGCACTATTTGATCTAAAGGCTCACATTTAATCTTGGACTTAACTTTTTCAAAAAGAAGAATTATGACATCATCCATGACATCACAAGGGAAAAATCATGGGGTTTAGGTGGCACCATTTCTACAGGTAAAAACTTCTAGAAAAATTCCAGTCTAATCCGGTACCGGCTCAATCTGATTCCCTAAAATTCGGATTGTTTTATAAATCCAATTTTTCTGAGATTTCATAATATGCTTTATGACCTTAAATCAAGTATTCAGATTTCCCTACGATCGACATTCTTGTACTGGAACACAACTTAATTACATATCCCTTGGAAAATGACTGAAATGCCCTTGGTTCACTATCTTGCACTATATTAACCTTTAAGGGCATAATTGTCATTTTACCCCTCTTTATACTGCCTCAGGGCCTATACTAGCTCTAACTAATTATATTTATACTATATCCCACATTTTTATCCTTTTTAGAATGACCAAAATGCCCTCCATCCATTACTGGTATAATATCCCATAAGGGCATTTATGTAATTTCACTATTTTCCTGTACACTGGCCCCTTCTACTGATGAACTGGTATCATGGGTTTTGGGCCCTCCTTGGCATCATCATGGTCCTATATAAGAGGTCATCTGAGCTCATTCTAGCCAAACTTACTTACTGTTAAGTTTCATAATCGGATCACGGATGTTCTCAAACTCCTGTCAAAATTCACTAATATGGGGATAACTTTTCATACAAAACTTCTTTCAGGGTTATGTCAGGTTCATGACATCAGATGTCATATGTAACATCCTCATTTTCTTACGTCTCAGGGACCAAATGGTAGCATCTTGAACCACTTTTAAGGTCATTGAAGTCAAATTACACAAATCTGGAATTTTACTCTCGCGAGTACTGTTCACTGTGAAAATTCCAGAGGAGTGACCTAATTTCAAAAAATCATAACTAATTCTAAAAAATTGAAATTAAGTGGTTCAAATTGATACATAAAGCTAACTTAATTCTCTTTTAGGGAAAAATAACTTGTTGACCACACCTTGACCAAGTCAACATGAGTCAACATTCGAAGCTTACTGTTCATCCAGCATTTTTCCCTGATTCCAGCATTTCTAGTCCAAACTTTTAAAAATCATATCTTTATGTGTAGACATCCAAATGAGATATTCTATATATAAAATAGAAGCTTTCCATGTCTACTATTTACTAGAAAAATATCATACATTTATTCAATCATTTACCATTTATAATTACAGCTCAAATGTCACTATCTCACCACGAGTTACTATTTACAGTGACAATTTCTAGCAATGATACATACATGAATCACATATCAATCATGCTAAATAATTAATGTCTCTTTATGTATCTTTATCTCCTCCATCTGGAGAAGACCTGCTATAATTGGATTGATATGGAAGGGGTGAGATTTCTGGGGAAATCTCAGTAGCAAACGGAAACCATACAATGTATGCAACTATATGATTGATGTTACTATGTGTGCACTTAATGATCATGCTTGCATAATGATAAATTACATGCTTCCATGTCCCTTAATTATAACATATGGCTATATCATAAAAAGAAACAAAGCATTACTTAATCATACATACTTCACATCATCAAGGTAAGTAAACATCACATAAAATATCTAAGCAGTATAAGCATACAAGTAGTTAAGTTTACTACCTGATTTGGAGCCTTTCCTCTAGTCCTTAACATTTACTCTAAGGTTCGTTCTTTTCATAGGTCAGAACCTTATTCCTATGCTAGCCAAATCCCTAAGCTCCTTGGACTACTCCTAACTCCACCAGAACTCCTTCCTTCCTTTCTCTTTCTTTCTTTCTCTCTTTCTCTTTTTCTCTCTTCTTTCTCTTGTCTTGCTCTTGGCCATGGAATTCCTTAAAGGGGGTGGGGTCTATTTATAGTTGAGAGGAGGTGGAATGGATGGTCCAGATTGAATCGCAATAAATAGCTCAGATCGCTTAGCTTCCTCAAGAAGCTTTGCCTACATCATCATGATGACATCCTCCTCCTCAATGACTAATCAAAGTGACATCATCCATGGGACACCTAACATGCTAGGTGGCACAATAGTGGGGCCCTTGGGACACCTCACCAGCTGACTCAGCGTTTCCAGAGAATTCCAAAGTATTTTCCTAGAATGAACGGCTGAGATTATGCCACGTGTCCTTTAGCTTTTTCTCCTTTTTCCTATAATCATGACATGTTTCCTTAACTTTTCTTCTTTTCTTGTAATCATGCCATGTTGTGCCTTGTGGGTCCCTTTTATGCCACCTCATGATTCCAGATCACTTTTCCCAGTTATATCTTTGACCAGGTCACTTTACTTTATTGAAAAAGTACTAAAATAATATTTTAATACCTCTTGGGCCCACATCCCTCTTGGGTTACGTTTTTAAACATATGGGATGCTATATTGGCCTCTAATCAAGCTCAAGCACTCTAGTGGCTCAATTCCCAAGAAACATCTATTTCTTTTCTAAAATGACCATTATGGCCCCAGGGACTTTCACTATTTACAATTTAGTCCCTGAACTCTCATTATTTGTAGTTTAGTCCCTAAATATTATTTGTATACTTCTAGGACTTCTGCTCAATAGGGCATGGTAGCATCCCTTTTTCAGGCAAATACTAGGCTTCTAGGCCCAAAAATTGGGATATGACACATAGGGCACACCTTCCTATAATTTTTCCACTTATAGTTGAGATCCATGAGATCTAATAAAATTTCAGTTAACTTTTAGACTATAAGATAAATATCCACATCTGGGACCCTAATAAAATTTATGTTCTATGCTAGATTAGCTAGCATAACTTTCTCTATTTATTGATGAAATGTGGGACAAGAATACTTCCAAGCAGTTTTAAGCCTTTTCTAGCTGAACTTTTCCATAATTACATTTGGGTCTCTGACTTTTTGCTTAATTACATTTAGGTCCCTAAACTTTTGGAAATTATCACTTTTGGCCCAAATCTTGTTTCTACTTTAACTTTTTGCCTTTAACCTTTTCTAATTTTCGTTTAGGTCACTTTCTTCCTTCAAGACTCATTTAACCTTTATTATGTCTTCTGATCATCGTCATAATCCTTTCTAAACCTCTTTCACTATCAATATTATACGAATAGGGAAAATTTAGGATATGACAATTGTCGTATCTGTTACTTCATCTTCTTCTATCTCTAAGTTGAATGATTCATAATCTCTATTAATGTCTGCGAGTTATAGCTTTGATTGAGATTTAGCTAGCGAGTTGTTAGCTAACATATTCTAATTCAACTTATTAACTTCTCATTCTGTGGATAATGAAGGTAAGGTAGTATCTAAGGGAACACACTTGTTATTTATTCATCTCATCATCATAAACACTTAAAAGCATAAATAATACCATAAGATTTACTTTAAGAAGATAGATAAAATCTCATCATACACCATCTCTTTAACTTGTTAATTTATGGCTCATTAGATTAATTAGGTATCTAGCATCCATCTAGGCTCTTTGTGAATCGACCTAGGTTAGCCTCCACTTTACTATTGGTTAGCTTAGTTTTGTTTGATAATTAAAATGACAATTATCAAAATGGCGTCGTTGATGGGGAGCCTTACTTATTAAGGTTTCCTAAGCAAACTTTTAGGCCTAAAAATCATAAAAAGTATATAGGTGTTGTAGTTTTTCTGTGAATTTAGTGTTTTGTGTTGTTAAGTTATGACCAATTGCCTTTCCAGTCGTGACCAGAGTGTTTAAAATTGATTTTTGAGTGTCTCTATGAAGTCTAACCAGAAACACATTTGGTAACAACCAAAAATTTATTTTCAACTCATTTTGCTCTTTGTTACATTTAGTTGCGATTAGAGTGCTTTGTGGTCACAACCAAAAATATTTTTCATCAAGTTTTCTTTTCTGTAATTTGTAGTCGCAACCAGATTGACACTTAGTCACAATCAAAAATTATTATTTTAATCAAATTTACTCTCTATGATTTTTAGTCACGACCTGAGTGACAAGTGGTCACAACAAGAAATTGAAAACTTCAAGCATTTTATTGTCTATGATTTTTAGTTGCAACCAAACTGCCATTTGGTTGTGACCAAAAATCATGATTCAGAATTTTTCCTCTCTATGACTGACAGTCGCAACGTGAAGTTAAATTTGTCATGATCTCTACTCTCTGTGATTATTAGTCACGACCTGACTATTTTCCACTGCGATTATTTGATCTGAATGTCTGGAATTACTGCATTTGTGATATATTTGATATCCTATATCATTGTTGAGTGTGATTTGGATGAATAGAAGCTCTAAATTCTTTCCTTTGGATATAGAAATCAATATAACACTTAGGCAAATTAAGAAGGCTAAAATCTTAAATCAAGATAGTGCTACATCTTCTGTTGAGCTTAGTTATTCTGGTAAATTTGTTGCAACTGAAATTGATTATGCATCTGGTGCTATCTTAGATAATCATTTTGTCATAAAGCATGTTAATGAAGGAGAATCTCATACTCATAATTAAAATATTCAAAATGAGCAATATGGAGAGAATAACATGAATAATTGAAGAGCACATAGGAGTATAAAAGAATTTATTTTATCTAATACAAACTTTGATCCTTTTTGTACTTGTTCTGCTTTAGATGTTAACTTTAAGCCGAAAGGTCCTTTATTAAGTAACTTACCAAAGTTTAATGGATTGACAGGTGAGGATCCTTTCAAGCATTTGAAGACTATATAGTGGATTTGCTTATATGTGAAACCTGTAGGTGCTTGCATGGATGCTATGTAGAGACAAGTATTCTATTTTACACTTGAAATAAAGGCAAAGGAATGGTTTTATATGCTGCCACATCCTATACCTCAAGCCTTGGATTCCTGGAATAACTTGAGGAATGCTTTCTTAGAGAGATACTTCCCTACTTCCAAGACTGCTATATTGAGAAAGGAGATTTTTGCTATAAAACAATATGATCAAGAGTCTTTCCATGAATTTTGGGGAAGATTTCAAGAGCTGCTAGCTAGATGTCCATCCCATCAGATTTTATGTGAGTATTTAGTGCAATATTTTTTAGAATTATGATATGCATGCAGAAAGAATCTGGATGCAGATGCTAGGGGTTCCATTGATGATTTAACTATAGATGAAGCATGAAACCTGATTGAGAATATAGCAAGCAATGACCAGCAGTGTGAGGGCTATAATGCTAGGCAAGTCTATGAAGTTTCTGTAAGACCCTCTCAAGATTATAGTAGCTTATCTTGTCTAGTTGCTACCATGAATACTCAGATCAATAATCTAGCTGCTCAATTGAGCAATTCACATGTTCAAAGCTCATACTCTCAAGCTCTTATTGCTCCTAGTTATTAGCTTTGTTATTCTCTTATACACACTACTGTCAATTGTCCTATATACTATGAAGATATATCAGCCATCTACTAAGGAAAATTAAACCAATATCTACAAAGGAATCTATACTCCAACACATATAATGAAGGATGGAGGGATCATCCCAACTTTAGATTGAGGAATGGAGACAAGAATTATAGGTAGAACAAATTCAATGTTGATAAACAAATGGCTGATCTTCTAGAGCTATAGAAGCCCCTTCTGCTGTAAGGAATGATAGAATATATGAGATAATCAAGATCATTAATATGATGAATTCAAATATAAACTCCATCAACACAAACTTCTACTCTAACTTCAAGGACTTGAGTTTACTGTGGAGAACAATCAAGCAATGATAAAGTCCAAGTTTGATGCTTTGGAGAGTAAAATAGAACAGTGAGAAACAAAAGCTGTAAATATGAATGGCTATGTATCACAGCTAGCAAATTTAGTGAGTGATATTCAGGCCAAAATTGGTGAAAGTTTACCTTCAAACACTGTTGTTAACCCTAAATTTATAAATTCTATAAGTTTAAGAAGTGAAAAATAGTGGGGAACATAGATACAGGAGAGGTTAAGAAGAATAAGAAAGCAAATGAGTAGCATAAAAGATCTGAAGATGAAGAATTACCTTCACTTATGCCAGAATCTGAAAGTAACAAAGAGAAGGGGATATTGCAGTAGGAAAATGAGCAAACTATATTGAAAGATATTATAGAATCATCTGTTATGTATGAAGCAATTGCTAGTTCCAATAGTGAAAGTCAAAAATTAGACAGGAACCAGAAATAGAAGTATCATGAAGATACAAAATAGAAGGATAAAGAGGTAAGTATCAAACACCTACATTCTCCTAATGCATACATGTGTCCAAAGAAAGCTTTAAAAGATAAAGAGGGTAAATTGGAAGTGAATGTGCCACTTGTAGATCTGATCAGAAGTATACCTAAGTATAGGAAATTTATAAAGGAACTCTGCATTAATAAAAGAATCTACAAACCAAATGAACAAGTAGGATTTAATGTGTCAGCTTTATTTAAACCATAACTTCCTATTAAATGTGATTATCTAGGTTCCTTTATAATTCCAATCACTATAGGAAAGTTTTAGTGTGCTAGTGATTTGTTAGATCTTGGTACAACAATTAATGTAATGCCAACTTCCATTTATTCATCATTAGGCATAAGCATAGGCTTACTTAAGGGAACCTCCATGATAATGCAACTTGCTAATTAGACCACTAGGAAACCTGTGGGACTTCTAGAGGACATACTAGTGAAGGTCAAAGACTTAATTATAGCTACAGATTTTTATGTCTTGGATATGTCACATGAGTCAAATTCAGAGGGACCTATTATTTTGGGTAGGCCATTCCTTAGAACAGCCACCACTGTGATAAGTATAAAAAATAGAAGCATCATAATGAAAGTGGAAGATAATGTCATAATTTTTAATGTCTATGAAGCAATGAGAGACTCATTTGAAGATTACTCATTGTTAGGCTTAAGTACAATTGATACATACATTAAAGGAGCTAAAGAGGAACATGAATTGCTACTAATTCTGATAAAGCTGAGTATGAATTGCTTGAATATGAAATTTTTTTTCTTCTTTTGTATTTTCTTTGGATAGCAGTGGTGATATATCAAGTATTAACTACATTTTAGTTGATAGCTTACTTTTCACCATACAATCTTTTTATTTATCTGTTGCTAACTTTTTGAATGAATGATTTGGAGAGAAACAGGAGGATAAAATTACAGGAGAAATTATAGTTGCTAAAACTCTTATTATAGGAACATAACTCGATAACACATAACCTGTGAGGAAAGAATCAGTAAAGCCTATTGCAGCTGTGAAAATTAAGAAGTTGGTTCCATTAATTGTCCAGCTACCTGAGTTGGAACTTAAACCACTTTCTAGTAACATTAAATATGTGTTTTTAGCTAGGCATGATATATTACCTGTTATAATTGCTAACTCACTTTCTATTTTTGAAGAAGAAAGACTAATTTCAGTTTTAAAAACACATAAGAGAGCAATAAGTTGGGCTTTAGTTGATATACATGGTATATATGCAGCTGTATGCACACAAAATTTTGTTAAATGATAGAGCCAAACCTATTAAACACCATCAAAGAAGGCTAAACCCCTTGATTTTTGATGTGGTCAAGAAAGAGGTAACTAAATTGTTGAATGCTAGTATTATTTAACCAAGTTTAGACAATGAATGTGTAAGTCTAGTTTATGTAGTGCCTAAGAAAAGTGGTATAACTATGGTAAGGAATAAAATGGTAAGGAATAAAAAGAATGAACTAATCCCTACTAGAGTGCAAAACTCATGGAGAGTGTGTATTGATTATAGGAAATTGAATGATGCAACTAGGAAGGATCATTTTCCTTTACCATTTATTGATCAAATGTTAGAAAGACTTGCTAGAAAGCCCCATTACTATTTTCTTGATGGTTTTTCAAGATATTTTTAGGTTCTAATTACTCTGGAGGATCAAGAGAAGACCACATTCACATGTCCTTTTAGTACATATGCTTATAGGAGGATGCCATTTGACTTATGCAATGCTCCTAGAACATTTCAAAGAGATATGATGTCCATATTCAGTAAATTCTTAGAAAGCAACATGGAGGTATTCATGAATGATTTTACAGTGTATGGTAAGGACTTTGATGAATATTTAGAAAGTTTTAGCAAGATGTATTGAGAAAAAGCTTGTGTTAAATTTTGAGAAATGTCACTTCATGGTAGATAAAGGCATAGTTCTAGGGCATTTAATATCTAAAAATGGGATTGAGGTAGATAAAGCTAATATTTAGGTTATTTCTTCTTTTCCTTATCCCAGATCTTTAAAGGAACTGAGGTTATTTCTAAGACATGCTGGATTCTATATAAGATTTATTAAGGACTTTAGCAAGATTGTATCTCCACTTTCTAAACTCATGCAAAAAGATATAGAATTTTATTTTGATGATACTTGCAAGAGAGTATTTGACACTATTAAAGATATGCTTATCACACCACCTATACTTGCTGCACCTAATTGGCATTTAGATTTTGAGCTTTCTTGTGATGCATCAATGAAGCAATAGGTGCAATGTTAAGACATAAAGATGATAAGCTATCTAGAGTCATTTCATATGCCCCTAACACATTAGATAATGCTCAAAAGAATTACAATGCCACATAAAAAAAACTCTTTGCCATTGTGTTTTGCACTAGACAAATTTTGATACTATCTTTTGAGTTCTAAAGTGATTATATACACTGACCATGCTACTGTTAAGTTCTTATTTAAAAAGCCATAGTCCAAGCCTAGACTCTTGAGGTGGATACTGCTAATCCAAGAATTTAATGTGGAGATAAGGGATAAATTGGGAGAAAAAATGTGGAAGTTGATCATTTGAGCATGTTACCTAAAAATACAAGGGGAATATTAGATTCTAACATCATTTGTGATACATTTATATTGTTCTATTTTTGAGATCTTTATAATTTCACCTTAGTATTGCCATTTAGTGAATTATTTTGTTACTAGTCTAATTTCATCATCTTTATCTCATTTCCAGGGCTAGAAGATAAAGCATGAGGCTAAGTTTTACATTTGGGAATCACCTATTCTGTGGAAAATATGTAGTGATCAAGTTATAAGAAGATGTGTGCCAAGTGAAGAAGTGGACATCATTCTTACAGCTTGTCATTCTTCTATTTGTGGAGGACATTTTAATGCAAAGAAGACATCAATGAAGATTCTTGATACTGGTTTTTATTGGCTATAACTATTCAAAGACTGTTATGAATTCTGCAAGGCTTGTGATAGGTGTTAACGTTTTGGTGGACTGACCAAAAGGCATGAAATGCCTCAGCAACCTATACTGTTTTGTGAGGTGTTTGGAGTATGGGGCATTGACTTCATGGGACCATTTCTATCATCTTTTGGATATACATATATTCTGCTAGCTGTGGATTATCTTTTAAGATAGGTGGAGGCTATACCAATAAGGAAAGATGATGCAGTAACAGTTTCTAAATTTCTCAAGTCACACATATTTTCAAGGTTTAGTGTGCCAAGAGCTATAGTGAGTGATCAAGGTTCTCATTTATGTAATAAGATTTTAGGTCGGTTATTTGCTAAGTTTGGGATCAAATGCAAGGTTTCAACAGCTTACCATCCCTAAACAAGTGGTCAAGCTGAAAATTCTAACAAAGATATTAAGAGGATTCTGGAGACGATAGTACGACCCTTAAGAAGAGATTTGAGTACAAGGTTAAATACAACTTTGTGGGCATATAGAACAGCTCATAAAACCCCACTAGAGATATCCCCATACAGAATGGTCTATGGTAAAACATGTCATATACCAGTAGAAGTTGAGCATAAAGCATTCTGGTTAGTCAAAGCTTGCAACATGGATTTTGACACTGCTATAGAAGAAAGAATGTTGCAGATTCAGGAACTGGAGGAAATAAGGTTGGATGCCTATGAGAATTCTAGTATTTATAAAGAAAGCCATGTTTCTTCATGATAAACATATTATGCATAAGGAATTTTAGGTTAGAGATAAGGTTTTAAGATTTAAAGCTAGATATTCTTTCAAACCTGGAAAACTTGCTACAAGATGGGATGGTCCGTATTTGGTGACTAAGATCCATGATTATGGAATAATTGAATTACTAGATGAAGTAGATGGTGCAGCTTTTCAGGTCAATGGCCATCTATTGAAGTTGTACAAAAAAGAACTTTAAACCCCCATGATACTTAGGTTGTCTCTTTCTTTGTTTTCCCACTTACAATAGTCTGCTTTAATCAGTTACTTATATACTTGAGCTATTAATTGTTGATTAAGTGTGGAGGAGGAGTCCAAGTTAATAGGGATATATAAAAATTAATAAGTTTATATTGGATTCTGATTCAGCTTTGTCCTCTTAATTATTTTTGCCTTTGCATGTGTTTCACTACTTCTTCACATTGAGGACAATGCAAAAATTAAGTGTGGGGGAGTAGTTTGTGAAATGGAGTAAATAAAATCAGATAATTATTGTGATTATGTATTCTAGTCAACACCTTGTGATGTTTTTGTTGTGATTAATATGTGCAAAAATATCAAGTTTTTTCTCTATGAAATTTAGTCACAACTGATTCTTACTTTTGTCACGACTTTAACTCTCTGTGACAATTAGTCACGATCTATGCATCTGTTTGTCACGACCAGTAATTCTTATTTTCTGATGTTTACCTATATGTGATGTTTAGTCGTAATATGTACTTATCTTTGTCGCGACTGTAACTCTGTGAATTTTGGTTGTGATTGGATTGACACTTGGTTGCGACTTGAGCTTGTATGTTTGGGAGGATTACTCTATGTGATCATGAGTCGTGACTAATGTCCATGTACGTCACGACCAATATTCCCTATTTTCTAAAAATTTTCTCTCTGAGTAAAATAGTGGCGATCTAAAGTCCTGTTTGTCGCGACTAAAATTGATCCTCAGCCAAAAAATTCTTCTGTTTCATCTTATTGTTGCTTAGTCTAATTAAATTTACTATTATGGATTTAAAATTGAATTTTGAACACATATTTTTGAACATTGGCAAGCCTGATGAAGTGTGAGTTGCTTGTTTCATTGATTGATTTCTAGAAATTGTGCAGAACGAATGATTGATCTCCTATGAATTTAGTTAATATTCATGCAATCTTGTCATTATGAGTTGATTAGGGTGAGTAAGTCAGATGGAATGATCTTTAAGCCTCTAACATATACTCATTTACATTGTGTGACACCATCTAGTTTGGTAACTTTGTAGAACTTGTCTCAATCCTTAATTCAAACCCACATTAGCTTATTGGAATTATGGAAATGATAAGGCATTTCTTTCTAAACCCTCTTTACTAAACAGTAGCCACATAAAAATTAAATCCTTTGCTTAACCCCTTTGGGACCTTCACTTTCTTTTAAAATTCCATCATTAGTTAATGAATATTATACAGGACATTTGCTGCTATAGTTAGTCTTAACTGTGAAATAACTGATAAAGTGCACCACTTGTTGGATATTTGAATTCAATATATTTGATATCTGGTTCAATAGTTGAAAGAAAAGAAAAGCAAAAAGAAAAAGTACAGAAAAGAGAAAAAGAAAGAATAGATAGACCAGATGAAAAAAAAAGTGATATTCAACTTGAATGAAAGGAAAATATTTGGTGACTTGTGATACTTTCTACAATTGCAAGTTCAAATTGTTGAAATAGCTTAAAAAAGTAAGATCATGTGCAGTATCTCATTAATCATTGACATGTATTTCTACTTTATTACTTAGCCTTTCCAACATTACAACCTCATAAAGACCCTTTGATTCACAACCCTTGTGGCATGAAATAGTAGAGATGTAGAATGGTTACAAGCCTATGGGAAGCCTAAGCTAGATGGTTGAGTGAAATTACCTTGATAAGAGAATGAGTGAAACATTATACCTTATGAGGAAATCTCAACCTAGTTGCCTATTATGATTTACTTGCATGAATTAGATTCTTTGATTGATATGATATTAGTTTGGACTGTTGTCAATTGAAGGGAAAAGATTGATGGTTACAAGTGCTTATTCTAAATCTATTTTGCCAAATTTGCTGAACATGATGGTTACATGTGCTCCTATATGCTACTACCTAGCAGTAAAGTAAACAATGAAAGAATAATGGCATAAGTCATCTCTCTGTATTATGATGAATTATTAAAGATAATAAGAGCAATTGAAGGGTCATAAATTTTCTAAGGTAAAAGAAGTACAATGATACAAAAATAAGATATAAAGCTTTGTGGATGTTAAGAAAATTCTGCTAAATACTCAGAAAAATAATAAGGGACATGTGGTATGATGAGTAGTTGATAAAAACTCCAGAATACAACAAAGTGTTTGAGAGAGTTTTATATGAAAGAAATGGATACTACTCACAAGTCCAATAAGTGAGAAGTCTATATGCAAATAGGTCATAACAAGTAATCAAGTAACATAATGAAGTAGAGTTCAACTTGATTGAGTTGATATAGAAAAGAAGAGTAATGACAATAAAGAAATGAAGATCTATGGATATGACAAATACTTCGCTAGATGTCAAGATACAAGATAAAAGATAGATACCCCAATCCTTAGTTATAAAGCAAGAAAGGATATAAAGATGATGTATATCCAAGATAGTTGACTAAGGTGTTAAGTAAATTTTGAGGACATAATTTATTTTAAGCGGGATAAAAATATCATATCCTACTTTTTCCATATATGTATAAGACTGATAGAGGAAAGAGGATTTTAAAGGACTGTAATGATAAATAAAAAGAAAATGCGATTATTAGACAAAGGTATAAAGAAAAGGGACTAAATTGGAAAGTCTAAAAGTTTTATGGTTCAAAAATAAAAGTAAAAATAAACTTTGGGCCATTAAGTGTAATTATGAAAAGTTGAGGGTTTAAAGTGTAATTTTCAACAGTTCAATGGCAAAATGGTAATTATTGAAAGTTGAGCCAGAAAAGGCCTAAAAATGTTTGGAATCAGATTAGTCTCAAATTTTCCCAGTAAATAGAGAAAATTGTTTTGATTAGTTTGACGCAACACATAATTTTGATTTGAGGTCCCGAAAAATTGATATGAATTTTAGAAGAAAGGAAAATTGATACAATATCCTCTAGATCGTAGAATCATATGATATTTATTAGTAAATTCTTATAATTAATATAAGAATTTATGAAACTGATAAAGCTCAAAAAGGAGTTCTGTAGAATTTATTATGGAATTTACAGTGGATTAAAACACCTAATAAATATGTTTCAGGAGAATTTCTCGGGAGTTGAGCCCATGAAGGCAGTGGATCATGTAGAAGGCTCAAAATGGTGCCTTATAAGCCCAACAATATTTTTAGAAAATATGTGGGTCAGGGCTAATAAAGACCAAAAAAATATAAAATTACGAAAATACCATTGAGTATGTCACTATGTTGTGTCATTGAGTCAGAGTTAGATAAAGGGTATTTTGGTCATTTGAATAAGGTTAAACAGTCAAGAAGAGTTCCCAGAATAGTTGAACAAGGTCAAGGAATACTCTAATCAGGTGTGAAAAGATGATAATGCCCTTGAGATGTTAAAGTAAATAAAGAGGAACCAAGGGGCATTTTGGTAATTTATTAAGGGATATGTAATTAAGTTTAGACTTAGTACAAGAATTTCAATGATAGGAAGAATCTAGATACTAGATTTAAGGTCAGAAAGCATATTATAGAATCTCAAAATAATTAGATTCATAAAATAGTCTGATTTTTTGGGAACCGGACTAAGCCAGTACCGGATTGGACTAGAATTTTTTCATAAACTTTCTCCTTTTGAAATTTTGCCATATGTTCTACCAGTTGTCCCTTGATGATGTCATTGATGATGTCATCTCATTAGCTTCTAGGGCAAGCTAATCCAAGATTAAATATGAACCATTAGATCAGATATTGCATAAAGTGATCTTGGCCATTCATTTTCCATTGGATTTTTCTATAAATACCCCCATATTTCTGATTCAAAACCATGGCATGAGAACCCTTGGGGAAGCTTTGTCAAAATGGAAACTCAAGCTAAGACAAAGGAAGATTCAACGCACTAAAGTTCAAGATAGCTAGAGATTAAAGGTAAGCAATCTATCCTAGTTTATTTTCATCTAATTTGGGGGCTTGAGCTTAGGGTTCTTATAGAAAAAAGTTGAGTTTTGTCTAAAGTGTATGTGCTGTGCAAAACTTTAGATGAAAAAAGAAAGAAGAAATTAAAGTTAGAGTTAGGTGATTGAAGATTAAACAAGCTAGTTAAGTGATTGGTTGTTGAATCAAGTTGATATTCTTGACTTTGCCATTGTTTAGACCTTTTGGTCTGTAATGTTCATGATAGAAGGAGATAGAATTTCAATAATTTAATGCATCTATTGAATTTATATGATGATTTTGTGTAGGATTGGATAGGTTTTGAACCTTGAAAGTATTAGAATTGAAAGTTGTAATTCTTAAAATTCTTCTCTATTACTGTTCACTTGTATGAATAGTGATTGGAATTTCATGATTTTAATGTTTCTAATGGTTTAAAATGAAAATTTGTGTGGGATAAAGTAGAGAAGCATGTATGGGAAGTATTGGAATCAAAATGAGAATTTTTGAAAGAATTATACATGTTTTTCAAATCTGTCCATAACAGTGTATAGGAGCTGAAATTTCATGATTCTAAGCTTATAAATAGATTTAAAAGATGAAATTGTGGAGGGTAAAGTCAAGACATCAATTGATTCAAAGGCCAAGTCTATTAGTTAAGATGAAGGAAAGTGAATGTAGTTAAATGATCTCAATGTTCAAGAGAAAATTTGATTGTAATGGATAGATGATTATGTGATATTAAGATTTGATTGTGGACTCTAAAGAGACAGTTATATATCCAAGAGAAGTAAGAAGAAAGAGGCAAAGAAAAGTTAAAGTAAGAAAAAAGTTAAGTATATGAGGTAGTAAATTTATCCTAAACTTGTATGTATTGAATGTTATACTTAGTTGTACTATAGCTATGTTAAATTGTGTTGCTTGTGTATATGATTGAAGCTTTATTTCTATGATTACTTTGGCCAATTGTATTTCATATGTTACATGGAAGCATGCATATTACACAATATTAACACTTTCACAAGCAAGCATAAGTATTTACATTAATGCATGCATTATTTAGTACCGTTTGCTACTGAGATGTCCCTAGAAATCTCACTCCCTCCATGTAATCCCAATCCCAATAGGTTCAAGGATGATGAAAGAGTATGAAGAAGCATGGAGAGAAATTTAGGATTGGATAGTATAAATGTTACATGAACAATTGTTACATGTAATGATGTTATATGACAAATTGAACACTAATGTTTATGATGTAATGAAAAATACTAAATAATGGAATAAATGTATGAAATTTTACAGACATTTGGATAACATGTCAAGCTTCATTTTGACACTAAGAACACCTTATTTCAATGTCTGTACAAAAAGAACAAATTTTCAAAAGTAAGGGACCAGAATCTATTTTCAGAATTTTTGATCGAATAACAGTAATATTTGACGAATAAACTATATTAATTGACTGAACATTTCGTCTAAAAATTATTTTTTCCTTAAATTTTAAGATTTTATCTTCATGCATCTTTTCAAACTATATTATTTTGATATTTCTAGAATTAATTATGATTTTTTGAATTCTTTGCCAAATCTGGAATACTATATGAACAGTTACTCTATAAGAGTAAAAATTCTAGATTTAGCTAATGGACTTCTAAGGTCTTATAAGTGGTTCTAAATGCTACTGAATGGTCCCTAAGACGTATGAAAGTAAGGATGTTTTATTTTTGGTATTAGAGCAGAAATTTTTGACATTAGATAAGATAATCCCCAAACCCTAACTCTAAGTAGCAAGTGTTTTTTTAAGTTAGGGTATTTGTTGGGATAGTTAGCATTGCTTATTTAAGCAACTCCTATAGGAATAGATATGGGATTTTATAAAGTTAAGTTAGAGCTATCAGTTAATAAGGGAGACCCCCAACTAGTAATGATATATGAAGATGATATATATATAGACTTTGATCCTCCTCCAGATAGTGAATAAAGTTCAGATGGTAGTATAGGGGATTAATCAATGAGATTTACAATAGAATATTCCATAGATATTTCTGTAGACTCAAACCTACAATTTAGAGGTTATGTAGAGGTTCAGTCTGATGTTGTGCATGCACCATATGATGTTGTACCAGATGATGATGAGTCTAGTAATTCTATACAGTATGAGTTTGTTAGAGTGTCCTTTAACCCTGATGTAAGCTTTATTCCTCTAATTAGATGACATATTACAGCTAAGAAAGTTAAGTACTAGTACTGGATTACAGGTAGACCATATATTATTCTTTCTCTACTAGAGTTTAAGGATAAATTTTATATAAGTAACCTACAGCAGTCCCTTAATTCAGAGATCCAGTCAGAGTCTATGACTGCCCTTTTCCATTCTCAAAGTCCAAGAATATGTGACTTTATAGAGAAAGATAAGTGTGATGTTCCTAGTCCTAGTCAACCCTAACCTTCTTTGTTGAAGATGAATAATGTTGACTATATCAGTCTCAAGAAAGCTATGGAGAGTGAATTACTCAGTCTAGGTCAAGGGAGGGATAGAAGTAGAGAACAAGAGCAGTCAGTTTATCTGTATTTCCTCAATGCAGTAGTAGGGATGATAAATAGATATACAATATAGGGCATTGACCTGAATCAAGTTTATACTCAAGAAGATTGGCATGAGATAGTAGTAAGTTAGATACTGCCATATACCCCTACATGCCACATAGAGCTAAGGGAGTTTTTGGCGAATGATCCACTAACTGATATACAGGTGTGACATTTCTATATGCAAAAGTATTTACAGTTTACTATTCCCTAAAAAATAATGTAAAAAGAGATGAGGGTAATGTAAATTTGTAAATAGTGTAAAGTAAAGTAATACATAGATGTATGATATTTGTGATATACCTCGAATATATAGTGGACATGTATGTAATGTATGTACAAATGTTATGGTGATATGAAATATGAGTTTTAATATGATATAATAAAATGATACTTAGTTGAACATATTTGTGAATATGTTCTCTATTTCATGTGATTATAGTAGATGGATATGAATGAGTTTCAAGTGGCTCAAGTTTATCAAAGCCAAGAACAAGAATTGACTATTGCTATAGTAAAGACTGGACAAGAATACTAAAACATAATGTTTAAAGAAAGCTATGCACAAGTCATGATGTGAAGCATTTTAGGTCGTGACTAGAATCCCTGAGAAGTTAAGTAGCGACGAGTAAAGACCATTGGCCATAACAGAAAGTCACAAAGCTTATAGGTTGTAATGGGTTAGGTAATAGGACATGACTAATGTATATAGTAGTCAGGTCACGATGGAAGAAGACTTATGGTTGCGACTAGAAAAAATAGAGCTGTCAAGTCTCGATGAGTAAGTTGAGATGGTCGCGACTAACGTTTATAGAGAATATGAGTCGTGGCTAGCCAATACGTAGGTCGGGACTATAATGCACAGAGAACTTATGACCAGAATTAAAATGCTGACCTCACTAAAGTTTATCAGATAGAGGTTTAGCACAGCGTGTAGGCAAGCTAAATAGTATAAGGTATTGAGATATAGAATATCAATTTAAGAAGTTAAGAAGTAGATCCTCTGTATGATTATCAAGAGTTGATCTATATTACAAAAGACTTTGTTTAGCTAGTCTTTTCTGAACAAAATAATTAAAAGTTAGAATGAGACTTGCCTAGAAATGAGCTTAATACATGGCTTAAGTTTAGAGATATGATGGTTAATAAATAGAGAGTTAATGCTCCCAAAATAGAGGGACCCCATCATGCAGAAATAGCAGCCTAGTAGACCTAAGGTAAAGTACCCTAGAGAACAGAAGTAATAATAATAGATGATGAATAAGATCTATGTGACTTAAGTTAGTCAGAGTTAAGAGATAGACCATAAATGAACCACAGTTTGGTCAAGAGCAGACTGGGACTAATGTACAGATAGAAAGAGTTAAGAGATAGTAAAGAGATACAGAAGTTACTCCATAGAAATGGAGATTGTTCCACTTACCTAAAAAGTTTCTTTAGTAGATTAATGAGAAGCATTCCTCTCAGTAAGATAGAGATGAGTGTGAGGCTAAGGGTTAAAGTAGGGAAAGAGAAACCCTTTGATGAATACTTAGCCAAGTTCATCCATATGAGCAATGAGAGTTAAAGGACTGAGAAGTTAGTTCACGGTTTGAATTTTGTGATACAAAGAAAGAGTTTTTCTCAAGTAATTGTATAATTTCAATGGAGTGGTAGATGTATACAAGGTTAGAAAAAAAGTTTATGATGTCTAAAGAGAGAAAGGTAGCCATAGTTTTAAAGATAAAGTGACTCCCCTATTCCTTTTGTAAGAAAGATTAATGAAGGGTTGAGTTTATACCCTAGTAAGAGGGTAACATGGCAACCTAAGTTAGATAAATTGTGATGATGATATGGCTTATGTTGCTATAAGTTATGATGAACAGTTGCATCTCCTTGCAGTTGTCATATGGTGACACGCATGTTAGAGAATGCTTAAATGATTGTATCTCCTTGCATAATATACATGTTAGAGTATGCTATGATAAATGAATATTCCCCTTTCACATTCATTAAGGGTAGAGTAGATATGATGAGAAAATTATATTGCTCCCATGCCATATGACATGCAATTAGATAATTCAATTAGATAATAGAATTATGTGATTGATGCTTGAACAAGCTAGTGGAATGATTGGTTGTTGAATCAAGTTGATATTCTTTACTTGGCCATTGAAGATATATTTTGGTATGAATTGTTCATTATAGAAGGATATAAAAATTCAATGATCTAATGCTTTCATTGAATTTATATGATGATTTTGTGTAGGATTGGATAGGTTTTAAACCTTAGAAGCATTGCAATTGAAAGTTGCAATTTTTGGAATTCTTCTCTGTTATTGTTCACTCACATGAACAGTTATTGAAATTTCATAATTTTAATGATTCCAATGGCTTTAAAATGAAAAGTTGTGTGGGATAAAGTAGAGAAACAAGTATGGGAAGCATTAGAATCAAAATGAGAATTTTTGAAAGAATTATGCATGGTTTTCAAATCTATCTAGAATAGTGCATAGGATCTAGAATTTCATGATTCTAAGCTCATAAATAGATTTAAAAGATGAAATTGTGTAGGGTAAAGTCAAGACATCAATTGATTCAAAGGCCAAGTCCATTAGTTAAGATTAAGGAAAGTTAATATAGTTAAATGAGCTCAATGTTCAAGAGAAAGTTAGATTGTAATGGATGGATGATTATGTGATGTTAGATTTTGATTGTGGACTCCAAAGAGGCAGCCACATATCAAGAATAAGTAAGAAGAAAGAGACAAAGCAAAGTTAAAGTGAAAGAAAGTCAAGTATATGAGGTAGTAAACTTATCCTAAACTTGTATATATTGAATGTTATGCTTGGTTGTGCTATGACCTTGTTGAATTGTGTTGTATATGTGCTTATGATTGAAGCCCCTGTTTCTACGATTATTTTGGCCAATTGTATTTCATATGTTATATGGAAGCATGCACATTACACAATTTTAACATTTTCACAAGAAAGTACAAGTATTTACATTAATGCATGCATTATTTTGTACCGTTCGCTATTGAGATTTCCCCAGAAATCTCACCGCCCCTCCATGTAATATCAACCCTAGTAGGTTTATGAATGATGAAAGAGGATGATGAAGCATGAAGATAAGCTAGGGATTGGATAATATAAATGTTATGTGAAGAATTGTTATATGTAATGTTTATGATGTGTTCGAGCCTTAAAAGTTCATGATATGATGAAAAATAGTAAATGATGAGATAAATGTATGAAATTTTATAGAAGTTTAATTAACATGCCAAGCTTCATTTTGATACTAAGAATACCTTATTTTGATATTTGTACAGAGAGAATGAATTTTCCAAAGTAAGGGACCATAATCTGTTTTTAGAATTTTTGACCAAATGAACAGTAATCTTTGATGAATAAAATGTATTAATTGACTAAGTATTTAGTCTAGAATTTATTTATTTTTCTTAAATTTCAAGATGTTATCTTCACGTAGCTTTTTGAATGACATCATTTTGATTTTTTTAGAATTAATTATGAGTTTTTGAAGTTCGTCGCCTAATCTGGAATATCATATGAATAGTAACTCGAGAAGAGTAAAATTCTAGATTTAGCTAATGGACTTCCAAGGTCTTGTAAGTGGTTATAAATGCTATTGAATGGTCTCTAAAACCTACCAAAGTAAGGATGTTTTAGTAATACCTTTGTAGGAGAGTTGCTTGATCTGTACCTTGGTGTCTTACATATTCAACACTTCTCATCTTCAAACTCTTTTTTGTACAATATGCAATCATTTGGGCATGTATGAATCTTTCTATACTGCATTCCTAACAAACGTATTATTTTCTTCACTTTATAGTAGTATTGCAGTAGCACATTTTCCTCTAGAAACATGTTTTGCACAACTCAAGCAATTCTAAAAAGACTAATATCACTCCACCTATGCCATGCTTTCACAGTTATTAATCTCAACACTATGTTCAACATGTGGTATTTTCTACACCTTGGGTATAGAGCTCTTTCTGCATTATTACACATATTACCATATGCATGTGACCACATAAAATCATCTTCTCCAACATCCCGAATTATGTCCTCTACCAGATCATCAGTGTCCATACCATCATCGAAGGTCGTTTCACCTGTTCAGATGTACTCAACATTTCCATATCTTCACCATCCCATACCCATATCGTGTAACTCTTGCAAAACTCCTCACAAATTAAATGAATGTACATATATGTAGGACTTAGTTTCCTCTCATTTAAACATCTCATACAAGGACAATATAACCTTCCATTATCATCATCAACATTTTGTTTACCAAAATAAAAACACTTCTTCACTTCATTAGAATACTCAACACTTGTTTATTTAGCATTTATCCAACTAAGATTAATATTTGTGGAAGACTAAAAAATCAGAAAACTAGAAAATAAGAAAACCTAGCTTGAAGCTAATTCTGGTAGAGAATATATCACGCACAAGTGTAAGAACTTACCAATTCAAACAAGTAAATGACATAAATGAATCCACACAAATAACAATAAAAGCTACCAGTGCATGAATTTTAAGTTCTCAAGATAAGGAGTTTAAAATAAAACTCACTATGACAGAATGGCTGAGAACACATACTCAAACCAGTGAAAAATAAGAGATGATAGACGCATGAAGGGGGTTTCTATTAAAGTGTATTTTAGAAGCCAATATACACTGGATGCAATGGATATGCAGTTTAAAAAGATTTTTTTTCTAAACAAGACATAATTCACATAAGGTTTAGAAAGATTTCAACATTTTTTAATTAAAATGTATTTCAGAAGCAAATCTACACCAGAATTTGCATAAGGTATATAAAGGGTGATAATCTACACCTGAAGTTGACATGTCCTCTTTCAATCTTATAGTTTTATTTTTTTTTTTGTATTTTTTCCTTTATTTTTCTAAAAATAAAGGGAACACCATGTCAAAACAAGAAACTTGTTAAACTTCATTTATTCATACTTTACTAACTTTGCATCAAAATAAAAGGTAACTTTACATCTAAAGTTTGAAATCTCAAAAAAATATCTATCAACGTATATATAATATATTCACCTCCTTTTTGTCATTACATCAAAAAGATAATAAAGTAAAGGCAAGAGAAAGGTGAGGCCCTTTACTTAGAGTTGGAGTTGGGATCAACAACATTATAGAAATTGTCATTCTGAATATGGCGACGAACTTGAGAGCAGAAGACTCTGAAATGGTCTTCTAGTCTCTTAAGTCTCAAAGTCAGTTCTTCCAATGAGTCCTCTAGACCATGGAAGCATAAGATGAGTTCTTCAAGTCACTTGAGTAGAGTGAGAACTAGGGGAGAAGGGGAAGCAAATGAAGGGTGAGGGGCAAGATATTTGTCATCAAAGTTGTCTCATTTTCTCTTGTGCGGGGAGAAGGAGGTGTGCGTGAGGAAGAAACTATTGAAGGGTTCAGATAGAAGAAAATAAAATAGAGAGAAAGTGAGATAGAAAGTACTGAGGAAAGGGATATATTTAAGATTGAGGAAAGCATGGTTTTAGAAAAGAATAAAGAAGAATGCAATTAGCCTTATATCATAATGACTAGAAACATTGAGAATCGAAGAAGAGAGATAAACTTTCTCAAGAAGTGACATAAAAGAAGCAGGAAATGATATACAATAAACTAAGGAGTCACATATAACAAAGATAATCTACACTAGATGAAACGGTCATCTTGTGTAGAAAGAAAATATCTAAAGTGGACCTACAAGCAATCGATTTAGATGTGTTATGTCTTACATAAGATGTTAGGCACCAAGAGTAGAAAGAACTTTTCTAAATTGTACCTCAAGGCAACCGGTATATAAAGGTTATTTTAAATCGGCTATCAAGGTATCGGATGCAGTAATTTTCTTTTACACCCGCATCTGATATAAATATTTTATCTTATTTATAAAACTACTACTAGTTATGTTTTTAAATCATTTTAGCAAGGACATGTTTAGAAATAGGGCTTTAGAAAGCCCATTTTTTTATAATAGTGGCATATATCGGTTGACTCAATCGTGCATATTTATTTATACTCATTATGACATAAATTTTATAAAACTTACATAGTAAAATATGTTTAAAGTTCTCAACTTAAATTATGGTTTCTAAGAAACAATAATGATATGGTGGTTAATTTTGTTTGGAAAACTATTTATGAATGTACCTATATTTTTTCCTCAATTTTTTATTTGGTATTTATACATTTTTTTATTAAATCTTTTAATTTTATTTTATTAACATTGCTGACCATTGCAATTTTGCTATGTTAGCATTATTAGCCATTGTATGGAATTTAATTGTGCTAAACAACAAAATTAAAATAATTAATAAAAAGAGTAAAAGGGACAAATACCAAATTAAAAAGTGAAATATTTACATACTCAAGTATATATTATTTGAACTTTATCTAATTGAAATATGACAATTGATATAATTTTAATTTTAGTTAGTTAAATGACTCATATGAAATAATTCACATTTTATTTTGTTTTTAAGGAAACAAACATCTTAACAAGATTTAACAAAATAATAAAAAGGAATAATTCTAATAAAATATTTTTGTTAAAATCAAAATATGAATTGTTTCATATGAGTCATTAGCCAACTAACATTAAAATAAAATAAGCTATTACATTTGATTGGATAAAATTTAAATAATATGTCACTCTTAGAGTAGGTAAGTATTTCTCAATTAAAAATTAAAAAATATAGGTACTAGAATTGTTTTGTCTTAATTTTTAATCTCATGAAATTATTTAATTTTAAATTGTAAATATTTAATTTAATTTTTTAAAAAGACAAATAATAGGCATATTTATCCCCCCACTAGCTTATTTTCCGGGTCGGTCACAATTTGTACTTAAATCCCTCTTGTAGCTTCCACTAATATATTTAATTTTTTTTCTTGTTAAAAGTGGTAATTTGGGCCGCTAGTTTGATTAGTTCATTCTTTACTTTCGCATGAGTCCAGAATCACGGATACAACATTGCTTTATCTTGTATAAAAAACATTGCTTTATCAAAGGCATTCCCTGGTCCTCCTCAGTATAAAATGCCTTATTTTTCGCAATCCTTGCGTTTTCCTTCACAGCAAGCAACACAATCCCTAACACTTTCACTCTGCTTAGCTAACTTGCCTGACTGGACCTTTCTGGAGTTGGCTTAACCCCGTGAATTCCCTCACTAACGTGTATTCACTCTCTTAATTCCATTCGTTACCTTCGAATTTGAATGTTTTAATCTTTTTTCACTTCTCCATTCCATAAATGTTTCATACAGTTTCTTCTCTTTGAAATCTCCGACTAACTTTCTCTCTGAAAGCAGGCTTACTTCGTTACAATTCGTATCAACTGGGAAGTCTCCCTCTCTTCTTCTCATAAACCCTTTGGGAAATACAAAAATTGAATGATTTGAAGTTTGAAGTTAAATTTTCGATAATGCTTCAGTTCTTGATCTTGTTCTTCCTGTGCTTCACCTCTTCCGCACTTGCTGAAGTAATTACTTGCTCGAATATTGTACCATTGATGAATCGGAGATATAATATTTCTCTGACTGACTTCGGCGGTGTCGGTGATGGACGGACATTGAATACTAAGGCCATTAGGGAGGCCATATTTCAGATTCAACACTTGGGAAGGGAAGGGGGTACACTTCTTTACGTACCTCCTGGGGTTTACTTAACAGAGAGCTTTAATCTTACCAGTCATATGACACTTTACCTTGCCCCTGGTGCTGTTATTAAAGCCACACAGGTATGCACCGTTCCCAATTCTGTTTATGTTTGATTGTTTTTTTTTTCATGTAAAACTTTTTATTTACGTTAATTTTTGTATGTCTAATTGGGATGTGCATTTTGGTCTCCCTTAATTTCTCCGATTTTATTCAGTAAAAGGAGAAAGGGAAAAGCTTTCAAATTATTAGGCAAATAAAAGAAAAATATAGAGTTAAACAAAAAAAAAAGAAAAGAAAAGAAAAGAAAAAATTGAGGGAAAACTCCGTACAATTTCACAAAATCTCCAAACAATTACGTGTTTGGTTTTGGTGGAAGCATTCAAATGATCAAATATTTTCTACAAGAAGAAATAGAGAAATATTATTTGTACCTTACCTTTGAGTACTTTTTTATAATTGAGTAAATATTAAACAATAAATTATTTGAACTACTTTTTGTGATGATATGTAGTGTGGAAGTTGCTGTACTAATTATGTGAATATGATGATTTTAAGATAGCATAATTGGGAGGAAACCATAGTCTCTGTGTGGCAGCATGAATGTTAATTGAATTCCTGCACAGCTGGTTAGGTATAGGTGGTTAGCTGGTCATTAATTTTGTTTCCCTTGTTGATAAACTAGTAGCGAGAAGTTGCTTCCCTGTTTCATGTATGGGGGGCTTGTTTCAGTCACTTTTGTATCTGGAACCTGCCTTACTGGAGTTTCTTGTTAACTTGTCACTTACCTTATTGAGTGGGAAATGTAAGAAAATACGAAATATGTAAGAAAAGGAACATGATGGATGAAAACATGGAATCAACAATCCTTACCTTACCATTTAAAATTCTTTCTCACTTGATTCCTTAGGTTACGCATAATTGGCCTTTAATTGCACCATTGCCATCTTATGGAAGAGGGAGAGAGCTCCCTGGAGGTAGATATAAGAGTTTTATCCATGGTGATGGAGTCAATGATGTGGTAATCACCGGTGGGTATCTAATCTTGATATTTTATGAGGAAATTCTGCAGAAATATTGCAGGCTTGATTTTTATATATAGGAAAAATGTGATTCAATGAAAAGGCATGCTAGTAATGCATAGCCATATTTTATTGGACATCCTGAGACCTGTAAGTTCATTTGTCTTCATATTTTTCCTCTCATATTCATATATTCGCAGGTGAGAATGGGACAATTGATGGGCAAGGCGATATATGGTGGAACATGTGGAGGAAGAGAACTCTTCAATTTACCCGACCAAGCCTTCTTGAATTGGTGAATTCCACCAATATTATCATTTCAAATTTGATTTTCATCAATTCTCCTTTCTGGAACTTACACCCAGTTTACTGCAGGTATAAATCAACTGAGGCTTGACAAGTCTAATTTTAATCTATGAACTACTGTAATTATTGTTTATATGCTTCTTTGTGGAAACTTAGTTCCTGATGATATTTTAACTTTTGTCGCTTTCTCCTAGCTAACAGAAAGTAAAAAAGGGTATTAAAGGGGTTGAACTGTTAACATTTATTCTGATCTAAAACTTCTTGCTTCTTTGCAGCAATGTTGTTGTTCGATTTGTCACAATTTTGGCTCCACATGACTCCCCTAATACTGATGGAATTGATCCTGGTAAATACTATCTAAATACTTCCTCCGGTCCTAAATATAAGAGCTAGATAGGAAATCTATTTTAGTTATAAATTCTCAGGTCCAAAATTATAAGTTTTCTTCCAAACTATCCTTATATATGATTGCACATATTAAGGTTTCTATCAAAGGTAGTTCTAAGAGTTATTATAAGAAACTAACGCAAAATCATTACAAATAACTAACTGAATTAATTTTTTTAATTTACTGAAATTAGATAAATAGATCTTATATTAGAGATGGAGGTAGTACATCACAAGTCGTGCAAATAGATTTAAGAAATATTGCATTGATCAAGCTCCTTTTTTGTCAGTTTTATTGAGTTATTGAACTTTTCTTGTACGATTGCAATACCTGGTTTCATGCTAAATTCTCTGGCCCGAAGTAAAAAAAACAAAAAAAAACAAGCGATCGAATATTGATTTCTCAAAGGCCATTGAATTGTTGAATTGAGAGTTGAGATGCTTCCCCCTTATTTATTGGATGATTTACACTGCCAAATTCCAACTCTGATCTGGTTGTAGGATTTGGAAGCATAAATAACTGATATTTTATTTTTAGTGAATTAAATAACTGAAAGCTAACATGGCAATTTTTGGGTCAGACTTGCATGTTATGTGTATAATGTCTGTATTCATCAAAGAAGTGGCATGTTAGTGGATTGACCAGTGGGGTGTGAATGATACAATTAGCATTTATATTTCCAAATCATTTGTGCAGATTCTAGTTCAAATGTCTGCATAGAGGACTCTTACATATCTACTGGAGATGATCTTGTTGCTGTGAAGAGTGGATGGGATGAATACGGGATTGCTTATGGTCGACCCAGTTCTGATATCACCATCCGTCGTGTAAATGGAACGACACCATTTGCTGGAATCGCAGTCGGGAGCGAAACCTCAGGAGGAGTGGAGAATGTACTTGCTGAACACATCAACCTATACAACATGGGAGTTGGCATTCACATAAAGACAGACAGTGGCAGGGGAGGGCTAATAAACAATATAACCGTGTCCAATGTGTATATAGAGAATGCAAGGAAGGGAATAAAGATTTCTGGTGATGTCGGTGGCCACCCGGACAACAAATTCGACCCTAGTGCCCTCCCCATTGTTAAGGGAATCACAATTAAGAATGTTCGAGGTGTGAAGGTTCTGCAAGCAGGTTTGATACAAGGACTGAGAAATGCCCCTTTTACTGATATTTGCCTCTCTGATATCAATTTTCTTGGAGGGAAAACACCTACTAGATCTCCTTCTTGGAAGTGTTCTGATGCTTTTGGAGCTGCTCATCAGGTAAACCCATTTCCATGTTCGGCGATGACCAGCAATCAAC
Source organism: Leucaena leucocephala (assembly GCA_037074615.1). Classification (NCBI taxonomy): domain Eukaryota; kingdom Viridiplantae; phylum Streptophyta; class Magnoliopsida; order Fabales; family Fabaceae; genus Leucaena; species Leucaena leucocephala. The sequence continues at coordinate 8,340,878 of CM073570.1, read as the reverse complement.
CTGGATCATGTGCTAATTATACCCAAGTTTAATAAAGATTGTTATCTTTCCTAGTCAATGATAATTGCCAAGTTTTTTATTCTATCGAACATTCATTATGAAAGCCGAAGGTAGTGAATTGCTTATAAGGTTCCAATGTGGGCGAATTTGGTGTTACCTGTTCAATGTCATACCTCATTTATGTCCATTAGTTTGAGACTTCATTTATGTCCATTAGTTTGAGACTTCATTTATGTCCATTAGAGCTATTATGGGAGGCCCAAACTTACGAAACGCAAATCTAGAACTCTTGTTTTCTCGATTTAATATTCATTTGATAATTCTAAAATTTATGTATAATTTTAAAAATTTATAACTAATTTTAGAAAAGTTGAAATTGAGTGATTCCAAGTTCTATTAAAAGTTTTTTTTATAGTTCTTTAAAGGAAAAATAATCTCAAGAATTTATTCAATGACATTGGATTTTTTACTGTTCATATAGTTAAAATGTGTTCCAGATTTTTAGCTTTAACTTTTGAAAATTTGCTATAATTTGTACATATATCCAATTTAAGTATTCTACCTATAAATTTAAAGTTTATTATGTTTAAACATGTAAAATTTTAAGCTTAGATTCAAACATTAACTTGATAAAAATATAAATCAAAAGTTATTGTCTCATACAAGCTCTACATATTGATATGAATAATTATATATAACATTAGATAATGTAATGCCATGACATAATACACTAATCTTCCACTATTGAGCTCTTGCCCTTTGCTGATTTAGTCCTTAGATAATTGTTCAATTGGAGTGGTAGGATTTTAAAGAAATCCCAATAACAAGATTTATCAACAAAAATATTAACAAGCATAATTAGTATGAAGCTAAGTATAATACCATATTTAGGGAACTACTTTATCTCATGCCTATTACAATGCAAAGTCAATCATCCATCAAGTCAAGATATTACAATGCAAAGTCAATCATGCATCAAGTCAAGACATTACAATGCAAAAAGTAGTGTCATAACATCATCATCTTTAGTTCAATCAACAATCATAGCAAATACATATAATATATAACAATCAAAGCAAGGTAACATTCAAGTTTAGTAGTCCTATTACCTTGATCAAATAATACTTTAGCTCTTGTTCTTGAGTTTAGTAATTTCTCCCACAAATGTCAAACCCTATTCCAATATGACAAAAAGAGCACAATTTAACTATGGTTTAAATAAAAATTCATTAAACTCTTAATCTTTAACTTGGTTTTAAGGTTTTGTTTATGTCAACTTAATAATTATTCTCTTAGGTTATTCATACATAATTTTTTATGTAAAATACAAATATGAGTGTAGATTCATGAAAAATCAAATTTATCCCTTATTTTTTTGTGCATGGCCTAGAGGTATCAAGGGAAAATCTTAAATTTTTAATTTTGATTCCAATGCATCCAAAACTTATATTTTAGGTTCATGTTACTCTATTTTTCATTTTAAACACATTAGATGAATCAAAATCAAAAAATTCAATACCTAAGACATATTTCCTATAATAGCCGAGAGGTCTATATAATTTCTAATCTAAAGAAATTAAACAATTTCTATGCAATTCCACTTAAACTAACCCCTAATCAATATCTTTTACATATATTTAACATTAAAATCATATTCTCCTGGGTTTGACACATTTCAGCTAGCATGCATTCATAGAACATTCTTGATTTTCCTACCACCTAAAACATGATTTAACTAGTTAAAACATTAATTAGGAAGTTAAATTAACTTTTAATCCAAGTTAATTGACCAAAGACGCTAACCTCTCCTTGTCTTGAAAGTTCAAGAAATCACATGGCAAAAGGTTGAAGTTAAATTAACTTTTAATCCAAGTTAATTGACCAAAGACGCTAACCTCTCCTTGTCTTGAAAGTTCAAGAAATCACATGGCAAAAGGTTCACTACTTGACCGAAATATGTAATAGTAAGAGGAGGAAGTTGCTATTTATAGACCAGGAAAAATTTTTAGCCTCCAAGTTCACTCAAATTACTAAATTTATGTGTCAAACTTCCATAGCTTCTTGTAACTTTTTCCTATAAAAAATAATCTTAAATTATTTTTCAATTCAAAATTCTCACCATTGTTGGATTGACAAATGGCGCCATCTTGGCCAAAAGAAAGGCTAGGAAATTGATAGTTATATTATTGCACTTTTTACCGTAATACATTATTATTTCATAATTCTAGTGTGAGTACTATAATTAATTTTTATCAATCTCATAATATATTCCTAATATTTTGTTGTCCAAAGGGGACCCTCGTTTAGTACCATCATTATTTTAGTGGTAGTAAAATAGAAAGAAACCAATTTAGTTCATATTATCCAACCTTACTTGGGATTCACTTTTAGGGTTTTTGAGCTAATAAAAGACTTTTGTCTTCTATATTATCTTACATTAATTTTAGGGAAACCCTATAAATTTTCTTGGAATTTAGTTACCCCTTAAGTGTAAGGAATTGGAAGACACGCAGCGGAAATAAACTTTAAAAATTTTCCATTCCTTGCCAGGATCTGCCGTATGTGTTTAAGTCAAGTGGAAAGAATCATTACCCTTAGTTCTGCTCAGCGAATTTCACAGCTTCTCTACGTGGGTGGTGATCTCTTTCTGATCGCAAGAAATCGACGGAGTGTTCCTCAGCGACCTTCACAGATTCTCTCCGCGGACGGTGGTCTCTTTCCGATCACAAGAAGTCGACGCCTCAGGTCGGCTTCCTCTACTGGTATCCACACGAACAGCGTTCCAACCACGAACGACGTGCTAGCGTCTCCTGTCCCTCCAAGGCTTTCACAAGTCTCCGTCTCTATTTCAGCAGTTTCTTGTCTGCAAACCTTTTGCAGATTCCGTTCGGCCTTTTGTGTTCTGTGTTATTTTCAAACGTAGCTCCTCCAATCAGATATAGAGGATGCTATGCGTTTTTACACACGACCTGATTGGATTTTGGAGTTAATCTTATATTAATTCCGAATTGATACAATATCATATATTGTATAATTTTATAAGAAACTAATTAAATAAAATAATATTAAATCCGTCCCACAGATTTAATTACTTATTTATTTAACTTTAAATAAAGATGAGACTGAGTTATATTTGATTTATTCCCATAAATCAAATTTGAGATATCCTATCAATTTAAATTTCGAATTTCAAACGTGATAGAGATTTAATTTATCCTTATAAATTAAATCTTATAAATATCTCTTATATGAGATATCCTATCAATTTGAATTTCGAATTTCAAACGTGATAGAGATTTAATTTATCCTTATAAATTAAATCTTATAAATATCTCTTATATGAGATATCCTATCAATTTGAATTTCGAATTTCAAACGTGATAGAGATTTAATTTATCCTTATAAATTAAATCTCATATATCTCATATATATAATATATATATATATATACGAATTTATATATATACGAATATAAATATAAATAAATATATATATACATTCACCTGGATCTTTCATTGAATCTGGACATGTCTTAGATTCAATGAATCTGGACATCATAGCTCGTGTTGGGCTATTTTGTGTGCGACCCTGTAGGCCCATATGAAGTTGGCAGTGGGCCATTTGCTATACTAGCCCACAAGTCGCAAGCGGTCTCTAGCAAGACATAACAACTACCCAAATCATATGAGGATCGATAAACGATGTAACCTTTTATACAACCATATCATGTCCCTTCTGTCACGCGATATTTTGGTCATGGATGAGGCATGGATAATGTCATCCTCCTATTCCCGACCGTTACTTTCTCGATCCCTGAGTAGTCTGACTATAGAAATGGAACTACCTTTCCATTACAGTATGGCCATACATTTCTCAGACTCACTCATCGAGGGGCCCAGTAATATCTCTCCACGAATGTGAGGGACAAATTCCATCTTGACCATTCACATTCCTCCGCATGAAAAACCACTAAGCCCAAACATAGTCTTTATGATCACTCGGTCAAAAGTGACTTTTGACTAGGTCAAAGCTGAGCGTTTTGTCATGTAGGAATCCATGATGATCTCAGGTCAAAGGGCATATTGACATGGTTTGTATATGAGAGAAGCTTATGACGTTACCCATGCAGTTCTCTCATAGCGGGTCGGTCCAACACCCTGTACTCTTACATGTGCTTATGACTTTGATTTATATCTCTATACATCTTCAAAGTCATACTGGTCTTATTTCATCTGTGCTCCCACATAGATGATCGACCAGGGACATTTAGGATAATATCATGAATTATCCAAGGATGGTCATCATAGTAAACATGCAAATAATATGATAACTCAATTAATAAATTCATAAATCAATAATATTCATAAGACAATGATTGGCCCCTAGGGCACGATTTCCAACATTAAGCGTTTATTTGAAATTTTTTTCAAATAAAATCCCTAATTAGCTTAACTTGCATTTAAATTTCTCTAAAATTTCTCTAGGGGCTTTTTTGGAATCAAACAACTTGTACAATGTCCTATAATTCTTGAAATATATTATCTCTTTCTTTCCTTAATTTTCTGAGGTCTTCACATAGTTTAAATAATTAAAATCTAGCTAAATAGTTTAAAATTAGTCAAATATCTAAAAATCCTTAAAAATTATTCTAAGGGCATTTTTATCATTTGTTACCTCAAATGGGCCTTAATATCACATTTCCCATTTTCTAAGAATTTTCTGAAATTTTCATACAGTTTTTCAAAATTATCCTTAATGGCCCAAAACTTTTTTGAAAATTACACTTTTGTCTAAACTTTTGTTTAACTTCCTATATTGTGCCAACTATATTAATATTACTCTTCTAGCCTTAAAAATTTTGGATATGATATTTCTCCCCTTAAATAAATTTTGTTCTTGAAATTTAAAATGTACATTATTGAAAAAGTTTGTGGTACTTTTCCTTTGCTCCTCTTCCATCTTCCATGTTGCTTCTTCTGGCGATAATCCTTTATAGACTACTTTGACGAGTGGAAGATGCTTGTTCCTTAGTTGTTTGGCCTTTCGATCAATGTTCCACTCTGGTTTGACCTTAAAAGATAGGTTGTCTTGAAATACAATATCATCATATTGGATGACTTGAGTTGGGTTTGGATGGTACTTCTTCGGTTAGAAGACATGGAAGACGTTATGTATCTGACTTAGACTAGGGGGAAAGGCCAATTTGTAAACTACTAGTACAGCTTTAGAAAGAATTTGGAATTGTCCCACATACTTTAGATTAAGCTTTTTGGTCTTTACGGATCGACTGACTCCTGTGGTTGGAGATACCTTAAAGGAATACATGGTTTCCAACTTCAAACTCTAATGGTCTCTTTCTGATGTATGCATAACTCTTATGTCTACTTTGAGTCGTCACAAGTCTTTGTCTGATCATTTCAATATGTTTAGAGGTCTAATCCAGTATATAAGGATCATACATTCTTCTTTCACTAAATTCTATTAAGCAATCACCTACATTTTCTTCCATATAGAGCTTTAAAGGGAGCCATTTGAATATTGGAGTGGTAACTATTATTATATACAAATTTTATTTGTGGTAAATACATATCCCAGTTTTCACTAAAATCCAGTATACAAGCTCATAGTATATCCTCTAAAGTTTTAATAGTTCTTTCTATCTGCCCCTCTATTTGAGGATGATAAGTTATACTAAATTTACGAGTAGTTTCTATTTATTTTTGTAGAGATCTCCAAAAATTTAAAAGTAAATATCGGGTTTCTATCTAAAATAGTACTGCTTGGGATACCATGTAACCTCACAACCTCCTTGGTGTAGAATCTTGCTAATTTCTTTGGAGGATCCTTGATATTAACTACAAGAAAATGAGTTAATTTAGTTAACCGATCTACTATACACAAATAAATGAGACATTTGAATCTCAAAAAGAAGTGAATATACAATAACAACCCCAATGTGTGAGAATAAGAACAAGACGTGGCACCAGAAACACTATTTGTTAGGTAAATCAGTTCTCAAAATTCTATTACCAATTTTTAATTAATCAATTTTTATTTAATGCACCCATATTAATTTCATAATTATTATTAGTGTTATTATGTATATATTATTAACGCTTTCCTCCAATTATTTATTTCCCATAATTTTTCAATAAAATATTACAAAATTAGTATATAAATCATTTCATAGTTGTTCTTGTAGTGATGAACTCTTAAAGTTGTTTATCCCAAAGTGAATTTTCATTGCATTGTAATAAAAAAACAGAATATTGAAGAAGTCAATCTTTGGGAGATGAACTTCTAAAGTGTAATTCCAAAGTCAACTTTTATTAGTGTGTAACAAGTGTAGTTAAACCAAATATTGAAGAAGTCAAATATAACTAAATAAATTTTAAAAGTCATTCTATCATATCATAGACAACTTTTAATTTTCATAATTTTAAAAATGTCAGATAATCAAAATGGTTTTGTGAGAGAACAACTTTTAAAGTTATTTTGTCAGAAAATAACTTTAAATTTTTTAAATTTAAAAAAATATCACATTCTCAAAATCGTGTTGGTAGTGGACAACTTCTTCAAAAATATAAAATTTATCTAGTAAAAAATAACTTTAAGTCTAAATTTTTTATAAATACTTTCCAACGTATAGTATTTGAGTTTTTTTTTTTTTACTGTTGAAAGCATATTTGTAAAAAAGCCAGATTCTTTGTCATAGACAACAGAGTTTCCAATATCAATCAACAAACATCTACGGAGAAGGTTGCTGGGATCCTCAAGGATCATCATGAACTCCAAACTTAAGGATGTTTAGTTTCACGTATAAAACCTTTTAGTGGAAACACTCCATATTCAACGTGAAATCAGACATGCACGTATAAGTCAAATAAGAGGTGAATTTTACAGGTCGGACTTGCTAGTAGTTTACGTTTACTGCCACAAAAATATTGGCTGTGTCTAATCCTACTAACTTTTTTATCAATCAGTTGGTGAACCGTTGGCAGTATTTCTCAAATACAATTACTAATTCCAAACAAGCCAGATATATAAACTGTTTCCCATGGCGCTATCCTTCCGTAGAAATATGTTGAAAGGGATTCAGACTCTGATATTCCTGAGAAATTCTGGTCAACACATCGGCCACTGATTTTTCAATTCCTAATTTCAATTTCTCATTTGATACTGTGGAAATTAATCCAACTTTTGCAGAGCCTAACAATAGAGTCATTCAAAATTTCAAACAGATAAATTCTCCATGATCAACATCTTCATGAAAAGAGCAACAGTCATCAGAAACTAAAGCACAATTACATCATAACAAGGTAAAAATTTAAAATAATTACAAATAGATTTCTTTTTAGAACTTTATTCCAAGACAAACCAGGAATTATATAGCTTGAGTAAAGAATGTATGTAAGCAAACAAATTAACCTCATCAAAGCTTTATGTGCCATCCAAATTTTTTAAGATTGCATTCCTATTAAAGAGAACATATTCAACAAGTTCGGCATCTCATAGAAGAGTATAAATATCTGAAGCTACAAACATTAAACCTATGTACGACTTTTCTTCTCCTTGAACTCTTAATCAGTGGTCTCATTTTCTTCTTAATTTTCTGCATTGCGGAGGCCCTCTCTCAATCCCAACACAATGAACAAATTAGTGAGAGTGAGAAGTGACTCAGCGCCACCATGTAACCAATCCACATTGGACAAAGAAATCCCATAATGCACCTTCGCTGTCATGTCATGTAAACAGAACTCAGACATCCTTACGTAATTTAAATGATTGTTGGAATATTTTTAAAATGAAGACATATGCTTTTTGAAAAATCATGTTGAATTAAGAAATTTATGTGAAGGGCTGTGTAGGGCATTAGAACACTAAAAGTCACTAAGGTCATATCTCTTTAGTTCCTAAAGACAGCTATGGAAGATTATAACTAAAGGTGTACCACCAATTGGTGAAAGGTTGTATTATTTAAGGAAACGTTACGTAATAGAAGGATGTTACTCTTTATGGAAAAGTTGTTTTACATAGCCATTGGTTATTCAAGTTATGTTGGATCATGAAACAACATATGGTTATGAATTTATTTGAAGAAGGTATATCAAAAGGCACCCCTTTATTATCTACAAAATGCCTCTCACTATCACTCCATTGAGAGGTCAAGATTAAAACTCATTGCCTTTGTCTTTGAATGCAGCAAAAATAAAATCAAATTATCACTTTATAAATACTTCCCTTTGGGAGAGCAAGTCATACTCAAAGGCCCTCATTGTATCCTAAAGGAAGTTTGACATCAACCCAATTAGTGCTCGAAGGATAGAATAGGTAGAAGAAAATTAAGCCTAAAGGAACATGTTTCCCACGCCTTAAAAATGTCATGCACAATTCTCTTCATCTCTTTTTCTACTTTTGAGAGAACCATTGCCACCAACAATCTTTAGGCTTAATTCTTGAATACAAATGGCTTCTTTGAAGGAATTGACTACAAACTTTGTGAAGTTGGAAAGATTTAAAGGAAACAACTTTCTGGGAAGGAGGGAAGATGAAATTTCTCCTAACAACTTTGAATGTGACTTATGTTCTCACCACTCCCAATAAGCCTTAAGAAAGAAGAATAAACTATGGCTGAAATTAGATAAAGGCAAAAATGGAACAATAATGACTATATTTGCACTAGACATATCCTCAATGGACTCTAGTAATGCTCTCTTTGATATTTATCAAGTCTCTACCTACGCAAAGAAATTTTGGGACAAACTAGAGACAAGGTACATGCAAGAGGATGCAACAAGTAAGAAATTTTTTGTTACTCGTTTCAAAAATTATAGAATAATTGGTGGAAAACCTATTATGGAACAAATGCATGAAATTGAACATATTTTGAATAATTTCAAACAACATAACATACATATGGATGAATCTATCATTGTCTCCTCAATCATAAACAAATTTCCTCATTCATGGAAAGATTTCAAAAACAATCTTAAACATAAAAAGGATGACACCTCCCTTGAGCAATTGGGGAATCATCTTCGTTTAGAAAAGACATAGAAAGCATGTTGCAAAATGCGTCAATGACTGCCCTTCACGCTTTCTCATGAGCATTGATGCATTTTTATCATCTTACTTTCTATATTTCTCTTCTAAATGAAGATTATTCACCTATTGATCAAAAGCTTCGTTCTATATATTTATAACTCTTTATGAAATCTTTCCATGAAGGAGGAAGTTTTTCAATGATTGAGGAGAAAATCATAGATCCATCTATATACATGTAATATTGTTTGAAATTATTCAAAATATACTCAATTTCATGCATTTGTTCCATAATAGATTTCCCATGGATCATCCTACAATTATTGAAACCAGTAACAAGAAATTTCTTACTTGTTATATCCTATTGCATGTACCTTACCTCTAGTTTGTTCCAAAGTTCCTTTGCTAAGGTAGATTCTTGATAAACATCACAGAGAAAATCATCGAGCCCATTGATGATATGTCCAATGTAGATATAGTCATCATTCTCCCATTTATGCCTTTCTCTGATTTTAGCTATAGTTTCTTCTTCTCTTTCTTGGGGCTTGGTAGTGGTGAGTGTAAGGAATTGAAAGACACGCAGCAGAAATTAACTTAAAAAATTTTCCATTCCTTACCAGGATCTACCGTATGTGTTTAAGTCAAGTGGAAAGAAGTATTACCCTCAGTATTCAGTCGCGACTTTCTCAGCTTCTGGTTGCGATGTCCACAGCTTTTCTCCGCGGCTCGTGATCTCTTTTTGATCGCAAGAAGTCGACAACTCAGGTCAACTTCCTCTACTGGTATCCACACGAATAGTGTTCCAACCACGAACGACGTGCTAACGCCTCCTGTCCGTCCAGGGCTTACTCAAGAATTCGTCCTCTCCGTCTCTATTTTGGCAGTTTCTTATTTGTAAACCTTTTGCGGATTCCCGTTCACCCTTTTTTCTGTCCCAACTGTAGCTCCTAAATATCAGATATATAGGATGTTATGCTTGTTACCACAGACTTGGATTTTTGGAATTAATCTTATATTAATTCTGAAATTAATACAATATCATATATTGTATAATTTGATAAGAAACTAATTAAATAAATAGCGTTTGTATTAAATCTGTCCCACAGATTTAATTCACCCATTTATTTAATTTAAAATAAAGATAAGACGGAATTACATTTGATTTATTCTCATAAATCAAATTTGAGATATCATATCAATTTGAATTTCAAATTCAAACGTGATAGAGATTTAATTTTATCCTTATAAATTAAATCTTGTAAATATCTCTTATATGAGATATCATATCAATTTGAATTTCAAATTCAAACGTGATAGAGATTTAATTTATCTACCCTGGATCATTCATTGAATCTGGACATGTCTTAGATTCAATGAATCTGGACCTCATAGCTCATGTTGGGCCATTTTGTATGCGACCCTATAGGCCCATATGAAGTTGGCAGTGGGCCATTTACTATACTGGCCCACAAGTCGCAAGCGGTCTCTAGCAAGACATAACGACTACCCAAATCATATGAGGATCGATAAACGATGTAACCTTTTATACAACCATATCATGTCTCATCTGTCACGCGATATTTTGGTCATGGATGAGGCATGCATAATGTCATCCTCCTATTCCTGCCCGTTACTTTCTCGATCCCTGAGTAGTCTGACTATAGAAATGGAACTACCTTTCCATTACAGTATGGCCATACATTTCTCAGACTCACTCATCGAGGGGCCCAGTAATATCTCTCTACGAATGTGAGGGACAAATTCCATCTTGACCATTCACATTCCTCCGCACGGAAAATCACTAAGCCCGAACATAGTCTTTATGATCACTCGGTCAAAAGTGACTTTTGACTAGGTCAAAGCTGAGCGTTTGTCATATAAGAATCCATGATGATCCCAGGTCAAAGGGCATAGTGACATGGTTTGTGTATGAGAGAAGCTTATGACTTAACCTATGCAGCTCTCTCATAGCGGGTCGGTCCGACACCTTGTACTCTTATATGTGCCTATGACTTTGATTTATATCTCTATACATCTTTAAAGTCATACTGGTCTTATTTCATCTCTGCTCTCGCATAGATGATCGACCAGGGACATTTTGGATAAGATCATGAGTTATCTAAGGATGGTCATCAAAGTAAACATGCAAATAATATGATAACACAATTAATAAATTTATAAATCAACAATGTTCATAAGACAATGATATGCCCCTAGGGCACAATTTCCAATAGTGAGAAAATAAGCCACATTCAAAATAGTTAGGAGACATTTCATCTTCATTTGCCATCACAGAAAGTTGCCTCATTCAAATCTTTCCAACTTCAAAAAGTTTGCAGTCAACTCCTTCAAATAAGTCATTTGTATTCAAGAATTAAGCCCAAAAATTGTTGGTGATAATGGTTCTCTAAAGAGTAAAAGAAAAGATAAAGAATAAAGTTGTACAAGACATCTTCAAGGCGTGAAAAAACATTTTACATTAGGCTTAATTCACCCCCACCCACCTACTTCAATCTTTGGGTGCAAATTAGGTTGATGGTGAATTTCCTTTACAATAAAATGAAGACTCTGTTAGGAATTGAAAGACACGCAACGGAAATTAATTTAAAAATTTTTTCATTTCTTGCCAAGATCTACCGTATGTGTTTAACTCAAGTGGGAAGGAGCATTACCCTCAATGTTTCTCAGCGACTTCCATAGCTTCTCTTCGCAGCTGATCTCTTTCCGATCGCAAGAAAACGTCCACAGCTTCTCTCCGCGGCTCGTGCTCTCTTTCTGATCGCAAGAAGTCGACACCTCAGGTCGGCTTCCTCTACTGGTATCCACACTAACAGCATTCCAACCACGAATGACGTGCTAGCGTCTTCTGTCCCTCCAAGGCTCTCTCAAGTATTCGTCCTCTCCGTCTCTACTTCAGAAGTTTCTTATCTGCAAAACCTTTTTCAGATTCCCTTCGGCCTTTTGTGTTATGTGTAGTTTAAAAAATGTAGCTCCTAAAATCAGATATATGGGATGCTCTGCATTTTTCTCAACCGAATTGGATTTTTGGAATTAATCTATATTAATTCTGAAATTAATACAATATCACATATTGTATAATTTGATAAGAAACTAATTAAATAAATAATATTTGTATTCAATCCATCCCACAGATTTAATCCACCTATTTATTTAATTTAAAATAAAGATAAGACTGGACTATATTTGATTTATTCTCATAAATCAAATTTGAGATATCATGTCAATTTAAATTTCAAATTCAAACGTGATAGAAATTTAATTTATCTTTATAAATTAAATCTTATAAATATCTCTTATATGAGATATCCTGTCAATTTGAATTTCAAATTCAAACATGATAGAGATTTAATTTATCCTTATAAATTAAATTCTATATATCCCTTATATATAATATACATATACGAATTTATATATATATACGAATATAAATATAAATAAATATATACATCAACCTTGGATCATTCATTGAATCTGGACATCATAGCTCGTGTTGGGCTATTTTGTGTGCGACCCTATAGGCCCATATGAAGTTGGCAGTAGGCCATTTGCTATACTGGCCCACAAGTCGCAAGCGGTCTCTATCAAGACATAACGACTACCCAAATCATGTGAGGATCGATAAACGATGTAACCTTTTATACAACCATATCATGTCCCATCTGTCACGCGATATTTTTGTCATGGATGAGGCATGGATAATGTCATCCTCCTATTCCTGACCGTTACTTTCTCGATCCCTGAGTAGTATGACTATAGAAATGGAACTACCTTTCCATTACAGCATGGCCATACATTTCTCAGACTCACTCATCGAGGGGCCCAGTAATATCTCTCTACGAATGTGAGGGAAAAATTCGCATGAAAAACCACTAAACCCAAACATAATCTTTATGATCACTCGGTCAAAAATGACTTTTGACTAGGTCAAAGCTGAGCGTTTGTCATGTAGGAATCCATGATCTCAAGTCAAAGGGCATAGTGACATGGTTTGTATATGAGAGAAACTTATAATGTAACCCATGCAACTCTCTCATAGCGGGTCGGTCCAACACCTTATACTCTTACATGTGCCTATAACTTTGATTTATATCTCTATACATCTTCAAAGTCATACTGGCCTTATTTCATCTCTGCTCCCACATAAATGACCGACCAGGGACATTTAGGATAAGATCATGAATTATCCAAGGATGGTCATCACAATAAACATGCAAATAATATGATAACACAATTAATAAATTCATAAATCAATAATGTTCATAAGACAATGATTGGCTCCTAGGGCACGTTTTCTAACAGACTCTTGATATGGTTTACATCCCAAAACTAAAGCCAAGACAACAATAGTTTTTGCAAAGTGATAATTTGGCTTTATCTTTGATGCACTCAATGACAAAGTGATAATTTGACTTTATCTTTGATGCACTCAAAGCCTAAGGCAATGAGTTTTTATGTTCATTTCTAAATAGAGTGATATTGAGAGATATTTATAGACAACGAAGTAATGCCTTGAAGTGCCTCTTAATATACATCTCAATTAAAAAGTCATAACCTTCATAAATCAACATAACTTCAATAATCAATGGTTATTTAAAAACTTCTCCTTAAAATAACACAACTTTCACTAAGTGGTGGTTACAACTTACAGCACCTTTAGTCATAACCTTCAATAGGTGTCTTAGCAACTAAAGAGGAATGACTTTAGTGACTCTTAGAGTTGTAACTTCCTACACAACTCTTCACATAAATTTCTTAATTTATAAGGACATGCCTTCTATAAAATCACATCTCCATTTTGAAAATATTCAAATAGTAAGTAGAATGCATCTTTCGGCAAAATGAATTTACCATAAATTCCAGCTGGTACTGCTTTTTTGTGAGATGAACAGGGCATAACAAGGTCCAAAATACAAGAAATCAAAAAAAGATTGTATCTTAACCAAGATAGAAGCATCTGCTAAAAGAAATTACAGTAGGGGCGTAGCAGCAACCATGCTGTAAATGAATGCAAATATCAACGTGAAAAAGGAAAGCAGATTTCATATTTCAAGTAAAAATGAGAGAACCAACAATAACAACTATGGATATTGAACTATTTACACTGAAGAATTGAATATAGATATAGGATCATATATATTATTTAATAGCAACATGCTCATATAATCATTGTCACCCGCTACTAATCTAACCTCACTTAAGGGAGATGAACTAATCCCATAACCTATGAGATTTTGTAGAAAGAGACCCAAGTTATCCTCTTTCTCACTATGGTGAGGATCTCACTATCTCACACTCTTAACCTTAACCTATAGACTATGACCCTTTATATAGAACTAGGATCATCTAGTAACTAAGTGATTAACACTAATCACTTTTAACCTATTACTAATTCAACCTTCTAACACAACTAAAATAGTTCATCTTCTGCGTAACATTACAGGGAAAACTCCTCGATTGCAACTTATTGCCATGCTTTTATCTGTCTATATGATCTTCCCATTCAGAATTCCAAATGGCACAGTAGACATACAATTCCAAACATGTTCATAAAGGTTTGCTTCAGATCAGTTCTTTTCTGGATCTCTTCTTCTAGATTACATTCTCTAGGAAACTTGACTCTCAACATTTATTGTGTTCACTATGAAAGATTCAAATGGGACAGGCTGCCGAATACTTCCATCAATATCATTGAGCAGGATCTGTAGTCACTTCTATTACTTTTTAATCCTGTTATTTCTACTTTAGTTAATAATCAAGACTTTCTAGAGATTAGGAATATTTTTCCTTTACATGCTTTACCTCTTGTAATTTGACTGCTTTTAGGTTACAATATCATTTTGCCTTTCCTTAAAAAACTATAATAGTTCAGTCTTCCTTTTCTTCTTTTTATAATTGTGTAATTGTCTTATTTCTTATGGTACTTTGTAATGTTTTAACTTCTAATATCATTTTGTTTTTTTTATAAAAAAAAGATAAATTTTTGTAAGACTTAAAAAATTGTATATAATATCAATAAAAATAATATCTACTATTATAATCATCTAAGTAGGTTTCTAAAATAACCAAAAGCAATGCTTTTAAAATTGAGCCAGAACTGATAGAGGCATTAGTTGATGCTTTGATAATATTATGGTAATTAAAGCTGTGGTAATATTTGATCTAAATTAAATTAACATAGTTTAAATTGGTATTGATTATTTTATATGAAAATGTAAAGAATAAATTTTAAAGAAAAAAAACTTAAATCAATTTATTTATATTTATTATATTTTGTTGTTAGTTGTTTAAAAATATGTGTACACTTATAAATACCTATGAATACTCATAAATTTTTACATCAACTCTTATAACATAAACTAATATTTTAAATTTTCATATGGAACACTCGTTATTCTTACCAACGTTAATTGTAAATTAAGATTTTATTATTGTTAATTGCTTTTTTTTGTACAAAAAAGTTTAAGCAGATTCGATATCAGTCCCCATCAAGCTTAGGGTACAATCTTAAAATTTAGAGAACACTTATAGAAGACTTATGAGATTACCTACTAAAGGAGCCCTCATGATAGTAGTGAGAATTGAACTTGCATCCTTATAAGATATAAGTATGTTCCTTACCATCTCTGCCAACTCTCATTAGTATTTTTAATTGTTAATTGTTAAAATACATACATAAACTTCTAAATTCATACATGAACTTAACCTAATGAATATAAAGTATTGCCCTTTCCCTAACGATGTGAGTTGGCATTGGAGGAAATATGCATTTCAAAAGCAAACTTGTTAACGGCTTCCATGATTTGGTGCATGGTTGTCGTGAGCTCATACCATAAAGTGTAGGGTTAAGTCTCATTGGGTTTGAACCGTAAGCAAACTGCCGATGATAGGAAGGTGCGGATGATGTCGTCATGCCCCTTATGCCTGGGGTGACACACATGCTACAATGGCTGGGAAAAGGATCCCGCGAGGGTGAGCTAATTCCAAAAACCCATTCTCAGTTTAGATTGTAGGCTGCAACTTGCCACAGAGGTCATACTTTCTCCAATTGTTCTTTAATTTCCAATGGTCTATAGAATTGTCAAACTTTTCCATGGATTTGGATTGCAACTGGAGAGTTTAGTAGAAGATATAGAAGCTGACAAGAAGCTCTGATAAATCTGTAAAGACAAAACAAGGTTTGAAGGAATGTATTGTACGCTGTTGAAGCCGCAGTGGCTTTATCACATGAAAATAGAAGAATTCTAGAATAGCCAATATAAAAGCTGAAATAAGTGTGAAAGTAAAGTATGTATTCCGAAAGAGTTAAGAACAAGATAAATAGTTTTCTCAAGAACTTGCAATATTGTTTAGGATCCCTAATTTTTGCTTCTGTATTTGATGAATATTTGTCACATTGGGGGTTTTGAAATAGTTTATTAGGACACCCCCTAGAAGGTGGCTTAATCTTCTATACCTTCTATTCGTGCTGTGTATTGCTGTCTGTTTTTTGTAATGAAATTGACAATTTTACCAAAAAGCAAAGCCGTGAATATATATGAACTGCCGGCCGGCGTGCATTTTACCCCATAAAGAAATAAATCAAAATTCTAGCACATACACAACCTATCAACACTTTAATGGAAAAAGGTTTGCATCTCATGAAATATGATTGTACAAACAGCATGACATTTCGGCCTCAGAGATATCAAGGCAAAACAGCTTCCATGTCAAAATAGCTTGTGTACATAATACACTATCTTTTTTTTCCTCTGAGGGAGGGAGATTCAGTCACTTTCCTCAAGAACTTAACCCAAATGGAATGTGCTTTTAAGGCACGAACAATGATAATTAACCATGGTTAGCTCTTCTGAGCAACTCCCAGGAGCCCAAAAAATCTGAAGAGACTTGTTTACCACATGAAAATGGTTAAGAGTATAGAAACTAATAGGTGGGCTGAAAAGCAGCCTGCTGATGCCAAGCACCATTGAGGTTAGACTGGCACAACCTAACCATTCCATCATGCCCTGTAGTAGCCAGTCATACCACTCATATCCCATTCCATCCGCCACACCTAATCAAAACATTTGAAAGACACATCCACTCAAGTTCAGCACAACATGCATGCTTCTATTAATTTTTTTTCAGAACTATATTCACAAAAATTTCATGTTACGAAGTAAGGATTAAAAATCCATAGGACACTTGCAAAGAAACAAAATTATATTGATTTAAAATATCAATTCAAGTCTCATAATGACAATATAAAAGGAGAGAATATTACTAAAATGGCAACTATACCTCGCCTTCATGTCCTGACAAGAGTGCAATTCTCTCCACTGGGAGTCTCTCATCATGATCAGGGTTCAATCCAAGGTGCCATATTGCAGGTCCCTTGTGAGTTGCCACTGCAATGGTCTCCTACGGTCTATCAGAAAATCATGCCCATTATGCTAATTATTATAACTGATAGAGTTCTTTATAATTTCCTTAGCAACAAAATACAATATAACTGAAACTAACCATACACTGAGCCCACTAGTACTAAAATCCTCAGATTGAGTTACACGATAGCATGGTTCTCACATTTAAAGTCTGAATTTGTTGCCTATCCAAAAGTCACAGCAATCCAGCACTTCAAAACCAATTATTTGTATCTTTACCTGCCAATGTTTGGAGCCCAAGCAACAGCATAAACCTGATCACCTTTGTCCTCAGGCTGTGCCAATTCTGCCACTGGAAGCTATCTTTGATGAGCCTGATCGAATTCCCATACCTGAGGAAAAACATAAGCACTCAGATACATATTAAAAGAAGTAGAAAATAATCACTTGCCATTAAAATGTCAATATCTTTCCCATTGTCAAAGCCTATAACATTTTAAAGGCTAAACACAGTCATTCAATGAGATAGTGGATAATCCAAGGATACCCCTGATCATGCCTTGGACAAATGGAGACTGCTATGACAACTATAATAAACTATGACCATTGCACCATGGTAGACTTGAAGTACCTTAGAAGAATTAAGCTCTGATGTATTTGAATTGTAACCTATAATAAAGCTGGATTCTTGGCTTCCACCTTTCTGTGGATTCCAAGATATGGATGCGGATAAGCGTGCAGCCTTCCCAAATGCAGACACTGAGTCAATAACATTTTGAAATTTAGCCTGCAAAGAAAGAAGATAAAATCGCTATTCTTGCAGCAAGGTTAAGTTGACCTATTGTATGACTCAGAGGCAGGGTATTGTCGACAAGGACGAACTACTTTCCCCCGAAGCTTCCAGTTTTACAATTCCAATAGATCCAAGAGCTCATACACTCTCACATAACCATCGGAGTATGCAGCCACCTAAATATGGTAGTCAAAGAATTAGTATAAAATCATCAACAATACATAAATTTTGCTCACGTTTATTCTCACAATATTTCTTATGAAAAAGATAAATTTTACCTAAGGTTATCTGAGTAAACATCTCATAAGGTAATAATTGACAGCTAAAAAGGCACAAACAAAGAAATATGAAATTCATATTCTAGTTAAATTAGACTATGAATTAAAAGCATGAATCACTGCAAAAGCTTACCATTGTCAAAATAGTCAAAGAGATTCCAAACTGAACATCAAGGACTTTGCTTGAACTGCTTCCAAAGCTTTTGCACATCTTCCACTGAGAAGCCTGAGAGTCTACATAAAACCAAAAAAACAAAAACAAAAGTGAGAACATATTTTTGGCTTTGCGTAATTATTAAAAAGTTTCTTTTATGTGTTTTATCAAATTAAATACCCCTAGAAACAAAATATGCATGCAAACTCAATTCATAAGTTAGAATAACGACCAATAAATCAATTAATAGAGCTTGCATAGACAAGATTATATGACTATTGTTATGAAAATTACTGTTAGCAATTACTTTTACTGTTTTACTGTGACCGTTACTGTAAGTGTAGTTAGTTAACAATACTAAAGTGCATAAATAGGATCCGATTGGATGGGAGGAGAGAGGATAATAGTGAATAAAACACATGACTTACAGATTTTCTCTATTTCTCTATCTTCTTTCTGCTCGAGCCCCCTCTGTTCTCCTCTTTCTTTCCTGTTTCTTCCCTTTCTTCATTTCCTTTTCCATTTCTGGCAATAACTCAACAGTGGTATCAGAGCCAATTTTCTTCGGACCTCTACTGTGCAGTCACTGAATGGTTACGACGCGACTTCAAGAAAACGCAAAGGTAATGGACGATAGGTTTCAGAGTGTTGAGGAACGATTGTTGAAGGTGAATGACTTGCAGGAAACCGTCTTGGGCTTCCGGGAAGAAATGCAAATGATGGGACGGGCGTTCCGGCAAGAATTGCAGACCACGACGCAAGAATTGCGTGATATCGTTCAAGGCGCGCCCCATCGTTACGGCAACCAGAGAGGTAATGATCGGGGGGATGACCGACGAAGGACTCGCTTACCAAGAATGGACTTCCCGAAGTATGACGGTAAGAACATCCATTCTTGGATACTGAAGTGTGAGCGGTATTTCCGGGTTGAAGATATCCCAGAAGAAGGGAAGGTGGATGTCCTGAATGTATAAAGATTGCAGGAAGTGTAGGCAAGAGGGGGGTGCATGTCCTGATTGATAATGGTAGTACACACAATTTCCTTGATCAAAGCTTGGCATGGAAGCTCGGGTGGAAAGGGCAGAATGATGACGTATCTCTGGTGCAAGTGGCAGGGGGAAGGAAACTCAAGGTTCATGGAGTATGGAAGGAATTTAAGTGGCAAATGCAGGGGATGGAATTTGAAGCTACTGTCAGGATTATTGGTTTGCATACTTATGATATGGTGCTTGGGTTAGAGTGGTTGAGATCTATCAAAAATGCCTACTGGAAGTATGATCGTATGGCTATGCATTTCTGGTATAAGGGGCGAATGTGTACGTTGCAGGCGGCGGTTCCTAAAACTCTAGATGTGGTTGTCGCTAACAAGTAGAATTCTCATGGTATGAGTGATTAGCATATGTTCCTAATACAGCTTATAGGGCCTCAGATGGGGGAAGTGGTTCAGTTGTTTGCAATACAGAGGGAGGCAGTTGTGTATCCTGAGGAGGTGCAGGGAATTCTAACTGAGTTTGAGGATGTTTTCAGGGAGCCACAGAGCCTCCCACCCTTGAGACCTGGCCACAATCATCCCATTGTTCTTCAAGAAGGGACAAATCCAATTAATATCAAGCCTTACCGCTATTCTGCTAAACAAAAGAATATTATTGAGCAGCAGATTAGAGATCTGCTGAAAAATGGGGTTTTGCAAGAGAGTTGTTCGCCTTTTTCTGCTCCTATTATGCTGGTTAAATAGAAGGATGGGACATGGAGGATGTGTATTGACTATCGGGAGTTGAATAAGCATACCATAAAGAATCAATATCCAATTCCTTTGGTGGAGGACTTACTGGATGAATTACATTCTGCTAAATGGTTTACCAAACTGGATCTGAGAGCTGGTTATCATCAGATAAGGATGGTACCAGGCAATTGTTATAAGACAGCTTTTAAGACTCATTCAGGGCATTTTGAATGGTTGGTTATGCCCTTTAGTCTAACCAATGCTCCAGCCATATTCCAAGGGGCCATGAATGACATTTTTAGACCTTATCTCCGTAAGTTTGTGTTGGTGTTTTTTGACGATATCCTCATTTACAGTTCCTCACTTGCAGAACATATTTCACATTTGAAAATAGTGTTAAAAACTCTTCGTGACCATCAGTACCTTGTTAAGAAGAGTAAGTGTTCCTTCGCTGCTCAAAATGTGGAGTATTTGGGGCATATTATTTCAGATGGAAAGGTCTCCACAGATCTCAAGAAGATTCAAGATGTAGTGGGGTGGCCAGAGCCCCAGACTGTGAAGCAATTGAGGGGGTTTCTTGGTTTGGCTGGTTATTATAGGAGGTTTATCAAAGGCTATGGAGGATTAGCTCGTCCTTTGACTCTCCTTACGCGTAAGGATGCCTTCAAATGGTCTGAAGAAGCTAGCAATTCTTTTCAGCATTTAAAGGATACTCTAGTATCAGCTCCTGTCCTTGCTTTGCCTAATTTTTCTAAAAAGTTTGTGGTGGAGGCAGATGCGTGTGGGGCAGGAGTTGGAGCTGTTCTCATGCAAGAGGGACAGCCAATTGCATTTTTTAGTAAAGCTTTGGTTCCTCAACATGCTAAGCTATCAATATATGAAAAAGAGCTACTAGCTGTAGTTCTTGCAGTGGAAAATTGGCATCAATACTTGGAGAGATCCTGTTTCAGCATTAAGACTGACCAGCAAAGTCTTAAATATTTGTTAGGACAAAAACTCAAAACATCCTTTCAAATGTACTGGTTAGCTAAGCTGATGGGGTATAATTATGAAATCCTATACAAGAAAGGAACTGATAATTGTGTAGCTGATGCCCTTTCCAGGCTGCATGGTTCTCAGATCTTACACATGACACTTGATACTGCTTCTCCTGAGTTGTTAGAATTGATCAAAAGTTCTTGGGAAACTGATACAGGATTGGCGGCCATATTAGTAAATGTTAAGCAACGAGCTGATGGGATTTCTGGGAGGTTTTCTTGGGATGGATCTGTTTTGCGTAGGGATGGTAAGATTGCAGTGGGGAGTGCTGTGGTTGTGAGGCAGCAGATTCTCGAATGGCTTCACTCTAGTGCTCAAGGGGGTCATTCAGGGATTAACGCGACATATCAGAAGGTTCGTGGGTTATTTTGGTGGAAGAATCTGCATAAGGAGGTGGAAGAATTTGTAAAAGGGTGTGACACATGTGCTAGATGTAGATATGAGACTGTAGCTTTGCCAGGATTACTGCAGCCTCTTCCCATTCCAAGCAAAGTTTGGGAAAGTGTATCCATGGATTTTATAGAGGGACTTCCTAAATCTAATGGGAAGGAGGTTATTTGGGTCATAATTGACCGCATGAGCAAGTATGCACATTTTATTTCGTTGCCTCATCCATTCACAGCATCCTCCCTTGCACAGATTTTTCTTGATCAGATTTATAGGCTTCATGGAGCGCCAGTAGAAATAGTGAGTGATAAGGATCCTATTTTTGTCAGTAACTTTTGGAAGGACTTTGTCAAAGTTTTAAGGATTGAGCAAAAACTGTCATCGGCATACCATCCTCAGAGTGATGGTCAGACCAAGGTCTTGAATCGCTGTTTGAAATCATATCTGAGATGCATGTGTTGGGAGAATCCTAAGGAGTGGAATTCCTGGGTGTCATTAGCTGAATGGTGGTATAATACCACTTTTCACACATCTACTAAGGCAACTCCCTATGAGCTGTTATATGGTCAGAAACCTCCAGTTTATTCCCCCTACATCCCTAGGTCAGTTATTATTGAAAGTGTGGATAGAAGTTATGCAGCTAGGGAAAGAATGTTGGCTGTGCTTAAACACCATCTATATAAGTCTATCAATACTATGAAGCAGAAGGCGGATGCCAAACGAACAGATCGTGAGTTTCAAGTAGGTCAATGGGTTTTTCTCAAGCTACAACCCTATAGGCAGATTTCTGCAGCAACCAGAAGTTGGCTCTCAGATTCTATGGACCATATAAAGTGATAGGAAGAGTAGAATCAGTGGCTTACAGATTAGAATTGCCTCCTGAGTCCAGAATTCACCCTACGTTCCATGTGTCCTTGTTGAAACTATGTCCAGATCCAGGGGTTAAACAAAGACATCCTCCTATTGATTATCCTGATGTTCCTCATTCCCAATATCCTGAGAAGGTGTTGGCTACTAGAATAGGAAGGAAAAGGAAACGTATCATTACTGAAGTTCTGATACAGTGGAAGGGATATCCAAAAGAAGAAGTTTCTTGGGTTACTCTTTACCATTTACAGCAACAGTTCCCTGAATTTCAAGTGCCCAACCCTTGAGGGCAAGGGTTGTTTTCGGAGGGGGGGTATTGTTATGAAAATTACTGTTAGCAATTACTTTTACTGTTTTACTGTGACCGTTACTGTAAGTGTAGTTAGCTAACAATACTGAAGTGTATAAATAGGATCCGATTGGATGGGAGGAGAGAGGATAATAGTGAATAAAACACGTGACTTACAGATTTTCTCTATTTCTCTATCTTCTTTCTGCTCGAGTCCCCTCTGTTCTCCTCTTTCTTTCCTGTTTCTTCCCTTTCTTCATTTCCTTTTCCATTTCTGGCAATAACTCAACAACTATCCACCCCCCCCCCCCAAAAAAAATGCCATCTGCAATTTCCTCCAACAAAGACATAACTCCATCAGCAAAAATACATGCAACTGCATCCCCATATCTGGAGGAAGCCAAACAACCTTCACCATGTTTCCTTCATGAATCTACAAAGTTCAAATGAAAGAAAGTTCACAAGTAGGTTACAAGACGTGAATGAAGAAAATATGAGAGAAGGATATCTACAGAAAATTGATCAAGCCACAAATTAATTCTTCATGGATATCAGTCACTTGCTTTTAATATAAAAATAACTCTGCTGCAAGCCTGAGTCATAAATAACATATATCACTGATGAGAACTTAGGAAAGCAGACCTAACAGCTAGCTCATGAAGTTGAAAAAGCCCAAGGCCATATAAGCCTAACATTAGAATCCTAGATGTTAAACATGGGACTCAAGTCCCATACGTTGCAATGATCATAACTTTCCACCACACTCCATAACCTAGCATCCAGGCATAGGCAAGATGGAGACGAGAGGAGAAGACTTCATAACCAATAATCCACAAACAAGCAAGAGGGTGAGGAGAGGAGAAGAGATACAGAGAGTAGCAGAAGGTTAACACAAACCTTTGAAAAAGCCACTCCCTAAATGGTAAATAATGAGATTGAAGAGCCCAAAGTCTATACAAAACCCTGCCTCAGGATTCCATACTTCTAATGTGGAACTTATTCCAACCCTTGCAATGGCGGTAACATG
Source organism: Leucaena leucocephala (assembly GCA_037074615.1). NCBI lineage: Eukaryota > Viridiplantae > Streptophyta > Magnoliopsida > Fabales > Fabaceae > Leucaena > Leucaena leucocephala. The sequence continues at coordinate 8,316,899 of CM073570.1, read as the reverse complement.
CACACTATGCATACACAATCTGAGGGTCGATGGACCAAAAACAATATGGCTGCTAATTTACATATTGATAAATTAATCTAGTCCAAAATAAACATTACCCAGAAGACAAGGCGTAGTCTAAGCATATAATAAAAACAGAAGGAAATGCAATTTAATATCGAATTTGCATTTCAGCCCAAAAATGTGAACAGTATAAGGGGTGAACTGGGGAAAATTATCATTTCAAGAGAAAGCATTTTGCAAATTTGGGAATGGAACAGATGAAAACCAGTTCTTTTAAGACTTAGTTCACCTACAATGTGGATGAGTATAAAATCTATCAAATATCAAGGCTTTGTATATCCTCCCATAACATAATTTTCATAGTGGCAACAAAATTCTTATGAATGCGAACAGCTTGATGGTTCGTACAATGTATAGGTACTGACGAATATGTAATCCCACCGGTAGTAAGGGTTTAATGAATAAAAAAGAAAGGCAAAAATGGAACCAGGGAAAGACAAACCTTATATTTTAAAGTGGATTGGAGGAGGAAAAGCAGGCTGGGTCGCGAAAATCGAAGATAGAAAGCGTTCCAACGGTGGAACCAGCAGCAAGTCTCTCGCCAAAGTAGTTCCAGTAAGAGCAGGTAGTGCCATTATCAAGAGTCAACAATGGCTTCGCAAGGGAGTAGGGGTTTTCAAACTGGCACAATAACCACGAGTTTTTTTTTATATATATATTTTGTTTATTTATATTTATAAAAATATAATTTTATTTCATCTAATATCTTCCTAATAACATTCAGTATTTTTTTGTTTTACTAGTCACAACTAGTATTTTAAATTAATTTCTTATTCATCTAACATTAAAAGTACAAAAAAAGATAAGAAAAACTCAGTGAATTTTAAAATAATAATTTAAGTATTTGAATATCTAAAAAGATAGATTGGGCAAGAGACACAATTTTTTTTTTGTAAATTTAGGTGAAAAGATTAAATTACACCTATAAGCATTTGAAGAAAAATATGAAAAATAGAACTCAAAATGAAGCGAGAAAAAAAATAGAAGATTAAGTTCTAACTTCTCATTGAACATTGCTCTAAAAATAAAATTCTGGCCGACGTTAACAAGGTTAGTAACTGTCATGTCAAATACTCTACTACCAAAGTTAAATTTCATCCTGTCCGAACAAATCCCCATGATTGGTTCTGCTGAAGAAAACAAATAAAGCCAAAACAAAAAAAAATCAATCCAATTGAAGTTGTGAGGAAATTAATTCCTAAAGAACAGAGAATATGAAGGAATGATTGATCCCAGAAAAATATGAGAAAGTTTGATTAAAGTAAACTAGTGAAAGAAACAAGTAACAGAAAATGGATTAGGAAGTAGATCAAAATCTAGAGAAAGAAGTAAGGTTTTTAAATTTGAGAGATTTGATGAAGAGGGGAGAGAGAGGTTGGGTTTCAGAAAATGAAGAATTGACATAGTTTGATGATTGACCACCTTCTGCCTTTGAAAGACTCTGCTTTTCTATATAATTGTGAAAGTTGCAAATCCCATTATTGAAACTACAAATCTCATTTAGGAATTATAAATCTCATTAGCAATAGGTTATAATTTTATTTATAAATGTTATTGCAGGAGTTGTAAATGCTATTACAAGAGTTGCAAATCCCATTAGCAATATATTGCAATTTAAGTTGTAAATGTCATTACAGGAGTTGCAAATCCCACTGTTCAAGTTGCAAATGCCATTAAACGAGTTGCAAATGCTAGTACAGGAGTTACAAATCCCATTAGTAATAGGTTGAAATTTCAGTTGTAAATGACATTATTGAAGTTGCAAATCACATTGTTGAAGTTGTAAATCTCATTACAGGAGTTATAAATCCCATTAGTAATATGTTACAATTTCAGTTGTGAATGTTATTGTAGGAGTTGCAAAACCCATTGTTCAAGTTACAAATGCTATTAGACGAGTTGCAAATATTATTATAGAAGTTGCAAATCCTATTAGCAATAGGTTGCAATTTCAGTTGTAAATGTCATTGTTGAAGTTACAAATCTCATTATAGGAGTTATAAATCCCATTAGCAATAAGTTGCAATTTCAGTTGTAAATGTCATTGCAAGAGTTGCAAATCCCATTAGTAATAGGTTGCAATTTTAGTTATAAATGTCATTGTAGGAGTTACAAATCCCATTGTTAAAGTTGTAAATCATATTAGACGAGTTGTAAATGCCATTACAGGAGTTGTAATATGTTATAATTTAAGTTGTAAATATTATTGTTGAAGTTGCAAATCCTATTACAGGAGTTACAAATCCCATTAGCAATATGTTACAATTTTAGTTATAAACGATATTATAAGAGTTACAAATGCCATTATACGAGTTATAAATATCATTATAGGAGTTACAAATCCCATTGTTCGACTTGCAAATGCTATTGTTGAAGTTGTAAATCCTATTAAATGAGTTGTAAATCCTTTCAGCAATATGTTGAGTTTTGAGCTTCATTCTCCTGTTTTTTCTTCAAATGCTTCAAGGGTAATTTAGTATTCTAACCCAAATTTGCAAAGGATAGATTGAGTCAAATGCATTTTCATCCCCTTGGAGTCAAATGCATTGAGTAATGAGTTGAAATATGCCATCCTAAAAGCTACGCTTTTTAATACAATGCTACCCCAAAATGAAATCTCCATCAATACATTACTATTGTAGAAGTTGCAAACCCCATTGGAAGACTTGTAAACCTCATTAAACAAGTTATAAACCCCATTATAGGATTTGCAAACCTTATTAGATGAGTTGCAAACCCCATTACAGGACTTGCAAGCCTCCTTAGATGAGTTATAAATACTATTGTTGAAGTTATAAACCTGAAGGCAATATATTGCAATTCCATTGTTATAAATAGGAATGAAAAAATATGTACCTACTCATTACAAAATGTAGTCGTAGTCATTACAAATTTTAATCGTACATAAGTCGAACACTGAAAAGTGATTGACTAACTTGGAACATCAATTGGTCAATGGTTGAACTTTCAAAAAATGTAACATTATAAAAGTTAAACATTACAAAAATTGAAACATCATTTGGTCAATGTGGCAGTCTCGCTTTATGGAAGTAGTCTTAACACAAATTCTTGCCTTGAGTTAAGCTCATGATTTACTAGCCACCACTATAGGTTTCGTCTAAACTTTACAACGTGTTTATCATCATAGTCAAGTGCTACATTCAAATTCTATTTAGTCAATCAAATCAGTACATGCACCTCACAGTCTCACCTACATAGACAACCACTCCATAAAAAATTACATAAACAAGTGTAACAACAAATCCATATAACTTGTTCATTGCAAGTTGTTGTTCAAGGACGCGATAGATACTAGGATCGACAATGCTAAGGCAACAAAACATGAAATATTTGCCACATATTGTGCCCAAATCAATGTTGTCTAGTAAACAAACAAGAAACCCTCTGCTAAAGAAGTTTACTACAAGAATCACAAAAGAACATCATGTTTGTGACCAACTGACATCTTATCTGATATTGTACATTTGATAAAACAAACAAAAAATTACAAGAGCTTCTCATGCATTAAAATATGAAAAAAAAACAATTACTACTAGTTCCAGGTAAGTATCACTCCATTAAAAGTTCAATTGATTAATAATAAAAGAACTAGAAAGAGATTTTCATTAATCAAAAAAACTACATGAGGTTATGAGAGTTACCTATCAACCTTTCATCATCCCCAACTTACTTACAACAAGGTTAGGATGATCAAAAGTACAAATATTAGAAGTAATTTCACGAGTAAACCTAGCTAAAGAGCTAGAACAAGGGTTAGCTTCTCTAAAGATAAAATTCACAGACAACTGCCAATTTCTAGCTAACAGAACTAAGCAACAACATTTGAAATTTGACCAATGCAACATGCAATTCCTTTCGACCTGTTTAAGCAAAATTAAGATCTCAAAATCCTCTAAAAAGCTAGAACTCTTAGTTTACACATGGAACAATATTTAAAACCCCAATGTTACATATATCCAAATTAGAACTAATAATATTCAAGATATTTCTCAAACAAACCCATGATTTTAAAGGAACTCATGAAGCAGAAGAAAAGGTAGTCAGCTATAGAACCAAGACACCCTATAATACGACAATAACTTTAGAGTTCCTAAGGGATTTCAGAACCATTTTATAACCCAAAGTATATTTCCCACTCTCCATGACCAGAACTAGTATGTTGTTGATACTCTCATGGGTCTTCTTTTGTCAAAGTTAAATCATAGAAAATAATCACCTCTAGGTCAGATAAAAATTAAAAGAACAAAATACATTAAAATGAAATGGTAAAACTAATGCAAGAATAAATCAATAGCACTCTATGTGTTTTTTATGTAGCTAACGTGCAAAGGCGTGGCAGAGAGAGAATTTATAGTTTTCTTGGCGGCAACCATGATGGAGGTTCACTGATGACAAATTTCAGAAGTTAATTATAATGTTATTTACACTCCACTGAGCCCAAAATGGCTAAGATCTTGCTTGCGTCATGTGACCCATATTATCATCAACCACACACCTACAAGCACTAAAACTTCTTGAACCCACCAAAGTGGAGAAGTAGCAAGATGAAATAGAAGATTTCACAGTGATGGGCTTCTTGGTGAAAGACAAAACTAGAGAATGGAAAAGTCGTATGGAAAAAGGCATGGTGTGAAAATGTGTGAAACAATGTTGGGTGGGTAAAGAAAGATAAAACAAGTTCTTGGAGAGAAGAGAAAGCCAAGAAGTAGCAACAATGGAGGGAATGTGGTCAGAAAAAGAAAGGCGAAGCAATGTCTGCGTCTGCATCAATTCGTCTGAGTCTAAGCAGTGTAACACTCTGAAGGCGCGTGGGAAGGTGATGCGGCTTCTTCTGTAGTTTTACCTTGGCAGAGGAATTGAAAAATTATAGCAAAAGATTAAAAGAAGAAATGTTAAAAAGCTTGAAGTATCCTACTTTTTCTTCAATAATTTTTAGCTGTAATTTAGTATTTTTACCTAAATTTACAAATGACAAATTGGGCTTACTACCCAATCTGTCATTTTAGATATTCAAATATCTAAATTGTCATTTTGAAATTCATATGATTTTTTTTTTCTTTTTCCCCTAAAAGTATTATTCAATGAGTACTCTATATTTTAAATTTAAGGTACCCATTACTATTTAGAGAAATATTTTAAAAGTAAAATAGTACTAAATAATATTTTAGGATATTACTAAAAAGATAGTCTTGGGTATCTAATGTATCAAAAATTAGTTTAAAATACTAAATGATATTGAAAAATAAAATTATAAGGGTTAAGGTACAAATTTGCATCGGAAGTTTTTGTTTAAGAGCAATATTGCCCAAACCTTTTTTGTGTTCAAAATTGTCTCAAAAATATTAAAATAAAGCAATGTTACCCCTTATTGTTATGTTTTTAACAATTAATGTCATTTTTTTAACTGTCGACGTTAGGTTTTTAATAGATTGGAGCAATATTGCTATATTTTGGAACTTCTGGAACAATATTGAACCTCAAAAAACTTCTAAAACAACATTGCTCATGAGCAAAAATTTGTACCTTAAGCCAAATTATAATACAATCAATATTTATTCATTAATCATAAACTACCCAAGTACTACTAGCATAATTTTTTGAAGGGTTAAATTGCATTCATAATCTAAAGTATTTTCTCATAGCACTCAACATATTAGAATATTTTTATAAAATTGTGTCTTTAAAGTACTTTTCTAAATAGCAATGAGCATCTAAAATTTCGAATACTAAGTGTTCTTGAAAAAATAATTTATGATGGCGGATCAATCGAAAGTTAGTTTAGTATACTAAGTAATACTAAAAAATATTTTAAAATGCTATATGATTTAAAGCACGGATTGTCATCGTTCGACTCATCAAAACAAAAATAATTGCACCATATTAATGTAGTATAAGATACAACTCTATCGTTCTTCTTGAGGAGCTTTTTATTGGAAACCTAGCAAATATATAACAAAACTATTGAAAACTTGAGTGAAAGTAAAATAGTTTTGGAGTTTGATTGATTTTTGATGCAATAAAGTAAGGGTGCAGTAAATTAAATATTTTTTTATTTTTTTTATTAAGATGGAAATTCAGTGGATTGTGAAAGAAATCTGTTATGAAAGACTCTTGATGATGGAGGCATATCTATCCTTCTCTTAATTTAATATAGGAGTTTTGAATTCAGTAAGTCTTAAATAAAACCTTAATCGATCGATTGAGTCTAGAGCATTAATAATTCTTAAACTCCTTTGATCAAAGCTAGTTTAAAAACTCTTAATGAACTATTAAAAACCACTTAGCATCTAATTAAATCAGATGATAAAAATGCCCTCGAATGATCATCGATCAATGACCATAGATTTTAAGCAATTGAATTATTTAACAACGATCGTTGAAAATAGTCTAACTATCTTAAAATCTAAACCAAAATACTATGTTAAAAGTCAACATCCAAATCATTTGAAGTAAATTACAGTTGTATAATATGAGAATAATCAATTGACATTCAATCCCTTGTTCATATAATGAAAACCCTAGATCTAGTAGTATCAAAACATGAAATAGGTGCTGATTAAAACAGAAAACTCCCTAATGTAGTCTATGAGCTCAAGATATCAAATCCATCACCAAGAGACTAACGATTTAGCCTCTCATGACACCTACTGTATTGCAATCGCTGTCCAAATATGATTCCATAAAGAAAGCAGAAAAAGGTGATGGGTTAATGGTATAGAGATGTGAGATTATGTGGAAAGGTACATAATGATGGAAAATGAGTGTATAGGTTGGAGAGAAAGTGTAGAGAGGATTCGAGTATTGCTTATTAGCCTAATTAGATAAAAAACTAGCCTCCCCGACGTCTGCAGCTTCAGCTTTCTTTTATTCCTACATGACCTAATCCAAAATACTCAGCTTTAGCGATTGTTTATTTTAGTCCCACTAGTCCATATTTTGGTCACGACTTGTAAACACAGAGAAACTTCCCAAAAGAAATGAGGTCGCCACCTGTGTACACTTTGGTCGTGACTAAAAAGCACAGAGGCGTGATCTAATTTTCCTTGTCTTATGATTTCTTTTCTACTCACATTATTCCTTGGTTCTCCCTAAAAAACCTACAATTCAAAACTAAAACTCACTATAAAAGTCCAAATTAGTAGAGAACAATATTTATGCAGTTTGGAAAGGTTAATTTACCATTTTACCATTTAATTAACACATTGCCAAGCACAATCATGTATTACCACAAAAACACAAATACAGGCATAAAATGAATAGTAAAGTCGTAATAAGACCCTAAAAATGTTACAGAAACCATACACAATTTGTGTTTCATCAATTCTCCTATACTTGAAGCTTTGTACTTTTAGACAAAGACATGAAGTATACCTAAGCTAAAGCTATTAAATCTGAGGTAATAACATAATTTATAGTGAAACCTTAAGACAATTAATGCACCATCTTTTAAGAATGCAAAGGTGATAATATGAGCAATGTCAAGTAATCAACTACTAATTGAAATCAACCTCAACTATATGAGCGCAATAGATTCTCTCTAAGAATGTAAGTGTTTAGCTCTCTATGTCCTCTTATTGTTAGGGTTTTTTCACTCAGATTCAAATTGGAAAACATCCTACCATATGCTTGTAATAGCTCTAAATCTCTTCAACTATACAATACCTATGCAAAGAATCAAGAGGTCTTTTAAGGGTGAAATGATGGAGATAGGCCACGTGGAATAGAATATGAAGGATAGAAAGTACCATATGCATGTGATGATGAATATATAATATGAATTCATGTCTTCTGAGGTAATTGTGCTAATAGGAGTTGATAATAGTTCCTAGTTTATTTCTCTTTTCTTTCTTCAATTTTTCTTGCACCATCTCTCTTCTTTTTTTTGGCACCTTGGTATATAAAATATGTAGCACAATATCACAATAACAATGATTTTCTAACATGAGTAACAGTTTATTTCAAAAAGAGTGTCATGCATATATAACTTTCTATGATAGAAAAAGAAAAGTGACGGGCTCAAAAGGGGACTATGGATATAATGTGTGATGGACTTGTGTTTAGAATAAAAGGGTTTAGAAATGAATACCTCTATCATATTTAATAGCATAAATACAGTAAATTTCAACTCAGAGCTAAGACAAGTTCTAGAGGATATAAACCAATTGAATAACCACTCAATATAGAAATTTAGGCATAGAATCTTTCCAACTAAGGTTTTCATCTTGTCACATCTTTATTTTTAACCTCAATTATACTCCATTAGAAGTTATTGAAACCAATTACATGATCATTTGCTTTGAAAATATCCATTTTCAAAAGAATTGCTCTTGGGTACTGTTCACTTTTACTATTCATTTGGTAATTCCAGAACATGTACCCAACTTTGATAATTCATAATTAATTGTAAAAAATTGAAATAATGTGGTTCCAATTTCTAATGGAAGCTCATTTATAGATATTTGAAGTAAAAATATGAAAATGGGGTTTTCTTGCCCTAATGGAAATAGTTTATTCATTAAAAATCACTGTTCATTTGGTAAAATCTGGAAGTTCCAATTTCTTTGCCTTAATTTCAAAAATTCATTTCTTTTTGATTACTTATCAAAATGAACCATGTTACCTATAGATTTGAATATCTAGAAGTGTTATTTAATTTCATAAAATTTCATAGAAAATTCATTCATTTGATATATGAAATCATCGTGTGAACGTCGCTGCCTCTGAACACTCACTCTATCTCAATTCAAGATTTTAACTTCAACTTAGAAAAATCATAATAAATTGAATTAGAAACCAATTGAGGTGTTCTTGGTGTTAATTTAAAACTCTGTGTCTTACCTATAATTACACCAAATTTCAAGTTCAAAATCTTTGATTAAGGTGTCCTAACCATCATCACACCATCACGGCCTCATAACAAAATTTCAGAATCATACAACATTCATCCATACATGCTATCATATGCTTCCATAATATCAAGTAAGTATTATAAATCATTATACAAACTCATACATCTATGTTTACCCTTTTTCCTTGTGAAGTTATAGCACCTATAACATAGTTATGCGTATGGAAGGAATGAGATTTCATGGAAATCCCAATACACAAACCATAATATCATGCATGATTAATTGGATGCTTAACATGTTATTATGAGATGGGAGCTACTTCATAATGGTATATAAGCAAACTTTAACATGCATATTGTCATGACATAACTTACAAGGAGTTACAATCATTCATACTTTATCATCAACATGATGACACATTCTCATGCTCAACCAAACATCATAATCAACAAGTAAGCAAGCAATTAAACAAATATGAAATTATAGTTAGGTATTCTTGCTACCTCTTAGCTATCCTTGTCAAGATCTTCTTGGGATGATTTGGTTCCTTCACAAATGTCAAAACCTAGTCATTACAAAGTAATATCAAGTTATAACTCAACTTGAAACCAAATCCAAGACTAGGTTTTCATTAACTTGCTTTCTTTCTCCCTTTTATGTTTCACACTTCTATCTTTCCAAAATAAATTCTCATAGTTCATTTTCACATAATTTTTCATGTAGAATCTAGATATAAAACTAGAATTTTCAAAATCAAATCATATCACATGCTAAAGTACCAAACTGAAGCAACCCTCTTGTTTTCTAAAAATTCACATTTTGATTCCAATGCTTCCAATATTTGTTCTCCCACTTTATCCCCACACAATTTTCCATTTTAAAATTATTAGAAGCATCAAAATTATGAAATTCCATTATATGAATAGTTCCACATACAGTACCAGCAAGAACACAAAACCCTAATTCCAAACATACTAGAATTTTCAAGCTTATACCACTTGATTCTAGTTTGTTTAAGCTTGTCTAAACTATCCATAACATAAAATTCATATTTTAACCACATATGGATAGCACTTTCAGCAGCAACCATAAGGAAAATATGGTACAAAAACCCCTTAAAAATAAGAGATAATTTACTAGAATTAAGTTCAAGATCAAGGGAGATGATTACCTTGATTGTTGCTTCACTTTGTGTTCTTCTTTCTTGATTGAATGGAAATTTTGCAAGAGTTTCCCTAAGGTTCACCATGTATGCCAAAAGTGAGCTAAAAGTGGGGGTATTTATAGATGATCTTAGGTGGAAATGGAAGGCCAAGATTGATTTGTGCACTATTTGATCTAAGGGCTCACATTTAATCTTGGATTTAACTTTTTCAAAAAGGAGAATTATGACATCACAAGGGAAACCTCATGGGGGTATGTGGCTCAATTCTCATGGGGAGGAAGCCTCTAGAAAAATTCTAGTCCAATCCGGTATCGGCTCGGTCTGATTCCCCGAAAACTAGACTGTTTTATGTTCCTAATTTTTATAATATTCTAGGATATGTATTCTATCCTGGAAATCAATGTTTAAGTTCCTCATACCATTAATATTGTTAGACTGAGTATTTATCTACCATCCATCCCTTGGAAAATGACCAAAATACCCTTAGTGTCCTTTTTTACACTATATTAACCCTAAGGGAATAATTGTCATTTTACCCCTTATTGCCCTTCCTCAGGGCATATACTATCTCTAACTAATCATATTTATACTATATCCCATATTTTTAGCCTGTCCAGAATGACTAAAATGCCCTCTATCCACCACTGGTACAATATGGGCATCTAGGGGCATTTTCATAATTTCACACTTTTCCTAGACACTGGCCCCTTCTATTGATGAACTAGTATAATGGATTTTGGGCCCTCCTTAGCGTCATCATGGGCCTATATATGAGGTCATCTGAGCCCATTATATCCAAGCTTACTTATTGCTAAGTTCTATAATTGGATCACGGGTGTTCTCAAACTTCCGTCAAAATTCACTAATATAGGGATAATTTTTCCTACAGAGCTCCTTCTAGGGTTCTGTCAGATTTATGACATCTGATGTCATGGGGCCCACCTTCGTGTAACTTCTCCACTTATACTTGAGATCCATGTGATCTGATAAAATTTTAGATAACTTTCAGACTATCGGATAAATATCCACTATTTAGGACCCTAATAAAATTTCTATATTATGCTAGATTAACCAGCTTAACTTTATCTATTTACTGATGAAATGTGGAGCTGGAATACTTCCAGACAGTCTTAAGCCTTTCCTGGCTGACCTTTTCCATAATTACATTTAGTCCCTGACTTTTTGCTTATTTACATTTAGGTTCCTAAACTTTTAGAAATTACCCCTTTGGCCCAACTTTTGTTTCTACTTTAACTTTTAGCCTTTAACCTTTTCTACTTTATGTTTAGGTCCCAAAATTTCCTTAGTTCATAATCCTTTTCTTTTCTTTCTCAATCTGATACAGTTTATTCTAAGAATTTCATGTCTATTTCATATAAACTGTATAAATACATCAGGTAAGAAACTTGGGGATATGACACATCTAAATTACTCATAAGCTAAAGTCTCAAACAATGTTCATCATTCACTAGGTATTAAAATACCTATCACAATTAAAAACCCTCTGGAATGATGTATTAAAAGTTCCAAAGTAATCACTTAGAATCATGTAATAATCCTAAATTTAACAGTAAAAACTTGAGTGTTTCCTGTCATATCCTACTTTTTAGGCCTAGAAACCCAATATGTAGCCTGAAAGAGGTAGGCTACAGGCCTTGTTAAGCATAAGTCCCAAAAGTATATAGACGATGTTCAGGGACTAAACTACAAGTAAGTAAAATATTAAAGACTAAATTGTAAATAGTAAAAGTCCCTGAGGGTATAATGGTCATGTTGAAGAAAGAGAGAGACTAAGCTAAAAAGTCTAAAAGTCCCAAGGCCAAAAATGAAAGTAAATACAAGTTATGGGCCATTAAGTGTAATTATTAAAAGTTAAGGGACTAAAGTATAATTTTCAAAAGTTTATAAAGGCATAATTGTAATTATAGAAAATTGAATCAGAAAAGGCTTAGAACTGCCCGGAAGCATTTCAGTCTCAAAATTCATCAGTAGATAGAGAAAGTTATGCTGGTTAATCTAGCATGATACAAAAATTTTATTATAATTCCAGATAGTCGATATTTATCTGATAATCTGAAGGTTGCCTAAAATTTTTATCAGACCTTTTGGACCTCAAATACAAGCAAAAAAGTTATAGGAAGGTGTCCTATGAAGCTAAAGGTTAGGAAACTGATGAAACCCTGAAAGGAGTTTTGTAGGAAAAGTTATTCACATTTTAGTGAATTTTGACGGGAGTTTGTGAACGCCCGAGACCTGATTGTGAAACTTAGCAGTAAGCAAGTGATGACTGAATGAGCTCAGATGACTTCATAGAGAGGCCCATGATGACACCAAGTGAGGCCCAAACCCATGATACAGTTTATCGGTTAAAGGGGCCAGTGTCCAGAAAAAGTGCAAAATGACAAAAATACCCCTATGTTATAAAATAATTAAATAATGAGTTATGGGTATTTTGGTCATTTGATTAAGGTTAGACAGTTAAGGAAGGTTATCTAGATAGTTGACCAGGTTCAGGAAATACTCTAGAAAGGTGTGAAAAGACAATAATGCCCTAGAATTATTGAAGAGGAACTAAGGGCATTTTGGTAATTTGCTAAGGGATGTTTCTTGAGAACTGAGTCACAAGAGTGCTTGAGCTTGATTAGAGACCCAAGATGACATTCCAAGATGTCCAAAAATGTGGCCCAAGAGTTATGTGGGTCTAAGTTGTATTAAAATAATATTTTAGTGATTTTCAATAAAGCATATTTACCCGGTTAGAGATAGAACTAAGAAAAGTAATCAGATAGAGCTTTAGACTCATCCAGAACCATGAGGTGACATGAAAGATATCCTCATAGGACCTACAAGCCACCACACGGCATGAGTATAGGGAAAGAAGAAAAAGCTAAGGACACGTGGCACGATCTCAACCGTTCATTCTGGGAAAAGACTATGGAATTCTCTGGAAACACTGAGTCAGTTGGTGAGGTATCCTAAAAGCCCTACCATTGCGCCACCTAAGCATGTGAGGTATCCCTTGATGATGTCACTTTGATGAGTCATTGAGGATGATGATGTCATCGTGATTATGCAAGCAAGGCTTCTTGAGAAAGCTAAGCGATCTGATCCTTTCATCGCGATTCGATATGAACCTTTCATCGTGATTCGATCTGGAAGAGAAAGAAGAGAGAAAAAGAGAAAGAGAGAAAGAAAGAAAGGAAGAGAAAGAAAGGAAGGAAAAAGGAGGAGTTCTGGAAGAGGTATGAGCAATCCAAGGAGCTTAGGGAGTTGGCAAGCTTAGGAATAAGCGAAGTAATTTATTTTAGTCCCTGCTCTAATAAATTAGAGGATTATTCTTATGAATTTAATAGTTATAATAGAGAATATCTCTCTTGATAAGATTAGCCGTATATATAAAGAAAGTTAGAGAATTATCATATTAAGGGTATTACTTCAAGATAAGCTTGAGTTAAGTATATCTATATTGGATAAGATAATAATGAAGATATTATTATACTATGTATAGGCTCTAACCTATGAAAAGAATGAACCTTAGAGCAAATGATAAGAGCCAGAGGAAAGGCTACACATCAAGTAGTAAACCTATCAGACACTTGTATGTATTGAATGTATGGTTGTTGGTGTTATGGCTTGATTGGTATTATTCATATGTAAATGTTGAAGCCCTGTGATATAATTACTTTGGCCAATTGTATTTCATATGTTACATGGAAGCATGCACATTACATTATATTGACACAATCACAAGCAAGCACTAATACCAAGCATTAATGCATACATTGTTTAGTACCATTTACTACTAAGATTTCCCTAGAAATCTCACCCCTTTCATATCAATCCAATCATAACAGGTCTTTTCAAGATGGAGGAGATGAAGATGCATGAAGAGAAGTTAATAATTATTTAGCATGATTAATATGTGATTGATGTATGTTATGCACATGTATGTAAAGTTAGGTGCTGGAATTTGCTACTGTGAACAGTAACTCGTGGTGAGTTAGTGGCAATTGAGTTATAATTAGAAATAGTAAATGATTGAATAAATATATAATATTTTATTGGTAAATAGTAGACATATCAAACTTCGATTTGATATATAGAATATCTCATTTGGATGTCTACATATGGAGATATGATTTTCAAAGTTGGAACAAAAAATGCTAGAATCAGGAAAGAACGATGGATAAACAGTAAAATTTAATCATTGACGAATATTGACTTGGTCAAAGCGTGGTCAACGAGATATTTTTTCCTGAAGGAGAATTAAGTTATATTTGTGTAGAAATTTGAACTACTTCATTTTGATTTTTCTATATTTAATTATGATTTTGTAAAGTCAAGTCACTTATCTGAAATTTACACAGTGAATAGTACTTGGTATAGTAAAATTCCAGATTGTGTAATTTGACTTCAATGACCTTTAAAGTAGTTCCAGATGCTACCATTTAATCCCTAAGATGTAAGAAAATTAGGATGTTACATTTCAAATTCAGTTTCCATTTCTAAAAATTCAAGTGTGACAATGGTTTCTATAAACTATTTCATGTAAAAGGTTGAAAATAAGAGATCAATGAATCATTTATTTATAAAAAAACTTTAGTAGCTCAAAAGGAATCCTTCTATACAGCATTGCACAAGGTAAAGAGAAGGTAAATGGACATTTTCACACTTAGGTCATGACTTGAAGCAGTAAGGGTCGTGACTCAATTTCACAGCTTGTCCTAAACTTACAACAAGTAGTTGCGACCATACAACACTTAGGTTACGACTATAGTACACAGAGAGATATTGTCACAACCTAAGGCACTCTTGTCATGACTTATTTTCATATAGAGCATATTAAGTCCAAACTTTTATGTCAGGTCACGACCATACAACACATAGGTCACGACGAAACACCATAGAGACTACCACTTAACTTCAAAGCCCAAAAAATCTTTTGCACTAAAACCTTTTTTGGCTAATCGCAAAATAGTTTAAAGTGGGGATCCAATTTTTAGCAATTCATCATTCATTAAAATATAAAACCAAAAATTTTATGATGAAATATTAGATTAATCGAAGAATTTGCATTAATTAGCACAGAAACAAAACCATCTCCCCTATACTTAAACTTGGCAGTGTCCTCACTACCAGCATTATAGATTTCTCCCACAATAAACTAACACACAAATTAATGCAAATTCAACAATGAAGTACACAATCACATTTAAATCATACATCATAATACAAAGAAAGTAAAGATGACATGATGGGTAAACTATAGCATGCAATTGAGTGTGTCACACCTCAGATAACCATCACTATAGAAACAACACATCGGTATTATTCAAAAAATAGAAACAAACTAAGATGGAACACTATCCTATTGAATCATCACGTAGAAAAATTAACTACTACTTCTACTGGTTCATCCCTTTTCAATCATCGAACTAACATGTTAAACATATAGCACATTAAGAAAGCTTGTAAAAAGTAAGAGACAGGAAAGGGACAACCTGACCTCAAGGTGGTGGTGGGAACTCATAAAATTTTGAGAGATGGCTATTTGATTTACAAATCTTTCCCATTACCTTCTCTCTCCACCCTAGTATACCAAAATCATGCACTTTGATTAAATTATGAACCCCATTGTCATGAATTTTCCTTGTTTAAACTTGCACTTGCCCAACTGTGGCTGGTATATATTAGCAACAAATTTTAGTGGTGTTCCCTTTATATCTTTTGTATGTTCCACTTCCTCAAGTATTTCACCTAGTTGAGGTTAGTATACTGCTTCAACATACTTAGGATCACTCTCATTTGATTGGTTTAGATTCACCATCTTGCTTGTAATCGCCTCAGGTGTTACACTAAGCTTAAGTTGGTCTATAGCTACAACATAGTTCTCAATCTGCTTCATTCCTATATCATTATTTGAGATCAAATCATTTAAGAATCTTAAAGTATGAGAGGTAATTAGTGAATATGAGTGAGGGTAAATAGAGTTAGAATATATTGGCCCTTTAACTAAAACAACGGAATATGGACTAAAGTAATCTGAGATGCATTGGCTGTGTCTGCCATTTCTGGTCGTGACGTCTTAGGCTTATCTTTAACTTCTCATCGCGACTCAAATTAACAGTGAGTGACACTTAAACATTTGGTCATGACGTAATCATTATTTAGTCGCGACTTGGGATCACAGAGAGTCTGTTCCTCAGCATCGTGATATTGAGTCGCGACTTCATCATCTACACGTCATGACTTAACGTCTCAGGAGATATTTTTCGCGATCAAACAGTCAACCTATCTTGACTCCATTGCACAGAGAGTCTGTTCCTCAGTAGGTTCATATCTGGTCGCGACGTTGAGGTCTTGACGTCTCGACTTGTAGTCACATAAACTCAACCCCTCTTTGTTTATTCCACTTCTAGCTTCCACAATATTTTGTATTCCTGTAAAATCACTCACAAATTCCTTTCCAAAAATATTATCACTAGAGAATGATGAAATTGTATCAAAGGTAGATAGGAATGAGAAATCCTTGGAAACTGAAAGTATGCTATTCACATCAAAACAATGAAAACATGATGCATTGCTTTCACAAGAGGAAGAAAAAGAATAAATGGAGGAAAGAGATTCAAAATAGTTATCATAAGTACTCAAAGATGAATTTGAATCCTCATGCTCCTGAAATACTTCATGAGAACTATGGGAATTATACAACATAGAATTATACTATCATGCAAACTCAATTCATGTTCATCCCTAGTTTCTTTAACAGTATAATCGATGGCATTCAACCCAACAAATGCAGAATTATCAAAAGGATATTTCGTGGCTTCATTCATATTAAAAGTCATTATATGTCCTCCAACTTCTAATGTAATAGAACTATGCTTCATAGTAATAATTGTAATAGAAGTTTGAAGGACAGGTCTACCTAGGATCAAAGTTCTCTCATTCACTAGTTCACTGGATAAGTCCAGAATATAAAAATCAGCTGGAAACACTAAATCCTTAACCTGCACTAGAATATCCTCTAGAATTCTCTTAGGGTACCTAATTAATCTATCAGCTAATTAGAATGAAACATCCTACTTTTACCACCTCAGAGTACATATTCTGAAGCATATTTGATTAGTGGAAGCATTACATTAGCCTAAAAATTAAAATTTTAAAACTTACTTCACAGGTACTGTTCACTTGGTGATTTCCAGATTTACAGTCCAATTTTAAAAATTCATAACTAATTGTAGGAAAATCGTATGGAGGTGATACAAATTTCTAATTGAATCTCTTTCATAGCTCTTTAAAGAAAAAAAATATAAATATGGGCATTTACCTTGCCAATTGATACAATTAAATGGTTACTTTTTACTGTTCATATGGTCAATTCTAGAAATTCCAGATTCTGTCTCTTAACTTTGGAAATTCATTTCTATTGATATACACATCCAAATGAAGTACCTATGAATTTACAGATCTAGATGTGTACTACTTGCTCATAACATTTCATGGATTAATCCATTTATTTGCTAGGTCAAACTGATGCCACAACCAAACTGCTTTAGGACCTACGTTTTTACCATTTCAGTTTCCTTTCTTTTACTTTCAATAATTGTTCCAGCATGCATAAACCATCTCTTTTACCTTTCATGCATTCATATACATCATGTACATATGTCATAATTATTTCATTCAAATTCATCACATAAATAGACACCTTACATGGTATTTACATACATGGAATATGCATAGCATATGCTATAATCTTAAATACTTCACTTTTCTTCTTTTATGCTCTTCTCCGTGCATACATTTTCCGTCATGCTTGACTTAAATTGGTTAGTTATAGGAGGGTGAGATTCTATGGAATCTCAGTTGCAAACATTACCACTTAAATATGCAAGATGGATGCTAATGCATGATATGTAATTTCATTAAACTTTCTTTGATTAGTGACATGCCATCATACTATATACTTTTGCATAAAAGTGCATGGTCATGGCAAACATGTTATTCACAATACATTAAATATCATTTATCATGTCAAACATCATTCAAATATCATATACATGTCAACACATAAACATACCATATCAAGCATATAAAGAGGTAAGTCAACTACCTTGCACTTAAGCTTTTCTCTTGATCTTTTGCACTTGCTCCCTAACTTTCCAACCATGAAGCCTTTCCGTCAATCACTTCCCAACCATCTTCTTGGATGTTTCAAGGTCCTAAACACACTCATATTCATCACATAATTTATTAGGGCTAAGAACTCCAACAATGTTCAAGACTATCATTGATAAATTCTCAACTCTTTACTAACATAACTTTCTCTAGTCTTCACTAATCAACTTGGCCTTTGAACCAATTGATGTCTTCACTTTAACCTACACAATTTTATCTTTTGAATCTATTTATGAGATTAGAATCATGAAATTATAGCTCCTATGCATTGTTCTATACAGAATTACATAACACTCTCTTTTCTTTCAAAAATTCTCATTTTGATTCTAATGCTTCCTATATTTGTTTCTCCACTTTATCCCACACAACTTTTCATTTTAAAACCATTGGAAGAATCAAAATCATAAAATTCCAATCACTGTTTATGCGAGTGAATAGTATAGAGAAGAATCTCAAAAATTACAACTTCAAATTCCAATACTTCCAAGGTTAAAAACCTATCCAATCCTTCACAAAATTATCATATAAATTCAATGGAAACCTTAAATCATTGAAATTCCATTTCCTTATATGATGAACAGTGCAAACTGAAATGGTTCAACCATAGCAAAGTCAAGAATATCAACTTGCTTCAACAACCAATTACTTGACTAGCTTGTTTAAGCTTCAACCACCTATCTCTAACTTTGATTTCTTCTTTTCCCTTTCATCTAAGATTTTTGGACAGCACAACACCTTAGAGAAAAACTCAACTTTCCTCCATGAAAACCCTAATTTCAAGCTCCCAAATCAAAGGAAAATAAGTTAGGATAGATTGCTTACCTTTAATCTCTAGCTTGCTTGAACTTTGGTATCTTAAATCTTCTTTGTCTTGGCTTGAGTTTCCATTTTACAAGAGTTTCCCCAAGGGTTCATGCTCCACAGTTTTGGATCAGATTTGAGGGGGTATTTATAGAAAAATCTCATGGAAAATCAATGGCCAAGATTACTTTGTGCACTATTTGATCTAATGGCTCACATTTAATCTTGGATTTAACTTTTTCAAAAAAGAGAATTATGACATCATCCATGACATCATCAAGGGACAAATCATAGGGGTAGGTGGCAAAATTCCAATGGGGGAAGCTTCTGGAAAAATTCTAGTCCAATATGGTACCGGCTCAGTCGGATTCCCTAAAAACTAGACTGTTTTATAAATATAATTTTTTTGGAATTTCATAATATGCTTTCTGACCTTAAATCTAGTGTCCAGATTCTTCCTACCATTGACATTCTTGTACTGGGTTAGTACTTAATTATAGATCCCTTGGCAAATGACAGAAATGCCCTTGGTTCATTGTCTTGCACTATATTAACCCTAAAGGCATAATTGTCATTTCACACCTCTTTATAATGTATCAGAGTATATACTGGCTCTAACTAATTATCTTTATACTAGCTTGGACATTTTTGGCCTGTCCATAATGACCAAAATGCCCTCCATCCATTACTGGTATAATCCGGTTACACAGGGATATTTTTATAATTTCACACTTTTCCTGGGTTACTCTGTACTCTAGCCCACTTAACTGTCTCACCACCTTATTGGGCCTCTTGGTCTACTGTAAAATCCCGTAAGAATTCTCCAGGATTCCTTTTCTAACTCTGTCAATTTTATAAATTCTTATATTAAATATAGGAATTTACTATAAAGTTTCATCTAATTCTGAGGTCTGAAAAATACTGTAATAATTCTTCCTGACTTCAGAAATTTATATCAATTAATCAGGACCTCAAATCAAAATTATGTGTTACATTAAACTGATCAGAATAATTTTGTCTATCTACTAGTAAAATTTAGGACTAATATGATTATGGCCATTTTTCGGCTTAACTTTCTCATAATTACATTTAGGTCCCTAAACTTTTCGTTAATTGCATTTAGGTCCCTAAATTATTGGTAATTACACCTTTTGGCCCAACTTTTGTTTCTACCTTCACTTTTGGCCTTTATCCTTTTCTAATTTTCGTTTAGGTCCTTAAACTTTTAAACTTTTCATTTTAGTCCCTTTCTTCCTTCAAGACTCATCTAACCTTTATTATTTCTTCTCATCATCATTATAATCCTTTCCAAACCTCTTTCCACTATCAGTATTATACTGATAGGGAAAAATTAGGATATGACATAGAGCACTACACTTGTGTCTCTAAGATTGTTAATATCTAAGGCTAAATATACCGACCAAGGCAATACATTAATGGCAGCCCCTAGATCTAATAACCCTTCCTTAATATGAACATTTCCTATAGTGCATGGGATTGTGTAAGATCCTGAGTCTTGGCACTTAACCGGTAATTCGGCCTTAAAAAGTAACGACACATTAGTACTCACCTGAATTTTCTCAAGAGGCCTAAACTTTTTCTTATTAGCACACAACTCTTTTAAAAATTTATCATATTTAGGATTTCTTTTAAGGAATTCAACCATAGGGATGTTTATTTCTAACTTATTGAAGATATTGAAAGAATCTTTTGCAAATTCAGAATCAATATTTTTCTTTCCAACAAAATAAGATTTAGGAAAAGGGAGATCCTTTACACTTACCTCCTTACCTGTATGCAAAGAGGCTCATTGCTTGCTCGACTCCACCTTCTCCTCAATTTGCTTTACCTTGTATGCTAGACTTGGAATTATCACTTCCTCTTCTTGCTTCTCTTGTGTTTCCTCTTGTGCTTGTGAGTTCTCCTCTTGGGTTACCTTCTTAATCAAGAGCTATTGTTCTTTAATACTATATGATTTCCCAGTCTTCATCTATGCCATTGCTAAATTTTCAACTTTAGAATCTTCCATATCCTCCCTTGTTGTTTCAGCTTCCTTAAATCGGACTTCTCTCCCACTTCTGAGAGATATGGCATTGAGACCCTTCGAATTAATGATAGTATTCGAAGGTATGCTACCACTGCTCTTTGTTTGGATGTCACTTACTGTATTGCCAACTTGAGTTAAATGACTTGTAATATCTGTATTCTTAGGACTTAACTCCTCAAGTTTTCTGTGCATATCAGCATTATCCTTCTGCATACTTTAAAGGATTGAAGTTATGCAGGTAAATTTACCATAATTCTCTTTGAGCTTATGGTCTATATTGGTCATTCTACCTTCTATGTTGTTCATTTGTGCAACCATACTCTTCAACAACTAAGAAGTCTCATCTGGTCTTGATGCCACTAAAGCATTAGGGTGAGTTTGAACTATAGACCTTGCATTATTTTGGTAGTTGCTTGAGGGAGCACCACCTTCTTGGAATTGGTTTGGCCTATTTTTCCTACTCTCCCACTTAAAATTTGGGTGGTCCTCCAACCAGGGTTATATGTGTTGGAGTATGTGCCTCTCTTCTGGTATTGATTTTCTCTCCCTTGGTACATTACTGTTACTTCTTCATACTGTCTGTCACATGTACTAGTAGCATGCATCATTGAATCGCATGACTCACATCCTGAAACTAGCATGCATAATTGAACTGCATTTACTGGAATGCAGCTCTCGTTCAATTAAATTCACCCTCTTTTCCATTAATTTTCCCAAAGCTTTTATTTCTACTAAGATCTCATTTAAATTACCCAAAGATAATGAGGGCATTCTCCATGGATCCCCAATCTGATAGTATTTATTAACCATCTTCTGGAATAACTCCTAACTTATGGAGTCTTATCTCTCAAAGAGCCATTTGCTGCTGCATTCAAGGATACTGGATTGTGAGGGAGTAGACCATCAAAGAAAATATCTACTAGATCAGCCTTTGTCATGTTGTGATGAGGACAACGAGCCAACAAATTGATAAATCTTGTCCAATATTCATGTAATGACTCTCTATTCTATTGTAGAATGTTTATAATCTCTTTCTTCATCTGAGTTGTCTTTGAGGTCAAGAAGAACCGTTCTAGATATGTTGACTTCAACTGATCCCATGTAAGAGTGCAGAAATGAGTTGTTAGATTGTATAACCACTCTTTAGCCTTCCTTTCCAAAGTGAAATGTAAATACTTCCTTAAAACATCATCCAATGCAGTAAATGGAAGCTTCATCGAAGAGCAGATCATATGCATGATTTGTAAGTGCTAATGTGGAAATTCTCCTACAAAATCATAAAATTTAGGTAAGGCGGTAATCAAAGCTCTTTTAATTTCAAAATTGGCCTCTTCAGTGTAAAAGCCATAAGGATTATAATTCACATGCGAAGATTTATTTCCCTCACACTTCTAATATCTTCTATATTCATTAGCATTTCATTTTCTCCTTGTTTATTATGCCCATCATGCCCATTAGGATTAATCTCAACCATGTTAAAAATTTCTAATAGAATCTCTAAATTGAGTTCAATTTCAGATTCAGGGACACTTGAGGGTGAACTAGATTCTGCTGATCATGCCTCTTCTCTAAATTCTCTCATTAGTTTCTTATGTTGTCTCTCAATTTTAGGTTCAAAAGGCACTAATGGTTTAATTCTTCTATGCATGCAACACAAGAACAATCAAGAATAATAGGCAAGGAATCAAAATTAAACACAAAAGTTTCACAATAGAAAAGTTCAACAGGTCGCGACATAAGGGTATTTAGGTCGTGACCTAATTACACCGAGAGTAAACATTCTTAAAAATGGATTTCAAGTCGCGACTAAAATGTGGTTTGGTCGCAACTAGATTTCAAAGAGAGAAGATTCGCAGAAACTTGAAAGAAAAGAAAAATGCATAATGCTATGCGATACAAACAACAAAACTAAAATTCAAACAAAAAATGACTCAGGTAAATAATGAAATTGACAACTAATTGCTAATGAACTAATTACTTAGCTCCCTGACAACGATGCCATTGATTTGAAGCACAGATTGTAGTCGTATGACTCATTAAAACAAAAATAATTGTACCTTATTAATGTAGTATAAGGAACAACCCTATCATTCTTCTCGAGGAGCTTTTTATTGAAAACCTAGCAAATAGGTGACAAAACTATTCAAAACCTAAGTGAAAGTAAAATGGGTTTTAGGGTTTGATTGATTTTTGATGCAATAAAGTAAGGGTGCAGTAAAGTAAATGTTTTTGTATTTTTTGATCAAGATGGAAATTCAGTGAATTGTGAAAGAAATCTATTATGAAAGAATCTTGATGATAGGGGCATATCTTGATGATATAGGAGTTTTTAAATCACTAAGTCTTAAATAAAACTTCAATCGATCGATTGAGTCCAGAGCATTAATAATTTTTAAACTCGTTTGATCAAAGCTAGTTTAAAAACTCTTAATGAACTATTAAAAAACTTAGCGTGCAATTAAATTAGATAATGAAAATACCCTCGAATAATCATCTATCGATGACCATAGATTTTAAGCAATTGAATTATTTAACAACGATAGTTAATAATAGTCCAACTATCTTAAACTTGAAAATGAAATACTATATTAAACATAATATCCAAAGTAAATTACAGTTGTATAATCTAAGAATAATTAATCGACATTCAATCCCTTGTTCATATAATGAAAACCCTAGATCTAGCAGCATCAAAACATGAAATAGGTGCTGATTAAAATAGAAAACTCGCCAATGCAGTCCATAAGCTCAAGATATCATATCCATCACCAAGAGACTAAGGATTTAGCCTCTTATGACTCCTATTGTGTTACAATTGCTGTCCAGATATGATGCCATGAAGAAAACAGAAAAATGTGATGGGTTAATGGTATAAAGATATGAGATTCTGTGGAAAGGTGCATAACGATAGAAAATGAGTATGTAGGTTGGGAAAAAGGTATAGAGAGGATTCATGTAATATCCTTACTTTTATACATCTTAGGGACCATTCAGTAGCATTTAGAACCACTTACAAGACCTTAGAAGTCCATTAGCCAAATCTGGAATTTTACTCTTTCTTGGGTTACTGTTCATATGGTATTACAGATTACGCAATGAGCTTTGAAAAATCATAATTAATTCTAGAAAAAACAAAATGAAGTGGTTCAGAAAGATAAATGAAGATAACATCTTGAAATTTAAGGAAAAAATAATTTCCAGAACAAATGACTCGTCAATTAATACAGTTTATTCACCAAAGATTACTGTTCATTTGGTCAAAAATTCTGGAAACAGATTCTGGTTCCTTACTTTGGAAAATTAGTTTTCTTTGTAAAGACATCGAAATAAGGTATTCTTGGTGTCAAAACAAAGCTTGTCATGTCATCTAAATGCCTATAAAATTTAATACATTTATTCCATCATTTACTATTTTTCTTTACATCATGACCATCATTACTTACATTGGTCATACAGCAACATTACACATTTACATAACATATATACCAACCAATCCCTAACTTTTCTTCATGCTTCATCATCCTCTTTCATTATTCACAAACCTGTGGGATTGGGTTTACATGAAAAGGAATGAGATTTATGGGGAAATCTCAGTAGCAAACATTACTAAACAATGCATACATTAATGTAGATACTTTTGCTTTCTTGTGAAAGTGTTAACATTATGTAATGTGCATGCTTCCATGTAACCTATGAAATACAATTGGCCAAAGTAATCATAGCAATAGAGCTTCATACATAATCACATATGCAACACAATTCAACAAAGCCATAGCACATTAAAGCATAACATTCAATGCATACAAGTTTAGGATAAGTTTACTACCTCATATACTTGATTTTTTTCACTTTATCTTACTTCTTTCTTCGCACTTCTCTTGGATATGTGGCTGCCTCTTTTGAAGCATATCAATCAATACCTAACATCACATAACCATTCATCCATTATCATCTAATTTCCTTGAGCATTAAACTCACTTTAACTAATATGACTTCCTCTTGAACATTAAGCTAACTTATTTTCCTTAATCTTAACTAATGGACTTGGCCTTTGAATCAATTGATGATTTGACTTTACCCTACACAATTTCATCTTTTGAATCTATCTATTAGCTTAGAATAATGAAATTCTAGCTCCTTCATGGCCTGTTGTACATAACTGAATATATGCATACAATTCTTTCAAAAATTCTCATTTCGATTCTAATGCTTCCTATACTTGTTTATCCACTTTACCCCACACAACTTTTCATTTTAAAACCATTAGAAGCATCAAAATCATGAAATTATGATCACTATTCATGCGAGTGAACAGTAATCGTGAAGAATTTCAAAAACTATAATCTTGGAATTTCAATGCTTCTAAGGTTCAAAACATTTCCAATCCCACACAAAATCATCATATAAATTCAATGGAAGTATTAGATCATTGAAATTCCATTTCCTTCCCTCATGAACAATGCATACTGAATAGGTTCAACCATGGCAAAGTCAAGAATATCAACTTGATTCAACAACCAACCACTTAACTAGTTTGTTTAGCCTTCAATCATAAATCTCTAACTTTAGTTTCTTCTTTTCCCTTTCATCTAAGGTTTTTGGATAGCACAACACCTTAGAGAAAACTCCAGTTTTCTCCCATGAAAACCCTAAGTCCAAGCTCCCAAATCAAAGGAAAATAAGCTAGGATAGATTGCTTACCTTTAATCTCTAGCTTGCTTGAACTTTGGAACCTTGAATCTTCTTTATCTTGGCTTGAGTTTCCATTTTGCAAGAGTTACCCCTAGGTTCCATGGCTCACGGTTTGGATGCAGATTTGAGGGGGTATTTATAGAAAAATCTCATGGAAAATCAATGGCCAAGATTACTTTGTGCACTATTTGATCTAAAGGCCCACATTTAATTTTGGATTTAACTTTTTTCAAAAAGCTAATTGTGACATCATCCATGACATGACAAGGTACAACTCAAGGGACATCTTATGAGACATATGGCAAAATTCTTGTGGTAGGAAGCCTCTAGAAAATTCCAGTCCAATCCGGTACCGATCGGAGCAGTTTCACATAAAACGGACTATTTTCTGTTGCTAATTTTTATAATGTACCAGGATATGTATTCTATCCTAGAAATCAATGTATAGGCTTATCATAACATTGAATGGTTGTACTGAATATTTATCTGTCATCCATCCCTTGGGAAATGACCAAAATACCCTTAGTGTCCTTACTTACACTATTTTAATCCTAAGGGCATAATTGTTATTTTACCACTCTTTGTACTGCCTCAAGGCATATACTGGCTCAACTAATCATATTTATACCATGTGTCATATTTTTATCCTATCTCAAATGACTAAAATGCCCTCCATCCATCACTGGTACAATATGGGCATCCAGGGTATTTTCGTAATTTCATACTTTTTATGGACACTGGCCCCTTCTGCTAATGGACTAGTACCCTGGGTTTTGGGCCCTCCTTAGAGTCATCATGGGGCTATATATGAGTTCATCTTATCTCATTCTATCTAGGCTTACATACCGATAAGTTCCATTATCAGATCACGTGTATTATCAAACTCCTATCAAAATTCACTAATATGTGAATAACTTTTTATGCATAACTTCTTCTGGGGTTCTGTCAGATCCATGACATCTGACACTGTAAGGAACACTTTCCTACAATTCCCCCACTTATATCTGAAGTCCATGAAATCTGATAAAATTTTAGATAACTTTCAGACTATCAGATAAATATCTACTATCTAGAGCCCTAATAAAATTTCTGTATCATGCTAGATTAACTAGTGTAACTTCCTCTATTTGCTGATGAAATGTGGGACTGAAATACTTCTGGGCTGATATTTCTATAATTACAATTTTACCCTTGAACTTTTTACTTAATTACATTTAAGTCCCTTAACTTTTAGAAATTATCATTTTTTGGCCAACTTTTGTTTCTACTTTAACTTTTGGCCTTTAAAATTTTCTAATTTTTGTTTAGGTCCCTTTCTACCTTCAAGACTCATTTGACCTCTATTATTTCTTCTGATCATCATTATAATCCTTTCCAAACCTCTTTGCTCTATCAGTATTATACGGATAGCGAAAAATTAGGATATGACAATTTGAGTATTGCTTCTTAGCCTAATCAGGTCAAAAACTAGCCTCCCCAATGTCTACAGCTTTAGCTTCCTTTTATTCCCGCATGACCTGATCCAAAACACGCAGCTTCAGCAATTATCTATTTTAGTCGCGAGCAGATCCATGTTATGGTCGCAACCTATAAACACAAAGAAACTTATCAAGACTTATCAAGAGAAATAAGGTCACGACCTTTGTACACTTTGGTCAAGACTAAAAAGTACAGAGACGTGATCTAATTTTTTTTGTCTTGTGATTTCTTTTCTACTCATATTAGTCCTTAGTTCTCTCTCAAAATATGTACAATTTAAAACCAAAGCTCACTGTAAAAGTCTAAATAAGTAGAGAATAATATTTATACAGTTTAGAAGGGTTAATTTACCATTTTACCCTTTAATTAGCACATTGTCAAGCACAATCATGTATTACTGTCAAAGAACAAATACATGCATAAAATGAATGGTAAAGTTGTAATAAGACCCTATTGTGTAGGAGTTCCAGAAGTATACAGATGATGTTCAGGGACTAAACTGCAAGAAAAAGAAAATTCAGGGAAAATAGTGAAAGTCCCTGTGGGCATAAAGAAGAAGTAAGAGGTGTTTCTTAGGAATCAAGCCACCAGAGTGCTTAGGCTTAGTTAGAAACCCAAGATGACATTTAAAAGCCCAAAAACGTAGGCCCAGTATTTATGGGAGTTTGAGAGGTATTAAAATAATATTTTAGTGTTTTTCCATAAAGTAAAGTGACCCGGTCAAAGATAGAACTGTGAAAGGTGATCAGATGTGACTTTAGACCATAAGGTGGCATGAAAGGTTTCCTCATGGGACCCAAAAGGTGCCACATGGAAAGATTATAGGAAAAGAAGAAAAGTTAATGACACATGTCATGAGATTAGAAAAGGGGGAAAAGTAAAAAGGACACGTGGCACAATCTTAGCCGCTCATTCCAGGAAAAGGCTTTGGAATTCTCTGGAGAGGCTGAGTCAGCTGGTGAGATGTCCCAAGGGCCCCACAATTATGCCACATATCCCCTGAGGTGTCCTGGATGATGTCATTAGTGGTGAATCATCAAGGAGGGTGATGTCATCATGCTAATGCAGGCCAAGCTTCTGGAGGAAGCTAAGCAATCTGGGCCATTCATCATGATTTGATCTAAGCCATTCATTCCACCTCCACTCACCTATAAATACCCCACTCCCCTCCCATTCCATGCCACTGCCAAGCATGGATAAAAGGGAGAAACAAGAGAGAAAGAAAGGAAGGAAGATAAATAAAGGAATGAGTTCTGGTAGAGCCAGGAGCAGTCCAAAGAGCTTTAGGGACTGGGCAAAGCTTAGGAATGAGTACCCCTAGTTAAGTATGAGGTAAGTAAAGCTATACTATATAATAATAAAGATATTATTATACTATGTATAGGCTCTGACTTATGAAAAGAAGGGACCTTAGAGGCAAGGCTAAGAGCCGAAAGGAAAGGCTACACGCCAGGTAGTGAACTTATTCTAAACTTGTATGTATTGAATGTTATGCTTGATGTGATATGGCTTTGTTGAAATGTGTTATACATGTTCTTATGTATGAAGCTTATTTCTATTATTACTTTGGCCAATTGTATTTCATATGTTACATGGAAACATGCACATTACGCAATGTTAACACTTTCACAAGCAAGCACAAGTACTTACATTAATACATGCATTGTTTAGTACTGTTTGTTACTGAGATTTTTCCCAAAATCTAATCCCCTTCCATGTAATCCCAATCCCACAGGTATGTTAAAATAGGACCGAAGAATCATAGAGAGGAGCTAGGGATTGGATAGTGTAGAGGTTATGCAAAGATGGGACCAAAGTGCTGGAATCAGGGAAAAATATAGGATGAACAGTAAACTTCAGACATTGACTAACATGGACCTGTTCAAGGCGTGATCAACGAGTTATTTTTTCCTGAAATATCATTAAGTTATCTTTGTGTAGCAATTTGAACCACTTTATTTTAATTTTTCTAGAATTAGTTATGATTTTTTGAAGTTAGGTCACTCCTCTGGAATTTGTACAGTGAACAGTATTTGCTAGAGTAAAATTTCAGATTGTGTAATATGACTTCAATAGCCTTAAAAGTGGTTCCAGATGCTACTGTTTGGTCCCTAAGATGTAAGAAAAGAAGGATGTTTCATTTTGGTATCAGAGCAGAGGATTCTAGCTCAAAGTAGAAGGTTCAAGTACAGAATCGAGAGAGTTATAGTATAGAACAAAGGGTTCTGGCACATAGTATAAGATTCTGGCACAGAACAGAAGGTTCTAGCTCAGTGATGCTCTGGTTTAGTTAGAGATGTGAACTAAGAGGTTCTCCCCTAGTAGAAGATATGGGGATGGTGTTTACTACTAAGAGACAGTGACACCCAGATAGATAGAACAGTACCCCATATCTTACAGTGGTACAAGGTAATATTCAAGGAAGTAGTTAGTCTTAGTCAGCCTTTACCGCTGAGGTCTCATGTTTCTTAGTACGATATGGCTGGACTAAGTAGGGTAACGTCTAGAAAGCAATTTTCTCTATGGATAGAGACAGAAGATAACCAGTCCCAGGTCAAGGGAAACTGCCAGACGTTACAGTGGCAATGATAATGAAGATACCAACCTCATTGAAGTTCATCAACTAGAGGAATGGTATAAAGTGTGATCAAGACAGATAGTACAAAGTACTGAGATATGAAAGAATAGTTTGAGACAATGTTCAGGAGTAGATCCTCTATGTGAGTAGATTTACATTATGAAAGAATTTGTTCAACTAGTGTTTCTTGAACAAAAGAATTAATAGTTAGAGATAAGATGATTAATAAATAGAAAGCTGATGTTCTTAAGACACAGGAACTACAATCTAGTCCAGAGTAAACTGAGACTGATAGAAAGAAAGAGTTAAGAGATAGTTGAGAGTTGAATGACTAAGAAGTTAGCTCACGGATTGAATTCTGTGTTACAAAGAAATAAGTTTCTAATATTTAAAGAGAGAAAGGTAGCCACAGTTTCAAGGATAAAGTGACTCCCCTGTTCCCTATATAAGAAAGGGTAATGAAGAGTTGAGTCTATACCCTAGTAAGAGGGTAATATGGCAACCTAAGTTAAATGAGTAATTATTTCAGGTTCCTAAATGAATGTTTGGAATTTGGCAGATGATGTAATAGAGGAAAAAATGTTCAATTGCAATGTATGTATGATAGATGGTTGAGTAAATTTATGTGATGATAATATGGCTTATGTTGCCATGAGTTATGAGGAATAGTTGTATCTCCTTGTAGTTGTCATATGATGACACGCATGTTAGAGTATGCTATGAATACTCCCCTCATACAGTACATGTAAGGTAGAGTTTATGATGGGAAAGTTATATTGCTCCTATACCATACGATATGCAATAAGAATGTACCCAGGATGAGAGACAGTCTCAGTAAATGGGACAGTTGTTATAGTATGATTGGGGTTACTCAGGTATTTTATAGACTTGTGAATACAGTACTCAGGGCCATTTCTTATGTTAGGGTTACAGCAAGTACCAAGAAGGTAGTAGTGCTATAATCCTATCAAAAGAAATGGTATACAGAAAGAGAAAGAGATAGCAGTAAAGAGATTATTTTTATATCACTCTTCAGATAAGAGTTAGATATGAAACAGATGGCTCTCAGATAAAGCTAGATTCAGATGAGTTCATATCACTCTTCAGATAAGAGTTAGATCTGATATAGATTGATCGCAGTTAGAGCATAGTTCAATGGCTCGTAGTTAGAGCACAGATAGAAATGAGAAGTTATGATGAGGCCATAGCAACAGAATGCAATGGTAGGTGGTTAGACCATAATTGGTAAGCCACAACAGGGTAAGAAAGATGAGAAGGAACTCCTGAGTAAGAGGAAAAATCAGTAAAGTCTTGGTAAATAATATGGGCTACAGAATGTATTTTAAAATTTTATTGAGTTATCAACAAGTGGAAGCAATTAACCTTATAACTTAGTCTGTTGGATAGATCTTTCAGAGATGATGATACAGTACAACAGAATCACAGAGGATTCTGGAGGGTCACAGTTAGATCCTAACAGCTTCAGAGTCGCAGTTAGATTCTGAAGAGGCTTATGGTTGATCGCAGTTAGATCCCGAGGTCACAGTTAGACCTAGCCTAATGAAAGTAAGGAGCTATGGAGAAATGGGAACAGTACAATATCTCTCTGGAAAGATGAGTACCAAAGACGAAGTTAAGGTAAGGAGCTTCACTAGTTTATTAACTCCTTTAGAAAACCTATTTATAATGATTTTCCTTAAATAGCCTATATTATATACAGACTGAACTTAGTTTTCCTTAAACGAAGATAGAGTTCAAGTTCAAGTCAGAGTGCTGATATTCAAAAAGTTTTTATAGAAGTATGCCTGAGGAATAGAGAAGAGAACCCATATGTTTTGAGAATGGAAAAGTATGAGTAGATAGGTCCTTCATATAAATATCAAGAGATGAAAAGGCTAGTAAGACCCAGAGAAGAGGGTCTGAGATAGACTAAAGATAGTGCAGTTATATGGAAAAGGTGTAAATGCCACAAAAGTTTGGCATATATACACAAAGTTATGTGAGATAATTAGAAAAGTTAAGAAGAGTTAAGAAAGTCAAGAAATGTTATGAAAAGAAAGGAACATTCTCCTCAGAGAAACTATTCATAAAACAATTAATAGAGGTTTGACCCTCAAAATTCGAGGACGAAATTTATTTTAAGGGGAGAAGAAATGTCATATCGCATTTTTCAGGCCTAGAAGCCCAGTTTATAGCCTAAAAAAGGCAGGCTACTAGACCCTATTGTGCAGGAGTCCTAGAAGTACACATATGATGTTCAGGCACTGAACTGCAAGAAAGAGAAAATTAAGGGAAAATAGTGAAAGTCCCTGTGGGTATAAAGAAAAAGTAAGAGGTGTTTCTTGGGAACCAAGCCACCAGAGTGCTTAGGTTTGGTTAGAAACCCAAGATGACATTTAAAAGTCCAAAAACGTAGGCTCAGTATTTATGAGAGTTTGACAGGCATTAAAATAATATTTTAGTGCTTTTCCATAAAGTAAGGTGACTCGGTCAAAGATAGAACTGTGAAAGGTGATCAGATGTGACTTTAGACTATGAGGTGGCATGAAAGGTTTCCTCATGGGACCCAAAAGGTTCCACATGGCATGATTATAGGAAAAGAAGAAAAGTTAATGACACATGTCATGAGATTAGAAAAGGGGGGAAAGTAAAAAGGACACGTGGCACAATCTCAGCCGCTCATTCCAGGAAAAGGCTCTAAAATTCTCTGGAGAGGCTGAGTCAGCTGGTGAGGTGTCCCAAGGGCCCCACAATTATGCCACATATCCCCTGAGGTGTCCTGGATGATGTCATTAGTGGTGAATCATCAAGGAGGGTGATGTCATAGTGCTAATACAGGCCAAGCTTCTGGAGGAAGCTAAGCAATCTGGGCCATTCATCATGATTCGATCTGAGCCATTCATTCCACTTCCACTCACCTATAAATACCACACTCCCCTCCCAGTCCATGCCACTACCAAGCATGGCTAAAAGGGAGAAACAAGAGAGAAAGAAAGGAAGGAAGATAAATAAAGAAAGGAGTTCTGGTAGAACCAGGAGCAGTCGAAAGAGCTTTAGGGACTGGGTAAAGCTTAGGAATGAGGTAAGTAAGTTATCTATTCCATGATCTAATAAAGTATAGGATTGCTCTTAGTAGTTAGAATAGAGAAATATCTCTTTTAATAAAGGTAGCTAAAGAGAGAAAGAAAGCCAGGGGAATGTCAGAGTAAGGATATTACCCCTAGTTAAGTATGAGGTAAGTAGAGCTATACTACATAATAATAAAGATATTATTATACTATGTATAGGCTCTGACTTATGAAAAGAAGGGACCTTAGAGGCAAGGCTAAGACCCGGAAGGAAAGGCTACACGCCAGGTAGTGAACTTATTCTAAACTTGTATGTATTGAATGTTATGCTTGATGTGATATGGCTTTGTTAAAATGTGTTGTACATGTTCTTATGTATGAAGCTTATTTCTATGATTACTTTGGCCAATTGTATTTCATATGTTACATGGCAACATGCACATTACGCAATGTTAACACTTTCACAAGCAAGCACAAGTACTTACATTAATACATGCATTATTTAGTACTGTTTGCTACTGAGATTTTTCCCAAAATCTAATCCCCTTCCATGTAATCCCAATCCCACAGGTATGTTAAAATAGGACCGAAGAATCATAGAGAGGAGCTAGGGATTGGATAGTGTAGAGGTTATGCAAAGATGGGACCAAAGTACTGGAATCAGGGAAAAATATAGGATGAACAGTAAACTTCAGACATTGACTGACATGGACCTATTCAAGGCATGGTCAACGAGTTATTTTTTCCTGAAATATCATTAAGTTAGCTTTGTGTAGCAATTTGGACCACTTTATTTCAATTTTTCTAGAATTAGTTATGATTTTTTGAAGTTAGGTCACTCCTCTAGAATTTGTACA
The DNA here is from genome assembly GCA_037074615.1 of Leucaena leucocephala. Lineage (NCBI taxonomy): Eukaryota > Viridiplantae > Streptophyta > Magnoliopsida > Fabales > Fabaceae > Leucaena > Leucaena leucocephala. The sequence continues at coordinate 8,283,098 of CM073570.1, read as the reverse complement.
GTGAACAGTATTCGCTAAAGTAAAATTCTAGATTATGTAATATGACTTCAATAGCCTTAAAAGTTGTTCTAGATTCTACTGTTTGGTCCCTAAGATGTAAGAAAAGAAGGATGTTTCAAAAACCATACACAATTTGTGTTTTATCACTTTACATAGGAAAAATTTAATTTAAAATATTGAATATTATTAGAAAAAACACTTCATGATACTAAATGTAACTTAACCCTTATATTTTTACAAAATAAATAAATAAAAATAATAATATAATAATTGAGCCCCCTCACAAATAAAATGCCACAAAACAGTTTGTTTTAGGAGATGAGCATTCCCTACCCATGGATTCAATAAGAAAGGAATGCACACTCCAAGAACCACTAAAAAGTTTTTCAAAACAGTCCCTCAAAGTGACCTAACTATCCTCCTATTAAAAAACAAAAAACTTCCTAAATGAACTTCATAGGTTTTGTTCTTAGTATGGTGTGAAACCCTAATCAATATCAAAATATATAGAATAACTCTTCCACTAACCTGATGCTCATATACAACATATCCATGGCTTAAAACACATATCTATTCACAAGAATTATCCACCTTGATCACCAAAACTAAAAAAACTTGCCTCAGGCTAGCGTTAAGCCAAATACTGAGCTTTCCCTATAACATAATCATCTTCCTCCCACAGTCAAGAAGTACTTTTCACCTTTTTTCTGTTTTGTCTTGGATGTATTGCTAGTGCATTGTGTTTATTGCCATGTTTAACACGGATCATGTCATTTTGTTAAAATGAAAGAAGTCATTATAGTTAAGGCCACGTTTTACAACAAACATGATAGGATCGAATTGTCGCTGTCTGATCCATCAAAATAATTATTGCACACGATAATGTAATATAAGGCATAGCCTTATTGTTCTTCTCAATGAACCTTTTTATTAGAATCCTAGCAAAATGGTGAATGAAGTCATTGAAAACCTGAGTAAAAGCATGTGTTTTGAGTTTGTTCGAACATTGATGTAATAAAATAAGAGGGTAGTAAAAGTAGATGTTTTTGATAATGTGAAAGTAGTAATGAATGTAAGAGAAATATAATGAAAACACCTCTTGATGATGAAAACAAAGTTCTCCTTGCTCTTACTTTGATATGGGAGCTATGAAATCACTAAATCTTAAATAAAACCTTAATCAATCAATTGACTCCAGTGCATTAATGGTTCTTAAACTCCTTTGATTAAAGCTATTTGAAAATCTTCTTAATGCACTGTTAAAAGCCATTTAGTATGTAATTAAATCAGATGATGATAATGCCACCAAATGGTCATCAATCAACAACCATAGACTTTAAACAATCAAATTAAACACCAACAATCGTTGATAATTATCCAACTAACTAGAAATCAAAACTAAAATATTTATATTAAAATAAACAATCACATATTCTAATGTTAATTAGAAATGTCTAATAAGAGAATTAATCGATCAATAATTCAAACTTATACATATCATAAAATCCCCAAATCTAGAGTTCTTAAAACATGTACAAGTGCAGATTAAGACAGAAACTTTCCCATGTCGTCCATAAGCTCAAACTATTATGTCCATCACCAAGAGGCTAAGCCTCTCAAAGCTTCAACCATGCCGCTATCACGATTTAAGTTTGGTACCATGAGAAAAGCAGAAAAAATATGATAGAAAGATGAAGAGAAAGGGTATGGGAATGAATTAATTGGTACAAAAATGGAGAAAACTGTAGAAATATGAAGAAAAATGGAAGATTAGGCTGCAAGTTGAAGAGAGAAGTTAAGAGGATGAGGAGCTATTCCTGGCCAAATCTGGAAGCAAAAAGGCTCTCCCATTTTATGGCTATTGACCTACTTCCTTTAATTGCATAATGATCTAATAAAAATGCACAACTTCACTAACTATCTCTTTTGGCTGCAACCATATCCATATTTTGGTCGCGACTTGTAAATGCAGAAAAACTTCCTAGAAGGAATGAGGTCGCAACTTGTGGACACTTAGGTCGTGACTAAAGATCACATAAGCTGGCTTCCTCGATTTAGTCCTCTTTGTCTTGTGATTTCTTATATGCTCCACTTTAGGTCTTTAAGTTTTTCCATATGTTTGCAAAATAAAACCAAAAACTCCTTTTAAAGATCAAGCAGATCAAAGAATAAAATATTTCAAATTTGAAAGAACTAATTGACTATTTTACTCTTCTATAAGCACATTGCCAAGCACAATCATATATTACCATAATAGCTCAATTATATGCATAAAATGAAGGTAAAAGTGTCACTAAACCCTTGAAATTGCCCAAGAAATTATATACAATTTGTATCTTATCAATTCCCTCACACTTGAACCTCTGTACTGCTGTACAAAGAAATGAATTACACCTAAGCTAAGGCTGGCAAAACTGAGAAGAACAACATACAATGATCCTTTGAAACAATTAATCAATCATCTTTCAGAGATACAAAAATAATAATATGAACAATGCCAAGTAATTAACTACCTAATAAGATCAACCTTAACTATATAAGTACAATAGATTATCTATAGATATATAAGTGTTTAGCTCTCAAATCTCTCATTATTAGGGTTCTTTCAATCTAATTCAAATAACAAACACCTTACCATAAGTTGTAATAGATCTAAATCTCCTATACTATATAACATTTATGCAACGAATCAAGAGGACTTTTGGGGTTAAAATGATAGAAATAGCAACTGGAATATGATTGGAATACAATCGAGTATCTTGATTGAAAGTAGTAAAAGTCAGATTTTATCTAAATAAGCTCAAACCATAAACTTCTTATCACTAGGAATTATTTATTCCAAATTTATTCTTTTACTATAGCTTATTGACATCACTACAACTTTATTCAACTCTCTCTGTTTGTTTTTATTCCTTGAAAATAATATGTCTTAAATAGAATATTAAAATCAACTTGATTAACAATGCAATCTAGATACTCTAATAAATGATGAATTAATAATGAGTGAGATGAGAGAAATGAAAGTCCAATTGGATGAACAACAAGTTAGTCTTTATAGTTTGTGTTTAGGCTCAAGGGTATAGAAATGAAGGCCTCTATTATATTCAATTATATAAATATGCAAGTAATATTTAATTCAGAGCTAAGACAAGTTTTAAATAATGCAAACTAAATGAATAATCACTCAATATAGGAATTAAGGCCGAGAATCCTTCTAACAAAGGTTTACATCTAAATTGCTCATACATTAAAGTATTAAACCAAGCACATTATTCACTAGGCATTAAGACACTTATTACAATTGAAGCCCTTTAAAATGATGATTAAAAGCACCAAAACAATCATTAAAGATCAAATATGAATCTCAAAATTATCAGCGAACACTTAGGTGATTCTATTTCCATTTTCAAGATTTTCAAAAATTGCTGATACAAAAAGGTAAGGAAAATAGAGCAATGATTCACTTATAAAAGTACCATGGTAGTTCAAAAAGGTCCTTCTACACATCATTGCATAGAACAAAGAGAAGGAAGATGGATTTTTTCAAATTGGCACATTGGTCGCGACCAAAAATATTTTAGGTAGCAACTTAAAATCTCAATGAGCTACACTCTAAACATTAGGAATGTTAGTAGCGATCTAAAGCTCATCTAGTCCTGACTGATCAACATAGAAAGCATATCCTGAACCTAAGAAAATTTTTTGAGTGAGTCATATTTGTTTAAAAATCCATCTTACGTCACGACCAAAACAACTAATATAGCGACCTATAGTCATAGAAACTACTAAGTGATAAATTTTCAAAGCCTAACATATTTTGACACCCAAAAATCTTTCAGCAACCACAAAAAATTTGTGATGAAAGATTGGATTTTTCAAAAAAAAATTGCATTCATTGAATCATTGGAAAAGAAAATCACAACTTTTTGCCCACACTTAAACTTGACAGTGTCCTTATTGTCAGCAGAGATATAAAAACAAAATCACAGTAGTGAAGCAATGAGAGTCAAGGGTATATATATATATATCAAGAGTAAAGAACAACAATGATAGTATCATTCATCAACATCCTTTTCAAATACAACATAATCAAAATAAAAACAAAACAAAAATAAAAAGCAAACAACTTCCAAACTAATCATTCCTTTGCTCTTCAGCGCCCTCAGTAGCACGTTCTTCCTCATTTACTTTAGCAGTTGCCCCATTATCATCTCCAATATCTACAACTCTAGCACCTAATGATTTACCTAGACCCTCTTGAAAGAAAGTAGAGGCAGGAATTAGTTTTAAAGAAAGTCTCTTCAAATCCTGGAGGTAAAGGTATATGAAGTGACTGAGTAATCTTAAGAACTAAATGATTGACAAATTATTGTCTTCTAAATTCTTGGTTCAGAATGATTGCCCTCTGCTCTTACAACTATGAAGTAACTTTCACCAATTGATTAGATATAGCTACAAGTTGCTCACGTAGAGTAGAGTCACTTTAAGTAGCCTTCTCAAGAATTTGCTCATCTTCCAAGTCACCCTCAACTACCCTCTTTCCCTTTTTAGCACTCCTTAATTCACTAACTTTCTTATTAGTCTTTGAAACACTATAACACTTGTTGATGGAAGGGTCAAGAAAAAGGTCATTTTTAAGGACGGGACCTTGTGCATCTTACATAAATCAGTAATCAGGTGAGGGAAAACAAGCAGAGCTATGGAGAAATTTACACAATAGTATATAGAGTTCTAAACAATGTGAGAAAGGTCAACAGGTTGCTGGGTCATCAACAAATAATGCAGAAGGGCTCTTTCCTCATTAATATCATAAGTGTGAGCCTGAGGCATCACATTATAAGTCATAAAGTTATGCTAGATTCTAGCTTCATCATTTATGAATTTCCTCTCCGAATATCTCTTTCCCCGAATGGCCCATTCCACTCATTCCCTTGCCAAAATAGCCAATACTATATCCCAAGGGACCTCATCTAAACGAGTCTTCAAATGATGAAATCAACATTAAAAAAGAGTAGGCAATTTGTAGACAGCTTTAATGTCAAAATCATCAATGAAAAATTCCTTGTTTCTAAACCCAATCCTTAATGACTCCACCAAGGCAGAGGGGATATAAAATTCCCTGACTAATGTAACATAAACCTTAGACCTTTATTTCATCAATTCCTTAAATTCCTATTCTATAGCTAACTTATAAAAATCCACCTTATCAGTTTCTGGGAATTCCTTTTCTTGAACTATGCTTCTTGTGTTAAATATTTCTTCAACCATCTTCCGGTTTAGTTTGGCAGGGGCTCTTGATCAGGATCTCTTGTTGACTTCAAGATTCTTCATATGAGCCATCTAATCACATATATCAAACAATAACTAATCAATATAAAGATATCCTCTACCCTTTGAAAAATCTGTCTCACTAAGATTGATATTACATTGGCTGGCTTTTACAAAATAGTTTTAAAATACTGGTTGAGATGCCTAGTCGTGACCCAATGACTTAGGTCATGATCTTGCTCCTTTGTGACTTTTGGTCGTGACTAAAATAGTCTAATGTTGCGACCATAAGACAAAACTTTCAAATTATTGAGAATATCAGCCAATGTCTATCAAACTTATAACAAACTGACCAAAGTTCAGCCTAGATAAATATGAAACATGAGAAATCACTCACATAATGTTACAATATCATTTCTAAGTTCCCAAATATCCCTCAAAATTAAGAATAAAGAAAAACTAAAAACTACATAAAATGAATAAGAAAACGAAAGGAAAATCAAAAGGAAACAGAGAACTACCTTGAATCACTTTAGCAAAATAATGGGGGCTTTAACTTTTATCAAGGAAGAAATGTAAACTGTTAGGGCATGAAAATGGAAAAACAAAACTTGATAGCGCACAGGAGAAAACTGTGACCAGAGGAAGAAGAATGAAAATGCTAAGGAAATAAAGAAAATCACGCAGCAAGAAGAGAAGAAGAAACATAGATATATCACGCTGCAGTAGAGAGGAAACTGGAAGAGGGGGTTTGTGCATGATGACTAAGGTTATGGGGTATGGTGGGACAATGAAGTTTAAAAGGTCTAATGCACAAAAAGCATTGTTGAATAAGTTACTAAGGTTGCGACCATAAGAGGTGTATGTCATGATTAAAATACACAAAAAGGTCAGTTTCTAGGAATGGTTATAGTCGTAACCTAAATTGACTAAAGTCATGACTAAAAAAACATAGAGAGCTCAATTCTTCCTAAGAACCACATTAGTCATGACCAAAGAACACAATCACTCTCTAGTGTACTCAAACCCTTTTTCTAACTCCACAAATCACACTAAATATTACACAACAATAAACTAACACATAACTCAACGTAAATTTCATAGTGAAGCACACAGTCACATTTCAATCAAACAAAGTAATTTGAGAAAAGCAAAGATAAAAGGATGGGTAAGCCATAACATACAATTAAGTGTGTAGGTGATACAGATAATCAACAATAAGTAGTCAACAAATGGATAATAGAGGAATTTTATTCAACTATAAGTACATAAAAATAAACACTATTCCTACTAAATCATCCTTTTTTAACTCATCAAACCAACATATGAAACATAACATCACATTAGAAAAGCATATATAAAAGGTAAGAGAGAGGAAAGGGACAATCTAGTCTCAAGGAGGTAGTGAGAACTTGTAGAATTTTGAGAGATGACTATTTGATTATAAAATCTCCCTATATTGTGAAGTCCATCCAAGTTTGTCTTGAATTTTCCTTGTTTAAACTTGAACTTGTCAAACTGTGATTGGTATATAGCAACAACAAACTTGGGTAGTGTTCCCTTCACATCCTGTATAAATTCTTGGAGGTTGCTCTTATTCAGCTTGTTTAGATTCTCCAATTTGTCATTTACTTCCTCACGTGTTGCACCAAGTTAAGGTTAGTCTATACCTGTAACATACTTGGGATAACTCTTCTTCAAACTTATATCATTATTAGAGAACAAGTCATTCAGAAATATTAAGGTATGAGATATAATTTTAGAATACAAGTAAGAAAAAATAAAGTTAGAATATGTTGGCCCTTTATCCAAAATATTGGACTATCTTGTCTTCAACTTCTCGTCATGACCCTAATTCACAGAATGTCTCTGAAGTTTCTAGTCGCGACTTCTTCATCCTTTGGTCATGACTCAAAATCATAGAGTCTTCTCTTCTGGTTATTCTACTCCTGAGTCCCAACCAGATAATCATCTAGTCACTACTCATTTTCATAGAGAATCCTCCCCTTAGCAGGTTAATAGTTAGTCACAATATATGGTCCATCTTGTTACTACTTGAGATAACAGATTCTCAAATCCTCATAATTTGTTCCACTTTCAACTTCTATGATATCTTGTGAACCTATAAAGTTTCTCAACAAATCCTTTCCAAGGGATATGCCACTAGCAAATGATGGAATATAATCAAAATTTAATGAGTATGAGAAATCTTGAGAAATAGAGAGCATGATATTAATGTCCAAGCAATTAAAATATGGTGTATAGCTTCTACAAGAACAAGAGAAAGAATAAACAAAAGATAGAGATGCAAAATAATCATCATAGGAACTTAAAGATGAGTCTAAATCAACATGCTCATAAGATGCTTTATAGGAATTTTGTGAATTATGAGGATAGAATCATACCCATATGTAAATTCAATTCCTGCTTATCTTGAGTTTCTTAAATAGTGTCACATCCTTACTTTCAACCTCAATTATGCTCCATTAGAAGTTATTGGAACCAGTTACATGATCATTTGCTTTAGAAACATTCATTTTCAAAAGAATTGCTCTTAGGTACTGTTCACTTTTAATGTTCATTTGGTAATTCCAAAACATGTATCCAGCTTTGAAAATTCATAACTAATTGTAGAAAAATTGAAATAATATGGTTCCAATTTCTAATGGAAGCTCTTTCATAGATCTTTGAAGACAAAATATGAAACTGAGGTTTTCTTGCCCAAATGAAATCATTTTATTCATTGAAAATCACTATTCATTTGGTAAAATCTAGAAGTTCCAGTTTCTTTGCCTTAACTTCAAAAATTCATTTCTCTTTGGTTACTTATCCAAATGAATCGTGTTACCTATGGATTTGAAGCTCTGGATGTTTTATTTAAGTTCATGAAATTTCATATAAAAACCATTTATTTGATATATGAAATCATCATGTGAATGGCGCTACCTCTGAACACTCACTTTATCTTAACTCCATATTTTAACTTCAACTTAGAAAAATCATAACAATTCAAATTCTTAACCAATTGAGGCGTTCTTGGCGTTCATTTAAATATCTATATATTATCTCTTATCATGCCAAATTTCAAGTTAAAAATATTTGATTAAGGCATCCTAATCATCATCATATCTCCACGACCTCATAACAAAATTTTAGAATCATACAACATTCATCCATACATGCTATCATATGCTTCCATAATGTCAAGTAAGTATTGTAACTCATTATACAAACTCATCCATATATGTTTACCCTTTTCCTTGTGAAGTTCTACCACCTATAACATGGTTATGCGTATGGAAGGAATGAGATTTCATGGAAATCTCAATAGCAAGTTAAACAAACCATAATATCATGCATGATTAATTGGATGCTTAACATGTTATTATGAGATGTGAGCTACTTCATAATGGTATATAGGCAAACTCTAACATGCATATTGTCATGACATAACTTTCAAGGAGTTGCAATCATTCATAACTCATCATCAACATGATGACATACTCTCATGCTCAACCAAACACCATAATCAACAAGCAAGTAAACAATTAAGCATACATGAAACTATAGTTAGGTATTCTTGCTACCTCTTAGTTATCCTTATCAAGATCTTATTGGGATGATTTCCTTCCTTCATAAATGTTAAAACCTAACCATTACAAAGTAATATCAAGTTACAACTCAACTTGAAACCAAATATAAGACTAGGTTTTCACTAACTTGCTTTCTTTCTCCCTTTTATGTTTCATACTTCCATCTTTCCAAAATAAATTCTCACAGTTCATTTTCACATAATTTATCATGTATAATCCAAATATTAAACTAGAATTTCCAAAATCAAATCATACCACATGCTACAGTATCAAACTGAAGCAACCCTCTTGTTTTCCAAAAATTCACATTTTGATTCCAATGCTTCTAATACTTGTTCTCCTACTTTATTCCTACACAAATTTCCATTTTAAAATCATTAGAAGCATCAAAATCATGAAATTCCATTATATGAACAGTACTACATACAGTATCAGCAAGAACACAAAACCCTAATTCGAAACATACTTGAATTTCCAAGCTTATACCACTTGATTCTAGCTTGTTTAAGCTTGTATAAACTATCCATAACATAAAACTCATATTTTAACCACATATGGACAGCACTTCTAGTAGCAACCATAAGGAAAATATGGTACAAAAACCCCTTAAAATTAGGGGTGTTCACAATGCCCATGGCCCGATCCGCCCGCTCGAGCTTGCAAAAAAATCGCCTAGCCCAGCCCTAAAAAAGTTGCTCAAAATGTAGTTGGGCAGGGCTAGGCTGGGCCAAGTGTTGGGCAAGGTAAGGCACTGGGTAGGGTATACTGCCCTACCCATTTGGCCCGGCCCTATATATATTTATTATTTTTTTAATTTTTTTCTTAACTTATTTTATTTATAATTTTACACTTTTCACTTTAGCTGACAACTCTCCTTGCTCATTTTTAAAATATTAAACATAACTTTTATATTTATGTAGATACCAAAGTTGCTCATCTGCTTTACTTGCCAAGTATTCGATTTTTGGTGTTGTAATAACGCTACAAATATCCGACCTCTACATATTTTAATATTTCTTTTTTATATATGCAATAGACTTTAAGACTTTAATTACTATCTTTTTGTTACCTTATTCTTAGTAAATTATAGATATTATTTAACTCTTGAAGATATAAATATGATATTCTTTTATAAGTTCATGATTATAGATTTTTTTTCTTATAATATGAGCAGAATATCACAATTTGCTCATGCCCAACCCGCTCATGCCCAGCCCAAAATAGTTACGGCTTTTACTGGGCAGGGCCGAGTATCAATCTGCAAAATATAGCCCATACTTTTTTTGGGTAGGGAGCTACCCTGCCCATCCCTACCCATGCACACCCCTACTTAAAACTAAGAGCTAATTTACTAGAATTAAGCTCAAGATCAAGGGAGATGATTACCTTGATTGTTGCTTCACTTTATGTGCTTCTTTCTTGGTTGAATGGAAATTTTGCAAGAGTTTCCCTAAGGTTCACCATGCATGCCAAAAGTGAATTGAAAGTGGGGGTATTTATAGATGATCTTGGGTGGAAATAGAAGGCCAAGATTGATTTGTACACTATTTGATCTAAGGGCTCATATTTAATCTTAGATTTAACTTTTTCAAAAAGGAGAATTATGACATCATCCATGACATCACAAAGGGAAACTCAAGGGATACCTCATGAGGGTATGTGGCATAATTCTCATGGGGAGGAAGCCTCTAGAAAAATTCTAGTCCAATCCGGTACCGGCTCGGTCCGATTCCCTAAAAACTAGACTATTTTCTGTTCCTAATTTTTATAATATTCCAGGATATATATTCTATCTCAAAAATCAATTTCTAGGTTCCTCATACCATTGACAATGTTATAATGAGTATTTATCTACTATCCATCCCTTGGGAAATGACTAAAATACCCTTGGTGTCATTTCTTGCACCATATTAACCCTAAGGGCAAAATTGTCATTTCACACCTTATTGCACTGCCTCAGGGCATATACTGCCTCTAACTAATCATATTTATACTACATGCCATATTTTTAGCCTGTCTAGAATGATCAAAATACCCTCCATCCACCACTGGTACAATATGAGCATTTTCGTAATTTCACACTTTTCTTGGACACTGGCCCCTTCTACTGATGAACTATTATCATGGATTTTAGGCCCTCCTTGGCTTTATCATGGGCCTTTATATGAGTTCATCTGAGCCCATTCTATCCAAACTTACTGTTAAGTTCCATAATCAGATCACGAGTGTTCTCAAACTCTCGTCAAAATTCACTAATATAGGGATAATTTTTCTTACAGAGCTCCTTTTGGGTTTCTGTCAGATTCATGACATCTAATGTCATGGGAAACACCTTCCTGTAACTTTTTCACTTATATCTAAAGTCCATGAGATCTGATAAAATTTCAGATAACTTCAGACTATCGGATAAATATATACTATATGGGACCCTAATAAAATTTTTGTATTATGCTAGATTAACCAGCATAACTTTCTCTATTTAATGATGAAATATGAGGATAGAATACTTCCAGGCAGTTCCAAGCCTTTTCTAGCTGAACTTTTCCATAATTATATTTATGTCCTTAACTTTTTGCTTAATTAAATTTAGGTCCCTAAACTTTTGGAAATTACTCATTTTGGCCCAACTTTTATTTCTATTTTAACTTTTAGCCTTTAACCTTTTCTACTTTGAGTTTAGGTCCCTACATTTTCCTTAAGCAATATTCCCTCTCTTTCTTTTCTCAATCTGATACAGTTTATTCCAAGAATCTCATATCCATTTCTTATAAATTGTACAGTTACATCAGGTAAGAAAATTGAGGATATGTTAAATAGCATAATCAATAGCATTTAACCTAATAAAAGTATAATTGTTAAAAAGATATTTCATTGCTTTATTCATATTAAAAGTGACTACATGTTCCCCAACTTCCATTGTAATATAACTATGCTTCATACTAATGATATTCTTAGAAGTTTGGAGGAAATGTCTGCCTATGATCAAAGTGCTCTCATTTACTAGCTCGCTAGACATATCTAGGATATAAAAATCATCCGAGAATACTAAGTCATTGACCTGTACTAGAATATCCTCAACAATTCCCTTAGGATACCTAATTAATCTATAAGTTAATTGAAGTACTACGCTTGTGTCTCTAAGATTATTAATACCTAAGGCTAAGTATACTAACCAAGGCATTATAATGATGGCTAAGTGTATGGGATAGTGTAAGATCCTGGATCTTGGCACTTAACCGGTAATTATGTCTTAAAAAAAGATGACATATTAGCGCTCCCCTAAACTCTCTCAAGAGGCCAAACCTTTTTCTTATCAATGCACAACTCTTTCAAAAATTTAGCATACGTAGGGTTCCTCTTGAGAAATTCAACCATAGGAATATTTATTTCTAGTTTATTAAAAAGAGTATAAGAATCTTTTGCAAATTCAAGGTCAATCTTTTTCTTTCGAGTAAAATATGCCTTAGGAAAAGGGAGATCCTTTATACTTACCTCCTTACCTATAGGCATAGAGGCTCCTTGTTGCTTGATTCTGTCTTCTCCTCAGTTTGCTTTCCCTTATAAGCTAGACTTTTGATAAGACACATTTTGTATATGGTTTTTGTTATGCTTTTAATAGTTTTATAACAACTTTACCATCCATTTTATGCCTTAAATTGTACTTTTATAGTAATATATGATTGTGTGTGGTAATGTGCTAACTAAAGGGTAAAATGGTAAATTAACTCTTCTAAACTGCATATATTCTGTTATTTACCGATTTAGACTTTTATAATGAGCTTTTATGTTGGATTACATGTATTTTGGAAGAGAGCAAGGACCAAGAAAGAAATCACAAGTTAATGAAAGTGAAATCACGCTCCTACATCTTTTAGTCATGACCAAAGAGTCTGCTAATCGTGACCTTGATTCTTCTAGAAGTCTCTTTGTGTTTACAGGTCGTGACCAAAACATGGATTTGGTGGTGACAAAAATGTGAAATCACTGAAACTGCACGTTTTGAATTAGGTCATGCAGAAATAAAAGGAGAGGAAGGTTGTCATCAACGGGGAGACTGGTTTTTGGCTTGATTAGGCTAAGAAGAAGTACTCAAGCTCTCTCTGATCATTTTCTCCATATCTTCCATCGTTTTATACCTCTCCACAGATTTCTCTACCTCTCTACACTATCAATCTACCATATTCTCATTGTTTTTTCATGGCATCTCATCTGAACAGTAGTTGTAGTACAACAGGAGTTATGAGAGGCTAAACCTTTAGTCTCTTGGTGATGGATATGATATCTCGAACTCATAGACTAAAATAGAGAGTATTTAGTGTTCTAATTTGTGTCTTCTCATGTTATGATTGCTGTTAGATATAGGGTTTTCATTTTATGAGCAAATTTTGAATATCGATTGATCATTCTCATATTAGACTTTGTAATCAAATTTGAATGATTTGAACATTTTCTTTTTAATAGAATATTTCAGTTTCAATTTTAAGAAAGTTGGGTTATTATCAGCGATCGTTGTTAACTAATTCAATTGCGTGAAATATAGAGTTTTTGATCGAGGACCATTCGAGGGTATTTTCATTAGCTAAATTCAACTTATACACTAAGGGTTTATGACAGTTCACTAATAGTTCTTAAACTAGCTTTGATAGAAGGGGTTTAAGGAAAATTAGGGTTTTGGACTCAATCGATCGATTAAAGTTTTCTTTGAGACTTAGTGATTTCAAAACACCAATTTTAAAGTGAGAGCAAGGATAGATACGTTTTCATCATTAAGAGTCTTTCATAATATATTTCTCAACAAACTAACTCATTTTCATCTTAATAAAAAATCCAAACACATTTACCTTTCTGCACCCTACTTTTATTGCATCAATCTTTAAAACCTAAAAACCATTTTTTCCCTGCTCAAGTTTTTCATTGATTTTGATATCCAATCTGTTATATTTCCACTTAAAAGGCTTATCAAGAAGAATAATAGGGTTGTGCCTTATACTATATTATATTGGGTGCAATAAACTTTATTTTGATGGATTAGACCATAACACTCTGCACTCGTCAATTGCGTCGGGGAGCCAAGTAATTGGTTCCCTAGTAATTGATTGTCAATTTCATTAGCTACCTGAGTAATTTTTCTTATTTTTTTTTACATTTTATTTTTTTGTAATTTTTAAATTGCATTGCATTCTGCACTTTTCTGAATTTCTACAAAATCAGCTTCTCTAACTGTGAGTCATGACCTAAACTCACCTGAGTCATGACAAATACTCTTTGTAACTTTAAGTCGTGACCAAAAACCATTTGTGTCATGACCTGATTGCCTCCATGTGAAATTTGACTACTCTGCGAAAAATAATCACGATATTTAAAATCTCCAGTCCCGACTTCTGCTCTCTGTGATATTGTGTCGTGACTGAAACACACTTTAGTTGCGACTAACTGAAACTTTTCTGCTGTGCAACTTCCATGACTGACTCTGACTGATTGCATTAATTATTCTTTATCTTTCTGCATTGCATGCATAAAAGAGCTAAACTATTAGTGCCTTTTGAACTTAAAATTGAGAGAAGACTTAGGAAACTAAAGAGAGAATTTAGGGAATTTAGAGAAGAAGAAGCAAATCTAGTTCCTCCTCTAGTATTCTAGAGTCTGAAACTGAATTGAATATGGGTGATATCAATCATAATGGGCATAATAGGAATGGAGAAAATGAAATACCAATGAATGCAGAAAATAATAGAAGTGTGAGGGAAATTAATCATTCGTATGTGAATTATGATCCTTATGGTTTCTATACTAAAGAAGCTAATTTTAAGATTAAAGGAGCTTTAATTGTAGCCTTACCTAAATTTCATGGTTTTGTAGGAGAATGTCCACACAGGCACTTACAAATCATGCATATGATCTGTTATTCAATAAAGCCTCCAATGACTGCACTAGATGATGTCTTAAGGAGGTGTTTCCATTTTACTTTGGAAGGGAAGGCTAAGGAGTGGCTATACAATTTGCCAACTCATTTCTCTACTCTTATATGGGATCAACTGAAATCAACGTACCTTAAACAATTTTTCCTAGCTTCAAAGACCACTTGAATGAAGAAGGAGATCACTAATATTCTGTAATAGGATGGAGAACCTTTACATGAGTATTAGACGAGGTTTCTTAACCTGTTGGCTTAATGCCCTCACCACAACATGACCAAGACTGATTTAGTAGATGCTTTCTTTGATTTTCTACTGCATATAATTAGGTTTCCTTAAATACTGCAGTAAATGGATCTTTGAGAGATAAGACTCCACAAGAAAGTTAGGAGTTATTCCAAAAAATGGCCAATGAGGACTATCAAATAAGGGACCCAAGGAGAATGCCCATATTATCTTCGGGTAATTCAAAAGAGATATTAGCAAAAATAGTAGCCTTGGGAAACAGAATGGAGAAGATGATGAATCTAATTGAAAGAGAACTGTATTCCATAAAACAAGTTCATACAGTGGGTACCTCACAAGCCTTGGTTACAGGATATGAATCACATGGTTCAATGATACATAATACTAGTACATGTGACAGACAGTATCAAGAAGTGGCAGCAATATACCAAGGGAGGGATAATCAATACGAGAAGAGAGACCCATACTCTAACACATACAACCCTAGTTGGAGAGACAATCCAAATTTTAGGTAGGGGAGTGGGGAAAATAGACCAAACTAATTCCAAGGAGGAGGTGATTCCTCAAGCAATTACCACAATAATGCAAGGTCTATAGTTCTAACTCACCCTAATACCTTATTAACATCAAGGTCAGATGAGACTTCTAAGTTGTTGAAAAGTATAGTTGTGCAGATGAACAATATGGATGGTAGAATGACCAGTATAGACAATAAGCTCAAATAGAATGACAGTCAATCACCTCCACAGCTTCAATCTTTCAAAGTATACAGAAGGATAATGCTGATATGCACAGGAAACTTGATGAGTTAAGTTCCAAGCATGTAGATATCACAAGTTACTTAACTCAAGTCTCCAATATAGTAAGTGAAATTCAAGGAAAGAGTAGTGGCAGCAAACCTTTGAACACCGTCATTAACCTGAGGGGTCTGAATGCTATATTACTTAGAATTGGCAGAAAGGTGCATTTTAAGAAAACTGATACACCAGAGCAGGATATGGAAGATGCTAAATTCGAGAAATCATCTCTACCACAGGTGCCAATTAGGAAATCTAAAAGTGCTAAAGAACAATAGCTTATAATAAAGAAGCCAACCTAAGAAGAGAACTCACAAGCCCAAGTGGAGATACAAGAGCTACAAGAAGAAGCAGCAACAGTACCAAGTCCAGCCTACAAGGGAAAGCAACCTGAGGAAAAGACAGAGTCAAGCAAGCAAGGAGCCTCTATACACAAATATAAGGAGGTAAGTATAAAATATCTCCCTTTTCCTAACTTTTACTTCGCTGGAAAGAAAAAAATTGACCCTGATTTTGCAAAAGATGCTTATACTCTATTCAATAAGTTAGAAATAAACATCCCATTAGTTGAAAGAACTGTGCTGATAAAAATAGGTTTAGGCTCTTGAGAGAATCCAAGTGAGTGCTAATGTGTCATCACTCTTTAAGGCTGAACTACCTGTTAAGTGCCAAGACCCATGATCCTGCATAATCCCATGCACTATAGGAAATATTCCTATTAAGGGAGCATTACTAGATCTAGGGGTAGTCATTAACGTAATCCCTTGGTCAGTATATCAAGTTTTAGGTATCAATAATCTTAGAGACACAAGTGTAATGATCCAGTTAGCTGATATGTCCATTAGCTATCCTAAAGGAATCCTTGAGGATATTCTAGTATAGGTCAAAGACTTAGTATTCCCAGCTAATTTTTATATTTTGGATATGTCCAATGAGTTAGTAAATGATAGCATTTTGATCCCAGGTTGACCTTTCCTCCAAACTATCAAGACCATAATTAGTATGAAGTATAGTTCCATCACAATGGAAATTGGAGAGCATGTGGTAACCTTCAACATGAATGAAGCAATGAAATTTCCTTATGATAATTCTACTTTTACTACTTTGAATGTCATTGATTATGCCATTGAAGAGACTAAGGATGAACATGAATTGAGTTTGCATAATAATGATACCAATAATGCGTTTGCAAAAGGTTTGTTGAGTGATTTTACAGGATCTTCAAATATTATAGAAGTTGGAAGTACAATAATTGAAGAAGGGTCGAGTTTCTGTGACCCACGGTCATGACCAAATGACCTCTACATCACGACTAAACATCAATATGAGATCTACTGTGAAGCTGAGTCACAACCAAATGGCTTTAAGGTCACAACACAAAGTTCTAGAGACTATCAGTCGCGACTCGAAGATAAAGATGTCACGACTAAATATCAATCTGCTGAGGGGGAACTTTTCTGTGACCCCATGTCGTGACTGAAATATGAACAGGTCAAGACAAAAAGTTCCAGAGACACACCCTGTCAACTATGAAAGGTCACGACCAGAAATGCCAGACGTAACCAGGGAAATCCAAACTCCTTTAATTACATCTCTTCTCAATACATTCTAACTCTTCTCAACCTTATTCTCATTCCAAAATTATATCTCATACCTTAAATATTTTGATCTCAAATAATGATACAGGGAAGAGAGAGCCTGATATTAACTATGTTGCACCTGTGGACCAATGTAAGCTAGGTGCAACTCCTAAAGAGACTACAATCAAAATGGAATATCATAATGAATAGTATATGAACAACCTCCAAGGATCTACAAAAGGGAGTATTTCTAACTTAAATGATTGCCCCATTTGATTCCCTCCATTGTCCAATCCCCAGAATTAGAGTTAAAAGATTTACTTTCTAACCTAAAGTATGCTTACCTTGAGCCAAACTCGAAATTGCCAGTCATAATTTTCAGTTCTTTGACTCTTAGTGAAGACTCTAGGTTATTAAATATTCTTAGAAAGAATAGAGAGGCCTTGGGTTAGCAACTAGCTGATATAAAAGGGATAGATGCCACTATTTGTACCCATAGGATTCTGCTGAGTGAAGACTCCAAGACAATTAAACAACCTCAAAGAAGATTAAATCCATTGATCTCTGATGTTGTTAGAAAGAAGATTAGTAAATTGTTAAAGGCAAGAATCATATATGTTATTTCAGATAGTGAATGGGTATATCCTATGCATGTAGTGCATAAGAAGAGCAGATTGATAGTAGTCAAGAATGAGAAAGATGAATTGATACCTACTAGAGTGTAAAATTCATGGAGGGTCTGTATTGATTATTGGAAGTTGAACGATTCTACTATGAAAGATAATTTTCCCTTACCTTTTATTGATCAAAGGCTTGAGAGATTAGCATAGAAAAACCATTATGATTTTCTATATGGATATTAAGGATATTTCCAGATCCTAATAGACCCGAGGGACCAGGAAAATACCATATTTATATGTCCCTTTGGTACATATGCCTATAAAAGAATGCCATTGGGTTTGTGTAATGCTTGAGGCATATTTTAGAGTTGTAAGCTTTCTATATTTGCTAATTTTATTGAAAAATGCATGGATGTGTTCATGGACAATTTTACTGTATATGGAAATTCTTTTCATGAGTGTCTAGAAAGCCTTGATAGCATCCTTGCTAGATGTCGTAAGAAAAAATAGTTTTAAACTTTGAAAAGTGCCATTTCATAGTTGATCATGGAATAGTACTTGGACATCTTATATCTAGCAAGGGGATTGAGGTAGATAAAGCAAAAATTGAAGTCATTCCCTCGTTTCCCGACCCTAAAACTTTAGAAGAATTTTGATCTTTTCTGGGGCACATTGGATTTTATAGAAGATTCATCAAAGAATTTAGTAAAATTTCTTTGCCGCTCTCAAAACTCCTTCAAAAGGACACTAAATTTATTTTTTCTGCTAATTGCATAGAGGCTTTTGAAAAATTAAAGGATAGGTTAGTTTCTCCACCTATCCTAACTTCACCAAATTGTGATCTTTCTTTTGAACTATCATGTGATGCTTCTAATTACGCTGTGGGAGCTATTATAAGACAAAAGGAAGGTAACTTATCTAGGGTGATTGGTTATGCCTCAAAGATACTTGATGCTACTCAAATTAATTATACCGCTACTGAGAAAGAATTGTTTGCAATTGTAGTGGCTTTGGATAAATTCAAAGCATATATAATTAACTCCAGAGTTGTTTACACAGATCATCCAGTAGTCAAGTACTTGTTCCATAAACCTTAATCTAAGCCAAGACTTATACGGTAGATGCTACTGCTTCAAGAGTTCGATATAGAAGTGAGGGATCGAGCTAAAAATGTGAACCACATTGTAGATCATCTAAGTAGGTTACCAATAGAGACAATGGGAGTACTTAGTTCTGATCTTATTTGTAATTCTTTCCCTGATCAATCCCTTTGTTTGATTGCTGTTATAGAACCTTAGTATGCTCATTTAGTTAATTTCATTGAGACTGGCCTAATCCTATCTCACTTGTCTATATTTCAGGCCTAAAAGATCAAGAGTGAATCTGAATACTTCATTTGGGACAAGCCTTTTCAGTGGAAGTTGTGCTCAGATCAAGTATTAAGACGATGTGTCCTAGACCAAGATCACAAATCAGTTTTAGAAGCTTGCCATTCATGGGTTTGTGGTAGTCATTTTGGGGGGAGGGAAAGGACTACACGTAGGGTTATTGAATATGGTTTTTATTGGCCTTCCCTTTTCAAAGATGCTTTTGAGTTTTATAGAGCCTGTGATAGGTGCTAAAGATTTGGGGGATTAGTAAAAGGCATGAGATGTTGCAACAACCTATTATGTTTTATGAGGTTTTTGATGTATGGGGAATAGATTTCATGGGATCTTTTCCAACTTCAGCAGGATTTTGTTACATTTTATTAGCTATAGACTATTTATCTAGGTGGGTAGAGGCCATTCCTATAAGACTAGATGATGCCTAAATGGTCTCCAAGTTTCTAAGATCTCACATATTTGGTAGATTTTGGGTACCTAAAGTATTAATCAGTAATCAAGGCACCCATTTTTGCAATAAGTTAATCAATCGCTTATTGGCAAATATGGTGTCACTCATAAAGTCTCAGCCCCATACTACCTCAAACTAAAGGTCTAGCAGAGGTTTCTAATAAGGAAATTAAGTATATTCTAAAGATGATTGTTAAGCCATCAAATAAGGATTGGAATTTAAGACTTGACGATGCCTTGTGGGCGTACAAAACAACTTTTAAAACTCCTATAGGAATGTCCCCTTATAGGATGGTTTTTAGGAAGGCTTGTTACATACCTATGAAAATAAAGCATAAGACAGTTTGGGCAATGAAGACCTTGCATAAGCTAGTTTAAAGAGGTTGTTGCATATTCAAGAGTTGGAAGATATTATATTATATGCCTACAGCAGCTCTGAAATTTATAAGCAGAAAACAAAGTTAATCCACGATGCTCATATTCTGAGAAAGAGTTTTAAGGAGGGTGATAGAGTATTAAGGTACCAAGCTAAGTTCAAGTTCAAACATGGAAAATTCAAAACTAGCTGGGACGGACCTTACACAGTTGTTAAAGTCCAAGACTTCAGGATGATTGAATTGAAAGAGGACATGACAGGCAAAATCTTCTAGGCTAATAGTCACCATTTGAAACTTTATGAAGGATCCGCCTTGCCACCTTGAGGCCAGGTTGTCCCTTTCCTATCTCCTCCCTTTACAAGTTTTCTTCTACGATATGTTTGATATGTTGGGTTGAGGATAGGGAAGGGATGTTTCAGTATGGTAGTTTTTATTTTCTGTTTATTTCTATTTATTCTAGGTCTCTTTTTATTTTGAACACCCCCATTACTGTCCATATGTCGCTTACTCATTGATTGTTCTCTATGGAACTTACACAATCAAATGCATGATCTTAGCTTACCTATCCTATCATCTCTACCTTATTAGTATTGCTTTATATGACTTGAATGTGACTATGTGCTAAACTGTTAATTTGCATTGAGTGATTAGGCTACTTACTATTTTGAACCTAGCTTTTATTGACTTTGTAGAGTGATTGTGATCTTTTCTACTTTAGTTTTATTGACATTGAGTACACTGTTAAGTTTAAGTGTGGGGGAGGTGGCTTTGTTTCTGTGCTACTCAAGATAACATTCTTCAATTAATCCAATCTTACATCACAAATTTTTTTATTTTTTTTATCTTAATGTGTGATGAATTACTGAAAATTGGATCCCCATTTTAAACTTTGTTGATAACTGGAAAGGTTTTAGCATGAAAAAAAATGTTTTTGGACTTTGACAATAATCACTCAGTAGTCTCTAAGAAACTAGTCACGACATATTGGCTTTTGGGTCGCGACTTGTAATGGAATTTTGAATTTAACATACTCTTTGTGAACTATGGTCATGACCTACTTACATAGTGGTCACAACAATAACTCTCTATTGATTTAAGTCGCGACATGAGTACCTACCGGGTCGCGACTATTCCTCTCTATGTATTTGTGTCGCAAAAGAAACATTTTGTGGTCGATACTAAACAATTTGAAAATCCTGAGCATGCATCCCTGTGATAAGTGGTCGTGACCTTCACTGTTTTCAATCGCGACCTATGTTTGAAAAATGTCTAATCACCTTCTCTTTGCCCTGTGTAAAGCTGTATAGAAGGATCCCTTTTGAACTATTGAGATTCTTTCACAAATGATTCATTATTTCCTTACTTCAAAACCTTTTTAGATCTTAGAAACCACTGCCTCACTTGAATTTTTTGAAAAATCTTGAAAATTGAATTTGAAACACCTAAGCTTTTGTTGTTAGGTTTGGATGATCGCATGGTTCTAAGTGATTACTTTGAAACTTTTAAATCATCGTTTAGAGGGTTTTCAGTTGTGATAACTAGTGAATGATGAACATTGTTTGAGACTTTAGCTTATGAGCAATCTAGATCAAAACCTTTGTTGGAAGGATTCTCAACCTTAAATTCTATATTGAGTGATTATTCAATTGGTTTATATCCTCTAGAACTTGTCTTGGCTCTGAGTTTAGAATTACTTGCACATTTATGAATTGAACATGATAGAGGCATTCTTTCTAAACCCTTTTATCCCAAACACAAGCTCACTATATATTACATCCTTAGTCACCCCCTCTTGAGCCCATCACTTTTTCTTTTCATCATCCTTATAGAAAGTTATATGTGCATAAATATCATTTTGAAATAATTTTTTTATTCATGTCAAAAATTTATTATTGTTGTGTTATTATACTACAGCTTCCATGAATGAGGTGCCAAATAAAAGAAGAAAAGGAAATAAGCATATTGCACTGAAGAAAAAGAGAGAGAGTGCAAGAAAAAGAAAACAAAAAGAAAAGAGAAGAGAATAGGGCACCATTATCAACTCTTATTAGCACAATTACCACAGCTATATCCCTAGAGACATGAATCCATGCTACATATTCATTGTTGAATGCATATAGTACTTTCTATTCTTCATATTCTATTCCATGTAGCCCATCTCCATCATTTTAACCCTAAAAGACCTCTTGATTCTTTGCATAAGTGTTATATAATTGCTGAAATTTAGAGTCATTACAAGCATATGGTAAGATGTTTTCTAATTTGAATATGAGTGAAAGAATCCTAATAATGAGAGGAAATAGAGAGCTAAACATTTACAACCTTTGAGAGGATCTATTACGTTCATACAGTTGAGGTTGATTTCACTTAATAGTTGATTACTTGGTATTGCTCACATTATCACCTTTACATTCTAAAAAGATGACAAATTATTTATTTCCAGGGTACACTATGGATTATGTTATCATCTTGAATTTAATAGTGTTGTTCTAGGTGTGATTCATTTCTTTGTCCAGGAGTACAAAGGTTTAAGTGTGAGGGAATTGATAAGACATATTTGGTATATAGTTTTTGTGACCCTTTTTAGAGCTTTATAACAACTTTACCATTCATTTATACCTTAAATTGTACCTTTGTGGTAATACATGATTGTGCATAGCAATGTGCTAATAAAAGGGTAAAATGGCAAATTAACTCTTCTAAACTGCATATATTCTGTTATTCACTGATTTTGGCTTTTACAATAAGCTTTTATTTTGGATTGCAGGTATTTTGGAATAGAGCAAGGACTAGGAAAGAAATCACAAGCCAATGAAAGTGAAACCACACCCCTACACATTTTAGTCGCGACCAAAGAATCCGATGGTCGCGACCTTATATTCTTCTGGAACATTCTCTGTGTTTATAGGTCAAGACCAAAATATGGATCTGGTCGCGACTAATATGCGAAATTGCTGAAGCTGCATGTTTTGAATTAGGTTATGCAAAAATAAAAAGGGAAGGAAGGCTGCCGTCAAGGGGCTAGTTTTTGGACCTGATTAGGCTAAGAAGCATAACTCTGGTGCTCTCCGATCATCTTCTCCACCCCTACAAACATTCTACACCTCTCCACAGACTTCTTAACCTCTTCACGCCATCAACCTACCACCTTCTCACTATTTCTTCATGATGTCTCAACTGAATAGGGATTGCAGTGTAGCAGGAGTCATGAGAGTCTAAACCTTTAGCCTCTTGGTGATGAATCAGATGTCTTGAACTCATAGACTCAAACGGGGAGTTTCTTTTATTCTAATTTGCATCTTCTTATCTTATAATTGCTGCTAGATCTAGGGTTTTCATCTTATAAGCAAGTTTGAATATCGATTGATTTTTCATCAGATTAGATTTTATAACTAGATTTAGATGATATGAACGTTTGCTTTTAATAGAATATTTCAGTTTCAATTTTAAGAGAATAGGTTATTATCAATGATCGTTGTTAATTAATTCATTGTTTGAAATCTAGGATTTTTGATCGATGACCATTCGAGGGTGTTTTTATCATCTAAATTCAATTTACACGCTAAATGATTTACGACAGTTCACTAATAGTTCTTAGACTAGCTTTGATCAAAGGGGTTTAAGGAAAATTAGGGTTCTAGACTCAATCCATAGATTGAGGTTTTCTTTGAGACTTAGTGATTTCTAACTCCAATTTTAAACGTGAGATCAAGGATAGATACATTTTCATCATCATCAAAAATATCTACTTTTCTGCACCCTACTTTTATTGCATCAATCACTAAAACTCAAAAACTATTTTATCCCTGCTTAGGTTTTTCATTGATTTTGGCATCCAATCTACTAGGTTTTCACAAAAGGCTTCTTGAGAATAATGATAGGGTTATGCCTTATACTATATTATATTTGGTGCAATAACTTTATTTTGAATGATCAGACCATGACAATCCGACCTCATCACGCACCCATTGCATCTTTTGATTTCTCTGACAAATGCTTGAAGTAGTAAACTAATATGAGTTTTAAGGCATAAGTGATCCTTATTCTTCTGTTCTCTTCAAGGTAATTGAATGGTATAGTATGATATATTATTCTTGAGGTAGAATAGACTTCTTGGGCTTTTCTCCATTGCTTCTTATAATTTGACTTTGAATTTACAGTAATGAATTCTACATGAGTTATCCTTGATGAAGTAGCTTTAACATATACATGATAAACTCTTGAACGCCCTTTTTTCCATGCACCATGTCCATTCCTCTGAATGTTATCCTACGCATTTGAAATACTAGAAGGACATTTCGATACCAATTTAACTTTGAGTCCTTGATTATTAGTTTTGGACCTTGACCATCCTTTAAAAGCCCAAACTAAGTTTCTTTAATTAAAATTTCTTTTAATATAGCATTTGTGAAAAATGTGACCTTGCTTACTACAATAATTGCCTACAGTAAAGTAGCACACTTTAAAGTAATATATGCTTATATTGTGTTGGTCTAGTGGAAGCAATTTATAATTAGCGTGCAAAATCTCTTTCTTCCTAATAGCTCATTTAGTGATACATTTTCTATGCAAGACATTTTTACTTTTTGAAATGGCATCAATAATGGGTTAAAATATCATTTTATGAAAATATTTGAAATCAATTTTTTTATAAATTCACCATAAAAATTGAAATGACTTACTGATAATGCACTTTGAGTTATGAATGATGATTAAACATTGAGCTCTTCTTGATGATTTTCTTCCCCATATTTCTCTGTGTTGTTGACCAAATCAGAAAGATATTTTATTCTTCCACCTTTTTTAGCACAATCTTCTATTTGTTCATCGGTAGAAGATATGTAACTTTCAATTACTGATGAACTGTTAACACTGTCAACTTCAATGCAATTGTCAGAGGAATAGATTGAATCAAGAGTCTTAAAAATATCTCTAATGTTAGAACAAAATTTGACTTTCTGATAGTCGCTTTCATATAAATCATTGCATAAAATTTTCATTGCTGTAAGGTTCAAAGAAACAATTTCTTTTCATCTTTATTCCAATCTTTTCTTGGTTTAAAAGTGAAATCAGTTGAAAGGATTTTTCTCATATCATAATAAAAAATTTTCAAAAATATGGTCATTTGACCTTTTCAATATAAAAACTCAGAATTTTCTAAAACAGGAGGAATGATAATATTAAAACCTTCAAAAAAAACTTTTCACAACCAACTTGGCCATTATCTTTGCACTTGAGATCATTAGATCGTTAAAAAGTGGCATTGCTCTGATATCAAATATTGAATATGCATGTATCACCCAAAAGGGGGTGAATTATGTGATTTCAAATTTTTTGAAAACTCATAAAATATATTTAAAAAAAATTAATGTGAAGAGTTTAGAATGATATCACTGGAGGAAGAAGTTATTGTAGAAATATTGCATAAGTCGATTTATACTAGTTCGGTCTAATCCACTAGACCTAAACCTAGTCCCTAGAGAGCTATTTTGAGTATTCCACTATCTCTAAGATTTAGTGGGCTCTTGGTGCCTTAGTACATTCTCATGAGAATCCCTCTCACTCCTCTTATGATTTGTAAGGTATACAGTCAGTGAGAATCCCTTTCAGTCCTCCTTATACCTTATGGTTATAGCCATTCAAGAATCCTACTTGAGCAATTCAAAGAATGATTGGTACATATAAAACTCTCTCAATAAAGTAAATAAGATAAACACTTAAACTCAATCTTTCTAGGTCTCTCTTTTGTAGGAATATACTACGCTCTGAAACAAATGAGAGAAACAGAGTAAAACAGATATACAATTAGTGAATGTAATTGAAGTGCATTGTAGGCATCTCTTGTTTTTCATTATGTTTTCTATCTTCTTTAGCTTTCTCACTTTGGCTTCTTCTTCTTCTTCTTTTATACTTCATTTTTCATAAATTCGTTGAAGTAGCCGTGAGATAGCCGTTGATGAATATAGCCATTATTGCTTACGTATATATCTAATGCTTTTGGCTCTTTCATTGATCTTTTTATTAATCTTGATTCAACCTATAAATAATCTTGAAACATGTTTTAGCAAAGATATATAATCAATATAAATGTAAAGAATTATTTCCAAATAATTTGGTATTAAGAATCAAAATATGATAAAGTGTAGTTTAAAACTCTTTTATCAAAATGGTTTGACTTATCAAAGAGCTTATTGAAGAACACTCTTATCGAAAATATTTTTGAAAAATTACTGAAGGAATATTTTTAAAACAGTTTAAAACTTATCGAGCAATTTTTCAATAATCAGCCTTATTGAAAAGGACTTCTATAAATCTTTAATAAATTGCAAAGAGATAGTTTATGGTTTATTGAATAGTTCTTTAATAAATGTCCTTATCGATACATTCTTTGAAAAATATTCTTTCAAATATAAGTTTTCATATTTATTGATATATTACATAATACATCATTTATCGAAATGTTCTTCAAAAAATAATATATTTGAACAACTTATCAATAAATGTTGAAGAACATCTTTTCAAACAGACTTTCGGCCATTTAGATCTTTTCTAAAATAAGCATGTAATATATTTAGAAATCATATCTCATATGATTATTCATCAATTTAGGTAAAGATCATCATTCAACACATCAAGATAAGTCTCAAGATTAGATCATATTATGTCAAAATAAGAACAAGTCAGCAGTATATGGTTTCATTCAATAAAAGCAGGGTATTAAAATTCATGAAGATCATCCATTCAATTAAATCCAAGTAATTCATAAGCTCGTCATAGTTATTCCAAGACTTATCCAATAAGAATTTGACATATTAATCTTAACAAAGGATCTTATCGAAAATCTCTTTGATAAATGATCTGATTGAATAGTCCATCAATAAGAGCATAATGAATTAGTCATTTAATCATTCATGAATACTCATATCTTCAAAAATTCAATATTGAACAAACTATAGATGATTCAAATATGACATTCAAACATCGTAAGAAACAAATAATCTTAAATATCATTTCAATCAATCAAATTACCATCAAAATATTAATCAATATTAGAACTCCAGTGGTCTGAATTTGAAGCATATTATTATTTCTTTCTTACAATTGATATTCTAAATTTGTAACTTAAGATTCCAATGATCAATTTGAGAAGAAAGTAAGATTACTGTAAAAATTATTTATCAAAATAGAAACTCAGTGATTTGTAGTTTAAAAATATTTTTAATGATCAGATTTTAAACATATAAACCTTTTCATTTTCTGATCATAGGTTTTATAAATTATGTTAAGATAATCAAAAAGCAAATAGTGTGAAAAATCATAGTTTACTTCATTTGAAACCTTAAAAATTTTCTCTTATTTGTTGAAGAGTTATTCGATAAATGGATCTTTGAAAACAAAATAGCTTCTTTTAAAATCAGAGATGATTGATCAAAGATCTTATCGATAAATACTCTGTTTAATCAATTCTTCAATAAAACTTTTTATAAAACACTTTCATAAAATCTTTTCCCAAAGTTGAGTCTTTACAAAACTTATTGAATGGTTATTTAATAAACACATTTATCGAATAGAGCTTTAAATAATTCTAATTTAAGAAAAATGACTCAGAATTTTCATAAACTATATTTAAATTGATTTATCAAGGTCTTTATCAATAAGGAACCTTATCAAATATGTCTTTGATAAATGTCTTTTAGAAAACATATTTTCCTTTAAAAGTTCTTTCTCATTTATTGAATAATTTATCGAATAATTGTCTTATCGATAAATGCTATTTATCAATTAAGTTTCTTTCTAAAATATATTCTTAATTAATTGTGATCATCAAAATATTGGAGTTTAACACCTATGGCCTGACCTGGCCAACTTACAAAAATCTACAGACTCAAACCTATTTCTAGACTTGTTTTTATTAAAAGACTGGGCTTAGTCTTATTAGGTTGGCATGGCCTATTTTACTTTAAATAAGGTTAAAATTGTATTTTTACATGTTCACTGCCCTATTCTAAATCGAAATGGGCATATCTATTAAGGGCCCCTCCATTGTCCTCCAATTAATCAAAACTATATAGTTTTGATGCATATTAAACAAAAAAATTAAAAACATAAATAAAATTAAAAACATAATACACAAGTAGGGTTGATCAATTTTTATTCCTTTCACGATATTTTTTTTCTTTCTCTGTAGCAGTGCCATCTTAAGCCCTCAAAGAAAAAGGTCCAAAATCTTTTTTTCAACCCATCATATTATAACTTTCTTACAGCAGTGCCGTCGATATGCAGGTTCTCTAACAATTTTTTCACCCCATAATACACAAATATAGATGATTCTTCAATACTAACATATGCTATAGCAAAATACACAATTAATACGTCTTACCTTATAGCATCTCGTTGTATAGTAATGCCATTGGTAGATTTATAGAACACTTATTAATTGGAAAAGTTTTACCTTTAACTTCATTTACTTTGGAGTTTTAAGATTAAGTTATGGGATTGAGATATTGAACTGAATGTCTGGGTATCAAGATCGAGCATTGGAAAATATTTCATTTGTCATTGCTTGTATGATATATTGATAAAGTACAAAATTAGCACAGTGTATACATGATGCATTACTTGAAATGCAAATCTTTTTTTTTTTTGTTTCTTCTAATACTATATTTGACATTTTGATCATATATAGTGGGTGAACATATATGACTTGTAAAAGGAAATCAAAGGAAAAGCTGGACATAGTCACACACAAGATGACTGCACATTCTTTCTACATTTTTATTCATATTTTGAGTCAAGTGTGTGAGAACCCAAATGATTCTTTCTGCACATTCTTCCTTGGACACTTAGCAAGCTATATTTATCAGCTTCAATCAAACTCCACCATTTGCAAAGAAACTTCTTATCGTATACTTGCATAATGATAGTAAAAATTGAGATAATAATGAAATAATTTGCCGGTTGCACAAATTAAGACTACATTGTGAAACTTTTCAATTGCAGTTCAAAATCAAAGTATTTATCAACCAATGCATAAATTGGGACTACATTGTTGAAGGCAATGATTGTAGTAAAAACAAAGAAAGCCAAGTGTATCCAACAAAAGATGGAGCCCAAACAAATTTTGAAGCAGTAGTTGGAAAGAAGAGCTGAGGTGGAATACTTCCTTTAGGAAGATGTAAATTCATTTGTGAACTTGACTAAATTCTAATGCTTCAAGTGACTTCACATCATTGTCCAATTGAACCTACAAGCACAAAAAAGTAAAATAATAATAGCATGACATGTTTTAAATAAACTGCTCAAGAACTTAAAATATATAAACCTTACCATCATTAATGTTGTAAATGGCATTTGTCTTAATTCATGTGTATTTGAAATTGGTAGACCTTGTTGCATTGGCATTGGTGTATTAGCCATAGGAAGATTGTGTTATATTGGCATTGGTAGACCATATTGGACTAGAACTGGTGTATTTGACATCAGGGGACTATATTGCACTGGAACTGTGTACATGACATAATGAGATCATATTGCATTGGTATCAGGGTAGTTGACATAGGGGGACCAGATTGCCTTATCACTAGTGTATTTGACATAAGGGGACGACTATGTTGCACCAGAGTTGACGAGTTAGCTACTTCCAACGTATTTTCAGTTTCCTATAACAAGAGTGTTTTAACAAAATCTCATTAAATGGAAGGCACTATTTAATAATGTGTTTTAACATTTTTCTTTTTCTTACTTAGGTTGTCAACCCAACTTTTTTCAATCTTTTTGCTTTCTCTCTTTTTGAATTCAATGCCTTCACCATTATTCTTACCCTATCATCATCAATACCACCTTACAATCAGCACCATCTAATGACTGTTTAGTAAGAAGTTCGATACTTTCTTACTAAGTTCTAGCACCACTTGATGAACTATAGACGATGCCTCTTGACTCTCATATGCATATGATAAGGACCTTCGTTGCCACACCTTGGCGCCCCAATAAACAATTTTTGACTAAGGGATCCAATAAAGCGTATGTCATATCCCTAATTTTCTTATATGATATATATGTATAGTTTATATGTAATCGATATGAGATTCTTGAAGTAAACTGTATCAGATTGAAGAAAGAAAGAGAGTGACTTATAACTAAGGAAAGTTTGAGGACCTAAACAAAATTTAGAAAAGGTTTAAGGCCAAAACTAAAGGTCGAAATAAAAGTTGGGCCAAAAGGTATAATTTCTAAAAGTTAAGGGACTTAAATATAATTTATCAAAAGTTCAAGGACAAAAATATAATTATGAGAAAGTTGAACCGTAAAAGGCCTAAAATTGTCCAAAAATAGTTTAGTCTCAAATTTTACTAGTAAGTAGAGAAAATTATTCTGATCAGTTTAACGCGCACAGATTTTTGATTTGAGGCCTGATTAATTTATATGAATTCTTGAAGTTAGGAAAAATTATTACAATATTTTTTGGATCTCAGAATTAGATGAAACTTTACAGTAAATTTTTATAATTAATATGAGAATTTATAAAATTGACAGAGTAAAAAAAACGAGTCTTGTAGAATTTTTAAGGGAATTTACAGTGTAATAAAATACCCGATAAATACCTTCGAGAGAGGTTTCTCGGGATTTATGCCATAAAGGTAATGGACCCATATAAAGGCCCAAAATGGTGTCTCAAAGGCCCATTAAGATGGTTGAACAGTTAAGTGAGCCAGAGTCTAAAGGAACCCCGGAAAAGTGTTAAATTATGGAAATGCCCTTGTGTTGTAGGATTGTACCAGAGGAGGATGGAGGGCATTTTGGTCATTTTGGGTAGGTAAAAAATGTCCCAGTAAGTACAGGGATGATTAGTTAGAGCCAGTATATACTCTGATGAAGTATAAAGAGGTGTGAAATGACAATTATGCCCTTAGGGTTAATATAGTGCAAGAAAGTGCAATAAGGGTATTTTGGTCATTTCTCAAGGGATGGTTGAAAAATAAATACTCAGTCTAACAATATCAATGATAGAAAAAACCTAAACACTGGTTTTCATGATAGAATACATATTCTGAAATATTACAAAAATTAGGAACATAAAATAGTCTAGTTTTTGTGAAACTGATTAGATCAGTACCGTATTGGATTGAAATTTTTCCTATCAGTATTTCTACTTTTCTTCAGCCAAACACAGCCCTAAATGAGGTCATGAATGGCGTCATTAATGAGGCTTCTAGGGCAAGATTGATGGAAGGTGGATTATTGACCATGAGATCAAATAGTAACCAAACTAATCTTGGCCTTCCATTTCCACCCAATTTTTCTATAAATACCCACCAAATTCCAGACTTGTTTGGCATCTTATACACCTTAGGGAACCTCTGCCAAAATTTCCTTTGAAACAAGAAAGAAGCATACAACTTAAAGCAATAAGCAGGTAACTAGTTCCTTTATTCTTGGACTTTAATCTAGCAAGTTGGCTCTTGATTTTAAGAGGTTTTTGAGATATATTTGTTGGAAATTGTGCCCTAGGGGCCAATCATTGTCTTATGAACATTGTTGATTTATGAATTTATTAATTGTGTTATGATATTATTTACATGTTTACTGTGATGACCATCCTTGGATAACTCATGATCTTATCCTAAATATCCCTGGTCGGTCATCTATGTGGGAGCAGAGATAAAATAAGACCAGTATGACCTTGAAGATGTATAGAGATATAAATCAAAGTCATAGGCACATGTAAGAGTACAAGGTGTTGGACTGACCTGCTGTGAGAGAGCTGCATGGGTTAAGTCATAAGCTTCTCTCATATACAAATCATGTCACTATGCCCTTTGACCTGAGATCATCATGGATTCCTACATGACAAACGCTCAATTTTGACCTAGTCAAAAGTCACTTTTGACCAAGTGATCATAAAGATTATGTTTGGGATTAGTGGTTTTCCGTGCGGAGGAATGTGAATGGTCAAGATGGAATTTGTCCCTCACATTCGTAGAGATATTACTGGGCCCCTCAATGAGTGAGTCTGAGAAATGTATGGCCATACTGTAATGGAAAGGTAGTTCTATTTCTATAGCCATACCACTCAGGGATCGAGAAAGTAACAGTCAAGAATAGGAGGATGACATTCTCCATGCCTCATCCATGACCAAAATATCGTGTGACAAAAGGGACATGATATAGTTGTATAAAAGGTTATATCGTTCATCGATCCTCATATGATTTGGGTAGTCGTGATGTCTTGCTAGAGACCGCTTGTGACTTGTGAGTCAGTATAGTAAATGGCCCACTGCCAACTTCATATGGGCCTACAAGGTTGCACAAAAAATAGCCAACACGAGCTATGATGTCCAGATTCATTGAATCTAAGACATGTCCATATTCAATGAATGATCCAGGGTGGATGTATATATTTATTTATATTTATATTCGTATATATATAAATTCATATATATATATATTATATAAGAGATATTTACAAGATTTAATTTATAAGGATAAATTAAATCTCTACCACGTTTAAATTTGAAATTCAAATTGATATGATATCTCATATAAGAGATATTTACAAGATTTAATTTATAAGGATAAAATTAAATCTCTATCACATTTGAATTTGAAATTCAAATTGATATGATATCTCAAATTTGATTTATGAGAATAAATCAAATGTAATTCCATCTTATCTTTATTTTAAATTAAATAAATGGGTGAATTAAATCTGTGGGACGGATTTAATACAAACACTATTTATTTAATTAGTTTCTTATCAAATTATATAATATATGATATTGTATTAATTTCAGAATTAATATAAGATTAATTCTAAAAATTCAAGTTTGTGGTAACACGCATAGCATCCTATATATCTGATATTTAGGAGCTGCGGTTGGGACAGAAAAAAAGGGTGAACGGGAATCCGCAAAAGGTTTGTAGATAAGAAACTGCCAAAATAGAGACAGAGATGATGGATTCTTGAGTAAGCCATAGAGGGACAGGAGGCGCTAGCACGTCATTTGTGGTTGGAATGTTATTCGTGTGGATACCAGTAGAGGAAGCTGACCTGAGTCGTCGACTTCTTGTTATCAAAAAGAGATCACGAGCTGCTGAGAAAAGCTGTGGATGTCGCAACCAGAAGCTGAGAAAGTCATGACTGAATACTGAGGGTAATACTTCTTTCCACTTGACTTAAACACATACGGTAGATCCTGGCAGGGAATAAAAAAATTTAAGTTAATTTCTGCTATGTGTCTTCCAATTCCTTATAGTGGTATCAGAGCCATGCCGTTTTATGTTTAAGTTAGGCTTGATTGTTGATTCATATGATATGTGTTAGTCGTAGTCGATCATATGATAACATGCGTTTTATGTGTGACATATAAGGAATCCGTTTTATGTATGACATATAAGAAATCTGAAAGGGAATTGAAATCGGTGGTACATGCGTTTTGATTTGATCAATTAATATTGATAGGGTCTAAGAAAAATGAATTTAGATTTATGATTATTTATGGAAAAAAATTCTCGGGTCGCTGCTCCAGACCCTGCCCACTAACCGGCTAGCGGGACCGCCGTGGCTACCTGTTCGTAGCACAACATAACCGTAACATATACTGTTTTGTGAATATTTTAGGTTTGAAACATTAATTGCCCTTCAATTAAATCTGAATATTGATTCTTGAATGTTGGGGTATGGTGAACAATATGGCTCTAGATTGCAAGTGTTGTAATTTTTTAAATACGGCCTACGTGTTATGCCTTCCTCTATATACTCTTAATGTACCTTCTCTTCTCATCTCACTCCCCTCGAATGTTAAAAGAGGTTTCTATGTGTAATTTCCCTTTTCTTACTAGAGAGCTCCTCTCATTGGCTTTAGTGAACTTAGGATAGGTGAGCTATATTGTATCACGTTTAAATTATGCATCTTATGATTATATCAGCACATGCATATTACTTGTATGAGATACAAACTGAGAAACATGCATTCTTATAAACCAGATAGTTAAATTAAGCCCTCTAAATGAAATCTTAAGTCATAATACCATCAATTTATGAACACTTGTCAAAACCTCAATCGTTCAATTATGGACTCCGTCAAAGTGGGTGTATTTGAGTTATCTTGGGGAGATAACCAAGAGTAATAGTGTTACTGTCACATGTTTATTATTGTTTGACTTAATTGAGATTAACAAAACAGTTTTGGGTCTTAAGGCATTAGATGGGATTAAAAACATACCAGATTATATGATGATAGAATCCCATGAACATCTAAAAGTTATATTTGATATAATTGGTAAAGGTGTTACCTACCTAAATAACTTAATTTAAGCATCCTGCCAAAGCGGACTTAAGTTTGAGCCAAATATGGATCTTAGCCCACTAACTATTGCATTGAGGGTTGTTTATTTAGTGGGAGATTGCTAATTCAATTGCATATTTTAATTGTAGAATCATGACGACTAGTAATACTGCTACATTATCGCTGCGATCTATCCTTAAGAAGGACAAACTTAATGGGACAAACTTTCTTGACTGGTTTAGGAACTTGAGAATTGTTCTCAAGCAAGAAAGAAAGGCACATGTCCTAGATCAACCCATTCCTGAGGAGCCAGTAGCCAATGCTCCTAGAGCTCAGAGAGATGCTTACACGAAGCATAAGGAATACTCTGTCGATGTGGGATGCCTGATGCTAGCCACCATGGTTATGGAGCTCCAAAGAGATCTAAAACACATGGAGGCTTATGAGATGATTGTGCATCTCAAGGAAATGTTCAAGCAACAGGCAAGGCAAGAGAGGTATGAGACCACTAAGGCCTTATATTCCTACAAGATAGCTGAAGGTGCATCAGTTAGTACTCATGTCTTAAAGATGAAAGGGTACATTGATCACCTTAAGAGGCTTGAATTTCTCATGAGCTAGGAGTTAGCTACGGATTTGGTCTTGAACTCACTCCCGTAAAGTTATAACCAGTTTGTCATGAACTACAACATGAACAACATGGAGAAATCTATTTCTGAACTGCATAGGATGCTTAAAACTGCTAAGCTGAGTCTTAAGAAGAAGCTCAGTACTGTTTTGATGGTTCAGAAAGGGAAGGGTATGAAAAAAAAAGGCAAAGGGAAGGGGAAGGGTTATGGCTCATCAGGTAAGACCAAAGAGTCAGGCAAGCCCAAAACCAAGCCTGTACCAAAGAAGGCAAAGCCTCCAAAGAAAGGAGTATGCTTCTTCTGCAATGAACCTGGTCATTGGAAGAGGAATTATAAACTCTACCTCGAAGATTTAAAAAATAACAAGAAGGATAGCGGGGTTATCACTTCAGGTATTTATGTTATAGACATACATCTTTCTACTTCCACCACATGGGTATTAGATACTGCATGTGGTTCTCACATTTGTATAAATGTGTAAGGATTAAAGGATAGTAGGAAGCTGAAAAAGGGCAAAGTTGACCTACGAGTTAGAAACAGAGCAAGGGTTGCGTGTTAGCTGGAGGCACTTATGAATTAGTTTTGCCCACTGGGCTTTTGTTAGTTTTGAACAATTGCCATTATGTTCCTGCTTTAAGTAGTAACATAGTTTCACTTTTTTATTTGGATAAGGAAGGTTTCACTTCCATTGCTAGGAATAATAGATGTTCTATTTATCGTAATGATGTTTTCTATGCTCATGGTGATTTGCATGTTGATCAGTACATATTAAATTTGGAACAACCCAATCATGGAAATATCTATAACATAACCACCAAAAGGGTCAAACCAAACAATTTGAATCTGACATACCTCTGGCACTATCGTCTGGGCCACATAAATGAGAAACGCATTTCCAAACTCCATCAAGATAGATTTCTCAACTCATTTGATTTTGAATCATATGACACTTGCGAGTCTTGCTTGTTAGGAAAGATGACAAAGTCACCCTTCACTGGGCACAGTGAGAGGGCCACTGATTTATTGGGCCTCATACATACAGATGTGTGTGGATCGATGAACACAAATGCCAGAGGAGGTTATTCGTACTTCATAACATTCATAGATGATTTTAGCAGATATGGATACATCTATTTGATAAAGCATAAATCCAAATCTTTTGAAATATTCAAAATATTTCAAAATGAAGTACAAAATCAGCTTGACAAAACAATTAAAGCCCTTCGATTTGATCAGGGTGGTGAATATTTGACCCAACAATTCATTGATCATCTTAGGAGTTGTGGGATAGTCTCACAATTGACTCCTCCAGGGACACCACAATAGAATGACATTTCTAAACAGAGAAATTGAACACTATTAGATATGGTTCAATTTATGATGAGTCAAACAGATCTTCCACCCTCCTTTTAGGGCCATGCCCTAGAGACAGTTACGTTCACACTCAATCGTGTTCTATTTAAGGCAATTGAAAAGACTCCGTATGAGATATGGATTGGGAGGACACCTAGTTTATCTTTCCTCAAGATTTAAGGATGTGAGTTCTATGTTAAGCAACAAGCCTCAGACAAATTAGCGCCCAAA
This sequence comes from Leucaena leucocephala, assembly GCA_037074615.1. Taxonomy (NCBI): domain Eukaryota; kingdom Viridiplantae; phylum Streptophyta; class Magnoliopsida; order Fabales; family Fabaceae; genus Leucaena; species Leucaena leucocephala. The sequence continues at coordinate 8,246,366 of CM073570.1, read as the reverse complement.
TCCTCAAAGTACCTTTTTATGGGATATCCTAAGGAAACCAAGGGATACTATGTTTACAATCCTGCTGATAACAAAGTGTTTGTTGTCAGAAATGGTATCTTTCTCGAATGAGAATTTATCTCTAAAAGAACCAGTAAAAGAAAGGTACACCTTGAAGAAGTTTGAGAGCCACAAGACACCACAAAACTGCAGATGGAAAATAAAGAAAACTCACAATAAGTTGTTGAGACTCGTCAAATCACGCAAGGTCCACAGAAATCTAATAGGACATGACTTCAGCCTTAGAGATATGGATTTCTGATTTCTGACAGTCGTGATGTGTTGCTCATTGGGCATAATAAGCCAACTACCTATCGAGAAGCTATAGTGGGACTAAACTCTGAAAAATAGCTTAATACCATGAAGTTTGAGATGCAATCCATGTACAACAATCAGGTTTGGACCTTAGTCGATCCAATTGAAGGTGTAAAAACTGTCGGGTGCAAGTGGGTTTTTAAGGAGAAAATTGACATGGATGGCAATATAAATATCTTTAAGGCACGACTGGTTGCAAAAGGATTTACTCAAACTCATGGTGTGGACTATGATGAGACCTTTTTCCCAGTTGTAATGGCCAAATCAATCAGAATCCTCTTTGCCATAGTAGCATATTATGACTATGAAATATGGCAGATGGACGTCAAGACAGCCTTCCTTAATGGAAAGCTCCTTGAGGATGTGTGCATGACACAACCTGAAGGGTTTGTGCATTCCGAGGACTCTGGTAAAGTGTGCAAGCTTCAAAGGTCCATTTATGGACTGAAGCAAGCCTCTCGGAGTTGGAATCATCGTTTTGATAAAGTAGTCAAAGAGTTTAGATTTCTTCAAAATATTGATGAATCTTGTGTGTACAAGAAGGTTAGTGGGAGCACAGTTGTGTTTTTGGTACTCTATGTCATGACATCCTACTTATTGGAAATGACATTCCTACCTTGCAGATTTTCAAGTCTTCATTAGGAAAGTCTTTCTCGATAAAAGACTTGGGTGAAGCCACCTACATCCTAGGAATCAGGATCTATAGAGATAGATCTAAAAGACTTCTAGGACTCAGTCAAAGTACATACATAGACAAAATACTGCATAGGTTCAGTATGCATGAATTAAAGAGGGGTTTCATACCCATGTCTCATGGTATTCATCTCAACAAAGATCTATGTCTTAGTACATCTAGCGAGGTCGCATGAGTAAAGTTCCATATGCCTCAGCCACAGGATCTATCATGTACGCCATGTTATGTACTCGATCGAATGTCTCATTTGCCTTAAGTATGACTAGCAGATATCAACAAGACCCTAGTGAGGGCCATTGGACTGTTGTCAAGAATATCCTTAAGTATTTAAGAAGGACTAAAGACTTATTTTTTGTCTATGGTGTATTGGATGACGAACTCTGTGTAACTGGTTACACAGATGCGAGTTTCCAAACTGACCAGGACAACCAAAAATTACAGTCTAGATATATATTCCTCCTCAATAATGGAACAGTAAGCTGGAAGAGCACTAAGTAGGGCACTATAGCAGATTCTGCAGCAGAAACTGAGTATATAGCAGCATCTGATGTAGCTAAGGAAGCCGTTTGGATCAGGAAGTTCATCATAGAACTAGGGGTGATACCTACCATCTCAGATCCAATAACTTTTCTCTGTGACAATAGCGGTGCTATTGCACAGGCCAAAGAGCCTAGGTCACATCAAAGGACCAAGTATAAACTCAGGCGATTTCATCTCATCAGAGAAATCAATGATAGAGATGATATAAAAATATGCAAAGTAGCGGGAGAAGATAATGTTGCTGATCCTCTAACAAAGCCGCTTGTGCAGGCAAAACATGAGCGTCATGTTAGGTCAATGGAAATTAGTCAAATTAATGATTGTACCTAGTACAAGTGGGAGGTTGTTAGAAATTGTGCCCTAGGGGCCAATCATTGTCTTATGAACATTGTTGATTTATGAATTTATTAATTGTGTTATCATATTATTTGCACGTTTACTGTGATAACCATCCTTGGATAACTTATGATCTTATCCTAAATGTCCCTGGCCCGTCATCTCTGCGGAAGCACAAATGAAATAAGACCAGTATAACTTTGAAGATGTATAGAGATATAAATCAAAGTCATAGGCACATGTAAGAGTACAAGGTGTTAGACCGACCCGCTGTGAGAGAGCTACATGGGTTAAGTCATAAGCTTCTCTCATATACAAACCATGTCACTATGCTCCTTGACCTGAGATCATCATGGATTCCTACATGACAAACGCTCAACTTTGACCTAGTCAAAAGTCACTTTTGATCGAGTGATCATAAAGACTATGTTCGGGCTTAGTGGTTTTGCGTGCGGAGGAATGTGAATGGTTAAGATGGAATTTGTCCCCCACATTCATAAAGAGATATTACTGGGTCCCTCGATGAGTGAGTCTGAGAAATGTATGGCCATACTGTAATAGAAAGGTAGTTCCATTTCTATAGTCAGACTGCTCAGGGATCGAGAAAGTGACGTTTAGGAATAGGAGATGACATTCTCCATGCCTCATCCATGATCAAAATATCGCATGACAAAAGGTACATGATATGGTTGTATAAAAGGTTACATCGTTCATCGATCCTCATATGATTTGGGTAGTCATGATATCTTGCTAGAGACCGTTTGTGACTTGAGTCAGTATAGTAAATGGCCCACTGCCAACTTCATATGGGCCTACAGGGTTGCACACAAAATAGCCCAACACGAGCTATGATGTCCATATTCATTGAATCTAAGACATGTCCAAATACAATAAATGATCCAGGGTGGATGTATATATTTATTTATATTTATATTCGTATATATATTATATATAAGAGATATTTACAATATTTAATTTATAAGGATAAATTAAATATCTACCACGTTTGAATTTGAAATTCAAATTGATATGATATCTCATATAAGAGATATTTACAAGATTTGATTTATAAGGATAAAATTAAATCTCTATCACGTTTGAATTTGAAATTCAAATTGATATGATATCTCAAATTTGATTTATGAGAATAAATCAAATGTAATTCCGTCTTATCTTTATTTTAAATTAAATAAATGGGTGAATTAAATCTGTGGGATGGATTTAATACAAACACTATTTATTTAATTAGTTTCTTATCAAATTATACAATATATGATATTGTATTAATTTCAAAATTAAGATAAGATTAATTCCAAAAATCCAAGTCTGTGGTAACACGCATAGCATCCTATATATATGATATTTAGGAGCTATGGTTGGGACAGAAAAAAAAAGGGTGAACGGGAATCCGCAAAAGGTTTGCAGATAAGAAACTGCCAAAATAGAGACGGAGAGGATGAATTCTTGAGTAAGCCCTGGAGGGACAGAAGCCGCTAGCACGTCGTTCGTGGTTAAAACGCTATTCGTGTGGATACCAGTAGAGGAAGCTGACCTGAGTCGTCGACTTCTTGCGATCAAAAAGAGATCACGAGCCGCGGAGAGAAGCTATGGACGTCGCAACTAGAAGCTGAGAAAGTCATGACTGAATACTGAGGGTAATACTTCTTTCCACTTGACTTAAACACACACGGTAGATCCTGGCAGGGAATGGAAAAATTTTTAAGTTAATTTCTGCTGCGTGTCTTCCAATTCCTTACAATATTTCCCTTGATGGTGCTGCTTGGCATTCTATCCATATGTGATAAGAATATGATTTTTATGTTATGGATAGTTTAGACAAGCTTAAACAAGCTAGAATCAAGTGCTATGGGCTTGGAAATTCAAGTATGCATGTAGTTAGGGTTTTGTGTTCTTAGCTGCCATTTTATGAATCACACTGTTCATGCGTTAGAATTTCATGATTTTGATGCTTCCAATGAGTTTAAAATGGAAACTTTTGTGGGGATAAAGTAGAGAAACAAGTATTGGAATCATTGGAATCAAAATGTGAATTTTTGGAAAATGTTAGAGGTGTTTCAGTTTTGTACAGCAGCCAAGGATGTGTTTTGATTTTGAAAATTCTGGTTTCATATTTGAATTCTACATGAAAAATTATGTGCAAATGAACCATGAGAATTTATTTTAGAAAGATGGAAGTATAGAACATAAAATGGAAAAAGAATGGAGGTTAGTGAAAACCTAATCTTGGAATTATTTTGAAGTTGAGTTGTAACTTGAAGTTACTTTATAATTGCTAGGTTTTGACATTTTTGTGGATAGAAGACCATTTCAAGAAGAGTGTGATAAGGATATCTTAAGAGGTAGCAAGAATACCTAACTATAATTTCATATTTATTTGATTGTATGCTTGCTTGTTAGTTGTGATGTTTGGTTGAGTTTAAAATTATACCATCATGATGATGATGAAGTATGAATAATTGTAACTCCTTGCAACTAATGTCATGAAAATATTTATGTTACAGTTTGCTTATGTATTATTATGAAGTAGCTCCCATCTCATGATAAAATATTAGACATTTAATCAGTCATGATGATATTATAGTTTGTATGACTTGCTATTGAGATTTCCATGAAATCTCATTCTTTCCATATGCATAACCATGTTATAGGTGCTAGAACATCTTAAGAAAAAAGGGTAAATATAGATGGTTAAACTTGTGTAATAAGTCATTGTTGGAAATTGTGCCCTATAGGCCAATCATTGTCTTATGAACATTATTGATTTATGAATTTATTAATTGTGTTATCATATTATTTGCATGTTTACTATGATGACCATCCTTGGATAATTCATGATCTTATCCTAAATGTCCCTGGTTGGTCATCTATGTGGGAGCACAGATGAAATAAGACCAGTATGACTTTGAAGATGTATAGAGATATAAATCAAAGTCATAGGCACATGTAAGAGTACAAGGTGTTGGACCGACCCGCTATGAGAGAACTGCATGGGTAACGTCATAAGCTTCTCTCATATACAAACCATGTCAATATGCCCTTTGACCTGAGATCATCATGGATTCCTACATGATAAATGCTCAGCTTTGACCTAGCCAAAAGTCACTTTTGACCGAGTGATCATAAAGACTATGTTCGGGTTTAGTGGTTTTTCATGCGGAGGAATGTGAATGGTCAATATGGAATTTGTCCCTCACATTCGTAGAGAGATATTACTGGGCCCCTCGATGAGTGAGTCTGAGAAATGTATTGCCATACTGTAATGGAAAGGTAGTTCCATTTCTATAGTCAGACTACTCAGGGATCAAGAAAGTAACGGTCAGGAATAGGAGGATGACATTCTCCACGACTCAACCATGACCAAAATATCTCGTGACAGAAGGGACATGATATGGTTGTATAAAAGGTTACATCATTTAACGATCCTCATATGATTTGGGTAGTCGTTATGTCTTGCTAGAGACCGCTTGCGACTTGTGGGCCAGTATAGCAAATGGCCCACTACCAACTTCATATGGGCCTACAGGGTCGCACACAAAATAGCCCAACACGAGCTATGATGTCCAGATTCATTGAATCTAAGACATGTCCAGATTCAATGAATGATCCAGGTGAATGTATATATATTTATTTATATTTATATTCGTATATATATAAATTCGTATATATATATGAGATATATGAGATTTAATTTATAAGGATAAATTAAATCCCTATCACGTTTGAATTCGAAATTCAAATTGATAGGATATCTCATATAAGAGATATTTATAAGATTTAATTTATAAGGATAAATTAAATCCCTATCACGTTTGAATTTAAAATTTAAATTGATAGGATATCTCATATAAGAGATATTTATAATATTTAATTTATAAGGATAAATTAAATCCCTATCACGTTTGAATTTAAAATTCAAATTGATATGATATCTCAAATTTGATTTATGAGAATAAATCAAATATAGTTCAGTCTCATCTTTATTTAAAGTTAAATAAATAGGTAATTAAATATGTAGGACGGATTTAATATTATTTATTTAATTAGTTTCTTATAAAATTATACAATATATGATATTGTATTAATTTCAGAATTAATATAAGATTAACTCCAAAAATCCAATTCGGTAGAGAGAGAAAAAATGCATAGCATCCTATATATCTGATTTTAGGAGCTGCGTTTTAGAGATATACATATAGAACACAGAAAGGCCGAAGGGGAATCTGCAAAAGGTTTGCAGATAAGAAACTGCCGAAATAGAGACGGAAAGGATAAATTCTTGAGAAAGCCCAGAGGGACAAGAGACGCTAGTGTCACATCCTTATATTTATACATCTTAGGGACCATTCAGTAGCACTTAAACCACTTTCAGGGTCATTGAAGTCTAAACACTTAATCTGGAATTTTATTCATATCTAGTACTGTTCACTGTGGCAAATTCCAGATGAGTGACCTGATTTTGAAAATTTATAACTAATTCTATAAAAATCGAAATGAAGTGGTTCAAATTGCTACATGAAGCTAACTCAAATATATTTCAGGGAAAAATCATTGGTTGACCAATCCTTGACAAATTTCACGTGGGTCAACGTTTCAATCTTACTGTTCATCCAATGACTTTCTCCTGAATCCAGCATTCTGGTCCCAACTTTAACAATTTATATCTTTTCGTGTATACATCCAAATTAGACATTCTATATATCAAATTAAATCTTAGTATGTCTACTTTTTACTCTAAAAATTTCGTACATTAATTCAATCCTTTACTATTTTTAATGATTTATCAAACATGAATGGGTCTTCACAAGTTACTGTTCACTGAGCCTATTTTCAGCATTTAGTCTTTACATACTCAAGCATACAGCCAACACATATCAGTCATACAGGCCAGATAACAATTAATAAATAATCAACTGTTATATATTAGTGCATGATTAACTCCCTCATATTGTATTACATCCTTTTCTGTCTAAAAACCGGCAGCATAACTGCTGCAATTCTTCTTTAGAAAGTAACTGATGTTGTACCGATTCGGTAATTCTCTTATGCGAACTACCATTCTACGTAGTACCCAGGAAAGACTGGATGAACCTGCTGGGTCCACTCACTTCCAGCCTCCTTTGACAGCACTACGTACACAGTACGTATCAGTTCCTTTCTTTGTTCCGTCTTCGTTATCGGAATTTCGGCAGCCTACCGGCGTCTCTTAAGATTTCCAAATTTTATTTTGACAGAACCTCCCCGGTAATGTTATGTTTGGGAATGAGATTCAAAAGAATCCCAGTAACAACAATCATAACAAAATATGTAATGCAAAGTGACGGTGCTTGCTTGTGACTGTGTATAGATAAGTATGCTGCATGCTTCCATATTCAATAACATATGATCATAGCATTGGAATAGAGCTTCAAGCATAACATATAGGACAACAATCAACCAAACAAAACAACACCTCACAAAGACATTACATAAGAGCTAGGATTAGTTATTACCTCAAAAGCAGAGCTTCAGAACTTCCTTACTACTTCCAACTCCACCAGAACTTCCTTTCTTTCTTTCTTTCTCCTTCTCTCTCTTCTTTCTCTCTCTTTTCTTGCCAAAAACGTGGGATGCATAAAATGGGAGGGGATGGGGGTATTTATAGCTTTAATGGATGGCATTCTTGTAATTTTGAAGCCATCTGAACATGTGGTCCTGGTTTTTCCTGGAATTTCCTATTTTCTTTAATTCTTTTTACTGCATCACCCTGGACACCTCATGGGACACCTCATAGGACACCTCACCACCCATATTCTTCATGTGACGAAATTTGGAGGTTCTGGAAGCTTTCCGATCCAATCTGGTACCGGCCCGGTCTATCGCCTCGAAAAACGTGCCGTTTTCTGAATCTGATGTTTCTGAAGATCCTTTTTATGTCTACTGACCTCACATTTAGTATCTAGACCCTTTATATCATTAACTTTTTAATACTGGGTCCAGACTCAATTACAGATCCCCTGCGAAATGACCAAAATGCCCTTGGTGCCCTATCTTGTCCTATTTTAATCCTTAAGGGCAAAATCGTCATTTCACACCTTTCTGGACCCGGTCAAAGCTTATACTGGCTCTAGTCAACCTTATTTAGACATGTCTTGACCTCTGGGTCTGTCCAAAATGACCAGAATACCCTATATTCATCTGCTGCCCTTTTTGTACAACATAGGGGCATTTTCATAATTTCACACTTTTCCGGGGTTCTGCTGGACACTGGCCCACCTATCAGTCCAAGAGTCTTATTGGGCCTCTAATGGCGCCATTTTCGGGCTTCCTGGGTCCATTACCTGTATGGCACGCATTACGAGGAATATTCTTTTAACACAATTCATTGAATATTTTAACTATTATTTACCGAGTATATACCTTTTCCGGTCACCGGCTCTTTTTCCCAGATATAGTGTCCTACTGTGTTCAGGCATCCTTGGGGGTTATAACGGTCATCTGACCGAAGTCATCCGATCGCATTCAGCCTCTTTAAAAATACCGATAAATCTCCTACCCGGATCCCCGGAGGCCTCACACTCCGTCTGGATTTTTTATTTTGTGAATAACTTTTCCTACAGACCTCCTATCGGTATCCTGTCAGTTTCCCGACATCCGCCCATAAAGGCGCATCATCCTGTATTTTCCCACTTATATCTGAAATCTAGGGTATCCGGTATAAATTTTTATAACTTTTGGACGATCAGTCCATTTCTGGCTATCTGGAGTCTTCAAAAATTCCAGTATTAGGCTTGGTTACCCGGCGTCACCTGCCCTACCTTCTGGTAGAATCTGGGACTGACATGCTGTCGGGCAGTGTAAACCACTTCTGGCCTATTTTCTTTAATTATACTTTAGCCCCAGGGAACTTTTCCTTCTTTATAATTAAGTCCCTTAATTTGGCTAAAATTACACTTTAAGACCCCATATTTTTGTCTACCTTTTATTCCTAACTTTAAACTTTCCATAATTGCATTTAGGTCCCTTAATTTCCTTTCTTTTGCAATTTAATCCTTTTCTTTACATAAAGGTACACATGTTTTTCCTGAAACAGAGCTCATATATTCCGTTTAATCTGTACATAGGAACTAGTACAGAAGATTAAGGATATTACAGCTAGCACGTCGTTCGTGGTTGGAACGCTGTTCGTGTAGATACCAGTAGAGGAAGCCGACCTGAGTCGTCGACTTCTTGCGATCAGAAAGGGAGCATGAGTCGTGGAGAGAAGTTGTGAACGTCGTGATCAGAAGCTGTGGAAGTAGCTGAGGAACACTGAGGGTAATGCTTTTTCCCACTTGATTTAAACACATACGGTAGATCCTGGCAAAGAATGGAAAATTTTTTAAATTAATTTCTACTGCATGTCTTCCAATTCCTTTCAGTCATGTTGATCACTTGGCACTATGAGATGACTTGATGGGATACCTAGCATGTTATAGTGTATTTGTATTATGAGGCAATAACTTTATGATGATAATTACGATGACTTAACCAACGATTTTGGACTTCAAATTTGGTATGAAAATAGCTAAGATACTGAGCTTTAAATGGACATTAAAACTGTCTCAATTTGTTAATTTTTCCTTTTAATATGATTTTTTTAAGTTGGAGATAAAATTTAGAATTGAGATAAAGTGAGCGATTGGAGGTAGTGACATTCAATCGCTAATTTTATACAGTAAACAAATGAATTTTTCTATGAAATTTTATGGACTTAAAGAATACATCTGGAGCTTTAAATCCATAGGTAACACGTTTCATTTGGACAAGTAACCAAAGAGAAATAAATTTTTAAATTTAAGGCAAAGAAGCTGTAACTTCTAGATTTGCCAAATAAATAACGTTTTTTCAACGAATAAACTGGTTTCATTTAGATAATGAAACCTCATTTTTATATTTTTCCTTCTAAGTTAAATGAAAGAGCTTCCATTAGAAATTATAACCACTTCAGTTCGATTTTTCTATATTTAATTATGAATTTTCAAAGTTAGGTATGTATTCTGGATTACCAAATGAATAGTACCGGTGAACAGTAACTGAGAAGAAATTTCTTGAAAATACATATTTCTAAAGCAAAGGGATATGTAATTAATTCAAGTTACTTCCAATTGAGTATAATTGAGGTTGAAAATAAGGATACGATAGCTTAACCTTGGGTTGTCTCACTTTGGGGAGCTTTTATTGGAATCCTAAACTAGCTAAATGTAAATAAATCATGTAATTGATAAGGTATAAAAAGGGTGTCAGTCTGAAAACAATATAAAATGCAAGAATGATAAATGAGCCTAAACTATTTGTTTTGGTATTTTTGATAAATGTGGAATGGATGAAATGATATTGATAGATTGCTTTTTGGAGTTTTGATCTTAACTTTCATCAGTTCTTAAAATAGTTAGAATTTTGCAAATCATTTTCTTTAATAGCTTGATTGACCAACCAAGCCTATGTACGTTAACTTATATTTGAAAACCTTGACCAAGGAATCCAAAACAAGATTAATTACCCTCATTAAGCATTAATTGTGAGATTAATATGATAGCACTAAATAACTTGAGCAATCCAACCAGAATATTAAGCAAGGTCCATATTTAATCATAAAAATATTAGAATTAACCAAATCCAACATCTATACAATCAATCATAGTACCCAACAATATAAAACAAGTGACAAATCATAAATCACAATTGTTCCAAATCCTAAATAAACATCACAACTAGCAATGTTTCAATTCAAACTACAAGTATTAAAAATATAACCAAGATACATTAACAAAGTAGCTAGAAAGGGGAAAATAGATATAGAAAACTCCCAATTTAAAGTTCCAAGCTCTAGCTTTAATCTTTACTCCTTAGGGCTAAGGAATCTAGCTACCTATGGCCTTCAATAAAGCTTTATCAAGTTGCAATTTTGTGCTCTGTCATATCCCAATTTTTAGGCCTAATATGTGGCCTGAAAAAGGTGTACTATAAGGCCCTATTGAGCAAAAGTCCCATAAGTAAACATAAGATATTCAAGGACTAAACTGCAAGAAAGTGAAAGTTCAGGGACTAAATTGCAAATAGTAAAAGTCCCTGGGGCCATAATAGTCATTTTGGAAAAGAAAGGAATATTTCTTGTGAATCGAACCACCAGAGTGCTTGGGCTTAGTTAGAAATCCAAGATGGCATTCTAAGGGTCCAAAAAATGTAGCCCAAGATGGATGTGGACCTATGTGGTATTAAAATATTAGTTTAGTACTTTTTCAATAAAGTAAAGTTACCCGGTTAAGGATAGAACTGGGAAAAGTGATCAGATAAAACTTTAGACTATGAAGTGGTATGAAAGGTGTCCTCATGGAACCCACAAGGCGCCACATGGCATGATTACAGGAAAAGAAGAAAAGTTAAGGACACATGGCATGATTCTAGAAAAAGGAGAAAAAGCTAAAGGACACGTGGCACAATCTCAGCCATTCATTTCAGGAAAAGACTCTGGAATTCTCTGAAAAGGCTGAGTCAGCTGGTGAGGTGTCCCAAGGGCCCCACCATTGCGCCACCTAGCATGTGAGGTATCCCATGGATGATATCACTTTGATGAGTCATCTAGGATGATGATATCATTGTGATGATGTAGGCAAAGCTTCTTGAAGAAGCTAAGCGATTTGAGCCATTCATCATGATTCAATCTGAGCCATCCATTCCACCTCCTCTCAACTATAAATAGACCACCCCTCCTTCTATTCCATTCACGGCCAAGCATGGCAGAAAGAAGAGAGAAAAGAGAAAGAGAGAAAGGAAGGAAGGAAGAGAAAGAAAGGAGGAGTTCTTGTGGAGTTAGGAGCAGTCCAAGGAGTTTAGGGACTTGGCAGAGCTTAGGAATAAGGTAAGTAAGTTATTCTAGTCCTTGCACTAATAAATTAGAGGATTGTTCTTAATATAGAGAAATATATCTCTTGATAAGGGTAGCGATATTATTATGCTATGTATAGGCTCTAACATATGCAAAGAAGGAATCTTAGAGCAAAGGCTAAGAGCTAGAGGAAGGCTACATGTCAGGTAGTAAACTTATTCTAAACTTGTATGTATTGAATGTTATGCTTAGTTGTGCTATGGCTTTGTTGAACTATGTTGCATATGTGCTTATGTATGAAGCTCGATTTCTATGATTACTTTAGCCAATTGTATTTCATATGTAACATGGAAGCATGCACATTAGACAATGTTAACACTTTCACAAGCAAGCACCATTATTTACATTAATGCATGCATTGTTTAGTTCCGTTTGCTACTAGGGAAATCTCATCCCCTTCCATGTAATCCCAATCCCACAGGTATGTTAAAAGAGGATTGAAGAAGCATGAAGAGAAGGTAGGGATTGGATAGTATAAATGTTATGTAAAGTTGGGACCAAGATGCTAAAACTGACGTTGACTTGGTCAAGGCGTGGTCAGCAAGTTATTTTTCCCTGAAAGAGAATTAAGTTAGCTTTGTGTAGCAATTTGAACTACTTCATTTTGAGTTTTTTAGAATTAGTTATGATTTTTTTAAGTCATGTCACTTCTATGGAATTTTCACAGTGAACAGTACTCACGAGAATAAAATTCTAGATTATGTAATTTGACTTCAATGACCTTAAAAGTGGTTTCAGATACTACCATTTGGTCCCTAAGACGTATGAAAATAAGGATGTTACATGCTCAAAGCAGCCATAATAGCAATAAGTGGAGAAGATGATGGAAAGTGGAAGAAAATTGATGGAATGATTTAAAAATGGTTGGGAATGGAAGACCAGAGTGTTTTGGAGCCAAAAAAGGGTTTTATGGTTGCCTAGGTTCAAAAATGATTTTCTTGAACTAATAAAGGTCAAGTTAGGTCGGGTCTTAAAGCTGGGTATCGTATATGGGCTAAAAAATTGGATCTTTTCTATTGTTGTTTGTGTCGCTTAAAATGGTGTAGTTTGCCACTAGGTCATTTTCTGCTATTTCCAATCTCTTTGGTTCTTGTGAGTATTTTTTATGTCCTTAATTGACGTTTCAAAATTTAATATTGATTTTTAACTTTAACCCAAATACAATTACCTCAAATCCATGGAATAATTATCATTTTACCCCTAAAATTACATAATTTGCATAAATCACACCTAGATCTCAAATTACTATAAAATCATATCAAAACATGCATTTAAGCTCTATAAGCTCTCTACTAAACCATAAAATAATAGCAATTAACATGGTAAAAATAGGTTACATAAGCATCACTAGCAACTTTTATTAGAATTTGGCACAATTATGTATATTGATTTGAACATTCTGGTTTAGGATCAACCTCAATTTCCTTTCCCTTATTATCATACACTACACCACACCTTGCTTCTCTTATTCTCCTCTTTAAAATATATTTATGTAGAAGTAGCTTGATATCATGGTCATACAATATCCTAAATGCATGACAAACGTCTTGCAGCTACAAGTAATGGAAGCTAAGGGTGTACAAGAAGCTTATGGCCTGATGAGCCTGCCTAGCCCGCACAAAAAATGCTCTACCCAGCCCAGTAAAAAATGGCCTAATGTAAAATGGGCAATTTCGAGCAGGGGTTGCTGCCTGCCCATTTGGCCCTGCCCTAGTTAGTTACTATTTTTATATATCAAAATTTGTAGATTACAGTATTTCATATATAACAAATATGATAGATACTGATAATTAAAAGGTAATTTTACAAATATAAGTAGTCAAGTAGGTAATTGTAACCTTCAAAATTTATAATTAAATTGATTTCTTTATTTATATTTTTTAAAATTTGCTAACCATCATATTTTTTTAGATGCTTTATCTTTGTCAACTCCGCCTACGCATGTAGCTGGTCCCAAGCTTGGGTAAAGGAGGAGGGTTGTGTTAGGTCCTGACAGCCAACGTAAAACTTGTTGAATCTTATGAACATGGACATACAAAGAAATTAGGCTAATACTAGGTCGTTGCCTATAACTAACGCGCTGTATAGCTCGAGTACAGTGAGAAGTGAGCAAGGGCCGCTGTATCGATGCCCGGATGTAGTGTTAAATAAGTAAGGGCTACTGCTCTCTTATGGACGGAGGCGGCTAAAGAAGCTAGTTCAGGAGAGAAAGATAAGATTTGGTACTTGGAATATTGAAACTATGACCGGAAAAAGTGTGGGAGGTGGTGAGCGAAATGGTAAAGCGAAAGATTAACATCTTGTGCCTTCAGGAAACTAAATGTGTTGGAGAAAAATCTCGGGAATTCAATGAGTTCAAATTTTGGTACACAGGTAAAACAGGTACGAGGAATGGTGTTGGTATCATTGTGGATAAAGAGTGGAAGACGAATGTGGTGGATGTTAAAAGGATTGATGACAGAATTATATCTTTAAGAATAATTGTTGGTAGGGATACAATCAACGTTATTAGTGCTTATGCACCTCAAGTGGGAACAGAAACACATCTTAAGGAAAAATTTTGGGAAGATTTGGAGGAGTTGATTTAGAGCATACCACTTACTGAAAATATTTTTATTGGTGGGGACCTTAATGGTCATGTTAGTAAGGAAGCAGGGCAATATGCAGGGACTCATGGTGGTTTTGGTTTTGGAGAAATTAATAATGAAGGGAAATTTATCCTTGAGTTTTCTTTAGCTTACAACCTTAAGATTGTCAACACGTGCTTTAAGAAGCGGGATGAGCACTTGATCACATACAAGAGTGGGGTCCTTAGGTCACAGATTGATTTCTTTTTGGTAAGGAGTCATGACAGAAAACTTTGTACAAATTGTAAAGTGATTCCAGGGGATGGAGTGACAACCCAGCATAGGTTAATGGTCCTTGACGTGCGTATTAAGTGTAGGAAGGAAAAGCGGTGACAGGTTTTAAAAACAAGAGTCAAGTGGTGGCAGCTAAAGGGGGAGAAGAGAGAAAGTTTTAAGAGAACTATGTTAAATGAAAGGATTTGGGAGGCGCAGGAAAATGCTAATATCATGTGGAAGGAAATCGCTAAGAAGGTACGAGCGGTTGCTAAAGTAATTTTGGGAGAATCTAAAGGTTTTGGTTGACAAGATAAAGAGACTTGGTGGTGGAATGAGGACGTACAAGCGAAAGTTAAGTCCAAGAGAAACTGTGTTAAAGCTATACACTTATGTAATAATACTGAAAATTGGGAAAAGTATCGTTTAGC
Organism: Leucaena leucocephala; assembly: GCA_037074615.1. Taxonomy (NCBI): domain Eukaryota; kingdom Viridiplantae; phylum Streptophyta; class Magnoliopsida; order Fabales; family Fabaceae; genus Leucaena; species Leucaena leucocephala. The sequence continues at coordinate 8,231,246 of CM073570.1, read as the reverse complement.
TAAGAAGGAAACTAAGAAGGCGGTGAGTGCAGTTCGTTTTAAGGCGTTTGAGGAATTTTATAAAGAGTTAGGGACAAAGTCGGGAGAATGAAAGATTTATAAGATTACAAGAGACAGGGAAAGGAAATCGAGGGATTTGGATCAAGTACGATGTATTAAAGATGAAGAAGGCAATGTTTTGGTTCCAAATAGTGATATTAAAGAATGGTGGGGGACCTATTTTTACAAATTATTTAATGACGAGGGAGGAGGGTCGAGTTATGAGCTAGAGGATTTAACAGGAGAAGTTGAACCAAATTTGGCATTTTACGTAGGATCCGTGTTAGTGAGGTTAAAGAGGCGCTTAAGAAAATTGAAAATGGTAAAGCTGTTGGACCTGATGGTATTCCTATTGAAGTTTGGAAGTGTTTAGGTGAAATGGGGGTGGTGTGGCTTGCTAAACTTTTTAATGTGATATTAAGTTCTAAGAAAATGTCAGATGAATGGAGGAAAAGTACTTTAGTTCCTATTTACAAAAATAAAGGGGATATTCAAAATTGTGTAAACTACAGGAGGATAAAGCTTATGAGTCACACTATGAAGTTGTGGGAAAAGATAATTGAACACATGTTGAGATTAGAGACTGATATTACTGAGAATCAGTGTGGTTTCATGCCAAGTAGGTCTACAATAGAGGCGATTTATTTATTAAGGGGGTTAATGGAAAGGTACCAGATTAAAAGAAGAGACTTGCATATGGTATTCATTGACTTAGAAAAAGCATATGATCGAGTGCCAAGAGAGGTGCTTTGGAAAGCTTTGGAAAAGAAAGGTGTACGTATGGCGTATATCAAGGCAATAAAAGATATGTATAAGGAGGTAACTGTTGGAAATCGTGCCCTAGGGGCCAATCATTGTCTTATGAACATTATTGATTTATGAATTTATTAATTGAGTTATCATATTATTTGCATGTTTACTATGATGACCATCCTTGGATAATTCATGATATTATCCTAAATATCCCTGGTCGATCATCTATGTGGGAGCACAGATGAAATAAGACCAGTATGACTTTGAAGATGTATAGAGATATAAATCAAAGTCATAAGCACATGTAAGAGTACAGGGTGTTGGACCGACCCGCTATGAGAGAACTGCATGGGTAACGTCATAAGCTTCTCTCATATACAAACCATGTCAATATGCCCTTTGACCTGAGATCATCATGGATTCCTACATGACAAAACGCTCAGCTTTGACCTAGTCAAAAGTCACTTTTGACCGAGTGATCATAAAGACTATGTTCGGGCTTAGTGGTTTTTCATGCGGAGGAATGTGAATGGTCAAGATGGAATTTGTCCCTCACATTCGTGGAGAGATATTACTGGGCCCCTCGATGAGTGAGTCTGAGAAATGTATTGCCATACTGTAATGGAAAGGTAGTTCCATTTCTATAGTCAGACTACTCAGGGATCGAGAAAGTAACGGTCGGGAATAGGAGGATGACATCATCCATGCCTCATCCATGACCAAAATATCGCGTGACAGAAGGGACATGATATGGTTATATAAAAGGTTACATCGTTTATCGATCCTCATATGATTTGGGTAGTCGTTATGTCTTGCTAGAGACCGCTTGCGACTTGTGAGCTAGTATAGCAAATGGCCCACTGCCAACTTCATATGGGCCTACAGGGTCGCACACAAAATAGCCCAACACGAGCTATGATGTCCAGATTCATTGAATCTAAGACATGTCCAGATTCAATGAATGATCCAGGTGAATGTATATATATTTATTTATATTTATATTCGTATATATATAAATTCGTATATATATATGAGATATATGAGATTTAATTTATAAGGATAAATTAAATCCCTATCACGTTTGAATTCGAAATTCAAATTGATAGGATATCTCATATAAGAGATATTTATAAGATTTAATTTATAAGGATAAATTAAATCTCTATCACGTTTGAATTCGAAATTCAAATTGATAGGATATCTCATATAAGAGATATTTATAAGATTTAATTTTAAGGATAAATTAAATCCCTATCATGTTTGAATTTGAAATTCAAATTGATAGGATATCTCAAATTTGTTTTATGAGAATAAATCAAATATAGTTCAGTCTCATCTTTATTTAAAGTTAAATAAATAGGTAATTAAATCTGTGGGACGGATTTAATATTATTTATTTAATTAGTTTCTTATAAAATTATACAATATATGATATTGTATTATTTTCGGAATTAATATAAGATTAACTCCTAAAAAATCCTTTTCGGTTAGGGAAAACGCAGAGCATCCTATATATCTAATATTAGGAGCTACGTTTTAGAACAGACACACACATAGAACACAGAAAGGCCGAAGGGGACTCTGCAAAAGGTTTGCAGATAAGAAACTGCCGAAATAGAGACGGAGAGGACGAACTCTTGAGAAAGCCCTGGAGGGACAAGAGACGCTAGCACATCGTTCGTGGTTGAAAAGCTGTTCGTGTGGATACCAGTAGAGGAAGCCGACCTGAGTCGTCGACTTCTTGTGATCAGAAAGGGAGCACGAGCCGCAGAGAGAAGCTGTGAACGTCGTGACCGAAAGCTGTGGAAGTCGCTGAGACACACTGAGGGTAATGCTTCTTCCCACTTGACTTAAACACATACGGTAGATCCTGGCAAGGAATGAAAATTTTTTAAGATAATTTCCGCTGTGTGTCTTTCAATTCCTTACAGTAACAACTACTGTAAGAATGTATGAGGGTGAAACAAAGGATTTTCCTATAACAATTGGTCTACATCAGGGATCAGCCTTGAATCCTTATTTATTTAATCTAGTAGTGGATGTTCTAACTAAGCCTATTCAAGAAGAAATCCCTAAGTGCATGCTTTTTGCGGACAATATAGTTCTTGTGGCGGAGTCAAGAGAAGAGATTAATTTTAAACTTGAGTTATGGAGAAGTACTTTAGAGTCGAAGGGTTTTCGTCTGAGTAGAAGTAAGACTGAATATATGCATTGTAAGTTTGATAAGAGACAAGTTAGAAGTAACTTGGAGGTCAGATTGGGAAATCAAGTTATTCCACAAATAGATAAGTTCAAATATTTGGGATAAATGATACAGAAGGACGGTGAAATTTTGGAGGATGTTAATCATATAATTCAGGCTGGGTGGTTTAAATGGAGAAAGGCTACTGGGGTTATATGTGATCGAAAAGTACCAGATAAAGTAAAAGGAAAGTTTTATCGCACTACTATAAGACCAGCAATGCTTTATGGAAGTGAATGCTGGGCTTTAAAAGGACAGCAAGAGTATAAAGTTGGGGTAGCTGAGATGAGGATGCTGAGATGGATGTGTGGGCATACAAGAAAACATAAGATTCGTAATGAACATATACGGGGAAGAGTTGGAGTGGCGCCTATTGAAGAGAAAATGGTAGAGAACTGTCTTAGGTGGTTTGGACACGTACAAAGAAGGCCAAGGGATGCGTCGGTGAAGAGGGTGGATCAAATAGTATGGACACCAGTTAAAAGGAGGAGATGAAGGCCAAAGAGAACGCTCAAAGAGGTTATTGAACGGGATCTCCTGGTCAATAACCTATCTAAGGATTTAGTTTTCGATAGAGCACAATGGCGTCGTATGATCCATGTAGCCGACCCCATTTAATGGGATAAGGCTTGTTGTTGCTACTTTATCTTTGTTAATTTTTGGGAGATTGATACAAAGTTGCAATCGCAAACTACTTAGACTTCAAAGCTTCTTTTTTTATATGCAATGAATTTTAAAACTTTAATTATTATCTTTTTGTTACCTTATTTTTAATAGATTATGAATATTATTTAACTCTTAAATACATATAAATATGATATTATTTTAGAAGTTCATAATTATAAATTTTTCCTACAATATGAGGAGGGCATTACGACTTGGGCTTATAAGCCCGCTATGCCTAACCCAAAATAGTTAGGGCTTTTATCAGGCAGGGCACCAGGAAGAAAACTACCCTGTGTAGCCCTACTTATGCACACCCCGAAGCTTCCTTGACTTTAAATAACTTTTTACCCCATCTTTATTATACCCCAAATTAGCATTCTCTCCTGCATATTTACTTGTTAAATTAAGAGGCTTTTTGCTTAATGCCAACATCTTCAGCAGCCTCTAAAGCATAGCATTGTGCTGCTGATAATCTCCTTTGTGATGCCAGCATATGAACGGTTTCTTGAGGCTCCGAAGGATGATTATGGTCCAAAAAAAATTTCAGTAATTCTACATCTTTCATGCCGTTTTCTAACTATTATTTTGACTTCACACCCCGTTCTTGTTTCCTGTCGATGCTTCTTAATATTAAAATATTTTATTTTGGTTTTCTCACTCTTCTTGTGACAAACAAATCTGTAATATGTGATAGGACCATCTTTCCTACTCTTAGTTTTTTTTTCTAACACCAAATCCAATTCTTCTACCATAGCCAACCCAATTTTCCCATGCCTCTTCAATATCATTAAATTCAAGACCAATTATGGGGGTCATATGTGTATCCATTACTCAAGGACGAGCTGAAAAAGAGTAAGCACTATAAAATCAACCATGAATATCCTAACCTAAGGAAAACGAAAAAACTGGAAATGATTAAATGAAATAAAACAAACAAAATAGACATTCAAAAATAACAATAAATATAGAACAATATATATCTAGAAGACACAAGGCCATGCATGATGAGAGGTTACTGTAGCGTATGCTAGTATCGAAGAATCATCTTTATTTATGTATTATGGGTGGAAAGAAGAAAATTGTTAAAGCACCTGCAGATTGACGGCACTGTTGCAGGGAAAGTTAGAATAGGATGGATTAAAATAAAAAATTGTTTCAGACATGTTTTTTTGGAGCTAGAGAACCTGTGGAGGGAATACAAATTAAACATCATACAAATGTATGATGTTTTTAATTTTATTTGTTTAAAATGCATCCAAACTACAGAGTTTTGATTAAATGGAGGGAGGCCACTCCCCGATTCTAAATTTCTAATCCCTACTTTCGTCGCTGGTCGCTGGTCGCTGCTTCCCTGAATAACAAATTCGGCTTCTAGTTGCAGAGATCGGCTCCGGCTCCTCCTCCTCCTCCCTTTCAGCTCGTAGCTCCTCCGCACTCGCAGTCATAGGTTCGTTTTCCTCCTCCTCCTCCTCCTCCTTCTTCCCCTTTTGCTTTAATCGATTCGAAGCTTAATCTGCTGATATATGTTTGGTCTTGCGCTATGATAATACATGCTGTATGGAAGTCCCTGTTAAGTTTTACGGGTCATCAATATGAGACAGCGCTTTTTTGATTTTGGAAGCTTGTTTGATGTTGGTATCATTGTGATTTTGAAAAATATTACGGGGAAGTCTTGTAAATCAGTGACAAGATGATAATAATTACTGAACGGGTAGAACAGGGGTTTCATCTGGTTTAATACATATGACTTCACTTTTGAACAACTTTTAGGACTTTTTGTTTCAGTTTCCCAACTTTTGAATATTATATTGTACATGATTTTGGTTGGCGATGTAGGCTTGCCAGTGAAAAATGATGGTTCGGTACTAGATGACAAAAGCGCTGTGTGTATTTTAGTTTATCATTGGAGAAAAATAACATGCAGAGTACAAATTTTATCTTGATCTGCTATATTTTATTGCTCTCCCTCTTCCCATCATTCTGCTTGAAACATGTTGAAGGAAAGGAGAAGACCAGTTTGAATATGAAAAAACCAAACTCTATTTTTGTTTTTCTTTTGATATGAATGGATGAAACGCAGATGCAAATGTCAGATTTTGTTATTAAGAGTCAAACCACCAATTTTCATCACCCAGTTGCCTGGTTTTCTCGTGGTGTATATGCAATAGAATATATAGCCAAATTTAATTTACCTTCAAGTAACATAACTGGGAAAAGGATAGACTGACCAAAGATACAAAATTTTCATTGTGAAACTAATATCATTTCTTATAGTTATTGTGGGCATATTCTAATATCTAGATTATTAATATTAAGATATTATAGTTAGAGATATCATTGTTATTATTAGAAACATATCAGATTTGATTTAGGTGTAGTTATTAGAGATTTGATTTAGTAGTTATTAGAGATTTGATTTTATTTTGGTGTATCTCATCTGATTCCCAAGAATTGTGTACATATTTGATGCATATGCCGAAGGAAAATACAATCGGACTATTCATATCCTAAAAAGCTTCTCATTTGAAGATAGATGCTCCATTGAAGTTATTTTGTGATAACAAGGCCGCCATAAACATGGCCTTGAACCCTATTTAACATAGCAGAACTAAACATATGAAAATAGATAGACACTTCATTCGTGAGAAAGTAGAAGATAGGATTATGTGCCTCACCTACATATCTACAAGGCTACAAATTACAGATATCCTCACCAAGGGACTACCGGAAGAAATAATTGGGCGACTTATAGGCAAGTTGGACATGGTCAATATTTATGATCCAACTTGAGGGGGAGTGTGGGAATATTCTAATATCTAGATTATTAATATTAGGATATTATAGTTAGAGATATCATTGTTATTATTATAAATATATCAGATTTGATTTAGGTGTAGTTATTAGATATTTGATTTTATCTTGGTGTATCTCATCTGATTCCCAAGAATTGTATATATATTTGATACATATGCCAAAGGAAAATACAATCAGACTATTCATATCCTAAAAAGCTTCATAGTTATTACTTGTTAAATTTTGTTATAATAATATACATTTGATTTCTTCTTTTCAAGGTCTTTGAACAGGAAGAAAAAATTGCATTGAAGATTTGGTACTTTGCGGCTGGTAGCTATATTTTTACTTGGTCTAAATTGTTGTACTTGTAATTACAATTGTTTTGTTTTATTTTGTGTTGTCTTTTTTATTTTGATTAAATTATTTTAGATAATTTGGATTGAGTTATTTTTTAATTTTGGATTTATTAAATTGCTAATAGGCCTTCAAACAAGTCGGAGTTTACAAGCCGAAGTTAACAGGCTTCAAGCTAAGTTAGGCATTTATACAGGCCAGGCTTAGGTAAAAAAAAAGGCTTGCTCAGGCCGACTTCACCCTTAATAGGCCTAGGTTGTTAAGGGTGAAGTTTGGCCTGACCTGTTTCTACCCCTAGGAGGAAGTAAGGGATGCCATTTGCAATGTCTTGTTTAGTTTTCATATGGATAAACTGAGTTTTGGGTGGTTAACTGTGTCTAGGGCTTCCAAAACAAAGATCCAAACAAGCACGGATAATCTTAATCTTAATCTTAAGTATTTTGTAAGTTTGAGTCACAAGCCAATGCCCTTGATTTCGCCTTGTAGGGGTTACAAAGTCCATACACTATAGTTACCGGAAATCGAAAAAGGAAGATCCGGAGAGGGAGCTTCTGTGTAGGGTGCAATGACAACTCGAATAGCACCCGGTGTGGGAGCAAACTTGCTAGGTCAACACTCTGCAGAGAGGAATCAAGATGCTACTGCTTATGTTGGAAATCTCGATCCCCAGGTTCTTGTATCTCCTTCCTCTCTTAGCCTCTTTGATTCTTTGGGTCTTATTTTGAATAGCTCCTATTTATCTAATCTTACTTTGGGTGTCTCTTTTGCTAAGGATGCTTAGTTGAGGTTTTATCAGTTTTGAACTTTATCCTTAAGCTACTGAGAAGTGAAATGTTATTTGACATTTTGAAGCTGATTGAGATGTCTAGAAACTGATTAATCTTTGCAATTGAATTATCTTTCTTGTCAGAAATTGACTTTCACTTTTTATTAAGAAAGCCCACGAAGTGAATAGCTAGGGTTTGTAACAATGATGTAAGAAGAGGACAAGGATTGATTTCTGGCTTAATGAATGTTGGAATTTACAATACAAGTTTTGCCCAATCCTAAGAGATATGCTTTTCTAATAGAAAACACACAATTGTAGAACTGACTTTTCAGACAAGATTCACGTGCTAATTTCTGAACTAGTACACTGATGTTCTACGCTTGTTATATTAGGGGAGAACCTTTACATACTAAGAACTTTTACCTGCTCATATGTCTTGGCCACTTTAAAGTCATTTGTTGATGACCCAATGCTAATGAACTATCGAGCAGTCCCCCTGTTGCATATGTCTTTGACCTCATATGGCTAAAACAATTTTGTGACTTATTTTTCTTTTTTCTGATAAGTTAGGCTTTGTATGTTCGTTCTTTTGTTATTTTGAAGCTTATATTATGTCTAGCTGCAATAAGTCAATCCCTAACTGAATTTCTTCTACCCTAATTAACAGGTATATGAGGAGTTATTATGGGAGCTGTTTGTTCAGGCAGGTCCAGTTGGTATGTTTGGTTTTCCTTTATATTTCTCAATCATTTTATTTAAATGTTGATATTCCTTACCCATTTTTATGAAACTAGAATATTATAATTGTATACAAACTTTTAAAAGTTTTATCATTTTTATGCTGTTTGATGTAGTCCATTTGTTATTGCTTCTAATATGATATTGTTGTCCTTTTGACTAATAATCTCCTTAGTTTTTGGGCTATTTTAGTTATTTTACGTATGGCTATAACATAGGTCTGTTGTTTTTATGAAGTAAATTATGTTATTTTGCTTACTCCTACCGTGGAAGTTTATGTCATGTACCTTCTGTAACTTTAAATTGGATTCTAATCTGTTGCAACCTAGCTGGTGTTCTAATGGCTATAAGATTGGTCTGCTGGCGTCCTTTTTTAACTTTTTGTAGAATATTTGTGATTCAATCTGTATTTTTTCTGGTAAGCCACTTAGTCAAGAATGATAAAGATAGGAAAAGAAGAGGAAGAATAGGGAAAGAAAGAGAGGTGAAAGGGAAGAGGAAAGAGAAAAGGAGAGGTCTATGGAAAAGAAGTAAAAGAATATTCAATGCAATCACATTCAGAGTTATTTCCTATCTCTCATCTGTGCTACCTACTACTATTTACAGGCTACTGTTCATAATCCTAACAATAGTAACTAACAGTAACGGTTAATAGTAACTATATTTTTTTATAACAATACCCCTTCCAAACAACCCTTGTCCTCAAGGGTTAGAAATATGAAATTCAGGGAATTGCAGTTGTAGCTTGTAAAGAGAAATCCAAGAAGCTTCCTCTTCAGGATAGCCCTTCTGTTGCACTAATACTTCAGTAATAATTCGCCTTTTCCGCCTCCCAACCCGATTGGCTAGTACCTTCTCAGGGTATTGAGAACTAGGAACAACAGGGTAATCAATAGGGGGTGTCTTTGTTTAACACAAGGATCTGGACACAACTTCAACAAAGACATATGAAATGTAGGATGAATCCTAGACTCAGGTGGTAGCTCAAACTTGTAAGCCATTGGTCCTATCTTCTCTATTACTTTGTAAGGACCATAAAACCGAGGAGCCAGCTTTTGAGTACTCCTAGTTGTTCCAGAAACCTGTCGATAGGGTTGGAACTTAAGAAAAACCCATTGACCTATTCGAAATTCACGATCAGACCTTCTAGCATCTGCCCTCTGCTTCATTGCATTGACAGATTTATGTAAATGGTGTTTTAATACAGCTAGTATTCTCTCCCTTGCGATGAAACTCCTATCCACAGCTTCAATGACAGCAGGTCTAGGAATATAGGGAGAATAAACTAGAGGGTTTTTGGCCATATAGTAGCTCATATGGGGTTGCCTTAGTAGAAGTGTGAAATGTAGTATTATACCACCATTCAGCCAAAGGCATCCACTGATTCCATTCCTTAGGATTTTCCCAACACATACACCTTAAATAGGACTTCAAGCAACGGTTCAAAACTTCAGTTTGTCCATCACTTTAAGGATGATAAGTTGAAGACAACCTTTGCTCAATTTTTATAACCCTGAGGAACTCCTTCCATAAATTACTGATGAAGATCGGATCTCGATCACTGATAATCTCCACTGGCACTCCTTGAAGTTTATATACTTGGTCAAGAAAAACTTGAGCAAGCGAAGAAGTTTTAAATGGGTGGGATAAACTGATAAAATATCAATACTTACTCATTCGGTCAACTATAACCCAAATTACCTCCTTTCCATTAGACCTAGGAAGCCCTTCTATAAAATCCATTGATATGCTCTCCCAAACTTTGCTTGAAAATGGCAATGGCTGTAGTAAACCTAGAGAAGTTACTGTTTCATATTTACACCTAGCACAAGTATCACAGCCTTTTACATACTCTTCAACTTCCTTGTGAAGATTCCTCCACCAAAACAAACTGCGAACCTTTTGATAAGTAGCATTTATTCCTGAGTGACCCCCTTGAGCACTAGAATGAAGCCATTGAAGAATTTTCTGCTTAGTTCCAGCAGCATCCCCCACTACTATCTTGTTGTCTCTTTGCAAAACAGTTCCATCCCACGAAAATCTTTCTAAGAGACCACCCACTTGCTACTTAACATCCAATAGAATCACTGCTACTGCCGGATCAGCCTCCCAAGACTCTTTTGTTAAGTCCAAAAGTTCTGGGGAAGTAGTGTCAAAAGCCATCTGAAAAATCTGAGGTCCATGTAATCTGGAAAGGGCATCAGCTGCAGAATTATCATTGCCTTTCTTGTATTGAATCTCATAATCATACCCTATGAGCTTAGCTATCCAATACATTTGAAATGGCGTTTTAAGCTTCTGTCCTAGCAGAAACTTGAGGCTTTGCTGGTCCGTACTTATAATTCCAAATACTGATGCCAATTCTCTACTGCCAAAACTACTGTTAACAGTTCCTTCTCATATATTGAAAGTTTAACGTGTTGTGGAGCTAATGCTTTGCTGAAAAAAGCAAGTGGCTGCTCCTCCTTCATAAGGATAGCCCCTACCCCTGCTCCACAAGCGTCAGCCTCAACCTCAACCACAAACACCTTGGAAAAATCAGGTAAGGCTAAGACCTGATCTGAAACTAGTGTGTCTTTCAATCTTTGAAAAGCTATATTGGGTTGTTCAGACTAAAGGAAGCTGTTTTTACGTGTGAGCAAGGTCAATAGCCTAGCAATCTCCCCAAACCCTTTGATGAAGCTTCTATAGTAACCAGCTAGACCCAAAAATCCCCCAATTGCTTCACATTGTTGGTTCTGTCCATTCCAAGACAGCCTGGATTTTCTTGGGATCGGTGGACACCTTCCCTGCTAATATAATATGACCCAAATACTTGACATTCTAAGAAGCAAACGTACACTTACTCCTTTTGACAAAGTAGTGATGATTACGCAGAATTCTTAACAACCTCCAAGTGAGTTACATGCTCTATCATTGAAGAGCTATATATGAGAATATCATAAAAATAACTAATACAAATTGATGAAGGAAGGGTCTAAAGATGTTATTCATGGCTCCTTGAAATGTAGCTGGAGCATTTGTCAGGCCAAAAGGCATGACCAGCCATTCATAATGACCTGAATGAGTCTTGAATGCAATCTTGTGACAATCTGTAGGAACCATTCTGATTTGATGATAACCAGCCCTCAAGTCTAGTTTAGTAAACCATTTGGCTGACTGTAATTCATCCAGCAAATCTTCAACCAAGGGAATTGGGTACTGATTCTTAACTATATGCTTGTTCAATTCTCGATAATCAATACATATTTTTCTAAGACCTATCCTTCTTCTTTACCAGAAAATGGGAGCAGAGAAAGGTGAGGAGCTTTCTTGAAGTAACCCATTCTGTAAAAGACCCTTGATCTGTTGGTTAATCACATCTTTTTGCATAGCAGGATAGCGATAAGGCTTAAAATTTATTGGATTTGTTCCTTCTTGGAGAACGATAGGGTGCTTGTGACTAGGCCTTAATGGCGGCAAACACTGGTGTTCCTCAAATACATCCCTAAACTTAGTCAAAACTCCCTGTACCTCTTCTGGAATAACCCCCATTTTAGAATGAATTGTAAGACACTGGACTTCAGTGTCCTCCTGGGATCGTAGGAGCTGTACTAGAAACCTTTGTTGATCTTTACCACGATGAAGACTTAACCTAGAAGTAGGAACTGCCTCCATGGTCGTAGGCCCCACTGCTTGCAATTTACCTAGACCCCCTTTGTACCAAAAATGCATAATCATCTTGTCATATTCCCAGTAGACATTTTTAAGGGACTTAAACCATTCAAGCCCCAAGACCATGTCATATGTGTGTAAATCAATAACTCTAAACGCAGATTCAAATTCCAACCCTTGCATTTGCCATCTGAAGTTCTTCCAAATACCATGAACCTGCAAACTGCACCCCTCAGCGATATGTATAGAGGAGCACTTAGTCCTCTGTTCTTGCTCGCCCAATCTTCTCAAATTGAAGTCGAGAAAATTATGCGTGCTACCCATATCTATTAAAGCATAGATGCTTCGTTTCCCCACATTCCCAGCTACTTTCATGGTCTCGGGAGTCTCTCCACCCTGAATGGCATGCAGAGAGATTAACGAAGTTGATTCTCCACCATCTTCACAGTCAAGCCCCGTATCTCCACCGTCAGTATTGCCTTCATCAAAAGTTATAAAATGCAATTGCATCTTTTGCCTCTGAAGACAGCGATGATCACATGAGAATGGCTCATGACAATAGAAACAGAGATTCTTTACATGATGCTCGGCCTCCTCTTCCGCTGTCAACATCTTAAGAGGACACACATATCTTGCTATGTTTTGGGCTATTGGCACCGAATCCTTGACCACCATCAGCGTCGTGTTGCTGCGTTGGTTGGTGCTACTATTCAGGAGGACATTCTTGTAAGAATTCCCTGACGTCGATGCCTTCCCCGCTCTATCGCAGCTACTCTTGCTCGTGCAATGGCTTATCGCAATTTCTTGGACCCGTGCCAACTGCCAAGCCTTCACCAACGTCTGGGGGTCAAACATATACTGAATCAGCAATCTCTTCCTTTAGTGCCGTAACATACACATCGACCAGGTATACTTCCGACAAGTCCAATCGTGCCGATATCATATTGAACTTAACGTTAAATTCTGCCAACGTTCCAGTTTGTCGCAAATAGGTTAGCTTCGACACTGGCTTCTCATATGATGGCCCGAACGTCAGTTTTAGGAGTTCAGCATATTCGTCCCACGTCGGTCGATTATTTCCCCACCGACGTTCAATTGCCAATTGCCATTCAAAGAAGATTTACGGCTGCCGTATCCATGCGTATCTCTTTTGGGGTGTTTTCAAGTCAGAAGTACCTCTCGCACTTCACTATCCATGAATGGATGTTCTTGCCATCATATCTTGGTAAATCCATCCTTGGCAGGTGAGGTTGTCTATGACAATCGGAATTGTCATGGTTGCGCTGGTTACCATTTCTGTTAGTCATGCCATGGCCAAGATTGTGCACTTCTTGCGCAGTGAGCTATAATTCATGACGAAATGCTCAACCCACATTCTGAAGCTCATCACGGAAGCCTAACACTGTTTCTTGAAGTTCATCCAACGCCTGGAGCTGTTGCTCCACACTGTGCATTCGGGCATCCATCTGTCGTCTCGTCTCAACCATCCACAGCGTCCGAGGAGGGCGTGGCTCTGGTACCACTTGGTAAGCCGCTTAGTCAAGAATGATAAAGATAGGAAAAGAAGAGGAAGAATAGGGAAAGAAAGAGTAGTAACAGAAGGAAAATTGGGAAAGGTGAAAGGGAAGAGGAAAGAGAAAAGGAGAGGTCTACGGAAAAGAAGTAAAAGAATAGTCAATGCAATCATATTCAGAGTTATTTCCTATCTCCCATCTGTGCTACCTATTACTATTTATAGGCTACTGTTCATAATATCCTAACAATAGTAACTAACAGTAATGGTTAATAGTAACTATACTGTTTTATAACATTATCCCCTTTGTTTCAGTTAATGTCTATGTTCCCAAAGACAGAGTGACTAACCAACATCAAGGTTATGGTTTTGTTGAATTCCGGAGTGAAGAAGATGCTGATTATGTGAGTATTCTCAAGTGCTATAGTCTTGTCTTTGCTTGTTCAATGTGCAAGTTGCAAGCACTCTAATGCTACTTACTGCTTTTTAATGTTTGGATATTTGTCATTATATTCTTCCTACTTCACATTATTACAGGCCATCAAGGTTCTTAATATGATTAAACTTTATGGAAAACCAATACGTGTAAATAAGGTATTAAGCTCTCTTCCCCTATGTGCTTTGTGCTGCATTTGAATCAGTTAGCGTCATTCATCAATTTGCTTATCCTGTGTTTTTGTAATCTGTTTCTGAAATGTATTTGTCAGTGAATTTAAGAAAATTTGGTTAAACTGGTGTTTTTTCTTGGGTAAACTGGTGTTTGCATAAATTTAGTTGTGTTCAATGTTGTTAAAGGAAAAAGGGGCAAGGTGCTAGAAAGGCGTGCGCCCAAGTGAAGCAAGGCGCTACAATGTGTAAATACATAATGTATAGACAAAAAATCGTAGATAAATGAAAATTTACTTAACCTTCATAGTAAATACTCTGAATAATTGTGTCATATGGAGAAAACATAAATAAATGTAGCAGTTATCTAATTCATAAGCTATTGCAAAACAATATTTTAAAATTTTATAATTTAAATTTCCATATACTATACCATTTTTTATAAAAATAGTTCAACTTTAAATGGGTTCTCTATTATCAAAAGAGAAGTAGAAACATTCGTCTTGTTCAATTTCAGTCAACATACCTACATGACCTAGACACTCATGTTTACCGGAGCTTAGAGGCACATCGATACGTGGACGTTAGCTTCATTGGCCTAATCCACACCACAAAACATTGACATAAGCTTCATTGACCAAATCCACACCACAAAACATTGTCAATGTCGACCTCCAAAGCTAGAAAAGCTCTGTTTTCCAAACCAGAGAAGCTTTGGAAATTTCCCTTCTTCATGTGAAACTCAAACCAGGTGCCGAAAGGCACTTGACTTTTGATCAAGCAAGGCCGCACAAGGTGCCCAAAGGTGAGCACCTGAGTGAACCCATCGCCTCGCTTCACAAGAGGCAATGAGGGTGTTCTGCGCTTTGCCCTTAGCGCCTTAGGAACAAAGGCGAGTGCCTTTAACAACACTTGCCATGTGCCAATGTAGGAGTCATGTTGTGTTTGTATCAGTGCCAACATCCTTGTTGCGTAAGAATATTTGTTCAACATTTTTTTGTTCTAGGCTTCCCAAGACAAAAAGAGCTTGGATGTGGGCGCAAACCTTTTCATTGGAAACCTTGATCCCGTAAGTCACAGTTTTTTTAGGTGTTTAACAATTCCTGACATAATGAACTTTCATATCTAACCTTCCAATGGGTTCTGTTGTTGCAGGATGTGGATGAGAAACTCTTGTATGATACATTCAGTGCCTTTGGAGTAATTGTTACAAATCCCAAGGTTATTCTCTTTATTGTGTTTTTTATTGCACGCTTGTGCCAATTTAGAAAGTATATCTTTACTTCCCTTGCTTCTACCTTTTTCAATATTTCTTCATTGTAGCACTAACGTTTGTTGTTTGGAAAATTTTGTGGTGTTGGGGTTGATATTAACCATCTATCCACTTTCTTCTTCTTCACTATCTTTTATTGTCTTTTAAATATGCTACCCTATGATGTCTGGATATTGTTGTGGATATGGGATACAACAACCTCCGTAGTGTTGCGTGCAATATGAAGTATTTTATTACTTTTGATGAGTCCCAAACACATATTTGACATGGTTCCAGCACCATTTATGAAGTATTAATGCTTCAGAGTGCTGACCCAGGGTATCCTCATATGGGTCAGTTGATTGCTCAACGAACTCTTACTGGCTTTTTGATATGTAGAATTCAATGGAGTAGAATAGAAAATATAATGAAAAATGTAATTTTGTAGATAAAAAGTATCTTCTGTACTTGTGAACAAAAATAATTAAAAAATAGCGATTGTTTAGCAATGATAATAGATCTTGCATATTTTGTGCAATAAAAACGATTCCTGTTACCGTGCACTTCACAAATGGGGCCATTTGTGTTGAGTGAGATTTAGGGGTAAGAGCTTTATCAGACAGGCATGGCTTTTAGTCTGTTGGAGTTGACTGAACGTTCTTTTGGAAATTTTTAACTTTCCATTGTAGTTGACATGTATTTATTTAAAATTTGTTACGGTTTCAAATTTTTCAATTTGATGCATGGTATACCGTGCACGTCATTTGTCTGTGTTAGAGAGATAGTTTACAAGAAATGGCATATGATGTGATGATATCTAGGATTCTTGTTGCAGATCATGAGAGATCCCGAAACAGGAAATTCTCGTGGATTTGGCTTCATTAGCTATGATTCATTTGAGACATCTGATTCAGCTATTGAGGTATGCCGTTGTTGATTGATGAAATACTTCTATATATTGATCTCTGGTTTGACAATCGTTTAAAGGAATAAAATGTGCATTGAACCACTCCTTTCATAAATTTTGGTACAGTTTCAGCTGTATTTTGCTGTGGTTGGCAACAGTCCACTATTTATTTCATAAGCTGCTTGTAATTCGTTTTGGGATGTTTGCTATCACATTGCAAGGCTGCTTGTAATTTGTTTTGGTATGTTTGCTATCACATTGCAAGTTACAAAATGTTGAACACTGTTGACTATGGAATATCGGATGGCAAAACTTGTATACTTTACCTTATATATTGTAGTTAAGGTTTTTCAGTCAAAATTAGTCACTTGGACAGATAAAAAAAAAATCATCTTAGTCATTAACATGTCATTAGCTGTGTTGGCTTACCTTTTAGAGGTTAAAAAAGGAAAAAAAATGTAAAAGTTCTAGTTGCTTGCCCTAATCATCATAGTCGAGTATAGAGTTGCATTCTCTGTCAGATTTGTTGAAGAAGAAAAGGGAGTGGATTTTGAGAGGTTAGGATTCTTAGAAATTTTTTTAACGGTGATCTAACACCAGTAGTGATATGTTAATAATTAAGATAATGTGTTAAGAAAAAGTACATATGTCAAATTTTGATTGGGGAATATTACCCATTAGCATATATGTTTTCTCGTATTGTATGCTTACCTACATTACTAATTGCTAATTATAGATCTAGATAGGAAAAAATACTTATGATTTATTGTTATTCAGAAGGGATATATATATACACAATAGAGAATTCTAGATAACCCTATATAATAATAAAATAATATCATATCTTATCCTATATATAAATTATAGGATATTTATAGTTTCCTAATATTTCTATACCCTCTCAAGTTAGAGCATAGATGTTAATCATGTCTAACTTGTTACAAAGATATTCAACTCGAATCCCATTAAGAGTTTTGGTGAGGAGATCACTTAGTTGATCATTGGATCTTACATACCCTGTAGAGATGAAGTTTTCCTTGAGCTTGTCTCGAATAAAACTGGAACATGCTCAGGGTGAGTAGTGGTTTCTGCAGGATCTGATGAGGAAGTAGACAATGGCGGGGCAGAATCTGGCGTAATAGCAGTAATGGTCTCCTTCAAACGTCTGGAATATATCCGAGATAAAGGTGATTGACCAAGGGCAGGTACAGGTGCCGGAGGTGGTGATGGTAAGTGAATGACATAGTATACCAGAATAATATCCTCCTCCATAGTTAGAGAAGGAGGAGCTGAAGTGTTAAAAGCAAAATATGCAATAGATTCTTGAAAAGTGACATGTAGACAACAAATAACGATTAAGAGTAGGAGAAAAACATCGATAACCCTTCCAAACACGAGTAGCTGAGAAAGACGCACTTTAGGGATTTAGGATATAATTTGAAGATAGAAGGACGCACATCTCGAACAAAACACACATCCAACAAAGCACATTCAAAAATCTTATAATCAATGGGAAACAAAAGTTTGGAAGGAAAGAGAGTGTTTTAAGGAATGTGACCATCAAGATCGCATGCGGTTAATAAGAAAGCAAGAAGTGGAGACTACATCTACCCAAAAGGGTTTTAGAACCTGCATTTGAAATAAAAGGGCACGAGCTACTTCTAATAAGTGACGATTTTTTCTTTCGGCAACACCATTTTGAGCTGGTGTATCCACACAAGAAAATTGATGTAAAATTCTGTTTTGAAGCATAAAAGAGCAAAATGATTCCAAAAAATATTCTTTGGCATTATCACTGCCCAAGGTATGGATAAAATTATTGAATTGATTTTTAACTTTTGCAGTACAAGCACAAAAATGAGAGACAACTCAATGATTTTTCATTAAATATAACCAAATAGTGCGGGAATAATCATCAACAAAGGTAACAAAGTACTTGAAGCCAGCTTTGGACTCAACTGGACACGGATCTCGAACGTCAGAGCGCACTAATTCAAAAGGAGACGAAGATCGTTTATTAACTCGAGATACTAAAGGAAGATGATGATGTTTAGCAAACTGATGACTCAATCTAAGCATGACAAATGTTGAAACTGAGGATAAACCTTTTTTAGAGATGATAAAGATAAATGACTTAAACAACAATGTACTTCAAAAGGAGTGAACACGAGAGTAGCCGAGAAAGACATACTTTAGGGACTTAGGATCTAATTTAGAGATAGAAGGACGCATATCTCGAACAAAACACATCCAAAAATCTTAGGATCAATGGAAAACAAAAGTTTGGAAGGAAAGATAGTAGTGTAAGGAATATGACCATCCAGAATAGAGGAGGGCGTACAACTAATGAGAAAGCAAGCAATGGAGGCTGCATTTGCCCACAAGGGTTTTGGAACTTGCATTCGAAATAAAAAGGCATGGGTTACTTCTAATAAGTGACGATTTTTTCTTTCGGCAACGTTTTTCTGAGATGGTGTATCTGCACAAGAAGATTGATGTAAAATTCCGTTTTAAAGCATAAAAGAGCAAAATGATTCAGAAAAATATTCTTTAGTATTATCAGTGCCCAAGGTATGAATAGAGAGGTATTGAATTGATTTTTAACTTACGCAGTAAAAGCACAAAAATGAGAGAACAACTCAGAACGATTTTTCATTAAATATAACCAAGTAGTGCGGGAATAATCATCAACAAAGGTAACAAAGTACTTGAAACCAGTTTTGGACTCAACTGGACACGGACCCAAATACCAGAGTGCACTAACTCAAAAGGTGGCGAAGCTCGTTTATTAACTCAAGATACTGAAGGAAGACGATGATGTTTAGCAAACTGACATGACTGAATCTAAGGACAACAAATGCTGAAACTGAGGATAAACCTTTTTCAGAGATAATAAAGATAAATGAACTAAACGACAATGTACTTCAAAAGGAGTGAACACAAGAGTAGCTGAGAAAGACACACTTTAGGGAATTAGGATCTAATTTAGAGATAGAAGGACACACATCTCGAACAAAACACATCCAAAAGTCTTAGGATCAATGGAAAATAAAAGTTTAGAATGAAAGAGTAGTGTAAGGAATGTGACAATCCATAATAGAGGAGAGCATATGATTAATGAGAAAGCAAGCAGTGGATACTGCATCTGCCCAAAAAGGTTTTGGAACTTGCATTTGAAATAAAAGGGCACGGGCTATTTCTAATAAGTGACAATTTTTTCTTTCAGCAACACCATTCTGAGATGGTGTGTATACACAAGAAGATTGATGTAAAATTTTGTTTTGAACCATAAAAGAGCAAAATGTTTCAGAAAAATATTCTTTGGCATTATCACTGCGCAAGGTATGGATAGAAGTATTGAATTGTTTTTTAACTTCTGCTGTAAATGCATAAAAATGAGAGAACACTCAGAACGATTTTTCATTAAATATAACCAAGTAGTACGGGAATAATCATCAATAAAGGTAACAAAGTACTTGAAACCAGCTTTGGATTCAACTGGACATGGACCCTAAACATCAGAGTACACTAACACAAAAGGAGACGAAGCTTGTTTATTAACTCGAGATACTAAAGAAAAACGATGATGTGCGGCAAACTGATGACTCACAATCTTTTGATGACAAATGTTGAAACTGAGGATAGGCTTTTTTAGAGATGATAAAGATAAATGACCTAAACGACAATGTACTTGAAAAGGAGTGAACACGAGAGTAGTCGAGAAAGACACACTTTAGGGACTTAGGATCTAATTTAGAGATAGAATGATGCACATCTCGAACAGAACACGCATCCAAAATCTTAGGATCAATGGAAAACTAAAGTTTGGAAGGAAAGAGTAGTGTAAGGAATGTGGCCATCCGGAACAGAGGAGGGCATTTAATTAATGGGAAAACAAATCATGAGATTGTATCTACCCAAAAGGGTTTTTAGAACCTGCATTTGAAATAAAAAGGCATGGGCTACTTCTAATAAGTGACGATTTTTTCTTTCGGCAACGTTATTCTGAGATGGTGTATCCACACAAGAAGATTGATGTAAAATTCCGTTTTGAAGCATAAAAGAGCAAAATGATTCAGAAAAATATTCTTTGGCATTATCACTGCGCAAGGTATGAATAGAAGTATTGAATTTATTTTTAACTTACGCAGTAAAAACACAAAAATGAGATAACAACTCAACGATTTTTCATTAAATATAACCAAGTAGTGCGGGAATAATCATCAACAAAGGTAACAAATTACTTGAAACCAGTTTTGGACTCAACTGGACACGGACCCCAAATACCAGAGTACACTAACTCAAAAGGTGACGAAGCTCGTTTATTAACTCAAGATACTGAAGGAAGATGATAATGTTTAGCAAACTGACATGACTCACAATCTAAGGACAAATGCTGAAACTGAGGATAAACCTTTTTTAGAGATGATAAAGATAAATGACAAACGACAATGTGCTTCAAAAGGAGTGACACTATCGGTACAAGCCACTACACGAGATCCCTGATCATCAAAGAAGTAACGACCGCAAGATTTGTAACCTCTACCAATAATCTTCTTCGTCAAAAGATCATATATCAAGCAATGGTCAGGAAAAAATGAGACCCAACAATTTAATTCGCGAGCAAGTTTACTAGGGGACAAAAGGTTAAATGTAAGGTTATGGCCATGGAGCACAGATTCTAAATGAATAGAAGAGGCAGGTTTAACAGTGCCAGAGTCATGAACATGGGATTGGGAACTGTCCGCAATAGTGATATTAGAAGGGTTGGCATAAGAAGTATAAGTAGAGAAGAGATAGCGGTTACCTATCATGTGGTTAGTAGCACCAGAGTCTATGATCCATTTGGAGAAACAAGAGACAAGGACAGTAGACTTTTTACCTGTTGCAATAGTAGAACTCACAGGTATCTTAGTGACTACTGGAATCATCTTAGAAATTACGGTAGTATTCGGCCTTAAAAAAAGAAGGATCAGTAACAAAAGCGAAAGAAGCTGGACAACGACTAAACAAAAGAACCAGATAACCCAATTATCGAAGCTTCATCGGGAGCTCTGTAAGAACCAATATTCAAACAAGTAGGAGACGACCACTCTAGGGGTCAAAACAGTGACCAAAATTGTCTGAAAATCAGAAACTCCAGATCTACAACGAAGGACCCAGTATGAGAAAGTCAAAATTAGGGCATGAAACTCTAGGACTGATGACGAGAAGAGGAGTCAATGCTGGAGGAACTGAAGTACCGTAGGTAACTTGCCGTAAAAGTAGCTCACGCGCAGCTCAGTTGATGGCAAAACTCCGGGGGTTGGCCGATCAGAACCCAGCACTTCTCCCTATCTAGCGCGTGTCATCGTCGGAGGCTAGGAATGAGAGGCCAAGGTCTGATGCTACAGTGATGACATAAAAAAATAGTATACATTAGGGTTTCTAACTTGCTCTTGTACCATATAGATCTAGAGGGAAAAATACTTGTAGTTTATTGATGTTCAGAAGAAATATATATACACAATAGAGAATCCTATATAACCATATATACTAATAAAATAATATCATATCTTATCATATATACAAATTATAAGATATTTATAATCTCTTAATATCTCTACACTAATATTATAATTGATTTTTCTACCTTAGGCAATGAATGGGCAATATCTTTGCAATCGTCAAATAACAGTGTCTTACGCATACAAGAAAGACACCAAAGGGGAAAGGCACGGCACTCCAGCAGGTGAGCCCTTTTCCTGCATAAATCTTTATCTTTTGTTGAATTATCTACTTATAGCTTTTGTGATGCAGAAAGAGTTCTGGCTGCAAGCAATCCAACTGCCCAGAAGAGCAGGCCTCACACATTGTTTGCCAGTGGACCTCCGACACTTCCCAATGTTCCGCAGGCTAATGGTGCCATCCCTGCTCCGGTGCCTCCACGTCCTTATGCTAATGGAGTTGCTCCCCCGGCTATTCCTGCCCTTCGACCACCACCTCCTCAAGCTGCACCATTTCCACCTATGCCAGTAGCCCCTCAATCAGCATGGCATCAGCAGCAACCAGGTCAAACAATGCCACCGCCTGTGATGCCTCCCCCTCCTGTCCAGCAGTTCAGGCCACCTCACTCAAGTATGGCACCCCCTCCACCTCCACAAGCAATGCCAGCTCCTCCAAGGCCTCTTCCACCACCAGCTGGAATGACAGGCCAACAACCTGTTTGGCGGCCACTGCCACCCCCTCCACCACAGCAACAGGGTATGCGGCCCCCTTCATTCCTTCAATCTTCCATGCCACCACCGCCTCCCTCAAGTTGAAGAGATTCCTTTAGGAACTCTCTCATTCCATTGGCTTGGAAGCCCCCCTTTAGATTTATTAATTGTAGGATGTTATGTTCCTTGACTACTACGGGAAAGAATTAGGTCACAATAGAAGACAGTTGATTTTTGGTTTATTCCATATAATATCCATGTTGTATTTCTCATGCTTGGGTTTCAAAGCTACTTAGTTTGTCGCTGAAAATTCTGATAGTGATAGCTCATTGGATTCTGGCATGTTTATGGGATAACAGAGAAAAGCTTCTAGCGAAATAAACTATCACATGTCAAGAAAAATATCTAATTATGATGCTATTTGAAAAGATATATCAAGACTGATAGAAAATGATTTATCTCTTTATAGTAGAGTATACAAAAATTGAATTGGACCTGCTGGTACAGTCCGAAACTGGGGAAACTGGGATGGCATCAGCGGCAACTTAGTCAAATCGACATAAACTAGTTGAAATGGTTGAGAACTAACAAACCGATTATGAACTAGTCAGAATGGTAAAAAGGACTTCTATGTTGGTTAAGAATTGTTTTGTTATATCGGAAGGGCTTTTATTCCTTTTTCTTTCTGAGGGGGAATTTTCTTGTTCATGTGTGAAGAGAAAGGCATTGAAGGAGTGCCATCCTCTTTCTGATCTGATTTTAGATCGATTTAGTTACGTTTTAACCACTGCATGCCACTTTTCTTTTATTACTGCCTGTATGAAAACATGCAGCACGCCATTGATAACTACTATTTTAAATTGTATTAACAATAAATATAGTGACAAATATTTGAGGCCGAATAAATTTTAAAAAATTTAAATAGGCTTTTTAAAATTAATTGGGCTTTACTAGAAAAACTATTGGGCTTGACCTACAGAGAGTCACCTCTCAAATGTAGTCATTGTAGTTGCAATTTGCCATCAATAGGAGTTAGTCCGAGTGATAAGCGATTTAGTATCGCTTAAGTGAGGTCTTGAATTTGAGCTTTGGTGTATGTAAAAAATCTCCATTAGGAGACTCATCCACCAAAGACAAGTATACGACGCAGGTCGGATCTGGATATAGTTGGAGTAAAGTTTCTGTAAATCGGGTACACAAAAAAAGTTACAACTTGCAAGATTAAATGTATCATGGGAGAAATACATATATCTAGTAATCGATAGTACATTGAATATGATTATCTCCAATAAAATAATATATATATTTAACAAAAATAATCTCTAATGTATATTAAACTAAATGCACTATTTTAAATTTTATATCCAAAAGATTTTTTTAAGTTAAGAATTTCTTTCAGATGGTTTTAATTATTAGAATATGTAATTTTTGGTGGCTTGTCATATGCTTAGCCCGTGGACCGTAGCTTGTCATTTTCAATAGTCTTCACCTCATAGTGATAACTATCACATCACAATTTCTTAATTCTCAAGTTAATTTTAAGAACAATCATTACAAACAAAAGTTTTTATATATTTTTTTTAATTTTTAAATACGTTTTTTAAAACAATTATCTAAACAAATTTTTTAATTTTTTTCTAATATTTATTTTTAAAAACTGTTTTATAAAACTATTTTGAGAACAAAACACATAGAATAGGCCTAGACCTTTTGTTTTCCTATCTTCATTTTGTACTTTCCAACAATCGTTTTTTGTTTTGTCACTTGTGGCTCGGCTATATCACGAACAAACAACTTTATACAATATGGCCCGTACACTGTCCATTGAATTTGGTGACAAAAAGAGCACTAATTTGGTTGCTATTCAGTACCCAATCTTCTTTTATATTATGTACTGAATAGTATGCATACAGTTTTAGGGCCCCTAGATTCCCTGTTAGGGCACCAGGAAGGACCATGTTCTACCACTGCTTGGACCAATTGCCTGACTCCCATTATGTTTAAGTTGTCCAAGGGACATGATCCCAAGCTTTTGAAATGGAAATTTGGTCTGTGTGAGAAGAAAGAAGGATGCCTAGTTAGCCCTAGTATGTAAGTTCAACTGTAAAATAATAATATATATAATTATTTATAGTATATTTAATCTTTAGTAAGTACTATCTTGTTATAATTCTAATCACAGTATTTGTATAGACATAATAATTTTTGGGGTCTAGATTTACACTTGAGGGTAACAGATAATTTATTTTATCCGATATTAGTATCATATAAATATAAATGAGATTTTAACTCTTTAAATTATATGTGAGCCTAATTATTTTTAAAAAATTGTACTAAAAAAAGGATGCCTAGTTGCACATCTAGTAGTAAATGGGTGTCATGGAAGCGTCGTCAAAAAATCAAATTTTATATATAAAAAGATTTGACGAGACTAAATTATCATTTAGTCTAATTTTTTTTTAATAAAACCACTTTATCATCTCTTTTTCTTATGGAAATTGATGAGATGGGACAGACGCGTTACATATGCATGCATCTTTAACAATATGTTTCTTGAAGAATTCATCCTTTTAACACACTTTTACTGATAATCACGGACATCCCGTAAACAAGTTATTTTTTGGAGCTTAATTTCAATGAATTAAGCAAAATAAAAAATGAATCTAGCTAGCTAGGTACAATTTTGATTGTTTCAGAAATAATTTCATTTCTTTTATTCGTATGTATTTTAAAGTGTTTCAGAAACACGATGATAACAATGGAGGATGTTGATCGGTCCCAAAATACAATACCATTAGGTCAGTTTCTTCAGTTCTTTCCCCAGATACCCTATTTTTTTTTTCTTTTTTTGCATTCACTTGTTTTCAGATATTCTTCATTAATATATTTTTCTTTGCTATTCCATATGCTAGTGTTTCTGTTGGTACGGGGGAATGGAGAGGAGGGGAAGGGGAATTTTTTTTTAATAAATTTGGTTTAACAAAATTTAGAGAAATGAGGTTAAAAACTTATAATTAATTTTATTTAGTCTTTTATCTTATATTTTATTTTTATTAAAATTGTATAACCCTTTTACTCACTTATTAGAAGAGGTAAAAATATTTTACACTCTAAATCTTAAAAGGATAGGGATACCCTTGACTAAATAAAAAAAAAATTATAACCCCACCTATCTATTTATTTTAAATTGAATTCATTAATTTTTTTTTCTCACGAGTACTTACAAATTATTCTTTACTTTTTCTCTAACCAAAATATTCTTTTTAGGTAAATCTAGGGTATCCATCATTGAAAACAATAACTAATTTTCTCACACCGTAGACTTTTTAAAGGGACTTTAGTACTGACCATAAAACCCTATCTATACACACTACCAGGGATAAAGATATAAGTACTTACAAATTTATCTGGGGAAAATTGAATTGAAGTACCATACAAAGAATCTAATTGTAGAGAAGTCCCAAGAAATCATCAAATGACTATGAAGTCCCACGGGATCTAGGATTAAATTTTTTGAATTGTGAAATGATGGAATTGCCCCTAGGAAAAAATGTATCAGTTGATATTCTTTCATCTGAGGTTACAGTTTCTATTGTTTGAGTTGTTATTTTTTCCTAATAGAGTTGTTATTCCTATTGGTTGAGTTGTTTCTTTTCAGGGACAATTTGAAAAAAATTAATCCCAAGTCCTGTGGGACTTTACAGTCATTTGATGAATTCATGAGATTTTTCTATAATTAAGTTCTTTGCAGGTGACTTATTTACAGTCTATAATTTTCCCATTTATCTTCTTCTACTTCTTATTTTTGGGAAATTGAGGGCCTAACCCCAAAAGTTAGTTTATTTAATATTTACTAATTATCTATTTAATAATTATAATAAAATTGAAAAAATTAAAATAAGTTTTACTTGAAAAAAATTAACAACTTGAATCGAGAGTATAATTTAATTTTAAAAATTAGCAATTAAAAAATAACACTTTAATAATTTAAAAAATAAATTACATGTTTTATGATAGCTATTTTGGTAGCACCAACTAAAACTACGCATATGTAACCTCAACCAACAGTACCAAGTGTCACATGGAATAAATAGCAACATTGATTCACATGAATGGACATTATGTAACCTTCGAGTTATGGAATAAGGTCCCTGAAATCCAATTTTGCCAAGAGGTTTGATGGGCTGCGTGAGTGGATATGAATAATTATTCTATAATTTTATTTATGGATAGTTTATTATATTAAAATATAAGTGGTGCTTGTAGTAATGGGTTTCTCAAAAATCCAAAGGTTGTTTGCTTGGGCCCAAAACCAAGTCTAACTGTTTTGTATGAAACAAAATGTGATACATAATCTCAATTTGGTTCTCTGCAAACTTTGGGTTTTGACTCTCTAAGAATGATTCCAGTTTAGGCTATTCGGGAGGTTTGGTTGCGGCTTAGAAAAGTGATCGGATTAAAGTAACTGTGCTTATTCAAAACGAGCAATTTTTTCACTTCTAGTGTTCAATTGCTAGTAGTCCTCCTTTTATGTTAACGGCAATATATGTTATTCCACATTCTAATTTAAGACATGAATTATGGAATGATCTACACATTTTATCTATTGCTATTACTATACCATAGGTTGTTTATGGGGATTTAATGATATCCTTCAAATTATAGATAGAATGGGAGGAGCTGCTTGTAATCATAGTAGAATAAATTAGTTATAGGATAGAGTGAGGGTTGTAGACTATCAGATATGGGATTCCAAGGACTAAAATTCACTTGGAAGGGACCACAGATTGCTGATTGTTCTCGTCTTTATGAAAGACTGGGTCAAGCCTTAGCTAATTCTTTTTTTTTTCTTGATATGCTATCTAATGGCTTCTTGAAGATACTGTCTCAAACTCAATTCTCTAATCATAATCATATTGTTTTACAATTTCAAAATTATTCTTTAGTTGGAAAACATAAACCATTTAGATTTCAGGCTAGGTGGTTAACCCATGAAAACTTTAGACAATTTATTGTTGATGTTTGGATGGAACATGAGGATTTTAATAAATCTTTGGATAAATTAGGCGAGGATCTTCTTTATTGGAACAAAACTATTTTTGGATTTGTTGAGAAAAAGAAAAAGAACTTGCTTGCTCGGTTAAATGGTATTCAAAGTTCTCCTGTTTATACTTATTTAGAATTTTTAAAATTTCTTGAAAATGATTTGCAATATGAATCAGATAATATTTTAAAATTAGAGGAGATTAAGTGGTTTCAAAAGGTAAGAATTGAATGGATAACTAAAGGTGATAGGAATACATTGTATTATCATCTGAAAACAAAAATGAGGAGGAGAAATAGAGTTCTATCTCTTAAGAATGATAATGGAAACTAGATAAAGGATGAATCTAACCTTATATCAATGACTATAGATTATTTTAAGAATCTATATAATGACTATGATAGTAATTCTTGTAAGATGCAAACTTTGACAAGTTTTCCTTTTGAGGTTAAAGCTTGTCTTGTTAATATGGATCAATTACCTACTGGTAAGGATATTAAAGAAGTTCTTTTTTCTATAGGGTCTTACAAGGCTTCAGGTATTGATGGTTTCTTCCCAATATCTTACCAAGCTAATTGGAGTACAATAGGTAATTTTTTTTATAAATTTGTGAAAAATGCTTTTAAGATAGGGTAATTTGAGGCTAATGCCAATAGGACATTGATTTCTCTTATATCGAAGAGAGATCACCTTGAGGTGTGTACGGTGCATTATAAATGCATTACTAAAGTGATTGTTAGTAGATTAAGAGAGGTGATGAATGATCTTATTTCTCCATTTCAATCTAGCTTCATAAAAGGTAGGCATATACAAGACAATATTATAATTGTCCAAGAAATAATGCATATGATGAAGAAAGCTAGAGGTAAGATTGGTTTAATGACTTTAAAGATTGATTTAGAGAAAGCCTATGATCGTATTGGATGGGATTTTCTTCAATATGTTCTTATTGATGTTGGTTTTGATTCAAAATTTACTAATCTTATTATGAATCGTATTACATCTGTTTCTTATAATTTGTTGTGGAATAGATCTCAAACTGATTTTTTTTTTATCCTAAAAGAGGACTCCGTTAGGGAGATCCTATTTACCCTTGTTTGTTCTTTATATGGATAAATTATCCCATATAATTACTGATATAGTGAATGTAGGAGATTGGAAAACAATTTATATTACTAGAGGTGGTCTATACATTTCTTATCTTATATTTGCAAATGACCTTCTTTTGTTAGGAGTGGCAACTGGAAAACAAGCCAGGGGTATGATGAATTACTTAGATAAATTTTGCACAGCCTTAGGGGAAAAGATTAATAAGAGCAAATCTTTAATCTTTTTCTCACCCAAGGTGCATGACAATGTTATAAGAAGAATTAGTGGGATTACATTAATGTCTATTTCTATGGATATAGGAAAATAACAGGGGTTTCCAATCATCAGAGGGAGGAAACACAATGATACATTCCAGTACATTATAGATCAAGTTAAATCTAAGCTTGTGACATGGAAAGAGAGCACTCTTTCAATAGCTGGCAGGAACACCCTGGCCAAATTTGTCTGAGTTCTATACCTGTTTATCCTATGCAAGTTTCTAAAGTTCCAGTCTCTGTTTGCCAAGAAGTGGAGAGATTGCAAAGGAATTTTATATGGGAAAATAGTCACAGCTCACATGGGTTTTACCTTATTAGGTGGAATCAAATTGTTAGACCTAAATTATATGGTGGGCTAGGATTCAAGAAGTTATAATCGTTCAACTGGGCATATAGAGCAAAAATTGCTTGGAATCTAGTCAATAGAGACAAAGGCTTATGGGTAGATGTTCATATCCTAATGAGAAATGAGAACAATTTACTCAATGCAAGAAAAAAGGACTTTGCTCTATGGAAGTTCATATCCTAATAGAAACTAGTTAATTTCTTTATTGATAAGTGTCTATTTCCTAATAAAAGCTTAAAGGAGATATGTCTTCGACTGCTTACAAGTGAAGAAAAAAAATAGTAAAGTGGCTAATTGGGTGGATTCTAGGACTTAGAATTATCAAATATTTGCTAGTCTTATTCCAAGTAATGCATTTCAATGTTTAATAAGTATGATTCCATCTAAGGCGAAGGTGGGTAATGATTTAATGAGTTGGATGCTACAAATGATTGTGCTTTACTATTAAAAGTGTCTATTATCCTATTGACAATAAAGCTGAGAATAATTTTAGCTCGATATAGAAAGATATATGGAAGTGTAGGGGCACTGAGCATATTAGAGTCTTTAAATGGTTAGCATTTAATAATAAACTTCTTACTAATTATTGGAGAAGCAAGTGGTCGGCAACTAGTGCTTTATGTCAATATTGCAATAAACATACTAAAGATATTTTACATATTCTCTGGGATTGTTCATATGCTAGCCAAATTTGACAAAAATTAGTTCACCCTAGATTTTATTCTTCCTTTTTTAGATCCTCTTTAAGAGATTGGTTTGCTTTAAATCTTAGAAGGGAGTTAGGAGTAGATGGTACTTGCAATTTGAGTCTTATATGGGGTTTCAATCTAGAGTCTATGGAAGTGGTAGAATTAATTTACTTTTATTGCACCTTTATTTGGTTATTATGCAAACTTGGAAAGGATTTATGCATATCCAACAGATTTAGGTATCTAATGATGTAGTTGTATCAAATACAAAGGATTGTTAACCTCCTCCTTTGGAGCGGGCCAAGCTAAATATGGATGGAGCTTATATTGATTGCATGGCAAGGCAGGATGTAATGGGGTTATTTAGGATCATTCATGAAATTGGATTGTTGAATTTACCAATCAATTAGGTACATGCAACATGCTTGAAGTAGAATAGTGAGCTATTTATAAAGGATTAAAAATAGTTTGGGATCCAGGATTTAGGAAGATTATTCTTAAATCAGATGCCAATAATGTTGTCAATATGTTATGATAGCTAACTGGAGAGAGATGCAATTTATTGTCTTGAATATACAGAGCCTTCTTAAGTTATCTGGGAATTGAAAATTTAAAATATATAGAGATCAAAAAAACTTGTAGATGCCTATGCAAATGAAAGTTTGAGTACCACTGTAATTTTAGATTCTTGTAGTTTAGTTACTTGGGTTACTTTCGGTGTTTTAGCCGTCTCCTTTAACAAAAAAAAGCTCCTAATCACTATTCATTAATAGAGTATATGAAAGGCCAAGAGTTGAAGAGGGAGATAGACATCCACATACATTGAATATTCATAACACTTTCCCTTATATGTCTATTATATAAGAATGTGCCAAGTTAAAAAACTTCAACTAGGAAAAACTACGCGGGAAAAAACTAGCAAAAGAAAAAGAATATAATATTCATTGATACACTATCCAGTATTGCTTCATTAAAAATGTTGTTAGGAAAACCCAATAGGATAAAACCATAGACAAAGACAAGAAAAGTATAGCATATATCAACTCCCTCTTTTAGCATCATCAGTCAATGTCAACTCCCCCTTTTGGCAACATTAGCCGATATCTTTAATTTTGTGATGTTTGATATCATGAACATGCTTTTCAAATATTGTATTAGGAAGTAACTTGGTGAATATGGTGAACAAATATGCTAGATTTTCATTGGGATAGATTTGCTAGGTATATTTGATAAAACAACCCCATGTCCATAATATCCTTAAGGAAATGAAGAATGTGTTTAACTCCATTCTAATTTCTTCACATTGATGAATAACTATATCTTTCTAAGAAGTTAACAACAAACAATATATTAGTTTGTATGTGACTAGCTAGATATATAGGTGCTCCAACTGTAATAATATATGGTACTTCTAGATCAAGTATCTCCTCATCACCTTCTCAATGTCTAAAAGGATTTTTATCCACCTTCAACCATCCTACAATCATCGGAGCACAAATGGATGTGATTTATCCATAAAACTCTAAGAATTTTCTTGCACAAGTTTCTTGATATACAAAAATTCCATTTTTTAAAATATTCAACTTATATCCCATACAAAATTTTGTTTTTCCAAAACCCTTCATTTCAAATTATTTCTTTAAGCAATTCACATCTTTTATAAACTCTTCAGGAGCTGCACTAATATGTATGTCATCAACATAATAATAACTAGCAAATTCACTTTCAAATCTTCTCATAAAAATACATGGGCATATTAGATCATTTTTATTTCCTTCCCTTAAAAGATATTCATTGAGTTTGTTATACCACATACGTCCAAATTACTTCAATCCATATAGAAATTTATTTTAATCTAATTAAAAAGTGTTCTCAAGAACTTGAACTATACGCTTATGGAAACTTGAATCCTTCACGAACGTTTATATAAATGTCATTGTTAAATGAATAATATAAATAGGTTATAACAATGTCAACATATTAGACACAAATTGAGCCCTAGATTTTTGCCAAACTAATTAAATATAAAAAAATAGTTTATCCACCACTCGTAAATATGTTTCTACAAAATCAACCATACGTCTCTGTGTATTATTTCCATTTTGTTTCCATAAATATCCATTTGTATCCAACTATTTTTACATCTTTAGGTCTAAGAACTATTGGTCCAAAAACTTTTTACTTTTTCGGTGAATTCAATTATGCCTCAATTGCATCTTTCCATCTTTCCATTTTGGCCAATGCTTTACTTCTGTTTGTATCTCATAACATATTTGTATATAAGATCTTCATTTGATCACGTGACATTGTATCAAGATCGTTGTTGACAACTTTTCTTTCTTGATTTTGGTTCCTTTCTCTATTACATAACCTATTGAAATTCGTTATTGCTTTATAGTACTTGAGCCTCTTCTAGGGGTCTTATAGACAATTATGCCTTAGCCCCTTTTACAATTCTTGCCTCCTTAATATGATCATTTCGATTGTTTGCTCCTTTTATCTTTCTTTTGGAACTAATAATTCTCTCATGCTTTAGGCATATCTTATTTCATTTATATTGATTGGATCATTTTTAGCTAGAATATAAGTTAAGAATTCTCATTTACGTAGATAAGTAATTGCATCTGGTAGTGTTTTGCAATACTTTTATGAATGCAATGTTTGCTGAACTTCTGGTTCATATTATTATATTTGGGGATCTATATTTATTAATGATAATGCATTCCATATATTCTCTTTTTCAGCTACTCATTTTCTCCCCTTCATGATTGGACAATTTTGTTAAATGACAATAAACCCATTATACAGTATAAGCCTCGTAAATCCATTTATATTATTTAGAGACAAACAAGAAGAAAAAGGTTCTTACCCAATATTTATTCTAACTTTCATTGAACATCCATCTATGTGCATTGTGGTGGAATAATAAGAGTAGATATTACACATTCAAAATTCTAAGATGGAAAATAACTAGCTCCTGACCAAAAGTCTATTATAATGGGAGAGTTTATAATATCTTGTTGGCTTGATGCATTCAAGTGCGGCAATATGTAAAATCAATTATCCCAATACCAAAATGGGAATTTTATTCTCATAAGTTTGTTCTAGTTATTTATGGAGGCTTTGATAAATAACTTTGCTAGATAAGTTTGTTCATATGTTTTTACTAAGCATATGATCATTGAAAAACTTGAGGAACGATCATTAGCAATTTCAATGAAAATAATATTGGTCGCATGGTCTGGGACTTGTGCACTCAATAAAAGTTTGCAAACTTCAAATGGTTAATTGATAATAGACACTCATGTCACCATTTTATAGATGTGCATCCCATTTATAAAGTACTAATCTGGTCCACACGGTGTCTACAAGGGCCCCTATATATTTGATACGTTCCATATCTATACGAATCCAATTCCAATAATAACTAGTGAGGTTCTCCTTTTTAGTTCTTTTCGAGAACATGCAGCACTTAAAAATAGTGATGTTCTCATATGATATATGTTATTAATTGAATTGAAGACTTTATTTTCTGGATAATAAAACTATAATACATTATATAACTCTTTTAGAGCGTGTATCATAGCTCTTCTAAAGCCTTTATCAATATGAGATTTTTACTATATTAATGTTTCTCACCCATATATATGAAAAATATTATAGGTCTTCATAAATTAATTAATTGTGTAATTTTCCAGAACTAACGTGTAACATATTCACAAAATTCTCATCAGTATTTATGATTCAATAATGCTATTGCAAGTAACTAGAAATCCAAATATACATATAAGCATCAATTACTTTAAATAAAGATAATAAATTACACATAAATAACATTATCATGATCAATGTTAAGAATCATACCTAAATAAATTGCAATTGATATACTTAAATATGCATATAAAAACCATAACACAGTATTTCACCAGTAACTATTAAACATCATGTAGACTAGGCTTATAGATATTGATTGGATTGGATTACAATAATTGTTAGTATTTTAACTTTTTAGGAGTTTCTATCCGCACTTGTGGCCTTTTGGGTCCACAATAATTTTTCATTTCCTTTCAATAAATCTATAGTCATTTGCTTGAATGACATATAGCCATATAGTCATGGCATAACACTATTGCCTTTATTTATTAATTTGGGCATTAGCCATACATGATTATAAGACATTTTAAATTTGGAGAATTTCTATTACTTTTTTAATAACAAAAAATATCTTTCAAAGTTGAAATCTCTTTCATATCTCTCAATGTTTGAACCTTGAACTTTCAAGATTATAGTATTTACAATATATTATAACTTGTATTCACAATTTTTTTCATTTCAACGATCTAGAGAAAAATCATGATCATAATGACTATGCATGATGTAACACCTTCTTTTTTTCATACATTTTAGGTATCATTCGGTAGCATTTAGAATCACTTAAACAACTATTGAAGTTCATTTACTAAATCTGAAATTTCTAAGTTTGCAGTTATTGTTCATGTGATATTTCCATATTTGGCTACGAACTTTGAAAACTTATAACTATTTTTTTTTAAAAAATGAAGTGGTTTAAAATGATACACAAAGCTAACATAATGAAGTTTAAGTAAAAAATATATTTCAAACCAAATGCTCAGCCAATCTATACAGTATTGGTGTCAAAGATCACTGTTCATTTTATCAAACTTTCTACAAGCAGATTCTAGTCCTTAACTTTGAAAAATTCGTTCTCCTTGTACATATATCAAAATAAGGCATTATTGGGATCAAAATGAACCTTGACATATTAACAAGTGCTGATAAAATATTGTATATTTATTTAATCATTTACTATTTTTCTTAGGTAGATACAAATTACTGGCAAAAATTGAATATCATTCATTTATACATTACATAAGTAATAACATAACATAAATTACAATCAATCATGCTATCTACCCCTAACTCCTCTTCTCTAATCTTCATCTTCTAACATCTTTAAAGAACCTGCTGGTGTTGGGGTGACATGGAGGAGGTCAGATTTCTGGAAAAATCTCAGTAGCAAACTGTACCACAAATAATGTATGCAACTAAATGCTTAGTGTTAAACATGCTTGCTTACTATGATCATGCTTGCATAATGACATGCTTATATGCTTCATAATTATAACATATGACCCTAGCATAAAAAAAAAATAGAGCATCACTTAATCATACATGCTTCACATAATCTAGTCAAACCATCAGCACATTAACAACACTCAAGTATCAAGCATACATGTTTAGGTATAAGTTCACTACCTCTTTAGCTTTTTTTTCCTATCCTTTCTCTTTACCTCTTGCTTCCTACTTGTTGCTCTCTTGGCCACAATTTTTCCTTCTGAATCCATTTATGACCTCAGAATTTCAAAATTCCAGCTGCTGCCCCTGATCTGGATAGAACCGTATATCACCCTCAATATTTTACAAAAATTCTCATTTTGATTCCAATGCTTCTAATACTTGTTTCTCTATTTTATCCCACATAATTTTTCATTTTAAATCCATTAGAAGCATCAAAATTATGAAATTATTATCACTAGTCACACATATAAATAGTAATAGAGAAGGTTTCAAATGTTCCCTTTTCTATTCCAATACTTTCAAGGTCACAACTTATTCAATGCTATACAAAATTATCATTTGAATTCAATGGAAGCATTAAAACAATAAAATTCAATCTCTTTGGTTATGTACATTAGTTGGTATAATGACCCGCACAAGAGCAAAGTCAAGAATTACAATTTAATTCATTAACCAATTATACAATCTAGCTTATCTAAGTGTGAATTGCATGATTCTAACTTGATCTTCCTTTTCTTTCTTCATTTGTAAATTTTGGTCAGCAGGGGATCAAGGGAAAACCTCATTTTTATTTCATTTAAACCATAAGTTCAAGTCTCAAAATTAAAGAAAAATAAGTTAGGATATTTCATTTACCTAATTCTTAGCTAGCTTGAACTTTGGACCTTGGATTTCTCATTCTTGGCTTAGTTTTCATTTTGGCATAGTTTCTTTTCTTCTTTCCTTGGTTCACGGTTTTGGATAGTATGGGAGGGTATTTATAGTGAAAACATTGGCATCATTGGACCATTATGCCCCTCCTTTTCTTAATAACTACAATGCTTTAATCTTGATCCTTATTGGTTAACTTTCAGATTAATTACACTTAATCATCATTAACTTATTTCTTACATTACTTTATTAAAAAAAGACACATGGGATAATGTTTTCTTTGTTTCCTTGGCAACACTTGGTGGATGTGTGGGTCCCACAAGATATCTCATGAGCCACCTTACAAAATATGGAAATTTCCTTGAAATTTACTTTCTTTTCCACTTTGAAAACTCTATGAAAATATCTTGTAAAATTTATTTAACTTCAAAAAATTTCTTTGACATTCTTGGGCCTTAACTTAACGTCATTTTGGGCTGATTTAGACCCAAACCATTAGTTTAACATACATCCCAAGGCATTTTCTTTAAAGAGTACCTTAAACCACCCTAATTTTTGAGATAAATTCTATAAAATTCTTTTAATTGTTCTAATATTTTTAGAAATTTATTCTACTATAAAATTAATTTTCTACAAAATATCATAATTTTTTAAGATCCAAAAGTCTTGATAAAAATTCTATATGTTTCCTTTAAATCATTTACCAGTTTCTTATTTCACCTTAAATTTTATAATTAATTATACAAAAATATTTTTGAGTTATGTCAGTTTTATAAATCTTTATAATAATTATAAAAGTTTATTACAAAATTTCATATGATTTTGAGGTCCATAAGGTACTATATTAATTTCCCAATTTCAAAACTTAATATCAATTTATTTAGACCTTAAATCATAATTATGAGAGATATGTCTACCCCCAATTCTCTATTTACTGGAAAAGTTTGAGACTAAAATATTTCTGAGCAATTTTTAGCCTTTTCTGGCTCAAATTTCTATAAGTATACTTTTGCCACTAAATTTGGCAAAATTACACTTTAGTCCTTGAATTTACTAAATTTCACTTTAGTCCATTTCTACAAAATTTGAAACTCTAGTTTAGTCCCTAAAATTTCAAAACTCCATTTAAGTCCCTTGAAATTTTATTATTTGCAGTTTAGTCCCTTAAGCTTTATAACTTTATACCTTCTGTCTTTCGTTGACTTATAACTTATCTAAACATAGTCTTTTATTATGATCATTGTCACAATCATTTCTTAACCTCTTTCGTTTATGAGTCTTATAAATATAGAAAAAATTTGGGATGTAATATTTTTACCCATTTAAAATAAATTTCATCCTCAAAACTTAATTAGTATCTTAGTCAAATTAACTTGGACATGACTTCTCTTTACATCCTCTTCTATTTTATGACTAAGGCTAAGGGTATCTATCTCTTACCTTCTATATTGACATCTGGCGGAGTGCTCTTAACATCTGCGGAACTTCATATCTTCTTCGTGGTACTACGCTCCCTTTTACCGTAATCAACTAAATTAGAGTTTAAGTGTACTTCTTTCTATTACTTGCTTACTTGTCATGCATCTACTTGTTTATGAACTACTCAATGTACTGGACTTGTGAGTAGTATCTATTGCTTTCGTAACCTTCCAAAAATTTAATGTTATTATGGGGTCTCTATCATATATCATACTTTTCATTATAGAGCATCACTTATCCTGTTACATGTCTTTATTCACATAAACCTTATCAAAATACTTTTTAAGCCATCTATCTATATATTTCTTTATATATAGTTTATACCTCATACATTGGCTTAATCAATTTCCTTAGGAGCTCTATCACCCTTCCAGCTACTCTTACCGTCTTTAACAATTTTGAATAGTATAGAGAGAGGATTTATACAATTATTCTTTCTTCGCTTTTCTTCTGAGTAGAATTTCATACTGTAACATGCATAATGCCTAGTCAATATATTGCATGGTTGTGTACCTACTTATGAATGTGTAACTCTAACATTAGAGCTTAAGCATTTCTTCCCTTAGTATGCACAAACCTAACACTTTAGAACTTTAGCATATTTTCATAAATATAACATAATGCCTACATTCAATGCAAGGAGTATAAGCTCTTACGCTATTACTTTTATAGCATTTTATTCAATAATTCAATCCTTCCTAGAGGGAACCTCTCTATTTGTTTACACAGTCAGCTTCAAAGTCACTCCTCACTATACTTCTCATTACATATTTCTCACTGTGTATCTCGAGATACTATAAATCTAATATTCTCTTATAATATTGTTGATTTCTGCAGAGGAAATTGCTTTTATGACTCTAACCTAAATATTTCCTTTCAGAGATCTAGTATAGGGTTCTAATCCCTTACCTTTTTTCTTGATTTTTTTCAACTCTTTCTATCGTGTTGCATAACTTTCTGTATGACTTGGCAAAGATCCACAATTTTTCATAACTTTTCAGGGATTACCTATCATAGTTGAAATGTTTTTAATCTAACTATCTCTTTCTCTCGTTATAGTTCCTCTACTTATAACTGGTACAAAGAATTCTAGTATCCCTTATTTTATTCTTCACTTAGCACTTATGCCAATTAATATCGTTTTCTCATTGTATTATAACATCTTTTTAACCTTATGACTCAACACTGCACTTCTCAATGGGTAACCTGTAACACCTTACTTTCGTACATGTTAGGGACCATTCGATAGCATTTAGAACCACTTACAAGTCTATTGAAGTTCAATTACAAAATCTAGAATTTCACTCTTTACAAGTCTGTTTATATGGTAATTCTAGATTAAGTGATGAATTTCAAAAAATCATAATTAATTCTAAAAAAATTGAAATGAAGTGGTTCAAAATTCTAATCAAAGCTAATATCTTTAAATTTAAGAGAAAAATACCAAATACTTAACCAATTAATACATTTTAATAGTCAAAGATTATTGTTCATTTGGTCAAAATTTTGAAAACAGATTATGGACCTTGAATTTAAAAAATTCTTTCTCTTTGTACAGACATCATAATAAGGCGTACTTTGTGTCAAAATAAAGCTTAGTATGTTAACTATCTATTAATAAAATATCATATATTTATTAAATCATTAACTATTTTTAATTACAGCCCAAGTATCATAGCTAAAAACTGTCTTTTGTTCCAGTGCAGAATTTTAACAACTAACTTTACATAAACTCACCCCAAAACTTGTCTATAACATAACCATATAAGAAAACCATATCATCATCTAAAATTCTTCCTCTCTCATGCTTGAGGTTCCTATTTATTAGAGATATACTTTGGGGTGATATTTCTGGAGAAATCTCAGAAGTAAACGGTACTAAACAATGTATGCATTAATGATTGGTATTAGTGTTTGCTTGTGATTATGTCAACATAATGTAATGTGCATGCTTCCATGTAACATATGAAATACAATTGGCCAAAGTAATCATAGCACAAAGGTTCAACATTTACATATGAACAACATCAATCAAGCCATAACACAATCAACCATACATTCAATACATACAAGTTTAGGTAAGTTTACTACCTTGATGCTTTACTTTTTCCTTATCCTCTTTCTTGTCACCTTTCCTTGCAGTAAGGTTGTATTCCTGACTACACAATCAAATCCTAAACATCACATATTCACTCATTCATCATGATTTAACTCAATTGGCATATAAGGACATTAAACTTAACTTAATTAATTAATCCTTATCTTTCTTAATTTGTGGTTAACTGCCTTGTCATTTGAATTAATTTGTGTCTTGACTTTACCCTACACAATTTCATCTTATAAATCCATTTATGAACTTAGAATCATGAAGTTATAGCTCCTTCATGGCCTGCTGGATAGAACCAAAAACATGTACATAATTCTTTCAAAAATTGTCATTTTGATTCCAATGCTTCTAATACTTGTTTTTCTACTTTATTCCACACAATTTTTCATTTTAAAACCATTGGAAGCATCAAAATCATGAACTTCTAATCACTATTCATGTATATGAACAGTAATAGAGAAGGCTTAAAACTTAAAACTTTCAATTCTAATGCTTCTAAAGTTTCAAATCTATCCAATCCTACACAAAATCATCATATAATTTCAATAGAAACATTAGATCATTGAAATTCATTCTTCTTGGTCCAGAACATACCTAGGCTGAATGCCTCCATCAATGACAAAGTCAAGAGCACAACTTAATTCAATAAACAATCATCAAAACTAACTTATCTAAACTTTAATCACCTAGTTCTACATTTATTTTCTTCCTCCTCCTTTAACTTAAAATTTGGACAGCAAGCATACTCTAGGTTTAATGGAATTTTCAACCACTAAAACCTAGGTTTTATCCTTCCAAAACACATCTAAATATAGGAAGGATCGCATACCTTATGCCTTGACTACCTTTATCTCTAAGTTCCTTGAATTACCTTTATCTTAGTTGAGTTTTCAAATGATAAGAGTTTCTCCAAGGGAACCAAGTGTGCACGGTTTTGTGAAGAATAGGAGGGGTATTTATAGCCAAAATTTTGGCACCTTGGGTCAACAATGTCCTCATTTTTCCTAATTATTACAACGGCTTAATCTTGAATTTGATTGGTTAGTTTTTGGATTAATTAACCTTAATCATCATTAGGTTAATTCTTATATTATTTTATTATATTTTAACACATGATATAATCTTCCTTTCCTGTTCTTGGTGCATGTGTAAAGCTTGCGGGTCCCACAAGGACACCTCACATGTTTCTTTGATTTTCTTAAATTTTTATCTTTTAAAAATACATAAAATATTCTAAAAATTCATTTGACCACATAAAAATTCCTTGGGCTTATTGGACTTGCATAGGATGTCATATTGAGACTCTTTTAAGTCCAATAGCTACTTGGAACAAATCCCAAGGCACTTTCCTTATACCGATATTCTTAAATCACCTTATTTTTTTGATAAATGCTAGACACCTATTTTAATGGTTTTGATATTTTTATAAATTCATTATAATATAAAATGAATTTTTTACAAAGTTTCATAATTTTCTGAGACCGATAAATCTTGATAAAAATTTCTCATATTTCCTTTAACCCTTTATCGGTGTCTGATTTCATTGTAAATTTCATAATTAATTCTATAGGACTCCTTTTTTACTTCTGTCTATTTCATAAATTCTTATATTAATTATAAGAATTTACTACCAAATTTCATCTGATTATGAGGTCTGAAAGATACTACAACAATCTCCCGACTTCAAAAATTTATATCAATTTTTCGTGACCTCAAATCAAAATTCTGTGTTGTGTTAAACTAATCAGAATAAATTTCTCTATTTTATGGTAAAATTT
Source organism: Leucaena leucocephala (assembly GCA_037074615.1). Classification (NCBI taxonomy): domain Eukaryota; kingdom Viridiplantae; phylum Streptophyta; class Magnoliopsida; order Fabales; family Fabaceae; genus Leucaena; species Leucaena leucocephala. Next base: position 8,189,980 of record CM073570.1, on the reverse strand, counting down.
AGGACTAAAATACTTCTGGGCATTTTTTGGCCTCTTCTGGCTCAAATTTCCATAATTATCATTTTACCCATGAACTTTTAGAAATTCCATTTTAGGCCCTCAACTTTTTATAATTACACTTAATGGCTCAAAGCTTATGTCTACTTCCATTTTGCACCATTTGAAACTTTCACTAATTGCAATTTAGTTCCTAGACTTTTTCTAAATTGCAATTTAGCCCCCTTTTGCTTTACAAGTTTATACCTTATCTCTTTCTTTCGCTTAACACTTATCTTAATCATTATCTTTTCTTCTTATTACTATCCCAGTCTCTTCATAACCTCTTTCCTATAATATTCTTATACAAATAGGGAAAATTTGGAATGTTACATCACCCTTCTCTGGATTTTTTTAGCTTGAGCATGCTTAACTTAATTGTACTGTGGGTTAGAGCTAGATTATAATTTATATGGCTTTAAGCTCTCACATACTTTTCTTCATAAAGTAATGTTCTATCTTTTCTTTATTTTAGACCTTCTTCTTTGGGTATCCATGTCTACCTTAGACCTTCTTTTCTGGGTCTATTTAACCTTTTCATCTCTTTATTTGTATATGAAGAATATATCTGCTTATATTAGTCTCTTTTCAAGACATATGGGGTTCTCTTCTTTGTTCCTTAGCCATACTTCTACAATATTTTGAATGTTAATACTCATATTTATACTTGGACTCAATTTTTGTTTAAGAGAAAACTAAGTTTCAGTCTAGTGATTAACTGGGAAACATTATGGATACTCTCTCTGTATGAGTTAATACACACCTTGTCCTTGGTGATTGTCTTGTCAGAAAGATATCAAGTTGTCATATTACTCTTCTTCATGAGTCATATTATCCTAGCCCTGTGCTAGGTTATTTCATGACTCAGAATCACCTTCTATCGCCCTACGCCTTTTTAGGAACTACCAGGTTCTGGGATATCACTCCTTTGTGAATCATGTTAGGATCAACTACAATTTTTCTGAAATACTTTGACCAATGAATTGGATTACAGGGTTACTTACTCTCTTTTGGTGATAACTCATCAGATAATTCTCTAGAACTATGTCTCGTAGCCCATCTTACTTATCAAGACTTTACTTACTTAGGAGTTCCTTCTTAACTTTCTCTTTCTTTCTTTCTTGTGGCTTGGCATTGGCAGTTGCCATGTGCAATCATGGTCTAGCCACTTGTAATCACTATATGCAATTATCTTCTACTACGGTACTATATATTAACTTCTCATTTTATCTCATCTAAATCTGGCTCTATCTGAAAGTAATATGTATCTGAACTAGCTCTTATCTAAATAGCAAGCTAGATCTTGCTCTACTTTGAAAGCGATCTCTTTCTTTGCTATATATGTCATGCTCATCTTATAAGAGATGAAATATTGTATACTCATGGTGTACTATTTCTGATAGCACATCATTCTGACACTTTCTTCCTTGGAAAATAAACCTTTCCTTTTGATAAAGTTATATCATTATCACCTCTTTGATAATTGGCATAATGCTACCATAAGGAATGTGTAATACATTACTTTTGTACATCTTAGGGACCCTTATATAATATTTAGAACCACTTAAACATCCATTGAAGTTCAATTACAAAATCTGAAATTTCTAAGTTCATAGGGTATTGTTCATTTGATATTTTCAAATTTGGCAACGAACTTCAAAAAATCATAATTAATTCTAGAAATATCAAAATAAAGTGGTTCAAAAGTCTATGTGAAGCTAACATAATGAATTTTGAAGGAAAATATCACTTAGACCAAATTCTCAGTCAATCAATATAGTATTGCTATCAAAGATTACTATTTATTTGGTCAAAAATCCTGAAACAATTTCTAGTCCCTAACTTTGAACATTTTGTTCTTTGTATAGACATTGAAATAAGGAATTCCTTGTGTCAAAATGAAGCTTGACATGTTAAATAAATTTTGATAAAATTTTATACATTTATTCTATCATTTACTATTTTTCATTATATCATAAAGGTCACTGTCTCACTACAAAGTATCGTTCACTGTGACAACTTTTAACATTTATATATACATTCTTCACGCAACAATCATACTATCCAATCCCTAACTTCTTCTCATGCAACTTTATCTTCTTTCCTTATTCATGAATTTGCTGGGATTGGGACATAGAGGGGTGAGATTTATGGGAAAATCTCAGCTGCTTCTTACCTTGCTTTATAGAACCAAAAAGAGTGCCTATTTTCTCAAAAATTCTTATTTTGATTCTAATGCTTCTAATACTTGTTCCTCTACTTTATCCCACACAATTTTTTATTTTAAAATCATTGGAAGCATCAAAATTATGAAATTAAAATATTGTTCATGCATATGAATAGTACATATAAGACTTTAAAATTTCATCTTTCAATTTCAATGCTTCCAAAGTTCTAAACTTACTCAATCCTACACAAAATTATCATTTGAATTCAATGGAAGCATCAGGTAATTGAAAATCACACTCTTCCTATCCATAACAGCACTGGACAAAAGTCTACTCCAATGTGTAAAGTAAAAAATTTCAATCTAATTACATAACTAACCATTCAAACTAACTTGTCTAAATGTTAATTTCATAGTTCTAGCTTAATCTTCCTTTTATTCCTTTATTTTATCATTTTGGGCAGCAAGGTTACCAAGGGAAAAATTTTTCTAACCATTAAAATCTAAGTTTATTCCTTCCAAAATACTTATAAATAGACTAGGAAGGATTGCTTTCTTTATGCCTTAGCTACCTTGGATCTCCTTTGGTTTAAGCTTGAATAGGTTGAGATTTTGGTTGAAAAGAGTTTCCCTAAGGCTTCTTTAATGCTGCAATTTTGTGAAGGAATAGGGGTATTTATAGTGAAGTTTCAAGGTCTAAGGGAGCAGTTTACCCCTCAAGTTCATAATAATTACAAGCCCGTAATTTTGAATTTTATTAGTTACTTCTTTGATTAATTAACCATAATCATCATTAGTTTATTTTTTATATTATTTTATTATAATAATGCACATGGAATAAACTCTTCTTCCTTTCCTTGACTTCCACATAGCATCTTGCACATGGTGTAGGTCTCACCATGTGCCGCCTAGCTTTATCTCTTAAATTATCTTTAATATTTTTATAAAATATCCAAAATTGACTTGAGCTCTAAGACTTACTCTTGGGCTTACATATAATGCTATTATTGGGCCTTCCTTGGGTCTAAATGCTAAATGGCACAAATCTCAAGGCACTTCCTTTATACCATATTATTAAATTACCATAATTTTGAGATAAATTATAGAAACCTCTTTTAATGTTTATAATATTTTTAGAAATTTATTCTAATATGGAGTTAATTTTTTGTAAAGTTTCATAATTTTTTATGACCAGAAGTCCAGATAAAAATTTTATATCTTTTCTTTAAATCTTTTATCGATATCCTTTTTCACCTTAAATTCCATAATAAATTCTATAGGATTCTCTTTTTACTTATATAAGTTTTATAAATTCTTATATTAATTATAAGAATTTATTATAAAATTTCATCTAATTCTAAGATGTGGAAGATACTGTACTAGTTTCTAGACTTCATAAATTAATATCAATTTATTGGGACCTTAAATAAAAATTATGAGAGATATACTTGACCTAAATTGTATCCTTTATTTACTGGTAAAATTTGGGACTGCAATATTTATGGGCATTTTTGGGCCTTTTCTAGCTCAACTTTCTATAATTACACTTTTGCCCTTAAATTTGGCAAAATTGTATTTTAGTCCCTAAAATTTTCAAATTTCATTTTAGTCTATTTATACCAAATTTGAAACTCTAATTTGGAACCTAAAATATCAAAAATCTATTTAGATTCTTGAACTTTTCATTATTTACAATTTAGTCTATAGACTCTGACTATTTATAGTTTAGTCCTTTGACTTTATAACTTTATACGTTATCTCTTTCTTTGACTTAAACCTTATCTCATCATTATCTTTTCTTCTGATTCTCATTCCAATTCCTTTATAACCTCTTTCCTCTATCAGTCTTATAAAGATATGTTACAAAATGGCTCTAAGTACTCTATTTATAAACTTATAGAAATACCTGAGTAACCTCAAATTATACTATGACTTACTATCTCACTTGCTAAGACTGTTTATTATTCTAAATACTTTCCTATTATAATCCTATTTCTCATTTCCATTCTCACCTATAACCTCATATATAGCCTCATTCATAGTTTTATGGGGATTTGCCTGTCAAAACTCAGTCTCATTTCATATCATATGGGGTTTTTCTCACATATGAACTAGTCTAATTGTTTCTTGTTCAAAAATTATAGTTCTAACTGGTCTTTTTCTTATTTTGTTAATTGGAAGAGAATTTTACTTAGCTTAATAAATGATAAAGTTGTTGGAACACAATAATGGGTACTTTATCTACATTAGTCCCCCAACTTACGAAGTTCACCTAACCCCTGGTCATAGTCTTCCCAAAGAGATACTGTATCATTTCATATATGGCTCAGCAACTTTCCTTAGGCTAAGTCTACTGTGGCTTTTAGAACCTACTGTGATCTATCATCAGTTCTTTAGGATCTACTGTAACCCTGGAATAATATCTTTGCTAGCCATATTAGGATCTACTATGATCCTTTAGAATATATTGTGATTCCATTATACTGTATCCTCATATATGGGAAACTTTGAACTACATGACTAAGTGATATTTACATAGTTGGTAATCACTATTAATAATTTTCTAAGATTGTTTCCATATACTTGTATCATTTTCTTAAGCCTTATTAACTCTTTAACCAACCAATAATCCCTTTAAGCTTCATTTGTGCCTTATTAAGACTTTGTCTAATAGGCATAAGTAAGCATATTAGGTATAGAGTATCTATACAGTGTGCATGTTAGACACTACCATTTAAACCTGTATCGAGCTACCACCCTTAAGCAAATGGGAGTAATAGCAAAGCACTAACTGAAAGACCTAGTTGCCCTATATAGTCATTGTTACAAATGAATGATTGGTGCCTAAAACACATATCACATTTACCCAATGATCATTAATTCATATTACATCTTGAATCATCTTAGGCGACTTCCTTACCTCTTCTCTGGTCAGGGTAGAACTCTTTCTCTATATTTGGGATCTTTCTCCTATCATATATCCTATAGAAAAATAACCTGACATGCCGCATCTATAGCAACTTCCTCAACCTTCCAATCAAAGCCTATCTTCATTGTCTGTATCTGATATTTCATTTTGTTAGCCTTTGATTGTATGTTCGTATTTCTAGCTTACTACTCTTTCTATTCTAAATATTCTACCCACATTGGAAACTAGAAGCTCTCTGAAACATCCTAATTGAAAGCACCAAAAGGGGTTAATCTTTTAGGGTTACCTTAATCATTTTCAAGCGTTGTAAACTTCTTTGTAAAATCTTGCAAACCTTTACCGCTCTGTTGAACCTTTGCAACTGCCTAAGCAAAAATTCTTTCTTATACCATGGAATTCAATCCATGAGTTAACTTCTCAGTCATTCAACTTTCACTGTTCACGTGGATAAACTTGGCCAAATATTCATCAAAGGGTTCTTCTTAGCTTGCTTTAACACTTTAAGACTTTAACCTTACACGCTCATCTCCATTTGACTGAGGAAAATGCTTCTCTTAAACTACTCAAAAAAAATTTCCTAGGGGAATGGGTCATTATCTATTTATAGGATAACTTATATATTCTTTATTGTCTCTTGACATATTTCTCTAATTTGTAATAGCTAACTGTGCCTTTTACTCTGTAGGATACTTTATCGCGTTGGAGATTTCTTCCAATTCAATACTTTGTTTCTTGGACATCTAATACACCTTAGAACACAACCAGACTATGCTTAAGGAATTATATATTCCATAGTTAGATACTATCTCATTTCTCAACAGATACTGACTATCTACAGTCCTAGTCTATTTAAGTCTAAATTATGGCTTCTCGATGACTCCTCTATCTAATCATCGTAAATCAACAACAAATGTTTTGACTATCATGATAGTACTGTCTCTTCTTTGTTCCCAGAGAATCTAAGTTGCCTTGATCTCATCCATCATCTACTACTATTGCTCCTGCTCTTCAGAGTGCTCTACATTGGGTTTTCTAAGTTACTAGTTCCTTTGTAATGGGGTTCCTTCATTTCAAAAATAGTAGTTCTCTATAAATCAACTATCATGTCTTCAGGCAAGGTTCATTCTCATACTTCTGAACCTTTTGTTCAAAAAAGACTATCCTAATAAAGTCTTTTGTAACATAAATCCACTCTTGGTTATCGCCTGAAGGATATACTTCTAAGTGTATTCTTAAATTGATAGTCTGTATCCAATACATCATACTATCTGGAATTTTTGCACCCCGTACTAAACCTCTAGCTGATAAATTTCAGCGAGGTTGGTGCCTTTGTTCTCATCATTCTTGTTGTGCCTAGTCCCTGCTTTACGGAATCCAAGTTCATGAAACAATTCTATTTTGTTCCCCTAATATTACCTTGAACTAAATCTTGTACCTTAACTTCCTTAACCTTGAATTGGTCAACTTCAGTCTCTATCAACATAAGGAACTGCTCCTTAGACATTGCCTTACTTAATTCAGCCATATTGTGTTAAGAAACATGAGACCTTAGAGGTATTGGCTTACTAAGACCTTTACTGTAGTCATATCTTTTAAGACTACCTCATAAGGCTACAACTCCTATGGTAAAATGTGTTATGCTTATCTTGGTATCACTATCTCTATTTGTTGTGACCAAAATACTCAGTGAACATTAGTCGCAACCAGAGTTCTACTCATTGCAGTTAAAGTTCTCTGTTATTTATTCGTTGCTACCTAAGCACCTGCTTATCACAACTTGAACATATTTTCCCTAAAACATTCTCTTTCTAATGTTCCTTGTCACTTAAGATTTAGACTTAAGTAAAATTGACTTTACCAATAATTTCCCTAATCTTAATATATTGTTAACTACTTACAATTAGGGTTTTGGAATATCCTATCTGATGCCAAAAACTTTGCTCTGATACCAAAAATATAACACCTTACTTTTATACGTCTTAGAGACTATTCTGTAGCATTTAGAACCACTTAAACAACCATTAAAGTTCATTTACTAAATCTGGATTTTTCAAGTATGTACTTACTGTTCATATGGCATTTATAGATTTGGCGACAAATTTCAAAAAATTATAACTAATTAAAGAAAAATTAAAATGAAATGGTTCAAAAGGCTACACAAAGCTAACATAATCAAGTTTAAGAAAACAAATACGTCTCAGACCAAATACTCCTCTACTCTATACATTATTGGCATCAAATATCACTATTTATTTGGTCAAACTTTCTATAAATAGATTCTAGTCCCTAAATTTGAAAAATTCGTTCTCCTTGTATAAACATCGAAATAAGGCATTCTTGGTGTCAAAATGAAACTTGACATGTTAACTAAGTGCTAGTAAAATATTGTATATTTATTTAGTTATTTACAATTTTTTTAGGTAGATATAAATACTGCTAGAAAATTGAATATCTTTCATTCTTACATTCCACACATCATAACATAAATTACAATCAATCATGATATCTATCCCCTAAATCCTATTCTAGAATCTTCATCTTCTACCATATTTAAAAAACTTTCTCGTGTTGGAGTGACATAGAGGGGGTCAGATTTTTGAAAAAATCTCAATAGCAAACGGTTCTACAAACAATGTAGGCAAATAAATGCTTAGTGTTAAACATGCTTACTTACTATGATCATGCTTACATAATGACATGCTTTCATGCTTCATAATTATAACATATGGACATAACATAATAAGAAACAGAGCATCACCTAATCATACATGATTCACATAATCTAGTTGAGCCATCAACACATTAACAACACTCAAGTATCAAGCATACATGTTTAGGTATAAGTTCACTACCTCTTTTGCTAGCTTTCCCTATCCTTTCTCTTTATCTATTTCTTCCTAATTGCTTCCCTCTTGGCCACAATTGTCCCATCCTAAATATAGGATCACTACATTCAAATTACAACTTAATCTAACAAGTTTTAAAGCTTGGTTCATCTCTAGAACTGATAAACTCCTAACTTTTCCTATTTTCTGTTAACCGTCTTAACCTTTGAATTAATTTGTATATTGACTTGACCCTACACAATTTTTGCTTTTGAATCCATTTATGAATCTGGACAGAACCGTATAACACCCTCAATATTTTTTTATAAAAAATCTCATTTTGATTCCAATGCTTCCAATACTTGTTTCTCTATTATATCCCACACAATTTTTTATTTTAAATATATTGGAAGCATCAAACTTATAAAATTATTATCACTGTTCATCGTATGAACAGTATTAGAGAAGGTTTCAAATTTTCCCTTTTCTATTCCAATGCTTCCAAGGTTATAACTTATTCAATGCTATACCAAATCATCATTTGAATTCAATGGAAGTATTAGAACAATAAAATTCAATCTCCTGAGTTCTATAAAGTAGTTGGTAAAATGGCCCTCACAAGAGTAAAGTCAAAAATTACAATTTAATTCAATAACCAATCATCCAATATAGCTTATATAAGTGTGAATTGAATGATTCTAACTTAATCTTCCTTTTCTTTCTTCATTTGTAAATTTTCGTTAGCAAGGGGATCAAGGGAAAACCTCATTTTTCTTTCATTTAAACCCTAAGTTTAAGTCTTCAAATTAAAGGAAAATAAGCTAGGATATATCACTTACCTTAATTCCTAACTAGCTTGAACTTTGAACCTTGGATTTCTCTTTGTCTTGGCTTGATTTTCATTTTGGCATAGTTTCTTTTCTTCTTTCCTTGGTTCATGATTTGGGACAGCATGAGGGTTATTTATAGTGAAAATGTTGGCATCTTTGGACCATTATGCCCCTCATTTTCTTAATAACTACAATGCTTTAATCTTTATCCTTATCGATTAACTTTTAGATTAATTACACTTAATCAACATTAACTCATTTTTTACATTATGTTATTACAATAAGATATGTGGGTCCCACAAGATACCTTACAAACCACATTGCACAATATGGAAATTTCCTTGAAATTTACTTTCTTTTCCACTTTGAAAAATCCGTGAAAATATCTTGTAAAATTTATTTAACTTTAAGACAATTCTTTGACATTCTTGGGCCTTAACTTCATGTCATTTATGGTTAATTTAGGCTCAAACCATTAGTTTGGCACACAACCAAGGTATTCCCTTTACCAGGTACCTTAAACCACCCTAATGTTTTAGATAAATTAATAGTTCTGACATTTTTAGAAATTCATTCTACTATAAAATGAATTTCTTGTAAAGTCTCATAATTTTTTGAGATCCAAAAGTCCTGATAAAAAATCTATATGTTTCCTTTAAATCCTTTATCGGTATTTTATTTTACCTTAAATTTTATAATTGTTAGAGTTTATATATTTTGATGATATCAAAAGAGAATAAAGAAAAAAGTTAGTTTAAGAAGTGAAATGTGTTTTTGAAGTAATGAAAATGTATTTGTAATCAAATGAAGTTAAAAAGAAAAGAAGAAAGAGTTAATCGATTAATATCAATTAATTGATTGAATAATAGATTAATGCAAAGGCAACAATTAGTTTTATAAAGGAAAATCAATTAATCAATTAATGAGTGATCATTAATGGATTAAGTATTCAATTAATGTCGAAAGCTTGCCTTTTATGACATTTTTGTTTTAATAGATTATTTAATCGATTAACTTCAGAAACTTCTAAGACATCTCTATTTTAATCTATAAACTTATTCATATTTCATATAATTGATTCAAGTGATAATTTGTCTATGTTTCTCATTATTCTTCATGATAATTCTTTTGAGAAACTTATCTTTATAAATTTACATTATATATGGTTGAATAATCCAATCAGTATGATGCTATATTTTATGTTCAACACATGAATTCTAATTAATCGATCGGGTAATCTATTAATATAGAATAATTTTTTTCAAACAAGCAGAATCTTTATATGATCCTGAAGTTTTATAACTGAATTAATTTTTATACACTTGATTATTTATTTGGTTATCAAATATTAATTCATATGATTGAGTATAAATTATTCTCATATCATTCTTGTTATGATTAATTCTATTAGAGTTTAAATTCATCAATCCTCACTTCACATATTTAGATACTAACAATTAAATCTTGAAATATTTATAGGATTAATGTCAAGAGTTTAAATTCTATCAAGGTCAAAGCTAGAGATAATAATATATCAAGATCAAAGCCAATAGATCTTTAATGACAAAAAGATAAAAGCTTCCACAGCTGCAACGTCTAGTTCAATAGTCATATTTTCAATGGGAAGAAAACTCAACGGAAGAAAACCTCAATAAAAGGATTGCTCAATGGTCATAAGCATAAACTATAAATAGAAGAGCATTTAAAGTTAAGATGTTAGAGACAATGATGATAAAAAGAGCTATGAATGAATAATCATGCCAGAAATATCTCTACCCAGAAAGCATTCAACTCTCTTTTCATAATGTATAATTTTATTGAGAGAGAAAAAGATTGTAAACAACAATGTATTATCCACTCTATCTGAGAGTCTGAAATCCCTTTATCCTTAATCAATCTGAGAGTAAAACCTTGTAATAAGAGGATTCAAGGTTGGGAGTTACTCGTATCTGTTTAAGGAGGAGTGTTGCCACCAAAGTGTGGTGTAACCTCAAGTTTGATGTGGTTCTCAATTAGCTTTTAAAATTGAGGTTGTAAAGGCTACTAAGAGCCTATTGTAATCTTGGTGTATAGTGGATTAGAAAATCTTAACGGGAAGCTGAGGACTAGATATAGTTTAAGGAAAGACCGAACCAGGATAAATTCTTTGTGCAAATTCTTCAACTTTAACTATGTGATTTCTAGTAACTTATTTTTAATCAAAACGTTTCAGTTTATATTGTTTTACTTGTCAGATTTTCAAAGAGTTGCAAAAATATTTTGTAAAATCGTCGATCACCCAATTCACCTCCTGTTAGGTGATCCAGCCTTTCTACCTAAATCTAACATTTGGTATCAGAGTAGGTCACTTATTTAAAGGATCTAGCGATCTCAAGAGTAAAGATCATGTCTGGATTTGTCAGTGAAATACTTTATAAAGGTTTTGATTTTATTGTTCTTCCTATTTTAGAAAGTTTTTTGTTTTTTGTATTGAAAAGGTCGAATGACCATATTTTTAAAAACTCTTAATTTTGATATGAAGAATATCCTTTAAAATGAATTTGTTTTTAAACCAAGAAATGATTGGAATGAAAATGACAAGAAACTAGTTTCCCTGAATCTTTAGAGCAATGAAAATTTTATAAAAGACTTTATATGAAAAATATTATTTGAAAACCAAGCATTGCTCTAATGTTAAAGATATTTTTAACACTCTTAATTTTATTTATTCCTCTGACAATCAAATTGACAATGGTGATAGTTCATCATAATCTAAAAATGATTTATCTAATGACGATGAACAAATGGAAGCAAAGAACTTTGAAGGAGAAATCCAAACTAACTTCTAGAACAACAAGAGGAAGAAGAGAATCTAGAAGATCTCAGTACGTATAATGAGAAGATCTCATTACGTATGAATTTCAAAATTTATCATTCTATCTCAAGAAAAGTTAGCATTCTCAATTTTTAATGATTTCATGTTTATATAGAATTAATGATATTTGAAAGGTTCTTCAAAGTTGTTTTATGTTGAAAATAATCGATTAAGAATTCATTTAATAACAATTAATCAAACAGCTAATTGATTAATAAATAATGACTGTGTTAAAAGTTGTTTCTGTTGAGAATTAATCAATTGATTATTCATTTAATAGATATTAATCAAACATGTAATCGACTAATCATTGTTAAAATGGGCATTGAATATTGTTTTGTTCACAATTAATTGATTAATCATTCGATTAATTAAAATTAATCAAATATCTAATCGATTAATTGGAGTTTCTATGCCCATGCGCATATTTCATGAAATTAATCTATTACTTAATTGATTAATGGGCATTAATCGATTAGTTAATGATTAATATCAGGTTTTATTAGTTATCAGTCGTGACTCTTCATTGTTCAACTTGAACCCTAATCGACTAATTTTCAAATCCTCTCATCTTCAATCTCTAAAATTCCACAAATTTCCTTGGGAAAGTTTCCATACCTATTTTTGATCAAAATCTACCTAAAATCACTTCCAAATTCCTATATTCACCATTCAATCCTTCAAATTCCAAAAGTGATGGCACGGACCAAAATCACATATGCCAATGGATCTAAGCTTCAACCATCGAAATCCATATCCAACACTTCTCAAGTATCCAAATTGAAGGAGGAGAGAAAAATTTTAGCAAAAAGTGGCCAAAGATAGGCCAATAGCACAAATGGGAAAAAGGAAGGCTATGGCGAGTAAGGCACGGGCAAAGGGAAAGAGCCAAGTCTCTAAGCAATCTCTTTAGTCCAAGAAGAAGGTCAAGACTCAGTAGGAAAACTTTGATACTTACTCTGTTCCAGAGTTCATAACGATGCTAAGAGGTCAGTTCAAATTGCCACTGAGTCTCTTGGGAAGAACAAAAGACTTCAAGAAAGCCTGCTACAGCAGTCCCCTCAGAACCCCAGCCATCAAGCCTATTATTCCTTCAAGATAACATCAATTTGGATGTAGATATAGCTAGGTACAACTCTAAGTTTAAGGAGAGAAAGTGTTGTCCAATAGTGTTTGTTGATATATCTACCCCTTAAAACTGATCATAAGGTGAACTTGGACCTGATAGAGCCCTCCCACCATTTTAAGAGTTAGCTGAAGATTAGTAAGTCATATAGCTTAGAGGTAGTTAGAAGATTCTATTGTAACATAGAGATATTTGACTCTTTGGATAAAGAGGATAATATTGTAGACATCTATCTAACTACTAGTCTCAGGCAAGCTAGACTTCTGTGTGATCAACTATTTGATTGGAGCCCCTCCCTCTATAGATGTGAAGCCTCTGGATTAGGCGAAGATATACTACACTATTCTTCATATTAACAAGCCATATCTTGGATCCCTCACCTTCACCCCGAGTTAGATGTGTGATTTCTACCTCATTATCCATTATATCTACTCCCAGTATATGATAGTCAAGTCCTCGAGCTTTAGTTACATGAACTAGCAAGATTATATCAGCTTAACTAGCATTATCAGTGGTAAAAGGCTTGATCTGGGAGCTTTCATTTATAGTCATATGAGGGAATTCTGTCTAAAGAGAACAAGGACTATATCGATGCCCTACCCTAAGCTTATCTCATTTATCCTCAAACACTTCAACATCCACCATCTGGAGGGAAGGAAGAAGGAAGAGGTTAATGCTTTTGGATTACTCAACTCAACAAGATGAAGATCAGATTGTCATATGATGCCAAGAAAGGCAAGCTTCCCAAGGATCCTCAAGCCAATTAGCCTTCAGCCAATACCTCTCTTCTCCAGTATTAAGGTCATTCCTCTATTGGACCTCAAGTTTCTATACCACTATCATTTATGGGTGCATCTATTCAAAGGTACCTACAGTCAGAGTTGGCTAAGTTCAAGAGCAGAATCACCACCTTAAGGAAGTAAGCAGACTTAATTCATGAGAGGTAGAGCTGTAGAATCCATACTATGCTTGAAGCTCATATTTAGGATTTTCAAGCTTTCAAGGAAAAGATCAGAGAGCAAAAAGAGGTATTATCTGTAAGACAAGCTGCTATACAAAAAGAAGTGTATGATATTAAGAACATATTGTTGGCATACCTTAACAACATTGGACCTTCTTTCACATAAACAAAGCTTAGAGATCCTTCACTGCCTCAACGTGACTAGCTTACTTCTACACCCTCTACCTCCACTATCTCAAAGGCCTCATCCTCACCTGCTCCCACATATACCTTAGCTATACTACTCCCTCCCATTAATTTAATATCAAATCTACCCTTACTCAGTTTCCCTTAATCATTCCTTCCTCCCTAGCCCTGATCTTTTTACATGATGTCTAAAAGGGGGAGAGAAGAGGTGAAGAGGAGAAGGAATCCTCTATAGAGTCAGTTGACTGATGATTGAGTTCTTGATTTACATTGTAAAATATTTTAAAGTTTTAATGAAATATTATCCACATTATTATTCATTGATTTTTAACTTGTTTATTTTGACTAAGTGATTAATTAACTTTAAATGATTTTAAATCACTTAAATTAACTTTACTTTCACTTAAGCTTTACCATCATCAAAAAGAGAGAGAATGTTAAAGTTTATATGTTTTGATGATGTCAAAAGAGAATAAAGAATTAAGTTGGTTTAGAAAATGAAAAGTGATTTTGAAGTAATAAAAATGAATTTGTAATCAAATAAAGTTAAAAAGAAAAGAAAGAAAGAGTTAATCGATTAGTTATTTGATTATTGATAATTAATCGATTAATATCAATTAATCGATTGAATAATAGATTAATACAAAAGTTTCAACAACTACAATGGCTAGTTCAACGGTCATATTTCCAACGGTGACAAAACCTCAATGGAAACATTGCTTAACAGTCATAAGCATCAACTATAAATAGAATATCATTTAAAGTTAAGAGGTTAGAGACAACGGTGACAAAAAGATCTATGATTGAATAATCATGCCAGAAATGTCTTAACCCAAAAAGTATTCAACTCTCCTTTTGTAATGTATCATTTTATTGAGAGAGAGAAAAAGATTGTGAATAACAATATATTATTAACTCTATTTGAGAGAGTTTGGAACCCCTTCATCCTTCATCATTCTAAGAACAAAACCTTGGAATTAGGGGAGTATTGCCACCAAAGTGTAATGCAACCTCGGGTTTGAGGTGGTTCTCAATTAGCCTTTAAAATTGAGGTTGTAAAGGCCACCAAGAGCCCATTGTAATCTTGGTGTATAGTGGATTGGAAAATCTCAGTGGGAAGTTTATGACTAGACATAGATCAAGGAAAAATCAAACTAGGATAAATTCTCTGTGCAAATTCTTTTGCCTTAACTCTTTGATTTCCAGTAACTCATTTTCAATCAAAGCTTTTCAGTTATATTGTTTACCTTATCAGATTTCTAAAGAGATGCAAAAATGTTTTGAAAAGTCATCTATCCCCCAATTCACCCCCTCATGAGTGATCCAGTCTTTCTACCTAAATATAACAATATTAATTCAACAAAACTCCTTTTTGAGTTCTATCAATTTCATAAATGCTTATAATAATTATATGAATTTATTGTAAAATTTTATCTAATTCTAAGGTCTAGAAGGTATTGTATTAATTTCTCAACATCAGAAATTAGTATCAATTTCTTGGGATCTTAAATTAGAATTCTAAGAGATATGTCTGGCCCCAATTCTCTTTCTACTAGCAAAAGTTGGGATTGCAACATTTTGTAGGCAATTTTAAGCCTTTCCTTGCTCAAAATTCTATAATTACACTTTTACCCCTAAATTTGATAAAATTGCACTTTAGTCCTTAAATTTACCAAATTTCACTTTAGTTCCTTTTTACAAAATGTAAAACTCCATTTTAGTCCCTAAAAATTCAAAACTCCATTTAAATCTCCTGAACTTTCACTATTTACAGTTTAGTCCCTTTGGCGTTATAACTTTATACCTTATCTCTTTCTTTGACTTAAAACTTACCTAACCATACTCTTTTCTTCTTATCATTGTCACAATCCCTTCTTAACCCTTTTCCTTTATCAATCTTACAAAGATAGGGAAAATTTGGGATGTGACATTTCTACCCCTTTAAAATAAATTTTGTCCACGAAATTTAATTAGTACCTTAGTCAAATTAACTTGGACATGACTTCTCTTTATATCCTCTTCTATTTTATGACTAAGGCTCAGGTATCTATCTCTTATCTTATATCTTAACAATTGGCAAAGTTCTCTCAATATTCGTGGAACTTATATCTTCTTCGTGCTATTACGATCCCTTTTAACTTAGTCAACTCAATTAGAGTCGAAGTATGCTTATTTATGCTACTTGCTTACTTGTCATGCATCTATTTGTCTATGGATGACTCACTGTACTAGACTTGTGAGTAGCGCCATTGCTTTCATATATAACCTTCCAGTTACTCTTACTGTCTTTAACAATTATGAATGGTACAAAGAGGGGAGTTATGCAATTATTCTTTCCTCACTTTTCTTCTAAGTAGAAGTTCATACTCTAACATGTATAGTACCTGGCAAATATATTGCATGTCTATGTACCTGCTTATGAATATGTAACTCTTACATTAGACCTTAAGTTTTTCTTCTCTTAGCATGCGCAGCTCTAACACTCGGAGCTTTAACATATTTTAATAAATATAACATAGTGCCTAGCATTCAATGCAAGGAGTATAAGCTCTTACTCGCTATTACTTTTATATCATTTTATTTAATCATTCTATCCTTTGAGAGGGAGTCTCTCTATCTGTTACAAAGTCAACTACAAAGTCACTCCTCACTATACATCTCATTACATATTTCTCATTGTGTATCTCAAGATACTATAAATCTAATATTATCTTAGACTTATAACTTTGTTGATTTCTGTGGAGTATCTTGCTTTTATGACTTTCTAACCATATTCTAAAATATAACTCTAACCTAAATCTTTCCTTATAGAGATTTGGCATAGGGTTCTAATCCCTTACCTTTTTTCCCTGATTTTTCTCAGCTCTTTCTATCATCTTGCATAACTTTGTATATGACTTGGCAAAGATACGCAATTTTTCATAACTTTTCAGGGATTACCTATCATAGTTGAAAAGTTTTTAATCTAACAATCTCTTGCTCTCTTCACAGTTCTTATACTTGAAACTAGTACAAGGAATTCTAGTATCCCTTATTTTATGCTTCACTAGGCCTTATGCCAATTAACATTGTTTTCTCAGTGTATTATAACATCTTTCTAACATTGTGACTCAACATGGCACTTCTCAGTGGGTCACCCTTCTTTGGATTATTCTAGCTTGAGAACACTTAACAGAAGTGTGCTGCTAGGTTATCGCTAGATTAAAATTTATATGCCTTTGAGCTCTCACATACTTTTCTTCATAAAGTAATGTTCTATCTTTACTTTATTCATACCTTCTTCTTTGGGTCTCCATGTCTGCCTTAGACCTTCTTCTTTAGGTCTATCTAACCTTTTAGTCTCTTTATTTGTATCTGAAGGATTTATTTGATCATATTGTCTCTTCTCAAGATATATGGGGTTCTCTTTATTCCTCAGCCATACTTCTACAATATTTTAAATGTCAATACTCAAATTTATATTTGGACTCCATCTTCCTTTAAGAGAAAACTAAGTTTCAATATAGTGGCTAATTGGAAAACATTATGGATACTCTCTTTGTATGAGTTAATCAACACCTTGTCCTTGGTGATTGTCTTATAAAAAAGATATCGAGTTGTCTTATTCCTCTTTTTTATGACACACATTATCCTGGACCTAGGCTAGGTTATTTCACAATTCAGAATTATCCGCTATCGCCCTAAGCCTTTTTAGGAACTATCACATTCTGGGATATCACTCCCTTGTGAATCATGTTAGACCAATGAACTAGATTACAGGGTTAATTACTCCTTTTCATTTATAACTTATCATATATTTCTCCAAAACTATGTCCCATAGCCCGTCTTACTTATCAAGACTTCACATACTTTCTATCTTATTTAGGAGTTCATTCTTAACTTTATTTCTTTCTTGTGGCTATTGCAATTATGTGCAATCATGGTGATTGTGACTGATTATCATCATCTGACTCGTCAAAATAAAAGTAATTGCACATTATTAATGAAGTATAACACACAACCCTATCGTTCTTCTCAATGAGCCCTTTTTATTGGAACCCTAGTAGATTGGTGATAAAATCATTGAAAATCTGAGTGAAAGTAAAAATGGGTTTTAGGTTTGGTTGATCTTTTATAAAATAAAATAAGAGTGTAGTAAAGTAAATAATTTTATATTTTTAATTAAGATGGAGAATAAGTGGATTGATAAGGAAATATGTTGAGAAAGACTCTTGATGATAGAAACCTATATATCCTTGCTCTTAATATGATATGGGGGTTTTAAAATCACTAAGTTTTAAATAAAATCTCAATCGATTGATTGAGTTCAGAACATTAATATTCCTCAAACTCTTTTGATCAAAGCTAGTTCAAAAACCACTAATGCGTTGTCTAAGATGCCCTCGAATGATCATCAATTGATGACCATAGATTTCAAGCAATCGAATCAGTTAGCAATAATCGTTGATAAAACCTCAATTATCCCAAAATCAAAACCAAAATAGTCATATTAAACCAACATCCAAATCATCCAAATTCAATTACAAAACCTAATCTCAGAATAATTGATCGATATCCTATCCCTACTCATACAACAAAAACCCTAGATCTAGCAGTTCCAAAATATGAAAAATGTGAGATTAAAATAGAAAACTCCCCAGTACAGTGCAGTCTATGAGCTTAAGATATGCGATCCATCACCAAGACACTAAAGATTTAGCCTCTCATGACTCCTGCTGTGCTAGAATCGCTGCTCATATATGATGCTATGAAGAAAGCAGAAAAACAGTGATGGAAAGATGAATAATGGAAGATATAGGGGTAGCTTGTGGAGAGAGTATGGAGAGAATATTGGAGTACCACTTCTTTGCCGTATCTGGTAAAAAACTAGCCCCCTGGTCCCCTGCCACTCCCCTCTGCTTTTAAAGCCAGGTTAACCTAATAAAAAATGCACAGCTTCACTAATTCCCTTCTTCGGTCGTGATCAGATCCTATTTTGGTCACGACTTGTGAATGTAGGAAAACTTCACAGAAGAAGTGAGGTCGCAACCTGTGGAGACTTTGGTTGCAACTGAAGTGCACAGAGGCTGCCACCTTGATTTAGTTCTCTTTGTCTTGTGATATCTTTTCTGCTTACATTAATCCTTAGTTCCCCTCTAAAATACCTACAATTCAATATCAAAGCTTACTGTAAAAGTCCAACCAATTACTGAAGAATAATATATATGCAGTTTGAAGGAGTTCATTTAACATTTTACCCTTAAATTAGCATATTGCCAAGCTTAACCATGTATTGCAATAAAAGCACAATTACAGGCATAAAATGAATGGTAAAGTTGTCACAAAACCCTCAAAATATTATAGAAACCATACATAATTTATGTCCTATCATATGGTGTAGCCACCTGCAATAACTTCTTATTTTATCTTATCTGAATCTGGCTCTATCTGAAAGTAATCTATATCTGAACTAGCTCTTATCTAAAGAGCAATCTATATCTTGTTCTACTTTGAAAGCGATCTCTTTCTTTGCTATATCTCTCATGTTCATTGTATAAGAGATGAAATATTGTATACTCATGGTGTATTATTTCTGATAGCACATCATTCGTATACTTCCTACCTTTGAAAATAAACCTTTCCTTTTTATAAAGTTATATCATTACCACCTCTTTGGTAAGTGGTATAACGCTATCATAATCTGAGTACTGTATTCATAAACTTGTAGAAATACCTGAGTAATCCCAAATCATACTATAACTTACTATCTCACTTGATGAGATTGTTTGTTATTCTGGGTACTTTCCTATTACTGTCATATTTCTTATTTCAATTCTCACCTATAACCTCATTTATAGCCTTATTCATAGTTTTATGGGGATTTGTCTGTCAAAACTCAATTTGCTTTCATGTTATATGGGATTTTTCTCACATATAAACTATTAGAACAAATGAAAGGTGACATTTTTGTAAATAAGATGAAGTATTTACATCAGATTTACATTTAACTGGTGTAAAATATATATAACTGGTGTTAAATATACTTTCTATTCTAACTCTTCAGTTTCCTGTCTATACTTTCACGCTTCTTTTCTTTGTACCTTCTCAGGCCGTTTATTTCACTTTTTTGATTCCCAACGTTTGTACTCATTATGATAGAATGCCAATTATATTCTTCGATTTCTTTTCTAAAACCGTTCTTATTCCTCAATCATATGTGTATCATTCCTATGATCAGTACTTTTATCTCATCACTTTATCTCTATTTTATTTTATTTTCTTCTATCTGAACGCTCCAATGGCTTCTTTCTCATGCACACCTCCTTCTCCGCTGCACAAAAGAAATAAGATGATTTTGAAGACAAATATCCCGACCCTCACCTTGTAGTTCCTTCTCCTCTTCCCTTGGTTGTCACTTTGATGGAGCGCCTTGAGAAACTAATCATGCGCTTCAATACCTTGGAGGACTCAATGGAAGAACTGTCTTAGAAAGTTACTAGACTGAAAGACAATTTTAGAGCTTTTTACTCAGAAGTTTGCCACCATCAACAGCATGATAGCTTGTATCATCCTGTTGATCCTACCGACTTTGAAAAAATCCCATGCCTCTAAATCTGATGAGAAGTAAAAGCCTGTAAACTTTATCTGCCCTCTTATTTTATTTTTTGTACTTAATGACAAAAAGAGAGAATATATTATATATTATGATAGATATTGTGTTTGGAAATTTTATACTTTTGATGGAAAGTTATTAGTAAATTTGAATGAATGAAGTTTCTTGTTCTGATGACATGTTGTTCTTTTATTTTCCAAAAAATAATACAATAGCTTGAAACTAGACATATCAATATCAGTTGTAGAATATAATGACCGATTTAGAACAAGTTATTTCTACACCGGTCTTCCACTTCATCCGGTGTAGAGTTGTTTAATTTATATTATTTTACAATGGTGTAAAATATATTGTCCAGTTTAGAAAAAAGTTATTTCTACACCAGTGTTGTATTTTATCCAGTATAGATTTGCTTACAAAATACCCTTTAGTTTAATTGAAAGCCCCTTCACGCCTCCTATTAGTAATACCTTTTCTCATTATTTGTGTTAGATTCATTGTTGTCATTTACTTATTTCATTTGATTCATTGCTACAAGCTAGGTTTTCTTATTTTCTATTTTCCTAATTTTTTAGTCACCTACAAATATGGATCATAGTTAGATAAATGCTAAATGAACAAGTGTTAAGTATGCTGAGGGGGTGAAAGAGTTTTTGGATTTTGTAAAATAGAACGGTGATGATGACAATAGAATATTTTATTGTCCTTATGTGAGTTGTTTGAATGAGAGGAAATAAAGTCTTACAGATATGTACACTCATCTAATTTATGAGGGGTTCTGAAAGAGTTACACATTATGGGTATGACATAGTGTAAATATGGAAAGGTCGAGTGTATCTGAACAGTTGGAACAAACCTTTGATGATGACATGGATACTGATGATCGGGTAGAGGATATAATTGGTGATATTGGAGATGATGCTTTTGTGCGGTCACATGTATATGGTACTATGTGCAATTATTCAAACAAATCTCTATACCCAGGGTGCAAAAAGTATAACTTGTTGAATGCGGTATTGAGATTGGCAAGTATGAAAGCACGACATGGGATGAGTGATAGAGGTTTTCTAGAATTGCTTGAGTTATTGCAAGACATGTTACTAGAAGAAAATGTTTT
This sequence comes from Leucaena leucocephala, assembly GCA_037074615.1. Classification (NCBI taxonomy): domain Eukaryota; kingdom Viridiplantae; phylum Streptophyta; class Magnoliopsida; order Fabales; family Fabaceae; genus Leucaena; species Leucaena leucocephala. Next base: position 8,168,357 of record CM073570.1, on the reverse strand, counting down.
ACCCAAATGCTACTATGATGCTAAGAAAATAATATATTCTTTAGGCATGCAGTATAAAAAGATTCATGCATGCCTTGTAATATCCCAAATTTTTCCTATCTGTATAAGACTGATAGAGGAAAGAGGTTATGAAGAGATTAGAATGTTAATAAGAAGTAAAGATAATGAGTAAGATAAGTGTTAAGTCAAAGAAAGAGAGAAGGTATAAACTTGTAAAATAAAAGGGGCTAAATTGCAATTTAGAAAAAGTCTAGGGACTAAATTGCAATTTAGAAAAAGTCTAATACTAAATTGTAATTAGTGAAAGTTTCAAATGATCATTTTAGAAAAGAAAGGGATTAAAGTGAAAACTTTAAAAGTTCCATGGTGCAAAATGGAAGTAGACATAAACTTTGGGCCATTAAGTGTAATTATAAAAAGTTGAGGACCTAAAGTGCAATTACCAAAAGTTCATAGGCAAAATGGTAATTATAGAAATTTGAGCCAGAAGAGGCCAAAAAATACCCGAAAGCATTTTAATCCTAAATTTTACCATAAAATAGAGAAATTTATTTTGATTAGTTTAATGCAACAAAGAATTTTGATTTGAGGTCCCAAAAATTGATATAAATTTCTAAAGTCAGGAGATTATTGCAGTATCTTTCTGACCTCATAATTAGATAAAATTTGGCAGTAAATTCTTATAATTAATATAAGAATTTATAAAACTGACAGAAGTCAAAAAGGAGTCATGTATAATTAATTATGAAATTTTGGTGAAATCAGACACCGATAAAGGGTTAAAGGAAATATAGGGAATTTTTATCAGGACTTCTGGGTCTCAAAAAATTATAAGACTTTGTAAGAAATTTATTTTATATTAGAATAAATTTTTAAAAATATTAAAACCATTAAAAGAGGTGTCTAGCATTTATCCTAAAAATTAGGATACTTTAAAGATATCGGTATAGGATGTGCCTTGGGAATTGAGCCAATTGACAATTGGACTCAATTTAGGGCCCAAGTCACATTTTATAGCAGCCCAAGATGATTAAAATGGCCTTGTGGCCATATGAATTTTTAAGATATTTTTATAACAAAAAAAGAAGAGAAAGGAGGAAGTTTCAAGACATGTGAGGTGTATGGTGAGGTGTCCCATATGGGACCCACCTTGTGCCACATGTCAAGCATAGTAAGAGGAATGAATTATCACATTTGCCTTATTACATTAAAATAATATAATAAATAGTTTAATGATGATTAAGATTAATTCATCTAAAATCCAACCAATGAGAATTACGCTTAAGCCATTGTAATAATTAGGAAATGGAAGGGTAGATTAGTTCTAACGTGCCAAAGATTACTCTATAAATACCCTCCCTTCCCTTTGTAAAAAGTAGAGCCAAGAAACTTGGGGAAGTTCTTGCAATTTCAAAACTCAACATAATCTAAAGCATTCCAAGAGGCATTCAAGGTACTTAGTGATCAAACAAGCTAAGAAGCAAGGTAAGTAATTTATCCTAACTTATTTTACCTCAATTTGGGAGATTGAAACTAGGGATTTAATAGTTAAATTTTGGAATAATCCTCAAAGAAGCATGCTGTCCAAATCTGGACAGAAATCAAGAAAGATGAAAAACAAGTTAGAACTATGAAATATTAACCTATATAAGCTTGGATTATTGGCTATTGCTTGAATCAATTGTGTAATCCTTGAAATCCCAATTCATGTGACTTTTGGCCTAGGAAAGAACTGAAGAAAGAAGATTGAATTTCAATGATCTAATGCTTTCATTGAATTTATATGATGATTTTGTGTAGGATTGAATAAGATTGGAACCTTGGAAACATTGAAATTGAGAAAGGGAGAATTTGAAACCTTCTCTATTACTGTTCATGCATATAAATAGTGATTGGAATCTCATAATTTTGATGTTTCCAATGGGTTTAAAATTCAAAATTGTGTAGGATTAAGTAAGATCAAAGTCTTGGAAGCATTGGAATTGAAAAGAGGAATTTTTTGAAAATTGCATGTGCTATTTTTGTTTCTATCCAGACCTAAAGGAAACATTAGAATTTTGAAATTATGAATCCATATTTGGATTCCTTGGGCAAAATTGTGTGGGATATAGTCAAGGTACCATTTAATTCAAGAGACAAGACAATTAACCACAAATACAGAAAGTTAGGAGTTTATTGGTTTAGGAAAATGGAAGTAAATTATTAAGGTATGTGCAGAGCTGAATTGGTATGGATTGTAACAAGTGTGCTACTCTACCATGATTAGGCTTTGACATTTTTGAAAGAGGAGACTAAAATACCAAGAAAGAAAAGGTTAAAGGAGAGCTATTCCAAGGTAGTAAACTTATATAACTTGTATGCTTTGCTTGCTTAGATGTTTTATGTGTTGGATGTTTACTTTGATGATGTGAAGCATGTATGATTGAATGATGCTCTGTTTCCTTTTATGCTATGGCCATATGTTATAATTTAAGGAACATGGAAGCATGTAAAGATATCATTATGCAAACATGATCATTAAGCACACACATATTAACATCAAGCATTGAGTTGTATACACTGTTTGATTTATGTTTGCTACTGAGATTTTCCCTGAAATCTCACCCCTTCCATGATACAACCATCCATAAGGACCATCTTATGGAAGCAAGGAAGGAGAATGAAGATGTTATGATGCATAGATACTTTATTGTATAGGAGACTTTTTATGAAAACACGTACTGTGTGTATTAAGTATTCATTTTAGTTCTGGTTATGTTTTGTTGAGACTTAGGAAAAATAGTTAACCTTTGGATAAATGTATGAGATTTTATAGTATGATAATAGACATGTTTAACTTTATTTTGGTACCAATTATGCCTTATTCTGATATTTGTACAAAAAGAACGATTTTTTCAAAGTTAGGGAACCAAATCTGGAAACTATGAAATTGACCAAATGAATAGTAATATTTCACGCCAATACTGTATTAATTGGTATAGATTTTGGTCAGATTCATATTTTTCCTTTAAAGAGGCTTATGTTAGCTTCGTATAACAACTTGAACCACTTCATTTTGAGTTTTCTAGAATTATTTATGAATTTTTAAAGTTGCATCACTTATCTGGAGTTTTGCCAAATGAACAGTAACTCATGGTCAAAAATTCCAGATTATGTAATTTGACTTGATTGATCATATAAGTGGTTCCAGATGCTACTGTTTGGTCCCTAAGATATCAAAAAGTAAGGTGTTACATGGCCAAATGATTGCATACTATACAAGAAAGATTTTGAAGATGAGGAGAAATGTCTAATATGTAAGACACCAAGGTACAGATCAAACAAGTCTCCTGCAAAGGTGTTATAGTATCTTTCAATTATACCAAGGTTTAAGCGGCTTTTTGCTACTGAAGATGATGCAAAAAAATGTTATGGCATGCGACGAAAGGATTTGTGATGGAAAGCTTCGTCATCCAGTTGATTCTTTGCAATGGAAGAAGATTGATGACTTATTTCCTAAGTTCAGCAAGGAACCATGAAACCTAATGCTTGGACTCAATACAGATGGCATGAACCCTTATGGTAGCCTTAGTAGTATACATAGTTCATGGCTCATCTTCTTGGCGGTTTATAACCTATCTCCCTTGTTGTGTATGAGATGCAAGTATGTAATATTGTCTATGTTGATCTCAGGACCAAAACAACTGGGAAATGACATAGACGTTTACCTAATGCCCTTGATCAAAGATTTGAAGAAGCTATAGGAAGGCGTGGATGTTTTTGATGGTATTAAGAATAAGGTATTCAATATGCGGGCCATGATCTTTTGTACAATTAATGACTTTCCTGCATACAGAAATTTGTTAGGGTATAGTGTTAAGGGCCATAAAGCATGTCCCATTTGTAAGAAGGGACTTGCGACTATCAACTTATTCATAGAAGAAAGATAGTTTACCTAGGTTATAGGAGATTTCTAAGACAAAGCCACCCATACCGTCGACTGAAGAAAAAAAATTTTAGCGGCCAAGAATATGAAAATTCTCTGAAGCCATCGATTGGAGAACAAGTTTATGAAAAGGTGAAAGACATCAATGTTACTTTTGGTAAGACTACCAAGAGAATTGAGAAAAATATATGGAAAAAAAGATCTGTCTTGTTTGAGCTTCCATATTGGCAACATCTTCAAGTAAGGCACTGTATTGATGTCATACATATGGAGAAAAATGTGTGTGACAGCATTGTTGGAACACTTCTCAACCTACATGGTAGTTTTAAAGATTGTTTGAAGGCAAGATTAGATTTGTAAGAAATGGGAATACGTGAGGATTTACATCTAAGAGCAGATGGTGAGGGGAGTTATTGTGTTGAAGAGATTAATATTTTTTCCAAGAATGAGAGAAGAAGTATTTGTTAGTGTTTACAAGGAATCAAAGTTCCCTCTAGGTACTATCTAATCTTAAAAAGATTGTGTCAATGAAAGATTTGAAATTAGTATGCTAAAAGTCTCATGATTGTCATGTCTTGATGAAACAATTACTCATAGTAGATATTCGAGGAATCCTTCAAGATGATTTGAGACACATTGTAATCAGACTTTGCTTCTTCTTCAATGCTATATGTGGCAAAGTCTTTGAGACTGAAAAGTTAGATGAATTGGAGCACGAGGGTTATGTTATTTTGTGCCAATTTAAATAACTATTTCTTCTAGGCTTTTTTGAGATTATGGTACACCTCATCATTAATCTAGTACGAGAGATAAAAATGTGTGGCCCTGTATACTTATGATGGATGAACCCATTTAAAACATACATGAAAATCCTTAAAGGGTACATGAAGAATCCAAATCAGCTTGAGGCATCCATTGTTGAAAAATATGTTTATGAAGAAGCTATAGATTTTTGTCAATACTACCTGTCTAAAGTACAACTTACCGATCTCACTAAACCCCGTGCCAAACAAGGGGTCAACGTAGAATGTCAGTGAAGAGTGTTGATCGTAATAAATTATAGCAAATACGCTTACATGTCGTGAATAATATTGATGAAGTTCAAGACTATATAGTTGTTCATAAAGAGCTTGTCCGAAAACAAAATAATAGAATGACAGACAAAATACTGATTAGAGAACACAACAAATCCTTTGCACATTGATTCAAACATAATGTTGAAAATGATGATTGTGTATCTAATTTAGTTAGATGGTTGGCATATGGTCTTAAATTTAATGTGATATATTAGAATTTATTTGATATGAACGGGAATTCCTTTTATACTAAGTCCCTAGATGATAAAAGTAGCGTGCAGAATAGTTGTGTTTTGTTTTGATTGAAGCTATGAACTTCTCTAGTTCAAAAGATAACAATCCTAAATTAGTAGTTATTCCTTATTATGGCATCGTTGAGGAGATTTGGGAGTTAGACTACAACAATTTCACAGTTCCCCTATTCAAATACAAATGGGCTAATGTAAACAATGGTGTTATGGTATATCGGTTAGGATTTATACTGGTTGATTTGAATAGTATAAGCTTTGGGAATGAGCCTTTCATTATGGAAGACCAAGCAAAGTAAGTTTTCTATATCACTGATCCAGCAAATAAAAGATAGTCGGTCACTCTCCAAGGAAAAAGGGTTATTGATGATGATGATTCAATTTGTGAGACCCCTTCATTTTCAGTAGATTTACCAAAATTGAATGAAGAAGAAGTGGATTATGATTGATTTGTATGTGATTGGATATATTGTTTGGATAAAATAATAGCACAAGTATATTGTTCTAATTGTATATACTATTTTGTTGTAACTTACAAGTGATGGGTTAATAAAGGGTTAGTTTGAAAAAATAACTCCAATATTTAAACTAGTTGTACATGTTATCCGGCGTAAAAAGTAATCTGAAAACTTTTTTACACCTGTTGTACATGTTATTCGGAGTATAAATTATTTTGAAATTCAAAATACTATTCGTTTCATATTATGATTTTTACATCAGAGTTAAATGTTAACTGGTATAAAAAGTCTTAAAGGAAAACACTATCGAAAGCCCACCCCTTCGCGTGTCTTTTCCTTTCTCATTTCTCAAGTTGTATGCAGTCTTATTTTTTTTGTCATCTATCATTACGCCAGTAGTCATGCTCTGTGGTTTTTGTCTTGCTTCACTGTGGTTAGTCGTTCTTCTCTGTTCTCGCTATTGGTGTGCTTTGATGTGTACGTGTTCTGGACACTTATTTCCTTGTGTACTTGCTTCATCTTTTACGTGTTCGTTTAATCTAGGTTTTATAGTTTTACGTGATAAATGCTTACACTTCTTTCCATCGATAAATACTTGTACTTCTTTCACTGTGGTCAATCATTCTTTTTTGTTTACCATGTTTATTTTTGTTATTGCATACATAGAAATATGGGGGTAGTGGTAATTAGAAGAGGCTAGCGATGGTCCAAGTAACTCTAAGCAAAGGAGGGGAAGAAGTATGACACGATTGAAAGACATTTTGAGAGATAGGATGGAAGGGAAATTACTACCGATTAAGTTTGACACACGTTGGAACCTAATTGGTGAACACAGGATTACATGAGTTATGTCAGCCTCTTATCACGCAACAAGACTAACATTGCCATACAGACTTGGGATACTGTTGATAATTGTGTGAAGAATCAAATTTGGGACTCTATCCAGGTATAAGAACTGACTATTGTATATTGTATACAGACCAATACCCAAAAGTATAACTATTTATTGATAACTCTGCTTTCAATGGAAATTATTGCAGCTCACTTATGATGTTCCTAACAATGAAGTCTTGAAGAAGAAGATGTTGTCTTATTGCGCTGAGCGTTGGAGGGTATTGAAGACACAACTAGCTCATCAATATGTGCATGGCTAGGACAAAGATGGTCAGCCTTATCCTTCTCCATGCAACAAGTATCAATTTATTGACGAAGCTACTTGGGGAGAATTTGTTAGGCTTCAGACTACTAAAGCAGCTATGGTGAGTTGATATGTCATGAAAATGGAATCTTGTTTTTCTTATGTTTCTTCCTTTTGTATGTATTGATTTTAACTACTTCAAGTCTTATAGGAAAAAAGAGCTAAAGCCATTGAACACACTCTCAAGAATAATTGCCCCCACATAATGTCTTGAGGGGGTTACACGAAGGGTGAAAGAGACTTGTTGGGGGCCAAGAGGAAGAGGCTGGAAGAGGCTACTGAGTTTGATCCTAGTGTTACTCTTGCTCCCTCATCTCTAATATTTCACAAAGATAAATAGTTGTACGCTTACCAAAAAAGGAGCGGATCATTTACAAGCGATCACGCTCGCATGATTGTGGCAAAAATTGTAAGTACTACTTGTATTATTTTGTTTTAGTAGACTAATTATATTATTTCTTATGTTTGCTCTTTTTATGTTATAGGTTGATCTTAAATAACAAGAAGCCCATGGCTCCTTCAAGTCAGATGGTAGGAATGACATCTTGACTGTTGCCATAGGCAAGCAAGAGCATAGGGTCGTGTCAGGGGAGTTAGAGGAGGTGTTGGTATAAGAATTTTTTTTGGATAATCTCCACGACATTCCCCATATGTCCCGAGGGTAAAGCTAGAATCATTATTATCCACCATGAGGGCAGAGGCTAGGGCACAGACAGAAGCTTCAATTCAAGCATGATTACAAGAGGGGTTTGCAAAGATCAAGGAAGAAATATTGTCCATATTGATATCAAGGCAACAGGAGCCAAGTGCCACCTAAATGCTCTCACTTGTAGCCTATCCTAGCACTAAAAGGAGATGTTGCATGGCTGAGCTAGTGTCAGAGGATACTGAACCTTGTGATCTATATGTGGAGGATCCTATCAAAAGATTAATAGCACATGGTTATATCTATATCTTAGGGAAAATTACCCACCACATCCAAATTCAGGACGATTAGTTAAGGGTGATATTTGAAGATGTTCTTGTCCCAATTCTGACTGATAAGGTGAAGACTGTAAGTCAGGCAAAGGGGATTTTCATGTTATGGCCAAAGCATCTTGTTTTGGATCACATCGTGTCATCCCCAAACGAACTTCCCACACCTCCAATTTCAGTGCCATACAATGTGTGATCCAATTGGCATCTAACAAAATGTTCCATATGGATGCGTTGCCTATGGATTCAATTGTGGGTGACACGGGGGCATCTGCCTTTGTTGACCATGCAGATGTGAAATTTGTTATCACTCTTAGGAATGAACTAACCTCCGAGTGCATCTAAGTGTTTTTAATATAAGTCTAATTTAAATGTAAATATATGTAATAACAAAATTTATACAAGCTGAGTGTTTGCATTAACTAACATCGTGTTTGCATTAGCTGTAGGTACATGCAAGCTGAGTTGGTTTCCAAGGACAAACAAGGTCAGTTCGGATTCCTATGCCTATTTTAGATTTATTCAAAAGGGACCTCCCAATCTTCAAGACTTCAGTATATTGCAAGGAGTCTTGGTGAAACCAATATTGATTGTTTCTTCACACTATATATGCAAGAGTAAGAATAATAATATTTCAGCTTTTTCATACTAGGTTTGTATTTGTTTAATGCTAATAATCATTATTGTTTAATTATTTTCTATAGTAATCATTGACAATTGATCATACTATGTAAGTATACTTATACAATTTTTAATTTTCTTCTTATGCTCCCTCCACTACAAGCCATCGGTTGATGCTAAGAAGATTATAAACATGTGAGTTTTTTTCCTTACATAACAATGGTGTTTGTAATAAATTAAACATGGTCTTTGTAATAAAATGGTTACTAAGTTCATAACTTTGGTCATAGGGCTATGAGGACGTTTACAATTGTAAAGGGTCTTAAGAAAGCCAACTCGGTGAGGGACCCTAAATAGATTACACCGAAGGTAATAAAAGTGTTAAGTCTTATGCTCCACGCAGTTTTTGGCTAATGACACATAATTTTGTTCATGTTAATATTACAGAGTAGAAGGCAACCCAAAGAAAGCAACTTGTGTGGCTTCTACATGGTTAGACACATGATCAATATCATTTTATCAAATAGGACTGACCTAACTGAGGAGGTAAATTATATTTTTAATAATTTCATATTTTTCTGATCAATTTAATATGTCTTAGTAATGCTTTAATTTCTTTTATTTTAATTTAATGTTTTAGATGTTTGATCAATCTGATCCATTTCCTAAACAAGATATTGAGGACCTATGCAATATTTGGGTTGAGTTTTTTATTCAAATAATTCATTCTCAATAGTATTTGTCATTACCAGAATATATTTTTTTTATTTTTCTGTTCAAATAATTGTATTATTTTATTAAATGAATAATGTAATAAGCAATTAAAGATCTGTCTCTGCCATCTTGAACTTTATCTCTACTGTTATCTCTTTGAGTCTATATATTTGGCAGTTTATTCATGAAGCTTCAAGGGATGGGGTTAATGAAACATTGAAGGGGTTAATTTTTCAAAATATATTTAAACTGGATAAAAAGAATACCGATAGGTGTAGAAATAGTATGTAAATATGACAACATCTACACCGGTTATCTTTATAGTGAGGTGTAGAAATTCATTAACCTACAGTAACCGTTCAAAAGGGATCAGTTCAACTAGTGTAGATATTAGCAAATTCTACTCCTGATTTCAAAAGGGACAGGTCTAAATTCTACTCTTTCTACACTAGTGAACCGCCAGATTTAAAATGTGTATACTTTCTAAATAGTTTATTTCTACATCGATCATTGTCCAATGTAGAATACCATTTTTAACCGATTTGGAAAGCCTTTTTTTGCAGTAGTGACCCTTAAAACGTTATAGAAACTATACACAATTTGTGTCCTATCAATTCCTCCACACTTTAACCTTTGTACTCCTAGACAAAGACATGAAGTACACCTAAGCCAAAGCTATTAAATCCAAGGTAATAACATAATCCAGAGTAAAATTTTAAGACAATTAATGCACCAACTTTTGGGAATGCAAAAGTGATAATATGAGCAATGCCAAGTAATCAACTACTAAATAAAATCAACCTCAACTATATGAGTGCAATAGATTCTCTCTAAGGATATAAGTATTTAGCTCTCTATGTCCTCTCATTGTTAGGGTTCTTTCACTCAGATTCAAATTAGAAAACATCCTATCATATGCTTGTAATGGTTCTAAATCTCATTAACTATACAACACTTATGCAAAGAATCAAGAGGTCTTTTAAGGGTGTAATGATAGAGATAGGCCACGAGAAATAGAATATGAAGGATAGAAAGTACCATATGCATTCAATAATGAATATGTAGCATGAATTCATGTCTTTCGAGATGTAGAGGTGGTGATTGTGCTAATAAGAGTTGATAATATTGCCTCATTCAATGCTATTTTCTTTCTTCAATTTTTTTCTTGCATATTTCCCCTTCTCTTTTTTTTATTTGTGCAATATGTTTTCTTTCTCTCCTTTATTTGGCACCTTGTATATAAAAGATGTAGCATAATTTTACAGTCATAATGATTTTTAACATGAATAAGAAGTTTATTTCAAAGAGATGCTCATGCATATATGACTTTCTATGATGGAAAAAGAAAAGTGATTGGCTCAAAGGGGGTGACTACGAATATAGAATGTGATGGGCTTGTGTTTGGGATAAAAGGGTTTAGAAATGAATGCCTCTATCATATTCAATGTGCAAGTAATTTTTAACTCAGAGCTAAGACAAGTTCTAGAGGATATAAACTAATTGAATAACCACTCAATATAGAAATTTAGGCCGAGAATCCTTCCAACTAAGGCTTTCATCTAAATTGCTCATAAGCTAAGGTCTCAAACAATGTTCATCATTGACTAGACATTAAAACACTTATCATAATTTAAAACCCTCATGAATGACCGATTAAAAGTTCCAAAGTAATTACTCAAAATCATGTAATGATCCCAAATCTAACAGTAAAAAGTTAAGTGTTTCCAATTCAGTTTCCATTTCAAAAAATTCAAGTGTGAAAATAGTTTCTATAAATTATTTCATGCAAAAGGTTGAAAATAAGAGGGCAATGAATCATTTATAAAAACTTTAATAGCTCAAAAGGAATCCTTCTATACAGCATTACACAAAGCAAAGAGAAGGTAAATGGACATTCTCACACTCAGGTTGTGACTTGAAGTAGTAATGGTCATGACCAAATTTCACAGTGAGTGCTTGCCCTGAACTTACAAAAACTAGTCGTGACCGGAAATGATTAAGTCATGACAAAAATACACATAGGGATATTGTCGCTACCTAATTGCACTCGTGTTGCGACTAATTTTTATAGAGAGCATATTAAGTCTAAAGGTCCATGTTAGGTCGCGACCATGTAGCACATAGGTCATGACTAAAAATCATAAAGGCTACTACTTGATAGTTTTCAATGCCCAAAACATCTTTTACACTAAAACTTTTTAGCCAACAACAAAATAGTTTAAAGTTAGGATCTAATTTTTAGCAATTCATCACACATTAAAATCAAAAACAAAAAATTTTGTGATTAAAGATTAGATTAATCAAAGAAGTTTGCATTAATTAGCACAGAAATAATAACATCTCCCCTATACTTAAACTTGACAGTATCCTCATTGTCAGTAGGATTATAAACATCACAGCACTATATAAGATCAATTTAAATCAAGCTTCAGCACAGCAGGTAAACACATTATTCAATGTAATTTCATGGTGAAGCTCACAGTCACAATCAAATCATACATCATAATACAAGGAAAGCAAATATGATAAGATGGGTAAACTATAGCATGCAATTGAGTGTGTTGCACCTCAGATAACCATCATTGAAAAATTAGCATATTGGCAACATAGGGGTATTATTCAAAACAGAACCAAACTAAAATTAAACATTATCCTATTTAATCATCAAGCACAAAAATTAACTACTACTTCTACTGGTTTATCCCTTTCCAATCATCAAACTAACATGTCAAACATGTAGCACATTAAGAAAACTTGTAAAAAGTAAGATATAGGAAAAGGATAACCTGGCCCCAAGGCGGTGGTGGGAACTTAGAATTTTGAGAGATGGTTATTTGATGGACAAATCTTCCCCATGGCCTTCTCTCTCCACCCTAGCATACCAAAATCGTGCACTTTGATTAAATTACGCAACCATCTGATGAAGGCAGATTGTCATGGTTTGATCTATCAAAATAAAGTTCATTGCACCCAATATAATATAGTATAAGGCGAATCCTATCGTTCTTCTTGATAAGCCTTTTATGTGGAAGCCTAGTAGATTAGATGTCAAAATCAATGAAAAACCTCAGCAGGGATAAAATAGTTTTGGGGTCTTTAGAGATTGATACGATAAAAGTAGGATGCAGAAAAGTAAATATTTTTTTATTTTTTGATTAAGATGAAAATTAGTTTGTTGAGAAATATGTTATGAAAGACTCTTGATAATGAAGCATATCTATCCTTTCTCTCACATTTAAAATTGGAGTTTATAAATCACTAAGTCTTAAAGAAAACCTCAATCGATTGATTCAGTCCAGAACCCTAATTTTCCTTAAACCCCTTTGATTAAAGCTGATTTAAGAACTATTACCGAACTATCATAAACCACTTAGCGTGTAAGTTGAATTTAGATGATGAAAATACCCTCGAATGGTCATCGATCGAAAACCCTAGATTTCAAGCAATTCAATTAATTAACAACGATCGCTGATAATGACCTAACTTTCTTAAAATCGAAACTGAAATCTTCTATTAAAAGCAAATGTTCAAATCATCCGAGTTCAATTACAAAGTATAATCTGAGAATGATCAATCGATATTCAAAACTTGCTCATAAAATGAAAACCCTAGATCTAGCAGCAATCATAACATGAGAAGATGCAAATTAGAACAGTAAAAACTCCCTGTTTGAGTCCATGAGCTCAAGATATCTGATTCATCACCAAGAGACTAAAGGTTTAACCTCTCATAACTCCTGTTATACTATAACAGCTGTTCAGTTGAGATGCCATGAAGAAACAATGGAAAGATGGTAGATTGGTGGTGTATAGATGTGGAAAAATATGTGGAAAGGTGTAGAACGAAAGAATAGGTCGAGAAGGTGATCAGAGAGCACCCCTCGAATGGTCATCGATCGAAAACCCTAGATTTCAAGCAATTCAATTAATTAACAATGATCACTGATAATGGCCTAACTTTCTTAAAATTGAAATTGAAATCTTCTATTAAAAGCAAATATTCAAATCATCCGAGTTCAATTACAAAGTATAATCTGAGAATGATTAATCGATATTCAAAACTTGCTTATAAAATGAAAACCCTAGATCTAGCAGCAATCATAACATGAGAAGATGCAAATTAGAACAGTAAAAACTCCCTGTTTGAGTCCATAAGTTCAAGATATCTGATTCATCACTAAGAGACTAAAGGTTTAGCCTCTCATAACTCCTGTTATACTACAATAGCTGTTTAGTTGAGATGCCACGAAGAAACAATGGAAAGATGGTAGATTGGTGGTGTAGAGATGTGGAAAAATATGTGGAAAGGTGTAGAATGATGGAATAGGTCGAGAAGGTGATCAGAGAGCGTTAGAGTACTTCTTCTTAGCCTAATCAGGTCAAAAACTAGCCTCCTCGTTGACAGCAGCCTTCCTCCCCTTTTATTTCTGCATAACCTAATTCAAAATGCGCAGTTTCAGCAATTTTGTATTTTAGTCGCGACTAGGTTCATGTTTTGGTCATGACCTATAAACATAGAGAGACTTCTAAAAGAATCAAGGTCGTGACCGACAGACTCTTTGGTCATGACTAAGAGATGCTGGAGCGTGATTTTACTTTCATTGACTTGTGATTTCTTTCCTGGTCCTTGTTCTCTTCCAAAATACCTGTAATCCAACATAAAAGCTCATTGTAAAAGTTCAAATCAGTAAATAAAATAATATATACAATTTGGAAGAGTCAATTTACCATTTTATCCTTTAATTAGCACATTGCCGTGCACAATCATGTATTACCACAAAAGTACAATTTAAGGCATAAAATAGATGGTAAAATTGTTATAAAACTCTTAAAAGTGTCATAGAAACCATATACAAAATGTATCTTATCAATTTCCCCACACTTGAACCTTTGTACTCTTGGACAAAGAAATGAATCACATCTAGAACAACGCTGTTAAATTCAAGATAACAACATAATCCATAGTGTACTTTGAAAACAAATAATTCGTCATCTTTTGGGAATGCAAAGGTGATAATGTGAGCAATGCCAAGTAATCAACTACTAAGTGAAATCAACCTCAATTGTATGAGCACAATAGATCCTCTCAAAGGGTCAAGTGTTTAGCTCTCTATTTTCTCTCATTGTTAGGGTTCTTTCACTCAAATTTAAATTAGAAAACACACTACCATATGCTTGTAATGTCTCTAAATCTTAGCAATTATATAACACTTACACAAAGAATCAAGAGGTCTTTTAGGGTTGAAATAATTAAGATGGGCCACATGGAATGGAATATGAATAATAGAAAGTACTGCATGCATTCAACAATGAATATGTAGCATGAATTCATGTCTCTAGGGGTGTAGCTGTGGTAATTGTGCTAATAAGAGTTAATAACGGTGCCCTATTCTCTTCTCTTTTCTTTTCTTTCTGTTTTCTTTTTCTTGCACTCTCTTCTTTTTTTCAGTGTAATATGCTTCTTTTCTCTTCTTCTTTTATTTGGCACCTCAGTCATGTGGGCCACAACACAATAACACAAAATTGAATAAGGATGTTTATGTACATATGACTTTCTATAAGAATGATGAAAAGAAAAAAGTGATAGGCTCAAGAGGAGTGACTAAGGATGTAATATGTAGTGGGCTTATGTTTGGGATAAAAGGGTTTAAAAAGAATGCCTCTATCATGTTAAATTCATAAGTGCATAAGTAATTCTAAACTCAGGGCTAAGACAAGTTCTAGAGGAAATAAACCAATTGAATAATCACTCAATATAGGTTTTAAGGCCGAGAATCCTTCCAACAAAGGTTTTGATTTAGATTGCTCATAAGCCTAAGTCTCAAACAATGTTCATCATTCACTAGGCATTAAAAAGCTTATCACAACTAAAAACCCTCTAAAACAATTATTAAAAAGTTTTAAAGTAATCACTTAGAACCATGTGATATCCAAATGTAACAGCGAAAGCTTAGGTATTTTCAAATTCAATTTCCAAGGTTTTCCAAAAATAATTCAAGTGAGGCAGTGGTTTCTAGGAGCTAAAAAGGTTTGAAATAAGGGAACAACGAATCATTTATGAAAGAATCCCAGTAGTTCAAAAGGGATCCTTCTATACAGCTTTGTACAAGACAAAGAGAAGGTAATTGGACATTTTTCAAACATAGGTTACGACGTAGAATAGTGAAGGTCACTACCACTTGACACAGGGGTGCATGCTCAAGCTTTTCAAAACATTTAGTCGTGTCCATAGGATAGATCTTTCGTGATACAAACACACATAGAGGAACAATCGCGACTAGGTAGGTACTCATATCATGACTCAAATCAAGAGAGAGTTATTGTCGCAACCACTATGTACATAGGTCGCGACCGTAGGTCACAGAGAGCATATCAAGTCCAAAGTTTTATTACAAGTCGTGACCCAAAAGCCAGTATGTCATGACTATTTTCACACAGACTACTGAGTGATAATTGTCAAAGTCCTAAAACAATTTTTCATGCTAAAACCTTTCCAGTTATCAACAAAGTTTAAAGTGGGGATCCAATTTTCAGCAATTCATCACACATTAAGATCAAAAACAAAAATTTTATGATGAAAGATTGAATTACTCAAAAAATGTCAAATTGAGTGGCACAAAAACAAATTAAGTAGCACAGAAGCAAAGACATCTCCCCTACACTTAAACTTGACAGTGTCTTCACTATCAACAAAACTAAAGTAGAAAAATCATAATCACTCTGCAAAGTAAATCAAATGTAGCTTTGAAATAGCAGGTAGCCTAATCACTCCATACAAATTAACAGTTCAGCACAGTCATATTCAGGTCATGCAAAGTAATAATAGTAAGGCAGAGATGATAAGATGGGTAAGCTAAGATCATGCATGTGGATGTGTAAGTTCCACAGAGAACAATCAATGAGTAAGCGACACATGGATAGTAACGAGTTATTGTTCAAAACATAAAGACACCTAGAATAAATATAAATAAATAGAAAATGGAACTATCCTACTTAAACATCATGCAAAAAAATTAACTACTACTTCTATTGGTTCATCCCTTTCCAATCACCAAACCATGCCAAGCATATATAAATTTAGAAAATGTAAGAGATAGGAAAGGGACAACCTGGCCTCAAGGAGGCGGTATGAAATCATAAAACTCTGGGAGATGGATGTTTGATTGGAAGGTTTTCCCCGTTACCCTCTCTCTCCACTTCAGCATTCCACAATCGCGCATCTTATATTGAGATTCGTATAAACCTGTCTTGAATTCTCCCTGTTTAAACTTAAACTTACCCAACTGTGGTTGGCATGTCACAGGAACTGACGTGGGAAATATTTCCTTTACCTCCTTCATATATTCCCTATAGTTGCTCTTCTCTAGCTTGTGTAGCTCCTTCAATTTATAATGTGCTTTCCCAAATGTCGCACCAAGCTGAAGTTGGTTTACAACTGCAACGTACTTGGGATTATTCTTTTTCATACCTGTATTATTATTAGATATTAAATCATTTAAAACCCTGTAGGTATGAGATGTAATTTTGGAATGAGAATGAGGGTGAGAAGAGTTAGAATGTATTGGCCCTTTAACCAAAATAGTGGGGTATAGAGGTGAAGGAGTTTGGAGTTCCTTGGTTACATTTGGCATTTCTAGTCGTGACCTTTCAGTTTGTCTTCACTACTCTAATTGATAAGGTGTGTCTCTAGAAGTTGATGTCTCGACCTTTTGATCTTTTAGTTATGACTTTGGGGAGAAGAAACACTCTCCCTCAATAGATTGGTGTTTAGTTGCGACATCTTCATCTTTGTGTCATGACTGATAGACTATGGAGTTTTGTGTCATGACCTTAAAGCTATTTGGTTGTGACTCCTATTAACAGTGGATCTT
Source organism: Leucaena leucocephala (assembly GCA_037074615.1). Classification (NCBI taxonomy): domain Eukaryota; kingdom Viridiplantae; phylum Streptophyta; class Magnoliopsida; order Fabales; family Fabaceae; genus Leucaena; species Leucaena leucocephala. Next base: position 8,151,272 of record CM073570.1, on the reverse strand, counting down.
AGATTGATGTTTAGTTGCGATATGGAGGTCATTTAGTCCAACCTTGGGTCACAGAAATTTGACCCTTATTCAATTATTGTACTTCTAGCTTCCAGAACATCTTTGTATCCTGCAAGATCACTCAACAAACCTTTTGCAAAAGCATTATCTCTATCATTATCATGTAAACTCAGTTCATGTTCATCCCTAATCTCTTCAACAGCATAATCAATTGTATTCAAAGCAGTAAAAGCAGAATTATCAGGAGGAAATTTCATTGCTTCATTCATGTCGAAGGTTACCACATGCTCTCCAATTTCCATTATGATGAAACTATGCTTCATACTAATGATGGTGTTGGAAGTTTAGAGGAAATGTCAGTCTAGGATCAAAGTGCTTTCATTTACTAACTCATTAGACATGTTCAAAACATAAAAATCAGCTTGGAACACTCAGCCCTTGACCTATACTAAAATATCCTCAAGGATTCCCTTAAGATACCTAATTGACCTATCAGCTAACTGAAGTACTACGCTTATGTCTCTAAGATTGTTGATACTTAAGGTTTAATATACCAACTAAGGCATTACATTAATGGTTGCCCCTATATCTAGTAACGCTCCCTTAATATGAACATTTCCTATAATGCATGGGATTGTACAGGATCCTAGGTCTTAGTACTTAACAGGTAGTTCAACCTTAAATAGTGATAACACATTAGCACTCACCTAGATTCTCTCAAGAGGCCTAAACTTCTTTTTATCAGCACACAGTTCTTTCAAAAATTTTACATATTTAGGGTTTCTCTTGAGGAACTCGACCAAAGGGACATTTATCTCTAACTTGTTGAATAGAGTATAAGCATCTTTTGCAAAATCAGGGTCAATTTTTTTTCTTTCCAGCAAAGTAAAAGTTAGGAAAAGGGAGATCTTTGATACTTACCTCCTTACCTTTGTGTATAGATGCTTGCTCGACTCTAGCTTCTCCTCAGGTTACTTTCCTTTGTAGGCTAGACTTGGTACTGTTGTTACTTCTTCTTGCAGCTCTTGTATCTCCACTTGGGCTTGTGAGTCCTCCTCTTGGGTTGGCTTCTTCATCACAAGCTGTTATTCTTTAGCACTTTCAGATTTCCCAATTTATACATATGGCAGAGATGATTTCTCAAATTCATCTTCTTCCATATCCTACTTCGGTGTATCATTCTCCTTAAAATGCACCTTTCTGCCACTTCTGAGGGATATAGCATTCATACCCCTCAGATTGATAATAGTATTGGATAGTATGCTGCCACTATTCTTTCCTTGAATGTTACTCACTATATTAGACACTTAAGTGACTTATGATATCTACATTCTTGGAACTTAACTCCTCAAGTTTCCTGTGCATATCAGCATTATCCTTCTACATACTTTGAAGGATTGAAGCGATGGAGGTGAATTGGCCGTCATTCTCTTTAAGCTTATTGTCTATATTGGTCATTCTACCATCCATGTTGTTCATCTATGTAGCCATACTCTTCAACAATTGAAAAGTCTCATATGACCTTGATGTTAATAAGGTCATAGGGTGAGTTGGAGCTATAGACCTTGTATTATTTTGGTAGTTGCTTGAGGAAGCACCACCTCATTAGAATTGATTTGGCCTATCACCCCCACCTAAAGTTTGGGTGGTCCCTCCAACTAGGGTATATGTGTTAGAGTATGGGTCTCTCTTCTGGTATTGATTGTGCCTTCCTTGATACATTGCTGCCACTTCTTCATACTGTCTGTCACATGCACTGGTAGCATGCATCATTGAACTGCATGATTCACTTCCTGTAACTAAGGCTTGTAAGGTATCCACTGCATGAACTTGTTTTATGGAATACAGCTCTCTTTCAATTAAATTCATCCTCTTCTCCATTTTGTTTCCTAGGGCTGTTATTTCTGCTAAGATCTCTTTTGAATTACCCAAAGATGGGCATTCTCCTTGGATCCCCTATCTGATGGTCTTCATTAGCCATTTTCTATAATTACTCCCAACTTTCTTGTGAAGTCTTATCTCTTAAGGATCCATTTGCTGCAGCATTCAAGGAAACCTGATTTTGTGGAAGTAGACCATCAAAGAAAATGTCTACTAAATCAGCCTTGGTCAGGTTGTGGTAAGGGTATCAAGCTAACAGGTTAAGAAACCTCGTCCAATACTCATGTAAAGATTCTCCATCCTGTTACAAAATATTAGTGATCTCCTTCTTCATTCGAGTAGTCTATGAAGCTGAGAAAAACTGTTCAAGATATGTTGACTTCAGCTGATCCAAGGTAAAATGGAAACACCTCCTTAAGACGTCATCTAGTGTAGTCAATGGAAGCTTCATTGAAAAATAGATCATATGCATAGTTTGTAAATGCCTGTGTGGGCATTCTCCTACAAAATCGTGAAATTTAGGTAAGGCTACAATTAAAGCTCCTTTAATCTCAAAATTAGCTTCTTCAGTATAGAAACCGTAAGGATCATAATTCACATGTGAATGATTAATTTCCCTCACTTCTATTATCTTCTATATTCATTGGTATTTCATTTTCTCCATTCCCATTAGGCTCATTATAAGTAATATCAGCCATATTCAATTCAGTTTTAGACTCTGGAATACTAGAGGAGGAACTAAACTTTTCTTCTTCTTCTCTAAATTCTCTAAACTCTCTCTCTACTTTCCTAAGTCTTCTCTCAATTTTAGGTTCAAAAGGCACTAATGGTTTAGCTCTTTTACGTATGCAATACAGAAAAGATAGAGAATGAACAATGCAATAAGCAGAGTCAATTATGAAAGTTGCATAGCAAAAAATTTACAGTTAGTCGTGACTAAAGCATGTTTTAGTCGTGACACAATATCACAGAGAAAAGTAGTCGCGACTGAAGGGTTCAAATGTCACGATTGGTTTTCGTAGAGTAGTCAAATTTTACAGGGAAGCAATCAGGTCGTGACACAAATTGTGTTTGGTCGTGACTCAAAGTCATAGAGAGTAGTTATCGCGACGCAAGTGAGTTTAGGTCATGACTCATAGTCACAGAGACTGACTTTGTAGACATTAGAAAAGTGTAGAATGCAATACAATTTTAAAAACTACTAAAAAAAGTAAAATGCAAACAAAAACAAGAAAAATGATTCAGGTAGCTAATGAAATTGACAATAAATTACTAGGGACCTAATTACTTGGCTCCCCGATAATGGTGCTATTGATGAGGGCAGATTGTCGTGGTGTGATCCATCAAAATAAAGTTTATTGTACCCAATATAATATAGTATAAGATGCAACCTTATCGTTCTTCTCGATGAGCCTTTTATGTGGAAGCCTTATACATTTAATGTCAAAATCAATGAAAAATCTCAACAGGGATAAAATGGTTTTGGGGTTTTTAGAGATTGATACGATAAAAGTAGGGTGCAGAAAGGTAAATATTTTTTGAAACTTTGATTAAGATGAAAATGAGTTGGTTTGTTAAGAAATATGTTATGAAAGACTCTTGATAATTAAAACGTATCTATCCTTGCTCTCACATTTAAAATTAGAGTTTAGAAATCACTAAGTCTCAAAGAAAACCTCAATCGATCGATTGAGTCCAAAACCCTAATTTTCCTTAAACCCCTTTGATCAAAGCTGTTTAAGAACTATTAGCGAACTGTCATAAACCACTTAGCGTGTAAGTTGAATTTAGATGATGAAAATGCCCTCGAATGGTCATCGATCAAAAACCCTAAATTTCAAGCAATTGAATTAATTAACAACGATCGCTGATAATGACCCAACTTTCTTAAAATCGAAACTGAAATATTCTATTAAAAGTAAATGTTCAAATCATCCGAGTTTTATTACAAAGTATAATCTAAGAATGATCAATTGATATTCAAAACTTGCTCATAAAATGAAAATTTTTGATCAAGCAGCAATCATAACATGAGAAGAAGCAAATTAGAGCAGTAGAAACTCCCTGTTTGAGTCCATGAGCTCAAGATATCTAATTCATCACCAAGAGACTAAAGGTTTAGTCAAACTCCTGCTGTACTACAATTGTTGTTCAGTTGAGATGCCATTGAAGAACAAATCAGTAAATAAGAAGTTATAGGAATGTGTATCCTATGAAGCCAAAGTATAGGGAACTAACGAAACCCCGAAAAGAGTTCTGTAGGAAAAGTTATTCACCTTTTAGTGAATTTTGACGGGAGTTTGTGGACACCCAATATCCGAATATGAAAATTAAGTAGTAAGCAAGCTGGTACTGAATGAGCCCAAATGACATCACAAGAGGCCTATGATGATGCCAACTGAGGCCCAGACCCATGATATCAGTTCAACAATTAAAGGGGTCGGTGTCCAAAAATATTCAAAAAATATGCAAAATGACGAAAATGCCCATGTATTATTAAAATAATTAAGAAATAAGTGAAGGACATTTTAGTCATTTTACCCAAGACAAAAGGTCAAAGAGAGCTACAGGAATAGTTGATCTGGGTCAAGAAATATTCTGTTAAAATGTGAAAAGACAATAATGCCCCTAGAATCATTAAAGTAAATAAAGAGGAACTAAGGGCATTTTGGTAAAATGTCAAGGGAAGTTTCTTAGGAATTGAGACATCCGAGTACTAGAGCTTGATCAGAGACCCAAGATGACATTTCAAGAAGTACAAAAATGTAGCCCAAGATTATGTGGGTCTAACTGGAGTTAAAATAATATTTTAGTAATTTTTAGTAAAGTATAATTACCCGGTTGAAGTTATAACTAGGGAAATGATTAGATAAAGCTTTGGATTTGCCCAAAAGCCATGAGGTGGCATGAAATGTGTCCTCATAGGACCCACTAAGATGCCACATGGCACTAATATAAGGAAAGAAGAAAACTCAAGAAAAATCTAAAGACACGTGGCACAATCTCAATCGTTTATTATGAGATAAGATTCTAGAATTCTCTGAAAGCGTTAAGTCAACAGCTGAGGTGTCCCAAGGGCTCCACCATAATGCCACCTAGTATGAAGGGTGTCTTGGTGATGTAAGCCATGATGTCATCAAAACTTGGTGGGCAAGACAAAGTGTAAGGTGGATTATGGACCATTGGATTAAATAGTAACCAAAGCAATCCTAGCCATCCATTTGCCTTGCTTTAAGTCTATAAATACTCTCCATTTTCCTTCACATTTGTGTCAAGTTAGAGAAGGAATAGGGAGGTGCTGCCCAAGTGAGAACCAAGCAAATACAAGAGGAAATCTAAGCTACCCAAGTCAAGTTAGTTAGGAACTAAGGAAGTAATCTATCCTAACTTAGTTTCCTTCAATTCAAGAGCTTGATCTTGGGATTTTAATGGAAGAAAAGTGAGATATTCCCTATGTGGTGATGTTGTCCAAAACTGTACTATCACATCTCCAATTTTCTTACCTGATGTAACTGTACAGTTTATATGAAATAGACATGAGATTCTTAAAATAAATTGTATCAGATTGAGATAGGAAAGAAAGGGATTATTAACTAAGAAAAGTACAGGGACCTAAACGTAAATTAGAAAAAGTTGAAGGCAAAAAGTTAAAGTAGAAATAAAAGTTGGGCCAAAAGTGATCATTATCAAAAGTTTAGGGACCTAAATATAATTAAGCAAAAAGTCAAGGACCTAAATGAAATTATGAGAAAGTTGAATTGAAAAGGGCTCAAAAATGCCCGAAATCACATCAGACATAATTTTTTCTAATAGATAGACAAAAATATTCTAGTCAGTTTAACGCAACACATAATTTCGATTTGAGGTCCTGATTAATTGATATAAATTCCTGAAGTCAGAAAGAATTATTACGGTATTTTTTCAGACCTCAGAATCAGATGAAACCTTACAGTAAATTCTTATATTTAATATATAAATTTATAAAATTGACAGAGTTAGAAAAGGATTCTTGTAGAATTCTTATGGGATTTTACGAAATTCCAATAAGGTGACTGGATAGTTTAGTAGCCTAGAGTCCAGAGTAGTCCAGGAAAAGTGCAAAATTATGAAAATGCCCCTAGATGACCAGCTTATACCAGAGATGGATGGAGGATATTTTGGTCATTTAGGACAAGCCAAAAATGTGTAACACAGTATAAATATGATTAGTCAGAGCCAGTATATGCTCTGAGGCAGTATAAAGAAGGGTAAAATAACAATTATGCCTTTAGGGTTAATATAGTACAAGAAAGGACACCAAGGGTATTTTGGTCATTTTCCAAGGGATGGATGGCAGATAAATACTCATTCTAAAGATTTTAATGATATGAGGAACCTAGACATTGATTTCTAGGACAGAATACATATCCTGGAATATTATAAAAATTAGGAATAAAAAATAGTCTGGTTTTTGTGAAACTGCTCCGATCGGTACCGGATTGGACTGGAATTTTTCCTATCAGTATATTTAAATTTTTCTAGCCAAACATGACCCTAAATGATGTCATGTATGGTGTCAAAAGGCATGGCTTCTAGGGCAAGCTTGTGCAAGAATGAATATGGACCATTAGATCAAATAGTAACCAAATCAATCTTGGCTATCCATTTCCACTCAAGCTCATCTATAAATACCCCCTATTTAGATTGGTTTTGGCATGCTTGACAACCATAGGGAACCTCTTGCAAAATTTTCATTCAATCAAGAAAGAAGCACACAACTTGAAGAACAATCAAGGTAATCATCTCCCTTGATCTTGAGCTTTATTCTTGCAAGTTAGCTCTTGGTTTTAAGGGTTTTTTGTGACATATTTCCTTTGTGGTTGCTGCTGGAAGTGCTGTCCATATGTGGTTAGAATATGAGTTTTATGTTATGGATAGTTTAGATAAGCTTAAACAAGCTAGAATCAAGTGGTATAAGCTTGGAAATTCAAGTAGGCATGGAGTTGGAAGTTTGTGTTCATGGCTACTACTGTACATGACACTGTTCATATATTGGAATTTCATAATTTTGATGCTTCCAATGAGTTTAAAATTGAAAATTGTGTGGGGATAAAGTAGGAGAACAAGTATTGAAATCAAAATGTGAATTTTAGAAAACAAGAGGGTGAGCTTCAGTCAAGGGCAGCAGCTTGTGATATGTTTTGATTTTAGAAATTCTAGTATCATATTTGGATTCTACATGAAAAATTATGCGGAAATGAACTATGAGAATTTATTTTGGAAAGATGGAAGTATGAAACATAAAATAGAGAAAGAATGGAAGTTAGTGAAAACTTAGTCTTAGTTTTGTGTTCAAGTTGAGTTGTAACTTAATATTGCTTTGTAATGGCTAGGTTTTGACATTTGTGAAGGAAGGAAATCATTTCAAGAAGACTTTTACAAGGATAGCTAAGAGGTCAAGAATACCTAACTATAGTTTCATGTATGCTTGATTGTATGTTTGCTTGTTGATTATGGTGTTTGGTTGATCTTGAGATTATGCTATCATGTTGATGATGAAGTATGAATGATTACAACTCCTTGCAACTTATGTAATGACAATATGCATATTATAGTTTTCTTATGTACCATTATGAAGTAGCTCCCATCTCATGATAACATATTAAGCATCCAATTAATCATGCATGGTATTATAGTTTGTATGCCTTGCTATTGGGATTTCCATGAAATCTCATTCTTTTCATATGCATAACCATGTCATAGGTGCTGTAACTTCACAAGAAAAAAGGGTAAACATAGATGGATAAGTTTGTATAATAAGTTACAATACTTACATGACCCTATGGAAGGATATGATAGTATACATGATGTATGATTATGTAATTGTGTTCTAAGGCCATGATGGTGTGACGATGATTATAATGCCTTAATCAATGAGTTTGATCTTGAAATTTGGTAGGATAATAGCTAAGATATAGAGATTTAAATTAACACCAATAACACTTCAATTGGTTAAGTATTCAATTTGTTATGATTCTCCAAAGTTGGAGTTAAAATTTGGAATAGAGATAAAGTAAGCAAGTGGTAGCAGTAACGTTCTGACGTTAATTTTGTATAGCAAATGAACGAGTTTTTCCATGAAATTTTGTGAGCTTAAATAGAACTTCTAAATATTTAAATCAATTGGTAACATGGTTCATTTGGACAAGAAATGAAAGAGAAATGAATTTGTGAAATTAAGGCAAAGAAATTGGAACTTCCATATTTTATCAAATGAACAGTATTTTTCAACGAATAAACTGATTTCATTTGGACAAGGGAACCCCAGTTTTATATTTCTTTCCTCAAATTTCAATGAAATAGATTTCATTAGAAATTGGAACTAACCTATTTTGATTTTTTTATGTTTAATTATGAATTTTCAAAGTTGGGTACATGTTTTGGAATTACCAAATGAACAGTACCCGAGAGCAAATCTTTTGAAAATAAATGTTTCTAAAGAAAAAGGCTATGTAATGGGTTCTAATGACTTTCAAATGAGTATAATTGAGGTTGAAAATAAGGATATGACATGTACAATATTGGAGAAAGAAGAAATTGAAGTTAGAGACATGAAATTAAGACTTAGATAAGTTTACATTGTTGGTTATTGCTTGAATTAATTGTGTAGTTTCCATTTTTTCACTTTGTGAGACTTTTAGGTCTGTGCTGAAACAGTACCAAAAGAGTTTATTTTGATGATTTTTATTCTTCCAATGAGTCCATAAGGCAAAATTGTATAGAATTGAGCCAATGTACAAGAGTTGAAAGCATTAAAATCAAAAGTGAGATTTTTGAAAAAGAACCCTTGTTACCACGGTTCTATTCTAACCAGTGCACCAAGGAGGAGTTGGAATTTGTTAATTCTGAATTCATATTTGGATTCCTTGGCCGAAATTGTATGGTATATGGTCAAGTCACAATTTAATTCGAAAGGCAAAGTAATTAACCAAAATTAAAGAAAAATAAAGACTTAATGGTTTAGGAAGTTTAAAACTTGATAGTAATAGATTGTAATGAGTATGTTGTTATGTTAGGATTTGGTTGGTATTCTCAAATATGGTATTCACACCTCAAGGAGAAGTAGTAAGCAAGAGGTAAAGGAAAAGGATATGGAAAAGCAAGGAGTAAGAGGTAGTAAACTTACCTAACTTGTATGCTTTGCTTGCTTGGATGTTTTATGTGTTGGATGTTTATTTTGATGATGTAAAGCATGTATGATTGAATGATGCTCTATTTCTTTTTATACTATGTCATATGTTATAATTTAAGGAACATGGAATCATGTAAAGATATCATTATGCAAGCATGATCATTAAGCACACACATATTAACATCAAGCATTGAGTTACATACATTGTTTGGTTTCTGTTTGCTACTGAGATTTCCCTAGAAATCTCACTCCTTCCATTATACAAAAATTATATTAGGGCCATCTTATGGAATCAAGGAAGGAGAATGAAGAAGTTATGATGCATAGATACTTTATTGTATGAGACTTTTTATGAAAATATGTAATGTGTGGATTAAGTACTTATTTCAATTCTAGTTATGTTTTGTTGAGACTTAGGAAAATAGTTAACCTTTGAATAAATGTATGAGACTTTATAGTATGATAATATACATTCATTTTGGTACCAAGAATGTCTCATTCCGATATTTGTACAAAGAGAACAAATTTTTCAAAGTTAGGGAACCAAATTTGGAAACTGTGAAACTGACCAAATAAACAATAATTTTCCACGCCAATACTGTATTAATTGGTCTGGAGTTTGGTTAGATTAATATTTTTCCTTTAAAAAGGCTTATGTTACCTTCATATAGCAACTTGAACCACTTAATTTCAATTTTTCTAGAATTAGTTATAAATTTTTTGAGTTAAATCACTTGTCTGGAGTTTTGCCAAATGAACAGTAACTCATTGGAGTGAAATTTCAGATTGTGTAATTTGACTTCATTGGTCATTTAAGTGGTTCTAAATGCTACCAAATGGTCTCTAAGATGTACGAAATTAAGGTGTTATACTATTCAAATCAAAACAATTAAAATAAGATGTATTGCCTTCATAAGAGCAAGAAAAATAATAAATAGAGAGAGATTCAAAATAGTTATCATAAGCACTCAAAGATGAATTTGAATCCTCATGCTCCTGAAATGCTTCAGGGGAATTTTGGGGATTATGTAACATAGGATCATACTCATCATGCAAACTCAATTCTTGCTCATCCCTAGCTTCTTCAACAGCATAATAATGACATTCAACTCAACAAAAGTAGAATTATCAAAAGGATATTTCATTACTTCATTCATATTAAAAGTTACCATATGGCCTCCAACTTCCATTGTAATGGAACTATGCTTCATACTAATGATTATTTTAGAAGTTTAAAGGAAATGTCTACCTAAGATCAAAGTGCTCTCATTCACTAGTTCACTGGACATGTCCAGAACATAAAAATCAGCTGGAACACTAAACCCTTCACCTGTACTAGAATATCCTCAAGAACTTCGTTAGGATACCTAATTGATCTATCAGCTAGTTAGAGCATCACACTTGTGTCTCTAAGATTGTTAGTACCTAAGGCTAAGTATATCAACCAAAGCATTACATTAATGACAGCCCCTAGATCTAATAACGCTCCCTTAATATGAATCTTGCCTATAGTGCATGGGATTGTGTAAGATCCTAGGTTTTGTCACTTAACGGGTAATTCAGCCTTAAATAATGATGACACATTAGCACTCACCTGAATTCTCTCAAGAGGCCTAAATTTTTTCTTATCAGCACACAACTCTTTTAAAAATTTAGCATATTTAGGATTTCTCTTGAGGAATTCAAACATAGGGATGTTTATTTCTAACTTATTGAGGATATTGAAAGCATCTTTTACAAATTTAGAATCAATCTTTTTCTTTCCAGCAAAATAAGATATTGGAAAAGGGAGATCCTTTATACTTACCTCCTTACCTGTATGCGTAGAGGCTCTTGCTTGTTTGATTTTGGCTTCTTCTCAGTTTGCTTTCCCTTGTATGCTGGACTTGGAATTATCACTTCCTCTTCTTGTTTTTCCTGCATTTCCTCTTGTGATTGTGAGTTCTCCTCTTGGGTTGCCTTCTTGATCGTAAGCTCTTGTTCTTTAATACTTTCTGATTTCCCAATCTTTATTTGTGACAGCAAAATTTTCAACTTTAGAATCTTCCATATATTCCCTTGCTATTTCATCTTCCTTAAATTGGACTTTTTTTCACTTCTGAGTAATATGGCATTTAGACCTTTCGGATTAATGATAGTATTCGAAGGTATGCTGCCACTACTCTTTGTTTGGATGTCACTCACTGTATTAGCAACTTGAGTCAAATGACTTGTAATATCTGCATTCTTGGAACTTAAATCCTCAAGTTTCCTATGCACATCAGCATTATTCTTCTGTATTCTTTGAAGGATTGAAGCTATAGAGGTGAACTGATCGTCACTCTCTTTGAGCATATGATCTATATTGGTCATTCTATCGTCCATGTTTATCACGCGGGCAACGGAGACTCAGGTTCAATCATTAGCAATGGTGCCATTGATTACGACAAATTGTCATTGTCTGACTCATCAAAATAAAAGTAATTGTACATTATTAATGTAGTATAAGGCATAACCCTATTATTCTTCTCAAAAAGCCTTTTTATTAGAACCCTAGCAGATTGGTGACAAAATTATTGAAAACCTGAGTGAAAGTAAAAATGGGTTTTAAGTTTGGTTAATTTTTGATTAAATAAAATAAGAGTGAAGTAAAGTAAATATTTTTGTATTTTTTTATTAAGATGGAGAATAAGTGGATTGATAAAGAAATATGTTGAGAAAGACTCTTGATGATAGAAATGTATCTATCCTTGCTCTTAATATGATATAGAGGTTTTATGAAACTTCCTTACTTTCATATGTCTTAGGGACCATTCAATAGCATTTAGAACTACTTATAAGACCTTGGAAGTCCATTAGCCAAATTTGGAATTTTACTCTTTCTCGGGTTACTTTTCATATGGTATTCCAGATTACGCAATGAACTTAACAATTCATAATTAATTATAGAAAAATCAAAATAAAGTGGTTCAAAAATCTACGTGAAGATAAAATCTTGAACTTTAAGGGAAAAATAACTTCCAGACCAAATGACTCATCAATTAATACAGTTTATTCGCCAAAGATTACTGTTCATTTGGTCAAAAATTCTAAAAACATATTCTAGTCCCTTACTTTGGAAAATTAGTTCTCTTTGTACAGACATCCAAATAAGGCATTCTTAGTGTCAAAATGAAGCTTGGAATTCTATCTAAATGTCTGTAAAATTTCATACATTTATTCTAACATTTACTATTTTTCTTTACATCATAACCATCACTACTTACATTGGTCATACAGTAACATTACACATTTACATAACATATATACCATCCAATCCCTAGCTTTTCTTCATGCTTTATCATCCTCTTTCATTATTCACAAACCTGTGGGATTGGGTTTACATGAAAAGAAATGAGATTTCTGGGGAAGTCTCAGTAGCAAACATTGCTAAATAATGCATACATTAATGTAGATACTTGTGCTTGCTTGTGAAATTGTTAACATTGTGTAATGTGCATGCTTTCATGTAACATATAAAATATAATTAGCCAAAGTAATCATAGCAATAGAGCTTCATACATAAGAACATATGCAACACAATTCAACAAAGCCATAGCACATTCAAGTATAGCATTCAATGCATACAAGTTTAGGATAAGTTTACTACCTCATATACTTTATTTATTTCACTTTATCTTGCTTCTTTCTTCTCACTTCTCTAGCATATGTGGCTGCCTCTTTTGGAGAATATCAATAAATCCCTAACATCACATAACCATTCATCCATCATCATCTAATTTCCTTGAGCATTAAACTCACTTTAATTAACATAACTTCCTCTTGAACATTAAGCTCACTTATTTTCCTTAATCTTAACTAATGAACTTGGCCTTTGAATCAATTGATGTCTTGACTTTACCCTACACAATTTCATCTTTTGAATCTATCTATGAGCTTAGAATAATGAAATTCCAGCTTCTTCATGGCCTTCTGTACAGAACTGAATATATGCATACAATTCTTTCAAAAATTCTTATTTTGATTATAATGCTTCCTATACTTGTTTCTCCACTTTACCCCACACAACTTTTCATTTCAAAACCATTGGAAACATCAAAATCATGAAATTCCAATCACTACTCATGTAAATAAATAGTAACTGTGAAGAATTTCAAAAACTACAATCTTAGAATTTCAATGCTTCCAAGGTTCAAAACCTTTCCAATCATACACAAAATCATCATATAAATTCAATGGAAGAATTAAATCATTAAAATTCTATTTCCTTCCCTCATGAACAATGCATACCGAATAGGTTCAACCATGGCAAAGTCAAGAATATCAACTTAATTCAACAACCAACCACTTAACTAGCTCATTTAAGCTTCAATCATATGTCTCTAACTTTAAAGTTTTTGGAGATCACAACACCTTAGAGAAAACTCAAATTTTATCCCATGAAAACCCTAAGTTTAAGCTCCCAAATCAAAGGAAAATAAGCTAGAATGGATTACTTACCTTTAATCTCTAGCTTGCTTGAACTTTGGTACCTTAAATCTTCTTTGTCTTGGCTTGAGTTTCCATTTTGCAAGAGTTTCCCATAGGTTCCATGGCTCATGGTTTGGATGCATATTTGAGGGGGTATTTATAGAAAAATTCATGGAAAATCAATGGCCAAGATTACTTTGTGCACTATTTGATCTAAAGGCCCACATTTAATCTTCGATTTAACTTTTTTTAAAAAGCTAATTGTGACATCATCCATGACATCACAAGGAACACCTAAAAGGATTTCTGTGGTGGCATTTCTAGAGGGAGAACCTTCTGGAAAAATTCCAGTCCAATCCAGTACCGATCGGAGCAGTTTCACAACAACCGGACTGATTTATGTTCCTAATTTTTTATAATATACCAGGATATGTATTCTATCTTGGAAATCAATTTCTAGGCTTCTCATACCATTGACATTGTTATAATGAATATTTATCTGGCATCCATCTCTTGGAAAATGACCAAAATACCCTTGGTATCCTTTCTTACACTATATTGACACTAAGGGCATAATTGTCATTTCACCCCTCTTTGTATTGCCTCAGGGCATATACTGACTCTAAATAATCATACTTAGGCTATATCCCACATTTTTAGCCTATCCCAGATGACCAAAATGCGCACCATCCATCTCTGGTATAATCTGGGCATCTAGGGGTATTTTCATAATTTTGTACTTTTTCTGGACAATGACCCCTTCTGTTGATGAACTGGTACCCTGGGTTTTAGGCCCTCCTTGGCATCATCATAGGCCCATATATGAGGCTATTTGATTTCATTCTATCCAGGCTTATTTACTGATAAGTTCCATTATCAGATCACGGGTGTTATCAAACTCCTATCAAAATTCACTAATATATGAATAACTTTTTATACAGAACTTCTTCCAGGGTTCTGTCAGATCCAGGATATCTAACATTGTAGGGCACACTTTCCTATAATTCCCTCACTTATATCTAAAGTCCATAAAATCTGATAAAATTTTAGATAACTTTTAGACTATCAGATAAATATATGCTATCTGGAGCCCTAATAAAATTTCTGTATCATTCTAGATTAACCAGCATATCTTCCTCTATTTATTGATGGAATATGAGACTAAAATACTTCCAAGCAGTTCTAAACCTTTTCAGGCTGACCTTTCCATAATTACAATTTTGCCCTTAAACATTTTACTTAATTACATTTAAGTCCCTTAAATTTTAGAAATTACAACTTTTGGCCCAATATTTATTTCTACCTTAACTTTTGGCCTTTAAACTTTTCTAATTTTTGTTTAGGTCCCTTTCTTCCTTCAAGACTCATTTAACCTCTATTATTTCTTCTGATCATCATCATAATCCTTTCCAAACCTCTTTCCTCTATCAGTATTATACAGATAGGAAAAAATTAGGATATGACATTTTAAAATTACTAAGTCTTAAATAAAACCTCAATCAATCAATTGAGTCCAAAACATTAATATTCCTTAAACTCCTTTGATCAAAGCTAGTTCAAAAACCACTAATGCGCTGTTTAAAACCACTTAGCGTGTAATTACATCAGATGATAAAGATGCCCTCGAATAATCATCGATCGATGACCATATATTTCAAGCAATCGAATCAGTTAGCAACGATCATTGATAAAAATTCAATTATCCCAAAATTAAAATACTCATATTAAACAAACATCCAAATTCAATTACAAAACCTAATCTTAGAATAATTGATCGATATCCTATCCCTACTCATACAATAAAAACCCTAGATCTAAATTTCCAAAATATGAAAAAGGTGAGATTAAAATAGAAAACTTAGTGTAGTGCAGTGCAGTGCAGTCCATGAGCTCAAGATATACGATCCATCACCAAGAGACTAAAGATTTAGTCTCTCATGACTCCTACTGTGCTGCAATTGATGCTCAGATGTGATGCCATGAAGAAAGCAAAAAAATGGTAATGGAAAGATGAATGATGGAAGATATGGGGGTAACTTGTGGAGAGAGTATGGAGAAAATGTTGGAGTACTACTTCTTTACCGTATCTAGTGAAAAACCAGCCTCCTGGTCCCCTGCCGCTTCCCTCTCCTTTTAAAGCTAGGTTAACCTAATCAAAAATGCTCAACTTCACTTATTCCCTTCTTTGGTTGCGACCAGATCCTATTTTGGTCACAACCTGTGAACGCAGGAAAACTTCCCAGAATAAGTAAGGTCACAACCTGTGGATACTTTGGTCGCGACTGAAGTGCACAGAGGTTGCCATCCTTGATTTGGTTCTCTTTGTCTTGTAATATCTTTTTTGCTCACATTAATCCTTAGTTTCCCTCCAAAATACCTACAATTCAACATTAAAGCTCATAGTAAAAGTTTAACTAGTTACTAAAGAACAACATATATGCAGTTTGAATGAGTTAATTTACCATTAAATTAGCATATTGCCAAGCACAACCATGTATTACTATAAAAAAACAATTGCAGGCATAAAATGAATGATAAAGTTGTCACAAAACCCTCAAAATGTTATAGAAACTATACATAATTTGTCTCCTACAATTTGTGTCCTATCATATGGTGTAGCCACCTGCAATAACTTCTTGTTTTATCTTATCTGAATCTGGCTCTATCTGAAAGTAATCTATATCTGAATTGGCTCTTATAGAAAGAGCAATCTACATCTTGTTCTACTTTGAAAGTGATCTCTTTCTTTGCTATATCTCTCATGTTCATTGTATAAGAGATGAAATATTGTATACTCATGGTGTATTATTTCTGATAGCACATCATTCGTATACTTCTTACCTTTGAAAATAAACCTTTCCTTTTTATAAAGTTATATCATTACCACCTCTTTGGTAAGTGGCATAACGCTATCATAAGGAATGGCTCTGAGTATTGTAGTCATAAACTTGTAGAAATACCTAAGTAATCCCAAATCATACTATAACTTACTATCTCAGTTGCTGAGATTGTTTGTTATTCTGGGTACTTTCCTATTACTGTCATATTTCTTATTTCTATTCTCACCTATAACCTCATTTATAGCCTTATTCATAGTTTTTTGGGGATTTGTCTATCAAAACTCAATTTGCTTTCATATTATATGGGGTTTTTCTCACATCTAAACTAGTCTGATTGCTTGTTTTTTAGAACTTATAGTTCTAACTGGTCTTTGTCTTCTTTTGTTAATTGGAAGAGAATTTGACTCAGCCTAATCCATGATAAAGTTGTTGGAACACAATAATAGGTACTTTCTTTGCATCAGTCACCCAACTTGAGAAGTTCACCTAACCCTTGGTCATTGTCTTCCAAAAGAGATATTGTATCCTTTTACATATGGCTCAACAACTTTCTTTAGGATAAGTCTACTGCAACTTTTGGAATCTACTGTGATCTATCATCAGGCTCCTCATGATTTAATGTAACCCTAGAATAATATCTTTGCTAGCCATATTAGGATCTACTATAATCCTTTGGAATCCACTGTGATTTCATTGTACTGTACCCTTATCTCTGGGAAACTTTAAACCATAGGACTAAGTGATCTTTATACAGTTGGTAATCACTATTGACAATTTTCCAAGACTGTTTCCATGTACAAGTACCATTTTCTTAGGCCTTATTAACTCTCTAGCCAACCAATAATCCCTTTAAGCTCTATTTGTGCCTTATTGGGCTTTCTCTAATAGACATAAGTAAACATATTAGGTCTAAAGTAGTTCTACAGTGTGCATGTTAGACATTACCATTTAATCATGTATGTGTTGGAAATTGTGCCCTAGGGGCCAATCATTGTCTTATGAATATTGTTGATTTATGAATTTATTAATTGTGTTATCATATTATTTGCATGTTTACTGTGATGACCATCCTTAGATAACTCGTGATCTTATCCTAAATGTCCCTGGTCAGTCATCTATGCGGGAGCAGAGATGAAATAAGACCAGTATGACTTTGAAGATATATAGAGATATAAATCAAAGTTATAGGCACATGTAAGAGTACAAGGTGTTGGACCGACCCGCTATGAGAGAGTTACATGGGTTAAGTTATAAGCTTCTCTCACATACAAACCATGTCACTATGCCCTTTGACCTGAGATCATCATGGATTCTTACATGACAAACGCTCAGCTTGACCTAGTCAAAAGTCACTTTTGACCGAGTGATCATAAAGACTATGTTCGGGCTTAATGATTTTCCGTACGGAGGAATGTGAATGGTCAAGACGGAATTTGTCCCTCACATTCATAGAGAGATATTACTGGGCCCTTCGATGAGTGAGCCTGAGAAATGTATGGCCATACTGTAATGGAAAGGTAGTTCCATTTCTATAGTCAGACTACTCAGGGATCGAGAAAGTAACGGTCAGGAATAGGAGGATGACATTCTCCATGCCTCATCCATGACCAAAATATCGTGTGATAAAAGGGACATGATATGGTTGTATAAAAGGTTACATCGTTCATTGATCCTCATATGATTTGGGTAGTCGTGATGTCTTGCTAGAGACCTCTTACGACTTGTGAGTCAGTATAGTAAATGGCCCACTGCTAACTTCATATGGGCCTACAGGGTCGCACACAAAATAGCCCAACACGAGCTATGATGTCCAGATTCATTGAATCTAAGACATGTCCAGATTCAATAAATGATCTAGGGTGGATGTATATATTTATTTATATTTATATTCATATATATATATATAAATTTGTATATATATATTATATATAAGAGATATTTACAAGATTTAACTTATAAGGATAAATTAAATCTCTATCACGTTTGAATTTGAAATTCAAATTGATATGACATCTCATATAAGAGATATTTACAAGATTTAATTTATAAGGATAAAATTAAATCCCTATCACGTTTGAATTTGAAATTCAAATTGATATGATATCTCAAATTTGATTTATAAGAATAAATCAAATGTAATTCTGCCTTATCTTTATTTTAAATTAAATAAATGGGTGAATTAAATCTGTGGGACAGATTTAATACAAAGACTATTTATTTAATTAGTTTCTTATCAAATTATACAATATATGATATTGTATTAATTTCAGAATTAATATAAGATTAATTCCAAAAATCAAAGTATGTGGTAACACGCATAGCATCCTATATATATGATATTTAGGAGCTACGGTTGGGACAGAAAAAAGTGTGAATGGGAATCCGTAAAAGGTTTGCAGATAAGAAACTGCCAAAATAGAGACGGAGCTCTTGAGTAAGCCCTGGAGGGACAGGAGGCGCTAGCACGTCATTCGTGGTTTGAATGTTGTTCGTGTGGATACCAGTAGAGGAAGCTGACCTGAGTCATCGACTTCTTGCTATCGAAAAGAGATCACGAGCCGCGGAGAGAAGCTGTGGACATCGTAACCAGAAGCTAAGAAAGCCGCGACTGAATACTAAGGGTAATACTTCTTTCCACTTGACTTAAACACATACGGTAGATCCTGGCAGGGAATGGAAAAAAATTTAAGTTAATTTCTGCTGCGTGTCTTCTAATTCCTTACAGTATAAAGCTACCACCCTTAAGCCAATGGGAGTAATAGCATAACACTAACAAAAAGACCAGTTGCCCTTACAGTCATTGTTACAAACGAATGACTAGCACCTTAAACACATATCACATTTACTTAGTGATCATTAATTCATATTACGTCTTGAATCATCTCAAGCAACTTCCTTGACTCTTCTCTGGTCAGTGAAAAACTATTTCTCTATATTTAGGATCTTTCCCATGACAAAATATCCTGGTATGCCACATCTGTAGCAACTTCCTTGGCCTGCCAATTAAAGCCTATCTTCGTGGTCTCTATCACATATCTCATATTTGTTAGGCTCTAATTGTATGTTCATATTTTGAGCTTACTACTATTTATATTCTAAATCTTCTACCCACATTGGAAACTAAAAGCCCTCTGGAACCATCCTAATCGAAAGCACCAAAAGGGGTTCATCTCTTAGGGTTACCTTAATCTTTTCTAAGTATTATAAACTTCTTTCTGTAATCTTGCAAACCTTTATCACTCTATTGAATCTTTGCAACTACCTGAGAAAAAAATTCTTTCTTATATCATGGAATTTAATCCATGAGTTAACTTCTCAATCATTCAACTTTCACTATTCACGTGGATGAACTTGGTCAAATATTCATCAAAGGGTTCCTCTTACCCTACTTTAGCACTTTAAGACTTTAGTCTTACACGCTCATCTCCATCTGACTAAGGAGAATACTTCTCTTAAAACTGCTTAAGAAAAACTTCCCAGGGGAGATGTCCATTATCTATTTATAGGATAATTTATGTATTCTTTACTGTCTCTTTACATCTTTCTTTGATTTGTAATAGCTAACTATGCATTTCACTCTGTAGGACATTTCATCGGTTGGGCATATAATGACCTTAGAACGCAACTAGATTATGCTTAAGAAATTATATATTCCATAGCTAGATACTATCTCATTTCTCAATAGATCTAACTATCTGCTAGTCCTGGTTTATTTCTGTAGAGATTATGGTTCCACGATGACTCCTTTATCTAATTATCGTAAATCAACAATAAATGTTACAACTATCATGATAGTACTATCTCTTCTTTGTTCCTGGCAAATCAAAGTTGCACAGATCTCATTTATCATCTACTGCTATTGCTCCTACTCTTCAGAGTACTCTACACTGGGTTTACTAAGTTACTGGTTCCTTCATGATAGGGTTCCTTCATTTTAGAAATAGCAGTTCTATGTTTATCAACCATCACATCTTCAGGCAAGCTTCAGTATAATTTTTAAACCTCCTATTTGAAAAAGACTAGACTAGCGAAGTCTTTTGTAATATAGATCCACTCTCGGTTATCACCTAGAGGATCTACTTCTGAGCGCATTCTTAAATTAATCATTTATATCCCAGTACACCATACCATCTAGATTTTACTAAATCTCTAACTAATAAACATCAACAAGGTTGGCACCTTTATTCTCGTCGTTCTCGTAGTGCCTAGTCTCTGCTATAGGGAATCCAGGTTCACAGAACAATTCTGTTTTGTTCCCCTAATGTTACCTTGAACTAACTCTTGTACCTTAACTTCTTTAACCTTGAATTGTCAACTTTTATCTCTGTCAACATAAGGAACTACTCCCATGACGTTGTCCTACTCAATTCAGCCATATCATGTTAATAAACACTAGACCTCAAAGGTATTGGTTGACTAAGACCTCTACCATAGCCATATCTTTGAAGACTACCTTGTAAGGTTGCAAGGCCCAAGGTACAATGTGCTATGCTTATCTGGGTATCCCTATCTCTATTTGTCGTGACCAAAACACTCAATGAACATTCATCGCAACTAAAGTTATAACTTGTAGCAGCTAAAGTTCTCTATTATTCATTCATTGTGAACTAAGCACCTTCTCGTCATGACTTAACACATTTTCTATAAAATATTCTCTTTCTAATGTTCATTGTCTGAATCATACTCCAAATAGTGAACTAATTATCTAAGGAGAGGATATTCTTAGTTTACTTAAGATTCAAACTTAAGTAATAATAACTTTACCACTAAATACCCTAATCTTAAAATAATGTTAACTACTTAGGATTAGAGTCTAGGAACTATCCTATCTGATGCCAAAAAGTTTGCTCTAATACCAAAAATAAAAAATCTTACTTTTGTACGTCTTAGAGACCATTTGGTAGTATTTAGAACCCCTTAAACAACCATTGAAGTTTATTTACTAAATTTAGAATTTCTAAATATGTGGTTACTGTTCATGTGGTATTTTCAGATTTGGCGATGAACTTCACAAAATCATAACTAATTCAAGAAAAAATGAAATGAAGTGGTTCAAAAGGCTACACGAATATAACATAATGAAGTTTAAGAGAAAAATATATCTTAGACCAAATGGTTAGCCAATCTGTGCAGTATTGGTGTTAAAAATAACTGTTCATTTGGTTAAACTTTCTAGAAACAGATTATAGTCCCTAATTTTGAAAATTTGTGTCAAAACAAAGCTTAACATGTTAATAAAGTGTTAGTAAAATATTGTACATTTATTCAATCATTTACTATTTTTCTTAGATAGATATAAATTACTGCCAGAAATTGAATATCTTTCATTCATACATATAAGTCATAACATAACATCAATTACAATAAATCATGCTATCTATCCCCTAACTACTCTTCTTTCATCTTCATCATCTACCATCTTGAAAGAACTTGCTGGTATTGGGATGACATGGAAGGGTAATATTATGGCGAAATCTCAGTAGTAAATAATACCACAAACAATGTATGCAATTAAATGCTTAGTATTAAACATGCTTTCTTACTATGATCATGTTTGCATAATGATATGCTTCCATGCTTCATAATTATAACATATGGCCATAGCATAAAAAGTAATAGAGCACAACTTAATCATACATGTTTAACATAATCTAGTCCAGCATCAGCACATTAACAACACTTAAGCATCAAGCATACAAGTTTAGGTATAAGTTCACTACCTCTTTAGCTTACTTTTCCCTATCCTTTCTCTTTAACTTGCTGACCTCTTGGCCACAATTGTCCAATCCTAAATATAGGATTACCACATACAAATTATAATTTAATCTAACAAGTTTTAAAGCTTGGTTTATCTCCGAAACATATAAACTCATTTTTTTCCTATTTTTTGTTAATTGTCTTAAACTTTGAATTAATTTGTATCTTGAATTTACCCTATACAATTTTGCCTTTTGAATTCATTTATGAATTCAGAATTTCAAAATTCTAGCAGATGCCCCTAATATAGACAGAACTGTATAACACCCTTAATATTTTCTAAAAATTATCATTTTGATTTCAATGCTTCCAATACTTATTTCTTTACTATATACCACACAACTTTTTATTTTACATCCATTGGAAGCATCAAACTTATCATTGTTCACCCATATGAATAGTAACAGAGAAGGTTTCAAATTTTCCTTTTATATTCCAATGCTTACAAGGTTCTAACTTATTCAATTATATACAAAATTATCATTTGAATTCAATAGAAGCATTATAATAGTGAAATTCAATCTCCTTGGTTCTATATAGTAGTTGGTAGAAGGG
Organism: Leucaena leucocephala; assembly: GCA_037074615.1. NCBI lineage: Eukaryota > Viridiplantae > Streptophyta > Magnoliopsida > Fabales > Fabaceae > Leucaena > Leucaena leucocephala. The sequence goes on along the minus strand of CM073570.1, from coordinate 8,128,619 downwards.
CCCTCACAAGAGTAAAGTCAAGAATTACAATTTAATTCAATAACCAATTATATAATCTAGCTTATCTAAGTGTAAATTGCATGATTATAACTTAATCTTCCTTTTCTTTCTTCATTTGTAAATTTGGGTCAGCAAGGGGATCAAGGGAAAACCTCATTTTTTTCATTTAAACTCAAGTTCAAGCCTCCAAATTAAAGGAAAATAAGATAGGATAGCTCACTTACCTTAATTCCTAACTAGCTTGAACTTTGAACTTTGGATTTCTCTGTCTTGGAGTGGTTTTCATTTTGGCATAGTTTCTCTTCTTCTTTCCTTGGTTCACAATTTTGGACAGCATGGGGGTATTTATAGTGAAAACTTTGGCATCATTGGACCATTATGCCCCTCATTTTCTTAATAACTACAATGCTTTAATCTTTATCCTTATTGGTTAACTTTTAGATTAATTACACTTAATCATCATTAACTTATTTCTTACATTATTTTATTACAATAAGACACATGGGATAATTCTTTCTTCCTTACCTTGGTACCACTTGGTGAATGTGTGGGTCCCACAAGACAACTCATAAGCCACCTTGTACAATATTGAAAATTTCTTGAAATTTACTTTATTTTCCACTTTGAAATATCCATAAAAATATCTTGTAAAATTTATTTAACTTACAGACAATTCTTTGACATTTGTGGACCTTAACTTAACATCATTTTGGGCTGGCAAACATCTCAAGGGATTTCCTTTACCGGGTATCTTAAACCATCCTAAAATTTTTTAGATAAATTTTATAAAATTCTTTTAATAATTCTAAAATTTTTAGAAATTTATTCTACTATAAATAATTTTTTTACAATTTTTTGAGATCCAAAAGTTCTCATAAAAATTTTATATATTTTCTTTAAATCCTTTATCGGTGTCTTATTTCACCTTAAATTTTATAATTAATTCTAAAAATATATTTTTTAATTTCTGTTAGATTCATAAATTCTTATAACAATTATAAGAATTTATTGTAAAATTTTATTTGATTCTGAGATTTAAAAGGTATTGTATTAATTTTCCAACTTTAGAAATTAATATAAATTTATGGGGACCTTAAATCAGAATTATGAGAAATATGCTTGACCCCAATTCTATTATCTATTTACAGGCAAAATTTTGGACTAAAATATTTTTAGGTATTTTCTGGCTCAACTTTCCATAATTACACTTTTGCCCTTGAATTTGGTAAAATTACATTTTGATCTCTAAATGTACCAAATTTCACTTTAGTCCCTTTTTATAAAATTTGAAACTCTAGTTTAGTTCCTAAATTTTCAACACTGCAATTAAATCCCTTGAATTTTCACTATTTGAAATTTAATCCCTTTGACTTTATATTTTTATACCTTATTTCTTTCTTCGACTTAAAACTTATCTGACCATTATTTTCTACTGATCATTATTACAATCTCTTCTTAACTTTTTTCTTTTATCATTCTTATATAGATAGAAAAAAATTGAGATGTGACACATGACAATCCATTTTTTTTAAAATTCTAATGGATATGTGAATCATTATTGACTTTCAATAGTTAATTTATACACTACGCATATGGCCATTACCTTGCTCATGAGAAGTGAATCACAATGTGGTCTCAGAAACTATATAGCTTTATATTGGCTATCTTATCTGTAAGAAAACAGGCGATCCACCCATGGTAGATCAGACCTGGCCGTGAGGAGCAGGGGAGGGACCCGTTTGCGTGAGAAGCAGGGACCGTTTCAATTTGAAACGAGGGAGTTAGATACGGTTATCTAACTCCCCTCCCCATAGGCTATATATACATGCATTCTTGGACAGAAGAAAATGTTGGTTAAAAGCATAAAATTCCTCTGTTTCTGACGCTCTGTTTCATTATTCTCCATTCAGTGCATTTACCGTGTAACCGTGACTGGGAGCCTTCCATAGTGCTCTAGTCTTCGTGTGGGTTTCCAGTGAGTCAACAAAGCACTCAAGGTATGCCCGAAACCTTCATTGGCATCATAGCAAGGTTTTCTGCTTTCGCATTATTTCCTGTGATTTTTTGGTTTTCTGGTTATACATTATTTTCTATGATTATTTCTATTCTAAAGTGTTCATTTAGTGATAATGTGCATAGAGCATACATTTAAACCAGGAACAGAAGTATATTCAACGTTAACCGAAATGAGAAAATTTCATTTTTGAAATTGGGTCATTAGAAAATAGAGGATTTAGGCCTTTAAAATGATCCCATTGCATAGAGCACGAAAAAAATAAAGAAAATGACACCAAGAACATCAAAATCGTGTTAGGAATTGGAAGACACGCAGCGGAAATTAATTTAAAAAATTTTCCATTCCTTGCCAGGATCTACCGTATGTGTTTAAGTCAAGTGGGAAGGAGCATTACCCTCAGTGTTTCTCAGCGACTTCCATAGCTTCTCTCCGCTACTGGTGATCTCTTTCGGATCGCAAGAAGACGTCCACAGCTTCTCTCCGTGGCTCGTGCTCTCTTTCTGATCACAAGAAGTTAACGCCTCAGGTCGGCTTCCTCTACTGGTATCCACACGAACAACGTTCCAACCACAAATGACGTGCTAGCGTCTCCTATCCCTCCAAGGCTATCTCAAGAATTCGTCCTCTCCATCTCTACTTCAGCAGTTTCTTATCTGTAAAACCTTTTACAGATTCCCTTCGACCTTTTTGTGTTATGTGTAGTTCAAAAAACGTAGCTCTTAAAATCAGATATATAGGATGCTCTGCGTTTTTCTCAACAGAATTAGATTTTTGGAATTAATCTATATTAATTCTGAAATTAATACAATATCACATATTATATAATTTGATAACAAACTAATTAAATAAATAATATTTGCATTAAATCCGTCCCACAGATTTAATTCACCTATTTATTTAATTTAAAATAAAGATAAGACTGGACTATATTTGATTTATTCTCATAAATCAAATTTAAGATATCATGTCAATTTGAATTTCAAATTCAAACGTGATAGAGATTTAATTTATCCTTATAAATTAAATCTTGTAAATATCTCTTTTATATGAGATATTCTATCAATTTGAATTTCAAATTCAAACGTGATAGAGATTTAATTTATCCTTGTAAATTAAATCTTGTAAATATCTCTTATATGAGATATCCTATCAATTTAAATTTCAAATTCAAATATGATAGAGATTTACTTTATCCTTATAAATTAAATCCTATATATCCCTTATATATAATTTATATATACGAATTTAAATATATATATACGAATATAAATATAAATAAATATATACATCAACCTTGGATCATTCATTGAATCTGGACACGCCTTAGATTCAATGAATCTGGACATCATAGCTCATGTTGGGCTATTTTGTGTGCGACCCTGTAGGCCCATATGAAGTTGGCAGTGGGCTATTTGCTATACTGGCCCACAAGTCGCAAGCGGTCTCTAGCAAGACATAACGACTACCTAAATCATATGAGGATCGATAAATGATGTAACCTTTTATACAACCATATTATGTCCCTTCTATCACGCGATATTTTGGTCATAGATGAGGCATAGATAATGTCATCCTCCTATTCCTGACCGTTACTTTCTCGATCCATGAGTAGTCTGACTATAGAAATGGAACTACCTTTCCATTATAATATGGCCATACTTTTCTCAGACTCACTCATCGAGGGGCCCAGTAATATCTCTCTACGAATGTGGGAGACAAATTCCATCTTGACCATTCACATTCCTCCGCATCAAAAACCACTAAGCCCGAACATAGTCTTTATGATCACTCGGTCAAAAGTGACTTTTGACTAGGTCAAAGCTGAGTGTTTATCATGTAGGAATCCATGATGATCTCAGGTCAAAGGGCATATTGACATGGTTTGTATATGAGAGAAGCTTGTGACGTTACCCATGTAGTTCTCTCATAGTAGGTCGGTCTAACACCTTGTACTCTTACATGTGCCTATGACTTTCATTTATATCTCTATACATCTTTAAAGTCATACTGGTCTTATTTCATCTGTGCTCCCGCATAAATGACCGACCAGAGACATTTAGGATAAGATTATGAATTATCCAAGGATGGTCATCACAGTAAACATGCAAATAATATGATAACACAATTAATAAGTTCATAAATCAATAATGTTCATAAGACAATGATTGGACCCTAGGGCACGATTTCCAATAACCTTCCACTTGCACTAGGTATAATCATTAATTTGACTAATTCCCATTGACCTAACATGACGCTCATGCTTTACCTACACAAGTGGCTTTGTTAGAGGATAGCAACATTATCTTCTGCTACTTTACATATTTTTATATCACCTCTATCGTTGATTTCTCTGATGAGATGAAATCACCTGAGTATATGCTTGATCCTTTGATGTGGCCTAGGCTCTTTGGCCTGTGCAATGGCACCGCTATTGTGATAGAGCAAAGTTATTGGATCTGAGATGGTAGGTATCAGCCCTAGTTCTGTGATGAACTTCCTGATCCAAACTGCTTTCTTAGCTGCATTAGATGCTGCTATATACTCAGCTTCTATTGCAGAATATGCTATAGTGCCCTGCTTAGAGCTATTCCAGCTTACTGCTCCATTATTGAGGAGGAATATATATCCAGACTGCGATTTTTGGTCATCCTGGTCAGTTTGGAAACTCTTATCTGTGTAACCAATTACACAGAGTTCGTCATCCAATCCACCATAGACCAAAAATAAGTCCTTAGTCCTTCTTAAGTACTTAAGGATATTCTTGACAGTAGTCCAATAGCCCTCACCAGGGTCCTGTTGATATCTCTAGTCATACTTAAGGCAAATGAGATATCCGGTTGAGTACATAACATGGTGTACATGATAGATCCTATGGTCGAGGCATATGGAACTTTACTCATGCAACCTCGCTGATCAGATGTACTAGGACACACATTTTGTTGAGGTGAATACCATGAGACATGGGTATGAAACCCCTCTTTGATTCGTGCATACTGAACCTATACAGTATTTTATGTATGTATGTACTCTGACTAAGTCCTAGAAGTCTTTTAGATCTATCTCTATAGATTATGATTCCTAGGATGTAGGTGGCTTCACCCAAGTCTTTCATCAAGAAAGACTTTCCTAACCAAGACTTGACAATCTGCAAGGTAGGAATGTCATTCCCAATAAGTAGGATGTCATCAACATAGAGTACCAAAAACACAACTGTGCTCCCACTAACCTTCTTGTACACACAAGGTTCATCAATGTTTTGAAGAAATCCAAACTCTTTGACTACTTCATCAAAATGATGATTCCAACTCCGAGAGGCTTGCTTCAGTCCATAAATAGACTTTTGAAACTTGCACACTTTACCAGAGTCCTCAGAACGCACAAACCCTTCAGGTTGTGTCATGTACACGTCCTCAAGGAGCTTTCTATTAAGGAAGGCTGTCTTGACGTCTATCTGCCATATTTCATAGTCATAATATGCTACTATGGCAAAGAGGATTCTGATTAATTTGGCCATTGTAACTGGGGAAAAGGTCTCATCATAGTCCACACCATGAGTTTGAGTAAATCCTTTTGCAACCAGTCGTGCCTTGAAGACATTGATATTGCCATCCATGTCAATTTTTTCCTTAAAAACCCACTTGCACCCGACAGTTTTTACACCTTTAGGTGGGTCGACTAAGGTCCAAACCTTATTGTCGTACATGGATTGCATCTCAGACTTCATGGCACTAAGCCATTTTTCAGAGTTTGGTCCCACTATAGCTTCTCGATAGGTAGTCAGCTCATTATGCTCAATGAGCAACACATCACGACTATTAAATATCAGAAATCCATATCTCTGAGGCTGAAGTCGTGTCCTATTAGATTTCTGTGGACCTTGCGTGACTTGAGGAGTCTCAACAACTTATTGTGAGTCTTCTCTGTTTTCCATCTGCAGTTCTGTGGTGTCTTGTGGCTCTCGAACTTCTTCGAGGTGTACCTTACTCCCACTGGTTTTTTTAGAGATAAATTCTTGTTCGAGAAAGATACCATTTCTAATAACAAACACTTTGTTATCAGCAGGGTTGTAGACGTAATATTCCTTGGTTTCCTTAGGATATCCCACAAAAAGGCATCTTGAGGATTTGGACACTAATTTGTCTTAGGCTTGTTGCTTAACATAGATCTCACATCCCCAAATCTTGAGAAAAGACAAACTAGGCGTCCTCCCAGTCCATATCTCATACAGAGTCTTTTCAATTGCCTTAGATGGAACACGATTGAGTGTGAACGTAGCTGTCTCTAGGGCATGGCCCCAAAAGGAGGGCGGAAGATCTGTTTGACTCATCATAGATCGAACCATATCTAATAGTGTTCGATTCCTCCATTCAGAAATGCCATTCCATTTTGGTGTCCCTGGAGGAGTCAATTGTGAGACTATCCCACAACTCCTAAGATGATCTATGAACTCTTGGCTCAAATATTCACCACCCCGATCAGATCGAAGGGCTTTAATTGTTTTACCAAGCTAGTTTTGTACTTTATTTTGAAATATTTTAAACTTTTCAAAAGACTCAGATTTATATTTCATCATATAGATATACCTATATCTGCTAAAATCATCTATGAATGTTATGAAGTACGAATAACCTCTTCTGGCATTTGTGTTAATTGGTCCACACACATCTCTATGTATGAGGCCCAATAAATCAGTGGCCCTCTCACTGTGCCCAGTGAAAGGTGACTTTGTCAGCTTTCCTAACAAGCAAGACTCGCAAGTGTCATATGATTCAAAATCAAATGAGTTTAGAAATCCATCTTGATAGAGTTTAGAAATGCGTTTCTCATTTATGTGGCCCAGACGACAGTGCCAGAGGTATGTGGGATTCAAATCATTTCGTTTAACCCTTTTGGCGGTTATGTTATAGATATTTCCATGATTGGGTTGTTCCAAATTTAATATGTAATGATCAACATGCAAATCACCATGAGCATAGAAAACATCATTACGATAAATAGAACATCTACTATTCCCAGCAATGGAAGTGAAACCTTCCTTATCCAAATAAGAAAGTGAAACAATGTTACTACTTAAAGCAGGAACATAATAGCAATTGTTCAAAACTAACAAAAGCCCAGTGGGCAGAACTAATTCATAAGTGCCTACAGCTAACGCAGCAACCCTTGCTCTGTTTCCAACTCATAGGTTAACCTCGCCCTTTTTCAGCTTCCTACTGTCCTTTAGTCCCTACACATTTGTACAAATGTGAGAACCACACGCAGTATCTAATACCCATGAGGTGGAAGTAGAAAGATGAATGTCTGTAAAATAAATACCTAAAGCGATAGCCCCGCCATCCTTCTTGTTCTTTTTCAGATCTTCGAGGTAGAGTTTACAATTCCTCTTCCAATGACCAGGTTCATTGCAGAAGAAGCATACTCCTTCCTTCGGAGGCTTTGCTTTCTTTGGTGCAGGCTTGATTTCGGGCTTGCCTGACTCTTTAGTCTTACCTGATGAGCCATGACCTTTCCCCTTGCCTTTGTCTTTCTTTTTCATACCCTTTCCTTTCTAAACCATCAAAACACTACTGGGCTTCTTCTTAAGACTCGGGTAAGCAGTTTTAAGCATCCCATGCAGTTTAGAAATAGATTTTCCCATGTCGTTCATGTTGTAGTTCATGACAAACTGGTCATAACTTTCTGGGAGTGAGTTCAAGATCAAATTTGTAGCTAACTCCTGGCTCATGGGAAATCTAAGCCTCTCAAGGTGATCAATGTACCCCTTCATCTTTAAGACATGAGTACTGACTGATGCACCTTCAACCATCTTGCAGGAATGTAAGGCCTTAGTGGTCTCATACCTCTCTTGCCTTGCTTGTTTCTGGAACATTTCCTTGAGATGCACAATCATCTCATAAGCCTCCATGTGTTCCAGATCTCTTTGGAGCTCCAGAACCATGGTGGCTAGCATCAAGCATCCCATATCGATAGAGTCTTCCTTATGCTTCATGTAAGCATCTCTCTGAGCTCTAGGAGCATTGGCTGCTGGCTCCTCAGGAATAGGTTGATCTAGGACATGCGCCTTTCTTTCCTACTTGAGAACAATTCTCAAGTTCCTAAACTAGTCAAGAAAGTTTTGTCCCATTGAGTTTGTCCTTCTCAAGGACATATGCAGTGATAATGTAGCAGTATTAGTAGTCATCATGATTCTACAATTAAAATATGCAATTTAATTAGCAATCTCCCACTGAATAAACAACCCTTAATACAATAGTTAGTGGGTTAAAATCCATATTTGGCTCAAACTTAAGTCCACTTTGGCAGGACGCTTAAATTAAGTTATTTCGGTAGGTAACATCTTTACCAATTACATCAAATGTAACTCTTTAATGTTCATGGGATCCTATCATCATATGATCTGGCATATTTTTAATCCCATCTAATGCCTTGAGACCCAAAACTGTTTTGTTAATCTCAATTAAGTCAAACAATAATAAACATGTGAGAGTAGCACCATTACTCTTGCTTATCTCCCCAAGATAACTCAAAAGTACCCACTTTAGTGGAGTCCACAATTGAGCGATCGAGGTTTTGACAAGTGTTCATAAATTGATGGCATTATGACTTAAGATTTCATTTATAGGGCTTAATTTAACTGTTTGGTTTATAAGAATGCATGTTTCTCAGTTTGTATCTCATACAAGTAATATGCATGTGCTGATATAATCATAAGATGAATAATTTAAATGTGATACAATATGGCTCACCTATCCTAAGTCCCCTCAAGCCAATGAGAGGAGCTCTCTAGTAAGAAAAGGGAAATTACATATAGAAACCTCTTTTAACATTCGAGGGGAGTGAGATGAGAAGAGAAGGTATATTAAGAGTATATATATAGGAAGGCACGACACGCAGGCCGTATTTAAAAATTACAACACTTGCAATCTAGAGCCATATTGTTCACCATACCCAAGCATTCAAGAATCAACATTCAGATTTAATTGCAGGGCAATTGATGTTTTAAATCTAAAACATTCACAAAATAACATATGTTACGGTTATGTTGCGCTACGAACAGGTAGCCACGACAGATCCCTTATATGTCACACATAAAACGCATATCATATGATCAGCTACAACTAACACATATCATATGAATCAATAATCAAGCCTAACTTAAACACAAAACGGCGTGGCTCTGATACCACTGAAAGGAATTAGAAGACAAGCAGTGGAAATTAATTTAAAAATTTTTTCATTCCTTGCCAGGATCTACCGTATGTATTTAAGTCAAGTGGGAAGAAGCATTACCCTCAGTGTTCCTCAGCTACTTTCATAGCTTCTAGTCACGATGTTCACAGCTTCTCTCCGCGGCTCACGCTCCCTTTCTGATCACAAGAAGTCGACGACTCAGGTCGGCTTCCTCTACTGGTATCCACATGAACAGTGTTCCAACCATGAACGACGTGCTAGCATCTCTTGTCCTTCCAAGGCTTTCTCAAGAATTCGTCCTCTCCATCTCTATTTCGGCAGTTTTTTATCTGCAAACCTTTTGCAGTTTCCCCTTCGACCTTTCTGTGTTCTATGTGTATTCAAAACGTAGCTCCTAAAATTAGATATATAGGATGTTATGCGTTTTTCTCTACCGAATTGGATTTTAGAGTTAATCTTATATTAATTCCAAAATTAATATAATATCATATATTGTATAATTTGATAAGAAACTAATTAAATAAATAATATTTCTATTAAATATGTCCCACAGATTTAATTCACCTATTTATTTAATTTAAAATAAAGTTAAGACTGAACTATATTTGATTTATTCTCATAAATCAAATTTAAGATATCATATCAATTTGAATTTCAAATTCAAACCTGATAGAGATTGAATTTATCCTTATAAATTAAATCTTATAAATATCTCTTATATGAGATATCCTATCAATTTGAATTTCAAATTCAAACATGACAGAGATTTAATTTATCCTTATAAATTAAATCTTATAAATATCTCTTATATGAGATATCCTATCAATTTGAATTTCAAATTCAAACGTGATAGAGATTTAATTTATCCTTATAAATTAAATCTCATATATCTCTTATATATAATATATATATATACGAATATAAATATAAATAAATATATACATCCACCCTGGACCATTCATTGAATCTGGACATGTCCTAAATTCAATGAATCTGGACATCATAGCTCGTGTTGGGCTGTTTTGTGTGCGACCCTATAGGCCCATATGAAGTTGGCAGTGGGCCATTTGCTATACTGGCCCACACGTCGCAAGCGGTCTCTAGCAAGACATAACGACCACCCAAATCATATGAGGATCGTTAAACGATGTAACCTTTTATACAACCATATCATGTCCCTTCTATCACCGGATATTTTGGTCATGGTTGAGGCATGGATAATGTCATCCTCCAATTCCTGACCGTTACATTCTCGATCCCTGAGTAGTCTGACTATAGAAATGGAACTACCTTTCCATTATAGTATGGCCATACTTTTCTCAGACTCACTCATCGAGGGGCCCAGTAATATCTCTCTACGAATATGGGGGACAAATTCCATCTTGACCATTCACATTCTTCCGCATCAAAAACCACTAAGCCCGAACATAGTCTTTATGATCACTTGGTCAAAAGTGACTTTTGACTAGGTCAAAGCTGAGCGTTTGTCATGTAGGAATCCATGATGATCTCAGGTTAAAGGGCATAGACATGGTTTGTATATGAGAGAAGCTTATGACGTTACCCATACAGTTCTCTCATAGCGGGTCGGTCCAACACCTTGTACTCTTACATGTGCCTATGACTTTCATTTATATCTCTATACATCTTCAAAGTCATACTAGTCTTATTTTATCTGTGCTCCCGCAAGATGACCGACCAGGGACATTTAGGATAAGATCATGAATTATCTAAGGATAGTCATCACAGTAAACATGCAAATAATATGATAACACAATCAATAAATTTATAAATCAATAATATTCATAAGATAATGATTAGCCCCTAGGGCACGATTTCCAACAATAAAGGCACTGGACAAGCTTATTTGACCGAAGGTACTGGTCCTTCCTAATCAAAGCCTGATTCCAAGAAGGGCAAAAAATCTCAAAAAAATGGGAAGAAAGGCGGTCTTCCACCCAAGAAAGGTAAGCAACAGTACAAGAAGAAGGGAAAGAAAGGAGGCAAGAAAAAGCTAGACCTAAAGAAGGTCAAATGCTTTGCCTGCTAGAAAATGGGACATTTCGCACGTGACTATTCTAAACAGGCTAAGAGCGAAAAGTTAACAGTGAATTATGTGAATTCACATGTCTCATTTGTTTCTAGCATTATTTTTATGACAGAACCTATTTCTTTTTCTTTGATTATTAACTCAGGCTCCACATACCACGTAAGTCGAGATCGAGGATCTTTCGTGGGATACCGTCAGTTGCCATATCAAAGCAAGTGGCTTTTCGTTGGCAATAATGCAAGGATTGAGGTTCGAGGCATTGACACTTACAAACTTGTTTTGCGTGGTGGAAATACCCTGATACTGCATGATGTGCTTCATGCTCCTGACATCCGACGAAATTTAATTTATGTAATTTGCTTACTAGACTTTGGGTATAATGTAAACTTTCATGGTAAAGTTGCAGACATTTGTAGAAACTCAATATTTTATGGTTCAGCATTTCAATTTCAAAAGTTCTTTATTTTAGATCTTGCTAGTGATCTTAATATTCATGATTGCTTTGCTATTACTTCGAATAATCCTGATATGAATATTTGGCATGCTAGACTTGGACATATTAATCAAAATAGAATGATTAAACTGGCTACAGAAGGCTTGTTAGGGGTGTCCCTAACATGGATATATCATTATGCGAAAGCTGTCGAGCTAGTAAGGCTACCAGGAAACCATTCGGTAAGGGAATACAAGCTAAAAATCCATTATAATTAATCCATTCTGACATTTGCGGTCCAATGAGTGTGAGGGCAAGACACAGAGCTTGGTATTTCATTACCTTTATTGATGATTTTTCACGATATGGTCATGTCTATTTGATTTCACATAAGTCCGAGGCACTAGAGTGCTTTAGACAATACATGAATGAAGTAGAGAATCAAATGGGCAATAGAATCAAGGCATTACGCACTGATCGAGGTCGTGAATACCTTTCAGATCAATTCAAACACCTCTGTGAAGAAAAAGGGATTATTAGGCCACTAACTATCCCTGGCACATATCAAACGAATGGGGTTGCCGAAAGAAGAAACAGAACTCTTCTAGACATGGTTAGATCTATGATGGCTCAGGCAAACCTTTCAATTTCACATTGGGGTGATGCTTTATTGACGACAACCTTCATACTTAACCGTGTGCCCTCAAAATTAGTCACTTTCACGCCCTACAATTTATGGACTAAACGTCATCCAAATCTAAGCATCCTTAGACCTTAGGGCTCAGCGGCATACATCCATGACAATTCTCATATACATGGGAAACTGGGTCTTAGAGGGAAGAAATGTATCTTTATAAGGTACTCTGAACCTCAAAAGGATACATATTCATAAGTGAAATTGAAGATGGAACAGTGACTGAAACAGAATCAAGAGATAATGTATTTATTGAGACAGAGTTTCTCAGTAGGGGAGATGTTGACCGCACTGTATCTCTTTATGAGACTCAGGAACAGGATAGTGCTGAACAAATTGACAAACCAGAATCGTCTAGGCATGTCAATCTGAGTGGGAGCCAAGAACAGTCAACACAAAGACCGAGACAAATGAGAAAAGATAAGCAAGTTGCTCATACCAGAAAAAGTAACAGGGAAAGTGCTCCAAAGAGACACTTCTAAATAGAAGGCAGAGAACTCTTAGTTACTCTATAAGGGGATGATGAACCTCGCACTGTTCATGAGGCCTTAGCAGGTCCTGCAAAGGAGGAATGGAAGAAAGCAATGAAAAAAGAAATGGACTCAATGATAAAAAATCAAGTTTGGGAATTGGTTGATCTGCCAAAAGGGCGTAAAGCCATTGGGAACAAGTGGGTTGTCAAAATCAAAAGAAAGGTAGACGGATCAATTGACAAATTCAAAGCTCGATTGGTTGCAAAGGGATATACACAACAGGAAGGTATAGATTATAAGGATACTTTTTCACCTATTGTGCGCTTTAATTCAATAAGACTTATTCTGGCAATAGTAAACAGTTTAAACTTAGAGTTGCATCATATGGATGTAAAAACCGTATTCCTGAACGGTGATCTGGATGAAGAAATCTATATGGAACAACCAATAGATTTCATTGAAAAAGGGTTTGAACACAAGAAGTGTAAACTCAAAAGATCCATTTATGGATTAAAACAGTCATCCAGACAGTGGTACTTGAGATTTTACAAGGCGATTATCTCAATAACTTCCAGATGATAGAGGAAGACCATTTTGTCTACGTTAAGCAGTTTAAGGGTAACTTTGTGATATTATCCTTATACGTAGACGATATACTATTAGCCAGAAATAGTCTTGACTCTATGATAGCTATTAAAGAATGGCTTTCATCAAATTTTGAGATGAAAGACATGGGTGAAGCAGAATACATACTTGGAGTCAAGATTCGAAGGAATCATTCCAAGAGAATTCTCACTCTTTCACAAGAGAATTATATCAATAAGATACTTGAGCGATTCAATATGAGTGAATGTAAACCCATGGATATCCCTATGGTCACTAGAATGGCCTTGAGTTTTGACATGTGTCCCAAAACTGAATCAGATAAAATGTAAATAGAAACAGTTCCATATGCCAGTGCCATTAGTAGCCTGATGTATGCAATGATGTGTACAAGACCATATATTTGTTATGCCGTAGGGCTGGTTAGCATATTACATTCCAACCCTGGTGAGAAACATTGGAAAGCAGTGAAAAGGATCTTGAGATACTTAAAGGGCACATTTGACTATGCGTTATGTTATCAAGGAAGCAATCTATGCATAATCAGATATTCCGATGCTAATGTAGGCGGTGATAAAGAAGAACGAATATCGACTTCAGGATACACCTTCTTGCTTAACAATGGCGCCATATGTTAGAGTAGCAAGAAACAGACGTGCATTGCTTTACACTCTATAGAAGCTGAGTTTGTTGCATGCACTGTAGTAGCGCAAGAGGCAATTTGGCTGAAGAGATTTATCGAACACCTAGGATTTGGGAATGAGAGCACCAATCCGGTGTTGATACACTGTGACAATACTGCAGCTATAGCCTACACAAAAGACCCTAAGTATTACAGCAAGACCAAACACATTGATATAAAGTATAACTTTGTGAGGGATTATATAGCACAGAAAATTATAACTGTACAATACATTTCAACTAAATGTATGGTTGCAGATCCCTTGACCAAGCCAATATGCAAAGAAACATTCGAGAAACATGTAAAAGCCATTGGCATGTTAAAAATGTAAAGTTATAGACTGTATGTAATACTTTTATTTTTATTAATGATATCATGTCATTTATTATTACTTATATGTCTGGATAAAAATATACAATGTCTAGTATGTCGTACAGGTTGAAAAGGGTAACTCTCTCACACAAGCAACTGCCTTTGATGCTATAGAAGCGTTTAAAGATGAGACATGTGTTTACCAGTAAAACAACAAGAGTGCTGATATGGTAGAGAAGAAACACAATATGTGTCGCCTTAGCTTAAAAGTGCAGTAAGTCGAGATGAGATCCATGAGTAAGGGTATGGATCGAACAATAGATACCCACATCCATAAAACCTGTTACCAGATAACAAATTCTTCAAAATTGACGTCATATTATGTAAATATAATTGAAGAGTTTGGGTTTAGATACTATGAGTGTCTAGACTTAAGTTTGTACGGTGTGATTGATAGAATCAAAATGACATATACTCTTTAAGGATAAGAGGAACACCGTAACATGTGATTCATACCACATGCGCTAAAGAACCGTAAATGGAAAGCAAGTGAATCAATCCCTACTTCATTATTATGTGATTTCTAGAAAGGTATAATCCTTTCATTAATGTCTTTTGACTTTGACAATATTATGGAGGTATGTTTCAGCGATTGCTACTTTGGGATATGTACTATGGTCAAATTATATATAAACCAAAGTTATTATACTAGGAAAGCGGTTTATTCATATCAAAATGATATATGGGCGAAAGAAATATTGCCAGAATATACATATCTATGCTAGTGTATGTGACCGGTCTCTTGTGATATTATTTTGTTAATTTCATAAGTGTGGATACTATGCATAAGTCAAGGCTATTTGAGTTATATACTGACTCAAGAGGGATTAGATTAGCCGTGAGAAAAGTGTATACGGGCAAATCTAGGACATTCCAGGCACCATAACTTATTCCGATCGAGCTGCACTCAAGGGTTGCTTTGTGCTGGTCCCTGAAAAAGGGATTTTTAGTACAAACGCTCGAAAGGAGACGTCATGCCTACGCGGTCACGACAAAGCACCTAGTATAAAAGAAGGAAGAAAATGAGATTGGAGCCATAATATCTAATCCACCATGTGTGAGTGGGAGATGTAAGGAAACGGGCGATCTATCCATGGTGGATCAGACCCGACCGTGAGGAGTAGGGGAGGGAACCCATTTGCGTGAGAAGCAGGGAACGTTTGAATTTGAAATGAGGGAGTTAGATATGGTTATCTAACTCCCCTCCCCACATGCTATATATACATGCATTCTTGGACAGAAGAAAACGTTGGTTAAAAGCATAAAATTTCTCTGTTTCTGACGCTCTGTTTTATTATTCTCCATTCAGTGCATTTGCCACGTAACCATGACTTGGAGCCTTCCATAGTACTCTAGTCTTCATGTGGGTATCCAGTGAGTCAACAAAGGATTCAAGGTACACCCAAAACCTTCATTATCACATATATTCCTTCATTTTATGACCACTTTCGGCATTTTTCTCAACATTTCATGACCTTTCTTTTGGTTGAATACCCATTTTTACCAAATAGCTTCAAGTCATTAACAGTATATTAAAATTCTATTTCCATATCCATGGCATAATACCAGTTTTGTCAATAAACCGTGATTAGATAGTATTCTCTTGAAAAACCATAAATCATCACAATTGAATTTTAATTGTCAATTTGTACATTGATCCTATAATGCGATTACTCTATTGCTCGTAAGCATATTAAATATAGAGATTTCTTTCTCTCTCTCTTTAGCACTGCGAATTTTTACAAATATTAATCTGTTGGAAAGATATCATTCAAATCTTTTTGTGTCATGGACACTTTAACCTAAGCTTTCAAGACTATTTCATTTGTTATTATCAAATTATTATAGTACCACAAATTTCCTACAAATATATATTATCCATTGAGACCACAATGTGATCTTTTATAAGATAGCTAAATTTTAAAGTAATACGATTTCTGGCCATGTATTCACATAATCATAAAGTAACATAGCTAATTTTTATACTTTTTTTCAGACATTAAGTCAATTGATATCAAATTGAAATCGATGATCATAATCATAAAAATAAATAATGCATTTGAATATAACTTACAATAAATAATGTATTTGAATATTTCTTACAAAAAAATAAGGAATAAAGCACATTCACATACTTTCATACAATGAATAAGAATCTTCTTATGATTAACAAACAAACTGAGTCTTCCTCCTCTATAGTCAAGAACTTTCACAAGTAATTTGTGACTTAATAACGTGTTATAAAATTAAAAAAAATAAGAGATTTAGATGAGAGACAGGAGCAAGACGAGAGATAATTGGAGAGAGAGAGTAATTCTTAGTCATTAAAATGATATCAAGTATATATAGTCTTCTATTAACAATAGTCATAACCTTAACCAATAGTCACATGGAATAAATAGTAATATTGATTCCCATAAATTTATATTATATAACCTTAACATTGAATATGTTGGAAATCGTGCCCTAGGGGCCAATCATTGTCTTATGAACATTATTGATTTATGAATTTATTAATTGAGTTATCATATTATTTGCATGTTTACTATGATGACCATCCTTGGATAATTCATGATATTATCCTAAATGTCCCTGGTCGATCATCTATGTGGGAGCACAGATGAAATAAGACCAGTATGACTTTGAAGATGTATAGAGATATAAATCAAAGTCATAAGCACATGTAAGAGTACAGGGTGTTGGACCGACCCGCTATGAGAGAACTGCATGGGTAACGTCATAAGCTTCTCTCATATACAAACCATGTCAATATGCCCTTTGACCTGAGATCATCATGGATTCCTACATGACAAAACGCTCAGCTTTGACCTAGTCAAAAGTCACTTTTGACCGAGTGATCATAAAGACTATGTTCGGGCTTAGTGGTTTTTCATGCAGAGGAATGTGAATGGTCAAGATGGAATTTGTCCCTCACATTCGTGGAGAGATATTACTGGGCCCCTCGATGAGTGAGTCTGAGAAATGTATGGCCATACTGTAATGGAAAGGTAGTTCCATTTCTATAGTCAGACTACTCAGGGATCGAGAAAGTAACGGTCGGGAATAGGAGGATGACATTATCCATGCCTCATCCATGACCAAAATATCGCGTGACAGAAGGGACATGATATGGTTGTATAAAAGGTTACATCGTTTATCGATCCTCATATGATTTGGGTAGTTGTTATGTCTTGCTAGAGACCGCTTGCGACTTGTGGGCTAGTATAGCAAATGGCCCACTGCCAACTTCATATGGGCCTACAGGGTCGCACACAAAATAGCCCAACACGAGCTATGATGTCCAGATTCATTGAATCTAAGACATGTCCAGATTCAATGAAAGATCCAGGTGAATGTATATATATTTATTTATATTCGTATATATATAAATTCGTATATATATATATTATATATATGAGATATATGAGATTTAATTTATAAGGATAAATTAAATCCCTATCACGTTTGAATTCGAAATTCAAATTGATAGGATATCTCATATAAGAGATATTTATAAGATTTAATTTATAAGGATAAATTAAATCTCTATCACGTTTGAAATTCGAAATTCAAATTGATAGGATATCTCATATAAGAGATATTTATAAGATTTAATTTATAAGGATAAATTAAATCTCTATCACGTTTAAAATTCGAAATTCAAATTGATAGGATATCTCATATAAGAGATATTTATAAGATTTAATTTATAAGGATAAATTAAATCTCTATCACGTTTGAAATTCGAAATTTAAATTGATAGGATATCTCAAATTTGATTTATGGGAATAAATCAAATATAACTCAGTCTCATCTTTATTTAAAGTTAAATAAATAAGTAATTAAATCTGTGGGACGGATTTAATATTATTTTATTTAATTAGTTTCTTATAAAATTATACAATATATGATATTGTATCAATTCGGAATTAATATAAGATTAACTCCAAAATCCAATTAGGTGGTGTGGAAAAACGCATACCATCCTCTATATCTGATTGGAGGAGCTACGTTTGAAAATAACACAGAACACAAAAGGCCGAACGGAATCTGCAAAAGGTTTGCAGACAAGAAACTGCCGAAATAGAGACGGAGACTTGTGAAAGCCTTGGAGGGACAGGAGACGCTAGCACGTCGTTCGTGGTTGGAACGCTGTTCGTGTGGATACCAGTAGAGGAAGCCGACCTGAGGCGTCGACTTCTTGTGATCGGAAAGAGACCACCGTCCGCGGAGAGAATCTGTGAAGGTCGCTGAGGAACACTCCATCGATTTCTTGCGATCAGAAAGAGATCACCACCCACGTAAAGAAGCTGTGAAATTCGCTGAGCAACACTAAGGGTAATGATTCTTTCCACTTGACTTAAACACATACGGCAGATCCTGGCAAGGAATGGAAAATTTTTAAAGTTTATTTCCGCTGCGTGTCTTCCAATTCCTTTCAGAATATTCATAACAAAATGGTTAAAATTTAAAATATCATATAAATTTAAAATTTAATTTTTAAAAGATTTTGAATATCCACTTTAATCTTAAAAATTAGTACTGATTAATTATTATTATTAGACTCAAAATCTTTTAAAGATCAAAGTATGATTATTGATTATAGCTTATAGATAAAGAAATTAAAACTACTAAGTCGAGTCGATCTAGATCTACTTTTAAATGAAATAGATATTATAAGATTTTAAAAGTATAATTGATTGATTAATTGATAATAATTAATAACAATTATTCTAAAATTTATAATATATTGATTATTCTTAAATTCACTAAAAATATATCTATGTATCATATAAAAATAATTTATTCATATATAATGTAGAATTATATAGTTAATTGATTAATTGATGATAATTAATACCAATTATTCTAAAATTTATAATATATTGATGATTCTTAAATTCACTAAAAATATATTTATATATCATATAAAAATAATTTATTCATATGTAATGTAGAATTATAATAGGTCATATTATCTATAAAAATATAAATAATTTAATTTAATTTTAGAATTAATTGTCCTATAAAAAAATAAAAATTCAAACAACTCGTTTGATTTTGGAATTTGTTACATCGATATGATGCATATTTATAAAGAAATAATTATTTATATTTATTTATTGTATTTTATACAAGCAGACATTTAATCAAAATAAAATAATAATTATTTTAAAATATTTAGACAAATTCTCCCCCTCCCCCCTCTCTCTCTCTATATATATTATATATGAATATGAGTAGACAACTTCCTCCTCTTATTTCAGTAAAACCCTAAACCCTAACGACTAGGAGAAAGCCTCACTGTTCCTCCTTTTCCTCTTTCTCTTAACATTTTCCTTCTTAGCCCATCAAGCTCCCCTCTCTTCTGGAGATGGCTACCGCATCCTTGCTGCGCCCTCTACGAAGGCGTGATGTGGCTTCTGCCTCTTTCGCTACCTATCGATCGGTACTATCACCTCACTTGCTTTTGCTAAGTGCTTGATTATGATGCGGAACTCACATTTTTGTTTATCGGATCTTGGTATCTTGTTGAGAGGAGATTCTCTTTTTCTCCACGAATGAATTGTTTTCTAGAAAATGAATTAAACTTAAATGATCTGATCCCTGTAGGATTTCATAAATTATTGGCTTTTTGTGTTGTTTTCACAGGTTTATGAATGGTTTGCTATATATGGTATTTTTTATGAATCATTTCGAACACTTGTGGCTTTGATACTTTTCGACAGGAATATCTTTTATTCCCCCAAATTATTCAAGCTATTATGATCTGACCCAAGTAAAATCTCATCCATTTCTAGTTTCTTATGTTGTTTTCTTGAGCTCGTCAATGGTTTTATTGAGGTGAGAATTCTTAAGAACTTACTACTCTGATTTTAATTTTTATGTCTTACGAAGATAGTGCATCTGTTTTCTTTAACTGATTCTGAACAAGTTTGGCCCACTCTAGTTTCTGTGTTGTGTATTTATTTGTATCCTTGCAAAGAAATCCCAGCAGTCCGTGGTTAATATCTGAGCCTTAAACTGGCCTATACATAAAAAAAACAGGTCTTGTGAAATGATTCATTTATCTTATTTGCTGGATACTTGTACACTAACTTAAACAGGTTTGGGTGTGGGAAACGCTAAATTTGCTTCTATAGAATATACATGTATTGTTCATTGGTTGTTTCACAGATTGTGGAGGTCATGAAGTATTGAATTTAATTTTTGCCTATCTATCTGTGCTGAATCCAATTCCAAGGACTTGTTTTTCCCTCTAAGTACCGACTCTGGAATGCTTTTGCCTTCAAATCTGAATCTCTCACCATCTTCTCTGCTAGCCCATATAAATAGAATCATCTGAATTTGGGGGCATGTGAATATATGATTTTAGGTTGATGCCATGGCATCATTGTCAGAATCATGTCATTAGCTAATTTTATACACTATGTCATGTGATTGAGTTGCACAAAGTAGGAAAGCATTTTCTTAAACTGTTTGTCCTTTGTACAGTTGTCAGGTAGCTCTAAACCAGCACATGTCAGTCAAATTTGGACCAGTTTTTCTCGGCCATTCAGGTTTTATTTCTTGTTCTAATTTAAGTAATTATTCCTAGTTAATTGCTCTGGTCATTATTTCAGTTTCTAAAAATGTTTACTCATTGTATCATTTCATGTGCATTTCAGTTCAAGGCCTGCTGGTAATGATGTCATTGGTATTGATTTGGGTACTACCAATTCATGTGTTGCTGTTATGGAGGGAAAGGTAAGAGTTTCTTCATTCATCTCTTGATTTGGTAATAGTTCATATGTGTTTTTGATGTGTGGTGTTCTTGACTAATATTATATACTTTGCAGAATCCCAAAGTCATTGAAAACTCTGAAGGAGCTCGTACAACACCATCTGTGGTTGCCTTCAACCAAAAAGGGGAGTTAATTGCTGGTATACCAGCCAAACGGCAGGCTGTGACCAACCCAACAAACACACTTTTCGCAACCAAACGTTTGATTGGTAGACGATTTGAAGATCCTCAAACTCAAAAGGAGATGAAGATGGTCCCATACAAGATTGTTAAGGCTCCAAATGGTGATGCATGGGTTGAAGCTAATGGGCAGCAGTACTCTCCTAGTCAAATCGGGGCCTTCATCCTTACCAAGATGAAGGAAACTGCAGAAGCATACCTTGGAAAGTCTGTCTCAAAAGCTGTAGTCACTGTACCAGCTTACTTCAATGATGCACAGAGGCAGGCAACAAAGGATGCTGGTAGAATTGCAGGGCTTGATGTGCAGAGAATCATAAATGAGCCGACTGCAGCTGCACTTTCATATGGCATGAACAACAAGGAGGGTCTGATTGCAGTTTTTGATCTTGGAGGTGGAACATTTGATGTTTCCATACTAGAAATTTCCAATGGTGTTTTTGAGGTATATAAACTTATTTATATGCCCCCCTCTCTCTGAACTTTCTTTATGGATTAATTTGGCGATAATATTTCTTGACATGCAGGTGAAAGCAACAAATGGTGACACTTTCTTGGGAGGAGAAGATTTTGACAATGCCCTGTTAGACTTTCTAGTGAGTGAATTTAAGAGAACTGAGAATATTGATCTTTCAAAGGACAGGCTTGCCTTGCAGAGACTCAGGGAAGCTGCTGAGAAGGCTAAGATAGAACTGTCTTCAACATCTCAAACTGAAATCAACCTGCCTTTCATCACTGCAGATGCATCTGGTGCAAAGCACCTGAATATCACATTAACTAGATCCAAGTTTGAGGGTTTGGTGAATCACTTGATTGAAAGGACAAAAGCACCATGTAAGAACTGCTTGAAGGATGCCAACATCTCAATTAAAGACGTTGATGAGGTTCTGCTAGTTGGAGGGATGACTCGTGTGCCTAAAGTACAAGAGGTTGTTGCTGCGGTCTTTGGAAAGAGTCCTAGCAAAGGCGTAAATCCTGATGAGGCAGTAGCAATGGGAGCGGCTATCCAAGGTGGTATCCTTCGTGGAGACGTTAAAGAGTTGCTTCTCCTAGACGTGACCCCACTGTCTTTGGGTATTGAAACTTTGGGTGGCATATTCACTAGATTGATCTCAAGGAACACTACAATTCCTACAAAGAAGAGTCAGGTAATTATTGAATCTAATAATTGTCTTTTTAATGCATGAGTCATAGAACTGTCACATCCAAGAAAAAGGGGAGGGGGCTAATAATAATTGCTTAATAAAATTGTTGTTGTCAATCCTTCTAGTAAGTACCATATAGTTTCAAAAGTAACTACGCCTTTCATAAGACAATGAAATTTCCACAAGATATTTCATGCACTGCACATACATGTCTTCAATGTGAGAGAAAGAAGACTGCCACAAATATGCATTGGGAACTTGCTATTTTGTATTTCTGGTAGCTGACACTCATAATTTCTAAACATCAGTTGGAATTTTTTACATGTGGTGGAATCTTTTCCTAGTATCACTGTCATATCTATTATATCTAACTCATCTATAACAAAAACTACCGATTACTAATTTGTTCCAATAAATCATCTGTTTTCAACATCTTATATTACAATCCTATCTTTTAGTTGTTCAGTTGTTATTTGATTTTGAGTGTGCTGATCTTTTTTCCTTTTGTTCCTAGTAAGCATTTCAATTATATGTGGGAGATTTCTGCTGTAAGTTCTCCTCACTGACGAGGAAATTATTTTGAATTATGATATCAGTTTGCTTATATTTGCCCGTCAATCTATTTGTGGTTAATTTCATATTTGGTTGCTTGGGTTCCATTAACTATATTGTTTCAAAAGTAACTAAGCCTTTCATTCGCTTAAATGAAATTTCCACAAGATATATCTTCCACTGCACTGCACTGCACATACAAGTATTAAATGTGAGAGAAAGACTGCCGCAAATATGCTCCTGAACCTGCCATTTTGTGTTTCTGGTTAGCTGACTGATGAAGAAATTTTTAATCGTCAGTTAAAATCTTTTCAACATGTGATGGAATCTATTCCTAACTGGCAA
Organism: Leucaena leucocephala; assembly: GCA_037074615.1. Classification (NCBI taxonomy): domain Eukaryota; kingdom Viridiplantae; phylum Streptophyta; class Magnoliopsida; order Fabales; family Fabaceae; genus Leucaena; species Leucaena leucocephala. The sequence continues at coordinate 8,105,101 of CM073570.1, read as the reverse complement.
AGTTATTGTTACAGGTGTTCTCTACGGCAGCGGACAATCAAACACAGGTAGGTATCAAGGTGTTGCAAGGTGAGCGAGAAATGGCTGCTGACAACAAAATGCTCGGAGAATTTGAGCTTATGGGCATCCCCCCTGCCCCTAGAGGAATGCCTCAAATTGAGGTCACTTTTGACATTGACGCCAACGGGATTGTCACTGTATCTGCCAAAGACAAGTCCACTGGTAAAGAGCAACAAATCACGATTCGCTCATCTGGAGGACTCTCTGACGATGAGATTGAGAAGATGGTCAAAGAAGCCGAGTTGCATGCCCAGAAAGATCAAGAAAGAAAAGCGTTGATTGATGTCAGAAACCATGCAGACACTACCATCTATAGCATTGAGAAGAGCTTGAATGAGTACCGAGACAAGATTCCAAATGAAGTGGCCAAGGAAATTGAGGATGCAGTTGCAGATCTGAGGACAACGATTTCAGGGGGAAATGTGGAAGAGATTAAGTCAAAGCTCGATGCTGCGAACAAGGCTGTCTCCAAGATTGGCCAACACATGTCAGGTGGTTCCAGCGGGGGTTCATCCTCTTCTGGCGGTTCTCAGGGTGGTGATCAGGCTCCTGAGGCAGAATATGAGGAGGTCAAGAAGTGAGAGATGTAGAGTGGTTTTGCGTAGTTTCTTTTCTGATAATTCAAACAATTAATTAGAAAGGATAAGGTTCTTATTTTTCTTAAACACGTCATAGGAGGTTCTTATTTTTCTTAAACACGTCATAGGGCCATTCATGATTGGGGCATTTTCATGTTTAAAATTGTGGAGCATTCAACTAAGCTCTACTTAATGATAGGGAAATTTTGTCCTTGAGGTAGTTATTCATTACTTATCATGCTCTTGCTTGTATTATTTAGTTATAGTGAAACATGTTTTTCACCCTTTCTTACATTTTGGTTTGTTTTTAATTAGTTTGGCTCCATTCGTACGTTTTGGTTTCGGTTTCGCATCAAGTAACATAGTAGAAGACATTGACTTCTAATCTATTTTACTATCAATTATTAAGACCTCTACTAACTACTTTATTTTAAAAATCCATACGACCATCTTAAAAGAAATCGTGACAGACGTCTCTTTTTGAAATTTTATTTTTGTCCATCTAACAATTAACTGCTAAATCATACTTTTGAACAAAAATACCACTCTTTAATAGAATTATTATTTAAACATAATTTAAGTTACCAGCAATTTCTTATATTTTTTTGGATTAAATTGTAAATCTACTTATGAAGTATTCTGGCACACTATAAATTTTTTTCAGGTACAAAAGGATCCATGAAGTTTTTAAAATAGTGTAAAAATATTACGATTGTCAAGTTAACTAATATCGACCATTTAACAAATATATCAATAAAAAATGGTATAAAAATATATATATATATGAAGTTTTGAAAATAGTATAAAAATATCATGACCGTTAACAGACAGTTTCCACATGAATTGCACAATATTTTTACTCTTAATAACCCTGTTTGCACTACGAGATCTTCTGCATGACACAATCGTTGCACCCCCTTAGTGCTGGAGCTACCCTCCTATAGTTGCATCATCCACCGTCCTTTTCTTAGGTTTCTTTGTTGTCAGTAGTTTTGCCTTAGAGCTAACAAACTACAAATTAGGGGCACTGTGACTATAAATTAACCTGTCCAGGTCCTTTGATAATATTTATCGACAACGGATAAACTAAAGAAAAGGATAGGGTTGTGCAGCTATTGCATCTGCAGCAGACCCATAGTGGCAAACAGGGTTGCTGGGATTGAAAACATTGTGCAACATATGTGGCGATTCTTTGTTAAACGGTCAACGTTAATTGCTTAATAATTATAATATTTATACTATTTTAAAAATTTTATATGTATTTTTGTACCATTTTTTTAACTAACATGTTTAGTAAACAATTAATATTAATTGAATTAATGATCAAAATATTTTTATACTATTTTGAGGTAGTTGTTTTTTTGGTATAAAAATTTTTAGAAAGAGGTTTGGCTTACCTACGATCCCTTCTCCTAAGTGATATTAATGTTAGATAGGGCGAGCCGTCTATTATACTCAGGCATAAATTTAATTACCCAGGAGTTAGGATGACTCCCCAAGCGTCACGACTAAAATTATAATAAAATAATACTCTATAAAGATCGAACACGCGTTAAATAGTCATATGTCTCACTTTTTTACTAGCTGAACCTATGGACAACAGGTTTTTGAGGCAATTGTTGGAGGGACAACTTCCTCACTAAGGAGAGGTAGCCATTGCGTCTTACCGAAGACCCACAGTAGCAAATAGGGCCACTGGGAATGAAAACGTTATGCAACACGTTAGGGGACTATTTTATTAAATGGTCAATGTTAATTAACTTAATGATAATGATATTTTTATACTATTTAAAAAAAGTTATGTGTACTTATGCACCTAGGAAAAATTTATGGTTTGAGGTGCACATAACGAAGTACTTCATGTTTAAATTTTTTAAAACATATTTAAGTGAACTTATTTATTTTATAATATTTTAAAGTTCACGAACATATGCTAGAAAAATAATATTCTTTTAAACATGGATGTAAGGAAAAAAGTCAATAAATTAAGAATTTGATATAATAAAAAAATTAAAGTATACGTTTGGTATTTTAAATTTATATCATGATTTAGGTTAGTCCCTTAAATTTATAAAGTTTATTTTTAATCATTTAATCTTAATACTATTAGTCTCATTTAACAAAAAAAGTTTACATAACAAATTTAATTAGATTAAATACTGATAAAACTACTTATAATCATTTTATTATTTTAAAATTAAAATATACCTAAGATTAAAAGGTTTGTTTTCATTTTAATTCTTTAATATAATCATTTTTATATTTTAAAAATAAAATAAAATTGCAGGTCAGCAAATTTATTCAATTTTAATTTTTTTAATATAATCATTTTTATATTTTAAAATTAAAATAATAATTTTAATCCTTAATATAATTATTTTTATAGTTTAAAATTAAAATAAACTAGCATATTAGCATTTTTTTTAATTTTATGTCATAAAAATAATTATAATCACGCTTTTTCACCATTAAATCTCAAAGTCACTCTTTAAATTTGCTGAGAATAAGATTAACAGTATTAAGATCAAAGGATTAAAAAATACATCTTATAAACTTAAAGGACTTATTTTAAATTTGATGTTAACTTATAAGACGAAACATATCCTTTAGTCTAATAAAAAATAAATAGTTAAGATAATTTTTAAAAAAATATTATTTTAATCATTCAACTTTTAACTCACTCCTTTAATTATGCTTTAGTGTGATTTGATCCCTTAACTTATAACATACTTAAAACTCAGTCTCTAATCTTTTAACATTTAATAATTTAATATTTTCATATATAATTTATTGAGTCATCCATTAATTATCCAATGTGGCAAAAAATATGACTTAAAACCACGTTAAAAATTACCACCGTGCTGCCAACTCAACTTCAACAACTTTATCCTCTTCTGCAGCCTCGTCGCCCTCCTATCGCTCTCAAGTAGGCAATCTGCCTCTCATTACAATTTGCCATTAATTCTTACTTCTAATCCTTGTCTGATTCAGCTAATTAGATAGTTGAAGTGATGCTGACGAAGGAAATAAAGAAGCTGATGACGACGACTGACAAAGAACAAAATTTCAAGATGGAAATAGCAGCACCGCCACTTGCATCAATAATCTCTCACTCCAAGTCCAAGACCCCATCATTAATTATCCTACGTGTTAAAAAAGATTAATTTTCATATTTAATTTATGCTATTGCTAACCATACCAGTTCATTGGTTATCGAGTCTAACTGACCAACTTAGTCTAGGTTTGAATAGCTCAACAATATCCCACTATTGAAGTATAAACCATTATCTCGTTTATTTAAAAGTAACGGGAGTTAGTTCGAGTGTTAAGCGCTTCAATATTATTTAAGTAAAGTTTTGAGTTTGAGCCTTGACATATACAAAAAATCCCCGTTAAAAGACTCACCTACCATAGCCAGGTACGCGACGCGGGTCAGATCCGAATATAATTAAAGTTCCAATAAATTGGGTAGACAATAAAAAAAAAATGACTGCCTTAATACTTAAGGCCTTATAATATAGTGTATAGAAATTCCATATGAGGTCATAGATTCAACCCAACCTCAAGCCAATAGTACTTACCTCATTATTAAAAAAAAAACAAAAAAACAAAAACGACCGCCTTGGTTTCATCATCCTAACTCATATGTTTCCCACATTATGCCAAATTAGAAACCCTGGTTAGGGGCATCCAACTGACAATGATTATTAAAGCATCTGCATGGATGGCCATAGGATGAAAATATTTTATGACAAAAGGAATTAAAAGTGTTGCCAATCACATTTTTCGATTTTGGGAATTAGGGTTCAATTTTATTTTAAAAAATTGGATAGCATTATTAAGCATTCATGTCAAAAACCAGGCAAAACTTGACATTTAATAAAAAAAAAACTTTAAATCAAAAACAAATTGTATAAACGTAGCAATTTTACCTGCCCAAACACATTAATTAATATTTTAAAGTTAAGCAGCTACATGATATTTATCTGCTATCTATGTTTATTCTCATCTATATACAGTCATCAAAGAAAAATTTGACAAAAACTAGTGCAATCTTATTTGCAGAAAATAAATGATCTCCATCATATGACCTGCCAAAGCTTATCGATCTCAGGCAGTCTATTTGCCTCCAATCTTGTACATGTTGTCAATAACTTTCTGTGCACACAGAAAAATGAATTAATTTCACCCAAAAAAAATGAATTAATTTCATTCACTTCTATTTCATTGCTACCAAAGTAACATAAGAATCAACAACGTAAAGACTTGTATCTAAAACCCATAATGTAGGCTTGTCATTTATGCACAGTACTACATACATATGAGCATGTGTTCAAATAATGTTTGGTCTTTATAGTTTGTCCTCATTTTAGTTCTAATCCCTCAAGTTTCTTTCCATCTAAAATGTTAGTCTCTTTAACCATGATTTGAAAACCAAAACCAAAATAAGAACAAATTATAACAAACATGAGCATTCTCATACATGCGCACATTTGAACACGTGAATCTGTGTTGATTTTCTTTCCATTTTTTTAAAATATAAACAAAAGGAAGCAGACAAAGGCAATAAGCAAGGCTTATTCGTTGTATCTTGACGTGTTCTGTAAAGTGAATGCGTCTATATATAGCTCTCACTATCCAGTATAGTTGTGCAACGCATACATAAGGAAGGGTCTAGAATTATTGAATCATGCGATCTTTATGTGATTTGGAGAAGATATTTTGTATTGCTGGCGTGTGCTTTAACAAATTTCAGTTTTGCCTTCATTCAAGTACAAGCCATATATTAAGCATATGCACATGTGAGCAAGTGCTACAACTAAATTTGCAACTTTGCATATAGATGAATACATTTGACCGATGATAAAATTTAGGGAAAATTGGAGAAAATTGGAACTTTAATTGGTAAGAAAAACCTTATATATTTTTAAAAAGTAGAATATTAGTACTCTGCAAATTTTTTACAGATAAAACAACAGTACTCTGATTTAGGTTCTTCTTACCAAAAAAATTTTTAATAGGGGACTTCTCCCCACTTTCCCCAAAAATTTATGATCTAACTTACTCCTTTTCTACTTCACAATAACCCATGAAAAAGTGATAATTTGAAACGGCCATGTTGTCTTACTCTTTCTCAATAATTCAGGTCAAGCCAATTAATTGAATTTGGATTGCATGCCACTTGGCCACCTCCATTTAGTTAATCATCTTTAATTAGGTGGAACTTAAACTAAGGAATAACATAGGGGCAATCTTCCATTTGCCAAAGGTAAACTCACCATTCTCTCCAATTCTATTCATTCAGAGCAAAAACAGAAAAATCATGTGAATTTGATACATTTACCTGGTAGTATTTGAGCAGCTGAGGCCTCTTCTTCTTATAAGTTGGAGTGATGAGGTCACGTTCCATGTCAAATGGCACTGGCTCGAGATGAACAGCTTTGATAAACTCAAAACCTTTCAACTGCCAAATTCAGAATAAACCATAAAACCTCAGGTTTTATGCCAATACATGTAAACTGTACTATCTATATATGTATACATAATACAAACTAAACACTGCATCTTATCTCAAATATCATGCAAGCACAAGCCCACAATTTAGTTCAGGACAAAAAAAAATCAAGGTTTTAAAGTATATAGGACCTTCTTTTCCTTCCCAAGCTTGGTTAGCTCTTCAACTATGTGTTTTTTTGCCCTAGAATCTTCGCAGAGAGCCTTGAAGTCAACATTTATATTATTTTCTTCTGCCCAACTTTCAAAGGCTTGCTTGTTGGGATTAACAACAGCAACGAGGAAGGACTCGAAGCTGTTGCCATAGACCCATATCTGAAACAGAGAAGAGAGAAACGTATACATCAACGGTAGCATGAAAGAGAACATTATCAGGTCGTGAAAACGAGCTGAATTGGAAATTACAACTAGAAGATCCTTTGCACATAAAAGGAGTGACAATAATAATTGCACAGCTAAATGTCATAAAACTAGTATTCAACTACGACACGATCATATTCAACAGGATCAGGACATCATATATCTATAACTACTAGGTAAACATGTAGATGCAGTTCAGCACACAAATTGTCTGTCTTAAGTCTAACTACCATTGCCGTTGACAACTTGATGATTAAAAATTCTCAAGCTTTACATGCATGAAGGATTAACACGCTTGATAAGAAATAACCCATTGCATATGTTTAGGCATACAAGAAGTCACGAACAGCATCCCCATCGGAAAGCAAGGGGAGTCGACATCAATCAGATACATGCTGATGAAATTAAAGTAGGAAAATAGAATGCTATTGAAGAAACTAATTCCAGAATCTGAAAAACTTCATTACTCAAATAACCCTGGATGAACGATCTCCAATACAAAATTGCTACATAAAACTGACTAGGAGAGAAATAAGCATAACCGATACCCCATAAACACATTACTGAATCAACTACATCCTAAGTGGAATCATGCACTGCTCCGATGGGTAGTTAATCAATAACCCCTTAAATGACAAAGTCAGACTTCTCCATACTTTTCCCATCATTTTGACTGAACCTGGCCCATATTTTCCTTCCGATATAAGTTATCATGGGCTGTTGTTCAGAAGGTATAGGAGATATTAGCATTAATTAGGAGAAATTAGTGTAGGAGATATTCACATTAATGAGGAGAAATTATAGGGATTGATTAAGCGAGATTATGGGAGGCTATGATCTTATTCTTGTGGGAGGATATGATCTGATTCTAGTGGGAGGATATGATCTTATTCTAGTATTAAATGTCTTCCCTGATTTTCTCCATGTATTATGCCTTTCGATTCTGTATTCAAGTGTATATATAAGTGTAGACATAGATGAAATAAACAAAACAGAATTATCATTTCACTCTAGTGTATTCTGTCAATATACAGACTCGTCTCCCCTCCTTTATGGTATTAGAGCTAGGTTCGGAATCCACAATGTTATCCTCCTCCGAAATTGACTCCACCATGTTTGATAGTGGGTTGCGTCTCCCAACAAAAGTCTCCTCCGAAGGTTCTGCCATCATCATAGTTCCTGAGCGTCCCTCTGGCGAAAACTACTTGGAGTGGCCCAGTCTATGTACTTGGCACTATATGGATGTGATAAACTTGAGTTCATCCAGAATGAACCCCCACCTACCGACGACAATGCTTCTTGCCGCTGATGGAAAACCGCAAACTCCCTGGTAGCATTGTGGCTTATTAATGCCATGATCCCAACCGTACGTCATAGTTTCATGTTCCTCCCATCTACAAAAGAGATTTGGTTAGCCGTGAAGATAGCTTACGACAGGCGTTCGATAGCCTCGCTTGTATTTGATTTGTGTTCAAGGCTGTGAACAGTTCGTCATGAAGACCATCCTTTGAACGCATATTACCTGGAACCAATTTATGGCAGGAGCTTGACCAATTGAAGCAAAGGGTGTGGAGACAAGCCGAGGATGCCGCTGCTTATCGCCAGGATTTAGAAGAAAGACTCTTCGAATTTTTAGTTGGGTTGAACCCAATCTATGAGGACATTCGTGGGCATCTTCTCGGGCGAGTGCCCCTTCCTTCCGTCCCAGAAGCTTTCGCCCTCCTACGAGATGAGGAAACTCGGCAACAAGTTATGCTCTCAGCTCCGATAGCTCCTCGGCTCACGGCCACCGAAGCTTCTGCCTTGAATGCCCGTGGTTCAGACTCCAAACGCGAACGACCCATCTGTGAGCACTGCAAAAAAACCGGCCATACCAAGGAAAAATGCTGGGACCTCCACAGGAAGCCAGCTAATTGGAGGACTAGACAACGTAGACCTAAGGGAAATATGGCAAAAATGAGTGTAGATGAGGCCCATATGAGTGCTGGTCACGAGGCCCAATTTCCTGCTAATTTGACATAGGCCCAAATCACTGCTGGATTGACTCATAGCCATTTCACTGCTGGTTCAACTCAGGCCTAAATGGCTGCTGGATCCACACATGCTCCAAGCCCGGATCCATTAACTATCATACTAGATCGTTTAACTGCACTTGAAAGACAGTCTCAGAAACAGTTAGTTGCTACTGTGGTTCACCGAATAGTAGACTCAGGTGCTACTGATCACATGACAAATGATGCTTCACTCTTCTCTAAATATACTCCTGCCACATCATATCTTACAGTTAAAATTGTTGATGCCTCTAATTCTCTGGTTGCTGGTAGTGGTACCATCAACATTTCAACTACTCTGACATTGCATAATGTTCTGCATGTTCCAAAATTAAAATGCAACTTATTATCTGTAAGTCAATTGACCAAAGATGAACGCTGCCATGCTAACTTCTTTGCTATCCACTGATTTTTCAGGATCTACTCACGGGGACAACGATTAGTGTTACTAAGAAGCTAGATGGGCTTTATTACCTGGACGACTGTCATAAGCCAATATCTCATTTATGTAATAAAGTGTCTCTCCGTAAGACTAATGAATTGGAGTTATGGCACATGCGCTTAGGACATCCAAACTTTCAATATATGAACACCATCGCACTCACTTCCCAAGTGTTCCATATCGCCCATCTAAGCCTTTTTCCATTATCCATAGTAACTTATGGGGTCTACCCCGGGTATCTAACCGCAGTCAAAATGGTTCATGACTCTCATTGATGATCATACCCATGTCAGTTGGGTATTCCTCTTGAAGGACAAAACCGAAGTATACCAAACCTTTGTTGATTTCTATAATATGGTTCTTACCCAATTCAGTACAAAAATCCAGACTCTTCATACCGACAATGGCACTAAATACTTTAACCATTCACTATCTCTTTCTCTTAAATCACATGGCATCACCCACAAAAGCTCTTGTCCCTATAGTCCCCAACAAAATGGCATCGCTGAACGGAAAAATAGGCATATCTTAGAGACTACTAGAGCTATCCTATTCAATAGTCATGTCCCCAGTTTCTGTTAGATTGATGCTATCCTTATGGCTATCTTCTTAATTAACCACATGCTATGTAAGCCCTTATCCTTCCAAACTCCTCTCTAAGTTCTCCAAAATCATTTTCACCAACCTTACCTAGAGAACATTCTTCCTCTCAAAGTCTTCAGATGCACTGCATTTGTTCATCTACATCATACCCCCAAACTTGATCCTAAAACTGTAAAATGCATTTTTCTTGGACCTGTAAGTACCCAAAAGGGATATAAATGTTTTGATCCCTTGGCCAAGCGTCTGTATGTCACATGTGACGTCACCTTTTATGAGACCAAACCCTTCTATCCCTCATCTTCAGCTCAGGGGGAGTCTTGGAGTGATCCTCAGAAATTTTACACTGAACCTGAATCCCAACCCCTGTGCCTCCACCAAGAGCCTGATCACATCTGTACCCTTGACATGCCAACACAAGAGAAACCTAAGGAATCTGAAGGACTAATTAGTTCAAGGGGAGACACCAATAAGTGGGGATAAGTATATACCCGCAGAAACACGACAGGTAATAACCCTCAAGTGAATGATGCACACCAAGAGTCTGAACCAAATGTAAGTCCTGAGCAAACCCTAGTCCAAAATGATGACTGTAGAAGATATTTAGAATTAAAGAGGAGATATTCAGAATTAAAGAGGGGGATTATAGAAATTAATTAGATATGATTATAGGAGGATTTGGGTGAATAAAATCATATTGTATCATTAAATTATATCCCACGATTCACGCTTCGCTGATTGTACATTCCAGTGTATATATATGTATGAACAATATAGATGAAAGATATAGAATTCAACTTATCTCTTTTCTCTGTTCTGTGTCGAAAGATTCATTGCCCATTCCAACATGGTATCAAAGCTAGGTTTGAGATCATTGTCTTTGTCCTCCGCCGAAGTCGATACAGCCACGTCTGATGGCGGGATGCGTCTACCCACTAGAGTTGCCAACGTTGAAGGCTCCACTGTTGTCATCGTACTTGAACGCCTCACTGGAGATAACTATGGAGAGTGGGAACAATCTATGATTCTTGTACTTGAAGGCCGTGATCGACTGGAATTAATTCAGCAAGAACCACCGCCCACTGATGATGCTAACGTTCGCCATCGGTGGAAAACAGAAAACTCGCTGGTGGCAACATGGCTCCTCAATGCAATGGTCCCTACTGTTTATCGGAGTTTCATGTTTATTCCGACAGCTAAAGAAATTTGGCAAGGAGTGAAGGAAGCCTACGGCAAGAGGCCAACGACGTCTCTGGTCTTCGACCTGCGCTCTTGGTTGTAGACTGTATGACAAGGCGATAGACCCCTTAATGTATACTACTTGGAGAAAAGAACATTGTGGCAGGAACTGGATCAATTGAAGCACCATGTCTGGAGAGATGTCGACGACGCTGTAACCTTCCGACGGGACTTGGAAGAGGAACGCTTGTTTGAGTTTCTCGTCAGCTTAAACACAATATACGAGGATCTGCGTGGTCGTCTCCTTGGGCGAGTGCCTCTCCCTACTGTGGCCGAGGCGTTTGCACTGCTGAGGGATGAGGAATCCCGCCACCAGGTGATGTTGTCCAACTCTATGCCCCGACCAGTCATCGCCACCGAGAATTTCTCTGTACTTGCAGCCCGTATGAGTGACGCAAGGAAGGAGCGCCCCACCTGTGAACACTGCCGGAAGTCTGGGCACATGAGGGACACCTGCTGGGACCTCCATGGGAAACCCCCAAATTGGAAGCCCCGACAGCGACGCCCGAGAGGAAACCTTACAGAAGTAAGCGGTGAAATGGGCTCAGTTCACAGCGTCAGTGTTGAAGGCCCAATTAGCAATCCATTAGGTCCAGCTCATGGCAACACCTTGGGCCCAAATGTTCTTAATCCAGCAGGCCCAGTACGGCAGCATCTCAAGCCCAACCCTTTTTGGCAGCCCATCAACACAAATGGGCCCTGTTCCCACAGGCCCAATTCCTGGTTGTTCCACAACCCAAGATCCACTGACTACTATTTTGGAGCGATTAACTGCCCTTGAGACTCAATCCTGTAAGCAACCAGTTGCTAGTATGGTTCAACGAGATAATCTCTTCCAAGCTCTTGCTACTATTAATAGGAAAACTACAGGATATTGTTGGATAGTGGATTCCGCTGCCTCAGATCACATGACAAATGAGGCCTCATTATTCTCTCAATACACACCCGCCAAATCACACCATACGGTTAAAATTGCTGATGCCTCCGACTCTCTTATTGCTAGAAGTGGAATCATTAATGTCTCACCCATACTAAAATTGCACAATGTTTTATATGTCCCAAACTTAAAATGCAATCTATTGTCAGTCAGCCAACTCACCCAAGATGAGAGATGCCACGATAAATTTTTTGCTTCTCATTGTGTTTTTCAAGATCTGCTCACAGGGACGACAATTGGTGTTGCTAAGAAGCTTGATGGACTCTATTACCTGGATGACTGTCATCGGTCCGTATCTCACCTATGTAATAAAGTGTCACCCCCTAGGGCTAGTGAATTGAAGTTGTGGCACAAGCGATTAGGACATCTGAATTTTCCATATATGTGTAAAATGTTTCCTTCAATTTGCTCTAATAAAACTTTATATTTTTCTTGTGATTCATGTGAGTTAGCAAAACATCACCGTACTCATTTTTCAAGTACCCCATATTGCCCATCTAAACCATTCTCTATCATTCATAGTGATTTATTGGGACCATCACGAGTCTCAAATTGCACACAATCAAAATGGTTCATGACCCTCATTGATGATCATATCCGTGTCAGTTGGGTCTTCCTCTTAAAGGATAAAACTGAAGTGTATCAAACTTTCATTGATTTTTATAAGAGGATTCTTACTCAGTTTGATACGAAAATTCAAACCCTCCACACTGACAATGGCATTGAGTACTTTAACCAGCCCCTATCTCATTTTCTCAAAGAACACAACATTATCCATAAAAGTTCTTGTCCATATAGCCCTCAACAGAATGGCATTGCTGAACGGAAAAATAGCACCTCTTGGAAACTGCTAGGGCCCTTCTGTTTAGCAGTCATGTTCCTCATTTCTATTGGACCGATGCTATCCTACTGGCCACCTTCTTAATCAACCGTATGCCGTGTAAACCTTTGTCTTTCTGAACCCCTCTACAGGTTCTTCAGGATTACTTCCACTTGCCTACCTCGAGAATACCCTTCCCCTTCGGGTCTTCGGATGCACCGCTTTTGTCCATCTCCATCATACCTCCAAACTTGAACCCAAGGCCGTCAAATGTATCTTCCTCGGTCCCGCTGGTACCCAAAAAGGCTGCAAATGTTTTGACCCTCTATCTAAGCGCCTTTATATCACCTGTGATGTTACCTTCCATGAAACCATTCCTTTCTATACCATTACCTCAGTTCAGGAGGAGACTTGGAGTGAACCTCAGAGTGCACCTCAGCAATCTCAACTTGAATCCCAACCACTGTGTCCCTACCAAGCACCTGATGTCATATATACCCTTGACCTACAAACACATGAGGAACCTGAAAAAAGGCACACTAGTTCAGGGGGAGACACTAACAAATGGGGACAAATATATACCCAAAGGAACACGACAGGTAACGCCCCTCAAGTGAATAACGCACACCAAGAGTCTGAACCAGGTGCAGGTTCTGAACAACCACAAGAAGGGAACGATGATCTTGATCTTCCGATAGAGTGAGAAAACAACGCAGATCATGTACCAGACACCCTATAGAAAGGTTTGTCTCTTATTAGGCTTTACCACCTGACCATCATGCCTTTGTCTCTCACCTTGATCAGATCAGAATACCAGAAAATATAAATGAAGCTCTTAGCAGCCCTGAATGGAGACAAGCAGTAATGGAAGAAATGGAGGCACTAGAGAGAAATGAAACATGGGAAGAAGTTGAACTACCTAAAGGCAAGAAAGCAATTGGGTGCAAATGGGTATTCACCCCAAAATACCTGGCAGATGGAAGCCTCGACAAGTATAAAGCACGATTGGTGGCTAAGGGATTCACTCAAGTCTATGGTATGGATTACACTGAGACATTTGCACCAGTTGCAAAACTGAACACCATTAGAATCCTATTATCACTCGCTGCTAATCTGGACTAGCCACTACATCAGATGGACATCAAAAATGTATTTCTAAATGGAGAGTTAAAAGAGAAAGTGTACATGAAAAGGCCTCCAGGATTCCCTGGAACAAAGGCAGATCAGGTGTGCAGGTTGAAAAAATCGCTATATGGATTGAAACAGTCTCCTCGAGCGTGGTTTGACAGATTCACCAAAGTATTAAAGAACCAAGGCTATCTACAGGGACAAAGTGATCACACACTATTCTTTAGACACGAGAATGGGAAACTTGCCATCTTAACAGTATATGTTGATGACATCATTCTCACAGGTGATGATCCAACAGAGATTGATAGAATGAAAAAGGCTCTCAATCAGGAATTCCAAGTTAAAGACCTGGGGAAGATGAAATATTTCTTAGGCATGGAAGTGGTTAGATCTGCAAAGGGAATCAGCATCTCACAGAAGAAATACATACTGGATCTCCTAGAAGAAACAGGAATGTTGGGTTGTGGACCTAGTGATACTCCTATTCAGGTTGACAAAATTAAAGAGGAGGAAGACCTGGGAAAAGAAATAGATAAGGGAAGGAATCAACGTATGATAAGAAAATTGATTTACCTATCACACACGAGGACATATATTGCCTATGCTGTCAGCATTATAAGTCAACACTCTCATAATCCCAAACAGAAGCATCTAAATGAAGTTTACAGAATTCTTAGATATTTAAAGGGTTCACCCGGTCTAGGCCTCCTGTTCAAGAAGTCTAACAAGAGAAATATAGAAATCCTCACAGATGCGGATTGGGCAGGTGATCAAGATGATAGGAGGTCAACCTCAGGATATGTTACTGTGGGAAACATCACAATCAATCACAATTAATTGTATTGATTATACAATTAATTGTGTTGATTATGCTTGATTATAGGAAGTAATGAGGAAAGATTTATGGGATTATGCTATTAAATGTATTCCACGATTTGTTCATTCCTGTGATTATACTTCCAAATTAATGTACCCATATGTGTATATATGTATGTGAATAGAAGAAGGAAAATACACAGTGAATTACCTTGAACATTCATCAGGTAACTTCCAATTCCTTTTCAATATCTTCCAATTCCCTTTCAATATGGTATCAGAGCATGGTTTGGAATCCCAACCTCTATCCTCCGCCGAAGTCGACTCCACCTTGTCTGATGGTAGCCTGCGTCTCCCAGCCAAGGTCGCCGGCGTTTAAGGTTCTACAGTGATTCTAGTTCCCGAGCGTCTCACAGGAGAAAACTATTTGGAATGGTCACGGTCCATGTACCTTGCCCTTGATGGTCGTGACCGACTTGAGCTGATTCAGAATGACCTCCCGCCCACCGATGACGCTGGTACACGACGACGATGGAAGACGGAAAATTCTCTGGTGGCTTCCTGGCTTCTCAATGCCATGACTCTAGCTGTCCGACGAAGCTTTATGTTCATTCCGTCGGCCAAGGAAATCTGGCAAGCTGTCAAAGAAGCTTATGGTAAGAGGCCGACGGCATCCCTAATTTTTGACCTGCGTTCACGGTTATGGACGGTGAGACAAGGCGACCGCCCTTTAAATACATACTATCTAGAGAAGAAAATGTTGTGGCAGGAATTGGACCAATTGAAGACACACACCTAGAGACACACCGAGGACGCCGCCGCTTACCGACAGGATTTGGAGGAGGAAAGACTCTTCGAGTTCCTCGTTGGTTTAAACCCAGCATATGAGGACATCCATGGTCGATTGCTTGGGCGAATTCGTTTGCCAACCGTCTTTGAAGCTTTTTCTCTCCTCAGAGTTGAAGAGTCTCGCCGCCGTGTCATGTTGCCCAACACAACTCAACCCCGGCCAGTAACCACCGGCAACCAGTCCTCAGCCCTCGCTGTTCGCAGAGATCGCCCTACATGTGACCACTATAAGAAACAGGGTCACACGAGGGAGAAGTGCTGGAAGCTTCATGGGAAGCCCCCAGACTGGAAACCACGACAAAGACAACCCAGAGCCCATATGGCTGACGCGCAGGACAGCTCCAGCGAATTGGGCCAAGCAGCTGATTCAGCCCAATTCAGAAGTCCAACACCCCTGAGCCTAGCGTATGATGCAGCCCACAACAGAGGTCCAGCGTATGATGCAGCCCAAAACAACAGCTGGTCCCTTGGCCCAAGTCCCCAATTGGGCTATGCCACTGCAGACCCAATACATGGTAACAGTTCAACCCAAGACCCCTTGAGCATTATTTTGGAACACCTCACTGCACTTGAACACTAATCCCGTAAACAACCAGTTGCTTCAGTTGTGCAATGAGGTAATTTCTTTCAAGCACTTACTACTATTAAAAGTAAATCTACAGACTCTTGATGGATAGTAGACTCAGGGGCCTCTGACCACATGACAAATGAGGCTTCATTTTTTACTACCTATACTCCGGTAAAATCACCTATTACTGTTAAGATTGCTGATGCCTCTGACGCTTTGATTGCCGGTAGCGGTACAGTCAGTGTTTCCCCTACTCTAACCCTACATAATGTTTTACGTGTACCAAATTTGAAGTGTAATTTATTATCTGTCAATCAATTGACTAGGGATGAAAAATGCCATGCTAAATTCTCTGCTACCCATTGTATTTTTCAGAACCTGCTCACGGGGATGACGATTGGTGTTGCTAAGAAGTTTGATGGGCTCTATTACCTGGATGGCTGTTACAATTCAGTACCCCCCCTTATGCTATAAAGTGTCTCTTCCTAAGGCTAGTGAGTTGGAGTTGTGACACAAACGATTAGGACATCCAAACCTTCAATATATGTGCAAAATGTTCCCCTTACTGTGCTCTAATAAAAATTCTAATTTCTCATGTGATTCATGTGAACTTGCAAAGCATCATCGAACCCATTTCCCGAGTGTTCCATATCAACCATCTAAACTTTTTTCTCTCATTCATAGTGACTTATGGGGTCCATCTCGCATCTCAAACCGCAACCAGTCAAAATGGTTCATGATCTTAATTGATGATCACACCAGGGTAAGTTGGGTATTTCTCCTAAAAGACAAAACCAAAGTGTATCCCACCTTTGTCAACTTTTACAACATGATCCTTACCCAATTCAATACAAAAATCCAGGTCCTCCATACTGATAATGGCACTGAATACTTTAACCATCCTCTTTCTGAATTTCTCAAACAAAACGGTGTCACCCACAAGAGTTCCTGTCCATATAGTCCCCAACAAAATGGCATTGCTGAACGCAAAAATAGGCATCTTTTAGACACAGCCCGAGCTCTCCTATTTAGCAGTCATGTCCCACATTTCTATTGGACCAATGCTATCCTCATGGCCGCCTTCCTAATTAACCGAATGCCATGTAAACCCTTGTCCTTTCGCACCCCTCTCCAAGTTCTCCAAGAACACTTTCACCTACCCTATCTAGAAAACACCCTTCCCCTTAGGGTCTTCGGATGTACTGCCTTTGTTCATCTCCATCAGACATCCAAACTTAATCCTAAGGCTGTCAAATGCATCTTTCTCGGCCCTGCTATTGCTCAAAAGGGATACAAATGCTTTGATCCAGTGGCTAAGTGACTCTACATTACCTGCAATGTTACCTTTCATGAAACCATACCTTTCTACCTTTCTTCGGTTCAGGGGGGGACCTGGAGTGAACCTCAAAAACCTCAAACAGAACCTGAACCTCAACCACTGGATCTCAATCAAACTATACAAGAGGAATCTAAGAACCAAGAGGAAAACACCAACTTAGGGGGAGACACTCGTAAATGGGGACAAGTATATATCCGTAAACACATGACAGGTTATGCCCCTCAAGTGAATGAAACACGCCAAGAATCTGAGCCGAATGCAGGTCCTGAACTACCACCAGAACATAAGAGTGATCTTGATCTTCCAATAGCCATAAGAAGAGAACGCAGGTCATGCACTCGCACCCTATAGAAAGGTTTGTCTCTTACCAGGCTCTTTCATCAAGACATTATGCTTTTATCTCTCATCTTGATAAAATCAGAATACCAGAAAGTATAACTGAGGCTCTCGCAAGCCCTGCATGGAGAACAGCCGTGATGGAAGAAATGAAGGCATTAGAGGATAATCAAACATGGGAAGTAGTTGAACTACCAGAGAACAAGAGAGCAGTGGAATGTAAATGGGTATTCACCCCGAAATATCTCGCAGATGGAAGTCTTGACAAGTATAAAGCTCGACTAGTTGCTAAAGGCTTTACTCAGATCTATGGAACAGACTACACTGAGATATTTACACCAGTAGCAAAATTGAACACCATCAGAATTCTTCTTTCTCTCGCCGCAAATCTGGATTGGCCATTGCATCAAATGGATGTCAAGAATGCATTCTTAAATGGGGAATTAAAGGAGGAGGTATACATGAAGATGCCTCCAGGATTTCCAGGAAAGGCGGAAGGTCAGGTATGCAAACTAAAGAAGTCACTATATGGTTTGAAGCAATCCCCTTGCGCATGGTTTGAAAGATTCACCAAAGTACTAAAACAATTAGGCTATACACAAGGCCAAAGTGATCACACCTTATTCTTCAGGCATGTAAATGAGAAACTTGTGGTATTAGCAGTATATGTAGATGATATTGTTCTTACAGGAAATAACTCAACAGAGATTGATAAGGTCAAACAGGCCCTTAACTAGGAATTTCAAGTAAAGGATCTGGGAAAAATGAAGTATTTCTTGGGTATGGAAGTGGCCAGATCTGCACGAGGAATCAGTATCTCACAGAAAAAATACATTACGGATCTTTTGGAAGAAACAGGTATGCTAGGTTGCAAACCTAGCGATACTCCTATTCGAGTTGACAAAATCAAAGATGATGAAGACTTGGGGAAAGAAGTAGATATTGGGAGATATCAACGTATGGTAGGGAAGCTAATTTACCTATTGCACACCAGGCCAGACATTGCTTATGCTATCAATGTTGTGAGTCAACATTCTCATAATCCTAAGCAGAAACACTTGAATGAAGTGTATAGAATTCTCAGATACCTAAAAGGCTCACCAGGTTTAGGTCTCCTATTCAAGAAAACAGACAAAAGGAACGTAGAAATATTCACAGATGCTGATTGGGCAGGAGATCAAGATGATAGAAGATCAACTTCAGGCTATGCCACCTATGCATGGGGGAATCTGGTCACATGGCGCAGCAAAAAGCAAAGTGTGGTTGCGAGAAGTAGTGCTGAAGCTGAGTTCAGAGCTATAGCTTTGGGGATATGCGAAGGCTTATGGGTAAAACGAGTTCTAGAAGAATTAGGAATGTTGATACAATTACCCATGAGACTACATTCAAACAATATGGCAGCAATAAATATGTCACACAATCCCATCCAGCATGACAGAACAAAGCACGTGGAAATAGACAGACATTTCATAAGAGAAAAAATTGATGCTGGGACAATGGAACTCAAACACATTTCCTCCAAAGAACAAACAGCAGATATACTCACAAAAGGGCTACCACAAGATAAATTTGAATACTTAATTTGCAAGTTGGACATGATAAATATCTATGCTCCAACTTGAGGGGGAGTGTGGGAAACATCACAATCAATCACAATTAATTGTAAATTGTATCGATTTTACAATTAATTGTGTTGATTATACTTGATTATAGGAAGTAATAAGGAAAGATTTAGGGGATTATGTTATTAAATGTATTCCACGATTTGTTCATTCCTGTGATTATGCTTCCAAATTAATCTACCCATATGTGTATATATGTATGTGAATAGAAGAAGGAAAATACACAGTGAATTACCTTGAACATTCATCGGGTAACTTTCAATTCCTTTTCAATATCTTCCAATTCCCTTTCAATAGTTACCTATGTGTGGGGAAACTGGTCACATGGCGTAGTAAAAAACAAAGTGTGGTTGCTAGAAGCAGTGCCAAAGCCGAATTCAGAGCTATAACTCTAGGAATATGTGAGTGCCTATGGGTAAAGCGAGTACTTGAAGAATTGAGAATGTTACCAGAAAAACCTATCAGGTTATACTCACACAATATGGCAGCAATCAATATGTCACACAATCCAATCCAGCATGACAGAACAAAGCATGTGGAGATAAATAAACACTTCATAAGAGAGAAGATTGATGCTGGAACAATTGAACTGAAATACATTCCCTCCAAGGAACAAACAGCTGATCTGCTCACCAAGGGATTAACTCGAAACAAATTCGAATATCTAATTGGCAAGTTAGACATAATTAATATCTATGCTCCAACTTGAGGGGGAGTGTAGAAGATATTTAGAATTAAAGAGGGGGATTATAGAAATTAATTAGATATGATTATAGGAGGATTTGAGGGAATAAAATCATATTGTATCATTAAATTATATCCCACAATTCACGCTTCGCTGATTGTACATTCCAGTGTATATATATGTATGAACAACATAGATGAAAGATATAGAATTCAACTTATCTCTTTTCTCTATTCTGTGTCGAGAGATTCATTGCCCATTCCAACAATGACCTTGAACTTCCAATAGCAATAAGAAAACCACAAAGGGCATGTACCAGGAACTCGATAGAAATGTTTGTTTCTTACCAGACCTTGTCATTTGAACATCATGCTTTTGTCTCTCACCTTGATCAACTCAGAATATCAGAGAATATACATGAAGCTCTAACAAGACCTAAATGGAGACAAGCAGTAATGGAAGAAATGAAGGCACTGGAGAAGAATGAAACGTGGGAAGTAGTTGAGTTACCAAAAGGCAAGAAAGTAGTTGGCTACAAATGGGTATTCACCCCGAAATATCTTGCAGATGGAAGCCTTGACAAATATAAAGTATATCTGGTAGCTAAGGGCTTTACTCAAGTATATGGTATGGATTACACTGAGACATTTGCACCAGTGGCAAAATTAAACACCATCAGAATCCTATTATCACTCGTTGCTAATCTGGACTGGACACTACATCAGATGGATGTCAAGAATGCATTCCTAAATGGGGAGTTGGAGGAGGAAGTATACATGAGGATGCCTCTAGGATTTCCTGGAAAGAAGGAAGGCCAGGTATGCAAGCTGAAGAAATCATTGTACGGATTGAAACAATCTCCACGGGCATGGTTTGAAAGATTCACCAGAGTATTGAAAGGACAAGGCTATATACAGGGGCAAAGCGATCACACTCTGTTCTTCAGGCACACAAATGGAAAAATTGTTGTATTAGCAATGTATGTAGATGACATCATTCTCACAAGGGACAACTCAACAGAGATTGATAGAATTAAAACGGCCCTTAACCGAGAATCCCAAGTGAAAGATCTAGGAAAGATGAGGTCTGCAAAAGGAATCAATATTTCACAGAAAAAATAAATACTAGATCTCCTAGAAAAAACAGGTATACTTGGCTGCAGATCGAGCGACACCCCTATTCGGGTTGACAAGATTATAGATGATGAAAATCTGGGAAAAGAGATCGATATGGGAAGATATCAACATATGGTAGGAAAACTGATTTACCTATCACACACGAGGCCAGATATGCATATGCCATCAGTGTAATAAGTCAACACTCTCATAACCCCAAACAGAAGCACCTAAATGAGGTTTACAGAATTCTTAGATATCTAAAGGGCTCACCTGCCCTAGGCCTCCTGTTTAAAAAATCTGAGAAGAGACATGTAGAGATGCTCACAAATTCTGATTGGGCAGAAGATCAAGACGACAGAAGATCAACCTCAGGCTATGTTACCTATGTGTGGGAGAACTTGGTCACTTGGCACAGTAAAAAACAAAGTGTGGTTGCTAGAAGCAGTGCAGAAGCTGAATTTAGAACTATAGCTCTAGGAATATGTGAAAGCCTATGGGTAAAACGAGTTCTAGAAGAATTGAGAATGCTAATAGTATTACCTATCAGGCTATACTCAGACAATATGGCAGCTATTAATATGTCACACAATCTAATCCAACATAATAGAACGAAGCATGTGGAGATAGATAGGCACTTCATAAGAGAAAGGATTGATGCTGGGACGATTGAACTGAAATACATTCCCTCAAAAGAACAGATAGCAGATATGCTTACAAAGGGATTAACTCGAGATAAATTCGAATACTTAATTGGTAAGTTGGACATGATCAATATCTATGCTCCAACTTGAGTGGGAGTATAGGAGATATTAACATTAATTAGAAGAAATTAGTGTAGGAGATATTAACATTAATTAGGAGAAATTAGATGAATTGATTAAGCCAGATTATGGGAGGATATGATCTGATTCTAATATTAAATG
The DNA here is from genome assembly GCA_037074615.1 of Leucaena leucocephala. Lineage (NCBI taxonomy): Eukaryota > Viridiplantae > Streptophyta > Magnoliopsida > Fabales > Fabaceae > Leucaena > Leucaena leucocephala. The sequence continues at coordinate 8,083,113 of CM073570.1, read as the reverse complement.
TCTTCCCTGATTTTCTCCATGTATTATGCCTTTCGATTATGTATTCAAGTGTATATATAGGTGTAGACATACATGAAATAAACAGAACAGAATTATCATTTCACTCTAGCGTATTCTGTCAACATACAGACCCGTCTCCCCTCCTTTAGAAGGCCCAAAAGGTATCTTATCACAATCTAAGCTGAGGATCCGTATGAAATTCTAATGCATAAAATTACAGGTTGAGCCTCAAGAACAATTGATCATATCAGTCTCAGAAGCCAGGGAAGGATGAAATTTAGGTAACTCATGAACTGCTTAGCTCAAGTAGTCAACTCGTTCTGCCTTCTACAGGGAAAATAGTCAACTATCGGGAGGCACGAGTTCAATACATGTTAGAGAATCAAAACCATTAGAAAGGTTTTCAGGACATACAGAATCAATAGCAGAAACTTGACTATAAATATTCTCCAGGTTCTCAACAGCAACATATTCTCCTTGTGAAAGTTTAAATATATTCTTCTTCCGGTCAATTATTTTCATGGCTCCATCCGGTTGCCACTCTCCAATATCCCCTGTTGAATTGATTAGCTATAAAAAAAGATTTTACAATGCATTCAATTTAACAGAGTATCTAAACTTCAATTTTGGAAGCCATGAATGAACTAACCTGTATGGAACCATCCATCAACCAAAATTTCCTTTGTGAGGTCTTCGCGTTTGTAGTACCCTGAAAATAAGGCGCTTCCCCTTACACAAATTTCTCCTCTTGGTTGGTTAGAGAGTGCATCGTATCCCATTTCAGGAACAGATTCCAGGCACACATCAATATTTGGTACAGGAGGACCAACTGTACCAAGCATTCCCAATTCATTTGGTAATGAGACAAAGGTTCCAGCACAGGTTTCAGTCAGACCTATTTCATTTCAACAAAACCATATTACCTTCTAATTCTATCATATTAACAATAAGCAAACAATAAATTCATTCTTGATCAGAATATAATTAATTCCTTCGGACATGTGCACGAGACAGAGTGACTACACATCTGAATAAATCGCTCAAAACATTATATCATGCATGACCCAAACATGGTATACATTTGTTTTATATAGAACAACATTTTTGTTAAACAAGTATATTTTAACACATCCAGTTCTGTATTATAAGCCCTTTTAACGTCTCTGTATTGCACATTAAGTCATCAACCATAATAATCCAAGTTGATCTGCATCTATATCTATATTTATTTAAATAAAAGGTAACTATTTTTATTTAGACGTGAAGTCAAAAGTTAATAACAAAATAAAAAAAATAGTAATAAATAAAAAATGAAAAATTAAGCACTCAAAATTCACAGAGAAAAATCTGGCCAAGAAAAAAAGAAAATTAAGATAAAAAGAAAAAGTCTACTTATGGAAAATTAAGGATTGTGAAAAACTTGAATAAAGGAAACTAACACCAAATTATATAAATGAGCAAGTGCAAAAGGTAACCCTTCTCATCCAATAATTAAAATAAGGAAAATGCTTGAGTTGAAGGCATTAAATGTTCAAAAAGGCTATTAGGTCTTACTTCAGTGCTAAAAAATTAAAATTCCCAAGCTTAGTTGTTTGTGCCAGACAAGAGAGAATTTGGATTGAAAAGGTGCTTAAAGCATTGGGCTAAACACTTTCAGCCATGAATCTTCTCTCAAATACACTGTTTATTTTATAAAATAACAATAATTATCTTCAGTACAATATTGGGTATATTAGTAAACCCAAAGAAATTCTATTGATTTACCTTGATCGGTCCCTACTTACAGTAAGAGTACTTTCATAGTTTAAATGCCAATCATGATGTACACAAAAAGAATTGTGGGCAGAAGGTCAGTAAAGTTTTTGAAGAATTTAATGAAGAGCATACCATATCCCTGTAGGACATGAGCACAAGCCACCACCCGCAGGAAACGTTCAACATGTGCAGATAGAGGTGCTGCTCCAGACAAAATCAGGCGTACATTGCCCCCTAAACCTTCCTTTACCTGATCAATTTGCAAAAACCTAGTTAGTCAAAAGAGTTAACATTTTGATAACAGTTATTGTTCTCAAAATGGTTGTTGACCAAAATAAAATGGGCATGGGTGATCAAATTTACAAAATATCACTACCTTTTTAAACACAATTTTATCAAAAAGTGGAGATGCCTCTTGATGATTTTCCCCTTTCATCATATTATGAAACTTGCTGCAAGTCAAATGTCATGGCATATTAATGACAAAAATAACATAGACCAAGGCCATATTCCATCATATCTTAAAAGGAGAACCAGTAACAATACAACATGATTTGTCCAGAACTCGTAATCAGTTAAATAGCATAACACTTACTATGAGTAAGCAAAATTGAACATCGTCTTTGTCAGGAAGCCCCCTGAAGAAATCTTTTGTGTCAAACCTGTATAGCAGATAATGAATGAAATACTTTTATGCTTTCTTCATTTTGTTATTTTTCTTTTATTGGATGGGAGAGGGGGGTTGTCTAACAAAAAGACAAAACAAAGAAAGAAAAAATAAATGAAAAATAGAGAGAAAAAGGCCCTTCAAATCATACAAGAAAGATGCTACACTACCTACAATTTTTGGCAAGAAGAATTTACCTGAGTATACTCTATCAAGCACACGAGGAACAGCACAGAAAATTGATGGTTTTAGTTCCCCAATGTCTTCAATCAATAGTTTGACATCCTGCAGACATTGCGTGAATGATAAATAAATTCCTATCAAATCCAAAGGTTTATAACATCAAAGTGATTATACTCACCCCACGCCAGAATCCTATTGAGGCACCATGCCATATAAAGAGTTCCTCAATGACTCTATCAAATATATGTGCAAGTGGAAGATATGAAAGGTATACATCCTTTTCATGTAACTGCAAAGTAGGAAATAGGTGGGAAAAGAGTTAAATAGTCAGTACTCAGTACCCTAAAATTTGAAAATTATTCATGGATCATTTATATTAGATACTTTATATATGTAACTAAAACCCAGAGGAGCAGTATTTCAGGTTCACTGTGATTCATGAATTCATGGGTGAGATTAAGAAGCAGGAGAACTTACTTGTTCATTCACACTTTCTAACATCCGCTTAACCCCAGCCAATAGTGTAATAATGCTTTCATTGGAAATCATAACCCCCTTGGGGTCACCAGTGGTTCCACTAGTATACATTATTGTACAGATGTCACTTCTCTTTTTAACAGGAAGATCAAAACTTTGACCATGACCCTGCAACAAAATTTTAGAAATGATAACCAAAAAAGATATCAATAGAAGCAAAGTAATATAATGTTTCCAATCAGTTATCATTGCAGTGAGCTTTAGACAAAGTAACTGGAGATGTGAGTGCCTAAATACGAACAGTTCCACAATTTCCATTTGCAACAAAATATCCATGTTATCCTAATCACTGTGTACACTACTGGTGCATCAACAGATCAACTAATGTAGATAGAGATAGAGATTTAACAAATGACAGAGAAATTACAGGAGCCCATTTAATGCCAAACTTTGCAACCAGTAGCAGAAATATAATAACAAATTAGTTGAATGAATAACCCACCAGTTGTAAGAATTCTTCCCATGAATATATTGCCAACCCAAATTTTTCAACTTCTTGCTTTTGTTCAGGTGTAACCTTTCCAAAACTCACAAGTGCTATGTGCAAAAGACAAAGGTTATTGCTTTTTTCTCAAACATAGAAATTTTATGAATTCAAAGAAAGATTAAAACTTACTCTTGAGATACTTTGTTGTGCTTGGAAATGTCTTCAACAGCTGAAAAGTATTTAACAATGAATCATACAGATAAGTCTACATCTTCACAGAACTAACTATGATCATTCTGATAATAAGCTGCTACAACAAAATGAACAAAAAAGTATACCTCAGGAATCTTCTTCTCTTCTGAAAATGCAATGGAAACTTCTGAATGGTTTATAATGAATTCTACAGCCCCAGCACCTAAGCAACATATATGACAATGTCAAGCCCAAGATAATTTAATTTTGAAAAATGATTATTAAAATATTATGATGGCACATTTTTCAGTGGAAAAACTAACAAACTTAAGTTGTAAGACAATCAATATATGTACAACTGAATCAGGGTGCAAAATTTAATTGTGAACAGTATGATATAGCCATGATGAAGAAATATGCTAAAGAGAGAACATAAATACCTAAGGTATCATATAAAGGAACACAATATAGCCCATGAGCATTGCAGGCCTACATTTATTTGAAGCATAAGTTAGAAACCATCAAGTATGTGAATAATCGTTCAGCAACATAAAAGCAGGCATGGCTAGCTGGCCAAAGATTACTCAATGTAAGCAAACAATAAATAAAGGAAGGGAAGCTCTATGTATAATGCAGCTATTACACATCAGAAATAAAGTTTCAATCTACGAATGGCCTATTCCCCATCATATTATAAAAAAACCATAAAAACAGAAAAAGTACACTAAAAATTATAAATAAGCATGATAGACGCAAATATCAACACATAAATTGAATTAAATCTTCCAAAGATCAGGGTAGTAAGAAAATAGATCGCAACTGGGCAACAAAACATAAAATACAATAAAAGCACCTCCATGCTTATAATCCACTCCGGACAATTGGAACCATAAATGCCACACTTTACGCCCTGCAAACCAGAAATGTGAATATTTAACTTAAACAGACAATTTGCCACTAAAAATACTTGAATAGAAACAATGGTCAAACGAAAAATATTTTATATAACAAGGATGGCAGTACACGGTGACAAGTAGTTGCAAAAACACTGTAGTTGACTTACTTCCCTATAACCACTACTGCGGATGGAATTTCCAACTTTTATCACCAAGTCATACACTTCTTTGTACCTGAGCCAGTTGTACTTTCCAGGCTACAATTAACGGCTAAGAGTTAGAAGTGATCACACAATCAAAATAAAATAACTCCATTCAAATCTTGGACACAAGATGGCAAAAATAAAAAATAAAAAAATCTTGGAGAGTGAAAGAAAGATAAATTACTTTCCCATCCACTATTTCTCGTCGGCCAAGCATTGGATTCCCAGGGTATTTCTCAACAGACAAACTGTAAAAGCAATTGATGTATAAGGCAAAGTGAAAAATCCACACCAATGGGATAACAAAATACTGTATAATGAAATAGAAAGGTGGGCTCATGCATATCCATGACAATGTGGCCATAATCCACCAAAACTAAACCATTTATCAATAACAAAATAAAAGCCTTTTCATGACCGGGACAAATGTAGAGAACGAATCAAACATGAAATTTTTCTTCGCATACAGAAATGAAATCAAAGGAAACAAATTCGAACCTATGAGCGCTTAAAACTAAAAACTTGCACTAAATTATTACTCCCACAACATTTTGGTAAAAATAATACAAATAAACCTTTTTGCGAGACAGTTTCAGTTGTATCAAATCAAAATGAAAAAGAAAAAAAATGAAGAGTAAGTTTGATAAGATAAATCTCTGATATACTCACCGGAAAACATCCCAACAAGTATCAAGACCAGGAATTGGGGGCGGAAATCCATCCTTGGCAAAGAGGCTGCGGTACACAGGACCCATTGATGGCCTTCCATCCCTTGCCTCCTTCGCCTTCTCTACCTCAATTATGTATCTTTTCTGCGCCATACTACCCTCTCTCAATGGAAGAGATTCAAAACTCAATCGGATCGATCACACTCTGCATGTAAGAGAAAACTACGTGCCAGAGAAAACGGAAAAGTGAGGAAAGAAATCCGAAGTCCGAACGAAAGAAACAGCACTAGATACCAGAAAAAACGTCTAAATTATTATTATTACGACTACTAATAAATAAAATTGTTATATAAAATAACATAAAATATCAAAATGTTACTAATATTTATAAGTTATAAATATTACAACTTATTTTTAAATGGAAATTCATATAATATTAAAATATTGTCTAGTGTTATAAAATTCATATAATAAAAGATTAATGAGAATGTTACAAAATTCATATAAAATTCATATAATAAAAGATAAAATTCATATAAAATTCTAGTGTTATTATATATGTAGATGTTCATATAATTTTTACTTCTTTGGATTTTTCTTAGGATTTATTCTTTTCTTTATGTAATAAAAGTATAACTTCCTCAATGAATGACTAGAGGGAGGTTTCTTATGTTTAATGACATTTTATTCATCTTTAATCCTTTGTAACTTTATGATTAATCTTTAATGGTTGTAGCCTATAAATAATGACTATGTAAAAGATATTTGTACAAATGAATATACAAGCATAAAAGGAATATCATTTTGTCTTGTTATTTTTTCTCCTATTTAACTTTTTCATCTTCTCTTATTTTATAACATGTTATCAGCACGATATTGCTCTGAAAAATTTAAAGTATGAACTCCTTATCAATTCATATACTATTATGTTCAATTATATACAAAGAATATTAGTTTTATCTTTATCTAATTATCATATATATTTTATTTTCTATTATCATCTTACTTAATTATTATAGGTAAATTTTATTTATATATATTTGTTATATATTCTACCTTATTTATTATGTTATTCTTTTCTATCTATTTTCATTTTTGTTGTTAGATATGTGTGTGTGGGTTATCTTTATTGTATTTTATTCTTATGTAAAATATTGTATTATTCTAATTTTTCTTTTTCTTTTGATATATTGATATAATATTATGACTGATTATCTATTTATATATATTTATTATATGTGTATTGTTTACATTTTCCCTTCTTCCTATATATTGTTTATATTTCTAATTCCTCTACCTATATATTTATTAATTTATATTTCAATTGATTTATTTATCTTCTTTGTATTCTTAACATTATTATATATTTATTACAGTTCTATAATATTCACTTATTTATATTATGAAATACTTATACTATATTATTATTTATATATTTGATTTATGTCATTTCTAGTTCTACGTATTGTAATATATTATTTATGTTGTTTATATTTATACATATTTTTTTATATTATTTAATTTATTTTATTTTATTTATATTTATTTAATTTATATTACTTATTTTATTTATGTTATTTCTATTGTAGTATTATTTTCTCTATATTATTTATGTTATTTTCATTATTTTGTTTTGTTTATTTAATTTCTTATGTGTTCTTATATATATTTTATAGTTATTTATTTTGTTTCTTTATTTATACTATTTATATTTTGTTACTTTTATTGAATTTATATTTATGTTGAGTATATATTGTTTATTTGATTTATGTTTTTATTATCATATTTTTCTAATTAATTTTATCAGAATTGTAATTGTTATTATTATTTTAATTTAATTCATGGCTAATCTGATAAAACTCGAGTTTACTGCTTTTGATATCTCGAGAAAAAATTACCTGTCTTGGGTTTTAGATGCTAAAATCCACTTGGATGCCAAAGGTCTAGGGAATATTATTTTACCTAGAAATAAAACAAGTAGTCAAGACAATGCTAAGGCCATATTTTTTCTTCTCCACCATTTACATGAAGGGTTAAAAGCTGAATACCTAACGGTGAAAGATCCGTTAGAATTGTGGAATAATTTAAAAGAACGATATGATCACCAAAAGATGGTAATCTTGCCCAAAGCTCGTTATGAATGTTGTATTTGAGGTTGCAAGATTTTAAATCTGTATCTGAATATAATTCAGCTATTTTTAAAATAAGTTCTCAACTGAAATTGGTGGTGAGAAAATAACAGATGAGGACTTATTAGAAAAAAAAATTCAACCTTTTATACTTCAAATGTGCTCCTGCAATAGCAATACTAATACCGTGAAAAAGGTTTTAAAAAGTATTCTGAACTAGTCTCATATCTTCTTGTGACTGAACAAAATAATGAGTTGTTAATGAAAAATCATGAGATCCGTCCCACTGGATTAGCTCCATTCCCTGAAGTGAATCTGACTGAACGCACTAATTTTCATGCCCGTAGTCGTGGTCGCAGTCACGGTTGTGGCCATGGTCGTGGCTGTGGTAAGGGACGTGGCAATTACCGTCATCATGGTGGTGAAAGTAATTATAATCCAAATACCCACCAAAAGAAGAAACATAATGAAGGATAGAAAAAAGACAAGGGTGATCCCTCAAAAATTAAGGAAAATTTGTTATAGATGTGGGATGAATGGGTATTGGTCGCGTACATGTCATACGCCTAAGCATCTAGCAAAGCTTTATCAAGCCTCCATAAAAAAAGAATTCAAAGAATATGGAAGCAAATATGACTTTTCAAGATGATGATGTTGAGGCAAATTTTGCATACAAGAATGATGATACCAATGAGCTATATGATAACCTTGATGCTATAGCACACTTAAAAGTGGCTGATTTCGTTGAGAATCATGATTAGAGAAAAAAATTTAGTTGATATTTTATCTATATTTTATCTTAATTTAGTTATGCTTTATGCTTAATTTATGTTTACTTTTATTTTCTTCTTTTAAGAGTATTATTGCTAATAATGTATTTTGATACATTTATTTTTTTTTATGAAGAATATGGATGTTCCTCTCTCTTTTATTGGGTACAGGAAATGAAGATATATGTCTTATAGATAGTGCTACAACACATATCATACTCAAAGATAAAAAATATTTTTCTCATTTGATAATGAATGGTGCAAGCATCAATACTATAGCGGGTAATACAAAACTAATTGAAGGCTCCGGAAGAGCAATAATAATATTACCCAAAGGGACAAATTTTGTAATTAATGATGCTTTATATTCCTCTAAGTCTCAAAGAAATTAATTAAGTTTTAAAAATATCCGCCGAAATGGGTATCATATTAAGACTATAGATGAGAAAAATATTAAGTATTTATATATTACAATTGTTAGACATGGAGAAAAATGTATTCTTGAAAAAGTACCTGCATTATCTTCTGGTTTATACTATACAAATATTGGTATAATTGAAACAAATGCTATAGTAAACCAGAAGTTTACTGATAAAAATACATTCATTGTTTGGCATGACCAGTTAGGCCATCCTGGATCAATTATGATGCGAAGGATTATTGAAAATTCACATGGACATCTATTAAAGAGCCAGAAGATTCTTTAATTTAAAGATTTTTCCTGTGTTTCTTATTCTCAAGGCAAACTAATTATAATACCTTCATTAACAAAAGTTGGGGTAGAATCCCCTGTATTTCTAGAATGTAACCAAGGGGATATATGTGGACCTATTCATCCACCATGTGGACCATTTAGATATTTTATGGTTTTAATAGATGCATCTACAAGATGGTCACATGTGTGTTTGTTATCTACACATAATTTAGCATTTGCTAGATTACTTGCTCGAATAATTCGATTAAGAGCACAATTTCTAGAATATGCAATTAAGACAATTCGTCTTGATAATGCAAGTTTTATCGCAAAAGTTTAATAATTATTGCATGGGAACTAGAATAACAGTGGAAAAATCTGTTGCTCATGTCCACACTCAAAATGGTTTAGCAAAATCATTAATTAAATGCCTCTAATTGATTGCTAAACCAATATTTATGGTTTTAATAAATGCATCTACAAGATGGTTACATGTGTGTTTGTTATCTACATGCAATTTAGCATTTGCTAGATTACTTGCACAAATAATTCGATTAAGAGCATAATTTTCAGAATATGCAATTAAGACAATTCATCTTGATAATGCGAGTGAGTTTTTATCGTAAAAGTTTAATGATTATTGCATGGAAACTGGAATAACAGTGGAAAAATCTATTGCTCAAGTCCACACTCAAAATGGTTTAGCATAATCATTAATTAAATGCATCTAATTGATTGCTAGACCAATACTTATGAGAACAAAACTTCCCATTTCAGCTTGGGGACATGCAATTTTACATGCATCAATAATTATTCGCATCAAGCCAACAAGTTATCATAAATTCTCCCCATTACAATTGGCTTTTAGTCAAGAGCTAAATATTTCTCATCTTAAAATTTTTGGTTGTGCGGTATTTGTCCCAATTGCTCCACCATAACGCACAAAGATGGGACCTCGGAGAAGGTTAGGAATATATGTTAGTTATGAATCTCCTTCTATAATCAAGTATTTAGAACCGTTAACGGGAGATTTGTTTATGTCACATTTCGATGATTGTCATTTTGATGAGACAAATTTTCCAACATTAGAGGGAGATAATAAACAGTTGGATAAAGAAATCACATGGAAAGCATTATATTTGTCTCATTTAGATCCTCGAATACAAATATGTAAGCTTAAAGTTCAAAAAATAATTTATTTGCAAAATATTGCAAATCAATTGCTAAATGTATTTACTGACCCCAAGAGAATTATTAAATCTCATATTCTAGCTGAAAATACTCCAATTCGAATTGATGTCCTAACAGGACAAGTAGAAAGTGCAAATGAAAGTAAACCATGTTTGAAGCATGGTAGACCAATCAGTTCTAAAGATAAAATCCTAGAAAGAAAAGAGTAAACAATCAAGCTGGTCAAATTGAGGAGGCTGGTCTTATAGGAAATACCTAGGATATAACAAATTAAAAGACCTTAGAAGAGGTCCAGGTACCTAAAAATAATCAAGAGATCTCGATAAGTTATGTCACTATAGGAAAAAGGTGGAACCGAGAAAATATAGTCATCGACGATATTTTTTCATATAGGTTGATGTTGAAATAACTAATCAAAGTGAGGATCTTGAACCTAGATCAGTTGAAGAATATAGACATAAAAATGATTCGCCAAAATGGAAAGACACAATTCAAGCATAATTGAATTCACTTTCAAAATGTGAAGTTTTTGGACTTGTAGTCCAAATACCGAATGGTGTTAAACCAGTTGGGTATAGATGAGTTTTTGTGTGAAAATGAAATGAGAAAAATGAGGTTATTAGATATAAAATACGACTTGTGGCACAAGGTTTTTCACAAAGACCTGGCATTGATTACGAAGAAACATATTCTCTTGTAGTGGATATAATTAGTTAAGATATCTAATTAGTCTGGCAATGCATGAAAGACTTGATATGCATCTAATGGATGTTGTTACAGCATACTTATATGGTTCTTTAGATACTGAAATTTATATGAAAATCCCTGAAGGATTTAACTTTCCTGAAGCATGTAAGAATTCTCAAGAAAATTATGCAATTCGTTTGCATAAATCCTTATACGGATTAAAACAATCTGGAAAAATGTGGTATAACTGTCTAAGTGAATATTTGTTGAAAGCAAGCTATAAAAATGACTCAGTTAACCCATGTGTTTTTATAAAAAGGAATATATCATAATTTGTTATAATTGCTGTCTATATGGATGACTTGAATATAATTGGAACTCTTGAAAAGCTTCAAAAAGCAGTAGATTGTTTAAAGAGAGAATTTGAAATGAAAGATCTTGGAAAAATAAAGTTTTGTCTCGGTTTACAAATTGAGCACTTAACAAATAGAGTTTTTCTTCATCAATTAGCTTATATTGAAAACATATTAAAGCAATTTTATATGGATAAAGAACATCTATTAACTACTCCAATGGTTGTAAGATCACTAGTTAAAGAAAAATATCATGTTTGCCCTTAAGAGGAAAATGAAGAACTTCTTGGTCCATAAATACCATATCTTAGTGCTATAGGGGCACTAATATATCTTGCTAATTCAACACAACCTGATATTGCATTTACTGTGAGTTTATTGGCAAGATTTAGTTCTTCTCTAACAAGAAGACATTAGAATGGAGTTAAACATATATTTCGATACCTTTGAGGGACAATTGATATGAGATTATTTTATTCTAATGAATCTGGATCACAATTGATTGGTTATGCAAATGTATAATTTTTATCAGATCCACATAAAGGTAAATCTCAAACAGAATATTTATTTACTTGTGGAGGTACAACTATATCTTGGCATTCGATAAAGTAAACTTTATCAGCTACCTCATCAAATCATGCAGAAATAATTGCAGTTCATGAGGCAAGTCGAGAATGTGTTTGGCTAAGGTTAGTAATCCAACATATCTAAAGAATGAGTTGTCTACTTCTAGAACAAGAGATTCCAACAGTATTATATGAATATAATATAGCATGCATAGCTCAATTGAAAGGAGGATATATCAAAGGAGATAGAACAAAACATATTTCTCCAAAATTCTTTTTTACTCATGATCTTATGAAGAATGGTGATATAGATGCTCAGCAAATTCGATCATGTGACAACCTTGCAGATTTGTTTACCAAGATACTACCAACTAAGCCATTTGAGAAGTTAGTGTATGGTATTGGAATGCGCAGATTCAAAGACATAAATTGACAACGTCATTAGGGGAGTAAACAAGTACTTGATGTACTCTTCCTTTTAAGGGTTTTTTTTCACCGGATTTTCCTGAAAAGGTTTTTAATAAGGCAACCTAAATAAATATTATGTACTCTTTTTCCTTCACTAGGTTTTTGTCCCAATAGATTTTTTCCAGTAAGATTTTAATGAGGCACAATATCTATCATGGACATCCAAGGGAGAGTGTTACAAATATTCTTACATATGTTGATGTCCATTAACTTCTACCTCTTGAGATTCCTCTTAGGATTCCTTATTCCCTTTATGCCATAAAGCTATAACTTCCTCAATGAATGACTTGAGAGGGGTTTCTTATGGTTAATGATATTTTATTCATCTTTAATCCTTTGTAACCTTATGTTTAATCTTTAATGGTTGTAGCCTATAAATAGTAGCTATATATAAGGCATTTGTACAAGTGAATATACAAGCATATAAGGAATACTCTATTGCTTCCCATTTTACCCTTTTGTCTTGTTATTTCTTCTCCTCTTTAACTTCTTCATATTCTCTTATTTTATAACAGAGAATCATTACTCCCTCAAATTTGTGTGAACTTTAATTTTAGTTCCTCAAATTTTAAAATATGGATTTTGTTCTTTTATAGGTTAAAATGGTCTAAATTTTTATTAAATTATAAAAATTAATTTTTAAATAAAAAACTTGATGAATTAAAATTTATAATTTTAAAATTGATGAATAAAAAAATAAGATAAAAATAAATTTAAAGAATTAAAATTTGTATGAATAAAAGAGTAGCAAGGGAAATAACTTTGAGAAAGAGGAGAATAATAGACGTACACGCACCCTTAAACTTTTATAACACTTTCAATTGGATATTCATTATGTAAGAATATGCCTTATTGAAAAACTTCTACTAGAAAAAATCTTTAGGACAAAACACTAACAAATGAAAAAGAGTACAGTATTCATTGATATCTAAATAGTCTCTGCTCTTTAAAAATTTTGTTAGAAAAATCCAACGGGTAAAACCTTAAATAAGAGGAAAATGGTATAACGCCTATTAACTTCCCTTGACAATATCAATTGATATTTTTGAATATGTAAAATATCATGAATAAACTTTGTAAATATTGTAGTAAAAAGTGAATTGATGAATAAACCGGTTAGATTTTTATTGGAATGTATTTGTTAAGTACATTTAAATAAAATAATCTCATATTCATAGCACTTTTAGTGTAATTAAAAATGTGTTTAACTCCGTTCTAATGTTCTAATATCATCATGATGAATAAAAATTATATCTTGTTAATAAATTAACAACAAAGGTATATGTAGTTAGATACTAATTGTACTGAGATGTGGTACTTTTTGACCAAGTATTTTTTCATAACTTCTCAAAGTTTAAAAAATAGTTTTATCCACCTTTAAAGATCTTATAATCTTGAGAGTACATAATAGATGAGATTTTTTCATATAAAAACACTTTTAAGACTTTTTTTGTATAAATTTTTTTATCCACAAAATTCATTTTTTAAATATTCTTTATAGTTCAAAATAAAATTTTGTTCTTCCTAAATCTTCCTTTCAAATTATTTATTTAAGTAATTGACAGCTTTTACAAGCTCTTTGGTTATATCATCAAGATAAACAGTATTTATTGTAAATCTCTTTAGAATTTGTAGGTCTATGATAAAAATATCTTTAAGTAGTAAATCTCTTTTCATTCAATGTTTGAGACTGGAGATTTTTTTTTTGAACTGTTGTTTATAATATATTGTAACATTTATTCACAATTTTTATTTGAATGATCATGGAATCAAATCAATATTCTATTGACCATGACGATCCATTTTTCCGATTTCAATGGAGATTATGAATCTGTCAATTTATGCACTGCATACATAGTCATGACCCTACTCATGGTCAAGTTAAATTTAGTGATTTTCTATATTCACCAATAGTATAACAATTTTATCAAATATTGGTCTTTAAGACCGCTATAAAAATATTTTCCAAAACTATCAAAGCTTCTTATGATATAAGATATATCAACTATTAGCCTTTAGGGCTATATTATTCATGGCCTTCAAATAGCCACATTACCACAATTTTTTTCATACAAATAAACCACACAATGACTAGTTAATGCACAATAACTTCTTACTGTTCTTGTCATTTATTATATAAAAGTTGTTATTGGCTTAATTATTCTTGTCATTAATATGTAGGTCCTTACTTAAATTTGTCAATAAGCACACAAATGACTCGTCACTGTCTAAGATGTGTTAGAAAATAAACATCTCAAATACAACATAATCAATCCAGATTATGATATATATGAATATAAAACATATATGAGATGCAACAGAAGACTTAGATTTACATCTTGCCATTAACTTGATTGATCTGAGGAGAGTTGTAATCAAATAAGATACCTGTCAAAAGAGAACACTGTCAGATAAACAACAAGTTCTTCCAACTGGTGATTAGGCACATTGATGGCAACTTGTTTTCTGCCGTCACCAGTGGGGAACCTACAGAAGAGAGCTAGGAATTAGGTTTCGCTCTGGAATCAGAAAATAATCTCACTATTAAAATGAATTGTTAATCTCCACCATCAGAAAATTAACCTTAAATAAACTGAGTCAACAACCCATCTTAAATTGGGCCCAATGACCATGGGCCAGACTCAGAAATATTTGTTAATTATCCTAATTAATATCTAAATAGGTTCTAATAAATAATAAATATCTCACATTCTCCCACTTGGCTAGTATATTCAATGTTATTGCCATGTCTAGGTAAACTGATATCATGCTACAAGAATCAAGATGATAAGTCCCCTTTTATAGGGTATTACCTTCCATGTATTACAGGTAACACCATTACTTAATGAGTATCACATTATACATGAACTCAATATTCATCGGTTCCTGTCTTAATATTTATCAATTTCAATGACACAAATGTATACAATCACAATTTGAAATGATAAACCACAAAATACAATTTTATTGCTCATACCTCCACTAATAAAAGTAGGACGAAGTCCCATATGAGGTACATGTTGACAAGGATGTTCAGCTTCAACCCTTTCGTCTAAGAATCAGCCAACATATCCAATATACTGATGCGTTCAATGGAAACTTGGTCATCCTAAACTCTTTATCTCAAGCAAAGGAATTTAAGTTCAACAAACTTGTTGTGACTTTTATTCCTTTTGTTGCTCGCTATGGCTACCGCAATTGCATTATCACAGTATATTTTGATTGGCTTAGACTCTGAATCCACAATCTTAAGCCTAACAATGAAATTCCTTATCCAAATAGCTTGTGAACTTGCTTCAAAACACGCAATGTACTCAGCATCACCGGTAGAAGGAGCTGTTTGAATTTGCTTAGCGCTTCTCCACGATATAGCTCATTCTGCCAATAGGAAGATATAACCAGATGTAGACTTGTTCGTGTTTACACATCCTCTAAGATCTGAATATGAGTATCTAATTATGTATAGACTATCTGTTCTCCTGTATGTAAGCATGTAGTGTTTAGTGCCTTGTAGGTACCAAAATACCTTCTTTGCAGCTGTCCAATGTGCTTCCCCAGGATTACTTTGGTATCTTCTCAACATACCCATAGCAAAAGCGATGTCAGGTCTTGAACAAACCTGTGAATACATAAGCTTCCCACTGCTGAGGCATATGGGACCCTTTCCATCTGTTTCTTATCAAGCTCAATTTCAGGACATTGACTTAGACTAAACTTATCTCCCTTTTCAATAGGATCCACGTTGGGTGAACAGTTCTACATCCTGAATCGTTCAAGAATTTTGACAACGTAAGCCTCTTGAGACAATCCTACAAGACATTGGGTTCTATCTCTATGGATCTTTATGCCAATGACATAAGAAGCATCACCCATGTCTTTCATGTCAAAACTCTTAAACAGAAACTGCTTCACCTTACGCAATAGTTTCAGATCATTAGTAGCAAGTAATATGTCATCCACATACAAAATTAAGAATATGATTTTAATCCTATTAGCCTTGTGGTATATACAATCATCATGATATTCTCAACAAAACCAAATGATATGATCACTTCATGGAACTTCAAATACCACTGCTATGAAGCCTATTTCAAACCATATATTGATTTCTTCAACTTGTATACCAATTGTTCTTTACCTTCTACCACAAAACCCTCAGGCTATTTCATGTAGACTTTTTACTCCAGTTCACCATTAAGAAAAGTAGTCTTTACATCCATCTGGTGTAACTCCATAATAAAATAGGCAATCAATACCATGATGATACGGAATGAATCTTTCTTAGATACAGGTGAAAAGGTTTCACTGTAATCAATTTCTTCCACTTGAGTGAAGCCCTTAACAACTAACCTAGCCTTATATCTATCGATGTTATCTTGTGAGTCTCTCTTGGTTTTGTAAACCCATTTACAACCAATGGCCTTAGACCTGCTAGGTAACTCTACAAGTTTCCAAACATGGTTGTTTACCATGGAATTCATTTCATCAATCATAGCATTATGCCATAACTTAGAGTTCACACTCTTTACAGCCTGAGTAAATGATAAAGGATCATTCTCAACACTTATATCACAGTCAACCTCAGCAGAATACACTACATAGTCATCAGGTAATGCTAATCTCCTCTCTCTAGTTGACCTCCTTAATTTAACCTCTTGAGTTGAACCAGGTTACTGAATAATGACATCCTCTATCACATTTTATGGTGGTTCCACTTATGTGATAGGTTAACCATCAGTTATGTGTCCATCTTATTCAGTATCATCAACTTGAGCCACAGGGTCTACATCATGTTCAATGCCAATCCCAACAGTGGGATGATAATTAACCATTGATATTCTCTCATAAATGATGTTAGTAGTTCGCTCTATGTTATCATCTAATAGACAATCACTCCCACTAATCACATTATTCTCAAGAAACTTGACATTCCTAGACTCTACAAACCTTATAGAAGGTGGAGGACAATAAAACTTATAACCCTTAGACCTTTCCGTATAGTCTACAAAGTAAGCTTTAATGGTCTTAGGGTCCAACTTCTTCTCCTATAGATTATACACTCTTACTTCCGCAGGATAACCCCATACCTTGAAATGATTTAAATTGGATTTCTATCCTTTAAATTTTGAAGGGTGTCTTGGACACTGCCTTTGTTAGAACCCTATTCAATATGTATGTGGTTATCTTGAGTTATTCCTTCCACAGAGAAGACGGCAATTTGGAGCTACTCATCATGCTCTTAACCATATCCACCAAGGTCATATTTCTTCTTTCAGCTACATCATTCATGTTAGGTGATCCAGGCATAATATATTGGGCTACTATACCTTGTTCTCAAAGAAAATCAACAAATAGACCTGCCGCTTTTCCTTCACTAGTGTATCTGCCATAACACTCACCATCACGATCTGATCTCACGATCTTGATTAGTTTCCCAATCTGTTTTTCTACTTCTACTTTATATTCCTTGAAAGCATCTAGAGCCTCACTTTTATTATAAAGCATGTAGACATACATGTATCATAAATAATCATCAATAAAGGTGATAAAGTACTTTTAACCATGTACAGTCAAATCAAGGCAATAAATATCCGTGTGTATAATTTCTAGCAACTCAGAACTTCTTTTATCTCCCTTATGTGACTTATTGGTCTACTTTCCCCTTATACAGTCCACATAAGAATCAAACTCTGAATGGTTTAAAGATGCAAGAATTCCTTCTTTATTTAACCTTTTGATTATGTTGATGGAGATATGACCCAATCTTCTATGCCACAGGCTATAAGAATTCTCATCAATGACACTTCTCTTAGTACCACTCGAAATAGAAAGGGATTGAGGCGAATCAGAAATAATTTTAAATAAGCCATCAATCATAACCAAATTCACAATCAAAATATAATTATTTGTTAAAGTCATAAATTTCTTAGAAAGAACTAGATGATAATCAAATAGAATGAGCTTTGACATAGAAATCAAATTTCTTTTGTAAGAGGGAACATAAAAAACATCATAAAGTTCCAAAACATGATTGTTTGAAAAAGTTATGTGGAAAGTGCTAACGGCTTTCACAGGATCTCCTCTCCCATTGCCTGAAAGGATAGTTTTCTCATTGGGATATGGAAACCTGCTTGATAAAAAGCTCTACATGGTAGTCAAAATGTGGATCATCGAACCAGTTTTAATCCACCAAGTGTCATTGTTAATGCTAGAAAAGTTAGATTCAAAAGTAACACATAATGAAAGCATACCTCTCATATCCAACACATGTTGCCTCATACCGCCAATATTGGTAAGCCTCATAGCACATAGTTTAGACATAATGGTACCACCTATCTGTTTGTCTATCGGCTTGAATTGCTTATCTAAGGTTTCTATATACCCTTTGACTATATCGTACTTAGGGACTGCTCCCTTAATGCTCTTAATGATCCTTTATTGTATAAGCAGAAGAGATATATTATACATTTCCTTTGCCTCTCTGTCATCGGAGGCATCATCATGTCTCAGAGGTTTATCAAACCTCAAGGCATAATCCAAGTCTAAGAAACCAAGCTGCAACAAAACATCATCTCTCTAGTCAGCATAGTTAATGCTGCCATCTAAGATTATTTTGTTGCTTACATCAGCCATAATCCTGGGGGTAGAAATTTGATCTATAAAATGATAACAAACAAACATACAGATAAGCTCACAATAACAATTTGAAGCAATCACAAGTCACTGTGCCCTGTATGCATGGTTAGCTCAAATGTAGCATACAAGCAGTATAAATAGGTATCACCAATGTCTACCTGTGGCTAAAGACATTAGCATAGCCATGTATTTATCTTAAATAATGGAATTAGAACGCATTCGTAATTTCTCAATACCTGTGGGTTAATTGGAAAATAACGAGGCCATTTTATCCCACCCTAATTAAATGTACAAATATGAGATATCTACCTGTGGGCAAAGATAAATCATAGCTATACATTTAATTATAAATGATATTTAAAATCCATATGTGATTAATGAATGCATGCAACAGATTCAATAAACAAGGATGATGTGGCTACTCCTCAAAGAATTGCACGCTAACCACAAATATCATTCATGTGCATTGAAAATCTAAATATGCACAACTTAATGGAGAAATTAATTCTCTCCTAATTAAATATACAATCATGAGATATCTACCTGTGGGCAAAGATAAATCATAACTATACATTTAATTATAATTGATATTTTAAATCCATATGTGAATAATTAATGCACGCAACAAAAATAAATAAGGATGATGTGGCTACTACTCATAAAACTGCATGCTAATCACAAATATCAACAACGTGCATATAAATCTAAATATGCACAACATAATAGAGCATTTAATAAATTAATTTAATTAACACATATGACTAAATAATTTAATTTAAATTCTCCCACTATTTCATGCACCAAAAAAATATTTAATAAATTAATTTCAACTCAAAAGATTTTTACAAAATTAAATAGTTAATTTAATTGTCAAGGGAGAAATTAATATATAAAATAGGCAATTAAATAATATAAAAATTAAAAGTTGTAAATACCTTTTTCTCAAAGATTAAAATAATAGAGAAATTAATTTAAATATTTACATTGCATGAAATAGTAATTAAAATATTTTGGAAAGAATCAAATTAAATGGCCAAAAATAATTTTCTGAAAATAAAACCAAGTGGCCCATACACAAAAGTCTAAAAATAGAGTTTAAAATAATTTCCACAAAACAAAAACTAAAAAATTAAGGCCCAAAAATATTTTCTTGAAGCAAACAGAAAAATAAATTTTGTTCAGCCCAAACATTCTTCAGCCCAATTTGCTCCAAAAAATATATATAACACCAGCCTAAACCATAAAGGCCCAGTACTAACCAAAAAATAATCTGATTGGCCCAAAAAAAAGTGCAGCCCAGAACAATTTAAAAAAAAAAACTTTCTGGCGGCCCAAACTTATCATTGCCTATTCTATAAAAAACAAAAATTGGCAGCCAAAATTACCTTTTTGCCCAACAAGCTCTTCAGAAGAAGAAATAATATATATATATATATATATATATATATATTGGGCCTATTCATAATGTTTGGGAACCTGCATGACTTTTTGTTTATGGTTTTGGCCCAGAACGATAAGTAAAGTAAAAGAAAATTAATAAAGCAAAAATAAGGTCCAAAATAGGTCAATTCTGAAACTACATCTCCTCGCGTCATCTTCCCACGAAATTGGGTTACCCTAACCCAACTTATGACCCCAGATGTAGCCGTAAAAACAAAACTCACTGGGCACGTTTTCCTTAGATCCTTGGCAGTGCTTCCTCTTTCTTTTGTGTCAAACCAATGATTAGATATGGTTGGAAAATCAAATTGGTTCCTGCAATTGCTCCTTTGTCTCTTGGGTCGTCTTTAATTTTGTAATATCTCGCAGTAGATTACATATTTACAAAAATTAATAGTCAAAGATTAAAAATAAAATAAATTATGATCATATTTTTGTATCTTATATTCTATCTCATATTGTACTCATGAGAACAAAAAATCAACAAGTAAGGTAGAGGGGATCTTAAACTTGGCTCTAATACCACATGTTAGAAAATAAGCATCTCAAAGACAACATAATTAATCCATATTATGATATATATGAATATAAAATATATATGAGATGCAGCGGAAGACTTAGAGTTACATCTTTCTATTAGCTTGATTGTGTAAAGAATTGGAAGACAAGCAGCAGAAATTAACTTAAAATTTTTTTCATTCCCTGCTAGGATCTACCATATGAGTTTAAGTCAAGTGGAAAGAAGTATTATCCTCAGTATTCAGTCGCGACTTTCTCAGCTTCTAGTTGCGACGTCCACAGCTTCTCTCCGCGACTCATGATCTCTTTTTGATCGCAAGAAGTCGATGACTCAGGTCGGCTTCCTCTACGGGTATCCACACGAACAACGTTTAAACCACGAACGACGTGCTAGCGCCTCCTGTCCCTCCAGGGCTTACTCAAGAATTCGTCCTCTCCGTCTCTATTTCGGCAATTTCTTATCTGCAAACCTTTTGTGGATTTCTGTTCACACTTTTTTCTGTCCCAATCGTAGCTCCTAAATATCAGATATATAGGATGCTATGCGTGTTACCACAGACTTGAATTTTTAGAATTAATCTTATATTAATTCTAAAATTAATACAATATCCTATATTGTATAATTTGATAAGAAACTAATTAAATAAATAGTATTTGTATTAAATCCGTCCCACAGATTTAATTCACCCATTTATTTAATTTAAAATAAAGATAAGACGGAATTACATTTGATTTATTCTCATAAATCAAATTTGAGATATCATATCAATTTGAATTTCAAATTCAAACGTGATAGAGATTTAATTTTATCCTTATAAATTAAATCTTGTAAATATCTCTTATATGAGATATCATATCAATTTAACTTTTAAATTCAAACGTGATAGAGATTTAATTTATCCTTATAAATTAAATCTTGTAAATATCTCTTATATATAATATATATATACGAATTTATATATATATATGAATATAAATATAAATAAATATATACATCCACCCTGGATCATTCATTGAATCTGGACATCATAGCTCGTGTTGGGCTATTTTGTGTGCGACCCTATAGGCCCATATGAAGTTAGCAGTGGGCCATTTACTATACTGACTCACAAGTCGCAAGCGGTCTCTAGCAAGACATCACGACTACCCAAATCATATGAGGATCGATGAATGATGTAACTTTTTATACAACCATATCATGTCCCTTTTGTCACACGATATTTTGGTCATGAATGAGGTATGGAGAATGTTATCCTCCTATTCCTGACCGTTACTTCCTCGATCCCTGAGTAGTCTGACTATAGAAATGGAACTACCTTTCCATTACATTATGGCTATACATTTCTCAGACTCACTCATCGAGGGGCCCAGTAATATCTCTCTACGAATGTGAGGGACAAATTCCATCTTGACCATTCACATTCCTCCGCACGGAAAATCACTAAGCCCGAACATAGTCTTTATGATCACTCGGTCAAAAGTGACTTTTGACTAGGTCAAAGCTGAGCGTTTGTCATATAGGAATCCATGATGATCTTAGGTCAAAGGGCATAGTGACATGGTTTGTATATGAGAGAAGCTTATGACTTAACCCATGCAGTTTTCTCATAGCGGGTCAGTCTAATACCTTATACTCTTACATGTGCCTATGACTTTGATTTATATCTCTATACATCTTCAAAGTCATACTGGTCTTATTTCATCTCTGCTCCCGTATAGATAACTGACCAGGGACATTTAGGATAAGATCATGAGTTATCCAAGGATGATCATCACAGTAAACATGTAAATAATATGATAACACAATTAATAAATTCATAAATCAACAATATTCATAAGACAATGATTGGCCCCTAGGGCACAATTTCCAACAGATTGACCTGAGGAGAATTGGGATCAAATAAGATACTTGTCAAAAGAGAACACTGTCAGATAAATAACAGATTTTTCCAACTGGTAATTAGGCACAATGATGATAACTTGTTTTCTGCCGTCACCAATAGGGAAACTTTAGAAGATAGCTGAGAATTAGATTTCGCTATGGATTTAGAAAATAATTTCATGATTAAAATTAATTGTTAATCTCCACCATCAGAAAATTAACCTTAAATAAACTGAGTCAATAACCTACCTTAGACTGGGCCCAATGACCACAGGTCACACTCAAAAATATTTATTAATTATCCTAATTAATATCTAAATATGTTATAATAAATAATAAATATCTCACAAGATGTTCTTATCATTTGTTATGTAAAAGTTATTATTTGATTAGTTGTTCTTACCATTCATATGTCAGTCCCTACTTAAATTTGACAATGCATATAAACAAATAATTTGTCAGAGCTAATTTGTTCTTGTCATTTGTTATGCATAGGTTGTTATATTTTCTTAGTTGTTTTTATCATTCATATGTAGGTCCCTACTTAAATTTGTCAATGCGAGCTCACAAATAATTTGTCACTTGTTAAGTTATTCTTGTTACTTTTAAGTGGAAGTTGTTGTTGATTTAGCTCTTCTTGTCTTTCATTTGTAGGTCCCTACTTATATTGGTCAATATACACAAACAAATGACTTGCACTGGCTAAGCTATTCTTATTATCATTCTATATATTTTGAAGCTTTAGTAACTAAAAGATAGCAGGAACCAATTCCATGTTGGCCAACTTTTTCCCAAAAATTCTCTAGCAACCTACGGTGGTGGGAGTGTTTTTTTTCTTTTGTCTCTATATGAGAGAAATTAAGTCATTTCACAAAAATAACTAATACCAAAATGTTTCCCACACATTTCATAAGAGTTAAATGTGAGATATTTATTATTATATTATAACTTATTTAGATATTAATTAGGATAATTAATAAATATTTCTGGCCCATAGTCATTTTTGGCCCAATCTAAGGTAGGTTATTAACTTAATTATTAAGGTTAATTTTTTTTATAATAGAAATTAACAATAAAAATTATTAGTGTGATAGTTGTTTAAGTCCCAGAGTGATATAGTTTTCTCTACTCATTATCTAAGAGTTCCCTACTAGTGACAGCAATACACAAATTGTCATCACTATACCTAATCATCAGTTAGAAGAACATGTTCTTTCATACTTATATATGTTCTAATGTGAATTGATTAAATTATGTAAGAGATATTTTTATTCTAACACGTGGTATTATAGCCACTTTTGATATCCTCCTTGCCTTGCTTATTAATTTATAGTCCTCATGAGTAACAATATGTGATATAATGAGATATATGGATCTCTAGAGATCATAATTTGTTAATTTTTTACCATAACCCATGTGTTTTTGTTGTATCTGTGAGCGAGAGAGTGAACCCAATTCTAGAGTTCACCAGATAATGCAAGTAATTGTACAAGTGGTCACCGAAAAAGGCCCCAGGAAGCTTGTCGACATCGTCTGCTAGAGATCACCATCACAGCCATAAGTTGTTTGCAAGACAGGTGGCTGATTTGGGTTAGTTAACTCGACTTATCAAAGACGAAGCCCGAAATGGTGTTTTGGGTTTCACTAAAGTCTTAGCCATCGCTGAATTTTTTTTTTTGAAAAACAATTTTTGGGCCACCAGCACTTTTAGGCTTGTGATTTTTTTTTGCAAAAAATATTCTGGGCTACACGAGTTATGGGCCTATCATAATATTTTTTTTTTTGTTTTTAGCACGCTGGGTCGTCATGCTACGCTGAATAGAAAAATGTTTGTGTATTTTTCCTTCTAGAAAATGTGTTTTGAGCCTAGATGTTTTTTTTTATGAAAAATTTTTTAGCTCTATTTTATACTTTTATGTATGGGTGATTTAGTTTTATTTCTAGAAAATTATTTTGGGACATTTGATTTAATTTTTCAGAACATATTTGTTGAAAATAAATTAATTACTTTTAATTTGAATATATCCTTTTAAATACTATTACATGCACTTTAAATAAAGAAAAATTAATTTCTTCATTATTTTAACATTTGAAAAATGTGTTTACAAATTTTAATTTTTTATTTGTTATTTAATTGCCTATTTTAAATATCTATTTTTTTACAATTAAATTAACTATTTAATTTTGTAAAAATCTTTTGAGTTGAAATTAATTATTAAATATTTTTTATGCATGAAATAGTGAGAGAATTTAAATTAAATTATTAAGTCACATTTGTTGATTAAATTAATTTATTAAATGCTCCATTAAGTTGTGCATTTTTTTATTTTAAATGAACATTAATGATATTTGTGATTAGCATACAATTCCCTGAGGCGTAGCTACAATATCCTTGTTTATTTGATTTTATTAAATGCATTAATTAATCACATATGGATTTAAAATATTAATTATAATTAAATGTATAGCTATGATTTATCTTTACCCACAGGTAGACATCTCATAATTGTACATTTAATTAGGGTAAATAGAATGGCATTGTTATTTTCTAAGCAACCCACAGGTATTAAAATGGTACAAATGCATTCTAGTTCCATCTTTTGAGTTAAATACATGCTATGCTAATGTCTTTGCCTACAGGTAGACATTGGTGATACGTATTTATATTGTTTACATGCTATATTTGTGCTAAGCATGCATACATGGCACAGTAAATTATAATTGCTTCAAATTATAACTCATGAACTTATTTGTATATTTTTCTGTTTTTATTTTACATATCCAATTGTTGCCCTTAAGATTATGGCTTATGTAAGCAACAAAACAAACTTAGATGACAACACTAACTATGCTGATTGGAGAGATTATATTTTACTGCAACTTAGTTTCTTGGACTTATATTATTCTTTGAAGTATGAAAAACTCTGAGACCAGATGATGCCTCCGATGATAAGAGGCAAAGGAAATGTATAATAATTGGAAGCGGAGTAACCACTTATCTCTTCTTCTTATACAACAAATTATCACCATGAGCATTAAGGAAGTGGTCCTTAAATGCGACATAGTCAAAAGATGCCTAAAAATTTTAGATAAGTAATTCTAGTAGACACACAAGCATATGAATGTTGCCATCATATCTGAACTATGTGCTATGAGGCTTACATGTATTGGCAGTATGAGGCAACATATAATGAAGATGAGATATCTAGCCTCTCAATTGAAATCCTTTGAAATAGGACCTAAAGAGAAATTCCTAATGCAATTGGCCTAGAACTCACTTCATGCTCAATATGAAGCTTTCAAGGTCTCGTATAGCACACATAAGGAGAAATGGTAAGTAGATGAACTGTTGTCCATGTGTATTTAGGAAGAGACTAGATAACTTATGAGTGAGAAATGTGCACAAAAGGAGGCTCATCTAGTAGAAAGTTTCATGGCTGGCAGCAGAAAAGGAAATAAGGGAAAGAAAGATAAAAGAAGAAAGGGAAAAAATCATGTGATTTCATATGCCAACAAAAGGAATATTATATGCTTCTTCTAGAAGGAAAAGGAACACATGATGAATAAGTGTCTCAAGAAGAACCTATGGCTTGAAAAGAGAGGTATGTATTCATCATATGTTACTTTTAAATCTAATTTTTCTAGCATTAATGATGACACTTGATGGATTGGCATTGGTTCAGTGATCCACATTTCGACTACCATATAGGATTTTATAATAAGCAAGCCTCCACGTCCTAATGAGGAAATTGTCCTTTCAGACAGTGGGAGAGGAGATCATATGAAAGTTGTTGGAAGTTTTTGCATAAATTTTTCAAATAATCATGTTTCGAACCTTTATGATATTTTTTATGTTCCCTTTTACAAGAGGAATTTGATTTCTATGTCAAAACTTATTCTATTTTATTATCATTTAATTCTTTATAAGAAACTTATGACTTTGTCAAGGATTTTGTTTTAATTGCGGATTTATTTATGATTGATGGTTTATTTAAAATTGTTTCTAATTCTCCTCAATCTTTTTATGTTTCCCATGGTACCAAAAGAAGTGTCATTGATGAGAATTCTTATAGCTTGTGGTATAGAAGATTAGGACATATCTCTGTTGATAGAATCAAAGGGTTAAATAAAAAAAAGGAATTATTTCATCTTTAAACCATTTAGAATCTGATTCTTGTGTGGACTGTATAAGGGGAAAGTAAAATAATAAATCACATAAAGGGGCTAAGAGAAGTTCTAAATTGCTAGAAATTATACACACAGATATTTGTTGCCCTGATTTGACTGCACATAGTCAAAGTACTTTATCACCTTTATTGACGATTACTCGCGATACACGTCCATTTACATGCTTTATAATAAGAGTGAGACACTAGATGCCTTTAAGGAATATAAAGTAAAAGTAGAAAAATATATTTAGAAACCAATCAAGATTGTGAGATCAGAACGAGGGGTGAGTATTATGACAGATACACTAGTGAAGGATAAGTATAAGGTTCATTTGCTAATTTTCTTCGAGAGCAAGGTATAGTAGCTCAATATACCATGCCTGGCTCACCTGATATGAATGATGTAGCTGAAAGAAGAAATATGACCTTGCTGGATATAGTTAGAAGCATGATGAGTAGCTCCAAACTTACAACTTCCCTATAGAAGGAAGCACTCAAGACAGTCACATATATATTAAATAGGGTTCCAACAAAGGTAGTGTCCAAGACATCCTTTAAAATCTAGAAAGATTGGAAACCCAGTTTAAATCCTTTTAAGATATTGGGTTATCCTGTTGAAGTAAAATCTAGAAAGATTGGAAACCCAGTTTAAATCATTTTAAGATATTGGGTTATCCTGTTGAAGTAAAATCTAGAAAGATTGGAAACCCAGTTTAAATCCTTTTAAGATATTGGGTTATCCTGTTGAAGTAAGAGTATACAATCCACAGGAGAAGAAGTTAAACTCCAAGACCATTAGAACTTACTTTATAGGCTATGTAGCAAGGTCAAAGGATTATAAGTTTTATTGTCTTCCACCTTCTAGAAGGTTTGTAAAGTCTAGAAATGCCAAATTTGTTGAGATGATGTTATTAGTGGGAGTGATTATTCACTAGATGATCACATTGAGCAAACCACTGACATCAGTCATTAGGGAACGTCAATAGTTAATGATCATCCTACTATTAGGATTAACATTGAACATGATGTAAACCCTATGGCCCAAGTTGATGATACTAAATAAGATGGACACATGCAAGATCAAGCTATCACATAAGTGGAACTACCAGAAAATGTGATACAAGAACCTATTCAGCAATTGAATCAACCCAAGAGGTTAAATAAAGGAGGTGAACTAGAGAGAATACCGGTATTACCTGATGACTACATAATGTATTATATTGAAGTTGAATGTGATGCAAGTGTTAATAATGATCCTTTAACATTCAATCAAGCCATGAAAAGTGCTAACTCTAAATTATGGCATAATGCTATGATTTATGAAATAAATTTCATGGAAAACAACCATGTTTGGAAACTTGTAAAGTTTCCTGTTAGGTCTAAACCCATTGGCTATAAATGGGTTTACAAAACCAAAAGAGACTCACAAGGCAATATTGATAGATACAAGACTATGTTGGTTGCTAAGAGCTTCACTTAAGTGAAGGGAATCAATTACAGTGAAACATTTTCATCTGTATCCAAGAAAGATTCGTTCTATATCAGCATTGCATTAGTTGCTCATTTTGATCTAGAGTCACACCAAATGGATGTGAAGATTGCATTCCTTAATGGTGAATTGGAGGAAGAAGTCTATATAAAACAACCTGAGGGGTTCATTGTAGAAAATAAAGAACAATTGGTATATAAGCTAAAGAAATCAATATATGGTCTGAAGCATACTTCACGGAAGTGGTACTTAAAGTTCCATGAAGTAATCATATCATTTGGTTTTGTTGAGAACATTATAGATGATTGTATATACCATAAGGCTAATGGGAGTATGATCATATTCTTGATTTTATATGTGAATGAAATTTTACTTGCTACCAATGATTAGGGGTGTTCACAGTGCCCGGTGGCCCGGTACGCCCGCCCGAGCCCGGTAAAAAATCGCCCGGCCCGGCCCTAAAAAAAATGCCCAAAATATATTTGGGCAGGGCCGGGCCGGGCCAAATTTCAGGCCGGGCCGGGCACCGGGCAGGGCATGCTGCCCTGCCCATTTGGCCCGGCCCTATATATATTCATTATTTTTTATTTTTTTTAAATTCTTATTTCTTTTCTTAACTTATTCTATTTGTAATTTTACACTTTTTACTTTAGTTAGCAACTCTCATTACTCATTTTTAAAATATTAAATATAACTCTTATATTTATATAGATACCAAAGTTGGTCCTCTGCTTTACTTGTTAAGTATTCGATTATTGGTATTATAATAACGTTACAAATATCTGACCTCTACACATTTCAATATTTTTTTTTATATATGCAATAGATTTTAAGATTTTAATTACTATCTTTTTGTTACTTTATTCTTAGTGAATTATAGATATTATTTAACTATTGAAGATATAAATATGATATTATTTTATAAGTTCATGATTGCATATTTTTTTCTCACAATATGAGCAGAACATCACAATTTGGGCATGCCCAGCCCGCCCATGCCCAGCCCGCTCATGCCCAGCCCGAAATAGTTAGGGCTTTTACCGGGCCGGGCCGGGCCGGGCATCGGGCTGCAAAATGCAGCCCAGACCTTTTTCGGGCAGGGCACCGGGCAGGGGAGCTGCCCTGCCCAGCCCTGCCCATGCACACCCCTACCAATGATCTAGGACTATTGTGTGAAGGAAACAGAGTCTGTTTAAGAGTTTTGATATGAAAGACATGGGTGAGGCATCTTATGTCATTGGAATAAAGATCCATAGAAAAAGGACGTAACGTCTTGTAAGCTTGTCTAAAGAAACTTACATTGGGAAAATTCTTGAATGATTCAGAATGAAAAATTGTTCATCTAACGTGGCTCATATTGAAAAGTGAGATAAATTTAGTCAAGGTCAATGTCCTGAAACTGAGCTTAAAAAGAAACAGATGGAAAATGTCATATATGCCTCAACAGTGGGAAGCTTGATATATGCATAGGTTTTTACAAGACCTGACATAGCTTTTACTATAGGTATGTTAGGAAGATACTAAAGTAATCCTGGAAAAGCACATTAGATAGCTACAAAGAAGGTATTCAGGTACGTACAATGTACTAAATACTACATGATCATATATAGAAGAACAAACAATATGAAAGTAATTGGATACTCAGATTCAGACCTTAGAGGATATGTAGACACAAATAAGTCTACATCTAGTTACATCTTCCTATTAGGAGAAGGAGTTATATCATGGAGAAACACAAAGCAAACTCAAACAGCTCCTTCTACTGGAGATGTTGAGTACATTGCGTGTCTTGAAACAAGTTTACAAGCTATTTTGATAAGGAATTTTATTGATGTGCTCAAGATTGTGGATTCAGTATCTAACCCAATTAGAATGTATTGTGATAACACAGTTGTGGTGGTCATAACGAACAATAAAATGAATAAAAGTCGAAGCAAGTTTGTTAAACTTAAATTCCTATGCTTAAGTGAAAGAGTTCAAGGTGGCCAAGTTTCTGTTGAACGCATCAGTACATTAAATATGTTGGTTGATCCTTTGACGAAAGGATTGAAGCCAAATATCTTTGTCACACATATACCTCATATAGGATTTTATCCTTCTTTTGACTAGTGGAAGCATGAGCAATGAAATTAGATTTTATGGTTTATCATTTCAAATTTGTGATTGTATACATTTGTTATTTAAATTGATAAATATTGAGACAGGAACCGAATGAACATTGAATTTATGCATAATGTGATACCTATTAAGTGATAATGCTACTTGTAATATATTGAAGGTAATACTCGATAGAAGAAGATTTATCGCCATGATTCTTGTAGTATGATATCAGTTTACCTTAACAAGGTAATGAAATTGGGTATACGGGCCAAGTGGGAGAATGCAAAATATTTATTATATTATAACTTATTTAGATATTAATTAGAATAATTAATAAATATTTCTGAGTGTGGCCCGTAGTTATTTTGGGCCTAGTCTAAGGTGGATTATTGACTTAGTTATTAAAGTATATTTTCTTATTGTAGAAATTAACAACAACAATAGTTATTCGTGCGATAGTTTTTTGAGTCCTAGAGCGATACATTTTTCTCTCCTCACTCTCTAAGAGTTCCCTACTAGTGACGACAGTATACAAGTTGCCATCAATATACCTAATCACTAACTAGAAGAACATGTTCTTTTATCTAACAGTGTTATCTCTGATTGACAGGTCTCTGAGTTAAGTTCTAGTTCTCCCTTATTCAGTTAAGCTAATGGTGAGAGGTATTTATAAGTTTTCAACTGCATCTCATATAGTTTTATACTTATATATATTATAATCTGAATTGATTAAATTATGTATGAGATGTTTTTATTCCAACATTAAAGACATTTCGAGTGACCATTTTGAAATTATCATATTTCAAAGCTCCCTATATATCTTTCTGCCTTCAACTTTTAAAGGGGCTTTAAGATATATTACTTTATAAAAGTTATAAAAGTAACTTGTTATGCTCAAATAAAGACACTAGAAAATAGAAAATGACTAAGGAAATATATATATATATATATATATATCTTGGATTGATAAAGCTAGTGCATACAATCACTCGAATAGCATATAAGATTATGTAATAAGATCAAAAAGAAATCTCAAACGACATCAGAATAATAGAAAGCAGAAGGAAGTTGCATAAAGGGGAGAAGAATTCCACATAAAGATAGAGAGAGAAGATTCCAAAATCATTTAACACCCTCTATAATAGCATTTCTCCTATTATATAGAGTGCCTGTTTAGATAGCCTCATAATCGAAGTTTTAAAAAGGCTTATAGCACAAACTTTGGTTTAGAAAAATTTTAAAGCAAACAGTCATATTTATCTAAAAGAGCTTATAGATAAAATTATGGTTTTTGATAAGCTCTTAGGAAGAGCTTATAGACTATCCAATTATCATTTTGCCCCTTTTTTACTCTCTCTCCTATCTCCTATCTCCTCTTTTCTCTGTTACTTGCCTCTTCTCCCATCTTCAGTCTTCTTTGCCATCGTCACCGTCACTTCTCTCACTATCCTTGTGGGTCATGCTCCTCCCTTCAGATCTAGAAGTAGTCGTTGGTCGTGGGTCACGGATGTAGAACTGGGAGAAGTGGACAATGGAGGAAGAGGATGAAGACGAAAGACAAGAGTTGGCGTCGGTATTGGCATCATCGTCGATGCTCGACGTCGGCGTCGGCGTTATGGCAAAAGACAATGTCAACTGTTGGTGCACAGATAAAACAAGAGAGAGTAGAGAAAAAAAAGGAAAAGATTGAATTTTTTATATATATAAAATTATACCTGTTTTGGTAATTTACCAATCACAAAAGTCCTCATGGTAATAATAACTTTATTTCTATAAGCTCTTTTTCATAATCCTTTTTCTAAAAGATATCCAAAAGCCTTTTTTTCTATAAGTTTTTTTTTTCAAAAGCCTATCCAAACTCGCTCAAAGTCATCACTATAACCTCATGTTACTTGGGCCTTCATCTGTAGACTCCTCTTGGCCCAATTCTTTTGTGTTCATAAAATAACTTTAAAATTCTTATAAAAATATTTTTTATTGTTAGTAAAAGTTGACACAATTTCTTTCTTTGTTTGTTGTTGAGCACAGGTATTATCATATCAGAGACAATTATATTTGAGACACTAAATATATATACCTCTTTTAATAAAAATTCAAATATTGATTCGCTATATTGTAAGAGTCTAACCCTTTTCACTAAACTCAATCCCCTTGGTGGACACAATTTCCAAATGCGCCAAGGTTGAAAATGAGAGTGTGAAGTTGGTCTTAATCATAGGATATAGTAATGAAGTTGGTCATAGTCCAAAATTATATGAACTAGTTATAAAGTTGATATTAATCCTAAATATAATATTTTAATCCATTTTATATATAATATTTATCATTTTTTTCTCAGTCAATTTACTTAACTTATAAATAAATATATAATCTAATGTTATATATGGGTATTTTAAACATATCAGGACATAATTGTTATAATTAAGTATTTATTTTAATTTTTTAATCTAACTAAATTAATTATCTCTTATAAGAAATGAGGAATATCTAAAAATCAGGACAGATTTGAATCATTCTTGACCCATATTTGCCCTTTCTTTTAAATCTCTTGAACTTACTCTGCCATCAAGCATGTTCATTGCATCAAACTTCATTCGCTGCGATCCTTTTTTTTTTTCTTGGCATGAGGAACTCCATGGGAAAGGAACAAAAACTGAAGTCAGACATAAATAATTTATAAAGCTGACCAGAAGCAATTCTCTTAAAGCTTCCTGGTTGTTCTGGATTTTCAGACGTGTTTATCATTCTATAATGGGACAAAACAAAACCCTGTAGAGTTTTAGACTATTCACAAATTTAAATAAGATGTTATCAACCCAACATTTTAGATATAAAAGTATAGGATAAAAAAAAAAAGTATATGATGATATCAATTGGTCCTTAAAATTTAATCAAATTTTAGTTTCAACCTCTCTAGTTTTAAATTGTGACTTTTAATCCTTATAGTTTTATAAAGACTTAGTCCGAGTTAATACTATTAAGTATAAAAACTAAAACTAAAACTAGTTAAAAGTATAGGGACCAAATCCGAAATTTGTATAGCCCTTATACTTTTAATAAATTTTAGTTTTTGATCCATGTACTTTTAACATATTTTTGTTTTAGTCCCTATATTTATCGGTGAGTTAATGTCATTAAACTCAAGCCAAGTCTTTATTAAACTATAGACCTGAAACTACATGGACTAAGATCAAAATTCAATCAAAGTGGAAGAACCAATAATAATATTAACCCTAAAAGGATTTTTATGTTTTGTAGTTGAAATCACAATTCACGTAATGTTTAAAACCTAAATTTAAAACTATGTTTAAAACCTAAATTTAAAACTAAGTTCCGGATGAGACAGAAATGACAAACAATTCATTATTCTCTATTCAATTACTGATATCTTATGTACACCTAAAAATAATTGAATTAGTGTAGCTTTGCAGAGTAGATCAGACTCAACCCATCTTAAACTCGCCAAACATTCTTCTGTACATTATGTTACTTGTTGACTGAACCATTAGGGAGTGATGTATCAATCTCCAATTTGCAGTCAGTTTGTAAAGCAGATAGCCACGACTCAATCTGAAAGAGGAAGAATGAAGCCAAGTCATTCTAAGAACCAAGTTACATCAACTTAGGCACAACTATGGCCAAAAATAATACTTTGACAAACCTGTATCCTAGAACTGCTTGAGCACTCATACCGTAGTCCTTGATGGGTTAGAATATAAAAGGCATAGTGCAACTCATCATCGTCACGTTTAAAACTCGGTAAGCGCCCTACTTCAACAACATCAGATAAAAGGGTGGAGTCCTGAGGGCTAAGATCTGCAATTTTCCTCTTTATCAATTAACAGACATTGATGTTCTGTATGTAAAACAACCTATTATCTGAATGCTTGAAAATTAAATATACTTCACATAGAGATGACCATGTTGAACATTTAGTTTACTGTCCAACTAAATGTCATCTTGGAAGAGTTTTAAATGCTCATCTCAATAACCGAAATGCGATAGCTTTAACAAAGCCAATTCTAACAAGTATGGGAATAAAGAAAAATAGTTTGAGAGAGAAGGAAATAAGTCCTCCATAAACACACATAACATTTATAAAGAAACATTAGTTGTGTAACAAGACTTGTATTAAAAGACAGTGGAGCAGTCTGGTGGTTCGGAGGACTTAATTTGATATCATATTTCACATGATGGAAAAAACATAAATGAAATTTATCTAAATATGAAGGATCATCCCAATAAATCTAGATGTGCTGTTTAGTATAATCATGTTTGACAAGAGGGCGATACTCAAATTAGACAGTAAATAACCGCTACCTACATGGTGTCATTCATCCACTCAAGAGAGACAAAAATGAGAAGTGACAAATGATAGCAACTTTAATGCAGCATATCAAGTATTTCAATTTACAAAAGCACAATTTGAATAAAAAAAACACTTAGTCAATTCTCTCGCAAAACAAGGAATTAGCATATTATTCAATCAAGTAAAATAACAGATAGAATCATTCACTTATGAACTACCTTATTCTAACTGTTTTTTTCTCTGCATTTCCCTTCAATTTCATACATTCTAGAACTAGCATTGAAGGTTTGTACTTTTAGTGAATGCATGAGCCCACAGACAGAGGAAGGAAAAATAAAATTTAGCAACAAATGCATGTTAGTAGGAAATAAAAGAATTGAAAGGTGTGAAAGAAATAAAAGAGGAAATTAAAAAAAAAAAAACAAATTTACTTTAGGTTTGTGCTTCATAGTTTATATCCTATGTAAGTTAGCACTAAGGAAGAAGAGACAGGAGGTATGAAAAGAAACCAGCTAACTATATTACCTGTACATGACAAATATAAGAATATACATGCCCCATGGAGAACGATAAAGCGAGGAAGCCAATCATCTACATCAGTATCATCTATGGGTGGAGGTTCTCCTGGTAGTGCTGTCCATCTCTATATAGAAAATTAGAAGCAAATTATCACTAAATTGATAAGGTAAACAAATAATTAAGCACAAACTGATCTAAGATAAAGTAATAAGGTAATAAGGTTTCGAACAGTCAATACCGTTCGAACTTGAAGATAGCCAGAGAGACGAGCAGACCGCAAAATCTCATCAATATGTTCCAATCTGTGAGGGATAATATTTCAATAACGCGACCATTGATTGGAAAACACATATATTTCTCAAATAGTAGGATATTTATCCCCTTATAAAGAGACATGTCACTGTTTTTCCAAAGCAGCAACAAATCCACTCCAAAGAAGCTAGAGAGTTTTTCCTCATCCAAAGAGGGAAAATCAATAATAAAGAGGGAAGCAAAGAACAAAAGAAATATGGAAATCAAACATACTTTTATCCATATTACTCAAGAAGTTACTCATGCATATACTAGACTTCAGATATTATGCTAGCATCTGAAATTTAAAATGTTTTTCAATATCTTCAATGCTTTGACCTAAAGGGATATGTGCAAACAGAAAAAATGAAAGGCAACCTAAAGCAAAGTGCTGCTTCTAATTGATAACTTGCAATAAATTAGAAGACAGTTAAGATTATAATAATCCACAGTTAAAATGTCACTCACTGAGCTTTCAAGTGGGCTTCCCTCTCCTCTATATCAGCAAGTTCTGATCGAAGTGACTCTATTTCTGCAGATGTTAGCTCAACCTACAAATTATGAACTTGTTTTGGTAAGGTATCTAGAGTTTTCATCACTAACAAAAGGTGCTCGAAGTGTACCTTTTCTTGACCACTGCTCCCAGAACCCCAAGATAGGCCCCGTAGACTAAACAATTTCAACATGAAAGCAGCCCTTAATTTACTTCGAGTCCACAGATGATGGTGATGAGACCTAAATTAAAATAGATTTGAGTAACTAGTTTTGAGCAAAACTAAGAAATTTACATTATTTTTTTCTTTTTCCACCATAAAGCAATACCTCAAGTATTTATCACTTCTAGGTTCTGAAATTGATGGTGTTCCATTTTCAAGAGATTCTTCACTTGATGTTGGAGCTTGAAAGTGATCAGAGATTATCTTTAATTTTCCACGCTCATCACCCATGTAATTGGCCTTCTTCAAGGAGATGGGCAACAATATAATAGAAGAAGGCAATCATGACCAGGTGATAGGTTAAATTATCCTGAAACAGTAGCTAACACCAATATGTCAGATGCAAAAGACCTCCAGGGAAAGTATCATTTCCTCGATCTGTTTTACAAGGTCATAATTTGCAAGAAAGTTTCATTAAGAAAAGCAAAACAACTGTCCTGGCAATCTTGCTGTGGAATCATGATAAACGAAGATAAAAGTTCAGTCCATTGAATTGACAGCAGATTGATGTGAATGATAAAATAAAGGCATTGAAGAACATAAAGAACGTTTGTACTGCTAATCATTTGGAAACAACAACTCAAGCCTAGTCCTATAGATGTCATCAGAGTCAAAGCAGAAATGCAAAACAACTATATAGTTAGATGTTATTTCTTAGTAAAAGGAAAATGTTGATGACCCAAAAGTATCACATACTCACCTGCAAATCTGCAAAAGTTAGAAGAAGCGACAATTATCTATCTTTCACAGCTCCGACCACATTAATTAATTTAATGAATCGGGACCCAGACTCGGAAGTAGATTGCTCCAAGATAGAGAGACAGAGGAAAAACTGTCTAACCTGAAAATGAAAATTAGGGAAAACTCCTTTAAAAAAACATTTAATGTCCAGTGAAAAGGGAAATCAATTCAAGGCCACGCACGGTATTAAAGCTAGATCATCGACCTACATATGCAGATTTCTTAATCGATTCCCCAGCAGAAAGGATCACAGATAACTCAAAAAGCAGGTAAGCTAAAATCTTCAGCAAAAAAGAAAAAGCCTCAAACAAAACTCCCTCAATAAAATTCAATATGTTGCTCAAAAGCTGCATCATACAAGGCATGACCAGGAATTCTTGAGATCATATATATACACACACAAGGAAGTGAATAAAAAGAATACGGGGTGAACTCGTTGTTGGGATCGTTCTACGTACCTGTGGTTGCGGGGGAGAGGACTTCAGAAAGAAAGAAGGTAGCTGATGAAAACCACTTCCCCGGCCGCAAATAGATTTGACCCGAAGTCGGAATACGACTGTTCGGTATATTCGGTAGTTTACGGCGCGCGATTCGGAGGGGTTATCACCTAAAAGACAATTTTGCCCATCAATCGCCAAATTCATTTATATTTTTCTTTTTATCTTTTATATATATTGCTTGCAGTGTTGGTCATCTACAAGTAGTGTGGATAGTATCTTTATCTATAACTTGCTCTGTTCAATTGCTCTTAAAACTCCTGAAGAAAAATGCCAAATACAAGCCCATATAAATGGGGGGAAAATAATATAAAATAGTATTCTTTTATTTTTAATAATTTTTTTCTTTTAAGAAAACATATATTTTTTACTGTAATTTAATATAAAATATATTTAATTAATTTAAATAAATTAATTAATTATAAAGATGTGATATAATCTTTTTAAAATATTTATATATCATACTCCTTATAGCTTTTAATATAAGATTTTATTAACTAATTTAAATATATTAAGGAAGTTAAATAAATTAATTAATTAATTATAATAAATGTGATGTAATCTTCTTAAATTATTCATGTATAATATTAGATTATATATCAATTTATAATATTCTAATTAACTCCTATATTAAAGATAAAGATAATATTTATTATATATCAATTTATAAATTAGATAAATTAGTTTAAAAAAAAGATAAATCTAAAAAATAAAATAGATCAATATCGTACATTTAGTATTAAATATAATTATCAATTATCTCCTATATTAAGGATGAGAGGTATTAGTCCAAAAAATGTGAGGATACTATTATAAAAGGACAAACATTTTGTAATTCTATTTAATTATGGTGGACTTTTCTGGAATTATTGAAATAAAAATCACCCTTTGAGTTTTGCATATTTTCAAGGTATTTTAATGAAATTTTCCCTTTTGTCTCATGGTTATGAAGATGGGATATTATGAACCCGTTTCAAAAAACTGGACCCGCCGGTTCAGATTGGAAATCGGTCAATTAGTCACTTTTTTATATATATATAAATTCAACTAATTATTTTTTTTAATTACAAAATTAAAAAAAAAAAGTTAAGTTTATCTACAAAGATAAAATATCTCTTTTTTTTAAATAATATTAATATTAAATAAGATAAATTATCTTTTATCTTCATATTTTTTTTAAATATTATAATTAAAATTATAATAAAATAATATTTTTTAAAAATTAAATTTATTTTAAATAATTATATATTTGAACTCTTTCCCAATTAGCAGCTACTTTTTTTAATATTAACACCATCGACCTGCCTAAACCGAGGTAACCCGGTTATAACCCGGGTAGACTATTGGGTTGGGTGGGTTACCGGTTTAGTTTTTAAACTCACCATCTTCAGCCAAAAACACTCAACTACCTATGCCCGCCGGTCTCCTTTTACTCTAAAGACTCAGTCACCGTTCACCGGAGTTTCTCTTTGTTTTTTGCTTAAACTTCACTACAGCACGTGATTGTCTCCCGCCCTTGCTCTTGTTCTCCTTAGTCCTTCGGACCTCACCGTCGTTTTACTGCTGCTTTTTTCTTACTCTCACCGTTCGCCTGAGAAGCCATGGCCGCTGAGTGTCACCCATAGCGTGCTGCTTGTGGAAGCAAGGAAGAAGAAGCTTACAAGGGAGACGAAGAAGAAGACGCAATGAATTGGCCTCTGATGTCGTGAATGTTGAAGAAGAAGCTTATCAATTAATCGGCCTCTGATGTTGTGAATCGTGTTTAAGCTTAATGTCTAGAGAGGAAAGATGGATCAGCCTTATGTCTAATCTCTGATGCTTTGTGATACTTATGGGGGAAAGAGAAGTAATTCCCGTGGGAGAGAGAGGACGGGAAGGAGGGAGAGGGAAAAAGAATAAAGAGGGGAAGAAAGAAATAAGAAATACATATAATAAATATTTTGAAATATTATTTTTATATTTAAAATATGAATATTTTTACTTATTTCAATTAAAATTTATTATTTTAATATGACTGGTCTAATTGTAAATTAACCTCTATCTGACCCACTAACCCTTAAACTACTACCTCTATTAATTTAGTATTTGTTCCGAGTTTTTGAACCTTGTTTATAAGTAAAAGAAGTGACCTAAATTAGTTAGCCAATTGATTTCTTAGAACTTATAGGAGTATTTGAATTAGATTTGCTTAATAGATTTTAGATAGAATAAGTTATTGAAAATAGATTATAGTATAATAGATTATAGAAAAAATATATTTTAAGTAAAATGAATTTTTATAAAAAAATTATTTTTTAATCTAAACCATTGATTGGTGTCATATAATATGAACACCCCATATTTTCTATAATCAATTTTTCATAAAAATCAATAAACTATTTAAACCTTAATTTTTTCAATAATCAATTTTTTTACAAAAATTAATAAACTATTCAAATATTAATTTATTTCCACAATCAAGTTTTCAAGAAAATTAATAAATTATCAAATCACTAAATTTTTCCCATAATCTATTTTTGTACCAAAATAATAGTTTTAGAAAAGCTAAAGGGAATCAATTCTAACAATCAATTTTTTTACAAAATCTATTTTCTAAAAATTAATCTAAGCACATCAATAAAAAATAGATTTTTTATAAAATATATTCTCCCCTCAAATTTTTTTCAAAAATTAATCCAAACAAAGTTAGAAGTTATTCCCTCTAACTTATAAAAAAATCATGGTTTTAGTACAAAAATATATTGTGGATAAAAATTAGTGTTTAAATAATTAATTGATTTTAATAAAAAATTGATTGTGGACAAAAATTAGTATTTAAAGAGTTTATTTATTTTTGTGAAAAATTGATTGTAAAAAGAAAAAATTAGTGTTTGTGTTATGGAAATAAAGGAAAATGCAAGAGATATTTGAGATGAGAGAAATGAGAAGGGCAAGAGAAAATTTGAGAGAAAGAGGGGGTGATTATTATTCCATTATTTTAAACTTACAATTACTTAGTATATGTCCACTATTTATAAGCTACAAGTCTTTAAATTTTATTCTAAGAGTTACACAAAGAATAAATTTACATAATTGTGGAATATATAATATTAGAAAGATGTGTATTAATTATAAAAAAAACTCCTAATAGGTCATTCAGGTTATATAACTTTAGTGTAGAACTCTAAAAGATAACTTAATAAGTTATGAGCATCCACATTTAATATTGTAATATTCATAACACTCCCCATTGAATAACTATAAATAAATATTGTGTATCATTAAAACTTTATTAGAAAAAACATGTGGGATAAAAATCTAGTAAAGAAAAAAGAGTACACAATATATATTGAAGTTACTTTATTAAAAACTTACCAGCAAAATCCACTGGGACAAAACCTTAATTAAGAAAAAAAAGAGTACAACATGATTTTTACTCTTCCTAACAATAATATCACATTTACATTCCCTGATGACAAGATCAATTTTACTCCCCCAATGACAACATCACTATTCATCCTTTCATTTGAATATAATGTATTAATTTCTTAAGTAAATTATTTCAATGCATTTTGAGCATATATTCCTTTTAGCTGAATTACGCATATTGTATTGTCATATTTTTAAGTATATTCCTCTAACATATCCTTTTGATATGTTGGATTATCAATATACTTTTTATCTGCCTTATGCACTGTGAAAATAATAGAAAAATCATCTTGATAATAACATGATATATCTTAAATTCACATGTTCAATTTATTCAGAATAAAATGTTCTCATATAATGTTTCATATAACTATTATCTAAAATATCAATTTCACTATTCATTTGTGTACTTGTAAGAACTTAATTTTGCTAATAATTACAATATGCAATATCAACATAACATGTAAATATTATAATAGAATAAATATATTTGACTTCTGGTATATTAAATTTAATATATTTTTATAAACAAAATAGTCATAGAAAAATCCAAAGATTGTAAAATCATTATATATTCAACTCAAGATATTTTCTTTACATATTTCAGGCATTTTAAATCCTTAAAATATTATCATATAAAGTTTACTATTTAGTAAGTCATATGCATAAGATTTAACAATATCTATTCACATATTTTATTTCTATATACTGTCAAACTAGTAATATATGCAAAAATTATTGTATCCATCACAAAATAATATTCCTTATCATATTTATTATTAGCTTTTGTAAAAAACTTTATTTTCAGCTAAATAATTATATATTTTATAATAGCTTTATATCTCAAGCATTTGTACTGTAGGTCTATAATTTTCGCATATTAAAAGGAATATACTTTTATTTTTCATTTTATCTTTGCCTTTTTTTCCTTTTCCTTTTTGACCAAATATATTTTCCTGTTTACTGGACTTGACAGATTCACACACAAGATCCTTATTTGATCACGTGATATTATTATCAAAATTGTTATAAACAATTTTATTTTTTTGGTTCTAATTTTTCTTTTTGTAACATAACTTATTAAACTCCCTTTATTACTTTCATGTACCTGAACCTCTTTTAACATTTTTACAAGTAATTATATCTTTGCACTCTTCTAAAGTACTTGCCTTCTTAATATGATCATCTTAATTATATGTTCAAATATTTTTAATATTATATTTGGAACCAATTAACCTTTCATGTTTAAAACATGTCTCACTTTGATTTATATTAATTTGAGTATTTTTAGCTAGAATATGAGATTTGATAATCTTCATTTAGGTCAATAATTACGTTTGACAGATATTTTATAATATTTTATTAATACAATATTTTATGAACTTCTGATTCATACTATTATATTTGAGGATCTACATTTGATATTAATAGCGCATTCTATGCGTTTCTCTTTTTTAGCTACTCAATTTCTTTATCTCATATTAAGAATAATTTGTCAAATGACAATCAAATAATTATATAGTGTAAGTCTCTTAAATCAATTTATTTCCTTTAGAAAATTTATTTCCTTTAGAAACATTCTTATGTTTTATATTTAGAGACAACCAAGAAGAAAAAAGTTATTACCCAACATCTATGTATATTGTAGTTGATCAATAGAAATAAATATTACACATTTTAAAAAAAAAATATCTAGCTACTAACCAAAAGCTAATTTAATTGGGATAATTTTGTTGGCTTGATGTTTATTATAATATATCAAATTAAATATGTCAATATTGAAATAAAAATCTTATTCTCATAAAAATTGATCGAACTACCCATTGAGGCGTTAATACATAATTTTGCTAATATATAATCTCACTAGCATCAGAGAATATTTTTATGATCACATATTTTAGAAATTGTGCATTCAATATAATGATTTATTTAAATAATCTTCCAAACTTCTTGTTGCAAACTCATAATATTACATGCTTTATGAATGGACTCATATATATGAATTACATATATTTTCATAAATATAAATATCCATTCTATAAATCATTACTAATGAGATTTTCATGATCAGTTTTGTTTGTAAACAAGTATCACATTTTAATTCTTATATTGACTAT
This sequence comes from Leucaena leucocephala, assembly GCA_037074615.1. Classification (NCBI taxonomy): domain Eukaryota; kingdom Viridiplantae; phylum Streptophyta; class Magnoliopsida; order Fabales; family Fabaceae; genus Leucaena; species Leucaena leucocephala. The sequence continues at coordinate 8,039,894 of CM073570.1, read as the reverse complement.
TCATGAAGAATTTTCTCGTTATTCAATAGATGTCAATACCTACTTTTCAATGATTTGTTATATCATCTATTATGATCAAATAAATTATGCCAACAATATATTTATTTGATCAGTAAATTTCTAATTTATTATAACCAACAATAAATTTTTTAATTTTCATAACATATGACTGATTTAAAATCATTAGAATCTCAATATGACATTTATTTTTATAAGATCAATTGGGCTTTATGTATTTGTGAGAAAGTATATTAAGTATATACTTTTACACCTAAGACCATTTATGAGATAAATGATTATTATATTTATTAATTTATTATTCATAAAGTCATCGTCCAAGCCAATAATAATCTCATCACTATAGGAATTTTATCTCCAGAATCAAAACTCAATTCCATTATCTCATAGAAAAATCATTAAAATTAATTTAATTTTAATATAATGCTCATTGACCAGAATAATAAAACCTCCAAACGAAAAATAAATAAATTTATCAACTGAAACATATTAGTAACATAAATAATATAATAATATATATTCTATGGCAATATAAAAATGTAAAATATTTCTACAAATTTACTCTTTATGCCCATAGCTTTTACCCATTCTCCAAATATTTTAGACCATTATATGAAAATAATTTTACTATTAAAGTACATTAACTATAATAAAGTTGACGCAAAATATTATAGGCGTACTTGTCTCTTTAAAATTTTAATTATATTCAAAGTTAATGACAATGAATGCATAATAGTAATATTATGAATATTGTGAAGCATTGAAGAGACATTTATATTCTCATTAAAAGAATATTCTGCACTCATAATAAGGTGTTTCTTTCCTTATTATTTTTTTTAAAAAATCCTTAAGAGAAATATGATTAATTATATTATCATCTTATGAAGCAATATGATCAATATGATCTCTACTGAGTACCACACTTTAATTCCATAGAATATGACATATTTGAAACATAGATCAAATAATCCGTTGATTGAATGAATTCTATATCACTTATTCAATTTCTACTCTTCTATTTATTTAGCAAAGCATACATCTAGAATCTATATTTTTTATGTTCATGATTTATAATATCAATTTCATATATATTAACTAAAAACAATAAAAAATTGAATAGATCCAATAATCAAAAGGAAATAATAAATTATTGATATTTTCAATTAATACACAACTATATAATAAATAGATAGATCAATCACTCATACTTGATAAATTTTTTTATAACAATAAGTCTCTATTTTCCTAATTTAAATGGGATATAAATATTTTCTTTCCCTTTTAAATGTTACACAAAACTAAAATATAATTTCATATATACATGTATCATATCATAATTAATATATAGACTTATACAAAAAATATTCGCAATCATATATTTAAATTTATAAATAAATTGATTAAGTATATTACATTTACAATATGACCAATACCTATTTTTTTCATTTTTTTAATTAATTCAAAATACCATTAATTTATAAACAAATTGACTAAGGATATTTATTACATTCACAATATGGACCAATAAATATTTTTTAGTTTTTTTAATTAATTCAAAATATCATTCTTAGAAATTTTTTTGTTGTGGTTTCATATATCTTTAACCAATAAATGACACAAATATACTTGAAATAAGTGAAATAGATTTAGTTAAAACATAAAGGCTAGGAGTAAAAATATATAGCTTCAACAATATCAAGTATCACTTGATAACACAATTTAGTTTATTTGGTTCCATACCATTATTGGAACACTTACAAAAATACAATATCAATCAAACACTTAAAAAATATATATAATCACAATAATTGTAAACAATAATACTAGAAATTAAGAATTACACATCATGTTCATTTGGCTTGCCTTATGTGCTTATGATTATTCCTTTTGACATTTTGCTCAACAACTTATTACATTGGGAGTATAATTACTTTTAATATTTTTTATAAAATATCATGGTATTTTTGGTGTTATCACCAATTTTGACATTTAATGTCAATAAATTGGTACAAATTTTCTATATGAATTCTAGTTAATTATAACATTTTTATTTATATGACTTCGGGTCATCTTATAATATTTTTTTATAGGATTATTATCCTTATAGTTTACTTTCAATAACACATCATCAATTTTGTTTAGATATTGATTTTCAGGACCATGAAAAAAATCTTTTAAAATTATAAGCTCTTTTGTGTAATTAAATATTTCAATCATTAGCCTTCAGGGCTTTGATATTTTTAATTATTAAATAGTCATAATATTTTATTTTGTCATATTATCTATAAGAACTACAATATGATCTTTCAAATAACTATTATTAAAAACGATATGACTTTGTATCATTTAATCACACAAGTATCATGGCTATTGGCCATTTAATAATACAAAATTATAGTATCAATATATATAGATAGACAAAATATAAAAAGACTAAGTAAATATACACAAAGATGATATTACTTTGTGTCATTTAATCACACAAGTATCATTGTTATTGGCCATTTAATAACATAAAATATTAAAAGTGATATGATTTTATATCATTTAATGATATAAGTATCATGGCTATTGGCCATTTAATAACATAAAATTATAGTATCAATATTTATAGAGAGAGATAAAATATAAAAAGAATAAATAAATATATTAAAATATAAATAGACTGCTTGAATATAAATCAATATCATGCTATATATACATATTAATTAATATAAATTAATTTGTGCATAATAAAATGAAACTGCAAGAGATAATATGCATGCATATACTATGCAGAAACTATAGGTAATATATAGTATAAATACTAACGCCCATAGCGAAATATATAACCAGTCACAGAAAGAAAATAAATATATAAATACAATCATATAATAACTAAGACAAAACAATAACGAAAGCTATAGGTAAAGAGAACAACAAAATAAATAACATGTTACCGGCAAATATATAGATAATTAAAATTATATATAATAATTAGATACTGAAAAATTAATATAAAATATTATTATATTTAATATAAGAATATATAAATTTATAAAAAATTTATATCTTAAATTTTTAGAATAAATTTATACTAATAACGTGTTATGAAAATAAAAAAATATATAAGAGATATTTGAAATGAAAGAAATTAATGAGATGAACAAGAAAGAATTAAAAAGAAAGAACGGATGATTATTATTATATTATTTTAAATTTATAATCACTTACCATATATCTATTATTTATAAATTATAAATTTTTAAATTTTATTTTAAGAGTTACATAAAGAATAAATTTACATAATTATAGAATATATAATATTTAAAAGTTATAGATATTAAGAATAAAAAATTCTAAGAGGTCAGGTTATATAATTTTAATATAAAATTTTAAAAGATAATTTAATAAATTATAGATATCTACACTTAAATTTAATATTCTAATATTCATAATTATTTAAATAATTTATTAATTTTAATAAAAAATTGATTGTAAAAATATAAAATATTTAAATCATTTTATCTAAAACTAAAGCACGTCCACTTCGTTCGATAACCACGTCCACTACGTTCGAGAGCCACGTTATCATCCTATTGTCAACTCACAAATAAGACCATGAAGGACATTCCACGTGTCACAGCCCATTGAGGGAGCAGGTGACAGGCCCCCCCCCCCACCAGCGTCTTATAAAGCATCAATACTTTAATAAATAAATAAGTAGACAAACTTATTTACATTCATACTGTGTATACGAATACACCATTCTGCACCCGTCCATAACTATTCAAATTTTGATAGTAAAGTAAGACCCTTTTTTGTGTTCCTTTAGATAATAGAAATAAAAAATCTTACACATGATTATTTATATATTTAATATAATTTTTATCCTTTTAAATTTATACTAATATTAGTTTTAATCTCTCAAAATTTAAATTATGGGTTTTATTCTCTTATGAGATAAAATGATACATATTTTTTTTAAAATTATATAGATTAATATTTTAGATACAATAAATTTAAAGAATTAGAAATTATAATTTAAAATTTAAGTGATTAACATTAAAATGAGCATAAATTTAATAGACTAAAAATTATATTAACTCTTTTTTTATAATATAATATCATATTTTTATACTATTTTTAATCCATTATTTTTTTTCCTTAAGAACAAAAAGTTTATTTGTAATCTATTGCAAGCATTTCATTCATGCATATGTTTTTTTTTATTTGTTTGTAATATTTGCTACAATTTCTTTTTGAATATATATAATACTTTTCTTTTAAATGTGTGCGTGTGCCTGTATAAATATGCCACGTATATCTACCCGAAAATTTAAAAAAATGTCGTATATTGCGTATCCTAGTACTATAACATATCCGATGTGCAAACCCATATCAATGTTAAATAGAAAAAAACACAATTTGACTTTGATTCTATATTTATATATTAATAATAAGTTATAATTATTTATTTATTATTATAAATTTGATTTTAGTTAAAAATTTAAAATATTAGATAAACTTGATTTTTAAAAGATTTTAGACTCATACTTTAATCTTTAAAAGATTTTAAGTATTATATTAATAATAAATTAGTCATCTCATTAAGTGGGGGTTTAAAATCTTTCAAGATCAAAAGAATATTATTGATTGTGATTATTGATTGTTCTTTGTAGAATAAAAAAATTGAAAGTGCTAAGTCTGGGCTACTTAAACTTATTTTTAATTAATTTAAAAATTATAATATTTTAAAAATATAGTTGATTAATATATTGATAATCTAATGAAAATGTTTACTAAAAACTTTATCTAATTCTTAAACAATAATTTCACACAAACATGAAAGCAAACGACCCAACATCTTAGTACCCTCAGGAGCGGAGGCGAACTCTTTTAACCAACTGAAATAGTCCAACATAAATTGGTTGGTTTTAACTAGCTTGCGTAAAATACATCACTAATAAACTATTTAAAATGGACTGCCCCATATTTAATCCTTGTATCCCATAGGATTTCTCACATTCCTACTTCTTTTTTCTTTTGTAAATTATCAAATATATCTCTAAACTACTTTAGACTTGAAACTAATCATTTTTAACATTAAAATAGTTTTGCCTCAATCAATAAATATATTCTCTATAGTTTAAACTTGTATTCTTATCCTTATAAAGATGAACTCAGTGCCATTTTAACTAAACAATTTGTTGGTTGGCGCATATTCTTAATCCAAGGGTTGGTAGTAGTTAATTCATCCAGATTGAAAACTGTTTACTCACTCCAACAATGCAACAACAGAATATGGTAATAAACCCGATTTAACTTAAAGGAACTAAAAAAGTAGTCTATATTTAGTATGTGATCACACAAATAAGAATAATCTAATTTTTTTTTGTTACCACTCAATTCACCGGAATTTTGTTTTGATTATATCTGGATTTGACCCACATCGCATACCTAGCTATAGTGGGTAAATATCCCAACGGAGATTTTCTGCATACGCTAGGGCTCGAACTCGAGATCTTACTTAAGTAATACCGAGTCGTTTACCACTTGGACTAATTCCTGTTAGTAAAAATACTCTAATTTAAATAAACTCAAGGGCTTTGTAAACATTAGCATAACAAGGCCATGATGCAACCTTCTCTCGTCCACCATTCTCAATGAAGGTTTCGGGCGTACCTGGAATCCTTTGTTGACTCACTGGATACCCACACGAAGACTAGAGCACTATGAAAGGCTCCCAGACACGGTTACACAGCAAATGCACTGAATGGAGAATAATGAAATAGAGCGTCAGAAACAGAGGAATTTTATGCTTTTTAACCAACATGCTCTTCTGTCTGAGAATGCATGTATATATAGCCTGTAGGGAGGGGAGTTAGATAACCGTATCTAACTCCCTCGTTTCAAATTCAAACATTCCCTGCTTCTCATGCAAACGGGTTCCCTCCCCTACTCCTCACGGTCGGGTCTGATCCACCATAGGTGGATCGCCTGTTTCCTTATATCTCCCACTCACACATGGTGGATTACATATTATGACTCCAATCTCATTTTCTTCCTTCTTTCATACTAAGTGCTTTGCCGTGACTGCATAGGCATGAGGTCTCCTTTCGGGCGTTTGTACTAGAAATCCCTTTTTCAGGGACCAGCACAAAGCAACCCTTGAGTACAGCTCGATCAGAATAAGTTATGGTGCCTGGAATGTCCTAGATTTTCCCGTATACACTTTTCTCATGGCTAATCTAATCCCTCTTGAGTCAGTATATAACTCAGATAGCCTCCACTTATGCATAGTATCCACACTTATGAAATTAACAAAATAATATCATAAGGGACCGGTCACATACACTAGCATGGATATGTATATTCTGGCAATCTTTCTTTCGCCCACATATCATTTTGATATGAATCAACCGCTTTCCTAGCATAATACCTTTGGTTCATATATAATTTAACCATAGGATATATACCAAAGTAGCAATCGCTGAAACATACCTCCATAATATTGTCAAAGTCAAAGGACATCAACGAAAGGATTATACCTTTATGGAACTCACATAACAATGAAGCAGGGATTGATTCACTTGCTTTCCATTTGCAGTTCTTTAGCACATGTGGTATGAATCACATGTTATGGTGTTCCTCTTATCCTTAAAGGGTGTACATCATTTTGATTCTATCAATCACACCGTACAGACTTAAGTCTAGACACTCATAGTATCTAAACCGAAACTCTTCAATTATATTCTCATAATATGACGTCAATTTTGAAGCATTTGTCATCTGACAATAGGTTTTATGGATGTGGGAATCCATTGTTCAATCCATACCCTTACTCATGGATCTCATCTCGACTCACTGCACTTTTAAGCCAAGGTGACACTTATTGTGTTTCTTCTCTACCATATCAGCACTCTTGCTGTTTTACTGGTGAACACATGTCTCATCTTTGAACGCTTCTATAGCATCAAAGGGGGTTGCTCGTGTGAGAGAGCTACCTTTTCCAACCTGTACGACATACTAGACATTGTATACTTTTATCCAGACATATAAATAATAATAAATGATATGTTATCATTAAAAAAATTATATACAGTCTGTAATTTTACATTTTTAACATGCCAATGGCTTTTACATGTTTCTCGAATGTTTCTTTGCCTATTGGCTTGGTCAGGGGATCTACAACCATACACTTGGTGAAAATAGATATGACCATATCGTAAAAAATTATCAATAAAGGTAATGAAATACCAAACTCCGTGTCTTACCCTCACATTCATTGGACCACAAATGTCAGAATGGATTAATTCATATGGGTTTTTAGTTCGTATTCCTTTACCGAATGGTTTCCTGGTAGCCCTACCAGCTTAACAGCTTTCGCATAATGACATATCCATATTAGGGATCACCCCCAATAAGCCTTCTTTAGCCAGTTTAATCATTCTATTTTGATTAATATGTCCTAGTCTAGCATGCCAAATATTCATATCAGGATTATTCGAAGTAATAGCAAAGCAATCATGAACATTAAAGTTATTAGCAAGATCCAAAATAAAGAAGCTTTGAAACCGAAAAGCTAAACCATAAAATATTGAGTTGCTACAAATGTCTGCAACTTTACCATGAAAGTTTATATTAAACCCAAAGTCTAGTAAGCAAATTACAGAAATTAAATTCCGTCGGATGTCCGGAGCATGAAGCACATCATGAAGTATCAAGGTTTTTCCACTACGTAAAATAAGTTTGTAAGTGCCAATGCCTCGAACCTCAATCCTTGCATTATTGCCAACGAAAAGCCACTTGCTTTGATATGGCAACCGACGGTATTCCATGAAAGATCCTCGATCTTGACTTACGTGGTCTATGGAGCCTGATTCAATAATCCAAGAAAAAGAAATAGGTTCTGTCAGAAAAATAATGCTAGAAACAAATGCGATATGTGAATTCACATAATTCACCATTACCTTTTCGCTCTTGGCCTGTTTAGAACAGTCACGTACGAAATGTCTCATTTTCTGGTAAGCAAAGCATTTGACCTTCTTTAGGTCTAGCTTTTTCTTGCGTCTTTTCTTTCCCTTCTTCTTGTACTGTTGCTTGCCCTTCTTGGGTAGAGGACCGCCTTTCTTCCCATTTCTCTGAGATTTCTTGCCCTTTTTAGATTCAGGCTTTGATTGGGAAGGACCAGCATCTTCGATCAAATAGGCTTGTCCAGTGGCTTTATAAGCCTCCAGACGTTCATCCTCTAGCTCCAAATGCTTAGCTACATTACTGAAAGTAATGATATTTTCATTATGGGTCATATTAACTTTCATGTGCTCCCAACTGGCAGGGAGCAATATGATGACAGCCTGCACTTGCTATTCGTCAGATAGATTATATCCGGCTTCCTTGAGTTCAACGATCACTGTGGATATCTCTCGTAGATGTTGCCTCATAGGATTATTTAGTTTTAGCTTATAGGTATCGAATTTAATCGTCAACCTTCTAAGCTTAGTCGTGGACACTCCTCCAAACTTATCTTTTAAGGCAATCCATATTACCTGTATCATTCTGTGTATTTCAAACTCACACATTAAATCATCAGCCATTGCGCTCAGTAGGGTGATTCTTGCAATGCTATTCTTATTTTTTCAGGATACGTAAGCTTCCTGGTCTCTCCTATGCTGGGCTATATTTCCAGCCTCAGGCTTTACCATGGCCATTGTCAATGGCTCAATGTCATCCTGTTCTTCTAGAATATATTGGACCTTTCGGTGCCAAATATCCCAGTTGTCCCCGTTGAGTTTTTCCCCTTGTTTAATTCAGTAATAATGTTCTTTGATGCCATTGTTCAATATCAGTTCTGTGACAAACCTTTCTCACATTAATTTATTGAACCATAGAACATTTAAGTGAATTTACATATATATATAGCACATGTAAAGTATACAATGTCATGTACTTTTATTATTTTGATCAGAAAATAATAATATCAATAGACCCATGATCGGGAGAATACATTTGTACCTCCCATCACACAAGCACTAGCAATGCCATCATTCTCTATCAAAATTAATATAAGTACTATTCTCATCAAATATTGCTTTTCAGAATACTCATCATCTGGAAAAAGTTCCCACTTATAAACGGTATACATGAATCGTAACATAAATGAAGAAATGAAATAAAACATGTTTTTCTTGTATACAAGGCATGTAATAATGATAAGTCTTTAAAAATGAAGAATAATAAAGCATGTCTTTAATAAAGTAAAGCAATAAAAATCAAAGTACAAATATATATAATTTGATATGAGCTTTACAATATTCTAACATCGCTTTTCTTAGCTTCTTAAGCTCACGAGGTGGCTTTATAAGGTTAGATACAAATCTTATTATTCTAAGCCAATATGTTTTGCTCATGCGTCATATTTTGGGCTTGCCTCTAACTCTTGCTGCTCTTATATATTCCATTATAACTTTCAAATAGAATTCAGTATGCTTCTTATCTGTCATGCCCTTAATGTATTTACCAATCATGCCATTAACGGCTTTTATGTTTGTTAATCTAGCTGCATCTCTTTCAGCTATGTTCATAGCTAAATTAGGGGTAAGAGGTTGGTTCACTTCTTCACCATCCTCAACTTGAGATTCACTGTTAAGAGTAGGCACCATCTTTGAGTTTAAATCTGAAGACACAATTAAAGGCTGTAAAGGAAGTGGTTCGATGGGGAATAATGTTTCTGAGCACGGTCCGGAATCATCTCTTACTTCTAGTTCCTCTTGTGAAACTTCCTCCATCAATTCCTCTGGGTCTTCTTCAGAAAGTTCATTAAGATCTTGTTCTGGATCCTCCTCAGGTTCCCCCTCGGGATCCTCTTGAAGATTTTCCTCTAGGTTATTGACCTCATCTAAGAATGAGATTTCATCATTTAAAGTATATCCCAGAGATTCAGTGCTAGATGAAGTCATTTTCACCTAAATAATAACTCATTAATTATCATAATTTCCTGGAATTTTTAAACACTATAAAACACCATAAAATACACTGAATATTCATAAATAGATCCAGAATTGCCTCCCAAATTAGACAAATTATATGTCAAAATAAAGATATTGATTTTAGGGATTTTTAGGAACAAACTGCACCTCAATCGGAGGTCCCACGCTCCCTCACGCGCCCTTAATGAATTTTTTTTAAAGAGGCAAAACTGCGTCGTTTTGGGGGATGAACAGTGTCATCCCCTGCCTCCAGCCGGGTCTGCACAGACCTGACTCCAAAATGGGTCGGGTTTAATGACCCGACTCATTTTTCACTCATAGCTTCTCCGTCTGACTTCCAATTTTGACGTTCTTGGTGTCATTTTCTTCATTTTTTCGTGCTCTACGCAATGGGATCATTTTTAAGGCTTGAATCCTCTATTTTCTAATGATCCAATTTCAAAAAATGAAAATTTTCAATTCAGTTTACGTTGGAAATGCTTCTCTTTATCATTTAAATGCATGCTCTATACATATTATCACTAAACAAACACTTTAAGACATATATATGCAACAGAACAGTGCATAACCAGAAAATTCAATGAAGGTTTCAGCCGTACTTGGAATTCTTTGCTTGACTCACTAGATACCCACACGTAACCGAAGCACCCTGTATGGACTCTGGTTCATTTTCACAACAAATACACTGGAAGAAAATGTAAAAACATCAGAAACAGAGGAGGAGGGAACTTTCTATATCTGCACAGACTTTCTCTTCTGTCTGTATATTTATAGATTATGGGGAGAGGAGTTAGATAACTGTATATAACTCCCTCATTTTTTGAATTCAAACATTCTCCTTCGACTGCTCCTCACGGTTGTCATGTAAACGGCTCTCTGTTTCCCATCGGTCGGGTCTGATCTACCATGGGTGGATCGCCCGTTTCCTTACATCTCCCACTCACACATGGTGGATTAGATATTATGGCTTAAATATCATTTTCTTCCTTCTTTCATACTAGGTTTTTTGCCATGACCGCGTAGGCATGACGTCTCCTTTTGGGCGTTTGTACTAGAAATCTGCTTTACAGAGACCAGCACAAAGCAACCCTTTAGTGTAGCTCGATCAAATAAATTATAGTGCCTTGAATGTCCTAGATTTGCCTGTATACATTTTTCTCATGGCTAATCTAATCCCTCTTGAGTCAGTTTATAACTCAGATAGCCTTCCACTTATGCATAGTATTTATACTTATAAAATTAACAAAATAATATCACAAGGGACCGGTCACAGATGCTAGCATGGATATGTATATTCTGACAATCTTTCTTTTGCCCATATATCATTTTGATATGAATCAACCGCTTTCCTAGCATAATACCTTTGGTTCATATATAATTTTAACCATAGGACATATACCAAAGTAGCAATCGCTGAAACATACCTCCATAATATTATCAAAGTCAAAGGATATTAATGAAAGGATTATACCTTTCTAAAACTCACATAACAATAAAGCAGGGATTGATTCACTTGCTTTCCATTTGCGGTTTTTTAGCACATGTGGTATGAATCACATGTTACGGTGTTCCTCTTATCCTTAAAGGGTGTACATCATTTTGATTCTATCAATCACACCGTACAGACTTAAGTCTAGACACTCAGTATCTAAACCCAAACTCTTCAATTATATTCACATAATATGACGTCAAATTTTGAAGAATTTGTCATCTGGCAACAGGTTTTATGGATGTGGGAATCCATTGTTTGATCCATACCCTTACTCATGAATCTCATCTCGACTCACTGCACTTTTAAGCTAAGGCGACACTTATTGTGTTTCTTCTCTACCATATTAGCACTCTTGCTATTTTACTGGTGAACGCATGTCTCATCTTTGAACGCTTCTATAGCATCAAAGGCAGTTGCTCGTGTGAGAGAGCTATCTCTTTCAACCTATATGACATACTAGACATTGTATACTTTTATCCAGACATATAAGTAATAATAAATGACATGATATCATTAATAAAAATAAAAGTATTACATACAGTCTGCAACTTTATATTTTAGCATGCCAATGGCTTTTACATGTTTCTCGAATATTTCTTTGCCTATTGGCTTGGTCAGGGGATCTGAAACCATACACTTGGTTGAAATATATTGTACAGTTATAATTTTTTGTGCTATATAATCCCTCACAAAGTTATATTTTATATCAATGTGTTTGGTCTTACTGTGATACTTAGGGTCTTTTGTGTAGGCTATAGCTGCAGTATTATCACAGTGTATCAACACCAGATTGATACTCTCGTTACCAAATCCTAGGTGCTCGATAAATCTTTTCAGCTAAACAGCCTCTTGCACTGCTGCAGTGCATGCCACAAACTCAGCTTCCATAGAGTGTAAAGCAATGCACGTTTGCTTCTTGCTACTCTAACATATGGCGCCGTTGTTAAGCAAGAAGGTGTATCCTGAAGTTGATCTTCGTTCTTCTTCATCACCGCCTACATCAGCATCGAAATATCCGATTAGGCGTAGATCGCTTCCTTGATAACACAATGCATAGTCAGCTGTGCCCTTTAAGTATCTCAAGATTCTTTTCACTGCTTTCTAGTGTTTCTCACCAGGGTTAGACTGGAATCTGCTAACCAGCCCCACGGCATAACAAATATTGGTCTTGTACACATCATTGCATATATCAGGCTACCAACGACACTTGCATATGGAACTCTTTCCATTTGCTTTTTATCTGATTCAGTTTTGGGACACATGTCAGAACTCAAGGCCACTCCAGTGGCCACAGGGATATCCATGGGTTTGTATTCACTTATATTGAATCACTCAAGTATCTTATTGATATAATTCTCTTGTGAAAGAGTGAGGATTCTCTTGGAACGATTCCTTTGAATCTTGACTCCAAGTATGTATTCTGCTTCACCCATGTCTTTCATCTCAAAATTTGATGAAAGCCATTCTTTAATAGCTATCACAGAGTCAAGACTATTTTTGGCTAAGAGTATATCGTCTTCATATAAGGATAATATCACAAAGTTACCCTTAAACCGCTTAACGTAGACATAGTGGTCTTCCTCTATCATCTGGAAGTTATATGAGGTAATCGCCTTGTGAAACCTCAAGTACCACTGTCTGGATGACTGTTTTAATCCATAAATAGATCTTTTGAGTTTACACTTCTTGTGTTCAAACCCTTTATCAATGAAATCTATTAGTTGTTCCATATAGATTTCTTCATCCAGATCACCATTCAGAAATGTGGTTTTTACATCCATCTGATTTAACTCTAAGTTTAAACTGTTTACTATTGCCAAAATAAGTCTTATTGAATTGAAGCGCACAACAGGTGAAAAAGTATCCTCATAATCTATACCTTCCTATTGTGTATATCCCTTTGCAACCAATCGAGCTTTGAATTTGTCAATTGATCCGTCTACTTTTCTTTTGATTTTGAGAACCCACTTGTTCCCAATGGCTTTATGCCCTTTTGGCAAATCAACTAATTCCTAAACTTGATTTTTCATCATTGAGTCCATTTCCTTTTTCATTGCTTTCTTCCATTCCTCCTGTGCAGGACCTGCTAAGGCCTCATGAACAGTGTGGGGTTCATCATCCCCTTCTGGAGTAACTAAGAGTGCTTCACCTTCTATTTGGAAGCGTCTCTTTGGAACACTTTCCCTGTTACTCTTTTTGGTAGGAGTAACTTGCTTATCTTTTCTCATTTGTCTCAGTCTTTGTGTTGATTGTTCTTGGCTCCCACTCAGATTGACATGCCTAGACAATTCTGGTCTGTCAATTTGTTCGGCACTGTCCTATTCCTGAGTCTCATAAAGAGATACAGTGCGGCCAACATCTCCCTTACTGGGAAACTCCGTCTTAATAAATACAGCATCTCTTGATTCTGTTTCAGTCACTGTTCCATCTTCTGTTTCACTTATGAATACATATCCTTTTGAGGGTTCAGAGTACCTTATAAAAATACATTTCTTCCCTCTAGGACCCAGTTTCCCATGTCTATGAGAATTGTCATGGATGTATGTCGCCGAGCCCCAAGGTCTAAGGATGGTTAGATCTAGCTGACGTTTAGTCCATAAGTCGTAGGGTGTGGAAGCGACTGATTTTGAGGGCACACGGTTAAGTATGAAAGTTGCCGTTAATAAAGAATCACCCCAATGTAAAATTGAAAGGTTTGCCTGAGTCATCATAGACCTAACCATGTCTAGAAGAGTTCTGTTTCTTCTTTCAGCAACCCCATTCTGTTGAGGTGTGCCAGGGATAGTTAGTTGCCTAATAATTCCTTTTTCTTCACAGAGCAGTTTGAATTGATCTGAAAGGTATTCACGACTTCGATCAGTACATAATGCCTTGATTCTTTTGTCCATTTGATTCTCTACTTCATTCATATATTGTCTAAAGCACTCTAGGGCCTCAGACTTATGTGAAATCAAATAGACATGACCATATCGTGAAAAATTATCAATAAAGGTAATGAAATACTAAGCTCCGTGTCTTTCCCTCATACTCATTGGACCGCAAATGTCAAAATGGATTAATTGCAATGGGTTTTCAGCTCGTATTCCCTTACCGAATGGTTTCCTGGTAGCCTTACCAGCTAGACAACTTTCGCATAATGACATATCCATGTTAAGGATCACCCCCAACATGCCTTCTTTAGCCAGTTTAATCATTCTATTTTGATTAATATGTCCTAGTCTAGCATGCCAAATATTCATATCAGGATTATTGGAAGTAATAGCAAAGCAATCATGAACATTAAAATCATTAGCAAGATCCAAAATAAAGAATCTTTGAAAACGAAAAACTGAACCATAAAATATTGAGTTGCTACAAATGTCTGCAACTTTACCATGAAAGTTTACATTAAACCCAAAGTCTAGTAAGCAAATTACAGAAATTAAATTCCGTCGGATGTCAGGAGCATGAAGCACATCATGCAGTATCAAGGTCTTTCCACTATGCAAAACAAGTTTGCAAGTGCCAATGCCTCGAACCTGGATCCTTGTATTATTGCCAACGAAAAGCCACTTGCTTTGATATGGCAACCGATAGATTATGTCCAGCTTCCTTCAGTTCACGGATCATTGTGGACATCTCTCGTAGATGTTGACTCATAGGATTATTTGGTTTTAGCTTATAGGTATCGAATTTAATCATCAACCTTCTAAGCTTAGTCGTGGACACTCCTCCAAACTTATCCTTTAAGGCAATCCACATTGCCTATGCCGTTCTGTGTGTCTCAAACTCACACATTAAGTCATCAGCCATTGCGCTCGATAGAGTGATTCTTGCAATGCTATTCTTCTTTTTCCAGGATTGGTAAGCTTCCTGGTCTCTCCTGTGTTGGGCCGTATTGCCATCCTGAGGTTCTACCATGGCCATTGTTAATGGCTCAATAGCATCCTGTTCTTCTAGAATATATTGGACCTTTCGGTGCCAAATATCCCAGTTGTCCCCGTTGAGTTTTCCCCCTTGTTTAATTCAGCAATAATGTTCTTTGATGACATTGTTCAATATCGGTTCTGTGACAAACTTTTCCCACATTAATTTATTGAACCATAGAACATTTAAGTAAATTTACATATATATATATATAACACATGTAAAGTATACAATATCATGTACTTTTATTAATTTTTGATCGGAAAATAATAATATCACTATACCCATGATCAGGAGAATACATTTATACCTCCCATCACACAAGCACTAGCAACGCCATCATTCTCTATCAAAATTAATATAAGTACTTTTCTTATGAAATATTGCTTTTCAGAATACTCATCATCTAGAAAAAAGCTCTTAAAAAAAATATACATGAATCATAACATATAAAGAATTAAAATGAAACATGTTTCTTTTGTATACAAGGCATGTAATAATAATAAGTCTTTACAAAGAAAGAGTATAAAAGTATGTCTTTAACAAACTAAAGCAATGGAAATCAAAGTAAAAACATACATCATTCGATATGAGTTTTACAATATTCTAACATTGCTTTTCTTAGCTTCTTAAGCTCACGAGGTGGCTTTTTAAGGTTAGATACAAATTCTATTCTTGTAAACCAATTTTTCTTGCTGATGCGTCCTGGTTTGGGCTTGCCTCTAACTCTTGTAGCTCTTATAAATTCCATTATGACTTTCAAGTAGAATTCAATATGCTTCTTATCTGTCATGCTTTCAATGTATTTACCAATTAAGCCATCAATGCCTTTCATGTTTGTTAACATAGCTGCATCTCTTTCAGCTATGTTCATGGCCAAAATAGGGGTAAGAGATTGATTCACTTCTTCTCCATCCTCAACTTGAGGTTCACCGTTAAGAGTAGGCACCCTCTTGGAGTTTAAATCTGAAGACATCATTAAAGGCTGTAGAGGAAGTGGTTCGATGGGGAATAATATTTTCGAGCACGGTCTGGAATCATCTATTTCTTCTAGTTCCTCTTGTGGAACTTCCTCCATCAACTCCTCTGGGTCTTCTTCAGAAAGATTATCAAAATCTTACTCTGGATCCTCTTCAGGTTTCACCTCAGGATCCTCTTGAAGGCTTTCCTCTAGGTTATTGACCTCATCCAAGAATGAGATGTCATCATTTATAGTATATCCCAGAGATTCAGTGTTAGATGAACTCATTTTCACCTAAATAATAACACATATTAATTATCATAATTTTCTGAAATTTTTAAACACTAAAAAATACCAGAAAATACACTGAATATTAATAAATAGATTCAGAATTGCCTCCTAAATTAGGCAAATTATATGTCAAAATAAAGATCTTGATTTTAGGGATTTTTAGGAACAAATCGCACCTCAATCGGAGGTCTCATGCTCCCTCACGCGCCCCAGGAAGGAAAAATTCAGAAAAAATAAAAAAACTGAACGAAGCCCACTCTCGGCTGCTGGCGCGTGTACTGCACGCACCAGTCTGGTGCTGCCATGTGTCACCACCAGAATTTCCCCAAATATTTTTTTTAAATAAAATAAAAAAATGATTTTTTTTATTTAATTAAAAAAAACTCTTTTTTTTTCTTTTCTCTGGGTCTCTTGCAGCCCAAACTTCTTTTTTTTTTCTTTTGTTTTTTTTGTGACTGGGCTAGACGTAGCCCAGTCCACCGTGAACAGTGCCTCCGTAATTTTTTTTAATTATGAAAGAGGCAAAATGACGTCATTTTGGGGGATGAACAGTGTCATCCCCTACCTCCAGCCGGGTCTGCACATACCCGACTGGAAAACGGGTCGGGTCCGATGACCTGACTCGTTTTTCACTCATAACTTCTCCGTCCGACGTCCGTTTTTGACGTTCTTGGTGTCATTTTCTTCATTTTTTTGTGCTCTACGCAATGGGATCATTTTCACGACCTAAAAACTCTATTTTCTAATTACCCAATTTCAAAAAATGAAAATTTTCAATTCAGTTTACGTTGAAAATGCTTCTCTTTATCGTTTAAATGCATGCTCTATGCATATTATCACTAAACAAACACTTTAAGACATATATATGCAAAGGAACAGTGCATAACCAGAAAAGAAATGAAAATATAGAGAAACATGCGGAAGCGAATAAATTGGCTCTGATGCCACTGAAGGTTTCGGGCGTACCTGAAATTCTTTGCTTGACTCACTAGATACCCACACATAACCGAAGCACCCTGTATGGACTCTGGTTCATTTTCACAACAAATGCACCGGAAGAAAATGCAGAAATATTAGAAACAGAGGAGGAGGGAACTTTCTATATCTGCACAGACTTTCTCTTCTGTCCGTATATTTATAGATTGTGGGGAGGGGAGTTAGATAACTGTATCTAACTCCCTCATTTTTTGAATTCAAACATTCTCCTTCAACTGCTCCTCACGGTTGTCATGTAAACGGCTCTCTATTTTTCATCGGTCGGGTCTGATCCATCATGGGTGGATCACCCGTTTTCTTACATTCAAAAATGACAAAAAAGCATGCGGAAGCGTATTACGTTGCTCTGATGCCAATGAAGGTTTCGGGCATACCTGGAATCCTTTGTTGACTTACTGGATACCCACACGAAGACTAGAGCACTATGGAAGGCTACCAGTCACGATTACACGGCAAATACACTGAATGGAGAATAATGAAACAGAGCATCAGAAACAGAGGAATTTTATGCTTTTTAACCAACATGCTCTTCTGTTCGAGAATGCATGTATATATAGTTTGTGGGGAGGGGAGTTAGATAATCGTATCTAACTCCCTCATTTCAAATTCAAATATTCCCTGCTTCTCACGCAAAAAGGTTCCCTCCCCTACTCCTCACGGTCGGGTCTGATTCACCATGGATAAATCGCCCGTTTCCTTACACTCAACAAATGGTAAAAGCACATTTTTTTAAAAAAAGTATTAAAAGTCCAATTTTATCTTAAAAATGTCATGAGTATCTAGAATTTTTTTAAACTAATATTATTCTAAAAATTTTAAAAAATAAAAAATATCATCCATACCTATTAAAAATATCAACAGTTAATTAACGTTATTTTTTTGAATAGTTAATTTGACTTTATAACTTTATATAGGATATCCACAGCGGCAACAATATTTCTTACCTCCTTTGCATTCCCATTTTCTCATGCTCCACAATGGAGTCTTCTTTGTTTGTTAGAAAAGTGATCTTCTTTGTACCCTATGCAAGTTAAAGTAAGACCATATTGTGTATTTGTATACACTATACACTATTATGCATACATTCATATCTATTCAAACTTTGACAATAAAGACCTTTTTTGTGTTTGTTAAGATAACGTAAACAAATCTGGCTTATAATTGTTTATAATATAATGATATTTTTGCATTATTTTTAAGAACATAAATTTAATTTGTAATCTATTGAAAATATTTCCTTTATTTTGAAATTTTTACTACACTTGCTTTTTGGATCTATATATATATATAATACTTCTTTTTTAAATGCCTACGTATATAAGCCGCGCATATTTATCCTAAAATTTTAAAAAATAAATGTCATTTATTGCGTATCCTACTATAACATCTCCGATAGGCAGCTATGCATACCCGTACAAATGTTACCTAAGGAAAAACAATTTGACTTTAATTTTATATTTATAAATTAATATATCGATGATATAATAAAAATACTTGCTACAATAAATGCAATTGATTAATTTCAAAAAATTAATATAATTAAATAAATAACTTAATTATAGTATATATTAAATATTATCATATTATATATTAATTCATAAATTAAATAAATTAATTTTAAAAAATAATAAATATAAATATTTTAAAATAATTTTTTTAAATTAATTAATTAAATTTTATATTAAAAAATAAATAGAGTATTTTAAACTATAGTCTCACACCAAACATAAAAGCAAGAGCTTCCGAGGTAAACACTTTTTAAATAATTGTAATACTGGTATGACAGTAATAATAGGCCTATCATATTAGATGAGTTAATTATATAGATTATATGATACTATTATAATATATTAATTATTAAATTTTTATATAAATTTTTAATTAAGATATTATGTTTAATAATTTTATTAAGTGTTATTTCTAATGTTCTTTTTTTACTTTTAAAGGACCCTATACTATTTATACTATTTAATATATATTTTTTTATCCGCACATCCAATTATTTTTTTATGCATATTCTAATTACTTCAAATAATTTATTATTTTTTTCTTTTTAATAGATAGTATTTTAATTCTTTTACGTATATGTTAATTATGAAATATAAATTTTTTTATATACACTATAGTATTCTTACTCAATCAGTAAGAGATTAATTTTTTAAATATTATAAAGGTCTAATTATGGAATCGAACCTTTTAAAATACGCTAGCTTTACTTTATTTCTATCCTCCTGAGATCAAACTTCAGAACGACGATTAAGGAGCCAAGATGCGTTGGTAGGAATATCCACACATTTTATGCAATTGTTGTGCTTTAAAGCCCAAGATTGCTAGCATAAAGCATTAGTGGCTTTGGTGGCTCTGCACATTTTCAGAAATTAAAAAGGAACGACGTCGTGTGAGGAGGAGAGCATATAAAACGGGGGTTTGCCTTATCCGTACGTATAGGGTCTTCATAAAACTCACATATGTCTATTTGAGCCTATAAAAAAAATATTTTATTTAATTTAATAAATATAAGGTAAAATTAAGTATTAAATTATAAAATATAGTCTATATTTTTTTTTGGATTGGGCACAGTAGAGAGATCGTCTTACCCTACCTTACCCATGAGCATTCATTCTTTTTTTTTTTACTTTTCTCCCTAGATATTATACTTAAAAAGGATAATATAATAATTACTAGTAACTAAATGATCATTTTACAAATATAAGTAGTTAAATAAATAAATAAGTTATGTCTTTTAATATTTATAGGGCCTGTTTGGAAACCACTCTAAACGTGGTTTCTAACAGTTTTTGGGCCCAAACTTCAGTTTGGGAAAATTTTAAAATAAACATCTATATTTGTTCAAACAGGCTTCTAGACTAAACCATGGTTTAAAACTAAGGTTTCAGATAAGCTGATCATAGTAGCTTAAGGAATAGTAAAAAAGCTTATGAACTAACCAATTACTATATTACCCCTACTTTTTCTTATACCCTTTCTCCTCTCTCCTACTTTTTCTCTCTTTTTTTTTTCTTACACTCTCTCTCCTCTCTTATCTCTCATCATTTAATATTCATACCCTTTTTGATCATTTACCAATCATAAAACCTTTTCTATAAATAACTATCCAAACACTCATTTATTCAAAATCACTTTTTTCCCATAAGTTCTTCTAGAAAAGCCCTTTTTCTATAAGTTGTCTATAAACCCATTTTTTTCATAAGTCCGTTTAATTTTTTTTTCCAAACACGCACATAATTATATTGATTTTTTTTCTTTAACTTTACTAATCATAATATAATTATATTATAAATTATAATTATTTTATTCTTTTAGATATTTTATTTTTATTAATATTTAAAAAATTAATATAAAATTATTATTATAAATTACTTAAACTTCCAAATTTTTTTATATATAATAAATTTTAATATTTTAATTATTATCTTTTTATTATTTTATTTTTAATAAATTATAGATATTATTTAATTTTTAAAAATATATAAATATAATATTATTTTAAAAATTTATAATTATAAATTATTTTTTAAACATAATATTATAATATATATGTTTAATTTGCCTATATTTAATCTATTTATATTTAACTTAAAATAGTTAAAATTTTAATGGGTAGAGCTAAATATCATGTTATAAATTTTTTTCAGCAATACACCGGCTTGAGTTTGCCCTGCATGAACACCCTATCCGCGTATAAAGAAGCAAATTGCAGAGAACATCAATGGCATCCTCTTCACTAACATCTACTCCAATCTCTTCTTCGTTTCCGCTTAAAGTGTCAAATTGCCCCAAAAGTTTCTTATCTTCTCCAATTATAAGCTTTTCTCACTCCTTCATACCTTTTCCTACAAAATCAAGATCAACCTCGTACCAGAAGAGAATAGATTCTGGATATTCCATCCAAGCCCAAACCCTTGACTTCTCCGGTTCCTTCTTGGAAGGTGGATTTGGTTCGGATGACGACCCGAATTCTCCCAGAACGGGGTTTACGTCTGTGGAGGAGAAGGAGGAACCGCAATCCCCACCCGGTCTCAGACAGAACGAGACAATGGTTGTCTTGAGGCCTGACATGTCCGAGGATGAGCGACTAGCACTGACTCAGAAGTTCGAGGAGGTTTCAGTACTCTTAACCTTATTTTCTCATGTTTAATGCCATCTTTAATTTTCAATTTAATCTTCATCTGAGTGGCTTTTACTATGAATATCTGTGAATTTCTCTCAACCAAGTCGATTGATTACCTTTTCTCTTATGTGTGCTTGCGGTGCAGAGTGTCTAAGAATGTATTCATTTCTTCAAATTTTTCTAAAATGTCTAACTTTAATTGCTTTCTTGTTTGGTTCCATGAAATGAATTGGTAAATATAAAGTGGTAAAATCTAGACTAGCGTTGCATGCTTTTAAAGGAATGGAGTGGGGTGAGTTAGAAGGAATTTCAAATCATGCTTTCCTAGCCCGCCCCACAATCTTTAAAGTTTCCTGCCGGTGTATTCAGGGAAAATAGATCAAAGACCGTTTGTAAAATTGCAATGAAGGATATTAAAATCTATATTATTTTGAAGCTCCCATTGATATTGTTATTGATGTGTTTGAATGAAAATGTTTCATCCATTAATTATCGCTTAGGCTTATTGGAGTTATAAGGGATTTTAAGGTTATTATTGCTAGGTTTTATGTTTCGTACTGCCCTGCTTTCCAATAAAATGCATCATAGCAAATTTAAAATTGGGTAGTGATAATCCTTATTGATGTTGCATCAATCTAATATCAGTGGGTGATTTTTGTGTGCATTGGCGTTGTGACTGAGCTTTCTAGGTTGCTTTGCTCCCAGCCTTTTTATAGGGGGAAAACCAGGACTTATGAATAAAAAATAGAAAGCAGCAAGTTAAGAAACCAAAAATTTAGTATACTAATAACCCTGAAAAGTCTCTTGTAACTTTAAAATGCCTAGGTTGTCTTGTAACATGTGCGTGCAAGTGACCTTATACTCAGGAAGCCAGGGAAATTACTTGTAACTTCAAGAAGTCTTGTTGTAACAAATAGATGAAGGTGCTTTTGTCCAATCACTCCAAGAATAAGGTGTTCCTTCTGAATAATTTGGATTTTAAATATATTTCATTGTAAATTTTGCAAGCTTATGGTCATTGAATGTATTTTTTCAATTATTTGTTTTCAGTTTTTATAATAAAAAAATTACATATGAAAAAATTCTTAACTTTTTTTCCATTTTTAAAAGACTAAAAATTTAAATATGGATTTTGAGTCTTTTCTGTGAAATTCAACAAATATATTTTTCCCCAGAAAAATAGTAGCAGATTTGATCTTGCAAAATGTTTTTTTTTTCCTTCTATTGGAGAACTTGACAGCAAGCATCTGAAGGTTTTGTTCTAATTTTTAACCCTTCCAGAATTTCCAAACTGGGACATTTGGAATGGTTTGTCTTCCAATTATTAAGTTAATTATTCAATTAATCAATATTCAATTCTTATTATGTTTTCACCCTTACTAACCATTGGGAAAAATAAAATATATGAGTAATACTGACCCGTCCTCACTACCTTAACTACCATGTAACTTTCAAACCATGAAAGAAGGGTAACTAAACATTCAGTGGAGTGACATCATCCTATTCATTAAGGATTGGGTCCTTGGTATCTCTTTAAAGAAATTCATTGCGCCAATTTCTTATGGAGAAAGAAACTTGTGTGATGGATTCATTTCGTTTTTGAATTTGAGCTCCATAAATTTGGTGTCTTTCCCTTTTTGATTGTTCATTTCTTTGAAACTGCAGGGGACTAAAATACCCTACTGTTCCCACTCCATTTCATCTTACTCCATTCTAATAGTTACTTCACTCCACCCTCTTCCAAACTCTGAAACGTAGCCTATAAGGTTATAATTTTATGATAGGAAAAAGTACAGTTTATTACTTTGTTACCCTGGCCTCTTGAGTTTTGCTCCATTACCGTAACCCATTATTCTGTTTAACTTTCACTTAATTGGAGGATTTTTAAGATTTACTTGTCATCACTTGTTCGAATTGTTTGAACTTTGAAGTTTAACAAAATGGTAGCGTAGTGTGTTATTGTGGTAAGTGCACATGGTTAAGGGATGTTTAATTTATATGTTTGAATCACATGATACCAGTGTGAATAAAATTCTGAAGTATGGGGATCATCAGCTTTACTTATTTTTTCTTTATAAATTTACCTTCAATAAATCAATATATTATCATTTTGTATCATCAGAGAAGTAGCTAGAAGGATCTCACCTGGAAAAGCGAAGGCCTGAAGATAATATTGTGTTTAAGCTGGCATTGGACAGGAATAAAAGACCAGGGATATAAGTCAAAAGCAGTACTAAAGAAACTAAAATGTTGATGGATGAAGCTTATTATGTTCAATCATCTTGTATCTTGCTTCCCATGGGCCATTCAGCTCTTTACTTTTTCTCCTTGATGTCATATGTTTCCATGCTTGATATCTAGACATCCTAATTGAAACTGTTTTCTTATCTTAACAATGTGAAAGGATTAGAGATACTGGATACTTGATATTTTGCAAGAGAAGGTAAATAACATGAATGGTGAATTCATGCTTTGTTTCGGTCTAAATTTCATTTTTGTTCCCATGAAACAGATTTTGGAACTGATGTTTGGATATTTTTTGGAATTTAATGGACTCACAGTGTCGTGTCTTGAGAATGAAAGTAGGAGTGAGTCGTGTCTTGAGAATGAAAGTAGGAGTGAGCCGTCAAGCCATTTATTCTAAATGGTCAAGTGAAATGTTTGTTTTCTTTGGAAGAGAACCTGCAATTTTCCCGTAGTGCAGCAAAATACTCAAAGGCATTGGCTATATGATCTTAGGATCCATTATACAATCCATTAGCCACTAGTTGTGATTTAATTCGTCAGCTGCAAATGCTCATATCTGTGACATACAAGCAAATTTAACGCCTTTTTATTCTGGGTGGTACCATGCAGTATGCTTTAATGATATTAATTAATAATAAAGTAATACACTGATCATCCTCTGATGAAGTTGAAGCTAGATGTTTAAGCAGACAGAAAGTATTCAGGTGTGGCTCAGAGGTGGCAAGCTAGTCTGATCACATTTTATAGTAATGGTTAGAGTTAAGATGCATCCAATACGTTGAAGTATTGTCCAAGTAGTACCTATTATCCTAAACTAATTTGTGGTTCATCTATTACCATAAAGTATTTTTTTCAATATCACCCAATATCTATCTTTTGTGCAATCTTGCCCTTAAAGTATTTTTCTCTATTGCAATGAACACTCTAAACTTATGATACTAAGTGTTGTTAAAAAAATACTCTAGGGTGTTGGAGACATTAAAAATTATTGAAAAAATACTTCAGGATACTGAGTGCTACTAAATTTTTTTTTAGGATACTAGATGAATTACAAATTAGTTTATGATGTTGAATCCTACTAAATAGATACTCTAAGATGATGTATGTAACTTAACCCTAATGATTAAATCAAGACTTGACTCAAACTATATTATATGATGACAAATTTTGGAGAAATGGGGTTTGATAAATGTATTGTAAATTCACCGTGCAGCTGTTTGTTGCTGCAGGTGGGATGTATGTGGAGGTTTTCGACAGAGGAGTTGTTCCGCTAGCATATAGCATCAAGAAGAAAAATAAGGCTGGAGAAACCAACACTTACTTGGATGGCATCTACCTCCTATTTACCTACTTCACCAAACCTGAGTCCATACAAGTTCTTGAGAACACACTAAAAACTGATGATGATGTTATCAGATCAATGACCTTTCAAGTTAGGAAAAGAAGATATTAGTTTATTATTTGAGCATTGAGATTGGTGAGAAAGAAAAATGGTTAGGACAGGGAAAATTGTATTTTCATTTCTATATCTTTTAATCACCTGATATTTTTCATTTGGATTTAAGTATTTGTGTATCATGATTATTAAGTTAATTAAAAGAGCAATGCAGTAGCCACCAAGTCCAGTAATTGTAATGAGGCATAAGAAATTGCTGAATGTAATAATTATTGTTTTATTATTTGGCTTATATGAATTCTGAAACATTTCCTTGATATAGGCATAAGATGTACATTTTATGATACTTGGAAAAGTTGTTTGCCTATAGTTTCTTATATTTTGACCATCAAATGGCACGTTAAAGATATGTGATTGTTTTGATTTTATCAAATAACTGAATAACAAATAATATGATAATTATACTTTCGTCCTTGTACATAATAGATAGAAGAGTACAGAGTAAAGTACCTCTAGTTTCATTAAAATCAAAGATGTTTCTTTTCTATTTTTAAAACTTAACTTTAATTCCGTTTCAAATTTTGTTAGAAATGTTATGCCAACTAGGAAGAGAGATTTAGAATACTCAATAATCTTATGCCAACTAGGAAGAGAGATTTAGGATACTCAATTCAAAGTGTGTCGAGAACTTCGTCCGAGTAAGACCTCCTTCATAATTTAGACACACAGTCACGTTAGGACTTGAGTTCTCTTAAGCATTAGAACCAAACTTTTAATTTGTATTATCCTAATGGATTGTAGTCCTATTCTTTCTGGTACGCAAAATCCTTTAAACAAGGTATACATACAAAGCATACTTAAATCTCTAAAACTAGAAGATATTACAAATTTAAACTTTCAGAAAAGAAGAGATTGAAAAAGAACTGGTGAAAAAAAAATACACTTATCTTTCATTATAAAAGATTGTATCAACTCCCACAATCTTCTTAGACTGTCCTTTATATAGATTCCTTGCCATCATTATAGATTCATAGTGGTGACACTTGTGACTCAATAATATCATGTACAAGACAGAGCGCATTGCTCAAGACTAAACACAATTTACAAGATTTGTACCTAAAATAGAGTACAACTTATAAGACTTATTCATAAGACAGAGACGGTACATTACACGAGACTAGGCAAGCTACAAAGCTGGTCACATAAGGGGACAGTACAAGTTTCAACGCTTTGACAAAAGTTGAAAATACTCTTCTAATTTTTAAAATAAAATTAGTTATTTTATTTTATAGACTAAGAAAGTCTCTGATTAAAAAAGGAAAAAAGAAAAGAAAAAGAAAGGAAAGAAAACGGTGGAGGAGGAGGTAGCAGTTGATGAAGATTATGATGAACGGGTTCTGTTGTCAAATTCCCGAATTTATAAAAGGATGCTCTAACAATCTCGTCGCCGTCCACCTCCGCGGCGGATCTCTCTGCAAACAGCACGATATGAAATCCCTAAACACATTTGATGGCTGAGACGTACTAATGGCTATCAAACTTGCCCAATCCATGCCTTTCCACCACAAAGGGAAATCTACCCGTGTAAAGTTCCTGTATAGTCAATTCAAGGCCCCATATATCGCCATCATACGCATCGTATTGGCCATTGTTGATGTCTGTATTGATTCTCTTGGGGCTCATATAAGCGACTGTCCTCAATGATGAATAACACAGATCCATGGTTTGCGCAAGAATCTTGCCTTGGTTGCGCGAGTTGATCAGAAGATTCGAGGGCTGGGTGTCTCGGTGAACGATGTGGCGGCGATGGAGCTAGATCCATCTGCGAGGCGCTGCTCGTCGGGGACGTGTCGCCCTTCCAAGGACCGCGGTCCATGAACTCAAGAAGCACTTGAATTTTAGCGTTGTGATCATATATATCGTGACACTTGACCACGTTCTGGTCATCCACGGCCTGAAGGATCTGGACTTCGCGATGGATCTGTCGGTGAATATCTTCGTGATGGCTGTATTTTCCACCAGTACTTGATATTTTAAATTAATTTTTTATGCATTTAACATGTTAAAATATTTTTCATTAATATTCAATATATTAATTTTTGAGTGATTATTAACAAAAATTAATTTAAGAATATTGAATGATTCTGCTCCCTTTTTATAAGAAATGGTTCTTTCGCTTCCAACTGCAGTGGGTGAGCAAGCCCAGTGATTTTAATCATCTCCCGCTATTGTATTCAAGACAGGTACCTGGGGAATATTTCAGGGTGCTTTATGTATAAAAAATTAATTAATTTAAGATATTATTACAAAAATACTTTAAATATTGAATGTATAAAAAAATAATTACTTTAAAAAATTAGTTTTTACTGAAAAATAATTTAAGGGATTAAATACACAAAAAATTAATTAATTGAATATACTGATTATTCTTTAATATTTTTTATAAATTTAAAAATTTAAAAAATTAATTATAATTAATATAAAAATTAGTTAATTAATTTAAATAAATTAAAAAGTATATAATATAAATTTATTTTTAAAAAATTAAATTTAGTAATAATTAATTAATTAATTTAATTTATTTAATCTTCTTAAATAAATTGAATAACTCTTACCCTATAAAAAAAATATTAAAGCTATTAGAAAAATAATTAGATATATTTTAAACTAAAATAAATAAGAAAAAACAAAAAAATAAAGCAAAGTAAAAAAAAAAAAAAACCCTCATTCATCATCCTCCAAATGTTGCCGTCCCAGCTCATAGATTCTGTACCAGACAGGAGTGATGTTGGAGGATCCAGTTACGGGCTCATGGTCCAGTAATACTTTATTTTTTTTAAAAAAATTAGCTTAATAGGTACAAAATCTAAAAACAAAATAATCTTTTAATTATAATTTTTTTTAAAAAAGATGTTTTTCATTTAAAAAGTATTATTTAAAATTTTTAAATCTAAACTGATAAAATTAAATTTAAATAATTCAGATATCATTTTAGGTGACATCACTCGATGAGCATAGAAACGGGTCCAAAGTTTAAGATCTCCCAGAGAGAGAGAGAGAGACAGTTACAATTTCCTCAGTACTTTAAAGAATGTTATTTTAATTTCACACATATGTTGGTTTAATGTGATACCCCTCGTTTCCTTTTCTCTACCCCTCGGTTTGTTTTTTAGGACTTTATTATCTATAACATTCTTCCAGACCACACATTGGCTTCGTTAAATACATTAAATAAACCATCACATCCTCTTATACTTCTCCTATTTTTAATATAAAAATTAATTATTTTTTTAAATAGATTAAAAAATTATATAAATCAATTAATTATGATTAAATATAATTTTTTAAAATAAATTCATATTATATACTTCTTAATCTACATAAATTAGTTAATTAATTCTTATATTAAGTATAATTAATTAATTAATTTAATTTCTTTAACATATTCAAAAATATCAATTAACTTATATATTAAAAAGTAGAAAACGTATATTTTAATAAGAACATAACCTAAGTTGTCCTTCTTCAATTCTAATCCAAATAAGGAGAATCATGTTTGATTTGTACAATATTGCGTCATATTTTTATTGGTAAGTTAACAAATTACTACTGTCAACTTCTCATTTTTTGCCTCCCAACATGATCTATAATATTCAATGTAATAATTAGAGTACAAAGCCACTTGCAATTTCTTCATGTAGATGCAGTTGGCCCTCCTCATACACCAGGTCGGGGAAGAAGATTTAAGTGTCTACTACTAGAAGTGGTGAGTAACCTCCTCATACTATAGATTTTTTAAATAAACTTTAGTGCTAGCTTTAAGAATCTCTCTATACACACTACTGTTAGGAATGGAACCTTGACTTTTAAGGAGAGCCAATAAGAAGTATCTTTTTTAATGAATAAGGGATGCAGAGTTCATAGCCAATAAGAAGGATAAAAAAAAATTAGGAAAATGACATTTAGGTCTCATGTAAACAATTAAATGATAAAAAAGTCTCAAGAAATAGTATAATTAATTTCAAGTCCCATGGGACCTCATATGATTTTTTTCCAATTGTGAAAAGATATAATTGCCCTTATGAAATAAAAAACAGTAAAGAGCAAATGAGAGTTGGCAAACTCTGGTGTGGAAAGAAAATGAGAAAGAATGACTAGGAAGACAGCGCATGATATCTTATATAGTGTGTTCATAGCTGAGTTTTCTGGTCATCGTGCGTGGCTAAAAGGGCTTCATGCCCTTCTATTTTGGCTTTCTGGATTTGAAAGTTTTATAGGTACATTGACTGATTCAGAGAGAAAGGGCCAGAGAGAGAGATGTTGGAGGATAGAAGGCTTATAGTGCTGTTCATCAATATCTATGTTCTAGTTTAATCCCCATTGCCATCAATGGCGACACAAATCCAAATGATGGTTAGTATTTTTGTTTGCTTTACTCACTAGTTCACTTTGTTCATGAGTTTCTGAGTTCCTTGTGCTTCGATGTACATTGTAGTAAAAATTTTGTCACTAGTGATTCTTCATTAACTCTTCCCTTTGCCTAGTTTTCTTCTTAGTTTTCATGAGTCTCTGTTTTTGAATCAGTGAGGATTGATTCTAGCTGATATGCTGAGTGTCATACATTAATTTCATCATTGCACCGATGATTTCGATTGTCATTATTCATTTAGATTTATGGCTTTCAATGCGTTTGGTTGCCTCTTGCTTTCCATACAAATGATTTCAATAAATGAAGGAAACTTTTTATGTTTAATTTGTATGCTATATTTGTTATATCATAATGTGAAGTCATGTTTTTTTTTGGATTATGCTCTAACATCCCTTTCATTGGAAAAACTTATCTCTTTAAAAGTTATGTTCAGTTTGTAAGAATTTGTGGTGTATTTACTTCAGTGTAGTAAGAAACTATGAACATTAGAAATGTTCCTTCAAAGTGTAAATGACAGATCATGATATGATATGCAAGGCAATGTGAGTTGTTATTATAGTACGCGATAGTTGTTAATATAAGTGCTAGAGTTGTTAATATTATATGTTTAGTGCAGATTGTCATTATTGATGGTGAGTTTATTTGGAAAGCATATATTCTATTATGTTCATATGGGGGAACAATTTGGAAATGATGGAGAATGTCATATATGTTGGTGGTCAAGTAACAACAATATCCATAAAGGAAGGCATAACATATAATGAGTTTAAAACATTAGTAGCATCACTTGTTGGGAAAGGAAGCGATAAAATTGTAAAGAAATTCACTGTTATATTTGATCGACACACATTTGTTGATATGTTTAATGCTGAAGGAGTTGATCATTTTATAATGTTCAATAGAGAAAGTGACCATGTGTAAATACATAGTATACTGATTTCTGTTTTATAAATATCTGTACACAGTGATAAAAGTAGTTTTTTGTAACCTTGATCAATATCTGTACACAGTGATGAAAGTAGTTTTTTGTAACCTTGATCAATATCCATTTGTCTAGTAGGTAGGATGGATCTTGATGAAGGTGACTATGTTTGTTGTACTCCTTTTACATTTGCTGTCATGAACTGATGTAATTGTAAAGTGCATATATATGAAGTTATTTACTGACTAGAATCATAATGGGAAGAAACATGATGAAGTTGTTATTTTATCAATATGAAGTTGTCATTTGTTATTAGTAGTGTTGTTATGTTCAATCCTGCAGTCATTTTTTTCTGTTTCAAACAAGGTGTTATGCTGGTAAGGCCACTGCACTTTCTATCTGCAGAATTCTTAGAAATAATTATAAAGTAGTTGTTATTCCTTTACTACGGGGTTGCTATTTTGTAGTGGTGGGTTTTGCAGTTGTTTGTTTTCCCTTCTGGGCTTGTTACTTTTACAGTTGTGGAGTTGTTATATTTTCATTAGAAGTTGTTAATCTTTTGGACTTGTTATGTTTCTAGTTCTTTACCTTTACAATTATGGGGTTGTCCTATTTTTATTGGTTAAGTTGTTTATTTTCCCTTCTAGTGTTGTTACTTTTTTAGTTGTGGGGTTGTTTTGTCTTCATTGATTAAGTTGTTATTCCTTCACTACGGGGTTATTATTTATAAATGCTAGAGTTATTATTTTTGCTGTCGTGGATACGTTATTTTTCAGTTGTCAAGTTCTTATTCCTTCACTATGATGTTTTTATTTCTTACTGATAGAGTTGCTACTTTTGCTGTCATTGGGTAGTTGTTATTTATAAGTGGTTGTTATACTTTCATTATGGGGTTGTTATTTCCTACTGCTAGAGTTGCTATTCCTTTAATATGGGGTTGTTATTTTTAAGTGTTGGAGTTATTACTTTTGCTGTTGTGGGTAAGTTATTTTTCAATAGTTAAGTTGTTATGTTTTCACCATGAAGTTGTTATTTTTAAGTGCTGGACTTATTATTTTTACTGTCATGAGTAAGTTATTTTATTAGAGAACTTGACAGTAAACACTTGAAGCTCAACTCAAGTCTTGTCCATGTACAAAATACATGACTAAGGTGTGAGAATAACTTCTTTGGCTCTGCATATTCATGGAACTAGTTTGATCTTAGGGACTGAGTTTGCAACAACAAGTCTCCCAATGACAACCTGAAAGCATAAACATCAGTTTTATCAAATACATTCCAGATGATTATGCCATTAATAATAACAACCTACACCAGATACAAATTATTAACAACTCCACCACTTATATTAACAACTATTGCATAACATAATGACAACTCAACCACTCATACTAACTCCTTATTTGAATTTGCCTGCAAAACTCGACAATTTCAAAAAAAGAAGCAAGGAAGCAATATAGCTGTAACATAATCATGCTAGAATCTAGTGTAAAATATACTAGGGCAAAAATATTTTTTGGATATGCAATGAATATAACATCTAAATTGAAAGGGAATCTTGCATCTTTTCAGTTTCAATTATGGCTTCCTTTTCTTTTTTTATGACATTCAATTGCTTCCTGATTATTAAACAAAGGGATAATCAGGAAATAGAAAATTTAAAAGATCATTCAACATAGTTATGGATAACTAGCAATCGTACCCTCTTACACAACTCTTCATTTACAATACTTTGTATTGAAATTCTAGGATAGCAAGCCACTTCAGTGCAATACAGTTTTGCTAGATGCTCCTTGCTCTAGACTTGGTGTTCTTTCTAAGGTATTATATTAAACATCTTGTTATTACCCATCATGCTTTCAGTTTTTTTCTTACTGATAAGATAAACACTTTTTTTAATCTTTGGCTTTTCAAGAGAGTGGACTTATTCTAGAACAGGAAGCTAGAGGACATGGAAGAATTAAAGAAATTATAGGATGAGCTGCTAGATTCAGCATCCAAGTAAGGCCAAAAGTTTTCTTAAATGTCGTCTATTTTTGTATCAATTCATGAGGGTGCATGGACTTGTAAATATATGATTTCTTTGTCTTAGATATGAATTATATTGAACTTCTTATAATGTGTTCAGAATTTTTTCAGATGCAATGGCAAAGAATCTTGATTTACGAGTTATGACTACATATTAGGTTTAGGAAATTGGTTTAAGTTGTTATTTGCTTATCATGAGAGCAAATTATGGTTTTGAAAATTTCCTTCTATGGATTACTGATTGAGAAGTATTATTAGTGGTAAAGAAATAACAACCCCACCACTACAAAATAACAACTCCGTAGTAAAGGAATAACAACTACTTTATAATTCTTCCTAGGAATTCTGCAGACAGAAAGTGCAGTGGCCTCACCAGCATAACACCTTGTTTGAAATAGAAAAAACTGACTGTGGGATTGAACATAACAACACTACTAATAACAAATAACAACTTCATGTTGACAAAATAACAACTTCAGCATGTTTCTTCCCATAATCATTCTAGTCATAAGATAACTTCATATATATGCACTTTACAATTATATCAGTTCATGACATCAAATGTAAAAAGAATACATCAAACATAGTCACATTTATCAAGATCCACCATACCTTCTAGACAAATGGATATTGATCAAGCTTACAAAAAATTACTTTCATCACACTAGTACAAAATATGATTTTTAAAGCCATATTTTTAAACCGTCTCTGAAAAATGACCGGTGGTATTTTTGTAAATAAGATGAAATAGTTATACCGGATTAACACGTCATCAGTGTAAAATATAATTACTACCCTGGATACTAATATTAATAGGTGTAGATTAGATGCGTTATATTCTGACTATTCAGTTTCTTATTTATGCTTTCCCGCTTATTTTCTTTAACTTCTTTAGACCTTACGTAGAAGGTTTTAGAACAAATGAAAGGTGACATTTTTGTAAATAAGATGAAATGTTTACACCGGATTTACATTTAACTGGTATAAAAGATATATAATAGGTGTTAAATATACTTTCTATTCTGACTCTTCAGTTTCCTATCTATCTTTGCCCGCTTCTTTTCTCTGTACCTTCTCAGGCCGTTCATTTCACTTCTTTGGTTCCCAACGTTTGTACTTATTATGATAAAAGGCCAATTGCATTCTTCGATATTCTTTTCTAAAATCGCTCTTATTCCTCAACCATATGTATACCATTCCTATGATAAGTACTTTTGTCTCATCACTTTATCTCTGTTTTATTTTATTTTCTTCTATCTGAATGCTCCAATGGCTTCTTCCTCATGCACACCTCCTTCTCTGCCGTACAAAAGAAACAGAGACAATTTTGAAGACTAACATCCTGACCCTCACCTTGTAGTTCTTTCTCCTTTTCCCCTGGTTGTCACTCTGATGGAGCTCCTTGAGAAACTGATCATGCGTTTCAATGCTCTGGAGGACTCAGTGGAAAAACTGTCTCAGAAAGTTACTAGACTGAAAGATAGTTTTAGAGCTTTCTGCTCAGAAGTTCGCCCCCATCAACAACATGATAGCTTCTATCATCCTATTTTTCCTACCAACTCTGATAAATCCCAGACCTCTAAGTCTGATGAGGAGTGAAAGGCTGCAACCTTTATTTGCCCTTCCTATTTTACTTTTTTGTACTTAATGACAAAAAGAGAGAATATATTATATATTCTGATAGATATTGTGTTTGAAAATTTCATACTTTTGATGTAAAGTTATTAGTAAAGCTGAATGAATAAAGTTTCTTGTTCTGATGACATGTTACATTGTTCTTTTATTTTCCAAAAAAAAATGCAACAGTTTGAAATCGAGCATATCAATGTCAGGTGTAGAATATAATGATCGACTTAGAACAAGTTATTTCTATACCGGTCTTCCACTTCATCCAGTGTAGATTTGTTCAATTTATATTATTTTACACTGGTGTAAAAGTTACCGGTGTAGAATATATTTTCCAGTTTAGAAAAAAGTTATCTCTACACTGGTGTTGTATTTTATCTAGTGTAGATTTGCTTATGAAATTCCCTTTAATTTAATCGAAAGCCCCTTCGCGCCTCCTATATGTCATTTTCACTTGTTCACGCGTTTAAGTCTTCTCGACCCTTCACAACCACTGAGTTTTGTTTTGAACTCTTTATCTCGAGAACTAAAGATTATACCCTACTGGCAGTGCCTTTTGCCGTTATTTATGCTGATTTATTGCTGTCATTTACTTATTTCATTTGATTCATTACTGCAAGATATGTTTTCTTGTTTTCTATTTTTCTAGTTTTTTAGTCTTCCATAAATATAGATCGTAGTTGGATAAATGCTAAACGAACAAGTATTGAGTATGCTGAAGGGGTAAAAGAGTTTTTGGATTTTGCTAAACAGAACGGTGATGATGACAATGGAAGGTTTTATTGTCCTTGTGTGAGTTGTTTAAATGAGAGGAAACAAAGTCTTGCAGATATGTACACTCATCTAATTTATGAGGGATTTTGTAAGAGTTACACAGTATGGGTATGGCATGGTAAAAATGTGGAAAGGTTGAGTGCATCTGAACAGTTGGAATATACATTTGATGATGACATGGATAGTGATGATCGGGTAGAGGACATGATTCGTGATATTGGAGAAGATGCTTTTATGCGGTCATATGCGTATGGTACTATGCCCAATGATGCAGAAAAATCTCTATACACAGGGTGCAAAAAATACAACCTGTTGAATGCGATGTTGAGATTGGTAAGTGTGAAAGCATAGTATGGGTGGAGTGATAGAGGTTTTCCATAATTGCTTGAGTTATTGCAAGACATATTTCCAGAAGAAAATACCTAAATGCTACTATGATGCTAAGAAAATAATATGTCCTTTAGGCATGTAGTATAAAAAGATTCATGCATGCCCAAATGATTGCATACTGTACAAGAAAGATTTTGAAGATGAGGAGAAATGTCCAATATCTAAGACACTAAAGTACATATAAAAAAAGTCTTCTGTAAAGGTGTTATGGTATCTTTCCAATTATACCAAGGTTTAAGCGGCTTTTTGCTAATGAAGATGATGCAAACAAAATGTTATAGCATGCGACTGAAATGATTTGTGATGGAAAGCTTTGTTATCCGACTGATTCTTTATAATAGAAGAATTTGATGACTTATTTCCTGAGTTCGGCAAGGAACCACAAAATCTAAGGCTTGGACTTAGTACAGATGGCATAAGCCCTTATGGTAGCCTTAGTAGTATATATAGTTCATGGCCCGTCCTCTTGGTGGTTTACAACCTATCTCCCTTGTTGTGTATGAGACGCAAGTATGAAATATTGTTTATGTTGTTCTCAAGACCGAAACAACCGGGAAATGACATAGATGTTTACCTAATACCCTTGATTGAAGATTTGAAGAAGCTATAGGAAGGCGTGGATGTTTTTGATGCTATTAAGAAGGAGGTACTGAATATGCGGGCCATGATCTTTCGTACAATTAATGACTTTCCTGCATACATAAATTTGTTAGGATATAATGTTAAGGGCCATAAAGCATGTCCTATTTGTGAGGAAGGGACTTGCTACTATCAACTTCGTCGTGGAAGAAAGACAGTCTATCTAGGTTATAGGAGATTTCTAAGATAAGGCCACCCATATTGTCGAATGAAGAAAAAATGTTTTGGTGGCCAAGAATTTAAAAATGCTCTGATACCATTGACAGGAGAACAAGTTTATGAAAAGGTGAAAGACATCAACATTAATTTTTGTAAGACTACTAAGATAAGTGAGAAAAATATATGGAAAAAAAGATATGTCTGCTTTGAGCTTCCGTATTGGTAACATCTTCAGGCAAGGCACTGTATTGATGTCATGCATATGGAGAAAAATGTGTGTGACAACATTGTTAGAACACTTCTCAACCTACATGGTAGTTCTAAAGACGCTTTGAAGGCAAGATTAGATTTGTAAGAAATGAGAATACGTGAGGATTTACATCTAAGGCCAGATAGTGAGGGGAGTTATTGTGTTAAAGAGATTAATATTTTGTCCAAGGATGAGAGAAGAAGTATTTGTGAATGTTTACAAGGAATCAAAGTTCCCTTTGGGTACTCATAATCTTAAGAAGATTGTGTCGATGAAAGATTTAAAATTAGTACGCCAAAAGTCTCATGATTATCATGTCTTGATGTAACAATTACTCCCAGTAGCTGTTCGGGGAATCGTTCAAGATGATTTGAGACACATTATAACCTGACTTTGCTTCTTCTTCAATACTATATGTGGCAAAATCTTTGAGACTGAAAAGTTGAATGAATTGGAGCACGAGGGTTATGTTATTTTATACCAACTTGAAAAACTGTTTCTTTTAGGCTTTTTTGACATCATGGTAAACCTCATCGTTCATCTAGTGAGAGAGATAAAACTATGTGGCCTTATATACTTACGATGGATGTACCTATTTAAAAGATACATGAAAATCCTTAAAGTGTACATGAAGAATCCAAATTGGCCCAAGGCATCAATTATTGAAAAATATGTTTCTGAAGAAGCTATGGATTTTTGTCAACACTACCTGTTTAAAGTATGACTTACTAGTCTCGCTAAACCCCGTGCCAAATAGGGGTCAACGTGGAATGTTAGTGAAGAATGTTGATCGTAATGAATTGCAGTACACTTACACATCTTGAATAATGTTGACAAAGTTTAAAACTATATAGCTGATCATAAAGAGCTTGTCCAGAAACAAAATAATAGAATGATAGAGTAAATGCTGATTAGACAACACAATAAATCTTTTACACATTGGTTCAAATAGAATGTTGAAAATGATGATTGTGTATCTGATTCAGTTAGATGGTTAGTGTCATATCCCAATTTTTAGGTCTAGAAGCCCAGTTTGTAGCCTAAAAAAGGTAGGCTACAGGCCCTATTGAGCAGAAGTCCCAGAGGTATATATATGATATTTAAGGACTAAAGTGAAAAGTCTAAAAGCTTTAATAGTGCCAAAAGGAAGTAGACATAAAGTTGGGGCCATTATGTGTAATAATGAAAAGTTAAGGAAATAAAGAGGGACTAAGGGCATTTTAGTAATTTGCTAAGGGATGGTTCTTGGGAACTGAACCACCAGAGTGCTTGGACTTGATTAGAGACCCAAGATGACATTCCTAGATGTCCAAAAATGTGGCTCAAGAGTGATATGGGTTCAAGTGGCATTAAAATATTATTTTAATAATTTTTCAATAAAGTAAAGTTACCTATGAGGTGGCATGAAAGGTGTCCTTATGGGACCCACAAGGTGCCACATGTCATGAGTCTAGAAAAAGAAGAAAAAGCTAAGGACACGTGGCACAATCTCAGCAGTTTATTTTAGAAAAAAACTCTGGAATTCTCTGGAAACACTGAGTCAGCTGGTGAGTGTCCTAAGGGCCCCACCATTGTGCCACCTAGCATGTGAGGTGTCCCATGGATGATGTCACTTTTGATGAGTTATCTAGGATGATGATGTCATCATAATGATGAAGGCAAGACTTCTTGAGGAAACTAAGCGATTTGAGCCATTCATCGCGATTCGATCTGAGCCATCCATTCCACCTACCTTCAACTATAAATAGACCCTTCCCCCTCACTTCATTCCCACGGCCAAGAGCAAGGAAAGGAAGAGAAAAAGAGAGAGAAAGAGAAAGAAAGAAGGAAAGAAAGAAAGAGAAAGAAAGGAAGGAACCTCTGAGCAAGGAATGGTTATATGCTAGGTAGTAAACTTACCTATTTGTATATTTATATTGCTTGGATTTTTATGTGATATTTACTTACCTTGATAATGTGAAGCATATATGATTAGGTAATGCTCTGTTTTTTTTTATGCTATGGCCATATGTTATAATTAAGGGACATGGAAGCATGTAAGTTATCATTATGAAAGCATGATCATTAAGTACACACATAGTAACATCAAGCTATAGTTTCTATTTGCTACTGAGATTTCCCCAAAAATCTCACCCCTTCCATATCAATCCAATTACAACAGGTCTTCTTAAGGTGGAGGAGATAAAGATGCATGAAGAGAAGTTAATAATTATTTAGCATGATTGATATGTGATTGATGTATGTAATATTGATGCTAGAAATTGTCACTGTGAACAGTAACTCATGATGGGGTAGTGACATTTGAGCTATAATAAGTAATAGTAAACAACTGAATAAATGTATGATATTTTTCCAGTAAATAGTACACATGCCAAACTTCAATTTGATATATAAAATATCTCATTTGGATGTCTACACATGGAGATATGATTTTTCAAAGTTGGGACCAAAAATGCTGGAATCAGGGGAAGACGCTGGATAAACAGTAAACTTTGAGCATTGACCTACGTTGACTTGGTCAAGGCATGGTCAACGAGTTATTTTTCTCTAAAAGAGTATTAAATTAGCTTTGTGTAGCAATTTGAACCACTTTATTTCAATTTTTCTGAAATGAGTTATGATTTTTTGAAATCAGGTCACTCTTCTAGAATTTGCATAGTGAACAGTACTCGGTAGAGTAAAATTTCAGATTGTGTAATTTGACTTCAATAACCTTAGAAGTGGTTCCAGATTCTATCATTTGGTCCCTAATACATAAGAAAATAAGAATGTTTCAGTTGGCATATGTTTCTGAATTTAATGTGATATGTTGGAATTCATTTGACATCAATGGGTATTCCTTTTATACTAAGTCCCTAGATGATAAAAGTAGCGTGTAGAATAGTAGTGTTATGTTAAGGGCTAAAGCTATGCCACTTTGCTAATTCAAAAGACAACAATCCTAAATTAGCAGCCATCCCTTATTATGGCATCGTTGAGGAGATTTTGGAGTTGGATTACACCAAATTTACAGTTCCCGTGTTTAAATGCAAATGGGCTAATGTAAACAATGGTATTAT
Source organism: Leucaena leucocephala (assembly GCA_037074615.1). NCBI lineage: Eukaryota > Viridiplantae > Streptophyta > Magnoliopsida > Fabales > Fabaceae > Leucaena > Leucaena leucocephala. The sequence continues at coordinate 8,000,211 of CM073570.1, read as the reverse complement.
GGTGGATCGGTTAGAATTTATACTGGTTGATTTGAATAGTATAAGTTTTGGGAATGAGCCTTTCATTATGGCAGACTAAGAAAAGTAAGTGTTCTATATCATTGATTTGGCAAATAAAAGATGGTTTGTTACTCTCTAAGGAAAAATGGTTATTGACGATAATGATTCAATTTGTGAGATGCCTTCATTTTCAGTAGGTTTACCAAAATTGAATGAAAAAGTGGATTATAATTGATTTGTATGTGATTACTTATATTGTTTTGATGTAATAATAGCACAAGTATGTTGTTCTGATTCCATATATTATTTTGTTGTAACTTACAAGTGATGGGTTAATAAATGATTATTTTGAAAAAATAACTCTAATATTTAAACCGGTTGTGCATGTTATCCATCGTAAAAAGTGATCTGAAAACTTTTTTACACCAGTTGTAAATGTTATTTGGTGTAGAAATTATTTTGAATTTCAAAATATTAGTCGTTTCATATTCAAAATATGATTTTTACACTGAATTTAAATGTTAACTAGTATAAAAAGCCTTAAATGAAAATACTTTATCGAAACCCATCCCTTGGCGCGTCTCTTCTTTTCTCATTTCTCAGATTGTATGTAGTCTTAGTTTTTACGTTGTCTATGATTACACTAGTCGTAATGCTCTGTGGTTTTTGTCTTGCTTCACTGTGGTTAGTCATTTTTCTCTATTCTCGCTCTCATTATGCTTTACTGTGTATGTGTTCTGGACAATTATTTTCTCGTGTACATGCTTCGCCTTTTATGTGTTCGTTTAATCTAGGTTTTATAGTTTTCTGTGATAAATGCTTGCACTTCTTTCTATCGATAAATGCTTGTAATTCTTTTGCTGTGGTCAGTCATTCTTCTCTATTTACCATGTTTGTTTTTGTTATTGCATATATAGAAATATAGGGGTAGTGGTAATCAGAATGAGGTTAGCGATGCTCCAGGTGACTCTAAGCAAAGGAGGGACAGAAGTGCGACGCGATTGAAAGATATTTTAAAAGATAGGATGGAAGGGAAATTACTACCGATTGAGTTTGACACACGTGGAACCCAATTGGTGAACACAGGACAAAGTACATGAGTTATGTCAGCCTCCTAGCATGCAACAAGACTAACATCGCCATTCAGACTTGGGATGCTATTGATAATCGTGTGAAGAATCAAATTTGGGACTCTATTTGGGTATAAGAACTGCCTATTGTATATTGTATGCAAACGAATACTGAAAAACACAACTATTTGTTGATAACTCTTCTTTCAATGGAAATTATTGCAGCGTACTTACGATGTTCCCAACAATGAAGTCTTGAAGAAGAAGACGTTGTCTTATTCCAGTTGGAGGGCATTCAAGATACAACTAGCTCGTCAGTATATGCATGGCTAGGATAAAGATGGTTAGCCTCATCCTTCTCCATGCACCAAGTATCAATTCATTGACAAAGCTACTTGGGAAGAATTTGTTAGGCTTTAAACTATTATAGAAGCTATGGTGAGTTGATATGTTGTGAAAAAATAATCTTATATTTCCCATGTTTCTTACTTTTATATGTATTAGGGTTAACTACTTCAAGTCTTTTCAGGAAAAAGAACAAAAGCCATTGAACACGCTCTCAAGAATGATTGCCCCCACACAATGTCTTGAGGGTGTTATGCGAAGGCTGAAGAGACTTGCTGGTGGCTAAGAAGAAGAGGCTGCTGAGTCGGATCCTAGTGTTACTCTTACTCCCCCATCTCCAATATGTCACAAAGATAAGTGGTTGTACGCTCACTAAAAAGGAGCGGATCATTTATAAGAGATCACGTTCGCATGATTGTGGCAAAAATTATAAGTAATACTTGTAATATTTTGTTTTAGTAGACTAATTATATTATTTCTTATGTTTGTTCTTTTTATGTTATAGGTTGATCTTAAATAACAAGAAACCCATGGCTCCTTCAAGTCAAATGGTAGGAGTGACATCTTGACTGTTGCCACGGGCAAGCAAAAGCATGGGGGTTATGTCAAGGGAGTTAGAGGAGGTGTCGGTATAAGAGATTTTTTTGGAGCATCTCCACGATATTTCCTATATGTCCCGATAGCAGAGCTAGAATCATTGTTATTGACTATGAAGAAAGAGGCTAAGGCAGAGGCTTGGGCACAGATAAAAGCTTCAATTCAGGCACAATTACAAGAGGGGTTGACAAAGATCAAGGAAGAAATGTTATCCATGTTTACATCAAGGCAGCAGGAGCCAAGTGCCACCCAAATGCTCTCACATGCATCCTGTCCTAGCACTAAAGGGAGCTGTTGCATTGGTGTCAGAGGATGATGAACCTTATGATATATATGTAGAGGATCCTATTAAAAGGGTACTAGCACATGATTCTATCCATATCTTAGGGGAAACTTCCCACCACATCCAAATTTAGGACGATTAGTTAAGGGTGGCAGTTGAAGACATGATATTTGAAGATGCTCTTGTCCCAATTATGACTGATAAGGTGAAGACTATGAGTCAAGAAAAGGGAACTTTTATATTATGGCCAAAACATCTTGTTTCAGATCACGTCGCTTCATCCCCAAGCGAACTTCCCACACCTCCCAATTTAAGTGCCATGCAATGGGTGATCCAATTGGCATATGACAAAACGTTTTATGTGGATGCGTTGCCTATGGATTTAGTTATGGGTGACACAGGGGCTATTGCCTTTATTGACCATGCAGATGTGAAATCTATTATCACTCTTAGAATAAACTAACCTCCGGGTGCATCCAAGTATTTTTAATGTACGTCTAATTTAAATGTAAATATATGTAATAATAAAATTCATGCAAACTGAGTGTTTGCATTAACTAACATCGTGTTTGCATTAACTGTAGGTATATGCAAGCTGAGTTGGTTTCCAAGGGCAAATAAGTTCAGTTCGGATTCCTATGCCCTAATGAGGGCGGATTGTCATGGTTCGATCCATCAAAATAAAGTTAATTGTACCCAATATAATATAGTATAAGGCCTAACCCTATCGTTCTTCTCAATGAGCCTTTTATTTGGAAACCTAGCAGATTGGATGTCAAAATCAATGAAAAACCTGAGCAGGGATAAAATGTTTTTTGGGATTTTAGTGATTGATGTAATAAAAGTAGGGTGCAGTAAAGTAAATATTTTTGGATTTTTTATTAAGATGAAAATGAGTTGGTTTGTTTGAGAAATATGTTATGAAAGACTTTTGATGATGAAAACGTATCTATCCTTGCTCTCTCGTTAAAATTAGAGTTTTGAAATCACTAAATCTAAAAGAAAACCTCAATCGATCGATTGAGTCCAGAACTCTAATTTTCCTTAAACCCCTTTGATCAAAACTGGTTTAAGAACTATTAGCGAACTGTTAGAAACGACTTAGCGTGTAAGTGGAATTAGGTGATGAAAACGCCCTCGAATGGTCATCGATTGAAAACCCTAGATTTTAAGCAATTTAATTAATTAACAACGATCGCTGATAATAATCCAACTCTCTTAAAATTAAAATTGAAATATTCTATTAAAAAGTAAACGTTCAAATCATCCAAATTCAATTACAAAGTCTAATATGAGAATGATCAATTGATATTCAAAACTTGCTCATAAAAGGAAAACCCTAGATCTAGCAGCAATCATAACATGAGAATATGCAAATTAGAATAATAGAAACTCCCTGTTTCATTTTATGAGATCAAGATATCATATCTATCACTAAGAGACTAAAGATTTAGCCTCTCATGACTCTTATTGTACTACAATCGCTGTCCAAATGTGATGCCATGAAGAAATAATGAGAAGACGATAGATTGATGGTGTAAAGATATGTAGAAGTATGTGGAGAGGTGTAGAACGATGGAAGATATGGAGAAGGTGATAAGAGAGTGCTCAAGTGCTGCTTCTTAGCCTAATCAGGTCATAAACTAGCCTCCCCTTGATGGCAACCCTCCTTTCCTTTTATTTCTGTATGACCTAATTCAAAATGTGCAGTTTCAACAATTTCGCATTTTAATCGTGACCAAATCCATGTTTTGGTCGTAACCTGTAAACACAGAGAGTTTTTCAGAAGAATCAAGGTCACGACCGGCGGACTCTTTAGTCATGACTAAAAGGTGCAAGAGCATGGTTTTACTTTCATTGACTTGTGATTTCTTTCTTGGTCCTTGCTCTCTTCCAAAATACCTGCAATCTAACATAAAAGCTCACTGTAAAAGTCCAAATCAGTAAATAACATAATATATACAGTTTGGAAAAGTTAATTTACCATTTTACCCTTTAATTTGCACATTGCCACGCACACTCATGTATTACTACAAAAGTACAATTTAAGACATAAAATGAATGGTAAAGTTGTTATAAAACTCTTAAAAATGTCACATAAACCATATACAAAATGTGTCTTATCAATTCCCCCACACTTGAACCTTTGTTCTCCTAGACAAAGAAATGAATCACACCTAAAACAACACTATTAAATTCAAGATAACAACATAATCCATAGTGTACCCTGAAAACAAATAATTCATCATCTTTTGGGAATGGCAAGGTGATAATGTGAGCAATGCCAAGTAATCAACTACTAAGTGAAATCAACCTCAACTGTATGAGCGCAATAGATCCTCTTAAAGGGTGTAAGTGTCTAGCTCTCTATTTCCTCTCATTTTTAGGGTTCTTTCACTCATATTCAAATTGAAAAACATCCTACCATATGCTTGTAATGACTCTAAATCTTAGCAACTATATAACACTTATGCAAAGAATCAAGACGTCTTTTAGGGTTGAAATGATGGAGATGAGCCACATGGAATGGAATATAAATAATAGAAAGTACTATATGCATTCAATAATAAATATGTAGCATGAATTCATGTCTCTAGGGATGTAGCTGTGGTAATTCTGCTAATAAGAGTTGATAATGATGCCCGCTTCACTTCTCTTTTCTTTTCTTTTTTGCTTTCTTTTTCTTGCATTCTTTTTTTAGTGCGATATGCTTCTTTTCTCTTCTTTTATTTGGCACCTCATTCATGGAAGCTGTAGCACAATAACACAACAATAATGAATTTTTGACATGAAAAAAAAATTATTTCAAAATGATATTTATACACATATGACTTTCTATAAGAATGATGGAAAGAAAAAGTGATGGGCTCAAAAGGGGGTGACTAAGGATGTAATATGTAGTGGACTTGTGTTTGAGATAAAAGGGTTTAGAAAGAATGCCTCTATCATGTTCAATTCATAAATGCGCAAGTAATTCTGAACTCAGACCCAAGACAAGTTCTAGAGGATATAAACTAATTGAATAATCACTCAATATATGATTTAAGGTCGAGAATCCTTCCAACAAAGGTTCTGATATAGATTGCTCATAAGCTAAAGTCTCAAATAATGTTCATTATTCACTAGGCATTAAAACACTCATCATAACTAAAAACCCTCTAAATGATGATTTAAAAGTTTCAAAGTAATCACTTAGAACCATGTGATAATCCGAATCTAACAGCAAAAGCTTAGGTGTTTCAAATTCAATTTCCAAGATTTTTTAAAAAATTCAAGTGAGGCAGTGGTTTCTAGGAGCTAAAAAGGTTTTGAAATAAGCGAACAATGAATCATTTGTGAAAGAATCTAAGTAGTCCAAAAGGAGTCCTTCTATACAATCATCCAAAAGCAAAGAAGGTAATTGGACATTTTTCAAACATAAGTCGCGACTGAAAATAGTGAAGGTCGCGACCACTTGTCACAGAGGTGCATGCTCAGGATTTTCAAAACATTTCCTATCGCGACCACAGAATGTACCTTTCACGACGTAAATACATAAAGAGGAACAGTCATGACTAGGTAGGTACTCATGTCACGACTCAAATCAACAGAGAGTTATTGTCGTGACCACTATGTACATAGGTCGCGATCGTAATTCACAAAGAGCATGTTAAGTTGAAAATTTCATTATAAGTCTTGACCAAAAAGCACATATGTCGCGACTAGTTTTCACAGAGACTACAGAGTGATAATTGTCAAAGTCCCAAAATGTTTTTTTATGCTAACATATTTCCAGTTATCAACACAGTTTAAAGTGGGGATCTAATTTTCAACAATTCATCACCCATATTAAGATCAAAAATAAAAAAATTGTGATGAAAGATTGGATTAATAGAAGATTTTTTTTTACAGAATAACATCCTCTCCCACACTTAAACTTGACAGTGTCCTCATTGTCAATAGAACTAAAGTAGATAAAATCACAATCACTTTGTAAAGTCAATCAAATCTAGCTTCAAAACAACAGGTAGCCTAATGACTTAATGCAAATTAATAGTTCAACACAGTCACATTCAAGTCATGTAAACCAATACTAGTAAGGTAGAGACGATAGGATGAGTACGCTAAGATCATGCATGTGAGTGTGTAAGTTCCACATAGAACAATAAATGAGTAAGCGACATATGGACAGTAAAGGGTTGTTGCTAAAAATAGAAAGACACCTAGAATAAAAAGAAAATGAAAACTATCCTACTGAAACATCCATTTCCTATCCTTAAACCATCATCAAACATATCATAGATGAAAAAAGTGTAATAAGTAAGAGATAGGAAAGGGACAACCTGGCCTCAAGGAGTAGGTGGAAAATTATAAAACTCTGAGAGATGGCTATTTGATTAGAAGGTTTTTCCTATTGCCCTCTCTCTCCACTTTAGTATTCCATAATCCGGCATCTTATATTGAGATTCGTCCAAGCTCGTCTTGAATTTTTCCTCTTTAAACTTGAACTTGCCCAACTGTGGTTGGCATATAGCAGCAACAGACTTAGGAAGTTTATCCTTTGCATCCTTCGTATATTCCCTATAGTTGCTCTTCTCTAGCTTGTGTAGATCCTCCAATTTATCATCTATTTCCCTAAGTGTCACACCAAACTGATGTTGGTCTACGACTGCAATATACTTGGGATAATTCTTTTCCATACCTGCATTATTATTAGAGATTCAATCTTTCAAAAACCTTTAGGTATGAGATGTAATTTTGGAATAACAATGAGGGTGAGAAGAGTTAGAATGTATTGGCCCTTTAACCAAAATAGTGGAGTGTGGAACTGAAGGAGTTTAGAGTTCTCTGGTTGCATCTAGCATTTCTGGTCGTGACCTTTTAGCTTATCGTTGCGACTCCAGTTAATAGGGTATGTCTCTAAAACTTTTTGTCATAACCTGGTCATATTTTAGTTGAGACTTGGGGTCACATATAGGTTGTCCCTCAGTAGATTAATGTTTAGTTGTGACATCTTTATCTTCGTGTCACAACTGAACGTCTTTGGAGTTTTGTGTCGTGACCTTAAAGCCATTTGGTCATGACTCAGCTTCAAAGTGAGTCTCAGATTGATGTTTAGTGAAACATCCTCCTTTTATTACATTTTAGGGACCATTCAGTAGCATTTATAATCACTTCTAGGGCCATTAAAGTCAAATCATACAATCTGAAATTTTACTCCTAGCAAACACTGTTCACTGTGTAAATTCCAGCGGAGTGACCTGACTTCAAAAAATCATAACTAATTCTAGATAAATTGAAATGAAGTGGTTCAAATTGATATGTAAAGCTAACGTAATCCTATTTCAGGGAAAAATAACTCATTGACCACACCTTGACCAGGTCCACATCAGTCAACGTCCAAAGTTTACTATTTATCTTGCGTTTTTTCCTTATTCCAGCACTTTGGTCCCATCTTTGCATAACCTCCGCACTATCCAATCCCTAGCTCCTCTCTATGATTATTTGGTCCTCTTTAAACATATCTGTGGGATTGGGATTACATGGAAGGGGATGAGATTTCTGGGAAAATCTCAGTAGCAAACGGTAACCATACAATGTATGCAACTATATGCTTGATGTTACTATGTGTGTACTTAATGATCATGCTTGCATCATGATAACATACATGCTTCAATGTTACTCAATTATAACATATGGACATAGTATAAAAAGGAATAGAGTACTACTTAATCATACATGCCTCACATCATCAAGGTAAGAAAATATCACATAAAACATCCAAGCAGTATAAGCATACAAGTATGTAAGTTTACTACCTGGCGTGTAGCCTTTCCTTCCAGCTCTTAGCCTTGTCTCTAAGGTTCCTTCTTTTCATAAGTCAGAGCCTATACATAGCATAATAATATCTTTATTATTATTCAGTATAGCTCTACTTACCTCATGCTCAACTAGGGGTAATATCCTTACTCTAACATTCCTCTAACTTTCTTTCTAGCTATAGCTAACTTTATTAATAGAGATATTTCTCTATTCTAACCACTAAGAGCAATCCTCTACTTTATTATAACAGGGACTAGATAACTTATTTACCTCATTCATAAGCTTTGCCCAGTCCCTTGGCTCCTTAGACTGCTTCTGGCTCCACCAGAACTCTTTCCTTTCTTTCCTTTCTTTCTTTCTTTCTTTCTTTCTTCCTCTCTTTCTCTCTTCTTTCTCTTCCTTTTCTTGCTAGATCCGTGGCGTGCCTTGAAATGGGAGAGGAGTGGCCTATTTATAGGTGAGAGGAGATGGAATGAATGGTCCAGATTGATTCGCGATGAATGGCTCATATTGCTTGCTTCCTCAAGAAGCTTTGCCTGCATCATCACGATGACATCACCCTCCTTGATGACTCACCACTAATGACATCATCCAGGACACCTCAGGGGTATATGTGGCGTAATGGTGGGGCCCTTGGGACACCTCACCAGCTGACTCAGCCTTTCCAAAGAGTTCCAGAGTCTTTTCCCTGAATGGACGGTCGAGATCGTGCCACGTGTCCTCTTGCTTTTTCTCCTTTTTCTATAATCATGCCATGTGTCCTTTGCTTTTCTTCTTTTATTGTAATCATGCCATGTGGCACCTTTTAGGCCCTATTTATGTCCTCTCATGATTCCAGATCACTTTACCCAGTTCTATCTTGGACCGGGTCACTTTACTTTATTGAAAAAGCACTAAAATAATATTTTAATGCCTCTTGGGCCCATATTACTCTTGGGCTACGTTTTTGGGACTTGGATTGTCATCTTGGCTTTCTAACCTAGCCCAAGTATTCTAGTGGCTTGATTCCCAAGAAATATCTTTAGTAAATTACCATAATGCCCTTACTACCTCTTTAGTACTTTTAGGGGCACTATTGTCTTTTCATACCTTACTAGAGTATCTCTTGACCCTGGTCAACTATCCAGATACCGTTTCTTGACTGTCTAACCTCAGTCAAATGATCATAATGCCCTTCGTTTGACTCTAACTTAATGACACAACATAGTGGCATACCTTCAGTGGCATTTTCGTAATTCTTCATTTTTCTCGGTCTTTATTAGCCCTGGCCCACATACTTATCTGAAAATATCATTGGGCTTATAAGGTACCATTCTGGACCCTCTGTATGATTCACTATCTTCATGGGTTCAATTCCCGATAAATTCCCCCGAAACCTATTTATAGGGTCTTTTAATCCACTGTAAATTCTGTAGTAAATTCTACAGAACTCATTTTTGGGCTCTGTCAGTTTCAGAAATTCTTATATTAATTATAGGAATTTACTGACACATTTTATCTAATTCTGAGGTCTAGAGAATACTGTATTAATTTTCCTTCTCTTTAAAAATTAATATAAATTTTTTAGGACCTCATATCAAAACTCTGTGTTGCATCAAACTGATCAGCATAATTTTCTCTATTTATTAAGACCTCTGCTCAATAGGGTCTAGTAGCATCTCTTTTTCAGGCTATATACTGGGCTTATAAGTCTAAAAATTGGGATATGACATTTAGTCATAACATGGAGATTATTTAGTCATGACCTTGGGTTACAGAAACCCAACCCTTCTTCAATTATTGTACTTCTAGCTTCTAGAATATCTTGGGATCCTATAAAATCCCTCAATAAACCTTTTACAAACGCATTATCTCTATCATTATCATGCAAACTCAATTCATTATGATGGAACTAAGCTTCATACTAAAGATGGTCTTGGAAGTTTGGAGGAAAGGTTAGCCTAGGATCAAAGTGTTGTCATTTACTAACTCATTGGACATGTCCAAAACATAAAAATCAGCTGAGAACACTAAGTCCTTGACTTGCACTAGAATATCCTCAAGAATTCCCTTAGGATACTTAATTGACTTATCAGCTAAATGGAGCACTATGCTTGTGTCTCTAAGATTGTGGATACATAAAGTTTGATATACCAACCAAGGCATTACATTAATGGCTGTCCCTAGATCTAGTAATGCTCCCTTAATAGGAATATTTCCTATAGTATGTGGGATTGTGTAGGATACTGGGTCTTGGCACTTAACCAGTAATTTAGCCTTAAAGAGTGATGACACATTAGTACTCACCTGGATTCTCTCAAGAGGCCTAAAATTCTTTTTATTAGCAAACAGTTCCTTCAAACATTTTGCATATTTAGGGTTTCTCTTGAGGAATTAAATCAACGAGATGTTTATTTCTAACTTATTAAATAGAGTATAAGCATCTTTTGCAAAATCAGGGTCAATCTTTTTCTTTCCATCAAAGTAAGAGTTAGGAAAAGGGAGATATTTTATACTTACCTCCTTACCTTTGTGCATAGAGGCTCCTTACTTGCTCGACTCTGGCTTCTCCTCAGGTTACTTTCCTTTATAGGCTGGGCTTGATACTATTGTTTCTTCTTCTTGCAGCTCTTATATCTCCACTTGGGCTTGTGAATTCTCCTCCTGGGTTGGCTTCTTCATTATAAACTGCTATTTTGTAGTACTTTCAGATTTTCCAATTTGCACATGTGGTAGAGATGAATTCTTAAATTCAGTATCTTCCATATCCTACTCTAGTGTATCAGTTTCCTTAAAATGCACCTTTTTGCCACTTCTGAGGGGTATATCATTCAGACCCCTTGGATTAATGACGGTGTTCGAAGGTATGCTGCTACTGCTCTTTCCTTAAATATCACTCACTGTATTGGAGACTTGAGTTAAGTGACTTGTGATATCTGCATTCTTAGAACTTAACTCTTCAAGTTTTCTGTGCACATCTGCATTATTCTTCTGCATACTTTGGACAATTGAAGCTATGGAGGTGAACTGATCATTATTCTCCTTGAGTTGGTTGTTTATATTGGTCATTCTATGATCCATATTATTCATCTGCTCAGCCATACTCTTCAATAATAGAGAAGTCTCATCTGGCCTTAATGTTAATAAGGTATTAGGGCAAGTTGGAACTATAGAGCTTGCATTATTTTGGTAGTTGCTTGAGGAAGCACCGCCTCCTTGAAATTGATTTGGCCTATTACCCCCACCTAAAGTTTGGGTGGTCTCTCCAACCAGAGTTGTATGTGTTAGAGTATGTGTCTCTCTTTTGATATTGATTGTCTCTCCCTTAATATATTGCTGCCACTTCTTCATACTGTCTATCATATGTACTGGTAGCATGCATCATTGAACCGTATGATTCACATCCTGTAACCAAGGCTTGTGAGGTATCCACTACATGAACTTGTTTTGTGGAATGCAACTCTGTTTCAATCAAATTCATCCTCTTCTCTATTCTATTTCCAGGGCTGTTATTTCAGCTAAGATCACATTTGAATTACCCGAAGATGTGGGCATTCTCCTGGGTGCCTTGGAATAACTCCCAACTTGCTTGTGGAGTCTTATCTCTCAAGGATCCATTTGCTACAGCATTCAAGAAAACTTGATTATGAGGAAGTAGACCATAAAAAAAACTGTCTACTAAATTAGCTTTGGTCATGTTATGGTGAGGGCATTGAGCCAACATGTTAAGAAACCTCATTCAATACTCATGTAAAGATTCTCCATCCTATTGCAGAATATTAGTGATCTCCTTCTTCATTCGAGTGGTCTTTGAAGCTGGGAAAAACTATTCAAGATACGTTGACTTCAGCTGATCCCATATAAGAGTAGAGAAATGAGTTGGCAAATTATATAGTCACTCCTTAGTCTTCCCTTCCAAGGTAAAATGGAAACAACTCCTTAAGACATCATCCAGTGTAGTTATTGGAGGCTTCATTGAAGAACAGATCATATGCATAGTTTGTAAGTGCCTGTGTGGACATTATCCTGCAAAATTATGAAATTTTGGTAAGGCTACAATCAAAGTTCCTTTAATCTCAAAATTAGCTTCTTCAGTATAGAAACTATAAGGATCATAATTTACATGCGAATGATTAATTTCCCTTACACTTCTATTATCTTCTGCATTCATTGGTATTTCATTTTCTTCATGCCCATATTGCCCATTATAATTAATATCAGCCATATTCAGTTCAGTTTCAGACTCTAGAATACTAGAGGAGGAACTAGATTTTGCTTCTTCTTTTCTAAATTCCCTAAATTCTCTCTTTAGTTTTCCTAAGTCTTCTTTGAATTTCAAGTTCAAAAGGCACTAATGGTTCAGTTTTTTATGCATGCAATACAGAAACAATAGAGACTAATCAATGCAATCAGTCAGAGTCAGTCTCAAAAGTTGCACAATAGAAAATTTTCAGTTAGTCACGACTAAAGTGTGTTTTAGTCGTGACTCAATATTACAAAGAGCAGTAGTAGCGACTGTTTTTGCAAAGTAGTCAAATTTCACAGGGAAGCAATCAGGTCATAACACAAATAGTGTTTGGTCACGACTTAAAGTCACAGAGAGTAATTGTCGTGACGCGTGTGATTTTAGGTCGCGACTCACAGTCACAGAGATTGATTTCTTTTGCAAAAACTCAGAAAAGTGCAAAATGCAATGCAATTTAAAAGCTACTAAAAACTAAAATGCAAACAAAAACAAGAAAAATGACTCAGGTAGCTAATGAAATTGAAACTGAAATATTCTATTAAAAAGTAAACATTTAAATCATCCGAATTCAATTATAAAGTCTAATCTGAGAATGATCAATCGATATTCAAAAATTGCTCATAAAATGAAAATCCTAGATCTAGCAGCAATCATAACATGAGAAGATGTAAATTAGAATAGTAAAAACTCCTCGTTTCAGTCAATGAGCTCAAGATATCAGATCCATCACTAAGAAACTAAAGATTTAGCCTCTCATGACTCCTGCTGTACTGCAATCGCTATCTAGATGTGATGCCATCAAGAAATGATGAGAAGATGCTAGATTGATGGTATAGAGATGTGGAGAAGTCTGTAGAGAGGTGTAAAACGATGGAAGATATGGAGAAGGTGATAAGAGAGCGCTCGAGTATTGCTTCTTAGCCTAATTAGGTCAAAAACTAGCCTTTCCCTTGACGGCATCCCTCCTCTCCTTTTATTTCTACATGACCTAATTCAAAATACACAGTTTTAGCGATTTCACTTTTTAGTGGCAACCAGATCCATGTTTTGGTAGTGACTTATAAACATAGAGAGACTTCTAGAAGAATCAAGGTCTCGACTGGCAGACTCTTTGGTCACGACTAAAAGGCGCAGGAGCATGGCTTCACTTTTATTGACTTGTGATTTCTTTCGTTGTCCTTGCTCTTTTCTAAAATACCTGCAATCCAACATAAAAGCTCACTGTAAAAGTCTAAATCAGTAAATAACAGAATATATGCAGTTTGGAAGAGTTAATTTACCATTTTACCCTTTAATTAGCATATTGCCACGCACAATCATATATTACCACAAAAGTACAATTTAAGGCATAAAATGAATGGTAAAGTTGTTAGAAAACTCTTAAAAATGTCACAAAAACTATATACAAGATGTGTCTTATCATGCCCATTTCAGATTTATTCAAAAGGGACCTCCCAATCTTTAAGACTTGAGTACATTGCAAGTAAGCTTGGTGAAACTGATATTGATTATTTCTTCGCACCATATATGTAGGAGTAAGAATAATAATATTTTATTTTATTTCATACTAGGTTTGTATTTGCTTAATGCTAATAATCATTATTTTTTAATTATTTTCTACACCAATCATTGGCAATTGATCATACTATGTAAGCATACTTATAAAAATTTATTCTTATGCTCCCTCTACTACAAGCAATCAGTTGATGCCAAGAAGATTATAAACATGTGATTTTTCTTCCTTACAGAACAATGGTGTTTGTAATAAATTAAATATGGTCTTTGTAATAAAACGGTTACTAAGTTCATAACTTGGGTCATAGGGCTATGAGGACATTTGCAATTGTAAGGGGTCTTAAGAAAGCCAACTCTGTGAGGGACCCTAATGGATCACAACGAAGGTAATAAAAGTGTTAAGTTTTATGCTCTACATAGTTTTTCCTAATGACATATAATTTTATTCATGTTTATATTACAGAGTCGAAGGAAACCCAAAGAAAGCAACTCAGTGATGCCCAAGCCTCTACCTTAGCCTCTTCCCTCACGTAGATAACAATGATTCCAGCTATGCCCTCAGGACATATGGGGAATGTCATGAAGATGCTACAAAAAAATATCTTATATTGATACCTCCTCCAACTCCCTTGACACGACCCCCATGCTCTTGCTTGCCCATGGCAACAGTCAAGATGTCATTCCTACTATTTGACTTGAAGGAACATGGGTTTCTTGTTGTTTAAGATCAACCTATAATATAAAAATAGTAAACATAAGAAATAATATAATTAGTCTATTAAAATAAAATATTACAAGTAGTACTTACAATTTTTGCCGTAATCATGCGAGCGTGATCGCTTGTAAATGATCCACTTAGTACAATAAGATAATGTCTTCTTCTTCAATAAGACAACGCTCAGAGTTATCAACAAATAGTTGTATTTTTCGGTGTTCGTTTGCATACAATATACAATAGGTAGTTTTTATACCTGTATAGAGTCCCAAATTTGATTTTTTACGTGATTATTAACAGCATCCCAAGTCTGAATGGCGATGTTAGTCTTGTTGTGTGTTAGGAGGCTGACATAACTCATATACTTTGTCCTGTGTTCACCAATTGGGTTCCAATGTGTGTCAAACTTAATCGGTAGTAATTTCCCTTCCTTCCTATCTTTTGAAATGTTTGTCAATTGGGTCACACTTCTACCCCTCCTTTACTTAGAGTCGCTTATAGCATCGCTAGCCTCATTCTAATTACTACTACCCCCATATTTCTATATACGCAATAACAAAAATAAACATGGTAAATAGAGAATAACGACTGACCATAGCGAAAGAATTGTAAGCATTTATCGATGGAAAGAAGTGCAATAATTTATTGCAGAAAACTACAAAACCTAAATTAAATGAACACGTAAAAGGTGAAGCACGTACACGAGAAAATAAGTGTCCAGAACACATACATGGCAAAGCACAACGAGAGCGAGAATAGAGAAGAACGGCTAACCATAGCAAAACAAGACAAAAATTAGAGAGCACGACGACTGGTGTAATGATAGATGACGTAAAAACTAAGACTACATACAACCTGAGAAATATGAAAGGAAGAGACACGCTAAGGGGAGGGCTTCGATAAAATATTTTCATTTAAGACTTTTTACACCGATTAATATTTAAATCCGGTGTAAAAATCATATTTTGAATATGAAACGACTAATATTTTGAAATTCAAAATAATTTCTACCCTAAATAGCATGTACAACCGGTGTTTCACTTTTTACGCCGGATAACATGTACTACCGGTTTAAATATTAGAGTTATTTTTTCAAAATAACCCTTTATTAACCCATCACTTGTAAGTTACAATCAAAAAATATATGTAATCAGAACAATATACTTGTGCTATTATTACATCAAAATAATATATGAAATCACATACAAATCAATCAGAATCCACTTTTTCTTCATTCAATTTTGTAAACCTACTGAAAATGAAGGGCTCTCACAAATTGAATCATCCTCGTCAATAACCCTTTTTTCCTTGGAGAGCGACATACCATCTTTTATTTGCCAGATCAGTGACATAGAACACTTACTTTGCTTGGTCTTCCATAATGAAAGGCTCATTCCTAAAACTTGTACTATTCAAATCAAACAGTATAAATCCTAACCGATCCACCACAACACTGTTATTTACATTAACCCATTTGCATTTGAACACGGGAACTATAAATTTGGTGTAGTCTAACTCCAAAATCTCCTCAACGACGCCATAATAAGGGATGGCTATTAATTTAGGATTGTTGTCTTTTGAACTAAAGAAGTGCATAGCTTCAGCCACTAACATAATACCACTATTCCGCAAGCTACTTTTATCATCTAGGGACTTAGTATAAAAGGAATACCCGTTAATGCCAAATAAATTCCAACATATCACATTAAATTCAGGACCATCGGCCAACCATTTAACTGAATCAGATACACAATAATCATTTTTGACCTTCTGTTTGAACCAATGTGCAAAAGATTTGTTATGTTCTCTAATCAGCATATGCTCTGTCATTCTATTATTTTGTTTCCTTACAAGCACTTTATGATCATCTATATAGTTTTGAACTTTGTAAATGTTATTCAAGATGTATAAGTGTATTTACTGCAATTCATTACGATTAACACTCTTCACCTACATTCTCGTTGACCCCCTGTTTGGCACGGAGTTTAGCGAGACCAGTAAGTTGTACTTTAGACAGGTACTGTTGACAAAAGTCCATAGCTTCTTCAAAAACATATTTTTCAATAATAGATGCCCCGGGCCGATTTGGATTCTTCATGTACCCTTTAAGGATTTTCTTGTATCTTTTAAATGGGTACATCCATCGAAAGTATACAGGGCCACACAATTTTATCTCTCGCACTAAATTAATGATGAGGTGTACCATGATGTCAAAAAAGCATGGAAGAAATAGTTTTTCAAGTTGGCATAAAATAACATAACCCTCGTGCTCCAATTCATCCAACTTTTCAGTCTCAAAGACTTTGCCACATATAGCATTGAAGAAGAAGTAAAGTCGGGTTACAATATGTCTCAAATCATCTTGAAGGATTCCTCGAACAGCTACTGGGAGTAATTATTACATCAAGACATGACAATCATGATACTTTTGGCCTACTAATTTCAAATCTTTCATCGACACAATCTTTTTAAGATTAGATGAGTACCAAGAGGGAACTTTGATTCCTTATAAACATTCACAAATACTTCTTCTCTCATTCTTGGATAAAATATTAATCTCTTCAATACAATAACTCCCCTCACCATCTGACCTTGGATATAAATCCTCATGTATTCTCATTTCTTACAAAACTAATCTTGCCTTCAAAGCGTATTTGGAACTACCATGTAGGTTAAGAAGTGTTCCAACGATGTTGTCACACACATTTTTCTCCACATGCATGACATCATTACAGTGCCTTGCCTGAAGATGTTGCCAATACAGAAGCTTAAAGTAGACATATCTTTTTTTCCATATATTTTTCTCACTTCTCTTGGTAATCTTACCGAAAGTAATGTTAATGCCTTTCACCTTTTCATAAACTTGTTCTCCTATCAATGGCTTCGGAGAATTTTCAAATTCTTGGCTGCCAAAATTTTTTTCTTCATTCAACAGTATGAGTAGCCTTGCCTTAAAAATCTCCTATAACCTAGGTAGAATGTCTTTCTCAAAATTGAACAAGTTGTATTTTCTGCACCCTAGGTATTTTCAGGTTGTATCACTATCCATGTCATAATCAAAGGTCTATTCCAACTGTTCAGATGCACTCGACCTTTTCACATTTTCACCATGCTATACTCATACTGTGTAACTCTTGCAGAACCCCTCACAAATTAGATGAGTGTACATATCTACAGGACTTTGTTTCCTGTCATTCAAACAACTCACACAAGGACAATAAAATCTTCCATTATCATTATCAGAGTTCTGTTTAACAAAATCCAAAAACTCCTTCACCCCTCAACATACTCGATACTTGTTTGTTTAGCATTTATCCAACTATGATCCAAATTTGTGAAAGACTAAAAAACTAGGAAAATAGAAAATAAGAAAACCTAGCTTGCAACAATGAATCAAATGAAATAAGTAAATAACAGCAATGAATCCAGCATAAATAACGGCAAAAGGTACTACTAGTAGTGCATAAATCTTCAGTTCTTTAGACAAGGAGTTTAAAACAAAACTCACCGGCTGTGAAGCATCGAGAAGACTTAAACGCGCGAACAAGTGAAAATGTCATATGGGAGGCACGAGGGGGCTTTCGATTAAATTAAAGGGTATTTCATAATCAAATCTACACCGGATAAAATGCAACATCGGTGTAGAGATAAATTTTTTATAAACTGAACAATATATTCTACACTGGTCACTTTTACACCAGTGTAAAATAATATAAATTGAACAATTCTACACCAAATAAAGTGGAAGACCAGTGTAGAAATAACTTGTTCTAAATTGGTCATTATATTCTACACCTGATATTGATATGTCTGATTTCAATCTATTATATTTTTTTGGAAAATAAAAGAACAATGTAACATGTCATTCGAACAAGAAACTTCATTCATTTAGAGAACAAGAAACTTCATTCATTCAGCTTTACTAATAACTTTACATCAAAAGTATGAAAATTTCAAACACAATATCTATCAGAATATATAATATATTCTCTCTTTTTGTCATTAAGTACAAAAAAGTAAAATAGGAGGGACAGATAAAGGTTATAGACTTTCACTCCTCATCAAACTCAAAGGTCTAGGATTCATTAGAGTTGGTAGGATTAACAGGATGATTGAAGCTATCATGCTGTTGATGGTAGCAAACTTCTGAGCAGAAAGCTCTGAAACTGTCTTTCAGTCTAATAACTTTCTGAGACAGTTCTTCCACTGAGTCCTCCAGAGCATTGAAGCGTATGATCAGTTCCTCAGGGTGCTCCATCAGGGTGACAACCAAGGGAGGAGGAGAAGGAACTACAGGGTGAGGGTCGTGATGTTTATCTTCAAAATCATCTCTATTTCTTTTATGTGGTAGAGAAGGAGGTGTGCTTGAGAAAGAAGCCATTGGAGCGTTCAGATAGAAGAAAAGAAAATAAAATAGAGATAAAGTGATGAGACAAAAGTGATGCTCATAGGAATGAATACATATGGTTGAGGAATAAGAACAATTTTAGAAAAGAATATCGAAGAATGCAATTGGCCTTCTGTCATATCCTATTTTTTTCCTATCTGTATAATACTGATAGAGAAAAGAGATTTAGAAAGGATTGTGACGATGATAAGAAGGAATGAGAAAGGTTAAACAAGTCTTGAAGAAAGAGAGGGACTAAAATAAAAAGTTTAAAGGTTCCATGGTGGAAAATGAAAGTAGAAATAAACTTTGGGCTATTAAGTGTAATTATAAAAAGTTGAGGACCTAAAGTGTAATTTTTAAAAGTTTAAGGGTAAAATAGTCATTATTGAAAGTTGAGCCAAAAATGCCCAGAATCATATTAGTCCCAAATTTTCTCAGTAAATAGAGAAAATTATTCTGATCAGTTTGACGCAATATAGAATTTTGATTTGAGATCCCGAAAAATTTATATTAATTTTTGAAGAAAGGAAAATTAATACAGTATCCTCTAGACCTTATAATCAGATAAAATTTAGCAGTAAATTATTATTATTAATATGAAAATTTATGAAACTCACAGAGCTCAAAAAGGAGTTTTATAGAATTTATTATGGAATTTATAATAGATTAAAATACCCGATAAATACGTTTCGGGGGAATTTAGCGAGATTAAGCCCATGAAAGCAATGGACCATGTAGAGAACCCAAAATGGTGCCTTATAGGCCTAATAATATTTTTAGATAAGTGTATGAGTCAAATTAAGAAAATGCCACTAAGTATGCCAATGTGTTGTGTCATTGGATTAGAGATAGACGAAGGGTATTTTAGTCATTTGACTAAGGTTAGACAGTCAAGGAGAGTTTCCAGAATAGTTGATTAAGGTTAGGGAATACTCTGATGATGTGTAAAAAGACGATAATGCCCTTGATGTATTAAAGTAAATAAAGAAGAACCAATAGGCATTTTGGTAATCTGCCAAGGGATCTGTAATTAAGTTTAGATCCAGTACAAGAATGTCAATGATAAGAAGAATCCAAATATTAGATTTAAGGTCATAAATCATATGATGGAATCTCAAAAAGAAATTAGATTTAGAAAACAGTCTGGTTTTTAGGAAATCGGACTAAGTCAGTACCGGATTGGACTGAAACTTTTCCAGATGCTTCCTCCCTTTTTAATTTCATCACATAGGCTATGAGGTTTCCTTTGATGATGTCATCTCATTGCCTTCTAGGGCAAGTTAATCCAAGTTCAAATATGAGCCATTAGATCAAATAGTGCACAAAGTGATCTTGGCCATTCATTTTCCATGGAATTTTTCTATAAATAACCCCCATTTTTCTGCACAAAACCGTAGCCCTTGGAACCCTTGGGGAGGTTCTGCTCAAATGAAGAGTCAAGCCAAGAAAAAGAAGATTCAAGGTATCAAAGTTCAAGCTAGCTAGAGATTAAGGTAAGTGATCTATCCTAGTTTGTTTCCCTTTGATTTGGGGGCTTGAACTTAGAATTTTTATGGAAGAAAGTTGAGTTTTCTCTAAGGTATATATGATGTCCAAAACCTTAGGTTGAAGTAGAAAGAAGAAATTAAAGTTAGAGATATGTGATTGAAGCTTAAACAAACTAGTTAGGTGATTGGTTGTTGAATCAAGTTGATATTCTTGACATTGTCATGGTTGAATCATTTTGGTTTTCACTGTTCATGATAGAAGGAGATAGAATTTCAATGATCTAATGTTTCTATTGAATTCATATGATGATTTTGTGTAGGATTAGATAGGTTTTGAACCTTGAAAGCATTGGAATTCTAAGTTATAGTTTTTGAAGTTCTTCTCTATTATTGTTCACTCGTATGAGCAGTGATTGGAATTTCATAATTTTGATGTTTTCAATGGTTTTAAAATGAAAAGTTGTGTGGGATAAAGTAGAGAAACTAGTATGGAAAGCATTGAAATCAATATGAGAATTTTTTAAAAAAATTATGCATGTTTATAAAATATGTCTAGAACAGTACATAGGAGCTAGAATTCCATAATTCTAAGCTCAAAAATGAATTCAAAAGGTGAAATTGTGTAGGTTAAAGTCAAGACATCAATTGGTTCAAAGGTCAAGTCAATTAGTAAAGATCAAATGAAGTTATGTTAGTTAAAGTAAGTTCAATGTCCAAGAAAGTTATATTGTAATGGATGGATAATTATGTGATGTTAAGATTTGATGGTGGACTCCAAGGAGGCAGCCACACATCAAAGAGAAGTGAGAAGAAAGAGGCAAGATAGAGTGAAAGAAAGTTAAATATATAAGGTAGTAAACTTATCCTAAACTTGCATGTATTGAATATATGCTTGGTTGTGCTATGGTTATGTTGAATTGTGTTGCATATGTATTTATATTTGAAGCTCTATTTTTATGATTAATTTGATCAATTGTATTTCATATGTTACATGGAAGCATGCACATTACACAATGTTAACACTTTCATAAGCAAGCACAAGTATTTACATTAATGCATGCATTATTTAGTACCGTTTGCTACTGAGATTTTTCTAGAAATCTCACCTCTTCATGTAATCCCAATCCCAACAGGTTTATGAATGATGAAAGAGGATGATGAAGCGTGAAGAGAAGCTAGGGATTGAATAGTATATATGTTATGTGAAAAACTGTTATATGTAATGTTGTTATATGACCAATATAAGTAGTGATGGTCATGATATAATGAAAAATAGTAAATGATGAGTTAATTGTATGAAAGTTTACAAATATTTGGTTAACACGTCAAGCTTCATTTTGACACCAAGAACACCTTATTTCGATGTATGTATAAAGAGAATGAATTTTCCAAAGTAAGTGACCAGAATCTGTTTTCAGAATTTTTGACCAAATGAACAGTGATCTTTGACGAATAAACTGTATTAATTGACTAAGCATTTGGTTTGAAAATTATTTTTTCCTTCAATTTCAAGATGTTATCTTCATGTAAATTTTTGAACCACTTCATTTCAATTTTTCTAGAATTAATTATGATTTTTCAAAGTTTGTTGCCAAATATGGAATACCAAATGAACAGTAACTCGAGAAAAGTAAAATTTCAGATTTAGCTAATGGCCTTCTAAGGTCTTATAAGTGGTTCTAAATAATACTAAATGGTCCCTAATATATACAAAAGTAAGGATGTTTCACCTTCTATCATAATGAGTACAAACGTTGGGAATTGAAGAAGTGAAATGAACGACTTGAGAAGGTATAGAGAAAAGAAGTGGGAAAGTATAGACAGGAAATTGAAGAGTCATAATAGAAAATATATTTAACACCGGTTATATATCTTTTATACTGGTTAAATGTAAATCCGATATAAATATTTTATCTTATTTATAAAAATGCCACATTTCATTTGTTCTAAAAAGTTCTAAGCAAGGTCTGAAGAAGTTAAAGAAAAGAAGTGGAAAAGTATAGTCAAAAACTGAATAGTCAGAATATGATGCATCTAATCTACACCTATTGATATTAGTATCTGGCATAGTAATTATATTTTACACCGGTGACTTGTTAATCTGGTGTAACTATTTCATCTTATTTACAAAAATAACACTGGTCATTTTTTTTAAACCATCTCTGTAATGACCGATTTAAAAATGAGGCTTTAAAAAGCATATTTTATACTAGTGCTATAAGCCTTCTATCCTCTAACGTCTCTCTGTCTCTGGCCCTTTCTCTCTGAATCAGTCACTATACCTATAAAACTTTCAAACCCAGAAAGCCAAAATAGAAGGGCATGTAGCCCTTTTAGCCACGCACGAGGACCAGAAAACCCAGCTGCAAACACGCTATATGAGCTATCATACGCTATCTTCCTAATCATTCTTTTTCCTCTTCTTTCCACACCAGAGTTCGCCAAGTCTCATTTGCTCTTTACTGTTTTTTATTTCATAAGGGCAATTATATCTTTTTACAATTGGAAAAAATTTATATGAGTTCTCATAGGATTTGAAATTAATTATATTATTTCTTGAGACTTTTTTGTCATTTAATTACTTATATGGGACTCAGATGTTATTTTTCTAAGAAAATATGCAAGGCAACCTGCTAATGGGACTTTAAATTAAGTAGGGCCCAGGTAACACAGCTGATTAGCATGCAATATCGTGGAGACTACAGAGACAAAGGAAAGAATGGTGCTGGATTAAGAACATACAAGGTTGCATATGAAGGATGCATAGGAATTCATGAATTTTTACAAGAGAATTCATTAAATTTGGGGCCTAAGCCAAATTGTTTAAGTCAGTGATTAATTTAAGCGTTGTTTTGTACATGGGATTTGGAAGGGAGGGAAGATGAGAAAAAAATTTATGAACTGATTTAAAAAAATTGAAGAAATAGGTTATAAAATTTTAATACAAATAAAGTATAAAATAAAAAATAAAAAAGATTAATTACAAACTTTTAATCTAATATCGCTAAACTTTTTAGTCAAACTCAAAAAAATTTCTTTCTTTCCGTTCTAAATCCATCATACTAAATAGTCGCTTAAACTATCAGAAGGCTAAGTTCAAGTTCTTTGACTCATACTTATCTCAACTTTATAACATACCTCCTAATAAATGACATATTTATCCAAATTAAAGTTTCAAATATATTATCGTACAAAACACACAGAGGCCATGCAACCCACGACAGAGAATACCTAATTCAAAAAAGAAAAAGACGCGCTAGGAAAGCATTTCCAATTTTAGTAGAGGAAGATTGGGTTTGCAGCCGAAGATTCGCCTGAACACTAACTAAAAAAGTTGGTCCACATTTTTAGAAATTGTTGAATTAACTGCTCGTCCAGAATATTGATTAAAGATTCAGGGAAGGAAAGACGTGGAAGACTGCAATGAGCCAACGCATATCCACTAAAAAAGATATAAATTTAGCAAGACAAGACTTATTTCGCAGTCGAAGATCTGCCTAAAAGAAGTTATAAGAATTAAGGAAAGATTTAGTTTTAGAAATTTCTGAATCAACTCCATAATATTGATTAAAGATACCGAGAAAGGAAAGACGTGGAAGACTACAATGAGCTAAAGCATACCAACTAAAAAAATCTATCACTACTAGAAAAAATATTTACTACAATGCTACCTCACTGCGGTTAAAAGAAAAAATACCATAAAAAAAGTGGTGGCATATTCATAAATAAATATCATTTTAAGAATTTTTCATGACGGTTTTATCCAAAACTGCCGTGAAAGTATATTTTATCAGTGGTTCTTAGTAGAACTGCTGTTAAAAGATGTTTAACCGAGTTTAAAAACTGAGTTGGGCCTTACTTATAACCGCCATTAAAAGTGTCGCGATATTTCAAAAACTGGTACGAGTACATTTTGAGTTTCACTTTTTTATAGCCTCGTGTGTTCTGTTGTTGTCCTGAACTACGATAGACTTTCACGAATGTCATTTATCGGTGTTTTTCTCCTATTTCTGGTACCTATCTCTGTCGATAAAGTCATTCTCTATCGTCTCTATAGTTAATGCCATAAGTCACTGTTTAACTTGTTATTTGCTCATTTTTTTCACTTTTTTGGTTGTTTGTTAGTTATAAGCTGTAATACATCATATGAGTTATCATCCTTATATTAAAGATATTATTTTTATAGTTTTAGTTTGTTACATTGATTTCTATTTGTTTGTGAGTGTGTTTTTTGATTTGTTTTAATCTGTGTATTTTTATTAATTGTTCTATTGTTTAATTTGTTTGTTATACATTATAATAGAAATTATGGGTTATCTTACCTTATTAAATATTTTATTGTTGTAGTTTTTGGATTATTCATGGTTCATATTTTGCTATGGGTGTGTTTGTGCGAATTTTGAAAATATATATTGTCATTGGAATTTTTTGTTGTTAATTGGCTTATTAAAAACATTAGTTCTTATTTATTTTCTATTTGATATATTTGGTTATCATTTGATATTGTTTATATTTAAGTAAATAATAGATTGTAGTAGGATAAAAATTAAGAGAACTATTAAAGAATATGAAGATGTGGTAGAATGGTTTCTTAAATTTGTTGAGAGGAATGCTTTGAAGAAAAGTAATAGGTTGTTCTTCTATCCCTGTGTCAACTGTTTTAACTGTAATAGACTGTCGATTCTCCATATAAGAGAATATTTTATATGTAATAGAATAAAGTTAAGATATACAAATTAGATTTGGCACGATGAGATTAGGAAGACTCTTTTATATGGAATTGATACATTAACTATGGTCTTTAATATAACCGTTGTTAATGTATTAACCTGTAATAGCGGCTTTACTAAAAAATCGTTGTTAAATGTGACATTCAACAACAATTTTATCATGGTAGACTTACAATATCTGTAGAATTCACGTCGCTTGAAAAACTGCCGTGAAATGTTATATTTAATCGTTGTTATAAGCTTTTTTCCAGTAGTGTAAATTTAGCATAACAAGATTTATCTACATAAGACAGACATACAAACAAGACTTTAACAAAAGTTGAAAATACTAAAGATGCTTGCTTTAACACTACTAAGCAATATACAGTGATTGCCTCATTAAAGTGGGTATTATGGGCAATACTCTTCTAAGGTGCATCAAGGCCTTTTGGAATACAAGAACTCTCTTAGAATTTGAAGAAACTTACAGAATGAAATAATACCTCCAAAAAATTGTGTTTAAGACCCATTTTTTCACATGATCAGTCATTTTTCATCAAATAATTCATAAAAGCTGTTCCAAATAATAGAGATGCAATTGTCTACTTCTTCTATACATTCGGTACTTATATTATCAGCAAGTTATGTTATGGTTAACATCTCGGATTCTATCTCCAACAATGATGCTATAAGTAGCACATAATAAAGCTGAACTCAATCAAGGAGGTACCTCGTCAACAGGTTCTTGATGTCTTCTCCAAGTTGCTGCACAATTTTGGAAACCAGAGTTCAAAGATGATAGCGGTTATTAATGGCCTTGTAGCAATGGTATGAAAATTATTTTATAAATGGGAGATTAGAGGTTTGATCCTTTTTTAAATTTATGCCAGTATTGTTTGTCCTTCTAATTTAAAATTAAAAAAGATGCTAGTTGTTGTTGTGTTTGGAACTAGATATAAAGTAATTTCTCTGATGCCCCTCCTCCACTTAAAATTACTTTAGTATAATGGGTATTATTGAAAAAATTATTGGATGCTATTTTAATAATAATAAAGTAAGTGTTCAACACCCATCATTTTACAACAAAATGGGGTAGCAAAGAGTATCCTAAACTTAGTGTTAGAAAATGGGTCAATCCACCTATGGTGGATAAGACCCAAATCCATATGTGTAAGATAATGGAGGGAGCAATTTAAATTTTTGAAAGAAGAAAAATGAGGGATAGGGAAGTTATGAGTATCCCACTAATCCTACTATCCAAAATATGTATGTGAAATAGAAGCACAAGAGGTGTGCATTCGCTTCATTTTTCTCTCCTCTCCTCTCCTATTCTCTCAGTCTTATAACATCTCAATTTTTATAGTTATATTTAAGTAAAATTAAAAATATTATTTGTCAATAATTTAAAAACATTATCTAATTAAATTATTATAGTTTAGTGTTTTTATTATTTTTAATAAAATATGATATATAGATTATATTATTTTATCTTATTTAGAATTTTATGATTTGATTGTTATTATTAGTTAGGATATAGATTCAGATTTAGATATGCAATTTTATTTTGAAAATATAGTTTAAATGATAAATTACAATACCTAATAAATTTTTTGATAAAGATTAAATATACATATAATAATATATGTATTTATACTATAATGATAATATAGTTTAAATTTTAAATTACTATATCTGATAAGATTTTAATAAAGATAAGATATAAATTTAAATTTTGAATTATCATTATGTCTTTATAAATAGAACTAAGATCCTAAGTTATTCCTCAAATTTGATTATTGAATCGGTTCTTCTCTTTTGAGTTCTCTCTCTCAGTCCCTTTCCTATTTCCAAATAAGGTAAACAATTTCTACTTATTGTGTGTGCTAATATGATATTTGTGAGTGATTTAATATATATATATATATATATATAAATCTATTGATATTGATATAATTGTATTAAGAAAACTTGTTTATTTATTTTTATTAAAAATAGTCTTGTGGGATTTAAAGTTTAATTTATAAAGTTTGAGTTGAAATTATAAACTTGTTATATATTGAGATTAGAATTTTAAAAAAAGTTATTATCTTGAGAAAAACCTTTTTTATGATATTTATCAAACTATTGAGATTTTTTATTAATATGATTATTTTGAGAATTATGTATTGGGGATGGGTGATGATGGAGTTATATTTCTATCACGTGGTATAGCCTCTATCATAGCTCAATGGATGTCTTTTGTCCTACCAATTTGCCGAAGGACGTGCCCTACTTATTTATCAAGGGGTTGCGACACCCCCACATGTTTACCAAAGGAGAATGGATCCATGATCTAGTTAGGTGCTCTATGAATTTTGGCCTATCCATATCACTTGATATGTTAGTTGTTCGAGGGATAGTTACCACTAGTCTATGGGTTCGGTCGGTAGAAATAAGGTGGTTCAATTGATTTGACGGGAGAAACTTGGACAGGTTATCTACTTGATTTTATTATGATAATATATTATTTTTTTATATATTGTATTTTGTGATTGGTCCCATTTGACACCTCATGAGCACATGTTAGTATGTATAATGAGTAGGATTGATAGTTACTGAAACATTTGTCTCACCCTATTAATATTAACATTTTTCATGTTATTTTCTCATCTTACAACCCTAGGAAAAATTTCAAATGCTTGAATAGAGCTATATTAATTGTATAGCATTCTCCTTTGAAGGTATGTGTAGAATATTTATATATTACCACAATAGTCGGTTTTATTTTCCATACTTATATATCATATTATTTTATTTATATTTTAAGAAAATATTTTTATAACCATGGTAGAGTTCTTTTAAATTTTAGTTAACTATTTTCTACCATGATTAACTCTCTTGAAATAAATTAAATTCATTTATAATATTATTTTAAAATTATATTGAGTAAAAATAGGTCTAAATAATTATTAATAGTTATATTTTACAAGAATTTTACAAGTCTCTAGAACTCTCTCCCTTTCCTTTTGGTGTTATTTGCTGTGAAACATAATCAGAGTATAATATAAGTGCTCCTGTTTGGTGTGGATACTCTGAGAGTCAAAGTAAGATTCTAAGTTCACTCGAAATTCTACATTGGTATCAGAGCTAGGTTATTCTAGACTATTTTTTGTTGGTGATTCTCTGTTCATTTTTGTTTTTTATTGTATACACTATTCATGTCTTGATTTTAGTTTCAAGTGTTTATTTTATGTTAAGATACATGGAGCATGCATCTGAATCATAAATGAAAGAGAGCACTATTGAAAACAATAGAAAGATTCTTTATTCAAAATTAGGCTACTAAAAATGTATTTTTAGGCTTTAAAATTAGTCTTATTATGTAGAGCATGAAAAAACAAAGAAAATGACACTAAGCATGTCAAAAAGGACATCAAACAAAGAAGATGCGGAGAAAAATGAGTCGGATCCACCCTCCAGTTGGGTCTGGTATAACCCGACTGGAGGTTAAGGATGATCAAAATAGTGCATTTTGATCATCCCTAAAAATGTTGTCATTTTGTGTCTTACACATTAAAAAAAGATGTGCTGATGAGAGTTAAAATAAAAAAAAATAACTTTAGTAGGTTGTTATTGAACTGGGCTCAACCCAGCACAGTCTGAGAAAAAACTGTTTGGGCCAAGGGTATTGTGCCGTGTTGGATCAGTGGATCCAACCCAGGCATAAAAATAAAAAAATACTCAGCTCTGAATTAGGTCAGATTAAGGGATTCAACTCTTATCTAGTTAATAATTAAAAATTTGCAGTAGTAATTCCACGTGGTGTGTAGGACCACGTGGGATCCACAAATGCCATGTGGCTGACCCAGTAAGTAGTTCTCTACGCGTGACAACACTCAAGATGATGCATGTCACCGTCAGCTGTCTCCATAGTGGCGTGTGGTGTGCATCGCTTGTGCCAAGAGTAGGATTTGGATTTTTGCACAAGTTTTTTCACTCCCTCTCCTTCTAGGGGCACGTGAAGGCGCATTTGGACTTCAAATAAGGCATAGTTTATCTCAAAAAATTCCTAAATTTAACAGTTTCAATTGTACATATAATTTGTATCTTTTAGAGCATAAGATGATCATGTGTTTTCTCTATTTAAGGCTCTTAGTGTTATTCTTTAGTAATTTTTGTGTTTAAAAAATCCTAAAATATTTGTAAACACTCATATTAGTTCTCTTGTAAATATATGTGAGTTTAATGAGTTCTAATTGCACTAAAAAAAGATTTATTCTTTTAATTATTGATTTCATTGGAGAACCTATACCTAAGTATGAACCTATAAGCGAGGATTCAGAAAATGGATGAGATATTGGTTCTCAAACCTCATTGTAATGATCCAAACATGTAGAGACATATGGGACTCTGAGTGAAGCATGGAATAGGAATTTGCTCTCTTCGGTAAGAACTCTTAAGTGACAACCTAGATGGACAAGATCCTGAAGAGGGTATAGAGGAAATGAATAAACAAAAAGATGCATCAAATATTGATGAAACCTAGTCCATCCACTAATTGAAACCCTAAAATACTTAAAGGAATAATCTAAATTTCTCTGTGAAGAAACTGAAGATTAATTGCATAAAAAAATATTTGTAAATTTCCTTTCAAGAAAACGATAAGGGACACATGATTCTTGAATTCATGCCAAACAATGGTTGTGAGAACTTATCTAAATTGGGTTTACAGAGCATAAGGATGATCCCAGTTAAAGATATTTTTGCTAAAAATGAACTTCGAGAATGAAGAGAAATTTGCTTCTCAAGAAAAACTCAATTTAGCTATCCCAGCACTCAAATAAAAAAGCATTATAACAATATGTAATGAGAGTAATAAAGAAGTATACGTCAAATACTCTTTGTGAGTGGGAGCACTTAGAAAATAAGTCTTCTACGGGTATTGTATACTCCTTTTGAGTGGGAGCTCTTAGAGAATGAGTCATCTAAGAGTATATTAAGCACTATTTGAGTAAAAGCTCTTAAAATAATAATTTTTTAAGAGCATCATGTGCTTTATTTGAGTATGAGCTCTTGAAGGATGAGTCTACTAAGATTCATTTATGAGTTTTTTTATTGATGTGATTGTATGAAGTTCTTGATAGATAGTAATGACATTACTATAATCTATGTGATAGGAGGTACAAACGTATTCTCGTAATCGTATACCCAATAATATTGTATCCTTCTAGTCATGAATAATACAAGCACATGACATTGTATACTTAAATTTGCTATATCATTGATACTTGTTCTTGGTTCAAATAATAAAACCCTATAAATATGAGATAATCTTACGAGTAAGCCAAGTAAGACTACCAAGAACATAAATGACAAACTTAGAGGGGACAAATAGTATATTTGACATTGAGATGTCTCATAACGATAAAGTAACAAGATGTTGTGAAGCCATTGACTGTATGGTGATGGTGAAACCCAAGACAGAAAAATCTATTTCGGCATAAGAGAGGTCCTGAGACCTACATGGCATAAGAAATAGTGTAGTCCATACCACCTATACCACCTTATTGGGTGCAAGGGGTGATGACTCAATGTACAAATTTGTACAAAATCCAACAACACACATGCCATATTAATCATATTAAAAGCAAGGTTGGGATATCTTTACCACCAAGATGAAGAGATTGTCAATTAAATTTGACACATTTAAGTCCAGGTTTAACACTCCTATGAGATAGCATCAATGTAAGCTTACCAGTAAGACAAGAGAAATAAAAGAGCCTAACTATGAATTACCTGATAGGCATATGTGAACTGTTGTTAGATTGTTCCTTTCTAGATGGGAATAAATGGAACTTAACTCATAGCATACTTTTACTCATATGGGGAAGTACTTCAAACTTGAGTCTAAGAGGTTTATAGATCCTCTGGCTAAATTTTTTCCTCCCCAAGGAAGCAAGTCCTTCACACTCTAAGCCTAAATTGAAGTAGGGTTAAAGGTTCTAGAAATAGAACGAATGATGGTTGTTAGCTCATATAGTGCAAGACATTCTTCAAGTAGAATATAAAAAACAGTGGGAAGAAGAAAATTGACCTAAGTAAGGTCAAGGGCTCTCTCTACCACATGGTTAGCCATTTTTTGAAGGATTGCCCTGACAAAAATGAGCACAACACGATGAAGCTCCACAGAAGATGAGAAAATGATCAAGGATTCTTTTGTGGAGCACCATTGATTGTTGAATAGAAGCAAGTGACTTTATTTTGGCAACGATGAGTGAATTAAGGTGAAAAGGCAATAGCGCCTACAAGTTCACTTTGCAAAGTAAGATGACCTTAATTTTGCACGTTGAGTTTAATGCACATGACTTTGAAAAAGTCAAACCTTCATCCCATATAATCTAACTTAAGGGTTTTGCATAATCTTTCATAACACTGTGTTCCTTTTTTGAGAAACTTCTCTATTTAAATCACATTTGGTAACTCCATATGTGCTATATTACTCTATTCCTTTAATCAATCATTGTGAATGAGATGTTGGCTTAAGTAAGTCAACATACAAACATTTCTATTTATAATGGTACCAAAACTAGCATAATGAGAAATGCTAAGTTTAACCTTTAAAATAAAAATGTTTGCCTATTCTAGAATTGTCTAGTAGGTAAGAGGAATGATAAAGCCTTACAATAAAGCATCAATGGTTAGACAACCATTGTGATTAGTCTATTCAATTTTTTGTGGGTCAATGAGTTTAAGGACAAAATGCAGAGTTTATTTACAAGAGGTCAAGAACATTTGATTTTTTTGTAAGTCTAAAGCACGAGTACTTTGACAGTACTTGGATAAGGTTGAAAATCAAATGAGTAGAAAAATAAAGGTTTTACAAAATAACCAAGGACATGAATATCTATCTGGCACATTCAAAGGGTTATGCGCATAAAGGGGTAATTGAACAGTTGGTTATCCCTAATACTCTGCAACAAATAAAGTTGATGAGAAACTTAGTACAACACTAGCATAGTTGTATTTATCATTACTCAAACTAAACAACCAAGTATGAGTGAGAGAATAGTTGGATCTTATCAAATCCACCCTTGATGAATTAGGATCCATTTCTAGTGTTGTCAATGTTGGAAATCGTGCCCTAGGGGCCAATCATTGTCTTATGAACATTATTGATTTATGAATTTATTAATTGAGTTATCATATTATTTGCATGTTTACTATGATGACCATCCTTGGATAATTCATGATATTATCCTAAATGTCCCTGGTCGATCATCTATGTGGGAGCACAGATGAAATAAGACCAGTATGACTTTGAAGATGTATAGAGATATAAATCAAAGTCATAAGCACATGTAAGAGTACAGGGTGTTGGACCGACCCGCTATGAGAGAACTGCATGGGTAACGTCATAAGCTTCTCTCATATACAAACCATGTCAATATGCCCTTTGACCTGAGATCATCATGGATTCCTACATGACAAAACGCTCAGCTTTGACCTAGTCAAAAGTCACTTTTGACCGAGTGATCATAAAGACTATGTTCGGGCTTAGTGGTTTTTCATGCGGAGGAATGTGAATGGTCAAGATGGAATTTGTCCCTCACATTCGTGGAGAGATATTACTGGGCCCCTCGATGAGTGAGTCTGAGAAATGTATGGCCATACTGTAATGGAAAGGTAGTTCCATCTCTATAGTCAGACTACTCAGGGATCGAGAAAGTAACGGTCGGGAATAGGAGGATGACATTATCCATGCCTCATCCATGACCAAAATATCGCGTGACAGAAGGGACATGATATGGTTGTATAAAAGGTTACATCGTTTATCGATCCTCATATGATTTGGGTAGTTGTTATGTCTTGCTAGAGACCGCTTGCGACTTGTGGGCTAGTATAGCAAATGGCCCACTGCCAACTTCATATGGGCCTACAGGGTCGCACACAAAATAGCCCAACACGAGCTATGATGTCCAGATTCATTGAATCTAAGACATGTCCAGATTCAATGAAAGATCCAGGTGAATGTATATATATTTATTTATATTTATATTCGTATATATATAAATTCGTATATATATATATTATATATATGAGATATATGAGATTTAATTTATAAGGATAAATTAAATCCCTATCACGTTTGAATTCGAAATTCAAATTGATAGGATATCTCATACAAGAGATATTTATAAGATTTAATTTATAAGGATAAATTAAATCTCTATCACGTTTGAAATTCGAAATTCAAATTGATAGGATATCTCATATAAGAGATATTTATAAGATTTAATTTATAAGGATAAATTAAATCTCTATCACGTTTGAAATTCGAAATTCAAATTGATAGGATATCTCATATAAGAGATATTTATAAGATTTAATTTATAAGGATAAATTAAATCTCTATCACGTTTGAAATTCGAAATTCAAATTGATAGGATATCTCATATAAGAGATATTTATAAGATTTAATTTATAAGGATAAATTAAATCTCTATCACGTTTGAAATTCGAAATTTAAATTGATAGGATATCTCAAATTTGATTTATGGGAATAAATCAAATATAACTCAGTCTCATCTTTATTTAAAGTTAAATAAATAAGTAATTAAATCTGTGGGACGGATTTAATATTATTTTATTTAATTAGTTTCTTATAAAATTATACAATATATGATATTGTATCAATTCGGAATTAATATAAGATTAACTCCAAAATCCAATTAGGTCAAGGGTAAAAACGCATAGCATCCTCTATATCTGATTGGAGGAGCTACGTTTGAAAATAACACAGAACACAAAAGGCCGAACGGAATCTGCAAAAGGTTTGCAGACAAGAAACTGCCGAAATAGAGACGGAGACTTGTGAAAGCCTTGGAGGGACAGGAGACGCTAGCACGTCGTTCGTGGTTGGAACGCTGTTCGTGTGGATACCAGTAGAGGAAGCCGACCTGAGGCGTCGACTTCTTGTGATCGGAAAGAGACCACCGTCCGCGGAGAGAATCTGTGAAGGTCGCTGAGGAACACTCCGTCGATTTCTTGCGATCAGAAAGAGATCACCACCCACGTAGAGAAGCTGTGAAATTCGCTGAGCAACACTAAGGGTAATGATTCTTTCCACTTGACTTAAACACATACGGCAGATCCTGGCAAGGAATGGAAAATTTTTAAAGTTTATTTCCGCTGCGTGTCTTCCAATTCCTTACAGTCAAGTGTGGTTTGCAGTTAACCACAAGTACTTTGAATTAGTCACTTCTGCACCCTATGAATTATGGATTGGACTTGATTTTCTGAAAGTCCATTATGGATTGGATTTAGCTTTTGCATGCCCATGTTTTCCATAAACCATTATTATAGATTATGAGGGTTAACTGTGCACGTCCATATTATGTTTTCTTTAATGAAAAACAAAGAGACACTACATTTAATGAAATTGTTTTTGACTCCACCATATTCAATGAAATATTTTTTTCTGGCAAGAAGAACTGACTGTATTGTATCTCTTTGTGAGACACATACACAAGGTAGCACAAAACAAATAGACGATTATCGATTGTCTTAATGCATTAATGAAAGTGGGATCTTACAAATGTCATTAAAAGAGACCTAATGCCATGATTCTATACAAGACACCTTGTCAAGTCCCATTGGGAAAGAATGGATGAAAGCAATAGAGGAGAAAATAAATTTCATGATGAGTAATAAAGTTTTGGGAATTAGTTGATCTAACTCCAGGCTATAAAGGCTATTGAGAATTTGTGTGTTCTCATACTTGAGAGAGTGGAAGATCAATTTCATAAATACAAGATTCAATTAATTACAAAGGGGTATACATTATAGGAATAACTAGGTTTTGAGGATACATTCTCATATGTTCTGAATTTCAATTTTATTATACTAATTCTGGCAATAGTGAACTATGTGGATTCAGAGATACATCAAATTGATATAACATCCACATTTGAGTGGTGACATGGATAAAAAAAACTATATGCAGTGGCTAATAGATCTCACCACACCAAGTGGTGTTTGAGGTCTTATAGAGTTATAAACCTCATAATTTTACATTGGTTTATCAGTGGACTGAAGCAATTATCTATGAAGTTGTCTTTGAGATTTCATGCAGGTGATAATCTCATGATTTTCATATGATTAATGACTATACCAAGTGGTTTAAGATAACCTTGTGATAATATCCCTTAAGATGGATTATACTATTAGCCAGCAATAGTTCTAATTCAATTGTTACTATTTAAAGATGGTCTAAATCAAATTTTATGAAATGAATGGCATAGGTGAAGCATGATACATTCTTGTAGTTAAGATCCAAGAATATCACTCAAGAAGACACGTTTCTCTGTCACAAGAGTATTATATGGAGGAATTCTAGAGTGATTCAGTATGAAATGCTGAAATCCCATGAATACCATAGTGACTTCATATGTGAATTTAAGGCTTAGTAGATTTCCCATGACTGAATCAAACGAGAAGCAAACAAAAAGCTCCATATGTAAATGTTGTTGGTAGTACGATATACGTGAAAGTGTGTACAAGATCATATATCTATTTTATTATAGGACTTATATGTACTAGTCCAATCAGCGTAAGGTCATAAGACACTTTAGGGCACATTAATAGTAAAATTGTGCTTATGGCATGTACTACAGCAATACGAGTGGGATGTGGTTGATAGTGTTCATAAAACATATTGGATTTGAAAATGAGGATTTGAATCCAATTATAGTGTCTTAGGAAAGCACTATAGCTTATGCTTATACAAAGACCCTAAGTTTCATGGTGAGACCAGACATAGAGATGTCAATTATAACTTTTGTAAAAATTGTTATAGCATATAAATGTGGTACAACACGTTCCTATGCAAAGTACTCTGACTAAGCCTATATTCAAGAAAGTATATGAGAAATACGTTAAGTTCCTTGGCTTGCATAGGAAATAAAGTAGTACACACTTGATCATGGCTTCACATGTGTGTGAAAGTATACAATGTCTAGTATATCTTATAGGTTGAAAAAGTTTGCTCTTTCACACGATCAACCATCTTTGATACTAAATGAGCATTCAAAGATGAGACATATATTCACTACTAAAGTAGCAAAAGTGCTAATATGGTATAGAAGAAACACAGTAAATATTGTCTTAACTAAAAAAGTACAGTAAGTCGAGATAAAATCCATGAGTATAGATATGGATCAAACTAGGATACCCACATACATGAAACTTATTGCCATACAACAAATTCTTCAAATTTGGCGTCATATTATGTGAATAGAATTGAAGAATTTAGGTTTAGATACTATGAGTGTATAGACTTAAATTTGTATAGTGTGATTGATAGAATCAAAATGACATATACTCTTATAGAATAAGAGAAACACCATAACATGTTATTCATACCACATGTGCTAAAGGACTGCAAATGAAAAGCAAGTGAATCAATCACTGCTTCATTGTTGTGTGAGTTCCAGAAATGTACTATCCTTTCATTAATGTCCTTTGACTTTGACAGTATCACGAAGGTATGTTTCAGCGCATGCTATTTTAATATATGCCATATAGTCAAATTATATATGAACTAAAGGTATTATGTTAGGAAAGTAGTTGATTCATATCAAAATGATATATAGGCGAAAGAAAGATTATTAGAATATACATATACATACTAGTGTATATAACCGGTCTCTTGTGATATTATTTTGTTAATTTTATAAGTGTAGATACTATGCATAAGTGGAGGCTATATGAGTTATATGCTGACTCAAGAGGGATTAGATTAACCATAAGAAAAATATATATGGATAAATCTAGGACATTCAAGGCACTGTAATTTATTTTGGGTTGTTTTGTATTGGTATCTGTAAAAAAGATTTCTAATACAAATGCGAGAATGGAGACGCCATACCTACATAGTCATGACAAAGCACCTAGTATAAAAGAAGGAAGAGAATGAGATTGGAGCCACGACATCTACTCCACCAAGTGTGAGTGGGAGATGTTGAAAAATGGGTCAATCCACCCATAGTGGATTAGACCTAGGTCCATATGTGTGACATAATGGAGGGAGCAGTTTAATTTTTGAAAGGAGAAAAATAAAGGATAGGAAAGTTATGAGTATCCCACTAATCCAACCATCCAAAATACTTACATGAAATAGAAGCATAAGAGGTACGCATTCAGTTTATCATTTTTTCTCCTCTCTCTCTCTCTCTCAGTCTCCAAAACTCTCTTCCTTTCCTTTTGTTGTTATTTGTAATGAGATGTAAATAGAGTCTAATATAAGTGATCCAATTTCATATGAATACTCAGAGAGTCAGAGTAAGATTCCAAGTACGCCCAAAAACTTACACTTATGATAATGAGTTATATTCTAAAAATACTTTAGACTATTAGAAGTATCAAAATTTACTTTAGGATGCTATGTTCTACTGAAAATTATTTTAAGGTGATAATGAGTGCATCAAAATTTATTTTAGGATAATGAGTGCTATTAGAAAAATCTTTTAGGGTGTTGAGTGTCCCAAAAGTTATTTTAGAATATAAGGTATTACTAAAAATATACTTCAAAATACTTGATGATATTTAAAAAAAAGTGTTCAACAGTCAATACCCATTATTTTACACCCAAAACAGTGTAATTTTGGATAGAGGAGGGGCCAATTACTTGTGTTTGTTTCTTTTCTTTGTTGGTACAGTATCTGTCTTTTGAAGCTAATGCCGTTATGTAAGGCCCAATATAGTTTCTATAGGCGTTTTAGATTGGGTCACATGTTGGTTTTCTGGCCATCTATTGTAAATGTTTAGATTTTTGTCTTTATAGCCCAAAGTAAACCTAGAAGGAATTTGGACTTGGACAAAAAATAACAAAAAAAAAAAAGGTAGTAAACTAACGTTTGTGGAATGTTAGACTAGGGGTGAAATTGATCCAATTTTTAATATCTTAAAGACAAAATTGTACCGGTGACAAATTTTATAGTCTTAAGTGCACCTCAAACAAATATTTTAGAGTGTTATTTATTCCTTAACCTAAAGAATTATTATATTTTATTAAATATAAGATATATTTTTTCTCTCCTTCTCTCTTTACTGAAACTCCTTTTTCTCATATTTCATTAATCATCATATAAATTTCATATAATGCATTTTTTTTAAAAAAAAATCAAGTGCATTTAAATATATATGCATTGCTTATGAAAATTCACTCTTTTAGATCTTAAGGGCATTTTACAACTTGTGTTACCACTTTTATAGAGGTCCGTTATTTAAAATATAATATTGATGAAGAAAAGGGGAAGTTACATTTAATAATATTTAGGGACACTTTAACATAAATTAAAATATAGGTTAAGGATTTTTTTTTATTTTGAAATTCCAAGGACATAGTGCTTAGTTGAAATTAATTTGTTTTCTAATTAATTTTTAAGTTTTATCTTTAATATTTTCAATGCTCAACTTTTTTATTTTTTCAATATTCATCTGTAATGTTTTTAATACCCATTCCTTTAATATCCTTAATTTTTTTAATTAGCGAGATGAATATGCACTTTTTGTCTCCTTTGATTGGATGTTGTTGTTGCTAAGATGAAAATATGAAGATAAAATGTGTATGGCCAAAGAGAGTTGAATCTACTAAATGTGGATAATATACCTCATAGAACTAATTAATGTTTGAATCATACACTCAAATTGTGCCATTGTGGCGTCTTGGTCAGTAAATATAGTAAATGTCAATTTTTTCTTATGTGCTTCAAAAAAAAAAAAAGTTTCAAAAAGCCGTTTAAAAGATTTAATGCTCTCATCATATAATAAAACAGCACCAAATACTATTGATCATCTGTAATGGGTGAACTTAAAAATAGCAAGTGGTCTGTTTTTATGATTTGTAGAGTATGTTGTATCAAATGAAATAATATCTAAAAAACAAGCATTATCTATTAGTATAAGGGCATATTTAGATAAGAGTTTATAAAATATCTTATAAAAAAAATATTTTTGGACATCTTTTAGAAAAAATATTTTTAGATAAGAGTTTATAAAAAAAATAATTTTTAATAAATGAGTGTTTAGATAGTTATTACTAAAAAATTTATCAAAAAAGAGTATGATTTTATTAAAAATATAAAAGAGGAGAGAGGAGAGAGGGTGAAGAAGGGAGAAGGGAGAAGAGATGAGAGAGGAGATATGGTGTAAGAAAAAATAAGGATAAAATAATAATTGTATAATTTATAAACTATTTTACTATTATAGAAACTAGTATCAATAATTTATCCAAAAATATAATTTTAAATTATAATTTAGTCTAAAAATTCTTTTAGATAAATAAGATTGTTTGTTTTAAAAAAATTAAAATTAAAATTAAGTTCTGAAACTCTTTTAAAATTTTAATTTAAGAATTTTCAAATAGGCACAACATATATTAGTTCAAAACACATTAGTTATACGTTCTTTTAAGTGCATTTGACAAGGATAAAAAAATGACATATTTTTCGTTGTCATTGGAAATAATATAGACACCCAACTTCACCATATAGACCAT
The DNA here is from genome assembly GCA_037074615.1 of Leucaena leucocephala. NCBI lineage: Eukaryota > Viridiplantae > Streptophyta > Magnoliopsida > Fabales > Fabaceae > Leucaena > Leucaena leucocephala. Next base: position 7,960,537 of record CM073570.1, on the reverse strand, counting down.
TTCCTATTGCGTCGTTGATGTCAGATAGTTCTTTTCATCATCTTTGGTATACCCCAAATTATCCCTCCTTCCTGCATATTTACTTATTAAATTAAATGCTTTCTGCTAATCCCAGCGTCTTCAACAACCTCCAAAGCATAGTCTTTTGCTCTTGGTAATTGTTTCCTTTGTGATGCCAACAAATTTTTTTTTTATCTACTTAATTTATTAAAATTTTATCCTGACTATATTTAAATTTGACCTATATCACGTATGTGATTATAATAGATAAATTTTTTAATAATTTTTTTATATTCTAAAGCTTAAATTTAAAATATTACTTAAGTGATACTGAACTGATAATTTCTTAAAACTCAAAAACGTATTATGGTGGTCCAAAACAAGTTCAGTAATTTTACATCTTCTCCTCATTTTTTTTAACTATCATTATAACTTCACATCCCGTTCTTATTTTTTGTTGAGACTTCTTAGTAATAATAGAATCTCTTTTGACTCATTTTGTTTAATTTTTAGATAAGTTTTTATAAAAAATAAATAATTTAAATTTTTTTAGAGAAGTTTTTCTGAAGACAAGCTTATAGAATACAAGTGATTCTGAATAAATAAGTATTTAAATTATTTTTAGTAAAATATTTTTTAATTAATAAATTATTAAAAAAATATAAGATAAAAAAATAAATAAACAAACAATTATTAATCACTGTTCATCATTATTATCATCATCCTCCGTACCATCTCACCCACTCTACCTCCACTTTTCGTTATCTTCCTCCATTCAGGCATCCCACGGTACCCCTCTCCATTTGGCCATCCCTATCAGAGCTACTAATTTGAGTTAGATACATTGCCTCACCCCGCCATTTTATGGGGGTTAAATTGTTAAATTTATAATTTATTTTAGTGTGAGTCTTTTTTATTTATATTTGTGGTAGGTTTTTTTATTTTTTTTATTTTTTATTATTTATATTATATTTTATTAATTTTATAGTCTCAATCAAATTAAAATTTATATTACACTTGATTTATACTAATTTTATATTATTGAGTTATTTCTTTATATATATATATATTTTATTTTATTATTATTTTACCTGTAACAGATTTATCTATAAATAGTGACAAAATTAAAAAAATAAATATTTTAATAATTTTATATCATATTTTGAATCTAATTAATATTGATACATATAAATTATTTTTTAAAAATATATATATAAATAATTTTTTTAAAAAGGATATATATAAATAATTTTAAAAAAAATAAAAAATGGCGGGTTGACGGTCTCTTGGATTAGTATAATACCAACTCGCCTAGAAGTAGGTCAGCCAACTCACAGAGAAGAAGAGAAGAAAAAGAAAAGAAAGAATATAAAAAAATAGGGATAAAATAATCATTAGATAATCTATAAATTATTTTTCTATCTAAAAATTATTTATATCAGTTTATCTAAAATTTAAATTTGATCTACCATTTAATCTATTAGTATTTATCGAGTTTTGCCTACTATTTGTTTAATTTTTTTAAATTATTTTAAAACTATAATTTATGAAAAATCAAACAACCCCTTTATCTTGTTTTCTCACTCTCTCCTAGTAATAAATATGTTTGTAATATATGATAGACTATCTTTCCTGCTCCAAATAGAATTCTATTTTCTAACACCAAATCCTATTCTTCCACCATAGCCAACCCAAAATTGCCACACCTCTTCCTATATTATCAAATTTAAGATCAGGTGTGAGAGTTGTATTTATATCCGTTACTTAAAGCTAAAGGAGAAGCGGAAAGAAAAATCGACGCCTGAAAAAAGAAGTAAGCAATATAAAATATGAATATCCTAACTAAATGAAAACTTAAAAGCTAATATATATATATATTGGAAAACAGATATATAAAGAGAGCTGTTGTGGATGTTGGTTAAGTAACATATAAGTTACTATAAAATACAAAAAAATAGAGTTTTTAAAATAAAGTGATAAAATAAAGTTATTTATTATTAACATAACAAACTATGTTAATAATAGTCTCCTTTCATCTATATAACCTGTAATATGGTTTATACGTATAACTTAAAAAACTATAACAATCTAATAAAATATTATAAAAATTTAATTAAAAATTAGATGAAACTATAAAGATATAAATATTTAAGAATCAATTTTGCCCTAGTACTTGGTCTAGTTAAGCAATTCAAATCAAATCAACTTGCTTAAATTAGTTTTATCTCTTCATATGGTACTGAAGCTAGAAACAGATGGATTAGTTCTTCAAGATGGTTCTGGAGCTTGTGGAGAGTTATTAAAGTGTTTGTTTGGCATGAGGAAAATAGAAAGGGGGGAAATTTTAATGAGTTTAGTTTAAAAGAAATAGATAATATAATAAGTGGGGTTATAAAATCTTAATACAAAATATATAAGATAAAATAGTAAAACAATTAATTAAAAATTTATAACCCCCACTTACTTAATTTATTTTAAAAATTTTATTTGGTATACAACTTATTTTAAAATTGAACTCTTTAATATTTTCTTTCCCATCCACTTCTCTCATACCAAAAAGACCCAAAGATTTAGGAGGAAATTGGGTCCAAGGTTTCAGGCAGACTTGGAAAATTTCCCATTACAAAGCTATTTGGTATAAAGAATTTAAAAAGGAAAGATGGAGAGAGGAATTTTTTTTAATTGAATTTATAAAAATAAAAGATCTTGGGTCAAAAGTTTTTAATTAATTTTTTATTATTTTATCTTATATTTTTTTATTAAAATTTTATAACCCAATTTCTCAAATTTTATTAAATCCAATTTAAAAAAATTTCCCTTTCCTCCTCTCCCCTCCAAATCCATCCATACCCAACATTTCTTAAATGTGTTTGTATTTATAAAGGCTTAGAGTTATGTTAGATTAACCGTAATTGGATTAGTGATTTGAATCCCAATTTAGGTTTTCAATAATTTACAATTTATGAGGTAAATATATGAAGGGAGTTTTATTTCGATTTACATGAACGTGCTTATCATAAGCAAACTGTAAAATCATGATAAAAAAACTAAATTGAGACTTAAAATCGTTAATATAAATAATTAAAAAATATCTATATATAAAACACAAAATCTCTTTAATCTTTATGTCAGTTATACATCATCTCCTTAATTTTTAAAAATTTAAATTAAGAATTATAATATTTTATGTTTTGACTATCAATCACCTATGGTTAAAATTATCATTATAATTAAAAGATTTTGTTATATCACAATTTTTATATTTTTATTACATATTATGTTATTTAAAAAATAACACTTTTTTAAATACTTAAAATAAAATACTTTAAAAGTATAAAATAATTAAAAAATTAAAAAAATTTAATTTAACATGCCATTTTAAAACAAAAAAGTATAATATACTTAAAAATATTTAAAATATCCATTTGACATTGTACTTTTTTTTAAAAAAATATAAAATATTTAAAATTATATGTCAAGTATCAAATATTATTTTTTAAATAATATAGTATATACTAAAAAAATATAAAAATTATGACACATTAATTTTAATAGTAAGGATAATTAAAGCATAAACCATTATGATCTTTAATTTAAAATTTTAAATGGTAGGAACGTGATGTGCAATTGACCCAAATTTTAGAGAAATTTTGTGTATTTTAGCCTAAACTATTAATTAAATTAATTGTTTATAAATTATGTTGGGTAGTTATTTAATCATTTAAATTATAAATATCTATTGGATTAAACGCTTTTTAAGATATATATATTGACTATATGTATAATTTGAAATAAATTATAAATTTAAATGACAAATAATTTAATTGAGGTATACATTTTCAGCTTATATGTTTGGTAAAAAAAAACCTAGCTATATGTTTAAGAATTGGCAAACTATTTTGATTTATTGAAGTGATGAATGATTTTCTTTCCATTTAAAAAACAAAGTCGAAACGAATGGAAGGATTTGATCTTAGTAAATAAATTAAATAATCATGATCATAACTGTATTTAGAGCTGATAATTTGAGTTGAGCATGCCAATCTATTATTTTATGTCGAATTAATTTGTTAAATTTATAACTTATTTTAGTGTGAGTTTTTTTAACCTGAATCCACAGTAAATTAACTCGTCGAGTTGATAGGTTAACATATTTTATTTTATTATTTTTTATTATTTATATTATATTTTATTAATTTTAGAGTATTAATTAAATTAAAATTTACATTATATTTTATTTATATTAATTTTATCTTATTGAGTATTTTTTTATATGTAATTTTTTTTATTATTTTATTTATAATAGATTTATCTATAGTAGTGACAAAATTAAATAAATAAATATTTTAATAACTTTAGATGATATTTTAAATTTAATTAATATTGATATATATATAAATTATTTTTTTAAAAAAATCTAAAAATATTTTTTAATAAAAATATATAAATAAAATTTTTTAAAAAATTAATAAACTCATATTAATATAATATTAACTTACCTAAAAATAAAACTCTTAAAATTAACCGTCTTTTAAGTCAATCCGTGGCGGGTCAATTCGTAGCAGTCAACGGTAGTACTATCTCCCTATATCATTCAATTTCCACACTGCCCCCATAGCGCGTGCAAAATATAACCAATCAAAGCTTTTCCTTATTCACTTCTCCGTTGGCATTCCCACGTAGATGAGATTTGAAGAGGAAAGAGAACTTTTCAAACTGCACCGTATATTATTGGATTCATATCAACGGACGATATTGCTTGCTGCCACAGTTTGTCCTACTCTGATTATATTTTAAAAAAAGTATATTTGAAGGAAATATTCTCAGCATAGGCGTCTCTGCTTGTCCTACTCCCACGCCCTCCTAGGGTTTCAGAGTCGCCGCGCTTCTTCTAGCATTGAATTTTTCTTTAACTGCTTCATCTCTCTTCTCAGTATCCACTGCTTTATTCGTTAATTAGATGTAAGTTCTTTGGCTATTGTTGTTAGGTCTTTGTTGAGTGATTTAGGGTTGCTGTTTTGTGTTCTTTTCTCTACTAACTTGGATGTATGTGATCGTAATCTGATTCTTTCTTAAAAATTGATTTTCTCGTAAATAATTCTTCGAACAAGTGAAGTTAAGCCTTGTCCGTACGAAGGCGAAGGGTATATAACAACAGCGAACCTGACTCCTTATATTTTCGATCTGTTGGGATTCATTAAGTAGTCTAATAGTGCTGATTTTTTTTTTTTGCTCAATAACTGCAGCCCTGGCATGCAATCCTTGGCTTTCTGCGGCTGTGTTTTGTTGTGTTTATTTTTCACTTAATGTACTCCACTTTTTTTGGCTAACTTCTCTAGGAAGAGTATCACGCTTTTATTACTGGGACTTTGTTAATAGTTAGGATAATGCTGTCTTTGGAACGACTGAATCAGTGTCTAGTATTTTTATCGTAGAGAAGATTTATTTTTTCAGTTAGATTCGGGCCTACCTTTTGTTGCGATTATTGTTTTAATGATTCCTGTGTTGAACTTTCAAGGTCTCTCATACTAAATCTTCTTGGCAAAAAACTGTAATTTTACTTGATTATAAATGATATATTGAGTGCATCGTTTTGTGCAACCCTACCCCTTGCTATTTTCTTTCTATCATTCCGTGTGGTCAGGTTCAATTTCCTTTGTGGTATTTGTCAATTTTGTTGGGTACTTGATTAATTATGATTTCCAGTTTGTCTTGATTTGTACATCTGAGACTAGGTGGGTGAGATTCTTTCTCTATCTCTTTATTTGATTAGATATGTATGCTGCTGGTTCAGATGGCTATGGAGGTTACACAGATTCTTCTAAATGCACAAGCAGTGGATGGCACTGTACGGAAACAGGCAGAAGAAAATTTAAAACAGTTTCAGGAACATAATCTTCCAAGTTTTTTGTTTTCTCTTGCTGGTGAATTGGCAAATGATGAGAAACCTGCAGAGAGTCGGAAGCTTGCAGGTCTAGTTCTTAAGAATGCATTGGATGCAAAAGAACAGCACAGAAAGATAGAACTTGTCCAAAGGTGGTTATCGTTGGATCCAACAGTGAGAGCCCAGATTAAGGCATTCTTGTTAAAGACCCTTTCTTCCCCATCTTTGGATGCTCGATCGACTGCAGCACAAGTTATTGCAAAGGTTGCTGGTATTGAGTTGTCACACAAGCAATGGCCTGAACTGATAGGATCTCTCTTATCAAATATCCCTCAACTTCCTGCTCCTACAAGGCAAGCAACTCTTGAGACGCTTGGGTACATCTGTGAAGAAGTCTCCCCAGATGTGGTAGATCAGGACCACGTAAATAAGATACTCACAGCTGTAGTTCAGGGCATGAATTCTTCTGAAACTAATAATGATGTCAGGCTTGCTGCAATTCAAGCTTTATACAATGCATTGGGTTTCGCTCAAGCAAATTTTTCTAATGATATGGAGCGTGACTACATCATGAGAGTTGTTTGTGAGGCTACTCTTTCCCCTGAATTGAGGATTCGACGAGCAGCTTTTGAGTGCTTGGTTGCCATTTCATCAACGTACTATGAAAAGTTGGCTCCTTATATGCAGGATATTTTCAACATCACTTCCAAGGCTGTAAAGGAAGATGAGGAGCCAGTTCAACTTCAAGCTATTGAGTTCTGGAGTTCTATTTGTGATGAAGAGATAGATATACTAGAAGAATATGGGGTAGATTTTAGTGGTGATTCTGATTTTCCGTGCTTTTACTTTATTAAGCAAGCACTTCCAGCTCTTGTCCCCATGTTATTGGAGACGCTGTTAAAGCAAGAAGAGGATCAAGATCAGGATGAAGGAGCATGGAACATAGCTATGGCTGGAGGCACATGTTTGGGCCTTGTTGCTCGAACAGTCGGTGACGATATTGTGCCTCTGGTTATGCCATTCATTGAAGATAATATAACAAAACCAGATTGGAGGCAAAGGGAAGCTGCTACATATGCCTTTGGCTCCATTCTTGAAGGCCCATCACCTGATAAACTTGTTCCACTTGTAAATGTTGCTTTGAACTTTATGCTGACTGCATTAATGCAGGATCCAAATAATCATGTAAAGGATACTACTGCCTGGACTCTTGGACGAATGTTTGAATTTTTACATGGGTCAGCTCTGGAAACACCAATTATCACTCAGGCTAATGTCCAACAGATTATTACAGTGTTGCTCCAAAGCATGAAAGATGTTCCCAATGTTGCTGAGAAGGCATGTGGTGCTCTTTATTTTCTTGCCCAAGGGTATGAGGATGCTGGATCTTCGTCCTTTCCATTGACACCCTTTTTTCAAGATATTGTCCAAGCTCTTCTTACTGCTACTCACAGAGATGATGCTGGAGAATCACGCCTTCGAACAGCAGCCTATGAAGCCTTAAATGAAGTAGTGAGGTGTTCTACGGATGAAACTACTCCAATGGTGGTACAATTAGTTCCCATCATCATGATGGAGCTCCACCAGACTCTTGAGAATCAGAACCTTGCTGCTGATGAGAGGCAGAATGAGCTACAAGGCCTTCTATGTGGTTGCTTGCAGGTCACCATACAAAAGTTAGGTTCATCAGAGCCAACAAAATATCACTTCATGCAGTATGCTGACCAAATGATGTCCCTGTTCCTAAGAGTCTTTGCTTCTCGAAGTGCCACAGCTCATGAAGAGGCTATGCTTGCTATTGGAGCTCTGGCTTATGCAGCAGGGCCAGGTTTTGCTAAATACATGCCAGAATTTTACAAGTATTTGGAGATGGGACTTCAAAATTTTGAGGACTACCAGGTTTGTGCCATTACGGTAGGTGTGGTTGGTGATGTATGTAGGGCCTTGGAGGATAAGATATTGCCGTATTGTGATGGAATAATGACCCAACTTTTGAAGGACTTGTCAAGTAACCAACTGCATCGGTCTGTAAAGCCCCCTATATTTTCATGCTTTGGAGATATTGCTTTGGCCATTGGTGAAAACTTTGAAAAGTACTTGTTATATGCTATGCCCATGCTTCAGAGTGCTGCTGAACTATCTGCTCACACATCAGGGGCTGATGATGATATGATAGAGTACACAAATTCCTTGAGAAATGGAATATTGGAGGCATACTCAGGGATCTTCCAAGGGTTTAAGGGCTCCTCAAAGACTCAACTCTTAATGCCCTATGCTCCGTATATACTGCAGTTTTTGGATAGCTTGTACGTGGGGAAGGACATGTAAGTAAATTTTTATAATTGCTATTCCGTCATTTAAGCTTCTAAATTTTAATCCATTGTCATTTTATTTGTCTAGGGATGATGTCGTGACAAAGACAGCAATTGGTGTGCTTGGGGATTTAGCTGATACGTTGGGTAGTAATGCTGGCCCCTTGATCCAGCAATCTGTGTCCAGCAAAGACTTTCTCAAAGAGTGCTTGTCATCGGATGATCATTTGGTTAAGGAATCGGCTGAATGGGCCAAGTTGACTATCAGTCGAGCCATATCATTTTGAGGCAATTGCTATTTCTTCATGGGTCAATGTTCTTGCATGCATCTGCTTGCGTTGTTGAGTCACAATTGCATACCATGAGTCAGGTCATCACCATTTTTTGGGATCAAGTGCTCAAGTACAGCCGTCTGCGATTCTTGTCAGCAACATGGAGTCTTTTCCATTTCATTTTTTATTTATTTGTTCTACATTGCTATGGAGAATGGTGGGTGATGATCAGATTTTCTGTGAACTTGGCAGAAAATAGAGTTTTTGGTCCAGGAGGAAAATCGAGGTTAACGTTGAGGATGGAAAAAAAAAGTGGTGATTTCCCATGATACCAATGCCAATGCTGTCTCTGTTGGCTTGGCTTGGTGATTATATTTTTTCATGAGGTCGGTGTACTGTCTGATATTTGGTGGCTGTAAGGCGTTAATGGGAGGGATACAGTCTGTCCTTGTTTTTTTGTTATTTTTCCTCTATTATTTGGCTGTAGAGTGGAAAACAGTTGTCTTAGTCTCTGTCTTGGAATAGGCAATGAAACATATTTGTGGTCAGCCGAAATTAGTCAATCATTCTTCATTCATTATTCTGTATTGATATTTCTCTCTTGTTTTTCCTTTTGTTTCCTTTTTTTGTTGGTCTCTATATGAATCTAACTAATAACCTGTCTTGAAGTGAATAATCGTATTTTCGTTTGATACAAATCCTATGCAAGGTTTCCTGTGATTGTGTATAGCAAAGTAATTATAGTGAAAAATAGTGGATGGGGTAGTTAATTTTATAGCTGTTAATATTTTTGTTTGACATTGGTTGAAGAGATTAATAAAATATCCAGCATTAGCATATTGTGACAGCTGGACAGGTCTGCAAGAAGAAATATTGTTCTGTTCATGCTCTCAAAAATTTCACGAGTGGCTTCAGCCTTCAAGACAAATTTGATCTTGCTCTTTACCATAGCGGCAAGGATCCGTGAAACTTGGGGGGTTAAACTAATCCAAAGAAATCAATGGAACTAGTTGCACCGTTTATCGGCTTGACAGGGTTGAAAAAGAGATTATCATCACCGTTGATGTTAATTTTGCTATGTGCTAAGTAATTGTATTTTTATGTATGGTACAATTATGAATTTTCAATTTAAATATTAAGTAGAGAATGTAATGTAATTATTTGCTGGAAAACTAAATGTTTACTATAATGTTTAGTTGTAACCAAATCAATTTTACTTTTAAAATTTTGCAATACTCTTTTCGGTTAAAAGTAGATTTGGGATGATACAAGTCAATACTTTTAATTATTTTATTTATAAATTGTAATTAATAACTTCAATTAATAATTTAATTTTAATTTTGGAAAGAATTTGAGATATATAATGATAATTAATTACTAATTTTATTAATTAATTTTATAATTTTTTAAATTTATGATTCATAAATCATAATAAAAAATATATTGAAAGTATAAATTTTTAATTATTTTTATTAGCTCCATGTAGAGATTTATGGACAAATAGAAATTTCTCACCTACACTGGCATCGGAAGTAGAAAAATTTATAGTTGATTAATTATTTATAATTAATATAAATTATTATTATAATTAAAAATTTAAAATATTATAGAATGAGTTAATGAGAGTATTGATTAATTCACAGGGTTTAAAATATTTTATAGATAGAAATATTTTATAATTATTATAAATTATTATTATGATTAAAAATTGAAAATATTATAAAATTACTTAATGAAATTCTTAAATAATTATCACGTGACTCAAAATTTTTTAAAGATTAAGAGGGATTACAAAATTAGATTGTTATTTATAGATAAATAAATTAAAAATATTAAATTAGGTCGATCTATATATATTTTTAATTTAATTGGGTATTATTAAAGTTTAAGAGTATAGTTGATTAATTGATTTATAGTGGATGATAGTTGATTGATTGATGATTACCGCCATAGGGTTAATTTTTTTAAATATTAAATAAAATTATTGATTGAAATTATTAATTGTTGCATATAATAAAGGAATTAAAAGTTTTGAATTGGATTAGCCTAAATATATTTTTAATTAAATTTAATATTATAAGATTTTAAAAGTAAAGTTGATTGATTAAAGATAATTGATGGTTGATAATTCTATATGTTTAAATACATAATCTGTTCACATATGAAATTATGAAAATAGATCGATGATCTCAAGTTACACTGATCACACTCAAGGTATTCATTTTCTTTTATAGATTTTTTGTTTTGTTCGACAGTGGCGGCCTCCTTACGATTTGCTCATCTCAATAGCATCATCAAAACAAATAAAGAACTTTCCTCATGATTTCTCTTTTGGTCCGAAGGTTCACCACTAGCCATTCGTCAAACGTATGAGATAAGAACTAAGCAAGCCTTGAAGGAGGAATAATCAGATTCCAGCATTGAGAGCCCAGAAGATCCCCTATTTGGCATATGTTGTCTCATCAAGGACTTTGACGGTAGCAAACACACATGATGCATTGTTGTCAGAGTTCTTAAGAAGCAGACAATCTCTTGGAAGTCTCCACTTTTTGATCTTTGGAAAGTAGGAGAGTTTGTTCAGTTTAGGAATTTTGCATGGGGAGCAGGGAAAAAGGGGCTGTACCTCCGTGTCTTTTTTTAGTAACAAACTTAAATCCTATTACCATGTATATTTCCAATACGATGAAATGGGGATATTACAAATATTTCCTCTAGTGAACATGACCACTTCATTATTTACTAACCAATTTGTTGACTAAAATCGTACTGACTTTCCAAACATCAAAGGGTGGTGATGACTTCCTAAACACTTTGACAACAATGCATCGTGTGTATTTGCTATAATCAAAGTCCTTAATGAGATCATAAGGAGGCAACAACTATCCAACAAAATAAAAAATCAACAGAATAAGATAAATACCTCGGGTGCAACGGTTGTGACTCAAGATCATCTATCAATTTTTATATACGAATAGATGATGTATTTATACACATCAAATCGTCTAAGGAGTCTCTACATAGAGTTGAAAAAATAATAAAAAATATTTTTTTTGGATATATTTATGATTTTTATGAATTATTAATTAAAAATTTAAAATATTATATAATCAGTTAATCATATTACTAATTAATTATTATCATATAACTTAAATTTTTTTAAAATTCAAATAGAATTATTGATTATATTTTATAAATAAAAAAATTAAAAATATTAACTTATATTTGATATTATAATATTTTAATAATAAAATTAATTGACTAATGATTGATGGATTGTTGAAGATTGTTAATTTATAGTATTTTTAAAAAAAAAGTGAAAAAAATATTATAAAATCCTAATATTTATTAATCCCAAACTTTTGAGCATTTTGGTTAAATTTAAATGGGATTTTCCCCTATAATAACAATAATATTATTTTAATTCTTATATATATTTAATTAATTTAAATAGATTAATAAATTTAAATATATTATTTAATTATAATAATTATATATTAATTTATTTAAAATATATAATTTAATTATATGTATTTAAATTACTGTTTATAAATATTTTTTAATATATATAATTATATTTATATTAAAAAAATTATAAGTTTAAGAGAAAATAAATTAAAATTTTATATTTAAAAATAAAATTTATTTTTTATCTAACTATAATTAAGAAACGAGGGAATACTAGAAATTAAAAGAAGCTGGTGGGACCGGCATTAAATGTTAGATTGACGAACGCAGGGGTATGGCCGTACTGTTACAAGACAATCCAAACTAGAGTGAGGAAAGATGAGAATGAGAAACTGGTCTTTGAATCCACAAAGCAACCAAAATTCTGACTCACACTTGTTTTGTTATAACTGCCAAATTAGCTATCCATTTTCACTTTCCTCTTTCTGCTATGGCCAAGCCTCATCACAGAGAGAGGTCATCTTCTTCCTCTCGCACCAACCTCGCTTCGTGTCTCGTCGCCACCTTCTTCTTGATCTTCCTTCTCATCGTCATCGTCGTCGTTTACTTCACCGTCTTCAAGCCTCAAGACCCCAAGATCTCCATACGCGCCGTCCAGCTTCCCTCCTTCTCCGACTCTAACGGTTCCGTCAGTTTCACCTTCTCCCAGAACGCCTCCGTCAGAAACCCCAACAGAGCCCTCTTCTCTCACTACGATAGCTCTCTTCAGCTTCTCTACTCCGGCAACCAGGTCGGCTTCATGTTTATCCCCGCCGGCCACATCGACGCCGGAAGTACCAAACACATGGCCGCCACTTTCTCCGTTCAGTCTTTCCCCTTGTCCAACCCCTCCTCCTTCTCCTCCTTCGCCGCCGATGGGTTCAATGAAATAAGGGTTGGATCCACCATGGAGATCGAATCCAGGATGGAGATGGCGGGTCGGGTCAAGGTATTGTACTTGTTCAGCCATCGCGTGATGGCCAAAGCTGGATGCAGAGTCGCCATTGGTGTAAGCGATGGCTCTGTTTTAGGTCTTCACTGCTAATTATTTTCCCCCTTTTCTCCTGATTTGCCTCTAAGCTATGCAAGTGTAGTATTAACTGCTCTATCGTGTAATTTTTCTTTTGGTTTTTACAAATTGGGTTATGATTGTATACTCAGATGGACATGAAATTGTACAAATGGATCTTGATTGTCCTCTTGAATGTTACATTTTTTTTGTCTTTCTTCTTCCCTTCTTCCTCTGAATTACTGGGAAATTCTGGTTCAACCATTGAATCATGTTCTTTAGCGAGCTTGTTGGGTTTCAAGGAGAAACAGTGCTTTATTAGGGAAAAGAAAAAAGGATTTTGTTTTGTGGGGGTGTGGTGGTCGGAACGAGGGAGCTTTTACTTTTTCATTGATGAGCTTAATTGTAATATAAGCAAAGCTGGATTCTATGTTTCCTAATGCATTTGACGAAATAACATATTAGAATAGGAAGTAAGGTCAAGGAACAGATTACTTGAGTGACTGAGGCAAAGATCACGGGGGTAATGATATGATTTAATAACTTATTAAAAATTAATGTCAAATTATAAAAATTGAAAATTGCCATAGTTACAACTAGAGTTAAAGTAGTAATTTGATATTCCTTCTTCTGCTCTTAGTTGATTTTTTGTAGAGGGAATAAAAAAGTTAAATAAAAAATTAATTATAAATAATAAAAAATTAATTAATTAATTTAAATAAATTAAAGAGTATATGATATAAATTTATTTTAAAAAATTAAATTTAATTTTAATTAATTTATTTAATTTTATTAATCTATTTAAAAAATTAATTTATTCTTATATTCTTGGGTTAGTATTATTATTGTTATATTAATCACTTTGTGATATAATGATATAAAAATTTATAAATATGAGTTCTATCTTATATCATTAGTGCTTATTTATCCCTATAATTTTAAAATTAATGTCAAATTATAAAAATTGAAAATTGTGAGAGTAACAACTAAAAGTAGTAATTTGATATTATTATTGTTGCATCTAGTGTCTCTAGGAGTATAAAAATTTCTCTATAAATAAAAAATATAAATTTAATTTTATTTATAATCTTAATTCTTAAGTTGATAATGTTTGGTTGCTCTTTTAATTTTTTAAAAAAATATTATAATTGTTACTTATCTATTAAGTTGTATGAGTTCTCCAAAAGTCACAGATTATAAATATATGCTGGAAAGGAGGGAAGAAAAAGATAGGAAAAAGGGTTTGTCTCATTATAGGCAGATATGAAATCAAAAGCGAAAACAACCACTAGAATGATTTCTAATGAAAAGTAATTTATTTATTGATTGATTGATTTATTACAGGAATGACGTGGTTACTTACAGTTTGGCCACGTTTTAAAAGGTCGAGGACTTGTCATTCCTTTACAATCACCACCTCCATTTACTAATGAATTGTCCACTTCTAAAATGATCATTTCATTCATTACAAAAAATCCTTTCATAAGCCACATGATTTGTTTTTTTTACCACAATTCTAAAAAAATTATCCAATATACTACACCGTAAAAATTATTTACTAAAAACTTATACTTAAATTATTTTTCATTAGATAAATTTTATATTTCTAAAAAAACTATTTATTACTAAAAAGATATGACAATTTTTTAAATTATAAAAATTAAAAATTATTCTATAATAAAACAATTTTAAAAATTATTCTATAACAAAATAATTTTAAAAGTTATTTTATGACAAAAGTGACTTTGATGATTTGATAATTTTAAAATTTTAAAAATTAAAAGTTATTTTATGATAGAATAATTTTTAAAATTCATTTAGCCAGATCTAACTTATTTAATATTTAGTTTTACTATTGTTATAGGGGAAAAAGATAAAAAAAACATATTTAAATTTTAAAAGGATAAATTAGACTTCTAAATATTTAAAAGGATAGATTGGGCAGGAGGCTCAATCTATCATTTGTAAATTTATGTGCAAAGACCATATTACCCTTCATTTTTTTAATATTTTGACAATACGATTTACAACTTGGTCAATGATATTTACAACTCTGACAATGATATTTGCAATTTTGACAATGGTATTTGTAAGTTGTATTGTTAAAGAAACTACAGTATTAGCTACAGTATTTCTCCCAATTGCCAAAATTAGATTTCTCCCAGTTACAAATACCATTGTCAGAGTTGTAAATACCATTGGCGAAGTTGTAAATCGTATTGTCAAAGAAGCTACAGTGTTAGCTACAGTGTTTATCCCAATTGCAAATACAATTGGCAAAGTTGTAAATCGTATTGTCAAAGAAGTTACAGTATCAACTACAGTGTTTCTTCCAATTGCCAAAATTGGATTTCTCACAGTTGTAAATACCTTGTCAGAGTTGTAAATACCATTGGCAGAGTTAAAAATCGTATTGTCAAATAAGTTACAGTATCAGCTACAGTGTTTCTCCCAATTGCCAAAATTGGATTTCTTACAGTTGTAAATATCATTGTCAAAGTTATAAATACCATTGGCAAAGTTGTAAATCATATTGTCAAATAAGCTACAGTGTCAGCTATAATGTTTCTCCTAATTGTCAAAATATGATTTCTCACAGTTACAAATATCATTGTCAAAGTTGTAAATACCATTGGTCAAGTTGTAAATCGTATTGTCAAATAAGTTACAGTGTTTCTCCAAATTGCCAAAATTTGATTTCTCACAGTTACAAATACCATTGTCAGAGTTGTAAATACTATTGGCTAAGTTGTAAATCGTATTGTCAAAATATTAGGAAAGTGAAGGGTAATATGGTCTTTGCACACAAATTTATAAATGACAGATTGAGCCTCCTACCCAATATGTCCTTTTGAATATTCAGAAGCCTAAATTATCCTTTTAAAATTTAAATGGATTTTTTTATCTTTCTCCCTTATTATAGGGTAATAAAAATTGACTTGGAAGTTATAT
Organism: Leucaena leucocephala; assembly: GCA_037074615.1. NCBI lineage: Eukaryota > Viridiplantae > Streptophyta > Magnoliopsida > Fabales > Fabaceae > Leucaena > Leucaena leucocephala. The sequence continues at coordinate 7,944,664 of CM073570.1, read as the reverse complement.
TTTAAAAGTTCATCAGTCAATGATTGACTTGTTCAATGTTGTTGCTTGATTCAATGCAATAAAAATTTACTTTGAGTAAACAACTTTAAAAGTTTATCACTACCAAAATAACTTCATCAACTTAATATTTTTGGCTTCTTTCTTCTCCTCCTAACATGAAAATAAAATAATTTATATAATAATTTTATAATCATTTTATTGAAAATTTATGGAAAAATAAATAATTAGAAGAAAGCGTTAATAATAAATACATAATAACACTAATAATAATTATGAAATTAATATGGGTGTATTAAATACAAATATTATTAATTAAAAATTGGTAATGAACTTTTAAGAATTGATTTACTTGTCAAATAACCAATATTACATTTCTAATACCCGTTTTACTTACATTTTTTTTCCTAATCACATAACTATTTATTGGGAAAACCCAATATTAACTATGTTAATATCCAAAAAAAAATACATCTGCAACATTTAAATTTTCATAATTTCATCCATGATGTTAATGAAAATATATTTAATTTTTCTAAAACAATTAAAGTGCACTATATTCTATAAGAAAATTAGCAACATGTCTACATCTTTAATACTAAATTCAACTTGCCAAAACATTCATGACTAAATATAATAATTTTGCTATAAAAATTAAAAAAGAAATTAAGTAAAAAATGCACTTAATTAGATCAATAATCAAACTTTAAGCTTATTTTTGTATTTTTTTTTAAAAAAAAACTATTAGGAGAGATGCAGTTTTAGAGTGAATCACATAGCAACAATATGTAACGTGGTTATTATGTGACTAGGAGATTAAGAGTTTAAATTTTGGAAGAACCCACTTTCTTTGTAAGAATAAGATTGCATATATTTATCCCTCCTTAAATCCTACTAAGTGAGAGCTTTGTGCATTTGATACACTTATATATTAACTATAATTTTTTCTTAGATTTATTTACCAGTATATAACGTTACTAATAATTGATTAGTCTATTTGTAATAATGAATACCCACAATAAGAGGAACGTTAGTATTTCTAAATAATTATTGTAGCTATATACTTAAGATTTAAACATAAGAATAGTAATTAAGTTGGAATAGGGTAATTAGTCAATAAAGTGGAGATAATTGCTACTCACCATAAAAAAAAGCATCTCATCTCACTATGGTCACTTTTGGTAGCGTTTTCTTTCAAGTTTAGGTTATGCTTGAGGATGTATTCCCCTTGTCCTCTGTGTGTGTTCACGCATAATACATATAATTAGTATATAAGATTATCCATGACTTTCGTTTAAATAAAAGAAGACAAAAGTATTACGTTAATATAAACTATTTTGCAATATCTATATTTTTTTCAATATTTAATTTATCTTATTTTTAAATTCTTTAACTTTATTCTATTAGCACTATTAACCCCTATATAGTGCTAACCAAGCAATATTACAAAAGCTAACAGTGTAAAATTAAATTATTTAATAAAAAAAGGGAAACTATAGTACTAAATTAAAAATTGAAAAAAAATCCTTGCAAAATGGTTTCCCTTGATATCAGTTACCATAATGAAATTTACATAGGGCAAAAAATTAGGAACAAGCTGATTCTCGCACCTTTCTTAACCTTTTCTTTCTTGTGATAACAGCCAAACTATTATTAAAACATCTCATTATAATAATCCTTGCAAGTTCTACGTAATCCATATACGGTAAAGTCGCCACTGCCTCCAAAGCTATTAACAGAACAGAAAAGCAATGTGGTGGATCATATGGTGGAGCAGCGACCTATGGTGGATTGAAAAGAAAAGATTCAAGTAACTTGCCAGTTTTTGCCATTTTTTCCTCACGAAGTATTGCCATGGCTGATCCCAGAGAGTGACCAGACAACCAGATATTTGAATCATTCGCAGAAGCAACCATGTTACGAACGGCTTGGAGAGCTATCTCTGCACGAGAGGTCTGATAAGGCCATTTCGAACTACAGGTATATCCAACTCGACGTCACAAGAAACCGAGTCTGTCTTGGTTATGGTACCTCGAAAGGCAAAACATTATGAGGGATTCTTCTGTGTAAAATGGCCTTACTCTGAGATGACTGAGGCTTGAACTCATAGATAGCACCAAAGATGGAAGAATCAACGTCATCTACAAGTGGACGTAGTAACTTAAAGTTAAAGAAATCCCACCAAGGAGGGGCAAGAGCATTGGGACCTTCCCGTCTTTCTTGTCGATCCCTTTCTAGGATGTAAACGCCTTGGACCAAGCTAGAGGCAACTGTCATTCGATTATTGGCATTATCCCTGGATAATGAAGCAAATTATTCAGTATCATTGGCAATACCATTATATAACTAATACAAGCAAGCAAATCCTCATAAATTAATTTTTGATAAATCAAAATCATCCCTAGTGTTTGGTTTAAGGGAACAGAGGGAGAGGGAAAGGGAAGGAGGGGAAGGGAACAAATCCCTTCCCTCCCTTCAAAGCCGGTGGGTGTTTGGAAGCACCAAAAAAATCACTTCTATACTTTACGAGACAAAATTTCTCACAATTTGCCTCATACAGTGTAAAATCTCTTAAAATAAGCTAATCTAAACACTCTATTCAACTAAAATATTCAATACTGAAGTTATATGTCCAGAAAGAATGAATCAAATATACAAAGTTTCTGCTAGATTGAATACTTTGTGGGATGCCTGAAATTAGGGGGAAGGAGGAGTAGTTCTTAAAGTTAAAAAAAAACATCAAATGTATTTCTTGATATCATAGGTAACCGGAATGTTGAGTACATGACATGAGTTTCATCACACAATGCTCCACAAGATTGCATAAGGTTATTGACTTTTAAGGTAATAGACACACGTCAGAGATCACACAACGGTGATGCAACAACATGAACTAAGCCTGCAAACAAAAAATTGATAAATTTATAATGTGGGGATTTTTTTAATGGATCATACCAGTCAACAGATGTTAGATGTAAGGGCCCTGAGAGGTCAAAGTATTCCCTCTCAGACGCCATGTATGACACACTCTGCTTTCCACTCCTTCCTCTCTTAGTGTCTTCCAAAGATTCTGACAAAATCCAAAAACGCAAAATAATCTATCAATACTTAGCCAATAACAATCTCAAGAAATCTATTTCCAGCTATTAGACAATTTAATCTGTCTTATTGTCAATAATGAATCATTTCACATGACAAATATGCTTCAAAAATAAGAACACATTTCATTTGCCCTGCACAATCTTAATTCTAATATGGTGACATGTGATCAGCTGTGTGAACATTCATCAAAAGGGAAATACAAGAGACATCAAATTGCTAACATTTAATCACAAATATGTTGTCTAAATCCCAGGAAAATTTTCTTTTCAGAATGCAAATGCATTGATGCTCAGAAGATGCAAAGCGTTGGATGAAATTCCTAATATTCACATAACAATGAGAAAGTGTTGGCCATAACCAGAAGCCAGTACAGAAATAACATTTTGGTACTTAGAAACATTTGAGGCAAGCAATGTAACTAGTTCCATTGCTCTCCAGATAACAGAAAATCTCAGCCTACAGCTAGAAAAAGAAAAATCTTTGTTTTTTTTTTATGTGGAAGATTAAAGAACAGCATAAAGACAATTTTGTCTTCCAGTTTGACCACCCCAACTTACACAGATTTGGTCAGAAAATTTCGTAAACCAAAGACTAGAAAGTGAAGGGATTTGTACAAATCTAAAAGCTTTAGAAAGAAAAAAACAATAAAAGAATATTGAGAAAACTAGTAGAGAAAAAAATTTAGCCCCAAAATGTCGAAGCTCTTCTACACCGAAGGAATTGAAATGTTAAGAGAAGCATGTAAGAATCATCACATAAAAGGTCTGTTGAACACTAACGATTCAAAAACATGTTACAAAGCAAATAAAAACAGTAGAGATAAAAATTCGGAAGGAACGGGGAGTCAAAGAGAGATGTACGAAGAAGTGAAGATCAGAGGTGATTGCAGGGCATGCTGATCCCTTACCTCGAACAATGCAGATCGAAGAGATCCTGAGAATGGGAAAGGAGAGGATGATTGGCGAAATACGTTTGAACGTCTCTATGTCCAACTCGTTGACTTTGCACACTCACCCAACGCAGGGACGAAGTCCCAAGGGAGGGAAAACGCAGGGAATATTATCCGTTTTTTCCCTTTCTTTCTTTTTATTGTTAAAAGGAAGGGAAGACGTCGTACCATTGACCATCAAAATTTAATAATTATTTTTTTCGTATTTTTAAAAGGCTGTTAATTTAAAAGATGCAGAATTACTCTCTTGATAAAATTAAAAATATTTGGATGATGGTGATCAAAATCACTTTTCAGTGGAAATTACTAAAAAAACAAAGTGTTCATCCAATTGAAAAATAATATATATAATATGAGTAAGCAATTTATTATTTATAGAATAACTAGAGATTTCTCCTGTGTTACATAAAAAATAAAATAAAATATTATTATTAATTATTTATTTATAATTATTATAAATTTTTATTATGATAAAAATTTAAAATATTATAAAAATTGAAATTTAGTCTTTAAAAGATTTTAAATCTTCACTTTTATTTTTAAAATATTTTGAACTATATTTTAGTACAAATCAATAATTTAATGAATTACTGAATATTTACTATAATAGGGTTCAAAATCTTTTAAGAATCAAGATAATATTATTGATTGAGAGTATTAATTATAACTTATAGATAAAAAATTTAAAAGTATTAAGTTGGATTGACTTAAATTTATTTTTAATTGAACTAAATATTATAAAAATTTTAAAAATATAATTAATTGATTAATAATTGATAATTATCTTAATATATGTATGTGCTGTATATAAAAATGTATAATGTGAGCATACATAATAGTAAACATAATGTGTAATACTTTCCTATACAACCAGGATAAAAGTAAGGGAGAAAAATAAAAAAAATCTATTTAAATTTTAAAATGATAAATTGAGCTTCTCAATATTAAAAATGACAGATTGGGTAGGAGGTCCAATCTGTTATTTGTAAATTTGTGTGTAAAGACTAAATTAGCGTTCACTTTACTAATGATATTTGCAAGTTTGATAATAAGATTTATAATTTTGCCAATGGTATTTATAACTCTGATAATTATATTTATAACTCCTATAATAATATTTATAACTTTGACAATAGTATTTACAATTTTGACAATGGTATTTGTAATTTTGACAATGATATTTGTAACTTTAACAATGGTGTTTGCAACTTTGCTAATTGTATTTATAACTCTCATAGTGGTATTTATAATTTCAACAATGATATTTATAACTCCCACAATAGTATTTGTAACTCCCATAAAGGAGAAGAAACAACTTTACCAATGGGATTAATAACTTTGCCAATAATATTTGTAACTCCTACATTAGAATTTATAACTTTATCAATAGTAATTATAACTTCTGTAATAGTATTTGGAATTCCTACAACAGAAAAGAAGCAACTTTATCAATAGTATTTGTAACTCCCACAACGAAGAAGAAGCAATTTTACCAATAGTATTTGCAACTCCTACAATTAAATTTATAACTTTACTAATAGTATTTATAAATTTCTTAATGATATTTGTAATTCCCACTAGTATTTGCTACTTTCACAATGGGATTTAGAACTTTGCTAATGGTATTTGCAACTCTCCCAATGGTATTTATAATTTTGCCAATGGTATTTACAACTCCCACAATGGAGAATTAACTTTGTCAATATTATTTGCAACTCCCACAATAGTATTTGCAGCTTTACTAATAGTATTTATAAATTTATCAATTGTATTTATAACTCCTACTAGTATTTGTAAATACCATTGGTAAAGTTAAAAATCCCATTGTGGAAGTGGTAAATACTAGTAGGAGTTATAAATATCATTGATAAACTTATAAATACCATTGACAAAGCTGTAAATACTATTATAGGAGTTGCAAATAACATTGATAAAGTTGTTAATCCTATTGACAAAAGTTGCTTCTTCTCCATTGTGGGAGTTGCAAATACTATTAGTAAAGTTGTTAATCCCTTTAGCAAAGTTACTTCTTCTTCGTGATGGGAGTTAAAAATACCAGTATAGGAGTTACAAATACCATTGTAGGAGTTACAAATACCATTGGCAAAGTTTCAAATCCCATTGTAAAAGTGGCAAATACGAGTGGGAGTTATAAATACTATTGACAAACTTGCAAATATAATTGTGGGAATTGCAAATACTTTTGACAAAGTTGCTTTTTCTTCGTTGTGGAAGTTACAAGTACTATTGACAAAGTTATTTTTTCTCTATATAAGGAGTTGCAAATACTATTACGGGAGTTGTAAATACCATTAATAAAGTTACAAATTCTATTGTAGGAGTTATAAATATTATTGGCAAAGTTATTAATCCCATTAGCAAAGTTATTTCTTCTCCTTTGTAGGAGTTGCAAATATCATTGTTGAAATTGCAAATACCACTATAGGAGTTACAAATACCATTGACAAAGTTGCAAATATCATTGTCAAAGTTATAAATACCATTATCAAAATCGTAAATACTATTGTCAAAGTTATAAATACTATTATAGGAGTTGCAAATACTATTGTTAGAGTTGTAAATACTATTGACAAAGTTATAAATCGTATTGTCAAACTTATAAATACCATTAACAAAGTGAAGGCTAATTTATAATTTAGTCTTTGCACATAAATTTACAAATGATAGATTGGACCTTTTACCTAAGCTGTCCTTTTTAATATTGAGAAGCCCAATTTATCTTTTTAAAATTTAAATGAGCTTCTTTTATCTTTTTCCCTAAAAGTAAAGCATTCGCATACAAACAACTATTACATTTTGCATTGTGATTCCTTTTCTTCTAATATATTTTGTTTGTTCATTGACTTTAATTGATGCATTCCACTATTTGTCTACAACAACCATTAAGACTTCATGAAAATGCAAGTGAATGGTTTCTCCTAAATGTTCAATACCACATAATAAACACACATATATTAATTGTTAAAATTCCATAATACAATAGTAAAATTACATATGTTAGCCTAATCTTATATATGAGTCAGCACAATCTAATTAGCTAATTATAGATACTAATTTGTTCTTTAATATAAAAAGTTAAAAACTCTAAATAAATCAATTAGTCATGATTAAATTCAATAACTAAAAATAAATTTATATAAGATATTTATTAATATATCTAAATTAGTCAATCATTTATAATTAATTTATTTAATTTTTTTAATTTATAAAAAAATAGATAGAGAATTATTAAAACACCTCATAAGCACCACTATTTATAACATTCAAGCTTCAACCAATTCAGAAGTTGTTCCTTTTGTGGCTGCAATGCTACAAACACTTCCTTTACAAGTTGGGACATGAGGAGGGAACAATATTGTGTGGAATCCTCTTGTATTGAAGATATCAAATCCCAAGAAAAGAATGTTTTGCAGGACTTGATGCAAATTGATGATGTGAAGATCAAGTTTTTTTTTTATTATCCACACAATTCACTGGAATTTTGTCGTGGCTACATCCGAATTCGACCCGTGTAGTGCACCTAGTTATGGTGGGTGAGTCTCCCAACGGGGATTTTCTACATATGTTAAGACTCAAACTTGAGACCTCGTTTAAGTGATACCGAACCGCTTATCACTCGGACCAACCCCTGTTAGTATATGAAGATCAAGTTAAAAGATCATAAGAAAGAAGACTTGGAGCTTGAGTTATTTAATCTTTTATTTTCTTTAATGACTCTTGTAAATAATCAAGAGAGTTTTGAGTTTTTACATGAAAACTAGTTATAAGGAATTATTTTTTCAAAGTTAGCCATTTTGGTTTTTCAAAAGCAGAAAGCATTCACATTATTTTGACCATATTCTGTTTAACGTGTTAACTATTGTTTAGATTCAAGTGTATTTTCTCTTGATCTCACATAATGCGTTAATCCATTTCTCTAAGGCGTTAATAATTTTACTTAACACTTGTTCCATTCCCTAAAAGCTCTATTTATTACTAAGCATTTTGCCTCATACGTTAACCATTCACTACCGAAGACTTTAACTCTATAATCCCTTTAACGCGTTAGTCCTTAGGACTTACGAGTAGATGAGTCCAAGTGTAAACAACTTAGAATGAGAGAATAGTGGCCCCTTTGCTTATATGGTACTATCATTTGCTAGGCAATTGTTATTTATAACTGAACTTGTGATTATGTGATTGAATCAACTCATGTTTATGAATATAGTGGCCACTAGCTTAAATGAGACAATCATTTCCTAGTCAATTATTATTATTCGTTTAGTTCTTCTAGTTACTATATATATATATATATATATATATATATATATACTTAATACTTATTTCGAGCATTATATTTTACGTTATATCAGTAAGAAGATAGTATCTTTTTGAGGTCTAGAAGATAATACTTCCTCCTGTTTAATATATAAGAAGTTGTTAACTAATTTATATAAATTAAAGAATATTAGTTAATGTCTCTTAAATTGATAAAATTTACTTATTTTACCCTTATTAAAAATATATTTTTTAAATATATATATATATATATATATATTATATGTCACATCTTTCTCTTTTATAAGGGGTAAAAGTTAAAAACAATTAATAATTAGGGAAAAAGGAAAAAAAACTATTTAAATTTTAAAAGGATAAATTGGGTTTCTCAATATTAAAAATAACATATTGAGTAGGAGGCTCAATCTGTCATTTGCAAATTTATATACAAAGATTAAATTAGCCTTCACTTTACCAATATTATTTGCAAGTTTAACAATATGATTTACAACTTTATCAATGGTATTTACAACTCTGACAATGGTATTTGCAACTCCTATAATAGTATTTATAACTTTAACAATAATATTTATAATTTTGATAATGATGTTTATAACTTTAACAATAGTATCTGTAACTTTGACAAGAGTGTTTATAACTTTGTCCATAGTACTTGTAAGTCTCATAGTGATATTTGTAATTTCAACAATGATATTTGCAACTCCCGCAATGGTATTTGTAATTCCCACAAAGGAGAAGAAACAACTTTAACAATAGAATTAATAAATTTGTCAATAATATTTATAACTCTTACAATATAATTTGTAACTTTGTCAATGGTATTTGTAACTCCCGCAATTATATTTATAATTCCGGTAATAATATTTGCAACTCCCACAATAGAGAAGAAACAATTTTGTCAATAGGATTAATAATTTTGCCAATATTATTTGCAACTCCCACAATAGTATTTACAGCTTTGCCAATGGTATTTGTAAGTTTATCAATAGTATTTATAACTCATACTAGTATTTGTCACTTCTACAATGGGATTTTTAACTTTATTAATGGTATTTGTAAGTTTATCAATAGTATTTGTAACTCCCACTGGTATTTGCCACTTCCATAATGCAAGTTTGTCAATGATATTTGTAACTCACACTGGTATTTGTCACTTTTACAATGTGATTTGAAACTTTGCCAATAGTATTTGTAACTCCTACAATGATATTTGTAACTATCGTAATGGTATTTGCAACTCCCACCACGAAGAAAAAGCAACTTTGTCAAATGGATTAACAACTTTGCTAATAGTATTTATAACTCCCACAATGGTATTTGCAATTTTGCCAATAGTATTTACAACTCTAACAATGGAGAAGAAGCAACTTTGCTAACGAGATTAATAACTTTACCAATGTTATTTGCAACTTTCATAATAGTATTTGCAGTTTTACCAATGGTATTTGTAAGTTTATTAATGATATTTATAATTCCTACTAGTATTTACAAATACCATTGGTAAAGTTGAAAATCTCATTGTGAAAGTGACAAATACTAGTAGGAGTTATAAATATCATTGATAAATTTATAAATACCATTAGAAAAAGTGCAAATACTATTGTGGAAATTGCAAATATTATTGATAAAGTTGTTAATCCTATTGACAAAGTTATTGTTTTTCAATTGTGGGAGTTACAAATATTATTACAGGAGTTGTAAATACTATTGACAAAGTTGTAAATTCTATTGTAAGAGTTACAAATATTATTGGCAAAGTTATTAATCCCATTGGCAAAGTTGTTTCTTCTCCTTTGTGGGAGTTACAAATACCATTGCGGGAGTTACAAATATCATTGTTGAAATTGCAATACCACTATGAGAGTTACACATATTATTGACAAAGTTATAAATGTCATTATCAAAGTTATAAATATCACTGTCAAAATTGTAAATATTATTGTCAAAGTTATAAATACTATTATAGGAGTTGCAAATACTATTGTTAGAGTTATAAATATTATTGGCAAAGTCGTAAATTGTATTATTAAACTTGTAAATAACATTGGCAAAGTGAAGGTTAATTTAGTCTTTGTACACAAATTTACAAATAACAGATTGAGCCTCCTACCAAATCTGTCATTTTTAATATTGAAAAATCTAATTTATCCTTTTAAAATTTAAATATTTTTTTTATCTTTCTCCCTATTAATTACCCTATCAATTTCTTATATTTTAGACTATTTTTTTTATAGAAAACTTCTTATATATTGAACAATAAAATCCCGAATTAATCAAAGCTCTAGCCGTCAACGAACGTGAGAGTTTCTTCTTCTTTTTTATGTAAGAGATAATAAGGTCAGTAAATAAATTAATTTCATTTTAGTTCATGAAAGTTGTGTCATTTGTAAATAATCCTCTTGGTCTTCTCTAATATAAAAATTAATTATTTTTTTAAATATATTAAAAAATTAAAAAAATTAATTAATTATAATTAAATATAAATATTTAAAATAAATTTATATTATATAATTTTTAATCTATTAAAATTAATTAATTAACTTTTATATTAATTATAATTAATTAATTTATTTAAAAATTTTAATATATATATATATATATATAACCTCAACAAATTCTTTTATATTAAGGCTAAGAGGAGTATTATCTTATTAGGATACTTATTTGAACTTTGTAATATTTTGGGGATATTTACTTGTCTTTTTTACTTACTCTATTGAGTGTTATCATGAACAAATCATGCAATGCGGAGTTCTCCATCTCACTAGGCAACAACCGGGATTGATGGCAGCTGTATACGTTTTACATGATTCTTTTTCTTGATAAGTAGAAAAAAAATATTAAAAGGCAACCGAAAATCATCATCATAAAATATAAATTATACTATTAAAATTTTATCATACACAATTTAACTAAAAATAGATCTACATTGACTTAACTTAATATTTTTAATTCTTTTATTTATAAATCACAATTAATAATCTTATTTTAATTTTTAAAAGATTTTAAACCCCACTTTAATAAGATTACTAATTAATTACTATCATAAGCACAAAACTTTTCAAACATAAAAATAGGGTTCAAAATCTTTCAAAAATAAAATTTTAAATTTCTTTAATATTTCAAACTTTTAACCACACTAAAAATTTATAATAATCATAAATATAGGTAATTTGAAAAAAAAAATTGTGAAATATTGAAAACAGATCTTTATATTTAAAATTAAGATCATCTCCCCAATTAAATATTTTATTAATGATTAGAGGAGTACAAAGAAAATTGATATACATAGAAAGGATAATTAATATTTCAAAATTTATTAATATGTTTACCACTTCAATGATCGTGTCAAAGGTATAATTATAAGACTGATTTTGAAAATTAGTATTTATTAAATAAACATGTAACAATCCTACATCACAATGCTCGATAACAAAATCAAGAAATTCCTGATTATGCCAAAATCAAGAAGGTCAATGCATGTGGCACTGTTAGTAACAAGAGTCATCGCTAAATTAACACCCAACACATTGCATTTGTCTGATACAGAAAGTTGAGCGGGAAACTTTGATAAAAAAGGAGAAATGTAGAATTGCCAAAACTGATCTTAATCTATCTCAAATACAGAAAGTTGAATAAGAAATTTGATAAAAAGGAGAAGTCTTAGGCAGCACCTGCACCCTTGCTCTTCTTCCTTTGAATCTTCTTCATGTAGAATTCCAGTTCTTTACCCTCCAAAATATATCTGACAGAAATCGAATCAATCAAGTTAGGTCGGAGATGTGCCGGTATGGGTACGCATATAGGATTCAAGAAAACATACGTGAGAAAAGCACATGAAATTTGATATATATCCAACAAATTAACACATTATAAACATGGCCATTATGATAAAATTGAGTTTTAAACAAATATTTCAATCAGAATAATTTCAGAAGAAGCTACCAAAAAGGGGTATAAAATAAATCAAAACTGACTTCCCATTCAAAATAAATGCCAATCTTCATCTCCATTTATATCAAGATTTTCTGCAAGTTCTTGAGCTGTGTCACAGTATTTCTGACCAAAAAGAGCCAACAACACGGATGCTGCACTATATTACACATTAATATAATACAATATGACCAATGATCTTGTAGCCTAGTGACATAAGAGCTCCCCTGCAAGTGGAAGGTCACTAGTTTGATCCTGCTTGACCCTCTAATTAAATATATATATACATAATATAATATGCCTATCGAATTGAATACATATCTCCTTTTCCAAAGTATTAGTGTAACATAAAGCAAGTCCATATTGCAAGATTGACCATATTTTTGCTATAACCTAAACTTGGCAACAAGAAGCATCTGTTTCATCTGCCCCCGCAAACACGCGTATGGAAAAGAAGATTGCTACATAGAATGTGATTAGAATGCTATTCAATTATATCAATAATTCCTTTCGTTTCTCCCCCTCTCCCTCGTGTGTGATTCTATACACTAGAGTTTGCAAAACTGTAAAACAATCTCAGCTTTGAAAAAGCCAAATGGCTGGGGAAAATCACTTGATATATGGAGTGCCAAAAGGAGTGAATGTCAAATACCCATCAGCACGACCACATTGACCAGGTCGCGAGGACATGCAAGCCAATAGACGACCACCTCCAAATTGTTCTTCAATATGAGGATCAAGCATCCGGTTCTGTTCTGTAGCTTTCTCAATACGTGTTTGCTCTTTTTCACTTCCTCAGTTACAGTTTCACCTTCCTGTTAATTAAGAGACATGGAATTGATGTTAGAACACTTCAAAGCTATCTCCCAAAAACTACAAAATCTTTAAAATAAAAAATATAAACTAAGGCGGGTCCTGCACATTTGCATGTAACCTGAGATGAGTTTCCCTGTTCATGGCATTTAAAAAGTGACTTCTTACAATCTATATATGTATATATATTGGTATATTGATCGATTAATAAGTTTGATAACAATAAGTAAATGATGATCATCTTTGTCAAATTCAAAAATAGTATCACATTTCAATTTAGAGAGATGATTGCATAGACACAGTCAATGCAAACAATAACTATAAAATCCAGTATTTTCTACATGTAAACTTTAAATAACTTGAACATATAATTAAAACCAAACCTATTTATCAACGCCTAAATAAATATATCAGCCACTAACAAAAACATTAAGCATCACCATGCTGCACATCTAATAAATTGAGCAACAAAATTGAACGAGGTAGTCAAAGTGAACTTAAGCATCATCTCTAGAGTAAAATCCAGACAGGAGTCAACCATTAACTAAGAGAGTTGGAAACCATAACTAGGATTGAAACAAATATGCATTACCCACAAGTGAGCTGAAACATATAAACTAAGAGATTGCATTACCTCACCTTCCTTCTTGGAAGAAGTTGCAGTCTTCTTCTTGCGACTGATGTCAACACCATAATGTTGGAGATACCACTGCTTGAAAGGTGCAGCATCAACCTGAACAATAGCACTCTTGACCAATGTTTGAGTACGAACCAGCTCATTGTTAGAAGCATTTTACACTGCATCAAGAATTCTAGTTTTGCGAGTCACAGCTTCACTGCCCCTTAAGTAATTTCCAGTATCAAGCCTCAAAGCACGCCACTTAACATTCCCACCTCGAACCCTGATTCTCCTCACTGCTTTGTTGCTTGATAGCTTAGTGTTTGCTGGTTGCCTCCCAAGCTCATACCTATCAACAAAGGAATACCAGTCATGAAAAAAGTCATGTCACTTGATTCTTGGACCAACATTTATCGTTTGACCTCAGTTCTATCATCATGATGCAATATGAACCACTATGGGGAAGAGGGTTAAGCAACAACGGGTTGAAAATTCAGACATCCTTGTAACTTTCTCCAGCTTTGTGTGATAAACTTCTTCAATTTTCCAATAAATTCACTCAACCATAACTGCCCCTTTCAACTAAACAAATAATCACTTACAGACACAACCACAACCAACAGATATTAGATTAGTTGAATATGGTTCTCACTATCAAGAATAATGATAGGAGACAGTTTTAATATATAACAGATTAAAAAAATGAAAGGGACCTGCATTGTCGATTCTAGCAGATAAATCAAACTACTCAATCATATCTCCTACTGGGTAAACTTAGGAGACTAAATTGATTATACAACAATATAAATAATCAACCAAGCCTATTATTAATAACGTTATATTGAGACATCGACTTCTTTTTATCTGTAAAAAGCAAATCACCACGTATCATAATCTCCAACTTCACTACAAAAAGCAGGGAAGGGAATTGAAGTTCGAGATATTGTTAAAGCAATGAAAACACAAAAGGGAAAATAATTAATTTCTCTTCTTCCTCCAAGCCTTCTTCTTGCCTCCAGTGGCACGCATTTTGTGCATGGAATCCCGAGAGATACCTGTGAATTCACGGGCATCATAACGCTATACTTTGAACAAATAGGGAAAGAACTAGAATAATCATTTTGACACACATAGAACACACCCATTTTGACACAAACACAGAATGCGAGGGAAGAAGTCGGGTAGGAGTGTGTGTTTCAAAGGACGGGGGAGAGGAAGAAGACGATGAAGGTGAAGCTAGGGTTATACTCGCAGGCGCTATTCTTGCTGATGGACGACTTACTCAAAATTCCATTAAAGGCCCAATTTTAAGATTTAGAAATGCAAACTAGATTCACCAGGCCATTTTATTAGTATGAGTGTGTTTGAAAACCTATAAAATTTATATTTTAAATTTAGATTTAATCAAAATTTAGGTTTTAAAATATTTTTAAAAAAATAGCTATATTTATTCAAAAGAGTTTTTGGATCAAATTATGGTTTAAAATTAAGATTTTAAATAAGTTAGACAGAGTAGCTTATGGAATAATAAAAGAACTTATGGACTAACCAATTATTATATTACTTATATTTTTTCTGACACTTTTTCTCATATCTCTTCTACACGCCAAACTTAGATTTAAAACTGAGGTTTAACTAAAAATTTAAGTTTGGAGAAATTTTAAAATAAATAGTCATATTTGTTCAAGCGGGTTTTTAGACTAAACTATAGTTTAAAACTAAGGTTTCAGATAAACTGGTCACAGTAGCTTATAGAATAGTAAAAGAGCTTATGAACTAACTAATTACTATATTATCTTTACTTTTTCTTACACCACCTCTCTTACTTTTTCTTACACCCTCTCTTCTCTTTCATACTTTTTCTTACACCCTCTCTCCCCTTTCTTTTCATCTCTTATCTCTCCTCATTTAATACTCATACCATTTTTATAATTTATCAATAATAAAAGTACTTCTAGAAATAACTATCAAAATATTCATTTATTCAAAATTATTTTTTTATAAACTATTCTCTAAAAACCATTTTCTATAAGTTGTCCAAAAGCTCTTTTTTTTCATAAGTTTGATTCTAAAATTCTATTAAAACGGGCCCTATATTTAATAATCATACCCTTTTTCGTAATTTACTAATAATAAAAATACTTCTGAAAATAACTATCCAAACACTTATTTATTCAAAACCACTTTTTTTTTTCATAAACACTTCTCCAAAAGTCATTTTCTAAAAGTTACTTAAAATCTATTTTTTTTTATAAGTCACTTTTTAAAATTTTATCTAAACGGGTCCTATATTACTGTATCTTAATCAAAAATGAAGTGACACTTTATTACTATATCCATTTTAATTATAAATAAATTAAGAAAATTAAGTAAATTAGTTAATTTTAATAATTATTGAATTACTTTTGATATATACACCTTAACATGTGTAATCATATAAAAATATATTGAAAAAAATTATAATTTTAAAAGATAAAATAAATTAAAATATTATATTTAAAAATAAATTTAATCTCTCATCTAACTCTATTTTATCATCTAATTTTTGTCCATGAGAAACCTAATTAGGAACGGAGTATTATTGATGATAACATGCATACATACATTTATATGGTTATTTGGTATTCAATGGTATGATTAGTGTAATTTTTTTTCCAAATTCCTTCCCTTAATTCCTGCTGTTTCTTCGTTGATTAAAATCAATTTCTATTTTCTTCTATTAATTATGTACTTATATAAGTTAAATTGTAAATTTATCCTATAAATTCACTTATATTTTCCTTCATGAATTATGTATATAAATACAAATTTACCTAAAAAAATTTCACTTAAAAATAATAAATATCTAAAATAAATTTTAAATTCAATATCGTCTCAAAAATTTTTAAATCATAGACATATATAACCATAACTATTATCAAGGTTAATATACAAATTTACTTAAAAAATTTTCACATATTTTGAAATGTTTTTGAATTCTATTGATTATTACTTCCTCGTTCAAAAAAAAAACCAAGAAGAAGAACGGAAACTAGGGAGTAACATTTCCAAAGAAAAAGAGGGAGAAAACAAACAGAACTAGTTCCGTTAGTCATATTGTCATACTCTAAAACATGTACTTGAAAGGATCCGTCGTATAAGTAATCTGTACAGCGGAACACCTTCAGCAATTATTTTACAACTTATAATCCCTAAAAAACGAAAAAAGAATAAAGAAAACAAAATAGATTCACAGGCTTACGGCGTAACAGGGCTTATAAGAGAGACCTAGAAGAGATCATCAACTATACTTCACAATTAGCATTGTTTTGTACTAATGGAAGTTGGTTCAAGTGATAAGCGGCTCGGTATCATTTAAGCAAGATTTCAAGTTCGAACATTAGTATATGCAGAAAATTCCTGTTGGGAAATTCACCCACTATAACCAGGTACGCGACGCGGGTCAGATTTGGATGTAGTTAAGGTAAAACTCCAGTGAATCGGGTGGGTAACTAAAAAAAAAGCATTGCTTTGTGGAATCCTGTGATTTATAGCCACAAGGGTCTCTGCTAGCCCAATTCCATAGGTTACGGCACATATCTTCAATGTTATATTTTGCCCTGCAAGGAATATAAATATGTGAGAAACAGAAAATAATTCCAAAACAGAATTTATTGGAACAAACGAAAACAGATTTCAGTTTTGGACGCTCTGTGCTTCCAAGGAGATCTTGACCGTGTGATCATATTCTTATGTTGGAACAATACAAAGATTAATCGGATTAATCGGATAGTTTTGACTCAGTGTAAGATGCTCCTACCAGATGAGGTCTAAGGACATATAGGTGCATGCAATCTTATTGTGGAGAAGCTATTTCTAGGATATGAACCATTGTGATCTCCAAGTTCTATGACAACAACTTTATTGATATGCTAAGACTCACCCTCTATTTATTTGGATAGTTGAAGGAAAAAACACAACACAAAACAAAACAAAACAAAATTACCGGCGAATATCTGAACCATTCAAAATACACTCACTTCCATTTAAGTTCTCTTTCTGCTTTTTCTGTTGATGCATAAACAATTTCACCATCACCAGGTCTCCGGCCAGCCATCACAAGTGGAATTTTCTGTAAAGTAAAATAAAATAATTCACCAAATCAATATGGTATAACACAATTACAGAAAACCCCAATCCAAGTATAATATATTTGAGAGAGTATTAGCCTATTAGGTTGGGATTTTAAAAGGAAAAGAATTCTCCTGCCAATCCATTGTTCCAATGCCTGTTCCTGGGGCACTGCGTGAGACATCCTAAAAAACTACCTTGTTCTATCTTCTTCATGTATCTTCCATTTTCTTTCATCTTTTCTAACTACAGGTTCTACGCTATGATAACTTTGAGAAGCTGCAGATCTTCAGTTTTACATAAAAGCAGAAATCAATTCAGCCTAGTATTACAAATTCGAGCTAAGGAATATCATCGTAGTGCTCAAACACCAAACACCATATTTATTAGATAACGATAGATTTTAGAAAAAGGTTAAGGTATAATTTTACCTCAGAAGTTTTTGCTTAGAAGCTGTAGTATCCAGAAGTTTGTCTTGGACCAATATCGCTTTGGAAGTGTTAGAAAAGAAACAATGGCTCTCCTGACCATTAAAAATATTCACAGTTAATGTTAGTGCTTTAACAGTTATGGCGGCTTTGTTCCTTTTTTAACACTTTCAGGTGATATTGATCTGGTAAAAACTTCCGGATAAGCACAACTCCTACAGGAAAACTTGCAGGACAAAATTGGACTTTAACCTCTAAAAAATGATTAAATAACTGAGCAGTGAGCACTACGACAAAATCTTTCTAACCATGTAAACTGTTACATTCTTTGCCAAATTTTAGAACAACCCATCCACAAGAAGAAGAAAAATATATGAAGTAGGCAACGGATTTCGCAGAAAAAAATATGGTTATATAGACTGGACAGGAAATAATCTGTCCATTACCTTTCCAGAGACCTTTTCAAAATCTTTAACCATCTCTAACACTGATGTTCCCTTTCCTGTTCCTAAATTATACACGTCACAACCTACATACACAAACCATGAATTTAAAACAAGATCAAATTCTAACAAAAGCAATATTTATAATGATAGAACAAGCTAAAAAACATAAAAGAGAAGTAAAAAGCACAAAAGACACCTCTAGCCTCCACAGAACCAACACATGGAAACAAGTAAACAAAAAAATAATGATGAATTATAGGAATACCTATATTAGGATCATCTAGTTTACGCAATGCATAAGCATGCCCATCTGCTAAATCAACAATATGAATATAATAACGCACCTAACAAGAGAAAGATAAGATTCATTGAGTTAGACAAAAGTAAATCTTAAATAGAAAGAAAAATGTCATGTATGCTCAGTAGAAGTCAACAGCAAGAAGAAGGAATGGCCCATTCAAGTCCAATGAGGAAAGATTATCATCTTTTAATCAGAAACACCCACAAGGGATTTCAAGCAGGCAAGGTTGTGAGAAATAAAAGATACAACTGCAATTTGTTATAGTTTAGGATTTCCATGACATATGAGCTAGTGCATGTGTAGTAGTATTCCTAACTACTCATCCGGTCCTTAATATAGAATCTAGGTGAGGAGTTGATCTCAATCCTAAATATAAGACTTTCTTATATTTATCAATTTTTCCTAAATTACCCTCATTCATACTCCCTCAACAATAATCAAGTAAAAGAGGGAGAGAGGGGGTTAAGGAAGATGATTAGTTAAATAGTGTCCTATATTAAGGATTGGAGGAGTAAAAGAAAATGGTTGGTAGACTCCAGTGCATAGGTAAAAATTCATGCAACTTTTCAAGGAGATGTTGCAAAGTCTTAAATTAGAAAGAACATACCCCAGTGCCATCAACTGTATTATAATCATTTCCAAACACTGTCAGTGCAGGGCGTCTGCCAACTGCTATTTGAACAAATGGCATGAGATTATTTGGAATTCCATGAGGATCCTCACCAATATAGCCACTGGGATGAGCACCAACAGGGTTGAAGTATCTCAACAATATTATTTTCCATTCTGAATCTGCCCAGTAGACATCACGGCAAATTTCCTCAATGGCAAGCTGGAACAGAAACCTTTTCAGACATAATTACTACATTCCAAGTACTATCAGTGTCACTGATATTCACCAAATCATAGAGATAGCATGCAAGGCCAAGCAGTCATTCTCAATACCACAGAATTCATACAAATAATTTACGTGTTTATGTTTCCTTCACCCACAAATTCATTTTCTATAAAAAATACAAGAAACAGCATTCTTTTTTGTACCTTGGTTCGTCCATATGGGTTCAATGCAGAGAGCGGAGACTCTTCTGTACATGGAAGCTCCTTGGGACAACCATATATATACAGTTGCTGAAGATGAGAACACAAGCTGAAATCATGCAAAAAAATAGGTTAGTCAAAAATAGCAAAACGAAGCACCAAGACTCTATAATATTAATTAATCTTAGGAGCCACGTCAAGGTAGAAATACTATCAGGGGGACTTCATAAACAAAAATCAAGACTTCATTTTAAAATAGTTCAACAAGGATTCTACTTTATCTCCTTGACAGTGAGGAACGAAATAGCAGTTTACTTTTGGAAACCTGAGAACCACCAAATACTTCACCAATAGTTAAATTGGTTTCTTTGAACATAAGGAATATAGAGAAAAAAAGGAAAGAAAACTAAGGAAAAACTGACATAATAGAATAGCATAGCAACATGAGCAATAAGAGAATGCAACGGTATAACAATACTCCTTTGGAGCTGCCGGGGTCAAGCACCAGAAGTAAATATTTTTCCAACAATATTTTAAGGAACTTCATGATGGAGAAAGACTAAAACATTTAATATTTAGCAAAATTTCAAAGAAAATCTTTGAACAAGAATGATTCATAAATTCTGACAACATTGATTACATTCCTTCCATGCTATCTATGAAATAGAAGCCTATCACAATGACGAGGAGGAGGAGAAGAAAAACAAATTTAACTTCTTGCATCTATGGGCAGCCATGACTTCCAATAGGGTGATTGTCCGAATCAAGTTGTTGTTGTAATAAATTAACGGGTTTTTGCACACTTTCACCTGCTGCTTTTAATCCCGCAAAATGTATGGCAGCACCAAATCTGCATTTAGTAGAGAGATCAGAAACAGATTTTAGATAATTGACGAGATACAACTAAAACAGAAAGTTTTGCTGAAACGCACTGTGTGGAATCAAAAATTTCTTCAAGTGCAGCTCTGTCCCGGAGGTCTACCTGCAGTAGGCAACTTATAATGTAAGCAATAGGTCAAATTAATTAATGGAAACACTTGGTAACTGATTCTTTTTTTCATTTTCAGTAGATACTATGTACCAGAGTTTAACACCAACAAAAATAGTTGAAAGTTTAAACCAGTACATGCACAGTGGATTTGATAACCCGGTAAACAACAGTACGGATAACTTGACTTCATTTATCCTTTTTCATAAAATAAAGAAAAAGGCTTCATATATGCTTTTGTGTGTGTGTACACGAATGTTAATATGTATAGATACACGTGTGCATATATACATATACGTATGTATACCTATACAAAAATCTGAACCGTCTACAACTGAAGAGCTTAAATCTAGACTTCAATGCAGAAGGCAGCAAGTATTAGTCAACCCTGAGTCAGAACAGGGCAACTGGGCAAGCGAAGCAAGCACTTTAGATATATAAAGGAGAAAAAGGCGCCCAAAAAAAAAAAGGTTCTGCTAAACAGTAAATTAGAAGAGATTTGATCGAACAAGAAAATAAACCTCACTTCATTTCTACTTATTTCCCATCAAAAAGCAGGCCAACGTTGATTAATTGCTAACATGACCGGAAACAAGGCAATAATTTTGACTCATATATAAATTTAGCGTGTTGGCGTCGCTTTATGTGCCAAAACTCTCGCGTTTAAGGCCATCGGCAATCACTTGTTGAGATTAAAAGAACGTCTAATAAAGCTAAATCCAACCTAAACGTGAAAAATTAAAACAGCAAAGAAAGAATTGGTAAATAAATCTAAATGAACGATGAATATTACAGTTTCTAGCTTTTGAGAAACAAAAACCATCAAAAATCAAATCGTGATGCTTAGAAGCACATGCAACAAAATTGATCGGAAGGTATAGGTAACGGTGAGGACCTTGTGAACGGAAAGATTATTCCCGAATTCGCCGGCGAGCTCCCTGACTCTTTTCATAGCAATCTCAGAAGAATTATTAAGATTGTCGACGACGACGACCGTAAAACCGCCGAGCAAGAGCTGGAGAACGGTGTGGGAGCCAATGTAACCGGCTCCACCGGTGACCAGGATGGCCTTCGTCACCATGACTAAACTGTTGAGACGACGAGAGAGTGACGATTGAAGAGAACGTGACTGATATTTTGAAAATCACATAAGCAGCTTATGTAAATGCAAGAAAATGGCAGAATTTCTGTAACGCGTTCGCATTTCACAATTGTGATGGAGCCGTGATATAAATATATGGGAAAATTGTAAATAATACCCCTAACGTTTGAAAATCCAAATAAGTCCTCCAAATATTACTAATGCCAATTAAGTACAAGGGACCAATTTGAGATTTAAAAAGAGTGTTTTTACCATACTGCTCCTAACCTACAAGGCATGCCACATCAGAGGCCGCCGGTGGCCAGAAGTGACCGAATGTTAGACCAATTTGGTGGAACTCATTAATTGCTAAATAGTTATTTTTTGTATTTAGTCTCATAACTAATAATTCTACTCATCATACATACTGACATATACTTATAAAATATCAAGTGAGACATCACAAAATATAATATATAGAAAATAACATATTATTATAATAAAATTAAATAGATAACTTACTCAAGTTCATCCTATCAATCCAATCAAATTGTCTTATTTCTGCCAATCGAACCCATGGGTTAGAGATAACTATCATATACTTGACTACTTAAAAAATTAACCAATCAATATTATGGATATGTCAAAATACACAGAGCAAATGACTGAACTATATATTCATTCCCCCTCAATAAATAGATGCGGGTGTCGCAGCCCCTTAGTAAATAAGTGGGGTATGTCTTTCGATAAATTGGTAGGACAAAAGTCAATCATCGAGCTCCAATGGAGGCTACATCACGTAGTAGAAATATAACTCTATCATCACCCATCTCCAATGCATAATTATAAAAATAATCATATTAATTAAAATCCCAATAGCTTGATAAATATCACAAAATGGTTTTTCTCAAGATAATAACTTTCTTCAAATTTTAGTATCAAGATATAAGAAGTTTATAATCTCAATTCAAACTTTTTACATTAAACTTTAAGTCTCACAAGATTATTTTCAATAAAATAATCAAACAAATTTTTTCAATACAATCATATTAATATCAATAGTTATATATATATATATATCAAATCACTCACAAATATCATATTATTACATAATAAACAGAAAGTGATTATCTTTTACCAAAGTAAGGAATAATCTAGTGGCCCTTGAACAATAATATTAATCACAAACAATCTAATACTTTAACAAAAGTTACTCTAAAATTTTAATGACTAGAAGTGTGCATAGTGCTTGTTGCTTGGTGCTCCCGCTCAAGCTCAGGAAAAAATTGTCTAACTTAATCTAAAAAAAGTGGCATGAAATATAATTACGCAGGGTTAGGTTGGACCAAATTTTGGGTAGGGCATGATATCGGAAGAGATATGTTGTCCTGTTTTGACTCGATTCTACATATATATTTTAAATTATTTATCTTAAAAGTAAATCGTATTGTGTTCGTATCGGTGTATGATGTATCCACCCTATTAAGTTATTTTGTTGAAAACATCATTGTTGTCTGATTTCGATCTCTGGTTTGTGATTGGCTTTCAATGTGGTAAAGTTTTCAGTACTCTGGATGTTGTCAGTTTCTACACTGTCACATTCAATGAACTAAGGGTTAAGGTTTAAAGTAGATAGTATGATATATGATTCATTCAATTCTGTGATAAGCTGAAGTTAAGGCAAGTAAAGATTATTTGTATTTTTCATTTTGCTTCTTTGACTGAGAAATCAGTTAAGCAAATAGATTTTCCTGACAACGAAGCTTTGATACAATTATTCTGAAGTTGAAGATAAGTAAATTTTATTTTATTTTCTAATCTAAGTTCTGTAAATTTGATGGAAGTTTGATTCATTAGGAAAGAGAGTTTTAGGGGGAAAACCCGTATCAAGTAAATTTAAAGAAAATTCAAGGTCGTCTATTACAGAGGATGTATGATGGATATATCATATATGAGACCTTGCAGCATCAAGCCTGATCTAAAACTAATTACCATCCATCTTCTTCTCCTCTACATTATGGTCATTAGAGAAGATAGTATTTCTCTTTGACAACTTAGATTCAATTCCTTTAAGAAGCCCGCTGGGATTTGGTTTCATCGACATCTTTGGGATTTAAGTAATGGCAAGCTTTAATGTAGTATATGACGTAAAAATAATGATATTTTATAAGCCATTTCCCTATAGCTGTTTGGCCAACTAAATGGCAGCAAAAAGCAATTGGATTTTTATAGATTGTGTTACTCCAATGATTTTAAAAGGAGGAATGGAGTAGGCTCTAAGCAAAGTTGAAGACAATAAACAAGTTTGAAAATAAAGAATAGTAATAAGGTTCATGAGCTAAATGGGGGTTATGATTTATGAAATAGAGGTTTATTTTCTAAGTCGGGAAGCTTTGGGTTTTTTAAGATTAGTGTTTTGAGCTGTTTTGATTGTGGGTGGATAGCTAGTATGAAAACTGAAAAATACTCACTGTTTTAAGATTGAGAGAGTAGAGTGAGAGTAATTTTATAAATATGAGTGGTCAAGTAAATAATTGCATTCTTCAAAATTTATAACTAAATTATTTTTTTTTTTGTTTTATTAAACTTTGCTAACCATTATATTCTTTTCATATGCTTAATCCCTATCAACTTTGGGTAGATTGATACAAAGTTGTAATTGCAAACTATTTAGACTTCAAGATTTTTTTTTATATATAATAGATTTCAAAACTTTAATTATTATCTTTTTGTTGCCTTATTCTTAGTAGATTATAAATATTATTTAACTCTTGAAAATATATGAATATAATATTATTTTATATGTTAATAATTGATATTTTTTTCTAAAATATGAACATGGCATAATCACTTGGGCATGTAAACCCGTCTATACCTAGCCCAAAATAGTTAGGGCTTTTATCAGGTAAGGCCGGGCATCAGGTTACAAAATATAACCCATACTTTTTTTTAGACAGGGCACTAGGCAAGGGGTTGCCCTGTTCTTGCACGTCCCTATAAATGATAGTATGATAATAACAATCAAATTAGATAATTCAAATACATATCTAAATCTGAATACATATCTACTTGACTACTCATATCTAAATTAGATAATTAGATAACTATAATATCTATTCATATTTAGATATGTATTTAAATTTTATAATGTACTTATATATAATTTATAAGGTTTAAAATTCTAATATGATCTTATTATTTTTTTAGTTTTATTACTATCTTCCTCAAAATCTTATCAGATATGGTAATTTAAAATTTAAACTATATTTTAAAAATTCAAATGCAGATATAAATCTGAATACAAATCCTAATAAATTTCTAATTAATAATAACAATCAAATTATAAAATCTTTAATAAGATAATAGTATGATAATCTATATATCCTATTTTATTAAAAATATTAGAAATACTAAATTATAATAATTTAATTAAAAAAAGTTTCTAAATTATTGATAAATAATATTTTTAATTGTGCTTAAATATACTAATAAAAATTAGGATGTTATAATACTGGTAGGAAGACTCTTCAGTCTGAGGAGCTCCTCCACCAATCGAAGACAACATCATTGTGTTGTCATTGATCTGGTAGTGCACATAATCTTCCACGTTGATATTCAGCTCAGAATCCCTATCATCAACACCAAGGGTAGGTCTGTATAACTTCATTGGCTCCTTACCACTATGATGACTTATCCTATTTAAAATGGCAAATACACAATGACATATTTATTGATTATAAATAAATAATTGCATGGCAGTCTCTCCATTTTTATAAGTAAATAATCAATATATAAATAAAGTCCAATTTATTAAAAAAATTTATAATTCAATAATCAAAATATTAAATTCCTAATCACAATACTAATTAACAGATAAAAATATTCCTACTCAAACACCACTCTTAACAAATAAATTAATTTATATTCCTAGTCAAACAGGTACTCGTAATCTAATTTATATTTCTTATTAATAAATAAAAATAAAGCCTAACATAATAAAAACATTCCTAACCTTATAAACTACACTAAATAAATAGTTAAATAACATAAAATAAAAATTTATAATCAAAATATAACTAAATTAAAAAAAAAACTCAACTTCTTAAGTAAATAAACTACATAAGTAAAATTTCTATTCATACCTCAAAAGTAGACTAAATAAGACTTATGATCATAATTCAATAGAGCTGCGCTACTCGCAAATCGAAAAACTTTAAAATGAAGGTGCATGGGTATTTATAGGTTGCTGAATGCGTTTTTTTTTGTCGCGGTTAATTATGATAAAATCATTGTAAAAGGCCAATGGTTTCTAACACGTGCCCATGCATTGGCATAACTACTATTTTGCAGCAGTTCAAACCACTGCAAAATATCCCTAGACTGGAATAAGAATCGTCATTTTCCACTATGACGTTTATAGCGGTTACAATCGTTGCAAACTTAGGCATGTGAACTGTCTCTAATCCGTGGGGAATATTGCAGTGGTTGGAGAACTACTACAAACTTTTATTAAACCAACGATCATTTATCCTCTTGGACTTTTGTAGAGGTATAGACATCTAGAAACTTTTCACGGGATGTGGCATGGATTTTAGTAGCAATTGTAACCGCTGCAATATTGTTCCCACCTTTTGGTGCAAACTTTGTGCCATATTTATAGCGGTTGTAACACTTTAAATGTCTCTAAAGACACTGTTCATGATCAAATAGCTACAAATGTACAGTGGTTCATCATCCAACTGCTACAAAATGACACTTTGTAGCAATTTGCCCCTAACCGCTACAAATGAACCATTGTTGCTCTCAGTTTTTTTGTAGTGAATATCATTAGGTTTCAATTGTCAGTTTTTCATTGTAATGTAGTTATAGTCATTATTATTTTCTTATAGATATGTTCTATATTACTATAGGAGATAATCAATTTCTCAAAATTATATACTAATTAGTCTTCACGACTATCACTTTTCAATGACATGATTCTTTATAAGCTAATGTCTTGAGGACTATAGCAAAACCATTTTTTTCAATGCTATATAACTCTTTTTAGACTATTTAACATTTGAATCATTAGCCTTTAGGACTTTGATATTTATAATCATTGGATCATTAAATTGTCATAATATTTTTCTTACATTTTCATTTATAAGAACCACAAGATGATCTTCTACCAAAGAACTATCTATTATCAAAAGTGATATCACTTCTGGTGATCTAATCACAAAATTAAATGCATTATGACTGCTGGCCACATAATTAAGTATATATATAGAGGGAGAATATAGAAGAGACAAATAAATATATTAAAACACAAATTAATAGAGAAGAGAAAAATTAATTAGCAATATAAAAATGTAGATTTAGTAATCTAAATTAGTGTAAGAGTAATACAGGAACAAAATAAATTAAATAAATTCAATCTTATAATCAAACATAAAGAACAAATAAACCCAAAATCATATAAATTAAATTATATAATCATATATAATACTATATATTATATGTGCGTATATAGATATATTCAAACGTGAACAAACCCAATGAAATAAAGAAAACATGTAAATGGCATAAATTATGTGTTCGTGCCAATTATAATTCTATAAACATAAAAATAAATAATATAAAACATAACATTAAAAAAATAACAAGATAAAAGATAACAAAAGAAAAGATAAATAAAGGTAACAAAAATAAAAATAACAAAAATAATATAAAACAATAGATATTGTAATATTAGAAATATAAAATAATGTAGATAACAAATAAAATAATAGTATAATATGAGACAAATAACATGATAAATATATATAATAAAATATAACAAAAATGATTAAAAAATAACAAATGACATATTCAATATAGTAAATATGCAGAAAATTAAAGTTACACATGATAACTTAATAAAATAAATATTTGTGTAAATTGAATATTATCATATACCACAATAACATATGAATCTATAATAAATTCATATCTCAAATTTTTGGAACGAACTCGTGATGATAATGTGTTATAAAAATAAGAGAAAAAATGGAGAAACTAGGAAGGAAAAGAAATAACAAGACAAGAGATTGAGAGGGGAGATAAGAAAATATTATCATTCATTTGTATATTCATATTTGTACAAATGCTTTGTGTATGACTTCTATTTATAGGTCCTAACTATTAAAGACTAAACCTAAATTTACAAAAGAATAAAGATAAATATAATTACATTAACAATAAGAAACTCTTCTCAAGTCATTTTTATTAGGGAGATTATGTGCTTATGACATTAAAAGAAGAAGAAATTCTAAGAAGATTCCCAAGAGCTAAGGATTATAAATATCTACATGGGGGCATGTAATATTTATAACAAGTATTAGATTAATTTATTTTTTATTTTAATATTATTTTATGATCGTATTAAAGTTCCCTATCAATTTGTAATATTTATGTAATAATTTCAGTTCAGATGATATACGAATTGTTAAAATATCTAATCTTTGATACTAACTACTCAATCAAAGTTGTACTCAAAACTAATAAAAAGAGATGATGATTTAGAGAGAGTTGGATATTTGATAATTTATATTAAAATTTCTTAAATATCCCTTGCATGACTATAATTTTATTAGGTCTTGGCAGTATGGTCGATACTTATATTTTGCCTAATGGATAAGGCATTTTATGGTGGGTTTTATCCCCAACTCTCGAAACCATTTACTTTTAGACATGATGGTGGAGAATATATTGTAAGAGAAAATTATAGGAAAAAAAGATAAGAAAAACCCATTTCAATTTCAGAATGACAATTTAAAAGGACAAATTGGGCATGAGGCCCAATCTATTATTTACAAATTTGTATGCAAATACCAAATTATCCCTATACTAAATGAAGAGTATATTACTATATCAATATGGAGAAATAACTGTTGGTGCAAATGGAAGACAAAGCTTGTGAGAGATGCCTTTGGTTGAGATGAAGCTGGAAAGAAATAATTGTAAGTAAATTAATAAGAAAGCAGTGACTAGTTTAAGAAAACAGTAGGAGAAATGACGAAAAATTTCCAGGCAATACTTGAAGGCATAGAGAAGTCGATGCATTTATGGGGCAAGCATGGATATGATTAGTGTGAATAACGATGTGTTTATGTGTTGCATTCCATTTTATTTCGCATTAGGCCATTCCTTTTCAGCCCATTCAGATTGAGCTGGAAATAGTAATCATTTGTTAAAGAGCAGTCTTATGGTTTTCAATGTTTATAATAAGACTAACCTACAAGTCATGAAACAAAGTAATTAGGTCATTTACTACTCTTCTAATGGTAATTACAACTTCATGAATGATTTTCACAACTTCAGTTAAGACATTTAATACACCGTTGAGCTCCTATTTACTACTCTGCAACGTGTTCATCATCATAGTCAAGTGCAATATTGAGCTCCCATTTAGTCAACCAAATCAATACATGGACCCCAAAGTCTCGTATACATAGACAATGATATCAATAATATAAACAACTTAAATTAGGGCCCAAATAATATCACCATTTGTCTTCTTCCCCTTCTCAAGGAGGTTATGTTTAACTAACCTAATGATATCATAGTTATTGATGTAGCCAAAATCCCGCGAATGACTACTTCGCCTGAAAAGCCTTTCAAACAAGAGCAAACCATGGTGACATTGAGAATCAAAACATTTTGTAAAAAATTTACAAACAAAAACATAAGCAATGTAACTTTGTATCTGTATTAGAGATAGTCAATAAGACAACAACTAGCTTCAAATTTTCAAGTTAATATAATTTTGTTTGCATTACACTACTTTAATACAATTCCCAATTTGTTGAAAGAAGTATATTTAGTTTAAAATACCATCTTATTTTTTGTTGGAAAGCCATCTCATATTTTTAGTCAAATTTATAATTGAACACATTGTATATTGTATCAATGCTTTAAAAAAAGGAATAGTAAGCTTTAATATAGAAGTTATGTAGCTAAAATTAGTCGTTGCAAAAAATCACAGGTCAATGAAGGTTTTGGTTCAAGCCACATGTTTGAAATAGGATCATAAGCAATAGCCCAAGAAACAAAAACTCAAACATAGAGGTAGCCATAAAGTAGGTGAAGAGTTTTATAGTGGTGCAATGGATAGATGCTTATGCCTTCATTGGCATCTATATCCGCAGTGATGTAAAATGACATCTAACAATTCAGTGTTACTATATCAATGGTGTCAAAGCAAAACTTCATGTGGACATCTATATCCCTTGACTGTTACTAGTACAATTGTATATGCAAGAAGCTATATAGACTCACTAGTCTACAAGCATAAAAGTGCAAAAAATAGAGTGTGCTCCAATGGCAAAGATATTAGCAAATTGTTGCAAGCATAAAAAGACCACATAAATTAATTTAAAGCAAATGAGAATGAGACAATTCTCTCCTATAAATGCCAGAAGCTCTTTTTCTAAGAAAATCACTTTCCTATCTATCACATATAACTAAAAATACTTTCCTTCACATTTTCCCTTTTCTCAAATCTTGATTCCATCTATCAAATGAAAACTTAATTCCAATATCATAATTTCTATCGTGTTATCTGTTCTAGTCTATCTTACATAATTTCTAATCCACTTAGATCAATTTTACGCTTTTACGGTTTCTAATTACCTGTATCATTCTTAGGAATGGTTCTATAAACCTTTTATAAAGGCCTTTATAAGTTATATAAAAATAAACAAGGTGACTCCAATTGTTGTTTGCATGGTCCTCAAATACAGTGATTAGTAATTTTATCTAACAATGTCTTCCAACTATAGTTATTAACTACAAACATATGTCTGCAGAATACCAGCATAACACAAGAAAAAAATAGAGCGCACATAATGGTTGTTAACTACCTAAAGGAAAAATTCTTACAAACACTCGTATATATAACCTCTAAGTTAATATCATTTTTAGATTTTCTTCCTCTTTCAAGAAAGAATATGAATCAAAAAGCTTTACTCATGCATAATACACAGATATTCAAAACTAAAAAATAATTTGGAAGACATTATATTAATAGGTATCAGATAGATGCTAGATATATATACACATATGCATGCCAGATCAATACACAAAATAAATGTATCAACCTTTTCCCTCATTTCCTTAATTTTCTGCTAGAGTCCCCACCAAAGCAAATGAGGAGATGCTATTAAGCATACTCGGGTATATGCTACGAACACAGAGGACAACACCGATGTTGTATAGGTTGTATATAGCAAATAAAAATTATACTCCAAGAATTGTAAGACAATAATTTCTAACCATATAACTTGACCAAAAAAAGGCTTAAACACAACATTTTAATAGGGAAAATGTGTTAGTTTAATAGTTCATCTTTAGAACTAAACTAAAATGACAGTTTTCCTAAATTCATGCGTCAGTGTTGTATACACGCCAAAATGACGGAATGCACAAATTTTAGCGGTCACCATTTTTTGAAAATAGAATATTCAAAATTGTAGAATGTGAGGGAAAATATTTAAGAATAATCGGTCTAGAATCCATGCTATCAATCTATCACCATTGAAATTTGCTAGAGCACTAATTGAAAGGTTCCAAAAAGAGAGATGAACCCTCTAACATATAGCAATAAAGTGCATAGAGGACTTACCTAATTTTCAAACCCTAATCTTCCTCCTAATCCTAAATGCACAGTGAGCTTCGATGGTGACAATGAGTGTTTTCTTATTTGAGCTTTGATGGTATTGTAATATGCATTATGAGCTTCATTCTCTCATTTTTTTCTTCAAATGCTTCCAGGGGTAATTCGGTATTCTCACCCAAATTTATAAAAGATAGATTGGGCCTGCTACCCCATATGTCATTTTAGATATTTATATGCCTAAATTGTCTTTTTCAAATTCACATAGTCTTTATTTGTCTTTCTCCCAAAATGATAAAATAAGATACTTAGAGTATCTTGTTCTAATGTTCCGCAAATAATCTTTTTAAAAATAATTGAAGTAGAAAATGATATTCCTCTTGTCTTTAATATAAGTAAGGAATTTATCTTAATTCTAAATATAAGACTTATTTTTTATATTTATTAATTTTTTATATTATTCTTATTGATATTCCCTCTACGTTAATGAAGAGAGGGAGGGGGTATGAAGATGATTATGATGTGTTAGGAAAAAAAATACCATATTAACTAACTTAACTAACTTCCTTAATTTAATCAAATTAGTTAAATATATTTATATTAAAGGTAGGAGGAATAATTTGTATATATTAAGCCCCATTTGGTCTCATAAAACTTGGGGTCACGAGAAATAAAATGGAAAGGGAAAAGCCATTTTTCATGATTTAGTTGGTAGGAAAGCCCATGAAAAATTTCATTTTCTTGAAAAAATTATTGTTTACACATTTTTTCCTCATAAAAATACTGTCAACCCAAAATTATCCATGCTCTAATCCACAAGGGATTTTGATTTTTATCTAAACTAAATTAAATTAAACGAATGAAATTTCTAATACTCATTTAATATTTTATGGAATTTTTCAAAAAAAAAATAATAATGGTGTTCATCCTTAAAATTCTCTCACCTTCTCCCTACCCTTCTTTTCCTAGACTGTCATATAGTTGTAGAATAGTACTAATAGTAATTGACCTGCTATTGTAAAGAATAGTAAATGTAATAACAAGTAGTTGACCTGTTTATAGTGTATACAAGTTCATTTCTATTTTTTTAACCATATTTTGATTGTTGCTGAGAATATTTAGAAGTATATTTTTTCTTATAAAAAAATATTTAGGTAGGTTTGGTACTAGTTTCCTATTAAGGCCAGAACACAGTCCCAAGGTTCAGAGAGCCTTACAGGGGACTTATGAGATCACCTACCAAATAAACCCTCATAACAGGAATAAGAATCAAACTCGTATCATTATGGGATACAAGCATATTCTTTACCATATATGCTAACTCTCCTTAGCAATATTCAGAGATATGAAACTTGATGTAATCCACTAAAAACACTTAAAAGCCCATGGGTTAGCTATGGGCCCATATGTTAAAGGTCAGGCAGGTTGTTTCAGGCTTGGCCTTTTTAGGCCCGAACATGTCAAAGGATGTATTCTACTAAATAGGGGCCAATAAGAGTTGGCACTGATAGTAAGGAATAATCTCATATCCTACAAGGACATGATTTCAATTTTTATTATTGTTGTGAAAGCTCTTTTGGTAAGCGATATCGTAAATCCCTTATAAGCACTCTCTAAATCTTGAGGCTGTGTCCTAGCCTTAGTAGGGGACTGGTGCCAAACCCATCTAATTTTTTTTGTACAAAAATAAATTCTACTAAATGGGAGAATTATTTGTAAAAATATGAGTTTAAGAGAATTCATTATAAAGTTTCAAATGTTAAAAATGTTATCCATATGTAACATAAAGTTCCTGAGAATTATGTATAATTTTGCCTCCATTTAAAAAAAAAATATTTTTTTGTTAAGTACGAGTATTCTTTTATTGGAGGTAATCATGTTCAAGACATAGTTAAGCACTTAAATGTTGGTACTTCTCTAAATGAAAATTCAAATATTAGTTTGTTCTATTATAAGAAACTAATCCCGTCTATTAAACCCAATTCACTTTGGTATAAAAAAACTCTCAAATCAATATCAACTCAAGCACTTAGATAGAGTGACAAGTAAGGCCCAAGTGAATATGGTTGGGCTTTAGCCCATTCATTGTCATAAAAGAAAATGTTGTGCCAATAAGTTCTTATCCTCCCATCTCAGTACCCATAACACTGATTTTTTTTTAATTTTTGGAAAGGGGTTGGGCTTACCCAGGATTCAAGGCCAGGGAGAAATCTCCCTTCCTCATTGGTGATCCCAATGTCGAGTAGGGCGAGCCGTCTATTAACCTCAGGCGTAAGCCTAGGCACCTAGGAGTTAGGGTGCCTCCCTAAATGCTGTTACTGGAACCACAACAAAGTGGAACTCCCTAGGAATCGAACATGCTCCAATTGGTCGCATGTCTCACCTCTTCACCAGTTGAACCTGTGAACAATAGGTAGTACCCATAACACTGATGATGATTAATAATAACATAACTAACATCTTGGACCCAAGAGATAATGACAATAGGCTTAATTTCTTTGACCTAATGGTAAGTATTTCTAATATTCAAGAGAGCAATGAGCGTACTATGGTACTAGAGACGCATAATTTATAAAAGGCCTTATTTGGGCTATTTATCCTTAACTGATATTTATGGATAGTATTTTTTATTGGAATACAACAGGAGCCTGTAATAAAAGTGTAAAATCCTCCTAAAATATAACTACTATTAATTACTTAAACCAATTTTTATATACAATTTAAATAAAAAAATTATAAATAAATTTAGTTTATTTCAAAAGAATTAACCATGGTAGAAAATAGTTTACTAAAATTTAGAAGTAACCCTACCACAGTTATAAAAAACTTTTCTTAATTGATAATTAACATAGTAGAAGACTACCCATCTAACACTAACACAGTTAATCGAGTTTAACTTATTTTGAAAATGATATCTATGATAGAAAAGAGTGAAACTTATAAAATTATACTATCATGGATATAAAAACTTTACATAATTTCTACACATAAAACCATATTAGAAAGAATTTAACTCCACTACTATTGTTAAAGGATTCAAGACCCTATTTAACATCATTAAAGTTATTAATTCAAATTTCCTTGAGTAATGTACTTAGGTGAACAACACTAATTCTCACAACACTAGCAAAATTTCCAAATAATACTCATAATATAGTAAATAGTCTCTAGGGATTCATCATGTCACATGCATAATCCTAAAAGGCTATAGTCTCCTACTAGCACACATTATCCAGTACGATCATAAAAATAACAAATCATCAGAGTATAAAAAAAGTATAAATAAAAGTAGGTCATATAGTGGCAATATACATCTACTCAACATATAAGCATAAGGGAGGATGTTGTACAGTTGAACTAGCATAATTATGCCTTTGACACCTTACCGTTCGAACCAGCGATTGAACTAATTCCTGAAAAATGTTAATAAAAATAGGGTGAGACAAATACCTCAGTAACTATCAATTTTACTCATTATGCATACTAATATGTGCTCATGAGGTGTCTAGTTGGATAATTTATAAAGTACAACATATAGAAAATAACATATCATCATATTATAATCAAATGGATAACCCACCAAAGTTTTTCCCATCAATCCAACTGAACAACCTTATTCCTGCCTACCAAATCCATAGGCTAGTGATAACCACCATATGACTGCCACACAAAAAGATAACCAGTCAAGTGATATAGACTAGCTAAAATCTACAGAGCACGTGACCAAACTATGGGTTCATTCTCCCTCAAAAAATAGATGGGGGTATCGCAGCCCCTCAACAAACAAGTAGAACAAAAGCCAACCATCTAACTTAAATGGGAGTTATACCATGTGGCAGAAATATAACTCCCTTATCACAAGTCCCTAATGCATAATTCACAAGATAATAATATTAATAAAAAATTTCAATAGCTTTATAATCAATAATATCAATAAATGTCACGGTGAAATTTTTCCTCAAGATAATAACTTTCTTTAAATTCCAATTTCAAGATATAATATATTTCTAATTTCAATTCGACTTCCCAAATGAAACTTTAAGTTCCACAATATCATTTTGAATAAAATCATCAATAAAGATTTCTCAACATAATCATATAATTTTAGTAGATTTATGTATATCAAACAACTCACAAACATCACATTAGTACACATAATGAGTAGAAAGTGGTTACCTCTCGTCAAAATAAGGAATAATTACCACAAGTCAAGTGGCCCCGTTTATAACAATACTAATCACAAATAATCTGGTGCTCCACTAGGAGTTACTCTAGAGCCCCAATGATAGTCTACAAAATCACCATACAAGAACTATCACTATATTACTTAATAATGCTATAAAATTATCCTAAAGCTTCTCTAGAGTCTTAGAGCTAATCTGTGTAAATTAATATTTTTTATTTAAATATATGAACATAAAAATAGTTACACTTATAAAGCTATTTCCTATTTTAATCCAATGTTATTTGAGAATAGAACCTATCTTATTTATAAGATATATATTTATATATATTTATATTTCTTTGCTAAGCTCACTGGACTTCACCTTTTTTATCATATACATGTCTATGGTTGTATCTATGTATTTAGTCACCTTGGCAAATATTAACAATATGAACAATATAGGGGAGAGAGAAAATTACCAGAGTTAGTGTAAAGATGGATCTGAACAAAAAGATGTGATTCTTATTTGGGATTGGTGAACGATATTCAAAGTAGTTTATGAAGGCTTAGATGTAATTACAAAGAATATGGCAACTAGATCTAAGCAGAGACATACTTTTCAACAACAATTATATGATATGGCCGCGGGTAGGAGAAGTTAAAATAAAAGAAAAGAATGTCGTAGGAAAATAGTGTTTTCAATGAGAAAATACACTCACCTGCAAAAAGGTCGCTTGTTCATATGGATAAGCTATTGCTAATTCAAAGGTATTCATTACATGTTATTTTTGTATTTTCATTCACTTGTCAGGTAGCGATTTGTGAAGGCAACTAAATCCAAATATATGCATATATATATGGGTACAGTTGGATGACGAGACATGGATAATTGATGAAGCATGTATCCATATATATTGTAGATATAAAATTGTACATGAGAGAGAGAAGAAAATCATGGTTCACGTGAGTTGGCAAAAGATCAATCAATGAACAATGTAACTCTCCTTTAAGACCTTTGATAAACAGTATATTTGATAATACACAAATAGAGAAAGCCTGAGGTCGTTGCCTTCCTCAATGAGTATATATATATGCACAATATATGCAACCAAAGGGGTAATGGGTCAACCTGACAGTGGAAGGAGTAGTGTCACAGAATAATGGAAGGACCTAGCAAAAGGAAGGAGCATAGCGCTAAATGATAAATCCTAGTAGAAAAAGAGAGTACAATAAAAAGGGAGAGAAAATGAGAAAGTGTACCTCTGCTGTGAAAGTGACATTAATCATAGGGAGAGAAAAAGTGACATGAAAGAGGAAGATAATAGGTGACGACTGATAGCAATAAAAAGAGGTGAGAAAATGATAAATCTAGGTTTAACATTTTAATTTTATTTAATATAATCATATTATTTTATTATTAGCATTATCATTATTATCTTTATAATTTGTTAGAGTCATATCAGATATAGTAATTTAATATTTAAACCATATCTTCAAAATTTAAAATTCATATCTAAATCTGAAGGTAAATCTTAATATATTCCTAACTAATAACATCAACCAAATCATAAATTTTAACAAAAATAATGGTTGGATAATTCATATATCTTATTTTCATTGAAACTAATAAAAATATTAAACTATAATAATTTTAATTATTTAATATTTTTGAGTTATTGATAAATAATATTTTTAATTGTGTTTAAAAATAAAAATAAAAATTAGGATGTTACAACTCTCCCCACTTATTAGAATTTTGTCCCTAAAATTCACACACAAGAAAGGCACACAAGTAAGGGAGACACAAGAAGCTAACTTAGGAACAAATTCGGGTACTCGCACTGCATTCTTTCCTCAGTCTCCCAAGTATCATCACCTGGTGTTATCCCCTTCTAGAAGACTTTCACAAGTCGAATAGTCTTATTCCTCAACCATTTGTTCTTTGTATCAAAGATGCTCTCTAGTTCTACTTTATAAGTCAAGTTCTCATGCAATTCCACCTCCTCTAGCTCTATGATATGAAATGGATATGGGTGGTACTTCTTTTATTGTGACATGTGCAATACGTTGTGCACATTAGATAGATGCAAAGGCAAGGCAATCTGATAGGCAACTTCTCCAATCTTCTTTAAGATCTCGAATAGACCAATAAATCTAGGAGTCAACTTCTTTGCTTTAATAGACCTTTCGATGCCAGTGGTGGGTGTGATCTTTAGAAACACATAATCACCTTCATTAAATGCCAAAGGCCTTCTTCTTTGATATGTATAGCTTTTCTACTGACTCTATGCCGCCAACAACTTTTGTCGGATAACCTTAATTTTCTTAGTGGTAGTATCTACCAACTCTGGTCCTAACACCGTTCTTTCACTCAGTTCAGTCAAGCATAGGGGAAATTAACACTTTCTTCCATACAATGCCGCATAAGGTGCCATCTGAATACTAGCATGGTAACTGTTATTATGTGCGAACTCAAGCAATGGCAAGTGATGGATCCAACTTCCTTTAAATTCAATGACACAAGCTCTTAACATATTCTCCAGTATCTTAATTGTATGCTTTATTTGTTCATCAATCTGAGGGTGATAAGCGGTGCTAAACTTTAATTTGGTATCCAAAGCCAAATTGAGTGATTTTCAAAATTTTGAAGTATACCTTAGATCCCGATCTGATATGACACTCTTCAGCACTCTATGAAGTCTCACTATCTTATTCATGTATAATTGGCTTATTTTCTCTAAGGAATAAGTGGTTTTATAGGGCAAAAAGTGCACAGACTTAGTCAATCTGTCTACAACCACCCAAAAGGCATCATATCCACTTGATGTTCTCAGTAATCCCACTATGAAATCCATAGAAATACTATCCTATTTCTACTGAAGAATCTCTAATCCTTGTACTAAACCTCCTAGTCTTTGATGTTCTATCTTGACTTTCTGACAAGTCAGCCATCTAAGCACAAAATTTATTACATCCCTCTTTATCTTCGGCCACCAATACTATTGTTTCAAGTCATGGTACATCTTGGTTATACCCGGATGTATGACATATCTACTCCTATGGGCTTCTTCAAGGATGGTCTTCTTAATTTCCTCATTATACGGAACACAAATTCTCTTCTTATACATTAGTATCCCTATATCGCCTAAAGTATAATCTTCCATCGGCACTTCCTCCAACAAATGCTCTCAAGTCCTGATAGAAGCTATAGTCTCCAAATACTGTGAATAAGGTAGCATTTTTTATAGGTAAAACATGAATGTTTGTCAATCCTTCTAGTAGATGTTGCTCATTAAAGCTCATGCCAAACACATGCACTGACTTTCTACTTAAGGCATCTGCAACCACATTAGCCTTTCCTGGATGATACTTAATATCAAAGTCATAATCTTTCAAGAATTCCATCAATTGGCGCTACCTGTTCTTCAACTCCTTCTGGTCAACCAAGTATTTTAAACTCTTGTGGTCACTAAATACTTCAAACTATGATTCGTATAGGTAATGCCTCTAAATCTTTAAAGCAAAGACTACAACTGCCAACTTTAAGTCATGGGTTAGATAATTCCCCTCGTACGGTCTCAACTGTCTCGAAGCATAGGGCACTAACTTATCATTCTGCATCAACATACAACCTAGACCCTTCAAAGATGTATCTGTGTACAGTAAATACGATACCCCTGAGGTAAGAAAAGTAAGTATTGGAGCTGTGGTCAATCTAGTCTTCAACTCTGAAAAGTAGCCTCACATTTTTTAGTCCAAACAAACGGCTGGTATTTCTTGATCAACTTAGTCAACAGTATAGCAATCTGAGAAAACCTTGAATGAATGTTCGATAATAGCCAGCTAGGCCCATAAAACTTATCACTTCGGTCACTGACTTGGCAACCTCCCATTTTAATATTGTGTAAACCTTGCTAGGGTCCACAGCTACTCCCTCTACAAAGACCACATGGCCTAGGAATTTCACTTTGTTCAGCCATAATCCATACTTCGATGGCTTAGCATATATGATCCCTCAAAATTTGTAATACAATGTGAAGGTGCTCTTGATGTTCCTCCTCACTCCTAGAGGATATCAATATGTCATCGATAAAAACCACAATAAATCTATCCAAGTAAGGTATAAAAATCCTATTCATGTAGTCCATAAAGACAACTGGAGTATTCATCAACCCGAATGGCATAACTAGGAACTCGTATTGTCCATATCGAGTCCTAAAGGCAGTCTTAGAAATGTCTTCAGCCTGAACTCTTAACTGATGGTATCCTGACCTTAGATCAATCTTAGAAAACACAGACGATCTTACTAATTGATCTAACAAGTCATCGATTCTAGGCAATGGGTACTTGTTCTTGATCGTTACCTTGTTCAATTATTAATAATCAAAGCACAGTCTCATACTGCCATTCTTCTTCTTTACAAACAAAATAGGTAATCCCCATGGTAAGATGCTCGGTCGAATAAAACCCTTCTCAAGCAATTCCTCAAGTTGCTTCTTCAATTCAACCAATTCAGACGGAGACATTTTATATAGTGCCTTTGACATTAGAGTCGTTCTTGAAACTAGTTCAATAGAGAACTCAACTTCACGCTTTGGAGGTAAACCATACACCTCCTCTGGGAATACTTATGCATATTCCTTTAACACTTCAATATGATCAATCCCCACTTTTGCATCCATATCAGTGGAGAAGAAAACCTCGAACACTTGGCACCCCTTCCTGACAGCTTTATCCACTAGTGTAGCAGACAATAATATGGGACCTTTTGACATCTCGACAAGTATAGTACTCATGGAGATAGTCACTAATTTCTTTTTACAATCAAGAGTGGCATTATTGGCCATCAACCAATCCATGCTGACAATCACATCAATACCCCTCAAGGGCATGCAAATCAAATCAATCAAGGACTCTCATTCCTGAAACCTAAGAGTAAATTTTAAACAAGCATGTGCGGTAATGACAATAGCTCCAGCAAGAGTTGACACTTTCAAATCATAAGCCAAATCAGCCATAAGAAATTTTAATCTCCTAGCACAATCCACATATATGAAAGAATGAGTAGCACCAAAATCAAACAAATTAGATATATCATGCCCCTGTAATAGAATATTACTTTTGATCTTATTAGGAGATGCTCTAACCTCCTCTTGGGTTATTGCAAACACGCACCCTGTTTGGGTTAATATAGCACTCTAAGTGGCTTGCCCATTCTCGGGGCAAAATTTGGCAATATACCCTAATTTGTGACGCTTGTAGTACTCCCAGCACTGTCCCCAATATGGTCACCCACACTTTTGACATGAGCCGCTAACACTAGGTGTAGACATTATAGACCTTCTATAGGGATTGTGAGCCCCACTAGGCTGGCTCATCTAGCCACAGGCCTTCTGAAAAGGACTCCTCTAATATGGCTTTCTATGATCATGACTATTCTGATCACCACTCCTGTTTCTATGCCAGATACTTGAGCTCCCATCACTTAACTGATTTTACTTCCCTACACCTCCTGTGGGTCCCAATTGATGAGGCCCCCTAACTGGAGCCTATACCCTCTTAGTTAAGTATATCTCTCAGGCCTTTCTAGCCATAACTCTTAGCTTGATGCACATATCCTCAAATGACTCAGGCTTATATAGAGCCAATACCTGTTGCAGCTCTGGCTTAGCAGGATACAATAATTATCATGTCTTCCAAAGAGAGTAATCCA
Organism: Leucaena leucocephala; assembly: GCA_037074615.1. Classification (NCBI taxonomy): domain Eukaryota; kingdom Viridiplantae; phylum Streptophyta; class Magnoliopsida; order Fabales; family Fabaceae; genus Leucaena; species Leucaena leucocephala. Next base: position 7,903,048 of record CM073570.1, on the reverse strand, counting down.
TATTTTCTGGCTGGGGAACATACTTTAACAATTCAATAAACTTAGTGATAAATAGGTCCTCGTGCATATCATCCTGCCGCAAGGAGTAAAACTGGAATTGTTTCTTCATACACAGTTCCTTAGGAAAGAAATGATAATAAAACATTTCCTTAAAATCTTCCCAAGTCATCTGTAAGATATTAGCTGGCCTCACACTGTCCCACCAGTCTCTTGCCTCATCCTCTATGTATGTAAAAGCCACTTGCACCTTTAATGGTGAGATACAAGGGATAACTGAGAATATTGTCTCCATTCTCTTAATCTACTTCTCTACCTCTGAAGAATCAAGTCCTCCCTTAAACTTTGGAGAAACATGCTTATGCACTTCTTTCCAGAATTTAGTGATGTCATTCAAAAGTTGGGGAAAAGAGACTCATCTTGTTGTTTCTCCCTCTATGCTAATGTGGACATACTCCTCATCATAGCCCTCACTTGCAAAATCATTCTCTATCTTATTAGGGTTGCTTGATCACTTATTACCTGATTCTTGATTCTCTTGTACCTTTTATTCAAACTTCTTTAACCTCTTATTGACCGCATCCAACACCACATCCTTCATATGTCCCATTATTGCTTCGTAATCTAGTTGATACCAAGTTATAAAATCCTCCTAAAATATAACTACTATTAATTACTTAAATCCATTTTTGTATACAACATAAATAAAAAATATTATAAATAAATTTAGTTTATTTCAAAAGAGTTAATCATGGTAGAAAATAATTTACTAAAATTTAAAAGCAACCCTACTATAGTTATAAAAGATTTTTCTTAATTAATAATTAACATGGTAGAAAACCACCAATCCAACATTAACACGATTAATCGAGTTTAATTTATTTTGAGAATGATATCCATTATAGAAAAGAGTGAAACTTATAAAATTATACTATCATGGATATAAAAACTTTATATAATTTTCACACGTAAAACCATATTAGAAAGAATTCAACCCCACTACCATGGTTAAAGGATTCAAGCCCCCATTTAACATCATCAAAGTTATCAATTCGAATTTCCTCGAGTAACATACTTAAGTGAACAACACCAATGCCTATAACGCTAGCAAAATTTTCAAATAACACTCATAATATAGTAAATAGTCTCTAGGGCTTCATCATGTCACATGCATAATCCTATAAGGGAGGATGTTATACAGTTCAACTAGCATAACTATGCCTTCGACGCCTTCCTGTTTGAACCAATGATTGAACTAACTCTTGAAAAATGTTAATAAAAATATGGTGAGACAAATGTCTCAATAACCATCAATTACACTCATCATGCATACTAATATGTGCTCATGAGGTGTCAAGTAGGACAATTTATAAAATACAACATATAGAAAATAACATATTATCATATTATAATCAAATGGATAAACCACCCAAGTTCCTCCCATCAATTGAACTGAACTGCCTTATTCCTATTGACCCAACCCATGGGCTAGTGATAACTACCATATAACTGGCCACCCAAAAAGCTAATTGGTTAGTAATATAGACCAGCCAAAATCTACAAAGCACGTGACCAAACCATGGGTTCATTCCCCCTCGATAAACAGGTGGGGGTGTCGTAGCCCCTCGATAAACAGGTGGGATAAAAGTTAACCATCCAGCTTTAATAGAGGTTATACCACGTAGTAGAAATGCAACTCCCTTATCACCAATCCCCAATACATAATTCACAAGATAATAATATTAATAAAAAAATCTTAATAGCTTTATAATCAATAATATCAATAAATGTCATGATGAAATTTTTCCTCAAGATAATAACTTTCTTTAAATTCCAATCTCAAGATATAATATATTTCTAATTTCAATTCGACTTCCCAAATGAAACTTTAAGTCCCACAAGACCATTTTGAATAAAATCATCAATAAAGATTTCTCAACATAATCATATAATTTTAGTAGATTTATGTATATCAAACAACTCATAAACATCACATTAGCACATACAATGAGTAAAAAGTGGTTACCTCCCATCAAAATAAGGAATAATTATCCAAGTCAAGTGGCCCCGTTTATAACAATACTAATCACAAATAATTTGGTGCTCCACTAGGAGTTACTCTAGAGCCCCAATGATAGTGTACAAAATCACCACACAAGAACTATCACTATATTACTTAATAATGCTATAAAATTATCCTAAAGCTACTATAGAGTCTTAGAGCTAATCTCTGTAAATTAATATTTTTTTATTTAAATATATGTACATAAAAATGGTTACACTTATAAAGTTATTTCCTATTTTAATCCAATGTTATGTGAGAATAGAACCTATCTTATTTATAAGAAATATATTAATATTTCTTTGCCAAGCTCACTGGACTTCATATCTATGTATTTAGTCACCATGGCAAATATTAACAATACGAGCAATATAGGGGAGAGAGGAAATTGCCTGAGTTAGTGTAGAGATAGATCTGAACAAAAAGCTGTGATTCCTATTTGTGATTGGCGGATGATATTCATAGTAGTTTATGAAGGCTTATATGTAATTACAAAGAATATGGCAACTAGATCCAAGCAGAGACGTACTTTTTATCATATCTTAATTTTTAAGCTTAAGGTTGAGGTAAAGAGGAAAGGAAGATTATCCCATATGTTAAAATGTAATAAAATAAGAATTAACCTAATAATGATTAAGCTTAATTAATCTAAAAACCAACCAATCAAATTCAAAATTAAGCTATTGTAATAATTAAGAAAAGTGAGGACATTATGGACCTAATGTGACAAAATTTTGGCTATAAATAGCCCTCATTCTTCACAAAACCATGCCCCCTTTGTTCCCTTGGAGAAACTCTTATCATTTGAAAACTCAACTAATATAAATTCAATTCAAGACACTTAGAGATCAAGGTAGTCAAGGCATAAAGTATGTGATCCTTCCTAATTTATTTAGATGTGTTTTGGAAGGGTAAAACCCAGGTTTAGTGGTTAAAAATTCCATTAAACCTAGAGTATGCTTGCTATCCAAATTGTATGTTGAAAGAGGAAGAATAAAATAAAGGTAGAACTAGGTGATTAAGGTTTAGATAAGTTGATTTATTGAATTAAGTTGTGCTCTTGACTTTGTCATTGATGGAGGCATTCAACTGAGGGCTATTCTGGACTAAGAAGAATGAATTTCAATGATATAATGCTTTCAGTAAAGGTAGATTTTACTACAGTCAAGGTAGATTTTAAGGCTAAAACCATAATCCTACAAAAACATTTAAAAGTTACTCAAATAAACTTCTCACTCATTTATGTCATAATTTCACAATATGCAATATTTATTAGGGAAAATTAGTTAAAATTATCTGCTTAAAATTTTATTGATTAAAAAAATTGATATAACTCATCTTTAGTCATATACAACTTTTTTTAACTATATATAAAAAAAATTAAAACAAAAATTATTTACACATAATTAAATCTATATTACATATAACTAAAAAAGAATTATACCCATTTAAATTCATGTCATTTTTTACGAATAAAATTTTTAAGCAAATACTTGTAACAATATTTTTATATTTTAATGTATTAGTATATATATTCTTCTTATTATAGAATTTTAAAATCTATCATATTTCATTGCCACCACGGTATATGAGTCGTTCATTTGTGTCCTTGGTGTGTGTGTCTATATTGAAAAGACAAAGAGAAGAAAATTAAATAATAAAATAGAAGAAGTATATAATAATACTAACCATGACGGTCAAAGAAGAAGCATACATCATAAGGTTGAAGAGGGCGCAAATGGTTCCAACGACCGCAGAGCGTTTCTTAACGGTGTGAAGCAGCGTTAACGGCATAACGGTAAGAGCGAGATGAAGAGAACCTCCACAAGAAGCAACAGAAACACTTTTAGCCTTTTGGTACATTGAGAGTAAATGAGGAATATGATGAGGTACATCAGCTCCACCTTTGAGCCTTTTGGTGCGTTGAGAGTAAATGAGGAACATGATTACGTAGATCAGCGCCACCCCACAACCCTACCCGTTTATCGTAACCACCAACAGGCTATTCGGGTGCCACATCGGCAACCCGTATAACGTCCACACCATACAGTTCACCAGCGTCGCTAAATACGGCATCGCCGAGTATTGCTCCACCGATCCTTTCCTCCATATGTGTAAAAATGTTGGCCTACACTCGCGCGCGCACACATATTCAACACAAATATTCAATTAGACAATGGTTAATAGAAGGATTACGTTTGGGGGCCTATTTTCAAATCCGGTTCAAAATTAGTTTTTTTCTCTTTAAAACAGTTGTTTTAATCCATACAGAACCTATAATAATAATATTTTAATTGTCAGTTTTTGAAACCAAATAATTTTTTGTTACAAATCATTAGTTAAAAACTTTTAAATTGGATTGTCATAGACAATGCAGATATCGCACCACAACAATAAAAACAACACTGGTGTTCATAATAAATGAGCACCGAACCCCGTTTCAAAAGGAGAGAGATGTGAAACTGGGAGGTATATGTTTCCCAAAATTTTTATTTTTTCTTTTATATAATATAAAATTTTATTTTAATCTTTTAATTTTATTAAGTATTTTTTAGGCATTGTTTGATTTAACTTAAAGGAGGGTAGTTTACGTTAATTTAAGAGATAGGAAAAGGTAGGGGAGGAGAGATGATGTTTTTGTTTGGTTTAAAAGGAAAGGGGAGGAGAATTAATTAAAAGTTAACAAATATAACCTTATCTCTTTATTTAAATTTGTTTACTCTTTATTTACAATATTCACATCAAAATTATTATTTCTTAATTTATGAATCGTAATTTTTTTATCTCATTTATATATCTAATAAAATTAAAAAATTTGATAAAATTTTAACATTATTTTTGATTAAATTTATAAGTATTATATATTTTAATATAATATATAAATAATTTACTATACTTATTAGGCTTTAGCAATCAAAGCAAAAATCATGTGTGAGGAAAATACAAAAAGAAAGTTTTAACTCATGAGGGTATAATTAGAATATTAAAAATATACAAAGCATAATTTGGTTAAAATTGGACAAAAATATTCTCTCCTCACCAAAATCTCCCACTTTTGGAGGGGAGATAGGGGAGGGGAGGTGCACATATAAAGACAAACTTTTTTATCTCCCTTTCCCTCCAAAACCTCCCATCCAAACAATGCCTTAATCTTCTAATTCTAACGTTAGTTAGTTTCATTAACAAAAGTAGGTAGAGATTGAAATTCTAAATATTTACAAATTTTGACATATTAAATTTAATTTTTTTAAAAATAACAATAATTAATATGAAAATTATGATTAGAGATTAATAGTTTTAGGGTTAAATAACTGAAATAAATACTTTATAAAAATAAAGGATCAAGCTAAAACTATACTTTTGCTCAAACTTTATACTACGGGTCATTTGGATAAGATTTTGGAAAATAGCTTATGAAAAAAAAGGACTTTTGGGTAGTATTTAGAAAAAGGCTTCTGAAGAAAAATTTATGAAAAAAAAGTAATTTTGAATAAATGAGTGTTTGGATAGTTATTTTCAGAAGTACTTTTATTATTGGTAAATTATAAAAAAAATGTATAATTATTAAATATAGGAGAGATGAGAGAGGGTGTAGAGGAGAGAGGAGAGAGGAGAGAGGAGAGATAGTGTAGAAAAGAAATGAGAAAAGAGAGAAGGTGTAGAGGATAGAGGAGAGAGAGTATAAGAAAAAGTAGGGGTAATATAGTAATTAGTTAGTCCATAAACTCTTTTATTGTTCTATAAGCTACTCTGACCAGTTTATCTGAAACCTTAATTTTAAACTATAGTTTATCTGAAACTTAGGTTTTATCACAAACCAAACACACACTACATATATATTTTAATATTGGCCATCGTTGTCGATTCATATATGTATAAAAGCTATAATTAGTGAGTATGAATAATAGTAGTGTATGTTTTAAATTAAGCATGTAATTTATATTCAGTTGATGGTTACTTACAGTGGAGCCAAGAACATGAAGCCCGAGATGATGGTAAATTAAGTTCCAAAAAAATAAACAAAGAGGAGCTAATTATATATTAATGAAAGAGCTAAAACCCTAAGGACATGTATGTTTGGTAGTTGGGAAGTAGAAATGGAATTGAAAGTGAATTTTTCTACTTCCTTCATTTGATAGGATGAAAGTTACTTCCATTTATATTTATAATATTTTGAGCAATTTCAGTTTCATAATAAAAATTGGAAATTGAGGTGATAAAAGTAGAAGTAAAATTTTTTATACCATTTTACCTCAATTTTAAAATTTTTAGACAACTTTAACCCTTATTAAGTTATAAAATAATATTTTAGACTATTTTACCCTAAGTTATAAAAAAATATACATCAATTCTATACTCATTTATATTTTAACAAATAAATTTTTAAAATCAATTTCTAACATAATTTCACTTTCACTTCTATTTTTATTTACACTTTTATTTCTATCAAAAACTCTTTCATCCTACTAAAGGTACAATAAAGATTCCCTACTATAAGATTAAGAGCATGTTTCGAACAACTTTTAAAATTATAATTTTGACCATGGATTTTATGAAAATTGGCAAAAAAAAAAAGAAGATTTTTTTTTATTTTTTTATAAGTTATTCTCTTTTAAAATTATTTTTACTACTTTTCTCCGTAAACTAATTTAAACATGCCCTGAATCCTCTCAACATAGAGAATAACACACAAATGAGATGTAAAAGACGCAATGCATTTATTTAACTTCATTTTTTTTTACAACTTTATACTATTAATTAGTAAATTATTTATAATAAAGATTAAATAAAAAAAGGATCAACACTCATGCTTCGGCACTGTCAAGAAGGAATAACAGAGGATCCTTAGAGAAAGAGAGAACACAGCAGAAGTCGAATTGGGTCAATTTAGAGTGAGAAAATCGGTTAAAAGAAATTTTATTAATTACAAGGACATGATGTAACTTATTTTGTATAGGTGCAAAGGTGCAACTCTTTTATTCTTTTGGGAATTTGGAATCGAACTTGTTAAGTGAAACAAACTTTGTCTAACTAGCATGTCACAAAAACGATGAGCGGATGTAACTCTTATTTAAGTCTATGTAACATACTTTTAATTATGTGTAAAAAGTCTTCAAAAATAGAAATCAGTTACATGTAGCTAAATATATATTTTAGATGACCGAAGAAAAATTATATTTCCGCCAAAGATGAGTTACATTTGCTTAAATTCAAATTCTTTTAGTCAATTTTTTTTAAACAAGTACTTTTGACCAAATTTTTCCACTCAGAATCATGCTTATACGCTGAAAATCACCAATATAAAGATATTAAAATAACATAAAAATAATAAATTGGACTATATTAAAAAATTGTGATGAATAGTATTAACATTCATTTCTAATACTCCACACAATGTAATATAAAATAAAAAAATGTAATAAACTACAGTAGGCCATCAAATTATGAGTAGTATATAACGTTGATTTCTCAAACTTGAGAGGGAATATAATGTATGAAAAAAATATGTTTAATTAAGAAAATTCACACACCTGGGATGCCGACAACGATTCGAGCAATATCTGCAGGATTCATGGCTAAAGTCTCTTCGGCAAGTGAAAGGAAGCTAGCTAGCTTGCCAAGTGCAGGTGGGTGTGGAGGATCATTGAAGTGATATGCATTTATATATATATATATATATATATCGATTTAGTAAATATAATCGAATAAATATTATTATATATGAGGCTTTATTAAATATATAGAATAAGGAGAAATATCGTCTCTTTGGCGCTGTATTTGAGATGCTATATTAATGCCGTTACAGAGAGATGAGGGAGAGAAAGAGACCATGCATTCTTTGCAATCTGCAATTTTTACAAAGATAAACCCCCATTTGTGATTCTTTCTCTCTCTATATATATTTATGACTCCTTACATAATATATATTGTGCCGAAAACTATCACTATATATATATATATATGGAAGTGGATTAGAGCAAGGTATCAGTTCAATTTATAATTGAGTTATTACATACTCATGACCTTTTTATAAGAAAAAAAAAACACTAAATTATGTAGATTAAAAAAATTGGTTAATATTGGTTAAAGACAATTAAAAATGTAAAAAAAAAAATTACAACTTATTTACCCAACATCCTTATCTATACTGTTTTTTTCCAACCAATGAGTCCTTTGTGCTAAATTAATTGAGTCCTTTATTTACATATTATAAAAATTATTAATTATATATTTGATAATTATTAAAAATATATATTAAAATCAAGAAAAAATGAAGAAGAAATAATTTAATCATAATATTGACATAAAAGTTATATAAATATACAAAACATAATTTTTATAGTAAATTTGATACGCCCTAGGTAAATAAATGCTAACATAAATTCACATAGTATTTATGTTAGTTAGAGTGTCAACTTTTCATGACCATTTTTTTACCTTCAATTTTCCATGACTCATGCTTTATGCGTCGGAGGGATTTGGAAAACAAAATCAATAAATTAACAAGTATCTCCTAATTGTGATTCGATTAAGTACGAGAAACTTACAATCTTTAAGAAAAGTCTTAAATTTGAAGGGATGGAATTACGTAGGGAAAATTTTCTTTTAACTGGATCAGGATTTAACTCAGAATATAGATTATTAGTTGGTGGATATCTCATGATTTGCCATTTGCCAAAGGAACAAAAAAAAAAAAACAAAAAGAAAAAGAAAAATCTTAAGTAGTTAACTTTGTATATACTAAAATTTTTTAATTTAAATTGAAATATTTATATTTTTTTAATCATGATTTTCCCTTTAGCTAACTTTTTTTAAAAATTAAATATGTGAACAAACTTTATTAGTGGAATAAGATAAGTTTCTCACAATGGCGAACTAAATTTTAAATTCTCACTAAGAAAAATGACTATATTTAATGTCCGTATTTTAAAAAAATTATCTCTAATAATATGATCCATGTCTATAAAAAATTAAAATTTTTATTATAAAATTGGGTTAGTGGACCCAAATAAAATTATGTATTTTTAGGATTCATTAATAAACAGCACAGTATGCCATTTTTATTAATGGAACCCAATTTCTATCAAATGAAGATAAGAAATTCCTAGAAAAAATTGGTTAAAAGAACCAATAGACAAAAATATTTGGGCAAAAGGACCAACGTTTAAATTGAATATTTTAGGGAACCATGGTCCCTACTCTCCCTATGAGGAATTATGTATGACTGTGAAAAGACTAAATTAAATTAATAAAACATGAAAAGAATATGAACATGAGCAATGCCTGAGTTTGGACAAAATTTCTAGGAAAATATAATATAGGGTAAAATAGTATCTAGCATTTGATATTATTTTTTAGTTATATCAAATATCCTAATATTATTTATGGTGCATTTAGGTATCTATCAACCTAATTTTATTTTTTTAAAATATTTCTAACATCTTAATCTTATTTATAATGTATCTAGCATCCTAAGCTATAGATAATATTATGATACTGGATGTAGTGAGAAAATAAAGGTGTTAGATGTATAAGAAAAATAATGATAGAGTATTGAATGCTAACTAACCCTATGAGATATTTATTCAGATATTTATCTTAATTAGGTTTCAGACTTGATATCTTGGGCAATGGTGGCAACAAGTTATTCCATGAAGCGTTGATGGAGGTGGAGACAAGTTTTTGGAGGAAAATTTGTTAATATTATTTGGAAAAGTATATGTGCGGATATTGATGAAACCTAGGTTTTAAAATAGCTTTTAGCTTAAATTTTAGTTTGAAATTTTTTAAAATTAAATAGCTATATTTGTCTAAAAGAGTTTCTAAACCAAATTATAGTTTTTAATAAACTATTGGGAATAACTTTTGGAATGGTAAAAGAGTTTTTGGACTACATACTTATTATTGTACTCATATTTTTTCTTACATCTCTTTCCCTTTTCTCTCTCTTCCACCACCGTAATCTTCCTCCTCCTCGCTACTTCTTCTTCTTACTTTTTGTTTGCTTGCTTGCTTGCTTCTTTATGCTTTTTCCTTGCTTCTTCATCTTCTCTCTCTACACTTCCTTCTTTCTCAAACCCTAGCCACTTCTCCTCCCTCCTTCATTGTCGCCGTCTCTTCTCTGCTGAATCTTCCCTCTTTCAATTGCAGATTCTTGAGAATGAGAGAGAGAGAGAAGAGGGGAGAGATAATAATTTTTTATCTCATATTTTTTAGTAATTTACCATTCACAAAATTCATTCTGATAATAACTATCCAAACACTTATTTATCTAGAATAACTTTTTTTCATAAATTATTCTCCATATGTCATTTTTCAAATGTTGTCCAAAAATATTTTTTTCTATAAATCATTTTTTAAAAATCTATCCAAACGGGCTCTATAAGGAAAACACGTAAATTTAATTTTATTCAAAAAAAGTTGTTTATTCCATAATTTTTTAAGATAAATTATGAAAGATAAGAGATTTGTTTAGGATAAAAAGGGATAACAAACTTATTTTTAGGAAAGGTTAAAATTTTATTCGGATATTAGCAATCATGACTCTCAATTAGTACTAGGAAAATAGGCTAGCCCGCGGGTTACGGGCCAACCCTGCCACAACCTATGCTCGCCTCAAAATACTAGCTCGAGCCCATGGGCTATATAGTCCGCCTTTTTCTAATATTTTAATATTTTTTAAAATTTATTGTTAAACTTTTAAAATACTAATAAAAAATTATAATGTTATATTAGCATAATAACAAATTGCTAATGTTATAATCTTAAAAATTATTATTGTTTTATAAACAAATCTCAAATTTTATAATTATAAATCTAAATAAATATTAACATAGTATTAATCAATTATAATATGTCAATACATATCAACAAATAATTAACTATCTTTACTAGTATTCGATAATAGGAGTATTTAAAGTAATACTTGAGTAAAATAAATAATAACATTAATAATTAAAAAAAAGCTGGTAGATTGGGAGAGGGCGGACTTCAAAGCTAGCCATTTTTACATATAAAACAGGCTGACCCTGCATAATGAGCCCATTTTACCAACTCTACTCTTAATCATTGTTTTTTTTTATCAACTTCTACATCATTCTTTCTACTTCAGCAGTTAAATTGAAGATAATTGCATATTACTGAAGAAATAAGAAAGACAATTGAAGCTTATCGCAGGAAAATTTTCCCTTCTTCTTTCAATGATACATTGAAGATTAATGATGACTTATGAAGAAAATTGAAGACTTTTGAAGATACTGAATTATGTATATATTTTCAAGGAGATTTATGCATGAATTTTGTATAGCTATCATAAAAATACTTGAAATGTGGAAGATATTTGAAGCTAATTAGAAAAATAATGGTCTTCCTTAATTGAAGACTCTTGAAGATTAATGAATTATGTACTTTGAATAATTCGAAAATTATAATTTCAAAATACATAATGCAAAACGCTTCAATGTATTTTCCCTTACTAAAGGGGCAATTTAACCTTTTAATATTCATACATAATTCTTCTTAGGGATAGTGATCCCATAAAATATTCATTTTCAACACCGATTCTTTTGCCCAAATATTGTTGTCTACTGGTCCTTTAAACCAATTTTCTTTTTCGAAGTCCTAGGTTTGGTCATATCCCCTAGCTAGTGAATTTATTACTCCCATGATCTTCTAACACTTTTTCCTGCATAGCATTTTGTAAATATATATAAATATATTGTCTTGGGATGGTCGTAGGCCCATGCTGCTCCACTTAATGAGAAGGACTTCCCATTTTCCAATATGGTTCAATTTGTTTAATTTAATAAGTTCAAAAATATCTCAAGTGCATCTGCTCGGGCATACATACTTGTATATGTAAATAATATACTAACATAAAATGCATATATATATACACACAGACAGTAATTAAAGTAGGATCATACTTTTTTTACAAGACAAAATGATATTAACAAAACAACAATTTTACATAGAAGAATAAGGTTAACGTGTAAATAGACTTGTTAAAGAATCTAATTAAGAAGATAAAGATACAACTTTAACAGACATATGAAAAAAATCATGTAGCAATGATAAAATTTATTATCAAATTATTGTAGATAAATGAGTAGGATTAGTAGGAATACAAATGGACTTTTGGGCACCGTTGAAAGTAAGTAATAGCTTCACATTAGCATCTATTAGGTCAGAGTTGTGAATCCAGAAGAGTGAGGCTCACAAACACTTGGGGAACAGAAGTCTCCATGTAGATTGATTCTTCCATAAGAAATCCTTTAATGGTATGTTTGATAGAGTAGAAGTGGAGGTGGGGAAGTAGAAGTGGATTCTTCTACTTCCCTCATTTGATATAATAGAAATAACTTATACTTCTATTTCAACTTCTAATATTTTGAACACTTTCAGTTTTATCAAAAAAGTTATAAATTGAGATGATGGAAGTAGAAGTAAATTTTTTAGATGATTTTACTCCAATTATAAAATTATTAGACAACTTTAACTATTCCTAAATTATAAAAAATATTTTACACTATTTTACCCTATATTATTAAAAATATATTCATCAAGTCCATACTCATTTCTATCCTATTAAACAAACTTTTAAAACTCATTTTCAGCATAATTCCATTTCCATTTCCATTTCTACTTCCACAACATTAATAACGAAGACTCAACCTTTTATACTTGTAGAGGAAAATATCCTAAACCTCAACATTAAGAGAAATTGAGGATTCAGAACTAGAATTGAAGCAGTGCCCACTGCAAACTTTTGCTGTATCTTTGAAAACTATGGTTGAGAAGGATTGGGCATTTCGAATTTCCTAAATAATAGCAACGGAGAGTTACGCTTTCCATGATGTACGACATTATTACGCTTTGTCAAGATTATATTAAATAGGCATATGATTCCACACGTCAAAGAATGAAGACTCTTGATGAAGATGGATACGCGCTTTTGTTAACCACACTTTAAATTTTTGGAAGTTCATATGGGCATTCTGATAAAAAAGTAGCCGAACCGAAGCGACCTAAATAGGGGCATGATATAAATAAATGTTCTAAAGATTCCTCAACTGCACATGCAAATAGAAAATGCTCAGAAGAATTTTAGTGGTGTTTCCTTAGAATATCACAAAAAGGTAAGTCATTATTTAAGAGTTTTTAGATAAAGAGAAACTGCTTGAATGGAAGTGGGATTTTACAAAGGAATATCTAGAAGTTGTCAATGCTAGCATCATAATGATTCAAAGTAAGATGAGCCACCCATCCTTAACTTTATAAAAAACCTGAGGTATTACCACTCCAATACAAACTGACAGGGTTGTGGGGAGGCTTAAAATTGAGAGTGGAGTCTCAAGAATAGCATTCGCATTAACCAAAGAGTACAAGATGCAAATTAAAGATGAATTTCCTTTAACAAAATTCTAAGAATAAAGGATATCCAATGAGAGGTCAGCAACATAATGAAAATTGCAGGACCTGTAGTATGGAACACTAAAGATGATGGTAAAGTAGAATCAAATGGCACTTAGATCTGCAGAGCCTTGAATAGTGCCATGATTATTATTTTCGTTTATCAATTTATAAAAAAAGTGCCATGTTATTTTTTATACTTTTGTTCAAAAACTTAATGTTACATATATGTAACATGGACGGACTTTTAAACAATTTTTTTTTCTCGTCTATATTTTTTATATTCCCTCCATCTCTAAATACAGTAATTACATATATAAAAAACAGATAAAAAAGTTTGTTTTTGTCTAAAAAAAAAATTCTTCCCAAATTTTCCCCTAATTAATGTATATTTTTTAAAAGATTATCTATTAAGGAATGGTGAAAAACTCATTAAATAGGGTTATTTTTTAGAAATATATTTTAAAATATCATAAAAAGAATACAGGTTAGGAAAAACGCCTGCTGATCAAACACATTTTTTTATATGGTTTTCCATGCTAATTTGAGTGGTTTTTATGCATTTTTATATCCAATTTGCATACATATTCACTTAATTGTGTTTTAAGAGCGTTTGCACTTAAATGATGATAATTAGGGGTAAAATGGTCAAATATGTAAATTAATTACTAATTGCCTTGATATTAATGATAAATAGTATTACAAGAGCTTAATTGTGATTGTAGGTACTTAGAGATGATGGGGGATTCAAAAGAATGGCCAAAAGAGACCCCCAATACTTCAAGAATAACAGCTAAGGACTAGAGGGACTAAACTATAAAGAAGCTAAAAAGGATCAAATTTCAAATTCTAAAAAGTTTTACTATGTCTATGTCGCAGCGAAGGACACTGCTCACTGCGGCGAACGTACATTAACATAAACTGTGCATTTTTGCCATTTAAGGTAAAATCAAATATCTAATATTATATCCCAGCCGTGATTTTTGATAATTAGACCTCGTATTTGAGTCTCAAAATATTGTTCTTCGTTCTATCTTCATTCTCAACTATGTGCCTATTTGGTAAATCTTTAAACTAAAGTTTTAAAAGGGCTTTTGAACCAAATCTTAAAAAATCTTAGTTTGAGAAAATTTTAAAATAAACAGCTATATTTATTCAAAATAATTTTTGGATTAAATTATAGTTTAAAATCAAGGTTTTGGATAAGCTACTAAGATTAGCTTTTAGAACAATAAAAGAACTTATGTACTACCAAGTTACTATTTTGCTCTTACTTTTTCTTACGCCATCTCTCATTTTTCTTCTCTCTTCTCCACCCTCTCCCCTCTCTCCTCTCTCATATTTTTAATAAAACCATACCCTTTCTGGTAATTTTCCAGTTACAAAATCCTTTTAGTAATAACTATCTAAACACTCATTTATTTATAATCACTTTTTTTTTTCTATATGCTCTTCTCCAAAAGCCATTTTTTAAGAGTTGTCCAAAAGCCCTTTTTTTCATATACTATTTTCTAAACTCTTATCCAAACATGCTCTATTTCCTTAGTGAAAATCTTCACATTTCCTTCATCTTTCCACAAATCCCCTAATTCCAACCCAATTAATCCCCTCCCACTTTCATCCTCATCACCTTTCTTTATCCCTTTTCGCATGTCAACCATGGTATAACCTTTGGAGCTTGATTTGGGCAACTTTGGAACTATGAGTGGTTAGTTTTCTTTGCTCTTTGGTGATGGAAGGTAAGGCATGAGCTCAATGGACACATTAGATGAGTTATTTAGTTTAATATATGCTTAATCATGTTTTTAGGTTTTCTAGATCTAGGAATTTCTATTATATGTTATGAGACTTGAATTCCAATTGGTTTATTCATGAGATTATAATATTGTATTTGATTTGGATGATATATTTGTTGTTTTAATATATATATATATATATATGTCACTTTTGATTCCTTGTTGTTGGTTAATTATCAATGATTATTGGTAGTTGATTTAATTGCTTGAAATTTTAGGTGTTGATTACACTACAAAAAAATAGAGTTTTGGCGATGACTTTTTAGCGGTAACAAAACCACTTTCAGCGGCGACACCAATTATTGCCGCAGAAGGTCAATAACTAAAAAAGTTTTGGCAACTACTTTTCAGCGGCGACAAAAGCAATCACCACAGAAAGTCAATTTTTTTTGCGGTTACATTTTTTTGTCCTCGCAGAAGGTCATAATATCTGCATAAATTTAACATCCCTATATCACTGTTCATTTTCACAGCCTATCTAAACACTTCCTCTTCAGCAAGTGAGAGTCGAGCATGACAGACGGAGAGAGAAAGTGAGAGCGAGAATGAGAGTCTGCAGAGTAATCGAAGGCTATCGTCATCAAAAGAGAGGTCGAAGAGTGTACGCAATAGTGGATTTCTACTAAGGTGAGCCTTCTGATTTCACTCATAACTTTGGTTTTCTCGATCTATGAGTTTTGGGATTGATTTGACTGATGCAAATTGAAGCTTAGAATGGGGAAAATATTATTTTGGTGTAGTTCAATAAATTCCTAAGCTAAACTAAACCCACTCTAATTCATTCATAATTATCGATGTATTTATGTTCCCTACTTTTCCATAGTAACTGTCGATCAATGTAACTTGCCCAGTAAAGGATTAATCATTTTCTAATTGTTTTAGTATGTTTACAGCATTGAAGAACTTATCTTTAAATAGTTTCTCTAAAAGGAGTGTGGGTATGGCATTTTTCAGTTTGTCAACATGGTTCATAGCTGAACTGATGTGCTACTCTGGTTGGACTGTATATTATTATTCACATGTCTACCCACTTTTGGATTCTCTAACATTTCTACTAACACTGTTCCAATCTCTCTTTGGCTTCCCACTTCATCTTTTCTCTTTGACCTTCTTCATTCTACCTTATATATATATCATCTTGTTATTTCTGATACAACACATACTGCTACACTACTATGAAAATGAAGTGATACATATATGGTTGATTTCATGTTTTATTCTCCATTTCTCTTCTTACTTCACTTTAATCATACTTGTTATATAATAAGATTCTAGACGTGTATATATGTGATTAGTCCTATGTGATCATATTATTCTTGTAAATAATTTCTTTGTAATAATATGATAATCGGCTGCTCTTTGTAATTTAGTAGCTTGCTGAAGGAGCATGGGGGACCTTTTGTTTTATAGTTTGGGAACCATATATGTTTATGTATTGATATTTTTGTTGGATTTTCTTGCTATATGTTAGGTTTAACTTTTTAGGGAATATAAATGGATAAAAGTTGGCAACGTATTAAAGATAGAGGCAACCTATCATATATTATAGAAGTGGATGCTTTTCTAGAATGGGTATTTAGTTAACCTGGCATCGTAAATCAAATACATTGCCCTTGTAAAAGATGCATGAATGTTATATTTAAAGTGAGAAGAGATGTTATGACAGACTTATTGAGCAAGGGCTTTTGGAATAGTTACAAGGTGTGGGAGTTGCATGGGAAAATTAGAAGATTTTAGACAAATTTTGGAACTTCTAGTAATGACCTAGAAAATGATACTGATAATAAGAACTTTGTAAGGATGATATATAATGCATATTGAGTTCTATGTGTGGGTTATATAAATAATAGTGACTATGAGAGCGAAAAGCCTAATGTTAAGGCTAAAAGGTTCTTTGACTTATTAAAAGATGGTGAAACTGAACTTCATCCAGGTTGTGTCAAGATGTCTAAACTTTCTTTTATTGTAAAGTTGCTTTAAGTGAAGTGCCTTAACCATTGGAGTAATAAATCTATGGATGTGTTGTTCAGCTTGTTAAAAGAAGTTCTCCCAAAAATGGATTCAGTGCCAGACTCATTCTATGAAGCTAAGAAGATAATTCGTGATCTGGGTTTAAATTGCCATAAAATTGATATTTGTGACAATGATTGCATATTGTATTGGGGAGAGCACACAAATATAGAATTATGTCCTAAGTATAAGATTCCTAGATGGAATTTAAACAAACAGAAAGGGAAGAAGGTTCCACATAAAGTTTTGAGACATTTTTGTATAACACCTAGGCTACAAAGACTTTATATGTCAAGAGATACAGCTAAAGAAATGAGGTGGCACAAAGAGAAACACTCAAATGATGATGTACTAAGACATCCAGTTGATTATGAAGATTGGAAACACTTTGACCACTAATACCCTAACTTCTCTGCTGATCCAAGAAGAATTCAATTGGGTTTTTAGCAAGTGATGAATTTCAACCTTTTGGGAATATGAGTGCCAATCATAATATCTGGCCTATTGTCTTGGTGCCTTATAACTTGCCACCATGGATTTGTATGAAAAGTCTATACTTTATGATGGCACTTCTTATTCATGGTCTAAAGTGTCTAAGTGATGAAATAGATATTTACCTATAACCAATGATTGAGGAACTGAAATAGTTGTGGGAAGTAGAAGTACAGACCTATGATGCATATTTTCAATCAAATTCTATCAAGCATGCAACAATCTCATGGACTATAAATGATTTTCCTGCATATGGAAACCTTTTAGGGTGATCAACTAAAGGTAAACTTGTATGTCCATGTTGCCACAAAGACATGCATTGCATTTTGATAAGGAGCAAGTTATCTTACATGGGACATAGGCGCTTTCTTTCACAAAATCACCTATGACATAAAAATAAGGTATCATCTGATGGTAAAAAAGAGCATATGGATTCATGCGCTATATTGACTGGAGATGAAGTACTTAAGCAACTAGAATACTTGGGTGATGTGTGATTTAGGACGGGTACAAAACGAAAGTTTCATACAAATAATAATACTTACAAGTGGAGGAAAAGAAGTATTTTTTTTAATTGCCTTATTGGAAGAATTTACTAATACGACATAATCTTGATGTGATACATAGAGAAAAAAATGTTTCTCATAATATTGTGTACAAGGTGATGGATTTGGTTGGAAAGATGAAGAATACAATTAAAACTAGGTATGACTTGATGGACTTGGGCAATAGGAGTGATATACACCTAGTTGAAGATGGTAATAATGTTTCTATTCCTTTTTCTCCTTACACATTGTCCCCTGAAAATAAACAATCCCTTCTAAAATTATTGGCTAACTTAATAGTGTTTGATACTTTTTCATCCAATATTTCAAGATGTGTCAACATTTAGGAGTGAGAATTATTTAGTTTGAAGTGTCATGATCACCATGTGTTATTGCAAGAGATATTTTTAACTACAATATGTGGGTTATTACCTTTTAAAGTGTGTGAACCAATTATAGAGTTGGGAAGATTTTTCAAAAATCTTTGTTCAAAGTGCTTGACTTGTGAACTACTTGACAAACTTCAAAGTCATATAATATTAACATTGTGCAAGTTAGAGACTATCTTCCCACATGTTTTCTTTGATGTGATGGTTTACTTGCCAATACACTTTGTAGGAGAGGCAAAAGTTGCTGGATCAGTTCAATATTGTTGGATATATCCAATAGAAAGGTAACATGCGTCAATATCATTGTATATTTATCATTCATAACTATAGAATGTTAATTAATTTATATACACTAGGTATTTTCGGACACTCAAATCATATGTTCGCAATAAAGTTTAGCTTAAAGGATCAATTACAAAAGGATACTTGGCAGATGAAAGTCTCACATTTTGCTCAAAATATTTAAAAGTTTTCCTACAAAATTTAATGTGTCATGTAGAAATGATGATATCAATCATGAATTTTCAATATTTAAGAAAAGTAATCAAGCTAGGGGATATTATGAGTCAATTTCTCTCCCTATGAAGAGTACTGTCAAGCAAGAATGTATGTGCTCCAAAATTGTGACGTTTGGCAATTTATGGAGTAAGTTTGCCTGACTTAAAGAGAAAATTTATTTGTCATAATGTATATTTTTTTATTGCTATAAAATTTTTAGGGAATATACAACAGAGCTTGAAGCCCAAGGATTAAGGGGTAAGCAAAGCCAATATGAGTTTCCTCAAGGTTTCGTTCATGAGTAACTTATAATATTTTAAGTCATGGTATTTCTAGCAATTGTATTAGTATAAGATATCTAACAAATGACTTTTATCTTTAAAGGTAACATCATTGTCTACACAGAGCCATGTGAGTAATGAACTCATAAGTTTATCAATTGGTCCATTGACAATGGTCAATCGTTATTCCATATTCATAGGCAATGGATTTTGTTTTCACACAAAAGATCATGCAATAGCAAAAAACCCATAGCAATGGTATCGTGGCTAAGGGTGATAACACTAATACTAACAAAGAATATTATGGTGTGTTAAAACATATTTATGAATTGTCTTACATAGGCAACATAAAAATATACTTGTTTAAGTGTCATTAGTGGGATATGGATCATTATGACAAAGGATATAAGGTTGATAAGTATGGGTTCATAAGTATCAACAAGCGATATTCATTACAAACTAATGAACAATTTATTCTAGCATCTCAAGCTGAGCAAGGTTTCTATGTGGATGACATTGTTGCATCTAGTTAGCTCGTTGTTGTTAAAACAAACCCATGTGACTTATTTAACGTACCAACTGAGAATGATACTAATGATGGTGGTAGACTTAAATATTTACCTTGTGAGTCCTACACAACTTGATGATATTTTTATTAACTTACATGGAGAAGATGGACAAACTCAGACCTTAGCTCAAAGAAAACCATCATAAATAAATAAAAATAATGCCATTGAGACTAGATTTAATGATGAAGAGGAACTTCTTGATGACTTTGATAGTGATACTGAAGAAGAAAGTGACATAGAAAATAAAATAGAACAAATTAATTAATAAGAAGACATTGATAGAAGTGATAGTGAGACTGAAGATTCAATTGAATGAAATTAATTGATATGGTAAATTTTATTAATATGTAGATTGATTCTTGGCTGCTTAGTATTTAAAATTTGATTGATTGCTACTTCCTAAATAAAATGTATACTTTTGTATGATATGTCAGTATTAAAGAGAAGTCGAGGTAGGAAAAGTCTTTCTATTACATCTCACAATAACACAAATAGCTAAGGTACATGCTCTACACCTCAATTAATACTTGTTATTTCACCTCAATCACTACAACAACAACTTGAAGAAATGCCTACCAACTCTCCCCTACTCCCCATACTCAAAATAGTAGTACAGGTAAGTTTGCTTCAATCTTTTAGTAATCAATTTACATAGCATGTAACATTTAATTGTTCTAATTCAACATGAATGATAGGCTCTTCTAGTGTAATCAATAAGGGCAGAGGAGTTTATAAGTCTATTAATGTGAATTTGAGGTCCGCACAAGGAGCAAAGATTCGAGTCAAATTTTCAGATTCCATGTTAAGAGTAATTGGTCCAGAAGCAAGAGACTTTTCTAATTATTGTGGTTTAACTCTTAGAATCACAATCTCTTTCTGGGATGTTGGAAGTAACTGGAAGAATATTTTTAAAAAATATGGCCAAGATATGATTTTAAACTAAAGATATTATTTATGTCAAATTTTTATATTTATCTTAGTTTATTTATATTATTATATAAAGTGTTTATATTTATTTGTTTCAAGATAAATTTGAACCTGCTAATGCGATTATTGAAGAAAAGTTTCATATAACTATAACAATTATTTTACAAAATGCATTCAGAAATTGGAAGACCAATCTATACTCTCACTATAAGAAATATGAGACTGATGAGGATATGTTGGTTGATCCTCCTTAAACTATTAGTTTTCAGTATTAAGAGTAGTTATTAATATATTTTAAGACTGATATGTGTAAGGTACTTTACTATCCTTCTAATGAAGTTATAGTTTTTGTTTCAATAATTAAATTCTTATTAGTTACCAAATTTTTTTTGTAGAACAAAAGTTCAAGAAACACGATAAATTGAGAAAAACAAATGACTAAACATACTTGTGATCCTCGATCATTTGCAGATATTGACTATTCTATAGTAAGTTCAATCTATCACCACTATAATTTAAGTTTTTAATCCTTTTTTCTTTTCAAATATATTATTTGCTTTTCTTGCATGTTATTCTTTTGTAGAGAGATCCAATTACTAGACAACCTGCCCCTTCTAACTAGCTATGAGAGATAACTCATACTAGAAAGACATTAGATGGACAAGTAGTATGGGCTGACCCACACTCTGAACAGATTCATGTATGCATTATAGTTTTATATTTTATTTTGATTTAGTTTTATTTTTAATCTAGTAGTTTCATATGTTTTTATTATATAGTTGTATGCACGAATTTTCTCAGCAACAAGACCAAGATTTAGATAATGATGCTTGAATGATGTTAAAGGAAATATTGGCGACTATTCTTGGTGAGATGTCAGGGTATGTAAGAGGAAAAGGGTATGGAGCAGAGCCTTCAAGGAAGAGAAATCACTCTCAATCTAGTGATAGTTCAGTTGTGCAAAGTGTGCGTGCTTAATTGCAGGAAGAGTTAGATAAACAATTTCAAGATGAAAGAGAAAAAATGGAGGTAGAGCGTGCAAAGATGGATGAAGAGCGTTCGAGCAAAGACTAATGATCAAAGGATACAATCTCAATTTGTTGTCTTAATGCAAAAGGAACAACTATAGGCGCCTACTTCTTCTACTCCTAGTATTAGTCATTTCATATAATGCTTATGTATAAACTAAACAATTTTATTTTCTTTTTAAATATGTTTAAGTAATTGAAGTAATTTGATATTTTATAGGATGATTTGAATTATTCATCAATGTTATTAGATTTTGGTTTATTTAGTTATTTATTATTTATTATTTTCATTATTAAATTACATGTTTTCATATAGGAAAAATTAGAGAAAAGAATTTAAAAGAGAATATCAACTTTTAGCAGCAACAATTTCCATATTAGGTGACGATAGTTCAAGTTGCCACTAATTTAACACTAGGTGGCAACAATTTAGTCACCACAGATTAAACTTTAAGCGGCGACAATTTTTGTCCCCGTTGATTAAGTTTTAGGTGGCAACTTTATTTATCGTCATTGATCCCAAAGTCGCTGCCTTTGCCCTGCCTTTGATGGCGATAGTCTTTCGACAACTTCTATTGAATTTTTAATGGCAACATTTGTTGACATTTAGTAGCGACTTTCAATTATCGCCGCCAATGTTTATAGGCGACAATCTCATAGACAGAGACTTTAATACTTTAAGTTGCCGCTGAAAGTCAATTTTTTTGTATTGGATAATATCCATTAAAGGGCATTTGCAGCATCTATTTCAAAATACATACTACTTGGGTTTTTACAATGCATTAAGAGGTTTTAACTTAACTTTGATCAAAGTGGTTTTTACTAATTAGTGTATTGGACTTAATCAATTGGTTAAGATTTTAATTTAGACTAAGGGATTTGTGTAACTCCTAAATCTTTTGAAAGAGCTAGGATAACCCCAATTTCCATCATCAAAGGCAACTCATCATTAATTATCCAAATCCAACCATTTTCCTAAATTGCTTTAATTAAATCCCCAAAAATATTTACTCTAATTGTACATTTTTAATTCCAATGTTTTTGAAACCAAGTTGGATGAATCCCCCTTTTAACTCAAGTTTGCAATGTTTTTTATTACCAAAATAGCTTAGGAATTCACTAAAAAGAAGATCCTAGAGAAGAACAATTTAGTTGTACCACGTTACTATATTAATTTTGTGCATCAGTATTTTTGTGATGACCCAGGGCAGCATCTCGGTCCCATCACCTGAACACACACAAACAAAGGTCTATAACATTTTGTTTGATATAAGCTTTAATGATGATAATTGTTAGAGATGTTAACTATAAGAATTAACATAATCTTTGGTCATTAAATTTACGTCATTTTAGTTTTAGTCCCTCAAATTTCAAACAATAAGATTTAGTGCAATAAGTTTATTTTTGTCTAAAACATTAATCTTTCTAATTTAATAAAAATATGCACCATTTTATCTCGAGAGACCACAATTTATAGTTTGAAACTTGAGGAACTACAATTAAAATTTGTGAAAACTTGAAGAACTAAAAATTATATTAATCTTAATTATAAAATTCTTTTAAAACATCGTAAAATTCTGAACTATGTATTTAAAAAAGGCTATAGGCTAAAAAAAACTATGTTGAACGCAGCGTGCACACACCATGATCTATAATATTATGTTTAATATAAACTTTGATGATGATAATTGTTAGAGAAGTTAATTATAACTCAACTTTAATATTTATACATATAGCAGTTAACTAAAATTGTGGAATCACACTGTTGTGTACATAAAATATGTTTTTTTAGGATAAGTAAAATTATTTTGGTGATTTCTACATATATCAGAAAGAATAGTTTATAACTATCAGTTAAGAAGTACAGTCTAAACTCTAAAAAATAAAACTAAAATTGTGGAACACAGTGCTTCAGAGTGCGTTTACGGATATTGTTCAATATTATATATAAATTACCATGGGAGATATTGTTTATTTGCATAAAACTTCATTTATACATTATTGAATCATATTTCTCATCAAGACTTGCTCTTTAAATTGTTTATATATCCAAGTTATATGTTCAAAAGATATACATAGTAATTATAAGACTTTCCATTGTGCATGATATAATAGCATTTTCATTCATTATTTTCATGCATGCTGGTACTGAGATTAACCACTTGTTTTACATGTATGACATATTATTGAGGGGTGCCCAAGAAAAATAAAGAGTGAGCATCAAATGGAAGAACTGAAGATTATCAATATCATACTACACTCAAGAATGAAGAACAGAAAGGTAAAAAGAGGGCAATTTAAGAAGAGCGTGAGAAGACGAAGAACTTACAAGTTTGGATACCTGAAGAAGGCCTTGGATTTCATAAGTATATTAATTATAGGCTAGAAATCTTTATATTAAACTCCTTGACATAGATATGCATCATTGGCTCAAGATGTTTCAAACCAAAACATGCATGCTAGCTTTAAAAATAAAAAGTGAGATATATAGGTTATCAATACTTGAAGTCTAAGTATTGACATATACATTATGTATTGAATCAATATTAACTTTTGGTCATCTTTTTTATCATATCTCAAAATATGCATTGTTTTAATGTGAACCTGTTTTAAAAAAGCTAGACTTCAAAAGATTTTCAACAATATATCATTTGTGAAATTTGGAATTGTTATTAAAACTAGCCAATTTTTACTTAACTCGTCAACTAAATTCATTAATGTGTTAATTGTGATTCTATCACTTGTGCTTCTCAATTTATTCTATCCTTAACGTGTCAACCTTTGTTTAATATGTTAGCTTAAAATCTTTTCATGTCAAGTTATCTATGTTGGAAATTGTGCCATAAGGGCCAATCATTGTCTTATGAACATTGTTGATTTATGTATTTATTAATTGTATTATCATATTATTTGCATGTTTACTGTGATAACCATCATTGGATAACTCATGATCTTATCCTAAATATCCCTGGTCGGTCATCTATGCGGGAGCAGAGATGAAATAAGACCATTATGACTTTGAAGATGTATAGAGATATAAATCAAAGTCATAGGCACATGTAAGAGTACAAGGTGTTGGATCGACCCGCTATGAGAGAGCTGCATCGGTTTAGTCATAAGCTTCTCTCATATACAAACTGTGTCACTATGCCCTTTGACCTGAGATCATCATGGATTCCTACATGACAAACGCTTAGCTTTGACCTTGTCAAAAGTCACTTTTGATCGAGTGATCATAAAGACTATGTTCGGGCTTAGTAGTTTTTCGTGCGGAGGAATGTGAATGGTCAAGATGGAATTTGTCCCTCACATTCGTAGAGAGATATTTCTGGGCCCCTTGATGAGTGAGTCTGAGAAATGTATGGCCATACTGTAATGGAAAGGTAATTCCATTTCTATAGTCAGGCTACTCAAGGATCGAGAAAGTAACGATCAGGAATAGGAGGATGACGACTAGTAATACTGCTACATTATCGCTGCGATCTATCCTTGAGAAGGACAAACTCAATGAGACAAACTTTCTTGACTGGTTTAGGAACTTGAGAATTGTTCTCAAGCAAGAAAGAAAGGCACATGTCCTAGATCAACCCATTCCTGAGGAGCCAGCAGCCAATGCTCTTAGAGCTCAAAGAGATGCTTACACGAAGCATAAGGAAGATTCTGTCGATGTGGGATGCTTGATGCTAGCCACCATGGTTCTGGAGCTCCAAAGAGATCTAGAACATATAGAGGCTTATGAGATGATTGTGCATCTCAAGGAAATATTCCAGCAATAGGCAAGGCAAGAGAGGTATGAGACCACTAAGGCCTTACATTCTTGCAAGATGGCTGAAGGTGCATCAGTCAGTACTCATGTCTTAAAGATGAAAGGGTACATTGATCACCTTGAGAGTCTTGGATTTCCCATGAGCCAGGAGTTAGCTACGGATTTGGTCTTGAACTTACTCCCGGAAAGTTATGACCAGTTTATCATAAACTACAACATGAACAACATGGAGAAATCTATTTTTGAACTGCATGGGATGCTTAAAACTACTGAGCTGAGTCTTAAGAAGAAGCCCAGTACTATTTTGATAGTTCAGAAAAGAAAGGGTATAAAAAAGAAAGGTAAAGGAAAGGGGAAGGGTCATGGCTCATCAGGTAAGACCAAAGAGTCAGGCAAGCCCGAAACCAAGGCTGCACCAAAGAAGGCAATGCCTCCGAAGGAAGGAGTCTGCTTCTTCTACAATGAACCTAGTCATTGGAAGAGGAATTGTAAACTCTACCTCGAAGATCTGAAAAAGAACAAGAAGGATAGCGGGGTTATCGCTTCAGGTATTTATATTATAGACATTCATGTTTCTACTTCCACCACATGGGTATTAGATATTGCATGTGGTTCTCACATTTGTACAAATGTGCAGGGACTAAAGGACAGTAGGAAACTGAAAAAGGGCGAAGTTGACCTATGAGTTGGAAACATAGTAAGGGTTGTTGCGTTAGCTATAGGCAGTTATGAATTAGTTCTGCCCACTAGGCTTTTGTTAGTTTTGAACAATTGCTATTATGTTCCTGCTTTAAGTAGTAACATAGTTTCACTTTCTTATTTGGATAAGGAAGGTTTCACTTCCATTGCTGAGAATAGTAGATGTTCTATTTATCGTAATGATGTTTTCTATGCTCATGGTGATTTGCATGTTGATCATTACATATTAAATTTGGAATAACCCAATCATGGAAATATCTATAACATAACCACCAAAAGGGTTAAACCAAACGATTTGAATCCGACATACCTCTGGCACTGTCGTCTGGGCCACATAAATGAGAAACGCATTTCCAAACTCCATCAAGATGGATTTCTCAACTCATTTGATTTTAAATCATATGATACTTGCGAGTCTTGCTTGTTAGGAAAGATGACAAAGTCACCTTTCACTGGGCACAGTGAGAGGGCCACTGATTTATTGGGTCTCCTACATACAGATGTGTGTGGACCGATGAACACAAATGCCAGAGGAGGTTATTCGTACTTCATAACATTCATAGATGATTTTAGCAGATATGGGTACATCTATCTGATAAAGTATAAATCTGAATCTTTTGAAATGTTCAAAATATTTCAAAATGAAGTATAAAACCAGCTTGGCAAAACAATTAAAGCCCTTCGATCTGATCGGGGTGGTGAATATTTGAGCCAATAGTTCATTGATCATCTTAGGATTTGTAGGATAGTCTCACAATTAACTCCTCCAGGGACACCACAATGGAATGGCGTTTCTGAACGGAGGAATCGAACACTATTAGATATGGTTTAATCTATGATGAGTCAAATAGATCTTCCACCCTCCTTTTGGGGCCATGCCCTAAAGACAGCTGCGTTCACACTCAATCGTGTTCCATCTAAGGCAATTGAAAAGACTCCGTATGAGATATGGACTGGGAGGACACCTAGTTTGTCTTTTCTCAAGATTTAGGGATACGAGGTCTATGTTAAGCAATAAGGCTCAGACAAATTAGTGCCCAAATCCTCAAAGTACCTTTTTGTAGGATATCCTAAGGAAACCAAGGGATACTATATCTACAACCCTGCTGATAACAAAGTATTTATTGTCAGAAATGGTATATTTCTTGAACGAGAATTTATCTCCAAAAGAACCAGTGGGAGAAAGGTACACCTCGAAGAAGTTTGAGAGCCACAAGACACCACAAAACTACAGATGGAAAATAAAGAAGACTCACAACAAGTTATTGAGACTCCTCAAGTCATGCAAGGTCAACAGAAATCTAATAGGACACGACTTCAGCCTAAGAGATATGGATTTCTAATTTCTGACAGTTGTGATGTGTTGCTCATTGAGCATAATGAGCCGACTACCTATCGAGAAGCTATAGTAGGACCAAACTCTAAAAAATGGCTTAATGCCATGAAGTCTGAGATGCAATCCATGTATGATGATCAGGCTTGGACCTTAGTCGACCCACCTGAAGGTGTAAAAACTGTCGGATGCAAGTGGATTTTTAAGGAGAAAATTGACATGGATGGCAATGTAAATGTCTTTAAGGTACGACTGGTTGCAAAAAGATTTACTCAAACCCATGGTGTAGACTATGATGAGACCTTTTTCCCAGTTGCAACAGCCAAATCAATCAGAATCCTCTTTACGATAGCAGCATATTATGACTATGAAATATGGTATATGGACGTCAAGATAGCCTTCCTTAATGGAAAGCTCCTTAAGGATGTGTACATGACACAACTTGAAGGATTTGTGCGTTCTGAGGACTTTAGTAAAATGTGCAAGCTTCAAAGGTCCATTTATGGACTGAAACAAGCCTCTCGGAGTTGGAATCATCGTTTTGATGAAGTAGTCAAAAAGTTTGGATTTCTTCAAAACATTGATGAACCTTGTGTGTACAAGAAGGTTAGTGGGAGCACAATTGTATTTTTGATACTCTATGTCGATGACATCCTACTTATTGGAAATGACATTCCTACCTTGCAAATTGTCAAGTCTTGGTTAGGAAAGTCTTTCTCGATGAAAGACTTGGGTGAAGCCACCAACATCCTAGGAATCAAGATCTATAGAGATAGATCTAAAAGACTTCTAGGATTTAGTCAGAGTACATACATAGACAAAATACTGCATAGGTTCAGTATGCATGAATCAAAGAGGAGTTTCATACCCATGTCTCATGGTATTCACCCCAGCAAAGATATGTGTCCTAGTACATCTGATTAGCGAGGTCGCATGAGTAAAGTTCCATATGCCTCGGCCATAGGATCTATCATGTACGCCATGTTGTGTACTAGACTGGATGTCTCATTTTCCTTAAGTATGACTAGCAGATATCAACAGGACCCTGGTGAGGGTCATTAGACTGCTGTCAAGAATATCCTTAAGTACTTAAGAAGGACTAAGGACTTATTTTTGGTCTATGGTGGATTGGATGATGAACTCTGTGTAACTGGTTACACAGATATGAGTTTCCAAACTAACCAGGATGACCAAAAATCACAGTCTGGATATATATTCCTCCTCAATAATGGAGCAATAAGCTAGAAGAGCTCTAAGCAAGGCACTGTAGTAGATTCTACAACAGAAGTTGAGTATATAACAACATCTGATGTAGCTAAGGAAGCCATTTGGATCAGGAAGTTTATCATGAAACTAAGGGTGATACCAACCATCTCAGATCCAATAACTTTGCTCTGTATTGTATAGGCCAAAGAGCCTAGGTCACATCAAAGGACCAAAAATATACTCAGGCAATTTCATCTCATCAGAGAAATCAACGATAGAGGTGATATAAAAATATGCAAAGTAGCAGGAGAAGATAATGTTGCTGATTCTCTAACAAAGCCGCTTGTGTAGGCAAAGCATAAGCGTTATGTTAGGTCAATGGGAATTAGTCAAATTAATGATTGTACCTAGTGCAAGTGGGAGGTTGTTGGAAATTGTGCCCTAGGGGCCAATCATTGTCTTATGAACATTGTTGATTTATGAATTTATTAACTTTATTATCATATTATTTTCATGTTTACTGTGATGACCATCCTTGGATAACTCATGATCTTATCTTAAATATCCCTGGTCGGTCATCTATGCAGGAGCAGAGATGAAATAAGACCAATATGACTTTGAAGTTGTATAGAGATATAAATCAAAGTCATAAGAACATGTAAGAGTACAAGGTGTTGGACTGACCCACTATGAGAGAGCTGCATGGGTTAAGTCATAAGCTTCTCTCATATACAAACCACGTCACTATGCCCTTTGACCTGAGATCATCATGGATTCCTACATGACAAACGCCCAGCTTTGACCTAGTCAAAAGTCACTTTTGATCGAGTGATCATAAAGACTATGTTCATGCTTAGTGGTTTTCCGTGCGGAGGAATGTGAATGGTCAAGATGGAATTTGTCCCTCACATTCATAGAGAGATATTACTGGGCACCTCGATGAGTGAGTCTGAGAAATGTATGGCCATACTGTAATGAAAAGGTAGTTCCATTTCTATAGTCAGACTACTCAGGGGTCGAGAAAGTAACGGTCAGGAATAGGAGGATGACATTCTCCATGCCTCATCCATGATTAAAATATCGTGTGACAAAAGGGACATGATATGGTTGTATAAAAGGTTACATCATTCATCGATCCTCATATGATTTGGGTAGTCATGATGTCTTGCTAGAGACCACTTGCGACTTATGAGTCAGTATAGTAAATGGCCCACTGCCAACTTCATATAGGCCTACAGGGTTGCACATAAAATAGCCCAACACGAGCTATGATGTCCAGATTCATTGAATCTAAGACATGTCCAGCTTCAATGAATGATCCAGGGTGGATGTATATATTTATTTATATTTATATTCGTATATATATATATATATTATATAAGAGATATTTACAAGATTTAATTTATAAGGATAAATTAAATCTCTATCACGTTTGAATTTAAAATTTAAATTGATATGATATCTCATATAAGAGATATTTATAATATTTAATTTATAAAGATAAATTAAATCTCTATCACGTTTGAATTTGAAATTCAAATTGATATGATATCTGATATAAGATATATTTACAAGATTTAATTTATAAGGATAAAATTAAATTTTTATCACGTTTGAATTTGAAATTCAAATTGATATGATATCTCAAATTTGATTTATGAGAATAAATCAAATGTAATTCCATCTTATCTTTATTTTAAATTAAATAAATGGGTGAATTAAATCTGTGGGATGGATTTAATACAAACACTATTTATTTAATTAGTTTCTTATCAAATTATACAATATATGATATTGTATTAATTTCAGAATTAATATAAGATTAATTCCAAAAATCCAAACCTGTGGTAACATGCATAGCATCCGATATATTTGATATTTAGGAGCTACGGTTGGGACAGAAAAAAAATTGTGAACGGGAATCCTCAAAAGGTTTGCAGATAAAAAACTGCCGAAATAGAGATGGAGAGGACGAATTCTTGAGTAAGCCCTGGAGGGACAGGAGGCGCTAGCACGTCGTTCGTAGTTGGAACGCTGTTCGTGTGGATACCAGTAGAGGAAGCCGACCTGAGTCGTTGACTTCTTGCAATCGAAAAGATATCACGAGCCGCGAAGAGAAGCTGTGGACATTGCAACCAGAAGCTGAGAAAGTCGCGACTAAATACTGAGGGTAATACTTCTTTCCACTTGACTTAAACACAACGGTAGATCCTGGCAGGGAATGGAAAAAATTTTAAGTTAATTTCTACTGTGTGTCTTCTAATTCCTTATAGTCTATGTGATCATCTTAACCTGTTAAGCTTATGATTAACGTGTCCGCCAGTGTTAGACAACCTAATTTTAACTTCTGTCATCGATCTATTTAATGTGTCAATGTGTTAGCCTAAAAGTTTCACTTCTGTACTAAATCAATTTTAATCTTTGGTCACCATTTTGATCATATATCAAAATATTCACTGTGTTTTAATGTGAAACCTTCTTATTATCTACCTAACTAATATTACTTATTAATCCACTCCTAAATATATATGTTATTCATAATATCTCAATATCTATATTTATATATATAATATAACATATATAAACAATTTTTGTTTGGATATTAAAACAAAATGCATTAAAGTTTATGCATTAGCTCTATTTTCTATCCCCAAATTACAATTGACACTCTAAATTTTAAAAATGAAAAACGGGATGTTACACTAATTGTGATCCTGTCACTTGGGATTTTCATTTTATTCGATTCTTACGTGTCAACCTCAGTGTTTAATTAATGTCTTAGTAGTGAATTCTAAACCAATGATTTGGAAGTTCAAAAACACTTTTAGAAGTCGAAATCTTCAGCCCTCTCTTTCTCTTCTTTTGTTTCTTTTATACTGATGATTTCAAAACCCAATGATTTCACTTGGCTAAATTTTGATCAAAATCTTCACATTTTATTATTAGGATTCATTTTACAAAACTTTGAAAGTATATAATACTGATGGAAGTAAATTCCAAGATAGCTTTATCAATACTAATAGCTAGGTGGGTGGGTTCCCTAATTCCACCTATGTACAATTCCCCAGTCCCACATTTTCCTTAGTTCCTTGTACCAAACATCACATAATGGGCAGTACCGGTATCTAGTCTAGTATCAATCCTCTAATTAAGTACCACGTACCAAAGGGGGCCATTGTTTCCTCCTCTGAACAGAACCACTCTAAACCCAAGTCTCTCCTCCTCTTCGTCCAGAAACATTTCCTATGTGAGATATATAATCGGATACCACTATGTTATTCTGTTCCACATTAGTAAATTAACTACTCTATCAGATTGAGAGCTACTATACGTTAATTTCCTCAACAAAAAAAACACAACTTACACCATACTCCTATATATAAGACCTCTCTTATAGTGCAAAGTTTTATATTATTATCGAGATCTTATATTTAGAATTAAGAGGAATATAATTAAAGAAAGCAATTGTTATGGAAGAATGCAGGTGCAGCAGATTCAACACATTAGTCGTCACAATTTTGGCACGTATCAAGGATCAAGAAATTTTATAATACAGATTATGTGATAGATTATGTAATTATGTATCTTGTGGGAAGTTAGAAAAAAAAAGCTAACCTTTTGATATAGTCGGATTGGCCTTTCAATAATATAACTGCAATTGGTGGCGCAGAAAGATAAGTGCTGTGTGTCACTAATCAAGTTCAACAGTCCCATTTGTGTCTTAAAACGTTGCTCTCTTATTTATTAGCTTTCCAAGTATCCTATTCATGACCTAATTTTCATTCATTCGTTCATTGATAAATGGATAACATTTATATGACGGAACACGCCCATATTGGGGTTTCCACTTTGAGTACAATGCTAGGTGAAAAGGCAAAAAAAAAAAAAATTGAATGAAATATTAGAAATATTATAAATATTATGAATATGTGTGTCAAAGAAAAAATTCTCTTCCAACGTACCTCTTTAGTCTTGTGGATAGACATTTTATTGTCTATATTGTTGATGAAAAATATAGAAGATAAACAAAAAATCACTCTTGAGATCTTCCTAGGTCCTCTTATATATTCTACCTTTATATTGAGTTATATTATATTCTTCTAATTCTGTCTCTATAGACTTTTATAAAAAGATTTTGGTTAATCTTAAAGAGTGCTATTTCCTAATTTATTGAAGGGTTACAAAATATTTTTTAAAAATAATATAATCGGATATGACTCAAATTAGATATTTTGTTATTTTATATATTTTGCCAATATAAAAAAACTTCCAAGCTGTTTTAGGTGTGTCTTAATGGAAATGGGAATCTCATTTCCTCTGTATAAAATATATGAGAAGATTATTAATGTTACTTAATACCATTTCTTTCAATTATTTTATCATCTGTGAATAAAAAATATTTCCCGTTATAATTAATTTTTTAAAAAAACCACGTTAACCACTTGCAATTTACTTTTTTAATTTATTGCTCTTATATGCTATGAAGCGTGGATTAATATAACATAATATAACACGTAAGTGCTTCATGACTTGCACCACGTTCACGATACGAAAACACACACCTGAGTGCGTCCGCCAGTTGACGTCTTTTTCAATTATTTTTTTTAATCCCACAACTTCAATTTGATTGACGCATGTCGCTAAAATTAAGTGGGAGTGCGAATCCTCTCAATATTATATATTGCCCTTAAGTTTATGCAAGACTTTGGTGTTTTATAATTCTATTTTCATATTAAACTATTGCTATAATTTACTTTGATTGTGAGTTCATGTAAAATATATGTTACCTAACTTTAGTCCAAAATTGGCAACATTGACGCCTTATGTACGGATGCGTTACTTTCATTTTCATGTAACAATAAGGAAAAAAAACAAAGCCATCTGCGTTCAACAGTGCTATAATAGAAAAAAGGATTAATGACAAAGGCTTACGCCCTCTAATGTGGCCCCTTTTTTTTTAAATATATATATATTCTTATTTGAGGTATTTTTATTTTAGGTACTGTTTGATACTAAATGTGGCACTTCTTCCAACAAAAATTTAAATATTGATTCACTACGTTGTGAGGAACTAATATTTTCTGTTAGACCTAACCCTATTATTTTAATGTGTCCCTTGTAATGCCCTTTGTAACACCCCCAACTTCCCAAATATATTTTTTTTTGCTTTTTCTCTCTTGATTATTAAATTCTATATAAAATTAGTGACATTTTGATATTTTACTATGGTGATATGGTGAAATTTTGAATTTTTTAGACTCTAGATTAAAGCCAAACCCACCAACAGAATTTGAAATAATTAATTAGTTTCTTGAATCCTGGAGCTGAGATGATAAAGAAGAGAAGACCATATCTATAAATACACGTTTACCTTGATAGCTATTTCAGCACTGAGCATTATCATCCCAGGGTGCAGGTAGGCCATATTAATAGAGTTCAATTCTCGGTCATTATCTACAATTTCACCCCACTTTGTCCATCAGAGCTACTTATAAATGTAAAATTTAATAGTTATATGATCTATATTAGGGGTAGTTTAATTGTGGGTTTACGTTAGAATTTACATGCTTTTACGAGTAATCAGTTTAGTAACGCTAAACGCCGGAAATTTCTGTCGCTAATCATTTGTTTTTTTTATAGTGAGTTTGTTTAAACTCATGAATTTGACAACCTTATATGTATGTAGTACAGGAGTAAAGAGCGATGAAGATGGATAAGGATCAAGTTGAATGGAGAATAAAGGCCGGGAACGGATCATCGGAGATTTTAGAGCCGGAGAGATTTGGAGTTGGATTATTAAGGATCCAACATTGGATTTTAGGGCTGTGTTTGAAGTTGTTGAAATTTCCCATGAAAGCATGGGAATTAGGAGTGAATGATCCAAGAAAGTTTATTCATGGCATAAAGGTAGGCATAGCTCTTACATTAGTCTCTCTCTTCTACTACGTCAAGCCTTTGTATGATGGAGTTGGAGGAAATGCTATATGGGCAGTCATGACTGTGGTTGTTGTGCTTCAGTACACAGCAGGTACGTGTCTATATATTTTACTTACAACTATTTTCCATCAAATATGAGAAAATTATAATCTAAACCCATCTATATGATATATCTGAGAATAAATTAAGCTTTTAATTGGATAATTAACTAATGCATGCAGGTGAAACAATAAATAAAACTATAAATCGGATATGTGCGACATCCATTGCTGGGCTTCTCGCCATTGGTGTTCACTGGGTAGCCAGTAAAGCAGGAGATTATGTCGAGCCAATCATTGTAGGCGTGTCACTCTTCCTATTAGGTACTACATCTAGTCTTTAATATAAGATCAATTTATTATTTAATTAATTGAATAGTTTAAAGAAATAAAATAAATTGAATAATTTACATAGATGTGACATGATCCCCTAAAATATCTATATATAATATTAGATTATATTCCCTCCAGTCCTACATATGAGTAACAGCTAACCAAGTCATGCATATCAAAATATTAGTTAAAAGTAATAAATGTAAGCATTTTTTTTAAATAAGGGGGTAAAAATAAAAAAGTATATTAATTCTTTGGACAAACACAAAATGTTATGGATATATATAGGACCAACCCTATATAAGAAGATGTTATTTATATATAGGATAGGAGGGAGGTATATTTTTATAAGTTAGGTAAATTAGTTTGAGGAAAAAAATAAATATGTGACAAAATAGATTTAGATATTATATTTAGTATTAAATTTAATCTTCTAACTAGCTTAGAAACTAGAGTATTAATTAAAATCAATTTCAGCAAACTATCTAGTGATCTTGCCTTGGTTCTTATAAGTAATCAATATCAATTATCAAAATATATAACGCAAATTTATAACAAGTCACTCTAGTCAAAAACCATAACTATGGCGAAATTTATCGTTTATTCACGTCTCTTGTATACCAAAATAACGGAAACTATCTGGATAGACTCATCTCAAGCTTTTATATATATATATATATATATATATATATATATGATTTATGATCTAATCACTCAATGTAATGTGGGCCCTAATAATCAATATATTATTAATTTAATTATTGTTATTTCTGGGGTCAGCTTCTGGTGCAACGTTCTCTAGATTCATCCCCACAATTAAGGCTCGATTTGATTATGGTGCTATGATATTTATCCTCACATTTAGCATGGTTTCAATCTCGGGTTATCGGGTCGATGAATTATTGGATATGGCACTACAAAGGATATTCACCATTATAATTGGCACATCTTTTTGCATAATGACGAGCATCGCCATCTGCCCCGTGTGGGCGGGTCAGGAGCTCCATCTTTCAATCACTTCAAACATGGACAAACTTGCAAATTCTTTAGATGGTTAGTTACTCTTCCTTCACTTAAATTAAATTAATTAATTATTTCATCATGCTTGCACGTAGCTAAGTATATATGTTTAATGTTTGTGTTGGTTCCAAATTTCTCGATCCAGCAACACTCGAGAGTGCATTATAGAATGACCTTGCTTTTGATATTTGATCATATCGAGTTTTTGACAGCGTTTCTTTTCTAATTTCTCATGATATTTTATTTTTTTGTGGGTTCTTTCCATGGGACTCTCCTATATTGAACTTGTACTTTGAATATTTTATTTTTTACTTATAATTGTTTTTTAAAGTAAATATATGTGTGTGTGTGTGTGTGTGTGTGTGTGTTTGTGATATTTCAGCTGGTGTGGCTCAGTTCTTCATTGATCAAACCTCATCTGTTAGAGACGATGAATCTGATAAAAAGTTGCTTGGCTACAAGTGCGTTCTGAGTTCTAAGGCAGCACAAGATTCTATGGTATATACACATTTGATAATGGATTAATTTAAATTATTTGAATTTAGAATTTACAATATATATATATACACATATATGGATAAAATGGTTTGAGCAAATATTGTATTGGGCAGGCAAATTTTGCAAGATGGGAACCAGGCCACGGCAGGTTCAGATTTCGTCATCCATGGAAGCAATATCTGAAAGTAGGGGCATCAATGCGCAGTTGTGCATCTCGCATAGATGCTCTTGTTAGCTGCGTCAATTTAGAAAGCAAGGTGCTTAATTTAATAAATTGCTAAACTAGTTAAAACTGAGTACTGCTGTATTCCTTCTATCCTTGATTTAAAACTACTTAATTAATTTGGTTAAATTAAGAGTGTATTTGGATTAATTTTTAGGAAATAACTTATAAAAAAATAATAAAAGTAATTTAGTAGAGAATAACTTATGAAAAAGTTTTTTAAAAAAAGTTAGCTGCGTAGAAAAGCATGATTTTAATCGTCTTGAAACTATAGTTTTAGCATAAATAATCAATTATTGAATTTTATGACGCGTTTGGATGATTTTTCTCAAAACCATAGTTTACTCTCTAAAACTATGATTTTAAGATATATCTAGACACACTCTAAATATGTTAAATAAATAAATTAATTAATTATAATAAATATAACTCAATTTCCTTAAAATATGCCTACATAACATTCGATTATATATTAATTCATAAGTTTAGCACATTAGTTTATGAAAGATAATAAATATTAGAGATAAAATATATTAAAGTTTTATATGTAGTATTGAGATTATATCAGTATAAGACCACTAGCTCAAGTGGAGGACTACCATTATCTATATTAATTTTTAATGATTAAAGACCAGAAATGTTATCACAGGTTTATTTTTTTGGAGAAATTAACAAATAAGTATATAACTAAAAAGGTATAGATTCTTATATTTTAAAAAATATATCTTAATACATAATGGTAAATAACTTAGTTTTGTATCAATATATTAGGATGTTCATGGGAATGGTTGGGACCGAGATACTCCTGTCTCTTGTCTCGTCCTGAGGATGTATTTTGCGTCCTATATCCCGTCTCATCTTGAGGTTTGGGACAGGATGAAAATTCCTGATTCAGCTGTATTAAAAAATATACACAAATGGGATACTATTCAATTAGCCAATAAGCAACAACTATAAACCAAAATAAGCAGCGGTCTAATATTCAAAGCAACAAACAATCTCTAGTGTTAACCATCGTCCATGGGTTCAGCTGACAAAGGGGTGAGACATGCGACCATTTGAAGCATATTCGATCCCTAGGGAGTACCACTTTGTTGTGGTTATAGTTGCGGCACTTGGGGAGACATCCTAACTCTTGGGTGCCTAAGTTTATGCCTGAGGGTAATAGACGGCTCACCTTGCTCGATATTGGTATCGCCTAGGAGGAAGGGAGACTTTGCCCTGCCCTTAGATCGTAGGTGAACCCAACCCCTTTCCAAAAAAATTTGTACCAAAAAAAAATCTCTATTGCTTTCATCCAAAAGAATCTTATCAAAATGGTCAAGTCACAAACAATATATGAGTCTTTTTGTTGGTTTATCTTCTTATTCAATATCTTCTGCTTCTCCCTCTGTGTCTTCTCCTTCTATTACAACTTCTTGTTCAACATCTTTAGTATTTTCTAAGTTTTCTTTAGCAATGGGTATAGTGGTCATCCTATTATAAATTAAGGCACTGGCTGGACAAAGATGAGATGCAAGAAAAAAGACCAAAAATTGAAACCTAAAAGGAAAAATTGAATCCAGAAAGGAACCATAGTGTTGGGAAACATAAAAGGAACCATAGCGTTAGGAAAATTGAAACCTAAAGGAGATTTGAAAGTGAGAAACCTACATGAATCGAGAGAGCCTAAGATGACAGGGTGTGGGGAATCAAGGATGCACGACTACAACGACAAGCAACAATGGTGGAGTCACGAAGGAGTGAGTGAGGGGCTACAACCTACAATGTCAAGAGTGGGGATGCACGAGTTGACAACGTGCAACGATGGTGGAGACAAATTGAAGAGTAGCAGAGGAGTGAGAGAGTGAGGGGGAATAAGTTAGTGTCTGCTAATGCTAGGGCTAACTAGATACGGTGCTAATATGTTAGGGAGGAATTGAGACTGAGCGAGAGCGACAAATGAAGAGTATTTATAAAATTTTTTAAAAAATAAACTTGTCAAAAAATACTAAGGATGGGAAAGGACATCCCAAGGGTTATTCAGAGACCTATCATGTCCCGAGTCTTTCTCTTATCTTGACCTAAGTTTGTCCTATCCTGGACCTTCTCGGGATGGTACAAAACAATCCCAAAACTACCGGGATAGCCGGGTCAGGATAAAATTAAACACCCTTACAATATATATTGTCAACAAACAATATAATATCTATGAGGAGTACTCATGCAATTTACATAATCAATGCACAAACAGTGTAGATCCATCCTAAGTCCTAACTCTAAGCAATATTTTTTAACAAAATTTGTTTACTCTTCCTTCATAATGTATTGTGTTTCTTCTAACTTTATTTTTTAATCCTTCATTATATTTATAATTTGGATCATACTTATATCAAATTCCTTATATCTATTGTTTTAATTTTTTTATAAAACCTTTTTCAAATTGTCTACTCTGATAATTATTTTTTTCACAAAGATTCCCTTAATTAATTGATGGAAAGAGATTATTGAGAGAAATGAGGTCTCATTAATTTTAAGGGTAATTTGAAAAAAAAATTACATAAAAGGTTGAAAAAATTGATACCACTATCTAAATTAACTACCTTCCTTAATTCTAATAAGTAGTTAAAATTATCTATATACGTATATATAGGATTGGGGGTAATATTTTAACGTCTTTTTACTAAAGTTACTAAAATAATTCTCAATTACAAAATTTATTATTCAAAGGTTCCTAATTTTTTTTTTAACACCCAAGTGTAATTTATCTTTAGTACATACAACTCTTCTTTAATTTTATATAATATATTTTAGCTATGTACATATATCTTCCATTTGATACATATAGTTGAAGATATGTTATACATATATAAAGAAGAGTTGCACCACTGGAAGATGAGTTGCACTTGTTCAAGAATATAGGTCCTTAGGTACTTTTGGGTAATAAATTTTATGAAAAACTATTTTGCAAGTTCCTACCCTTTCCTTCAATTTTTAATTTGGTATTTATACTTTTTTTCTCTATTAAATCTATTAACTTAGCTTTGTTAATACTGTTAACTCCTATATAAGGGCTAAAGGTGTTAATAGAGTAAAATTACAAGGGCTAACAAGGTTAATGGAAAAAATTAATGGATTTAATAAAAAGACAATATAGGTACTAAATTAAAAAAATGAGAAAAGTATTGATATAGTACTTATAAAATTATTTTTCTTAAATCTTACAATGGAGAAATTTTCAGCAATTTTCCCTCATTCATGGTTTAAATAATTAATATAGCTCTATACATATTCCAATATAATTAATATATTGACTTTGGAACAGGACAATAGTGATATGAAGAAGCAAATCAGTGGCGTGTCCTTGAGACTGAGCAATAACTGTGGGAGTGTGATAAGGGAGCTGGCGAAGACAACTAGAAAAATGAGAAAATCATCGAGTGTTGATATTTTAGTTGGGGAGATGAATAATACAGCACAAGAGCTTCATCAAGTGTTAAAGTCTATTAATGCAATAAATAATCCTACTACTACAATAGCTCAAGACTCTCTGCAACTTGTTCTCATGGAAACATTTCAGCTGCTAACCCTAGCTTCATTGCTTCTAGAAATTGCAGCGCGTGTGGAAGACATTGTGAAAGATGTACAACAACTTGAAGACTTGGCTCATTTCTTGCCTGCAAACTCTGTCAAACCCCTCAATCAACAACACCAAGATCTTGAAGATCCATCCTCCCAAAATTGAAAAAGAACCCCCCCCACACACATATTCTTTGTACTCTTCAATGATTTCTCACATTACCTACATGCATGTGTGTTTGTGTTTGTGTGTGCGTGGAACAGTTTTATACTGCATCAAAAAGAGAGGAGAGGAGAAAAAGAGAAGACTCTGTCTGTGATGAAATAAAACTTCTACTAGAGTAGGTAGAGAGCTAATGAAATAAAACAAAAATGACTCCTCATACACTTCTATATTTTATATTAATATCAAGGATATTTCTGTGAGCTAGCAACATACATTTATATGTAGTGTTGGCGTGCCAGTAATCTCATGACTGAGTAGCATGAAAGCTCCAATGTGAGTTGGAAGTCATGGGTTTGATGTCATTTGTAAATTTAAGTCATTAGTTCTTGCCCCTCTAATTTAAAAATAAAAATAAAAATTATAGTGTTGGCACAATACAGCTACATCATAACATTTTGGATTTACAAGTATGATCTGATAGAAACTAACTCCAACCCACCTCTCACTATTTATTGTGTCATAAAATGCTTCATTTGTACACCTGTTAAATCCTCTCATTCAGTGTCTATCACTTGGCACAAGATATTAGTGTTGCTTGTAAAACTAGTATTTATTTAATATCATTTTGTCTTGGATAAGAAAAAGCTACATCATCTAAAATGTTATTATAATGTTAACTATGATCTTTAATATAATATTTACTTAATTAATTTGAGTAAATTAAGAAAATTTGTTAAGTTAGTTAATTATAATAATTCTGTATTAATTCCCTAAAATATCAATCATGTGTATTTGAATTTCCTAAAATAGAAATATCCTTAATATATATAATATTATAGGGATATTTTGAGAAAAATTATAATTTTAAGAGATAAAATGAATTGGCTAGGGTGAAAATATTTTTGGGAGATAATTTTGGGGCCTAACTGTTACCCCAAAAAAATATTTTTAAAAATGTGAAAATGATTTTATTCATCAACATACAATGCTTAATTCTTAATATGAATGTAATAAAAAAGTAAAAATTTTTAAAATTATATATACTTATCAATTATCTAATACTTTTAATAATATTAAGTTAAACGATCAATTAAAATTTTGAAAAAGATTAAAAAAAATTAAGATCGTAAAATGTCCATAATGTTCATAAAATCAAGATTATATATGAAAAATGTTATGAAATACGATATTATAAAACAAGTTTTCTTAAAAAAAATTAAAAAGAGTTTAAATTTGAGCCAGGATGAGCAGCACAGGGCTTGGCCCCAGTGTTGGGCTTGCAGGCTATAGGGAAATTTGCCTGGCCCTATGGTAAACTATGACATCACCATCTAATTGATAATTACTTTACCAATGGGGAATTGTTCCGAGTGGTAAACGATTTATTATCACTTAAGTGAAATCTCGAATTCAAGCTTTGACATATGTAAAAAAATTTCGTTTGGAGACTTACCCACCATAGCTAAGTGCGCGATGCGGATCGAATCCAAATGTAATCGGGGCAACTTCGGTGAATTAGGCGGACAACTAAAAAAACATTGATTGTTGCTTTGACATTCCCATAAATCACGTTTTCTTTTAATTCAAAGTTCGACATGCATCATTTAAGGATTTGACATTCTTTTTTTTTTAAAAAAAATATTTTATTATAAAATTTATGGCAAATTAAAGTTTTAGTGATAGGTGATTGCGGGACAAAAATAGAAGAATATAATCCAAATAATTTGGTAAACATATCGTAGGTTATTTATAAATCTTAACGCATATATTAAGTATTATGGTGGCTATAAACATAACTTTGATTTCTAAATATTGATTCAAGTAGAGGATTTTAGCTATTTAAACATGAAGTTTTAAATATGAATCTGTTTAAATGAAGAAAACGTCTTTAGGGAGAGTTATTCCCAATTGACCCAATAATACTCCAACCTAAATTAGTAAAATAGGTATATCAAAAAAACAAAAATCAAAGGTAAAGCCCATTTTTATTGCATGCAATTTTCTAGTTAGTGAAACTTTCTCAACCATTATTTAGTCAATTCATAGTTTTAGCGTTTATGGGCTGACTTTTTTGCAGTAAACTAATTAGCTTTAGATTGCATCTAAATTTAAGGGAGGAACGCTTAAACTGCAGCATATTAAAATGTAGTTTCCAATACATTTTACCAAAATATCGATTGGGTTTGGTTAAGCTTATAGATACACTAAGCTATGTTTGGTACAAGGTATTGGGGAGGTAAGGACTGGCATTGGCATTGGTATAGTTTATTTAAGTATGCTTGGTATGAATCATTGGACAATCCACGGGATTGAGCAGTACCATCTAGATAGGATTGAGCAATACCTACTCCCCCTGGTATTGAAAAATCAATCATAGGATTAAATTTTTGATGACTAAAATACCCATGCCTTATCAGCTCTTCTCATTAGTGAAGCCATCATCGTCGCCGCATCCCTTCCTCTATCTCTAGTGTGCCACCCATCATCTTCGGCCTCCCTTTCATCCATGTCGTCCCTCCATCATCTCCATCCTCCCTTCCTCACCCTGTCGTCCTTCATGAATGTCATTGTATATAGTCATCATGTTCCTTTAATAGTGGTAGAGCTTTGGATCTGATTCTCATTCGCCACTGTGAAGGAGCCATTAAGCTAATACATTCGAACCATCAATTGAACGGAAAAACAAGGACCTTCGAACCAGCAATCGAACAGAAAAAAAAGGACATTTGAACTAGCAAAATCAAATAGGAAAACTGAAAAATCAAGGACCATGGAACCTAGTACCTTCGAACCACTGCCAATAGTTAAACACAAGATGATGGGGTTGAGGGAGAAACTTCGACGGAGGACCGGGGAGATCTGTGAAGAGCCTCAACGATGGAGTTCTCCTCAATCCTCCGCTGTAGATTCCTTGTCATCGGTGTCTTCAACCTTTGTAAATGTTGTACCGTAGAGAGGTGAAGGACGGCAAACATGGTGGAGAGGTGAAGGACAATGGGCTTTTTTATTTATTTTTTATTTTTTTATATAAAGGATATTATAGTCTTTTAAAATTTATTATTGATTATAAAATAAACTTAATACAAACATTACCTATATATATTACTTCATACCAAACATACTTTTAAAACCTTATTCTCACTCCTAATCCCAATACCAATTTCAATCTCAATCACATTCCCAATCCCTCAAAACTGAGTCTTTCATACCAAATATAGCCTAAGGATTATAAAAAAGTGAAGGAAAGTGGACAAGTTATGAACTTTTTTTTTTTAAAACGAAGATATTACTTATACATCACGTCATGAAAGATTTCTACGTAGTTTGCCCCAAATCTATGCTTGGTTTGCTTTCGGTTATTTCAACAAAATTTGTTGTGTTGTTTATTTTATTTTTTTCTCAATAGGCACAAGTATCCTCCTATATTGATAGAATTATTAGAACCACTTGCTTATATATATTGATGATGTATGCAATAATGTTTGGTAATGTGGTCGGCCAGCTTAGATATATGTATTATCATCATTTTAGATTTTTTTTTCAAATCAATAATCCAAAATTTA
The DNA here is from genome assembly GCA_037074615.1 of Leucaena leucocephala. Taxonomy (NCBI): domain Eukaryota; kingdom Viridiplantae; phylum Streptophyta; class Magnoliopsida; order Fabales; family Fabaceae; genus Leucaena; species Leucaena leucocephala. The sequence continues at coordinate 7,858,702 of CM073570.1, read as the reverse complement.
TATTTTTGAACATTTATTCTAAAATATTTATATACAAAATTATTTTAAAAACATAAAAATAAAAAATGGAATTAGATCAAACAAGCCCATCAACTCCAATGACGACAAATATGCTTCTTTGCTGGATGGATCATGTCATCTCCTAAAAAGGGAACGTTGCTTGTTTATAGTCTCCTTCATTTATGGCGATTGTTCTCTCAAGCTCTCCAATGACTACTGTGCCTCCTTCACAGGAGGATGATGATATGCTATTTAGAAGCTAAAAAAAAGTTAAGAATGATGGAAATATGATTGAAAGTCAGAATTTGCTGCAGGGACATTGGCCTATGTTACGCTCAAAAGGACCTGTTTATGTTACTAGTGGAACTTCATTTGCTGATAAACTAAAAGCAGTTGATATGAATAGTGAGCAAGAAGAAGATGAAGTTGGCGAAGATGCGGGATGGAATCAGATGATAGTATGTCTGAATCCCCAAAATAGAGTCAGTAGGAAGATGATGAACCTCTGTGCAAAACTATTGAAGACCTCTTAATGAATTTTCCTACCTTCTCATTTTTAGAGAAGATGAAGAAGAAGCTCTACAGAGCATGGCGCAAGGCAATGATAGTCAATCTTCTTGATAGAGGTATTGGTTATAAGGCTTTGCAATCTAGACTGCAATCTTTGAGGGCAAAGAAAGGGGTTTAAAGCTTAATAGATATTGGGTGTGGTTTCTACGTAGTTAAATTGTCAAATGGAGAAGACTATTTTTAGACATTAACAGGGAGTCCATGGATGATTTATGACTATTACTTAACTATAAGACCCTGGAACATAATTTTAAACTAGAGATAGCTACAATCAGCAAAGTGGCAGTATGAGTTAGAATGCCAAAATTATCATTGGAGTATTATGATGAAGAGGCCCTTACCATTATTGGAAATCGAATTGGTGAAATGGTGAAGGTAAACATGAATACTTAGTGCCAATTAAGGGTTCATTATGCACGAGTATGCGTCTTGGTGATTGAGAGAAACAGTTGATACCAGGCTTTACTCTGGATGGAGAGAATTACTTCCTGGAATATGAAAGACTTCACATGCTCTGTACAAGATGTGGCACATATGGATATCGGTATGAAGTGTGCCCACCTAGAAGAAATACTACTAATTCAAATGAACAGGCAGCTACTACTCAACAATTTCAACAATAAAATAGGGGAGATTCAAATAAGGAAATGGTCAATGATCAAGAGCAATGGATGGTTGTACAGAAAAAATAGAAGACAGAGGAAGATGAAGGAGAGTAAGGCCGGGTCGAACCGCTAGGAAAACCATAGACCCACATTTGGTGTTCTCGTGGATGCGGTTAAGCATGAACAAAACTTGGGTTTTAACGATAATAATTATGTTGTTGGTCAGGAAGTTGGGGGTGAACAACTACTACCTAGGAAAACAAGCATAGGACGACCGACGAAAGTATTGGAAAAAGCAAGTGTAAGAAAAAATTTAATAGCTAACGAGATGGTACAAACAGATGGTGCAACGAGAAAGGAGAGAATGATAAGCAAAAAGACAGCTGATAGGGAAGATATATGGAAAAGGAGTGAGAAGAGGAATAGGGCTATGAGGCAAAATGAGGGTAAGAGAGGCGTGCAATTAATGCTGACAATGGAGGATCGTATGCGAGGATAGGATGAAGGAGAATGACGTGAAGGGAGACATTGGATGGTAGCAGGATATGAGTATAGGCTAGCAAATTTTTGTTGTTGCCCACCCGGTTCACTGGAGCTTTGCCCCTACTATATCCGAATCTGACCCGCGTCACGCATCTGGCTATGGTGGGTGAGTCTCCCAAGGGAGATTTTCTGCATACACCAAGGCTCAAACTCGAAACCTCGCTTAAGCGATACCGAGTTGCTTACTACTCGGACCAACCTTTGTTGGTATATAAGCTAGCAAATTGAAGCATTGAAAGGAAAAAGGGATTTTATCTTGGAAGCCCAAAGTCAAGAAGCCTTAGTGAGACTAATTCCTTCACAAACACTTGGGACCTATGTGAGCCCAAGTCTTTCACATCCACTTGGGAAGCTCAATCACATTAGAATAGAGGAGGTGGACCCTATAAAGGTTGATTATGGTGCAATGGTTATAGGCCCTAATCCTATTATAATTTTTATTTTTGGTTGCCCACCCAGTTCACTAAAGTTTTGCCTCGACTATATCCGAATCTGACTTGCGTCGTGCACCTGGCTATGCTAGGTGAGTCTCCAAATGGGGATTTTCTGAATAGGCCAAGGCTAGAACTCGATACCTCGCTTAAGTGATACCAAGCCGCTTACCACTCTAATCAACCCCCGTTGGTTAATCCTATTATAATTGAAGTAAGTGAGTTTAGTAAAGTAACGATGGTGGTGCTTGAGACCTAATTCTCACAAGAGAATTAATTGGACCTTTATGTTTGAGTTAAAAGGTAACTCTTATGGTGTGTTTGGCTCAATAGAGGGGAAGTAAGGGGAGAAATTTTAATAGAGGGAACAGGAAGGAAGGGAAGATGATGTATTATATTATTACATTGTTTGGATTAACATTAAGGGAAGGGAAGGGATGGATTTTCATGTTACCTTATTTGGTTCAAGAATGGAGGAGGGAAAATATTTTTATATAGACAAATTTACCCTTATATTATTTTATAGAATATTTTAATAAAATATAATATATGGGTAATATTGGGATATTAAAAAATTATAGGTATATTAATATTATAAAATAAAAATATTCCATGTCCCCTCCAAATTCCCCCAATTTTGGAGGGGAGGTAAATCTTAGGAGGGGAGGGTCCCCCACTAAAATTTATTATTTCCCAAACAAGGGGAGGGGAGCAAAATCCCTCCCCTTCAATCCCCTCCCCCCAAAATCCCTCATACCAAACCAACCCTTAATCTCTTTTATTAATTTTTTATGGATAATTTATTATATCAGAATACAAGAGGGGCTAGTGTTAAGAGGCTCCTTAGAAATTTAAAAGCACTTTGCAATAGACTGAAACCAAGTCTAATTATTTTATCTAAGACTAAATGTGCATAGCTGTCCTAATTTAAATTTCTTCATTCATGGGGTTTTGATTTTCTTAGAGTTATTCATGGTTCAGGTCATTCATGAGGTTTAGTTATGGCATAGAAAAGTGACATAATTAAACTATCCATTTTACTAGAAAATAGACAATATTTTCATTTTAAGTGTGAAAGTGCTGGACAACCTATTTTTTTATTGATAGCAGTTTATGCAATTCCTCACTCTAATTTTTGACAAATGCTATGGAATGACTTAAAGAATTTAGCTGCCAATATTACAATGCTATGGGTGGTTTATGGAGATTTTAATGATATTCTCTACTTCAATGATAGAATTATGGGTGTTGGTGGGCCTAACAACAGAATAAGATGGTTTCAGGACAAAGTAAAGGATTATGGTCTCTCAGATATGGGATATTAGGGACCAAAGTTTATATAGAAGGGTCCTAAAATTGCTAAGTGCTCTCGTTTATATGAAATATTGGATCAAGCTCTAGCTAATGTACAATTTTTAAATGATTTATTAGAATGTATTTTGAAAGTACGTCCTAGAATTCCATTTTCTGATCATAATCCTATTATGTTGCAATTTATAAATAATGCCAATAATGGAAGACATAGACCTTTTAGGTTGGAGGCTATGCTTCTCGGTCATGAAAACTCCAATGAATTTTTGTCTAATACTAGGATTAACTATGATGATTTTAATAAATCTCTATAAGAGTTGTGTACTTCTTTTATTGACTGGAATAAAAATATTTTTATATTTATAGAAAAAAGGGAAAAAAACACTTTTAGCCCGATTGAGTAGCATTCAAAGTTCCCCTGCTTATACTCATTCAAAAATTTTAAATTCTCTTGAAAAAAGTTCGCAAACTGAGTTAGATGATATTTTGAAATTGGAAAAAATTAAATGGTTTCAAAAAGCTAGAACTGTTTGGATAACTATAGGTGCTTGAAATACCCGTTATTAACATTTGAAAACTAAAATGAGAAGAAGGAGAAATAGAGTTTTGACACTAAAGGATGATAGAGGGAATTGGATTGAGGATGAATTTATGATGATGGCTAAGGTAATAAATTATTTTAAAAATCTTTATGATTGTTATGATAATGATCCCTTTATTTTATAAAACAAAAACAAATTGTCCATATGATGTTAAAAGGCATCTTATTAACTTGGGTTATTTACTAAATGATAAGGAAATAAAAGAAGCTTTGTTTTCTATGGGGTCGTATAAGGATCCTGGTTCTGATGTTTTCTCCCCAATTTTTTACCAAGATAATTGGAGTGTTGTAGGTACTTCCTTATGCAAATTTGTCAAAATTGCTTTTGAAAAAGGGTTAGTTCAAGACAGTGCAAACAAAACTCTCATTTCTCTCATACCAAAGAGAGATCATCCAGAGTTTATTGGTTATTTTAGACCTATCGCCTTATGTACAGTATATTATAAATGCATCACTAAGGTGATTGTTAGCAGGTTAAGGAATGTCATGGATGATATAGTTTTGACCATATCAATCAAGCTTTATTAATAGCTATGAAGATTGATCTAGAGAAATCTTATGATCGCATTCGGTGGGACTTTATTCAACAGGTTCTTATGAATGTTAGTATGGATCCTAGTCTTATTAACCTCACTATGGCTTATGTTATATATGTTTCTTACAATGTATTATGAAATGGTTCTCATAATAAATTTTTTCTCCTAAATAAGGTCTCTAACAAGGAAACCCTATCTCACCTCTTTTGTTTGTATTATGTATAGAAAGATTATCATATCTCATATTGGATGCTGTGAATAATGGCCAGTGGAAATCAATTGTGGTGTCTAATGGTAGGCCGGCTATTTCTCATCTTATGTTTGCTGATGACCTACTTCAATTTGAGTAGTGAATGAAAAACAGGCTAAATGCATGATGGATTGTTTGGAAAAATTCTGTCTCACTTTAGGGGGAAAATTAGTAAGCATAAATCTTCCATATTTTTCTGCCAAAGGTACATATGAACACTGGGAGAAGAATTAGTGGTATTTCGGAATGAATATCTTAGCTGATATAGGGAAGTATTTAGATTTTATTTAGAGTTTCCAATTATTAGAGAGAGGAAACCCATATATAGTTTTTAGTACATCATTGATAGAGTTAAATATAAACTTGCAGTTTGGAAAGAAAATACCCTTTATGTGGCTGGCTGGATCACGTTGGTCAAGTCTGTATTGATTTATGTACCTGTTTATCCTATGTTAGTTCCAAGATACCTATCTCTGTATGTCACAAAGTGGAGAAGCTACAAAGGAATTTTATATAGGGTAACAACCAATCTTTACATGGATTCTATCCTATTGGATGGGAACAAATAGTTATACCTAAATTAAATGGAAGTATTGGATTTAAGAAACTTGCATCATTCAATTGTGCTTGTGGAACTAAATTATCCTGGAATCTAGTTAAAGGAGGCAAAGGTTTATGGGTTAATGTGCTTTTCCATAAATACATGATTAGGAATGATGATAATTTACTAGAGGTGAGAAAGGGAGATTCGGTGCTATGGAAGTTCATTTCTCAACAGAAAGATATAGTTGATATTGGCACAAGATGGCATATCAGAGATGGGGAATTAGTGAACTTCTTTAATGATAATTGGTTGTTTCCTGATATAAAATTAAAAGTGTCTATTAGGTCACTGACATGTGAAGAAGAAAATAATATAGTTGCAGACTGGATTGATTCATGAACTTGGATTTTCCAAAGACTTGCTGAGATTATCCTAAGTGATACTTTTCAAAGATTAATTAGTGTACTACCTCCTATGTCAGAAGCAAGGAATGATGTAATGGTGTGGAAGGCTACAAATGAGGGTATTTTTCCTATTAAAAGTGCCTATTTTCTAATTGAGTCCTAACCAACCAATACGCATAACTCTATATACAAAGACATTTGGAAATGAAAGGTGCCGAACATATTCAGGTGTTCATGTAGTTAACTATCAATATTACTTACTAATGCTTGGAGAAGTAAGTGGGCATGAACTACTTCATTATGTCAATACTACAACAATGGTATAGAGGATATCTTACATATTCTTCAAGACTGTAGTTATGCTAAACAACTTTGGATACGTTTACTAAATCCTAGGTATTGTTCTCCATTTTTTGAAGCTCCCTTACGAGACTTGTTTGCTTTAAATCTCAAGAGGGAGTTGGGAATAAAGGGTCTTAGTAATTGGAGTTTAATTTGGGGAGTTATAATTTGGAGGTTATGGAAGTAGAGGAATCAGGCTACTTTTGATTCAAATTTTTTAAAACATGTGGATCCTTGCTCAATCATTTTGCAAACATGGAAAAGTTTCATGCATATTCAAGATGACTATGTAGTTAATGAGGTTAATGTACAAAATGCATCAAGCTGGCAATCTCCTTCTATGGGATATTTTAAAGTTAATGTTGATGGAGCCATTATTACGGCTAATAGTAAGAGGCTTGCGGTGGCATTATGAGAGATCATTCAGGCAACTAGGTGGCTAGTTTTACAAGTTGAACTATTGTAATGTTATTGAAACAGATCAATGGGCTGTGTATAAATGACTCCAAATAGCTTGGGATCTACAGTTAAAGAAGATTATTCTTGAATCTAATTCAAATAATGTCATAGATATGTTGACAAACCTTAATACTTATATATATAGTTTACTAGTGGCCCAGATAAAAAGATTCATACACTTAGCTTGAGACATCAAGCTACAGTATATTCCTAGATCTCAAAACAAGATTGCAAATGTTCTGGTCAAAAAGAGATTGAACTCTAGAGAGATATTATATGTTTGCCCTCCATATTTGCAGTCTATAGTTATCACTGAGTGTTTGAGATCTAATCTCCTTCTAAGTTAATTTTATTTGATTAGGATGTGTAGTTCTCATGTATACCAAAAAAAAATTTATTGCTTATAAATAAAATTTAGAAAATCATTGCTGATCAGATAGATAATGGGATATTAACATGGCACTCTCCATTTGTCGTCATTGCATTAAATAATGAGCGCTGAATATGGGGGTTGATCTAATCTCCATAAATGTATCTGCACATAAAGTATAATATCACGCTACAATAATGATTACCGGATAAGATGGAGATATATATAAAAAATGGAAAAAAAATCTGTTATGAATATGAAGGGAATTATAAATGCCCATCTCTCCCTAATTTTTTTCCATCCTTTCGTTGCATAAGGAACTCACATATAAATCGCACCCATGGAGAGTCGAATACACAACTTTATGTTTAAATAATACTTTTGATTCTAATTATAAAAATTAATTACTAAAAAAACTAAATTAATTAATTAATTATACATAATGTAAGAGTTAGTTAACTAATTTAGATAAATTGGGAGTTATATAATATGAATTCATCTTGAGAGATTGAATTTAATCATAATTAACTGATTATTTAGTTTTTTTAGTATATCTAAAAAATTAATAAACTCTTATAATTATGATAAGAGAAAGTATATGAAGAGGTGCTAGGTGTGATTTGAGCTCCAACCCCATCTCTCCTCAAATAACTCACTATTAATTATACCATTACATTTATCCATTGTCTATCAGTTAAACAGGCTTTTGATATGTAAGACTAGAACTATAAATAAAGAGATATTCAAGAATAACATAATTTCTCTCTCTTATCTTTATTCTTGGGAAAAAGACAAAGAAATTCTAAGTGAATTTTAAAAAGACAATTTGGGTAGTTAAATATTTAAAAGGACAGATTGGGTAGGAGATCCAATTTGTCTTTTGTAAATTTAGGTAAAAAAAACAAATTATCCCTGGAATAAATAAAACATATCACTCATGCATTAATCTGAAGGAGAAACCATTGGCGCACAGGAGATAAACCTTGCGGGAGACATCTTTAGCTGAGCTGAAGCTGAAAGGGAGGAAGTGCAAGTAAATTTTTTACACAAATCTTCTTCTTTTACTCTTCCAATTATCACCATTGTTTTGTTCATGCTGATGATAACTTTGGGAGAAAGACTATAGCTGACACTGTAGCTTTGACTAGTTTAAGAAAGTAGTAGGAGAAATCACGAATTCATTGTTTTTAATCCGTTGCATTTTGTGTTATGCAATCCATTGCTTTCTGCATTAGGGCATTTCTTTTTAGCCCATTCAGATTGAGCAGGAAAGAGTAGTCATTTGTGAAAGAGTATACCTTTGCTTTTTGCATGACAGAATATTTATAATAAGACTTACTTGCAAGTCATTGACGAAGCTGCAAATCCCATAAATGAAGTTGTAAATCCCTTAAGTGAAATTATAAATCCTATTGCAGGAAGTTACAAATCCTATTGCGAAGTTGCATATCCCATTGTAAGAAGTTGCAAATCCTATAGGTGAAATTACAAACCCCTTTAGTGAAGTTGCAAATCCTATAGGTAAAAATACAAACCCCTTTAGTGAAGTTGCAAATCCCATAGGAAAAGCTGCAAATCCTATTGATAAAGTTGTAAATCCCACTGGGAGAGTTGCAAATACTATTAGCCAAGTTGAATACTAAAATACTGTTGCAAATCTCATTCTTTAAGGGAACTTTACAAAAATTGAACATTGAAAAGTGATTAACTAAGTCAGAACATCAGTCGGTCAATGGTTGAAGTTATTACAAATACCATTGCTTTGTCTCTGTTATGGGAGTTGTAAATATCATTGCGGAAGTTACAAATACTATTGGTAAAGTTGAAAATCCCATTGTGGAAGTGGCAAATACTAGTAGGAGTTACAAATACCATTGATAAACTTGTAAATACCATTGGCTAAGTTTCAAATACTATTGTGGGAGTTGCAAATAACATTGGCAAAGTTGTTAATCCTATTGGCAAAGTTGCTTCTTCTCCATTGTAGGAGTTGCAAATACCATTGTGGGAATTGTAAATACTATTGGCAAAGTTATTAATCCATTTGGCAAAGTTGCTCCTTCTCCGTGGTGGGAGTTACAAATACTATTACGGGAGTTACAAATACCATTGTAGGAGTTGCAAATACCATTAGCAAAATTCTAAATCCCATTGTGAAAGTGGCAAATACCAGTGGGAGTTACAAATACCATTGACAAACTTGCAAATACTATTGGCAAAGTTACAAATATAATTGTGGGAGTTGCAAATACTATTAATAAAGTTGTTAATCCCATTGACAAAGTTGCTTTTTCTCCATTGTGGAGTTGTAAATACCATTGTGTGAGTAATAAATACCATTGATAAAGTTACAAATTCTATTGTAGGAGTTGCAAATACTATTAGCAAAGTTGTTAATCTCATTGGCAAATACATTTATTCTCCTTTGTGGGAGTTGTAAATACCATTGCGGGAGTTGCAAATATCATTGTTGAAGTTACAAATACCATTATGGGAGTTACAAATAACATTGGTAAAGTTACAAACACGATTATCAGAGTTACAAATACTATTGTCAAAGTTGCAAACACTATTGTCAAAATTGTATATACTATTATCAAAATTGTAAATACTATTATAGGAGTTGCAAATACCATTGGCAAAGTTAGAAATACCATTGTCAAACTTACAAATACTATTGGCAAAGTGAAGGCTAATTTGGTCTTTGCACACAAATTTGCAAATGACAGATTGGGTCTCCTGCCCAATCTGTCATTTTCAATATTGAGATACCCAATTTATCTTTTTAAAATTAAAATGGGCTTGTTTTGTTTTTTCCCCTTTATTCTTTCTTCACTATATTTCTTTATTACCTTCTTAGTTATTAAGCACAAATCCTAGAGTTTCTCTATTAATCACTTGATTTTTGTTTGTCGCATGAAGATAGTTTGATCTTGGTGATGTCGTAAAAGTTTCTTAATTTATTTAGAGGGAAAGATGATTGATGAGCCCAACGTGATTTCGAAGGAGTCTATTTTATGTACTCATGGGTAATATGAGATTCATGTTCATTTTATAAATTTATTTTGATTAATTCTATGAGAAAAAATATTATAAGTATTTGAATTTGATGTTAATTTTAGTTTATTTAATATTAAAATAATTCAAAATAAAATTGAATATATTTCAATTTCTTGACAAAATTTAACTACTTCATATCTAATATTTAAATATTTTCGTACATGCTAGTGCTTGAAGAATACAAGTGTTGAATTAATTAATTAATTGATTAAGTCGTTAAAGAAGTAATGTTGATACATCTAATTTCTATGTGTGGAAAATAATAGTGGGAAAATATATTCAAAACACACGCACACGACTTAATGTATTTCGGGCACTTGGGACTACTACAACCCAAGACTTAATCATAGTTTTGTAAAACTTTTCTCTTACATATTGCTATACATATGATCCCAGTTACAGATACCACGCCTTGGGCAATCTCTCAAGAAAATGAATAAAAGATGTCTGAACAAGTACTCTCTCAAAGTTTGTATAAAGACACTAAAGGGTGTGTTTAGTTCAAAGGTGGGGAGGGTAAGGGAATGATTTTAATGGAGGGGAGGGGAGGATTTTAATACTACCTCATTTGAATTGATTAGAAGGGAGTGGGGAGGGATTTTAACGTTGTATTTTTTGGTTTAAGGGAGGAAAAAGAAAATAATTTTATATAGGCAACTGTGAGATACGAAAGGGGTAGTTTAGGGATATTAAAAATGTTATGGATACAATGATTAAGATAAGAGAAAAAATTATTTTCCCCCTCCCCTAATTTTGGAGGGACGAATTATGAGAGAAGGGGAAGGAAAATTTTAAAAAATTTCCCGTCCTAAAATCTTTATGTTGTCAAACAAGGGAAAATAGACAAAATCCCTTTACTCCTCTCCAAATCGCCTATACCAAACACCTCTATAAAGTATGCTACTTCCTCCAGTCCTAAATATAAAAGCTATATGATGAGTTTACTTTTATTATAATTATAAGACCTAAATTCATTTTATCTCTCAAAATTATAATTTTCCCCACAAACTATCCCTATATAATTACAAATATTAAGAATTTTTCTATTGAGGGTGTGTTTGGCTCAATTGAAGAGAGTAAGGGGAGAGAAAGGAAAAAAAGATTTTAATATTACCTCATTTAGATTGACAAAAATATAGGGGAATTGAGGGATGCTAATATTACATTGTTTAAATCAAGAAGAAATGAGAAAAAATATTTTTATATAGAGATAATTGTGTTATGCGAAAGGGGTATTTTAGACATATTAAAAATATTATAGATATAATAGTCAAAATAAAACAAATTTAATTTGCCTCTCAATTCTAGAGGGGAGGGTTAGGAGGAAAGGGAAAATCTTAAAAAAAATTCCCACTAAAAATTTTGTGGTGAAAATATGCAAAATCTCTCCCTTCTAAATCCCTCATACAAAAAATACCCTAAAGATAATTTAAATGCATATAATTATATGAGTACTCTGAGAAACTAACGCACAATTATTATAAATAATTAATTTAACTAATTCTTTTAATATATCTAAATTAATTAAATAAATCTTATATTAAAGACTGTAGGTAATATAACAAAGTAGTAAAGCTTTTTGATGCTGATTTGGTAGACTAATGGATGCATAATCAATACTCACTTAAATATAGTACCAACCAATTTAATTATGGTAGTATTTATAGTTTTCAGGTAAACTAGTCATTAGAAACAATATTATATAGCCGTTACAAAACAAATAGAGACATTATTTTTTTTAAAAAAAAAAGAAGAAGAAGCATTTTTCACCAATTGTATTGAAAGCATGTCAAACGCTTCGTTAACACGTTAGCCACACATTAAACACGTTGTAAACCATTTTCTAAAGCTACTTAACCTCTCAAGCTTACCTTAAAGGTGAAAACAATGCGTTAGTGAAAACCCAGAAAGCTTATTGTTTGAAATCCGACCTTGTTAACATGTTAGACAATAAGATTAATGCGTTAAGATTTATTTAAAAACAAAAGGCTTGAAGACTTCACACATGAAAGAGAATGACTAGCTCATTGAGTTTAGGGTGAAGTTCAAGACTTGGTATTCTAAAATGTTGATAATGCGTTAGGTATAAGGGTTAATGGATTAAGTAGATGTTTGCCAAGTACTGAATTGAAACTTAAAGCTCAATAATGTGATAGCTCAAATAGCTTAACACTAAGATTTTTCAAAGACAAACATTTAGTGTGTGTTTGGTTTGAAAAAAAAAGTATATTTGGACCTAAACCATAGTATGGTTTTGATCTAAAAGCACTAAAACACATTTTTGTGTCATAATTGATTCTTGAGAAAACCATAGTTTTCTAGAAGCGAATCCCAACAGCTTTTACAAACATTTTAAAGATATTTTCATAAGAAATGATGTTTCCTATTATTTTTTTTGTCTTTTTGGTGTCTCTTATCTATCTTTTTCTCGTTGTCCCTATGATTTATTGTATATATGCTTTCATTATATATTTTACTTGAGATTATTGTTGTTGTAACTACAAAATAGGTATTCTAAAGCCCTATTTCTAACCATGTCGTTCCGGAGACGGTTAAAAAAATGACCGGTGGTATTTTTATAAACAAGATAAAATATGTTTACCGGATGTACACGTGACTGGTGTAGAAAAAAATTACTACACCGAATGCCTCCATAACCATTTTTAAATATACTTTCTACATCAGTTGCGTTGTGGTCGAGTTTAGAAAAAGTTTTTTTTAAACTAGTTTCCTTCGTTCGTTATAACAATTAACGTATATAAACCGGTTACTTGTAGGTACATTTTAGATGTTTTCTTTTTACACCGATCTCATTTCATTATGTGTAGATTAGCTTCGTCCTCTTGTAGTTATTATGATAGAATGCCAATTGTATTTGTCTATATTCTTTTCTGAAACCATTATTTGCTTATCTTTAAATATATACCCTTCCTCAGTACTTTTCATCTCACTTTCAGTCTTTTTTATTTTCTTTTCTTCTATCTGAAGCCTCTAATGGATTCTTCCTCATGTATACCTCCTTTTCTGCCTCACAAAAGAAACATAGATGATTTTAAAGATAAACATCCTGACCTTTAATTCCTTCTCCTCCTCCCTGGGTTCTTAATCTAGTAGAGCGCCTTGAGGAACTCAACTTGCTTTTCAATGGCCTGGAGGACTCCATGGAAGAACTAACTCTAAAACTTGAGAGACTGAAAGCCTCTTTCGGAGCCTTACACTCTGAAGTTCACCATCATCAACAAAATGACAGTTTCTATAATCCTATTGATCCCAACTCTACCTCCCGAAACTCTTACTGTGATGAGTGAAATTAAAGCCTCACCTTTCTCTTGCCTCTCCTTTGTTATCTATTTTATGTAATGAAAAAAAGGAGGAGATAATATATTATATATATGTTGATAGATATTTTTTGAGATTTCAAACTTTGGATGTAAGGTTAGTAAAGTTTGAATGAATGAAACTTTACAAGTTTCTTGTTCTGACATGGTGTTCCTTTTATTTTTCAAAATCTAAAGAAAAAATACAAAAGAATAAAATGATAATATTGAAACTGGACATGTCAATATCAAGGGTAGATTATCACACTTTATAAACCTTATGCAAATTTCATCCAATGTAGATTTGCTTCTGAAATACATTTTAATTAAAAAATAATTTGTGGCATCTTTCTACACCAGTTTTCCATTAGATCCGACATTGAAAGCTTTCTAAATCGGATGTGAATTATATCCAGTTTAGAAAAGGTTCTTTCTATATTGTATATCTATTTCATCAGGTGTAGATTAGCTTCTAAAATACACTTTAATTGAAACCTTCTCTGTGCCTCTCATCTCTCATTTTTCACTGGTTCGTATACGTGTTCTCGAAAGTTTTGTCACTATGAGTTTTATTTTGAACACCTTGTCTTGAGAACTAAAAATTTATGCACTACTAATAGCTTTTGCTGTTATTTATGTGGATTAATTATTGTCATTTACTTGTTTGAATTTGTGAATTATTCCACTTGTATATTTTCTCTACTAGAATTAGCTTCAAGTTAGGTTTTCTTGTTTTCTAGTTTTCTAGTGTTTTAGTCTTCCAAAAATATGGATTGTAGTTGGATAAATATTAAACGAACAAGTGTTGACTATTCTGACGGGGTAAAGGAGTTTTAGGATTTTGCTAAATGAAATATTGATGAGACAATATAAGGTTTTATTGTCCTTATGTGGGATGTTTAAATGAGAGGAAACTAAGTCCTGCAGATATGTATACTCATTTAATTTGTGAGGAGTTTTGTAAGAGTTACAAAGTATAGGTATGGCATGGTGAATATATGGAAAGGTCTAGTGTATCTGAATAGGTGGAATAAACCTTTGATGATGATATGGATCAGGTAAAGGACATGATTCGTGATATTGGAGAAGATGTTTTTATGCGGTCACATGCATATGTTAATATGTGTAATAATGTAAAAAAACCTCTATACCCAGGGTACAAAAAATACCACCTGTTAAATGCGGTGTTGAGATTGGTAAGTGTGAAAGCACAACATGAGTGGAGTGATATTGATTTTTCAAAATTGCTTGAGTTATTGCAAGACATGTTTTCAGAAGAAAATGTGCTAATGAAATGCTACTATGATGCGAAGAAAATAATATGTCCATTAGGCATGTAGTATAGAAAGATTCATAGATGCCCAAATGATTGCATATTGTACAAGAAATAGTTTGAAGATGAGGAGAAGTATCCAATATGTAAGACACCTAGATACATATTAAACAACTCTCCTGTAAATGTGTTATGGTATCTTCTAATTATACCAAGGTTGAACTACCCTTTGCTAATGAAGATGATGCAAAAAAATTGTTATGGCATGTAACTAAAAGGATGTTTGATGGAAAACTTCATCATCTGGTTGATTCTTGGTAATAGAAGAAGATTGATGAGTTATTTCCTGAGTTCAGCAATGAACCATAAAACCTAAGGCTTGGACTTATTATAGATAGCATGAACCCCTCGTGGTAGCATTAGCAATATAAATAGTTCATAGCCTATTATCTTGGTGATTTATATTATATCCCCTTATTGTGTATAAAACACAAATATGTAATGTTGTCTATGTTGATCTTAGGACTGAAACAACTAAAAAATGACATAAACATTTACCTAAGAACCTTGATCGAAGATTTGGAGAAGCTATAGGAAGGTAGGGATATTTTTTTATGCAAATGAGAAAGACGTTTTTGAATTGTAGGCATAATTTTTTATACAATTAATAACTTTCCTTCATACGGAAACTTGTCAGGATATAGTGTTAAGGGCCATAAAACATGTCTAACTTATGAGGAAGGGACTTGCTACTCTCAACTTTGTCATGAAAGAAAGACAATCTACTTAGGTTATAGAAAATTTCTTAGACAAGGCCACCTATATTATCAACTGAAGAAAAAAATTTTGGTAGCCAAGAATTTGAAAATGCTCCTGAGCCATTAACTAGAGAACAAGTTTATGAAAAGATGAAAGAGATCAATGTTACTTTCGGTAAGACTATCAAGAGAAGTGAGGAAAATATATAGAAAAAAAGATATATCTTCTTTGAGGTTCCGTATTGGCATAATCTTCATGTAAGGCACTGTATTGATGTCATGCATGTGGAAAAAATGTGTGTAATAGCATTGTTGGAACACTTCTCAGCATTCATGATAGTTCTAAGGACAGTTTGAATGCAATATTAGATTTGCAAGAAATAGAAATACAAGAAGATTTACATCTAAGGCCATATGGTAAAGGGAGTTATTGTGTTGAAGAATGTAATATTTTGTCTAAGGATAAGAAAATAAGTATTTGTGAGTATTTGTAAGGAATCAAAATTCCCTCTGGGTACTAATTAAATCTTAAGAAGATTGTGTCGATGAAAGATTTAAAATTAGTAGGCTAAAAGTCTCATGATTGTCATATCTTAATGCAGTAATTACTTCCAGTAGTTATTCGAGGCATTCTTCAAGATGATTTAAGACACATTATAACTTGACTTTGCTTCTTCTTCGATGCTATATGTGGCAAAGTCTTTGAGACTGAAAAATTAGATGAATTGGAGCACAAGGGTTATGTTATTTTGTGCTAACTTGAAAATATATTTCTTCCTGCTTTTTTTTTACATCACATCATGGTACACCTCATTGTTCATCTAGTGTGAGAGATAAAATTATGTGACCTTGTATACATATGATAGATGTACCCTAATTAAAAGATACATAAAAATCCTAAAAGGGTATATGAAGAATCCAAATTGGCTCAAAGTATCTATTGTTCAAAAATATGTTTCTGAAGAAGCTATAGATTTTTTTCCAAACTATGTTTAAAGTAAAACTTACCAGTCTCCCTAAACTACATGCTAAAGAGAGGGCTCAATGCAGAATAATAATAAAAATAATATACACTTACACATCCTGAATAATATTGATAAAGTTCAAGACTATATAGTTATTCATAAAGATCTTGTTAGGAAAGAAAATAATATAATGACAAAGCAAAAGTTGATTAGAGAACACAACAAATATTTTACACATTAGTTCAAAAATAAGGTTAAAAATGAGGATTTTGTTTCTGATACAATTAGATGGTTGGCATATGGTCCTGAATTTGATGTGACAAGTTGGAATTCATTTGATATCAATAGGTGTTATGTTAGTGGCTCAAGCTATGCATTTCTTTAGTTAAAAACATAACAATCATAAATTAGCAGTTATACCTTATTATAGTATTGTTAAAGATATTTGGGAGGTAGACTACTCAAAATTTACAGTTTCTCATATTCAAATACAAGTGGACTAATATAAACAACGGTGTTCTGATCAATCTGTTAGGATTTATACTACTTGATTTGAATATAATAAGTTTTAGGGATGAGCCTTTCATTATGGCAAAGCAAGTATTCTATATCATTGATCTGACAAATAAAAGATAGTTCATCTTGAAGGAAAAAGGATTGTTGACGATGATGATTCGATTTGTGAGACCCCTTCCTTTTCAATAAGTTTACCAAAATTGAATGAAGATAAAGTGTATTTGATTGATTTGTATGTTAGTATTTTACCTTTTTGATGTAATGACAAAATGGAGGACAATATATATTAGTTGAATGAATGTAAGTTTCTTGTTCTTGTTCTGTAAGTTTCTCTGATGCTAACGCTAACTTGTTGCTTTAAGTTTTGTTAAATTGTTACACATATATGTTGTAGCTTAAAGGGATAAGGTAATGAACTAGCGTGTGAGGAAAATATAACTATAAGATTTAAATGAACATTCAACATCAAGTGTAGATTACCACCCTTTCTTAATTAAATTTTAAAACTAAAACTAACTGGCGGCATTTTGTAAATAAGTTTAAAACTTTATACACTGGTTACAAATAATGCCCAGTTTAGAACTATCATATCTACACTGGATGTTAACATCATCGGTGTAGATTGTCTTCTTAAATATACTTTAAATTCAAAAAATAACTAGTGGCATTTTTATAATAAGTTGAAAACTTTCTAAACCAGTTGTGTTATAGGTCTGGTTTAGAACTATCAATTTTACACTGGATATTCATGTCACCCGGCGTAGATTGGCTTCTAAAAATATATTTTCGAAGCCCTTGGCACTTCTCTTATATCTCATTTTCTATTTATTCTTTTACTTCTATCTCATATAAAAATCCCCAATTCTCTTCTTTGATCTCTTATGTGTAGTGGTCTTGTCAGTCCTCTTTCTCACTTTGCTCATTACTCTATTTGCCATGCTCTATGGTGTTTGTGGGGCTTCACCATGCTTAGTTATTCTTCACTGCTTTTGTGTTCGTTATGCTTTGTCGTGCTCGTGGTTTGTCGTGCTCATGTTCTTTGTGCTCATTTTTGTACATATTCTCAGCACTTCTATTCTCATGTACGTGCTTTTCCATGTAAGTGTATGTGTTCATTTAATCTTTTTCTAGTTTTCCTATGATAAATACGTGCGCTTCTTCTTTATTCAATTAATAAATGCTAAAGGAATAAGTTTTGAGTATTCTAATGGGTAAAGGAAAAAGGGTTAAGTCTATTTACTATATTTGATTTTGTTATTGCCTCTGTAGGAATATAGGGGATAGTGTTAATCATCAGAAGAAGGATAACGATACTCTAAGCCACTCTAAACAAATGAGGGTAGAAGTACGACGTAATTGAAAGATATTGCGAAAGACAGGAAGGAAGGAAAAGGGATACCGATTGAGTTTGACAGACATTGGAACCCAATTGATGAACAAAGAACCAAGTATGTAAGTTATATAAGCCTCCTAGCACATAACAAGCTTAACATCATCATAGAGAGTTAGGATACTGTTAATGATCGTGTGAAGAATCAAATTTGGGATATTATCTGGGTATATAAACTATTTGATATTGTATGGAGAACAATACAAAATGTAAAACTATTTGTTGCTAACTCTACTTTTAATGGCAATTATTATAACTCACTTATGATGTTTCCAACAATGAAGTCTTGAAGAATAAGATGTTGTCTTATTGCACTGAGCGTTAGAGGGTATTTAAGATACAACTAGCTCATTATTATGTGCATGGCCAGGACAAAGAAGGTTAGTCTCATCCTTCTCCATGCAGCAAGTATAAACTCATTGATGAAGTTTCTTGGGAATAATTTGTTAGGCTTCATATTACGCTAGCAACTATGGTGAGTTTATCAACCTTAGAGTTCGTTCCCATTGTGGATTATCCTATGTATTGATTTTAAATACAATTCTTATAGGGAAAAAGCGATTGAACACGCTCTCAAGAATAATTGCCCTAACGCAATGTCTCGAGGGGGTTATCGAAGGTTGGAAGAGGCTTGATAGTAGCCAAGAGAAAGATGTTAGAAGAAAACGCAAAGCCATGTCCTTTTGTTCTTCTTTCTCCCCTATCTCTAGTACGTCACAGAGATAAATGGTTGTATGCTCACAAAATAATGAGTGGATCATATGCAAGCGATACAAAAAAACTTGTAAGTACTACTATTATTTTATTTCAATAGACTAATTATATTATTACTTAAGTTTATTCTTTATATGATATAGACCGATCTTAAACAATAAGAGGTCTAGCGATCCTTCAAGTCGAAGGGAAGAAATAATATCTTAACTGTCGTTAATGGAAAACAAGAACATGGGGGCCGTGTTAGAGGAGGTGTGGGTATAAGAGACTACTTTAGAGCATGTCCTCGATATTCCCCATATGTGGTTCTGAGGGCAGAGTTGAAATCATTGTTGGCCACTTTGAGGGCAGAGGTAGAAGCTTCACTTGATACACGATTATAAAAGGGATGGACAAAGCTCAAGGAAGAAATATTGTCCATGATGACATCAAAGCAATGAGAGCCAAGTGGCCCCATAAGCATTCGCCTACACCCTATGATAGTATTAAAGAGAGTTGTTGCATTGACGGGCTGGCATCAGAGGATTAGGATGTTGAACCTTATTATCTATATATAAGGATCCTCTTAGACGATTAGTGGCACATGGTTCCATCCACAGCTTAGGGGAAACTGTCCCCCACATCCAAATTCAAGACAATCAAATTAAGGGTGACAGTTGAAGATATGGTAATTGAAGATGCCCCTATCCCAATTCCCACTAATGAGATGAAGATAGTGAGTTAGATTAAGGAAACTTTCACATTGTGGCCAAAGCATCTTGTTTCAGAACACGTCGCATCATCCACAAGCAAACCTCCAACTCCTCCCTATAAGCTAGATCCACCTCCCACTTTGAGTTCCATGCAATGTGTGATCCTATTGACATTTGACAAAATGTTCCATCTGAATGGCTTGCATATGGATGCAATTGTGAGAGACATGGGGGAACGAGCCTATCTTGACTATATGGATGTGGTGTCTCTTATTGCACCTAAGGATCAACTGACTATCATTTGCATATAAGTGTTTTTTAGGTAAGTCTAATTTAAATGTAAATATATATAGAAGAAAAAATTTCAACTTTTATAACTAATGACGTGTTTTCATTAATTGTAGGTAAATTCAAGATAAGTTGATTTTCAAAGGCAAACAAAGCAAGTTTGGATTCATATGCCCAATTCAGATTTATGCAAAAGGAACCTGTCAAGCTTCAAGACTTCAATACATTTCAAGGAGGTTCGGTGAAACCGATATTCATTATTTTTTAACACCATATATGCATAAGTAAAAATAATAATATTTTATTTTATTTCATACTACTTTTGTATTTACTTAATGAAAATACTCATTCCTTTTTAATGTCTACATCAACCATTTCCGATTGGTTATTCTATGTAAGCACAATTATAAAGTTTTTTTTTATGCTCCCTCCATTATAAGCCATTGGGTGATGTCAAAAAGATAATAAACTCATGAGTTTCTTCTATAGAACAATGGTCTTTGTAATAAATTGGTTACTAACTTTATAACTTTAGTCATAGGGTTATAAGGATGCGTAATTATAAAGGGTCTTAAGCACTCCAATGAGATGAAGGACCATGAATGGATCACACCGAAGGTAATAAAAGCATTAAGTGTTAGACTCCAAGTTTTGATGACAAAAAATAATTTTGATCACATTAATATTACAAGTTGAAGGCAACCCAGAGAAAGTAACTTGTGCAGTTTATATATAGTTAGACACATGGTCAATATTATCGTGTCAAATAAGATTGATCTAACTAAAGAGGTAAATTGCAATTAATGAAAGTTCTAAGCGAATAATGGTTATTTTAAAAAATGAATGGATGAAAGTGAAAATTCTAAAAGTTTTATGGTACAAAATGAAAGTAGACACAAGTTATGGGTTGTTAAGTGTAATTATAAAAAGTTAAAAAACTAAAGTACAATTTTTAAGAGTTCAGGGGCACAATAGTAATTATAGAAAGTTGAGCTAGAAAATACCCAAAATTACCCAAAAATATTTTGGTCTAAAATTTTACCAATAAATAGATAATGAAAATTAGGCTAGGCGTATCTCTCAATTTTAATTTAAGGTCCCGATAAATTAATATTAATATCTAAAATTTGGAGATTAGTACAGTATCTTTCGGATACTAGAATCATATGAAATTTTATAGTAACTTCTTATAATTAATACAAGAATTTATGATACTGACAGAAGTCAAAAAGGAGTTTTGTACAATTAATTAGAAAATTTAAGGTGAAAAATGATACCGATAAAGGATTTAGAAGAAATGTATGTAATTTTTATCAGGACTTCTGGGTCTCAAAAAATTTAGACTTTGTAGAAAATTCATTTTATATTAGAATAAATTTCTAAAAATGTCAAAAAAATTAAAAGAATTTTATAAAATTTATATTAAAAATTAGATTAATTTAAGAATATTTGTATAAGAAATAATGGGAAGTATATTGGGATTTGTGCTAATTATCAATTGGTCTCAATCTTGGCCAATGTGGCTTTATATGCAACAACCCAATGTGCTCAGATAATTATCTTGGAGCTCAAGCCAATTTCCAAGAACATTCTATAGTATTTTCAAAGGAATTTTTAAGAAAGATATAAGATAAGGTTATGTGGCACATGAGGTGTTCCTTATGAGACCCTCTCCATGTGCAAAATGCCACATAGAAGTCAAGAACAAGAAAGAAAAGTTGGACATGTGCTTGAATTTATTAAAATAATATAATAATTAAGTTAATGAAGATTAAGGAATTAAGCAACCAATAAAATTCAAGATTAAGGCATTGTAATAATTAGTTGAAGGAGGGATGTTTAGTCCCTTGAGGCTTGAAAATTCACTATAAATACCTCCATACTATCCAAAACTGTGCACAAGATGAAGCTTTGGGGAAACTCTTGCAAAATGAAAACTCACCTAATCCAAGGCAATTCTAAGGGGAAGTTCAAGGGGCTTTGGTCCAAGGTAGTAAGAGTTTAAAGTAAGCACTCCTTCCTAATTTATTTATAAGTATTTTAGAAGGATAAAATCTAAATTTTAATAGAAGAAAAATAAGATATCATCTTGATAATGGTGCTGTCCAAATCTGGATAGAAATGAAGAAAAAAGAAAAGCAAGCTAAAACCATGAAATATTAACTTAAAAGGCTTGGACTGTTGGTTATTGCTTGAATCAATTGTATAATCCTTAAAATTCCAATTTATGTAACCTCCAGCCTAGGATAGAAATGGAGGAAGAAGATTGAATTTTATTGTTCTAATACTTTCAATGAATTTATATGATAATTTTGTGTAAGACTGAATAAGATTGGAACTTTGAAACCATTAAAATTTAGAAATGGAGGATTTGAAACATTCTCTATTACTGCTCATACATATGCAAAGTGTAACATCCTAATTTTTATGTTAGAATTTAAGTAGTATTATAAGGAACTAATTTCTAGTAGATAAAATTATTTAATTACCAAATTAAGAGAGTTATAAAAAAAATAGAAATTAAAACTGAAAGTAATTAGTAATGATAATAATAAAATTATTATTGTTTTAAAAAATAAAAATAAATAAAATAAATATAGGAAGAGAGAATAAAAAAAGAAAAAAATGGAAAGAAGAAGAAAGCATAAACTATTTCTGCTAAAGGGAAAAAAGAATATATATATATATATAATATTAAAAAAATGTGTGGGGCCCACACCTTTTTTTAATATAGTACACACATACTGAGAGGAACCACTAATTTCATTTTCTTTTCTTCTTCTTCTTCTTCATTTGTTCTCTGCGCGATTCCATCTCTAGTACCTTTATTGATCAACCTCAGATCCCTTGAGCTCTAGTTTGTTCTCATAAAATCTTTCAACTATCATAGTTATTTCTTAATCATTTTTCTATAGCAAGAGAACTCTTTAGAAATATAATTTCTGTTAGAAACAAACTAAGTTTGAGGATTAGGGTTAGAAAGAAGTGTGAATTTTTAACAAATGAGAACTATAGAATTGTAGAGATAAGTAAATACTTGCATTTAATCGATTTAGAATTTTTTCTATTTGCATTATTTAAGAGGATTAGAGTTAAGGTTTAAATATTAGAGAATAGAGATGATTTAATATGAATATTTTATTTATTTAATTTGAGTTTAATGATTGAGGTATATTTATTAGAGGTATAATTTATATTTAATCAGTTTAGTTTGTTGTTAGAGCTTGTAAATTAAAAATGAATATTTTTTTAAACCCTAGATTGGAGAAATTGAGGATTTCTGTCAAATTGAATAATTATGGATTAATTGATTATGTAAATAAGTTATTAAAACGTAGAAATGATGTGATTTAATATTGAAATAAAGATTTAGATATTATGAGTGAGATTTAGAAATTAGAGGTAAAATTGGGAACTTTAAATTTATATAATTAAATTGATTTTTTATTTAGCAATTTGATTGATGATGAAACTTAAGGTTTAGTATATTAAGTGTTAATCATAAGTTAAGCAATTTTAAGGATTTTGTATAATTGGAGGATTTAGTGGTTTATTTAAGTAAATTAAAGTTAGAGGTTGATTGTAAATTAGGAATTATAATATTGGGTTTGTTAGATTTAAATTCAATGATTTATTTTAACTTATTGGAGTGTGTTTTGGGGATTAAAAGAGTTGATTTTTTAGGTTAATTATGAAATGTAAGAATTTGAAATTTTGGGTGAAGCTTTAAGATTATAAATTTGGGGTTTTTAGGTTTTTTGAAGAGTTTGATGTTATATGAGAATTTATATGAGTAGAATAAAGTTAAGACAATATAAGATTATCATTAAAATGGTAATTTAGAAAATATGTGTGTGATTGTGATAGAGAAATTAAGTTATGGTATTAAATTAATAATTTTTAAATAAAAAAAGTTAGAAGAGAAATGTGAGTAATTATTTAAAAGTATATATTGTGTCAAATTAACAACATATTGATGCACATTTATATAAACTATATAGATTGACTAGTGAATTGTGACATAAGCCCGTGACTCCTCATATGTAGTATTTTTATTAGATTTGGAGAGAGGTAACTACTTTCCACTCATTGTGTTTGCTAATATGACGTTTGTGAGTGATTTGATATATATATATATATATAAATCTATTGATGATTATATGATTATATTGAGAAAAGTTGATTGCTGATTTTATTGAAAATTGTATTGTGAGATTTGAAAAGTTTAATGGAGATTAAGAACTTGTTATATCTTGAGATTGAAATTTAAAGAAAGTTATTATTTTGAGAAAAATTCTATTGTGATATTTATTGAAGTTATTAATTATCGAGCTATTGATATTTTGATTAGTACGATTATCTTGATAATTATATATATAGTGATTGGGATTGGTGATGATAAACTTATCTTTCTACCATGTGGTATATTCTCCATTGGAGCTCGATGGTTGGCTTTTATCCCACCAATTTATAAATGGACTTGCCCACTAGTTTATCGAGGGGTTATGACACCCCCCACCAGTTTACTAAGGGGGAATGAACCCATGATCCAGTATTATACTCTGTGGATTTTGGTTTATCTATAACACTCGACCGGTTAGCTTTTTGAATGGCCATTCATATGGTAGTTATCACTAGCACATGGGTTCGGTTGGCAGATATAAGGCAGTTCGGTTGGTTTGATGGGAGGAATTGGGGTGGTATTTTTGTTTTATCATATTATGATAATGTATTATTTTCTACCTTTTATATTTTATTAATTGTCCCAATTGACACCTCACGAGCACATGTTCATATGCATGATGAGTAAACTTGTTGATTACTGAGACGTTTGTCTCACCTCATGGTTATTCACGTTTTTTAGGAGTTAGTTCAGTTGTAAGTTCTCACGGGAATGTGCCAGAGGCATAGTGGTGCTATTTAACCTGTATAGTACCATCATTTATGTTTGTGTGCTGAATAGATGTAAATTGCCACTCTAGGGTCTATTTTTGTTTGTACTTTTACAATTTACTCTTTTGATGATTATACTATACATCATGTGCTGGTAGAAGGCTTGAGGCCTTTTAGGATTATGCATGTGAATTTGTGGATCCACAGTAACTATTTTGCTATAGTAATAGTATTATTCAATATTTTGTTTGTTTATGTGTTTTGAGGTTATTTACCCGGGTTCAATGCTAGGAGGCCCCTTTTTTAAGTTTAGAATTGATAATTATGATTGGGTTGGAAGAGTAATTTGGTATTACCAATCATAGTTAATTGTTGATTAAAAAAGTTCTTTTATAACCATGGTAGTGTTCATTTTAGAATATTTGTAAAGCTCTTTTCTCCCATGATAAGCTCTTTTAAAATTAAGAAACTCATTTATAAGCATGCTTAGTTTGTAGCCAATTATAGTAAACTTGATTTCTAGTTATTAATTATTATTATTATTAGAAGTAGAAATTTTATAAAAAGTGATTATAATTTCATGATTTTAATATTTTCAATGGGTTTAAAATGTAAAATTATGTAGGGTTAAGTAAGATTAAAGTATTGGAAGCATTGGAATTGAAAAGAGAAATTTTTGGCAAGTTGTATGTATTATTTCTATTTCTATCCAGACCTAAAGGAGACATTGGAATTTGAAATTCTGAATCCATATTTGGATTCCTAGGATAAAATTGTGTGGGATCTAATCAAGGTACAAATTAATTTAAAGGACAAGAGAATTAACTTCAAATAAAGAAAGTTAGGGGTTAAGTAGTTAATTGAGTTTAATGTTTATAAATGTAAGGTGATTTAGATCATGATGAATGCATGAATATGCAATAGTTAGGTTTGATTTTGTGGACTCAAAGAAGGTAGCCACTTAGCAAGGAAAAGAGACAAGGAAGAAAGTAAAGTAACAAGGTAGTGAATTTACCTATTTGTATGCTTATGTTGCTTAGATGTTTTATATTATGTTTACTTACTTTGATTATGTGAAGCATATATGATTAAGTGATGCTCTTTTTGTTTTTATAATATGGCCATATGTTATAATTAAGGGACATGGAAGCATGTAAGATATCATTATGCAAACATGATCGTTAAGTGCGCACATATTAACATTATGCATATAGTTGCATACATTATATAATTTCCATTTGCTACTACAATTTCTCCCAAAATATCACCCCCTCCACATCACCACCACAAAAGGAACTTCACATTAAGGAGAAGATAAAGAAGAATGAATAAGAGATAAGAATTAGTTGCAATGAAATTTGTCACTGTGAATAACAACTTGTGAGGAAGCAGTGGCATGTGAGATATAATTAAAAATACTAAACGTTGGAATAAATATATAAAATTTTACCAACATTTATTTAACATGTTAAACTTCGTTTTGACATCAAGGATGACTTATTTCAACGTCAATACAAAGAGCACAAAGTTTTTGAAATTAGGGATCAAAAATTATTTTCTAGAATTTTTGACCAAATGAACAGTGATATTTGACGATTAAACTGTTCTGATTGGCTAATCATTTGGTTTTAGACTTATTTTTCATTCAATATGTTATCTTCGAGTATCCTTTTGAATCACTTTATTTTTATTTTTTCTAAAATTAATTATGATTTTTTGAAGCTCGTCATTTAACTAGAATTACCATATGAATAGTACCTGTAAAGCTTGGAAATTCCAAATTTTGTAATTGAACTTCAATTGATGTTTAAGTAGTTATAAATGCTACCAAATGGTCCCCACGACAGACGAAAGTAAGGTTTTACATAACCAGTATAGAAAATACATTCGTCTACCCCGGACGACATCATAATAGGTGTAGATATTAGCTCATTCTAAACCAGTTGTCTTAGGGACAAGTGTAAATGTTTTATTTTTCCTTAGAAAATGAGCCTTCTACACTTCATATTTAGACCATTTAGAAAAATATTTCTTCTATAACAGTGTACCACTCAGTTTAAAATATGGTATAATTTCTGCACGGACTGTATCTATACCAGTTTGATGTCAAGTGTAAAATAACATTTTCAACCACTTTAGAAAGCCTATTTTGTAGTAATATATTAAATTATATTATATTTTTACTTTATATATATATCTTGACTAATTTTACTTTCCTTTAATTACTTGCATTAATCAAAATATATAAAATTAAATTTCTAATTATGTATAGGAAAATAAAAAATATAAATATAATTTCTTAATTATTTATTATTAATTACTCTAATTACATATATATATATATGTATATCATTATCTTAAAATCAAACAAAAATATAAATATAAAATTATATTTTATATAATTATCATTTTACATCATGACATTTCTGATAATTTACCTATAAAAAATAGTAATTCTGATAACAACTATCTAAATACTCATTTTTTTTTTCAAAATCCATTTTCATACAAAATCTATACTCTAAAATTACATTATAATTAATTTTCTCCAGAAGTTAAACCAAACACTAGTTCTTAAATACTTGGATAATGTGTTAGACAAGAGTGTTAACAAGTTAAGTAAGTCAATGAATATAGTAACTGTTGGAAAAATCTATAAAATAGCAAAGTATATAATATTCGAGTCTCATCTGAGGACACTGTTATTAAGAAATATTCCACAAACCCCTTAGTAACTTAGAAAACGGCACTGCCCAGGATTAAACAAACTCTTCTTGTAAATATATAGGGTGACAGAACTTGCAGAAGATGATCAAACTCAACATAACAAAATATGTAAAAGGAGAAAAATCTCAATAATCATATAGACATGCATTTTAGATATATGTCCATAAGATTCAAGAATTATGTTAGAAAGATGTTTCTTTATTTGACACACCCTTACACAATATTTACAATATTTCTAACAATCTCGCACATGTGTCAAGAAAACATCATTAGTTGAGTTATACACATGGATATAACTATTGTATCTAGTGGTCCTATGTACTATGAACTAGACCTAGACCGATAATACTTGATACATAGAGATTCCAATGGTCCTATGGAGTATGAACCAATACCTCTTGGATGTATACCAAAAGTATTAACAGTTAGATTATACACCCATATTTCCACTATTTACTAAGAAGTTTTGCACGTTATGCGGCCATGTATGTGTCCTGGTGTTTAATGAATGCTCTAGAGATTTTGACACAATCTCATAGGAGCAGCCCATAGTCTTCATTCGTATAAGTGATTTTTTTAAGTGTATATACACTAAATACACCATCCCGTAGGATTTGAAATCATTAAAAACTTTTGCTCAACCCTTCAATATGCAATCTAGCACTTTGTCGTACACCGTAAGAAAGGACTAGTAATAATATTTTGGTGCTAGTATAACTAACAAGCGACTTATTTTTACTAATTGAACATTCCTCATGGAATCACCAATAACAAAGGTTGGGTTGTCATCACTGTCGCAATCAAACTAGCTTTAGTCTCATTCCCCTCGATGTTCAACAATTTATTTTCTCCCTAGAGGTTTTGTTAACAGATCTGATAGGGGTATATTTTTTACCTCACAAATAGATTGAGATAAATCCACAATTCTTTATTAAGCATACTTATTTACATAGTATCTCAAACGATTGAACCATTGTTCTTTCAACAAGATTTATTACCATTTGGCAATTATAACTTATCAACACTAAGTGTTGGTTTTACACCAAAATTTTTCCTAAAAAGTTTTCAACAACTTAACTTCTAGTTTCTATTATCTCCAAAATAATAAACTTTGATTCACATAATATTTTATCTTCACCATAACTAAAGATAAATCCCCACTTAATATCTGTATATTTTAATACAACAGGAATTTATCGTACATGATACCAACATTTATGGTACTCCTCATATATTTCATTCTACTCATGACATTAAATTTTTATGTATGTATGCCCAATCTCCACACAACATACATCATGTTACAGGATTTAATATTAATGCAACAATTTTTCATAATTTGTGCATAAACAAATTGAGCAAACAACACCCGACTTAGTATCATAAGAAATATTTCCATAATGGTTCTCAAAACTAAACTTTAAAATATTTTTTAAATCATATTTGATTCACCCATACTTTCAAACTCATGTTTAAAATAACGTAATAAAAATGCAATATATTTTCACAATAATAATGTATATTTAGGCTAAGATAAATACACCCATAAATAATAAAAATTTAATCATATTACTAGACAAATGATTAAATTTTTATATCCTCAAATGCTTATTTCAAGCAATAGAAAAATTAAATTATTCACAAAATTTGCCCTCAACAACAAATAATAGAGCCACAAACCAAACTGGTAAGATCACCACATGTTATCACATATATAAAATGGTCTATTCATATATACACATATATGTATGCATATTTTTCGAAATTTTCATGCACTATAATTTTTAATATACTTAAGAATTCATAACCCCAGGGGAAATATCCACTTGTACACGTATTACTGGGTATTGTCACTGTGGGTGCAATTTGAGGAAGTTACATGCATATTAAATCATGAATTCATTGAACGAAAAACCTCCCCTAGAAATAAATTCACTAACGGATACATGATAAAAAAGAAATGTTTTTTAAAATACCTCTTCAACCAGGGCGAATCTGTTTCCACAAAAGGTTCCAAATGGTAAACAACTTCTTTCTCTCTGTTTTCTCTCTATATCCTTTCTCTTTCATAGATCTTGAGAGAAGCAGGTTGATTGGGATATGAAGACGATCCCGGATCCATGAAAGACATCTCAAGTACAGCACGATAGTTGTTCAAAACTGGCCAATACTGCGACCCCTTTGTTCATGAAACTCATCTTCTCCACTGCCATCAAGATCCCCATTATCTATTTTCCCTTACTTGGATCAGGATTGTGTATAATATCTTAAAAGAATCTGAAGAAAGAATTACGACGTGGAGAGAAGAGTCGTTGAATTGAACTACGTGCCACCTCCTCCCTCTTTCTCTCTTTCGCTATCCCATGGGCTTGTTGGATTCCCAACCATTTTTCACTCACAAGAAAGGGAAAAAGGGAGAAAAAGACAACGACGTGACTAGCCCTTCTCTACTTCTCCGGCAGCACTCGTGTAGGGCAGTTGAGATACTCGCCAGCGACGTACATACCATTACCCCCATTGCTCCCATATGCATTAATTGTTGGATGTTTATGCATGACCAAAAAATGCACCAGCCGCTTCTGCCTCATGATTCCACTGACCTCCCTTCCGCCCCTACCCTCAAGAAATATGACGCAGATAAGGTAGACCGAGAGGCCTATACACCCTCTTCGCCTCTTCCTCTGGTTGGCTGAAATCGCTCCCAAGCCGGCAACCGGACGGTCGCGCCCACCGGAATACCCGCAGTGGCTGGTGTTGAAGACTCCATTGTCGAGAACCTCCTGCCCAACGGTGATTTTTTTTCTGGGTACCTTCTCTAGAAACGTTCCTCACGAATCCGGGAAGTACCTGTGGACGGACGGGTGCATGTTCGAGAGGGAGTGGAAGAGAGTCAAGGCGGCTAGGAAGGCAAATTCTCTTGGCCTTCGGGGGCTACCTATGAATGCGAATTCAAATCTGGTCGAATGGAGGGATTCGAGACTTTTGTTGGATATGACGGCGACACCTACTGTGGCTCCTGGATCGGCGGCTATCGGAAGCACGGGTAAGGCCAGAAAATATATCCAAGTTTTGTTAAAAGTGCTAAATAAATTGGCCAACTAACTTTACGACAAGTTTTGTCTTAATACTAGTCATCTAACTGGTAGCTAATCTAACAATATTTTTCTACACGACTAGTGCACATTGACTCATAAGCAATTGGGTAAAATAAAAATATATAACACATAAGATTATAGTAAAAAAAATACATGTTTAATTTGTACTTTAATTTTTTTGATTAATTAGTTAATTATAATAAATCAAAGTAACATTTCAATTTGAATTTCTTAAAGTATTTCATGAATGAGGTAAAGAAAAATAGAAAGAAAATAATGGGCCCCACTTGTTTAAACCCCATATGCATAAAAATAAAACCTAGTATTTTCCCCTATATTTTATTTAGTATTTCATACATAATAAAGGGAAAGAGCATTGGAGGAAAACAAATTAAGGATGAATTTTGATTGCATAACTATGGTACTTAAATTAAATACCAACAACTGGATACAAAAATAAATAAATAAATAAATATTTTTCTAGTTCTATTTATGTATAAGATGTTTCTACCATATTTTATTGGAGAAATTTTTTTTTTAAAATATTATTAACTTCATCTTAAAATTTAATAATTTTTTTAACTTTATCCCTTTTTAATATAGAAAACATCCTAAAAAATTAACTTGTTTATTAAATTTTTTAAACTATTTACTACTCTTAGAAAACAAATAACAATATATTTTTGTAGGAATTCCTTATTTATGATTTTAAAATTCAAGTAGTATTTGTTTAAGATTTTCCCTTTAATATATTTACTTTAATGAGAAGTCTAAGAAAATATTCAAATAACCGTATAGAAAATAACAAATTGCTGATAAAATTATATTTTTATATAATAAATTAAATGAGATAACTTATACTATGGACTAAAAAGTCTAGTACCTTATAGTATTTTGTCGTACTTTTTAAGTGCATCTGACTCCTTAAAGTATTGTTTTGTGCTTTGGTACTTGATGCACATGAAATATTTTAGAGTACTATAGGGCTGAACATAGAATTAATATGGCAAAATAAATACTATGAATCCACAAATTCACATACATAACCTTTAGAGGCCTCCGGCCTTCTAACAACACACGATATACAGTATAATCATCAAAATAGTAAATTATCAAAGTATAAACAAAAATAGGCTCTATAGTGGTAATTTACATCTATCCAGCACATAAATATAAAGGATGGTGCTATATAGGTCAAATAGCACCACTATACCTCTGGCACCTTCTCGTGAGAACCAGCAACTGAACTAACTCCTGAAAAATATTAATAACCACAAGGTGAGATAAATGTCTCAGTAACAAACAATCCTACTCATCATGCATACTAACATGTGCTCGTGAGGTGTCAAGTGGGACAATTAATAAAATATACGAGATAAAAAATAATACATTATCATAATATAATCAAACAGAAATACCATCCTAATTCCTCCCATCAAACCAACTAATCCGCCTTATACCTGTAAGTGTTGCTCATTTAAGCTCATGCTAAACACATGTACCGACTTTCTACTTAAGGCTTATGCAACCATATTTGCCTTCCTAGGGTGATACTTAATCTCAAAGTCATAATCTTTCAAGAATTCCATCCATCAGCGTTGCTTATTGTTTAACTCCTCTAGTCAACCAAGTATTTTAAACTCTTATGGTCATTGAACACTTCAAATTGAGATCCATATGGGTAATGCCTCCAAATCTTCAATGCAAAGACTACAGCTGCTAAGTCTAAGTCATGGGTCAGATAATTCTCCTCATGCGGTCTTAACTACCTCGATGCATAAGCCACTACCTTATTGTTCTCCATCAACACACATCCAAGACCCTTCAATCCATATACATAACATACGGTACCCCTAGGGTAGGAAGAGTAAGTACTGGAGCTGTAGTTAACTTAGTCTTCAATTCTTTAAAAGCTGCCTCATATTTCTCACTCCAAATAAATGGCTGGTCTTTCTTGGTCAACTTAGTCAATGGCATGGTAATATGAGAAAAACCATGAATGAATCTTCGGTAATAGCCAGCCAGGCCTACAAAACTTCTCACTTCAATTATTGACCTAGGAGCCTCTCACTTCACTTCATTCAGCAAAAATTCACACCCCTGAAGTAGGAGACAGGGCACCAAGAAGAAAGATCTAGATGCAGAGATGCCAGCTTCGATGCCCTGGGCTTGGGCTACCGACGTACGAGAGCATGGCGGAAGGGTAGTCGTAGATCAGCTCAAGCTTAACCAGAGGAGAGAGGCGTGCCTGTTCAACTAACCCAGTTCTCAAGTTAGCTCGGCTTGTTATTCGCAGTCCAGCCAGTGGAGTAGGAGAAAGAATATAGCTTATTCAGCTGGAACTAATTCCCCTATCTCCCGAGTTTATTAAGAAAAGAAGGAGTCGGCTACTCCCTTAGCTTGTTGTAGACAACTCGACAGCTAAGGAGAGGGAGTCTAGTCTACTAGAAGGAGTGGAAGAAAGAGTGATTGAGACATCAAAATTGACTTCCGAGTTCCTCTCTCCCTTTGTCTCTTTCACTAGGGAAGTAGTTCATGCTTTCCTTGCAAGAAATTCATTTCACTATAGCTAACCAGTAAACTTTCCTAAGAAAAGCCTAGCTCCAGACTTGCCGGAAGAATCCCATCGATTCATATTGGAGACTTGCCTTCTCTGTACTGTAAGGTGTCTCAAGTGCAACTGAAATCTATAAGCTGTAGTAGCTCAGTAGGGAAGAAAAACTTCCATTTTCGTTTTCATTTATTCCTTTGCAAGTTGAGACTTAGTTATAGTCGTAG
This sequence comes from Leucaena leucocephala, assembly GCA_037074615.1. Classification (NCBI taxonomy): domain Eukaryota; kingdom Viridiplantae; phylum Streptophyta; class Magnoliopsida; order Fabales; family Fabaceae; genus Leucaena; species Leucaena leucocephala. The sequence goes on along the minus strand of CM073570.1, from coordinate 7,825,270 downwards.
TTCAGATTCAAGTAGGTTCAGTGGTTAGATGCCATGGTTTCGCAGACAAGGTATCGTTCCTCACCTTTGATAGGCGTGCAACTTCTTACTCTCCCTATGGGCGAGTGAGGAAACCTCCGACTCCTTCCTTGTAGCTGCTTAGATCCCTTGATTTAGGCTTCGATCCCCACTTTTCAGGCATCTGCTTCAGGAAAGGCAGTTGACTTGGTCGAATCCTGATTACGATCAAAAGGCAAATCTTGACTTGCAGTGGAATAACGGAGGAGGAACACCATCGAAGGCTGTTGCTGGGAGAGGTCCATTAGTCCCACTTGAAGGTCGATTGTTTCCATCCTCAATTGCTTCTTTTGAAGGTTACATGCCTGCTAAAGCCTAGGACGAGACAGAGATTGAAGCTTTGATCCTGCGGTTGAAGGTGATATACCAACAACATGAGCTAGCATGGTTTCGGGTGCGATAATATGGGATATGGATATGTTTTCTTCGATGCCTAGGCAGGCTGGGATTGGAGCTGCTCGTGATTAGACCTTCTATATGACTGAACTTCCCCGCAACAAGATAGAAAGAAGAGTCTGATTCGGAGAAAGATTAAGACCGTCCAATAGTGATCTACGGATAGCTACCGACGTGAGAGGCCTAGAGTAAAGCTCTAGCAGAGTGGCTCCCTTGTTAAGTGTAGGGCCCCTTGGCTTTGGCTTTAAGCTTCATCTGCCACAGATGAAGTAGATGAGGCAAGGGAATTGAGGTAGTTAACGCAGCTCTGAGTTAAAGGAGCATGAATGAATGGCAATAAGCTTTAGGTGTTTACGCCTCTTTTCCGGTATTGGTCCTTGCCTTGAGTTGAGTAAAGGCATTGGGAAAAGGCCTAACTTCTTTTCATAGTTAGAAAGACAGGTGAAAATCCTAATCTCTCTTAGTTCTCTGGAAACGGTCCTTCCATCCTAAAGAAAATGTGTTCTCTTCTAGGCTCCCGCAAGTGGAATAAGATCAGGAAGAAGCGAGTTGTAGCCTTAATCTGTGTATGGAGCTAATCTACTGTACTTCCTTGATCTTACCTTATTTACTTAGTTCAATAAAAGAAAGAACACAGAGGCTATTTACTTTACTTATTAAAGTTGTTCTGAAAGTCTATCCATAATACGTTATGGACTGATCCAAGGGTGGTTAATGAGCTCCCGCCCTCCTGCCTTGCTATTTCGAAATAGGGGATTCGTTTACAGCTTTCCTCCCCGACGGGAAAAACCAGGTATGGTATGAACTCGATTGAAACGGAGATCGGAGAAGTAATAGCCCTTTTTTACTATGCTTTGATCTGCTTCCAGTAATAGGAGGACTTGCCTTTGCCCTTACTCTTTTAATGAAATATCTGTTTTACTGGGATACCATGAATCGTAGCGTAGATCTTTCTTCTCCTTAGGTCTAACACTTGATCTCTTTCTCTTCCTGGAGAAGGGCTTATTCTGACAAGACTAGCAGCTTCTTTTTCTCCTAGTGAGTTGCCGTCACTGAACTCTGCCACGGAAAGACCTTTTGAGTCGAACTATAGCGGAAAAAATAGCTGCTGATTCTTCTTAAACGGATCCATCTTCTTGAATTTCATTCCTACCCGTTCGCTAGCCAAGCTAAAGCCAGAGTCTTAACCCCCTTTCCTTTTTTTTGGGAGAAAAATAAATAAAAAAGGATTGGCGGCGGCCTGAGAAAAAAGAAGACTTTCCGCTTTGACTTAGCCATACGATTGCTGCTTGTAGGCTGTGCGCTTGCCGCTGGCTTTTTAACCTAGCTTCCGCTTCCTCAGCCTCTGGGTCGAAAAGCAGGAATTTGAATTAAAGTGAAAGCTTTTTTCTCCCTTTCCCCACTCACTCCTGCTGGAATGAGTAGGCCTCCCCTTTCTTACTAGAGGCTGAATCAAATTGTAGTAAGAAAGAATTCTATAGTAAAAGACTGACTCAAACTTTATTTGTGTTTTTTGTAGTAGGAAGGGGAAAAAACCCGTCTCCACCCTCCTTGTCGAATAAGGCTTGCTTGCTTGCATGGAATGATTCTCCCTTCTATGATGAACTTTCTTCACTTCAGCTTTTTAGCGCTTGGCTTACCTGCCTTGACTATCAGAGAGATGAATTGCTATCCATCAGAGAGAGAGAAAGGAAGTTATACCACCCTTCCTAATGCAATTGACCGACCCGGCATCCCCACATGAACTGGACCTGCAAGCCTGACAACGCTATAAAAAGAAAAGTAGTCGTAGCAAGCCGCATTCATAACAAGAAAGAAAGAATCAATGGAAAGGGGAAATAGTGGATTGGATGGGTCAGAAAGCCTTTCTCTCTCGCTCTTTCTATGACAAGGCGTACTTAGTCTTCTCCCCCCTTATTATATAATTTAATCTTCCTATCTTCCAACATATGGAAGGGATAGTTTCTGAACATTTTCTATCATTTGTCGTGATATATAGGGCTGATAGCCCCCTGACGGGAGAGGTCTTTTAGTATTTTGTGGAGAGAGCCTCCGCTCTCTGCTTTTTCTTCACACCAAAGTGGAAAGGCCCCCATAGAAGCTAGAAGTAGCCTCTAGTAGTCTAGTAGTCGACCTAACCAAAGCGTCACGACAACAGAAAATGACCCTTATGAATGGAATCTTAAGTAGGGGGCTTAGCCCGCCCGCCTACCAATCAAAGAGGCTGAGAGTAAGCGTAAGCTCACCCGTAAGCTCTTCGAGCTTCCCTTCATTCGCTTCGCGGGAGCCGCACAACACATAGCTGGAAGTCAGAGGGCCCATACTACCTGCCTAACCCCTCGCTCCGAGGGACCGTAGATCGGAAAACACCTTATAAATAAACCACCCCATTCATCTAAAAGAGAGGGGAAGGGGCCTATGTATTTGCATGACTCCTACGGATTTTACCCTATCTACACCCGGAGCCAATCCCCTATCGGTCCTGACACCACGCCGCAGAACGGGAGCTCGTGTGGAACCTTTTATTTCTGGCGTAACAGCGGTGGAACGTAACAAAATCTTACGGGTCACGTAACATAAGGGCCGGAGGTACGGTAAACTCGGCCAAAATATGACACCCGAAGGGCCCGGCATGGACGCGAGCTTCTATAAGAGAATGAGAAGCTCTCAACACAAGAAAACGCGAACCGCGCGGAGCCCCCCAGAGTTCATTTTCTGCCGCCACTGGCCGGCCGCTGGGGAGACGCAGCCCGGCCCCCCCAGGAAACAGGGGTGGGGGTCCAACAAGCACTTGCTGCAGAGGGGGCCCACAAGCACCTGGCCCGCCCCTTCTTCTTCAGTAAAGCCGACCTCTTTTTCACCAGTGCTGACGCAGTGCGCACGTAGATAAGGAAAGCAAAATCCCAGCGGTCGGGGGGAAGGGAAAGGCTTGGGCTGGGCCTACCTATCCCGAGAGGACCTCATAAAGGAACGAGAGCTGTTGAGAGGTTCCATATTGCCGAGCCGAAGGTCTTCTGTACGTGATCGTAATATGTCACGTCGTCTCATCCCCGCTGCATTGAAGAGTACCTATGCACTATTTTCGGTTCACTGATAAGGAAGATAGAGTTAGGGTGGGGGTCTACGATGTGATACTCAAGTATGACCCGGGGAGATACATGCTAACTATGGGTAGAAAGCAGGAACCCTTATGTAAAAAATTTCGGGGGGTTACAGATCTCTTATACTACCATCGATCGACAGAGCGGAACGACCAGAAAAAAAAAGTGAAGTTAGAAAGCCGTATGATAGGCGGTAACTATCTTGTACGGTTCGGGGGGTAATCGGCGTACTCTGATCAGTGGGGGGAATCTTTGGCTCTATCGAACATACAGGGAATTGGAGGTAGCATTCCACCGATGTTAAGTCATGGACTGGTTCCTTCAGCCCTTTTTCTATGTGTTGGTGTTCTATATGACCGACATAAGACTCGACTTGTTAGATATTACGGAGGTTTAGTGAGCACCATGCCGAATCTCTCTACCATTTCCTTCTCTTCCACTTTGGCCAATATGAGTTCACCTGGTACTAGCAGCTTTATCGGGGAATTTCCCATCTCAGTAGGAGCTTTCCAAAGAAATAGCTTAGTAGCCACATTAGCAGCGCTTGGGATGATTTTAGGCGCGGCGTATTCCCTTTGGCTATATAATCGTGTGGTTTCTGGAAATTTAAAACCCGATTTCCTCCATAAATTCTCCGATCCAAATGGCAGAGAAGTTTCCATATTTTTACCTTTTCTTGTTGGAGGGGCGACCGTCCGTTGAACTACCAAAGAAAAAAGGGTAAACCAATGTGATCATGACATTGTAGGTGCTTGCGATGGGGCTGATGCGACTTCCCTCAGTTGGTTTGGGTGGCATAGCCCGTTGCAGAAGTCCCCCCTTTTTTGATCCATTTCTTTAGTCTTTAGGGAGCCAAAGCTTTACTTTACTAAGAAAATAAGGCTCGCGCAGGGGCGCTCACGTTTTTTGGCTGAGCCGTATCTTGCTGGGTGGGACCGAGAGCAAGAAAGGACGGGGGCAACCATGCATGGTACTTCTCGACCGTGTCTCCGAGGGACAGTTGAACGAGCGACTCATGAATGCTGCCGGGTTGGACGAGCCAATAACTTGAACGCATTCGGTCTGTTTTTTGAGCAAGAATCACAGCGTTACCTTACCTTCACCATGATACAGACTTTAAGTTCTTATGGCAGAGCGCGAGGAGATTTATCATCAATATGATGATGGGAATGGAAACCAGAAGCACGACCGGGGTCTTCGTGGTCCAAGATAATCAAACCATCAGTAACAGTAACGTAAGCATGAGACTTTTTGGTAGTACCGGTAAACCAGATGGCCGCGGCGATGGAATCTGGGACGGAGGACTCGTAGTATCTCTCTAGATCTGGCAAAAGCGAAAGACCCCCTAACGTAATTCGAATGGGGGCTGACCTGACCGCTGAGCCCACTCTAGCCTCGCAGGGCGGGCCCCTGTGGTTTCGAGCTGGAGCTGCCATAGCTTATGGCTAGAGCAATGGGAGTAGCTCTCTAGCTTGTGCTATGCCGAGCAAGCAAAAGTATGCTTTGGGGAGAAAGCCTGTCCCTGAACGCGATTATGCTATTTCATCAGTAGATCGTGCGTGAGCTTTTGAGTCTTTGACGCTCATCATGAAAGATTTTCGGTATTCCTACTGGAAGACTAACAAGATAGTCAACAGGTCATCCTCTGAGTTTTAACTAACCGAATCAACTTGTTGATGTGCCTGCTTTGCCTCTGCCCTCTCATCTAAAATCTTTGCTCATTTTTCAGGGCCTTGCCTTGTTGGCCTACCAAATAAACCGGCTTTTTTTGATTGAAGCGACCTTCGCTTACGGGTCATTAACTAAAGACCTTGAAGTCGTGACCCACAAAGAAAGTGAGCTAGCTTAGCGCTTAGCTTAGGAAAGCGATATCGCGCGTGCTAAGGCGCGTAGACATCAAGCCGTAGCGCGCAAACCAGCAACCCCTCTTTATGATGCTTTCCACTCTTCCTCAAGTCAAGGTGATTCCCTCTTTCGAGAGGATTCAGTTATTGAGTCGGTGTGGAAGTGAGCTGATCTCGCCTTTGATCTGGACATTGTGAGTTCTCCCGATCATGACAACGAAGCGAGTTAAGGTTGCCCTAAAGGAAGGGTAGCACTGAACTGGCAAAGAGAATGAATGAGATTCTGGGGCTCCGGTTCCATCAATTTTTACTTAATAGAAAGAGGTTGCAAAAAAGGAAGAGAATGGATCCACTCAAAAAACTTTGTTCAGAATCTAACTCAGAGAGGCAGTCCCTCGTGAGTGCGGCACGCACCTTTTTCTTTCTTTCGAAGCCTAGCTTGTGTAGCCTACGCGAAGCAAGCCTACACTGGGCGATTCACTACTCAAATTGCTTGAATATCAAGTTACAGTCGCTAAAGCTGTAACCTGCAAGCAAGGTAGAAGCTATGGTTGCTTAGGCCATAACAGCAAGCAGGGGGTTTCGACCAAGCAGTAGTCGCATATGCCAAACTAGCCCGCATCGAGCAAGTAACGGTCGCTTAAGCCGTCACCAGCAAGCAAAAAGTTGTGGTGTGGATGGGGATTAAAAGTTCTTACGAGAAGATGATCCAGCACCCGACTAACTAACAGAAAGGGCTTGCTGCCCTAAACTAAAGGTAGCTTGCTTACTTTGGTGGCTCCTCGGAGGTAAGGTATATAGGCTAGCTTTGAAACATGGTCCTATGGGTCTAGAACATAATCAAGATATAGAACAGCATCCCCATCTGCATCCCATGAACCCTATGATTTGTGGCACAAGCAAGCATCTTTGGCATACGAATACGCAGCGTCTACATCGTTTGAATAAAGCAGGGCTTCTTCCCCCATTGTCTAAACCAAACGACGAGTGATTCTTTTGAGTTGAATAAATGTTAAAGCTGTGAGTTTTACAAGAAATTCCTTACCTTTTCATTCAATAAAGATGAGTTCATTTCCTTTCCATATTGTCCATTCTCTGATGTGTGGGGACCTGCACCAGTGAATTCGATATCTGGATACGTGTTCTTTGTTACATTTCTTTTCTCTTTTTCTAGAAGCACATGGGTCTATTTGCTGAAAGCTAAATTCTTAGTCTTTTCCTTATTTTTTAAATAAATTCCATGCTATGATCAAAACTCAGTTCGATAAGAGTATAACGTTTGAAAGATCTGACTCTGAAGGACTTCTTCAGAAGTCTCCAACCTCAAGCTCGCGGGTGTGGGAGCAATGATAAAGGTTGTGTTCTTCCTCTTCCCGTATCCTCTTTGCAGAGTCCTCCGAGTTCGATTGAGGTTCACCATCTCAAGAAAAATTTCAGCTTCTGTCTTTTGGGCCTCCCATCCCATTCTTCTAAGGAAGAGAGACCTGACAAATCGTCTGATGATGCAGTGCACCAAGCGTGGAAGCAGCGGAGTCACTTCCTACCCCTCCACCAGATGCCTCTCCACCTCTTGAGGTATGTCGCTCCTCACGTGTCAAGTATTCAGTCGATCGCTTTCTTTTGAGTCCTTTTCGGCCTTCCTTCTCTTATTTCCCATCAAGAACCTATTGTCTTTTGCTTCATGTTTTCGACCGGCCTGATAGAAGCCCAGTCTCTTTCTTAGGCAATCAACGCGTTGCAAGCAAAGATCTTTGATTTTCACCCTGGGAACAAGTTCAACAAGAAATTCCTTACCAACCAAATTCTATCTATCCTTGCTTGCTTCTTTCATTCGCTGAGCTCTGAACTCTTCTGGCAAATCATGATGTGCGCATGCTGGCTACTCCGCTTTAGTAGTGCGTTAACTAGTAGTCCACTACTTATTAAGGATTTGGTACTGACACCTGTCTTACTAACTATAAGCCTTTGGAAAATATATAGAATCTTTATTAGGGTATATTTTTTTTTACAACTTTGTCAAAGACTCCGTGACTTGGGAAGTTCTGAAACCGGGGTCAAGCGTCAGCCTGTGGATCGTCAAAAAAGGTCGTTTTCCTGCTTGCAGAAAGAGAAAGGGGAGAAAGGGATACCAGACGATTGGGGATTGATTAGATGCGGACGATGATTTGGCTTTTAAAGATGAGAAGGACTACTGGTATGACATCAATCACTCTTAGCTGGGAAAAAAACTAAAGCTTTCTCGTGTCGAGAGGGGGAGTCGCTAGTTCTTCTTTCTGGCAGTTAAGTTAGCTCGAAAGGTATCAAGCCCTTCTACTAACCCTAAAAGAAATAGCCATTCTAGCATCGCCTATTCCTCCAACTCCAACAATGGATTCTTCAACGATTCTTCTTGGCTTGGACACTAAAGATGGAGTAGTTGTTTTGGCTTTTGACCAAGAGAACGAGCTAGCCACAAAAGGTACCACCGAAAGAAGGTCGACCTCACCCTCGGTAAACCGAACCGAACCTGAGAAAGAGGAAGAGAAGAAATGGTTTTGGACCAACCTGATGATGAAAAGGGGCTTTCAGCCGCTGTCCCAAGACCGCTTTCCCAATAGGCAACGGAGCGGAACGAGAAGGAATGAATTCAAGCAGGTCAAGTACATCCCAGGGTCAGGGAATCCAAATCTAAGTAAATCATAGAATCTTTTCCCGTTGAAGTTTGACGAGAGATATTGGTAGTATATATAGGTTACGATTTCTTCACTCACGCGATATTGCTAGGGCAGAAAAGCGAGAACTCAAATGCTTCTCCTATTCTCTATAGATGAGACTGAAAAGTAGATCCAACCTAGTCTAGTAGTAAGCAATCCGCCAAAAGCAAGGTTTTTCTTCCTAATCCTAATCTCGTAGTAGACAGGCTTCTTCTTTAATAGCGGCACATACAATACGTGTAAGAAGCCTGAAATGTGATTTACCCCGGTCACTAACTGAAAGCGGCTCCTCGTTAGCGGTCGTCGCTTTCACCTTTCAAAGAAAGAATACGGGGGTTAGAGCCTAATCTAATATGCCCATTTTGAAAGAGGGCATGTGTAATAAATATTGCATCGACGTTTATAGAGACTGAAAGCCTCCTAATCAATATCATATCACACAGGTAAGGAGGAATGCAAGAGAATAAGAAGAGTAGCTGTTAGAGAAAAGCTTGCTAGTCTTTTCGACGAATAGGTTGCACGTGGATATCTTACCTATTGATCTGACCTTTCCTTTCTATTTGTTGAATAGTGGAGCGTGTAGGTTTTATCCAGTGAAGCAATGCAAGACTGAATCCCATCCGGAGAGTTCGCTTCGATCCATGTACTCTGTTCTGTACACTACTGATTTTCCTACTTGCAAACCTCTAACCAAGGCTTGCTCCCTAGGATCTAGTCCAGATAATCTATCTATGATCTTTCCCCTAAAGCTAGGAGGGCGCTAAAGCCCTTCGCTTCGCCCCTTCTCCTTCGATCTAAGCCAAAAGGCAAAAGGCAACTATCCAAGGTCTAAAAATCCAATTCATGTAATCCATAAAGACAATTGGAGCATTCGCCAACCTTAAAGGCATAACTAGGAACTCGTAGTGTCCATATCGAATCCTAAAGGCAGCCTTAGGAATGTCATCAGCTCGAACTCTTAGCTGATGGTACCCTAACCTCAAATCAATCTTAGAAAACACAAATGATCCTACCAACTAATCCAACAAGTCATCAATCCTAGGCAACGGCTACTTGTTCTTTATTGTTACCTTATTCAACTGTCGATAGTCAATGAACAATCTCATACTGACATCTTTCTTCTTTACAAACAAAACTGGTGATCCCCAAGGTGAGACACTCAATCATATAAATCCCTTCCCAAGTAATTCCTCAAATTGCTTCTTCAGTTCTGCTATTCAGATGGAGACATTCTATACAGTGCCTCTGATATCGAAGTTGTCCCTGGAACTAAATCAATAGAGAATTCAGCCTCGCGCTCTAGGGGTAAACCAGACACCTCCTTAGGAAACACTTCTGGGTATTCATTGACCACCTCAATATGATCAATCCACACTTTTGCATCTACATCAATAAAGAAGAAAACCAAGAATGCTTGACACCCTTTCTTAACAGCTTTGTCCACTTATGCAGCAGACAATAATATAGGACCCTTCGACATCTCTACAAGCATAGTACTCATCGAAACAATCACCAATTTCCTTTTACAATCAAGAATGGCGTTATTGGCTATCAATCAATCCATGTCAACAATCACATCAATGCCCTTTAAGGGTAAGCAAATCAAATCAATTGAAGACTCTTGTTCCCTAACTTAATAGTAAGGTTTAAATATACACGGGCGGTAATAACAGTAGCTCCCGCAGGAGTTGACACTTTTAAATCATAGAGCAAATCAGTCACATGCAATTTCAATCTCCCAGCACAATCCACATATATGAAATAATGAGTAGCATCATAATCAAATAATGCATACAATTCATGGCCTTGAAGAAAAATAGTACCTCATATCAAATTAGGAGATGTTGTAGCCTCCTCCTGGGTCATCACAAATACACGCCCTAAAAGGGTAGATATAGTGCTCTAAGAGGGTTGCCCATTCTTTGGGCAAAATTTGGCAATATGCCCCAGTTTATGACACTTGTAACACTCCTAGCACTGTCCCTAGTGCGATCGCCCACACTTCTGACATAGGCCGCTAACACTAGGCGTAGACATCATAGACCCTCTATTTCCATTATGGGTCCCACTCTGCTGGCTCCTCTAGCTATAGCTTTTTTGAAATGAGCCCCTATGATCTGACCTTCTATGGTCATGTCTCTTTTGACCACCACTTCTGTTCTTACCCACGCCACCTAAGCTCCCCACACTGAATTGATTCCATTTCCCTACACCTCTTTGCTAGGTCTACCTCTCAGGCCTTTATAGCCATAACTCTTAGCTTAATGCACATATCCTCAAATGACTTAGGCTTATATAGAGCCAACGCCTACTGTAGCTTTGGCTTAGCATGATACAACAATTGTAGTTCCTTCTAAAGAAAGAAATTTACCTTTTTTGGTCAAGGAATATACTTAACCAATTCAATAAACTTGGTGATAAATAGGTCCTCGTGCATATCATTCTGCTGTAAGAAGCAAAAATGGAATTGTTTCTCCATACGTAGTTCTTTAGGAAAGAAATTATCATAGAACATCTCATTAAAATCTTCCCAACTCATTTGTGAGGTATTTGTTAGCCCCACATTGTCCCATCAGTCTCTTGTCTAATCCTCTAAATATGTAATAGTCACTTGCACCTTTAATGGTGAGATACAAGGGACTGCTGAGAATATCGTCTCCATCCTTTTAATCCACTTCTCTGCCTCTACAGCCTTTAGTCCTCCCTTAAACTTTGGAGGGATATGCTTATGCACTTCTTTCTAAACTTTAGTGATGTCATTCAATAGTGATGGATAAAAGACTCCTCATGATGATTCTCCCCAATGCTCACTTGATCATGCTCTCCGTTATGGCCCTCACTTGCAAAATCATTCTCTGTCTCATTATGGTTACTTGATCCCTTAGAGCTTGATCCTTGCTTCTCCAGCATCTTTTCTTCAAATTTCTTTAACCTCTCATCAACTACACCTAATATTGCATCCTTTATCTGTTCCATTATTACTCCAAAATATGGTTGAGGCCTATCATGCTGAGGCCTACTACCATTAGGCGCACTTTATTGTGATCGAGTCTATACCATCCTCTCCCTACCTAAGGATACAACCTACCAAGGAATCACATATAAGAACAAAGATTAACAAGGAAAGTATGTGTGAATAATGTATATTGCCACTAATATGCAAGATATGCAATGCCACAACTAGAAAATAACCTTGAAACTAATACCAAGTTATAAACTTCTCCTTAAAATAATTATAATTAATCACTTAAAATCGTTTGTATCATAATTGGCTACAAACACTTAAAATCATTTGTACCATAATTAGTTACAAACTAACCATGTTTATAAATGGGTTTCTTAATTTTAAAAGAGTTAACCATGGTAGAAAAGAGCTTTACAAAGATTCCAAAATGAACACTACCATGTTTATAAAAGATTTTTCTTAATCAACCAATAAATATGATTGAAAATACCAAATTACTCTTCCAACACTATCATAATTATCAATTCCAAACTTTTGAAAGGAGCCTTCGAGCGTTGAACTCAGGTAAAGAACCTCAAATCTCATAACACAACAAAATACGGTATAATGCAATTAATATGGCAAAATAGCTACTGTGGATCCACAAATTCACATACATAACCCTGAGAGGCCTCCTGCCTTCTACCAACACATGATGTATAGTATAATCATCAAAATAGTAAATTATCAGAGTATAAACAAAAATAGGCCCTATAGTGGCAATTTATATCTATCCAGCACATAAATATAAAGGACAGTGATATACAGGTCAAATAGCACCACTATGCATCTGGCACATTCCCTTGAGAACCAGCAACTGAACTAATTCTTAAAAAATATTAATAACCACGACGTGAGATAAATGTCTCAATAACCAACAATCATACTCATCATGCATACTAACATGTGCTCGTGAGGTGTCAAGTGGGACAGTTAATAAAATATATGAGATAGAAAACAATACATTATCATAATATGATCAAACAGAAATATCATCCCAATTCCTCCCATCAAACTAATTGAACCGCCTTATACCTGCCGACCGAACACATGGGCTAGTGATAACTACCATATGAATAGCCACTCAAAAAGCTAATCGGTCGAGTGTTATGGATCGACTAAAATCTATAGAGCACAAGACTGGACCATGGATTCATTCCCCTCGATAAACTGGTGGGGGTGTCACAGAAAACTGGTGGGCTAAGTCCCTCGATAAACTGGTAGGACAAAAGCCAACCATCGAGCTCTAATGAAGGCTATACCACGTGGTAGAAAGATAACTTCATTATCACTAATCCCAATCACCATATACATAATTATCAAGATAATCGTATTAATCACAATATCAACAGCTCGATAATCAATAACTTCAATAAATATCACAATAGGATTTTTCTCAAAATAATAACTTTCTTCAAATTTCAATCTCAAGATATAACAAGTTTTTAATCTCTATTTAAACTTTCTAAATCCCACAAGATAATTTTCAATAAAATTAGCAATCAACTTTTTTCAATATAATCATATCATCATCAATAGATTTATATATATTGTAACATCCTTACTTTTATACGTCTTAGGGACCATTCAGTAGGATTTAGAACCACTTACAAGACCTTGAAAGTCCATTAGCCAAATCTGAAATTTTACTCTTTCTCGGGTTACTGTTCATATAGTATTCCAGATTACGCAACAAACTTTGAAAAATCATAATTAATTCTAGAAAACTCGAAATGAAGTGGTTCAAAAAGCTACATGAAGATAACATCTTAAAATTTAAGGGACAAATAATTTCCAGACCAAATGATTAGCCAATTGATACAGTTTATTCATTGAAGTTTACTGTTTATTTGGTCAAAAACTCTGGAAATAGATTCTTGTCCCTTACTTTGGAAAATCATTTCTCTTGATATACACATCCAAATGACATGTTCTATCTATCAATTTAAATCTATGGATGTGTGCTACATGCTCATAAAATTTTGTGAACTAATTCCTTCATTTGTCAGGTCAAGCTGAAGCCACAACACAACTGCTTTAGGACCTACGTTTTTACCATTTCAGTTTCTTTTCTTTCATTTCCAATGATTGTTTCAGCATGCACAAGCCATCCAATAAGCTTCTTAACATTCATATACATCATGTACATATGCCATAATTATTACATACAAGTTTATCACATAAATAGACACCTTACATGGCATTTACATACATGGAAAATGCATAGCATATGCTAGAATCTTAAATACTTCACTTTCCTTTTTCCATGCTTTATCTCTTCTCCATGCATACCTTTTCTTCATGCTTGACCTAAATTGGTTGGTTATGGGAGAGTGAGATTCTAGGGAATCTCAGTAGCAAACATTACCACTTAAATATGCAAGATGGATGCTAATGCATGATATGTAATTTCATTAAACTTTCTTTGATTAGTGACATGCCATCATGCTATATACTTTTGCATAAAGTGCATGGCCATGGAAACATGTTATTCACAATACATTCAACATCATTTATCATGTCACAACATCATTAAAATAACATATACATGTCAACACATAAGCATACCACATCAAGCACATAAAGAGATAAGTTCACTACCTTGCACTTAAGCTTTTCTCTTGATCTTTAGCATTTGCTCTCTAGCTTTCCAACCAATAAGCCTTTATGTCAATCACCTCCTAACATGTTCTTGGATGTTTCAAGGTCCTAAACACATTCATATTCATCACATAATTCATTAGGACTCATGAACTCCAACCATGTTCAAGATTAACTTTGTTACACTCTTTATTGTCATAACTTTCCCTAATATTCACTAATCCACTTGGCTCTTGAATCAATTGATGTCTTAAATTTACCCTACACAATTTCATCTTTTGAACTCATTTATGAGCTTAGAATCATGAAATTCCAGCTCCTTCATGGCCTGCTGTACAGAATTGAACATAAGCATACAATTCTTTCAAAAATTCTCATTTTCATTCTAATGCTTCCCATACTTGTTTCTCCACTTTACCCCACACAACTTTTTATTTTAAAACCATTGGAACCATCAAAATCATGAAATTCCAATCACTGTTCATGTGAGTGAACAGTAATCGTAAGGAATCTCAAAGACTACAACCTTGAGATTTTAGTGTTTCCAAGGTTCAAAACATTTCCAATCCTACACAAAATCATCATACAAACTCAATGGAAGTATTAAATCATTGAAATTCAATTTCCTTCCCTTATGAACACTGCAGACCGAACAGGGCACACCATGGCAAAGTCAAGAATATCAATTTGATTCAACAACCAACCACTTAACTAGCTTGTTTAAGCTTCAATCATATGTTTCTAACTTTAATTTCTTCTTTCCCTTTTCCTTTAAGGTCTTTGGGCAGCACCACCCCTTAGAGAAAACTCAACTTTCCTCCCATCAAAACCCTAAGTTCAAGCTCCCAAATCAAAGGAAAATAAGCTAGGAGAGCTTGCTTACCTTTAATCTCTAGCTTGCTTGAACTTTGGAACCTTGAATCTTCTTTGTCTTGGCTTGAGTTCCCATTTTGCAAGAGCTTCCCCAAGGGTACATGAGCTTACGGTTCTGAACCATAATTGAGGGGTATTTATAGCCAAAATCTAAGAAAAATGAATGGCCAAGATTGATTTAGTTACTATTTGATCTAAAGGCCTACATTTAATCTTGGATTTAACTTTTTCATAAAATAATAATTATGACATCATGTGGGACCCATCAAGGGACACCTCAAGGGGTTAGGTGGCGTGCTCATAGTGTAAGGAACCTTCTGGAGAAATTTCAGTCCAATCCAGTACCGATCAGTGCAGTTTCACAACAACCGGACTGTGTTCTGTTCCTAATTTTTTTATAATATACCAGGATATGTATTCTATCCTGGAAATTAATGTCTAGGCTTCTCATACCATTAAAAATATTAGACTGAATATTTATCTGCTATCTATCCCTTAGAAAATGACCAAAATACCCTTGGTATATTTTCTTGCACTATACTGACCCTAAGGGCATAATTGTCATTTCACCCCTTCTTGTACTGCCTCAAGGCATATATTAACTCTATATAATCATATTTATACTATGTCCCACATTTTTGGCTTGTCCAGAATGACCAAAATGACCTCCATCCATCACTGGTATAGTATGGGCATCTAGGGGTATTTTCGTAATTTCGCACTTATCCTGGACTGCTCTGTACTCTGACCCACTTAACTGTCTAGTCATCACATTGGGCCTACTATGGCGCCATTTGGGCCTTGGTTTGGGCTCATTGCCTTTATGCCCTTTATGGCATAAATCCCAAGACACCTCTCCTGATCCTATTTATCGGGTACTCTATTTTACCATAAAATCCCTTAAGAATTCTACAGGATTCCTTTTCTGACTCTATCAGTTTGATAAATTCATATATTAAATATAAGAATTTACAGTAAAGTTTCATCTGATTCTGAGATATGAAAAATACTGCAATAATTCCTGCTGACTTCAGGAATTTATATCAATTAATCGGGACCTTAAATCAAAATTTTGTGACTCCTTAAACTGACCGGAATAATTTTATTTATCTACTGGTAAAATTTGAGTCTAATCTGATTCTGGGTATTTTTGGCCTGTTTTGGCTCAACTTTTCCATAATTACATTTGGGTCCCTGACTTTTTGCTTAATTACATTTAGGTCCCTAAACTTTTGAAAATTATCACTTTTGGCCCAACATTTATTTCTACTTTAACTTTTGGCCTTTAACCTTTTTCAATTTGCGTTTAGGTCCTTCTCTTTCTTTAAGACTTATCTAACCTTTATTATCTCGTCTGATCTTCGTCATAATCCTTTCTAAGCCTCTTTCCACTATCAGTACTATACACATAGGGAAAATTTAGGATATGACATATATCAAATCACTCACAAATATCATATTGGCGAACACAATGAGTTGAAAGTGGATACCTCTTGCTAAAGCTAACAGAAGTACCATAAATGAGGAGCCACATGCTTAGTTCATAATTCACTAGTCAATCTACATAATTTATATAAACATGCTTAATAAATTGTTAATTTGATACAATATATACTTTTAAATAACATCTCACATTTCTCTTCTAACTCTATCTTGTTTAGAAATTCTTAATTCACTTAAAAAAATACTATATCTTTTCAAACTCTACACTTATACGATTGATTAGCCTATTTATTCAACTTTTGTTCTTTTTTTTTCTCTAGTCTCAATAAATATATATAATCTGTGATTTCCAGCTTCCATAATAAAATATAATTAAACACTCTAATACTTCTAGACATAACTTAAATATCTCATATAATAATTATTATCTAGAAACATCCACTCATAATCTTTAAATAAATCTTCAAATTTATATATATATCACTATCATGACTTTTATTCACCTAAATCTCTTTTTGTTTTATTTTTTTAATACAATATAACTCAGCTCAAA
The DNA here is from genome assembly GCA_037074615.1 of Leucaena leucocephala. Classification (NCBI taxonomy): domain Eukaryota; kingdom Viridiplantae; phylum Streptophyta; class Magnoliopsida; order Fabales; family Fabaceae; genus Leucaena; species Leucaena leucocephala. Next base: position 7,808,705 of record CM073570.1, on the reverse strand, counting down.
TCTTCTCTCTTTAATACCTCTTAAGTCCTGCTCAACAATATGAAATTTCCATATTTATAGAGCATATATGCTCAAAAATACAACTCGCATCTCATCATTGTTCATCTAAAAACAAATAAAATTTTTATTCTCTGGCATTTACATGTCCTTTCACTTTATCTTAATCCAATGTCCAACATAGACTTAAATACACACCAACACACACCAATAGCCGCCATATATATACACAAACATATGATTTTCAACTCTTCAGGTAGTAGCAATATCAACATATATATATATAAATCATCCCTTAATGCCTATATAACTCATACACAATATCCAAATCTTCATTTAAATATTAAATCACATCATTTCTAAGTTTTAATAACTCATTTGCACTATCAATTAACCCATAATTATTCAATTTGACCAAAATCCCTAATTTCTCCAATCTAGGGTTTCAACAAAAATACCTATTTTTAATTTATAAGCTCTAGCAATAATCTAAACCAATTAAATATCAATTATAACTCTAATAAACATACCTCAATTGTTAAACTCAAATCAAATCAACAAAATTTTCATATTAAATCATTTCTACTCTCTAACATTTAAACCCTAACTCTAACTCTCTTAAATAATACAAATAGAAAATTCTAAACCGATTAAATGCAAGTATTTACTTATCTCTACAATTATATGGTTCTCATTTGTTGAAAAATCATACTTATTCCAAACCCTAATCCTCAAAATTATTTTCTTTCTAACAGAAATTATAGTTCTAAAGAACTCTCTTAATATAAAAAAATAATTAGAAAATAACTATGATAGTTGAAAGATTTTATGAGAACAAACCAGAGCTCAAAAGGATCTGATGTTCATCAATCTATGGAGGTGTTGGAGACAGAACCGCGATGCAAAAAAGAAAAGAAGATGATGAAGAAGAAGAAAAGAAATGCGTGTGGCTCTATTAGTGTGTGTGTGCGCGCGCGCTATATTAAAAAAAGGTGGGCCTCACATATTTTTTTTAAAATATTATTATTATATTTATTCCTCCACCGCTTATTTCCCTTTTTTGTTTTATTTTTTTTATTTTTTTAATCTATATATTCCCATGGCTTTTTTTTTAATCATAAAAAAAATATTTTGTATATATTTATTATTTTTTTATAGTTTAGATAAACTTTCTTAACTTACATAATTAAATAAACTTTCATCTACTAGGAATTAATTCCTTCTAATACTACTTAAATCCTAAAATAAAAATAGGGATGTTACACTTTAGGGTTTACAATTCCACTAATAGCATTTGCAACTTCAGTCATAGTTTTGACAACTTGAGCTAAGACATTTACTACTTTATGGAAAAACTTACAAACCTCAAGACATTTAGTACTTTGCATGCTGAAGACCATGTTTTGGGCATCTTGTAAAGTGTTGAATGATGATTGTTAGGGATGTAAAATTTTGATGAATGCTTTGTTTGTTGCAGGTGAGTGGGTAATATGACGTCTAATATTGGGTTGACATTTTCAAAGGAAATTTTTTGTTTTTTTTTCATATAGGTGGGAACTTTGTATATAATGTTGAAGGTAGAGTTAAATATAATGGTAGAAATGTGAAGGTAAAATCGATAAAGGAGGGGATGACACTTAAAGAATTGAGGGTAATGATAGGTGGATGGTTTTGTATAAATGGTAATAGTTGTGTCATTAAATATATAGTGAAGTTTGATGGGAGGATATTACTAGATCTCAATGATGATGATAAAGTGGTATAGATAGGTGGATGATTTGGTATAGAATTCAATACAGATGTGGAGAGTGGTAAATGCTAGGCATTCCATGTGCACACTCTTGTATGGCCATCAAGGCTCTCCATCTCAATGTGTATGATTATGTTGATTAGTGCTACAAGATTACATCCTAGCAAAGGATTTATAGCAGGACCATGATTCCTGTGATGACATGTTCTTTTGAAAAAGCAAAGAAATGCATTAGAATCCTTAAAAGGTCGTTTACAAGGAAAACATAAGGAGGATGTGGATAAGGCTATTTCTATGGTTTGTTTTTCTTAGGCAACTAAATTATATTGACTACATTGCTCTGTTCAGAATTCAAAACATTTGCTGACTGGAAGATGGAAATGTATGGAAAATTGATTATGTGCAAGTGGAAGCTTTAGAAGTTAAGCTGACTCAAAATAAAGGAGAACTAATTCAAGAGAAGTTTGAAGTGAATAAGCTAGTGAACTTTCTCAAACAGATTCTTCTATAGCATATGATGATTTAAAAAATGAAAGACCCATTAATCAATTTTGTTAATGTATATTAGTTTTGTTTTAAAGGCTTCAAAAGATGCAAAGAAACTTGTGATCAAGAGAAGTCTTTTGCTTGTGCTGAAATTGAGAGTGATGGAGAAGTAGTTATGAGAATTGAGGGAGGCCCTTAAGGAACAGGAGAAAAAGCTTTCCAAGCTTTTAAGAGACATGTTCCTTTTGAGTGGCTACAATGGTTTCATTATTAAACACTAATTAAATTTCCTTATAATATAATATTGGGGCATAGGAAAGATTATATGCATAATTTATGATAAATAATTGTTGTAAATTTGGATTTTAAGAAAAGAGAGGTTTATTTTTCATTTAATTATGCACATGTGGTTATAGGTGGTGCTTGCTGGGCCCGAGGATTTAGTATAGGGGCAAAATTTTACTGGCTAAGTTTTAACACAAGTGAGATTGATCATATCTAGTGTGAGTATACATATACATATATGTGAGCTTATTTTGTTGTTTTTTGATATAGGGCTTCTACTAATTGGGTTGTGCTTGTTGTTCTAGGCATGGGGTTTTTAAATTTGCCTAATCAAAATGTTATGGAAAATTCATCTTTTATAATTCTTATTAGTTCATTTCTTCATGATGGCTGATTTGCATTTCACTGTTGTGTAGACTCTAGTATTTGACACATTCCTTATCGGATTCTACTATTATCTAAAATTTCTCTTAATGTCGCTAGAAATTATAATAGAGGATAAGGGTGTAAATTTCTATATGAATGTTAGCATTTTCCTTTTCCTTGTATGCTTACTTTGCATATGCAACAACCAACATAAAAACCTTTGAAATAGGACAAGTACATATTTGTTTAGTCTTTCAGTTATTATTATCTTTTGCCACTATTCCACTGTATAGCTTTGAAAATGTCACTTTTAAATAACTAAAGCTGTCTTATTTTTGTTTGTTTTCCCATCATGTAACTCCAGTATGAACTACCATGTTAAGTACCTTTCATATAATCCCAATGTACATGAAAAAGTTATATGAATTTGTTGTTACACATGTTTATGTAATTTACTATAGAGTGGTTTTCTATGCAGGTGAGATTGTGGGGTGCATGTACTGAATTGATTGACTAAATGGGATCCGAATGTAGTACTTAAATGTGATGACTAACACATTGCAGAGTTTAGACGAAACCTATAGTGGTTGCTAGTAAATCATGAGCTCAACTCAAGACGGGAATTTACATTAAGCCTACTTCCACCATTGACAAACTGTTGTTCTAACGTAGATAATCACTTTTCAAAGTTCAATTTTTGTGAAGTTTAACCATTGATCGACTAATGTGCAGACTTAGATGATCAGTTTTCAATGTTTAACTTTTGTAATGTTCAACTTTGTAATGACTATGACCACATTTTGCAATGACTACGTAACATTTTTCCTTAGACATATATTTGCAATGCATGCTTTTCCCTTAAACAATGAGATTTGCAATGGTATTTCAGTGTTAAACTTGGATAATGGTGTTTGCAAGTCCTCTAATGGGATCTGTAACTTTTCCTAAGACATTTGTCACTTTGTTGATAGGATTTGCAACTCCTACAATATCATTTGTAACTTCAAATACGGGGTTTACAACATCAACAATGGCATTTGTAACTTTAATAATGGGATTTAGAACTCTTAAATGAGATTTATAACTTCATCAATAGACTTTACAATGCCTCAAATGGGATTTATAACTCCTACAATAGAATTTACAACATCAACAATGACATTTGCAACTCCTGCAATGGAATTTACAACTTCAACTATGGGGTTTGCAACATCAACAATGGCATTTGTAACTTCAACAATGGGATTTGTAACTTTATCAATGGGATTTACAACTCCTCAAAAGGGATTTGCAACTCCTTAAATGGGATTTATAACTCCTCTAATAGGATTTGTAACTCTTCCAATAGGATTTATAACTCGTCTAATGGAATTTACAACTTTAACAATAGGATTTGTAACTTCCCCGCATATTTACAACTGCAATGGCAACTTATTACTAAAGGAATTTGCAACTCCTACAATAGAATTTGTAACTCATCCAATGATATTTATAACTTCAACAATAGTATTTGTAACTTCTCCTCAGACATTTACAACCATAAATTGCAACTCATAAATAGTCATAATGCACAATTTCATTCAATGACATAAGCCACTTATGGAATTTACAAAAAAAATCCAACCCATGACAACACTTACATTACATATAATCAAATGACAAGAGAACATTAATATAAATCTTCCAGGGGTTGACTTGTTAAAGGTGGTATTAGCCATGTTTAATTATCTATATTTTCCTTCTAATAGTCATTAGGATTTGGCATGTCAATTGTCATCACTAGAATCATGGTCATCTTTTGTTGGGATGTAATCTTATAGCACTCATCTACATAATCATACATATTGAGATGGAGAACCTTGATGGCCATACAAGCGTGTGCAAAAATTGCCTTTGAAGATGTCGACCCCATATTAGATGCATATTGCCCACTAACCTACAAAAATAAAGCATTCATCAAAATCTTACATCCCTAACAATCATCATTCAACACTTTATAAGATTCCCACAATATGGTCTTTAGCATGCAAAGTACTAATGTCTTGAGGTAATGAAGGTGATAAGTTTTTCCATGGAGTAGTAAATGTCTTATTTCAAGTTGTTAAAACTATTACCGAAGTTACAAATGTCATTAGTGGATTTGTAAACCCTAAAGCAATAACAATTACTGCTTGTTATCAAGAATTCTAGATGTCTTAAGGAAAGTAGTTAAAAACTATTGGTGAAGTTGCAAATGCTATTGCAAGAGTTACAAACCCAAAAATAATATCTTACAATTTTAGAGTTGTAAATGTCTTAGGAAAAATTGTCAAACCATTATTGAAGTTACAAATCCTATTATAGGAGTTATAAACCCGAAAGAAATTGTAATTACTTGTTACATACTTGTAAATGTCTTAGCACAAGTTGTCAAAATTAGGGGTGGAAACAGGCTAGACTAGACCAGGCTTTAGCCTTAATAGGCCAGGCCTGTTAAATAACAATCTAGCCTGAACCTGGCCTATAGCCTGTTATAGGCTAATTTTCTCGCATAAGCCTGACCTATAAATATACTTGGCCTGACCTGAAGCCTGTTAAAAGAGCCTATTTTCTAGTTATACTTGCAAGCCTTCATAACAGGCTTCTATAACAGGCCCCACAATAGGCCTCCGTAAAAGAACCCAAAACAGGCCTAACAGGCTTTATATTTTAAAAAACTACAAATAAGCTTTTTTGTATTTCATATATCAAATATACCAAATTCATTTCTCAACCCCAAACTTCATATACCAAATACATTGTGCTGCTGTTACTGGTAAGATAATGACTTACTTTGTTCACTAGTAAGATACCCTAAACCCACTAGGTGACTCTAACCCCTTTCTAAAAATTTTTGTACTCAAAATAAATAAATAAATAAAAGGGATATGCCAAGAAATTAATTTAAATCACAAGAATTATTCATTATATTTAACCAAAAATGTGGCTATGCTTACCAATTTTCTCATGCCATGAATCCATTTGCATTCCAAATAACATAAACCCGTTTCTCTTATATTCTTTTCATTTATCTTATGTTTCACACGATGAGCCTTATAATCATGCTAGATAGAGGTTTTCTTCTAACTAGACACAGAATATTACTTTATTTGGTAAATTACTTTCTTCTTAACCCCCTAATCATATCCACATACACAGAGAAGCGAAAAATCGCATGCTTTCAAGTTATTGAAACTCACTAAGCATCTCTAGTAACTCCTGATCACCAAGTTCTATCATGTTCACCAATAATGATCCTTTTACTCACCAGTATACTTTGGTTTTCGCTTCTCAGCAAATGCAGCCAAACCTTCCAACTGATCTTTTGTATTCATAACCTCATCATAGCATTCTTCTTCTAAGGCCAAACCTGATGCTAGATCAGTTTATATTCCCTCGTTAATGGCTCTCTTTGCCATTCTAATTGCAATGGGACCCTGTTAAGAATAGATACTATTATTGAGTATTCAAATTCAATAACAAGATATCAAAGATAAAAAGCCATTATTTGTCAAATAGAATTATCATTTTGACTTTGTAAGTGTGTCGCAGAGGTTTTGCTAGACACTACGATGAGAACTAATAGAAAGAAACAACATATTTATCTTTCCTTAGTAGAGATAAATATCAAAAGGGTCTCAGATCAAATTATACACAAGATGACCATCAGAGAACCATAGAGTCTACTCTCAATCTTGGAAAATTTTTAGTCATCGCACAACAAAAATATCATGTAAAAGATAGTCACATAAAATTGGGAAAAAAAATCTTTTTCTTTATTTTAATGAAGTTAGCTCCATGAAAATTCCAAAGTTTCATCAACTTCAAAAGAATAAAATGAAAAGACAAATCTAGAAAAATAGTCATTATCACTTATATACAGAAATTAAATTACACATAGCTTTGGTTGACTCATATAAGATTAGGATCAAAAATAGAGCAACGAAGCAAAACATGAGACAACCACAGCTAATTTCCTCTGTTCTCAGCAAATCAAATTTCCCCCAAACACGCCTCCCATTAATCTCACCGAAATATGTCAGTAATTGAGCAAAACCTAAACTTCCATCTCAAATAATCATTGAAGTTATCATCATTATAGAAAAAGAAAAGATGAAAATCAAATAAAAGAAAAGGTGCAAGGAGCGACGAACTAGATTTTATGAAGGTGCTTGACGATGGTGATAGTGAAGTCTGAGAAGGTGGAGACGCGATAGTAACAGCAGAGTCTGAGAAGAGGTGTGACAATGGCGATAATGGAGTCTGAGAAGAGGCACGACGACAGCGCAGCGATAGTGGAGTCTAAGAAGATGCGCGACGATGGACTATGTGAAGGTAAGCGATCTCAAGGTTTGAACTCTGATGAGTAAAGGAGGAAGGTGTCACAAACTGTCTGCGATAAGGGAGGTTTCTGGGACGGCGAGTTAACGACAGTGGAAGGTTTTTGGCAAATCGCAAGAGTGAAGGAGTGAATAAGTTAGGGTTCTGAGAGTAAAGGAGCGTTTTTCTGTGTTCTGAGAGTTAAAAGAAATTGAAAAGTGTAATGGTTAGCATTTAGGTAATTGTTAAAGAATAAAATTAAAAGTTTTGGATAAAATTTATAACAATAAGCTCTTAGTCTAGTGGTTTAATTGTTACGTTATGTGATCACCTGTCTAATACGTAGAGGGGTTTGTTGGAAAACGTGCCCTAGGGGCCAATTATTGTCTTATGAACATTATTGATTTATGAATTTATTAATTGTGTTATCATATTATTTGCATGTTTACTATGATGACCATCCTTAGATAATTCATGATCTTATACTAAATGTCCCTAGTCGGTTATCTATGCGGGAGTAGAGATGAAATAAAACCAGTATGACTTTGAAGATGTATAGAGATATAAATTAAAATCATAGGCACATGTAAGAAGCACAAGGTGTTGGACTGACCCGCTATGAGAGAGTTGCATAGGTTACGTCATAAGCTTCTCTCATATACAACCCATGTCACTATGCCCTTTAACCTGAGATCATCATGGATTCCTACATGACAAACGCTCAGCTTTGACCTAGTCAAAAGTCACTTTTGACCGAGTGATCATAAAGACTATGTTTGGGCTTAGTGGTTTTTCATGCGGAGGAATGTGAATGGTCAAGATGGAATTTGTCCCTCACATTCGTAGAGAGATATTACTGGGCCCCTCGATGAGTGAGTCTAAGAAATGTATGGCCATACTATAATGGAAAGGTAGTTCCATTTCTATAGTCAGACTACTCAAGGATCGAGAAAGTAACGATCAGGAATAGGACGATAACATTATCCATGCCTCATCCATGACCAAAATATCGCGTGACAGAAGGGACATGATATGGTTGTATAAAAGGTTATATCATTTATCTATCCTCATATGATTTGGGTAATCGTTATGTCTTGCTAAAGACCGCTTGTAACTTGTGGGCCAGTATAGCAAATGGCCCACTGCCAACTTCATATGGGCCTATAGGATCACACACAAAATAGCCCAACACGAGCTATGATGTCCAAATTCATTGAATCTAAGACGTGTCTAGATTCAATGAATGATCCAGGGTTGATGTATATATTTATTTATATTTATATTCATATATATATATATAAATTCGTATATATACATTATATATAAGGGATATATAGGATTTAATTTATAAGGATAAATTAAATATCTATCACGTTTGAATTTGAAATTCAAATTAATAGGATATCTCATATAAGAGATATTTACAAGATTTAATTTATAAGCACAAATTAAATCTCTATCACGTTTGAATTTGAAATTCAAATTGATATGATATCTTAAATTTGATTTATGAGAATAAACCAAATATAGTCCAGTCTTATCTATATTTTAAATTAAATAAATAGGTGAATTAAATATATGGGACGGATTTAATATAAACATTATTTATTTAATTAGTTTCTTATCAAATTATACAATATGTGATATTGTATTGATTTCAGAATTAATATAGATTAATTCCAAAATCTAATTCGGTTGAGGAAAACGCAGAGCATCCTATATATCTGATTTTAGGAGCTACGTTTTGAGAACAACACATAACACAAAAAAGACCAAACAGAATTTGCAAAAGGTTTGCAGATAAGAGACTGATGAAGTAGAGACGGAGAGGATGAATTCTTGAGAAAGCCTTGGAGGGACAAGAGACGCTAGCACGTCGTTCATGGTTGGAACGCTATTCGTGTGGATACCAGTAGAGGAAGCTGACCTGAGGCGTCGACTTCTTGCGAATCAGAAAGAGAGCCCGAGCTGCGGAGAGAAGCTGTGGACGTCTTCTTGCGATCCGAAAGAGATCACCAGCCGTAGAGAGAAGCTGTGGAAGTCGCTGAGAAACACTAAGGGTAATGCTTCTTCCCACTTGACTTAAACACATACGGCAGATCCTGGTAAGGAATGGAAAAATTTTTAAATTAATTTATGTTGCGTGTCTTCCAATTCATTACAGGGTCGAGATCCACCTACTACACTATTATGCTATATATATTACATAACAGGCCCAGGCCGCTTGACAGGCTTGACAGGCTATTTATAAAGCCTGAGCCTGGCCTTTAAAAGTAAACAAGCTTCGATACATGCTTGAGCCTGTGCATTATTGTAAACAGGCCAAGCCAGGCTAGACTAAATACAGGCCAGGCCACAGGCTCCTGACAGGTCGCCTAGCCTATTTCCACCCCTAGTCAAATTCATTACTGAAGTTGTAGATCCCATTAGAGGAGTATTAAATGACATAACTAATTACATCTAACTTTTTCCACAGAGTATTAAATGTCTTGGCTAAAGTTACAAAAATCATTCATGAAGTTGTAAATACCATTAAAAGAGTAATAAATTCCTCATATACTTAATTTAATGACTTGCAGGTAAGTCTTATTATAAACAGTTTGTTAACCGAAAAGCAAGGGTTTGCGATTTCACAAATGACTACTCTTTCCCACTCAATCTGAAAGGACTGAAAAGGAATGACCTAATGCCAAAAGCAATGGACTGCAACACACAAAAAGCAATGAATTCACAATTTCTCTTACTACTTTCTTAAACTAGTCAAAACTACAGTAAAAGCTACAGCCTTTCTTCAAAGGTAATCATCAGAAAGAATAAAATAATAGTGTTTATCAGAGGAGTAAAAGAAGATTTATGTAAAAAATGTACTTACACTTCCTCCTTTCCAACTTCAATTAATCCAAAGATGTCTCCTACAAGCTTCATCTCCCATTCGTTCTAATGGTTCTTTCTTCACATTAATGTTGTAGTATACTCTTCATTTAGTCCAAGGGTAAGTTGTTATTTCACCTAAATTTACAAATGATAGATTAGGCCTCCTGCCCAATCTGCCCTTTTAGATATTTAGATTCCCAAATTGTTATTTTGAAATTCAAATGGGCTTTTCTTGATTTTTTTTTTCCGCATATTATACCCATATTTCTATCACGCGGGGTCCTAGTAAAAGGTTAAGCATGTGGCTAGGTCCATGTTGGCATTGGCAAGTAACAAGGACTCTGCCACTAAAATATGACCAACCGATTAGGATTAGATACCTTCATCTCTCTCTCTCTCCTGCTAGCTTTTCTCTTTCTCTTTATATTCAGATTCAGATTATCTCATTCTTCCTGGTTCTAGCCATGGAAGATTCCTTTGGTGATTATGATATCATATCTCTTGCTGTAAGTAATTGATCAATTGCTTAACTAACTTTAACTTCTCTTATTATATGTTATGATTATGTTATTTGTTACGCAGTATCAAAAAATGATTATGAGGTGATAGTAGAGGAAATGATCAGAGAACAAGAGAACTCACTAATATGGCAAGTGGCTCTAACGGTCTGACAACCAATGACCCGTAGCGTCTAGTTCTAAGTTTAGAATATGGGTGTTAGGGACAATCTCATCCGTGTTGATGTCATTTCTAAATCAATTATTTTGGTATCGAACTGAGCCTCTAACCATCACTAGCACTACTAAAAAGAAGGTGTTGTGTGGCAGTTATTTTTTTGCCTTTGTAGATGTTTGAACTGCTAGAATGACGATTTACAACGATTTAACTAGCAGCTACAAAATCATGCACTAAAAACACTTTTGTAGTGGTTTAGGTAACCGTTGAGCATGACAGTCAAGCTGCTATAAATGTTTATAGTGTTTTTGTAATTTAGTAGTAGTCATATAAACTGCTATAAATGTGCATGTCAATCTAAGAGATAAAATTTTATAGCAGTTAGTGAACCACTATAAAATCGTCGTTAATTGGCCAGAAAGGGAAAGGCAACAAAAAATTTACGCGAAAAATAAAAATTTTGATATTGGAGTTAAACATTTGTAGAGGTTATTAAACCGTTACAAAGTTTGGCGCATGCAATAAAAAGACTTAAAAAATTGAATTTTTTTCACGTTGAGCAGATGTTGCATCCTTTGTAAAAAAAATTAAAAATTTCGTGTACTAATACTTATAATTATATATAAATATATAAATTTTTAATACTATGTATATATATATATGTAAATATATAGATACTTTATTAAATTTGATAGGTTAGAGTAGTATGTAATTTAATTTGATGTATTTTATTTTATGATAAATATTGAAGATATAGAAAGTGTAAAAATTGCTATTATTAGATTGGTAGAAAGTTATGAAAGAAGATGAAAAAATGTGTAGAACAGAGTTGGAAAATGAAGAAATTATAGGAAATATGATATAGAATTGATTGAAAAAATACAGTAATTTGTGTAAGAAATACATGGAAATAATAAATACACATGTTAATAAAAATAAGTGTAAAAGAAAACTAAGTTTATAAATTGAAATGATCTTAACATGTAAACAAAGAACCAAGATAAGAAAACCAGAAGAGAAAACACAAAGTAAGAACATCGAGCAGAGGAATAATGGGAGGAGGGGAGGTATTTATCAACGTCAGGTGTGGTTTTGTAGTAGTTTTATGCATTTTAGCGGTTTAATTCCCACAGAATTTGTAGTAGTTAAGGAAACCACTAAAAAGGTGTTTTCTTTATTTTTAAAAAATATTTAATTTTTGTTTGTAATTATTTTTGTAAGAAGAAATGATTACATTAATTATTCAAAGCATGATAAAAGTCATTTATCGTCATCATCGCCCTGCCTGAAAAGAGAATTCTTTATAACAAAGTTTTGTTAGGTTTAATTTGTCATCATTAGATCTCCCTATTCACATCCTCTCCCCAATACAACATACAGTCGTTTGGGCATGCATCAATCTTATTATAGTTCAATCCAAATTTTTTAATAATCTTTTTTGCTTCATTAAAAGATGGCGGGAATATAGCTTTAGTGAAATCATCTTTGAGCAATTCCAATAGAATGGACATGGCCTTGTCTGTGATACAACACAAACATTTAATATGATACAATTTTATCAAGAAAGATAACATAGAATACCTTGTACACCCATGATACAAAGGCTTGTTGGCTTCATTCATCAATTCAAAAACTCCTTGAGTAGTGTCATTCATCTCGAACTCCGATGCAAGGCCTTGTACTTCGTCATGAGTATCGCCTTCATGAATGTCGAACGATCACACACCGCGTCATTCATGGCATTGGGTGGGTCCACTCGAACTCCCATTTATGATATAACTGGAGTTGACTCAGCAATCATATTAGGTTGTTCCCCATGTAAAGTCCAAATGAATTAATTTTGTGGGAAGGTCTTAACAATCAAATGGTCCTAACAATATTTCTTGGATGCCACTTGCTGAAATTATATATAGGGCATGGATATTGAATCTTACCATTGACTGATGCATTATTGAATGTAAAATCCAAGAAAGAGTTTAGTACAGTTAGATATCACAAGGTCGTATGTGGGCCATCCATCCAAGTCTTATCTATTATTGCATACCAGTGATCTGGAGAACATGTGAGAATAAAAACTCTAGTAGAAGTTATTATAAAGTTGAACTGAAGTCTAACCCCTTATAAGGACAAGTTCCAACGTTCAAAACTTTGCATCGATTATACAAACCGCTACCAAGTTACACAACAATCAAATTATTTCTATGCAACTTTGCAACTGTTACTAACTAGGGGTGTTCATGGGCAGGGCTAGGCAGGCAACCCCCTACCTGGTGTCCTACCTGAAAAAAGCATAGGCTACATTTTGTAGCCTGATGCCCAGCCCTACCTGATAAAAGCCCTAACCATTTTGGGCTGGGCATGCCCAAATTGTGATGCCATGCTCATGTTGTGAAAAACAATCTGTAATTATAAACTTATAAAATAATATCATATTCATATGTTTTTAACAGTTAAATAATATCTATAATCCAATAAAAATAAGGCAACAAAAAGATAATAATTAAAGTCTTAAAATTCATTGCATAAAACAAGTTTTGAAGTCTACGTAATTTGTAATTGTAACTTTGTATCAATTTTTCAAATATTGACATGGATGAAGCATCTAAAAAATAAAATAAACAATTATAATTTATAATATAATTATATTATGATTAGTAAAGTTAAAGAAAAAGAAAAAATCAATATAGTTAGAAATATTAAAAGACGCAACTTACCTACTTAACTACTCATATTTCTAAAATGACCCTTTAGTTACTAGTAGCTATCATATTCTCCCTTCCAAGTATAGCATATAGGGAGAAAAGTAAAAAAAATAAAAAAATGAGTGCTCATGGGCTGGGCAGGGTAGGGCAACCCCCTGCCCAGTGCCTAGCTTAAAAAAAATATAGGCTATATTTTGCAGCCCGATGCCCAGCCCTGCCCTATATTTATCAGGCTAGGCAAGGCTTTTTTTTGTGAGCTCAAGTGGGCATATCGGGCCGCGGGCTTTATGAGCACCCCTATTACTAACTGCTAAAAAATATGAGAACTATTGAGGAAATTTTGAATTTGAAATTTTCACATTTGTAGTTGTTGGTAACACTACAAAATGTTAGAGGTGCCTCTTAGGCTGGAGGGAATTTTGAATTTCAAATTTAAACATTTGTAGTAGTTGTAAAACACTACAAAATGGCACAGGCTTGAGGGAAATTTTATTTTAAAAATCATAACTTTGTCGTGATTTGTAACCGCTATAAAAGTGCCAAAAAAACAAATTGAATTTTTATAAATAAATGAAACTAAAATTTGTAAAATTAAACTATAATTTGTGAAATACACTATCATTTGTGAAATAAACTAACAATTTGTGAAATACACTGAAATTTGTGAAATAATTAAACAAAATAAAATTTATAAAATTAAATTCATAATATCCAAACTTTGTGAAATAAACTATAATTAATAACAAAGTTTAAAAAAATACAGAAATCAACTCAAGGATGATGTGCATCATCCTGGACATCTTTGTTGTGATCTGACGGTGTCTGTGGCTGTGGAGATGGCGGGGGTGGTGGCGGTGGGAATTATAAAAATATTAAATTATAACAATTAAGTACATACAGCAAATTCTTCAACCCCTCCAATGTAGGAGTCCCGTCTAGAGGCACGTATAGCTCAAGCCACATATTGCCTATGGTAGGCATGTTTCCCCACTCCACCATGACCCTCATCTACTGAAAGTTCATTACAAATAAATATGTAAACATTAAATTACAATCTTATCATAAGCACCCAAGAAGGGTCTCGATAAATTAAATTACAATCTTATCATAAAAATATCAATGACTCATCCTAATTAAAATGACAAAAACAACGGCAAATTCTATTAATTAGAAGTAAAAATTTACATGACAAAATATTAAATAAAATTACAAATATACAATGCAAAATTTTATAAAATCTAAATAAAAAAATTCCTAATCCATACTACTAATCAATAAAAAATAATCCATATATAAATAAAGTTCAATTTATTGAAAAATATTTATAATTAACAAATCAAAATATTAAACTTCACAAAATATTCCTAATCACAGTCATAATTAACAAATAAAAATAACTAACCAACATATTAAAAACATTATTAGTCAAAAATGTATTCCTAATCTACTTTCCCATTTAAATTTTGTTAAATAAACAGTTAAATAATGCTAAATAAGGATTTCTAATCCAAATACAATCCGCCAAAGTTTCGTTACTCACAAAAATCAAAACTTTGAAATGATGGCATAGAGGGATCTATAAGTTCCTAAAAACGCATTTTTTTTAGTGGTTATGGATTTTGTAGCGGTTTAACCTAACAAACCGTTGCAAAATGCCAATAGTCCCTGACATGTGTCTATGCATCGATCTACGAGGGACTTTGAAACAGTTCAAACTGCTACAACTATGTCCTAAGCTATAGAAATTAGCGGAATGACAACAGTCACTATCCTCAGGGAATTTTGCAGCGGTTCAAGTGGCATGTCAACAATCCCTTATCTGTGGGGATATTTGCAATGGTTGAAACTGTTATAAATCCACTCCAGCTTCATCACGCCAACGGTCGCTAGTCTGATAAGAAGCTTGCAGCGGTTTGAACTGCTGAAAAATCTTCACGCTTCTTGTCACGAAAATCTATAGCGGTTGAAATCTCTACAAATGTGTTAGCGCCAGACGGTGCCAACTTGGCAAAATATTTGTAGATGCTTTAACCGCAAAAAATGTCACGGTTTACACTGTTCAAGATCAAAGGGCTATAAAATTATAGTAGTTTATAGCCAAACTGCTGCAAAATGAAAAATTTGTAATGATTCATTAGAACTTTTACAAATTACCCGTTGTAGCTACCAGTTTTTTTGTAGATGTTATCTCCGTCCAAATCACATTTGTCCCTCTCGGCCACTTCATGGCGGCTAAAATCATCGATCAAGTCTTCTTCTGAGGCAAACCTTTTGAGTTCACACTTATCCATGGACCCTTCAATGTGAAAGAATATGCTCTCATCACCATCTTCGCCAAATCTGGTGCTGGCATTGTATATGCCATCCATGTTATTACCATTGTCAAGGTGTTTTATAAGAGACATATCTCCTTCTTCGTTTCCTTCCTGGTTGTCCTCACCACGGAGGTTTCATCTCCTTCTTCATATAATTACATGATGTATATTTAGAAAAATTTCTGAAAGGTTTTAAGGAAGGGTCTCACAATAAGTTAATAGTATACAATCACAAGTTCTACCATAAGAAATGACAAGAAGTTCATAACTCACTTATTGTAAGAATTTTTAGCAATTACATTTTTTTTGGAGCTCTTCATCAATGGTAATTAAATATTGGATTGTTATAGGTAATTAGGATTCGGATGGGCTGGGATATTCAAGAGGTACCTGGTGGAACCCGCAGAAATGTGGTGGCCAACAAATTTAGTTCAAGTATCACTCTTCAGGTCACTCTTCACTCACCTCAAAATCAAATTACTTGAATTTACTACTCCGCCATGTTCTTCCACACACACCAGCTGCAATTGTAAGTTGTAAAAGCAGTAAATACAATAATTGTGGGTCATGCATGTCTAAACGCAATCTTTCTAGATTAATTCTTTAATTCTTAGTAATTCTTTTTGTAGGGAACATTAATCTTTTGGTCCATATTATTTTGACTCAATTGTAACATAGTTTTTAAATTTTAACTCAATATAACTCAATACCTATAGTTTTAACTCTACTGAAACTCAGTCCATAAATCAATTAAAAATTTTAATCTCTAAAGTTTATGAAATATATAATTTTATTTTCTAAAACAGAGACTAATATTTTAAATAATTAAATTATAAGGATTGAGTTGTATTATTAAATCAAATCTTAATGACTAAGTTTATAATTGAGTTAAAATTATAGAGATTGAATTATAAAATATTAAAATTTAGGGATTGAACTATAACTAAATTAAAATTACAAGATAAAAAATTAATGTTTCCTAAAAGTGAAATAAAGGCACGTGTTATTTCAGGCCCATAAGAAAGATGAACGGCCCAAGGGAGGTTAACGAGAGCCCAATTCTTTGTAATTGCCTTCTTGTGCAGTTTCGCCTACTACGTTTTACCAGTCTAGCTTCTCCAAAGGTTTTTTTTGTGAAGTAAAAGTTTAATTGAGATCACTAAAATTAAGGTATTACCCTAAGGTTTAAAGAATATTTATAAGGAACTTACAAAATCATTTACTAAATAAGTTTTTACAACAGCAGTGAGAATTAAACTCATATCCTTATAAGTATAAACACACTCTTTACTATATATACTAACTCTTATTTGACAGCTTCTCCAAATGTTAACTTTGCTCTTTTGGTTATGTTGGATATTTTCAAACTCAATTCTGGCCCAACAACTAGGATCTGGGATTGATGGGCTTGGAATTGGAGCAATTGGGCTTGACTGGCCTAACACTTTGTTGGTTTCTCTAAATTTAGGAAATATAATATATTAGGATCTTCAATTTAAGATCAAAACACGCATATTAATAAGTTCTTATATTTAATATTAAAAAAAATAATTTTTAAATATGACCAATATTTTTTATAAATTATACATTATATTTAAAATTTTAAATTTAACTTTCCTATTTTTATCCTTAATTAATTACACATCTCCTTTCTTTCAATCTCATTTCTTTTTCCAATCATTCTCTCCCTCGTTCACACTCTCCATAAATAAGGATATTTTTAAGTTATAATTTTTTCATATTTATAATCTTTAACTAATTTTAACTCACTTTTTTAATTTTATATAATGGGTTATTTATATCTACAATTACAGACATAATATATATATATATATATATATATAATACGTGTTGACGTGGAACAGAGAAATATGGGAGCAAACGAAATCAAGTTGGGCGAAAAATAAAATGGATATATACACAAAGTTGATGAGAAGGTACAAGCAAGTACCTGTGGTTCGTGAGTATACCGACTGTAACCATAGCAGGCACCATATTTTCATGTGAGTATTAAAATGAACAGCTTCAGCTTCCAGGGTGGGGGGTTTAATAGCTTGTGGAATCACCATCTTTTTAATGCCCCAACATCTTTAATGTTCTTTTTTTTTTATTTCTTTTATTACTAGATTCTGAATGACATTTTGTTATATTACAGTAATAAAATGGTACAATTTTAAATTAAGAGTTAATACTTTATCGAATCATAAATATAAAATATATTTAATTAATTTAATTAGATTAAAAAAATTAATTAAAATAATATTTTTTTTAAATTTCTTAATCATCTCATAATTCCCTCACTCCTCTTACTTGTTTAATATTGAAGGAATATCATTAGAATAATTTAGAAAAATATTGATAAATAGATCTTATATTTAGAATCAAGGTTAACTCCTCAATTAAGTGATATATTTATAACCGAAAGAGTATAAAAGATAATTGACTTTTTTGTGTAGATTAAAAAACCCAAACAAATCACTTAATTATGTATTATATACCCCTTAATCTATTTAAATAAATCAATTAATTTTTATATTAGTTATAATCAATTGATTTATTTGGCTTCCTTAATATATTCAAAAAAAGTCAACTAACTCTTACATTAAAGACTTGAGGTAATACAATATTTAGCATTTAGAAATAGTTTACCCTCATTTTAACTTTAATCCCTATATTTCAAATCATATATTTTGGTTATTCAATGTGCAAAATAAAAGCAAAATTATAAGAACTAAAAATATAATAAAGGCAAATTATAAGAATCAAATATTGTATTAACCTATTTTTATGATTTTTCAAAAAAACAACTCACGATTTTCATTATCTTTCGTCATAAAAAGAATTCAAAATTGCACCATTTTATCACTGTAAGACATCAAAATATCTCTTATTTTGTGTAGAATTCAATGATCAAAAGAAACAATATATATGTGTGTGTGTGTGTGTGTGGAAAGTTGGAGCATTAGAAACCCTAATCCCGATTGGGATAAATTGAAGTGATAATCACCTGTGTTTGCTTGTTTATGGACGCCAGGATTGAACATTATAACAGAATACATAATAGGATATAATTACCCAGGATATCCAGTAGCAAACATGTGTTTCAATGTTTATGGGTACATTAGTATGACACAAACAATTACATTCTTGAGAGACTTGAAGCTAGGACACTACATGAAAGTCCCTCCAAGAACAATGTTTATGGCCCAAGTTGTGGCAACCTTAATTTCAGGAATTGTCTACTTGGGAACGGCATCGTGGCTCATGGAAACAATCCTAGACATATGTGAGGACACATCGTGTGGGTGGACCTGTCTGAGCGACACAGTATTCTACGACGCTTCTGTGATTTGGGGTTTGATCGGTGCCCGTCGGATCTTCGGAGAAGAAGGTTATTACGAGGCTGTTAATCGGTTCTTCTTGGGAGATGCAATTGCTCCTCTAGGAGTTTGGTTGGCTGCTAAGGCCTCCCCCCAATAACAGTGGATTTCACTCGTAAACCTTCCAGTGTTACTCAGGGCCAGATGATGCCACCGACGACTGCCGTGAACCACACGACTTGGACCATTGTTGGGTTTCTTTCGGGCTTTGTTGCGTATAGGTACTTCCCGGAAAGGCGGAAGCGTCGGAACTATGTGCTTTCAGGGGCTCTTGATGCTGGTCTTGCTTTTATGGGTGTTCTTTTGTATCTTTGCCTTGGATTAGAAGATATTAGTCTTGATTGGTGGGGAAATGACATTGATGGCTGTTCACTTGCCCGCTGCCCAACCTCCAAGGGAATCACCATTAAGGATTGCCCTGTTTTCACATGACTCAAGCCAAGGCATGATTCAATTAGTCTTGAAATGAATATGTTTAGTTGGCATCTCTAATTTTATTTTCTTTTGGTATATTTGTACCTAGCAACAAAATGAAAAGAAAAGAGAAGGGAAAGAAAAGAAGTACCCATTCATCATATTCGCACGACAATGTATAAGCAGAGTAAATGTTTGAGTTAGGTTATGAAATTCCGAGGTTTAAAATGAGTTTTATTTCATGATTTTTTAGATATGTAGTTTAAAAGATGCGATTTTTCTAATTTGGGTTAGAATAATGGAATTTTTTTACAAAAATCTCATTATATAATTTTGGTTTAAATGAGTTTTTGAACCAAATGGGAGATCAATTAACTTGGGTGTGATTTTTCTTTTAAAGGAGATTTTGTATATCACAATTTCTCATAATTCCAATTTAACTATTATTGTTTTTGCATAAGTTATGTGTATTTAAAAAAAATTATCAATATTGCTTCAAACTTGTTAAAAAAAGTAAAAAAGTCATCATAAATATTCAAAACCAAACAATGTTGCTTCTAGAGAAAAATTAGGCCTTACCCTAGAAAAAAATACGACAAGGTCATGACTTGCACTGCAAGAATTGTCCACAAGAAACATGCATTCTTATTTATTTATTTTTTTCCCTCATATAATCCTACTACGTTACATTATTTTCCCAGGGTAATATAAGGTTAAGATGCACGTACCTTCATCTATCTCTACAAACAATTATAGTTTCCTTGTGCATTATGTGTACAGAGAGAAGCCTGGTGGAGAACCTATTGTATTGCAATATGAACTCAATGCAACTGCTAAATTTTAAAACTTTCTTGTGTAAATTATTCCTTAACAAAAAAAAAACCTATGAAGCCAAAAATTTCATGCAAATAGGAGGATTAACTTTTGCAAGAGCAAGAATTGAAGCAGGCAAAGTCCAAAGACCTTCGCCACACATAAGACCAGAAGCAACTGCAGGAACCATCAACTCTGCTTTCTGTGAGTTAACTTTTTCCCAAACAAAAACAACCAAACTTCCCACACACATATCAATTGCGAAGTATGCTCCAACCAAAAACGGAACCGCCATGACCATCGGCAACGGCATCCATTTCCCGATCCTTTGTGGCGCGAGATCTCGAACCATATTTATCAATACCGCGAAAGCGAAGAAGCCATAACAAAGCTGCAAACAATGGTGAGGCAATGCAGAGAAACCCTCAACCCCTATAACCGCCATGTTTCTGTAGATCAAAGCATAAGGAGCTTTGAATTCGCCGTGTGGATTTCCCACGTCGAACGCCTTGTAGAACATGAAGAAGCTAAGAGGACATGTTATACATCCTATTGCAGTGCCAATCACTTGGCAAATGAACATTGCTTTTGGAGATGTGCCAGTGTAATGTGCAGTTTTGAAATCTTGCATCAGAATGCACGATACAGAAACTACGGATTTAATGATACCGCAGCCGATTAGTCCGGCGACTAAGCCGTTTTCTTTTCCACTTGAAGCCGCAAGAACAAAGAGTGCAACTTTACCATAATTATATGCCATGTTTATGTCTGTTAAACCTGATCCATATGCATTGCAGAATGCAAGTGAAGGAGCAAAAATGTAAGCAGCCACAACATAGTACCATTTTAGTTGTGGAAACATTTGAGGGATTATCACTATGGAGACAACACAGAATATAATGTATCCAATGATTCCTATCCACATGGGAATGTTATCCCTCAGGAAGATTTCATTCTGTTTGAGGTCCCCTTTTAATTTCCTCTGACCTTCACCATTATTCGATGCTGCTGCCAGAACCCAAAACACAAAATATATTAATTAAAAAGGGTTTGTTTGGATTAAGGTTTGCAAAAATGACTTTTATCCCAACTAATTTTTCACAAACTAAAGTTAAGGTAAAAGTCAATTAGTATAATATGATTATGTTTGGATAATTTTTTATAAAAAAATGGGTTTAACAAAAACTTTTTTTGATAATATATTAAAAAGTCAATTTCACAGTATTTAAATTTAAAGAAAAGTTAAAAATTAAGTTAGAAAAATATGATTCATTAGCTTCAACTTAACTTTTGTCCAAGAAGTTTTTATTTTTTTTAAAGGGTTAAGATGCAAATTTACCTCCTAAATTTTCGCTTAAAAACAATGTTACCTTAAAAGTTTTTATAGATTCAATGTTACCCTGGAAATAAAAAAACGTAATAATGTTGCCTCATAAGTTTAAAAACGTAATAATATTGTTTCATTCCGTTAAAAACTAATATCGAATATTAAAAAAATTGACATTGACCATTAACATTTGTAATATAAGGGGCAATCTTACTTCATTTTAATATTTCTAAGGCAATTTTAAACCCAAAAAAATCTTTCAAAATAATATTGCTCTTGAATAAAAATTTTCAGAACAAATTTTCTCCTTAGCCATTTTCTAAAAATTATCCCAAACATATATTTTGGGTTTAAACAGTGATTTTTAGATTTCAAAAGTCAAGTTTTATATGATAGTTAAACTTGTGGGCCCAACCCACTAACCCGCCCGTTCAGCTCTAGATAAAAGTCATCCCAAACATGCTCATAATGGTCTTAACTCAGAAGAATAGGAAATAGCTTTACAAGTTCCAACAATTCTTAATGCATACACTTACAGTTTTGAAGCTTCTTGGCCTTCATTCGCTCAAGCATGCTGAGGATGGTGGAAATTAGTATCTTGACAAAATTGTATATCCCATCACCAAGGATTAAGGCAACTGATAAGAAAACCTGATGAAGAATACTTAAAAGAGTAAATAGAAAAACAAAGCTATATATATATATATATAAATATCGCATTAATTAAAAGTAAAATAATAATGTGAAGGGGCACCTTATAGCCGTATAAACCCTTCATATTGCTTTCTTCAGAAGTTGGGGGGAACCAATCACCTTTAAGGCGATCAATAAGTGGCCACATCATACCAAAAGAGAGCACAGCACCAAGAAGCAAAGACAAATTCACTATGTGTGAACAAATCATCCCTGCTCCCACATAAGTCATGCTAAAATCGAAATAAAATCTGCAATATATACATGTGATCATCACATACAGTTATTAGTGTATAAAGATTAATAACGACACTTAGATGCAAACAAATACAATTTAGGGTTATGTTGGTGCAAAAATACCGAGGAGCATCTGACATCATAAAGTTTATTTGGGTGTAAAAGTACACGTAAACTTTCTAAGACACAGCAAAATTCCCATTTTTGTTGATGGAAACAGGGGCCCTTCTCTGCAAACCGTCATTGTAGCTACCATTAACAAAGGTGGTAGTTTTTCTTCGTTTTAAAAGGTTCACGTGCACGTTTGCACATAGGTAAATTTTATGACGCCAGATACACATATAAAGGAATTCTTCATGAGTACTTTCGCACCTTAACCCTGCAATTAATGTTTGTTAGTTGAAAAGTCATACGTTTGCTTCCAAGCTTGGAGTCCAAAGGTAGGAAACTGTTCAAATCCACATTCATTGATCCCTGAAAAGAACCACTTAAATAAACCCCACAAGAAACTTATGGAAAAGCACTTCATGAACCCACGCACTTGCTTCCTGCAATATTATATATACAACACATATTTTATCACTTTCTCTATATTGTCTGCAAATAAACAAAGTCAAAGAAGATGGGGTGTGTACGTACTTGGCCATTTTGTCCCCTTGGGTATGAAAACCATTGATGAGAACTGCAGTTGCTAAGCCACTGGGATATGTTAATTTGAGGTCAACTATCATGATCTACACAGTAAAAGTGCAGTTATCTTATTTAGCCACTGACTTTGTATATGTTGAATCTCTCTCTGTATACCATATACTCTAATAATGTAACTACTCTTTCTTTACTACGGTAACTACTCCCTCCATCCCTAAATAAGATCCAAATAATTGAATTATTTTGTTGAAAAAAACTGTTAGAATTAATTAGTTAAATGTAATAAATATGTAAGAAATATATTTTTTCTCAAATATGGCCTTATTTATAGTTGGGTAGATGAGAATGAGAGAAAAAGAAATAGATGAGAGATAATCCATGAGAAAAAAGATAATGAGATAGGGCATATTAATTAAGGCTAAAATAGGTAAAAATGTATTTACTATTCAAACAAACTCAAAGTGAATTTTATAAAAAGGGACACACTAATTCAAAAAATTAATCTTATAATAAGAGATAAAGGGAATAATGTATAATTAAATAGATATGTGTAAAAACCAACTGGGCTTAAATCTGACAAAAAGGGTTAATCTCTTGTAACATAGTAAATTAAAGTTACAATCTCTACTAAAAGAGGTGCCCACAATTAATACTTGATAATACTTCGAATAGGATTTGCCTTTAAAGATACTTGTGTCTATCAAAGAAATATGCGTAAAAAAAACTAAACAATACCTTTCTGAGTGGAATCAAGACGAAGAGACCAACAAAGCAAACCACAAAAAGATATCCAGTCATCCAACCCAATCCAGGTTCTTTGATAGCCCTTGGATTGTTTCCCTCAGTGCCTACTCCTGACAACTCATATGTCTTCCGGTTCAACCCCAGTAGATAAGAAGCAAATCCTCCTACAAACCAAACACACACACGTAAGTAAGAAATAAGCAAATAAAGCAAAATAAAAGAAGAAGAAGAAGAAGAAGAAGAGGCATATCAGGTGAGTAGTGTGACCCACCTCCAACAGCAATGCTATAACATGCCACAGCACAAGTCTGTATGATGGTGTTTTCTTGGCGAGTAAAAGGCTTAGAAACAAAGCCAGCCTTGTGAAGAACTTTGGTCCAGCTTCTCATAAACAAGAAAGCGAGAAGAGCAGCAGAAACATTGAGATTAGGAACCAAACCAGTTGTGAGGTTGAGCTTCATGGCTATTATGCTGTACATAATGCCAATAACCATGCTCACCAAAACCCCTCTTACTGTTATTTGCTGTGTCCATGGCTGAATCCTCTGCGGTTCATAACCTCCCAGTCCCACAGCTTTCTCTCCCTCTATTTCTTCTTCGCTTTCTTCACTCTTCTTTTCCGTTTCCAGTGCATCACTAGAGGAATTCATCTGTAATTGTAAGCCTTTGTTACAGTCATAACACATAAGAACTCAACATTATATATTTCAGGTGTCAACAAAAAAATAGTTCGGCGAGAGATGTGTATATATATATATGCATATATGTATATGTGTATGTATATGTATATGTATATGTATATCCCAACACAAACTCTTCTTTGATCTGTAGTTTAATTTCTTTCACGGCCTTACCCCCGATTGGGCTTGATAAAGAAAGAAAGAAAAGCAAAGGATGTCTTGCACACTATATTGTGCGGTTAGAAGATATTTTTGATCATTTTTATAAGATCCTTTGATAATTTCAATAAGGATTAAATATTTATTAACCAAAATATATAAGCATTAAGTACATTTAATAAGAGTAGTGAGGTGCTCAATAAAATCTATTGGTAGAGTGGTGTTCAGTAAGATCTATATTGTCTAAATATAGTCTTAACAGTTACAATATAATTTTTCAATAAAACAACTACTCCCTATTATCCTTATTATAAAAAAGAGTTAAAATCATTTTACACAAATTAAAGAGTATTAGTTACATTATTATTTGTGTCATAAATTAATAAGATTTACCCATTTTACCTTTATTAAATAATGTGACTAGCAAATAATTAAATTACTTTTTCTAATATATTTTTATTATCTTGTTTAATCTCTCCTCACTCCTCTACCTCTCTCTCTCCCCTATATTTATAAATCTCTCTCCTCCATTTATAAATTAGTCTTTTGAAATAAGAGGAGTACAATAGAAAAATATTCACTAATAACTATAAAAATCTCTTATATTTAGGCCTTCTAAAAGACCTCACAAATAAGGACAAGAGGGAGTAACATGTAAGAGATTATCTATATTTTAAATTTTATGCACAATAAAAGTTTTTAAAAAGAAAACTAAACCTGGACCGTGTTAAGCACACAAATTAAATATGTTTAAGGGCTCATCAAAGGTGATGAGTATTGAAATCTAGACCATACACAGTCTAGAATAAATCCTTTTTATTTTTTTAAAAATATTATTTTAATGTGTACAGAATTTAAAATAAAGATAATCTTTTAATTGTTAATTTTTTAAAAAAAATCATTTAAAAATTGTTAGTTGAAAAGTTTTAAAAAAATATTTTTATAAGAAATACTCTATACTAATTGAGGATGATAATATTTAAATTTAACTTAATTAAATAATTATATAAATAAAAAATTTAAATCTAAGCCGTTAAAACTTTGGTCAGTGTAAACTTCACCACATCTGCAATAGCACCGATTTGTGATAACGCATTTCAAATAGGAAAGATTCTCCAAAGGGGTCACCACTCAAACAGGCTATACATGAATTTTCGAACCATTTGATCCATTTACGTTATTCTTTTTTATTCAATTTTTTTTTGATAAATTATTTATTCATATTTAATTAGTTCATAACACTTTCCTATATTTTAATTTTTTATTTATTTTTTTCAAAAAATTGATGTGCCACAGACGTCATGAGTAATTGAGTATTCATAATTGTGAAGTGTGTGTTCTAAATTTTAATTTAAAAAAATAAAATAAATAATTATATTTATTTAAATAATTTTTTAAAAATAAATTATAATTTAAAATTAAAATTTTATATAAGTTATTGAGATTAGTTTTTATAATAGTAAAAAAATTTATAAACTATCTAATTACTATTTTATTTCTATTTTTTTTTATTCCCTTTCTTATTTCTCTTTTCACCTCTCTCTTCTTTCCTTTATCTTACATCTTTTCTACCCTCTCTCCTCTTTCCTATTTTTTTTTACTTTATCTCCTTTCTCTTTTTTTCTTTTCTCATCCCTATTACTTTTAATTAAATCATATCATTTTTAATAATTTACTAATAATAAAAATATTTCTAAAAATAACTATTTAAATACTTATTTATTCAAAATTATTTTTTCATAAATTATTTTCTATAAATATTTTTTGAAAATTATTTAAAAAAAATTATAAACTTTTTTCTAAAAATTTATACAAACAGACTCAAAATTCTCAAGACAAGAAGATAATTGGAAGTAACCCGCCGAGGGAAAACCCAACTGCGGAACACGCAGCGTTTGACCTCTTGATTCGTTTTTTCTTTCTTGAATAAATTTCCGGGGTCGGAGGTGGACAGGTGGTGAGCTGAAACTCACCGTTTCACTTAAATGGAGGAGTTGACGTGTCGGTTCAAATAAACGACAGATCGTTTTGGTGCTGGACAGAAACAACATGTCGTTTTTTTACCCCTTACCTCCAGCCGGGTCACGGCCCACTTGATTGGAGCGTGGGTCGGGTCCATTGACCTGGATCGCTCTTTCATTTCTATCAGGCGACGTCGGTCTCCATTTGAGGCGAAACAGGTCTGTTTGGAATCATCTTCTCCTCCTATTTACTTTGAGGTCATTTTTTCTTCGTGAAACGCAAGGTTTTTGGTAAACGAATTCAAGGAATAAGAATCTGTCGAGTCCGATTTGCACAGCCATGTTTTTCTTTCGTTTTCTGGCAACTCCGATGTCCGTTTTCCGGCGATCTTGCTGTCGTTGGAATCAAATTTTCCGTCCTCAACACCTTTATACCCATTTCACAGCCTAGAACAGCGAGGTTACAATGACCCGAAACGAAAGTTTCAAAGTTCCTTAGTCAGTTACGCAAAACAATCGTTCTAGGCCTCCTAAAAGTTCATGCTCTCTATCTCAACGAACGTCACACTCATATATATATATATATATATATATATCCCAGTAAACATGAAAGAAGGGAAAAACTTGGAGAAACAGAATAAGTTGAAAAATCAACAAACACAGGCGTGTGTGTGTATATATACCAGAGACAGTTTCCAACTCAGTAGAAACATGGAGAAGAAGCACAAATGTTATACTGACCTCAAGAACAGCCAATGAAGGATTTCGGGCGTACCTGTTTCTGATAAGAAGAAGCAAAGAGATAAACCACACGAAACTAAACCACGGTCGGACTCACGCTACACAGCAAATACACCACTCACAAGAGAGAAGAGAAGAAGGGAGAGATCTCTCTCAGATAGAAGTTTTTGAGAGCTCGAGAATCAAAGAAAGGAAGAAAGAAAGAGAAGCAAAGGATGTGTTGCAGATTATTGTGTGGTTATGGAGTACATATAGATCATCGTTAAGTGATGACGTGTACAGTATATAATTCTGATTCTCTTAAAAGGTACAATAATAGATCCGTAGAAATAATGTTGGCGTGTGCCCACCACGTTTTAACTTGTAATTAATTGGTTTATTATTATTATTATTGTTATTATTGTTATTATTATTATTATTTGGCTTCTACCTTCCAAATTGTTCCAATCAAGTAATGTTGGTGTGTGCGCGCCCATGTTTGAAGAAGACCTTGTGATTAATTGGGTTATCATAGTTTGGCTTCTACCTTCCAAATTGTTCCCATCAAATAATAAGGGTGACATGAAAGCTACTGGATATAAGATTATTGAGCTTGAAGCACTCTTCACATAAAAAGACAACAGCTTCGGTGACACCTACTGAGCCTAAAAAAAATCTGGATTCAATAATCATAGGGGAAAAGTAAGATTTCAAATTTAATTATTATTAATTAGTGTAAGCACTTAATTTTTAGTTACTGTGGGGCGAAGTAGTTATAGTATAAGGGGAATCATATAGAAAAAGCAAGGTGTTCATTCACTGCCACTAGCTTGAGTAGCTTGGGATGTGGTTTTATTTTAGACTCAACTTGTGAGTGAATTTTGTTTCTCTTAATAAAATATTTTTTATACATATAATTTAATTTTAACTTAAAATATTATAGTTAAATAATCTAAATATCTATAAATTATGGTAAATTTTATTCATAGTTACGGAGGTAGTTTTGGTATTCATAGGAGTTATGAGCCCTACTAAAATATTGACAGATAAATATTTTTTTATTTATTAATGGATTTAAATTTAACAGAAAATATTAATATTTTATAATATGATAAATTAATCAAATTTATATTGAGAGATGTATATATATTTAATATTTAAAAATATTTTAAAAAATATTATCTCTAATAAAAAAATAGATGTTATGATAAAGAAAAAGCGATTGTCTTTGTTTTAGATTACGTATATATTAAAGTAATTTTTTTAAAAAAATAAAAGTAAGAAAAAAAAACTAAACCCGATCATCTCGATTAAATCAGGCGGTCTATATCTAGTAGCACCTAAATTGACTCCGTTTTGATGCTTGTCAACAGTGACGAGTATTGAAATTATGATTTTATATTAGATCTAGAAAGTTTATATTTATTTTTTTCAAAAAAATATTATTTTAATGTTTATAGGATCAAAAATAAAGATAGTTTTTTAATTTTTAAAATTTTAAAAATGTTTTAATTTAAAAATTATCAGTTAAAAATTTAAAACTCATAACACTGAATTTATATTATTTAGATGGCACAAATCTCACTGTATATGTGATGAGCATCTAAAATGGATCTGTTTGACTAGCTAGTTTACCTTATCATTGACCTTCCTACAGGGTGAGGTCGTTGTGATCACACGTTTCAAGTACGAGAGATTCTCTAGAGGGCCACAGGCCCACCACTCAAACAGGTTGCACATGAATTTTCGAGCCATTTGAACCCTTTACGTTATTCTTCTTCTTCTTTCTTTAATTCAATTTTTTTTATTTTTTTTTACTTTTTATTTATTTTTGGAAAAAAATTGGCGTTCCCCCAATGTCACCGATTCACAGCGGCTGCTTCAATTATATCTCTACTAATTTCAAGGTGATAACATGAGCTATATTCATATATAATTGTAAAATCTTTAAGACAAGATGATAATTGTTAACCTCTCTCTTTCAAGTTATCGTTTAGTTTTAATTTATTACTTTTAAAAAATTAATATATATTACGCATGCAATGCATAATATTTGAATTTAAATGCTTAATATTCTTTGAAAAAAATTAAAAAAAAAATGTGTTGTACAGTTTATGTACAAATACTATAAAAGTAAACTAAACTCTCCTCATAGCCTACGCCTATTCTATTTTGAGCTTAATCTATCATATTTAATAAATATATTAGACTCAAGTTTAGGATAAATAGGTCTGACCTATTTTTATAAAATCTAATTTATAAGCCTACATGCTTACATATTTATCTTTTTTTAAAAAAAATTGCACTATTATATATAATATAATCTAAATCAATTGTATAAATTATTAAATTATTTATAAAATTACTTTTCACAAAAAAAAAAAAACTTAATCTTAACCATAAATCTCACGTCCCATCATTCACATAAGCTTAGCCCTTTTATTCCGCAGCCACTCACCTCTTCCTCTTCTCTTAAATTATTGGTGCCATCATGATGAATTTTTAGTATTGTTTTTGTTTATGTTGTAAATAAATTAGAGAAAATCCTTAAAAATATATTTTAATTTTTAAATTTTTAAAATGATCACACTTATTTTTAAAATTATAAATTTATACTCATCAACTAAATAGGGATTTTAAAATTTAGATAATTTTACAATTTTACCCTTTAAGAGATTTATTACTTTTATAATAAAATCTAATACACTTTATTATATATTTATCACTAGAGTAATGCATTTCACAACTACATTTTTAATATCACAAACATGTTAAAATAAATGAATCTTTTTGAGAAATTTATTACTTTTATAATAAATTTTACAACATTTTATTTGATATTTATCATAATAGTAATTATTTTAATAATTTTAATTTCTGAAAAAATAGTTCTCAATTGTATTATTCTTGTAATAAATATCTAATAATGTATAATAAATTTTGTTATAAAAATAGTAAATTTCCTAAAAAATCATTTATTTTATGTTTAAAATATGAAAAATAGAGTTGTTAATTGAATTACTTTTATAATAAATATTTAAGTGTAATAAATTTTATTATAAAAGTAATAAATATCTGAAAGGGTAATATTGTAAAAATATCCAAATTTTAAAATCCCTATTTAATCTTGAATATAAATTTGGGTTTTTAGAAATTAGTATGATCATTTTTTAGAGATTTTCTCTATAAATTATCTTATATATACATCGTAAACTTGTAACTATGTATTAAGTTTTTATGTGATAATATAATGAATACAGTTGTATTATTTTATTATAAATTTAAATTATATGTATTTAAATAATTAAATCATATGTAATATTTTTATAACCTACTTTTAAATAAACTTAAAAAAGTTATATATGACCTTAAAAGCATGTACTTCACGTATGCTTTTTCAAAAAAAAAAAAGTCTACATTTTAAATATGGTTTCAGGCACTGTTTGACTTTTTGAAGGTCTAAAAAAAATATCTATATACAAGCGGGTAATATTCAAGTTTTATATTTTTGTTTTACGCTTCAAGCCTATGTAGCTAAAATCTACTCTATCTTCAATTGGAGTAGCAACAAGCTTATTTAAGATTTTAATTATTAATTTGTTTAAATTAATTATAATTGAAGAATTAAAAAATATAAAATATAAAATTCCACTTGAATTAAATTTAAATATTTTAAATCTCAAATTGGATGCCAGCACACGGTAGTCATCCTGGAGTTAATGGTTAGACCACATGTGGGTTTAGGATTATATGTCTTCAAATTATAAGGTCTAATTATTATTATTACAAAATTTTAAGGATTTGATGGATACAAATAAAACCTTAAAAAAGCACATTGATAATGATAAGTGAGGCAACAAGAATTTAGAAAATGATTACTACCACTTCTGTTTTATTATTTTTGCTTAAAGAAAAGTCAATAAGAGAACCATTAATATGTTACTGTCTCAGACTTACCAGCTGCCCTTATTTCATGGGTTTGGTTTTGGTACTTCTTTTTCCTAAGCAAATGACAAAAATATTATTAATAAAATTTAGTATAACTAGTAGATAATTAGATTTTTTAAATATGATATTTTAGATTTAAATTAAGTCATATGTATAGGAAATAATTTTGTTTAAAAAAAAATTACTTTGGTGATCTCTACATCTTGAAAAAATTAATCTCTAAACTAGAGAATAATTATATCTTTTAAATATGATATTTTAGATTTAAACTAAGTTATATGCATAGGAAATAATTTTGTTTGGAGAGAAAAAATTTATTTTAATGATATTTATATATTGAGAAAATTAATCTCTAAACTAGAGAATAATTAGATTTTTTAATACGATATTTTAAATTTAAACTAAGTCATATGAATAAAAAATAATTTTATTTGGAGAAAAAAAAATCACTTTAGTAATCTCTGCAACTCAAAAAAATTAATCTTTAAACTATAAGATGAAATTATCTATTTTTTTTAAATAAAATGACAAAAATATTTGGCTATGCATCACAGCTGTCTGGGTCCATCCTCGCATCGAGCCAGGAAGGAAGAGATGGCAAAACAAAGAAAGAAAGAAAATCAAAAAGCCTTTGATGCGTTTTGGACTTTTGGTTTTCTTTATTTCATTCATATACGGCAAACTTTGTGTTCTTCCCTAACTAGCTATAACAAGTCAAATGAAAAGGACTTAATTCAATTTTTAAGTAATATTAAATATTAGATTTTGTTAATTTAAAAAATGGCATGCGAAGATTTATTATCAATTAGATGACTTAAATCGCATTCATCCCTAAAATATTTTTTTAATAATATTCAGAATCATAAAATACTTTTAGATATAATTTTATTTTTAAAATATATTTTTTATAGCAATGAGCATCCTTCCCTATGAAAATTTATAAAACAGAAAAAAATAGGTATTTTTTACTATTAAAAAATATTTTAATGGCAAAAATTATATTAAAAAATATTTTAAAATACTAAATGCTATTAAAAAAAATTAGTACTAAATACAATTTAACTCCACATATCATATGAAATTTATTTTCAATTGGATCCAATAATGTTGAATAAATACTCTTCTAATTTTTAATATATAATTTAATTAGAGAATTAATTTTAATTTTAAATATATAATATCTTATATTTATTAATATTTTTTTAAATTACACAATTGATATTTTCTAAAAAATAATAAAATAAGAGAAGGACAAATGAGCTAAAAAAATAATTAGAGTATTTAAAAAAATATATTAATTTAATTAATTAATTTTTTTATTTTATTAAATTAATTAAATATGTATTATATTAAGGATAAAAAAAAGTATAAGATAATTATATTTAAAAAAAGGAAAAAAAATTGTTCTCTTATGTCCGTGTTGCATCTTCCATCATTTGAAAGGAAAACTACGTTTTTTAACTAGAGCACCTTTTCCCACATTCCAAAAATCCTCCAGTTGGGACCATATTTTTTTTTATAAATAAAAATTTAAATAAATTTAGTATCCATTATCACTAAGACTATAGCATAATTTTAAAATTAAGAGAATATTTATAAAAAAATTATAAAATTACTTATTAAAAAAATTCTTATAACAACAACAATAACTAAATTAACTCTCACTATATTTTGTGCTTTTTTTATAGAGCAAATAAATTAAAACAACTGAGTTTTTAATTGGATGGTAAAAAGCAAAGGCTTGTCACAACCCTAATACTATTTATCTAAATTATAAAAATTAATTAATTTCTAAATAGATTTATAAAGTTAAATAAATTAATTAATTATAACTAATATATAAATTAATTGATT
Organism: Leucaena leucocephala; assembly: GCA_037074615.1. Classification (NCBI taxonomy): domain Eukaryota; kingdom Viridiplantae; phylum Streptophyta; class Magnoliopsida; order Fabales; family Fabaceae; genus Leucaena; species Leucaena leucocephala. The sequence goes on along the minus strand of CM073570.1, from coordinate 7,775,339 downwards.
AATTTAGATAAATTAAAATATATATAATATAAATTTATTTTAAAATATTAAATTTAATTATAATTAATTAATTAATTTTACTTCTTTAATTTATTTAAAAAATTAACTTTTCGCTTTCGTTCGGACCAGAAACAATGTCTCCTCCGGACAGCATCGCCTGAACACTAATTGTGCGCCAACGATGAATTTGTCTTTGCATCAATCCACCAATTTGTGGCTTCGCATCTTCTTCATAAAGTAACTGCCCAAGATTTTTTTTTTCTTCTAAAAAATTGGTGAAAAAAATTATTTAAATTTTTTTGTGGTGAGAAGGTTATAATATATTTTTATACACAAAAAATCTAATATTCTAAAGATTTTATATAAAGAAAGTATGATACTTTTTTTTTATACTAAAGGAAAATATTAGTATTTGAATTCCAGAAATATTTATATACCCTAAAAATATCATATCATATAAATTCTATCTAATCAAAGTACAACAATTCTATTATAACTTATCTAAAAAGATTTACGATATATTTTATTTTCTTAAAATAAATATTTTAATTTTAAAAAATAAAATATCATATAAACAAAATTTATTTTTTTAAAAATAAAATATAATATGATCTCATGTTGGATTAATAAAATTTTTAAATAGAATATTTAAAAAAGAAAAATCTTTTTGGTTTGAGTGGCTAAACAATATTGACATATGCTCGCATCAGCACAGATACAATCTTCTTCGTGAATGATTTTTATGTTGAATAGTAAATATTCCTTCTATCCAAAATGTAAAATCTAGTGGAGAAGTGGAACTGTTTTAGGTGCTTATGGCAATGATGAGCATTATGATGCTGATCGTTGTGGTTATGGTGATATTTACCCAATCTAAATATAGTTTCAATAATTAAGATTTAAAAATTTCAATAGATATTTTTAAATAAAAACTCATTTTTGTAAAAAATGATATTAATTTTTTTTTATTTTAGATTCTATATACATTAATATAATTTTTTAAAAAATAAAAAAGTAAATATAACTTGTCTAGATTAAATTTGCACAGTCTATATTTTATTTATCATTTCAAAACTTGTTCTGTATAGAGATTTATTTTAATAATAAATATAAAAATTTATTTTATTTTATTTTTTAAATTTATAATTTTTTAAACTCTCTTTATTAGATGCACATAATATTAAGGGGTTCTTAATCAAGATAAATTGTTTGCGTATAAATTAGATAAAATATTTAAAAAAAATAATATATGTTTTTTTATAAATAAACAAGCTAATTAATTTTTTCTTTATAAATTAATTATTTAAGTTAAAATATAGTACTCATTTAGTCTTTAATATATGATATAATTAGGGAGTTAATCTTATATTTAAATATAAAAAATATATTTTTATATTATTTATTAATATTTTTTTAACAGTAATTAAATAAAAAATGTGATGAGAGAATTAATGAATATAATTAGAATATTTTAAAAAAATATTATATTAATTAATTTAATTATATTTTTTAATTTAATTAAATAAATTTTATATTAACAATAGGGAAGTATATGTATCTTAAACAACCCCTTCCCTGTAGCCAACAGGGCGGTGGATTGATCCTAATCCAGTGCGCTGTAGACTTTTTCCAACTAGGGATTTTGACGTACGCTAGTAGCTCAGATGCCCATTTGTTTTTATTAATTGTTCTTTTTCCCTTTTATCACTAAAAAAAAAACCTCTTTGTTTTTTCTTTCATCTTGCATATCGAATAAGTCACTTTTTTATCATTAAGATATACTTATTTATTCATTTTTAATATTTTAATATTATTTTTGTAAAAATAGTCTGATCTCTTTATTCGAAAAGTAATCCTTGTTTTAGGCTTTCAAAGTTTTTTTATATCGAAACTTTTTTTAATTTATTTTAGAAATCTAATTTCTGATCAATTATTTCCAGTTATACCCAATTTAATAATTATATAACTCGCTTATTACCTCTTCTCTACGTCTATCACCATTCTCATTTTATTAATTTTATTTTTCTCCTTCTCTTCCTAAAATGAGCAAATGAGACGGGGCATTTTAACCAGATTAACGTTCAATTTTGTTTTTTAATTTTTTATTAGACTAATTTAATCTAAATGTATTAAAAAAACAAAATCACTATAACAATTAAAAAATTAATATTAATTATTAAAAATTTAACGTTGAATGTTAACATTGATATTGTTTCTTTTTAATACTTATAAATGCAATTAAATCTTAATCCCTTTAACTAAAGTATAATAATATCCTACATTAATTAAATATTCCATAATACTGTGAACTTAAACAGCAGTAATTTTGGAAAGGGATAAATGGAGATGCTTGGATTTGAATCTATAAATTTAATATGAATAATTAAAAAAAAAAAAGTGTTAGAGAAAGAGGATCTTTCAAAGTGAGAATCCCAAACGTAGTGCAGTGTAGTGTTGTGGGGTGGACTTTTCAGCAACTTGTGATTATGGCATTCACGTCTGTCTTTTTAACAGATTTCCTCTTGGCATTAGATTGATTATTACAACGTCTTCTTCTTCAACCTGTTGAAATTAATGGCGCACTAAAGAGTGTCTTTCAATGGAAATGATCGTAATTTCAAATCAATGCCTAATTACGCCTTATATATTAGTTCCATCCCTAGGCAATCAAGTATCTTTTAGATAAGGCATTTGGATTTTGTCCTATTATGCATTTGGATTTTATATGCGTCTTAATAATGACCCTCAAGTAATATATCCACACACACAAACACACATTCCATTCGGTCGATCTGGCCATTTCTAATTACTTTATCATAACTAAAGAGGGATTGTTAAGTAATTAAATTTATTTAAAAATAAAAAAAAATATCTTTTTTTAACCCTTTTAAGCCACTTGTTATATGATATTTTTCTGAATAATATTGTTAGATATTAGAGAAATTAATTAATTAGATTAAAATTTTGTGACTAAAATATATCTCTTTAAAAATTTATTTAACTAAAATACAAATCAAACATAGGTCTTTCTACTTTATGATCTAATTTGTTTCTACTAGATCAAGTATTTTTAGGTAAAAAAAACTTATTTTATATATCTTTAAAATCAGGAATTATACCTTGAAAAACAAAATAGAAAAATTGTATTAAATTTTAAAAAGGGAAAATTTAAAAAAATATAATTAATAATATATCATTTGACGATTTATAATAAAGACACTATTTATTCTTTTTAAAAAGTATCTTTTAATATGACGCGAAGAGTATTTGAGATGGGACATAAAAACTTTCAATATTAATTTAATCAGTTTACTTTTAAGTGATATTTTCTTCTTCTTCTGTTTTAAAAAATAGCAGTTAAAATAATTTTTTATTGTAGATTATGTATTTTTAAAAAATAAAAATGTAAAAATATATAAATAAAATAAAAATAAATCTGAATCACGAATTTTTAATATGGACCGTCAAAATAAAAGATAAGGGTTACATAATTAATGAGCATGGAAATATGCTCCGATAGCGACGATTATATGCCTCTTGTGGACCCCACCCAATCACATTTGATATTTTTTATATAAAAAAATTTAAATAATTTCGATATTACTTTTATATATAGACTAGATACTACTCTAAAATTTTAAAAATACATATAAAAAATTTATAATATTATCTATTAAAAAAAATTATCCTAACATTAAAAACATTAGAAAAATTACACTTAATTCTATATGAGATATAAGTCTCACCCTATCACATTTTTTTATATAAAAATTTATAAAAAAAAAGTTAAATTTATTATAATCTAAAAATAAAATAAAATTTTTCTTACTTCTAAATAATATTGAACCCTCTAGTACTTTCATCACCAATCACATTTTTTTTGTTTGGTACAAGCACCCTATCATATTTTTTTTATTGTCTATCTTATTCATCTAAATTTTATCTCGACTATATTTAGATTTAACTTATATTATATATTTAATTATAGTAGATGAATCTTCCAATAATTTTTTTATATATACTAAAATTTAAATTTAAAATGTTATTTAAATAATATTAAATCAAGTATTCCTTAAATTAACCTTAGCATCCTATCACGTTTGATTTGACAAGAGATATTTTAGTACGTTCCCTTGTAAGCCCAGCTTTTCAGATAAGCCTTCGGTCCAATGTTGCCTATACCATATCCTTCATTTCCTGGAGTCATGTTTTAATGTCTCTCACGAAAGAAATTTGTGGTGTCATCCTTAACATATAATTTATTTAATTAAAATAAAATAAAATAATATTTAATATTTTAATTTTATTTTTTATATATAGCTAATATTTTAATATTATTTATAGTATAATTTTATTTATAATATTTTTAATTTGATAAAATTTTATTTATAATCTTTTTTAATTTAGTATAATTCTTGATACTTGAAAAATAATATTATAGATAAAATTATACTAAATTAAAAAGATTATAGAAAAAATTATATTATAAATAAGATTAAAATACTAACTACATATGAAAAATAAAATCAATATATTATGTACTACTTTATCTATTTAACTATTTTAATTAGATTAAAAGATTTAATTAGGTTACTTAAAATGATTTATTTTGTTTAAATACTCTAATCATCTTCTTTAATTCTCTCCCTTCCTCTTTTACTTGTTTATTGCTAAAGGAGTATTTATATAGGTAATTTAAAAAAATTAATAAATATAAAATATATATTTTATATTTAAAATAAATACTAACTTTATAATTAGAGTTTATATTGAAGATCCACTGAGTATTTTATATAATCAATAGTACTTAAGTGGACTTTTGGGCTAGAAAAGGACATCCAAAGTAGACTTGAAAAAATTTGTCCAGGTAAAAACTTGAAAAATGTTACTTTTTTTCAAGTTTTCAAAAATGTTTTTTGTTTAAGCTTTCCTACAGGTTTTGCTAGTCAACACTTTAGTTTCTGCCTCGCAATGTTCGCAAATGAGAGTCATGCATGGATGGCTCTGAGTTGTGGGCTTTGTCTCACAATAATTTTGTTGACTTACTTATCGACCTCATGTATGATCCAATTAAGTAGTAGTAGTTTTTATCTTACTAGTATGTTATGTTTAAGTACTATTAATGTATCTCCTAGTAATGAGTCTAATTTTATGTAATAGGAGGTCTTTTTACTATATATCGTTTTATCTAGTTTAATATATTTGTCTTATTATCAACAAAAAATCTAAAAAGTGTTTTTATATTAATAAAAGTTAATCTAATTAGTAATTAAGGATTTTATCTATAATCCATAAAATTGTTAAGTTTAATTTTTTTGTTGTTGATGTGATTTTATGGATAGATAATCTAGAAACACTTCTATATTTTCTTTGAACTTAAGGGTATACTTCTAATTCTAGTTAATCCTCATGACCCTAACTTATCTAAATTTTGTATATAAAAAAAATCTTGCAAACAAACAGGCTTAAAGACACAATTCAAACTTATAACAAAATTTCAAAATTGAAACTGCTTATTGTCAAGGATGTGGAATGAGAATGTTAAACAGAGTATAGGTTTGTCTTGAAGGGAGGTTTATTTGCTTTTTTAGCCAAAAAGGAAGGTTTATATAAGTTTTAAAAATGTAAAGGTTATTTGTAATTATAGAGATATTAGGAGATTATAAATATCCTATAATTTGTATATAAGGTAAGATATGATATTATTTTATTAGTATCTAGGGATATCTATAATTCTCTATTGTGTATATATATATCCCTTCTGAACATCAATAAAGAACAAATATTATTTATCTAAAATAACATAGTATCAGAGCGGCCGTGAGAGTCATTTTGAGTTCTTTGCGTTTGCTTAGACTTGTGTTTCTCTATCAGTTTCAAGGTGACATAGCGCCCTTCTGTTTCTGACTCCAGATTTACTGTGGGAACCATCACTTAGTTCTATTTGGATATACTAGACGATTTAACTATTCAATAATTTTAGTGGCTCCTCATTTGTTAAGTGGCTCCTAGTGTAGCTACTTGTATTTTTTATTTGCTTGTCCTATTTGTTCCTAGTGTGACAAGAATTTGTTCTTCTACTAATCTTGTTTTTATTGCTGCGACTAATACTATCACAATTTCTACGATGGTTCTAGTAGTCACAACGATTCCTGTGAGTGCTACTATTACAACAGGTAATAAGTCTACTGCCCTTGTCTCTTCTCTCTTCAAATGGATCATAGACTCTGGTGCTACTGATCACATGACAGGTAACCACCATCTCTTCTCCACTTATACTTCTTATACCAACCCTTCTAATATCACCATTGTAGATGGTTCCCAATCCCGTGTTCTTGACTCTTGCACTATTGAACCTACTTCTTTTATTTATTTGGAATTTGTGCTCCATGTCCCTAACCTTGAGTTTAACCTTTTATCCCCTAGTAAACTTACACGTGAATTAAACTATTGGGTCTCATTTTTTTCCTAACAATTGCTTAATACATGATCTTTTGATGAAGAAGATTATTGGGAGATGTTACGAATTTGGCAGTCATTACTTCCTTGATGATCAGGGGATTCGTGCGGTGGCTTATACCAGTAGTGTCACTCCTTTTGAAGTATATTGTCGTTTGGGTCATTTATTTTTATCATTTCTAAAAAATGTTTATCCTCAATTTCAGTATTTGTCGTCCTTAGATTGTGAGTCATAGGAATTTGCTAAACATCATCGTCTTCCTTTAGTATCTCGAGTCAATAAACGAGTTTCATCTCTTTTTGAGTTAGTGCACTTTGATATTTGGGGTTCATGTCCAATTGAGTCCAAAATTGGTTGTAAGTGTTTTGTTACCTTTATTGATTATTATTCCCGCACTATTTGGTTATATTTAATGAAAAACTGTTATGAGTTGTTTTCTTATTTTTGTGCCTTTACTGTAGAAGTTTAAAATCAATTCAATACTTCTATCCATACCTTGCACAGTGACAATGCCAAAGACTATTTTTCTGAATCATTTTGCTCTTTTATGCTTCAAAATATAATTTTACATGAATCTTTTTGTGTGGATACACCAGCTGAGAATGGTGTTACCGAAAGAAAAAATCGTCACCTATTAGAAGTAGCCTGTGCCTGTTTATTTCAAATGCAGGTTCTAAAACTCTTTTAGGCAGATGCGGTCTCTACTGCTTGCTTTCTCATTAATCGCATGCCCTCCTCAGTTCTTGATGGTCATATTCCTTACACCAATCTCTTTCCTTCCAAACCTTTATTTCCTATTAATCCTAAGATTTTTGGATGTGTGTATTTTATTCGAGATGTTCGTCCTACTGTTTCTAAATTAGATCCTAAGTCCCTCAAATGTGTCTTCCTTGGTTACTCTCATGTTCAGAAGGGTTATCGATATGTTTCTCCTACACTTAATCGTTATCTAGTGTCTGCAGATGTCATTTTTCAGGAATCTATTGCATATTTTACTTCTAACACTTCAGCCCCTCCTTTTTCACCTACAGAGGAGTATACTCTTTTGGTATATTCTGTCATTCACTCACTATCACCGGTCCTAGATTTTGTACCGATCCTTAGTCAACTACCTTTATCTAAAGTCTATTTCAGACGTTTGAAAGAGACCATTATTGCTATTACACTAGATTTTGCCCTACTATTGTCTACTTCCTCAGCAGATCCTATAGAAAGCACTACTCACCCTAAGCCTATCCCAGTTCCTGACTTAGAGACACCTCCTCTCCTAGATCTAGATTCCTCACTTGATTTCCCATTGCCCTCCGCAAAGGTAAACATACTTGTGCTTATCCTATTTCTTCTTTTATTTCATATAACCACATTTTCTCTGCTTTTCGTGCCTTCGTTGCCTCTTTAAACATTATTTCAGTATCTCATTCCCTTCTTGAGGCATTATCCCACCCGAGTTGACATATTGCTATGGAAGAGGAGATGTCGGCCCTTGATCGTGATAGTACGTGGACCTTAATGGATTTACATGTAGGAAAGAAAGCTATTGGGTGTAGATGGGTGTTGACATATAAAATTAAGGCTGATGGCACACTTAAACGCCTTAAGGCTTGCCTTGTTGCTAAAGGCTATGCTCAGAAGTATGGTATTGACTATTCTGAGACCTTTTCCCCCGTGGCCATACTCTCATCTGTTCATCTCTTCATATCGCTAGCCACTACGAATGGTTCATATCTCTCTCAACTAGATATCAAAAATGCATTTTTACATGTTGATCTTCTTTAAGAAGTGTACATGAAGCAACTATCCAATTTTGTTACTGAGGGGAGCGTGGTAAAGTGTGTCACTTTAAGAAATCTTTATACGGCTTGAAGCAAAGTCCTCGTGCATGGTTTGACATATTTAGTACTGTTGTGAAGGACTTTGGTTTGTGCCAGAGTAAGTGTGATCATTCTGTGTTCTATCAGAGAACAAGGGCTGGCATGATTCTACTAGTTGTGATGTCGATGACATTGTAATTATAGAGAATGATACCTCGGGGATCTCATTACTTAAGTCATTCTATAACTCCCACTTTCAAATGAAAGATCTAGGTTTATTAAAGTACTTCCTAGGAATTGAAGTTATAAGGAGTAGAAAGGACATCTTATTTACTCAGAGAAAATATATTCTCGATTTGCTAAAAGAAACTGGAAAACTAGGAGCTGCTTCAACTAGCTTTTCTATGGTTTATAATCCTCTGCTTGATGTTGATGGTAGTATACCATATGAAAATTCTGTTGAATCTACTAAGAGCAAACCGTTTGAGAAACCAGAAAGGTACAGGAGATTGATTGGAAATTTGAATTATCTTATAGTTACCTGTCCGATATCACTTATCCAGTGAGTGTCCTTAGCCAATTTATTATCTCTCCAACTGTCTGATAGTGGAAAGTCTTAGAACATGTGTTACATTATTTGAAGGGATCTCTAGGTTATGGGATACTGTACAAGAATCATGGACACACAGATATTGAGTGTTTTTGTGATGCCGATAATGGGAGATTAAAGGCTACCAGACGATCTACTACAGGATACTGTGTTTTTGTAGGAGAAAATTTAGTATCTTGGAGAAGCAAAAAATAGAATATGGTGTCTCGATCAAGTGCAGAAGCGGAATACAGAGTCATGGCATAATTTGTATGTGAGATAGTTTGGATATATCAGTTACTGAAGGAAGTTAGCCTTAAAATCTCGTTACCAGCAAAATTGTAGTGTAATAACAAAGCGGCCCTACACATAACTTCTAATTCTGTATTCCATGAACGGATGAAACATATTGAGAGCGACTGTCATTTTATTCGAGATAAGTTCAATGAAAACTTCATTTCTATAGGCCATGTAAGATCCAGTGATCAACTTAATGATATCCTCACCAAATCTCTTAATGGCATTAAAGTTGAATATTTTTATAACAAGTTGGGCATGATTGACATTTATGCTCCAACTTGACGGGAAATGTAGAGATATTAGGAGATTATAAATATCCTATAATTTGTATATATGATAATATATAATATTATTTTATTAGTATCTTGGGTTATCTAGAATTCTCTATTATGTATATATATCCCTTCTAAACATCAATAAAGAACAAGTATTATTTATCTAAAATAATAGTAATTATGGTAAAATAAAGGGGATGATAGTGTATTTTACTCAAAATTTTAATGTGCAAAAGCTTGTGAAAAATAAATGATCTATTTGTTTTTTCATTTTCATCATCTTCTCAAGTACAAATAAATCAGAGTTAAATTACATTCAATGATCTAAATTATTTTATTAGTAGCACTTATGATTATAAAATAATTTTTAGAGTAATGTTGTACTTAAAATATATTATTATTAGCAAATTTACCTTCCTCAAAAGTCATACTATCAAAAACTTATAAATAATTTTATTTTATATTACCAAATTCTAGAGATAACAAAACTTTTAGTTCTCCATTTTGTCTTATCAATCAATTTGGTTCCTAAAATTTAATTTTTTATCAATTAAATTCCGAAGGGTAATTGGTAGGATGTAAGAGTTTTTTATGAAAGTGAAAGTAGAATTAGGCTGAAAATGTGTTTTAAACGTTTATTTGGTAGGATGGAAGTAAGTATAGAATTGAGGTATTTTTTTTTAACTTAGGGTAAAATTGTCTAAAATATTTTTTTACAACTTAGGAAGAGTTAAAGTTGTCCGAGAATTTTATAATTAGGGTTAAAATAGTCTAAAACATTTTACTTCCACTTCTATCATCTCAATTATCAACTTTTTTGATAAAACTGAAATGGCCTAGGGAAATGACAGTGGAAATGGATGTGACTTTTATCGTACCAAATAAAGAAAGTGAAAGATTTCATTTTCACTTCCACTCCCCCAAAATATACTTCCCTCCAACCAAATATATCATAAAGTTTCATAAGCATTAACACTATACGAACTATATGATTATGAAATTTTAGAAGCTTAATTAGAAAGGATCAAACCTTAGGAACCAAAGTCATAATTGAGACAAATTTTGAGAGACAACAAAATTTATTATACTTAAATTTTATATATATAGGAAAACTATTTTGGAGCACAATTAAGCTTTGTAACCTTATTATACTGGAGTTAACAGTACTAAAAAATAAAATTGAAAATTTAATTTAGAGACAAAATACACAAATACTAAATAAAAAAATTAGGAAGAGTGTATGTACCTCAATATATATATGGGCCAGTTTGATTTAGTTTTTAGAGAAATTCTTATGGAGAATAAGTGATTTAAGAGTTCTTTTGTATAAGCTTATGGGAAAAAATGATTATAAATAAAATGAATATTTAGATGGTTACTAGAATGACTTTTATGATTATTAAATTATTAGAAAATGTATGAGGTGAATAAATAAATAAATTATATTAATGTTTAGAAGCTGCTGGATTTCTTACTTCTCTAATGTCGATAGCAATCTCTTCTTCAACTTTAACTTCTTTTCTCCTCTTCAATGGCAGATTCTCTTCTCTTCTCTTCTCTGACTTCTCTTCTCTTCTTTGACTTCTTGCTTCGACATATCAGAGGAAGATGCCGTGATCTAGACACAGAGAGCAATTCGGCACACAAATATGAACAAAGGAGACGAAGATGACAAGATTTGAAGATCAACGACAATGACGACCTAGTGATGACAGGACAGATAGACTCACAATGACTGCGACGAAGAAGACCATCGAGAACCTTGGCAGCTGAGAAAAGCAAAGACAAGCGACGAAAGAGAGGGGATAGAGGAGAGAGAAAGATAGGGGCAAACTAATAATTGGACAGCTCATCATCTATTTTTTCTACCCATAAGGTATTCTCATCAGCTTATCCGAACCTAGGCTTGAACTAGCTTTTGATCGATAAGCTCTTATGAAGTTTTAAAGGCTATTTGTTTAATTTTTTTTTTCTTAAACTATAGTTTAAGCCAAAACCTCTTTTAAAACTATGGTTTGGTTTCTATCTAAACATGCACATAAACATCATGTGACAACCTCTTTTGCTTTAATCTTCTTAAATAAGCATAACTCATGTAAACAAAATTATCATGAAAAAGTGTTTTTATTGGACAACCTTATGATGTACTACTTCTGGTCATTAATACAAGATTTATTTAACTAATTTAGGTAGATTAATGAAGTTAATTAAATTAGTTATTTTTAAAGATTCTGTGTTAGTTTTCCTAAAATATCCTCTTTAATTATATGTATTTGAACTATCCTTAATAAAAAATTCTTAATATGTACAATCATATAGAGATATTTTGGGAGAAAATATAATTTTGGAAGATAAAGTTAATTTATATCTTATATTTAAGATCAAAATAAACTCCTCATCTAATTCATATATATATGATAGGAGGGAGTATTACATTAGTAAGGCTTTTATGTTCGGATAAAATTTGACATGAGACGCAACGTTCGGCCTTAGTATTGACATTGATATAGGGCCTGTTTGAATAAATTTTTAGAAAATTGCTTATGAAAAAAAAAATATCTTTTAGAGAAGAGCTTATGAAAAAAAAGTGGTTCTGAATAAATTAGTGTTTGGAAAATTATTACCAGATAATTTTTGTGATTAGTAAATTACCAGAAAGGGTATGAGATAAAAAATCAACTGTTCACATCTCTCACTGGCAATGACAACCCAGCGACTGAAGGTGAGCCGATGATGGCCTGATGTGGAGGGGATGAAGATGATGGAGCTGGACAGATAGAGGAAGGAGCTGAAGATGAGAGCTGGACTACCCAGTGAGCTACGTATCAACGGAGGAAATTGATGACCTAGCATCTCAACCTGAGAGCGAGCTCTAGCGGTGATGGCGCAGAGACAGCGACAACGAGCTTCAGCAGGGACAGAGAAGGCAAAGAGACAGTGACAGTGAATAGTAGAAGACGGCGAGCTGGAATAAAGAAGAGGGAGAGAGGAGAAAGTGGAAAAAAATAAAGGTAAAATAATAATTGGGAAGTTCATAAGTTTTTTTATTATTATAAAAGCCACTCCCAGTAATTTATCTAAAACTATAATTTGGTCTAAAATCACTTTTAAACAAATAAGATTATTTTTTTTTAAAATTTTCTTAAATTGAAGTTTGGCCCAAAAATCTTTTAAAATCAAGGTTTTGAGAACTTTCAGACACCCACATATTCATTTTGATGATATCCACATAGAGAGGGCGGAAGGTTTAACCATTACTCTTTCCGGTCCTTATATTTTTATTATAAATCGCTAAATAAAATATTCATCACATCTTTTTCTTTGTTTGTTTGTTTTAAGATTACTCATAGTAAGAGCATGAAGTACCTTATACGAGCATGAAGGAGGAAAATATTAGTTGATAAGAAAAAATAGGGGTAAATTATATATAGTACTATAAAATATTAATTAATGACATTCAGCCTAAACTAATATTCATCCTGCACTTTAAAATATTTTTCTAATAATATTCAATATTTTAAAATAATTTTTCAATAATTTTTATTATATCAAGTATCCTAAAATATTTTTGTAGTAACATTCAATATCTTAAATTTATAGTACTTATCACAAAATTATGAAAAATACTTATATACTCCATGGTATTACTTCATTTAAATTATATTCAATCACACACTTTGATTCTAGTTGACCGATAGAAAGAACAATTCATAATTTATTTTATTTTAAAAAAATAAAATATCTTAATTCTATTCATATAGTTTTTATTCGTTTTTAAATTAAAATGTTTCTTTTTTTAAAAAAATAAAATAAATGGTTGAATTTGTTTTAGATAATCATAAGCTGAATTGTTGCATGTGAATTGGATAAAGTTTATATGATATGAGTTGGAGTAAGCAAGTATTTCTCCAAAATTATTCCAAAAACATTTTAGAATATAAGTGTTGGATGAGGACAAAATAATTTAAGTAAATTAAAAAGTATATAATATGAATTCATATTTTGATATTAGATTTAATTATAATTAATTAATTTGTTTAAATTTTTTAATTTATTACAAAAATTAAATAACTTATAATTAAAATAAAGTATAATTTCTCAAGAAACTATATTAAAATCCAATTCATAAAAGTTTTTCCTCTTTTTCCTTCTCTCCAAATCTCTTGTACCAAACAGCCCCATCTAACTATATTTAACTATTTTAGATAAAAATAAAAATAAATATTAAATAATAATAATTAAAAGAAAAATAAAGAGCCCAAAAATTAAATTGCATATAAATTATAAAGGGCTATGAATTGTCGGTCTCTTTCTAGCTGAGTAGTTTCTGTGGTCTCGTGTTTTTTTGGTACACCCTCGACACTCTTCATATGATCCAATTTGAATTTATTACTCCTTCAAGTTATGTCGTTAATATAAAAATTAATTATAAAATTAAATTTAGTCATACATAAAATTCTAATTTATTTTGTCCATAAATTTATAATTTTTTAATAGTATCCCTATTAATTACATATATAAAGAAATTTCTATCTAATAGTAGTTATAATAAAAGATATAATTTTAAGAAAATTAAATAATATTTATTATAAGTAACTAATATAATTAATTTATTTAATCTAACTAAATTAGTTATCAAGTTTTTTTTTGTTACAAAATTTTTTAAAAAGATGTTAGACTTACACACAATCTAAAGATATATCAAAGTTTTTCTTCCTCGTAGACAATACTAATGTCGAATAAGGTGAGTTGTCATTTATTGTCAAGTTAACTTAGACACTTATAAGCTATGATGATATCTCTCTAAGTGCTGCGACTGTAACTATAATAAAGTGATACTCTTTAAGGATTGAATACGCTCTAAATAATTACATATCTCACCCTTCTATAAAATGAACCTATAAACAATGGGTAATTATCAAGTTTTTATATTAAATACCAGAGATAATATATCCTAATTGGACTCATCAATTTTGTTTTTGTTTCCCTTTGCCACTTTTTATTTAATGAGTTGCCGACCTTTTATTTACAAAATTGCTGCATATAAGAGATAATATGATTATGTTTAATTGAAAGGCTAGTCTTTTATAATATAATAAATTAATATTTAAATTTATATAAAAATATTAATATTTAATGTCTACAATGTATGAATAAGAGGATACATAAATAAATAAAAAGTTATTAACCAAAAAATTTGGTGCGACTCATTTGGTCGAACCTAAAGCATATGAAATGGTCCTGCAAGAGGAGTTAAAGCCTCTCTTACATTCTTCCTCCAAATATTGGTGGGAAACGAAAATCAGCAGCAGTTAAAAGAGAGAGAAAGACTAGTTTGTCCATCATCTTTCAATTGAATAATTTTTGCCCTCTTTTTAAAGAAATTGAAATACTTTCCTGGCAAACAAATTACTTTTTTGATATAAAAAATTAAGTAAATATTATTATTTAATATATTATTAGTTATACATATAGTATGTTTCAATTTCAATTATTTTAGTCATTCATTATTTTATTTCATTTAATATTTATAATCACATTATAGGTTCTAATTTTAACAATTTCATTTATATAAAAAAAATATTTCTAACTTTCAACAGCGATAGTCATCTGGAAACAGGCATCCGTGACAACAGAGTTACAGCTTTTACATCTTTCAGAGTTGCTGTGTATATATATGTATGTGTGTGTGTGTGTGTGTCTTTGAATGGCGACACTTTCACTAGCCGTAGATTCTGTTTTCTGTCGCCACTGAAAAAGTGAATCAACGATGATGATAGCAAGTCCCCACCTATAAAATTTTGGGGGGCGGGGGAACTAAACATGCTACCCCTCACATGCAACATCCACAGAATCCTTTTGAACACTTTTTTTCATAAATATCAATAGCTACATGCTACAACAATGAACATATATTTTACAAGTAACCCCTTTGTTAAACAACTAACCTTGCAGTCTCCTCGGGGGGTAAAAGGTGGAGACCAAATTCTAAAACTGATTATAAAAAGAGATCTAGAAGCTGTTTCCTTTCAGATTTACCTAGTAACCTCACCAATAATGATTGACTCAGCAGAAAGTCAGTTAGCTGATTTCAACATCCACAGGCATTGACTTATCTTCAGAAGGATAAGCAGTTTCTGAAGCCACAGGCTCTCCAAACTGCGTTGTAAAGGACTTAGGTTCTGTAACCGCAAAAGGACTTCTCATTTGAGCAGTAGAACCAGAGTCTACATCCATAGCAGAAGCTCTCGGAGGCGACGGGGGCTGAACTTCCACATCTGGGTAAGCAGCCTTAAACCTTGCCCGCAGCCCCTCATCAACCAACCTTACTCCATTTAATTGATTACCAAGTGACATCCATCTGAAAGAAAAATGGGGAACGCAGTCAATAATTGGGCCCTGAGGTCTTTTTCACACACAGATAACCTTCTGCCCCAAAACCCACAAAATGCATATCCATAATTCATATTAGATGAATCCCTAATTTAGTCCAAGAACTCCATTAAATTAAAATAATGCGAAACAAACACCAAACTGGAAAACCAACCCTGCATGAGTGTTGTGCATACGAGCAAACAATTCCAGCTTTCTCGTTCTCGGACTTATCCTCTCCAGCATGGGGTACATCTGTAAGAATATACTGACAACTTCAAACTGCTAGGCAGCAAATTTTAAATTCAGTAGCTACACATAATTAGTTGAGGTTGAGGTTGTGAGATTGGGAGAGTGAGATCGAGATCGAGATCGAGAGTGAGTGAGATTGTGTGTGTGTGTATGAGAGAGAGAGAGAGATGTGAGTTCAGTCCAAGAGCGTTGAAAGGAAAAGGTTGAAAACATCTTATGAATGTCTCAATCTTTTTTTCTTTAACCTGGCCGAGGCATATAATATATCAATGGACTAGAACCACTTTCTTTAGAGGGAAGTCAATCAAGGGACTGGATAACCATCACTAGTCAAGTAAATAAGTTATACAAACCTCATCTGGCTTGCGACTTGTTTCCCGGACCTCAGCAACAATAACATCAGTGTCAATATTCCTGTTTACTTCTGGATTTCCCTTTATTCCAACAAGGCAATGTTCCTTACTGTGATTAAGCCAGTGGCCTGTACGCCCAGTTCTGATTATTCGTTGAAGTTGATTTGTTTTCACCCAAATGATCTCCTCAACACGCTTGTAACCCCAGAGTTCTAAACTGCATGGGCAGTTCAGCACATTGTGACATGCAATTGAAATCCAATGCAGGTGTTAGTTTGTGATTAAAGTAACAATACATAGGACTGGTGACAGTCATTTACCATTCACGTCCAAGCTCCATCGCCCGTCCAGTGACCCATAGAAAAATCAGACCATCAGTTTGGAGAGCAGGAACATTAAGATTGCGCATTTCATCATCAGCCATTGTTCCATAAGGCAGTTCCATGTGAATGTCCCAAGGAGGATCTGCCATAATTACTCCAAATTGCCCTAATATGTCCATTCTAAAGTTGCGTATATCACAGTTGATCCACTGTGGCTCACCAAGTTCCACTTCAGAACAATATTCAGCCCGCAGGGGTTTTAGTGGCTTGGGAGGAGGAGGAGCACCCATCATCATTGGAGGCACATCTGGTGTAGGATCATACTCATAATGAACATACTTGCATGTCTATCAAGGGATAAAATAATAAATAATATAAGTCCAACTAACAATAAATATAACTCAAATGAAGGCCCACTTAAAGGACGATCTTATCAGAAATCAAAAGCATACCTTCATGTGTCGGCAAGTATCAAGAAAGGAACAATCTCCTAAATTAATGTCAGTATGAGGAGCAATGATCCGCCTGAAATGAACCTGTTAATATAAGATGAACAAATGTAGAGTTAATGAACATAAAAAAATAAAGGTTAAAAGACTATTAACTGACGAGATAACCGCTTCTTATTAATGAAGGAGTTCAGTCAAAAGATTTTACTTGGCCAAGAAAACAGGTTTCACATAGATGGCCACTTTTTTTTTTTTAATATTTGCCCGAGACCATGGTTTATACTCATTTCTTTGCACACAACTTCAGTGCAGGAATTACAATAAAGGAAAAAATGAGTGCAGGAGTTTTCTCCTTAGTATGCAAACAAGATGAACCCTGAAGCCGCGAATAACAGTGAGAGATGAAATGGACACACATTTGCTGAACTCATGCAAAGAATTAACTTGCTACCAGCCACTGCATGCAAATGCAGGATGTTAGGGCCATCAAAATCACCCCTGGAGCACAACAATTGACACCACCGTTAAACTTCATATCCCAACTGGCATGTGACAATGACATTGGGTAACTTCTCCACTAAAAAGGAGCAGGAACAATGGGTGTCTTTGATGGTATGTCTATGCATGGGCTAATTCTATCCAACTTTAGGTAGAATGCTGAGTAATCTAAACCTCAGATACCTCACCTTTTTATTTAAGCTCCAGTTAAATGTTTCATGATTGAGTCCTACTGGCCAACATATTTTCTTTTAGGGCCCGTTCGGTAGAAAGAATTGGTTGTGATGGAAAGGAACAGAAAGAAAGGGAATGGAAAATTGCCAACCAAGTGCATGTTTGGTAGGCACTGGAATGAAAAATGGTTTGATAGAAATTTTATGTTTGGTAGAATGAAAATGATGGTACAATAGGTACGAAAATCATACATATGACCATATTTCCCTTAGATAGTATTTATTAATCAAAATCATTGGTTTAAAAGTTAAAATATTTAAAAATTTAATAATTCATAAAAAATAAATAAAAATAAATTATAAAAAAATTCACATAACCTGCATAAAACTCTAGTTGTGAGCATTACAACTCGAGTTGTCAGAATAAAATCATCTTCTTCCTCGCTCAAGAATCAGATACCAGCGGCACTGAGATAATCATCCACTCATTATTAATGTTAAACTTCAAATCTACCCCCATAAATTAAAAAAATGCTCAACTTAAAAACAAGGTTTACCATAAAAAAATAAATCAAAACAGAAAAAGAAAAAAGAAACAGAAGCAGCAGATCTGTCAAGAGGAAAACGCCATAGAAGAAGCCACCGACAAGAAACAAAGAAGCCTCCAAGGGTGAAATCGATGGATGATGCGACACTATAGACCCTCAAGGAAGAAGACGGACAATTGTGGGTGAGCGTTGGACAACTATCGACTCTTGAGGAAGAAGATTAAGGGGTCATATGGGGATTTCCTATGCAGGAAAATCAGATCCCACCAAAATGTGAGGGAACTGGAAAATCATGAGAAAATTTCCCGCCACTGGAATTTGCTCTCTCGGAAAATGGTGCACCCAAATGTCCACCACCAGTGGAAAATCTAAAATTTGTTTTCCCATTTTCAGCATACCAAACAATTATTTATTTTTTGGTGAGCGCAGAACAACAATTCAGAACATAATCCATATCCTATGACTCAGTTTACTAGAAGAATCAATTGTCAGCAAAATCTAATTTCCCACCTTGAAATCTAGTTGAGTATTATTACCATGTGTTTACGAAAAGATAATCTTCAGTTATAAATATAAGCAACCTAAATCATAAAACAAGAGTTGATCCAAATTGAGTTCATTATGCCTATATAGAATCAGCATGAAATGTATAAAAGAACCACATGTAGAGGTGTAGTGCCCATTAGAGCTTGCAAAGAAAATTCTGTGGCTACTATATGTGAGAAAGCACAAATCCATTATCTTTCAAACAAATGATCATGAACAGGCTAAGTGGAAACCTCGTTCATCAGACACTGTTTGCATGGATGTAGATGGCTTTGTTAATCAACACCAGGCTAAATGGACACCTCTTTCATCAGACAATGTAAGATATGCACCAGATTCCTTAAAGATAAGCAATGAATTAAAGTTATGTAAAGCAATGAACTTCAGCACTAACAATATCCTTCTCCTCGTTCAGCTGTTTCTTTTTATCCTCCATTCAATTTTCGATTAGTATTATACTAAGAGTACTAAGCATGCTCCCAGAGGACATTTAACAACTACAATTCATCAATTCATTCGAAGCTTTTACATGATGCCATGCAGAACTTGAATAGAACTCAAAGAAGTAAAAATAGATCTAATATAATGGTATTCTTTCCATTGTAACATTCTGTCATTGTTACTGACCTTATCACATGCTATAAAGGATCCTGACTGCCGTCGGCAATCCTCTTTTGTCAAAGATGAACAGTAAACCTTCAATTGAGAACCACCTTTTGTTTTGAACTGAAAAAAGGCATCAGCAACAAACAGGATGAGGAGAACAAATCAGCTATAGACAATGTGGAGTGAACTATAAGCACACAACAAGCATAAGGAAGACGGAGCATGGAAAGTGCACTTTGGTGTGGAGAAAGTAATGGCCATATTGAAGTACTATACGTCCTGACTTGTTTATACAAAGTCATAGGCTACATCACTTGGTAGGTTAAGCAAGGTGTGAATGGCTGTAGGTCATTGACACATGAAAAATATCATAATCAGATTATAAGCACATCCCCAGTTGTTTGGGAAATTTTAAATTATTTTTGGTGCTCTTCACGAGTAATGGCCATATGGTTAAGGATAGGAATGATCATGGGTATGGTACTATTGTCTCGATCCCTAGATCAAGAAGATATTTTCATCATTTCCTAATCATACCCTGTTGGATAACAAACTCATACTACATACCCTTCTTCATCTGATTCTTAAAACCCCAAACCTGGAATTATTCTTGATTACATGAAATCTATTCAAACGAAATTATAACAAAAATAAACAAAATAAAAGTCCCAAAAAAACATTACAATATAACTTTAGCCCAAAGTCTGGTAACCCAGATAGGAAGGAAATTCCTTTTCATCCTCTCAGTATAATGTCCTCTTGTAATCATTACCCAATGTTATTTTTTTAGTTTTAAAAGTACGGATAAAAATATCATCTTTAATCCTTAAAATTATTTTTTATTCCATTTCATGACATTTTATGTACCAAATTAACCCTAAAAGCTTCAGATATACATATTCAAATCTGTTTTAGCCCTGTTGTTAACCCAATCTTTAATTTCTTAAACTCATTTCATTATGTATACACATTAAGACTAAGGCACCTGAACATGCAATTCCATATAATGTAACTTATGCCACTAAGAGCACATTTGGATAAGCTTTTGAAAAAAGGCTTATAGAAAAAAAAGACTTTTTAATCAGCTTTTAGAAACAAAAATTGGATAAGAGTTTATAGAATAAAATAATTTTGAATAAATGAGTATTTAGATGATTATTACTAAAAAAGATTTTTATTATTGATAAATTACTAAAAAATATATGGTATTATAAAAAAGATAATTCTTATTTCTTCCCTTTCCCTCTCCTGTTCTCTCTGTGAGTCTCTCTGAGTGAGACTGCCGATAAATCCTCCGCAACATTATCATCATCATATCCACATCAATGATGATGACAAGAGACAATAGAGAAGAAGTCAGAGAAGATGGAGTCTTCGCTATAACAGAGAAGAAGAGAGAAAAAAAAAAAGAGAAAAGAGAAAGAGAAAAATAATAATAAAATAATAATAAATAGTCAATAGATTCTTTTATTTAAATTATTTTTAATAATTTATTTAAAATTATAATTTAGTCAAAAATTATTCTAAATAAATATAATTAACTATTTATTTTTAAAAATATTTAAATCGGGCTTTAGGCCAGAATACCTTTAAAACCTATACGTTCCTAAACAATCCAAATATGCACCAAGGGGCACTTGAATTCAGGAACGGCGAAAGGAGGTAAACCAGTTATAGGTGAAGATAACACTTACTAAAGTTTTATACTCTTACTATGATGGAAATGTTAATCAAAACATGCAGTTAGAGTAGGAAGAAATTTTACCAACCTTAGCAGCTACAGCAGTTTCCCTAGCAGTTGGCCGGTGAATAAGGTCCAAAAGCTCCTCACCTGTTTTAGATTTCTGCATCTCTCTAAATGATTTCTTATTCAACAAAGCCTCAAGATCCTTCATATCATCCTCTTCAGTTCTAGGCTTATGTGACATTACATTAGGACCACTGGCTGGTGAATTCGGTCCAATTGGAGGCCTATGCATTGTAGAAATACCCATCCCTCCAGGCATACCGATCATTCCCATTACTCTGGGTGCCCCCCTTGGTCCCATCATTGAAGCAGGCCCTCCACCACCAGGAAATATAGGAGGCAACCCCATATGGGGTGGTTCGCCAGGAGGCATCCACATATCCGACATTGGCCGTGGAACTTGCCCTGCCATTCCAAACATTCCATTGTTCATATCAGAGCCAGTGATAGCAATTTGTTGGCCTTGATTTTGATTTGCATTCCCATCTCCTGAACTCGACTCTAGTTGCTGATATTGCGCGCTCTCAGGCAATTCTCTGACAAGACGAGTTCTATCTATATTTAAAACCATAATTCTTGACTTGCCACTTACCACAAACTCCTCCAATTCAACACCACCATTGTCCTCTGCCATTGACTTCAAAGCCAACTCCACAGCGAGTGTCGGCCCTGAATCCCCTCCAAGCTCAAGAAGAGCAGCCTTCTCTACAGGGGTCACAGTCCGATCATTTTCCAATTTCCTCAACACTGTGGAAGAATCAATAGGCGAAAACGGCACTCGTCCCAAAAGACAAATGGCAACCATTGATCGTACCACAGCTAACGGACTTCCGCTTTCAGTTTCCGAACGGCGAACTGGGTTGGAGGAGTCCGGAGATGTTTTGGCGTTTTGGGTCTTGGAATTTGTGGGGTCCGCCGAGGTAGAACGATCATTTTGTGACTTTGCATGAAAAGGGTGAGGAATTGGAAGAGGCAATGAAGGTGTGGGAGCAAAAGGGCGATCGTTGAAAGAAGAGATAACCTTGAGAGAGAGATCGAGGGAAGAGACAATATTAGGGATAATGGCTTGTAGAGAAGCAAGCAATTCAAGGTGGGTCTTGTGTTGTAACTCCATTCGTGCTTCGAGCTGTTGACGAACGTTTCTAATGTGGGATATGGTATCTTCGTTGCCATCTGATTGCGTCTCCATGGCTTTCTCTCTTTCTCCCTAAAACTCGAAAGAACTGCTCATCTCAGAAACTCACCGAGTGAAGGCGATGTTCCAATCGCCTTCCTTGACTTATCTTGCCTCCCAAATGTCTGTAGACAAAACTATGGCCATGGGAGAGGTTTTTAAAAATTTGGGGCAAGGCATTACTATTATTATAAGCTTATTATTTATATAAATGATACTAGATCATCCCGATCTAAATTGACTTTAATTTTAAATATTAATATAAAAAATATTTTTATATTTATCTATTATATTTTAAAATATTTATATTAATATTCTTTTAATAATATTTAAATAAAAAATAAAAGAGAATTAAAAAAATAATTATATCCTTAACGGTATATTTTGATGACATTTACTTTTGACCTTTATAGGCGTTATGAGTATTTGTGGTCATCTTCTTCTAGCTCGGCATTACATTCCGAGTTCTCATTATCTTAGTTTGGTGTAACGAATTTTAATTAACGATATATGTTATGTCTCTTGTTTAAATCTTTTGTTTCTGTGTAGATTGTTATATTTAAATTTGAAGTTTATGTTTTACTCTTTTTGTCATTTAGATTAGTGCTTTTGTTTTTGTTTATCCTGTACTATGAGTCTTAGGGTTTAATAGTTTGTATTGTTTTTACTTAATATTAGAGGCTTTATATTTATCATTTTGCTTTTAATAAAATTGATTTTTTATCAAAAAAAAAATTAAAAGAAAATTTTCTAAACAAAAACTAAAAATTCTGAGTATAAGGAAATTAAGTAGTACTCCCTGTGTCTTTTTTTATAAATTTCAAATTATTGAATGGGTATGGTACCCCTAATTAATTACTTATTTCTCTAATTTTTTTACATATTTTTTTTTATACTCACCCTTTTATAAATAAAAATATTTTTAAAATAAATTATATTTTTTATATTTATTTCGTTCAATTAATTTAAATTAACTTCTTAGTCTATATAATTCAGTTATTTAAAACTTGT
Source organism: Leucaena leucocephala (assembly GCA_037074615.1). Lineage (NCBI taxonomy): Eukaryota > Viridiplantae > Streptophyta > Magnoliopsida > Fabales > Fabaceae > Leucaena > Leucaena leucocephala. The sequence goes on along the minus strand of CM073570.1, from coordinate 7,751,852 downwards.
AATTAGAATTCAAGGTGTACCATTAGATACAAGCAAAGTCAAAAGTTTATGTTATATTTGGATAAAGAGAAATTTGAGAGAAAAATATGGGAGAGGGAGTATTAGGAAAGAAAATTTTAAAAAATATTAAAAAAATATTATTATTATTATTATTATTATTTTAGAGCTTTTCCTACTCCTACTTTTCTTTCCTTTATAATATTTTCCTATCCTAATATAGGGTCAAGGTATATTGAAATGTTAAAATGGTGTTCTAATAATAAAGTCCTACCATGAACACCGTATTTTGTACAAAAATCCCAATAAAAGTTTAAAATGATAAAAATAAATAATACAATACAATAATAAAAAATGAAAATAGAAAAAGTATTTTGCAATAAAAAGAAATAAATAACGAAACAAGTTGATTTCTTACAATTTAAATTTGAAAAATATAATAAGATACCCATTACTAATACTTTGTTTGATACTAAGAAAGTGGAGGTTAGGAATTGGAAGTAAAAATCGAATTAAAATTTTACCTGTTTGGTACCTTGAAAGTGGAGATTGAGAATTGGAAGTAGAACATACAGAAATAGGGGATTTTTCTTTGTGACTTTGTTTAATAATGCACAAAATGTTTTTGCCTTTTTGGGTTCAAATTTAACAAATAATCGAATTCCAAAGCAAATGTGTTTTGGCAGACAATGAACCTCCTATCATGCATTTATGTGTTAAAACAACATAAGGGTTCGGAATCATCCTTCCAGCTCCAATAGAATATATGCATTACCACTTTAATTTTTATTTTTCTAATTCTCAATATACCAAATTACTTGTATAGCCCCCCAAAAAAATCATGGACTATACTTTTAAAGAATTTGATGACAATGCCATTAATTTTTTTTAATTACTGAGAAATTTAATGTGGTCACAAAATATCAAACCTAGCTCGATGTCATTATATAATAATAATTTTTTATGCTGACAGTAGAAATAAATCTCCCTCGAAGTATGATTAACAAAAGATAGATTTGCTTGAGGGGCAATTATCTATAAATATTTATTTAAAAAAAAATAATTACCAAATAGTACTTGAATTTGAATATCAATATTTTTTGGCGTTTGAAATCTTCCGTAGTATCAATATTTTTGGTATATAATGTTAGAATATAAACATTTCATACATATTTTAATCTATCCAAATTATAACATATATAAGTATAAAATATATACGAGATGCTACGAAAGAGTTAAAGTTACCTCTCGCTATTAGCTTGATTGATCTGAGAAGAACTAGAATTCAAATCAGATACCTGTCAATTAGAGAATACTGTTAGATAAACAACAAGTTCTTTCAGCTAGTGATTAAGCATAATGATGACAACTTGTGTACTGTCGTCACTAATGGGAAACATTTAAGAGTGAGTTGAAAAACTAGGTTATCGCTCTAGGATTTAGAAACTATCATGCGATAATTCTCAATTATTAATTTTCACAATAAAAAAATTAACCTTAATAAATTGAGTCAACAAACTATTTTGAATTGGGTCCAATGACTACTGATTACACTCAGAAATATTTATTAATTATTTTAATTAATATCTAAATAGGTTATATCATAATAATAAATATCTCACATTCTCTCACTTGGCCTGTGTACTCAATGTCATTACCCTATCTAGGTAAACTGATGTCATGCTATAAGAATCATGGCGATAAGTCCCCTTTTATCAAGTATTACCTTCCATCTATTACAGATAGCACAATCACTTAATGAGTATCACGTTATACATGAACTCAATGTTCATTCGGTTCATGTCTCAATGTTTATCTATTTCAATAACACAAATGTATACAATTACAAATTTGAAATGATAAACCATAAAATATGATTTTATGGCTCATACCTCCACCAATCAAAAGAAGGACGAAGTCCCATATGAGGTACATGTGTGATAAAAATGTTCGTCTTCAATCTTTTCGTCAAAGGATCAGCCAACATATCCAATATACTGATGCGCAACATAAACTTGGACATCCTGAACTCTTTCTCTCAAGCAAAGGAATTTAAATTCGACAAACTTGCTTTGACTTTTATTCTTTTTGTTGTTCGCTTGGCCACTGTAGCTGCGTTATCAGAGTACATTCTGATTGGTTTAGAGACTGAATCCACAATCTTAGGCCCAACAATAAAATTCCTCATCCAAATAGCTTGTGAACTTGCTTCAACACACGCAATGTACTCAACATCACCAGTAGTAGGAGTTGTTTGAGTTTGCTTAGTGCTTCTACACAATATAGCTCTTTCTGTCAATAGGAAGATGTAATCAGATGTAGACATGTTCATGCTTACACATCCTTTAATATCTGAATCTGAGTATCCAATTACGTCTAAATTGTCTATTCTCCTATATGTGAACATGTAGTGTTTAGTGACTTGTAGGTACCTAACTACCTTTGTAGATGTCCAATGTGCTTCTCTAGGATTACTTTGGTATCTTCCCAACATACCCACAACAAAAGCAATGTCAGGTCTTATACAAATCTATGCATACATTAAGCTTCCCATTGCTGAGGCATATGGGATATTTTCTATCTATTTTCTATCAAGCTCGGTTTCATGACATTGACTTAAACTGAATTTATCTCCCTTTTCAATAGGAGCCACGTTAGATGAACAGTATTGCATTCTGAATCGTTCAAGAACCTTAACAATGTAAGCCTCTAGAGACAAGCCTATAAGACATTAGGTTCTATTTCTTTGGATCTTTATGCCAATGACATAAGAAGCCTCACCCATATCTTTCATATCAAAACTCTTAAACAGAAACTGCTTCATCTCACGCAATAGTCCATATCATTAGTAGCAAGTAAAATGACATCCATATACAAAATCAAGAATATGATCTTGCTCACACTAGCCTTGTGGTATATACAGTCATCCATGATGTTCTCAACAAAACTAAATGACGTGATCATTTCATATAACTTCAAGTACCACTGCCATGAAGCCTCTTTCAGATCATATATTGATTTTTTAGCTTGCATACCAATTGCTCTTTACCTTCTGCAACAAATCCCTCAATTTGTTTCATATAGACTTCTTTCTCCAGTTCACCATTAAGGAAAGCAATCTTTACATCTATTTGGTGCAACTCCATATCAAAATGGTTAACTAATGCCATGATGATATGGAACGAATCTTTCTTAGATACAGGTGAAATTTTTTTACTGTAATCAATTCCTTCTACTTGAGTGAAACCCTTAGTAACTAACATAACCTTGTATATATCAATGTTACCTTGTGAGTTTCTTTTAGTTTTGTAAACCCATTTACAACCAATAGCTTTAGACCATTAAGAAATTCTACAAGTTCCTAAACATGGTGGTTTGCCATGGAATTCATTTCATCAACCATAGTATCATGCCACAACTTAGAGTTTGCACTCTTCACAGCCTGAGTGAATATTAAAGGATCATTCTCAATACTTACATTACAGTCAACTTCAGCAGAATACACTACATAGTCATCAGGTAATATCGGTCTTCTTTCTCTAGTTGACCTCCTTAATTCAACCTCTTGAATTGAGCCAGGTTGCTAAATAAGGATATCATTTATCACATTTTATGATAGTTCCACTTGTGTGATAGGTTGACCATCCGGTATGTGACAATCTTATTTAGTATCGTCAACTTGAGCCACAGGGTCTACATCATGTTCAATGTCAATCCCAATAGTGGGATGATCATTAATTATTGATGTCTCCTCATGAACGATGTCAGTGGTTCACTCTATGTGATCATCTAGTAGACAATCACTCCCGCTAATCACATTATTCTCAAGAAACTTGGCATTCATGGACTCTACAAACCTTTTAGAAGGTGTAGGACAATAAAACTGATAACACTTAAACCTTTTCGCATAGCCCACAAAGTAAGCTCTAATGGTCTTGGGGTCTAACTTCTTCTCCTATGAATTATCACTCTTACTTCAGTAAGACAACCCTATACCTTGAAATGGGTTAAACTGGGTTTCTATCTTTTTCATATTTCAAAGGGTGTCTTGGACACTGCCTTTGTTAGAACCCTATTTAATATGTATGTGGTTGTCTTGAGTGCTTCCTTCCACATGAAAGATGGCAGTTTGGAGCTACTCATCATGCTCCTACCCATATTCACCAAGGTCCTATTTCTTCTTTCAGCTACACTATTCATGTCAAATGATCTAGGTATAGTATATTGAGTTACTATATCTTACTCTCAAAGAAAATCAGCAAATGGACATGGAACTTGTCCTTCACTAGTATATCTGCCATAATATTCACAATCACGATCTGATCTCACGATCTTGATTGATTTCTCAATCTGTTTTTGTACTTCTACTTTATATTCCTTGAAAGCATATAGTGCAACACTCTTATTATAAAGTATGTAGACATACATGTATCGTGAGTAATCATTAATAAAGGTGATAAAATATTTTTGACCATGTGCAGTCAAATCAGGGCAACAAATATCCTTGTGTATAATTTTGAGCAATTCAGAACTTCTCTTAGCCCCTTTATGTGATTTATTGGTTTGCTTTCCCCTTATGCAGTCCACACAAGAATCAAATTCTGAATAGTCTAAAGATTGAAGGATTCCATCTTTATTTAACCTTTTTATTTTGTCAATATAGATATGACCCAATATCCTATGCCACAGGCTATAAGAATTCTCATCAATGATACTTCTCTTAGTACCATACGAAACAGAAAAAGATTGAGGTGAAGCACAGATTTTTTTAAAAAAGCCATCAATCATAACTAAATTCACAATTAAAATTGAATCATTTGACAAAGTCATAAGTTTCTTAGAAAGAATTAGATGATGATAAAATGGAATAAGTTTTGACACATAAATCAAATTCCTTTTATAAGAGGGAACGTAAAAAATATCATAAAGTTCTAAAACATAGTTTCACAGGATCTCCTCTCCCACTGCCTAAAAAGATAGTTTCCTCATTTGGATATAGAGGCTTGCTTGAAAGAAAGCCCTGCATAGTAGTCAAAATGTCGATCATCGAACCAGTGTCAATTTACCAAGTGTTATCATTAACGCTAGAAAAATTATATTCAAAAGTAACACACGATGAAAGCATACCTCTAATATTTATTATATGTTGCCTCATACCGCTAATACATGTAAGCCTCACAGCACATAGTTCAGACATGATGGCACTACCTATCTGCTCGTCTGTCAGCTTGAATTGCTTGTCTAAGGCTTTCAGGTATCCTTTGGCTTTGTCGCACTTAGGGACTAATTCCATAATGCTTATAGTGATCCTTTGTTGTATAAGCAGAAGAGATAAGTGGTTACTCCACTTTCACATATTATGCATTTCCTTTACCCCTCTGTCATTAGAGGCATTATCAGGTCTCGAAGGTTTATCATACCTCAAGGCATAATCTAAGTCCAAGAAATCGAGCTGCAGCAAAACATCATCTCTCCAATCAGCATAGTTAATGATGCCATCTAAAATTATTTTGTTTCTTACATCAGCCATAATTATTGGGGCCAACAATTGGATCTACAAAATGAAAACAGACAAATGTATAAATAAACTCACGAGTTAGAATTTGAAGCAATCATAAGTCACTATGCCATGTATGCATGCTTAGCTCAAATATAGTATACAAATAGTATAAATACGTATTACCAATATCTACCTGTGAGCATAGACATTAGCAAAGCATGTATTTATCTCAAGTGATGGAATTAGAATACATTCATAATTTTCCAATACATGTGGGCTACTTAGAAAATAACAAGGCCATTATATCCCACCCTAATTAAATGTACAATTATGAGATATCTACCTATAGGCAAAGATAAATCATAACTATACATTTAATTACAAATGATATTTTAAATCCATATGTGATTAATGAATGCATGCAACAAATTCAATAAATATCATTTATTACATAATTGCATGATAATCACAAATATCATTTATGTGCATTAAAAATTCAAATATGCACAACTTAATTGAACAATTAATTCTCACCCTAATTAAATGTACAATCATGAGATATCTACCTATGGGTAAAGATAAATCATAACTATACATTTAATTACAATTGATATTTTAAATCCATATGTGATTAATTAATGCATGTAACAAGAAACAAATAAGGATGTTGTGGCTACTCCTCACAAAATTGTATACTAATCACAAATATCATTAATGTGTATATAAATCCAAATATGCACAACATAATGGAGCATTTAATAAATTAATTTAATTAACGAATGTGACTAAATAATTTAATTTAAATTCTCCCACTACTTAATGCACCCAAAAAATGTCTAATAAATTAATTTCAACTCAAAATATTTTTACAAAAATTAAATAGTTAATTTAATTTCTAAGGGAAAAATTAATGTACAAAGTAGGCAATTAAATAAAATAACAAAATTAAATTTGTAAACACCTTAATGTATAAAAAACCTCTGAGACTTGATGATACCTCTGATGATAGAGGGGTATAGGAATGATATAATATGTGAGAGCGGAATAACTGCTTATCTATTCTGTTTATACAACAAAGAATCACCATAAGCATTAAGGGAGCAGTCCCTAAGTACAAGACAACCAAAAAGTATCTAGAAGCTTTAGATAATTATTCCAAGCCGAGAGACAAGTAAATGGGTGGTGCCATCATATTTGAATTATGTGCTATGAGGCTTACAGGTATTGACAGTGTGCTGTAACATATAATGAAGATAAGAGGTATGCTTTCATCGTGTATTACTTTTGAATTTAATTTTTCTAGCTTTAATGATGACACTTGGTCGATGGACAATGATCCATATTTTGACTACTATGTAGGGCTTTCTAACAAACAAGCCTCCACATCCCAATGAGAAAACTATCCTTTTAGACAATGGGAGATACCCTATGAAAGTCGTTGGAACTTTTTGTATAAATATATTTTGGAATTTTATGATTTTTTTATATTGTTTCTTACAAAAGGAATTTGATTTCTATGTCAAAACTAATTCCATTTGATTATTATTTAGTTCTTTCTAAGAAACTTATGACTTGTCAAAGGATTATGTTTTAATTGGTAATTTATTTATGATTGATGGTCTATTTAAAGTTGTTTCTTATTCACCTCAATCTTTTTCTGTTTCGTATGGCACTAAAAGAACTATCATCGATGAGAATTCTTATAGTCTATAACATAGGATATTGGGGAATATCTCTATTGATATAATCAAAAGGTTAAATAAAGATGAAATTCTTCTATCTCTAAACCATTCAGAATTTGATTCTTGTGTGGATTGTATTAAAGGAAAGCAGACAAATAAGTTACATAAAGGGGTTAAGAGAAGTTCTGAATTATTAGAAATTATACACAAGGATATTTGTTTCCCTTATTTAACTAAGCATGGTCAAAAGTACTTCATCACCTTTATTGACGATTACTTACAATTTCTACATGCTTTAATAAAAGTGAGGCACTAGATGCCTTTAAGGATTATAAATCAGAAGTGGAAAAACATAGTAGAAAACTAATCAAAATTGTGAGATCAGACTATGGTGGTGAGTATTATGGCATATATACTAGTGAATGACAAGCATAGGTCCATTTGTTGATTTTCTTCAAGAGCAAGGTATAGTAACTCTATATATCATGCCTGGATCACCTGATATGAATGTTGTAGTAGAAAGAAGAAATAGGATATTACTAGACATAGTTAGGAGTATGATGAGTAGCTTTAAACTTTCAACTTCCCTATGGAAAGAAGCACTCAAGACATATTAAATAAGGTTTCAATAAAGGCAGTGTCTAAGACACCCTTTAAAATATGGAAACGTTCAAAACCCATTTTAAATCATTTAAAGGTATAGGGTTGTCCTGCTAAAGTAAGAGTGTACGATCTACAAGTGAAAAAGCTGGACCCCAAGATCATTAGAGCTTACTTTGTAGGCTATGCAGAAAGGTCAAAGGGTTATAAGTTTTATTGTCCTCTACCTTCTAAAAAGTTTGTAGAATCTATGAATGCCAAATTTCTTGAGAATGATATGATTAGTGGGAGTGATTGTCTACTAGAGGATCACATAGAGCAAACCACTGACATCATTCATGGGTTAACATTAATAGTTAATAATCATTCCACTATTAGGATTGACATTGAACATAATGTAGACCATGTGTCTCAAGTTGATAATGCTAAACAAGATGGACACATACAAGATCAAACAATCATACAAGTGAAACTACCAAAAAATGTAATAGAGAATATCCCTATTCAGTAACCTAGATCAACCATAGAGGTTGAATTAAGGAGGTCAACTAGAGAAAGAATATCGACATTGCTTAATGGCTATGTAGTGTATTCTGCTAAAATTGACTATGATGTAAATGTTGATAATGATCCTTTAACGTTCACTTAGGCCATGAAGAGTGTGAACTCTAAACGGTGGCATGATTCTATAATTGATTAAATGAATTATATGGCAAATAATCATGTTTGAAAACTTGTAGAGTTGTCTAGGGGGTTTAAAGTCATTGGCTGTAAATGTGTTTACAAAATCAAAAGAGACTCACAAAACAACATTAATATATACAAGGCTAAGTTAGTTGCTAAGGGTTTCACTCAAATGGAGGAAATCGATTACAATGAAACTTTTTCACTTATATCTAAGAAAAATCCGTTCAGCATCATCATGATATTGGTTACACATTTTGATCTAGAGTTGCACTAAATAGATGTGAAGAATGTGTTCCTCAATAGTGAACTGGAGGAAGAAGTATATATAAAACAACTTAAGGGATATATTGAAGAAGGTAAAGAACAATTGACATGCAAGCTAACAAAATCAATATATGGTTTGAAACAGGGCTACACAGCAATGGTACTTGAAGTTCCATGAACTGATCACACCATTTGATTTTGTTGAAAACATCATGGATGATTGTATATACCACAAGGCTAATGGGAATATGATCATATTCTTGATTTTGTATGTAGATGACATTTTGCTTGTTACCAATGATCTAGGACTATTGTGTGAGGTGAAATAGTTTCTGTTTAAGAGTTTTGATATGAAAGACACGGGTGAGGCATCTTATGTCATTGGCATAAAGATCCATAGAAAAAGAACTCAACATCTTATAAACTTGTCTCAGGAGGCTTATATTGGGAAAATTCTTGAATGATTTAGAATGCAAAACTATTCATCTAACTAGCTCCTATTAAAAGGGAGATAAATTTAGTCTAGGTCAATGTTTTGAAACTGAGTTTAAAAAGTAACATATGGAAAAAGTCCCATATGCCTCAGCGGTGGGAAGCTTGATGTATACACATGTTTGTATAAGACTTGACATCACCTTTGGGGTGGGTATGTTGGGAAGATACCAAAGTAATCCTAGGGAAGCACATTGTATAGCTACAAAGAAGGTGTTTAGGTACCTACAAGGTACTATACACTATATGCTCGCAATAGAAGAACAGAAAATATGTCTATATATGGTTATATCTTCCTATTGGCAGAAGGAGCTATATCATGGAGAAGTGCAAAATAAACTCAAATAGCATAAAGCAAGTTCACAAGCTATTTGGATAAGGAATTTTATTGCTGGGCTTAAGATTGTGGATTCAATCTCTAAGCCAATTAGAATGTACTGTGATAACGCAGCTACGGTGGCCATAGCGAACAACCAAAGAAATAAAAGCTTAAGCAAGTTTGTCAAAATTAAATTCCTATGCTTGAGAGAAAGTTTAAGATGACCAAGTTTCCGTTGAACTTATTATTACATTTAAATATGTTGGCTAATCCTTTGACGAAAGGATTGAAATCGAACATATTTATCACACATGTACCTCATATGGGACTTTATCCTTCTTTTGACTAGTAGAGGTATGGGCAATAAAATCAAATTTTGTGATTTATCATTTCAAATTTATGACTGTATACATTTTTGTTATTCAAATTGATAAACATTGAGACATGAACCGAATGAACATTGAGTTAATGCATAATGTGATACATATTAAGTGATAATGGTAACTATAATACATGGAAAGTAATACTCAATAGAATATGACTTATCGCCATGATTCTTATAGTGTGATATCAGTTTACCTTGATAGGGCAATGACATTGAGTATACGGGCCAAGTAGGAGAATGTAAGATATTTATTATTATAAAATAACTTATTTAGATATTAATTTGGATTAATAAATATTTCTGAGTGTAACACGTAGTAATTTGGACCAATCCAATGTGGGTATTTGACTCAGATTATTAAGGTTAATTTTCTGATGGTAGAAATTAACAACAGTTTTATCATGCAATAGTTTCTAAGTCCCAAAGCGATAACTTTTCTCTGCTCACTCGTGAGGGTTCCTTACTGGTGATGGTAGTACACAACTTGTCATCACTGTGCCTAATCACCAGTTAGAAGAACATATTTTTTTATCTAATACTGTTTTTGATTTATAGGTTTATGAGATGAGTTTTAGTTTTTCCTCATATCAGCTAAGCTAATGGTGAGAGATATTTATAAGTCTTCTATGCATCTCATATAGGTTTTATACTTATATATGTTATAATCTAAATTGATTAAATTATGTATGAGATGTTTTTATTCTAACAGTAGAACCTAATCAAAACATAGTAACATCAAACTAGAGTATTATTCATTTTATAACTAAATATTTCATGAGCAGCAAAACCATAACAAGTTTGGCATATCTAAAAAACTAGGCATATTCTTCTTCTTCTTATGAAGCCTAACTAACCCTGGAAAGGATATGGTATTTCCTTCTTCAAATCCCAAATATCATCGTCCCAAACTACGTCACTGTAAAGAGCACAGAAAGCCTTGCCGGAGAAATCCATATCCTAAAACAGGAACTAAACAAAACCCAAGACATTTGTTCATCGACGAAATCTCCAATTCAATTAGGTCAGTTCTAATCCCAATTAGCCAATCCCATAACAGTTTCATGTTCAATTCCCACCATTTCTTTCTTCTCCTCATTCTCCTCCTCGACGTTCTTGCCAACGGTGGCCTTCTGATCAATCACCTAAATCTTACTAGATTTCTTCTTCTTCTTGGCCATAGCATCGACGTTATTTTTATAGCTTCAAAATTGCTCACACTCACCACTCATTGCCTCTTCATGATTTAGAATGAAGGAGGAAAAGAGAAGTGGGGAGTTATTTATATGGTTAAGAGAAGAAGTGAAAGTGATGTAAAGACTCTATCTTCAAAAAATTTTGAGCATATAATAATAATTAATCAGTAATCTAATTAATTGATTATATAATATTTTAAATTTTTAATATGATTCATAATCATTATAAACCACTTTGATTTTTTTTTAAAAATTTCTTCATGATGATAATTAATTCAAAATTACATTAACTAATTGTCTAATTCTATTATATTTCAATTTTTTAACTATAATAATAATTTATAGTAATTATAAATAATTAATCAGTAACGTCATGTGAAGTAATATTATTGATATTTGTAGGATTCCAATTTCATATCTAACCATATCAATAGTCTCATGCATAGCTCAAGGAGATTATTCTAGTTTGATCATAAATATAAAATTTAATCAATTTTTATATTTTATATTTATTTTTTCTCCAAATTAATTTAATTAATTTATAAACACATATATAATATAACGTTATGTATGAATATTTTGAATGGATGAATATATATTTGTTATAATTTATTTATTTAACTTTTTTAATCTATTAAGTAATTTTCCTAACTGAATCCCTAAACTCAATGATATTGTATACTTTCCACCTTTTTATTCGATAAGTTATTATTTATAAATATCTTCTCCCTTTCTTTCTTTATTCTTATTGTCAATTTCATTAGATTTTAGTATATATGATTTAAAAATTATGATGATACACATTAGGGGTGTGCACAAGCCCTTGTGGCCAGTCTCCCCACCTAAGTTTAGGAAACAATTGCTCAATTTAATCCAAAAAAAAAGTTACTTAAAATATATTTGGGCTCGGTGGGGCTACATCAAGTGTTGGGTAGAATAGTGCACTATACAAAGTATATCGCCCTGTCCATCTAGCTCGGCTCTATAGGTATTTTATTTTTAGTTTTTTCGAGTCTTATTTCTTTTATTAGCTTATTTTATTTGTAATTCTCCTTACTCATTTTTAAAGTATTGAACATAACTCTTATATTTATACAGATATAGAAGTTACTCCTATATTTTACTTGCCAATCATTCAATTATTGGTGTTACAATACCGCTATAGAGATCTGCCCCCATAGATTTCAATATTTATTTTTTATATATGCAATGGATTTCAAGACTTTAATTATTATTTTTTTGTTATCTTATTATTAGTGGATTATGGATATTATTTAAATTTTAAAAATATAAATATAATATTATTTTATAAGTTCATAATTATAGATTTTTCTCATAATATGAGAATAATATTACGATTTTGGCATACAAGCCCACCCATGCCCAACCCTGTTTATGTTCAGCCCAAAATGATTATAGCTTTTATTGGGCAGGTTCAAGTATCGGGCTGCAAAATATATCCCATATTTTTTTCTAACAAATAGGTTACCCTACTCAACCTTATCCATGCACCCCTCTAAAACACACATATATATTATATATCAATTTTTTTTAAAAATTCCATTACTCCCATTGATTTAATAGATAAGTTTAATTTGCCTAATTACGTAGAGAACAAGGAGTGGAGATGAATGAAAATTAACTTGCTAAATCGACTAGCAAATAAACTAGTGCACCGCCTTTAACAAGATAAATAAGCATTTTTTTTATGTTTTATTATAATTATCATGTTTTACTAAATCCTTTTCTCCCATGATCCGTTCAGTGATCTTTTTATTCTCAATTTTTAAATTTAAATTTAATTATGATTTAAAATTAATGGAATACAAAACACAACTTAAAAAAATATCTTTAAAAATTTTCAGAAGGTAATTTTACGAAATATTAAAGCTTCCGGTATTTAATTATTTCTTTCATTATTTTAAAAAATTGATATTAGTAGAATAACAAGCACAAACTAAAATATTTTTTTTTTTAAAAAAAATCTTCTCTTCATGATCCATTATATAATCATAACTTCCTATTTTTTTATCCTTATATTCTAAATTTAATTTACTAAATTTTAATACTTTATTTATTCAACCACTCATATTTCTTTCATTAGTTAAAAAAACTTGATATTTGTAGAATAAAAAATGTAAATTAAAAATCTTAACAAATTTGAAACAGAAAATTTTAAGAATTTTTTTATAGTTAATTAATTAATCAGTTTTAAGTAACTCATTAAAGAATGGGAACGGATTTTTCTTCACATAAATAACAGTTCAAAATAATTATACCTCCATAGTAAAACACCTATAACATAACCCTCAACCACAATAACGATCGACTTGATTCTAACTAAGCACTTAAGGCTTTATTTTCAATTATTTTAATTAATAAAGCATAAATAATGAAAAAATTAAATAAAATCCTAAAATGATAATTAATTTGAAGTTGTTATAAAATGAAAAAATATGAAAAAGTTAGAGAGGATAAGAAATAATAAGATAAGAGATTGAAAGGGGAGGCAAGGGATTGTTCTTCTTTTACTTATATGGTCATTTGTACAAATACCTTGTGTATGATCTCTATTTATAAGCAACAACTATTAAGAAAATAAATATAAGGTTACAAAGGAATACAGATAAATATAATGGCATTAACAAAAAAACTTCTCTCAAATTATTCATTGAGAATGTTATAGGTTTATGACATTAAGAGAAGAAGAAATCATAAGAATCTCAAAAGTTAAGAGTTATATAGACATTTACACATGCATAAAATATTTATAACACTCCCCCTTGAATATCCATGATAGATATTGTACCTTATTAAAACCTTATTAGGAAAAACCTATTGAAACAAAAACCTAATGAAGAAAAAAGAGTACACAATACTTATTTAGGCTACATCATTAAAAAAAAAATTCAAGAAAACCCAATGAGAAAAAACCTTAAAAAGAAAAAGAGTACAACATGTAATTGTTTATTCCCCTAAATGACATTGTCAATTTATATCTTTAAATCTACACATTCTAATACCATATACTAACTTCTCAAATGGCTTAGTTGACAGTGTCTTGGTAAACAAATATGCAAGGTTGTCACATGATCGAATTTGCTGAATATCTATATCACCATTCTTCATAAGATCATGAGTAAAAAAAATTTGGAGAAATATATTTTGTTCTATCTCCTTTGATATATCTCCATTTCAATTGAGCTATAAATGATGTATTATCTTCATATAATACTATTGGAATCTCTTGTTCCAAAAGTAGATAAAGCATTCTTTGGATATATTGGATTACTGACTTTAGCCAAACATATTCTCGACTTACCTCATGAACTACAATTATTCTTATATGAGATCTACCTTTATGTGTATATGATAAAAACCTCGCATATGCATAACAAATCAATTGTGATCTAAATTCATTAGAATAATATAATTCCATATCAATTGTCCTTTGAAGCTATCGCATATATGTTTAACTCCATTCCAATGTCTTCTTGTTGGGGAAGAATTAAATCTTGCCAGTAAACTCACAACAAATGGAATATCAGGTCTTATTGAATTAATAAAATACATTAGTTCACTTATAGTACTAAGATATGGTACTTCCGGATTAAGAAGTTTTTCCTTTTCCTCTAGAGAGATAAAAGAGATATTTTCCTTTAACTAGAGATCTCATAACCATTTGAATAGTTAATGGATGCACTTTATACATATAAAATTGCTTTAATACTTTTTTAATATAAGCTGATTGATGAAGAAAAACTCTATTTGTTAAGTGCTCGATTTGTAGGCAAAGACAAAATTTTATTTTTTCAAAATCTTTTATTTCAAATTCTCTATTTAAACAATCAATTACTTTTTGAAGCTCTTCAGAAGTTTCAATTATATTCAAGTCATCCACATAGACAGCAATGATGACAAATTCTAATGTATTCATTTTTATAAAAACACATGAGTTAATTGAGTCATTTTTATAGTCTACCTTTAATAAATATTCACTTAAATGGTTATACCACATTCTTGCATATTGTTTTAATCCGTATAAAAATTTATGCAAATAAATTGCATAATTTTCTTGAGAGTTCTTACATGCTTCTAGCAATTTAAATCCTTTAAGATTTTCATATAAATTTTAGTATATAAAGAACTATAAAAGTATGCTATAACAACATCCTTCATACACATATCAAGTCTTTCATGCACTTTCAGACTAGTTAGATATTTTAAAGTGATATATCCCCCACAGGAGAATACGTTTTTTCATAATCAATGCCAGGTCTTTGTAAAAAAAAAATTGTGCCACAAGTCATGCTTTATATTTAATAATATAATTTTTCTTATTTCATTTTTGCATAAAAATCCATCTATATCTAACTGGTTCAACACCATTCAGTATCTAGACTACAGGTCTATAAACTTCACGTTTTGAAAGTGAATTCAATTCTACTTGAATTACATCTTTCCATTTTGACCAATAATTTCTTTGTCTACATTCTTTAACTGATATAGGTTCAAAATCCTCATTTTGATTAGTTATTTTAACAACAACATTGTATGAAGAAAATATCGTCGATGGCTATATTTTCTCGGTTCCATCTTTTACTCATAGTGATATAACTTCATTATTTTTAGGTATTAGACCTCTTATGGGGTCTTTTGATTTGTTATATTTTGGGTCTCTCCTATAAGATCAGTCTCCTCAACTTGACCATCTTTTTTGTTTGCTCTTTTTTCTTTGTAGGATTTTTATCTTTGGAACAAATTGATCTACCACTCTTCAAGCGTCATTTAGTTTCATTTGCATTTGTTACTTGTCCTATTGGGACATCAATTCTAATTAGACCATTTTCAGCTATAATGTGATATTTGATAATTCTCTTGGGGTCAGTAAATGCATATAGCAGTTGATTTGTAATATTTTGCAAATGAATTATTTTTGAACTTCAAACTCACATTGTTGTATTTGAGTATCTAGATGAGACAACGAAATGTTTTCCATGTAATTTCTTTCCAACTGCTTAGTATCTCCCCTTTATGTTGGAAAATTTGTCTCATCAAAATGACAATAATCGAAATGTGCCATAAACAAATCTTTTGTTAATGGTTCTAAATACTTGATTATAGAAGGATATTCATAACCAATATATATTCATAACCTTCTCTAAGTTCCCATCTTTGTGCTTTATGGTGAAGCAATTTGAACAAATATCGCACATCCAAAAATTCTAAGAGGAGAAATATTTGGCACTTGACTAAAAGCCAACTATAATAGGAAAAATTTATGATAGCTTATTGGCCTGATGCGTATAGTTGCTGCTGCATGTAAAATTGCATGTCTCTAAGTTGAAATGGGAAATTTTATTCTCATAAGCATGTGTCTAGCAATCAATTAGAGGCATTTAATTAATGATTATGTCAAAGCATTTTGAGTGTGGATATAATTAAGAGATTTTTCTACTGTTATTCCACAATTTTTGAGGGGTCACCCTTGTTGTTTTTTTTGCCCTTTATTATGTTTTTTCTTTTGGTGGTTATTAGGATTTTAATTATTACCTATACCACTATGATGATTGTAATTGTCACATCCCCTACCACAGTCATGGCCACACTCACGACCGCAACTGTGATCACGACCATGGGCATAGAAATTAATATGTTCAGTCACATTCATTTCAAGGAATGTAATTGACCCAGTGGGACGATTCTCATGATTTTTCATCAACAACTCATTGTTTTATTCAGACACAAGAAGACGTGAGATCAATTCATACTACTTTTTAAAATATTTCTCACAATATTGTTGTTATAGGAGCACATTTGAAGCATGAAAGGTTAAAAAAAATTTTTTTTTCTAATAAGTCCTCATGAATTATTTTTTCACCACATAACTTCAATTGATAACTTATTTTAAAAATAATTGAATTATAATCATATACAAATTTAAAATTGTGTAGCCTCAAATGCAACAATTTATAACTAGCTTTAGAAAAATTACCATTTTTTAGTGATCATACTGTTCTTTCAAATTATTCCATAATTCCAATAGATATTTCACTATTAGATTTTCAGCTTTTAACCCTTTATTTAAACTGTGGGGAAGAAAAATCTTAGCCTTAGCCTTATCTTGACTACTTGCTTCATTTTAAGGTAAAATAACATTTTCTAGACTTTGACATCTAGGTGGATTTTAGTGTCTTAAACCCAAGATAAATAATTTTTTCCTGAGATATCAAGAGCGGTAAACTTGAGTTTGGTAAGATTAACCATAGATCAAACTAAAATAATAATAATAATTAGAATTATTATAAAATTAGTGGGGATAAAAGAAAGTATTATGATAATAAAAACATAAATAAGATAAACATTATATATTCAAAATAAAAATAAATATAAATTCAATAAAAGTAACAAAATATAAATGACATAAATAAATAAGTAAAAATAAATAAATGTAAAATATATAGTAACACAATATAAGCATTTAAATAAACAACATAAAACCTAATATATAAATAGTAATATAGTATAAGCAATTCACAATATAAATAAGTGTATATTATATAACTATAATAAATATATAATAATGCTAAGAATTTGAAGATAAATAAATCAATTAAAATATAAATTAATGAATACATAGGGAGTGGGAATTGTAAATATAAACAACATATGTAAATAAAAACAACATATACCCATGTATATATATAAATAGAGAATTAGTCATAATATTATATTAATATATAAAAAATAGAATAACATAATATTTTGTATAAGAATAAAATAGAATAAAGATAACCCATATATATATATAATATGACAACAAAAATTAAAATAGATAGAAAAGAATAACATAATAAATAACAATAGAATATATAGCAATTGTATATAAAATGAAATTTGCCAATGATAATCAGGTAAGAGGATAATCGGGTAATATGGTAAAGGAAAAGATTATATACTACCAAAATACATTAACATAGAAAAGATTATGATAAAGAAAAGAAAATATATATGATAAATAGATAAAAAAAACTAATAATATCTGTATATAATTGAATATAATAATGCATGAATTGACAATAATCTTATACCTTAAATTTTTCAGAGCAATGTCGTGTTGATAATATATTATAAAATTTGAAGAGATGAAAAAGTTAGAGAAGGGGAAGAAATAACAAGATAAGAAATTGAAAGAGAAGGCAAGGGAGTATTCGTATTTTATTTGTATATTCACTTGTACAAATGTTTTGTGTATGACCTCTATTTATATGCTACAACCATTAAAGATTAAACATAATGTTATAAAAGAATAAAGATAAAAATAATGATATTAACAATAAGAAATTTCTCTCAAATCATTCATTGGGGTGATTATAAGTTTATAACATTAAGAGAATAAATAATCAAAAGAACTAGGAATTATATGTATATCCATACATGCATGAAATATGTATAACAGAAGTAAATTTAACACTCCGGGATGCTACCTCCATTATTCTAAATCTATTGTTGTTTCAAACTTTTTGTTTTACTTCAAAACTTTTGTTGTATGGATAATTATTTCAAAATTATCTCAATAAACTACACATTTTTTTCTTTTATCACATTTTATTTTCACCTATATTTTTATTTTGTTAATTTTTTTCACACTCTTTCTCTTAATTATACCATAAAAAAGTGATCATATGATAGGATTTTAATCAATATATAGTAATATTTTATATTATTAATAAATGATTCTTAAGGTACATATCATAATCTTAAACAATGATAATTTTAAAATAAAGGAAGTAAGGGCAATTATTTTAAAATCGTGGAAGCAGGTATCATTACCTTCCTGTTTTTTCTTTTTGGCCAAACATGTTCTTAGTGCCTTCCATAATTAGCTTTAGAATCAGCATGAGTCATGACTCTAATTAATAATTATAATAATAAATAACTTTAGATATTTATGTAAAGAAATGTTCATATAAAATGTCAGAATATTTTAAAGGTCAGATTCATACATTTACATTCCAGAGGAGGAAATATGGTAGTTGGGTGATGTAGTGGTGTTCATGTTTGCATCCCATAAAAATATTTATAAATGTTAGTTAATTATTTTTTTTAAAAAATATTTATAAATGTTAAGTTATTTTGTTTAAATTAGGCCTTATCATTTGACCCATTAATTTTAATTTTGATACTTTATAAATTTTTATCTGTAGAAATAAACTGGTGTTATAATAAAATAAAGGAGATTTCATGAAGTCAGTAAAATTCTATAAATTCAAATTAACAATTTCTACCCACAAAAATAAATGTGTATGACAGATCAAACAATAAATGCCAAATTTAAATAAAATAAATTATAAAAACTTAATTTCAAAATTAAAACAAATTATTAAGATAAGTATATTGGCGTTTTTTTATTTGTTGAGGGGTAGTTAGTTTTATATGGAACAAATTGTGAAATAAATAATGAAATTAGGACATTTGTATATTTTAGTGAGGGGATTTGGAAGATGTATATTGGGGACAAGCGGCAGTGGTAGGCATATGGAATTGCAAATAAACATTGGGCTGTCTTTTTATTTCAAAGCATTTAAATAACCAAATGTAGGTAACAAAGGGAGAGAATAGGTGATAACTTAATATGATATAAATAATAATTAAAATTTATTATTGTACAGTTTAAGTTGTTATTTATGTTATTTTAAATTATTATCATATTTTCAATAATTTATTATTTATGTATAAAGATAATTTAATAATTATATAAATTAAATTATTATTTTAAAATTTTTATAATTATTTAATTATTTGATGAGTTTATGATTTTTTATAATAAATTTTTATTCACAATATTTCTGATTAATTTTTCCCTTTTTTAATTGGAGACAAAAACTTTAGGTTTTCGTTTGATACTGTAGAATTGACTACATTGAAATAGAAATAGAAATGAACTATTTCTATGCTTTGAGCATGTTTGGGGAATTTGATAAAAAATTAATTTAATAAAAAAAATTATTTAGATAAAAACTCAAATAAATAAAAAAAATTAGATGAATAAGCACGAAGTCAGAACCTAAGCTATAAAAGGTATCCTTATCATAAAAATTTATTTGGCACCAAAAGTCAAGTTTTAAAAAAGATAAATCAAATATTAAAATTAATCAAAAAGTAGCTTGGGGTCTAAAAGTACTTCCAAACACACCGTCATTCATTTTTCAAGAAACCTTTATTTTAAATTAAATGTACTAAATGAATATGTATCTCCTTTTGTTTTTTTTGCATTTTTTTAAATGAATAAATGTAGCTTAATAATTTTATAATTATATTCTCTAACTTATAACTTTATTATATAAAAATTTTATTGGAGTTGGGAATATTAGTTTTTCTTGTTTGACAATAAGAACCCATTTAGATAAGATTTTAGAAAATAACTTATGAAAAAAAACTTTTGAATAGTTTTTAGAAAAGGGTTTATGGAAGAGAGTTTATGAAAAAAAGTGATTTTGAATAAATGAGTGTTTATAGTTATTTTTAGAAGTATTTTTATTATTAGTAAATTATAAAAAAGATATAATTATTAAATATAAAAAAGATGAGAGATGAGCGAGGATATATGATAGATGATGTAGAAAAGAAATGAGATAGAAGAGGGGGTGTAGAAAAGAGAGGAGAGAAGAGAAAATGTATATAAGTGAGAGGAGATGGCAGTAAGAAAAAATAGAAATAATATAATAATTAGTTAATCCATAAACTCTTTTACTGTTCTATAAGCTACTCTAATCAATTTATCTAAAACTTTAATTTTAAATTATAATTTAACTTAAAAATCATTTTGAATAAATATAACTATATTTAAAATTTAAATTTTGATAAAATTTAAATTTAAAACTTAGATTTTACCGGTAATTAAACTCACACTGAAGCTTAATTCTCCTTAAAAGTTTATCCTATGTAATTATAACTTAATTGTAGTTTCTCTGTATCATATATATTGAAATAAAGATTTATTTGGCTATTCTTAACTTTTCTCCCATTTCCTTATTACTGGTTCAGAATAAAATCAAGATTTCATTTATATAAGATGCACGTGTTTGATTTACCATCTCGATTAATCCACGTTTTTAAAAAACAGAATACCATTAGTATATCCAATTATTAATCCTTTAGTTTTTTTTTTGTTGGGTTAAGGGCCAATTTTTCTTAAATTTTTTTTACTGAAAAACAATGATATCTTATAAATGTTTTAGTTTAAGATTATCCTAAAATATTAAAATAAATAATGTTACTTTTTTATTGCTAAAATATTACTAGTAAATATAAACTTTTTAATAATAAATATTAGTTTTTAACGGGGATTAACGATATTTAAAAAAAAAAACTTTCAGGTAACTGGAGCAAGTCAAATTGGGCACAAAAACAAGTATTTTTTTTAAAAAACACAAAAACACCTAACACGCCCGCCAGATCCACACTTCAACGACTTTTCGCTCTCGCACGCTGTCGATCGCTCGCCTTGCCGCTGCGCTTGATCGCCCTCCTTCGGTCTCGGCCTTCAGGTTCTCAACAGTCGCCACTCACCCCTTGCCGTCGCCGTCTCCGCTTCCTCAGCTCTCGCTCTAGGCCCCTTGAGTCTCGAGGGTCGCCACTGATGGTTTGAACCTCATCGCAGCTCTTGATCGGTATTCGCCTCTTGCAGTCTCGACACTTGGTCTCCCTTGACTCTCCATCTCCATTATCCAGGTTTGAACTGAGTTTCTTGGGTTGCCTTGGAGTTCTATGTTCTCTGTTCATTCTGTTTTTGGGTTGCCATCGAATTGAAATCAGTGATGGGGAAGTAAACCCCAAAAAAACAATTACTAGCATATCTCATTAACACATCAAATGGTTAATATTATTTAGTTAATTCCATTTTCAATTCTTACTCGCTCATTGTTAATATCGGTTTCAATGTTCATGGACTCCCTCTCGAGTGTTCGTTCAGCTGATCAACAATATGAATGAAAAGCCAGAGGTGTTTGCTGTTTCAGTTTATTCAAAATTTTTCTTTTATCTGTATAATAAGTTTTTCTATCAGTTTTTTGGGTCGATCTCTGCTTTTTGATCTGTTATAGAATTTGTACAAAATGTAAAGAAAGAAAGAAAACGTAAAAAAGTGGCAGAGACCGGCAATGGCAAGCTCGGTTGGCATTACCGCCGGGGGGGGGATTTTTCAGCCCGCCCCATCAGCTCCGTGGTCAGCCTGCATTGCAGCTCTAATCTATCCCCTAATTGGAAATTGAGAAAGATGACATATCTAGAATAAAGTAATTACACAAGATTGATCTGTGGTCATGAAATTCGAGATCTTTTCTGAATTTATTCTTATTGTGAATCAGCTGGTGCTATTATATTTAGAATCTATTGGTTGGAAGTTTAATTTTCTAAACAAAAGAGACTGATTTGGTAAAATATTCCCGCTTCTAGAATTTGCATTTAGATGAAAAATATAACTATTAAATGTGATCAAAGCAAACTTTTCACAATTCACATGGAATTACTGTCATTGTCCTGACTCTGACTGAAATAAAAAGTAAAATCATTGCAAATTTAGGCTTGCCTCCCATAGAGAAAATGAAAAAAAAAAAAATTGAATTGAGGTCCTGGATTACCTAGACCAGTCCACTAGCTCGGTAGACCAAGTTTTAGCCTTACCTTATGTTGGTACTTGCTATTGGACCAAAACAAACCACAGTTTGCCTTGTTCAGTCGGAGTTCTTATCTAGACTAGACCTTGGGTTAATGACGAACTCAGTTTGGTGGGGTCTTTGCACAACCCTAAGTAGAACTTTCAAGAAAAGAGCCACTTGTTAGCACAAGAGAAACTTAAGTTGCGTAATAGGATTGAAACTTGAAATTCATAGTCACACACGCACATATTTATAGATAATAGATGCATTGCCACTCTAATAATAAATGTTTTTAAATATTAGAATTTATTATTTTTTAAGTGTAATATGTTTATGTTTTAGGATGCCATCCAACATCTAAAAAGTGAAAAATATTTTACTAAACACATGAACAATTAATTCACCTTATTTTAAAAGAGGCAAGTGAAACCGACTTCTCTCATTTGAGGCAGTGAAGATTGCAAAATCACAATCATGTGAAATGTTTTACTAAACACAAACTATTAATTCACCTTATTTAAAAAGGGGCAAGTGAAACCGACCTCTCTCATTTGAGGCAGTGAAGATTGCAAAATTTACAATCATGTGAAGTGTTTGGTATGAGGGATTTGGAGGGGAGGAGAGGGAAGGGAGGGATTTTTCTTCTTTTCCCTTGTTTGGCACCATAACATTTTTAGGAAGGGAGGGAACATTTTTTAAGATTTTCCCTCCCCTCCCTTCCTAGCCCTGCCCTCCAAAATTAGGGGGATTTGGGGAAAAATTTACATTTTTTCTTTGTCTTGACCATTTATCCATAACATTTTTTTAATATCCCTAAAATACCCCTTCCACATCTCACAATTGTCTATGTAAAAATATTTTCTCTCCCCTCCCCTCTTAAACCAAACAATATAGCATTAAAATCTCTCCCCTCCCCTCCATTGAGCCAAACACACCCTTAATGTTCATTTTTTGTTTTCTTTTTTCTTTTTTTTTTAAATTTCATTTTTATATGAATATATTAAATCATTTCAAACATACTATTCAAGCATGCAAATATAAATATATTTGTATATAGATATAATTTACAGAATAAATAAAAAATATATAGTTTATATTGTAACACTTATATAATATGTATAACAAATAATAATACTGTTGAAGTCATGAACCGAATACATTTATAAGACTATGTTTGGACAAAAAAAAGAAGCCAAAATTTAGGTCTTGTTGGCATGAATTTTCCTTTAGCATGCTTTTAGTCCTGGTCTTCTTTCCATTTATTTGAAGTTCATTGCGTTTAGCTACTAACACGAGATCTCTCCTTGCCTACTTCTTGTTTTCGTTGCGATCTGCCCCAACATTGACCTAGAAAGTTGCTAACCTAAGACACTTGGCATTTTCAGGGATGGCACTATCTCGTCTTCGGCACCCTTTGATTTCTTGGGCTCCTTCTCTTCTTAAGGCTCACCTTCTTTCTGCATATGCCTCCACCAGAGGCTATGGGTACTCTATTTTCTGTTCTTGATTTTTCTATGGAGCAAAATAGTTTGACTTTGAGTGATTGTTTTTTTGTCTTTTAATGTTGTTGAAATTGTATATTTTTCCCTTGATCGTGCAATTGGATCTATAGCTTATGAATGTATCCTATTTCTGAAGTAGGAAAACCACGTTTCCAAGTTTTCCTCCAAGTTTTCCTCTATCTGAGATTGTTGTTATCAATTATGCATCACTTTCTATCAGGGAACAGGGGTACTTTAATTATGTGGTTACGTGGTAGGGTGCTGACGCTGGACCCATGTCAAAGAGTTGGATATTTATGTTTTAAAACTCGCCTAGGAACCATAGAGAATTGATTCAATGGAGTGCATACTTTTTTAGAATAGTCAAAACTGTATAAAGCAACTATTGGGAAAAAATTTAGATGCCTATTTGTAATCCAACAAATTTGTTAGTGCTCTAAATAAATATAAATGTTGACATTAAAATAAGGAATTTCCAGATATAGAAGATTTACATTTATTGTCTTTATTCTAATATCTGTCTTGATTCCCTCCTCTGATTATGATCTCTAAAATCATGGGATTATATCCCTAAAATCATGGGATTATTATTATGTAATTAGTATCCCATAATCATAGAGATTCTAGGAGCCATCTAGCCATAAGTTTAGGGATTTTACATTAATGCTATGTCTGAATCTGTATCTATATATATCAGCCTCAAAGATGAATAAGAACAAGAAATTCTGGCATCAAAATCTTTATGGTATCAAAGCAGAAATGATTCAGTTCGGCTTTGGGCTAAACAACAGCAGCCAGGGTGGCTTACATCCATCGGCACACAATACCATAGTGCCGCCGGTGTCAAATGCAAGCCTCCAAGCACTACACGATGCCGGCTCATCACAAATAACTATTCACCGTTTAAATGGCCACAATTATCTGCAATGGGCCTCAAGCGTCCGCCTCTTTGTCGCTGGAAAAGGGAAACTTGGATATTTGGATGGTACTACTGCAAAACCACCAATAGTAGATCCAAGATACAGCATGTGGCAGGCAGAAGACTCAATGGTTCAGTCGTGGCTTGTGAATTCAATGACTACCGAAATCAGTGCAACTTTCACGCTGTACAAATCCAGCCAAGCAGTCTGGGAAGCAACGCGAGATATGTTTGCAGCATTTAAAAACCGTGCTGCAATCCTTGACATTGAAGCCAACTTGGAGAAAGTTCGACAAGGAAATTCCACCATCACTGAATACTGGTCTAAACTTGTTCCTCTGTGGCACCAGCTAGACGAATATGACACTCCTGAGTGGTCATGCACTGCTGATGCTCGGCTATACGAGAAGCTTAAGGAAGAAAGAAGAATTAATAAATTCTTGCTTGGTTTACAACCATCATTTGATGAGATTAGAAGAATGGTTATGAACCGAGAAACCTTGCCCTCTCTAAGAGAAGTCTTCTTTATGGCTAAGAAGGAAGAAAGTAGACTACATCTTCCAACCCCACAACCACAGCCAGAGAATGAGATCAATCCAGAAGCCCTTGCTGCGAAAAGTAATAGCTTGAAGGGAAAGAGAAGTGGAAAATGGTGTGATCATTGTCAGAAAGCAGGACATATCAGAGATGAATGCTGGAAGCTACACGGTAAACCACCTCATTTGAAGAATAAAGGCCGAAATGAGGCAAACTCCCACGTTGCTCATGCTGCTGTCTCCGACCTAACTGGGGCACCTGATGAGAAACTAAGCAGAGAGGAACTCGGAGTTCTCAGGAGAATACTGCAACAACATGAGGCCAGAAATCAGACTATAGCCGCTGGTAATATAGCATACACAGGTAATGCTATTCTAGCACTTCGGACAGATGTTCATAATGATCAAATGTGGATTGTTGACTCTGGAGCCACTGATCATATGTCTGGTAACCTTAACCTTCTTCAAAATGTTAAACCTAGTGATACTCTTATGTCTATAAAAGTAGCAGATGGGAAATATATTAAAGTTCAGGGAATAGGAGAAGTTTGCTTGTTTGGTACTGTTATGCTTACTAACGTCTTATATGCACCTGACCTGAAGTGCAACCTGATTTCTGTTAGTAAAACTACACTATCTGGGCTATGCCATATTGACTTCTCAGCCACTCTGTGTTTATTCCAGGACTTGGAGTCGGGGAAGACGATTGGAATGGCTAAGCTACTAGAGGGACTTTACTGTGTAAAACAGAACTCAAGACAAGTGACCAGCTGTGCAGCCGATACCCAAGTTCATTTTTCAGATGAAGAAATTTTACTTTGGCACTATAGGTTAGGCCACCCAAATTTCCAATACATGTCCAAAATTTTCCCAAAGTCTATGAATAAAACTTCATCTTTTGGCTTTTGTGAAGTCTGCCAGCTATCTAAACATACCAAACATAGCTACAAACCCCATTCTCATGAATTCTCTCACCCTTTCTCTCTTGTACACAGTGATATTTGGGGACCTACCCGTATACCAACTCTCTCCCATGCCAAATGGTTTGTTACTATCATTGATGACCACACAAGATTCACTTGGGTTATTCTCATGAAAGAAAAATCTGACTTCACACAAATCTTTATCAATTTTCACAAAATGATCCAAACACAGTATAACACCTCGATAAAAGTTCTTAGAAGTGATAATGGGAGGGAATATACCAACGTGCAGCTTCAAACCTACCTTCAACAGCATGGTATTATCCACCAAACTAGCTGTATTAATACACCACAACAAAATGGCACCGCAGAGCGAAAAAATCGCCATCTCCTTGATGTTACCCGTGCCCTCATGTTGACAAATAATGTTCCAAAGTATTATTGGGGGGAAGCCATCCTAACTGCTACTTAATTAATCAATCGCCTACCATCAAAAACTCTCACCTATTCCACTCCCTTTGACCTGCTCTCTAAAGCCTACCCGACTGCTCCTCTCCTAAACCACCTCCCTGAAAAGGTCTTCGGGTGTACTGCTTATGTTCACAATGACAATGGTGGCAAACTGGATCCCCGTGCTATAAAATGTATTTTTGTTGGATACTCACCTATGCAAAGGGGATACAGGTGCTATTCTCCTACCCAAAAGAAATTCTACACCACCATGAATGTTACTTTTGCTGAACACCTACCTTTTTACCCCAAAACACCCATTCAGGGGGAGAGCATGAGAGAATGGGAGTTTCTAACTAATCCCATACCCATACCAACAGCACCAACTACACCTATACCAACCACCACCGCCGATATTTTTGAACCTGAACCTAACCTTGACACTAATCCTAATCTCACTGAGACAGCACCACGTGATGATCCAGAGACAGACGTTGAGGCTGAGACAGCAGAGGAAGAAAATCCAGATCATATAGAGCCCTCTAGTATCGAACCGTCCCAGGACTCAACCCCGGCTCCTAGTTCTAATGATCTTGGGTGGCCAATTGCCTTGAGAAAAGGGGTAAGATCATGTACTCGACATCCTATTGGCAATTTTGTTTCTTATGATAGATTGTCAACCTCTATGCGAAGTTTTGTTGCCCACTTAGCAGATGAGCAATTGCCTACTACCTTTGGATCAGCCATTAAAGATTCACACTGGAGAGGGGCTATAGCAGATGAATTGAAAGCTCTCATTAAAAACCAGACATGGAAACTCATGAAACTACCACCGGGAAAGAAAACTGTGGGGTGTAAATGGGTCTTCACTAAGAAGTACAACTCTGACGGCTCTACAAACAAATACAAGGCTCGGCTTGTAGCAAAGGGATACTCTCAAACCTATGGCATCGACTATCAAGAGACCTTTGCACCAGTGGCAAAGTTAAATACTATCCGAATACTTTTGTCTCTAGCAGCAAACTTGGATTGACCTTTACATCAACTAGATGTGAAAAACGCCTTCCTCAATGGAGACCTAGAGGAGGAAGTCTATATGGATATTCCAGAAGGACTTGCTGAATATAATACTCAGGGGATAGCATGTAGACTCTACAAGTCATTATATGGACTAAAATAATCCCCAAGAGCATGGTTCGGAAGATTTGCAAAGGTTGTAAAAGGAGTTGGTTTCACTCAGTGTCAAGCAGATCACACACTGTTTGTAAAACACAACAAAGGCAAGATAGCTATCCTTATTGTCTATGTTGATGATATTATCCTAACAGGAGATGACATCAATGGACTAATGAGACTTAAGAAGTCACTAGAAAATGAATTTGAAGTGAAAGATTTGGGAAGTCTCAGATACTTCTTAGGAATGGAAGTTGCAAGGTCTAAGAATGGAATCACTGTATCCCAGAGGAAGTATACTCTGGACCTACTAAAAGAAACAGGGATGTTAGGGGCTAGGCCAGCAGAAACACCAATGGAACCTGCTTGTAAATTTGATGAGCAGAATAATGACAAGGAGGAAAAGGACTCGGTGCCTGTAGATGCAGACAGGTATAAGAGGCTTGTGGGAAAACTCTTGTATTTGTCCCACACTCGCCCTGATATATGCTATGCAGTTGGTGTGGTAAGTCGGTTTACAAATAAACCATTGAAAGAACACATGGATGCAGTCTATAGAATCCTACACTATCTCAAAATGACTCCAGGAAGGGGTATATATTTCGAAAAAGGAAAGTCACGTGAATTAGTTGTGTACACAGATGCGGATCATGCAGGATTTCTACCAGACAGAAGATCTACATCATGATATTGTACGATGCTGTGGGGAAATGTAGTGACATGGAGAAGTAAGAAGCAAACTGTTGTCTCAAGAAGCAGTGCAGAAGCTGAACTACGAGCCATAGCTCATGGTGTATGTGAAGGATTATGGATTATTAGAATCTTGAAAGAATTGGGCCTTGCATTGAAGACTCCTATTCGACTTAGAAGTGATAGCATGTCAGCTATAGCTATGGTCCGAAATCCTATTCACCATGAACGGACAAAACATGTGGATATAGACAAACATTTTATTAAAGAAAAAGAGGAGGAAGGCATTCTTGAATTAATACATGTCCTATCCAGACTTCAAGTAGGGGATCTCTTCACGAAAGCTCTAGCAAGACCACAGTTTGAAGAACTTAGATGCAAGCTGGGAATGAAGGACATTTATTTGCCAGCTTGAGGGGGAGTGTTGACATTAAAATAAGGAATTTCCAGATATAGAAGATTTACATTTATTGTCTTTATTCTAATATCTGTCTTGATTCCCTCATCTGATTATGATCTCTAAAATCATGGGATTATATCCCTAAAATCATGGGATTATTATTATGTAATTAGTATCCCATAATCATAGAGATTCTAGGAGCCATCTAGCCATAAGTTTAGGGATTTTACATTAATGCTATGTCTGAATCTGTATCTATATATATCAGCCTCAAAGATGAATAAGAACAAGAAATTCTGGCATCAAAATCTTCAATAAACAGTTAAAAAATGATAGATGTCATGAACTACAGAATATCTCTAATATATCTGAAAGGAATAATTGTTTAGTTCAAAATTGTCCTGTCTTGGCATTTGTTGTAGAAATTACAAACTTTTCTAATAAAAATGGGAGTTGAATGCCCCACTTGGGCTATTAGTTGGCAAAGATGAAATGTGATGGGGTAAGGGTTCAAACCCTGTTAATGTAATTAGAAGAATAAAAAATGGCAGTTCAATGACTTAGCTTAAATAATCCAATGTACTTACAGCAAAACTCTGACTTATAAATTGAATCACGTGCATGGATCCAATTTTATTACATAGTAGATACACCTTTCTTAGGAGAAGGAACTGTTGAGACAGAAAAGTTGGAAGCTGAGGAGAAAAATACCCACACATTGGTTTATAATCATGTATTGAGCTCAGAAAAAACTTCTGTCCAGTTTTCCTGTTTAAATGATCATAGAACTATCACTTGAATTTTGATGTTTATGATGCCAAAATTGTTGTTTTTTTGAATGATAGAAGCATGCATTTGTAGGCTCATATCCTAGGTTGTTAGTTGATCATAGGATCTGACCTGATTACACAATTATTAGGAAACATAAATAAACTACAGAATTAAAATTGTATTAGATCTGCTGTCTCCCAAGGAGTATTAATTAGACAATAGATTAAAACCCTAACTCAGATTGCTTGGGTCCAAAACCCACAACGTCGTGCACACCTCAAGTTGATGAATAGATGCCCATCATTCCCAACTTGCTCCTGTGCTCTTCAAATTGCGCTCTTGCCAATGCCTTTTGGAAGAAATCTGCCACTTGACTGTGTGAGTGAACATGTGCAAGTTCAATGGTTCCTGAATTCATCTTCTCCCCTGATTAAGTCTTGTATGTCTACATGCTTAATTCGTTCATGATGGATGTGATTTCTGACCATTCCAATAGCAGACATACTGTCACACCGTAGCTTGTTCGGTGTGCTTGGTGCAAGTTTTAGCTCCTTCAGCACTCTAAGTAGCCACAAACCTTCATGTGCATCATGGCTAGAGCTTGGAGTTTTGATTTTGCACTACTTCTAGACACAAATGACTACTTCTTACTTCTCTGTGTCACAAGGTTTCCCCAAACTATAGTACAATAGCCTGAAGTAAATCTTCTATTTGATCTTCTCTGAGCATCTATTCTATCATTTGGTGGCATAACATATAATTCCCAATTTTTGTTACTTCTGAGAGGACACCATAAATGAAATGTTCTCAAAGCAGTTTAAGCTGATTATAGAATTGCTTTCTAATTTTTATATTATGTTTTGGTTACCTTGGTGCAGAACTTCTAATTCGAGGAATTGGTCTGTAGGTGGTAATGGGAATCTTTTGAGGTTTGTATCCATTTGCCTGCATTTTTCTCATTAACTACATTTGACCACGTTTGTTTAAAATAGAGTTTTGTCAATCTCTCTGCTTGAACTTGGAATTATGTTGAGCATGGGAAATTTTGATAATATTTCAATGTGCTTGGCTTGTCAAAGTTGTCTCACATTTTTGTCTTCAATATTTTGGATCGCAAGATAATTTGCTTAAATTAGGCTTCTGAAATTAAAATGCTAAATTTAACCAGTATAAAATTGCCAACACAAGTTTCAACACAATCCAGCGTCAAATGATTCAATCTGCTTCAGGTTTCAACTTTCCATGGTCGACTAGATATTTTTATAAGTATGTTAGACTTATTGACTGAAGGGAAATTGGCATATTCTACTTTTCATACATCTCTACAGTCTAGATTCATGATGTTTGAACGTATTTCCTTTCCTTTATGTTGCCACCTTTATAGTTCACTAATGCTGAAGTTTACTAGGCCCGCCTCATTACCCATGCTTACGGGAGTTTGTGATAACTCTTTGGAGTTGAAGGTTAGTATTTAAATGCACAATAAATGCCCATTCCTCACATGTTTACTGACATCTTTGATCATTTTTTGCAGTGGGTTAGTGTCAAGTTTTTCTCATCTTCAGGTACATTTCTGATTTCTGTTTTCATTTTTCAACTGTTCTCGAATATAGGTTGCCTGTAAACTCTTTTTGAACAGCTTGTTCAGGCATCTTGTGTTGAAGAATTCATGTGGATTGCTTGTTTAGGAAGTCATTTAATTTGTCATGACATACGAATTATTTACAAATCCGAGAGTTGTTATGAGTTGTGTTACTATGACATTTGAAACTTCTCCTTTATACTTAATCTATTTGTAGTAAAAGGAAACAAAAATTTTCTTATGGAGCAAGACATAGATAATGGTGATGTTTATATAAATCTGAAGAAGTGGATAGGAAAAGCTGTAACGGAAATTAAAATAACAAGGCTATTAGTTTGAGTTGGCTAAAAAAATTAGGCTATTAGTTTGAAGCCAGAAGCCCCTTAGATAAAGCTGGAAAGCTAATGTATTTGTGAGAAAAATACAGGGCCCGAGAAATACAACCCCTTCTCTATTAGCTTTATAATTAGGTTGTATTTTGATACTCTGATTTACCCTAGATTTGCCCTACTTAGCTTGGCTAAGTTATATATTGTAATTGATCCGCTACTGGAATAATTCAATTTGAGGCATTCGCCTCTGTTTTCCCAGTTTCCAATACATGACAGGTTGTTATATTACTAGGTAATATTCAAATCACCCTGCTTTAACTCAGGATAGACCCCTTTATCTGTAACATAGCAGCAATATTTGCTCGGGTAGAATAACACTTCCAGACTGCCTGCAAAATCCCTTTAGCTGTATGGAAGAGAAGAAAAGTTTGACAAAGCTCAGTGGCCATAGAACTGATGAGCCATGACTTTACCATGTTGGTTTCGGTGTACCAAATCTTGTATTCATAGTTTTTTTTGGTGATGGTTCAGCTGCCTCTCTATGAATATCAGTTAAACAGCTTGGTATGCCCTGTTTCCTTGTTCAAGTACATTTGCACAAAATTGGTTATTTTAAATATTTTTGACATTTTAGTAATATTGGGGCAATTAGAAGGTACAATCTGCTAATACGAAGTCATGTGCCCAAGTTATGTTCAGTTCTGACACTGATTGCTTATTTTATAATTTGTCTAGATTCTTCGCATTTGGTCCTTGAGATGCCTGCCTTATCCCCCACAATGGTGAGCTTTCAGGAACAACTTTATCTCTTCATTGTTTTATTTTCATTCCTTTTATTGCTTCCATAGAATGTTGGTTAACTGCCTCTTGTGGTTCCAGAGCCAAGGTAATATTGCAAAATGGCAAAAAAAGGAAGGAGATAAGGTCAGTAGGAGATAGTTCCTTCATGGTTGTAAGTTACGTTTCTGCTTGTCTTCATGTTTTTGGATTAGATATTGAATTCTATTTCAGTTGATCATGTTGTCCTGGCTACTAATTAATGTAACAGATTGAAGTGGGTGACGTGCTATGTGAAATTGAGACTGATAAAGCTACGCTTGAATTTGAAAGTCTTGAAGAGGGGTAATTCACTTGTTTTACCCCCTTTTGGCTCTTTTCATTGTTTCTTACTAGATGGCTTTTTTGCTTTTGATATTTTGGAAAATTAACACCTTGGCTTCACATTTTTCTTTGAGCCTAACAAATTGGAAATATCATCAAGGTACAACACGTAAAAAAATCATAACTTGCTGAATGAAATCTCATAAATGGATTATATTTTTTTAAGATGTGCTTTAACCTGACAGTCTGTTAGGCTTGATGTTTGGACAAAAATAGCTACAACAGTCAGCATACTTGATTATAGACCTGGGAAAGCTAGCCACGCCACAACCCCTCCTAGCCTACCCCAAAACAACCTGCACTTTTTTTTTTTAATATTTTTAAAAAATTATTTCTAAACTTTTAAAATACTAATAAAAAATTTCTAATGTTATATTATCATAATAAAAAAATTGTTAATGTTATACTCTTAAAAATTCCTATGTTTTATAAAGTCTCAAATTTTATAACTATAAATCTAAATAAATATTAACATAATATTAATCAATTATAATATGTCAACACATATAAAAAAACTAAGTAACCATATTTACTAGTATTTGATGATAGGAGTATTCAAAATAATATTTGAGTAAAATAAATAATAATATTAATAATTTAAAATAAAAAAAGGCTGGCGGGCTGGGAACCCCCCAAAATAGGCTGGCATTGCCCGCTTCTTTTTTATGTAAAATGGACTAAGCTTGTTTTACCAGTTCTACTTGATTACAAGTTCGTGCTTATAAGTTCACTTCAAACAAGAGTATCAGAATTGTTGATGAAATGATTTTCATGGTCCAGTATACTTGATTTATATTGAGCAATGAGCAGATAACCATATATGTGTCAATTCAAACTATTCTTTTTGGTATGATGATTGACTTGTTTCTGCAGATTTCTGGCTAAGATATTGGTACCGGATGGGTCAACGGATGTGCCTGTGGGACAACCAATTGCAATAACAGTAAGCCATTCTGAAGTTTGATTGCTGCATTATTGATATTTTACATTAGCTGATCAGCATTTGATTTAAATTTAAATTGTATTGCACTCTGTAAACTTAATCAGATGTACCATTTTCATTGATTAATTTGTTGTCCTATGAAGGTTTCTTTATTGAAAATCTTATGTGGTAACTTGATAAAATTGATTATGAGCGTATTATGGTTTTGGTGGTTCTGACGTGAAACCAAACACACTTTGTAGTTCTCTATATTTTTATTAAATGTACAATGGTGTCGTGCAATCTATATAGCTAACCCTTAGTGGGATAAATTTTGTTATTCTTGTATGTGTATATTTATTTTATTTTTTTGTTTTTTCCCTTTTTCTTGTGTTCCTATAATGCCAATTAACTACTCTAGTCACCCATTATTTCTTTGGATCTAAATTCAAAATCAGATTTCTTTTCCCAACTTCTTGGTGTGAATCCAGTTAATTTCCATCTGTATGGAAATAACTTTGATAATGACATTGGTATAAATAACAATCTTGCAAATTGGATAATAGTATAAAGTTATAATCTCATTTTGTTACCAACACAGAAGTCCGTGGTTTATATTTTTAGTTTTGTAAATTATATATCTTTAATTATTCCGTGATGCATCCATTTTTTTTGTCATGAAGATTTGTGTATTCTAAATGATGTTTTTGTTTCAAGTATTTGCTTAGCTTAAGAACTAATTATGAGCCTCGACCAGGTTGAGGATCCAAATGATATCCAAAATGTTCCTGCTTCGGTGGGGTCTGAGGTAGGAGCTAAGGAGAAAAAATCAACCGACCAAGAAGTCACACATGAGGAGCGGACACCAGAGTCAACTTCCACTACAGTAAACACATCTGAACTCCCTCCTCATATCCTTCTTGAAATGCCAGCTTTGTCCCCAACAATGGTGAGATTTGCTTGGTGCTACCACTTTTGTTACCACTGACCTACATTTTATGTCCTTCCATTGGGGTGTTAATATATAATTTCCGTACAGAACCAAGGAAACATTGCTAAATGGATGAAAAAAGAAGGAGACAAGGTTAGGATTGTTTGAATGTTAGGTTTTTAGTGAGCTTTTAACTGACAATTGGATTTGATAATATTCTAAATTGAGAAAGATGTTGATACTCATCAACATCTTTCTTGTCCTTTTTTACTCCTGAACACATTTAATTGCTTTAACAGGTAGAAGTGGGAGACATATTATGTGAGATAGAGACAGACAAAGCTACCCTTGAATTCGAGAGTCTTGAAGAGGGGTAATAAAGCCTTTACCTACACGTAACATATTAACTTCTATTTAGGTACTTTGTTTGGTATCTTTTAAGGAAATATCCATACCATATGCAATACATTTAGCTTCCATGCATTCGCTTAGATGCTCAATCTGGAATGATGTGTTATTGTAGTGAATACTTGACCATTTGTCAATAATATGTCAGATATATCACTAAAGTGTTTAGAGCCATTATGTATTGGTAAAAAGGAATCATCGATTTTCATCAATCTGCATATTAAAGTTTGACAAAAGTAAAACCCGGAATGGTGCCTTTGGGAGAATAATGTAATCTTGGATTACATGGTAGATTATAATATAGTAATCTCATTATGTAGTTTGTCATCTGGTATTAAAGGTCTTGAATTCCTGGTAATGCATTGTAATTTGCAATCTTTCTTTGTTCTTTCTATTGATGTTTTGATTTTTCTAAAACAGGAAAAAGACCAAAAGAAAAATAAAAATAAAAAAAGAAATTGACACTAGCTTTGGTGTAATGTTTATTCTAGATATCTAGCTAAGATATTAGCACCAGATGGTTCAAAGGATGTGGCAGTGGGACAACCTATTGCAATAACAGTAAGTTTGATTTCATAATGTTGTTTAATTATTTAGCTTCTGGGAAATCTAGTTAGATCTGTCATATGTTTTAATTATTTTATTTTACTGTTGGGCTTTCTTTTATGTTATTTTAAATTATTTTATTTTATTTAGGCTTAGCTATTATTTTAATTATTTAATTACTCCCTCTCGTCCTAATTATAGGCTTAGCTTCATGAATTTTACGGGGTAGTAGTTGATCTCTTTAAACTTGTAGAAAATGTGTTACTTTCCAATTTTGCTCATGCTAACTTGTTGCAATTAAGGGAGGGCAAGATTGGAAAAAAATTAACTATCACATTTTGCCCTATATTTAGAAATCAAGCAGGGCTTTAAAACTTCACTCTATACTTAGGACCAGAGAGAGTATTGAATTTAGGGCTCAATAAATATCCCTAGGGTTACTTGCATGAAATATTTTGTCCTCTTTCTCCCTTTATCTCTACTTCTCCCTCATTCGCCCTCTCCCCTTTTCCACTTGTCCTACTTCATTAGCGTCTTGTGGCTAGATAATAGTGGTCTTGTGGCTAAATAATTTCTGTCCTCTTTCTCCCTTTACCTCTACTTCTCCTTCCTTCGCCCTCTCCCCTTTTCCACTTGTCCTACGTCATTAGCATCTTTTGGCTAGATAATAGTGGTGTTTGGATTAGATTTTGGAGAATAAATTTTAGGTAGAATAGATTCTGGAGAATAAATTTTTGAGTAGAATAGATTCTGGAGAATTGATTCTTGGAAAAGTTGGTATCCCAAGCTTATGCCAAAACCATGGTTTTGGTAGAAAAATAGATTATGGAAAAAAACAAGAGTGTTTGGATAGCGTATACAAAAACTATGGTTTTGGTGGAAAAATTGATTGTGGAAAAAAGAGGTGTTTGGGTAGCTTTTTCCCAAACCAAAAACATGTGAAACTTGTTGGTTGATGATAGAGGTCCAAAGTTTTGTTAACGTGTCCTGCAATTTGGCAGAACCCTTTGTTCGAATGACAACTATTTATTTGCTTGGTTTATGAAAATGCTACCCCTTATTTTCATCATGCAATGTACTGGAATAAATGGAAATACTTATGCTTCTTTGATTGCACTGTACTATATGGAAATAATTATGCTTCTTTTAATTAGGTTGAAGATGCATCTGATGTTGAAGCTGTAAAGAATTCAGTCAGTAGCAGTTCTGCAAGCCAACAGGAGACAACTCACCATGACACTAGAAGTAAGGGCGGAGCACAGAAGACCAGTGCTAGAAGGATTAGTCCAGCTGCGAAGTTGTTGATCCTAGAACATGGATTGGATGCGTCCTCATTAGAAGCATCTGGTCCTTATGGAACCCTTCTAAAAGGGGATGTTCTTTCTGCTATTAAGTCACGAAAAATATCTCCGAAACCTGCATCTAAGGAAAAGGCACCATCATCTCAAAGTCGTCAACAGGTTGCTGCATCAAAAGACTCTAAGTCTCTTCTAAAGCAGTCAGATGCTTTTGAAGATTTGCCAAATAGCCAAATTCGTAAGGTATTGAATTCAGTTAAAAATGTTTTTTTTTTCAATTCTTGGTTCTTCATTTTATATATATTTGCACATATTTAAAAAATCTTTATTAGAGATATGTTGATTCTGAGGAGAAACTAATTCTTTCTCTCATTTCTAAATGGTAGATGACATCTCAATATATACACTAATATAAATACTAATAATGGCTAATGAAAAATAATAAATGCTAATATAAACTACACAATAAATTATAGTATAGATTTAGAATTTGAAAATAATTCCTTGTCTTTCATGATCAGATTATACACATATATATACGAGAGAGAGGAGATATGATAATATCATATCAAATCCTAGTAATATCTTATCCTATAATATCCTAATAATATTTACATATTTTTACACTTCTCCTCAAGTTGGAGCATAGATGTTGATAAGGCCTAACTTGTTACAAAGATGTTCACACGAGCCCCATTCAGAGCTTTTAGTAAGAAGATCACCTAATTGATCACTAGAGCGCACATGTCCAGTAGAAATAAAGTTTTCTTTGAGCTTGTTTCGAACAAGTGACATTCGATCTCAATATGTTTAGTGCGTTCATGGAACATAGAGTTGGAGGCCATGTGTAGGGCGGTTTTATTATCACACCACAATTTTGTTGGCAACATGGTCTTGAGACGAACTTCCTTTAGTAACTGATATATTTAAACTATCTCATATGCAGATTGTGCTATGGGTCTATATTTTGCCTTTGCATTTGATCATGATACCTCATTTTGCTTCTTGCTTCTCCAGGATACTAAATTTCCACCCACAAAGACACAATATCCTATAGATCGTCTTGTGGCTTTCAATCCACCAAGATTTGTATCACAAAAACACTCAATGTCTATATGACTATGATTCCTGTACAATATACCACAGCCTGGATACCTCTTCAGGTAATGCAATATGTGCTCCAAGGCTTCTCACTGTTTGATAGTCAGAGATGTCATGAACTAGCTAAATAAACTAACTAGATAAGTGATGTCAGTTTGAGTCATAGTGAGATGGTTCAACTTGCCAATCAATCTCCTGTATCTCAAGATTCTCAAATGGTTTGCTCTTATCAGCTTTAAAGTTTTCTATTCTTATCATCGAGGGAATCATCAAGTGGTATGCTCCCAATAGCATCAAGGAGTACTAGTCAACGCAACTCCCAATTTTTCAGTTTCCTTCAACAGATCAATGATGCATTTCCTCTATGTTAGTAGAATGCCATTCTTGCTCCTCATGTTTTCAATACCTAGAAAGTATTTTAAAGAGCACAGATCCTTCGTTTGAAAGTGAGAATTAAGAAAGGAATTGAGGGATGAGATCCCTAAACTTACTGCTTGTAATCGCAATGTCATCTATATACACAACCAGAAGAATCATGCCAACTCTCTGTTCTTTGGTAAAACACATAATAATCACACTTGCTTTGACTCATGCCAAATTTTTGTATAAATGTACTAAACCTGTTAAACCATGCACAAGGACTCTGTTTCAAGCCATACAAAGATCTCTTAAGGCGACATACTTTCTCACACTCCCCTTGAGCAACAAAACCAGGTGATTGCTCCATATAGACTTCTTCATGGAGATCACCATGTAATAATGCATTTTTAATATCCCACTGATGTAAGTCCCCACCATAAGTAGCTACTGTAGAAATAAACAGATGGATCGAGGAGAGCTTGACCACCGGTGAGAAAGTTTAAGTAGTCAATGCCATAGGTTTGAGCATAGCATTTAGCCACAAGGTGAGCCTTAAGACGATTAAGTGTTCCATTAGCCTCAGTTTTAGGGGTGAACATACACTTGCAACCAATAGCCTTCTTTCTTGTAGGTAAATTCACCATAGTTAATGTACCAGCTAGGTCAAAGGCCGCCATCTCTTCCATAGCCAAACTTGAATGGGCTAAGGCTTTATGAAGAGTTTTGGGCACATAAATAGTATCTAAGGAAGCAATGAAGGAGTTGGAAATAAGAGAAAGATGGTCATATGAAACAAATGATGAAATAGGATAGGCACAAGTACATTTACCTTTGCAAAGGGTAATGGGCAGGTTAATGGAAGTATTTGAGTCTGGAACTGGTGGTGTCTCAAGGGCAGTAATGCTCAACTCAGGATCTGATACTGAAGGAGACAATGGAGGATCAGAATCTGGTGTAGCGGTAGTAATCTCCTTTACTCTGTGCATAAACATGATCAGAAGGTTGACGGGGTGCTCAAGCAGGTGTTGGAGCTGGCGGTGGTGACATGACATGACAGATGAGAATACCATCCTTCGTTATAGGTAGAGCAAGTGTGGAAGAAGGAGAAAAGTATGGTATGGACTCCTGAAAGGTGACATTTGTAGAAACTACATAACAATTAAGAGTAGGTGAAAAGCAACGATAACCCTTCTGAACCCAGGAGTATCCTAGAAAGACACATTTAAAAGACTTGGGATCTAATTTCAAAAGAGAGGACACATAGTAGGGACCGTATAAGCCTGGGATGTTACCATCAAGAATAGAGGAAGGCATTCTATTGATAAGAAAGCATGTAGTAGGGACCGTATAAGCCTAGAATGATTTAGGAACCTTCAATTGAAACAAGAGTGCTCGTGCTACTTCAAGTAAATGGCGATTTTTTGTTTCCGCAACATCATTTTGAGCTGCTGTATCAACATAGGAAGACTGATGGATTAGGCCATTTTGAAGCATATAAGATTGAAATGAAGTAGAGAGATATTTTTTAGCATTATCACTTCGTAAAGTTCAAGGGATGGGAATATATGCATTGTAACTTTGATAAGAGACAAGTTAGAAGTAACTTGGAGGTCAGATTGGGAAATCAAGTTATTCCACAAATAGATAAGTTCAAATATTTGGGATCAATAATACAGAAGGACGGTGAAATTTTGCAGGATGTTAATCATAGAATTCAGGCCGGGTGGTTTAAATGGAGAAAGGCTACTGGGGTTATATGTGATCGGAAAGTACCAGATAAAGTAAAAGGAAAGTTTTATCG
Organism: Leucaena leucocephala; assembly: GCA_037074615.1. Taxonomy (NCBI): domain Eukaryota; kingdom Viridiplantae; phylum Streptophyta; class Magnoliopsida; order Fabales; family Fabaceae; genus Leucaena; species Leucaena leucocephala. The sequence goes on along the minus strand of CM073570.1, from coordinate 7,711,267 downwards.
CACTGCTATAAGACCAGCAATGCTTTATGGAAGTGAATGCTGGGCTTTAAAAGGACAGCAAGAGCATAAAGTTGGGGTAGCTGAGATGAGGATGCTGAGATGGATGTGTGGGCATACAAGAAAAGATAAGATTCGTAATGAACATATACGGGGAAGAGTTGGAGTGGCACCTATTGAAAAGAAAATGGTAGAGAACCGTCTTAGGTGGTTTGGACACGTACAAAGAAGGCCAAGGGATGCGCCGGTGAAGAGGGTGGATCAAATAGTATGGACACCGGTTAAAAGGGGTAGAGGAAGGCCAAAGAGAACGCTCAAAGAGGTCATTGAACGGGATCTCCTGGTCAATAACCTATCTAAGGATTTAGTTTTCGATAGAGCACAATGGCGTCGTATGATCCATGTAGCCGACCCCATTTAATGGGATAAGGCTTGTTGTTGTTGTTGTTGTTGTTTGTATCACTTCGTAAAGTACAAATAGAAACATTAAATTGAGTTTGAATCTCAGCATTAATGAGAACAATTCTGAACGATTTTTTATTAAATATACCACGTTGTACGGGAATAATCATCAACGAACGTAACAAAGTACTTAAAACTTATTTTAGACTCAACAGGACAAAGACCCTAAATATCATAATGAACTAACTCAAAAGGGGATGAAACCTGTTTATTGACTTGAGGCGGTAAAAGAAGACTATGGTATTTGACAAAATGATAAAACCCACAATCTAGAGATGACAAACGATGAAACTGAGGATAAATCCTCTTAAGAGAAGATAGACAAATGACCTAAATGACAATGAACTTCAAAGGGAGTATGATTGCCGGTACAAGCCACCATATGAGACACCAGATCATTAAGCGAATAGTGGCCGCTAAATTCATGACCTTTACCAATAAACCGCTCTGTCAAAAGATCTTGTATCAAACAATAATCAGGGAAAAGTAAGAGCCAACAATGTGATTGATGAGTAAGTTTACTAGGAGAAAGCAGATTAAAAGCAAGTTTAGGAATATTTAGTACATATGACAAATGAATAGAAGGTGTGGGTTTAATAGTGCTAGAACCAAGGACTTGGGAATAGGAGCCATCGGCGATAGTGATAGATGGGTTGGCAAAATAATTGAGAAGAGATAGCAATTACCTGTCATGTGATCAGTGGCACCAAAATCTGTGATCCACTTCGAAGAAGATGATACAAGGGCAGTAGTAGTATTACCTGTTGTAGCAATAACACTCACAGATGGGGGTAGCAGATTTCAACTGGGCATACTCAGTTACAGAGATTGTTACCTTGTCATTAGCTTGTGCAGCCACGTACAGAATTATTTCTTTGTTGTTTGTTCTGAAGCTTACGCAAGTGCATTTTGTAGGCCGGTTCTTTGCAGTAGTAACATACTACCCCTTGAGTCATAAGGGGCTCCCCTTTGCTTCGAACTATCACGTGTAGGTGCCCTACGGTTATCATTGTGACTTTGATTTTCATCTTGGCCTTTACTGACTAAGGCACTTGCAGGAGTGTTAGCAGCGATTGGTAGTAAGAGATTATCAGCCCTCATCACATGAGAAAACACATCTTGAAGGCTAGAAGTTTGAGATCCATATAAGATTTGAGAGCAAACTGTCTCATATTTAAGGGGGAGACCGCTGAGAAAACTCATGATAGCCATCTGCTCCCGTTGCTCATGTCGAACCTTCAAATCAGCAGTAAGAGTTACTAAAATATTCATCTCTTCATACATCCTTTTAAAGTCCATAAAATAGGCTGAGGCAGATCTTGTTTTTCAGCACGATAGAAAGCTTTGCAAGCTTCATAAACACGAGAAATATTCCCCTTTCATCAATACAAAAAATATAAATAATTCATTAGTTCGTTAACAAATTCAAAGAAGGAATAATCTCATTGTCAATAGAATTATGAATCTAGAAAACACAGCTGTGCATCATCTCTAAGCCATGCTTGACGTGAATCAATTGTCAGGGTATCATCTTTTAGATGATCTTCTCAATACTCTACAGATAAGGATGGATAGTTTTACTCCAATCTAAGTCATTTGTCCAACTCAACTTCTGATCAGTAACTTTAGTAACCATCAGAACAATTTTAGAGACAAATTTAATCTCAGCCATAACAATAAACTTCAAGAGAAATAAAAATTTTGGAGAAACATAGGATAAAAATATCACACTTGGGACCAATAAGTTACCTAAAAATAGTAACAAAGGATACCAAAATATTCGAGAAGCACAGTAGCTACACTAGGAGCCACTAACCACAAAGGAGCACGAAAACCAGTACTGTGTAGCACTAAAACTGTCAACCCCAATTCTAGAACTCATGAAACTAGAGCACAAAACTCCTGGTAACTCATCTTCATGAGCTCTCACGCGCCGGCATGTGATTTCTCCGCAAAAGAGGTGGTGCGTGTGAGAAATGCGCTGATAAGAAGGACGTAAGCCTTGGGGGGGTAATGCCGATCTGTGGGAGAGGAGACGATTGAGTTAGGCAGTGTTGCATCATGTGCCTGTTGATGAGATTGCAAGTCACCTTTACTGGAACTGTAGTAGCAGTAGAGACAGATAAGGAATTCGAAAAGGAAAGGAACCTTGGGGCTATAGTACCATATGGATTAGAGAGAATTGTGAAAATAATTCCTTGTCTTTCATGATTAGATTATACGCATACATATACAAGAGAGGAGAAAAGATAATATCATATCAAATCCTAATAATATCATATCCTATCAATATTCTAACAATATTTACATATTTCTGCATATAGAATATTCCCACAAGAGAGCAAGATGTACTACAATAAAGGAGTGTAAGATAACCTCCTAAAATAGAAGAGAACTTATTATTTGTGATACTTTTAAAATCATGTATATTGATCATATTCACAACAGGAGGTACAAGCTTTATAGAAAAGAGGCCCTTGTAGAACCAGTAGGATTTGGCTTATAATCATAAGACAATGCAGCCAGAATAAAGGAAAAAAATTACACTAATACCAAGAAATTAGTGATCATAGTCAAACTGGATCATTGTATTTAATTAGCAAATATCTCATTATAAATGAGCTCAATATCTTGTCAACATTCAAGCTAGTGAACGTAGTTAAAGTATCCACATGCCTTCACGTATTCCTAATACCAGAGCTCTATATTCAGCTTCATCATTGCTTCTAGTCACTACAACTTGTTTCTCCGAGAGACTAGATTTCTCTATACAAAGGTGCATATGCATAGATTGTATGCTGTTGGTATCTTGCCCATTAGCCTTTGGTATCTTCCAGTATGAACTCGTACATAAGTGTATGCTTTTTGCTGATGATATAGTTCTCGTGGATGAGTCAAGAGAAGAGATTAACTAACCTGAGATGTGGAAAAGGACCTCGGAGTGAAGGATTTTCGCCTGAGTAGGAGTAAGACAGAATATAAGCATTGCAAGTTTGATAAGGGACAAGTTAGGAGTGATTTGGATGTTAAAAGGGGAGATTATATCATTCCACAAGTGGCAAAGTTTAGATATTTGGATCAGATTTACAAAAGGAGGGTGAAATTAATGGAGATCTTTGGTAGATAATTGTAGAGAAAAGAGGGAAATAGAGAGAAGAGACTGGAATTATACTGAATACTTAAGAGTTCAAAACACAATTAAAACTTAAGAGAATAAGACAGATGGTTACTCTTATTTATAAGTGATGGGTAATCTTAATCTTAATTAAATATCTAATACTAATATATCATAATATCTAATCATAATATATTATAATATATATCATAATATCTAATATTAATTATAATAAAATAGTAAAATGACAACTATTTAAATGACATATTTATATATTATATATCAATCTTAATGATAGAATTCAAGTTACGTAGTTTAAATAGAGAAAGGTTACTGGAGGTATTTGTAATCGAAAATTGCCTAATATGGTAAAAGGGGAGTTTTATTATACTGGTATAAGACGAAATAACCTCAAGGAAATTGCTTATTGGATGCAAAGTGCACCACTTTACCTAATTTCTGGCAGCCTATCTACCTGTTCTTTAGTGGTTCCTTTTGGAATAGCAGAGGGGTATTCTTTAAGGTGGAAATCATTCCAAATCTTTAACCTAGATCGAGACGAATCAGGGAAAAATAAAACTCTAACGACTATACATAAAATCATATATGAATCTGTAATATTTATTGTAGAAGAGATTAGAATTTAAACTAAGAGAGATTATCGGGATTGATTGAGAGAGATTATAGAGATTATATCTTCATTGTATTTCCTGATTTTATTCCTATAATTTTGCCTTGGTTGGGATTCAATATGTGTATATATGTAACCATGTACAACAGTGAAATATATAGAGAAAATATCCAGGAATTAACTTCGTCATACCCAGTCATCTGTCTGCACTCATAATTGGTTTATCCACCGGTATGGTATCAGAGCAGGTTACTGTTGAGATCGACTTGATTTGATCTATAACGACCAGCCTCCCTCTGATGATGCCAGTTCCTGTCGACAGTGGAAGTACGAGAATGCTATCGTCGCCTCGTGGCTCATGAATTCAATGCTCATGGATATCCAACGGAGCTTTATGTCCCTTACCTCTGCCAAATCTATTTGGTGTGCTGTGAAAGAAGCGTATGGGAAATGTTCGAATGCATCACTTTTGTTTGACCTCCGAGCTCGTCTTTGCACCATGAAACAGGGCACCCACCTTCTCAATGCCTATTATCTTGAGAAAAGGGTTGTGACAAGAATGTTGAAGATGCTGCCGAGTAGCGGCGGGCTCTGGAAGAGGAACACCTCTTTGAATTTTTTGTGGGACTCGATCTGGCGTATTTTTATGATGCCCATGGCCACCTCTTTAACCGCTTTCCTTTTCCCTTAGTATCTAAAGCGTTGGCCCTCCTGCTCGACAGAGTCCTGTCGGCAAGTGATGCTTCCCGACTGTGTAGCTCCTCAGCCGATGTCCATTGAAGCTTCCCCCTCGTCGTCTTCATGTTTGACTCTGGCTCCAGAGAGAACGCCCAATATGTGAGCATTGCAAACAGGCCCAATTACATCATTTCCTCATGGGTCAAATTCTGCTACTGGTATGTCATTTCCTTATGGGTCCAGTTCTACAACTCCAGGCCTATGCCATGTTGGCCCAACTTTGCACTTGATCTATTTGCTATGATCCTAGAGTGTTTGAATGCCCCGGAAAGTCAGTCCTATAAACCTGTCGCTACTGTGGCACAAAGAGGTAACTTTTTTAAAACACTTCTATTAAAGGTAAGACCACATGCCCTTATTGGATAGTTAATTCAGGTTCCTCGGATTATATGTCTAATGGAATCTCATTATTTTCTAATTATACTCTTGCCATGTCACGCTTAACAGTAAAAATTGTTGATGCTTCTGACTCTTTGGTGGCGAAAAGTGGTACTATTAAAATTTCTTATACATTTACGCTTCATGATGTTCTCCATGTCCCAAAGTTGCAATGTAATTTATTATCTGTAAGCCAACTGAATTAACGAGAATGTTGTCATGCGGATTTCTTTGCCACCTATTGTGTTTTTCAGAATATGTTCACCGGGACGACGATTGGTGTTGCTAAGGAACTTGATGGACTCTATTACCTGTATGATTGTCCAAACTCAGTACCTAAAGTGTCTCTCTCTAGGACTAGTGAGATGGGGTTCAGGCACAAAAGATTATGACATCTTAACTTTCAATATATTGTGTAAGATGTTTCCTTCTCTTTGTTTAAATAAAAATTCAGACTTTTACTGTAATTCATGTGGGCTAGCAAAACATCATCGTACTACATAGTATTTTTTATCGTCCTTCTAAACATTTTTTCCTTATCCACAGCGATCTGTGGGGTCTTTCATGTTTTAAAAATCGTACTCACTCTAAATAGTTTATGGCCCTTACTGATGACTATACCCGGTTTGTTGGGTTTTCATCTTAAAGGATAAAACTGTGGTATGCCAAACGTTCATTGATTTTTATAATATGATCTATATACAATTTAACACCAAAATCCAAACCCTTCATACTGATAATGACACCGAATATTTTAATTATCAGTTATCCACCTTTCTTAAGCAATATGGCATTGCTGATAAAAGCTCGTCTTTATAGTCCACAGCAAAGTAGGATTGCTGAAAGGAAAAATAGACATCTTGAAATCACTCGGGCTCTCTCCTCTTTTGTAGCAATGTACCTACCTACTATTGGCATGATGTTATCCTCACTACTACCTTCTTGCTCAATCGAATGCCATGTAAGCCCTTGTCCTTACAAACTCCTCTCCAAGTACTTCACCTACATTTTAACCTATCTTACCTCGAGAAAACCTTACCTCTTCACGTCTTTGGTTGCACTACCTTTGTTCACCTACACCATACCTATAAGCTCGACCTAAAAACTGTCAAATGTATTTACCTAGAGCCTACGGGAAACCAAAAGGGGTACAAATATTTTGATCCTATTTCTAAACGCCTCTATGTAACTTGTGATGTTACCTTTCATGAAACTGTTCCTTTTCATGTATCGTTCTCAGTTCAGGGGGAGACTTGGAGTGAAACTATCCAGTCAGACACCGAACCCATATAAGAACCTGATTGAATCTACACTCTTGAGGAAACAGTACATGAGGTGCCTAGGGAATATGAAGAGAACTCTAGTTCAGGAGGAGACACTAACAGATGGGGTCAAGTCTATACCCGTTGAAACATGGACATGACAGGTAATATACCTCAAGCAACTGACACAATCCAAGAGTTTGAACCAGAGACAGGTCCTGACCATGAGATGCAAAAGGACGATCTTGACCTTCTAATTGCAATAAGAAAGCAACCAAGATCCTGTACTAGACATTCTATAGAGGTTTGTTTTCTATCAAGCTTTATCGTCAAAACACCTTGCTTTCATATCTCATCTTGATCAGGTCAAGATACCATAGAGTATATATGAAGCCCTTGATAGCACTGAATGGAGAAAGGCATTAATGGAAGAAATGGAGGCCCTAGAAAAAACAATACATGGGAAGTAGTTGATTTACCTAAAGGCAAGAAGGCAATAGGCTGCAAATAGGTATTCACTCTAAAATATTGTGCGGATAGGAGTCTTGAATAATATAAACAAGATTAGTGGCAAAGGGTTTCACTCAAGTCTACGGTATGGATTACACATAGACATTTGACTAGTGGCTAAGCTAAATACCATCGGAATTTTATTGTCTCTTGCTATAAACTTAGATTGGCCATTACACTAGATGGATATAAAAAGTGCATTCTTAAATAGAGAATTAAAGGAGGAAATATACATGAAAATGCCTTCAGGATTCCCAGGGAGGAGGGAAAACCAAGTGTGCAGATTGAAGAAATTACTGTATGGTTTAAAACAATCTCCTCAAGCATGGTTTGAAAGATTTATCAAAGTCCTGAAAACTGAAGGCTATGTATAGGGACAGATTGATCACACCCTATTCTTTTGACACTTGAATGGGGTAATAGTGGTATTGGCCGTATATGTTGATGATATTGTCCTCATAGGAGATATTCCAATAGAAATTGATAGAATTAAGAAGGCATTGAATAGAGAGTTCCAGGTCAAAGATCTAGGAGAAATGAAATACTTTTTGGGTATGGAAGTTGCTAGATCTACTAGAGGAATTAACATCTCACAAAAGAAATATATACTAGATCTTCTAGAAGAAACAGGTATGCTCGACTGCAGACCAAGCGATACCTTTATACGGGCTGACAAAATTACTAATACTGAAGACCTAGGAAAGGCTGTAGATATGGGAAGATATTAGTGAATGGTGGAAAAGTTGATCTACTTATCTCACACCCGACCAGACATTGCCTCTACCGTGAGTGTGGTAAGCTAGCATTCTCATGATCCCAAACAAAAACACCTAAATGAAGTCTACCGGATGAAGGTTTCTCCTAGGCTAGGTCTCTTGTTTAAAAAATCAAACAAACGAAATATGGAGATGTTGACAAATGTTAATTGGGCAGTTGATCAAGATGATAGAGCGTAGTTGTTAGTAGTGTTGAAGCTGAGTTTAGAGCTATAGCTCTTGGAATCTGCGAAGGTCTATGGGTAAAATGAGTACTTGAAGACCTGAAGATGTCAATAGAGACCCCTATCAGATTGCACTCAAACAACATGGCAGTTATCAAAATGTTTCACAATCCAATTCAATATGAAATAACAAAGCATGTGGAGATAGATAGACATTTTATAATAGAGAAGATTGATGGAGGAACAATTGATCTCTAATATATTCCCTCTAAGGAACAAACAACAAATGTATTTATAAAGGGATTGACTTGAGACAGTTGAATATGCACCTTTTTTTTTTTATCAAATCTCAGGGACATGGTCTAATCATGAGGGTAGTATTTTATTATGGTGTCGGATCCCAAGTTTTTATATATTTAAACATGTACAGCAGCGAAATATAGAGAGAAAATATACAGAAATTAACTTCGTCATACCCAGTCGTCTATCACACTCACAATTGGTATGTCCACCGATAGTTATACAATCAAATAATGTTTGACTAAATTTGAATTTCAAACTTATTCTGTTATGATAAATATAAGAAATATAAAAGTTAGTTACTGTTAGTTATAGTTACAGTGGTAAATACTAATTACTGAATGTTAGGTAGTTAGTGGAACTAGCAGTTGGAAGGTGGGGGATCCTAATCCATAAATGTATCCCTAATCCATTGTATTGACCAGACTATTGAATACCAGAGTGCATTTCAGCTTCTTATCACTCTTTCCCTCGGTTTCTCTTCTCTTCTGAATCGTATTTCTGTTTCTCTCCTTCGCTCCCTCTTTCTCTTTCATTCCCGTTTGATTAACACAACATATTCCTTATCTGAACATCAGGAATTCCTCATTGACTAATGGATTAGTTAACTATTACGCATTTTGGATCCAGCACTGGCAAAATTTGGTTTACCATTTTCAACTTTTCTGTGGTTCTCATTTTGTACTAGAATCTAATCTCTGCTCTCAATCAAATGATAATATTGACACAATTGATATTTAATAAGACTTCGTTGCTGCAAGTTGCCATAATATAAAATGACTTTTCTGTAAATATTCTATCACTTTGCAGGTGATTGCTAAGAGGTTATTGGAGTCTAAACAAAATACACCTCACTTATATTTGTCGTCAGGTTTTGATTCTAACGCTCAACATATTTGTGCTAATGAAACTATATTTGCATAAATTGACTAAACCATATGATTTGTAATGGTGTCAGATGTTATACTGGACCCACTTCTTTCCCTTAGAAAAGATCTCAAAGGTTCGGACTATTAAACTGTCTTGCTCTTGATAATGGGATATACGCATGAGTCATGTTACTTATTTTCTCTTAGTGAATTCAGAGCAATATGGTGTTAAAGTTTCCGTGAATGATATTATCATCAAAGTTGTAGCCGCTGCTCTCAAAAGTGTAACAGAAGCAAATGGTAAGTAATTATTCTCTTTATCTTTTCCTCCAATGCATATCAATTGATCTTTTATTGAACAATTTGGAGGACGAATTCTCTTGATTTCTATTCACAAGAATCGCTACAACTTATAGGGGAAAATAGAAACATTCCTGCTATTCAATCCCAATGAATCAGCAACTATAAATTCTTGAAATTATGAAAATAAAAATCCTACAGAATCTGGGATAATAAGATCAGAATAGTTACAAGGAAATAATCACAAAATATATAGTCTAGGAATGTTCCATAATATTCCCCCAACATTTATTTTCCCCCTATTTTTGAGAGGAAAGGGAGCTTCTGGGTTTCCATATGAAAATCAATGACTAAATCCAATTAGGGCTTTACTGTGGAATATAAAGTGAACTGTAATAATCAGAGTTGTGCAGTTAGCTTTGCTTGCTTTATTTGAATACGTTTGGGGTATAGATTTATAGATTGGGTTACGCATAGGGAGGACAAGCTACACTTTTCCAATAAAGGAAATAAAATAGGTACATTTTTGTAGAATTGTAAGTAGGAATTAAGGAGAAAGGAGAATGAGAGAGAAGGAAGAGAACAGAGAAGATAGGCAGAGAGAGAGAGAGGAGAGAGGTAGAAAGGAAACTATTCCATCCACGTATTACTGTTCACAAGTCCATATTACAACTTACCTAATCCCCTATATTTATAATATAGGCGTAAGGACTTGTAAACTTACTCTAACTAACTAACTACCTTTTATTACAATTACATATCAGACAAAAAAAAAAAGAATAAATGTATTTAATACTCTAGGCAAGCATGCTTAATGAAAGGGAACAAAAAGAAAGTAAAATTAACTTCAACTTCTCTGGCTTATTATTATGCGACATGGCTGAATATGGCAATGGAAAGGACAGCAGGGAGGTCTGTAAAATGTTTCTACTGTCTTAGGTATTATTCAGATGAGCAATGTGCATTTATACAATGAGAATACATTGTGTTCTGATAACTATTGTGCTGCAAATCAGGAGTGTAAATCAGGAATAATAAATACAATGAATCAGCTTATCATATCTACAAAAATTCTTATTAATCAGCATATATCCTATCCCATAATATCTGCTATTATCTACAATATCCTATCCCACAATATCTTCTATTATCTACACTCCCCCTCAAGTTAGAGCATATATATTTATCATGTCCAATTTGCCAATTAGATAATCAAATTTGTCCCGAGTCGACGCCTTTATAAGTATATCTACTGTTTGTACTCTCGAAGGGATATATTTGAGATCAATGGTCCCTGTGTCAATCTTTTCTCGTATGAAATGTCTATCGATCTCCACATATTTTGTTCTGTCATGTTGGATTGGATTGTGTAATATCAATTGCTGCCATATTTCCTATCATCTTGATCACCTGCCCAATCAGCATCGGTTAGCATCTCCACATTTTTTTTGTTGGATCTTTTAAACAAGAGACCCAGCCGGGGGAGCCCTTTAAGTATCTGAGAATCCTATAGACTTCATTAAAGTGTTTTTGCTTAGGGTCATGGGAATGTTGGCTTACTAAACTAACGGCATAAGCAATATTTGGTCGAGTGTGTGATAGATAGATTAATTTTCCAACCATACGTTGTTATCGTCTCATATCAACAGTCTTCCCTATGTCTTCACCATCACTGATTGAGTATCACTTGGTCTACACCCCAACATACCTGTTTCTTCTAGGAGATCCAATATGTATTTCTTCTGTGAGAAACTAATTCTCTTTGCCGATCTAGCAACTTCTATACCTAAAAAATATTTCATTTCTCCTAGATCTTTAACTTGAAATTCTCTATTACGTGCCCCTTTTATTCTATTGATCTCTATTGGATTATCATCCATGAGAACTACGTCATCCACATATACTGCCTGAAAGGAATTGGAAGACACACAGCGGAAATTAATTTAAAATTTTTTCCATTCCTTGCCAGGATCTACCGTATGTGTTTAAGTAAAGTGGGAAGAAGCATTACCCTCAGTATTCCTCAGCGACTTCCACAGCTTCTGGTCACGACGTTCACAGCTTCTCTCCCCGGCTCGTGCTCCCTTTCCGATCACAAGAAGTCGACGACTCAGGTCGGCTTCCTCTACTGGTATCCACACGAATAGCGTTCCAACAACGAACGATGTGCTAGCGTCTCCTATCCCTCCAGGGCTTTCTCAAGAATTCGTCCCCTCCGTCTCTATTTCGGCAGTTTCTTATCTGCAAACCTTTTGCAAATTTCCCTTCGGCCTTTTTGTGTTCTATATGTCCCAAAACGTAGCTCCTCAAATAAGATATATAGGATGCTATGCGTTTTTCTCTACCGAATTAGATTTTGGAGTTAATCTTATATTAATTTTGAAATTAATACAATATTATATATATTGTATAATTTGATAAGAAACTAATTAAATAAATAATATTTATATTAAATCCGTCCCACAGATTTAATTCACCTATTTATTTAACTTAAAATAAAGATAAGACTGAACTATATTTGATTTATTCTCATAAATCAAATTTGAGATATCATATCAATTTAAATTTCAAATTCAAACGTGATAGAGATTTAATTTATCGTTATAAATTAAATCTTATAAATATCTCTTATATGAGATATCCTATCAATTTGAATTTTAAATTCAAACGTGATAGAGATTTAATTTATCCTTATAAATTAAATCATATAAATATCTCTTATATGAGATATTCTATCAATTTGAATTTCAAATTCAAACGTGATAGAAATTTAATTTATCCTTATAAATTAAATCTCATATATCTCTTATATATAATGTATATATACGAATTTATAATATAAATATAAATAAATATATACATCCACCTTGGATCATTCATTGAATCTGGACAAGTCTTAGATTCAATGAATCTAGACATCATAGCTCGTGTTGGGCTATTTTGTGTGCGACCCTGTAGGCCCATATGAAGTTGGCAGTGGGCCATTTGCTATACTGGCCCACAAGTCGTAAGCGGTCTCTAGCAAGACATAACGACTACCTAAATTATATGAGGATCGTTAAACGTTATAACCTTTTATACAACCATATCATGTCCCTTCTGTCACGTGATATTTTGGTCATGGTTGAGGCATGGATAATGTCATCCTCCTATTCCTGACCGTTACTTGTCGTCAAGACTCCTCATCCCTCAGGAGAGCAAAGGCCTTGGCGACAGTAGGAAGAGGCACATGTGTAAGGAATTGGAAGACACGCAGCAGAAATTAACTTAAAAATTTTTCCATTCCCTGCTAGGATATGCCGTATGTGTTTAAATCAAGTGGAAAGAAGTATTACCCTCAGTATTAAGTATCGACTTTCTCAGCTTCTGGTTGCGACGTCCACAGCTTCTTTTCGTGGCTCGTGATCTCTTTTTGATCGCAAGAAGTCAATGACTCTGGTCGGCTTCCTCTACTGGTATCCACACGAACGATGTACTAGCGCCTCCTGTCTCTCCAGGGCTTACTCAAGAATTCGTCCTCTTCGTCTCTATTTCGGCAGTTTTTTATCTGCAAACCTTTTGCGGATTCCCGTTCACACTTTTTTCTGTCCCAACCGTAGCTCCTAAATATCAGATATATAGGATGCTATGCGTGTTACCACCGACTTGGATTTTTGGAATTAATCTTATATTAATTCTGTAATTAATACAATATCATATATTGTATAATTTGATAAGAAACTAATTAAATAAATAGTGTTTGTATTAAATCCGTCCCACAGATTTAATTAACCTATTTATTTAATTTAAAATAAAGATAAGACGGAATTACATTTGATTTATTCTCATAAATCAAATTTGAGATATCATATCAATTTGAATTTCAAATTCAAATGTGATAGAGATTTAATTTTAGCCTTATAAATTAAATCTTGTAAATATCCCTTATATGAGATATCATATCAATTTGAATTTTAAATTCAAACGTGATAGAGATTTAATTTATCCTTATAAATTAAATCTTGTAAATATCTCTTATATATAATATATATATACGAATTTATATATATATATGAATATAAATATAAATAAATATATATATCCACCCTGGATCATTCATGGAATCTGGACATGTCTTAGATTCAATGAATCTGGACATCATAGCTCGTGTTGGGCTATTTTGTGTGCGACCCTGTAGGCCCATATGAAGTTGGCAGTGGGCCATTTACTATACTGACTCACAAGTCGCAAGCGGTCTCTAGTAAGACATCACGACTACGCAAATTATATGAGGATCGATGAACGATGTAACTTTTCATACAACCATATCATGTCCCTTTTGTCACACGATATTTTGGTCATGGATGAGGCATGGAGAATGTCATCCTCCTATTCCTGACCGTTACTCTCTCGATCCCTGAGTAGTCTGACTATAGAAATGGAACTACCTTTCCATTACAGTATGGCCATACATTTTTCAGACTCACTCATCGAGGGACCCAGTAATATCTCTCTACGAATGTGAGGGACAAATTCCATCTTGACCATTCACATTCCGTCGCACGGAAAACCACTAAGCCCGAACATAGTCTTTATGATCACTCGGTCAAAAGTGACTTTTGACTAGGTCAAAGCTGAGCGTTTGTAATGTAGGAATCCATGATGATCTCAGGTCAAAGGGCATAGTGACATGGTTTGTATATGAGAGAAGCTTATGACTTAACCCATGCAGCTCTCATAGCGGGTAGGTCCAACACCTTGTACTCTTACATGTGCCTATGACTTTGATTTATATCTTTATGCATCTTCAAAGTCATACTGGTCTTATTTCATCTTTGCTCCAGCATAGATGACCGATCAGGGACATTTAGGATAAGATCATGAGTTATCCAAGGATAGTCATCACAGTAAACATGCGAATAATATGATAACACAATTAATAAATTCATAAATCAATAATGTTCATAAGATAATGATTGGCCCCTATGGCACAATTTCCAACAACATGTTCAAAGAGGCATCCGCGTATCTCGTCATAGATAGGGTTTAGTCTGACAAGGAGCTCAAAGTGACGCTCTTCTTGCAAAGCTTGACGGTAATCAGTGGCATCATTAGCATTTCGCCAGACTTGGTGTTGTAGCAAGTCAATCTCTTGCCAAAGTGCCATCTTCTCCAAATAGTAGGCGTTGAGTGGCCGTGTACCCTGCTTAGTGGCCCAGAGACGTGTTTGGAGATCAAAAATAAGGGAGGCATTCGGGCGTTTACCATAGGCCTCCTTCACTGCAACCCAGATCGCCTTAACGGAAGTAAGGAACATGAAACTTTTTCGGACGGCAGGGAGCATGGAATTGAGAATCCAAGAAGAAATTGGGGAGTTATCGGACTTCCATCGACGGTGTGTACTGGTGTCTTCAGACGGTGGCTGGTCGTTGAGGATCAAGTCTAACTTGTCTCTACCATCAAGAGGGAGGAGCATTGATTGGCTCCATTTTAAGTAATTGTCGCTAGTAAGATGTTCCGGCACGATGAGGATAGCCGACCCTTTAAGGCTAGCGACTTTGGCTGAAGTAAGGCATGACCCACTGTTGGACATGACGGTGTTGTCTGACTCCACAGCAGAAGAATGTGCAGAACTAAAACCTGATTTTGATACCATATTATGCGACATAGCTGAATATGACAATGGAAAGGACAGCAGGGAAGTATGTAAAATGTTTCTACTGTCTTGGGTATTATTCAAACGTGCAATGTGCATTTATACAATGAGAATACAATTTGTCCTAATAACTATTGTGCTACAAATCAGGGATGTAAATTAGGAATAATAAATACAATGAGTTAGCTTTTCATATCTACATAAATTCCCATTAATCAGCATATATCATATCCCGCAATATATGCTATTATCTATAATATCCTATCCCACAATATATGCTATTATCTATACCTATATCATAACATGATTCACAAAACTGAACATAATCCCTGATCATTACAATATTATTGGAGATTGTTTTTTTCTTAAAAAAATTAACCAGTTAGTGTAGAATAAGAAATTCAATGAGAAATCACTAAAAGACATGAAAAAGAACACAGAAGGGGCACCCTTAGGCTTTGTTTGGTTCAACTAAGGGGAGGGTAGGTTAGGTTAATTTAAGAGAGGGTAAGGAAAGGTAGGAGAGGTTAATTAATAATATTTTTTGTTTGATTCAGAAGGGGAGGGAGGGGAGTTAATTAGAAGTTGACAAATATACCTTTATCTCT
This sequence comes from Leucaena leucocephala, assembly GCA_037074615.1. Taxonomy (NCBI): domain Eukaryota; kingdom Viridiplantae; phylum Streptophyta; class Magnoliopsida; order Fabales; family Fabaceae; genus Leucaena; species Leucaena leucocephala. The sequence continues at coordinate 7,695,522 of CM073570.1, read as the reverse complement.
TTATTTAAATTTATTTACTCTTTATTTATAATAGTCATATCAAAATTATTATTTTTTTTAATTTATGAATCTTAAAATTTTTTATCTCATTTATATAAATAATAAAATTAAAAAAATTAAAAAATATGATAAAATTTTAATATTATTTCTTATTAATTTTATAATTATTATATATTTTAATATAATATATAAATAATTTATTATGTTTATTAAGTTTTAGCAATTATAAAAAATTAGGTGTGAGAAAAATAAAAAAAAAGGCTTGAGGGTACAATTAGAATATTAAAAATTAATAAAGGGAAATTTGGTTATAAGGGGGTAAAAAATTTCTCTCCCCTCTAAAAACCCCCACTTTTGGAGGGGAGGTAAGGGAGGGGAGGGGAGCACTAAATGACAAAAAATCTGTTCTCCCCTCCCTTCTATTTTTCTCAATCAAATACCCTTTCTCCTTCCCTCCACTCCCCTCCTCAGCCCTCCAACCAAACAAAGCCTTAATGCTTGTCAATGTAGTAAAGCCGACCGATCTCGTGTGTAAAAGAAAAAAAAGCTACTCCTATGTCTGTTTCAAAGTGACAAGGTAAAATTCGGGAATATGATATGATGGGAAAGTTTTTTAATGGATCCAACCTATTGTTGAAATAAACAACTCGCACACACTCCCTTTGGAAAAATAATAATGTTCTGTGTATTTCACTGAAGTCTTTTACATGATATATAGGAGAAATAGGGAATAATCCTAATTAATATTGATATAATCTCATCCCCTAAATTCCACTTAGAATTACAAAATAGTAATAATAATGATAATGAGATTACAATCAAATCCGACTGTTACATAAGATACACTAGATTAAACCTAGGAAATTAGGTTAAATATTTGATTTGGGCCCTTGGGAGTAGAATAGCAGCAAGCCCACTTTCCCACCATGAGCACTAAACTTGAATATTATTTTCTTCTAGTGTTTGATATCCTGCCAAAAATTTGAAGTGTTAACAAAAGCATATTGTCCATGCTCTATAATTGTTTAAATTCTTTTCCAATTTTGTTGTCACTTTAGAACTGAACCGTGCTCTATTGAAATTTGCAATACTGAAATCTGATTCTAATAATTTGCAGCCTACTGGGATGCTGAGAAGGGTGAGGTTATTTCATGTGAGTCTGTTGACATATCAATTGCCGTGGCTACTGAGAAGGTAAATGATTGCGTTAGATTTGTTCATAATATTTTTCAAATCATTGAACTTTTTTCGTGATTACAGGGCTTGATGACACCAATTGTTAGGAATGCTGATCAGAAGACAATATCTTCAATCTCCTCAGAGGTAGCATAAAAATAGTGTTTTTTGAGTAATGATGTTAGAATTGCGTGTGTGTTGGTGTTTATTTACAGTACTGTTTAGTGAATGAAGATAATGGAAACTAAGGTATTTGTTGATTTTTCTTGAAGAACAATTTAATGATTGATTGGTATTTCAGGTCAAGGAACTAGCTGAAAAGGCACGCTCTGGCAAGCTAATGCCACATGAGTTCCAAGGAGGAACTTTTAGGTGAGTTTGCTAACGATATTGTCATACAGATATGGATAAATGTTAGCCTGACATCATTAATTTCTCATGCCCAAAACTGTAATTTTTATCTTTTGACTCTGCCTGGTTGCAGCATTTCAAATTTGGGAATGTTTCCTGTGGATCAGTTCTGTGCTATAACAAATCCCCCACAGGTTCTTTCTCTTCTCTTCCACTACCACCTACCTTTCTGATGGCAAACCAAGGATTGTTTCTAACTCTTAATTAATTTGTTATTATTTGGTGCAGGCTGGCATTCTCGCTGTTGGTAGGGGTAACAAAGTTGTGGAACCAGTAATGGGAGCTGATGGTATAGGATATATTTATATATTGCTCAATACTTAATTCTGAATCTGAGTTGTTTTCACATTAGTAGATTTTTGTCAGGAATCGAGAGGCCAGCCGTTGTTACTAAGATGAACTTGACTTTGTCTGCCGATCATCGTGTTTTTGAAGGCGAAGTTGCAGGTACATCTGATTAGAACTCTTGAATTAGCTTACAGCCATATATCTAAGTTATTGTCTGTGTCCAAAACTAATTATAAACAAGACTGGCCGTGCTTTATGCTCTGTAAACTCACGAATGAGTTAGGTGTCGAAGCATTAGAATAAAACAAATTTGATAAAACACAGAATTTGAAGAATAGCTTCTTGCATTCAAATTGTGCAAAAAATGTCACATTAATGAATAGTTTGTTAGCCCTTGGAAGCATGTTATGACCTTAGTGAGCTGTCGGGACACAGCTCATCTGAACTTTTATGTCAAAAAAAAAAAACAGAATAGTTTGTTAACAGTAACAAATTTTGGTCATAAAAGGAACATACAATTTTTGACAAATGACTAGTAATTTTGACTTGCAACAAATGTATAGGGAGATGGCTCTACATTTTCACCAGAGTTTATACATCCTCATAAAATTCAAATAATAAATGAAGTTATAACGATGCTGAAGATTATGGATAGTGTAGATACACATCCTACCTGTATATTTGGACAATTTCCAATGATCATACCATATTTCCTCTTTTCCCTCATTGTATCTAATATGACATATTTACCCATTTTTATTTTTCACTGCCGCGGATGTCTTCCACTTATTACTAGTATAAAATGTGAGGCTTAGTTTGTATTTGAGTGGAATCTTAAGCTCCCCTTAATTAGCATTATGAAGTCTTGTGAAAAAGGGTAGAGGAACACTAAAGGGAACAATCAACAAGGTTATTGAGTGAGACCTCTTGGTCAATAACTTATCCAAAAAATTAGTTTTTGATGGAACATAATGGCGTCGTGCGATCTATGTATTTAAACCCACTTAGTGTGATAAGGCTTATTGTTGCTTTTATTGTTGTATCTTTAGTTGCTGAAATTTAATTAGACAGGCACTCGAAGCATCAAATTGCTTTAATCAAGAGGCCTAAATCAAGTTTGTGCATGAAATGTTAGTTCATTAGTAACAGTTTTTTTAATATAGTGAATTTTTATTATTGTATAAATTAAAGAGATTTAAGCCTTCATATTTTTTGGGTATTTGCTATAGAACTAGGAGATTGATTAACGTCAATAATGTGACCATGTTCATGGGGTTTATCTATTTTTCAGGATCATTTCTTTCAGCTCTGAGGTCAAACTTTAGTGACATAAGAAGACTTCTTTTATAACTTACATAAAAGAGGAGTTCTTGTGATTTGATGATGGAGCGACTTAAGATGCAGTTTAGCTTAGTCTGTATCCTCCACACAATTCAAATATTAATCTTTTGTCATCCTCATTTTTGCCCTTTTCATTCTCTCTACATCTGAAACTTTGTATTCCTTGTTTTATTGATAAAAAAATAACCTTGGTCTAACGACCAAGCATCCCAAGAAAGTTTAACCATTGAGGTTTTCAATTTGTCCATCAGAAACACGGCTTCCCTTTGAAGCTGTATAAAGAATTGTGTACGGTAAACGGCACAGCACCAGATCAATTCAGTTTAATAAATGATTAGTGATTCTTTTTTGCTGATCATACCTGTGTTGCTGTGTATTTTACATGTTCCAGTTGTGAATGAAAGTTCCCATGATCCTTAGATATTTTTTCATGAACATGATTAATTAATATTGGGTTAAAGTGCAATTCCCCTATGAAGTTTCCGAATTGTCACAACTTGATTATCATGTTTTTTAAGAGCAATTTTTGCCCCCATATTTTAAATTGGTGCAATTGGAACCCTCATGGACCGATGCAAATGATTGACCATTGGTGGGTTTAATTTTGTTTGTGGCATGTTAGGTGGCATTCATCTAACTTGTTTTCTTCATATATTTTTCTTTGGTTAATATTAAATAAGAGAAGAATAATAGTGTGAGAAATTAAGACAAGCGAAAAGAAAAGTAATAAAGAAATTATGAATTATCCATTAGATTATTGATATGCTAAACTAAAATTTTTTAAGGAGGGAGAATGAACAGTGAGAGGCTAAAGGAAGGAGTAGCTGGCGATGAGGCCAAAGGAAGTAGTAGTCAGTGATGAGGGAGATAATGTCAAGGAGGTTGAAAGAAGGAGAAGCCGATGATGAGGGAGTGGGGAAGTTAGGGTTTTGAGAGTGTGATGAGAACAATGAGTGGTAAATGTGATAATATTTTACATCAGATGAAATTAATTTATACTGATTACGTGTATATTATGTATAAATATTTTACCTTTATTTAAAAAATATCATTACTTATTTTTTTTATACTGATTATGTATATATTATGTATAAATATTTTATCATTATTTATAAAATTGTTATTGTTCATTCCTTTTATATCGGTCATATATATATATATATTAAATATAAATATTTTATTTTATTTATAAAAATAAATTAATCATTTTTTTAAATCATATTCGTGAGAACCAGTTTAGAAAAGGGGATTTAGAAAGTGTATTTTATAATAGTATAATGATAAATTATGTTATGATGTTCCCATCAAGACAGCCCCATCTCTCACTATATATAATTGTTTTTTGAGATTATGAATATATTTCGATTATATTTTATAAATACTTTCAACAAAAGCTACTAATTTTTCTCATAAAAGCAACATCAACTTTCGTGCCAAATGCAAAAGTAAGTTAAATGTAAATGTGACGTGTGTGTATATATTGAATGATTATAAGTAGAGGAAAAATAAGATATTTAAAATATTATTAATTATTAAATGAATAAGAATATAAATAGATTTTTATATATATAAAAATATAAGGTAATAAACTAAACTTAAAATCTTATTATAATCTTAATATCTTATGTTTATTTTTTTAAAATATAATAATATAATATTTAAAATTAAATCCTAAATAATATTTAAATTTAATTTTAGATAATTAAATAATTAAAAATATAATATTAATTAATAATTAATTATAAACTAACGTATTTTAACACTAATTCAAGTTGAAGCTTGAATAGTTGCATCTTTCAATACTCTCCCACAAGATGAAGAACTAGCAACATAACTTTGAATCTATAAACTAGGCAAAGGCAATGAGTTGAGCTCAAACATATGACCAACTTTACGCCTAGTCTTGACAATCCATCTTGTCTATGGAAGTAGATAAGGTACTAGGTGAACTAGAAGAATATTATATTTTATTAGTTATTTAATTATTTAAAATTAAATTTATATATTATTTAAAATTATATTATAATATTTTAGAAGAATAAGTATAGGATATTAGAATTAGGATATGATTCTGAATTTAATCTAATAGCTTAAGTATATTTATATTTTTATTTATTCAATGATTAATAATATTGAGATTATAAATTTCTCAAGTTTGTCTAATTATTTGGGTTCACCTCATCACTTACCTATGTCCCTTATCACACATTCCTTCATAGTTCATCTAGTTCGATCTAGATCCACACTATTCCATATCATAGTTCATCTAGTTCAGTCTATATCCACGTCAGTTCATGTCATATTTCATCTTGTTATGTCCACGTCACTCTACATCTAGTTCTATTCAGATTGTCTCCAGATCCAAGCCTCTTCATATGCCATTGATGAGGTTTCTACCTCTATTTTGCTTTCACCTCGTCACTTACCTATGTCTGTTATCCCGCACGTGTTCTTTCCTTCATAGTTTGTCTAATTCCATCTAGATCCACACTATTCCATATCATAGTTCATCTGCTTCAGTCAAGATCTGTGTCAATTCATGTCGTATTTCGTCTTGTTCTATCCATATCACTACACATCTAGTTCTATCCAGATTGTCTCTAGATCCACGCCTTTTCATCTGCCATTGATGAGGCTTCTACCACTAATTTGCTTTCACCTCATCACTTACCTATGTTCGTTATCGCGCACGTGTTCTTTCCTTTGTAGTTCGTCTAGTTCCATTTAGATCCACACTATTCCATATCATAGTTAATCTAGTTCAATCCATATCTACGTCAGTTCATATTGTATTTTGTCTTGTTCCATCCACGTTGCTCCGTAACTAGTTCCATCTAGATTGTCTCCAGATCCACGCCTCTTCATCTGCCATTGATGAGGTTTCTACCATTAATGACAAGTCCACTGTGGGATCCTCCATTGTAACCTAAAGGCTTTACTCCACAAGCTTAGATAAATAAGAGCCTCATAATAAATTAGAGTATAAATAGTTTTTTATATAAGAAAATTATAAGTTAATAGACTAAATCGATAATTTTATCATAATTCTAATATATCATATTTATTCTTCATGAATATGATAATATAATATTCAAATATAATTCTAAATAATATCTAAATTTAATTACATGTTTGTCTCAGTAACTTATCTAAAATTTTAATTTTAAATTATAATTTGATCCAAAAGTTCTTTTAGACAGATATAACTGTTTATTTTAAAATTTTCTCAAATTAAAATTTAAACCAAAAACCCTTTTAAAACCTTGATCTTTTTCTTTATAAAACTACAATAAGCAAATGGTCAAAGAGAATATTTGTCTAGAGACGTATGATAATATAATATTAAAATATAATTCTAAAAAATATTTAAAATTTAATTTTAGATAATTAAATAATTAATAAAATATAATATTAATTAATAATTAATTTTAAAATAACGTGTTTTAATAATATTTAACAATATACATAATTATATATGTATATGCAATATGTATTTCGTTTAGATGTATAAGTTGATTAAATTAATTTAAAAAATAATAAATATAAAAGATAAATTAAATTAAAATTTTATATTTAGATCAAAATCTATTTTCTAATTAAGTTATACTATATGTGTATTAGCAAATGGTGAAAGTGATAGGCTAGTCCTCCCACATGTCACATGTTTAAATTACATATTATAGGTTAGTCTCAACAATTTATTTAAAATTTTAATTTTAAATTATAATTTATTTTAAAAACTCTTTTAGATAAATATGATTATTTATTTTTAAAAAAAATAGTAAAAAATTTAGGTAAAAAATCCTTTTATGCCTTAATTTTGTTCTTTATAAACACAGTACATTGAGCAAATGGTCAAAGAGAATATGTGTCTAGAGACGTAAATGGTCAACGTGGAGGACAGTCAAGCTTGATGTCATCCTGTTTCGGTTGAAGAGAAGATGAATGGCAAGATTTAGAACAATGTGAGGATTTTGCCGGCCAATTATTTGTCATTAGCTGACTTAAATTTGGTAAAAGAATTATTACTACTTTTAGACAAATATTTAGGAATTTACTAAATTAAAACGGTAACGTGGAAATAAATTTTATCATTTCACATTAACAATTTATAACAGTTAGGTAACTAAACATTTTGAGATCTAATGGGTAGGGACTTTTTTTTTAAAAAAAAAATGTGAGGGGCAATTTTTTTTCTCTCTCAAAATTAAATTTTCAATTTACTACTTTATGACCATTATAAAATTTTAAATAATTTTTTAAAAATTTTGATTTTAAATTGTATTTTTGTAGATTTTTTTTAATTTTAATTTATGGATAGTTTTCAAATTGACAAGTATTCATTGATTTGATTAAACCATATAAAAATATTTAAGCAATTATAACACGTAAGAGTCTTGCAAAAGCATTTGGGAATTGTCTGATTTTGTCTTAATAATGAAATAACTTTAAAACAAATTAAAACACATTTTATGAAATAATCTTGTAAAGAATTTAAATTAGTTGGTATGATTGATCAATTAATCAAGAGAAAATTTTTATATTTTTCATAATATTTCCATTAAACAAGTTTGAGGGTTAGAAATCTTATGTATAAAAAAAAGTATTAGCATAGATTAGGCTTAGGTTTAGGCATATTTTGCAAATAGGCCAAGCTATAAGCCTACATGTATTATAATTAGGATTTAGTAATTACAAAGACTAACCCATAGGTCTACATAGTTGATCTATTTAATTTTTTTAATTTATATTATCATATATAATATAGTTTAATTAATTTTATAAATTATTTATAAAATTATTAACTTTTAACATTAACACTAAGTTTCACATCCCATTATTCATGCCCTTAGCCCTTTCATTCATTAGTCCTCACAATTCCTTCTATTCTCTATTATTGCTCATGATAACAATGTTAATTCACTCTCTTTTCTCTAATTTGTGTCATTCACTTAAGCATAATAATTGTTATAAGTTTATTTTAGTGACAGACAAATAAAATATTATATTGAAGTATTATATTAATAATGCAATCATGATGAATTCTTACATTAATTTTGTTATTATTATAAACAAATCATCATATTGGCACCATTGTAAATTTCTTGTATTGACTTTTTTTAGATATTATAATGAATAGAATTTTATATTTTATTTTAATTATTTAGATATTTAAATCATATGTAATCCTTTTTATGACTTCAAGGTATATTTAAGACATAACATAAGTTTTTAAATAAGCTTGAAAGGTTATATATGACTTTAGAAGTAAAGATTTTTAAACTTGTTTATATGCCTATATTTTACATTTTTTAAAAAGATTTCAGGCCTTGTCAGCCTTTGAAGGCTCAAACCTGTACCTAAAAAAAATCCATATGCTTTGATCCCATGTTGATCCCAGCCATTCTTGCTTACATCAAAACACACTGAATGAACAAAATGAATATTATGATTAATGAATAAAAATCCGTTACAAACTCTGAACACTTGACCCCTACTTGTACAACTATATTTACAGTAACCTTCCTAAAGTATACACGGTAAATGATAGTAAAGTAAAATATTTATACAATTACTAATATTAATTCTAATATCAATTTCCTACACTCCCCCTTAAATTTGTGATGAGAAAATATCAACAATCCCTAAATTACGTAACAGATTTGTTTGAATGTCCTTTCACACTGTTTTGATAAGAAGATCTGCTTGTTTATTTTTGAATCTCACATGCTATCAATCTATTTATTTCTTCTCCCACTTCTCTCTCATAAAATGACAATCCACTTTAATATATTTTGTCTTTTTGTGGAATACTGGGCTTGCTGCAATGTAAATTGTTACCTAACTATCACAGAAAACTTTCACTAGTTTCTCATGTGATATACTTAGATTTCTTAACAACCCAAGGCCATAAATTATTTCAGAGACTGTTATACTGAGAGCCCTGTACTCTATCTCTGCTAAAGACTTTGACACTATACTTTGCTTCTTAGTCTTCCACATTACCAAATACTCACCAAGTTTCAATAGATAGCCTGTAACTGAGCGTCGTGTGATACTACAAGAGGCCTAGTCCGAGATATAGAAACACTCCAATGTAGTGTCTCCCTGTGAACTCATTAGAATCCCAAGTCATGGACTTCATTTCAAGTATCTCACAATTCCCATAGCTACTACCATATGTGTCTTGGTGCTTGAATGAACTGGCTCAAAGTCTGCATAAAGAAACAAATGTTAGCATGAGTCATTACTAGATAAATTAATTTACCTATGAGCTGACAATATTTATCCGGCTCCTTCAGCAATGCATCCTCTTTATCTTTTTCTTTATCATACATCTTGAGTTTTAGGTTTTGTGGCATAGGGATTACCAATGGTTTGCACCCACTCATTTCTGTTTCAACCAAAAGATCAAGTGTATATTTTCTTTGAGATAAAACAATACCCTTTTCTGACTTTGCAACTTCTATCATAAGAAAATACCTCATTAAACCTAAATCTTTTATTTTAAAATTATCATTTAAAAGCTTTTTTACTTCTACAATACCTGATTTAGAATTTTCAGTTGTCAAGAATGAGTAATCTTATTTGCTTTGTTTAAAAATCCCTCTATTAGTACTATTGACAATTTTTTATTCTACTATCTAGATGTTTATTTTAAACTATAAAGGGGTTTATTTAACCTACACACTAAATGCTCCCCCTTACTCTGAAAACCCTCAAGTATATCCATGTATACTTCCTCTCTTACATCTCCCCATAAGAAGACGTTATATATTATGTAATTTAAGGATGATTATGTATATCTGGATTGTTATAATTAGGATTTAGTAATTTTGTTATCTCCAATATTAAATCTTTGATGTCCAAATCATCAATCAATAATTGGAACAAATTGATATAGAATAAAACATTTTTAGTGACAACCATTTTTACATTAATCTGTTATACAAAATTCAACAAAAAGAATATTGTCTCTAATAGGACCAATATTTTAATTTTTAATTTTATTCAAAAAATATATATATATTAATATTATTTGTATTTTTTTCTCTTTATATACATATACATAATCATAAAATTATTAAGAATTTTGAAATTGGGTACTTCTACAATTTTGCCTCTTACTTTCCTCAACTACCTTCATGAGAGACCATGTGGTCGATCAACTAGCCTATTCCGAAGCTTAGGCCCTTATGGGCCACCCTTGTTGGTAGGCTATTAGTGCTCCGACAACCGGTGGCCATTTACTACTTTTATAACGTGAATGATAATATTTATAAATATATTTATTATTTGAATAACACTATTTATACGCGTAGTAAATTTTTTAAACCTCATCGGAGCTCCGACAGCCACCATTTACTATTTTTATAACGCGAATGACAATATTTATAAATGTATTATATTTACTATTTGAATAACGCCATTTACAAGAGTGGAAAATTTCTCAACTCTCACAGGGCTATGACGGCCACCATTTACTATACTTATAACATAAATGACAATATTTATAAAAAAATATTTATCATTTGAATAATGTTATTTACAACTACTTTTAACATAAATATCTAGTAAAAAGTTTCTATGATGAAATAAAAATGCTGAAGTAGTATTTCAGAAAATATCATAATACGACCAAACAAAAATAACAATACGAAAAGTATACATTTGGTCATTTTAATTTGATTTCTCAAATTTATAAAATATATTTTTAATCCATTTAATCTTATTAACAACATTAGTTTCATTAGCCAAAAATGCTGAATTAATAAATTTAAATAGTGAAAAAATATGCATAAATTTTAATCCTTCAATATAATATTTTACATTTTAGAATTAAAATATAAAATATTATATTTTATATTTATATTTTATTTTAATTTTAATATGTTAAATTTAAGAATAAAATACTCTAATCATCCTTCAATTTTGCTTTAATTATATGGACATTCCCTCTATTTTAAAAATTTATATGAATCTCATGTAAAGTTAAAATACACGTCACTTTAACCTTCCATGTATATTTAAAATTCTATTTCTATCTATCCAAATCATTAGTCAGTTTCACTTTTAAACGCTTTTTACCAAAATGGCCCTCCTCGTCATAAGAATTAATTAAATATTTATATAACCAAAAATAATTAAAATACATGAATTTAAAACATTTTAGTACATTATAAAATTTATTGTAAAATTTTCTAATTTTAATTTTCATCGTACTTTTTTTATTGTATTTTTTAAAAGGACTTAAAATATGTATCAAACGCATATTTGTATGTACCATATAGTATAAACGATGTAAATTTGAGAGATTGTGTAATTTACTTAAATTTATAATTAAAATTTTTAAAAATATTTTTCTAGAAATATTTATAAAGACCTTTAGTAAAGTATATATTTATTAAAAGAATTAAATAATTCTAAAATCATATTCATGTATGGGCGGGTAGAAATAATAATATAATTGTGGATTTATTAGAATAGAGTAAAATGGTAAATATAATTTATTTTAATATAAATTTTAATTTTAAAACATGTTTTTAGAATCTTTTGAGAATATCTTAAAGATGCCAATAGATTAAATTAAACTGTATGTTCTTAAAATAGAGCGGATGTCTGTGTAATTAAGGTAAAACTGGAGGATGATGAAGATATTTTACTAGCGATCGTAAATTTTGTCCGTGGGTAATTCCACCAGTAATCTGTCAGAAATTATGTCGTTAAAATTAGCTAAGGAATTTCCAACAGAATTTTTCCGTCTGTAATTTTGCGATGGATTTTGTGACATCGCTAATTTCCTTAAAAAATCTTTCCCTAATTCCGTCTCTAAAAATTTACCCACAGAATTAGCCAAGGAAAAATTCCGTGGTTAATTTGAAAAGTAAAGTTTTTAGCGACGGAATTAGCCACTGAAATTTTCGTGGCCAATTTGAAAAGCAAAGTTTTTAACCACGAATTTAGCCCCGGAATATTTTCGTGCCTAATTCAGTGGTTTAATAAATTGTCTTGATTGCTTATTTTATTTTTAAGTAAAATAGCATTTTTTAAATTATTAGTATCTAGATGTATTTAATCATCTAAAATATAAGATAGATAATTTTTTTCTAAGATAGCAAGAGTGGTAAATTTAAGTTTGATAAGATTATCTATTGATCAAACTAAAATAATAATAATAACAATTAGAATTATGATAAAGTAATAAAAAAAAGGAAAGTAAACATTATATAATCAATAAAAGTAAGAAAATATGAACTGCATAGATAAAGAAACAAAAATAAATAAATATAATATATATATATATATAGTAACATATATAAACAACTAAATAAATAAAAAAAATTATATACAATGGAAATAATATAAATAATACAGAGAAAATAATATTACAATAGAAATACTATAAATTAAATAAATATAAATAAATAAATAAATGTCATAAAATAAAAAAAATAAAATAAAGAAACATATATAAATATAAATAATATAAATAGTGTATTACAATGCATAGAATTAGAAATAACATAAATCTAATATATAAATAGTAATCTAGTATAAATAATTTATAATATAAATAAGAGCATATTATATAATTATAATAAATATATAATAATATTAAGAATACAAAAAAGATAAATAAATCAATTGAAACATAAATTAATTAATATATGGGAAGGGGAAATTGAAAATATAAACAACACACATGTAAATATATATAAATAGAAAATCAATCATAATATTATATCAATATATCAAAAGAAAAAATAGAATAACATAATATTTTGTATAAGAATAAAATAGAATAAAGACAACATATATATATATATAATCTAACAATAAAAATTAAAATAGATAGAAAAGAATAACATAATAAATAACAATAGATATATAGCAAATATATAGAAAAAGAAATTTACCTATAATAATTAGGTAGGAAGATAATAGGATAATAGGGTAAAGGAAAAAATTATATACTATTAAAATATATTAACATAGGATACAATAAAGAAAAGAAAACGTATATAATAATTAGATAAAGATAAAACTAATAATATTTGTATATAATTAAATATAATAATGTATGATTTGATAAGAAATTTATACCTTAAATTTTTTAGAGTAATGATGTGCAAATGTGTTATAAAATAAGAGAATATAAAAAAATTAAAAAAGAAGAAATAATAAGACAATATATTAAAAGAGGAGGTAAGGGAGTATTCATTATTTATTTGCACAAATACTTTGTGTATGACCTCTATTTATAAGCCACAACTATTGAACATTAAACTTAAAGTTATAAAAGAATAAAAATAAATATAATAATATTAACAGTAAAAAATTTCTTTTAAGTCATTCATTAAGAAGGTTTATAATATTAAGAAAAGAAAAAATCTCAAGAACTAATAGTTATTAGGGGTGTGCATGGGTAGGGTTGGGTAGGACAGCCCCCTGTCCGGTGCCCTGCCCAGAAAATGCATGGGTTACATTTTGTAACCCGGTGCCCAGCCCTGCCCAGTAAAAGCCCTAAGTATATCGGGCTGGGTATAGGCGGGCTGAGTATAGGCGAGCTGGGCATGGGCGGGCTGAGCATACCCAAATAGTGATGTTCTGCTCATATTGTGGGAAAAAATTGTAATAATAAATTTCTAAAATAATACCATATTTATGTCTTAAAGATTTAAAAAAATATTTATAATCAACTCAAAATAAAGTGACATTGCTTGCTAATAAGAAATAAGTTACCATACTTTAGCTATAAATTCCTCAGGTTCATATCAGACAACTTGCCCAGATAAAGGGTAGCAGATAAGTGAAATTAAAAAAATTCACCAAATTTGCAAGTTGTTCATAAGCTTTAGTTATACTTTCCCTCTTGGTATATATATGCAGTAAAGATAATCAATACCTGAGGTTGCTGCATGACAGGTGCTCCACTAGGTGCATTTGGATCACTACTAACATGGGAAAGCCACTATAAGTAATAAGACATCAAACCCTCTCTGGAAGAACTCAGATTCATCATACTGACAGATTTGATTGTGTGTATTTATGAGAAGTATCTGATATGATGCATGGCATGCAATGAGATGAAGCTCACCTTTGTCTATTGCCACTTGGCAAATCTACAAAACCGTGAATTGGTTCTATGTCTGTAGAAATCAGGCATGCAAAACATGGGAATACAAGAACAATAAGTAGACATTTTATGCCAACTAGAGTAAGACAAGACCCTTATTGAAATAAATTGGCCATGCTTAATTATACAGTTAAATGTATAAAAATCTACAAAGTAATTGAATGTTAGCAAGAGAAAAGATTCAATCTAAACATAAATAAGAGACAAATAAGGGAAGAAAAGGAAAATTAAAATTCCTCAGTAAGAAAAACTAATTCTCAGTTGTTAGATAGTTTACTTTTGTATTTACTCCAACATAGCCATCCTTAAATCTAGGGTAAAACTTGTATAGATAAGTGATCACCATTTTCTCAAGCTTCCAAGACTCAAAGGGGCTGTGAACTTTGACTAGGATAAAAATGAAAATTGAACATTGAAATATGCCTAGAACATTGATGGAAATTGACTTAGATACAATTTCATACACTATTGCACAATCACATTGTCACTCAGCAATTTAATAACACTTTGAATGTCTTAACACATATGAAAGGCCACCAACAGAATGGAAAAACAATAAGTAAGAAAAAACACACGAGTTATTATGTTTGATGTGATATTACATTTAGAATGGAAAGGATGATAATCGTGACTAAAATAGATTCACAATAAAATTGGAATCAAAGCAAGTAGCTCATTATTTCAACCCAATTCGCCTAATTGCTAATAAATAATAGCAGTTTCAATTGAGTGTAAAGGCAATCAAACAAGCCAAATCTTTCCTAACCTATCATCAAGTCCATAGCCGCTACAGGGACTCCCCCTTCTGGATCGGTTATAATTTGGATGTGAGTGTCGAGAAGGAGAATAATGTCGATCACAATACGGGTTGGGGCTGTAACGGCGTTTGAAGTACCTGTCTCTATTTCTCGGAGGCAGTGGGGGCGACATATTGCTGTCATAGAAATCACACCCCACGTCGATTCGGATGTCGATCATAATCCCTATCATCCCTCCTATCCCTTCTCCGGGATGTCGCTTGGGGAGGGGGATGCGACTGTGCTGAGATGGTTGGTGGAGGCAGAGGGAGGTCTTCATCCTCGACTGTAGTGGCAGAAGGCGCCAGTTCTGGAGCCAGAGGGGCAGATGGTGAAGCCGAGGAAGGTGATCCTCCTCCTCCTCGTCTTCTACGTTATTGGGTAAAGCTTCTAGCTTTTCCTCTAACAAGTAGGGTGGATGAACTGGAAGGTGAAAATACAAAAGCAAAATCGTGAGCTTAGGGAGAGGAATTGATAGCCGGTTGGAGAAAACAATGAACCCTAAGTGAAGCCTTCTTTCGAGCAATGTGTGAACTTTGCGTCGGGAGAAAACAATTAACTAATGTATATTATTAAATTAATCACCGGGTTTGGCCAAACAGGCAGTGCAGCAACCCCTGTCTGATGCCCAACCCTACCCGAAATTGCCCATTTTTTTTCAAACTATTTTTTACCGGGGCTAGGCATGTCAATTTTTAGCTGGGCCCAGGTAGACGCACCAGACCATGGGCATCTTACACACCCCTAATAGTTATATGAACATATACACATACATGCGATATTGATAACGTATATAAATTTGTAATAAATTTTTGTAGGTTCAATGTAGATAAACTATCAAAGGTCTTCGGGTACAAGGCGTCACCGTGACGGGACACGTGGAGTCCATTGAAAAATTATAAAATATAAATTAATTAGCTATACAATTCCATCACTAATTCCATGTGGTATTTTTGTAGTGTTTTACTCTAAATTTAGTTGTAAAGTCATTATTTAAAGTCGTGAAATCATTATTTTTTATTAATAAGATTAACCATGTTAAAATTAAAGAAATAAAAATACTTACTTCCCTAAATAGGAATAGTAGGTTACTAGTAGCATTATATATTAATAAATAAATTTAAAAATAATTAAAAATATATCTATACGTTTAAATAATTAAACTAAAATTTTGTTGAAAACTGAAAGACTAAACGTATACTCTAACCTACTATAAACCTATGTACACGTGCATGATATATGTACATGCATAGACACATAGATACATCGCACTCGGGCACATTCGTTTACCTGGATTTGATTTTTTAGTTCCCACGTGAAACTAGTGTCAGGAGTGCTCATTTTTTCCCCACCCTGACTTGATCATTGGTAATTTAGGATAAGTCCGTCGTATCCTATTAAGGATCAATGTGAGATGCGTCTCAGTTTAACATTTGGAATTCTCCTGTCTCAAATATTTTTTTTAAAAAATAAAAAATATTTTTATTCTATTTATAAAAAATAAAAATAAAAAATAATATTAGTTATATCATATTATTTATTAAATAATTATATTTTTTTTTCTTACATATATTTGTTTCTTTACAGATAAAGTAGTAACTTCAGTTGGTAAAGTGAAAAAATTAAAAAAATAATAGTATTTATAATATAATTAATAATATTTATTTTTTTAAATTGATAATTATAATAAAGAGAATTTAATTTCTTCTATTATTTTTTATTTTGATTATATGTTACTAATAGATATGATGTACATAAAATATCTAATAGTTTATTTTTTTTAAATAGGGTTCAGGAATTCTGAAATTCATCCCAATCCTAAAAAGGACCAAAACATATTTAAAATAGGATAAGATACAAGACGTATTTTGTATCTCATGGACTATCTGGAACCTCTCGTGCGTTCCCATTCAAGTAAACACTGTTTCACTTCTGGGATAGATTTATATTAGACTCTACTCTTTATTATTTTCCTCTATCTGTGGTCCTTCATGTCTCCTGAAACTATTTGCATCTCTTTCTTAATAAACTAATAATTAAGAAGAGAAAAACGTAAAGGAGACGAATTCCATCAGACACACAGAAAAACATGTCTTGTTCTTCGTCATCATCAAGATCTCTTGTGTCTACGGGTTCTGAAAGTTCAACCACAGCACTTCAACAGCGACTTCAGTTCATTTGGCACAGCCGCTCTGAGTGGTGGGTCTACATCATCTTCTGGTAAGCTTCGCACGACGACTACGGCGGAAGTAGTAGTAGCAGTACCAGACGCCCAGTTTTAAATTTTGGCGATAGCCATTTCCTGTGAACCAGAGAGCCCAAGTCCAATGAAAACACGACGAGATTAGATCAATGTAGACGCCCTAATTACATGGAAGGCGAAGGACAACATATGACTGAGTTCGAATGGTTTTACACGGTATCGTCGACCCGATAGTTCGCCGCCGGGGATAATGTCGTCGTTGGTCGTGCCTTCAGCTCAGCCACACATGTTGGTTGGCGGTGGCGGAGAGTTGCAGTTCCATGAGTGTGAGAGAGTTCGAGAAGCCGTTTCTTATGGAATCAAAACTCTGGTGTGTATTCCAATTCCTAATGCAGTTGGAGTGCTTAAACTGGCTTCCATTGATTTAATAACACAGGATTGGAATCTCATTCAATCGGTTAGATCAGTTTTTCAGTTCGACAACTTCATCAATATCCCCAATACTCCATTACCAAATCTGCTTTCTGAACCTTACCATTATTATTTCAAGAACGAAGCTCTCATTACCGACTCTGAAGAAGCTCTTTTTGTATCTTCCTCCTCAAATCCACGAGCCCTCAGAAAGAAGGGAAGATCAAACGACGCCGTTAAAGCACAAGACTAATAATTCCTCTAAACCACGTGGAAGCTGAGAGACGCAGAAGAGAACGATTGAATCAAAGATTCTATGCTCTTCGTTCTGCTGTTCCTAATGTGTCAAAATGGACAAAGCTTCTCTTCTCTCTGATGCAGTCCCTTACATTAATCAACTCAAGGCCAAAATTGAGGAACTAGAGGGTAGATTCAAGAACACAGAAGAGAAGGAAGAAGAAGCTGCGGCATTAATGCATTATAATACGGCCTACTTATTATATGAGTCTCGCCTTTATTTATACACTAGAGAGAAGATATAAAAGAATGTTTGTTTTTCAGTTAAACTAGGTGGGTTCGGTATACATCGCACATAGCATAAGTGTAAATAAAGCAGCCGCAATATTTATGGGTTATAAATAATACTAATGATTTTATATTTTGTATTATTATTAATATTGATTCACGTATTGAACCAGGGTCAGTACAAAATATTAAACCTTCGTTTGGATAGGAATGAAAAAATTATTAGCAGGAAAAACATCCTAAAATAATAATTAAGAGTTTTTTTCTCATAGTATTCTTTACTCCCTATTTTCCTACTGTGTAAGTAAAACCAGAATTCAAGTTACGTCTAACGCTACACATTTTATGAGATCATATTTTGCGTTAGAATTCTTACCTTTAAGAGGCATCAACATGCATGCATGATTAAGAGTGTGTTCGGTATATATTGCTTGTAGATTGATAGACTTTTGGACTAAAAAGTAGTTGCTTTTAATTTCTTACTTCTGGTTTCTTCATTTTCATTTCTTTTTTTCTCCCATTTCAAAACTTCATCTAAATAAGTTTTTGTCATATTAATATTTTTACAAAAAGTCAATCTAAATATAAATCACCTTATACTATTTGACTTTTACAAAAGCCAGATTGAAAAAAATGTTACAATCCAAACACACCCTAAGTTTGTGAGCTTGTGTGGTGTAGTGGGGATCCATATTTCTTGGAGCCATTTTGGATGAGACGAGCAGAAAAGAGTGCAATATTAGTATCAGGTTGGCACAGAATGGGCTGTACGTACAGTGATGGATCTTTCATCTCAGAAATGCTTGTGAAGTACATACAAAAATTGCATAAATTGGTTGGAAATGCAAAGACTGAGGGATGGTTCATTATTTGGGGCAGGTATAACTCAACTCCTCAATGCTGCTTTTAATGCCCTCTCTCCCAATTCTTCTCTGCATTCTCCTGCTAAAGTGGTTGCCACTGCCCCATATTTCCCTGTAAGTTGTGCAATGCAACTCTGCTTCACTTGTCACTTATTATTCCACTTTGAGAACATATTCCATGTTATTGAAATGTGGACCAAACTAGCGCGTAAGACTAGTAAACAGTGACTCGGTCGTTTGGCTAGTTTTGTCAAACAATCAACTAGCCCGGTTTTAACCTAATCTGGTTTAGTCTACTTTACTTGATGTAAATCGATTAATCTAATGAGTTAAATAGATTGATCGGATTGCATATTATATATATATATATATATATATATATATATTGCACCTGGTGAGTCTAACAGTGTTGTTTTGATTTATTTGTTTTTAAAAAAGAGAAGAAATAATGTGTTTTCTTTTTTAGTGTGATTTTGACTCCTTTAAGTTTGATTGTTGAGATTTGAACTCTATTTTATATTTGAGTTTAATTATTTGTACTTTAATAACTTTGTTATATTCACTTGAGGAAAATTCTTATAAATAAGTTCTATATCACAAAATTTTTGCATTAGATCTTATTTTGGAAATTATATAAATCAAAGGTTCAAGGTGTAAATTTATCCAAAATTTTTTTACTCAAATGTAATATTAACACGAATTTTTTTTTAGATTCAATGCCATTCTAAAATTTTTAAAATACAATAATATTTTCCCACTCCTTTAAAAAAAATGCTTACCTTTAATATTTTTAACGCTAAGGGGAAAACATTGCTTCGTCTCAACTTTTGGGGCAATATTGAACCCAATAAAAATTTTTGAGGCAACATTACTCCTAAATAAATTTGTATCTTAATCTTAAGTCTAATGAAAAATCAGTTGCCAAATGATATGTAACAGTTGGCAACGAAAAAGAGTATTGTGACATATTTTCTTTGATTTTTGTTGCAAATTTCAATTGCTGGCTGTAAGATGATATATCATATATATGCTGAATATTGACAGCTCTATGGACAACAAACGGAGCTTTTCAATTCATTGAACTATAGATAAAAAGATGACACATCGTTGTGGAAGAAGAATTGGTCATCATCACCAAACAGCCCACATGGAAGATTGATGAAGCCTGTTCTTCATGGACCTAATGTTAAGACTACTCATGATCATGCTTATTATTGGCCAAACGTCACTCCTATTCCTTCTCATGCGGATCAACAATTCATGGTGTTAAGACTATTTTGAGTATATTCAATATTTAGGGAATATCACTTTATTGTAGTTTTAATCGCAATATTTAGAGAGACATCATAGCTCTTAAGTGCTTAAATTTATGTCTAAGGGTAATTGACAGCTCGTCTTACCCGATATTAGTATCGCTTAAGAGAAATGGAGGATTTATCCTACCCTTAAACGGTAGGTGAACATAACTCCTTTTTAAAAAAATTTGTACAAGAAAAATCATGGCCGTCTCAATTTCCAAGCTCACTGGCCATGCAGGCTCTAGATTTGGGTATGAATAATTTATTATTTGAGTCATATATTTATTCTGATGCTACAAATTAACGTTATAAACCTTGGTCGAAATTGCCAAAAACAAGGTTTAGATAGATAATTGATTTCTAACTTTGACCCCAAACAAGTTCAAATCTGACTATTGCAAGGGTTAAGGTTTAAGTCAAGTTAATTTTCTCAAATATAAATAAGAATTAAGTTCGACTAGGTCAACATATTAGGCTAGGCCGAGCACTATTGGTAGAAGTATTATGTAACCTGTGAACATCATAATTTAAAAGATTATTAGGGGTGACAGCTATGTATCCCAATTGCCCTACTGCTCCTTAATCCCCCCTACCCCAAAAAACTTTTTTTTTTTCTGTGTTTCTCTTTGAGCATCATATTCTATATAAAGCATAATATTTTAATATTTTATAAGCAAAAAATAGTAGAGTTTCTATTTTTTTTATGATTTTTAAAAATTAAATACTTTAAAATTGTATAATTTTTTATGATTCAGAGTATTAAATATTTAAAAAATTATAAAAAATTGGTTAATCATTTTTTACCTATAAAATATCACAATCTCAAGAAACACACAAAAAATTTAGAAAGAGACAAAATTAAGGTGCAGGAGACGCAACTAACACCCTGCCCTAATTTAAATTTGATCGAGTTTTCGTAGGAGAATTTGTGATCATTTAAACTTTGTTTAGTGAACCTCAAATAAATAATTATAGTCTTGACATGTGATTATTGCTATATATATAATTTGAATTTTATAGGACAGCATATGCATGGTTGAAGTGTGAGAGAAAGGAAGATAAAGATTGCTCTACAGTGCTGAAAGCAGCAAAAATAGATGGTCTTTCCGGAACTACGTACAGTGCCTGCAGGAGTTATGTTTGTTTGAGGCTCATCTGAACTCAAGATGACTTTGACATTCTCATCAACCACCTCCAAAACCTCGTTAAATCTTAGTCTATATATATAATAGTTGGCTTCAAAATTCAATACTAAAACGCATATACAATAGGTGTGGTCTATGTATAGCTTATAATTATTGATAAATACGTGTTATGTATGAATAATGGTCAGGTTAGGTAACCGTATGGTGGGCTACCTTGATCATTTCTGACATCACTTGGGAGAATTTCAGTAAATGTGAGAGTTACAATGAGGGTACTAGCTCCTCTGTGTGAAGCAGGGAGTGATATAATGGCGTAGAAGAGGCTACAAATGAGAATCATTTTACTATTAAAAGTGTATATTTTCTAATTGAATCCCAGCTGACCAATACATATAATTTTACATATAAAAGACATTTGAAAATGGAAATGTGCTAAATGTATTCAGGTTTTCATGGGGTTAACTATCAATAATCAATTATCTACTAATACTTGGAGAAATAAGTGGGTATCAACTATTCATTATGTCAATATTGCAACAACGGTATAGAGGATATCTTATATATTCTTTGGAACTGTAGTTATGCGAAACAACTTTGGATGTGTTTATTGAATCTTAGGTACTATTCTCCATTTTTTAGAACTCCCTTATGAGACTAGTTTGCTTTAAATCTTAAGAGGGAGTTGGGAGTGAAGGGTCTTAGTAACTGGGGTTTAATCTAGGGAGTTACAATTTTGAGGTTATAGAAGTAGAGGAATCAAGCTACTTTTGATTCAAATTTTTTAAAACCTATGGATCCTTGCTCAATCATTTTGCAAATGTGGAAAAATTTCTTGCAGATTCAAGATGACTATGTAGTTAATGAGGTTAATGTACAAAATGCATTGTGCTCGCAACCTCCTTCTATGGGATGGTTTAAAGTTAATGTTGATGGAGCCCTTCTACAGCTAATAGTAAGGGGAGTTGCAGTGGCATTATTAGAGCTTATTCAGACAATTGGGTGGCTGGTTTTAGAAATAAGCTGAACTATTATAGTGTGATTGAAACAGAGCATTGGGATATGAATAAAGGACTCTAACTAACTTGGGATCTACGGTTAAAGAAGATTGTTCTTGAATCTAATTTAAATAATGTCATAAATATGTTGGCAAACCTTAATACTGATACATATAGTTTTACTAGTGGCCCAGATAAAGAGACTCTTATACTTAACATGGGACATCAAGCTACAGTATATTCTTATAACTCAAAAAAAAAATTGCAGATGTTCTGGCTAAAAAGGGATTGAACTCTACATTGATATTATATGTTTGCCCTCTATATTTGGAATCTATAGTTCTTACTGAGTGTTTGGAATTTAATCCCTTTTTTAATTAGTCTTATTTGATTTGGGTATATAGCCCTCATGTATACCAAAACAAAATCCCAAGTTCAATGCTAATGCTATAGCTCTGTTTGGATGCTGTTGGTAAAATTGACTTTTATTCCAACTAGTTTTTGAAAATTGAAGTTGAAGTCGAAGTCATATGATTTATATTTGAATAAGTTTTTATTACAACTAATTGTAATAAGCAGGTTGTGCATATTGGAAGTTGAGAAGAGGAAGATAATGAGGAAATGTACAGTGGATCCCACTCAACTCAACGTGATGCCATGCAGATGCAACTGGAAGTTGTTTTTATTTTAAAGCAACTTTTGCTCCAGAAATTAGTTAGTTGAAAAGTTGTGTCAAAAATTGAACTTTAACCAAAAGTAGCTTTTTAATAGGCATAAATTAGTTGAGAGCCTCACACTACTTTATCAAAATAGACACTAAGGTCCATTTGGATAAGAGTTTGAAAAATGGTTTATGAAGAAAAAAAAAGACTTTTAGGCAGCTTTTAGAAAATGGTTTATGGAGAAGAACTTATGAAAAAAAATATTTGAATAAATGAGTGTTTGTATAGTTATTTTTAGAAGTACTTTTATTATTGTTAAATTACTAAAAAGTGTATGATTATTAAATATAGGAGAGAGGAGAGATGGAAGATAAGAGAGAGTGTAGAAGAGATATGAGATAGGAGAGATAGTGTAGAAAATAAATGAGAGATGGTTTAGAAGATAGAGGAGAGATGGTGTAAGAAAAAAATGGGTAATATAGTAATTGTTTAGTCCATAAGTTCTTTTAATGTTCTATAAACTACTCTGACCAGTTTATCTTTTAAAATATAGGTCTTCGTAGAAACCAAACACACACTATATATGCAATATATTTCAACTTTTTAAATTTTAAAATGTGCATCTACCACAAATAGGTTAGTTAATTTATATTAATTTGGCATTCATACTAATATTAATTATATTGATGTCTTTGAATAAATGAAAAGGGCCAATAGTAATGTGACATAATGATATAAAAGTTTTTTTTATATATTAAGGAAGTTATATTTTCAATGCCCCCTTGGCCTGAATTATCAAAGGTGTGCGTAAAATAAAAATGTGCACTGGTAACATTTCACCTTTGAGTAACCAAATGACATTTTTTTTAATTTTGAATTATGTGTGTGTGTGTGTGTGTGTAGATTCTTCAGCATGTCTCACATTCAAATTTCCTCTTTACTTTGTCTCATATTCAAATGTGGGAACCAACTTTCCAGTGTATAAGGGGAAATTTCATCTCATGGGAAAATACCTTCTCGCCAAAATGGTTCGCCAAACATTATTTTCTTGTTTTTTTTGGGTACAAAAATACTTAGAAAGGGGTTGAACTCACCCACAATTTAAGAGTAGGGTAAAGTCTCCCTTCCTCTTAGGTAATACCAATATTGGGCAGGGCGAGCTGTCTATTATCTCATGCATAAACTTAGATACCAAAAAGTTAGAATGTCCTCCTAAATTTTTTTTATACAAAAATTTTTAAAAAGTAGTTGGGCTCACCCACGATTTAAGGATAGGACAAAATCTCCCTTCCTTCTAGACTATATTAATATCGAGTAAGACAAGCCGTCTATTACCCTCAGGCATAAACCTAAATACTTAAGAGTTCAGATGTCTCCCTAAACGGCAAGAATGGAATCACAATAAAGTAACATATTCCAAATTCTTACCACTAGAAGATCAGGATTTTCCTTTTTCTTTCCAGATTTTCAATGTGTCCCAAACGGGCCCTAAAACCCAGCTTCTGCTCTCTCTCCTTCAATCACTGGTTTTTGATACAATCCTTCAATCGCGTTTTTGCAACAATTCTTCCAAATCAGTCAACAAACAAGGCCGAAAGTTCTTAGCCGTGGACATTGACAATTTTTGTAACAGTTTCAAAGAGATGTTTTTGTTCACTCATCTTCTAATCGGTTTTACGGTAAAATATGCCTTTAGTATGTCAATGAAATTTTTTGTTCTTGTATTTTTTGTTACATAATAAATATTAAGGATTGTCATCAATGAATTAACCGTGTTTTACAAGATGTGCATTTAATATTTAATATTCAACTACTATTGATGGTCATAATAATCATATTTCCAAGTTTTTTGAGATTCATATTTAATTACAATTTATTTTAAATCTTCCTCTGCATCACATTGGGGAGTAAAATCTAGTTTAAATAGAAATAACATTCATAGTTTATTATTTTATTAAAATATTTTGGTTATTCATCAAATCTTCACTTTTGAAAATAAAAATAATACTTGGTATTTATATTACACATTCACTCTAATTGGATTAGTCTTTCCAGAAATGCCTTTGTCGTAACTTCAAGTAAGCCTTTTTTAAGCTTACTAAGTGTCTTTTTGTCTTCTGTTTTGGCTCTAACCTGACTGGTTAATGAAATTTCAAAATAAATAAATAACGTTAGCTGCAATGAGCTAGGTTACTACAATGCATATCAAAATTCAAACCAAAACCTGAAATTTACTTTAAAAAAAAAAAGAACAAAAAAATAAAAATCACCCTTCCATAGTACGCAACAGAAACAAAAACACAACCCCGTCTGCTCAAATTACAACAATATGATTCAGCAAACTGTACAAGTAAATTTAAAAGCAAAATTCAAAGTGTTCGCAACATATAAAGGTAATGCTGCCCCAACGTGGACTACACATATCATAAGATCTACACGGCCTCTAGTTTGTCAACACTTGTCCCAATCATCCCCTTCATCTTCTTCGAGCTTGTAGCCACTGAAGTGGTTAACCCTGATCTTCCACTCTCCTTTGCTAGGATCATAGGATAAAAACTCGGCGCCTTGGTCTTCAGCCTTCTTCTTGAGCATTTCCTTGTACTTCTCGACCTTCGGTCCTTCAGTATACTCGCGTCCAGTTTTTTTGTCCAAGCATTTTATGTTGAGTAGCGTTACCTCAGCCGGCTTATTGAGCCCTTGACCAACAGGAGGTTTCTTGGTGTCGTCCTTGTAGACGACAACTTCACGATAGTTGAATTGCACAAGAGAATCAAGATCGAGCCGTCGTACATCTGTCTCTCCAAAGAACTTAATACAGCCATACCCATGCCTTCCAACTACAAAGTCCTTGACACGACTGCAGAATCTGGGTTCGCCTCTTTCCTTGGCTGCTAGTTCCTGGATTCGAGGCAGTGTGTAGTAATCTGACTGACGAAGCTTTGGCATCAAAGCCTCAATGTCAGCTCCGTGCTCGTACACAATAGCAGCCTCGCCAGCTCTGTGACCGCTGAGTGTCATATATGAATTCCCTTTAAGAGAGTGATCTTCTTTAGTCCCGTTGGATGTCTGCTCTGATCTAGAACCCTCCACTTGCTCTTTAACAAAACCATTTTCAGCTGTAATCGAGCCAAAACAAAGATGTCAATAAAACAACTCCATTTGTTAAAGAAAATCAATAAACTAGAAAGTTCCATTATTATATATACTTAAAAGTCATGAGAAATACATACTCTCTTTTTCCTGTGAGTTGTTCCCACCAGTAGTAGGTGCGGTAGATGCTTCTTTAGTGTTTATTCCTGCACATAACGTTTCAAATAACAAGCTATAAACTATTAAACTAAAATCTTATTGTACTCTCTCTCTCTCAAGACACATAAAATTGGAAGAAATATCATATGGGCATATATCACACTGAATAAAAAAGGGCAAAAATCCCCATTGTATTCAACACTACTTCCTATATAGCTCAAGTATGACAAATCACTACGATCAATCTAAAATGTTACCATTCTGATTCACTGTGGGGGATCTATCCCTAAACGAGGAAGTTTTCCCAGAATAACCTTTAGCAGGCCACTGTTCTGTGGAGCAAATGACCAGCGCCCTTGGATTTTCTCTGGGAATGTAAAGTGCATCGGCCTTCGGTGTTGTTGGGGTATCCTCTTCATCACTAAAGAATGGAACCTGCATGAAAATGGTAGTGCGCGTGCACACACCATAACAGTTCAACTAGCAGCCATATTAAAAGAACAAAGATAATCACAAATCAAACTACTAAACTCACCTTCAGTACATCTTTAGGATGATATTTCCTGACAGGAAACTTGATCCGTCTTTGTGAGAGGTGCCGAGATGTTAATAAGGATGCTATTTTAACAGGAGGAGGTTTGTCTATGACCTAAAAGAAAAAAGAAAGTCGGATTTAAGTAAAGCCGCATGGAAATTTCAATCATAGTTTATATCCAAATAATTGAAAATAATTTATGCTATGTCAAAAATCCCAAAAAAAATATCAAATAATCTAAATGCAAGAGAGATTGTCTTACAGGCATGCTAGAAATTCCATATTGAATTGATGGAGCAGTTCCAGCTTGACCAATCGACATCTGAGGCAAAGCAGGAAGTGTTCCAAATGGATTTGAAATGGGTGCTGCTTGTACAACTGCAGGGCTCTGGGCAGAAGACCTAATAAACATAAAAGCACAATATTAAAAACCTTGATATGATAAAATGAGCTGAAGATCCAGTCTTTTCTCCTAACAGTAATTATCATATGAAAGATCAGTGTAGAATTGCCATCAAATTTAATGCATTAATACTAAACAAGTGAAAGAATAGTTATCAAAAAGATATAAAACAAAAAGTTAAAGAATTTTCCCCCTAGTGATATTCATTACAAAATCCACTAGGCTGGCTCCACCAACAACAGTAATAGCATATTACTTACGAGAGTCCAAAGTTACTCTGACTAAATATTCCCGGGATACCACTATGGCTACTCACACCAACTGCACAAGGAAACAGAATAAAATGGAGTGTCACTATTTAGTAATTCAATCATTGCAACCCAAATAAATAACATAAAGATAGACAATAGATTGAACTGACCAGGTTGAGTCTGGCCAAAATTACTGAATGAAAAAGTACCACTAGTTTGAGCTGTTTGTCCTGTTTGAAAAGGTGTTGATAGTGATGGCTGCAAATATAGTCAGAACAAATCAATTAGTCAAAATAATCAAGAGCTAAAATTAAATATATCCTTCAAATGAAGGAAACCAAAATTAAAAACTACTTAGGCTGGGATTCATAAACAACTACTTACTGCTGTTTGACCAAAACCCAGATTGGTGGAAGTGAGTGGTGCACTGCTTGAGAAAATGTTCCCACCAAGTCCAGAAGAAGGTGAAGTGAACACGCTAGATTGACTAAAAGCAGATGTGTTCTGTCCAAACAGGGAGGTATTCTGTCCAAAAGCAGGACCTGATTGTGCAATTGTAGGTGCTGGAGAACTGAATAGATTCGTTGACTGACTGTTGCCAAAATTTAAGCTTGAACCAAATGGCGAGGATGTACCAAGAGCAGGGGAAGAACTAAATGGTGATGGAGTGTTAACTCCAAATGTAGATGTTGATGATCCAAAATTAGAAGGTGCTGATGTTGAAGTACCAAAGGGTGATGAACTGAAGGCAGGAGTAGATGAAGTTCCAAAGCCGCCAGTACTAAATGGAGAACTCTTTGTTGCAAATGGATTAGAAGGGGTTGAGGTGGAGAAAGGATTAGCAGCCGACTGAACAAACGCTGGAGAAGGGGCAAATGTGTTTGTTGGGGTGACGGTTGAATTAAAGCCACCCAAGCCAGTGGAGGGAGCAGAACTGAGTGGCCCACCTATATTTGTATTGAATATTATAGTATAATCAAGTACAACATGTCTGCAATGAAAACAAGCAAAACTACAAATTATAAACTATTCATTACTAATAAAAATGGCAATCACCTTTATCTCCACTTTGATAGTCCTCCCATCTTAGCTCCTCATGGCTTTTATCTTTGTAAACAGGCATCGCTGATATGGACTCCAATTTAGCAGTTTGTCCAGAGGTACCACCATCTGCTTCAGCAGTTGGCGCATAATTAACAACTCTACTCCCACCCCGTTGACCCCCAAAACCAGACTGCCCAATACCAGTACTTCCAAAAGCTGATGAAGTGGTCTGAGATCCTACATGAGAAAATGCAAAGATGACTTTCAATTATAGCACAAGACAAAAAAGACATCAAAATTTCAACACATAAGATACAAAAGGATATTGAAAAAAAACCTTGTAACCTAAAAATATATCATAAATGTCAGTATTCAACTATTCATAATTCCAAATTCTAAACTGACCAAATGGAGAACTCTGCCCTCCGAAAGGTGAAGAAGTGCTTCCAAATGGACTGCTACCAAATGCTGAAGTAGTCTGACCAAAAGTTTGAGTGGGTCCAA
Source organism: Leucaena leucocephala (assembly GCA_037074615.1). Taxonomy (NCBI): domain Eukaryota; kingdom Viridiplantae; phylum Streptophyta; class Magnoliopsida; order Fabales; family Fabaceae; genus Leucaena; species Leucaena leucocephala. The sequence goes on along the minus strand of CM073570.1, from coordinate 7,666,284 downwards.
AACTAAAGGAAGGAGTACTAGAAGCACCAAAAGCAGGAGCACTAGAAGCACCAAAAGCAGGAGCACTAGAAGCACCAAAAGCGGGAGTGCTTGAAGTCCCAAATGCTGATGTAGTTGAAGAACCAAATAAAGGGGTACTTGATGCTCCAAATCCTCCACCAGATCCAAACACAGGGGAGCTTACACCAAATGCACTCCCTGTGCTGCCAAAAGTTGGACTTGAGGTGGAACCAAATGCAGGGTTGCTAGTTGCACCAAATGCAGGGGTGCTTGTAGAACCAAAAGCAGGGGTGCTCGTAGAGCCAAATGTTGGCTGAGATGATGCACCAAAAGGTGTTGAAGAGCCAAATATGCCACTCCCGAATGCTGGTTGTGAAGGTTGTCCAGCACTCCCAAAAGGACTCGTTTGAGTGGTAGAACCAAAGCCTCCAAAAACAGGCTTTTGGCCAAAAGCAGACGACCCTAGAGAGAAAGAGAATTGCATCAGCATTAATTGTAAGACGATATGAGATTATACTGACAAGTCTGACTTTTTGTAACAAACCCTAATAAAACAATATAAAAATCAAATGGCTCAAACTACAGATTAGCAAGATCCAGAACATTCAGCCAAAATTAAAGCATCAAAAGATGGGGGGAGGAGGGAAGACAAAGGGCATTCATGGTTGTCCTTATAACATGTAAAGTCAAGGAAGCCATAACCAAAAGGAATGGTAACAAATCAATTGCAGTCCTTAGATTCGGTGATCCCATTCTCTAAAGAGAGTGACAAAGAGCATACACATATGTAAGTCATCGTAAACATTTTTTATTAACTCAGACATCAAATGAGATCAGGTACTGACATGAAGAGAACTTTTGCAAGAGGGAGTCAAATCAGAAAAATATGGCACATCATTTGTTCTGCTTTATGACAAGCATATAATTGAACTCAACGAGGCCCTTAACATAGTCATACATTTTTAAGCATATATATGTGAGAGTTTATACTCTGTCTTTATCTTATTTCACACAGCCAGACAAATTAAACAACACAGAATGCCATAAATCAAATATAGTTTTACACCATTAGACATAACTGCACTAAACAGGTTTTCCAAGGACTAAAATAAGTGAATCTGGTTAATACTAGAGATAAACTTCTAATAACAAAAGGTATAACAAATAAATCACCTACACTCGCTTACCAGCAAATGATGAAGATGAATTAGCAAAAGCTGCAGTTGAAGATGACCCAAAAGCAGTCACTGAAGTGCCAAAGGCTGGTGAAGAAGAAGCACCAAAGGTGGTTGTTGAAGAGAAGGGAGAGGAAGATTGAGATGAACCAAATACACCAGTCGATGTACCTCCAAACAAGGAACTACTTGTTTGTGAGCCAAATGGTGTTGTACTACCAAATGGCTTTGGGCCAAAAGGGTTGCTACTTGATGCATTGGTCTGCCCAAAAACTGATTGGGGGCCAAATGGACTTGAAGACGATTGCCCAAAAGCTGTTAAATGATGTCACCGTATTAATGGTTCAGAAGCAGATAGCAAGCAAAGAAGCAAGATGCCCCATATGGAATTGCAACATAAAAACATAAATTTTAATAAATAACAAAACTATCATATCCAACAAATAATAACTTCAAGCAATCAATATCCCATGTATCACATAAAAAAAGAAGAAGCAATAATCTGATTAATTATGAGACCAAAAGCATTAACAGATTGGCCGGGGGTACCCATACCACCACAGGCATAACGTCAGAAGAAACCAGTGAAAAACTAAATACTTCAAGGAATAAGAGCACCGAATGTTGAAAAATCAAGTTGAACAGAAACGCAATAACAAAGATGAATTTCAGTGGTGAGAACAGAAAGAATAGAACTAGCACAAAATAGAGTTTACGCCCTTGATCTAAATGAGGAGCAGAGAAGAAAAATAACAGGCAGTATGATAGATTAGTGGGAAACACTTACGGTTTGTTGAACCAAACATGCTTGTAACTTTCCAAACGCAGCAGAAGCTTTATGTTCCCAAACTGAAAACACAGCAAACCAACTTCATTAACATTATGATTTCAATTAACTATAAACAAGACAAATACAATTGATGTCTACATTTTGCAAGAATAGAATAACGCAAATCGCCTTATTACAGGCAATGTGCCTTTGAGGGTTAGGCAATTTATCCTCAGTGACGATGGTTGCAACTTGCAATGGTTACAATCAAGGAATAACTTCAGCCAAGCAAAGAGAGAAACAACAATAAATTTCATTCACAAGATCCAAATATCATGCGGTGAAGATACGCTACAACGCTGACATGAAGAAGGTTAAGTAAATCAAGACAAAGACTAACGGCGTATGGAAGAAACAGATCCTTGCGGCCAACAAGAACAATTAGGGCAAGGGATTGTAGAGAAGGAAACCGAGCTCGTAAGAGGTTTTACGTGAAACAGTTCCTAGAAGAGGAACACAGAAGCTCTCGTTCAGAAATTAGGCGAAGCGGTCCGGTGAGTGACATCAGGTCGGCCGGAGAGGTTCCTTTTGTAATAGGAATTGGAAAGGCCGCGTAGCGTTAAAATTCCGACTTGAGGATAGCGTTAAAATTCTGGTTTTAAGAATAAGATCATACTAATTAAATAATTAAAAATATTTTTCAGAAAACATAATAACTAAAAATGAACGTTAGTAATAATTATTAATATAAATTATATATATATTGTGATATAAAAAATTCTTTAAACCAGAATATCTTTAACAGTCACCAAAAAATACCTACGCCTTGTTATTATTTTCTTAAATTACCTACATGTATCTCACTTTAAAAAAATCAGTTTCGTTATATTAAATAAATAATATAATTTTTTATTAATATTAATAATATTTAAACATAAATAAATATAACTTATATTTATCAATCTATCTCATATTTATATTAAATCCCTTTATTATTAAAAATTCTTACATAGATATTTGAAATATTATTTTAGGCCACTTATGAAATAAAGCTTTAAAGAAATTATTAACTAGATAAATTTGCGTACAGAAAAATATTTAAAGGATGGTTAAAATGTTAAAAATATGTGCATTAAAATTTGTTTTGGGAACTTAATGGGTTACAACAATAGAAATAAAATGGAAAAATTATTACAAATTCTCACAAAAAAAATATAATTATTAAATAATAAATAATAACAAATTGCGATATAAAAAATGAAAATAACCCTCTTCACCTTCTTCTAAGTACACATATGAGTTCATTGATTTCGTTTCAAACATCAGGTTATTGGGTTTGTTGTTTTGGTTAAAACCTCAGCCTTTATTATTAATCAGAGTTAACATAAATAATAAAAAATAGATTTGTACTTTATAAAGATATGAGTTCAATTTCTATTATTATTATGAGTACTCTTTTAATAAGCGATCTTATAAATCTCCTCTAACCTTAAAGCTATATCTTGATCTTAATAAAGGATCAGTATCGAATTTATCTAAATTTTTTTTCATACAAAAAAAATACTCATCCTTTACTCATTATAGCGAAATTGTGATTGAGATGGTAAATTATGGATATTGTGGAGGAGGTGGTGGTTGTGGTAGAGGAGGATGGAGACTGGATTAACTCACTCATTCAATCATTAGACAAAATATTTTAGCCAGGTCATTTTTTTCAGATTAAACTATATAGATTGATACTTAGATGATACCTAGCTCTATCTAATCTTATCTTTGCTCATCTCTAAAATTTATAAATGTTGTGCATTGACCATATTGCCCCTTATTTTTTTTCAAAGAAAATTACACCCCAGCTCGTCACCTCCATTGGCAGCTGACTGCCACCCCACTGGGGACTAGGATATTTTGTGGGAAGTTGGTTAAGGTGGTAATCCCACCACATCTTTGGATCCAAATGGATATAGAGTATGATGATTTAGCCATTAAAGTATGCTAGTAAAATATTATAAAATATACTTTTTTTTAAATTTTTTAATATAAGATATATTTCATTAATTAAATTAAATTAAAAATTTAACTAATTTAATTAATATGATATATTTTTCTAAAATACTTGAAATATTTTTACTCACTCCTCTCTTATTTAATTATAGTTAGTAGAGTATTGATAAGAGTAATTTAAAAAAAATTTAATAAATATTAAAAATATATCTTATATTTAATATTAAAATTAATTCTTTAATTAAATTATATATTAAAAACAGAAAAAAAATATAAGATAAGTAAAGCTTTGACCTCATGTTATTTATAACAATCCTTTACCTATTCACTACAATGCATTAGCTATTTACCTTAACTTTTTAGTCATTAACAACAACTTTTTTAAAATTTTAAATTTATTTAAATAAATGAATCATGGCTCTCTTTTATATGATTTACCATCGTTCTTTAGCGATTTGCTACAATACATTAATTATTTACCATAATATCTTAGAAATTAACAACTTTTTCCAATTTTAAACTTATTTAAATAATTGAATCAGACCCTCTTTTAGTTGATTTAGCACAATTATTTAACCATTCACTACCATGCATTATAGCGGTATTTAATATAACATTTTAGCAATTAGCAATTTTTTTCTAAATTTTAAACTTGTTTAAATAAACAAATTAGGTCCTTCTTTTAATTTATTTGATATACCAAAATTTTCCAAATTTCAAACTTTTTTAAATAAAGCTCTCTTTTAGATTATTTACCACAATTGTTTAGCACTATTCACTACAATGCATTAACTATTTGTTATTTTATAACACACCAAAAAGGGATAAATTGAGTGATAATAAAAAAATTTAATAAGATTGAGATAAAGTAATAATGATACGGAAGCGCGAATCGAATTTTTCCAGAAATCTCAACAAGATCTCTCCAAACACCGCAAGGTATTCTGTTCAAGAGAATCACTTGAGTGTATTGTGGAACAGAATCACATAGGGAAGTTCACAACGTTTGTAAAAAAATACAGATGCCAACGTTGTTACAAGTCTCTAAAATAACGTCATTGGCCCTTTTATACATTGACGAGAATTCTGTTGAAAATTTCATGATCAACAATGTAAAGAAGAAGAATAAAATGATAAGAGAACGTTATTAATCAACTAACTGAGACCAACCAACCCTTCTTGGCTGAAACTAAGGAAAAGGTATACATGTACATATATTTCCCTTCAATTTTTAATTTAGTATTTATCTTTTTATTCTATATTTAATAATTTTTTAATTTTGTTTTCTTAGCACAGTTATTTTCTATATAGAAGTAAACAATGATGCTAACATAACATTACACAGGGACTAACGATATTAACAGAATAAAATTATAGGATTTAATAAAGAGAAAAATAATTATAAGTATCAAATTAAAATTTGAAAAAAAATAAAATAAAGACATGTAGAATGGTTTTCTTGTGGAACTAAAAATCCCAAACCTTTTATGTTATGATTGGATGAAGAGAAAAACTAAATGGAGGGGGGAATCAAGGAAGAAGAAAAGTGGAGACATGATGTTATCTTCATAGTGTTTGGATAGATGGGAGAAAAATGAAGTAGAGAGAAAATAAATGATATTTATAATGATAATAATACCCTTGTTTACTTTTTACCCCATTTTTTCAAGTAATGCCATGAAAAATAAATTCAAATAAAAAATTAACACCATCAAAGTAAATATTAAAGTAAAGTTAACATTAAAATTAAAATGGAATTATTTTTAGATTTTACTTTAAAATTAAAATATTAAGTAAAATATATTTCCTCACAAGCTAAATTAATAAAAAGAAAGTTAAAATAAAAATAAACATGTAATAATGACAATAATATACTTATATCCTGATTTATTAAAAATAAAATAACAGTTTCTTAAAAACTCAAGTTATTTTTTCATTTATAATTTATAATTATAATATACATAATAATAACTATTATTATCATTTATATGAAAATTTTATTGTTATAAAAGAAAAAAAAGATGATATAAAACTATATGGGCCAGAAATTGGCAAGTTTCCCCGTATTTTGATGTTGTCCGATGATCCACTTATGGACACAAAGTAAGAACAGTGAAGTGATACATATCGTCTCGGGGTTCAATCAATACAGAGATAAGATATTTGTACCCAAAAAAAAGTACAGAGATAAGATAACACATAATTATTTTATTTAGAACGTGTGAGAATATTATTTTATTATAATTTTAATTATAATATTTGAGAAAAAATATTAACTCTTAAATATTTAGATTTATATTTAAGGATAATAGACTATTCATTTTATCCAATATTAGTATCATTTAGGAGGAAGGAGGACTTAAACCTACTTTTAGATCGTGGGTGAGCCTAACCCATTTTTAAAAATATTTGTAACAAAAAAAAATTCACTCTAAAATTAGCCAACAAAAATTGAATCAAATGATAAGGAAAGAGCTCTTATCTTATAATGATACGATTTTAATTTTCCTACTGTTATAAAAATTCTTTTAATAAATAATTTTATAAATTTTTTATAAATATTTTTTGAGTTTTGAGGTTATATTTTTATCTTAGTAAGAAATTAATATTGAATCGGTCTATTATTATTTTTTAACTAAAAAAAATCGCTCTAAAATCTCTCAACTTTTTGGGAAAAAGGTTTGGGGGGTAAAATCATATGGCCCTACACTACTTTTTTCCTCACACGCTTTTCTTTTCCTCTAATCCAACTAGAGGAAAATCTATTTTTCCCCATCCTTTTCTTCTCCCTTTACTTTTTTTCTCCTACCAAACAAACAAGGATTAATGAGAAATGAGAATCATGTTACCCTCCCTCTTGGAGAGGATATAAACTCTCTACACACCTAACCAAACGAAGACCATCTTTATATAGAGTCTTTAACTAAGGTAAATTTAATCTCTCCAACAAACAATAACGGCATGAATTTTGGTAATTAAGCTAAGTTCCAAAAGATGAAATTGTGTTTGAAGAAATGTCTATTATCAAGCAAATGGTCAAAAAAGGGACTGGACAAAATATTACTATGTTAAATGACTCCTTGTCCATCAAAATGAAATTTAGGGTTCTCATTTCTCCCATCTGCGTAAAATCAACACCTTTAAACATATGTAGAATCGACACGGTTATATACTTATCACGATATTTGCCATTCACCATTTTCAAAGGTAACTCCATCATTCCCTCCATTTTTTATTTGGAAATGCAGTAAAATGATGAGAACGATATTCCCAATATTTAGTCAGAAAAGATATATTGAAATTGCTAATTGTTAATAAATTATCATAAGGTACCTTATTGAGAGAGTATTGATCGAGCACATGGCATCATCTCTTTGGATTTTGATCCCAGAGTTTCTTTTAACACTCTTACAGGTGCAGACGTCGTGAGACATCAGGAGAATCTAATGCCTCGTGGTCGTGTTACTTACTCTGTGTGTGTGTGGGGGGGGGGGGGGGTTCGTGGTATGATTGTAGAGGAGCTCTTGAGATGTATTGCATGGAAGTGTAAGGGATGGAGCAAGTTTTTATACTTGTGGCTGTTTTCGTTTGTCATTGTAGTCGTCTGTTGGTTTGTTTCTATTTTATCTAGTTTTTTTTTTTTGTTATCTTAAAGCCTCTGGCTGTTTCATCTAAACATATTCATGTAAAAAGGCTTTTTTACGTATTTTTTTTTTTTTACTTTTTTCCTAATAAAATTGCCTTATATCCAAAACAGAAGAGGAAAGAGCATGTGACACTACAAATATTGGAAACCTTCTCTTCCAAAAACCGAATAGTTATACTCCCATTGTTTGGCCACATATGAACTATCAATTGAACTTGAGATGAAGAATTTGAGCCATTGTTTTTCCTCAAAGGTGTGCAATAAAATGATACCCTAGCAGATGAGAGATGCTATTGGAATTAAAATTGTAAACAATGAATTATTTCAATGAACATTTATGTTGTAAATTGTAATATTAAATAAAATTAGTTATTTATTCCCTTTATTAAAAATATTTAGTCCCATTATTTGAGATGTGAATGATTGAGAAATATTTAATTTCATTAATTTGAGATGTAAATGATTGAGAAGGGGAATGTGGGGAAGTTACAATTTATAGCTCTCATTAATAAAGATTGTTTGTTGTTGGCAAAAAAATTAACCAAAATTATTTGTAAACTTAATAAAAGAGGAATTTAATTGAGAAAAAATAGATGCCAACATAGCTTGCAATGAATTATTCCTACATTGATGATTGATCCTTCTGAGTTCTGATAAGCACAAAATCACATAAAGCTTTTTTTATTTTTAATTTAAGAGATTAAACAGAGGATAGACTAGAATTAGTCCCTAAATCATTTAGTCTGAAATTAGTTTGCCCCTTATGTGCCATTCATCTCTTATGTCTCTAGGTAGCTCCTAATTTTGAGTCTATTTAGCATAATTAACACTGCAAATGTTGATACAACAAACAAAAACTTCTTCTCTGATAAAAGTCAACTTTTTAAAAAAACTAAGTAAAAAATTACACAAACTATTCGACCCGTTTACATGATGTGTTCTAACTGAAGTTCGAGATGCCTACCAAAAATAAGAAAGAAGACAAAGAACAACAACAACAGCAACATGAACCAAAAAAAGAAAAAGAGAAGAGCTTGAAACGGCACAACTCGAACCATGATTCTGCAAAGATACGACAAACAATTTAATTGTTAATAAAATAACTCCAACAATTTCATAATCTTTATAAGAATCATATTATTGGGATTGAGCTAACATTTATAAATTGAAATGGTTATAGCTTAACCCAGTAAGTCTCATAATGCAATCAAATTGATTAAGATATCAGCAAAGGACTTTCAACCCTAAAAGTTATTCATCATTTCAATAAGATAGTTAACTGGTAATGAGGGAAAGATTAACTCCAAGCGGAGACAAACTAATTCCACTCCATACCAGCGCCAATTCTTCAGATAAATACCCCCTTCGCTTCATTAGCATTGGGTAATTAAAAGTAATGTACTAAGTTATAATTAGGAAGGCACTTTGAAGAGATAAATGTTATTTTTTCCCTAAACTATATAATTTATCCTGCAACTGATTATATGAAATAAGAAATATCAATTGTATTCAACTAGAGAATAGAGACAACTTGAGGAAAGTCAGATGCGTACAGAAAAAATGAGCTTGACAGTACTAAAACCATAAGGAAGATTTAAGAGTTTTCAGTATTTTTTTTCTTTTTGCACACCAGTAGAAATTTTCAATTCAGAGCCAAACAAGCTTTTGAACTCTGACATCCACCCCTTAGTAGCAGCCAAAATAAGCAAGATGTATAAAAACTTAAATCTGGTGCATAACTTTGAAAGAAGTAGTATTTGTAACTTACGGGACTCTAAAATTACTCTGACCAAATATGCCCGGGGTGCCACCATAACTACTTGCACCAACTGCACAAAGAAGCAGAATAAAATGGAGCGTAACTTCATAGTAATTCAATCATTGCAACCCAAACAAATAATATAAAGATAGAGAATAGATTGAACTGACCAGGTTGATTCTGTTCAAAATTACTGAATGCAAAATTACAACCAGTTTGAGCTTCTTGTCTTGTTAAAAGAGGTGTTGATAGTGATGGCTGCAAATATAGTCAGAACAAATCAATTACAAAGTCAAAATAAACCAAGAATTAAATTAAATTTATACTTCAAATGAACAAAATCAAAATTAAAAACTACTTAGGCTGAGATTCATAAACAAGAGTAAGAATCAAACTTGACTTGTACTCTAATTAAGAATCCAAAGATAAGAAACATTTTGAAACATTTATTTAATCAAAAACTACTTACTGCTGTTTGACCAAAAGTGAGTGATGCACTGCTTGAGAAAATGTTTCCACCAAGTCCAGAAGAAGGTGGATTGAACAAGCTTGATTGACTAAAAGCAGATGCGTTCTGTCCAAACAGGGAGGTACTCTGTCCGAAAGCGGGACCTGATTGTGCAATTGTAGGCGGTGCAGAACTGAATAGATTCGATGACTGAGTGTTGCCAAAATTTATGCTTGAACCAAATGGCGAGGATGTACTCAGAGCAGGAGAAGAACTAAACAGAGGTGATGGAGAGTTGGCTACAAATGGACTCGAAGTGGCTCGGTTAGAGAAAGGATTAGGAGCCGGTTGACCAAAAGCTGGAGAAGAATCAAATGCTTTTATCTGGTCGGTGGTTGAATTAAAGCCAACCAAGCCAGTGGACTGAGCAGAACTTAGTGGCCCACCTAAATTTGTATTGAATATTATACAATAATCAAGTTCAAAATCACTGCAACGAAAACCAGCAAAACTACAAAATTATAAACTAGTCATTACTAATAAAAACGGCAATCACCTTTATCTCCAATTTGATAGTCCTCCCATCTTAGCTCCTCATGGGTTTTATCTTTGTAAATAGGCATTGCTGATATTGACCCCAATATAACAGTTTGTCCAGAAGTACCGCCATCTACTTCAGCACTTGGTGCATAATTAGCAACTCTACTCCCAACCCCTTGACCCCCAAAAACAGACTTCCCAATACCAGTACTTCGACAAGCTGAAGTGGTCTGAGATCCTGCAATGAAAACCAGCAAAACCATAAAATTATAAACTATTAATTAATTACTAATAAAAATAGCAATCACCTTTATCTCCAATTTGATAGTCCTCCCATTTTAGCTGCTCACGGCTTTTAGGTTTGTAAATAGGCATGGCTGATATGGACTCCAATTTTGTAGTTTGTCCAGAGGTACCGCCATCTGCTTCAGCAGTTGGTTCATAATTAGCAACTCTACTCCCAACAGGTAGACGCCCAAAGCCTGCATTAGAAAATATGAAAAGGTGACTTTAAATTGTAGCACAATACATAAAAATTTCAACACATAAGATACAAAAGGATATGAAAAAAATAAAACTCCACCAAACTTAAAAAAATATATATCATAAATGTCAGTATTCAAACATTCATAATTCCAGATTCTAAACTGACCAAATGTAGAACTCTGCCCTCCGAAAGGTGAAGAAGTGCTTCCAAATGGACTGCTACCAAATGCTGAAGTAGACTGACCAAAAGTTTGAGTGGGCCCAAAACTAAAGGAAGGAGTACTAGAATCACCAAAAGCAGGATTGCTTGAAGCCCCAACCCCTGAAATAGTTAAAGGACCAAATAAAGGGGTACTTGATGCCGTAAAAGGTGTTGAAGATCCAAATATGCTTCTCCCGAATGCTGGTTGTGAAGTTTGTCCAGCACTTCCAAAGAGACTCGTTTGAGTGGTAGACCCAGAGCCTCCAGAAACAGGCTTTTGGCTGAAAACAGACGACACTAGAGAGCAGATAATTTCATCAGCATTAATTGTAAGTTGATATGAGATTATACAAATTAGCAGATTCTAGAACCATACAACAATAACAATAAGCCTTATCCTACTAAGTAGAGTTAGTTACATCGACTGCACAATGCCATTATGCTCTATCATCAAAAGGTGGGAAAAAAGGGACAAAGGGTACTGATGGTTGTCCTTATAAAGTCAAGGAAGCCATAACCAAAAGGAATGGTAACAAATTTAGTGTAGTCCTTAGACTCTGTGATCCAATGCTCTAAAGAGAGCGGTAAAGAGCATACACACAGCAAGTTATCGCAAACACTTTTTATTATCTCATGCTTCCAATGAGATCGAGTACTGACATGAAGAAAACTTATGCCATAGGGAGCCAGCCTGGAAGAAAAGGAACATTAATTGTTCTGCTTTATGATACAGCCAGTACAATTGAACTCAAATATGCCCTTAACATAGTCATACATTTTTAAGCATATATATGTGATGCCAGTACAATTGAACTCAAATATGCCCTTAACATAGTCATACATTTTTAATCATATATATGTGAGAGTTTATACTCTGTCTTTGTCTTATTTACACAGCCAGGAAAATTTAACAAGACAGAATGCCATCAGTCAAATATAGTGTTACACACTATTAGACATAACTGCAGTAAGTTGGTTTCCAAGGATTCAAATAAGTGAATCTGATTAACACTAGATATAGACATATGATAACAAAAGGTATAATAAATAAATCACATACACTTGCTTAACAGCAAATGATGAAAATGAATTACCAAGAGCTGAAGTTGAAGATGACCCAAAAGTAGGCACTGAATTGCCAAAGGCCGGTGAAGAAGAAGCACCAAAGGTGGTTGGTGAAGAGAAGGGAGACGAAGATTGAGATGCCCTAAGTACACCAGTTGATCTACCTCCAAACAAGGAACTATTTGTTTGTGAGCCAAATGGTGTGGTACTACCACATGGCTTCGGGGAAAAAGGGTCGCCACTTGATGCATTGGTCTGCCCAAAAGCAGACTGGGAGCCAAATGGACTCAAAGACGATTGCCCAGAAGCTGTTAAATGATGTCACTATATTAATGGGTTGCAGAAGCAGACAGCAAGCAAAGAAGCAAGATGCTCCATGTGGAATTGCAAGATAAAAACATAAATAATAAATAACAAAACTATCATATCCAACAGATAATAGCTTCAAGCAATCAATATCCCACGTATCACATAATAAAAAGCAATAATCTGATTAATTATGAGACCAAATAAGAACTGGCTTAATTTTGGTAATCAAAAGCATTAAAAGATGAGGGGGGGAGAGATGACCCATATCACCAGAGGCATAAGGTCAGAAGAAACCAACGAAACAGAATTTTGAAAAATTAGGTTTAGCATAAACTCAATAACAAATATGAATTTCAGCGCTGAGGACAGCAAGAGTAGAACCAGCATAAAAATAGTGTATCACCTAATGTTGACGTAAACAATAATTGAAAATAGTGTATCAGACGATAATTTTAAGTTCAGAACTTCTGTATGCCCTATAGCAATTTGTTAGCTTGACCTAACGAGGAGCAGAGAAGAAAAATAACAGGCAGTATAATAGATTAGGGGGCAACACTTACTGTTTGTTGAACCAGACATTCTTGTAACTTTCCAAACGCAGCAGAAGCTTTATGTTCCCAAACTGAAAACATAGCAAACAAACTTCATTAACATTAGGATTTCAATTAACCATAAACAAGACAAATGCAATTAATATCTACTTTTTGCAATAATAAAATAATGCAAATCGTCTTAATACAGGCAATGTGCCTTTGAGGATTAGGCAAATTATCCTCTGTGACGATAGTTGCAACGTGCAAGTGGTAATAAATTACAATCAAGAAATAAAAATTCAACCAAACAAAGAGAGAAAACAACAATGAATTTCAGTCAGAAAATCCTAATATCGTGTGTTGAACAGACGCTACAACGCTGAGATGAAAAAAGTTGAGTAAATCATTAAGAGAAAGAGACTTACGGCGTAGGGAAAGAGATTGCAGAGAAGGAAATGGAGCTCGTAAGATGTTCTCTGATACACTTCCGACGAGAGGCACACTGAAAAGTGGAAGGCCGAAGGGTACGCAAGTGACTTATAAATTAGGCAGGGCATGCAATTGGAAAGGCCGCGTAGCGTTAAAATTACGTCTCTCTTTCTCTGTTTTTTTTTTTGTTTTCCTCAAAACCTTGCGTTAAAATTCCGTCTTCATGGGTAGGAGTCAGAAATGGTGAAAAAAAATGAGGAGTGTTATAAAATTAAACAATGAGCTCATACTAATTAAATAATCAAAAATGTTTTTAAAATTAATAATAACTAAAAATTAACATTAGTAATTATCATCAATCAATCATGGTAATTAATATATAATAGCATTAACTAAGTATATGATATTTTCAATTTTTAATTATAATAATAATTAATAGTAATCATAAAATATTTTAGTCTTTAAAAATTTTGAGTCCTATCATAATAATAATTAATCATATTAATTGATTATATTATATTTTAAATTTTTAATTATAATAATGATTCATAAGAATTATAAATAATTAATCAATGACCACATTAATTAATTTTATGATATTTTAAATTTTTAACTATAGTAATTATTTATAATAATTATAAATATACTCATGAAATATATTTTTCACGATTTTTCAGCTTCATGTGAAGGATAATTCTATGCATATAAATTTTAGCTAATTATTGCTATAAGAATCATTAATGCTTTCGAGAAAAAAAATAGATTTTCCATTATTTTTATATATAAATTTTTTAGCTAATTGTTTCAACAAGAAGCATTAATATAATTTTATTTTTTATATTAACAAAATAAGAGAAGACAAATCTCTCCGCCCTTGGACTCACAAATATATAAATATTTTATAATGTAATTATTGTAATTAAATAATATTTGTAATTACAGATATACCCATACGTTGCAATATTGCACGGAATAAATGTTGAATAGAGTATATAGCAAAAAAAAAATATATCTTTTCTATTTTCAATCAACGCACACTTTCACATTCAACTACATGTTCAAAGCTAATTAGAGTTGATACAGATGATAAGAAATATACTCATATTCTATAAAAATGTGAGTTCAATTCTCGTTGTTATTGTGAGGGTTCTTTTGGTAATAAATCTTATAAATCCCCTATAAGAGCTCTCTAAGTTATGATCTTAGTAGGAGATCGGTACTAAACTTACTTAAATTTTTTTATACAAAAAAACACTACATGTTTAAAACAGGAGGATGTATTCAAGAGAATATATAACAGTACTCATAATAATGAACTCTCAGAATATATGCATAAGGCTTTTCTTCATGTGAGTTGTTTATATTTAATTAGGTATAAAATTTCTAAGTTATTGCACGCAGGGGCACCTAATTCTTTTCTAAAGAGTTAAGTTGAGCTTATGGAAAGAAAATCATTATTAGACTGAAGGTCAGGAAAAGCAACATGAAATATCATGCGAGTACGTCGTATGGGTTTCACAACCCTCTTCTCTGCAGACAGGCATTCTTAAAAAATTAACATATTCTAATGTCAATGCCCTTGAGAAAGTAAGCAAAATGCCTCATACATTAATTGATTTATACGTAATATTCTACCACTGGAATTGCATTTATTCTCCTCATTTGACATCTTCTCATGTTATTTCCCAGAGTTTACAATTGGAATCATCAGCATCACGATCATTAAAACAAATGCTCTCAATAACAAAGTTGTGGACGATGATGATGACGTGACCATATCTCAGTTAGCGGCTCTTGTAAAAACTGTGTTGAAGAGGAAGAAAAACGCAAGCATTCCACCAATCAAAGTTGATGCTATTGCACTGGTACAAAATATGTTTTTTAAAACTTTATTTTTAAACTGGTCATTGCGGAGACAGTTTTAAAAAAATGACTGATGGCATTTTTATAAATAAAATGAAATAATTATACCGGATTAACATGTCACCGGTGTAAAATATAATTACTACGCTTGATACTAATATCAATATGTGTAGATTAGCTACGTCATATTCTGACTCTTTAGCTTCTTGTCTATGCTTTCCCGTTTCTTTTCTTTAACTTCTTCAGACCTTGCAGAGAAGCTTTTAGAACAAATGAAAAAGTGACATTTTTATAAATAAGATGAAATATTTACACCAGATTTACATTGAACCGATGTAAAATATACCTAACCGGTGTTAAATATACTTTCTATTCTGACTTTTCAGTTTCTTGTCTATATTTTCCCACTTCTTTTCTTTAACTTCTTCAGACCTTGTGGATAAGCTTTTAGAACAAATCAAATGTGGCATTTTTGTAAATAAGATGAAATATTTATACCGGATTTGCATTTAACCGGTGTAAAATATATATAATTAGTGTTAAATATATTTTATATTTTGACTTTTCAGTTTCTTGTCTATACTTTCCCGCTTTTTTCTCTGTATCTTCTCAAGCCGTTCATTTCACTTCTTCAGTTCCCAACGTTTGTACTCATTACGATAGAAGGCCAATTGCATTCTTCGATATTCTTTTCTAAAATCGTTCTTATTCCTCAACCATATATATACCATTCTTATGATCAGTACTTTTGTTTCATCACTTTATCTCTATTTTATTTTCTTTTTTTCTATATGAACTCTCCAATGGCTTCTTCCTCACGCACACCTCCTTCTCCGTTGCACAAAAGAAACAGAGACGATTTTGAAGACAAACATCCTGACCCTCACCCTATAGTTCCTTCTCCTCATCCCCTAGTTGTCACTCTGATGGAGTGCCTTGAGGAACTGATCATGTGCTTCAATGCTTTGGAGGACTCAGTGGAATAACTGTCTAAGAAAGTTAGACTAAAAGACAGTTTCAGAGCTTTCTGCTCAGAAGTTCGCCGCCATTAACAACATGATAGCTTGTATCATCCTGTTGATCCTACTGACTCTGATGAATCCTAGACCTCCAAGTCTGATGAGGAGTGAAAGCATGCAACTTTATCTGCCCCCTCTTATTTTACTTTTTTGTGCTTAATGACAAAAAAAATAATATATTATATATTCTGATAGATATTGTGTTTAGAAATTTTATACTTTTGATGTAAAGTTATTAGTAAAGCTAAATGAATGAAGTTTCTTATTTTCTGAATGAATGAAGTTTCTTATTCTAATGACATGTTACGTTGTTCTTTTATTTTCCAAAAAAAATGAAATAGCTTGAAACCGGACATATCAATGTCAGGTGTAGAATATAATGATAAGTTTAGAACAAGTTATTTCTACACCGGTCTTCCACTTTATCCTGTGTAGAGTTATTCAATTTATATTATTTGACATTAGTGTAGAATATATTGTCTGGTTTAGAAAAAGGTTATATCTACACCAGTGTATTTGCTCACGAAATACCTTTAATTTAATCGAAAGCCCATTCGCGCCTCCCATCTGTCATTTTCACTTGTTCATGTGTTTAAGTCTTCTCGACCCTTCACAGCTGGTGAGTTTTGTTTTGAACTCCTTATCTCGAGAACTGAAGATTTATACACTACTAGCAGTACATTTTTTCGTTATTTGTGATGGATTCATTGCTATCATTTACTTGTTTCATTTGATTCATTGTTGCAAGTTATGTTTTCTTGTTTTCTATTTTTCTAGTTTTTTAGTCTTCCACAAATATGGATCATAGTTAGATAAATGCTAAACGAATAAGTATTGAGTATGCTGAAGGGGTGAAGGAGTTTTTGGATTTTGTTAAATAAAACGGTGATGATGACAATAGAAGGTTTTATTATCCTTGTGTGAGTTGTTTGAATGAGAGGAAATAAAGTACTATATATATGTACACTCATCTAATTTGTGAGGGGTTCTGCAAGAATTACATAGTATGGGTATGTCATGGTGAAAATCTGGAAAGGTCGAGTGCATCTTAACAGTTGGAACAGACCTTTAATGATGACATGGGTACTAATGATCGAGTAGAGGACATGATTCATGATATTGGAGACGATGCTTTTATGCGGTCATATGCATATGGTACTATGTTAATGATGTAAAAAAACCTCTATACCCATGGTACAAAAAATACAACATGTTGAATGTTGAGATTAGTAAGTGTGAAAACACATCATAGGTGGAGTGATAGAGGTTTTTCAGAATTGCTTGAGTTGTTACAAGACATGTTTCTATATTAGATTTGCAAAAAAAGATCTGTTTTCTTTGAGCTCCCGTATTGTCAATATCTTCATGTAAGGCACTGTATTGATATCATGCATATGGAGAAAAATATGTGTGACAGCATTGTTAGAACACTTCTCAACCTACATGGTAGTTCCAAAGATGCTTTAAAGGAAAGATTAGATTTGCAAGAAATGTGAATACGTGAGGATTTACATCCAAGGCCAGATGGTGAGAGGAGTTATTGTATTGAAAAAATTAATATTTTGTCCAAGGATAAGAGAAGAAGTATTTGTGAATATTACAAGGAATCAAAGTTCCCTCTGGGTACTCATCTAATCTTAAGATTGAAATTAGTAGGCAAAAAGTCTCATGATTGTGATGACTTGATGTAACAATTACTTCCAGTAGCTGTTCGAGGAATCTTTTAAGATGATTTGAGACACATTGTAACCCGACTTTGCTTCTTCTTTAATGCTATATGTGACAAAGTCTTTGAGACTAAAAAGTTAGATAAATTGGAGCACGAGGGTTATGTTATTTTGTGCCAACTTAAAAATTGTTTCGTCCAGGCTTTTTTGACATCATGTACACCTCATCGTTCATCTAGTGTGAGAGATAAAACTGTGTGGCTCTATATACTTACGATAGATGTACCCATTTGAAAGATACATAAAAATCCTTAAAGGGTACATGAAGAATCCAAGTCGGCCTGAGGCATCCATTATTAAAAATATGTTTATGAAGAAGCTATAGATTTTTATCAATACTATCTGTCTAAAGTATGACTTACCGGTCTTGCTAAACCCCGTGACAAATAAGGGGTTAACGCGGAATGTCGGTGAAAAGTGTTGATCTTAATGAATTGTAGCAAATACACTTACACATCTTGAATAACATTGATAAAGTTTAAACCTATATAGCTGATAATAAAGAGTTTGTCCAGAAACAAAATAATATAATGACAGAGCAAATGCTGATTAGAGAATACAACAAATCTTTTGCATATTGGTTCAAACAGTTGAAAATGATGATTGTGTATATGATTCATTTAGATGGTTGGCATATGGTCCTGAATTTAATGTGATATGTTAGAATTCATTTGACATCAATGGGTATTTCTTTTATACTAAGTCCCTATATGATAAAAGTAATGTGCAGAATAGTGGTATGGTCTTATGTTAGTGGCTGAAGCTATGCACTTTTCTAGTTCAAAAGATAACAATCCTAAATTAGCAGTCATCCCTTATTATGGCATCGTTGAGGAGATATAGGAGTTAGATTACACCAAATTCACAGTTCCCGTGTTCAAATGCAAATGGGCTAATGTAAACAACTGTGTTATGGTAGATCGGTTAATATTTATACTGGTTGATTTGAATAGTACAAGTTTGGGAATGAGCCTTTCATTATGACAAACCAAACAAAGCAAATATTTTATATCACTGATTCGGCAAATAAAAGATGGTCTTTCGCTCTCCAAGGAAAAATGGTTGACGATGATGATTCAATTTGTGAAACCCCTTCATTTCTAGTAAGTTTACCAAAATTGAATGAAGAAGTGGATTCTAATTGATTTGTATGTGATTTCATATAGTTTTTTGATGTAATAATAGCACAATTATATTGTTATGATTGCATATATTATTTTGTTATAGTTTACAAGTGATGGGTTAATAAAGGGTTGTTTTGAAAAAATAACTTTAATATTTAAACCAGTTGTACATGTTATCTGGAGTAAAAAGTGATTTGAAAACTTTTTTACATCGGTTGTACATGTTATTCGGCGTAGAAATTATTTTGAATTTCAAAATATTAGTCGTTTCATATTAAAAATATGATTTTTACACCGGATTTAAATGTTAATCGGCATAAAAAGTCTTAAATAAAAATACTTTATCGAAGCCCTACCCTTGGTACGTCTCTTCCTTTCTCATTTCTCAGGTTATATGCAATCTTATTTTTTACGTCATGCATCTTTATGCCAGTCGTTGAACTCTGTGGTTTTCATCTTCCTTCGTTGTGGTTAGTCGTTCTTCTCTATTCTCGCTCTCGTTGTGCTTTGCCATGTATGTGTTCTGGACACTTATTTTCTCGTGTACGTGCTTCGCCTTTTACATGTTCGTTTAATTTAGATTTTGTAGTTTTCTGTGATAAATGCTTGCACTTATTTCTATCGATACATGCTTGCACTTCTTTCACTGTGGCCAGTCGTTCTTCTCTATTTACCATGTTTATTTTTGTTATTGCGTATATATAAATATGGGGGTAGTGGTAATTAGAATGAGGCTAGCGATGCTCCAAGTGACTCTAAGCAAATGAGGGGCAAAAGTGCGACGCGATGGAAAGATAGGATGGAAGGGAAATTACTACCGATTGAGTTTGACACACGTTAGAACCTAATTGGTGAACACAGGACAAAATATGAGTTATGTCAGCCTCCTAGCACGCAACAAGACTAACGTCGCTATACAGACTTGGGATACTATTGATAATCACGTAAAGAATCAAATTTAGGACTCTATCCAGGTATAAGAACTGCCTATTGTATATTGTATACAGACTAATACCAAAAAATATAACTATTTATTGATAACTCTTCTTTCAATAAAAATTATTGCAGCTTACTTACGATATTCCTAACAATGAAGTCTTGAAGAAGAAGGCGTTGTCTTATTGCGCTGAGCATTGGAGGGCATTCAAGACATAACTAGCTCGTCAGTATGTGTATGGCTGGGACAAAGATGGTCAGCTTCATCCTTCTCTATACAGCAAGTATCAATTTATTGATGAAACTATTTGGGAAGAATTTATTAGGCTTCAGACTATTTCAGAAGCTATGGTGAGTTGATATGTTGTGAAAAAGGAATCTTGCATTTCTCATGTTTCTTTCTTTTGTATGTATTGGGGATTAACTACTTCAAGTCTTGTAGGAAAAAAGAGCAAAAACCATTGAACATGCTCTCAATAATGATTGGCCCCACACAATGTCTCAAGAGGGTTACGCGAAGGCTGAAAGAGATTTATTGGGGACAAGAGGAAGAGGGTGGAAGAGTCTGCTGAGTTTGATCATAGTGTTACTCTTACTCCCCCATCTCCAATATGTCGAGAAGATAAATGGTTGTATGCTCACAAAAAAAGGAGCGGATCATTTACAAGCGATCACGCTCGCATTATTGCGGCAAAAATTATAAGTACTACTTGTATTATTTTGTTTTAGTAGACTAATTATATTATTTCTTATGTTTGTTCTTTTTATGTTATAGGTTTATCTTAAACAAGAAGAAGCATATAGCTCTTTCAAGTCAGATAATAGGAATGACATATTGACTGTTACCACGGGCAAGCAAGAGCATAGGGGTCATGTCAGGGGAGTTAGAGGAAGTGTCAGTATAAGAGATTTTTTTGGAGCATCTCCATGATATTCCCCATATATCCTGAAGGCAGAGCTAGAATCATTGTTATCTACTATGAGGGCAGAGTCTAGAGTAGAGGCTAAGGCAGAGGTTTGGGCAGGGATTAGGGCACAGATAAAAGCTTCAATTCATGCACAATTATAAGAGGGGTTGGCAAAGATTAAGGAAGAAATATTATCTATATTGACATCAAGGCAACAGGAGACAAGTGCCACCCAAATGCTCTCACATGCAGCCTATCCTAGCACTAAAGGGAGTTGTTATATGGCCGAGCTGGTGTTAGAGGATGCTGAACATTATGATCTATATGTGGAAGATCCTATCAAAATATTAATGGCACATGGTTCTATCCATATCTTAGGGGAAACTACCTACCACATCCAAATTTAAGACGATCAGTTAAGGGTAGAAGTTGAAGATGTGATATTTGAAGATGCTCTTATCCCAATTTCGACTGATGAGGTGAAGACTATAAGTTAGGGAAATGGGACTTTCATACTATGGCCAAATCATCTTGTTTCGGATCACGTCGCGTCATCCCCAAGCGAACTTCCCACACCTCCCAATTTGAATGCCATACAATGTGTGATCCAATTGGCATCTAGCGAAATATTCCATGTGGATGCGTTGCCTATAGATTCAGTTGTAGATGACATAAGGCCACTTGCCCTTGTTAACCATGCAGATGTGAAATCTATTATCACTCATAGGAATGAACTAACCTCCGGGTGTATCTAAGTGTTTTTAATGTAAGTCTAATTTAAATGTAAATATATATAATAACAAAATTCATGCAAGCTGAGTGTTTGTATTAACTAACATCGTGTTTGCATTAACTGTAGGTACATGCAAGCTGAGTTGGTTTCCAAGGGAAAATAAGGTCAGTTTGGATTCTTATACCCATTTTAGATTTATTCAAAAGGGACCTCCCAATCTTCAAGACTTCAGTACATTGTAAGGAGGCTTGGTGAAACTGATATTGATTGTTCTTCATACCATATATGTAGGAGTAAAAATAATAATATTTCAGTTTTTTTTCACACTAAGTTTGTATTTACTTAATGCTAATAATCATTATTATTTAATTATTTTCTACAGCAATCATTAGCAATTGATCATACTATGTAAGCATACTTATAAATTTTTTTTATGCTCCCTCCACTACAAGCCATCGGTTGATGCCAAGAAGATTATGAACATGTGAGTTTTCTTCTTTACAGAATAATGATGTTTGTAATAAATTAAATATGATCTTTGTAATAAAACGGTTACTAAGTTCATAATTTTGGTTATAGGGCTATGAGGATGTTTGCAATTGCAAGGGGTCTTAAGAAAGCTAACTCGATGAGGGACCCTGAATGGATCACACCAAAGGTAATAAAAGTGTTAAGTCTTATACTCCATGCAGTTTTTTGCTGATAACACATAATTTTGTTCATGTTTATATTACAGAGTCGAAGAAAGCAACTTGTGCAGCTTCTATATAGTTAGACACATGATCAATATCATCTTATCAGATAGGATTGGTCTGAGTGAGGAGATAAATTGTGTTTTTAATGATTTCATATATTTCTGGTCAATTTAATATATCTTAGTAATGCTTTAATTTCTTTTATTTTAATTTGATATTTCAGATATTTGATCATTCTAACACATTTCCTGAACAAGATATTGAGGACCTGTGCAATATTTGGGCTGAGTTTTTTGTTTAAATCATTCATTCTCAATAGTATTTATCATTACCAGAATACATTTTATTTTATTTTTTCTATTCAAATGATTGTATTTTTTTATTGAATTTTATTAAATGAATAATGTAATGAGTAATTGAAGATCTGTTTCTATCATCTTGAACTTTGTCTCTGCTGTTGTCTCTTTGAGTCTGTATATTTGGGCAGTTTATTGATAAAGCTTCAAGGGATAGAGTTAATGAAACATTAAAGGGGTCATTTTTTCAAAATACATTTAAACTGGACAAAAAGAATACCGGCATGAGTAGAAACAATATATGTAAACATAACAATATCTACACCAGTTGTCTTTATAGTGAGGTGTAAGAAATTCATTAATCTACACTGGGTATAAACACAACCAGTGTAAACATTCATAAACAATTCATTAATCTACAACAGTCGTTCAAAAGGGATCAGTTCAACTAGTGTAGACATTAGCAAATTCTACTCCTGATTTTAAAAGGGATCGGTCTAAATTCTACTCTTTCTACATTGGTGAACCGCTCGATTTAAAATGTGTACACTTTCTAAATGGTCCATTTTGACACCTGTTATTGTCTGATGTAGAATACTATTTTTAACTGATTTAGAAAGTCTTTTTTGCAATAGTGTTGGTTTGTCTAAATTGGCATCAAATACCAAACCAGTTAAGAACATCAAGAGCAGTTATATTTGGGCATTCTTTACAGATATATGCCATTGAACTCATTATCTTATTTTATTTCTTCATGATAAATAGCACATTTAATATTTTGATATATATGTTAAGATTCAACCAAAGTAAAAAAAGAAATTACATTCATTGGTTACAAAAGAGTGACAACGAAAAGTGATACTTTTAAGCGATGACACACTTTTAACTATGACTCTAAAATGAGGTTGCCATTGAAAGTTTGACATTTCATAGCGACAATTAATGTTGCCACTAAAATGTGTGACTTCAAATGACAACAATCAATGTCACTACTCAAAAGTGTGACTTTCAACAACGACTATAATTGTGATTGAAGCTTAATTTGTAGTGACAGCTCAAAAAAGTTGTTGCTAAAAGTCTTTCTTTTTGTTTGAGTAAAAATCAGTATTTTGAATCATTATTTTCTTTTGATATGGGAAATTGCTATATGCAATTGTCAATACGTGAAGAATGGGCATGGTAGAAATAGTTCTATATTAAAAAAGCTCAGGTCTTAACTTTTGTTGATGATCATTACAAAAGAGGGTATTAGTGGGAACTACCTTTTGTATATAATAAAAAAACAAAAAATAATAAAAAAGTGCAATCATAATCCATCGGATTAGAATATTAAGACCTTCAGTGATCCTAGAAATTATATTTTCTCCTATAAAATGTTTCTAGTCACAATTAATCATGTAATTCACTGCGAAGGCCAATAAATTTATCAATGTTTCACATAAATATAATTGGAGAACTTATTTAAGTATTAAGTTGGTGATTATGAAGGCCAGACATGAATTTAAGAATTTTACTATCGAGACATGCACAGGTGCCATGAGTGAGAACAATGTAGAATAAAAGTATGAATTGGGAATTGATATACCTAGATTCATATAATTTTGAAGGAGAAAGATAAATAATTCAAAGGGAAGCAAATGCTCGATTTCATATTAAATTAGCAATAAGTTGGGTCTTCTTTTTGTATATATTTGGATAATTTTATTTATTATTATTGATTGCTTTATTATTTTAATAATACTGAATAATAAAAATTAGTCATTTGATTTCCTTGGAAGAATCTAACTATTCATTTATAAAAAAATCTAATTATTCATCCAAATTCATATATATATATATATATATATATATAAAGATATTACAGAGTGATTTTTGTTTTATAAAAAAATTTAATTATGGTATGCCAAGTTTAAAATAAACTTAATGGTTAAGGTCTAAATTTACTTATAATATTTTCATGAATGTGTGCCAGACACGGTAAAATTTATTTGGGGTACAAAAATACTCAGATTATAAAATGGTTGACATTTTAATTCAAACTTTTGACCAAATATGATGACTTGGAAGCTGAGGTAGCGAAGAAAATTTCCTACATGACTAGAGGGAAATTGAACGGCAGAGCATGTGACTTGTCTATCTCTCTACTTCACAAGATGAGACCCCTCTCTCCCACCAATTATCATTGCTCTTTCTTTTTAATCCTCTGCTTCTTCAGCTTTCATAGATCAAACCCACCAGCTTCATCCTGCGTGATCAAGTTCTTCCATGGCGGCATCTCCCTGTTCCCCTTTAGGGTGTGTTTGCTTTGAGGAGAGCGAAAGGGTGGGAGGAAGTTTTAATGTTAACTTGTTTATTTGGTTTGATTTGGAGGAAGGGGAGTGGATGTGTTTTTAACGATCCTTCAGTTGGTTGGGGACAAAAGATAATAACTAATTTACTATTATACCCTTATATGTTATTGTATAAAAAATTGATATAATAATATTTTTTTTATCTCTAATAAATAAAATAATATACTTGTAAAACTAAAATAATTCAAACCAAAATTTACTCTCATCCCAACATGTTAATATGCCTATAAAAAACCTGATACAATGATGGTTTTATCTCTAATTGATATAATATTACCTCCACTTCTAAATATAAGTGATAACTCTCTAATTTTTATATATTTAAAGCATATTTTGAGTGTATTTAGAGAGTTATAATTGCAATTTAATTTGGATATGAGTTATAAGGGGAAATCAGTTTTGGGCATTAATGGGGGAATTTATTTGTAAATATCATAGTTTTAAAACATAAATAAAAGTAATAGGAAAAAATATAAAGCTTCTAATAATAAAATATAAATTAACAAAAATTTAATAAAGTGAATAATGCACCCAATTAGTAAAACAAAAATAACGCGCCCAATCTCTTGTTTTAGCACAACGTGGAGGGAGTAAAGAAAAAAAAAAGATTTTATTATTAATAAAAAAATTATATTATTAAAAAAATAATACAGACAATTTAGTTAAAATACAAATAAATTATTCTCACCATTCTAAAAATCCTAATTTTTAAAGGTGAGGAGAGAGAATAAAAGGAGAAAAATATAAGATTAATACTCTTCAGCTCTTCCAAAAATACTCTAATCAAATATATTTACTTCTCTTCTCTCTTCTAAAACTTCCCAACAATTAAATAATGATTAAGAGTATGTGTAGTATAAGAGATTTAGAAGGGAGAAAAATTAAAAAAATTTACCAATTTTCTTTCATTTGACATTTAAAATTTTTGAGAGAGAATATTTTTTTTTTAATATTTTTCCTCTCTTACCCTCATAGCTCCTTCCAATTTGGAGGAATTTGTGGATTATATCAATAATATTTTTATTAATATCCTTAAAATATTATTTTTTGTATTTTATATTTATCTATATAAAAATATTTTTCTCTTTTTCTCTTTTAAATTAAATAATATAATATTAAAATTATTTATCTCCTCTCTTTTTATTAATCTAAACGAGATTAAAATCACTCTGTTTCTTTTCTCACATTTTCTCTATGATTCAAATCCTTCCCCCCTATCAAACGCACTCAAGACAAGTTACTCCTCTTCACGGGGTTTCGTTGCTTTCACTTCTCCCTCCTCTTCCTTCGCCATACCCATAACTTTCTTTTCTCTAGCTCCTCCCCCTTTCCTCTTCTGAAGCAAAATTTCTTGCAGAGTGAGAAACGGACCTTTGAAGCATACATAAAATTAGCGCTAACCTTAGCAGCAACTGAAGCACCAAATTTTCTTCAAGGATTTTGCATAGTCATGCTGCTTAGGACGAGGGATGGAATAACGGGGTTCTATTGGTTACCAAGTTGGGGAGTTTTATTCTAAAGAGAACTGCAATTCTTGAGCTTGAATGAGTATTATAGTTGGAATTTCAAAATATTACTCCTTCGACCCTAAATATAAATATGTATCTATTCAATTAGTTTAATTAAATTAAAAAAATTAATTAAATTTATTATTATAGTATATTTTTTTTAAAATACTATAATTATTTTTCTTAATTCTCTCGCTCATTCTCTTAGTTAATTATTGCTAAGAGAGTATCAATAGGGGTTATTTAGGAAATAATTTATAAATTTATGAAATATATTTTATATTTATGATTAAAATTAACTCATTAATTATAATTTATATTAAAGACGGGAGAAGTATTGTTTTGATGATACTGGTTTTTCTGGGTTGGTAATTTTAAGTGCTTGATTTTGGGTCTCCAATCTTCGTGGAAAGCATTAGCGGTTTTAGGAAACAAAATTCATCTTTAAAATACTACATCCGTTACTTAATATAAGATATTTTTAACTAATTTAAGTATATTTAAAAATTAATTAAATTATTTATTGATAATAATTATATATTATTTTCCCTAAAATACCCTTTTAATTATGTACATTTGAACTATCCTCAATAGAAATCACCTTAATATATACAATCATATAGGATACGTTAGTTAGAAAATTATAATTTTAGAAGATAAAATAGATTTAAGTTTTATAATTAGTACCAAAATAGATTATTTAGCTTTTATATTTAAAACAAGAAGGAATACATAGTTTTATCAATCTAGAAATTGGGGGTGGTTTTTGTCTCTAGATATTTTATTTGTTAAACTAAAGGTTTTAATGGGAACAGATAATATTTTTAACTATAGTTTACTAACTAGAACAAAAAAAATACTTTGATACACACACGCACGTACGCACGCACACATGGCTTATCAAATTTGTATATTCTAAATCCAATTGTTTATCTATTTACTGAATATTTTAGCATTGGGTATCAAAAGTTTCATTTTGAAAGGTTTTGAAGTAGGAACTTTTTTATGCATAATGAGAATTCTTTTCAAATATCACGAGACATTCAAATTTTTACACACACTTAAACATGTGACAAAAATATTGAAAAAAATAAGACATTGGTTGGGCGGGAAGTGTTAAGGTTGAGCTAGAGTTTATAACATTAAGGATTTGTTTAAGGTTATATATTTGTAGTAATTACCGGATTAAGTTTTGGGTGGATTCCTCTTTCAGATTAGAAAGGTTGTGTGAAAAATAAAATTGGTGTATTAAAATCAAATTAAGGGCCATACTCTAATATTCTTTTGTGATAAACATACAGATTTTATGATACTCTTTCAATCTTTAATATAGGGTATATTTTTTATATTTATCAATTTTTTTAAATTATCCCTACTGATACTTCTTTAACAATAATCAAATAAGAGAGGAGTGAGAGAGTTAAAGAAAATAATTATGGTGGTTAAAAAAATATGCCATATTAACTAATTTACCTAATTTTTTTAATTTAATTAAATTTATTAACTAAATCCCATATTAAGAAACTGATGAGTAGTATGCCCTGAAGTGATTTTATGATAGAAACTCATTAAGAATTCCTTATGAGCTTAGTTGAGCAATTAGAATGAGAATGAGAGGTAACCTTCATGCAATTATGGATTAGACAATATAACAGGGAAAATATGTACGATAACGGTGTTAACTAAGTTTCGTTTTAAACCGATAGGTTGAAACAAGAGTTACTGAGGGTTAACTTTTAGGAAGTGATATGCTTATTTTGATGGTATTGGCATGAGTATGTGGACATCAAGACGGTTAGGTTAAGTAAAGCTTCGCCGTATGTAATTACCATAAACGAGTTAGAGAAGCGAGAATTAAATTGATTGAGATAGGTTACAGAAGAGGAGTAGAACGAGTAAGAGTAGAACTAGTAATACGAATAGTGACATTTTTAAAAGGCTGAAATTGAAATAATGAAGGTGACTTTGTCCATAAGCAGAACTTGATTGTGCAATTGTAGTCACTGCAGAAGTGAATAGACTATAGAGGAATGGAATTATTGTGAGATCCAAAAAACGTGACTTAATTACTAAAAAAATCTTTAAAAGTATAAATTTCTCGAGCAAATAGCAATCCCCTTTATCTCCAATTTGATAGTCCACCCATCTTAGCTCCTCATGGCTTTTATCGCTGAAAATAGGCATTGCTGATATGGATAACAATTTATTAGTTTGTTCAGAGGTATCACCATCTTCTTCAGCAGTTGGTGCATGCTTAGCAACTCTACTCCCAACCAGTAGACGTGCAAAAGCCGAGGAAGTGGTCTGAGATCCTGCATGAGAAAATATGCAAAGGTGACTTTCAATTGTAGCACAAGACATAACACATAAAAAATTTCAACACATAAGATACAAAAGGATATTAATTTTAAAAAAGAGGAAACTATGCCATAAGTACCCATACCTTTCTTTCTTTCTTTTCTTAATTTGGTACCTATTCTCTTTTTGGCTCTTTAATAAATTATTTAATTTGCTCTATTAGCATGATTAACTTTTGTGCGGAGGCTAACAAAGTTAATCACATGGGCTAAAGGTATGCTAACAAAGTTACATGGGCTAAAGGTACTGAGTAAAATTAAAGAATTTACTAGTCGCAGTGTTTTGGGAGGCATCCTAACTCTTGGGTGCTTAGGTTTATGCCTGAGGGTAATAGACGGCTCGCCCTACCCGACATTGGTATCGCCTAAGAGGAAGGGAGACTTCGCCCTACCTTTGGATCATGGGTGAGCCCAAACCCTTTCCAAAAATTCTTGTACCAAAAAAAAAAATTAAAGAATTTAATAAGGAGAAAAATAAGCATATGTATAGAATTGAAAATTAAGAGAAAACATAGGGACCTAAAGAATATTTTTCCCTATAAAATAAAAAACCCCAAAACTTATATATATATATATATATATATATATCATAAATGTCAGTATTCAAAATGGTTTTCCATTTTGGTTCCTCAAGTTTGTACAAATTTTTGTCTAAATTTTTATTAAATTATAAGGATCAATGTTTTAGATGGAAAGAAACTTAAGGGACTAAAATTAAAATGAGATCAAACTTAAGGGATTAAAAATATTATATTAACTAACAAAAAATAAAAATCCCCAAAACTAAAAAATATATATACATAATAAACGTTGGTATTCAATTATTCATAATTCCAGATTCTAAACTCACCAAATGCAGAACTCTTTTCTCCACAAGGTGAAGAAGTGCTTCCAAATGCTGAAGTAGACTGACCAGAAGTTTGAGCGGGTCCAAAACTAAAGGTAGGAGTACTAGAATCACCAAAAGCAGGAGCAGGAGGGCTTGAAGTCCAAATGGTGAAATAGTTAAAGGACCAAATAAAGGATATTTAATGCTCCAAATCCTCCACCAGCTCCAGACACAGGGGTGCTAGTAGAGCCAAATATGCTGCTCCCTGATGCTGGCTGAGGAGGAAATGCGTTTGTCTGGGTGGTGGTTTTATTAAAGCCAACAGAGCCAGTGGACTGAGCAAAACTGAGTGGTCCACCTACTGAATATTAGAGAATAATCAAGTTCAACTTCACTACAATGAAAACCAGCAAAACTATCATAATATATAGTTAGTTGATTTTTTT
This sequence comes from Leucaena leucocephala, assembly GCA_037074615.1. Taxonomy (NCBI): domain Eukaryota; kingdom Viridiplantae; phylum Streptophyta; class Magnoliopsida; order Fabales; family Fabaceae; genus Leucaena; species Leucaena leucocephala. Next base: position 7,636,130 of record CM073570.1, on the reverse strand, counting down.
TACAAATAAAAGAAACCAAATAAATTAATTAATTAATTATGACCAAATCCAATCTAATTCGTCAAGATGAATTTATATTATATACCACTTAATCTATCCAAATTAATCAACTATCTCTTATATTAAAGATTGAAGGAGTAATTAATTACTAATAAAAATGACAATCACCTTTATCTCCAATTGATAGTCCCCCCATGTTAGCTCCTCACGGATTTTATCTTTGTATACACCAACTCAGCAGTTTGTCCAGAGGTACCAAAAGCAGGGGGCCTCCTAGAGCCACATGTTGGCGGAGATTATGCACCAAAAAGGTATTGAAGAACCCAAGTTGCTGCTCTCGAATGCTGGTTGTGAAGGTTCTCTAGCACTTCCAAAAGGACTCGTTTGAGGGGTAGACCCAAAAGGCTTTTGGCCATAAACATACGACCCTAGAGAGCAAGATAATTTCATCAGCATTAATTGTAAAATGATATGAGATTATACTAACAAATCTGAATTTTTGTAGCAAGGACAAATAAAACAATATAAAAATCAGATGGTTTACACTACAGATTAGCAGAATCTAGAACATTCAATCAAAATTAAAGCATCAAAAGAGGTGGGACAAAAAAGGACAAAGGGTACTGATGGTTGTCCTTATAAGAAAAGTAAGGTCAAGGGAAAAAGGAATGGTGACAAATTTAGTGTAGTCCTTAGATTCTGTGATCCAATTCTCTAGAGAGAGAGACAAAGAGCATACACATATGCAAGTCATTGCAAACATTTTTCATTAACTCATGATTCCAATGAGATCAAATACCGACATGAAGAAAACTTATGCGAGGGAGCCAATATGGAAAAATGGCACATTTTTGTTCTGCTTTATGACACAGGCATTATAATTGAACTCAAAGAGGCTCTTAGCATAGTCATACATTTTTAAGAATATATATGTGAGAGTTTATACCCTGTCTTTATCTTATTTTACACAGCCACGCAAATTAAACAAGACAGAATGCCATATGTCAAATATAGTGTTACACACTGTTAGACATAAATGCAGTAATTTGGCTTTCCCAGGATTTAAATAAGTACATCTAATAACAAATAAATCACATACACTTGCTTACCAGCAGATGATGAAGATGAATTACCAAAAGCTGAAGATGACCCAAAAGCAGGCACTGAATTGCCAAAGGCTGGTGAAGAAGAAGCACCAGAGGTAGTTGTTGAAGAGAAGCGAGACGAAGATTGAGATGCACCAAGTACAACAGTCGATGTATCTTCAGACAATGAACAATTTGTTTGGGAGCCAAATGGTGTTGTACTACCAAATGGCGTTGGGGCGAAAGGATTGCTACTTGATCCATTGATCTGCCCGAAAAAGATTGGCAGCCAAATGAACTCGAAGAAGATTGCCCAGAAGCTGTTCAATGATGTTACCATGTTAATGGGTTGCAGAAGCAGACAACAAGCAAAAAAGCAAGATGCTCAAGTAACTAGTATTTATATTAATAACATATTTCCCTTTTATCAAAAAAAAAAAAAGAAAGAAAAGAAAAAAGAAGCAAGATGCTCAATTTGGAATTGCAACATAAATTTTTAGTTTTAGTACAATCTTTGATCCCTTAAGTTTGCATGAATTTTTAATTTTAGTCCTTTAGATTTGAAATCATGGGTTTTAGTCCCAAAAAGGGTAAAATAGTTCAGGGTTTCATTAAATTATAATGACAAATATTTTAGATAAAAAGAAACTTAAAGAATTAAAAGTTATTATTTGAAACTTAAGGAACAAAGATTATATTAACCAACCTATAGATAATGAACAACAAAACTATCATATCAACAAATAAACTTAAAGTAATCAATATCCCATGTATCACATAATAAAAAGCAACAATCTGATTAATTATGAGGCCAAATTGAACTGGCTCAATTATGGTGGTCAAAAGCTTTAACAGATGAAAAACTAATAAATACTTCAAGGACTAAGACCACAGAATGTTGAAAAATCAGGTTGAACATAAACGCAATAAGAAAGACGAATCAGTGCTGAGAAAAACATGAGTAGAACCAGCACAAAAATAGTGTATCACCTAATGTTGACGGAGACAGAAAATGAAAATACAGAATTGGGTGACTTCTTAGGATAATTTTTATGTTTACAATGTTTGTTAGCTTGATCAAATGAGGAGCAGAGAAGAAAAATAACAGGAATTATAATAGACTAGGGGGCGACACTTATGGTTTGTTGAACCAACGATGCTTGTAAGTTTCCAAACGCAGCAGAAGCTTTATGTTCCCAAACTGAAAACACTGCAAGCAAAATTCATTGACATTAGGATTTCAATTAACTATAAACAAGACAAATACGACGTATATCTACATTTTGCAAATCCTGATCAAAACGTTAATCTGCAACTAATATCCGGTGAGGGAAATCAAGACGGCCGGAGAGGGTTCCTTTTGTAACAAGACAAGGCCACGTAGCGTTAAAATTCCGTCGTGAGGGTAGCGTTAAAATTCTGGTTTAAAGAATGAGCTCAAACTAATTAAATAATTAAAAATATTCTTTTAAAAATATAATAACTATAAATTGGCATTAGTAATTATTAGTAATATAAGTTATATATATTGTGATATGAAAAATTAGTTAAACCAGAATATATTTAAAGGTACAAAAAATAGGTAGCCTTATTATTATTTTCTTTAAATTATCTATATTTATCGTACTTTAGAAAATTTAGTATGATTATATTGAAATATATAATATAATAAATTTTGTATTAATATTAATAAAATTTAAATACAAATAAAAATAAATTATATTTACTAATTTATCTCATATAATATTAAATACCTATGTTATTAAAAGTTTTTACATAAATATTTGAAATATTTTTTGGATCAACATTTGAAATATTATTTTCGACAAATTTTGTATTAAAAATTTAAATAAATAAGTTAGCATAAATAAAAATTTTAAAATATGATTAAAATGTTAAAAGTATATGGATTAAAATTTGTTTTGGGAACCTAAATGGTTTTTAAACTTCTATTTTAAATAAGGGTATTTTTAATCCAAAATACGGGACTTAATATTCAATTAAAAGTTAAGTGGAAGAAAATAAAATGAGAAAATTACTATGAGATCTAAAGGAAAGAATGCAATCATCAAAAAGTCTCACAATAAATGAGCATCATCCAATGAAAATTTAGATACAGGAAATAACAACAAATATTATTAGAAAAATACTTATAACGGCAATTAAAAATGCAATTTTTCATAACAGTCTTATTAGTGACATGAATTCTATCGCTGTTATAAATCTAACATTTAACGGTAGTTTTAAAACTTCCGTTAAATATTAGACTTACAATTGTAGTTTAATATTAAAATCGCTGTTACATTATAATACATTAACAACAGTTATATCATTAATTGCCATTAATGCATAATTTTCCCACGGCTGTCGTTAGGAGTCATATTTTTTTTTATTTCTTAAGTTTTACACAGCGATTTTATAAAAAACTACTATAGAATTTTTTTTGAATCATTTCTTTTAGTTATTATTTTATACCACCTTGCATTTAGTATAATCAATATAGATCAATTAATTCCATGCATCAAAGAATGAATTCAGCAATCCCAAACTCCAAATGGTCATAGAATCATCCGAATCGGTAAACTTTCAATGAACCTATATATCTATACATCATATATACAAGATGGAAATAGTTGAAGATGAATCCTAAACAAGTTAAAAGACAATTCTAGGCATCAAAATATTAACTGAAAATGTACTTTTCACGCTTACAAAACAATAAGTAAATGTAAGAATATTAATCATGCAATGAATTCAGTAATCAAAGGAACATTTATTACAAAAGAATAAACTAATTTTCTACTAGTTTGTATCCACCCAAATTTCTTCACAATGATAATATTTAACAGCATACTAATCATCTTCTAAATTAAACTCTGTTGTTGTTATAGGTCGAGCAGTTGTGAAATGAGGGGTTTTGTCGATGTTGAACCCTAAGTTACTTTCGTTAGCAATTGCTTGCCTTTTACCTTTGAGTACAATGGAAATATCTTTATTTGTTGGATCGGTGACATAAAACACTTGAATTGCTTGACTTGTTAAGATGAATGGCTCATCTAGGTATCCAACTCTTTGAAATTCGACTGAAACAAATACAAATTTCTCATATACTTGGATAGTATTATCATTAACCCACTTACATTTAAAAATTTATTGGCGTCCATGCCATATTATAGAGTGATTGAATTAGCAAAATGCATCGCTTTGGCCACAAGCATAACCCCACTATTCTATAATGTATTTTTATCATTTTGAGCTTTTGTGTAAAAAGAGTAGCCATTTATGTCATATCCTTCCTAACACAACCTCAAAACGAGGTTATGTAGCTAGCTTTTGTATTGTCTTAGAATGATTGTTATCCTTTAACATGTTTTGCTTAAACCATTCTACAAAAGACCTATTGTACTTATTAGCTAGTTACATATCGCGCTTTCTTTGGTTCATGTTCTTAAATATATTCTTAAGTATATTCTTGTGAGTATTCCAATATGGCAGAGCTTCATCTTTATTGTTTAAAATATAAAGATGTGTTTGCATCATCAATTTGCGCGACATGCACTTCACTTTGCCACATGAGTTCCCCTACCTTTTCTCCCCTAGTCATGCCGAGATTGAGGAAGTCTAACTGCCTTTACCTAGCAAGATATGAGTTACAAAACTCAATTGCCTCCTTATCTATATATATATATATATCTCAACAATTGATGCATCAGGTCGATAAGAATTTTTACAATACCCTTTAAGAATTTTTATGTATCTCTCAACAGGTACATATACCTCAAATACACAGGGCCACAAAGTCTAATTTCACACACTAGGTGAGAAATCAAATGAACCATGATGTCAAAAAATGTTGAAAGGAACTGTATCTTCAACTGAAAGAGAATACCATAACCTTTATTCTCCAAGTTATCTAACTCAGCATGATTAATCACTTTGTTGGAAACAACATTAAAGAACATACAAAGTCTAATAATAGTGCTTATCACATCATATTTCATAATGTCTCGAATAGCCATTGGTAGTAATTATTGCATCAATATATGGTAATAGCGGGATATCATACTCTTTATCTTCAAATCTTGTATTGATACAAGCTTTCTAAAATTCAATAAATACTCTTGTGGTACCTTAATACCATGCCAATAGTCACAGGTTTATTTTTTCATATTTGGATAATGTGTATCGCTGGGTATAAATAAACTCTCTTACTATTCCATCTTCATATTCCTTAGTAGTTATCTTAGCATTCATCCAATTACGATCCAATATTCTCTTAAATGTAAACAATCTCAAATGGTAACCAAATCTATTAAATAAGAAATAAATAGGAACCAATTGAACAACAAATAGTATATATATCACAGTTTATAACAAACAAATTAAACAATAGAGCAATTGACAAAAAAACACGCAGATTTAAAAAATTTGAAATACGCACCCATAAATAAATAAGAACCAATGTAATAAACTAAAACTACAAAGATAATGTATTCAATACAAGGATGATAACTCATAGATGTATTACATCTTATAAACAACAAGAAAAATGAGTAAATAACGAAGTTAAATGTGACTTACGGCAATAACAACGACGTAGGTGAAAGAGAACAACTTTATCAATGGAGATATGCACCAAAAATAGGAGAAAAATGCTGAAAAATGACATTCGTGTAAGTCTGTCTTCTTTCAACATAGCAATAGAACACACAAGGCTATGAAAAAGTAAAATTAAAACTGTACTCCGTGCAAGAGATTTTGAAATTTCACGAAATTTTACACAGCAATTTTACACTAAAATCGCCATAAAATTGATTTTTAATGGTGGTTTTAAATAAAACAACAGTTACTGTTTTAAAAAACGCAACTGATGCATGAATATGCCACCATATTTTTTTATGGCATTTTTTTTTCTTTTAATTGCTGTGAGATAGTGCCGTGATAAGTATTTTTTTCTAATAGTGAGATTCATGCCGCTCACTTATTTGTAAGACTTTTTACTGATTATATTCTTTACTTAGGATCTCATGCTGATTTTTCAAATAAAATCTTAAAAGCTAAAAAGGCTTATGCCATGTAACTATTTATTCTAGGGGAAATTCTTATAGATTTTAAAAATAAAGGGGATGTTTTTATGATTAAGATAAAATAAAGTAGGGATAAGTGTATTTTACTCTAAAACTATCTAATTATAATTTATAATTTCTATTATTTATAATTTAAAAATTTATTTTACAAGTGTATTTATTTTATATTATTTATTAGTATTAGAATGATTTATTCTCAATGTTCTTAAAATATACATTTATATATATAAATTAGATGAATTTTTCTTAATATTAATGTAATTATAGTCATTACAGCATTGGGCTTACTCTTATTTGTCCACTAAATAGAAAAGCGTCAAGTAACCTCAAGCGAAAGTTGAGCAATGATTTATTTGATGTTTATTATGTTAATCGTCAAATAAATATTGACAAATATTTAATGGTTATTTAAACAAACTGTTAAATAGTTTTATTTTTTAAAGGTCTGAGGTCAAAAGCTAATAATAAAGTATTAACTTATGCGCACTCAATACATAATATTTCCTTGAGTCCAAAAGTACATAAATATTTTTAACTAGAGCGAAAAATACTATAATCGTTAAGTCAACTAAAATTGACCTTAATAAACATGTCAGTCAAAAAAATTGTGTGTGTATATATATATATATATATAACTTCCTAAATGGCACTACGAAACAAACCATTTAATTGTAGGAGTTATTTCTATTATTTTGTAGCGGTATAAACAGTTACTAAAGAAGTTTGTAGCGGTTGAGAAAACTGCAACAAACTCCACAATGGCAAATAAATTTGTGGCGGTTAAGAAGCACAGCTGCTCACATGGTCAGACTTGCTATGAAGTCAGTCGCGATGTTAGTGTACCACTACCAATTTTCATGGTGAGTGTGACTCCCAATATGAAATTGGTAGCGATTTTCAGTCCCAACGGCCCCATTCTCCAATGCGAATTCTTGTGCATGACTCGAGGTCATAACTACCCTTCCCCCAGCCACCAAGAGGCCGAGCTAGACATCCATCGATGAGGTGCCTTCAGAGATGTGAACTGAGATGGAGGCTTAGAAGGAGATTGCCATGCTCTCTTCAAGCAGACGTGGACCACTTTGCATCTGCGCATGCCTATACCTAAGTTTTATTGCCTCCGATGCAGCATCGGTTCACAGGCGATCAGGCTACCAATTCTGCGTAGCAGTGCTAGAATGATGATGACGGCGGGGTGGCCGATTATGCACAATAGCATCCAAACAATAGTATGCTTTTAATTTTTCATATTGTATGCTTTAAATAGTGTCATGCATTCTTGCAATCTTTTTGTTAGTTATCATGTGATATTTTTCAACCCATAATTAACTACCTTTATGTAATTAAAAACAATAATTAATATAATCTTTTTGGTCTATCAATTTTGTCCTCATTTTGGAATCTTTTAAATTTCAAGCCATACATCTAGGATCTTGATTCCTTGAGTTTCTTTCTATTGAAAATTTTAGTCCCTATAATTTAATGAAAAGTTGGATCATTTTGTCCATTGAGGGACTAAAAATAAATTTATATAAATTTAAGGAACTAAAAATTGTATTAACTCTAGAAACAATTAATACATGCAACTAAATTAAACATTTTTATACTCCTTTGAAATTCATTATATATTTCTAATATTTTCCCTTCTATAAGTGCAAAGATGGTCTATATATATCAATTTAGAAAACAATTATATATAACGGGAAATGATTACAAGATGTGTATATAAGGAAAGCAGTGTTAGAGAAAGAAAGCAAATTCTCTTCTTCCTAGTTTTGTTTCTCTTTTTCGTTGCCGGTCCAGTAATTTTTCATAGCAAGTAGGATTTTTTCAGGGTTAAAAGGGCCGCTTTCATGATCCATAATGTGGCTTTTCCATCTCATTCCATCAGTAATAGCTTTGATCTTCACAAGAACCTCTACCGTATCCCTAAATATAACCGTTCCTTCTGGCCTCAAAATTCTGTCCATTTCTAATAGTATCAGAGTAATGTCGCACCTAATTCACCACACAAAATTCTACAGTAAGAAGAGTTCTGATACGAAATATTCTCGTTAGGAAAAAAGAAACAGAAATTGTCATTGAATGCTGGAAGAATCCCTATTAAATTCCAAAGAAATAATATAATCACCAAAAAATTGTATAACAAGTAGCATGGACCTATATTTTGTCATTTCCTATAGTAGAACATATCATTGTATATTGTTTATTTGTTTAAGACCTTCTTGTTATTATATTTTTTCTTTAAAACAAAGAAAGAATATAATTGCCAACAAATCCCATAACAAGTAAGTATTATGTCATTTCTTGTTATAGAATTTGTCATTACATACTATTTACTTGTTGTTTGATCTTTTTGTGGTTATATTTATTCTTTTAATCCTCATAGTATTTTGGAAAAAGGGAAAATCACTATAAGATTCTAATAAAAGAATATAATCATGAAAAAGTTATGTAACAAGTGACTATCACGGACTCGTTGTTATTTCTTGCAACAATATTTGTTATTGAATGTTGTTCACTTGTTATGAGACTTTCTGGTATTTTCCTTAGGAACTTGTAATAATTTTCCCAATGAATATATCAAGACAAAATGGTAGAATCAGTAGATGCTGTTTCATGTGATTATTACGTACCTATCTTGATATATGCTAAATACACCGCTGGCATGGATCAGATCATAGGTTCTTGGATAGGTTGAGAAGCCTTCACACCAATCTTGGTATGTCCCAATAAAACCTCGTTCATAGATTACTCCTAATGTGTCTGGGTTTGAATTGGAAGGGACAACGTTCATAACCCATACTGGATATTTTGACAAAGCAGCTGCAAACCCACCAAGATAAGCATTCATGTCCATTATGTTTCTGTATTTTCCTTGAGAAAGTGGAATGATTCTCTTGTAATGTGTTATCCTGCTCTTCCATTGTTCATTATCCTCCTGAAACTTCTGTGAAGTAACGCCTGGAAGTGAATCAGAACCAATTCGAGGAGGGATTGAAAATGCACGTTGGGGCCATTTCTCCAGTGCTCCACCGGCGACTTCAACGTAGTTGCTAACTTCCGGCAGTGGAGTAATGCAGTTTTCAAGATCTCTATACCTATTCAAATCAATCAAAGCAGGTAAATAAGTTATAAAGCATGAACAAGATCTCTATGCACCTATTTTGGAAAATTACTGTGAACTACTAAAGAATAAATCTAATTAGTCTTATAACAAGTGAATAACATGCAATGACAAGTTTTAGTTTATTAAATAACAATAATTCTATGGTATTAACTTATTATAGGACTTTTTAATAATTACATGTGTTTTGCTCTTACTTAGGTCATCTCGAGTTCTTTAAATCATTGTGGGTCTCAGAGAATAAATGTAGTCACTAAAAAATCCTATGATAAGTGAACAGCATGTCATAATAAGTTCCAGTCCATACTACTCACTTGTTATAAATTTTTTAATAATTATATTATTCCTTCATTAGAACATCATAATAATTTTTCCTATAAAGTGGTACATGAGTATTATACGTACCAAGCCATGTCGGGATTGTCGGACTTGCATATGTGTGGCGTTTTATAAACCTTTCTATTTTGCACACATTCCATGTGGTTGATGGGCTTTTGCCAAATAGCTAAGTCATCTTTCTCAATAACTTTCTTCCAACAGAGTCGTTTGGCTGTGTTCTCAATAGCGTCTTGTTCTTGCTTAAGATCATCTTGAGTTCTTTCCCACCCTCTCCAATATTTCTTCCATCGAATAGGTGGGCCAGAGAGAATCCAGTAACCACCTGGCCTAAGAACTCTATCCACTTCAGTTAAATACAAACCATCTGCATATAAAATCAATGATTCAATGACTGTAAAATTAAAATACTTGACTTTGTGGATGATGACTAGACAATCAAAACAAAAGAAAATTGCTGAAAAACTCTCCATGCAAAATTTATTATCAAAAGGTATATTAACATCGAGATCCTTGAGCGAGTGCAACTTTTTTTCAATAGGTGCAACTCTTTTTCAATTGTGTGCAACATATCTTCAATTATGTATAAATGTCTTTCATTTTATACATTGTTAAAGATAGGTTGCGAACAAGTGAAGAAGAGTTGCACCATATGTTACACTTAGATCTTTAAATAAATTTTAGCTACCTTTGGACAATTAACTTTGTAATGAGAGATTTTTTGACAATTTTTCTTAAAAACAATTATGATCCAATGATAATTAGCTGGAATGTATACCATTTTTGCTCCAGGGTATGAGGCAACGAGAACAATGGGCCATATCAAAGGCCCTAGCTGGGTATGGAAGCCTTTGGGAACCCATAATGCCAATCATAGCAGGAACACCTCTTTCTAAAGCAAATTGGACTTGAGCTTCATGTGTATCTCTTGGCGCAAAAGACATTGCAATGATGTCCCTTTTCAATAAATATGCACCCCAACTTGCTACCTTTAAAACCATAGATCACTAGAAAGCATTAACTGCATATCTGTTATAGCTTGGCAAACAACAAGCAAACTACTTAACCTTAGCTTAGAATCATTTAACCAATTGTCCCTAAGAAAGGGGAAAATGGTTAAAAGTATGTGTTTGAAATTTTTATTGCCTAAAGAGATCTAGTGTAACTCATTTTCAACTAGTGCAACACTTTTTCATCTATATGAAAGATATCCTCAACTATATACAAAAACTATTAAAATAAAAGTTATTTATACATAGCTAAAGATATGTTACATACAAATAAAAAAAATTATACCAATAAAAGATGATTGTGTCCGCTTAAATTCAGATCTTTCTAACTAATAAAATTTGCAAATAGGTACTTTTAATCAATTCTCCCAATAAGAAATCACCAACAAAAGGGTTTCTAATAAGTTCTAACATGAGATTTTCTAAAGCTTCAACTTAGATTTATCTCTTTTCTATAAAGATTAATAATACTTGGTCCAATAAAACCTCATGATCAAACAGCAGATTAGAAAATATATATAGAGGGATATATACAAAAAGAAAAATTAATATAAACCTTGCTTGATTATGCATTAACTTACACCACAGCCAGTATCAATTGCAGTTCTGATATTTCCATTTGTAAGAGGAATGAGTTCATTGATATCATCAATATATGCATCAGCACCATTAGGAAACATAGTACCTCCTCCAGGGAATCTAAACCTGTCACCTTCAACTCGAATCCAATTCTGAATTGCCTTTTCAATGCTAAGTTCTTTGTGTGGAATATTATCATACCAAGCATAATCTCTACTCTGAGGCCACTTAAAAGGTGTCTTATAATTTGGTGGAGCAGGTATAAGACAAAGTAAAAGTTCTTCTTTTGTAGGACAATGTCTTTCCCTATATTTCAACATGTTTCTGTCAAATCTCCTTCCTCTATCTCGATCTTGGCATGGAGTATATTCACTGTATTTTAACTCACATGGTGGAAAATTCTGGACCCCACCATATGAATTGTTGATTTCAATTTGATGGTGTGCTTCAAAGTCCAAAACAGTTGTTGTTGATGATGATGATAAAGATGATGAGCTGGTTGCTGACGTGACAAATGGGGTTGACCCAACAACATCGTCACAACCTACTTTTGATGAGAAGGCTTCGGATTGGTCAATGGGGGCAATAGTACTTTGTCGTGCACCAATTATGTAAGACAAAATGCATAATCCACTGACTCCTAAGATACAAGTGAGGCGCTTTCTCTTGGATTCCAGTTGATTGTAATGATGCTTTGGTGATCCATTGTAATCTTTTACCATTTTCTTTGAGTTCTGAGATCTAAACATGTTTTGAGTAAAAATAACATGTAACATTAGTTTTTCCCCATGAAATTGCAATACCACACATAATAAGATCAAACTAGTAACAATATAATGTCTTTTTTCACAAGAAAGACATTTCCTTTATGGAAAAATTGGTTAAAATTACCTAATTGAAAATTTTATTGACAAAAGGGACCTAGTGCGACTCATTTTAAATTGGTGCAAGTCTTCTTTAACTATATACAATCTTTTTTTGACAATGTACAAAACTTTCAAAATGAAAGACATTTACATATAATTGAAAATATGTTATACATAATTTAAGAGGAGTTACACCTACTCAAATTCAAGACTTTCTAAACAATAAAATTTTCAAATAAGTACTGTTAACTAATTTTTCCATTCTTCTTCTTTTTTTCTGTCTCTTTTTCTTTTAAAAAGAAACAATAAGTGCAATATCTTAAAAGCAACTTATTATTTGCTACATCAATATTCTTATCTTAACATATTCCACATTTCATAAGCAACAAAAAGACAAAATATTGCAGTGAGGGAAAGAGGTGGTGGTGAATTTTTCCCCTTTATTTTTATTATTATTCTTGAAGAACAAATGAATTAATCAATAAAACTTCAAAGAAAAAGATTCAAGCATAAGAAGCAAATTAATATATAACTTAATTGTTCATAGCACTTTATTCATGTTAAAACCTTAACAGCTTCGATATCTTATTATGTTATATATATTGGTATTTAACTGTTCTTCTTTGATAGAGATGGTCATATAAATAAGTAAATAACAGACAGTCTGGACCAATCCATAGAATTTATATAACAGAAGGAAGAAATTATAAGAGAAGGGAAATGTTACACAAATGAGAAGAAAAATTCAAGGAGTCAAAGCAGAGATACCTTAAACCACAGGCCAAAAAGCTCAAAATGATATTCTCCTCTTTCAATGCAATCTCATTGTTCAAAGTAAATCAAGAATATATATATATATAATTCTTGAAATAAATAGATTGAAAATGGGTTTAAACGTAATTCATCAAATGTTGACGTGTGATAATTTATTTGAATAGACGAGAAACTTATCGCCTCAATGACACACAAGGGAACAAGCAAGATGATTAATCATCATCGAACACTGCAATTGTGAGAAACTGAAATGGTGAAAGTTGAATACTTTGTTAGCCTTCAATTGCATTTACAGAGTAAAAATACATGACAATTAATATAATTTTTTTTTGATCAAGTATAAAAATAGGTAAAATTATGGCAACGAGAAAAGAGAGGAGTGGTTTTTTTTTTCCACTTAGCCGATGAGAAAGATGGTGTGGTTACTTAGTATTGATTTGTTGCTTTATTTTTGGATATCCCTCCCTATTTTTAGTTTATCCAGAAAATAAGGAATAGATTTGGTCAACAAGATGATTGATGATGGTGCTTTAGTAGGTTATTTAGATTGCTTAATAGCCTCAAGTTATTTTTCTTTTCCATCCTAATTAAATTGCTCTGCTTTCTGGATGTAAAAGATATATAGACGGAATTAAAATTTTTGATAATATATCAAAATCTAGTCCTTCTTGGTTAAAAGAAATTCCTATGACCCGATGAACAAAGTTTTTTATTAATACAAGAATAGAAAATAACAGTATTTTCCTATTCATGGGGATAGAAAAAAGTAGTGTTATTAGTTTTAAAATAGGTAATATCAATACAAAGTCATGTTATGTTTTTTAGATTTCTAATTCCATGTGAATCAGTCTTTCTCCGAAAGACATTTCATGGAATGGGACGCGAGGGAATGATCAAATCCAATAAAGTAGTGTTATTGGATGGTTACACACCTCAATTCAAATTCTACGGATTTAGATTCTTTCCACTTCATTTTCCCGCCACATCTTCTCCTATGCCCATATCAACAATTAGAAGAAAATTTAGGCGGTCCAAATTTAATGTTTATAGAAGTTTTTGTTTTAAAACAAATCAGTTACTTCAATACATACCTAGTAATATGATCTACAAAACATGCAGGATACTAATTGATATGTATTATCAAAGAAAGAGTTATTCCTGTTGGAGACTATGTTATGGGTCAAACAATTAGACGTATATATTATATTTAATTTTAAAAATGAGTTTATTAAATATTTATTTATTATATTGTTTTGCATTTTTTATGATAATGATCTATAAATAATCAAAGAATTATTCTAGATATCTTTGGTTAATTATTATAGTAGGAACAATAATAAATTAAAATTAGTATGATTTTGATAGATGGTCATGTGTAATGATTATGTACGAAGATATAAATTAAAATCAAATGCACATTAATAAATATTATTGAGCCATTGCCAACATTATATGAGTCTATAAAGTAGCGCACTAGAATAGGCTAACACAAACTAAAATGTCTAGAAAATGTTGGAGTGGTGCCCTTATTTAGTTTTAACAATGTTTCAATATGATTACTTCATAACAAAATACGATACCTATGTTTACCAAAAAAATAGTGTTTATATTTAATAAATATAAATATACTCATTTAATTTGGAAAGTTTCTTATTTTTGAAATACAAAAATCTAGAAGATCTTCTAATTTAGATTAGAATAATATAATATTATTTATAGTGAAATAATATTATCTCACTATTATTTGGGAAAATAATAATAATATATTTAATGTAAGATTTGAATTCTTTAGAAATGTAGATCATTTGGTCCAATAGCACAAGATGTGCCCTTGGTGGCACTAGGTCTGGGTTTGATACCAGCATCATTAGATTATATATTTGCCGTTCAAATAAAAAAATCTTTTATAAGATTTATTCTAAAATATAATATAAATTTTTTAAAAGATATCATATGAGAAAAGGTATATCCTAAATTAAACATAATGATAACTTCTTGTTAAAAGATATTAATTGTTGGATAAATTGTATATATTTTATATATTTCACATCGCTATTTTACAGTGATTATCCTAAAAATAGTGTTAAAAAAGTAATATTTTTATAAATAATATTATATTACAAACACTTAACTGCAGTGAAAAAATGTTTTAAATATATTTTTTTAAATATTATTAAAAGAAGTTTAACCCAGTTGAAACAAATTTGGTTAGACAAAAAACGTTATCATGACGTTTTTATAAAGGTCGTGATAAATATTTATCGTTACGATTTTCTGACAAAAGCTCATCCACCTACCATCTAATTTGAAATAATAATACAATTAGTTACTTTTTGCCTTTTAATTTGCTTACTCTGTAATTGATTAGCGTTGTGTTATACATATATAGGATTTGAAACCAAAACAAAATATAAAACTCGGGTTGTTCTAACAATATGAAAAGATTTTACCTATTTAAACGTGTCAGATAATCATAATATGCTAACTCTTCTTGTTCTTTTTACTTGAATTTGTTATTGAAACAAGGGTTATATGTGTGTGTGTGTGTTCTAAAAAAGGACCACGTTGTTAAGGATGGCTTTTTTCTTACTATTATCCAATAAAAAATGATACAAACTGAATTTTCAACTGTATTATCATATGGGAAAATAATCTATAACCTTTAAGTAAAAATATTAAATATATAAAAGCTTAATAAATTCAATTTTTTTTACAAGTTTTAGAAATTTATATTCTAAGTCAACAGCAAGTTGCTTTAGTGGCGACATCACCCGCTTTAGATAAGGTTCCGACTTTGAATCCAATGTTGACATGCTTATGTGTATATTTTAAATTTTATATATATATATATATATATATAAAAGAAATTTATGTTCTAAATGACATAAGTCCATTCGTGCGCAAACAAAAATATGGTCCATACGTATCCAAACGCCACCGCATTGTTTTTTTCTTTTGAAAAAAAAGAAGAAGAAGTAGCATTCAAAGCATTAAGCCATGGCTTATTTTAAACAAATTAAAAATGTTAAAGGAATCTCCTCTACATATAGATGTACTCAAATCTAATAATATTAAAGGAATTGATTGTATGTAGATGAATCTCCTCTTTTTTAAATAGGTTCCACATTAAATTCAATTTAAATAAGAACATGTCATCCTAGCTAAAATAAAATTCTGGATTTCTAGAAGGAGTATTAAATAAAATAAATATTAGAGATATTTTCCAATTTTAACAAAAACTTTAAAAGTTATTATATTTATATAACTTATTGGAAAGGTATTTATGAAGTTTACTATTTAAGCCGAAAACACAGCTATATATTAAAATCCACAATGGTCTCTGTGATATCTATCAAAGCAGAGAGAGATCATCGACGACGACAACGATGATGATGGAGGCAACGTCGTTTGAAGTAGCTTGTTGGGTAGGTGTTGTGGGGATATTGAGTTGGATAGCATATGAGTACTGCGTCATGTGGTGGAAGTGGGAAAGTATAAGAAGCAAGTTAAGAGCTCAAGGAATCAAAGGGCCTCCTCCTTCTCTTTTATATGGTAATAATGTCCCTCAAATGCAAAAACTCCAATCTCGGCCCAAACCTCCTCCTCTCTCCGCCGCCAGCCACCGCTCTGATGTATTAGTGGCTCACGACTTCACCTCCCAACTCTTCCCTTACTTTGAACACTGGCGAAAACAATACGGTAATAACAATAATCCACTTCTCTCTTTCAATTATGCTCTGATAATTACTGCATCAATATGTATGGCTCCTTATTCCCAATTTAAATAAGGGTTAAGATTCAATTTTATCTTAAAATTTTTCACGCAAAAGTTATAGGTGGTAGTTTTTCTTAGATCAATATATATATTGAAAATGTTAAAAAATGTAACGTCTTCCCTTGCTATTAAAAAATTATATTAGTCAATTAATGTTAGTTTTTTAATAGTCAAACGTTACTTTTTTTTAAATAGTTTGAGTGACTTTTCTTTTCTTTTCTTTTTAAAAAGGCGATATTAATTTTTTTAAAAAAAAAACTTTCAAATATCCACAATTTTTACACAAAAGTTGAGAGCAAAATTACTGGACCTTAACCCTTCAAACAATCAAATGCTATTTTATGTTGTGGAGACTTTAATAATTTAACTGTTGGTCAGGGTGGTTGTAGTAATTGTGTCTAGGCATTTTATTTCCATCTTGTGAAGTTTCTTACAAGTTGGTGTATTGTGTGTCTTGCTGTTGTCTTATGTGTTACTATCTTACTGTATTTCTCTTTGTTTTTGTATGTTATTGACTATTTATATATATATATATATATATATATATATATAAATCTTGCTTATAAGTTTTGTTTCTTCTTGAGTAAAGCAATATATAGACCTTTTAATTTCTCCTTCCCCAAATGCAAAAAAGTTGTTTTCGGTAACGATCACTTGCCATTTTAAATAACTATTAAGTAACTTTAGTACTATTTCTCAACCCCAGGCTGGGTTTAATTTGGAGACTCCAATGTCTCCCATTCTAATGTTCCTGTAATGTTCCGTTTTTTGTAAATTATTTTCTCTGTTTTTTTTTTAACTTAACAAAATGAGAGACATTCTAATATACTACAGTTCCGAAACAGAGTAATTTTGTATATATATATATATATATATATATATTTAAAGAAATACCCCTTCTATACATGCAGTTAGCCACAACAAAAGGATATTCATTTTTTATTTATGGGAACTATATATTATAAAATAAATAATTTAATAACTTTTCTTTTAGCGTGCATGTCCTGGCTCATTGAAAACATTTATTATGGTTGGACAGAAAAGAAAAGGCATTTATTAGGCATTCATGCATTTATAATTTTAAGGATTATCTAAAAATGTGATATTCATCATGAACGAGATATTTATTATGGAGATTTCATTTACCACGAGTCTATAAGGGTCACTATGTACTTATAAATTCAATTTTGTGTTAGCTTACTAGAATGGAAGAAATGGAGGGTTTTCATTATTCACTAATTTTCAGACAGGTTCAAATATTTAAGAATTTTTGAAAAAAAAAATTATGAAGTTGATAACTTAAATACTATATATTTTTTAAGTTAATTTATAAAAAATGAAATCTTATAGAACGTTTTATTTAAAAATTGCCTAAAAATTTTCTTTTGTAACAAAATAAAAGATAAAAGTACATCTTTAATCCTCTAACTTTATCTTACATTTCAATTTAGTTTCTATATCATTCCTCTAACACTAATACTGGGATGAGTTTGAAATACAAAATATTTACAATAAATTATTATTGGTCAGATTATTGGGTAACATGTTGAATATGCAACATGAATTGCAGGTCGATTATTCACGTACTCTACAGGGAAGAAGCAATGCCTTTTTGTGAACGAACCAGAGATAATGAGAGAGATAAATCAGTGCATGACTTTGGATTTTGGAAAGCCATCTGATACGACTAACATACTTGCTCCATTGCTTGGAAATGGCATTTTAAGAGCAAATGGGCTTAGTTGGGCCCACCAGAAGAAGATTATTGCACCTGAGTTTTTCATGAACAAAGTCAAGGTGATAATTATTCTCAAATATTATTTTTTATGGCCTACCCTTACTTGTCTTCTTTTCTGTTAATGTTCATAGATTAGATTGTATATATTTTGACAAGACAGAGGCAAAATATGTTGGTCTAAATAGTAAGGAATTGACTTATAATCTATAAAATTGTGATTTTAAATCATATTGTTGATATGAAGACTTTATTCATAGATTATATGTAAATATCTTTGTAAAAGTTCTTTAAATCTGGAGGTATGCCCTGACTTTGATAAACCCCTAGGATTCAATACCTACAGATCATCTACTAACATGATCTTATAACATCAATAATGAGATTTAAATTTATGACCCATTGTCCGTGGGTTCAGCTGGTGAAGGGGTAAGACATACTACCATTTGGAGTGTGTTCGAACCCTGGGGAGTACCACTTTGTTGTGGTTCCAGTCGCGGCGCTTGGGGAGGCATCCTAGCTCTTGGGTACTTAGGTTTACGCCTGAGGGTAATAGATGGCTCGCCCTGCCCGACATTGGTATCGCCTAAGAGGAAGGGAGACTTCGCCCTGCCCTTGGATCGTGGGTGAGCCCAACTCTTTCCAAAAATTTCTTTACCAAAAAAAAAAGATTTAAATTTATGACCTTATAAGTTATAAGCTAATTCCTTATCAATTAGACTAATATTTATTAGTTCAATATCCATATTTTATTTTGTTCCTATATGTGGGTTTTCCTTCTTTCACTGTCAGTATCTTATGCCAATTTTTGAAGTCGTTCTTTGTGTTTTAAAGCATAGCTGTGAACCATAAAGTCATTGATTAGCTAATTTTATATCTTATTCTCATGTATAATTAAGATTTTATGTTGGGTAAAAGATTATGAGCACATCAATTTTTGGCAGAGTATGGTGTGGCTTATGGTAGAATCAGCAGAGCCTTTGCTATCAAAATGGGAGCAATCAATAAAAAAAGAGGATGGATATGGAGAAGTAGAAGTTGAAGCAGATTTGAGGAACTTCTCAGCTGATGTCATTTCAAGGGTTTGTTTTGGTCATTCTTATTCTAAAGGAAAAGAGGTCTTCTCAAAGATTAGAACCATGCAGAAGGTCATGTTCAACCAAGGAGGCTTCATTTTCGGACTCTCCAGTTTTAGGTGAGCTCTAGTCTCCTCCATAATTTGTTGCTTTTGGCTATGCTAATTAATTAATTAATTACTGGCCATGGCAGCCTACTTAGTCCAAAAAACTACCTTCCTCCCACGATGTTAATACTAATTGTAAAAGTTAAATAACTAAATTTTAAGTATTAAAAAAAATTAAATTAGTTATTTATAAAATATGTATATTGATTTCTTAAAGTACTTTTCTTAATCATTTGCATTGAAAACTACTCTATTGATAAAAAAACACTTTTAATATATATAATGAATAGAGAGAGTATATGGACCTCCTTCAGATTTTATATTCAAAACAAAATTCAACTCTACAACTAGCTTCTATTATAATGACTATATAAATTTAAAATATAAAATGAATTAAATATTTAGAATCAAAGCAAACATTTCTTTTAGCTCTTATATTTAGAATAAGAGAGTATATGCCACTAATAAATGTACTATTTTGTCCCTGCGCATGTGTATAAATGTGAGTTATGGGGTGTTATTGCTATTTTTTTTACAACTAACTACTTGATCAGAATTGAATGCATCACCCTCCAATGGAACTTAATTTGAGACGCTGATTAGAAAACTTGGTATAAAAAACATACACACCAATGAGGCAATTAAGAAGAGCCGATATATGAAGAAGAATATGAATTTCTTAATGAAATTAATTTCCAAAGGCTAATTAAGTATATATGATTGGTGATATATGGCAGGGGCATGTTTGATTTATTGAAAAGGAAGGAAAACGAGGTGAGTAAATTGGAAAGAGAGATAGAATCTCTGATATGGGAGTTAGTTGAGAGACGTAGGCGAGAACAACGCTCGTCAATGTCAGAGACAGAAAGCTCATATGATCAGAAGGATTTGATGCATTTTCTTTTGGAAGCAGCTGAAAGTGATGAAAATGTAGGTCAAGAGTTGTCCAAGAAATTCATAGTCGATAACTGTAAGAATATATACTTTGCTGGGCATGAGACCACCGCCATTGCTGCTTCTTGGTGCTTGATGTTACTTGCTTTACACCCTGAATGGCAAATTTCCATTAGGGAGGAGGTTGCTGAATTTTATCCTAATGGCATTCCAAATGCAGATTCTCTCAACAACCTTAGAAAGGTACACATATATACAAACATGGAATTTTCCAACATTGATTTACTAAAGTCATTTTTACACAAGGCAAGGAGAGGGGTTTTGATGTGGACCCACTAGATAGGAGACCTGCCCTAGGAACCCAGAAAACATGTTTAAAGTTATATCTACGAACTTTAAGAAATATCACAACCATATACTAAATAGTGTAGACTCACCAAATAGAAAATAATCTATTAAATCCTAAATGAATCTTTTGAATAATAAAATTATATAGAAAATAAAAATAAAATGAATTAATTGGGAGCCTTCTTGAATAGGATCTTTTACACTTCTTCCTCTAGGTGTGCCAGTTGGAAATTAAATATGTAGGATGCGCTAATGCCACCTACTCTTTCTGGGCCTCTTTTCTAATATGGCTTCCCCTACTTGACCAGTATCATATAAAGTGATAGAATTGCCCCCGATTTCATATCAAGTTTTGACCTATTAATAAAGTGGGATTTTTGTTATATATGTAGAATAGTATTTAAGTTTCAAGTAATAGAGTTAATTTTTTACTCCAACTCGTCTCAACTATGAAAATATGTTATAGTCCTAACCGAGCTGTGATAGTGAGTCTGTCAATTGTCCAACTAGTCCAACTATCTGATCTGGGTCAGTTTTTTAATCATTGATAATTTTACCCAAAGTAAGGAGAGAGAGCTTGCAATTGGGACCTATTAATAAAGTGGGATTATTTTAACTATCTATATTTGCAGAGTAGTATTTCAGCTTCTAATAATGAAGTTAAATTTCATATATATGTAGATGACAATGGTAATTCATGAATCTATGCGCTTGTTTCCACCGGGAGCATTTGTATCAAGGGAGGCATATGAAGATATCCAAATAGGAAACCTACTTGTTCCAAAAGGAGTTTGTGTATGGATTCTGACTCCATTATTACATAGAGACCCTCATATTTGGGGACCAGATGCCAATGAGTTCAAACCAGAGAGGTTCATTGATGGAGTCTCTAAGTCTTGCAAATTCCCAAATGCATATGTTCCCTTTGGAGTTGGTAATCGCTTGTGCTTAGGGAAGAACTTTGCAATGGTGGAATTGAAGGTTATTCTGGCACTTATTATCTCTCGCTTTAGCCTCTCTCTGTCGCCAAGTTATAAGCACTCTCTAGCATATAGAATCTCTATACAGCCAGAATATGGAGTACCTCTTCTCATTAAAAGGGTTTAACAGAATGGTGTTGCCGTCATCATATGAAAAAGCTTTGTGGCGAAACTGAAGTTGAAGTTGTATGTCCTTGGTGTACTATGTGATGTGTGTTTTTTAATCTTCTCTAAGTTTTTTATGTTTCTCTCTCAAAAAAAGGAAGAATAAAAGCTAAATTATATGTTTAATTCTTAAAGATTATATTAAGTTTCAGTTGAGTTTTTTAAATTTATATAGTCTATTTTTAGTTCTTAATGTTGATAATGTTATATATTCTTATAAATAAAAAATACTGACTTAATAAATTTAAATAGTAACTTTAAAATTGAATGTTGACAAAACATGCTTAAAATTGAATCTTTTAATACAATATTTTGATATTAGGTTATAAAGCAACTAATATTCTAATCTTATTTCTCATATTGTCTAATATTCTAATTTTATTTATGGTATAATTTTACCTATAATCTTTTTAATTTAGTATAATTTTACCTATAAATTTTTAATCTGATACAATTCTTGATAATTAAAAAATAAGATTATGTGGAAAATTATACCACATTATCCACTTCATCTTTTATTTTTTGTTTAAGTGTGAATTTGCCCTGGAAGTTTTCACTCATAAGCGTTAGGTATATGGAAGTTTTTTTAAGGTTCAATATTGCCCCTACCGTTATCCAAATTCAATTTGACTATTAGTTTACTCAAATATACTAAACTGACTAGTTTTGTGTCATCCACTTTATTTTTTTAGGTTAAATTTATAAGTAAGGAAAACTAAAAAAAATATTCCTCCAAGCCCATCGTTAACAGAATATTACTCTTGGGAGATCATATTTTATTTTGGAAATAATATGTTATTTTTTGAGAGGTTGCTAGAGTATGTTATATTGAGAGCGATCTTTTGATAAAATGGAGCTTTGAGGGATTTTTTTTAATTTTTCCTTATTTATAAATTTAATTTAGAAAAAATAAAGTAGATGACACGTGAACTAGTCAATTCAGTATATTTGTTCAAACTAACAGTTAAATTGAACCTAAATAACTATTGGAGCAATATTGAACCCAAAAAAAATTTCAGATACCTTGGGCTCCTGAGTGAAAACTTCTAAGGCAAATTTACACCTTAACAAAAAATAAAAGATGACGTGGATGTCATATCAGCATATTGATAAACTAACTATAAAATTTAACTTTGGGTAAGTGAAAATATTATGTTTTCAAATTTCTGGAACAATATTGCCCCAATTTCTTATTTTTATCAAATATGAAATATTTATAGCGGTTATAGAATTGCTACAAATTTTAGCGTCACGCTAGACTTTTTCATTTTCTGTATGAAGTTAGTAAAGATTTCTAAACAACTATAAAATCCTTTAAACCTCTATAAATGGTGTAGTATTTTGACTTTTATGAGTAACAGTTTTTCTTAACTGTTACAACATTGTTTACAGCACTTAATTTTACAACGATTATGTAAACAACTACAGAAGGTTATTTCAGTAGTTTAAACCGCTACAAAAATAAACTGCTATAAAACGCCTTCTTTTTTGTAGTGTTGGTTAGCAAATATGGAAGCCATTAAAACAATAAAAATAAAATAGAAAGGATATATCTTAGGACGAGAAACCCAATGAACACATTCCAGAAAACATTGAGTATGCGAAACTCAGTATCCAAAGAAAACAATTGCTCAAGAACTCAAAGTATAACAACACAAGAGTAGATCAATTTCTTGTGACATGTAGTATTCTAGTGAGAACAATAGACAACAAGTAAATACTTGTCAAACAAAATTCTTATTCATAACTCTATGACTTCATGACCTCCTTAATTTAATACAATTGTGTCTTTACATAGACAAACTTGTTAATCCTAAAAGACTCTAAAGAATTAAAAAATAATATTGTAAAGATACGATGCCTTCTTTATTTAAATCAAGGATATAATAATAAGATATTAAATAATATCATTGAGATCCCTATTTAGCAACTTATATATCTAGAATAATATCCTGAGAAGATAAACTACTTATAAATTTTGGTAGTTCATCTCTTGTTCAATGCCCATAGTCGCATAGGCCTAAGAAATACGAAGCTACCCTAAATATAATACTTAGGTGGAACTCCCTAAAAATTGGATTTGTTTGAGTTTAATTGAGTTGAATTAGTATAAGAAACAGTAAGCATCATTAAATCTTAATGGATGAGACAATATTCAATTAGTTTTCAATCCCTCCAGAGTAAAAGACTAGGGCCCACGCCTTTGATTAATTGATTAATCGATGAAGCCTCAAAATCTCGTCAACTTTGAATTGAGTGAAATCTTTATTCCTTCAGTGGTTTTGAAAGAAAGCGATTCGCCTATCACCTTGTCTTGTCCCCATGTGGTGCAATATAATAAGTATATCTTGACTAATTTTTATATATGAAAAAATATTAATCAAGTCATTTAATATGTTATATATCTAAAGGTTTTTTCTTCTTCTAAATTTACACTCATTAAAAAAATTAATATTATCATATATTTTCTCTTTCTCAATTTTTAATAAGAATAAAATTAAAAAAAAATACTTATTAATACAATTTAAGTTGACTTATATTAAGAACCAAAATTTCAATTAAATTGAATTTATCTGTAGGACTATAGTGGTATGTTGTATTGTATTAGTAAGCCGTTAAGGGTTTATTCAGTACGATGGAAATGTAATAAAAGGGAAGAAAAATTTAATGAGTTAAATTTAAAAAAAATAAAGAGGTTGAGTTAAAAGTTTTTAATTAATTTTTATTACTCTTTTATATTATATATTTTTATTAAAATTTTATGCCCATACTTATCTGTTCCTTTTAAATTGAATTTATTAAAAATTTTCTTCCACTCCTCCCTCATTTCCCTTATACCAAATAGATCCTTTAAATGGTTTTTAGTTTAATTGAAGATAATGATAACATAAAGCCAGTTTGTGGAAATGTTCAAGTAAAATAGATCATCTTGAAGCAGGGGCAATAAGTCCAACTGGTTCGGTGGCTAAATTGAAAATACACGCACCTTCCCAATCTCTATTAAAAATATGTTTCTATCTGTAAGACAATATGAGTCACTATTAAAAAAAACATGTATTGTGTAGTAGTATTTTATGTATTTTTAGCTTTTATAACATTTTACAATAACAATTTCTAACGGTTGAGTAAACCGCTACAAATTCAGACAATAGAAATAATTTTCTAGATGTTACATATAACTGTTACGTATTATGGTCAAAATATTAGAACCTTTATAGCGGTTCAAGTAAACACTAGAAAAAAATATAGCAAGAGAAGGCCAATGGGATGACGTTAGTAGCGGTTTACGACTGCTAGAAAATATTTAGGTGGGAATTGAAATATAAAAAATATCTATAGCGATCAAAGCAACCACTAGAAATTTCTTGTAGGATATCTTCGTTTGTGGGAAATGACATTTTTGAAATGGCGCCATAATTTTTAGCGGTTAGAAATTGTTAAAAATGTGACGCCATTGTGAACAAAATTTAAATTTGGCTAAAATTTTTCACGTGTTTGTAATTTTTTAGCGATTTCATAACCTCTATAAAGTGCATTCTAGCTAAACAAATAAATTCTAATTTTTTATTATTATAAAATATAATATTATTAACTAAGAAACCATTAAATATAAGTATGTTAAACTATAAATGAAGATAAATAAAATAAATTAAGATCTATAAAATAAATAACATCTTACTATATAAAGAAAAAGAAGAAAGAAGAGAAGAGAAGATGGAATTTTAAGAAAGGAGATGAAGTATAAGAGAAGGAGGAAAAGAAATCAGGGAGTGAGTGAATAAGGAGGTGATGTTATATTTAGATGTTTAGGAATGATTTCTTGCAGTTTTGTATATTTTGTAGTGTCATATCCTTATTTTCACCCCTAGTTATACTCACTTGTAAGTAGATTGAATCAAATTAAAATCTCTTTAACTTAGAAAAATGAATTTAAAAAAAAAGGTATTGTTTATTTGGTATTCTATATTACAGACCTAACTTTATAAATTCATAATTAAATTTAGAAACATTGAAATAGAGTGATTTAAATTTTTAATGAAAACTCTTTCATTAAACTATGAGAGAAAAATATAAAACTTAGGTTTCATTGCGAAATAAATACAGTTTTTTTGTTGAAGAAACACTATTCATTTAGTAAATTTAGAAATTATAGTTTTCTTGCCTTAATTTAAAAAATTCATTTCTCCTTACTCACTTATCCAAATGAGGCTTGTTACCTATGGATTTAAAGCTCAAGATGTTTTGTTTAAGCCCATAAAATTTTGTGAAAAAATTTGTTCATTTATTATTTGAAATTAGCGTCTGAACCTCACTACCTCTAAACTCTCATTTTATCTCATTCCAGATTTTATCTCTAATTTAGAAAATCATATTAAATTGAAAACTTAACCAATTGTAGCATTCTTGGTGTAAATTTAAATTTTTGTATCTTAGTTATATCCATGCCAAATTTCACGTCATAACTCGTTGGTTAAATCATAAAAAATATCATCATAAGGTCACTACCTTATAATACACACTATAATGTACTATTGCATTCCATAATGTCAAGTAGTCAACTTAACCTATAATATAAGTTCATTCATCCACATTTAACCTTTTTTCCTTTAGAGGTTCTAGTACCTATAATATAATTATGCATATGGAAAGAATGAGATTTCATGAAAATCTCAATAGCACGTCATACAAACTATAATATCATGCATGCTTGATTAAATGTCTAATATGTTATCATGATATGTGAGATACTTCATGATCATACATAAGCAAACTTTAACATGCATATTGTCATAACATTAATTGTAAGGAGTTCCATCCATTCATACATCATCATCATAACAACATCTTAAGTTCAACCAAAAATCACAACTAACAAGTAATCATAAAGTCAAACAACCATAAGATTACAGTTAAGTATTATTGCTACCTCTTATGCTATCCTTGTTAAGCTGTCCTTGAAATTGCTTTCTTTCTAAACAAATGTCAAAATCTAGCTATTACAAAGCAATAGGGATTTACAACTCAATTTCAACGTAATTCCAATACTAGGTTTTCACTAAGTTCCATTCTTTGTCCATGATATATCTTATACTTTTATCTTTCGAAAATAAATTCTTATAGTTCATTTTCACATAATTTTTCTTGTAGAATTCAAATATAAAATCAGAATTTCTAAAATAAACTCCTTCCTTGACTACTGTACATAACTGAAACACCTCCTTTTATTTTATAAAAATTCTCATTTTGATTCAAATGCTTCCACTACTTATTTCTCTACTTTACAACATACAATTTTTCATTTTAAACCCATTAGAAACATTAAACTTATGAAATTCTCACATATAAATAGTGCTTTGTACCGTGGTAGCCAAGAACACAAAATCCTAATTACATGAACACTTAAATTTCCAAACCAATATTACTTGATTATAGCTTGTTTAAACTTGTCTAAATTATCTATAACATAAAATTTATATTTTCACCACACATGAGCAGTACTTCCAGAAGCAACACCAAAGGGAAAATGCCATAAAAATGACTTAAAACTAAGAGTTCCTAGAATAAAGTCAAAGATCAAGGGAACTAATTACCTTTCTTTTTGCTCCAAGTTTTATAATTTCTCATAGCTCAAAATTGATTTTGGCATATTTTCCCTAATGGTTCTTGAGGCCGCCAAAATGGGCTGTAAAGAGGGTATATATAAAAAACTTTGGGTGGAAATAAAAGGTCAAGATTAATCCAAACACTATTTGATCAAATGGTCTATATTGCATCTTCCACCAAGCTTGCCCATCAAGATAAAAAGTGACATCATCCATGACATCAAATAAGGCCTTGTTTGGTGGAAGACATAAGAAAATACTGATAGAAAAATTCCAATCCAATCCGGTACTGATCTAGTCATTTTCATAAAAATAAGACTATTTTATGTTTCTAATTTTTATAATGTTCTAGAATACGTATTCTGTCATGAAAGGCAGTGTTTAGATTTTTCGTACCACTGACATTGTTAGACTGAGTATTTATCTGCTTATCATCCCTTGTAAAATGATTAAAATGCCCTTGGTTCAATTTCTATATTATATTAGTCCTAAGGCTATAATTGTCATTTCATACCTCTTTACATCTTATTAGGGCATATACTGACTCTGAACAATCATTCATGTATCCCCTTCACATTTTGACCATGTCCAAATAACTAAAATGCCTACATTCATCTCTAGACACCAGCTGACATGATTGTTTAGATATTTTACTAGGCCTATAGAATGCCAACTTGGGCCTTTAAATGAGTCCAATATTTTTATGGCTTAATTCCCAAGAAAACTCATCCAAAAGTATTTATCAGATGTATTACTCTACTGTAAATTTTATAAATTCTAAAAAACTTCTTTTTGAGTTCTGTCAGTTTTATAAATTCTTATATTAATTATGGGAATTTTCTGTCAAGTTTCATCTGATTAAGAAATCTAGAAGGTCCTATAATAATATCCGAACTTTAAAAATTAATATCAATTATCTATGACCTCAAATCAAAATTCTGAATAATATGCCTAGACCAATTTCTATTTTTTATTTACTAGTAAAATTCAAGACTATAACATTTTCAGGCAATTCTGGGTCTTTTTTAGCACAACTTTTTCATAATTACGATTTGACCCTTGAACTTTAATAAATTATATTTTAGTCCCGTAAACTTTTTATAATTATACTTCATGGCCCAAAATTTATCTCTACATTTTATTTTAACCCTAGAACTTTTCTAAATTATACTTAAATCCTTGAACTTTCTATTATTTATAATTTAATCCATTTTCCCTTCTAAACTGTAACATTTCCTTATAACATTTCATATATATTAAATATAGACTTTACATGCATACCAGATAAGAAAAATTGGGGATATGACATGTAGCATTTTTCCCCCGAACAATTTCAAACGGTTCTCTTAACTGCTACAAATATTAAATTTTTAATTTTTAAAAAATTGGACCAATTTTAATTTATTTATACATATTTAATTTATGTATGAAAAACAAATTACTACATGAGTGATAGAGATTATTAAATATGTTATTCTTGATTATCATCACGCCTAAAAGGAGAAATTTGAAATACTATTGTTAGGATTATAATTAAATATATTTAGAAAAAAATTAGTAATTAATTATTTAAATAATTTAATAAAAGACATATACCTAAAAATGGCTAAATTATCGTCTCCTTGAAATAAGAAGTTTTCAAAATTCTTTAGTTAGAATGGCTTAATATCATAAGTAATGTCACATTCATCCATATCATAAAAATCTTGTGACTTGAGGTGAATGAACATATTCTAGTCTTTATGCTTCTTGTCCTGGACATAATAAACCTGGTGTGCCTCAGAGGCAAGAATATAGGACTCATCATCTTCATATTACCCCGTATGAATGAGTTTAAAGAAATTAATAGAGGTGATGCCTAAGTGGTCAATAGTGAGTCCTCGTGAAGTTGTTTTATTTGCCCAAGAGTACTTGAAAATAGTTACAATGAAAAGCTGATAACTTAACTCAATGATGTCAACTAGCTTTCTATAGTAAGTGACGCCTCCAAAACATATGTAGTAATCACTCCTACTAGCATAACATCTCATCCTAAATGTGCCCTAAACTCCAAAGTTTTATGTGAGCAATCCCTAATCACGTGCAACCGTATAGAACTTGAACATATTGACATTATATGTGACATACCTTGTTGCATGGTCTAACGGATCGAGGGAAAGAGTTTTGAGTTCATCTGTATACAGGCTGATGTCATTACATATTCGACGCGTAAACCAACCAGGGAGCTCTCTATGGAATCTTTTATCAATGTCAGCGAAACGTACACGCCCTTATAGCTACCGCTTAAGATAATTTATAAACTTACTACACTGAAGTGTAAATTGTTAGAGTTAGAGAGGAATAAATATAAAGTATAAAAATTGGTGGCGTATAATACTTATTGTATGAAGGGTTCAACTTGGCTGTAATTTATTAAAACATATTTGTGTACTTGAAGTTTCTATGCGAGAGTGAGTATAAAGAATTCACATCCTCCAACTAGTTTCCCAATAGGAGAAAATAAAGTTGACGTGGAATGACCAGGAGGAGACTTATCAATACTATGCAAGCGGTTAAAAGATGTCTCTATGTCATCAAAGTACCTTGAACAAAAAGTTAGGACCTTATCTCCAGAATAAATTTTTGCTATTGACCTACATGGATTCCTAACATATGATTTTAATTTTCTCAAATACCTACAAGTTAATATTCCATTAATAATTTTGAGGAATTGAAATAAAAATATGAAATTTAAAAAGCAGGGATAAAAGATCATTCGGTAACTCTCTATAGGATACATCAAAAATATTAAACCGAGCCAGCAACCTTTGATTCTCGACAAGAAGTGTTAGTTCTAGGCAGATAGGCTAGATCAAGAAGGAGGGTGAATTAGGTGTTCGATGGATTTTAAAAACTTTTTGAAACTCTTTTAAAATATGATCAGTGAAACAAATCATCTCAAAAAACTTTGATCAAATATTGAAAATATATTACTGAAAATCAAAGAGTTAAGGAAGAGAGAAATTGCACTACAGATTTATCCTGGTTCAGCCTTTCCTTGAACTATGTCTAGTCCTTAGCTCCCCACTAAGGTTTTTAATTCACTATTTTCCAATATTATAATGGGCTCTTGGTATCCTTTACAACTTCAATTTTTACGACTAATTGAGAACCACCTCAATCATGAGGTTACACTACTCTCTGGGAGTAACGCTCCCCTTACAGAGACAAGAGTAAACCTCATATTGAATCATCGATTCTAAAGTTTACTCTCAGATTTGGAAGGATGATGAAATATAAAACTCTCTCATATAGAGTAAATGACACATTGTAGTACATAATATTTTCTCTCTCTCAAGATATGATAATGGTACATAATGAAGAATAGAGTTGGAGGCTTTCTTAGACTAACAAAGTTTTGTCATTATGATGATGCATTCATAGCTCATCTCTCTCATCTTCTTGAATGCTCTCTTATTTATAGATGAAGTTTGAGGTTTTGACTGTTGAACATAATCTTTTTCTTCGTTGAGCTTTTCTTCTTCTGTTAAGAATATGACTGTTGAAACTAGTTGTTGAAGCTTTTAACACAAAGTGTCTTTTTACCCTTGAGAGTCCGTTAGCTTTAATCTTTGTCTAATATCATTCTAATCATGTCTTTGGATACCTCAAATGAAGTCTAACACAATTAAGAGAAGTTCTGGTAATAATCGTTTAGCACTTGATTTTCTTCCATCTTCTGATTATCTCTGAGTTTAGGAAAAATTGTCTTCTTTCAATTTTCATAACTTCCTCTATTTAAAATTATGAGTCTAGTTTTATATGAACCAAGTTCACCTCAATCGAATAAGTATATCTTGAAATATGGTCAAAATATTCAACATATGTCGACGCAGAGTAGAACATGCTAAAAAATGAAGAATTAATATATTAGTTAATCGATTAATTGTAATTAGTCAATTAATTAGCAACATTCGCTTCAAACAAAAGAATTTTCAAAGAAGAAATTTCTTTTCAAAACATAAATCAAAATATTGACAATTGGACTTTACCTCCTATTGCAATAAACATGCTTTACGCGCAAACAGAGGATAGAAAATGGTTTTCAAAATCCGATCATATAGTCAAGACTATTGAAGAATCAGTTTCTATTAAACATGATAAAGATGATTTTTTCCTTCTTTCAAAAAAATCGATTGAACGTCACTGAAAAGAATACAACTTTTTACATGTCAGTAGTGTTCAAATTGCCATAAAATCTCTTTTCAAAAAAGGGTTGAATATATCATGTTTACTAGTTTTACTGGATGGTAGACATAATATATATCAAGATGCTATTTTGGTAATGGAAGAAATTGGCCTTCATGCAGGACCCGTTTATTTCAATTATTTTTCTGATAGAATGATGGATTTAAACGATAAAAATGTCCTCAAAGGGGTCAAACGTAAAATTAAACTTCATAGTTTGAACATGTTGCTAGGATCCATACCCACTACCCTAATTTATAGGATATAGTATAGGGTCTCTAACACATCAATTTCTTATGTTCAAATACCATCTGAAACTGACCAAACAACGATTTTCTTAACTGATTTTCAAAATGTTAATATAACTATTCCTAAAATTATTATGTGGAATGATGTTGTATTACCAGAGGAATGGATCATAGAGAAAGCCTCAAAGCCTACTCTAGAACCCATTTCACAGTTAAAGAAAATCACCCAAACTTCTGATGGATCTGTCAGGTTATCCTTTGATCGGTCTAAAAGATCAATTTCTCATATTCAAAGATATGAAGCTTCAATATATGAAGACTGTAGATCTATCTAAATAGAATAATCTAGATTCTCCTGTTTTTCAATTCCTAGACCGCCTTCGGTCATATATGGAATGGCATCTGAAACACCCACAGTAGTTGTCCAAACTCCACCAACTACTAGTGCTTCAATCCAAGGAATTGATAACTCTTCAAACATACCCCAAACTGTTTATGAAAAAGATGAAGACTTAAGGTATGATATGACATCTGTTGAGTCTCTGACTTATTCATCAATAGATATGGGAAATTTAAATATAAATGTCATTGAAAATGAATTTCAGATTGACAAACAAACTTTGCAAAAATAGTTTTACTCGGAAGAATACAATCTCCAGAGGAAATAATTTTTTGAAAAATTCAAAGAATCTAGTAGAAAACAAATTCAAGAAAAGTTCTACAGATTCTTTGAAAAAGCTCAAGTGAATATTCCATTCTTTTATTGGTTTAGTGAATACGCTAAAATTACAAGATTGGATTATCCATTTGATCAAAATATTGGTGTTATTAAACAATGGAAAAGTTCCCAAGGAGAAAATATCTCTTCTGAATTTCTTCCACAAAAAATGGTGCAAATTCCTCATTCTAAGGATGATATAGGTCAACCAGTACTTGCAGCACCTTTTCATTTTAAAAATATGAGTCAACCTGTTGATTCAAATGACATAAAAAAGATAGTTGAGCAAAATAATTATACTAATTTGTATCTTCAATAATTAGGTGATTATTTTGTTCAAACATCTTCAAATGTTATTTCAGAACAGTCAAAATCGAGGATTGAAAACCCAATTTTTAAACTATTTCAGCTCAGTCCACAAATGAAGACTGAAATATTCCTCCAAAACAAGTCCAACTTGATTGACAAAATCAATCAAAAAAGATTTCAAATATCCCAAACATTGATTGTCCCATAAACACCTCAAAACGATTCTACCTCTTCTGCCCAAATAGGTAACCTAGAGAAAGATTCCCAAGCCTCCCAAACATATTCTTCAGAATCCCAACTCCAGATCAACCAACAACACTGGAAATAGCCCTCCAAACTATATTACCCTAGGGTAAGCCTTCCAGATATTCTGGTTGAAGAAAGAGTTAATAAAAACTTTAGGTCATTTAGTGGAGAGAACATTTATGAATAGAACATAGATGGTCTTAACGAAATTAATATTCTTTTCACAATGCAGCAGATGACAATGTTGTGTACTACATATCAAATACAAAACAACTATATAGATGAACATATCATAAATCTTTTGGTATTCTGTTTCACTGGTCAATTGAAAAACTGGTGGGATCATTATCTTACTCCAGAAGATAAACAAACGATTTTTTTCATTTATCTAAACTGATTCTGATGGAACACCTATTCTTTATAATGGTGAAACCTATCCAGATTCTGTCCAAACTTTGATTTTTACAATTTTTAAATATTTTGTTAGTGATCCGTCTACTTGGAAAGATAGATCAGCTGAATTACTCTCAAATCTTAAGTGCATAACCCTTTCTGATTTCTGATAGTATAGGGATACTTTCCTCACTCGAGTTCTCACAAGAGATTATGCCAAACAACCCTTTTGGAAAGAAAAATTCCTAACTGAATTACCTAAATCTTTAGGTGATAAAGTTAGAGAAAACTTTAGAAACCAAAATGATGGCATAATCCCTTATGAGCACTTGACATATGGAGAATTAATCTCTTATATTCATAAAAATGCTCTTCAAATTTGTCAGGATGATAGCATCCAACATCAACTGGCCAAAGAGAAAGCCGTAAACCATAGAGAGTTAGGAACTTTCTGTGAACAATTCGGTCTTCCAGCTTATAAACAATCCAAAAAACATAGGAAACCTTTTTCCTACCACAAAAAGAAGAAACATATCTATCAAAGATATAACCCAAACACACCTCCTTGTAGGTTGAAACAGGAATTTAGATCCAAACCTAAGGTCGACTTTCCAAAACAAAACAAGGTCAAATGTTTTAAATGTGGCAAATTAGGTCATATTTCTAAATATTGTGCCTTAAGAAGAAAACTCAAGAAGATCAGGTGTATTGATGAATCTTTTCTTGAACAAATAAACAATCTTTTGATTGATGAAACTTCTAGTTCAGAAACTGAAAGTGAATCTTCTCAGGATATTCAAAATATTCAAAATGATGATATCCCAAAATCTTTATCGTCAATCAATGTTATTTCGAAGGAGCAAGACTTACTTCTTGATATCATTAAAAAACTTCCAGATTCTGAAAAAGGAGAATATTTGTTTAAGTTTCGAGAATTGGTTAATCAACAACCATCTTCTTCTAACTCAAAACCTATTTTCCCTATAAACAAATACAATCTAACATATGTTTTAAACAAATTTCAACATTATGTTAAACCAACCACCTTTTAGGATCTACACCTAGAGGTCAAACAACTTAAGACTGAAATACGTCTGATTAAACTCTAACAAGAAACTTGTGCTGAAGCCATATCCCAGCTCCAAGATATGCAACTAACAGGTAAAACTGAAGAAAATCCTAAAATCACACCTAATGATGACAATGAGGAAGAAAACACTTTCTTAAACTTGATTTCTTGAATTTCTATTCAAAAAATTTATATCCATGCC
This sequence comes from Leucaena leucocephala, assembly GCA_037074615.1. Taxonomy (NCBI): domain Eukaryota; kingdom Viridiplantae; phylum Streptophyta; class Magnoliopsida; order Fabales; family Fabaceae; genus Leucaena; species Leucaena leucocephala. Next base: position 7,601,171 of record CM073570.1, on the reverse strand, counting down.
AAAATTATTATTCACAATGATTTAATTTTGGAACAAACTGTCTTATTTGACACAGGAGCTGATTCTAATTGTTTTAATGAAGGAATCATTCCTACAAAATATTTTGAAAAAACAATCGAAAGGTTTAATGGTGTCAATGGCCCACGCTTAGATGTCATATACAAAGTTTCAAAAGTTGTTGAAAATCAAGAACTGAAATTTGAAACTCTATTTATATTAGTTAAAAATATGGGAACTCAGATCATTCTGGGTGTGCCTTTTGCAAGGTTATTATTCCTATACATAACTGATGAAAATGGAATTTTAAAAGAATATTTGGGCAAAATGATTCTATTTCCTTTTACTCAAAAATCCAGAATCAAAGAGCTCAATCTTTTGACTTCAAAACAACAACAGATAAACTTTTTAAACGAAGAAATTTCTTTTCAACATTTAGAAAGGCAATTGTGTCAAAAAGATGTTCAAAAGAAAATTCAAAATTATCTTGAACAAATCCACAAAAATATTTGTTCTAACTTACCAAATGCTTTTTGCAATAGAAAATAACATATGGTAGATTTGCCATATGAAAAAGATTTTTCTGAAAATCAAATCCCAATAAAGGCCAGACCAATCCAAATGAGTCCAGAGCTTTTGGAAACTTGCAAAAAAGAGATCCACGATATTTTAAACAAAAAAATAATTCACAGGTCGAGAAGTCCATGGTCTTTTGCTGCTTTTTATGTTAATAAAAATGCTGACATTGATCGTGGTGCTCCTAGGCGTGTAATTAATTACAAACCTTTAAACAATGCTTTACAATGGATTAGGTATCCAATCCCAAACAAATCTGATATACTAAAACGTTTGTATTCTGTAAAAATATTTTCAAAATTTGATATAAAATCTGGTTTTTGGCAAATACAAATCTCTGAAAATGATAGGTATAAAACTGTTTTTACTGTACCGTTTGGTCAGTATGAGTGCAATGTTATGCCTTTTGGTTTAAAAAATGCTTCTTCCAAATTACAGAGAATTATGAATGAGATATTTAATGATCATAGTCAATATATTATTGTTTATATTGATTATGTATTAGTCTATAGTCATTCTATAGATCAATATTTTAAACATATCTCTAAATTTGTTAGGATTGCAGAAACAAATGGATTAGTGGTTTCAAAACCTAAAATTAGTTTGTTTCAAACTAAAATACAGTTTTTGGGTCATTAGATTTATCAAGGCTCCATTACACCAATTGAAATAGCAATTCAATTTGCTGACAAATTCCCCGATCAAATCTTTGATAAAACACAACTTCAAAGATTTTTGGGATGCTTAAACTATGTTGCTGATTTTATTTCTCATCTCAATAACTTCATTAAATTGCTTCATCAATGACTCAAGGAAAATCCGCCTCCGTGGACTGACCTTCATTCAAACATTGTTAGCCAGATCAAATCACAGGTTAAAGAGCTTCCTTACCTTAGCCTTCCTGATCCGATTGCCTTCAAAATTGTTGAAACAGATGCCAGTGACATAGGTTATGGTGGCATTCTCAAATAAAGTCTTGATAAAAAAGAAAAAATAGTCTCTTTTACATTTAAGCATTGGACTAGAACACAACAAAACTATTCCACCATTAAAAAAGAAATTTTGGCGATTGTTTTATGCATTTTCAAATTTCAATCTACAAAAGATTTTTACTCCGCATTGATTGTAAATCTGCAAAATGATGTTAAAAATCTTGCATCTAAACAGGTCTTCGCCAGATGGCAAGCAATTTTGAGTGTCTTTGATTTTGACATTGATTTTATCAAAGGTACATCAAACTCCCTTCCAAACTTTCTAACCCGTGAGTTTTTATAGGGTAGCTAAAGTGTGAGAGAAAACTAGAAAGGAACCACCAAAATACTGAGGAAAAAGAAACCAGAGATGGTGAGGATAAAAAACAAAAGGGTATTTTACAAGATGCCCAAAGCCAAACAGTCTCTAGTTCGGAACATGAGGCCATCATCTAAAAGGTGATACAACAATATGGGTCTCCACAGGCAACCCAAAAAACTAAAACAGAGTCATCTACTCCATCTGGATCTTCAGTCCAAAAACCACAAACAAAATCAGAGTCATCCACTCTATTTGGGTCATCAACCCAGCAAATCCAAACAAGAGCATCTTCTAAAAATACTTTGGAATCTTATGCCCAGAGTTATGCCTAGAAGATACTCCTAGACAAAACCTTTGCCCAGAAATTGGCCCTTCCTCCAATCCCTGCAAAGGTACTTATAAAAAACCAATATGATATGCTTAATAAACAACCAAATATCTTGCAGATCAATCCCTCTAAAAAACAAATAGTTTCTGTCTCTCAAAAAATAGAAAATACTCCAGCCTTTTACAAACAAAATAGGACTATGAATATCCTCCAGATAGAGCCAGAATTCTATCACAAAAACCCAAACTAGGTGGCTTTGAATGTTTTCCTGAAAGGATTTTATTTTAGGCCAAAACAATTAACAAAAATAAGGAAATATTTTGAATTAATATTGATTCATTATGAGTCAGCTACAATAAAAAAAGAATGTTGATAAAACAGATGAGTCTTTAATAACTCATTCTACCCTGTAGATTTTGAAAGTTCTCACTCCATCCTAGTGGGGACAAGATTTAAATAAAATAAAGACTTTTGGGATAAACTTTAATCTTATTGGGTACAATTATTGGGACTATGTTGACGCATGGTACCATGTATTCTGGGATCAGAATAAACTTTTTAAACATACTTGGTTTATTTATTTTAAAACAAAAACCAAGTACAATTTCCCTCAATGATTTGGACACTGGTGAGATTTCTATGGACTTATTCTAGAGATATTTCCTGCAGAAATGGGTCAAGCTCTTGAGCTTTTTAAACAAAATTTCAACATTGAAGAAAATCCTTTTCCTGTTGAACTATATTATTTTTCAAACTTATTTGTATCTTGGATATTTTCCTGGAATTATAGATTTTCACAAACTGAATGATCAAGATTTTTGCCAATCCTACAAAGACTTCCGTCTGTTAAATGGTGGCCAAAATTTGATCTTTCAAGAATAAACACACAAGCAGTCGAGAGATGGTTTAAACAAAATCTCCACTTTCTCTGTATGATAGAACACAGCAAGTTCTTGAATCAGAAGAATAGGGTATAAGCTGTCCTCACTTCAACAAACGATAAGGCTAGCCTTATCAATCAATTAAACTCCATGCTCTATATTCTACAGCAATAGGAGCATACCCTTTATACAAGTTAGACAGATTTTGCACTACCTTCAGAGAAAGATGATGAAGAAGAATTTGTCATAGACTTAGACGAAGATAAAACTATCCAGAGACTTGGTTGATCGAGAAATTTGTCCTAGGTTTTTGGCAAAACAAACTTGTAAGGTAGTGTTACTATCTGTAGCAGTACTATTTAAACAGTAAGTCATTGTAGTGTCGGCAAAATACTGTAATATCGGTAGATATTGTGTAAATAGTATTATGATGCGGAACTGTGCAAACAGTAAAAATTATCCATGTCAGAACACTGTTCAAACAGTAACAGCTCATGCCTTCTTAAGTTGCATTCATTTCCTTCTGAGAACAGGTTCAGTTACGCCCCCTCCTTACACTTAGAGAGAGATACTCTGAGTCTAGAGAGAGAATCTCCTCTTTCTTCTTTCTCTTCCTACTCCTTCTATATCCCTTCCTCTTCTTGTAAGTGTTTATGTTTTAATAAGCTTTTATTTTCAGTTTGTTTAAAGCTTTCTTTTCTTTTCTTCTCATATTATTGCCTCCTCTTATGAGCTAAGCTTGGATGGTTCTACCGCCTTTTAGTTCATTCAAGAGCATCCCCTCTGCATGCATTTTATATTTCAATAATACATTAACTGATCCTTCCAGTGCTCTACTTTCTTTTCTTTAATTTCTCCCCTCTTCCCTTCAATCCTTTGGGGTCTCTCTCCGTAGTTGGTATCAGAGCCTAAAGGTGAAGTAGAGATATGGTAAATAAATCTGGATCTATCTTTATGTTATTTGAGCAATTTTTGAGTTGATTAGTATGATACGACTTTCATTAATCGATAGCATGTTAGTACTAGTCTAAGGTTATTACACATGAGACCATCCGTACGACAATGGACCGTAAGACCCGACAGACTGAGGCAGGTAGAACTTCATACACAGTAGTATGTAATAAACTTAGTACATGTACAAATACATTGGCTAGGTTATGGCTAGTTAGATACTATCATACTAATGACCTAACAATTTCTTCAGATTCATAAAGACAGGTAATTTTTTATTCATCATACCACTATGGATCCAGAAGATAAAGATAAATCATTCCTACAAAATATTTTAAAAAAACAACTAAAAGGTTTAATGGCGTCAATGGCTCACGCGTAGATGTCAAATACAAAGTTTCAAAAGTTGTTGTTGAAAATCAAAATCTGAAATTTGAAGCTCCATTTATATTAGTTAAAAATATGGAAACTCAGATCATTATAGGTGCGCCTTTTGCAAGGTTATTATTCCCATACATAACTAATGAAAATGGAATTTCAAAAGAATATTTGGGCAAAACGATTTTGTTTCCTTTTACTCAAAAAACCCAAAATCAAAGAGCCTAATCTTTTGACTTCAAAATAACAACACATAAACTTTTTAAATGAAGAAATTTCTTTTCAACATTTAAAAAGGCAATTGTGTCAAAAAGATGTTCAAAAGAAAATTCAAAATTGTCTTGAACAAATTTGCAAAAATATTTGTTCTGACTTACCAAATACTTTTTGGAATAGAAAACAACATATGGTAGATTTGCCATATGAAAAAGATTATATTTAATGATCATAGTCAATACATTATTGATTATATTGATGATGTATTAGTCTATAGTCATTATATAGATCAACATTTTAAACATATCTCTAAATTTGTTAGGATTGTAGAAACAAATGGATTAGTGGTTTCAAAACCTAAAATTAGTTTGTTTCAAACTAAAATATGGTTTTTGGGTCATTGGATTTATCAAGGGTCCATTACAGCAATTGAAAGAGCAATTCAATTTGCTGACAAATTCCCCGATCAAATCATTGATAAAACACAATTAATTGACTAATTCAACAAAACTTGTATATTTGAGTTATTTTATCGATCATCATCTTCTCCCTGTGCTATTCCTTCACCCCTTTGTTTACTTGATCAAGAATTCGATTAATTCCTTTATTCTTGAATTTGATTAATCAAAGTCATAGTCGATTGATTCTTTCTTCTTCCAATGCCTTCTTCACAGTTCTTCCAATTTTTCACACTAAAAAATATAATGTATTGATCAATTAATCATCATTAATTTGATCAATATTTTAATTGTTGAGAGAAATAGAAAATAGAGCATCACACTGATCAGATTATTCAAGCATATATGATGTAGTTTTGGTAAGACAAGTTACTAATAGGTTTATCATGAAGAATGATGAGAAATATACTTTAACTTACATCAATCATATATAATTTTAAAATAGATGAAATCAGTTTCAATGTAATGATAGAAGGATATTTCAAATTTTTGAAGTTATTCGATTAATATAAATTAATCGAATGCCTAATCGATTAATGTGTCTAGAAGAATTGAATCAAAAATATTTTAACATAGATTAATTGAATAGTTAATAGATTAATATAAATTTATCAATTAACCAATTGATTAATAAAGTAATTGTTGTTCAATTGAAAAATTATTCTCAATAGATTAATCAAATAACTAATCGATTAATTATAATTAATCGATTAATTAAATTTTCTATCCAATTCTAGAAGGCAAGTTTTCTACATTAATTGAACACTTAATCGATTAATAGATACTTATTAATTAATTAATTGATATTATTGCATTAGCATAGAACATTGCCCTTACATTAATAGAACAACCAATCGATTAATGAACATTAATCGATTGACTAATTGATTAACTTCTTTTACCAACATTTAAACACAAATACTTTTTGATTGTTTTAAACATCATTTGACAAGACACAATATCAATCAAACTTGCCATAGATTTAAAAACTTTGGCATCATATAATATGATAAAAGCAACTTGAATCACATTTGATATGATTAAAACATGTAATTCAGCAATCTTGTATAAAACACTTCATTTAACATTTTACTAAAAACTTTTTGCTATTTTGTCATCATCAAAACATACTTTCCAACAAGGTGGATGGTCAAGTGAACTATGACAGTAAAAAATGATTAAGGAAATATCATCTCTAAGTGAAAGAAATGTAAGAATTATTTTTTTTGTAGCTAATTGAGCTCTTAAGATATCAAGACCTTAGCACTCAACTTCTTGAAAGTTGAACACAGGTTCACCAAAACCACTAATACATCAGAAGGAAGTGTGTTTCTCAAAGCCAGTGAGAGTAACTATTGCATAAGAACATGGGAGTCATGACTCTTTAAGCCAATAACCTTTTGAGCCTACAAATCGATACACCCTAAGATGCTACTATAATATCCATAAGGTACTTTTATGTTCTTTTGCATCGAAAGGAAGATATCCTTGTTATGCTTCATCAAGGTAAATTTAGCTAACTAAAACTTGTAGTTTTCATCAGACTAAACCTCTTCACAAATTCCCCAAGCCCGTAAATATTTTCTAGCTGCAAGATGGCATTTGGACTTTTCAGCTTCGTTGACTAACGTATATATTACATTATCGCACACATTTTTCTCAATGTACATAACATCCAAAATATGGTGTAGTAAATGATATTCCCAATAAGGAAAAGTGGAAAATATGCTTCTTTTTTGCCACTTCATAGGTGGAGCATCATATGTTCCATGAGACTGTTGTCTTAGTGATTCAAGATTCTCATTATTGCCAAATTCGATATCAACACCTTGTAACTACCATAGATATCCCCACTATACAAAGTAATAAGAGGATCTCTATTTTCTTGATTTCTATCAAAGTGAATCTGTTGCAATCTAAATTTGTGCTTAGAATCGAAGAACTGTTGACATCCCATGAAGCACTACTTACGACTATAAGGAAGGAGACATGCCATAGAGTTAAAGGTACACTTAGGACAAGCCAACCAAGTATGCACATTCTAGCCAGACAAAGTTCCTAAATTGGGGAAATCATTTATTGTCCACATTAAGGTTCCATAAAGGTTGAATAGTTGCTTCTAATATAAGTTGTCACATCCTTACTTTTAACCTCAACTATAATCCATGAAGTAATTGGAACTAATTACATGATCATTTGCTTTGAAATCATTCATTTTTAAAAGAATTGCTCTCGGGGGGGCACTGTTCATTTTTACTGTTCATTTGGTAACTCCAGAACATTTACCCTACTTTAAAAAATCATAATTAATTGTAAAAAAATCTAAATAATGTGGTTCCAATTTCTAATGAAATATCTTTCATAGATATTTGAGAGAAAAATATGAAACTGAGGTTTTCTTATCCACATGAAATCATTTTATTGGTTAAAAATAACTGTTCATTTGGTAAAATCTGGAAGTTCCTGTTTCTTTGCTTAACTTCAAAAATTCATTTCTCTTTGGTTAATTATCCAAATGAACTGTGTTACCTAAGAATTTAAAGTTCTAGACGTTCTATTTAAGCTCATAAAATTTTATAGAAAAACTCATTCATTTGATATATGAAATCATTGCGTGAACATCATTGCCTCTCAGCACTCGTTTTATCTCAATTCCAGATATTACTTCCAACTTTGAAAAATCATAACAATTCGGATACTTATCCAAATGAGGCGTTCTTGGTGTTCATTTAAAAATATATATCTTAAATTTAATTATGACAAGTTTCAGACTAAAACACATTGGTTTAGATATTATAACCATCATCACAAAGCGTCAGCCTTAAAATATAGTTACAAAAACATACACCATACATGCTAGCATATCACCCTATGGTGTCATGTAAGTCATGTAAATTGTTATACAAACTTAATCATCAACATTTATTCTCTTCCCTTGAGAGGATGCAGCACCTAAAACAGAGTTATGCATGTGGAAGGAATGAGATTTCATGGAAATCCCAATAGCAAGTTACACAAACTATAATATTATGCATGAATAATTGGATGCTTAACATGTTATCATGAGATGGGAGTTGCAATCATTCATACTTACATAAGCAAATTCTAACTTGCATATTGTCATGAAATAACTTGCAAGGAGTTGCAATCATTCATACTTCATCATAACATGATGACATAAACTCAAACTCAACCAAACACCATAATCAACAAGCAAGCAAAATAATTAAACAAACATGAGTTATAGTTAGGTATCCTTACTACCTCTTAGTTATCCTTGTCAAGGTCTTCTTGAGATGATTTTCTTCCTTAAAAAATGTCAAAACCTAGCCCTTACACAATAATATCAAGTTACAACTCAACTTGAATACAAAACCAAGACTAGGTTTTCACTAGCTCCATTTTTCTCTACTTATGTTTCTTACTTCCATCTTTTCAAAATAAATTCTCATGGTTCATTTCCACATAACTTTTCATGTAGAATCCAAATATGAAACTAGAATTTCCAAAATCAAAACACTTCAGTTGCTACAGTACCAAACTGAAGTGAAGCCCTTGATTCCCAAAAATTCACATTTTGATTCCAATGCTTCCAATACTTGTTCTCTTACTTTATCCCCACACAATTTTCCATTTTAAACTCATTGGAAGCATCAAAATTATGAAATTCCATCATATGAACAGTATCATATACAGTGCTAGCAAGAACACAAAACCCTAAATCCAAGCATACTTGAATTGCTAAGTTTATACACTTAATTCTAGTTTGTTTAAACTTGTCTAAACTATCCATAACATAAAACTCATATTTTAACCACATATGGAAAGCACTTCCAGTAGCAACCATAAGGAAAATAGAGCACAAAATCCCCTTAAAACCAAGAGCTAACTTGCTAGAATAAAACTCAAGATCAAGGGAGATGATTACCTTACTTCTTGCTTCAAGTTGTGTGCTTCTTTCTTGGTTGAGTGGAAATTTTGCAAGAGTTTCCCCATGGTTTCAAGGGCTGCCGAATAGGTCTGAAATGAGGGGTTATTTATAGAGAAATTTGGGTGAAAATGGATGGCCAAGATTGATTTATATACTATTTGATCCAAGGGCTCACATTTAATCTTGAATTTAACTTTTTCCAAAAAGAATAATTATTACATCATGTGGGACAGCTCATGGGACACCTAAGAGGGGTATGTGGCGTGCTATCCATATAAGGAAGCTTCTGGAAAAATTTTAGTCTAATCCGATCAGATCGAAGCAGTTTCACAACAACCGAACTGTGTTATGTTCCTAATTTTTTATAATATACCAGGATATGTATTATGTCCTGGAAATTAATATCTAGACTTCTCATACCATTGACAATGATATCTGAAGATTTATTTACCATCCATCCTTTGGGAAATAACCAAAATACTCTTGATGTCCTTTCTTGCACTGTACTAACCCTAAGGGCATAATTGTCATTTCACCCCTCTTTGTACTGCCTCAGGGCATATACTGGCTCAACTAATCATATTTATTCCATGTACCACATTTTTAGCCTATCCCAAATGACCAAAATGCCCTCCATCCATCTCTAGTACAATCTAGGCATCTAAGGGCATTTTCATAATTTTACAATTTTTCTGGACACTAGCTCATTATACGGATGAACTGGTACCCTGGGTTTTGGGCCCTCCTTGGTTTCATCATGGGCCTCTATATGAGGTCATCTGATCTCATTCTATCCAGACTCACATACCGATAAGTTTCATTATCGGATTACGGGTATTATCAAATTCCCGTCAAAATTCACTAATATGTAAATAACTTTTTATACATTACTTCTTCTAGAGTTCTGTCATATCCAGAACATCTAACACTGTAGGGCACACTTTCCTGTAATTTGCCTACTTATATTTGAATTCCATAAAATCTGATAAAATTTTAGATAACTTTTAGACTATTAAATAAATATCTGATGTCTGGAGCTCTAATAAAATTTATGTATCATGTCAGATTAACCAGCATATCTTCCTCTATTTACTGATGGAATATGGGACTGAAATACTTCTGGGCAGTTCTAACCCTTTCTGGGTTGAACTTTCTATAATTACAATTTTGCCCTTGAACTTTTCTCTTAATTACATTTCTATCCCTAACTTTTTGCATATTTAGATTTAGGTCCCTAAACTTTTGGAAATTACCACTTTTGGCCCAACTTTTGTTTCTACTTTAACTTTTGGCCTTTAAACTTTTCCAATTTTTGTTTAAGTCCCTTTCTTCCTTCAAGACTCATTTAACCTTTACATTTCTTCTTATCTTCGTCATGATCCTTTCTAAGCTTCTTTCCACTATCGGTATTATACATATAGGGAAAATTATGATATGACATAAGTCATACATTTTAATACAATCAATCCACATCTCGATCAAACATTGTGTCAACGGCTATAGGTATACGTCTATATTATTCCCCTTTACTTTTCTTGCCAAGAATGATCATGGAAAACAAAAAATAAGCTTTGTTTCATGCACATCGAAAGGTGAAAGATTGTACAAAATTAACACCACTAACTAGATACTGTAGCTTGTGATCATGCTTTTGATGGGATTAAGACCGTTGATTGCCAATGCAAGACAGATATTTCTAGGATCACCAGTAAAGTCTAAAAATTTTGTATCAAATGCTTTCCACAACTCTGAATCATGTGGGTGCCTTAATTTGTCATCCATATTCTACTCAATCACGTGCCCCTGATGTGCTCAGTTATTTTTTATGATATATACATTCTTTGCAACTGCAGTTTCAAAGGAAAGTACATAATAATTTAATGTATTGAGAATTGTATTAAATGTTGTTTAGAGACATAATAATTAACACATTGCAATAAATTATACCTTAGAATTTTGGTTGGTTTAAATATCAAATGCTCTCTAACAATATATCTTGAATGCCACTTTTTGAAACTACATTTAGGACATGGACATTGAATCTTACCATTTACGGAAGCAATGATAGAAGCAAAATCCAATAAATTATTTAATATGGCTAAATATTGCCGAGTCGACCAATGTAAGTTGATCCACGACCTATCTATCACTATTATTGCTCATTAACCCTTTAGTGGGAAAGCTCAAATAGAAGTTAAAATGAACTTAGGATGAAGTTATTCATATTTAAAAGAAGAGATCCAACGTTTAGATAATAGTTAACATTTTCTAGCAGTTAGTAACTGCTAGAAAATGAAGAATAATGGTAAAATATTTCTAACGGTTTCTAACCACTATAAAATATTTAAGAACGGGTGGAAAATTTGAATTTCAACTGTACATTTTGTAGGGTTAATAATCCCTAGAAATGTTCAACATTGGGGAAAATTTGAATTTCAAATTTCAGAATGTAAGAGTAAAATTAACTGCTAAAAATGTTCAGATTAGGGGAAATTTGAATTTTAAACTTCAAAATTTATGGAAAACTTTGTAGTGGTTAATAGCCACTAGGAAAGTCCATGTGAGAAAGGGAAATTTATTTTTAGACTTTTGAAATTTTACTACAAGAATTTGTAGCCGTTCTTAATCGCTAGAAATTTCAACATGTTTCCATCTATTTCAGTTTAATATTAAACAATTACAAAAAATACTAAACAATATTAACTTTAAATTAGCACAAGCAAAAAATAGAGATATTAAAATTGTAACCAATATTCATTTCTATTTTAAATAAATGTAATTAAAATTGTCAAAAATAGTAACATGTCAGGGATTAGGGGTAAGGAATAGAATCAACAATATCCAGATCGTCTATTTGCTAGGTCTCATGGTGGTTCTATTAAGGCTGGGCAGGTTGCATGTTCTCCTAGGGCTACTAGTTCTCCTGAGGTTGGACCAATGGTAGTACGTGTATATGGATTGAAAAAATCTCAGGTCCAATGTCATATTGGTGTTACTTAAAAAATTAAACCAATAATTGCGTATAGTACAACATCATGTCGTTCTCTTTGAGAAGCTAAAATTAAAATTAAATTTCTAAGTAACTAAATACAATGCAATTTAAGTTATAAAATTGTGTTTGACTTGAAATGCCAAGAATTAAAATAAATTTGAATAAAATATTTTTAATATTTTTAATTTAATAATTAAGTGATAGGGAGTGAATGGAATGAAAATACAAGCAATTAATAATGATAAAAGTAATCATCTAATTCAATAGTGCAAGCAATCATAACTTCAATAAATATGGAAATTAAAATAATTAATCAAAAATTATAATCAAACTTTTAATCTAACAATTGAGCTATCTTGAATTGTCACAAGATATTCTTTAAAGTTTTAATATATTAACTGCCACCAGAATAATAAATTGATACTAAGAATAATAAAAAATATTATTTAAAAATAACTCAAAGATTCAAATCAGAAAGAATCAAAACTAACAAATGATAGATTATCTAATATCCAAGCCACTTTTAAAAATTATTAAATATTTACAATAATTTCAATACAAAGTCTGACTGAGCAAAGTAAATAAAATTAAAGATAATTAAAGAATAATATCGAATACTAAGCAAAAATTAAGTTACAATAATCCTTAATAAATATAAATAAATTATTATAAAATTTCTTGATAATTATAGAATTATCCTAAGACTTAAGAATATTAAGATAATTAATGAGTATAAAGTTAGAGTAATTTAAACTCCATTTGACATCCAAACTTACACTTTTACTATTGAATTAGGGGATTTAGACGTTTTAGCCATGTACTGCCGTCAAACTTAAGAACTCAAATAATGATTTTGATAGAAAGGAGTCGAGTAACTGGAGGATTTGGCCGAGAATCGATGCTGTTGTTCTTCTCCATCGCTGCTGTTCCCTATGTGTTGCTGTCAAACCTCGTTGTTCTGGTTCACTGTCCTCATTGGATCTGTCTATCGCTACTAGTTCTATTCACGCCGTCGCTGGATCTGTCCGTCGCTGCTATGTTTCTCATCTCAGTGCTACTATCTGTTGCTTGTTGTGATGATAGGGGTGATGAAGATGGAGGTGACAATGGGATAAAGGTGGAATGAGATGATGAATAGCGTCGGTGGGTGAGACGGGTGTGGGTGGATGATGGAAGGGAGGTGGAGACTGGAGATGGTGTCCGGGCACACGGGGTGTCTCCAGATGGCGTATATGATGAAGAAGAAGAATAAAAAACCTAATGGGACAAATTATAAAGTTTGGCCCATGGGTCCCACGTGCAATTCCTGAAATTATGGTATTTTATTATCATTTATAAATTTTAATTTTTTCCAAATACCTAAAATAAAAATCATAATAATATAATACATTTTATTCCAAAAATAATTATTTGGGAAAACTATAAAGACATGACAATTATTCTCCTGTTAAGCACTAATGCAATGTAAACTACATCAATCCAAATAGTGCTCAATTAATATAATTAAGGGCAAAAATAATGATAAAAGCCCACTCAAATTATATAAATAAATATACAAAAGTATAAGTTTGTCATGGATAGACAATATCTAGAAGTGTGAACTAAGGTGATCACCATCTCATGAATGGTTACAGTGATTACTTTGAACTCATCGAGCTACATTTACATGGCACGATCACGATCTTCCAACTGTGCCATCGTATCTCGTCTAATCTCATCCCCCAATTCTAGTATGATATCCTTTCGCAACTCCTCTATGTTTAAAGATCTCTCTCGCGCTCATCTAATTGCACACGGTTGATGACTGAGAGGTCCTTATAGTGTTTGAAGGCTTAGTACCACCCAAGTGGGCCAGTTTGCTCGTTGTGGATCTAAGACCAAGCCCTCTAACTCAGCTAGAGTGTTGTAGTTGGCCGCAGCCCACCAAGAGTGAGGTTGTGGGATCTAAGACGGACCCCTTAGACATCATGTGACATCCCAATTTTTAAGTCATTTGAACAAAAGTCCTAAAAATATATAGAGGATATTAAGGGATTAAACTACAAATAAAGAAAGTATGGGAACTCCAGATGAGCCCTTGGTACCCTGAAAAGGAAAAGATGAATGATTAAATTATGAAGAAAGTAAATTCTTTATGGCCTAAGTAAGAAGTTAAAAGGGACCTAATTATAAAGTTTTTAAAGAATAAAATGAAAAACTTAAAAGTTCTATGGAATAAATTAAAGGTAGATTTAAGTTAAGGCTATTTAGTGTAATTATGAGAAATTAAGGACCATAAGAGAAATTTAAAAAAGAAGGAATATGCATGGAGTTTATGGAAAGATGAATTATGTTAGAGGTAAATAGTGAATTTATCATGAAATACGTCCAATCTGAAGTCACGAGAAGAAGCTGGGTTGTATGAAAATGTTTTGTGAAGTATAAGGACAAAGAATCAATAAAACGAAGATTTGTTTCTCCAAGAATATTCATTCTTCTCGAGCAGTGGACCTAAGTATCTAGATGGGTATTGGCCTGACAAGTGATTTGGGGAAGGAAGTACTTATTCCTCTTATTCATAAAAGAGCATCCTACATTACTTATGCACATATCTTGGAGAAAACAAAAAGAAGTTTACTGGGTGGAAGAGAGGGTGGGTGTCTTAATTTAGCTGGTCAAACTACGCTTATCAAAGTAGTTTTGTCTGCCTTGCCCACTTACTATATGCAAACGATGTTGCTTCCTAAGTGGCTTATTGAGGAGCTTAAGCAGAATAATAGAAGTTTCCTGTGGGGAGATTCTGAAGAAAGTCGAAAGCTTCATTTGTTATCTTGGGAGCAGATTCTGCAAGAGAAATCTGCAGGTGGCTTTATAAGAAATCTGAGAAAACATAACAAGGCGTTTATTACGAAGCTTTGCTGGGGACTTGTTTGTAACAAGGGAGTGCTTTGGGTCAAAGTTTTTAGAGGCAAGTATAATTGTGGTGAACAGGATATGCCCTCAATTGCTAAAAAAACGTAATTCATCTCTCGCACTTGGACAAATATATGCACTGTATGGAAGAAATTCAAAGAGGCGCCTGGTAAGAAAATTGGGAATGGGGCCACCTCATCCTTTTGGTTTGACAATTGGTCAGAGATGAATATACCTCTCATTAGTCTCATCCCAGAATATGAAGAGCAAATAGATCTTGATGAGAGTGTGGTGGACTGTAAGATGATTAAAGGGGAGTGGAATGGAAGGAAGATGGAGCTTTGGTTCCAACATGTCATTGATTGGATTGCTTGTGTACAGTAATAAATTTCTATTTCATAATATTATTTTTTATATATTTTATAAAATTTACTATATTTAATAAGCATTATTATAATAGTTATGGCTATTTTATGATTTAATTAATTATATGAATTACATAGTTAAAAATATTATTTTTTTGTATTTTTATTGATTTTATTATTTTTTTTATTAAATTAATTTGCAGGAATGTATTTTATTTTATATATTTCACGAAATAGAAAAAAATAAATGATGACTATTACGCACATCAACTACAACACAATTATATTATATAACAACGATTAATTGAAAAATTGCCAAATGGAATAAAGAAATTATAATATCTAATTAGAAAAAAATCAAAATACTTCTAATAATATTATATTATATTATATTAATATTATATTAATTTATTCCTTTAATATAATATTATATCAGTGTTACGTTATATTATATTAATTTAATATTATTTAAATTAATTCAAAAATAATTCTTCAATATCTAACATTTAAATTTAATCAAAATATAATAAATAAATGTATTATTTTTTCCTATTTTCTTATTAATTGTTTTATCTTTTTTATCTTATTAATTTTTATTTGAATTCTTTATAGAATATTTGAGTTAAAAAAATATTATATCTGAAGATATTAGAAAAGATGATAGTTTAGAAGGATACTGAAGATAAATAGATATTATCATTATCTTTTAGAGAGTTAATCAGTGAAGAGACCCACATCAATATGACTCACTTCCAAAAGCTATATAAAGGACTCAAAAGCTTATTCATTGAATATATCAATCACTATCATTATTACAATCATCTTCTTCATGCTTTCCACAATTCCATTTTTTTTTTAAGTTCTTGAGGAGAAATATAGTAATTTGAATTCATGTACTTTAGAGTAGGAGTAGAACAATTTTATATTTTGATCTTTACCTTTATGTAAATTTATAATTTCCTAGATGTAGGATTTGAGATTTGTATATATTAGACTTAAGGTTTCGATTGAAACACATTTGTAATCAAACCCTTATTATTTTTATTTTAATTTATAATTTAGTATTCTTTATTTAATATCTTTAGTTTCATATATTTAGTTATAATATTTTCGGTTGGATATCTTTATTAAATGAACGAATCATTTATTATTTAATTTATTACATGCTAATTAAATTTTCACTAATCATTCTTAATATAATTTTATGCTAGATCTATGTACAATTGTTGGTTATTTGATTATGACTATAGTGGTTGTTTAGGGTTCTATATGATAAGAACTTAACATATATAATTGTTATAGTTCCAATCTATTATCGAACAATGAGAGTGGTGTACCTAACCCCCAATAATCAATATGCTTTAAGTTCTTAATATAAGAGTCAAATGATTAAATTGAATAAATTAAATAGATCAGTTAATTGTGACAAAATTCAAATCATCAAGATAAATTCATATTATGCTCATTAATTTATTTAAATTAGTCAATTAGCTTTTATATTAATTATAATTAATTAATTTATTTAATTTCTTTAATTTATTTAAATTAATTAATTTTTATATTAGGAATTAGAGGGAGTACTCCACCGAATATTTTTCTCCACAACAGTCATCCTACTCCTATGTCTCTTTTCCCGACTTGGATTCAAAGCATAGAATAGAAATCCCCATGGTTAGTACACATCAAGTTGACAAAAGGCTAAACGAAGAAGGGATTTGGCCTGTTTTTCTTTTCTAGTTAAGAAAAGGAGAAACTAGAGATTAAAACCAGAACATAAAGTGAACAAAAGCCGCAAAAAAAAAAAACATAAACAAATAAATAATGGAGGGAACGTTATGTTTCTGAACCTCTAATAACAACTCCTCTTTGAACCAGCAAACTATGGCATATATAATAAGGGCTTAAGCAACATCTTGAATTTGAGCCTTGGCGTATGCAAAAAATCTCTGTTAGAAGACTCATCCACCACAACCAAATATGCGATACGGGTCAGATCTCGATGTAGTTAGGACAAAATTTCAATGAACCGGGTGAGCAACAACAAAAAAAAACTAGGGCATGAACAGAATAACAGCGGTAGCCTTCAAGATAAAGACTGTTATAATATACAAGAAAGACATAAGCGAGTTACTGATAGGTAAACAATGATTCTGGGATTAGTTACTGTTTTAGAAATATAGCCGTTAGAGGTTGCTTGAAGAACAGGAGAGGATCTCTTAAATATAAATAGGATCCTAAACCTGAATTGTAATCAGATTAGTAACTCTGCTTTACCCGCCACTAATCCAAATGCACATGAAGTATGTGGAGCTGCTCATGAGAAATAAGGTTAATGTTCTCATAATTGATTTTAATCAAAATATGAGCGTTTAGTTGACTGTATCATAATTGATTTAAACAAAATAAAAACTAAGGTTTAAACAAAATCAATTACGTATATAAATGAATTTTATTAACTCTTGTAGCACTCTATCATCCTTTTGAACATTATGTCCCCCCCCCCCCCCGGCATTCTTAATTAGTCGCTCTCATGAACAAGAATCAGAGATAGATCTCTTTCTCTCTCCTTTTTTTGTTATCAAAATTAAAAAAATAAATAAACTGACCCAAAGAGTTCAAAAACAGGACAACGATACTAATCTTTCTCTCTTCTAATCACGTGAAAGGCTATTTTAATATATGAAGAAGATAGGATCATCCAATTATGCCAAAAGCAATGAGCTCTCTCTGATAGGATGTTTTAACGTTAAAAGATAAAACTTTAAAGAGGTTGAATTTAAATTTTGAAATCAAGGGGATTATATACAATGGGTTCAAGGGGGTTTTATTTATGATAGTCTAAATTGTTTCATCCATATCAGATGACACGTCTTGCTCATTAATCTCTAAATTGTTTCAAAATTAACCAAAAAGAAAAAAGAAAAAGAAAGTGCAGCGGTACCTAATTACATATGTACAATGATCATACTTTTTTTTGGTACAATGATCATACTACACAGCTTCAAAACCTTAGGATATCTCACGCCTCAAGGGGATCTTCAAACTTTAACCGGTTTATTACTTGGCCAAGATTTTATAAATAAGATAAAACAGAGTAAAAATGTCTATACACCATAAATCCACAATTGTTTGTTAACCATTATTGTGCACAATTTTCTAAATCCAGCAACGGTACTACAACGAACAAATTCTCTCCATTGGTATTAAAGTTGGGGAAACAAAAATTACATTAGGAAACCAAGATTAGAATTTTTTTTTCCTAGTTACTCAGTAAATGAATCGAGTTGTCAAACCTGAACCTGAAAGTGATCGTGATCGCAAGACAAACTCTCTCATCCCTTGGTCGAAATTCAGAAGGAAATAATTTAAACTCGAGGTAAATGGAATCGAGGCCCAAATGCGGCTTCATGTCAAAACCAATATGGTCAAACCTTGATGGGCTCATACTTCTCTCCAACCGCGCCACCCTTTTGTTTCTGAAACTGAATATATCGCAGTGTGCTCGCAAGGAAAGCATCTGCAGCTGGATCTGTGGTTGTGGTGTCACTTTGTATTTCAGTCATGATTAACTCAATTAGGCCTTGGATAGCAGCAACGTTGACTTGTGGGTTTCCCTTCTCAAAGAAGTATAGGTACCTTGCAAACCAACATAGGATAATTATTTAATTTAATTTTCCACTAAAGTTGAATTTTAAATTGAGATTTTGTTGTTGCTACTCTTACTTGTTCAATATCTCAATGAACAGCATAACTGATCCAGTGCTACCTCGTGCTGCATTTGCCATTTGTTGAGCAGCATTTGCAATTCTTAAAGCCCGCTTGAGGCATAACAGAACTCTGGTTCAAAATAATAAAGAGAAAATAACACAAAACAAGATTAATTAAGAGAAAATTAATAAATAAATGCCCGTCATTATTTGAAACCCAGACCATTCCCTATATGCATTTAACCTGCCTCCCCAGATACTGACAAATAAACAAGAAAAAGGAGAACACAAAAAGGGATTGCATAAAAGCAGTAAAGAAAATTATTCTTCCGTGTGGCAACTGCACATTGGAATGGAGAAGTTTACAATAAGAGAACATGAAAACAGTAACCTTCCTATTATGAATAACTCAACCTCGAGACAATAAACACAAATATAAAAGATTTGACCATTTCTCAGGAATCTTGAAACTCATAATGTCATATAGAAACCAACCTCTCTCCATCTTTCAAGTCGTCATGATCATCAACCCAAAACAGATGTGAGCATGCATAAACAGCTCTGCATTGATCTGGCTTCTTCAAAAGCTTTGCTGAATACTATCCAATGCAGTGAGACCCCGTAAGATTTCAGAAGAAAAATATTTAAGAGAATTACATAAAAAATGAACTTAATAATCACCCCCGTGGCCTTGTGAGTGAGCGTATCCCTATTCTCAACCCCGAAGACATGCGTCCTTTGAAGTGTTCCTACTATTAAATGCAAAGCAGTAACCTGTGATCTGGAATCCTAGTATAACCACACAAATATAAAAATGAGGATGGTTAGGTCAAATTGTCACCATCAGAAAGCTTCCTCCTCCGACCCCAAACCTAATTCTCACCCTGACACATTAAAAGAAATACTGGAGATGGAGGAAGGAGGTTGTGTGGGACAGCTAGACATGAGTAGGCAACTTACAGAAATTTCTTCTTCATACAAAATATAAGCTTGGGTGAAAAATTCATATGCAACGGGCTCCAAATCAGAGTCATTTGCGGCCTGATGGAAAAGAAATATGATAGTCAGCAACAATATTATGAAGAAAATCATTGTTTTGTGGCACTTAACCAAACATTTTTCCCCCACCTCAGCACATAACAAGTACAACCGTAGAGCCAATTCTGGTGCAGGAACAGTTGAGAGAGTTTCGATTGTCTGAATAATAGAAAAAAAAGTGTTATCTAAGTATCAGAAACACCTGCATATCCCAAAAAATGCTTTGCATTTAACATGAATCAAAAGCAAAGAAACCATGCGAGTTTCAATAGTCAGAAAATATCAAATAGGGAGTTCTAAGGACTAGGCAATCAACAGCACCTGATTCAAAAGCTGAAAAATTTTCTTTGGTGTTGTTGCCGAATCATCTCCAAAAGGATTTTCATCTTGACCTTGCAACTGCCTGACCAACTGTAGATTGTACCACAAAAACAATAAATAAATGCTCCCATTTGCCAGCATAACAGTAATAAAAGTAGAATTGTTGCGGCTCTAGTTGCTGCCCATAACACTGAATTTAGGTTTAAAGATCAATAAGCTTTCAGATGTCATGAGTAAGCTGAGTTGGTGATTTATTGATAATCCATTTAACATCTTAGATAAATTGGTAAAACCAGAATAAGAAGGTTCCAATCAAGGACATGCTGAACCACAATCTCAACTCTATCAAAAAAAGTCAACACTGATCTACTTCTAATTTTGGTCTTTATCAAATTCTTCTCTGGCTAACAACAAAAAAGATACTGGGAGCTCCGTTTCCCATTTTCAATTCAAGAAACAGGAATCCTTCTGCCCAACAGACCATAGATATAATTGCTTGTTAATCATGTGAGTGGAGATTCAGCATTTCCCGAAGGTTGTTAACATGTTCTTACCGCTCAGACATCCTTGCGCTAGATGTAGCATAATTTACTTCATTTGTTTGGTTTTAGGTTTCTGAGTTCTAATTTCATGTTTGATCTTGCCTTGGTATTTAAAAACAAAAAAAAAAGGTTGGCAACATGCAAATCATGGCTGCCCAAGACTGGAGGTTTCAAACATGTAACCTGCCATGAGCTCAGATTAAGCATCCAAGATAATTATGATGCTCATTTGCAGGGGGCATCCTTAACTCATGTCAGTTAAAGGAGCAAATGGAGCTTCCAATCTTGTTCTCGTGTCAGCCAAAAAATGGATGAAAAGACTATCTTATACTGTTAAGTGAAATTCAGCCATTCCATAGGATGATCTCACCCCTTATCAGAGTTGCTAAACAAATTAGAAATCAATTACCACAGCAGTAATTGTTGGACATCTGAAGCACTAATAGCACATCACTGAACATATTTTCTTAATCAGTTCATAACTAGAAGAGTCAGTCCAATATTATAATCATTAATCACAATATTAAAAATCCAAGCCATATACTAAATGGCTTAAGATTGAAATTATGTTACTATTGCGAGCATCAAGCAGCTCAATTCTTGAGGAAGAGCAAAGAATAAAGAACCACCTTACACTTCAGGAGTGTGGGTTTGAGGCATATTTTTGGTCAAAGTCATCTTTGAATGCAAAAAGTATTCCAAAAGGTGAGAGAAAAAATTTAGTGTTGGATCAAGAGTGCTTGATCCACATCATAAGTACCACCATGCATATTGAAATTATGAGCAAAACCTTTAGAGAAGAGAAGATAAGAGCCGGAACAGTAAAAGGTAGACGTTTTGGTCCTCCAGTCAGTATGTGCTTCCTCACAGCATCTATAATCTGCAATTTAGTGTCATCACATAAATTAATGAAAGAATTAAATTAACAAACAAAACAAAACGCTCGGAATAGGGTAAATAAACTGTGCAATTTGCAGTAATTATCATGCCGTTACAGACATCATATGGAAGATCTTGAAACTTGAGTTTGAATATGCAGAGCACAGTCAATCTCACATTCTTCCCAGCCATGACAAGTTATGATTTAGTTAAACATTGTTAAATCGCAAAAGATCAGTTTTACCCATATAATGCTTATAATGCTTGATACAAGGAACTGTTCAAAATTGGCAAGTAACAGTCATGGGAGTGAAAGCAATCTATAGCAACAGCAAAAAAATACTGTTAGAGAATGACTTGGGCCTCTGGCTTAGCCCATTAGAGTTTTTCAGATTAGTCTTATTTAGTTTATCTATCATATCCCTGATGTCTCGGGATTCTAATAAATCAGTTTTATTTCCTAGATAATTTAGGATTTGGTGTAGCTGATTTACCGCTACCCTCTTCTTTTTATTGTAATCGCTGCCTCTGTAGCATTTGAGAAATACAATTTCCAAGTTCTACAAACATCAATATTAAAAGTCGGAACTTTTTTTAAAACTATAAGCAAGTTGCAGAGGAAAATATAATTTGTTTCATTATACCTTAAACATCTCTTCTGGATCCTCATTATAAAGCATCTGGATTAACCGTGCAACAGAATTCTGCTCCTCTTGGAAATCATCTTCATCCATCTGATGGAAAATTTGAAAAAGAGAGATGATCAAATATATAAAGATATCTTGTCTAACTCCTAATAGCTTAAATTTAAAAGGAATTTAAAATAGCTGACTTTAAAAGTGGCATGTAGAAGTAAAAATAAATGGCATTTGACAACCAGCAGTGAGTTGCAATAACCTCATCAGTAGGAGTTCCATCAGAATCCTTAAGAAGCCCCTTGATCAGTTCAAACAATGCTTCAACCTACAAAAGAAACAGGCTACATTAGTAAGAACCTCAAACAAAGAGTAGAATTATGATAGGTCATACCTTGTCTGAAGTAGAAATGTGTGTCCTGTTTTTCATCATGCTTTGAATAATAACACTGGCCATGACCTTATTTGTAGGAATATCAAGGTATTCCATGACACGGGGATAGTTTGAAAGCTTCAAGGCAGTCACAATATCATTATATTTCTCCAGTGGAGCACTTAAAAGAGCAACAATCTGCTTTGTTGCCCTGCTGTCCTCAATCTTCCCTTTGCCAGAGAGTTTTTTCACACATGCCCCCTGTCAAAACAAGCAAAAAGGAAGAACACCAACTTAGCTGGAATTGAACAAGTTTCTTCCTTTCTTGCTATAGACTAAATCAAAGCACAATCATAAACTGCAATATCACTATTTTCTAGGCCAAACCCGGAAAATGTTTCCTTTAAGAAAAGGAATGATGAATTTATCTTGATAGTTCATATACAATTAAACAAAAGATATGAAGCAAACAGTAAATACAAATGTGCACAAGCAGCTGCAGTAGATATATACCAGAACTTGATCTGCATAATCTAGTCGATCAGAGTGGACATGAAGAGTGAAGGTCAGAAGAGAAGAATATAGGGTTACAACTCCAACAGTGGGCATGTCAGGCTGAGCTTCTATCACCTGCACAACCGAGAATATTTGTCACATTCCGCAAACATAATATAGTAAACAATATGAACTAACATGAGTGGAACCTTTTGCTTCTCAAATCTCAAGGGAACATCTATATCTATATTGAATGCATAGGAGAAAGACAACAAAAAACTTCACATAGCAATGAAAATGAGAAAGACTATACTTAACAACCCAATGTAAATAAAGATTAGTTATGAAAGAAAAAATCAACGATAAACATATAGAAAAGAGAAACGTACACAAATAGCTATCAAACATTACTGATCATAAAAATGCAAAAACCCACTCTCAAGCATAGAGATTCATATGAACAGATCACAAAATACATTGAATAAGCCATATTGCCGTATATATATTCCAACAAGAATTTCAAGACGTATTTTTCTTTTAGATTATACAGATCATTAAGGACCTTGTCTTCATCTCTTTACTGAATACAGGGAAAGAAGCAAGCATTATATTCGCAAAGATTCTATCAATCAATCTCTGGGCGTCTTTGGCAAAATGTCATAGTTTCAAAATCAGATAAGCCATTGCAGTCCTACAGATGCTTTTCTATTCAACATTACACCATGGAAAATGCATGCATAATAATATCCCCGATTTACCTTGCTAATAGCATTGCTGAACTTTGAAAATGCTTCTACTTGCAAAAACTCTGGTAACACCTCTGCACTTGAAGCAGCATAGTTTGAAAGCCTTTCCATTAATTGGGAGAGTACCGTCTTGATGTCTACAGATGGCTGTATTACAGTATACACAATACACACAAAGAAAATTGAGCAACAATACCTACTAAATCTGCAGCATAACGTAGCAATTGCTCATTTTAATTATCAGGTTCATATATTTGTGAAAAGTGACTGCAATAGCTTCTGCAAGCTTGTGCTTACGTTAATCAATCAATTAAACTACAGAGCAAATGATTAATATGTATATCAAGCTCATAAATAAGGTTATAAACAAAGGTAGCCAAAAGAGAGACAATCGTGATGCTTCTGTGGCCCAAGAGAAGTGAAAAAAATAACACCCCAATTGAAGCAGAGGTTAATGTACTTTACATATAAGCAATTCTATGCAATGCACCACTATGAACCTCAACAATAGAACATAGTGCAAAATGCATCAACGCTGTAAATTGATTCACAATGAGCAGTCAAATATGCTGGGAGGCTTCCTTTTATTGCACATGAAAAGAGCTTCACTTTAAGACACTCCTCTTAATCTCTTAATCCGTTTTAGCAGGAAAACAGACTCTTAATAGTCAAATGTTGGAGAGATACAATTCAGCCCACACTCATTCCAAATTTATGGGTTCAAAGCTAAAGAAAACTTGTGAAATAGTTTGGGGCCCCAAAAAATGCATGACGGGGCCATAATAGATGAGCCACAGGTAAGTGATATGACTTGTGAGATGAAAAATGTGAGTGGACGAGAGTGAAAGTTAAACCAATATATATGGGGAGCAAGTGCCAGTGATGGGCAAGCAAGAATTTGGCAATTATGGTTTTTTCTTTTTTCATTTATCCATTTTCCAGGCTTGTTTAACTATAATTTTCTCACTGTTGTATCTCTGCTCCTTTGTCACAGACAAAATGAATTGTAAGAAGAGAAAAAAGTGTATCAAGGTCCAATGGAGTTACAAAAAGAAGTGCACTGTCACTAACCTGAAGCTGAGGGCAAGCACCCAACAATACATCTAGAGTTTGCAAGTGATACTCATCAGGGAAGACTTGAATTATGCAATCCATCAAGTAAAACTGGGCTATCTCATCTTTGCAATTTACCACCTGTTCAAGACAAACGAAGACTAAGAATGGGTTTTGCTCATCAACAATAAGACATCCCAGCATTTAGAAATGGAAATAGCGAAACCACAGATCAGACCTGCTCTAATACTCTGGGAAGTACAACATCTTTGTACATTTCAAGATCAACACCCTCTATCTGACTGAGTACATGTAGATTCTTTCCCACCTATTAACAGACCAAGGACAAAAAAGCGAGAGGAAGCCTTCTATAAGAATTTGATAACACACAAAATCTCATTGCAGCAAAGTGAACCAGGTATAGGCTTCAGATATTACAAGATCACGCAGCTCGCTCCTTTCTTTCTCCCGTCTCTCCTTATCTCGGGCAGGCCCCTGCAGACCAGAAAGCCCGACAGCAAACCTCAACTCAGGGTCAGCTAAGAGTATGAATGATTCATACGAATAACTACACCTGCATGACCAGAAATCATGCCCTCATGATATATTTTACCCTCATTACATGCAACTATTGCGACACCATGCATGTCCACACATGAGCTGTAAAAAGACACAGATAATTGAACCAACCTGGTGTTGCATCCGCACCCAAAGTTTGTTCATCTCAGTGAAATTTTGAAGTACAAACTCTACAGCGTCTGTTACAGTCTCTGAATCCCTGCAGATGTCAGGGTATACATTTTACCCATCAAGTTCAATCTCAAAATGTGCAGCTTAAAATTAATAAATAGGCTCTACCCCTCAGTGAAGACAAACATAGAATCTTAGTAAGTGGTGGAATGAGAGGAGGAAGAAAAGGAAAGCTAGAAATAGATAGAAAAAATAGTGAGGGCGGGTGAGAAAGGAAATGAGGAATATCCAGTAATTCGCATCATGCATTTTAAAAAGAAAAGAAAAGAAAAAAGAAGATTAGGTATAAATTAGTGTCAATGGCATTTGGATTAGGTTTGACTGAGAATTTAAGGACACAAGATAAATGGAACACGTGACTACTCTCCCAATGTTTAGAACTGATAAGTCAGCTCACTATATCTTGTGGTCTAGTAGACTCAGACAGGATTGATCCCGTCAAGAGAATAGAAGAGGGAAATTTTGCTTGCTTACCCTTCATACTCAGAACCAATATCAGGCAATTTATCCCTACTAATTTGGGAAAGGTAACTTCTAAGGAAGAGTCCACGAACAGGGTTCTGTATGCCGCGGCACATTTCCACAAGATCCTTAAGAACATCCTTAGCAGGAGCTTCCTTGGATTTGATGTAAACAGATCCTACGGTACAGAGGAGATACCTGATCATGGAAATCAAAATATTTGGATAAAATGTTACAGCAACTTTCGAATCATCAAACCTTTATACAGCAAATTTCTCTGCTTCAGAACTTTCAAATAAATGTCAGAGGAAAACATAAGAGAATAAATGAGCTAAAAAAACAAAAATATAATGTATTGAAATTTTATAGTGAAACCATGTAGGATTTAGGAATGACTTACAACCGAGGCAAAATGTTGCCAGCATGCTGAACAAGTTCATAGAGATCAATTATGGAGCACCCACGACGAGTCTCTTCCTGGAAGAAGATCTCAAGCCTCCTTAATTGATCAAAGGCCCGCATGTCTAAAGTACACAAAAACATCCAATTAATAAACAATAAAATACTTGCAACTTCATATTTCAGCAAGCATTGAAAAGGAACCAGCATAAATAAGGTTCAAGATCTAACACAAGAAACAAAAACAGTGTGGATCTGAAGGAGGGTGAACTTACAGAGTTCATAGTACTTGTGAGGGGAAAGCTTGGAAGTCCGAAGCTCAGAAAGCATCTGAGCTGAATACTTCAAAGCATCCCTGAGATTGTTCGAATCCTGAGACAAATCCCAAATTGAATTAAAAAAAAAAACAAATTTGGCCGTGATTGTATTTCAGATAGCAAATTCGCACGTATTAGGGTTTGATGGAGTTACCAAAGCACGATGCATGTAGAAGGCGTTCTGTTGGAGGCCAGCGATTCCGGCGGCGAGGAATTTGTCTTCATCCTCAGTCCCATCAAACATCATTTTCCTGTAAGTCTCAAGCTGTGGTTTTGGCGATGGTGAATCTGCAGAGCACTCAAACCCTATCGAAGTCTTCAAAGGCTTGCTCTCAGGATTAGGGACTTCGCTGAGTCCGAGTTGGGAGTCCGCTTGGGATTAACGTTGGGATGAACAGTTAATATTATTATCATGAATATCATGAATATTGTTATGCCATATATGCGAATGATTTTTTGTTAGTTTTGAAACGCATAATAAATTAATTATTATAATTAATTAATTTTTTAATTTATTTAAATTAATTAATTATATCTTATAATTTTTTAGTTAATAATAAAAGATTATTAATTTTTTTAAATAAATTAATTATAATTAAATCTAATATTTAAGTTAAATTCCCATTAAATAATGACAATGAGACTTGAAATTCCTTAAACATACTTTAATATAAATCTCAATTAATTTTTATAGAAATATTAAATAAATTAAATAAATTAATTAATTATAAATAATATATAAATTAATTAATTTAAATATATTAAAAAATATATTATATAAATTTATTTTTAAAAATTAAATTATAATAATTTATTTATTTAATTTTTTTAATATATCTAAATATATCTTAGGTTATATTAGAGAAAGGAAAGTCATAATTTTTTTTAAAATATCCCTATTTCTAAAAAGATAACAAAAAAGAAGTCCCCCGCTCCACTAATGCTTGTGTTTGCCAATCAACGGAGAACGATCAGACAAGACTTAACTAGGGTGTTCACAATGCCTATTGCCCAGTTCCTCCGCCTGAGCCCATAAAAAAATTGTCTAACCCCGCCCTAAAAAAGTTACCTAAAATATATTTGGGCAGGATCGGGCCAGGCCAAGTGTCGGGCCGGGCCGGGCACTGGACAGGGCAGTATGCCCTGCCCATTTGGCCCGGCCCTATATATATATTTTTTATTTTTTTATTTTTTTCTTAACTTATTTTATTTGTAATTTTACACTTTTCACTTTAACTGACAACTCTCTTTACTCATTTTTAAAATATTAAATATAACTTTTATATTTATGTAGATACCAAAGTTGCTCCTCTGCTTTATTTGCCAAGTATTCGATTTTTTTAGTTGCGATAACGCTACAAATATCCGACCTCTATATATTTCAATATTTCTTTTTTATATATGCAATAGATTTTAAGACTTTAATTATTATCTTTTTGTTACCTTATTCTTAGTGAATTATATATATTATTTAACTCTTGAAAATATAAATATAATATTATTTTATAAGTTCATGATGGCAGATTTTTTTCTCATAATATGAGTAGAACATCACAATTTGGGCATGCCCAGCCCGCCCATGTCCAGCCTGAAATAGTTAGAGCTTTTATCGAATAGGGATGGGTATCGGGTCGCAAAATATAGCCCATATTTTTTTTAGACAGGGCATCAGGCAGGGAACTACCTTGTTTAACCCTGTCTATGCACACTCATAGACTCAACTAGTGAATGATTGGCAGAGGATGACGATTATAGAAATATATAGACACAAATCCACTAAACCCATTCAATACACACGCATAGACACATATAAAGAAATTAGTTTCCCAAAACTTTTAATTAAAGTATTAAAAATAGAATCAGTCATTCTTTCTTTCAATAAAAGTTAATAGTTTAATTAGTGTTAGGGGAAATCCTCAAAATCATATTGTTACATATATTTGTTAAGATGAGATAGTTTATACATTATATTTTGTTAACTATTTAATTATTTAAAATTATATTTAAATATTATATTATTATATTTTAAAAAAATAAGTTTAAGATATTAGAATGATTTTAAATTTAGATTATTAATTTTTATTTTTATTTATATAAAAAATTATTTATATTTCCATTTATTCAATGATTAATAATATTCTAAAATTTTTATTTTCTTTCAATCCTTCAAAATATGTACAATTAAGTAACAATATACAATCAAAATCAAAATGCACATTTTACTTCCGAGTATCCAAAATATGTACAAAGAAATCAAAAAGTATATGAAGTTAAAAAAAATGTGATAAGATGTCATGAATTTCTAACTTAACAATTTGCCTAAGTGAGATCCATCTAGACAAAAAAAAAATGATGTAGACTTCTGTATATATCGCATAAGTTTTTAATATAAGACACATTGGTGGAAATAAATTAATTAACAAAAACTTATTAAAATACTCAACGAATCTATAAAATAAATAAAAGATACAAATAAATCTGAATCTAAATTTTGGGAAAATTATGGTAAAGGACGAAACATTCAAATTTTTACTCAAAAGTACCAATTTAAGCATCTAAATATCTAAACGTGTTTAGGAATTATTTTCCTTCACCCGTTCCTTAACCTACTCTAGATTTTGAAATCTCCACTAGCTGCATTTTATTCTTCATTAGCACAATGTGGAGCAGGCTAATTTGCTAGAAATTTTGTCATTTATTGGGGGGAAACCCTGCTCTTCTTATAAAAAAAATAATAATATTGAATTTTTATAAAAAAAAAAGAATGAATTAATTAGGAAATATTAGTGGGTTTCAAATTGGCTATTATGGAGTGATTTAGGAGTTTATAAAAACGAAAACTTTAGGTTGGAGATTTTGTACAAACCGCTAAATTTTCAAAGGAAGAGTTTGTTTGAATTAGATTTTTTTTTGTCAATCAAAAATTGCAAAAGCTCCAAAAATATATTGTTTCGGAGACAATAATTAGAACAGGAAATACCTAGAAAAAGGGTTTCTTTTCGAACTCTTATCCTTAACTTTTTCGAGTACAGATTAGAAAACAACCTAAAACTTTAATGAAGATAAAATAAATTGATTGTATAAAATCCTTCACTTTAATTGTAAATTTTTATAGCTTGTTATACAAATATAAGTTCGTAATTATATGTTCTTTTTTTGTAATTCTCCCATGATATTTCCATTGGTTTAGCATGTAAATTTTTTCAAATCTGATAATAACCATTTTATTTGTAGTTAAATGGAATCAACATCAATTATCAGGATGATATGTTGGATAAGGCTGGTACTCAAAAGTGAAGTGAATTGGATGTTTTAAAAATTTTCAAAAAACTTTTCAACGTAAAATAATGAAACAGTAAGATAGTGAGAAAATAGAGCAATGGTAGAAATAAGGAAGTTTAAGAAGGATGAACATAAAACATTAATACTGCTTTAGACCAATGACCAGGATCCAGTCCCTAAGGATACCAAATCTTGCGTATCCCTAATGAAAAATTGACAATTAGAGTTCAAAATATATAATTCCAAGAAAGCAGAAGTCAGACCACCTTATGCTTCAAGGAGATCTTTAGAGTGCATGGTCAGACCAATGAACAGACACCCACATGGACTCAACTTTTCCAAGAGAAAAAGGAATGAAGAATATGAAGAAGAACAGAGGGCTCTCAAATGTTTTACACAGCTAACGAATCACAATATTGAACATGCCCTTTGGCCTTTGTTCTTCTTTTTCTTCGCCTTCGGCGGTTGCAGTACAACTTTTATGGCCTGATCGAAGACCGCCTTCACATTCTGCAGTCAAGTTCAGAAGAAGCACTTTTAAAAACTACATATTGGAATTAACAAATTGAAAAAGAAATTTTAAAACTTGAATGTACCTGCTGTGATTTCGAGCTGCATTCGATATAAGCAGGTGCATTGATCAGCTTCCGAAGCTCTTCTCCCTTCAAGGAGGAAACTGATGTCAGATCTTACTGAAATTACCTAAAACCACCGCAATAAATATAAGGAAAAACCATTTTACAGGCACTGATGCTTTTCTTCAATTTTTAATTTGTTAGCTATCATTTTTTCTCTCTTTAATAAATCATTTAACTCTACTATGTTAGCACAGTTAGTTTCTGAACAGAGTTAACAGTGCTAACAGAGTAAAATTAGAAAATTTAATAAAGAGAAAAAAAATAGGTGCCAAATTGAAAATTAAGAGAAAATATAGATACCTGCAAAATGGTTTTCCTATTTAAGGGGAAGAAAAAAGTACTGCAACAAAAGAAGCATGGATAGCTAAATTCACCTGAGCTGTGGTAATGGGTACAGCACCAGGATGGTCTAAGAAGAATTGTTTATCATCCCGAAGGTCTGCCTCATTACAAGAGATCAAAGAACAAAAAGACTCAGTTGAGAAAATCATCATTACAATATGCTCAGTACCATTACGGAATTTCACTAAAATAGCCACTAGTAATTTCAGATAATTTCTCTTTTGAGGTAAGCTCACGAAAGCCATTTACCTCCAGTACCCTAACCAAAAGCTATATTTCTGAAACCCTAAGATAGAAACTAAGCTTAGTAGTCCTGAAGCTTAACTGAAAGCAAGGTTCTAAAACTTAAAGTATGATAATATCAAAGAAACCTGTTAACATTCATCCAATTTGTACTTTTGGTCCAAACTATAAAAATACTTAGAAAATACCAGGGTGAAATCAATTAATCAATCATCAGTATATATAAAGAAAATTGTAGATAGAAAAGCTTCTGAGAAGTTTGAATAACCAAACAGGGCAGTCTTGTGGAGCCATCATTATGGTATCCACACCAAAAATCTTGGGGTTGGCAACAAACCACCAAGACTCATCCATTTTCTATTTAATTCACACTAACACTCCACCAGATTTCACAAGATACCACCATATGTTATTGTATCCATTGCCATTC
The DNA here is from genome assembly GCA_037074615.1 of Leucaena leucocephala. Lineage (NCBI taxonomy): Eukaryota > Viridiplantae > Streptophyta > Magnoliopsida > Fabales > Fabaceae > Leucaena > Leucaena leucocephala. Next base: position 7,569,261 of record CM073570.1, on the reverse strand, counting down.
CTATTGCCACCGCATTTGAATATTGCAAATTGGTCAGCAATCATAGCCAGCTGTCCCTCAACTTCAGAAGTTAAAAAAGGAACCATCCTAAACTTTTACAAGTGCACACCTTTAACTTAAGGAAATATTTCAATGGACAAATGACCTATGAATTAATGTAAAAAGCTAGAATGTATATCCTGTGAACACATCCCTTTGATAACCTGCTACTAGCATATTAATTCAAAGACTCTACAAGTACCTCTGTCCTGTTATCAGTTTTATACTCAAAGAAAAGTGCAAGCGCAATTTGACAAATCGTGTACCCTCAGCAAGTCAAAACATCATATGAACTAACTGGCAGATTATTTGGACATAATAACAATAATCCATATCTAGAGCCAGGCAAGAAGTGGCACCAATAACCCTTCCCCTTTTTGGTAAACAAAAGGAACCTGTTCAGCAATTCATTAGTCAGATAAAATGAACATTGTAAAAAAGCTATATAAACCAAAAATATTATTGATGCCACATATTTCTATAGATGTTAATAAAGATTTCCGTAACTAGTAAGTTCTTATAGTTTCATCATAACAAGAAGCTAAACACACAATTGACTAATATTCTGAAGTAAATCCACTAATAAATATATGATATTAGGAAATCAAAAATCAATTCAGGCCCAACTAACTTACCAATTTTTGTACCAACCAGAATAACTGGGACACCAGGTGCATAGTGCTTCAACTCAGGGATCCACTGGAAATGAAACCAACACATTAACCACGAGTCAGAATTTTTTTTAATAATTCTAATTTATTAGTAGGGATCAAAGTCATGTAAGGAATTGGAAGACACGCAGCGGAAATAAACTTTAAAAATTTTCCATTCCTTGCCAGGATCTGCCGTATGTGTTTAAGTCAAGTGGAAAGAATCATTACCCTTAGTGTTGCTCAGCGAATTTCACAGCTTCTCTACGTGGGTGGTGATCTCTTTCTGATCGCAAGAAATCGACGGAGTGTTCCTCAGCGACCTTCACAGATTCTCTCCGCGGACGGTGGTCTCTTTCCGATCACAAGAAGTCGACGCCTCAGGTCGGCTTCCTCTACTGGTATCCACACGAACAGCGTTCCAACCACGAACGACGTGCTAGCGTCTCCTGTCCCTCCAAGGCTTTCACAAGTCTCCGTCTCTATTTCGGCAGTTTCTTGTCTGCAAACCTTTTGCAGATTCCGTTCGGCCTTTTGTGTTCTGTGTTATTTTCAAACGTAGCTCCTCCAATCAGATATAGAGGATGCTATGCGTTTTTTACACTTGACCTAATTGGATTTTGGAGTTAATCTTATATTAATTCCGAATTGATACAATATCATATATTGTATAATTTTATAAGAAACTAATTAAATAAAATAATATTAAATCCGTCCCACAGATTTAATTACTTATTTATTTAACTTTAAATAAAGATGAGACTGAGTTATATTTGATTTATTCCCATAAATCAAATTTGAGATATCCTATCAATTTAAATTTCGAATTTCAAACGTGATAGAGATTTAATTTATCCTTATAAATTAAATCTTATAAATATCTCTTATATGAGATATCCTATCAATTTGAATTTCGAATTTCAAACGTGATAGAGATTTAATTTATCCTTATAAATTAAATCTTATAAATATCTCTTATATGAGATATCCTATCAATTTGAATTTCGAATTTCAAACGTGATAGAGATTTAATTTATCCTTATAAATTAAATCTTATAAATATCTCTTATATGAGATATCCTATCAATTTGAATTTCGAATTCAAACGTGATAGGGATTTAATTTATCCTTATAAATTAAATCTCATATATCTCATATATATAATATATATATATACGAATTTATATATATACGAATATAAATAAATATATATACATTCACCTGGATCTTTCATTGAATCTGGACATGTCTTAGATTCAATGAATCTGGACATCATAGCTCGTGTTGGGCTATTTTGTGTGCGACCCTGTAGGCCCATATGAAGTTGGCAGTGGGCCATTTGCTATACTAGCCCACAAGTCGCAAGCGGTCTCTAGCAAGACATAACAACTACCCAAATCATATGAGGATCGATAAACGATGTAACCTTTTATACAACCATATCATGTCCCTTCTGTCACGCGATATTTTGGTCATGGATGAGGCATGGATAATGTCATCCTCCTATTCCCGACCGTTACTTTCTCGATCCCTGAGTAGTCTGACTATAGAAATGGAACTACCTTTCCATTACAGTATGGCCATACATTTCTCAGACTCACTCATCGAGGGGCCCAGTAATATCTCTCCACGAATGTGAGGGACAAATTCCATCTTGACCATTCACATTCCTCCGCATGAAAAACCACTAAGCCCGAACATAGTCTTTATGATCACTCGGTCAAAAGTGACTTTTGACTAGGTCAAAGCTGAGCGTTTTGTCATGTAGGAATCCATGATGATCTCAGGTCAAAGGGCATATTGACATGGTTTGTATATGAGAGAAGCTTATGACGTTACCCATGCAGTTCTCTCATAGCGGGTCGGTCCAACACCCTGTACTCTTACATGTGCTTATGACTTTGATTTATATCTCTATACATCTTCAAAGTCATACTGGTCTTATTTCATCTGTGCTCCCACATAGATGATCGACCAGGGACATTTAGGATAATATCATGAATTATCCAAGGATGGTCATCATAGTAAACATGCAAATAATATGATAACTCAATTAATAAATTCATAAATCAATAATGTTCATAAGACAATGATTGGCCCCTAGGGCACGATTTCCAACAAGTCAGTATACTGTTTCTTATGGGTCATTTGGAAACCTTATATTCAAAGGAGATGAAATGCATTCAAGACATAAGCGGGGCACAAGAAGCATAAACTTTGGTACGTAATCGAAGTACCTTTTTGGAAACATTTTCATAACTGGCCTTGCTTATGAGAGAGAATGCCAATATGAAAACATCAGCACCGCGGTAACTCAAAGGTCTTAATCTGTTATAATCCTCTTGCCCTGTTCCACAAAATAACAAAGGAAATCCAGTAGAACTTTTCCCTTCATAGTTTGTACAAAAGTAAAGGTAATTAAGCGACATTACCAGCAGTATCCCACAAACCCAAATTGACAGTGCTTCCATTAACAACCACATTTGCACTGAAGTTGTCAAAAACAGTTGGCACATAATCCTGATACAATGCAAGGCATGGGAGAGAATAAAATAAGAATTATTTCTCTTCTCCAATAAGCTTTCAAATATAAAATCAATTGCAGAGTCCAATAGACCTTTTACCAGATAAAGGATGACACACTAAATTACAATAGCAACATCTAAAGAAAGAAGATGCAAAATATTCAGCTAAAAGTCCCTCCCTTAGTCCATTTACTTCTCTAAATAACACTCCATATATAATTTCATCGTTCATAGAAAAGACCTAGTTTGTCAAAACAAAGGCTAATAGGCCACCTATATAGCAAACCTTGATTAATTCATTAGTAACTTGCCCAAACATGTTGAATAAACATATCCAATCCTTTTTTTTTTTGTGTGTGACAACATATCTAATCCTTTCTATCCATTGAAGGAGATGACAAACATCATATGTTGTATCAAAATCCCCCTTAAATTTTATTTCAACCAAAGAACATAATGATGGAAGATTCCGCATTACCACAAAGAAGAGAAAAAGATAACAAATTTTCACTTCAATACGTTTTACCAAACAATTTCTCTAAGGAAAGAACCAACAAACCAATTAATTCTAGTTCTCAATATCAGGCTTTGTTGAATAAATCGGGCGAAAAAAAAACATAAGAAAAAATTGTCAACATGTTTAAGAGCTCTAACTCTGTTATCATTCCATAATATTCACATTAGCGAGGAACCAGGACATAGATTTAGGAGGTGCAACTTAATTATTAGCTAGAAATTAAACAAGAAAATATCAATTCAAAGAAATTTATTAAAAAAATAATATATATATATATATATATTATTCTAATTATTATAGATAAATTATATATCCAATATTAATGTTAAGGAAGATCACATATTTTGTTTACTAATAATAATAATAATAGTAATAATAATGATACGGCGCAAGGTAGGCATGAGAGATAAAGATTTTGTTCATAATATTTTGATAAAATTTCTTATTCCTCTAATATCAGTTTCTTTCTTTCCTTTTTCATTTTCTAGTCAAAATTAAAAAATTTGTAAATATTTAATTAAAAAATATTTTAGAGTATAACAAACAATATGTTATCAACAAAAACTGTATCTTAATAATTATAATAATACCGCAAAATTATAAATAAAAGCAAAAGTTTATATCCACAAAAAGCTATAAAAATGACCACTTATTCAAAAACAAATGAAAAGAGACATGTTTATTGATCAAGCAAGTATGCATCACGTACAATAATTAAAAAGTGGGATTTGGACTACAAACCAAACATCACCAAAAAGAAAAACAAATCATCAGGTACACAATAGTATTATTTTATTAATATACAAGAAACTATCCTAACCAAAGAATATTTGTTAAAATGCAACTTCGTTTTGAGAAAGAAGAGAAGTACAATGGATAGACAAAGCAAAATCTTCCAATTTTAGTTAAACCTCCCATCTTGTGCAAAGACTTCGTTGGCACTCGGTATTCTGTGTTTAGATTTTATTGGCACATGAGTGTGACGTTTACCCTAATAAAAATTTTAGAGGGTTCAAAACTCGGTGTGCAAAATAACAAAGATTAATGCATCCATATGGCATCTGTTCACATAGACCAAAAAAGCAGTAAAAGCACCAAATTTTATATTAGTAAGTTAATGATCCTTGTGGTACCCCTAAAGCCAAATTTCATTTGAAAGAGAAACAGAGCATTAGCCATATGGAAGGGAACAAAAAGGGAAAAGAACTCACAGTGGGGAAGGTGTTGCTAGTATAGGAAATTAGCAAACACGTTTTGCCCACAGCTCCATCCCCAACAGTGACGCACTTGATGAACCTAGAAGCGCTCATCCTTTTAGAAACTTTTCCTCCTCAACCCTAATAATCCAAAGCCTCAGATCTTCGCCTGAGGACCCAACCGCAAACCAGTAATCCAACTTCTTCTGTATGTTGCTTCTGATTCAATTACGCATCTGTGTGAAGTACAATGAAACGCCAGAGAAATGGAATAAAACTTCCATAAATCGAAGAGGGAAATAAAGCTAAATCTTTCCTAAAGAATTCGAACCCTAATTGAGAAATGCATGAAGAGGAGACAAAAACGAGTGTAGAAGAGTCCGCGACAAAAAATAAAATAACATTTTGAAGAAATCAGAAAATGCCAACCCTTTCGGAGAAGATGGAATCATGCATTTCAGTGCATCAGAGACTAGACACGAACCCTTTTGGCCGGGAAATGTTGCCGTTGAAGCGTTCATTGTGCTAACCAATTTTGGCCAAAATTTTCGTCAATTTGTGTTAGAATAATTCTGAATTTTTCTTTCTCTTCCGCAAACAATTTGTGTAATTTGTGCAGTAATAAATAATAATGATAACTAATTTTCGCCAAATTGTGTTATGTAATAATTTGTGTATTTTTCTTTTTTTTTCTAGAAATAACGGGAAAAAGATAAGAAAAATTCATTTTAATTTTAGAAATACACAATTTAAACATTTTAATATTATAAAAGATAGGTTGGGCAAGAAACCTAATCTATCTTTTGTAAATGTGTATGGAAATACAAAATTACCCTCACGTGATTGCTGTCGAAGATTGTCGAACATCATTTCAACACAATTGAAACTCAAATAAGACAAACACCTTACATTTTACATTTAGGATTGTCGAAGATTGGCATCGTCAAAAGTGACTTTGTGTTTATGATTAGGAGCAAGATTAGGGTTTAGCGATTTGGTAAGATACTTTACTTGGAATCTTTCGCTTTTCCACACCTGTCATCTACTATGTATAATCGTCACCTTTACTTAGGTATTGCTTATTGCATTCAACTGGAGTTAATAGTTGCAAAGAACTCTGTGACGAAGACTACTTGAACACTCTTAAAGCACACTTGTGATTTAGACGGTCTTCTGTTCGGTTGATCCTCCAATGCAAAGGTGAGGCTTTTTTGTTGTTGTTAAATTTTGTACGTAGGTATTCCTTGTCATATCTTGTTTTCTCTATGTCATGCATAACATGGTATATAAGATACCTATTCTGCTTTGAAACTAATGCGAACAAGGGAAAAAAGACAATCAATTATTAATGTTGTCGAATTCATATTTATTCTTTGATCTAGGGGTGGCCTAGGCCATTCATATTATTAGATTGATTACAAATGATTTCTCTAGTGGAAGGGTTTAAGGTCAAAACAATCTCATAACCATCAAAATATGAGTCAATTCCTTCACCATCGATCTGCCAAACCAAGCCTCCTGCTGTTATTCCTTCACTTTTTGCCACGTTGTAGATGTTTGCATATACTTCAGTCATAAATGAATCTCTCTTTTTAACAATGAATCATGGATTTTATTATGCTTGTAGTGTGAAGCTATATGTGGGATAATGGATTTGTGTTAACTTTTAGACTTTATCTGTTATGTCGCTGCATGATGTAGTTACTACTTTATCTGTGGTCATATAAAGCGATTAGTTATGGTATTACTAAGAATAAGAGGCATAAAAACTTTATCTATGAATCATAGTTTTGCAACTGATGAATGATAGCAAATTAATTATAAGTTGACGCTTTCTATAGTTTTGTGTAATGCAGGTCATAACATGTAGTAGTTGCAAATTAGCATTATATATTATTGATAATTGCTTGGCTTTGTCCATGAACAAGTTGTATGGATTTGTTGGTATACCTGTTTATGTAACTAACCATGTACTGGTTATTTTTTAGTAGAAAAAAATGGCATTTGAAGGAGGGACAAGGAAATGGGTGAAGAATCAGTACATACTATTTTACAATGAATTCATTGCTACGGGTAGGAAGTTCAAGAATATGAGCGAACAGGCTAAGGAGGCAATAAAGGCCTGGAAGGACTTGTCTACGGATGGACAGAACAAGTATAGAGAAAAGTTGGATAGATCACAACCTGATGTGAAAAGGGAGAAAAAGGGGAGGGAGAAAGAAGTTGCCTTCAACACTCGTTGTTCACCCTGGCAATTGAAGGCACTAGTAGAGTTTGTGAATAAAGATGAAGGCTTAGTAGCCAGGGTAAAAAATTTACACAAATTACTTCATGTTGGAACAACAAGACTCCCACGTAACTTGTTAGTCACTTTTATTCAGTCATATGATCATCCAACTAATTAATTTAGAATTAAGGGGAAGACAAAAGGAATAGGGGCAAAAGATGTTCAAAAGTTGCTTGGTGTACCCTACAACGGGGAGGACATAAGAGTGAATGTTGTTGATGATGATGATGATGAGATGTTGAAGATGTTGAAGATTCAATATAGTAAAGTGTCTTATAACAAAATACTCGATTATATCAAATCTGGTCAGCACATAGATAAGTTCAAGTTATTGTTTATGATGTAAGTGGTTAGGACATTTCTGGCTCCTATTACGAGCACAATCGTGGCTGAGAAGCTCTTGAAGGTGATCACATGCACCATCAGTGGATTTGAACGCTTTAATTTAGCCACATACATCATAAATATTTTATGAAAAGAGATGGTAGTATATGTGCAATCACTGAAAAAGAGTAAGGGAGGGAGTTACAATATGGGAGGTTGCATCTACCTACTGTTGATATGTATTTCTTATCTATACTTGTACCTATTTCCTTTGATTGAAAATGTTATAGCTTATGTTGTTGGTGTTACAGTTATATTTCAGTCAAAATTTTGCATTGATGAAAGTTGGGCAATATGAGTCCACCAAACCTATGCATTTCTGGACTGTAGAGAGATTAAAGGAAATGGTTAAGATTGAGAGGGGGAGCTACATGTGAATTCTATATACTGAAAGTCATAGTGAAGTAAGGAAGGTGAAGGATGCTACAATAATCTACTTAGACCTAGTATGTGTTCATATTGGTTAGTTTAATGTTACAGTATTGAGTTCTACGTTTGACCATATTATGATTGTGTTATGCAGGAGTTAGTGACTTCATTCACAACTTATGGCTGCAATTGAAAAGAGCAGTCGCAAGTTTATTAATGTAGTTGAGCAAAAGCTATTGAAGGTGCAGGTCCAGAAAGAAGGCAATCATCATAGACAATACAAAGTAAACATTGAAGAAGGAAGTGAAGGAGAAGAGGATTCTGTTTTATTTGATAAGGAAATGAGAGAAGCATATAGTGAGGGGGAGAAGAAGGGGATAAGGGAGATGAAGAAAGAAAAGTGCTTATAAGGGAGAAAGAAAAGGATATAGATCTGGTGAGGGACATACAGAAGAAGAGGCTAGTGAGAAAGGAGAAGGACAAGGAGAAGGAGGTACTAGGGGAGATGGAGAAGAAAGTGGTCAGAAGGGAGAAGGAGCATAAGGTAGCACCATTAATGTATATATGAGCTATGATGATGATGACCCCATCTCTGTGTCTATAGATTCTCAAGGCCAAGTAATGAATGAGGAAGAAGTGTTAAGGGAAGTATATCTTAAGAGATCAAAATGGCAAAAGAAACTTACAACTACAGTACTGTCTCCGTGGGTACTGGCGAAGCTAACTGAGAGGAAAAAGAGGCCTACATATGCAAAGATGTGTTTTTTACAATGATAAGTCGCATGTGTTCCCGTGACGAGAGTCAAGAGTAAGTTTAAGCGTGATAAGTCACAATTGTGTGCTTTAATGATTTGTTATCTACCTATTACTAACGACAAATGTATAGTGTTTAGGTTAACATACTGGACGAATATATTAGCCGCGATCAACTATACATGGGGAAATTTAGAGAATAAGTAATAGGATAAATGTACAATAACTAATGTTAAATATTGATCAATGGGATTTGCATTGTTGATGAGAGTAAGATGAGCTTCTTGCTACTTCATACAGGTTATGTCAGTAGTGTGTAAGACGTTAATGGATGATATGAAGAAGGAAAGACAAGTGAGGTGACACCTTTTTGATGCTGACTTCATGGTGAGCTTCTTGACATATGAGTTTGTATTGTGTATATGTTGAACTACTAACCTTCAATATATTTTGTAGGCAATGATGGCATCTAACCCCATTACTTGGAATGTTCATTCAAAGAAGAAGCAACTACTGTCTGAACACATAGGCTACAACTTGGGTGACTATGATTTGATTCTTGGACCTACTCTTGTTGGAGCTCACTGGTTCTGTCTAGTGTTAGAGTCGAGGACAATGAATTTCTACATGTTGGATTCTTTGGCCAATAATGTTTATAGTAAGAGAGAAAGAAGATTAGTGCAAAAGGGAACGAGATGGCTTTTGTCATCAAAGCATGCGTGAGTTAATCATTCACCTTACTTCTATATATTCGAAATGACTATAATTCCTAACCTATGCATTTGTATTCTGAGTAGAGAAATAGGTTTTATGATATAATTGAGTTAGTTAAACCTAACCTCCTTGGGAAGGGAAATAAGCGAAAGGGTGATATTATTTGGGACCAAATTCCTGTATAAATAATTTGTGAGTCATTAAATCAGTTGGTATTGTGATTTGTATGTGGTCAACTACTCCACGTTATTTACATTTTTGATATTGTTGTCTATGCAGGCGAGACTGTGGGGTCCATGTACTGATTTGGTTGACAAAATAGGAGCCCAATGTTGTACTTGCCTATGATAATGAACACGTTGCAGAGTTTAGACGAAACTTATTATAGTGACTAGTTAATCACGAGCTCAACTCAAAGCGAGACTTTGCGTTTAAGCCTACTTCCACAAAGCAAGAGCGCCATGACGACCAAATGATATTTAAATTGTTGTAATGTCTAAGTTTTGTAATGTTTCATTTTTGGACAGTTAAACCATTGACCAACTGGTGTTGGTACTTAGGCAGTCATATTTTCTTGTACAACATTTATAGTGTTGAACCTTGTAATGGGTGTGATTGATTTTTGTAATGACTATATACATATTTTCTATCAGATATCGCTACTATTATTTGCAACTCCCATAATGTTATGTAATATTATTTGTAACTTTGCTAATAGTATTTATAATTTTCCAATGATATTTGCAACCAATAACAAGGAAGAAGTAAACTTGTCAGTGGTATTTGCAATTTTGCCAATGGAATGTGTAACTCCCACAATAGTATTTATAATTTTGCTAATGGTATTTACAACTCACAATGGGGAAGAAATAAACTTGCCAATGGTATTTGCAAGTTTGTTAATGGTATTTGCAGCTCCCACAATAGTATTTGTAACTTTAGCAATGGTATTTACAACTCCCACAACGGAGAAGAAACAACTTCGCTAATAGGATTTACAATTTTGTCAACGGTTTTTGCAACTCCCATATGTGATTTGCAACTTTGGCAATGGTATTTACAACTCCCACAATGGAGAAGAAGTAACTTTACCAATAGGATTTATAACTTTGCCAATGGTATTTGCAACTTTGGCAATAGTATTTGTACTTTGTCAATGGTATTTACAACTTTACTAATTGCATTTGTAACTCCCACTGGTATTTGTCACTTCTACAATAGGATTTGTAACTTTGCCAATGATATTTGTAACTCCCATAATGGGGAAAAAGCAACTTTGGCAATGGTATTTGTAACTTTGCTAATGGGATTTGTAACTCCCACAATGGGATTTGCAACTTTGCTTATGGGATTTATAAGTCAATTTAATTTGCAATTTGCAAGTATGATAGTGGGATTTACAATTACTGCTATAGTATTTACAACTTTCACAATGGAATTGGCAAGTCTAATAGTGGGATTTACAACTTGTAGCCATAACATTTACACAATTTCATTGCTGCCATTGACCACTTAACTTAGGCCACTTACAAAAAATCATCCTTCCCATTAACACTATCCATCATATTCTATGCATTATACATTTTCTTCTTATACCCAAAATATTATGTACAAAAAGCATAAGTTGAATATCAAAAAATATCCTTCATATACTGACAACTAACTTCACATTGGATTTAGATTTTTGCATACTCTTCTAGTGTAGCCAGCTTGGTGGCATGTGCTGCAGTGATATCTCTTATTGTTTTGGAATTGAGACTCTTTCCTGTTAGTTCTACACCTTCCTGGTGGTCTATTTGTGAAAGGTGGTGTTAGACATATTTGGTCATCTATATTTTGCAAACGATAGTCATTAGGATTTGTCATATCAATTGTCACCACTGGAATCATGGTCCTGCTATAAATCTTTTACTAGGATGTAATGTTGTAGCACTCACCAACATAATCATACACATTGAGATGTAAAGCCTTGATGGCCATACAAGCGTGTGCACATAGGATGCCTGACATTTGTCACTCTGCACAGCTGGATTCATGTGAACCAAGATTCACATGTAGGGCTCCTTCATATATATGTACACATACCTGCCCTCCTCTATAAGGAACAGGAGTCATATGCCTAGCATTAGCCATATTCTCTATCACTTTTGTATTTACATTTGGGCCTACACCATTTTTCCATTTACTAATAGCTATTGTTGCTGCATATATCTTCTTAGCCACTTTCTTGCCATGCTCATGGATAAGTTGGGTGACGTTATAACGTCTCTCCTTCATAATCCAAGCATTGAAGGACTCAACAAGATTTGTTGTTATATTATCCTAGCGTTTAAATGGGAAGCTACTTAATGCCCACTTATATACATCACCATGATTGATAAGCCACTTAAATAAGTGTTCATTGAAAGCTCTCATGTTTTCTATTGCTTTATCAAATTTAGTGCCAAGCCTTGCAAATACAATATCATTAAGCAACTTAAATCCATCTTCCCTTGTTTGTCCACTCATCTTTCTCTTACCTCTGTTTAGTTTAATAATTTGTGTGCTAAAGTTCTCCTTCACATGCCTAAACAGTATGCATGGATGTCACCTCTGAATATTTCTTGGATAACACCTATTATTGCCTTGTAACGGTCATACATAATTGTCAATTGTATAAAACTAACTATTCATTTAATCATGTAAAGAAACCATGTAATGTCTCTCCCTTCACAATTATAAATACAAATGAAAACAATTCATTGTCTGTATCATATGCAAAAGCTGCCAATAACGTTCCCTTTTACAATCCACTTAAATGAGTTCCATCAATGTACAACAAACGTCTACAACTATTAATATACAACATCCATAGGCTATGAATACATACTCAAATGTGTTCCCACTAGCCACTAATTCAGCCACAATTTTGCCATCACTTTCCTTCAACCGTTCACATATCCATGGTATTAACATATAAGACTAATCAGGTTTGCCATGTATGTCCTCCAATGCTTTTTCCTTCGCCCGATATGCTTGTTTATATGTCAACTTCACACCATTATCTCTATCCAAACTCTTTCTAATTTCATTTGGACACTTTTCTACATGATCTCTTACCTCATCAATTATAATTGATGATATCAAGGTAGAACTTCCACCATGTGTCACTTTAAGATTGTCTTGGGCACTATGAACATGGTCGTTTTTAAATTTTGTCACGCGTAGGAAAGGTGTGCTCTTCCCAAGCATTGTCTTAGTTACACGACATAGACAACCTTCAACCTTACATTTCACATACACATTGTCCTTATATTTTTTTTACATATTTGTACTCGAACTGGTGTGTAATATTGAACTTGTGCAATACCTTCTTAAATGTGTCCACATTTGCAAAAATCCGCATCCTTCCAAGCAACTCTTCCTTCTAGTTCACAAAGTTCAGTGCATGTATCAATGTTTATGCACTCAGCTTTAGATCTAACTATACTTCTATCAAATAGAGTATTCAAATTGTTACCCTACCTCCATGAAGAGGGACACCTTTGTTCTAACAGTCTGGATAAATCCTCAATACTGGACGCAAAATAACAAGTTTTGCAAAAAACATTAACATAATGAAATAATTAACAATATACATAAACAAAAGAAATTTCACTTACATTTTTGGATCATCCCTTTGTTCTGATATATTATCATTTACTTTAACTGTTACATAAACATGTGCACTGTTGTCATTAAACTGAAAAAGATTATAAACTTCACTATTATCATTGCAATATAGTAATATCCTCTATCAAACTTCACTGAATATTTCATGACACAACTATTAGAATCTATACCAAACCATCTACCTATCATTACCCTCAATTCTTTAAGTGGCATCCCCTCCTTTATCCATTTTACCTTCACATCCGCACCATTATATTTAACTCCACATTCGACATTATATACAAAGTTCCCACCTACATGAAAAAAATAAAAAAATTATATTGAAGATGTCGACCCAATATTACATGTCATCTTGTCTATTAGCCTGTAACAAACAAATCATTCATCACAATCTTATGCCCTTAACAATCATCATTCAATACTTTACAAGATAGCAACAACACAAAAATCATTGATGCAATGAAAGTTATAGGTTTTTCTACGGAATAGTAAATGTATTAGCTCAAGTTGTCAAAACTATTGTTGAAGTTGTAAATTTTATTATACGAGTTGGAAATCTGAAAGTAATACCAATTACTTATTACAGAGTTGTAAATTTTTACCCTCGAGTTGTAAATTTTTTACCTCAAGTTGTCAAAATAATTACTGAAGCTACAAATCCGATTACAGTAGTATTAAATGACTCAACTCATTACGGGTAACTTTTCTCAGAGTATTAAGTGTCTAACTTTATGTTGTTTAAGATTATTTCTAAAGTTGTATATCCCATTAGAGGAATAATAAATAACTTTTCTCAGAAAAAGTCATATCACTTCTAACTTTTTTTGCGGAGTACTAAATATCTTACCTGAATTTGCAAAAATCATTCATGAAGTTGTAAATACCATTAGAAAAGTAATAAATGACTCAATTAATTAGTTTCATGACTTACAAGTTACTCTTACTATAAGCATTATGAGTCATGCAAAAAGCAAAAGACTGCTCTTTCCCAAATGCCTACTATTTCCTGCTCAATCTTAACGGGTTGAAAAGGAAACCCCAATTGTGAAATGCCCCAATTGACTACAGCACATAAACACGCCATTATTTACACTAAACATATTCATGCTTGCCTTATAATTACACCGACTTCTCCATACCTTCAAATATTGCCTAGGAATTTTTGTCATTTCTCCTACAACTTTCTTAAACTAGTATAAGCTACAATATTTATAAAACTCTTTCTCCCCACATAACCATCAAAATAAACAAAATATAGCTGATCATAGGAGGAGTAAAACAAGAAGATTTGTATAAAAAAATTTACTTATACTTCCTCATTCCAAAAACGTGACTCCCCTAAGCTTTATCTCTCATTCGTGCCAATAATACCTTTTTTCTAGTGATGTTGCTGTAGTATACTCTTATTTAGTCAAGGGTAATTTTGTATTTCCACACATATTTGCAAATGACAGATTGGATCGCCTATCCAATCTATTTTTTCAATATTCAGATGCTCAAATTGTATTTTTGAAATTGAAATGGGATTTTCTTGTCTTTTTCTATTAAAAAACCCAAAATACCTTATGAAATTTAGAATTCTCTAAAGTTAGCTGAATTTGTAAAAAGATAGATTAGTCACAAGTACCAATATGTCCTTTCAAAATATTAGGAAAACATGACATTATTATTTTTCCTTTCTCTTTCTGTCTCTTCCCTCTTGCTTAGATAGCCACAGACAGAACCAACACAAGACAGAGGTAGAAAATTAATGAAGTAAGGAGAAGAGAACAACGACGATGGCACAGAAGTAAACCTCGTCCCAGTCATGTTCCTCCGCTTGTCATAATAGCACGATTAGCATATAAGCATAACATCAACGAGGAGAGGCTCTGATGATCTAGTTCGACTTCTTCATTTACCTTGCCTCCGTCGTCGTCACCTCCTCCATTGACCCACATAAACCCATCTGCTCCAACTACGCATTTAGATTGAGACTAATTCTTTTATTATTGCTTTCAGTTATTGCTTAAATCGGGGATATTAGAGTGTGCTTCAGAGATTGCGATGGATCTGGTTTTGTTTCTTTAGATTTTTGTTTCTAGTTTTCGAGTTTTTTTAAAAAAAAATTATGGATCTGGTCTCCTTTGAAATGCTATTATTGAAGTTGCAAAAATGACTGAAAGTATAGTCAATATCATTGCAAATATAGTAAACAACTTAAATAATGATCCCTGATTGAATTCTTGAAGTGATAGAAAACAAGCATTTCTAAAGTTGTTAAAATAGTTGGAAGGTTTATCAATTTCATTGCAAGTATAGTAAAGCTATGAGTAATGCCACTAACAACTCATTATATAAGTTATCAATCACATTATACAAGCAGTAATTGACCTAAGAAATTACTTACAACTAAGTTATTAAAGAGTGTAGTAAATATTTTAACAAAAGTGGTCAAAGTCATTACAAAAGTTGTCAATCCCATTATACAATTATTAATTAACCCCAGTAATTATTTGCAACTAAATTGCTAAGTAGATTAATAAATATTTTCACTAAAGTGATCAAAATCATTACAAAAGTTGTCAATCTCATTACACGAGTAGTGATTGATCATGGTAATTACTTGCAACTAAGTTATTAAATAGAATATTAAATATCTTCACTACATTGATCAAAATCATTATAAAAGTTGTCAATCTCATTACACGAGTAATAATTGATCTTAGTAATTACTTACACATAAGTTATTAAATATAGTAGTAAATATCTTCATTACAATAGTCAAAATCATTACAAAAGTTATAAATCATATTACACGAGTATTAATTGACCCAAATACTTACTTGCAACTAAGTTGTTCAAGAGAATAGGAAATATCTTAATGAAAGTGGTCAAAGTTATTACAAAAGTTATCAATCTTATACCCAATCACTTCCCCCATCTTCACTTCACCTATCATCTCTCTCCATCTTCACTTCACCTATCATCTCTCCATATTCACTTCACCCATCACCCTCGTTGGTACCCTCCTCTCATCCATTCAAGCCGTACCCACTCCACGTCTCTCTACCATCTCTCCTCTGTCATCTTCACCTCTCCTTTCATCTTCCAACTCCAGCCATTCTTATCCACTCCATTCAGCCATATCCAGCAAAAGTCTATGGAAACCATATCAATGTACGGTCAACACAGCTTTTGTGAAAGCAGACAGAAGCAATGACAACATAGTGAACAACCTACTTCAACACTCCCATTGTCATCTACATCCCTTTTCCAAAATAGTTATGGCACCACTCCTCTCTAACCTCCACTCACCATCTCCATTTCGCGACTCTATTCATTCATCTCCAGCACTTAGTCTTGTCGACGGCAATAAGGAAAAAGGCAAGGAACAACAATAGAAGTAGAAGCACAATAAAGACATAAACATATTAGGGGCAATTTTGTCTTTTCTCCTAAATTTTGAAAGGACAGATTGATACTTGTGACCAATCTGTCATTTGTAAAATTAGAATTACTGATTTAAAATTTTAAATTTCAAATAGTATTTTTACCTTTATGTAATTTGTGTAATAATGTGCCTGTTTGGGAAACCCCCAAACCAAATTTTTAAAAGTGTTTATGGCCTAAATCTTGGTTTAATTTTTTTTAAAACAAGCAGTCATATTTATTAAAAAAATTAGATCAAACTATGGTTTAAAACTATAGTTTCATATAAGATAATGGGAATAGCTTTTGGAACAGTAAAAATAACTTATGAACATCAAAAGTCTATTTTACCCTTACTTTTATTACACATTCTCTTCTCTCTATCACTTCTCACCTCCATCAACTTTTTCGTTCTTCTTTGCCTTCATCACCATTGTTGTGTGTATCATGGAGGTGGTAGTTGTTTATGACTTCCATCATCGCCGTGGAAGCTTTGGTCACTGTCATCGTCAACCTGATGTGTTCGTCATCACCGCTGGGTCTGGAATCAACGAGCCAAGAAAAGGGAAGATGAACAACGCAAAAAAAAGAAAAGGAAAAGCAGAGAGATAGGATGTGTTATATTTTTTATTTACAAAAAAAGCAGGAAAAACATGTTGATGAATAATGCAAAGAAAAGGAATATGACAAGTGCATAGAGGGAAGATGAACGAGTCAAGAAATCTGACAAGTGAACAGTTTTTTTTTATTCCATACACTTTCTAGTAATTTACTAATTATAAAAGTTTTTTTAGTAATAATTATTCAAATACTTATTTATTTAAAACTATTTTTTTCATAAGTTATTTTTCATAAACCCTTTTTTCTAAAAGTTATATAAAAACTTTTTTTCATAAATTTTTTTAAATAGTTTATCCAAATAGGCCTAATGGCAGGTCCTCTTAGCATATTTTCTTTTGTTTTTATTTATCAACTCTCTTAGCATATTTTCAATCCTTATGAAAAATTGAAATATTATCGATAGATTTAAAAAATATATAATTTTAATCCTTGAAATAAGATATTTTTATGCCCGAGTTTAAAAATAGATTATAATTAATTAATAATTTTATTATGATTATGATAAATTATCATTATAATTAGAAATTTGAAATATCATTTAATTAGTACATATGATTACTAATTAACTATTAGTGTGGGACTCACAATTTTTTATAAATCAAAGTGGTTTATAATTACTATAAATCAATCATTATGATTAGAAATTTAAAATATTATATGATCAATTAATATGGTTACTAATTAATTATTATCATATGACTCAATTTTTTGAAAATCAAATTACTGATTGAGATTATTAATTATAGATTATAGAAAAAAATAAAAATATTAAGTTAAATTAACAAAAACCCATCTTTAACTAAATTAGATTCCCCAACTTTTCATCTACCTATGACTGTGTTGATTTCAATGATACAGGGAGTCTTATATCTATTTGCAACACCCAAGTTCAATATATTGTCTTGCTCTAAAATATAATCATTCAGATTGTTTTTGTCTCTAATCCACATATCCTTCTGAAGCTCCTTAGATCTATTATATGGAATACAAAATTCACACTTATTACAAATTTTTTTCTAGCTTCAATATCATCATGTTTAATTCTAGTGAATAAAGGGCTAATTTGGATAAGATTTTAGAAAAAGACTTATGAAAAAAATGGTTTTTTAGTAGTTTTTAGAAAATAGGTTTTTGGAGAAGAGTTTATGAAAAAAATAGTTTTGAATAAATGAGTGTTAGATAATTATTTCTAGAAGTACTTTTTTTATTAGTAAATTACGAAAAAGGGTATGGATATTAAATGAGGAGAGATGAGAGATATTGTAGAAAAAAATGAGATAGAAAAAATGGTGTAAGAAAAAGTAGAAGAGAGAGGAGAGATGGTGTAAGAAAAAGTAGAGTTAATATAATAATTGGTTAGTCCATAAACTCTTTTACTATTCTATAAGTTACTCTGACCAATTTATCTAAAACTTTAATTTGAAACCATGATTTGATCTAAAAACCCGTTTGAACAAATATAACTATTTATTTTAAAAAAATTTAAAAACTAGATTTTACCAAAACCTAAGTTTTGGCGGTTCTCAAACACACAAATATATTACTTGGCTGCAACTCCTTTATTATTTAATATAAAAATTAGTTAATTTTTATATAGATTAAATAAGTTAAATAAATTAGTTAATTATAATCAAATTTAATATTTTTAAATAAATTTATATTATATACTCTTCAATCTATATAAATTAATTAATTAACTCTTGTATTAATTAAAATTAATTAATTTTTTTAATTTATCAAAAAAATCTGGGCTTTTGTGCAAAGTCTAGTTGCTTTTCACTATTCTTTTACTGTAGTTTTTAAATTTTAATGGTATAAATTAATTCCGCTAAAAATATAATTTTGTTTAAATATTATAAGTGATGTTCTAAATTTGTTACAAGTAACTCCCTAAATTATTAACAATTGTTATTATATTGTCTTTTACATTTTAAGTTTATTTAATTTAACTTTATTCAATTCAGTATAATTTTGAATTTATTATGAATTTAGTTTCAGAGAATTTAATTAATAATTAATATTAATATAAAATATAAATTTCATATTAAATTTTGCACTCTTCAATATTTAATTTGTATATTTGTAAACTGTGTCGTACTAAAATATTCAGACAACTAAAGATTTGTCATTCGTTGCATACAGGAGCTTAAAAAAGTATATAGATAAATAAATTGAAAGTCAAGCTATTTTTAGTTAAAATTGATATTATAAAACTTTAAGAGTATAATTAATGATTAATAATTAATTATTAATTAATTGATTAATAATTTATTAATGATACTTAATAATACTTGATTCCTAATTTGAGATTTTTGAAATTCAAGTTATACTTTTATAAAAATTTCCCTTGCTTGATCACCATTACAAGTTTCCAACACCAATATCTATAAATGGATTGTTGAGTAGATGATTTTTGGTCAAGACAAAATGTGGCGTGATCAAGAAAAACATTATACGAAGCTCAGTCATATAAACAGTTTTTTTAAAAAAGTTTATTGTTGATACCAATAATATTGTCAATAATTAGCTGATAAAGTACAAGGCTTATTGATAGCTACAAATATAATCAGGTGATCCACATCTCTTTATGAAACTTATCATCCATGAGTTTAAAAAATTAAGACATTCATTTAAAATATATTTAATATCTAAAAATATGTTTAATTTTTGAAATCTATCACTTTCTTATAATTTCAGTCGAGATATTTGGGGAAACATCCTAACTCTTAGATGTTTAAATTTACGCTTGAGGGTAATAGACGATTCGCCCTGCCCGATATTAGTATCACCTAGAAAGAATGAAAATTTTATATTATCTTCAGATCATAAGTGAGCCCAACTCCTTTCTAAAAATTTATTGTAAAAAAAACATCAATTTGAGAAACAACAAAAGAATTTGATCTACTCAAACAGTAGTCATTGACCATGCCCTAATTTCTAATATTACAGCAAAGGGAAAGACTTCCAACGGACCACCAATAACGACATCAGGATTACATATAGAAAAAGCACACTTTACTTGCTCAATAATTGCATGAAGCTGGAAAAGAAAAAACCAGTCGTAAGGTCAAGATTTACAGAATTTTTGTAGCGTAGCATCGAGGGCTTTTCTGTCGTAATCCCCCGTAAAAACACAATTGCCCAGAGGACCCTTTAGAAGGATAAGCCTTAGCAAACCATCAGCTACCTTCTTATCAACCTGATAGAACAAAACAATTAAACCTTAATCATCACGTAGACAAATAGAAGTTTTTAGTTCATTTTTCGAATTAAGAAAGACGGAAACACCGGCCCCTTACCGCCATGACCGACTTGAACATATCCACAGTCATATTTTCAGCAGTGGCTGTAGGTAGGTTTGCCTGCTTAAGAATGGCATGAACTCGCTCCACAATAGACTTGTCGATCCAACCAAGGCGATGCGATAAATCAACAGCCATTACCTGCATTCATTGACTTAGAATATTCATCAACATAGATCTGATGGAACATGCAAGATGCTCATATGCCCCAAAAACATGAGAAAAAGAAACAATAGTGAGGATGAAGTACCGTGCCAGCCGCAACAGCTTCTCCATGAAGCCACTGTCCATAGCCAACTGAAGTTTCTATTGCCTAAAATAAGGTCCACATGAAGAAATATTTAATCAGTTTGGAGAACTTTAGTTGACAAGACCACGCACAGACCACAATTTTTGTGTACAAATATGATCCCACAAATCTGAAGCAGCAAACACACACATATCCATAGACTAGACCTTTGATTTAAGAACTATACTTTGACAATGAACAGAAAATTTGCGTGGTCTAGGGTAGAGAGTTAGGGGTTGTTCGGTTTGAAGGAAGGGAAGGGAAGACAAGGGGAAAATGAACCCTCCCCTCATTTGGTTTGAAATTTTCGGAGGGAAGGGAGCCAAAATTTTGGCACCCTTCCTTTCCCTTCCCGTATTTTTGCATCTCTCCAAATTGGGATTTTTCAGAGGACGCCAAATTTTGGAACAATTATATCCCACCTGCATGCAGCTCTCTTTTTTGTCCAAAGCTTCTCTTTCATGCCCATAACAGTGTTGATCTCGACTTGCCGATTGGATTTGCTGTGAAAGTTTTGGTGCCACCGCTGTGGAAATGTTCGATTACATTGTTTTCATGGAAATTCTGGGTCTTAGCAGCCATTCTATAAGGTGAATTGTTACTGCATTTGTTGAGCCCAGATTTTAGTTTGTGGCAATACACCTCTAGTTTGTTAAGCTTCTTCTCTAACTCGGCCATGGAGTATTTGAGCCTAGAAGATTCCAAAAACAACGTCGTCTCTTTTCCTAGTAGCTTGAATCAACTTGTGTGAAAGTTCCGCTAGCGCAATTTTCCACTGCTCCTCTCTGCTTGTTGACATAGCCTCGGTGGACTTCAGACTCTTTCACATCAGTGAGGAAAAAATAAACTTGAAAATCTCATTTGGGATTGCCAATAAAGGCAAAAACTTGTTCGGTCCATTGTTATCCAGAGGAATGATGATGATTTTCTCACGAGAATGTGGGCGGCACTTGTAGCACGAGATAGAGCCATCTTCTCTGTCGGACCAGACAGATTCAGATCGTTTCCTGGGACTGGATTTGCAAATTTTGTTGGTCCTGGGGCGAGGGGTCGTGGAATGGTGCTTCAGAGTAGACCTTTGTCAAAACTTGGGGTTGCTCTGGCTTGGCTTCTATCCACACGTTACTCATCTTCCTCCTGTTCTTGAATTTGCAATAAATTGAAAAACCTATCGGACAAACTAAACTATAGCAAAATGCAAACAATAGATTCCAAATGGAATTTCTAAAGAAACAAAAAGGGAATGGCGAGAGGGTAAGTTTATTGTACTCACAGCAGGGAATAACGGAGACAAGCTAGAAGGTGGAAGAGTTGATAAGAGAGATTTGGAAGAAGTAGGAGAAGAAGACGAGGGAGCCATTTCGTTATGTTACTACATTTTTAGGTTGGTTCATTTATCTGCTACAAGTGAGGGGTCAATGTAGAGAGAGAGGCATAGGTTATTTAAACTCAATTGTGGGATGTTGAACATGAAGTTTTGAATGCTTTGATTGAGGTAACTATTTTAGCTACTGCTTTGATTAGTGTGCCTCGACTTCTACTTCATTTTTTGATCTGTGCTACCTTTATCTTTTTCTTTTCAGGCCAAACCTAAAACAACATTATGGAGGAGTAAGGCTTTCCCACATTATGGAAAGATGATGATATTGTATGCAATAATAGACAGAGTTAATGGAGATGATGGGGAGACAATGAGTGAGTGGTTGAAGAGATATTTTGAAGAAGATGACACTCAAATTATAGACGACATAGAAAACCTTGATTCAAACTATGGAGTAGGACTTTTGAAGTGATGTATTTTCAATATTATTGATGACTTCTATATAGTACATAAATGTTATCAATTTAATCCACATGTGCTTTTGAGGTAAAATGGAGTTATCTTCATTTCATTCAAATCGAGTTTTGCTCAAAACTCGAGTTTTACGATAACATGACTAGAGTTTTAGCCAGAAACTCGAGTTTTGCAACCCATGTAACTGTTCAAACTCCATTTTAGCTAATAAACTCGAGTTTGCGAATTAAGTTATTACTGTCATTGACGGTACACAACTTGAGTTATGTAAGGGGAACTCGAGTTTTACGGTGACAAGACTTGAGTTTTGGACGTTAAACTATAGTTGTACAACTCCTAACCATTGAAACTCAATTATGTAAGAGGAATTCAAATTTTACCAGTGATAAGGCTCGAGTTTTAGACAAAAACTCTAATTGTACTTAGATACAAATTTACGAATATCCACCTTAACCACTGGGCTGAACTTTCTTTATCAGAAATTTGCTATATCTTCAAGTGAACTAGATGGTTCACTTGAAATGACGCTCTAGTTATAGGGTTTTAAAATACGGTGACCTAATTTGGACAAGTCAATTTTTGAAGAAAAATACGACTTTTACATGAACTCGATTTTCGACAAAAAACTCAATTTAATTGTATAAGCATCACAGTGTCAAAACTTGAGTTTCTTCATCAAAATCGAGTTGTTACACAAGCTCGTAAAACTATTTTTTCACCATGACTTAATTTTTTTCTTGTTACACAACTCGAGTTTCGTAAAAAAATTTCCCTTTCCATATACAAGTTTGTCAGTTTTACAATAAGTGTATAATGATAAATTAATCATATCATTCCTCCCCTTCCCTCTTTAACCAAATAAAAGATCATTAAAAACGCATTCCCTCGTTTCCCTTTCAATCAAACCAAACAAGGTAACTTTCATCCCTCCCCTCCTCTTCATTCCCTTCCCTTCCCTCCATTTCCTTCAAATCGAACATCCCCTAAGGGAAAATCCTAAATATTAGAAAGTTTCAGTACAATGTCTCCAAAGAGGGAAAACATAATATTTAACCTACCAAGCTGAATTTTAGCATGAAAAAAGGCACCATTCATGAACTAACACCTGAAGCTATTTTCATAACAAAAGGAACAGATAACATTATTTCATTTTTATTCTTATAAGTGACTATTAGATGTAAAGCAATATATGCTGACTGGAAAAATGCTTATATAAGCTTGTACACCATCTTAACTGCTACTTCCACACCCAAGAATGCAGCCTTAGATCTATGCCTCTTATTGTCTTCAATTCTTCACATTTAAATATAGGAAAACTTTCATCCAAGGATCACTATAGCAAATTTATTTCAAAAAGCCCTCAAAATATTCTAAAATTTCACTACAGTCCAGGGGTTGAATTGAAATTAATTTTTTATTGCCAAAAGACATAAATACCCCCAATGAAATAAAGAAGAATAAGGGCTTTAACAAGAATAATAAGAAAATTAACAAGACAAATAAGGACATTAACAAGAAGAATATGAATTTTAACAAGAACAACAAAAAATTAATAAGACAAATAGAGACATTAACAAGACGAATAGAACTATTAACAAGATGAATAGGAGAATTAACAAGAACAATAAGGAGATTCACAAGACGAATAAAGGCATTAACAAGACAAATATGGACATTAACAAAAAGAATATGGGCTTTAACAATAATAATAAGAAATTAACAAGACAAGATAGGCATTACTAAGTTAAATATGGGCTTTAACAAAATAAATAGGGGATTTGTTAATGCTCTTATTCGTCTCATCAATGCCCCTATTCTTCTTTCTTTCATTGGTGGGGTATTTTTGTTTTTTGACATCACAAAATTAATTTTAGTTTAGCCCACTGAACTGCAATGAAGTTTGCGTTTTTTGGAGGCTTTTTGAAATAAATTTGCTATAGTGGTCCTAATATGAAATTTTTCCCTTAAATATATTTACAACTTCATACTTTGAGACAGTTTGAGTCACAAAATAATTATATCCTAAAGTTGAAAAAATTTCATATGTCAGCCACCCCAGTGAATTAACCTAAAGATGATATTCACATCACCAACTCAACTGTTTGGAAATATGAACAAAAACCATCCCCAGTTAAAAGAAAGTACTCACATGGCCAAATGTATGGCCCAAGTTCAATGTAGCCCTCAGTCCACTTTCCTTCTCATCCAAGGACACAACCTCAGCCTTGTTTTCACATGATCGCTTTATAGCATATGCCAGTGCACTTGGGTCCCTGCATTGAATCACGATAGACTATAAGAACTAGAAGAGAGTATATGAATTTATAGAAGTCATAAAAAGCAATAAAGCTCAATAAAAGGATCATAGTTCCTTCCAAGTCTACATATTTAAGCATGAATTCCACAAGACCTGCTGTCATAACCCAGGAGATTTTTTGCCTTGTGGTATAAGCTTCATGGCATAAGAGGAACAAATACTGGAGTCTGCAAGCTAATAACAATACTTAGATGACGATTTTACCTTGCCATCAATGCCTGCATATTTTTTTCCTGCCACTCAAAAAATTCCGCATCCCTGATGAGACCATACTTTATAACCTCTGCAAACCCTGATGCCAGTTCCCTATCTGGTAATGTATTTAATGTGTTGGTGTCTATAAGCACACACTGAGGTTGATGGAAAGCACCAATTAGGTTCTTTCCAAGTGGATGGTTTATCCCAGTCTTGCCACCAACAGAAGAATCAACCTGGAACATTATGCACAAACTAATGTATGAGAAAAAGAAATAAGAAGCTGAGATTAGAACAATCAATATCATATAAAGGAGGGCAAGCAGAGATCTTGGTGACATAAACATGAATATTGTAGAAGCAATAGTAGACCTGAGCCATAACAGTGGTTGTAATCTGAATAAAATTAACACCACGCAGGAAAGCAGCAGCAGCAAAGCCACACATGTCACCAATCACACCATCTCCAAGAGCTACAAACGTACATCGCCGGTCCAACCTTGATTCAATGGCCTTGTCAAACACTTTCATTAACGTGTCCTGGAAGTTAAATAGGTAACCACTTCTTATGCTTGAGCCAAGAGTGAAAATCACACAATCCTCAATTTAAGCATACTCGACCTACCATATCTTTGTACTGCTCACCATCTGGCAAAATGACATTCTCAACAGAAATATTTGGGTTTCCTCTTGTTAGAGCATCAACAACTTTGTCCAAATACAGGGGGGCAACGGTATTATTAGTGACCACAAGGACCCTCTTTCCGTGCACATGCCTATACGATAACATGTAAAAACATCTTAACATAACACTTTAGAAAAGGGAAAATAGTCCCTTTTAAAAATACACTAAAGATGCACACAAAATTTCTCATTTTATCTATCCAGCTTTCAATCATTTTGATGCCTAATAAGCCCTAACTTAAGGCTCCGTAAAACTCAGATAAACTAGAATTCGGTCTACAAAATTTCGCCCGTTTTTGTTTTTAGTTTACTATTGTCCATTCTCATTTAAGCTATAAAACCAAACGAAAACCAGGCAATATTTCCAGGAAAGGAAGATGAAGACAAAGTGGTAACGCTATAAACTTGGGTCATGACTAAAATGAAATATGAATATCGCTGTTATTAGTATATTTACCTCTGGAGAAGCTCAGGTTTATCAAGCAGACCCGAACCGATATAAATCGGATAGCTCCGATTGCCCAAATCGACCTCCACGATCGTGGGAACTCCATGCTCCGCCTTTGTAGTGAACTGATCCATAACTTGAGCCGAATTGGTGCATACCCTTAGGCTACTACCTTGACCCGCATTCGACACAGAAACACATTTCCGGTTCAATTCGATAGAAAATCTTGGAGATAGGAATTTGGCACTTTGAAAGCAATGGAGATGAGAGGAATTGGTGTTGAGTTTTGGGGTTGCAGAGCTCGCTGTTTGCTTCGTAGAGAGAGAATGAGAGAAATGATTGGCGGTGGAAGCCATAGGCTTAGCTTAGAATAAGGCAGACAAATAAATGGAAATGAAGCGGAGTTTCTTGTGGGGTTGGTGAGGAAGGTAACAGGTTGAAGGTGAAGACTAACGGGTTAGGTGAGGGATAGAGTAAGGAGGATTCCCGTATCGGAGTACTTGACGAGACGGGTCGGTAGATTCGGTTGTTAAAAACCTACACGCGCCCAAAATTGGACAGAAAAGTTTCATTTTTTAACACTTCAAAATTCAATTTGGATTAAAAAAATAATATTTAAAAATTACAATTGAACTTTAAAATTTTAGAAATTATCGTTCGTTAGTAGCATTTTGAGATTATAATAAGATAATGATGGCAAAAAAATAAAGAAGAAAACTTAAACCAAATTATTTTCATCCATTTCATTAAATTATTCAATCTCACCTTGTCATATGTCTTATTTTGTTAATATTTTTATTTAATTTAAACTTACATAAAAAATAACATATATAATCAGTAGTAATTAGAAAATTTGACTAAATAGATATAAATAATTTGATGTGAGTATGATCTAAAATTAAATTACTAAAATTTTTCTATTGCAAAATTTATGATCTAGAGACATCTAAGGGTTTAGATTTTTGAATGAGTGTAACTTTTACTTAATTATATACAATATCTTACATTTATGTAAATATCTTTTATTTTATATAAAATTATAAATATGTTGTATATGTTTATAAAAGAATTTTATCTATTAAAAATAGGTTGATATTAAATTTTTAAACACATTTTAAATACGTTTGGATAATAAATTTTAGGATAATTTTTTTAGCAACTTTCCCAATTATAAATTTTGTAAGACTTACAAAAATATATAATAATTGTAAAAATTAAAGTGGTTACTTTGAAAGAGAAATGTAAGTGGAAGAGGAGGGGGAGGGAGAGGCTAGTAGCGGTGGAAAAAGATTAAGGGTATATTTGGATTAGTTTTTAGAGAATAGATTTTAGAAATAATAGATTTTGGAGAATAGATTCGGGGAAGAATAGATTTTGAAAACGGAGATGTTTAGATGATTAGAAGTATAATAACTTTTTATATTAATAAATTATAAAAAAGTGTATGATTTGATCAAAGTATGAGAGAGGAGAGAGGGTAGAGAATAAATAGGAGAGAGGAGAGAGAATAAATAGGAAAGATGAGAGAGTGTAGAGAAGAGAGAGGAAAAAGGAAATAGTGTAAAGAAAAGAGATGAGAGAGGAGAGAGAGTATAAGAAAAAATAAGGGCAAAATAGTAATTGGATAGTCTATAAGCTCTTTTACTGTTCTAAAATCTATTTTCAGTAGCTTATTCAAAACCATGGTTTCAAACTGAGGTTTTGGCCAAAATCAATTATGGACAAAAATGGTTATTTATTTTAAATTTTTTCAAACCAACGTTTTACCCAAAATCAATTCTGCATAAAAATTATTGTTTGTTTTAAATTTTTCTAAACTGAGATTTTGTCCAAAATTGATTTTTAAAAATTGACACCAAAGAGACACTAAAAGAACAATGGTGGACATTAGCTTAAAGTGTGAAAGGGGTAAGAAGGATAATTTAGGAATATTAAAAATATTTTATAGTTAATATTAAAAATATTTTATAGCTAAAATGGTTACAAAATCCACACCATCCTCCAAATATCTCCAATTTTAGAGAATAGGGAAGGAAAGTTCTAGTCTCCTAAAATATTTAGGCTTCCAAATAAGGGGTCTTCTCTCTACTTTTTTTATTAAAAATCATAAATTACACTATGTGCTTATATCTATACAGAGCAAAAGATTAAATAATCTAGTGACCAAAAAAATAATACTAGTCCTACAATATTTTTCAGCACCTTTAGCACTAAGCAATCCGCAATAAAAGGTCTTCTCCATTACCATTTAAATCCCTTATATTAGATACTATTTTAAAGAGTAGGAGCAAGGTTCTTTGGGCACCTTAACATGTTTGACAAATATTGGACTACATTGCAAACGACAATAGGACTTTTGTTTTTTAAATTACATTAAGGACATTTTAACATTTGAACAATAAAATTTAATTCCTAATGAGGACCTTGAACTTACAATGAGATTCCGTCACTTTTTGATCATTTCATGTTTATACCTTATTTCTAGGGCCTAAACGAGATTCTTCATAACATTTTTGTAAATGGAAGGTTCTATACGCATTAAAATAAGAAATTAAAGGGGTCCTTTGCTAAGTTTTAAAAGGTGGGCGTCCTCCGCATATGATTACAATTTGTAATAAACAGGAGTTATTTACATTTTAGCCCACTATTTTATTGTGTTTTATATCCTGCAATCTTCACGGACCTGGGCCTGTCCTGACCAGCACGCGTCTGCTACAAGCCATTCC
The DNA here is from genome assembly GCA_037074615.1 of Leucaena leucocephala. Taxonomy (NCBI): domain Eukaryota; kingdom Viridiplantae; phylum Streptophyta; class Magnoliopsida; order Fabales; family Fabaceae; genus Leucaena; species Leucaena leucocephala. The sequence continues at coordinate 7,540,388 of CM073570.1, read as the reverse complement.
AAAGATCGCTACAATAAATTAGAAATCCCCGCGTATTTTCGAACTCAGCAATTGTCTGATGCCGTCATTTGGGATTTCCTAATCCTCGTGCTCCGATTATCATCAGCATATTCTGCTTCGTTGCCATGAATAGGCTTTCTAAGGGTGTCAGTTTCTGTCATTTTATTCTTCTGATTTCGTTGGAGCAGTACTAGGGCTTTGCTGATTACGTGTGGGTTCTTACTGTAATGATCATGGCAAAGAGAAACTCCTTGATTGTTTTATCTTCGGATGATGAGGATGATGGTACTACTTGTTCCTTGAGTGGGAGTAATAGCTATGCCAAGTCCAAGTCAAGGTCCACAAGCACTAGAGGAAAGAAGAAGGCCCGCCTTTCAGGTTCTCGGTCTCGAAGGTCCAAAGATTCCAGCAAGTTGCATGAGGTAAGTTCGTTTGTAAAGAAACTTTTGAATTAAAAGCAGAATAAATATTGCTAGGGCACATTGTGTTAGATTTTTTTTTTTAAAAAATCAATCAATGTGAAATAATTTCCAAGATACTGAAAATTTTCTGTGTAAGACTTGATTTAAAATTACTGTTTGTGTTCCTATCATTAAAAGTTTCTAATGCGTAACTTCCCAGGCATCACTTAGTCCTATTTCAGCCTCATTGTCTTTAAATATTTATTTATTTTATTTTTTCCTTCACATGTATGAGTACTTATCATATTTGAATCTAATATCCCTATTTCAATGGAGATCAACCAACTTGGAGAAGACTTCAACGAAGTGTTTACTGGGTTCGATGTATCTGCTGGTACGCTGCTGCTGTGTTATACTTTTTGGTTGAATAGTGTAGAATGTATACTTTTGCCTTTGCTTTCTTTTGTTTTTGTTTTTGTTTTTTTTTTGTATACATGATGGGGCTAAGGAGCCCAAAAGAAAGTTCCTTTGCTTTCTTTGATCATAAAGCTATGAAGTTCCTTGAGCGACAAGTTAAGTGTCTTATTTTGTTCCACTACTAAAAATTAATAATGTATGAACAATGTTAGAAGTCAAAACATAAAAAAATATTTAAAACAGGGTCTAGTCAAGTGTCTGTTGTTGAACCTGTTTAGAATTTAGATACTATAGTTAGTGCAGTAGCTTTCTTTTCAGTCTGTATCTTTCTTCCTTCTCTAGAAAGTTGTAAGCGTTGAATTGATGTGTAAGTGCGCATCAGGCACACGAAGGAGCTATTCAGGGGAGCTGTGGGTTGATAAGCACAAGCCCCATTCTCTGGAAGAGCTTGCTGTTCACAAGAAAAAGGTCAAGAGCCTGAACTTTAGTTTCTTGATTTTATGAATGGCATCTCATTCTCTTTGTTGTATTTGCAGGTTGAAGAAGTTAAGATGTGGTTTGAGCAAAGGTTAAAAACTTTCAAGGTAAATATTGGATAAAAGCTAAAGGGGAGGAGTAACCAATTCTCTTCAATGCGGCAAGAATGTCTAGTTTCCTTGGTTCCTTCTTATGATTGATTAGTTGAGAATGATTTTGTCGGTGATATATTTAGTTTTATATTTTTGTTCAATATACACACGTGTGCTTGTTCACACACATTTGTAATAGTTATCTTGGCATGCCTTGTGAACCTTACTATTTAAAAACCATGATGATAGTGTTTTCTAAGAAACAGGCATGGGTAATATATAGAGAGAGAGAGACGCTCATACATAAACAAGATGCAGAAATTAGAAATATCACCTAGGAGAAAAGGAGAGCAGCATTAATTGTTTATTCTGGATCCATTATTTCTAAACGCTTCTACACTTCATTCTTTATTTTAATATTACAGCATGCATTTTTGTCAGGTAATAAATTCTGCTTTTAAATTAGCATAATTGTACCCTTATTTGTATATCTGTTGGTTGCACTACATTAATATTCTGGGTCTCTCTGACTTCATTGTTTTTGTAATTATACAGGGTGATTGCAGCAATAATGTTCTTCTCATCACTGGGCAGGCTGGAGTGGGAAAATCTGTATGCAACTCTTTCTGTACCCTGTATATTGTTAGGAGCTTCTTTCATGTCCTGGAATAGCCAAACCTGGCAATTTTGAATGACTAAGTATAACCTTTTGTTGTGTCTTGTTGTGATGGTAATGTTTAATGTTGGGTAATGTGGATTAGAGTGTATTTTGAAAGTATTTTTTGTAATTTTGTTTCTAAAGGTACGGATTCTCATAATATTGAGACTTTAACTGAATGGAGGCTGAATTTCTGCACTTTTATTTTTTAAGCTCTGCTTTATTTAAGGACAATAAAGGATTGGTTATGGTTGGCCTTATGTGATTTGGCCCAAGATTAGTTGTTCCCCATCATTTAAAGTGTGTTCTTCAATTCGCTTGTCGTTTATTTGATTACCACTCAACCACTATGTGGTATTATACATATCCAAATTTTAACTAATTTAAGATCATGAGTATTAAAATGATTAACTATTTCATTCTGAACTGCCTATTGTGCTTTTGAATAGTTTTGGTGTTCTGAGCCTCTTGCTAGGATTAGGTGGACAGGGCAATCAGGTGGTAACAGAACAAATGACCAGGGTTAATGTATTACACACTTTAAACCATTGAGGGACAAACTGATTTGGGGCTAATCAATGCCCATGCGGTGGAAACGGGGGGTATTTTATCTCAAGAACACCACACTGACATCAAATAATTTCTTCTTTTCATTTTGTAGGCTGCAGTTCAGGTAATTTCTTCTCACCTTGGAGCTATTCTGTGTGAATGGAATACACCTACACCTGTACTTTGGCAAGAGCACCTACATAATTCTAGTTCAGGTTGGTCTGGCATATGTGCTTTGAGTTTGATAGTCAATTCCTTGCCTACTCTTGCTGAATTAAATCTTTTTACTGTAAAACTGATATGTAAAATATAAATAAATAATTTAAGTAGTTTTATTATTAGAATTAGTATTAGATATTCTGTGATATTAGGATTAGATATATGTTATGATTAGATAGTATGATATATTAGTATTAGATATTTAATTAGGATTAGGATTACCAATCATTTATAAATAAGGGTGATGATCATCAGTCTTATTGGAATATGTCTTAATTGTGTTTGAGCTCTTGAATATTCAGTATAGTTTCAGTTTCTCTTTTATTCTCTTTCTATTCTTCTCTATTTCCCTTTTCTTTCTACAATTATATAACATAAACAGTGAATGTTCTGATAGATGAGTTGTTTGAAATTTGTATGTGCATGGGGCTTGCAGTCCAAAGGGAAATCAGGCATTGCATAATATTCTTGTCAAATGATTTAGAATGCCCTCCTCATTGTGACTGCATAACTTCTGATTGATTTTCAGGGACACAATACGCATCCAAGTTGGATGAATTTGAAACTTACGTTGAAAGAATAAGGAAATATGGGTTATTGTCAATTTATTTGAATGGGGAGTCAAAAGCACCCATCGTAATTTTAATTGATGATCTTCCTGTGACAAATGGGAAAGCTGCTTTTGGACGACTAAAAGATTGCTTGCACCTTTTGGTGCGCTCAACTCAGATACCCACAGTTATAGTGTTCACAGACTATGGCAATGCTGATTCAGCAGACCATGATGCACAATGCTTGGAAAAAATTCAGCTATCTCTTCAGAGTGCTGGGGCCTGTAAGGTTACTTCTTTGGAAAGTTCCCTTCTAGCTTTTGATTTTTTGTTATGAGATAGTACTTATTCTAAATTTAATATGATAAACTGTCAGATTGCATTCAATCCTATTACAACGAATTCAATCAAGAAGGTACTTTTTAGAATATGCCAACTAGAGCAGTGTGATGTGGCTGTGGAACATGTTGATCTGATTGCTAAAGCTAGTGGAGGTGACATCAGGCATGCAATCGCATCATTGCAGTTCTTCTGTCTCCAACAGAATCAACTGCATTCTTTGTCTCCATCCAGTAACTTTCTAAGTGTATCAAAAAAGAAAGAAAAGACGGCTGTCTCTTTAGATGATGGCTATTCCTTGCACTTTAGCCGAGATGAGACACTATCTTTATTTCATGCCTTGGGGAAATTTTTGCACAACAAAAGAGAGTCTGAAAGAGCATCCAAATATGGTACTTTTTATTTAAAAGAGTTTAGAGAAATTTAAATTTCATTTGTTATCTTTATTTCTTCCTCATAAAAGACCAAAACTAGTAGTTGAAGTTGAATGTTAGTCATTTAACTTTTAGTTTGTCTTGTGTGGTAGAGCACGACACATTTCTTATCCGAGAAAGATTTGCGAGATTACCCTTAAAAATGGATGTCCCGGAGAAGATTCTTTGTCATGCCCATGTGCAACCTGGTCCTGTTGCTGAATTTCTGCATGAAAATGGTAATTTTTGTTAATACGATTCTAAAGGGCTCATCATAATATTTGCGTATGGAAAAAAGAAAGTTGTTTCCTGCAATAGATACTTATTTTTGAAGGAAATTCCTTGGAATTCTAATTCTCACTGGTAAATTTCTTGCAGTGCTTGATTTTATGAATGAGGAGGCAATTGAGGATGCGTGGATAGTGTCTTCATATCTAGGTGATGCTGACATTCTTCTTGCTAAATTTCGAGGAATGGCCTCTAGATATAATGAGGCAGAGGGTGTTCTACCTTCAGCTGCTGCTTCTGTTGCTGTTCGTGGAGTATTATTTGGAAATTCTCATACACTATCTTCCAGGTTGTCTTTATATGCATCATTGAGAGAGCTAGATTTTGTCTCTCAATTATGAAGTCTGAATATAAGGTTTTGCAGGTGGCATGCTGTGCGAGGCCCAAAACTGTGGGGGGTTGAGAGGGAATTACTATATAACAAGGTGTTCACTGCTTCTTCTATCATATATTCTATTTCTATCCTATCCTCCTAAAATGTGTTTATTTTTTATATTAAGAAACTAATTGGGAATACTTGCATGCGTACATATGATCATTTAATCCCACTTGAAGGAAAAAGGGCTGAATTATGGTCTGGAATAATTTAACAATTATATTTTCCTGACAAAAGCTTCATTTTTATTTTATTAATAAGTTTTTGAAGGTACCTTAAGCTTAGTAATCTTCACACTAGAAGGTGGCAATATCTCTTATAATTTCATTGTTAATAACCAAGCATAACATAAAACATGTTTCTGGTAAAATAGGACTCCCTTGGTTCTAAATGTAGAAGCTATTTAGAGGGTTTAATTTGGTTTTAAATGTAAGATTTCGATCCACTTTGTCTTTTAAATTTATAATTTCCCTCCGAATTACACATATTAAGGAGTTTCTATAGGGGCTATTCTAATACATTTAATTAAAGAGGGTATTTTAGGGAAATCAACACATTTTTTTATAAATAATTAACTAAAGTAATTTCTTTGATCTCTATAAACTATCTACCTCCTACATTAGGTATCGGAAAGAGTAACAGTGATGATGAATGACATTAGAAGGTTGAATTGGTTATTTGGCTTGGTAATCTTAAGCATCAACAAATTAGCAAATTGCTTATGTTCATTATGTTGAATTCACTTAAATTCATGGTCCCTTAACATTTGACCTCCGTACTTGATCTCCTGTTTCAGAACAAGATGCTCAAGCAGCAAGTGGCAGAGTTTGAAGGTTTGACTTGTAATACATCAGTTATGGCCACAGAGTACATGCCTGTGTTAAAATGGCTTGGAAATAGGCGTGAATCTCCTCAGTTATCAGTGCATGACTTGAATATGGAAGGTATTGATTTCGACCAAATGATTTTAGATGACCAAGAAAATGAGGACGAGATAGAAGATTGGTAGTATAAACATACGGGTGTGTCTAGTAAGTCCAATGCCCTTTTGTTTGGCCCTCGTTTAGATGTTTATCCCAGTTTATCTATTATTGATCGAGGAACTTGTAAATTTATGAACGTGGAAAATTGAGGTAGGAGAGTCTCAGATGCATGCTGGATTGGGAACCTTCTATGTAAATTTTGTTATCCCTAGTGACTAGTAAAGAACGCGCCCACAATACGTTTTGTGTGTGTCTGTGGTCTTTTAGTAGGCGAATTAGGTAGAACAAAATTAACTTTGATTTTAGGGAAAATTAATTTTTGGTGTCTATGGTTTTCACTTAGTATAACTCAATCTTTTTATTTTTAATTCAGTTAAAACTCAATATTAAACTTTTACTCATTACAATTTTGTTTAACTATTTAAAATTGTACTCTTCTAGTGTTAAATTTAAAATTTATTTAACTAATTTAATTTGATTAAAGAAGTTAGTTAAATTATTATTATATATATTTTTTAAAGTATCTTAATTATTTTTATTAATTCTTTTATATTTTTTATTATTTGATTATTACTGATAGAGTATTAATAAAAATAATTTAAAAAAGAGTTGGTAAATTTAGAAAATTAATCTTATATTTATATCAATATTAATTTTTTAATTAAATTATATATTTAAGATTAAAGGAGTAGCTCTTAAATTTTATGAAATGTATAATTTTATTTTTAAAATATAATTTAATATTTTAAATAGTTAAATGATAAGAATTGAATTATGTGAGAGTTAAAATTTAGGGATTTAGGTTTATAGGGATCCAACTATTAATTTTTCCTTGATTTTATATTATGATATTCTTGGCTATTTAAGGCAGTATTGTATATGTGCTGGCCCCAAAAACAAGACAGTATTGTATATGAAGTTTCTGTTTGTTTTTTGGTAAATTTTTAAAAAGACATTGGGTTTATCTACAATCTAAAAGTAGAGTGAAGTTTTTCTTCTTTTTAAATAATACTAATATTAGATATAGCGAGTTGTCAATTATCTTGAGGTATAAATTTATGTAATTAAGAGTTAAAATATTTCTCTAAATATAGTGACTTGAATTACAATAAAATAGTATTATGTAGGAATCAGACACGTTTTAAATAGTCATATATTTTATCTCTTTGTCTGCTGAAGTTTCTGCTGTTAATACTTCTATATGAAGGTGTAATGCATGATTAACTTATGATGTGGGGGACATTAACTATGCTTTACAATATGATATAAATGTTGGGATAACTATCAATGATCAACGTAAAGAAAACAAGTAATAGGAGTTGACCTGAGTAGTAAGTTACTCAGTATCATTTAAACAAAATTTTAAGTTCGAGTTTTGGCATATATAAAAAAAAATTTATTGGGAGACTTATCCACTATAATTAGGTGTATAGTATAGAATCAGGTGAGTAATTAAAAAAAAGTAGGAAAAACAAATAATACAATTGAATGAGATGTTAGATGTTTATAGACGTAGAAAATGTTTATTGATAAGATTGTATAGCGACTTCATTGAATTGGAAAACATGCTAATCAATTATTAAATTTCGACTATATGCAAAAGATATTGGGAAAATTCTCAAACAATACCATTTGAAATTAGGAAATTCTAATAAAAGCGTATGAATATATAAAAAAAATAGATTAGTCGTATTAATATAATATTTAAATATTTATTTGAAAAGATAGAACCATTTAGGATCTTGTTAGAAAGAGTAAGTAGTCGATATCAGTATTAAAATAATTAAAATTATTGTATGTGTTATTAATTTTGTTACTGGTATAGTTAATACCTGCCGTCTAACATATTATTTATATCACTAAATTGTTAAATAGAATAGTTAATTTTATTAATAAAATGACTAAAATTATTATATATATTATCAATTTTATTATTAGTGTAATCAATGTTTATAATTTAAGAGTAATTTTATCTTTTCTCATAAATATTAAAGTCTCATATTAATACTTGTGACTAATTTATTTTTTATATATCCGCATGTTTTTTTAAATTTCAAAATTCATGTGGTATTTTTGAAAATATTTTAAAGTATTTTTAACGGACTAGAATTCTTGAAGTGTTGATATTTGCTATACATAAAATGAAAGGTTTGAAAAATTATAGAATATCAATGATTCCATATCTATGAACTTGTTTGGTTTCACATCGGTAATCATCAAAATCAACAATTTTTGTTAAAGGAAATTGTCGTCTGCTTCCCCCACAATCGTTTTGTTAGTTTCAAACATGAAACTAAATAATAAATATGCACCAAGTAGGAAAATTTGCTTTCCAAAAGACCGCAGAAGCCTTAGCTAAGAATCCATCTTCTATGAAATCTACATACTAAATATATGCGATTCGTTGCTTGTTTTTCTCTTGCTTTTATGTCAAAACTCTTGTTTCTGGATTTTCCTTGCAGCAGCGTTTTCAATATGCTTCAGGATATGCGAATCCTTCCCCTAATAGCTCACCTGGGTGATCTTTGCTACACGCTCTATGGCCCGTTGGTTCAAAGAATCGGTAGGAATGGAAAGAAAAAAAAATAGAAAAGAAGGGAATGGAATGAAACATTACAGACCGAGTAGAAATTTAATTGGCACTGAAAAAAACAAAATGGTCATTTTCATTTTCCTTTGATCAATTTTCCCTGTACCAAACGGGCTCTCTATGTAGTGCCAAGGTAACATTTAACCACCTTCCTCTTCTTCAACAACGTTCATTGCATGCGCGTGCCTTAAATGCAGGTATAAACTGATTCATAGTGTTTGGCCTTTGTCTTAGTTCAATTTGTTGCATAAACATATAACTAAATGATAATTAAATATCTAAAAGATAGAGCAGCGGTAAAAGACTTAAACAAATACTTTTTACCATGTTGGTTAATTTAAAACAGAAAAGTACAAGGCTCCGGCTTTAATATAACAAGTACAGTCAGGGAACCTTTAAGGGAGCAATGTATCTATTTTGTGATTTTTAATTCAATATCACTCATTGTAACCCTAAATCAGTCTATCCTATTTTTGTAACCTCCCGTCAATGTTAATAATAATAGGTAATTTGACTGAATAATATCCTAAATCGTATTTGGTAGGACTGAGTCAAAGGCTACAATCAAATAATATTTTATTCAAATTAAAAAACTATAATATATGGAATATATTATAATTATTGTAATATTCACAATATCTAAAATTTTCAATTTTAAATATATCACAATAATATATAGATATAATCCATCTATTTGAATTAACTAGATATTTCATAATAATAGTAATTAATAAAATATCTAACATTCTCCCATTTGGCCTTACACAATAAAGTCACTCTTCCTACATACGTTTATTTAAGAAATACTACAGGAATCATGACAATAAGTTCTCTTCATTTGAGTATTACCTTCAATGCATTACAAGCAACACCCTTACTTAATGGATCAAAATTTTATGAATAAACTCGAATGTTTATTTGGTTCCTATCTCAATATTTATTAATCTCAAACAATATGAATGCATACATAACTGAAATGTAGATATGATAAATCATGAATTGAAATTTTATTATCTCATCTATCTTGATTCATGACAGTAAGGGCTTAAGCCACATATGAAGCATATGTGAAACAAAATCTTATGGTCACATCCCTTTAGTCAAAGGATCAGCTAACATTTCCTTTGTATTGATATATTCAACTGAAATTTGGCCATCCCTTACTTTGTCATTCAAGGAAAGGAATTTCAGTTTGATGGACTTATGTTTACTCCTACTCATTTTGTTATTGGTGATGGTCACTGCAGCTTTATTATCACAATATATCTTAATGGGCATAGAGATTGAATCCATAATCTTAAGCCTAGTAATAAAATTTCTCATCCATATTTCTTGTGAACTTGTTTCAAAACAAGCAATGTACTCAGTATCACTATAGAATGAGCTACAATTGTTTGTTTTTCACTTTTCCATGACATAGAACCCTCTGCTAATAGAAAGATATAGCTTGTTGTAGATATGCTTATATCTTAATAACTATCTAGACCATAATCAAAGTACCCAATTACTTCAAAGTTGTCAGTTCTTTTATATGTGAGCATATGATGTTTTGTACCTTGAAGGTACCTCAATTTTCTTCACAGTTGTCCAATGAGCCTCCCCTATATTACTTTGATATTTTCCCAACATACCTACAAAAAACTATATTATATCTTGTACAAATCTGTACATACATCAAACTTCCTACTATTGAGGCATATGTGACCCTTTCCATTTCTTTCCTTTTAAGATTATCCTTGGTATAAATTGAATATATCTCCTTTCTCAATAGGTGCTATATTAGGTGAACAATTTTCCATCTTGAATTGTTCAAGAATTGTGTTGATATAGGTTTCTTACTATATGCCTATAAAGCCTTGACACCTATCTATATAGATATTAATGTCAATGACATAAGATGCCTTATACATATCTTTCATGTCAAAACTCTTGAGAAAAAATTGTTTCACCTCTCTTAGTAGCCCTAGATCATTTGTTGCAAGCAATATGTCATCCACATACAAAATTAAGAATATGATCTTACTCCCACTGACCTTATGATATATGCATTGATCCATCATGTTCTTAATAAAGCTAAAAGACGTGATAACTTGATTGAACTTCAAAATACCATTGTCATGAAGTCTGTTTAAGACCATAGATTAATTTTCTCAACTTTCAAACCAAATGTTCTTTGCCATTTGCAATGAATCCTTCATGCTGCCTCATGTAAATTTCTTCCTCAAGTTCACCATTGAGAAATGTAGTCTTAACATCTATTTGGTGCAACTTTAGATTAAAATGTGCAACCAATGCCATGATGATGTATAAAAAGTCCTTTGTGGATACAGGAGAAAATATTTCTCTGTAGTTAACTCCTTCTACTTGTGGGAAACATTAAGCAACCAACATAACCTTGTAGTGATCAATATTACCTTGTGAGTCCCTTTTGGTTTTATAGACCCACTTATAGCCAATGGTTTTGGCCATATTAGGTAACTCTACAAGTTCCCAAACATGGTTGTTGCCATAGATTCTATTTTAGCAGTCATATCATCAAACCACATAGTCATACTCAGTATGATACACTATATTGTTACTAGGTAAAGCTGACTTTTTTTTTTCTCTTGTCGGCCTCCTTAATCCAACCTCTTGATTTGGTTGAGGATGTTCATTTGGAACATTTTTATCATATTTTGTGGTTGTTCGATAGATTGACCAACCTTAATATGCTCCTGATGTCCAGCATTATCAACTTGTGTTATAAGAACATGTTTTATGACAACTCTAACTAAAGGAGTGTCATGGATTATTGATGTTCTTTATCAGTATTAGTGGTTTACTCTATGTGAACATCTTGCAATTAATCACTCTCACTAATTACATCATTCTCAAGAAATTTAATATTCCTAGATTCCACAAACTTTCTTGAAGGTGGAGGATAATATAATTTGTAACCTTTAGACTTTTCAGTATAATCAACAAAATATGCTCTAATAGGCTTAGGATTCAATTTCTTATCTTACGGATCGTAAATTTTACTTCTGCAGGATAACCCCATACCTTAAAGTGATTTAAAATGGGTTTTCATCTTTTTCAGATTTCAAAGGGTATCTTTGACACTGCATTTATTAGAAACCTATTTAAGATGTATACAATTGTCTTGAGTGCTTCCTTCTACAAGGAAACCATAAGTTTGGAGTTATTAATCATGCTCCTAACCATATATAGCAAGGTATTATTTCTTTTTTCAACTACACTATTCATGTTAGGTGAGTCAGACATAGTATATTGTGCAATTATACTTTACTCTTAAAGAAATTATGTAAAAGGACCAAGTTATTGTTCTTCGCTAATGTATCTACCATAATTTTCACCACCACTATCTGATCTCATAATCTTGATTGGTTTTTCAACTTGTTTTTCTACTTTTGATTTATATTCTTTAAAGGCATTTAGTGTGTCACTTTTATTATAAAAGCAAGTATACATGCATATATAATGAGAAATCATCAATAAAGGTAATAAAATACTTTTGACCATGTGCATTTAAATTAAGACAATAAATATCTGTGTGTATACAAGTAATTTAGAACTTATCTTAACTCCTTTTTGTGACTTGTTGGTATACTTTTCCCTAATACATTCCACACAAGAACCAAGATCTGAATGGTCTAAGGATGGAAGAACTCCATCTTTAGTTAACCTCTTGATTCTATCAAGGAAAAATATGTCCAAATCTCCTATACCACATGCTAATTGAATTCTCATTAATGATGCTTTGTTTAATACCATGAATAATAGCTAAAGACTGCAGCAAATCAAGAACAATAGGAACTATAAGTTTGGATAGAACAAATGAACTCACATAAGTTTTGAAGCAATCACAATTAATGTGCTATGTATACTTAACAAAAATAAATTATACAAAATATAAATACATATCACAAATATTTACTTGTGGGTAAAGATAACAACATATCATATATTTATCTGAAATTGATGAAACTAGAATGCATTCATATTTTCTAATACATGTGGGCTACTTAGAAAACATTGTTCCATCCTAATTAGATATGCAACTATAATTATCTACCTATGGATAAAGATAAGTTATAGCTGCACAGTTAATTACAATTGATATTTTATAATGCCATATAGGATTACATTATGCATGCAACAATAATATGAATGATATGGCTAGTCCTCAAGTACATCATGCTAATCACAAATATCAAGTGCATTTAAAATATAAATATGCATATAGCTTAATGAAAACTTAAATAGTCATTTTAATTTATCATATAGATTAAATAACTAAAATTTTCCTATTATTTTACGCTGTCAGAATAGGTTGGATCACCCAAGAGGGGGTGAATTGGGTAATTGCGTGTTTTAAAACATTTGTTGAAACCCTTTTGAAATTCTTTTGCAATATTATCAGTGAAATAAATAAGTTAAAAAACTTTGATCAGATAGTTGAAATGGATTGCTAGAAATATAAAGAGTTAAAGAAGAGAAATATCACACAGAAGAATTATCCTAATTTAGTCCTCTTTGACCTACATCCAGTCCTCAGCTTCCCACTGAGATTTTTCAATCCACTATTTACCAAGATTATAACAAGCTCTTGGTAACCTTTATAAACTCAGTTTTCACGACTAATTGAGAACAACCTCAATCCTGAGGTACACCACGCTTCCAGTTGCAATAATTCCCCCTTAATATGATACGAGCAAATCCCACATTGAATCCACTGATTCTAAGATTTACTCTCAGTTAAGTAAAATAATAAAGGTATATCAATCTCTCTCATATAGAGTGAGAAAACAATATTGTACATGATAATTTTTCTCTTACAAGGAATGATATATGAAAAAAAGAGTTAAAGGCTTTCAAAGTTTTTGGCATTATAATGACGCATTCATATCCCCTAAGTCTTCTTCTTGAATGATCTCTTATTTATAGATGAAGTTTGAGCATTTGACCGTTTAGCATAATCTCTTTCTCTGTTGAGCTTTTCTTCTTCTGGGCTTTAATATTTATCTAATCTCATTCTAATCATGTCTTTGGATATCTTAAATAAATTTTGACACAATCAAAAGAAGTTATGGTAATAATTGTTCGGAATTTGATTTTCTTCCATCTTCTGATTATCTCTGAGTTAAGGAACAATGATCTTCTTTCAATTTTATAAATTCCTCTATTTAACTCTAAACATAGCAAATGACTTATACCCATAAATATCTCTATATCTACTTTCCAATGAACTAAGTTTCACTCTAAAATTCATTGTAGACAGAAAGATATGGTCAATTTAGTGAGTAGAGGTCATGGCCAGCATTAATCCTATGTTTTATATTGCAAAGGTATATCTCCCTCATATGAGACTTTTTGGTGATAAAATTGGTGTCATTGAACCGCATTCTGAGTCTAGTTTCATATTAATCAAGTTTCACCTTAATCGAATAAGTATATCTTAAGATATGATAAAAAATACTCAACCTATATAGAAGTAGAGTAGACAACAAACTGAAAATGAAGCATTAATTGATTAATTATAATTAATCAATTAATTCAGTAAAAATTGTGTATTTAAGTTGTTTTATCAATCATCATCTTCTCCCATTGCTATTCCTTTACTTCTTTATTTAGTCGATCAAGAGTTCGATAGTTTCTTGATTCTTGAACTTGATTTCCTTTTTCTTCCAATGTCATTTTCACAGTTCCTCTATATTATAAAGATCAAGTTCTAGTCAGATGACTTTTCTAAAATATATTGTATTAATCGATTAATTATCATTAATTTTATCAATCATGCGATTAATGAGAGAAATATAAAACAGAGCATCACATTGATTGTTGAACTTGATTTCCTTTTTCTTCCAATGCCATTTTCACAGTTCTTCTATATTATAAAGATCAAGTTCTAATCAGACGACTTTTCTAAAATATACTATATTAATCGATTAATTATCATTAATTCGATCAATGATTCGATTAATGAGAGAAACATAAAATAGATCATCACATTGATAAAAAATTTTTACCATATATAATGCAATAAGTTTCTCAAAAGATATATAATGAAGAATATAGAGACAAATATGTATATTTTATGTTTGAATCAAACATATATGGCTCATAGAGAGAATCAGTTAGTTTTAAAGTAAATAGAGAGGGATTCTTGACATATATGAAGGTAATTGAATAACTAATCGATTAATATAAGTTAATCAAATGCTTAATCAATTAATGTGCCTGAAAAAAATTAAATAAAAAAAATATTTCAACACAAGTTAATTGAGCAGTTAATCTGTTAATATAAATTAATTGATTAACAAATCGATTAATTAGTTTATATTTGAATTTCACAAAATTGATACTTCACTAATTAATCAAACAGTTAACAGATTACTATAAATTAATCGATTAATAGCAATATCCTTATTCAAGAGAAAATATATTTTTGATACATTAATCGATTAACTAATCGATTAATTGGCTCATTAATTTTCTTCAAGAAGACCAACTCTCGAAATTAATCGATTAACTAATTGATTAATGATCACTCATTAATCGATTAACTAATGGATTAATTGATTTTCCTTTGTAGAACATATTATTGCCTTTAAATTAATTGAACAACTAATAGATTAATTATTATTAATTGATTAACTCGATTAACTTCTTTTAACAACATTAAGCACAAAAACACTTTTAATGTATGTTTGGCAATGTTTGAGCACATCAAAAATCTAACAAAATTGGTTTTTAAAACAATATCAATTCAATCAAACTTTGGCATAGATCATTTTGACAATATCAAACTAAAACATATTTTAGTATCTTTAAAACAATCTTGACTTTAAAACAATCTTGTCATTTTAGTATTATTGAAAACATTTTGCTATTTGGCATTATCAAAACATACTTTCCAACATATGCATATAAATAATTGTTTATAAATTCAATTTCAGCATATTTTCACTCAATTATGATTTTTTTGTGAAATTCTAATAGTCATATAATTGTTCAACTAGTTATCTGAATATTCAAACAATTAAATAATACATAATAATGGACTTCACAATTTTTTTAGAATGAGAAAATAGACAAAATAGAACTTTCATTATATTAAACAAAAAAAATGATGCATAAAATAAATTATGATTGCTTAAATAAATAGGTATAACTCAAAAATTATACATTTGTCGTACATTAATTTCTGAAAATAAGGTAACACGGCCCAAATAAATAGACAACTAAAATTGAGCCCAACATATAATTTTTAGAAACAAACAATGTACAATGATTTCATGAATCGAAACTTAACCATATAGAAGCTAAATGTAATGTAATCTTCATAGCAATAAGCTCTTTTAATTTTTCTAGGAACACGGGTCTTATGTCAAAACTCGATCAAGATGAGGTGAGAAACTAGGCGTCATGTTACACATTTTTCTTTCTTTGTCATATTTTACACCTACACGCGTGCTTGTACAAACTTTCATAAATTATATGTCACTTTGTTGACATTTCTACCTTCAAAAGGAAATATGGCTCAAGTATAGCGGAGCCTAGCTAATATATAATGTAACCTATTTTATATGAAAAATCTATGTATAAAGCATAGAACAAAAAAACAAGCCTTTGATCGCAAATATTAGACACACTTCAACTATTCACAATGGTCCTACCGTTCGGGTGGAGGATTTGGCTAATGATGGAAGAAGAAGAATGGTTGCAAACAAGGAAAACATAAGATGTAGCCACCCCAATAGGCTAACCAGCCCTCTTTATAGGCACCTCCTCACCAAATTGATTGATTTCTCTCACAAAGATTTAGACTAACACATATGATGCTCATATCAAATTTTTCCAAAATAATTTTCTGAATAGCAAAAATAAAATATATCCATAATGCACCATACATAGAAATTAACAGGTAGAGGAGAATCAAAGAACTTGATCTCTGATCCTACATGTTGAATAAACACAACTAAATGATAATTAAATGATTACATGGTCTACAAGATATAGCAGCAACGAAAGACTTAAATGAATACCTCTTACCATGTTTGTTGATCTGAAGCAAAAAATTATAAAGCTCTAGCTTTGATATAACAAGTACAATCAGGGAACTCTCAAGGGAGCAAGGTATATATTTTGTAATTTTTGATTCAATATCACTCACTACAACGCTAAATCAGTATATCATATTTTTATAATCTCCTATCAAGGATAATAATGCTAATAGGTAATTTGACTAAATAATATCTTAAACTATATTTAGTACAACTGAGTCAAGGACCACAATAAGGAGATATTTTATTCAAATTAGAAAACTATAATATATGAAATATATTATAATTATTGTAATATTTAGAATATCTAGAATTTTGAATTTCTAAATATATCACAATAATATCTAGATGCAATCCATCTATTTGAATTAACAAGATGTTTAATAATAATAATTAATAAATTATCTAACACAATTGAGTTGTTTGTTTTATCACTTTTATGTTTTCATGATCTTTAGAGTTGGTATGCTTTTGTTTGGCTTTCAGTGGATTAAGCCTTATGGTAATGTTAATTTTATAGGCCTAATTTGTGTGTATCATTTTACCTTATTTTAATAAATTGTAGTCTTATTAAAAAAATAGAATCTACACACTAAATAGTGAAGTCCAACACATGTATACGTTCCCAGGACCAAGTGTCCTCATAATTGAGAAAATTATCGTTACTGCAAACAATACTTTCTAAATCGGTTGAAAATAGTGATCTATATCAAATAATGATTGGTGTAAAAATAGACCGTTTAGAAAGTGTACACTGTTTAAATTGGGCGGTTCACCGGTATAGAAAAAGTAGAATTTAGACCGGTCCCTTTTGAAATCAGGCGAAGAATTTTCTAATGTCTACACTGGTTGTACAGATCCCTTTTGAATAGCTGTTGTAGATTTATGTTACACCGGTTGTGCTTTCACCTAGTGTAAATTAATGAATTGTTTACACCGGTTGTGTTTACACCGGTGTAGATTAATAAATTTTTTATACCTCACTATAAAGACAACTGGTGTATATATTATCATATTTACATATATTGTTTCTACTCCTGCCGGTAGAGGTGTGCATGGGTAGGACTAGGCAGGGTAGCCCCCTGCCCGGTGCCCTACCTAAAAAAAGTATAAGTTATATTTTGCAACCCAATACCCAGCCCTGCCCAGTAAAAGCCTTAACAATTTTGGGCTGGGCATGCCCAAGACGTGATGCCATACTCATGTTGTGAAAAAAATCTGTAATTATAAACTTCTAAAATAATACCATATTCATATCTTCAAGAGTTAAATAATATATATAATCCACCAAAAAAAAAAGCAACAAAGATAATAATTAAAATCTTGAGATCCATTGCATATAAAAAATAAACGTTGAAGTCTAAATAGTTTATAATTATAAATTTGCATAATTCTCCCCAATATTGACAAAGATAAAGAATCTAAAAAAATAAAATAAATAATTATAATTTGTAATATAATCATAAGATAATTAACAAAGTTAAAAAAAGAAAAAATTAGTATAGTTATAAATATTAAAAGATACAACTTACCTACTTAAACTACTCATATTTCTAAAATTATCTTATAGTCACCAATAGCTATCATATTCTCCCTTCCAAGATAGAGAAAAAAAATAAAAGAAGGGGTGCTCATGGGCAGGGCAGGGCAACCCCTATGCCCGATGCCCAGCCCGAAAAATACATGGGCTGTATTTTGCAGCCCGATGCCCAGCCTTACCCTATATTTATCTAGTTGGGCGGGGCATTTTTATTACCGGCTCAAGGGCATACCGGGCCGCGGGCTTTGTGCACAGGCCTACCTGCTGGTGTATATACTATTTCATTAACCCCGTCCCTTGAAGCTTTATGAATAAACTGCCCAAATATACAAACTCAAAGAGACAGCAGCAGAGGCAAAGTTCAAGATGGCAGAGACAGATCTTCAATTGCTCATTATATTATTCATTTAATAAAATTCAATAAAAAATATAATTATTTGAACAAAAAACTAAAAAAATGTATTATGATAATGATAAATACTATTAAGAAGGAATGATTTGAACAAAAAACTCAACCCAAATATTGCGCAGGTCCTCAATATCTTGTTCAGAAAATGGGTGAGATTGATCAAACATTTGAAACATCAAATTAAAATAAAATAAAGCATTACTAAGATATATTAAATTGACCATAAATATATGAAATCATTAAAAACACAATTTACCTCCTCAGTTAGGTCAATCTTATTTGACAAGATGATATTGATCATGTATATAATCATGTAGAAGCCACACAAGCTGCTTTCTTTGGGTTACCTTCGACTATGTAATATAAACATGAACGAAATTATGTGTCATCATCAAAAAATTGCGTAGAGCATAAGACTTAATATTTTTATTACCTTCAGTGTGATCCATTCATGGTCCCTCACCGAGTTGACTTTCGTAAGACCTCTTACAATTGCAAACGTCCTCATAGCCCTATGACCAAAGTTATGAACTTAGTAACCGTTTGATTGCAAATACCATATTTAATTTATTACAAACACCATTGTTCTGTAAGGAAAAAAACTCACATGTTCATAATATTCTTGGCATCAACCGATGGCTTGTAGTAGAGGGAGCATAAGAAATAAATTTTATAAGTATGCTTATATAGTATGATCACTTGCCAATGATTGCTGTAGAAAATAATTAAACAATAATGATTATTAGCATTAAACAAATACAAACCTAGTATGAAAAAAATTAAAATATTATTATTCTTACTCTTGTATATATAGTGCGAAGAAATAATTAATATCGGTTTCACCAAACCTACTTGTAATGTACTCAAGTCTTGAAGATTAGGAGGTCCCTTTTGAATAAATCTGAAATGGACATAGGAATCCGAACTGACCTTATTTGCCCTTAAAAACCAACTCAGCTTGCAGTACCTACAGTTAATGCAAACACGATGTTATTTAATGCAAATACTCAGCTTGTATGAATTTTGTTATTACATATATTTATATTTAAATTAGATTTACATTAAAAATATTTGGACACACCCGGAGGTTAATTCATTCCTAGGAGTGATAACAGATTTCACATTTGCATAGTCAACAAAGGCAGCAGCCCTCGTGTCACCCACAATTGAATCCATAAGCAACGCATCCATATGGAACATTTCGTCATATGCCAATTGGATCACACGTTGCATGGAACTCAAATTGGGAAGTGTGGGAAGTTCGCTTGGGGATGACGCGACGTGATCCAAAACAAGATGCTTTGGCCATAATATGAAAGTTCACTTTGCCAGCCTCACAATCTTAATCTCATCAGTCGAAATTGGGACAAGATTATCTTCAAATATCATGTCTCCAACTGCCACCCTTAACTGATCGTCCTGAATTTGGATGTAGTGGGCAGTTTCCCCTAAGATATGGATAGAACCATGTGCCATTAACCTTTTAATATGATCCTCCACATATAGATCACAAGGTCCAGCATCCTCTAACACCTTTTTGACCATGTAACAGCTCCCTTTAGTGCTAGGACAGGCTGCATGTGAGAGCATTTGGGTGGCACTTAGCTCCTATTGCTTTGATGTCAACATGAACAATATTTCTTCCTTGATCTTTGCCAACCCCTCTTGTAATTGTGCCTGAATTGAAGCTTATGTTTGTGCCCAAGCCTCTGCCTTAGCATGTTCCCTCACGATGGACAACAATGATTCCAGCTCTACCCTCGGGACGTATGGGGAATGTCGTGAAGATACTCCAAAAAAATCTCTTATACCGACACATCTTCCAACTCCCCTAACATGACTCCCATACTCTTGCTTGTCCGTGGCAACAATCAATGTTATTCCTACCATATGACTTGAAGGAGCCATGGGCTTCTTATTATTTAAGATCAACCTATAACATAAACAGAGCAAACATAAGAAATAATATAATTAGTCTACTAAAATAAAATAATATAAGTAGTACTTATAATTTTGCTGCAATCATGCGAGCATGATCGCTTGTAAATGATCCGCCGCGACATATTGGAGATGGGGGAGCAAGAGTAATACTAGGATTAAACTTAGTAGCCTCTTCTTCTTAGCCCCCAACAAGTCTCTTTCAGCCTTCGCATAACTCCCTCGAGACATTGTGGGGGGGGGGGGAAATCATTCTTGAGAGCGTGTGCAATGGCTTTTACTCTTTTTTCTTACAAGAGTTGAAGTAGTTAATCCTCAATACATACAAAAGGAATAAATATGAGAAATACAAGATTCTTTTTTCACAACATATCAACTCACCATAGCTTTTGTAGTAGTTCGAAGCCTAACAAATTCTTCCAAGTAGTTTTGTCAATGAATTGATACTTGCTGCATGGAGAAAGATGAGGCTGACTATCTTTGTCCTGGCCATGCATATACTAACGAGCTAGTTGTGTCTTGAATGCCCTCCAAAGCTCAGCGTAATAAGACAATGTCTTCTTCTTCAAGACTTCATTGTTGGAAACATCGTAAATGAGCTACAATAATTTCTATTGAAAGCAGAGTTATCAACAAATAGTTGTGTTTTTCAGTATTAGTCTGCATACAATATACAATAGGCAATTCTTATACTCTGATAGAGTCCCAAATTTGATTCTTCACGCGATTATCAACAGCATCCTAAGTTTGTATGGCGATGTTAGTCTTGTTGTGTACTTGAAGGCTGACATAACTCATGTACTTTGTCCTGTGTTCACTAATTGGGTTCTAATGTGTGTCAAATTCAATCAGTATGAATTTTCCTTCCATCATATCTTTCGAAATGTCTTTCAATCGTGTCGCACTTCTGTCCCTCATTTGCTTAGAGTAATTTGGAGCATTGCTAGTCTCATTTTGATTACCATCCCCCATATTTCTATATACGCAATAACAAAAATAAACATGGTAAACATAGAAGAACAACTGACCACAGTGAAAGAAGTGCAAGCATTTATCGATGGAAAGAAGTACAAGCATTTATCGCAGAAAACTACAAAACTTAGATTCAACGAACACGTAAAAGGCGAAGCACGTACACGAGAAAATAAGTGTCCAGAATAGGTACACAGCAAAGCACAACGAGAGTGAGAACAGAGAAGAACGACTAACCATAACAAAGCAAGATGAAAACCACAGAGTACGACGACTGGTGTAATGATAGACGACGTAAAATCTAAGATTGCATACAACCTGAGAAATAAGAAAGGAAGAGACGCGCAAGGGGCAAGCTTCAATAAAGTATTTTCATTTAAGATTTTTTACACCAGTTAACATTTAAATCTAGTGTAAAAGTCATATTTTAAATATGAAACGACTAATATTTTAAAATTCAAAATAATTTCTACACCGAATAACATGTACAGCCGGTTTAAAAATTAGAGTTGTTTTTTCAAAACAATCCTTTATTAACCTATCACTTGTAAGTTATCACAAAATAATATATGTAATCATGACAATATACTTGTGTTATTATTACATCAAAACAATATATGCAATCATATACAAATCAATCAGAATCCACTTCTTCCTTCAATTTTGATAAACCTACTGAAAATGAAAGGGTCTCACAAATTAAATCATCATCA
The DNA here is from genome assembly GCA_037074615.1 of Leucaena leucocephala. Classification (NCBI taxonomy): domain Eukaryota; kingdom Viridiplantae; phylum Streptophyta; class Magnoliopsida; order Fabales; family Fabaceae; genus Leucaena; species Leucaena leucocephala. The sequence goes on along the minus strand of CM073570.1, from coordinate 7,518,397 downwards.
TCAATAACCCTTTTTCCTTGGAGAGCGACATACCATCTTTTATTTGTCAAATCAGTGATATAGAACATTTGCTTTGCTTGGTCTGCCATAATGAAAGGCTCATTCTCAAAATTTGTACTAATAAAATCAACCAGTATAAATCCTAACCGATCCACCATAATATCGTTATTTACACTAGCCCATTTGCATTTGAACACGGGAACTGTGAATTTGGTGTAGTCCAACTCCAAAATCTCCTCAATGACGCCATAATAAGGGATAGCTGCTAATTTAATATTGTTGTCTTTTTAACTAAAGAAATGCATAGCTTCAGCCACTAACATAACTCCACTATTCTGCACGTTACTTTTATCATCTAAAGACTTAGTATAAAAGGAATACCCGTTGATGTCAAATAAATTTTAACATATCACATTAAATTCAGGACCATATGCTAACCATCTAACTGAACCAGATACACAATTATCATTTTCAACCTTATGTTTGAATCAAGGTTACAGGCTTTTACTCCTCATCAGACTCGGAGGTCTAGGATTTATCAGAGTGGGTAAGATCAACAGGATGATAGAAGCTATCATGCTGTTAATGGTGGCGAACTTTAGAGCGGAAAGCTCTGAAACTGTCTTTCAGTCTAGTAACTTTTTGAAATAGTTCTTCCACTGAGTCCTCCAGAATATTGAATTGCATAATCAGTTCCTCAAAGCGTTCTATCAAAGTGACAACCAGTGGAGGAGGATGAGGAACTATAGGGTGAAGGTTGGGATGTTTGTCTTCGTCTCTGTTTCTTTTGTGTGGCGGAGAAGAAGGTGTGCGTGAGGAAAAAGCCATTAGAGCATTCAGGTAGAAGAAAAGAAAATAAAACAGAGATAAAGTGACGAGACAAAAGTACTTATCATAGGAATGATATATATATGGTTGAGGAATAAGAACGATTTCAGAAAAGAATATCGAAGAATGCAATTGACTTTCTATCATAATGAGTACAAATGTTAGGAACCAAAAAAGTAAAATAAACAACCTGAGAAGGTACAAAGAAAAGAAGTGAGAAAGTATAGACATGAAACTGAAGAGTCAGAATAGAAAGTTTATTTAACACCGGTATATATATTTTATACCGGTTACATTTAAATTCAGTGTAAATATTTCGTCTTATTTACAAAAGTGCCACATTTCATTTGTTCTAAAAGCTTTTATGTAAGATCTGAAGAAGTTAAAGAAAAGAAGTGGGAAAACATAGACAAGAAACTGAAGAGTCAGAATATGACGCAGCTAATCTACGCCTATTGATATTAATATCCGGCATAGTAATTATATTTATACCAGTAACATGTTAATCTGGTGTAACTATTTTATCTTATTTATAAAAATATCATCGATCATTTTTTTTAGACTGTCTTCACAAAGACCAATTTAAAAATAGAGTTTTAAAAAATATATTTTATACCAATATATTTTATAAATATTTATAATTTCTCTCAATTTTTAATTTAGTACTTATTCTTTTTTTTTTCTCAACCTAGCTCTTCTCGTCTTCTCTTCCCATCATTTTCTCCCTCCTCTTTACAACTATTAGATTAAAATTTCAATAGTCCAAATTTAATAATTTATAAAAATATAAAAATCTACCCCATAATAATAGTCTACAGCTGTTAACTGTCCAAATTAAGTTTAACAGTTTAAATTTATTTACATATTATATATATAATTATAAGAACATTTTTACAAACTATTAAATTTGGAGCATTGAAATTTTAATCTAATGGTTGTGAAGAAAATAAAGAGAAGAGGAAAAATTACCTTAATAAAGTAAAATTATAGAGATTAACAATACTAATAAAGTAAAATTAAAGAATTTAATAGGAGAAAAAAATATAAGTACTAACTTAAAAATTGAAAGAAAATATAAATACCTTGAAAATAGTTTTCCCTGAAAATGTGTAAGTATAGCTGTAGGCAGAAATATAAAGCATTCAGCAGTAATAAAGAAATCACAACCTACTTTTTTCCCTCTGATTTCAGAAGTTTTCTAGTTTCTCTGCTTACACCAGACTGAGTGCTACCAACAAAATTCTGAGCGAACTTGATCTCACAGGGACTGTAAATAAATACAACCTAAAAAAGCTCTTTCTTTTTTTTTCACGATGGCTAAGCATCATGATGATTATCTGTACAAAACCAGATCATTTCTTTCTTCTTAAGGTAATAATCTCTTCACATCATGCTCTTGTTGTTGAGTGATTTTAGCTTTGTTGTATACCGATTCGAAAACCTCGGTACATACACTCGAAAACCCCACTATCCCCTGAAACACATGTGGGAATCCCATCTGCAAGTTATTCAGTGTCATTGCCCTTGTCACATTGACTGATTTCTCATGCTCGTTCTTCTCTTCGACCGCTTTCCCTTTCAAAGTCTCGACCTTTGCCCGCTTCTCCACGACGGGATCCTTGTTTCTCACTGATTCGGGCATGGAATACGGGCCATATTTGCACTCTAGCGATTGAAGCTGCACCACTTTCTTCTCCAGCTCTTTGAATGCAGAATCCGATTTCTTCTTCTGTTTATGTTCCTCAGATTGTTGAACTACGATGCCGTGAATAACCGTTAGTAAGCTCCTGATCCCTTCGGATGCCACCTTATCTGGGATACGATCCACGGCAAGGTGCCATTCTTGGCAGAGGAAGTATATCTTGGAGTCCTCCGCGGTTCGGCTTAGTGGGCTTTGGCTGAACTGGAAAAGGCTGAGCCTTAGCCAACCCATGAGGGACTGAATATAGTCTCTCTGAGCCTTGAAGACGTTACAAAAGGATTGGTGCCATTGTTGAACTTCAAGCTCGAGCTGGAGAGTCGCTTGCCTATGAATTTCACTAGTTGGTTGCTTTGACGGGAAGGTATTGAGGTATTGCAGCTGCTGAACTATGTGCTTTTGTACTTGATGGCACTCATACATATTTCTCCACATGCACATCAATCTGTCAAAGATGAACGAGACAAAGTTCGAGTTTAATCTTCTTTTTCGACATTAGTGAATCAGAACTAAAATTTATGGCACTCATACATGTACATCAACAATAAGAGGCTTTATCCTACTATTAGACTGTTAGCAATTTTGTAATTGGAGCCCACTAGAGTATAAAGTTTGTTGAGATGTAACTAAATTTAGTTAGCTCAACTAAATCAGTTTTGTATCACAGCCCACTTGACACCTAGACTATTTTAGCACTAGTATCTACAAATACATAGATCTAAGCTGTACGTTGGAAGATCATTGAGTTATCTCTGAAATAAAAAAATCATTTGCTCTCTGACTCCACATCTGAACACCTACTAGGTGGAGTCAGCTACATAGATCACAAGATCCCATTGTGCTCTATCGACCTACAACTAAATATTTCGATAGATTTTTAACTATTTATCCAAATTCGAAAGGTTTAGTTTGATAGAGCATTGTATTTCTGAATCAGAACCAAACATTATTTAACTGAAAGAAATTCAAGAATGAAGATGTTAAAGCGAGAACTACAAAAGAAGTAAAACAAACTTTTCACATGATAAGTTCTCACATTCAGGGACCATAACTTCCAATTGACTGGCACAAACCCACCAGAGAGAGGAATTTGAAGAAGAATCTTCAGTTGGAAAGAAGAAGAGACATAGGAACTGATTATAAGGACACCCATTTCATCATGCATTTCACAGTTAAAAATGGTCAGCACTGTCTTAATCCAAAAAAGCTCAAAAGCAATGTCCATCTCATCATACATAGTAAAATTTGTTTATCTGGCAAAAATCAAGCTAATAGCACTCTTGTAAATACTCGTTATTAATATTCACTTCCTCTCAATCTAAACAAGAAAGTAGAATTTGAGTTCAACTAAACTTACCCTTTTCCTTTGAAGAGTAAACTAATAATGTTTTAGGGCTTAATGGGAGTTTGAAAGGTGTTCGATAGAGTCCTTAATGAAGGTTAGAGTGAGGATGATGCAGATAAATAGCACAATGCATCAAATTTTTCAAGTAATTTTCTATTGAAGATAGTGTCGTAGGTTTTAGGTTTCAACCTCAATTTTTTGAATGATGTAACGTTTATTGTCTTAGGTGATAATTTATTTTTACCCCAAAAAAAAACGATAATTCACAACAATGTCTGCAATTCACAATCCTATTCCCCATTTAGGATATCATGAATTTGGAGGGTAAAAATTTCAAGATTACCCTGGGATGTTAACCCTTCTAAAAAAAACAGCGACAATTAATCTTTTTGCCCTTATAATTTTAACTGAATTATAATCCAATGCCCTAAACTTTAACTCGATGCAACTCAATCCTTATAGTTTTGACTCAGTTGTAACTTCTATCCTTGAACTTTGATTTGATACAACTTAGTCCCTATAGTCCAATCATTTAAAATATCAGTCCCTATATTTTAGAAATAAAATTATATATTTTATAAAGTTTAGAGACTAAAATTTTAAAAGATTAAAACTATAGAAACTAAATTGCAGTGAATGAAAATTCAATGACCAAATTTCAACTGAGTGAGTTGCATTAGGTCAAAATTTAATGACCGAATTACAATCGAGTCAAAAATATAGACATCAAAAAATTAATTTTCCCAAAAAATAAAGAGACAAATATTTAACCCTTAATTCCTAATGTTTAACTCAATCGCTCAAGTTTTAGGCATATAATCCGTTGGTCTCTATACAATGACTCAGTACAACTCAGTGTTTGAAGGAATAGAAGTTCTCCAAATTCCTTCCAGCATATGAACTAATCAAAACGAGAATGGCTACAGAGATGCATGCAGTACACAGAAAGAGAAGAGAAGACTTACGCTTTCACAAGATCAAGAAGTTGTGGATACAACTCTGTCTCCCTTAACTTGATAATCTCAGCTGACGTACTTTCTATGGCCTGAGAAGCAACCATCATCTGTGACTCCAATTTCTCTACTTCTTTCTTTGTCTTCTCTGTCTTCACATAGTCTGCTCTCTTCATCTCTAACTTCCTTAGTGCCGACACCTTCTTCTCGTGCTCCATCTTTATTGTCTCAGCATTCTAAAACCAACCAAATATCAGTATGACACATAAATACCAGTATAAAAAACTACATACTACATACTCTTCCGATTCTCAATATAAGAGTTAGTTATAAAGTTAGTTTTAATCCTCAATGTAAGACCTCAATTAACTTTTCTCTATTATGGTTATCATTTTTTCCCAAACAAATTCATCCAACTTATTATATAGGGCTAATACAATGTTTAATCCTTATAGTTTGGCCACATCATTTTAGTTTTAGTCTCTATAGTTTCAAACTATAAGTTTTAATTCCTCAAAGGGAAAATTGGTCCAAGTTCTTGTTAAACTATAGGGAACAACATTTTAAACGGAAAGAAGCTTGAGGGAACAAAATCTATAATTTAAAACCATAATGAACAAAACTAAAATGAGGATGAAACATTGTATTAACTCTATAAACTAATTCATAATCTAATATTATACATTTATATTTTAGAGAGATCAAGTTATATCTATTATAATTAAATAGTTTATCAAATTTAAGTAATCTATCTCAATTAGTTAAAGTAAATAACTCTTATATTAAGAATGGAAGAAATAAAATTCCTGGTTAAAAGTTTCAGAAGATGGATGAAACGTCTTGAGGACGAATCAAAGCAAGACCCACATCAAATTTATGCCCAGAAAAGAGAAATCAATTAGCTTTCACTCTTTTTTGCCCTTTCCTTTTGTCTTATAATAATATTCTAAAGAAGCTGCAAAAAGAAGCTTATATACCTTGACCTCTTGGTACAATCTCTTCTCCCATGCATATAACCTCTCCATTGTTGAACAGTGACTACCATTTCCCAAATCTTTAGCAACAAAATTACTAACCGACATTTCCTGACTGAACTTTCCAAATCCATTTGGTTTCTGATTCGAACCCCATCCCCACAAAGATGAATTCAAACCCCACCCATAGTTATACACTTTACCTGCCATCAACAACAAACATACAAAAACTCGAATCTTTAGTAGCTTTTAAATCTAAGTTAAATGCAAGATGTAAAAGATGAATCATACAGTTCCAATATGCAAATATTTTGACAGAAGAAAACAGAACTGAATTGTGTTTGCATGGAGTAGTGTTTGTTTCAAATCGATCGCAGGATCGAAGTTTTTACAGAGGAAAAACCAGTAAAGCAAATTCATTTTCTGAAGCTTACTTACTTTCTTTACCATGACTAGAAAAACCAGAGGTTGGAACTTCTAAGAGCATAGAGACTTGGCCACCAGCTTCAGCAGCTTTGAGAAAGTAATCGTCAAGTTCTTTTATAATCTCAACGAGATCTTTGGTGTTTCTTGAAACTACCATTGCAAGATCACTACTTGGCGTCTCCTTGGAAAACGCACTTACTACAGACGGCGGCGCCATCACGCTCGCCGCCCCAATGGTGGTCACGACGATTTCCGACCCTGTGGTTGTCGTTGCTTCCCATTCCTCCTCTGTCACTGACCTCGACGAGGGCGGAGGTTGTAGCACGAATGGGTCCCAAAAATCCCAAGAGGAAGACGACACCGGCGGTGGTGGAGGAGGTGGTGGCGGTAGAGAAGGGGAGGCTGTCATTGACGTCCACGTGTCGGAGCTCGGACTCATTGGGGGTAAAGGAGGCGGCATCGCCACCGGGATTCTCTGGGGCGGCAACGGCCGGATCGGCTCAGGCTCAGGCTCCGGCGGAAGACGGTGTTGGAGATGGAGGTTGTGGTGGTGGTGGTGGTGAACGGTGGCCTCTGCATTGGCGAACTGAAGCAGAGCAGATCCTGTAGAACGAAGTGAGCGTATATACATAACATGCGAAGCAGAAAACGCATGCCTTGCTTGAACAAATTGCTTCATATATCGCTTCCTCGCCTTACAACGCGACACAGTTTCTTCTCTCTCTATAATCGAATGGCAGCAACCCATTCTCTGCGTCTCTCTCTCTCTGTTCTTCCTCAGATCAACAACCGATTTTGCAGAACAGAACGAAGAAGCCTACGAAGAAGAAGAAAAACAAAGCTCGTTACTTTTTGTTTCTCTTCTGTGTGCGCTAAAATGGTGGCTTCTTTGCTTCATTCTGCAAAAGTGGGGTAATGCCTCGAACTCCGGTAAGCAAAGGTACTTTCTTTTGGGTCTAAAAGAAAGCTGATTAAATCAGTGATCTTCTCTCTCTCTCTCTCTCTCTCTCTCTTTCTGTCCGAGATGTTTTCTGGGTGTTCCAAATTTTGGAGGAGAGACAGAAACTGGTTTTGAGTTGAATCTGAAGCAATGAAAACCCAGACAGTTTAAGGATGGTAGAGTAGCAGAGAGGGGAAGAAAAAGAAGAACAAAGAAGGGAATGAATGCGATGTAGGTACTGTTTTGTTTGCGACAGGTACCATCCAGACAAGCAGCTTTGGGAAGAGAGCCTACAAGCAATTGCATTCGCAGTATGGATGTGTAAGGGCAGGATAGCTCGTGCTTTATTTAAAAAATATAGGGAATATATTTTATAGGTTGATATTTAACTCTATTTATTAAAAATTTTAATAATTTTAAAATAGATATGTGTAGGTTGAATATGTTTAAATTATAATATTATATTGATATTATAAAAAAAATCTATAATTATAAATTTTTAAAATAATATTATATTCACGTATTTTTAAAAATTAAATAATATTTATAATCTATTAAGAATAAGAGAATAAAGATAATAATTAAAATTTTGAGATCCATTATATATAAAAAATAAGCGTTGAAATATAAATAGTTTGTAATTATAAATTTGCATCAATCTCCTCAATATTCATAAAAATAAAACATCTAAAAAATGAAATAAATAATTATAATTTATAACGTAATCATATGATAATTAATAAAGTTAAAAGAAGAAGAAAAATTAGTATAGTTATAAATATTAAAGATACAACTTACTTATTTAACTACTTATATTTCTAAAATTACTTTATAGTCACCAGTAGCTATCATATTCTCCCTTCTAAGATAGAGAAAAAATAAAAAAAATAAAAGAAGGGGTGGTCATAGGCAAAGTAGGGTAAGGCAACCCCTATATTCAATGCCCAACTCAAAAAATACATGAGTTGTATTTTGTAACCCGATGCCCAACCCTGCTCTATATTTATCAGGCTGAGCAAGGCATTTTTATTGCGGGTTGGACAAGGTATAACGGGTCGCAGGTATAATGCATAGCCCTAATTCGTAGCAACAATAGCCAGTAATTTTATACACTAAAAAGGTTGATTCCCGAGAATGCCCTCATCTTAAAGTTGTTTTGGTGCTTTATTGGGGGTTAATCAGTTTGGAAACCACAACAGCTTTTGGCTTTAAATTTCGGTTTAGGGAAATTTTAAAATAAACAGTTATTTTTATTCAAACGGGTTTTTGGACTAAACTATGGTTTAAAATTAAAGTTTCAGATAAGTTGGTCAGAGCAGCTTATAGAACAATAAAAGAGTTTATGAATTAATCAATTACTATATTACCCCTACTTTTTCTTACACATTCTCTCCTACTTTTTCTTACAACCTCTTTCCTACTTTTTTTCTATTTTCTTTCTTATACTCCATCTCCTCTTATCTCTTATTTCTCCTTATTTAATACTCATACCATTTTTGGTCATTTATCAATTATAAAACCCCTTCTACAAATAACTATCCAAACATTTATTTATCCAAAATTATTTTTTTCCATAAATTCTTCTAGAAAAGTCATTTTCCATAAACTATCTATAAATCTATTTTTTTCATAAACTAGTTTAAATTTTTTTTTTCAAACACACATTTAATTTATTTTAAGCTATGAATCTCATTCGATTTTGTCTTTGCTAATGTATGATTCGTATCGCATATTCTAATATTTGTATTACAACTTACTGCGAAAAAATATTTTTATATAATTTTAAAACTTAAAACTTGTTTTATGTTTTTGTTTTTTTTTAAAAAATATTTTTCAATAAAATAAAAACTTGTTTGATTGTTAATTTTTAGTTAAGTTTTTTTATAAAAAAATATATTTTTAAAAATAAAAAATCAAAATAACTTTCATATGTTTTATTTTTTCTCTGTTTTATTATTTTTGCTAATTCTCTTCCTCACTTGTGGCCCCATTTCCCACTTTATTGTTTTGCGCTTTTTGTTTTGTTTCTCAAGTATATTTGATGTCGTTACACTTCTCATTTTATCTCTTATTTTCTCTTAATTGTATAAATTTATTTTAAAAATAATTACTTTTTTAAATGTAACTTTTTAAAGCAATCATCTAAATAGATTTTTTTTCTTTTATAAAATTTATTTTAAAATATATTTTCTATTTAGGAACACCTTGGTATTATGTCTTTAAGAAAAAGTTACACTAAAGGATCTACAAAAATTAATATTTTGATTTGAAGTTCAACGTATTCAGTTGGACGAAAATGTAAAATGCCATGTCAAGATGGCATGACATTTGTCTTTATTTAATCAGATGTGGCATGTTCATTTTTATTAAAAAGTTATCACAATTAGTAATGAAAATGGTTCAATCGCTAAACATAAAATTTTATGAGGTTCATTTTTTATTTTAACAATCGAATCCTTTGCAACAAGTCAAGATTACAAGAAAAATGCCTAAGATCTAATTTTATCCAAAAAATTATTATTTATAAGCAATGTCTCTTGATTTTTTTTTTTTTTGAGTTTGACAAAACTATAAAAATATTAAAATAGAAACAACATCGACTAAAACTATTGAAAATTAATATTATCTATTAAAAAATTAATATTAATAATTAATATTATTAATAGCGATATTATTCTCTTTGTAATACTTTTAAGGCAGCTATAAATCTAAAAATATTTTTAGAGTAACATTCCTCCTATATAAAAATTTTTAAAATAAAATAAAATTTTAAAAAAATTAAGAAAAAGTCTCTATTAGAAATTTTCTTAATAAAAAGAACTGAATAAATTTTTATATATAGAAACTATTATTACTCTATAAATGTTGTATATATAAAAAAATAATATTTTGATTTAAGCCATTTTTATAAAAAAAATTCAATAGCGACATTCCCCATTTTTTCAATGAGAAACATGCAGTTTAATTATTATATTTTGTTTTATTATTATTTTTTTCTTTATACTTTGCTAGATTCGGGGGTTTTACTAATTTTCTTTTTTAAAACAAAAAAATAGATTGGATGACTTTCACGTGTTACGAACTCATAATGTCATGTGAGTCTCGTCTCACTTGGGGGACCAAGAGGCAAAGTGGGACATATCCAAACGGGAACTGCCAGATGAGATGCAGTACGGATCAATTTGGCCCACTTAAGGGTACTTATGTAATTTCGAGGACAACGTCCATCCTACAGTTACAGTTCTCGCATTCTGCTTGGGGAGCGTTATGGTTTTTACTTAGTAAATGGGAAAATTAATTAAGTGTAAGTTACACGTAAATTCTGTCCTACGCTAGTAAAGAGATTTAACTAATAATAAACCCCAAACAAAATCTTACAATGTGTTGCATACGAAGCAATAATATCATTTAATTAATGGCAATATAAATGGTGTTGTATATAAAAAATATTAAGGGAAATAACCAAACATAATATTTTAAATTTAAATCATGCAGGCCAGATAAAAAAAATTTTATTGAGAAATATAAAATTTATTTTAATAATATCTACACTTAAATATAATTAGTTTATAAATTATGGGTTAAAAGATACTATCTAATTTTTTTAAAAATAATATACTAAGGGAAATAAAATCATCCTTTCATATGTCAAATTAATATTCCTATTTTTATCCCCTATACATATATAAGAAATAATTAAATTATTTTCTTGAGAGCTCTTAATAATTCCTCCATCAACTTATATCACCTGCACATTTGTATTTGAGCATGTTCAGTCATCTCTCAGTCCTTCGCTAATGGCCTCGTTTCTGCTTTTAATTTTTTGTTTTTAGAATATTTTTTATTTAATCAAAAGGATATCATACCTTTTTAAAATTTAAAATATAAAAAAATGTTATTCTTTTATAATAAGTATATTTATTAGAATTTAAATTTATGTTCTCTTACTTACCATTTTAAATAATAGTTTTTTAATGTTTTTAGAATAGTTTTATAAAATTATTTTTTAAAATAAGTTTAAAAAAATGTGTTTAGATAATTGTTTCAAAAAATTATATTTAAAAGAAAAAGGAACATAAAAACTTATTTAAAATAATTATTTTTAAAATTAATTTAAAAAATTAGGAAAAGGTGAGGGATAGATGGAAGAGAGTGCCACGGCAATGGCAAAGAGCTAGAGGATCAAATTTCTATTTCTAATTAAACATAAACAATCAAACAAGATTTTTTTTATTTTTAAAATAAGAAAACAAATCAGTGCAATATTTCTAGCAAAATGGCCTTTTATCAGAACTAGCGATCCCTCGTGAACAGATCTATATAACGTATCCCCACACCTTTCATTCATAAAAAATATAATATATATATATATATATATATATATATATATATATATATATATATATTTGCAGGTTTGGCTTCAGGGACACAATTGCCCCTATATATTTTATATGTTTACTCTTAGAATATTCTTCCTATGATGATACGTCATGCTTGAACTACAGCGAAAATTACAACTTATAACAAGTCCCCAAAATGCTGTTATAACTTCTAAATAATAAAGTAATACATAGTATCCCTTGCTCGAAATATTCCCAAATAAGTTTAATACACCATCACTAATCTTTGCTTAATTGATTTGGGTATGTAATTAGTGTGTCATAAGATAGAAACAATATGAGCCAATGGCTTTTGTAGCCTGGTAGTATATAAGTTTTAGTATAAGTGAATATTCTCCAGTTTAATCACGTTTATAATATTAAAATATTAATATTTACCTATGAAGAAATATTAAGATATTATAAATATTTTATAATTTATATATATGATAATATATAATATTATTTTATTAATATATATGATTATTTAAAATTCTCTATTATATGTATATATATCCCTTCTGAAAATTAATAAAGAATAAGTATTATTTATCTAAAATAACATGGTATCAAAGCGGTCGTGGGAACCATTTTAAGCTCTCTGAGTTTGCTTAGACTTATGCTTCTCTGTCAACTTCACGGTGACATAACACCCTTCTATTCCTGACTCCAAATTTGCTATAGGAACCATCATTTAGTTTTGTTTGGATATACTGGACGATTTGACTGTTCGGCAATTTTAGTGGCTCCTCATTTGTTAAGTGGATCCTAGTATAGCTACTTGTATTTCTGATTTACTTATCCTATTTGTCCCTAACGTGACAAGAATTTATTTTTCTACTGATATTTTTTTATGGTTGCGACTAATACTACCGTAATTTCTGTGATGGTTCTAGTAGTCACTACGATTCCTGTGAGTGCTGCTATTACAACAAGTAATAAGTCTACTGCTCTTATCTCTTCTTTCTCCAAATGGATCATAGACTCTGGTACTACTGATCACATGACAAGTAACCGTTATCTTTTCTCCACTTATACTTCTTATGCCAACCCTTCTAATATCATTATTGTAGACAGTTCCTAATCCCATGTGCTTGACTCTGGCACTATTGAACCTACTTCTTCCATTCATTTGAAATATGTGCTCCATGTCCCTAACCTTGCGTTTAACCTTTTATCCCTTAGTAAAATTACTCGTGAATTAAACTGTTGGGTCTCATTTCTTTCTGACCATTGCTTAATATATTATCTTTTGACAAAGAAGATTATTGGTAAGGGTTACGAATCTGGCGGTCATTATTTCCTTGATGATAAGGGGTCTTGTGTAATGGCTTATACCAGTAGTGTCACCCCTTTTGAAGTACATTGTCGTTTGGGTCATTTATCTTTATCATCTCTAAAAAAAGTTTATCCTCAATTTCAGCATTTGTAAGTCATGTCAGTTTGCTAAACATCATTATCTTCCTTTAGTATCCTGAGTCAATAAACGAGTTTCGTCTCCTTTTAAATTAGTGCACTCTAATGTTTGGGGTCCATGTTCAATTGAGTTTAAAGCTAGTTTTAAGTACTTTGTTACCTTTGTTGATGATTATTTCAGCACTACTTGGTTATATTTAATGAAAAATCGTTCTGAGTTGCTCTCTCATTTTTGTGCCTTTATTGCAGAAGTTAAAAATCAATTCAATACTTCTATCCATACCTTGCATAGTGATAATAACAAAGACCATTTTTCTAAATCATTTTGCTCTTTATGCTTTAAAAAGAAATTTTACATCAATATTCTTGTGTGGATACACTAGCTCAGAATGGTGTTACCGAAAGAAAAAATTGTCACCTATTAGAAGTAGCCCGTGTCCTTTTATTTCAAATGCAGGTTCCAAAACTCTTTTGGACAGATGTGGTCTCCATTACTTACTTCTCATTAATCGCACGCCCTCCTTGGTTCTTGATGGTCACATTCTTTACACCACTCTCTTTTCTTCCAAACATTTAGTTCCCATTTATCCTAATATTTTTAGATGTGTGCGTTTTGTTCGAAATGTGCATCCTACTGTCTCTAAATTAGATCCTAAGTCCTTCAAGTGTGTCTTCCTCGGTTACTCTTGTGTTCGGAAGGATTATTGATATTTTTCTCTTACTCTTAATCGTTATCTGGTATCTGCAGATGTCACTTTTCAAAAATTTATTGCATATTTTGCTTCTAACACTTCAGCCCCTCCTTTTTCACCTACAGAGGATGATACTCTTTTGTATATTCTGTCATTCACTCACCATCATCGGTCTCATCTCCTATACTGGCCCTTGGTCAACCACCTTTATCTCAGGTCTATGCCAGAAGTTTAAAAGAGACTATTACCGCTATTACGTTAGATTCTGCCTTGCCATTGTCTACTTCATCAATATATCCTATAGAAAGCACTACTCGCCCTAAGCCTCTCCCAATTCATGATTCAGAGACACTTCCTGTCCCAGATCCAGATTCCTCACTTGATTTGCACATTGCCCTCCGCAAAGCTAAACGTACTTGTGCTTATCCTATTTCTCTTTTTGTTTAATATAACCACATTTCCTTTGCTTCTCATGCCTTTGTTGTCTCTTTAGACACTGTTTCAGTACCTCATTCTCTTCTTGAGGCATTGTCCCACCCAGGTTGACGTACTACTATGGAAGAGGAGATGGTGGCCCTTGATCATGTTAGTATATGGACCTTAGTGGATTTATCAGGGAAAGAAAGCCATTGAGTGTAGATGAGTGTTAACCCCTAAAATTAAGGCTGATAGCATACTTGAACGCCTTAATGCTTGCCTTGTTGCTAAAGGTTATGTTTAGAAGTATGGTGTTGACTACTTTGAGACCTTTTCCCCTGTGACCAAGCTCTCCTCTGTTCGTCTCTTCATATCGTGGCCACTACGAATGGTTGGGATATCTTTCAACTAGATATAAAAAATGCATTCTTACATGGTGATCTTCTTGAAGAAGTGTACATAGAGCAACCACCCAGTTTTGTTGCTTAGGGGGAACGTGGTAAAATGTGTCACTTTAAGATATCTTTATACAGTTTGAAGCAAAGTCCTCGGGCATGGTTTGACAGATTTAGTATTGTTGTGAGGGACGTTGGTTTGTGCCAGAGTAAGTGTGATCATTATGTGTTCTATCAGAGAATAAGTGCTGGCATGATTCTACTAGTTGTGTACGTCAATAATATTATAATTATAGGGAGTAATACCCTCATCACTCAAGTCATTCCTTAACTCCCACTTTCAGATGAAGGATCTAGGTTCATTAAAGTACTTCCTAGGAATTGAAGTTATGAGGAGCAGAAAGGGCATCTTATTGACTCACAGAAAATATGTTCTTAATTTGCTAAAAGAAACTAGAAAACTGGGAGCTGCTTCAACTAGCTTTCCTATAGTTTATAATCTTCTGCTTGATGTTGATGGTAGTATACCATATGAAAATCCCGTTGAATCTTCTAAGAGCAAGCCGTTTAAGAACCCAAAAAGGTACAGGAGATTGATTGAAAAATTGAATTATCTTATAGTTACCCGTCCTGATATCACTTATCCAGTGAGTACCCTTAGCCAATTTATAATCTCTCCAACTGTTCGACATGGGATATTGTACAATAATCATGGTCACACAGATATTGAGTATTTTTGTGATGCCGATCATGGAGATCAAAGGCTACAAGACAATCTACTACAGGATATTGTGTTTTTGTATGAGGAAATTTGGTATATTAGAGAAGCAAGAAACAAAATGTGGTGTCTCGATTATGTGCAGAAGCGAGATACAGAGCCATGACACAAAATATATGCGAGATAGTTTAGATATATCAGTTTCTGAATGAGGTTGACTTTAAAATCTTGTTACCAGCAAAGCTATGGTGTGATAACAAGGCGACGCTACATATAGCTTCTAATTCAGTATTCCATGAACGGACGAAACATATTGAGATCGATTATCATTTTATTCTAGACAAGCTCAAGGAAATTTTCATTTCTACAAGGCATGTAAGATCTAGTAATCAACTAGGTGATCTCACCAAAGCTTTTAATGGGATTCGAGTTAAATATCTTTGTAGCAAGATAGGTATGATTGACATCTATACTCCAACTTGAGGGAGAGTATAGAGATATTAGGAGATTATAAATATTATATAATTTATGTATAGGATAAGATATGATATTATTTTATTAGTATCTAATGTTATCTAGAATTCTATATTGTGTATATATATATCCCTTATGAATATCAATAAAGAATAAGTATTATTTATCAAAAATAACAACTTATTTAGTTTTTTTTATAAAAAAACAACCTAGATTTTATATCTCATGCAATGTATCGGAGCATTAAATGAGTTCAATAAATTTATAATTTAACCATTTTATTATTGTTATTGTAAGTTCCATATTCACCCTTTATTCTTTTACTGAAGGTAGAGGTGGGAATACGGGCTAGCCCACTGAACACGTGCTAGCCCATTAAGGGGCAGACCAAAAAAGGACCCACCCCAAAGCTGCCAACCTGAGCCCACGGCTCACTCTTTTTTTTAATTTTTAATATTTTTAAAAAAATATTTCTAAACTTTTAAAATACTAATAAAAAATTTCTAATATTATATTAATATAATTAAAAAATTGTTAATGTTATACTCTTAAAAAATTTCTATTTTTTTTTAAAAATCTCAAATTTTATAACTATAAATCTAAATAAATATTAACATAATATTAATCAATTATAATATATTAATATTATTAATAAATAAATAATTATTTTTATTATTATTTAATAATAAAAATATTTAAAATAATATTTAGATAAAATAAATAATATTAATAAATTATTAAAAAAAATGGACTGGTAAGTTAAGAAGAGATGGGCTAATGCCAACTTATTTTTAATCTATTTTTTGAGAAAATAGGTCCGTTACCAGACGTTTAGACCTACAACTTACTTTTAAAAAAGTTATATCATTCTATCCATCGACATCTCCAATTTGAAGCCGAAAAAAGGATTTTAAATTAAGTTAACCCCTTGTGAAGTTGTAGCTCAATTTGTGCGGAACTCATTAAGGTAAAATTATTTCTAAAGACCAAATTCAAAAATTATTTATTATTAAGAACCGTTGTTGACCAATATTCATTATTCCACTTATAAATTTATCATTTGAATGGCGAATAATGGTAATTATATTTTTAGTTGTAAATATTCATAATTCAACTGATAAATTTACACTATGTGGATAATAAATTTGAGATTCTTCATAGTAATTTATTTGTGAATTTGATTCTTCAGTGAAATTCTCCCCTCATTAAAACAGTCAAGTATTTATTCTATCCTCATGTTTTCTGACTTATTAGTCGCTTTGTTTCAGAAGTGGTCAGAGAATAGTTAAAATTAACCATATCATTAACCAAAATGTGTGCTACACAACATATCCCTCTGAAATCAAACTTCCAAGTTCTACACAAATTGAATCAACATACACCAACACTAGAACAAGCTTAAAAGTGAAACCTCTCGGGTAAAATGCTAGCACGCAAACATTTGCACAGAGGCATGATAGTTCTACATACTACTGTATCAGTGTAAGAAGCAGAGGGATATTTATATCTCTGAAATGGCCTTCCTATGCCAAGTGTACGGAAATTGGCTGCATAATCCTACAATAGTCTAGCTGTACCTGAGCTTGATGACTCACCCATTGCATCAGGAGATGCTGCAGCCTGTGATGACTCCCTCTTTAGGGAAGTTGGCATTCCAGAAATCTCCTGATAAGCATTGGTAAAAACCGTTGAAAAATCAAAAGGTAAGAATAAATGAAATAAGAGCTAACTGGGCAAAATCATTTCAGCATACATAATCAATTAGGCTTCCATTGAAGCAAGCACTATTGCTGCTATTTAGAAACTAACAGAATGTTATATCATACCTTCATCAAATGCAACCTCATATCACAGGGACGAACCTGATTCCCTATGCATGCCATCACAAATTTTGAGTATTGAAATAAGACATCAGCAGCAGCCTGCTTTTTCTCCTCACTCTGAAAATTAGAAGATGGTTCAGAAACAGAGAAACGAAATTTCAATGCTCAATTCTGAATTTTTTGTTTCAGAAGCTGTGAACGTTCTAATTAAATGTTCTGCAAATTGAACCCTACTTATAACTTTTAGCTTTGGTGGTAAGCGCTATTTACTAAAATTTGAAATGAGAGCTTGGTCATGGGTTTGAATCCTATCTTCACATTGGGTTCAAATCCTTCCTATCTTTACAATTTAAGTTACAGGAAGAACTTTTCTTAAGAGAGACAGAACTATATGTCTTGAATATGGGGGCTGTGGTCAGGATTCATTTAGGTGGATCACAAAGTTGAAAGAAACTTTTGAGCTTGTGTTTGATATGAGTTGATAAAGAAAGAGTTGCACCCTCTAAAAGCTAGAGCTTTTAGTATAGTAGTGAACACTTCTTAAGGTTTTGTAAAGCTAGGACTTTTTACCAGCCTGGTTGACCCAACCAGCCCAACACTACTACCCAAGGCAATTAGATTAGGCTGAGTCAAGCCAAGATTTAAAGTTAAAAAATAAAAAAAAACAAAGTAAGAACATAACACACTCTATCAGGCTGGAATGGACCTGTCTTAGTCTTGCCGAAACCAAATATACTTATTTTATTTTAGCTAATTATCTTAATCTTCATTGAGCATTTATGTCAATCTTCATTTTATCAAACTACCACCAGAGGAAACTTAAGTTAGACCAAAATGCAAGTGCTACCAAATGACATATGTATGTGACCCTAAAAAACATGAAATGAAAAATGCCCTATGGGATCACTTGCCCAAGTATCTAAAGAATCTGAACAAAGTTGAAAAGACACAGTCAATGGTCTCATCATGTAAACAAGGCTCCAAACCAACATTGACTCAACACCTGTTAAATTAACTGGCGAAATTTGTTATATTTGATGATATACCTATTCAAACTGTTGAATGAGAGGGATTCAAAGAGTTTCTGCACAAGCTTGAACCATAATTTAAATTCCATCAAGAGCAACTGTCACTATGGATTGGTTTCAGATTTTATCTAAAAGAAGCAAGGAGTTTGAAAAAACTCTGGATTGTTTGCTTGATAATAGATACTTGGACATCTTGTCAGAATACCAATTATACAAGCCTTATTTGATGCGATCCCATGTGGCATCCAAGTTACACGTCCTTGGTGTTATATGGGTGTGTTTTCTGCAGGTTTCAAGTTTTTGATCAACCTATCCTCTTCTTATTTCCCTTTTGTGTTTTCTAGTTATCTTTGCCAACCAACTCAGTAATTTATGAGTTTTATAGGGCAGGTTCCTATTGTGTCCACATAATTATTGCTCATTGGATCAATCATGATTGGAATATACATAAATGTTGGAGAACACAGATGCATTAAATGCCATTATCTATCATTATCATCTGAAATTATGTTATGATTCAGTGTTTAATGTAGGGAGTCGATATAGGATGGCAAGGGGCCCAACAAGGTTTGCTCCACAAGTTAATAGTGAGAAGATTTGAAGGATTGAAAGTAGAGGAAAAATAAAGTCTCAAAATATTATTAATCCTTGAATGAATGAGAATATAAATAAGCCTTTATATAGGCAAAAATATAAAATAATAGGCTAAATTTATAATCTATCATAATTCTAATATCTCAAGTTTGTTCTTCTAAGATATGATAATTTAATATTCAAATCTGATCTTAAATAATATCCAAAATTAATTTTAGATAATTAATTAAATAACTAAAAAAATGTTATATTAATTAATAATTAATTATAAACTAACCTATCTCAATACTCCTCCTCAAGTTATAACTACAGCTTGAAAACTTGTGCTTATCAACGAATAACACTATCAGAAAGATAGATTTTATTCAGAAGAGATCGTAACACTTATCTAAATCCAAAGAACTAGACCATAATAATCAAATCTTGCCTCTCATAGAGCCCAACTGCCTCCGAGAAAGAAAAGCCTTGGATTTTCACTTGCTGAAGAATGTAATATCTGCTGGATCAATTTACCTAACTTATGCCATGCTTGAGGTACAAGAGCACCTTTCATCTCTTATATGTCTATCAATTAGAAAACTAATTGCCACCCTAACGATTATGGCTGCCTTAGAAAATCACTCTGGAAATTCACAGCTGTATTTTTCTAGGTTAATGAGGTTTTACCACTTGCAAGAGATAACAGGACTGGTGAATGAAACCTATCCACTTCCATCTGTCTACCTATATTTCACAAAGCTAAACAATGATGTTTGTGTGTGTGCTCTCAATAAATAAAACTAGATTTTGGGCATGGAGGACGATGCATCATTCACAGCTTAATGTGGTTTTCTCTAGCTTTATACACACACACACACACACACACACACACACACACACACACACTGATGATTGATATTGATTCCCAAAACATAAGCAAAGTGATCTTGTGAGCATGGAACTAAATTATATTAACACTGGTCCCAAATGTACGAATTATTTTAACCAATCTAGCCATTCCATTATTACAAATATAGACAGCTAACTTCCCAAGAAAATCCAAAAGTCAAAATGCATTAATTTAAAAGTCACAAGAGATTGTTTCTTTTCATTTGGTAGGCTGACCACGCATAAAGGATAGACAAAAACTTTATACAATCAAAGTGAAGCTCCATATCTATTTTCAATATTTAATATACTTATTTGTGTGAGAAGCAGAAACTAATCTAGCTCCAAAGTTCAGTTCCTTTACCATAGACAATTGAAAGATGCAGAGACAATCTGCACACACACACACACACACACACACACGCACACACGAGCACACGCACATGTATATAAAGAGCAAATGCAGCTTACAACACACATTCATGGTACCAAAAAAGTTGCTGCTTCCGAGTTTCAAAACTAACAGTATAAACAAATTAGCATTCCCAAATAAACTCAGAAGCGCGTGGTGTATTCAAACGATCAATACATCGTGGTATTAAAAAAAACATAAATAAACTTCAATCTGTTGTTCATATTAGGCTTCACCCCAAGACAATGGAAAGTGGGTTATTCAAAAGATCAACACATTGAAAATTCACAATAATCAGTAAGAAAGATGAAAGGAAACGATGATAGATGAACGGAACTCGAAAGGTAATGACTTAGATGGCGATATCGGACAAGGAGTTCGGATAGTGAGCTGCCAATGAAATGAGCGAGGGAATAAAACGAAACTCGCTAGGTTTTTCTCGCGGGTTGCATGAAATTGGGTATTAAACGAGGGAAGAAGGCTTTAGGTTCTAAACGAGGGAGGAAAGAAACGACAGAGATGAATTTTTCACGAGGCCACAGATAGAGAAGATGGAAGGAGGATGGAGGAGACGAACAAATCGAATCATTAACACAAGGTAAAAAATCCTCCAAGAAGCCGATGAACAAAAATCAGAGATGTACCTCGTAGTCTTTCATGGGGTCTCATACGCTGTTCTCTTCCTTCTTTGAAGGTTCGTGCGGAAAGTTTGAAATGTGTCCCTCGACATTGAGTCCCGTCCCCTTAACCTTTTGTACCATCCTCATCACCTATTTCCCTTTCATCGATCGTCTCTTCTCCTTAGAAGTTTGGGTAAATAAGTTGAGTATAGCTGAAGTATACATTTTATTCATTTTAATTGTTAAATTTAAAATATATATTTTTAATTTTTTTTAAATTTAATACTATTAATTTCAATAATAAAAAATATCAATTTATCAAATTTAAAATAATAATTAATAATTAAATATTGACAAAATATATTATTATATTTAAAGAACTAAAATAAAATTTGACACAAATACATGACTAAATGTATATTTTAACTATTGAATGGAGGGAGAAGAAAAAAATTTCTAAGCTAAATTTAAAAAAAAAAATTAAAGAAGTGAAATTAAAAAGTTTTAATTCATTTTCCTTACCCCTTTTATCTTGTATCTTCTTTTTTTAAAAAAATTATAACCTCACTTCTTCAATATTTTTAAAATTTAATTTTGAAAGATTTCACTTCCTCTCTCTTTCCCTTCAAATCCCTCCTCAAAAGGACATGCACATTTGTTGAGAAATTTTTAAATAAATATCCCTAAACTTTGAAATTTTAAAATGAGTGACTCCAATGTCACAAATGTCAAGTCATTCCATGCGTATCAAAATAAAATTTAAAAATATTATGTTTTTACCATACTGCCCCTCAATTTAAAATGTTTTTTTTACCACATTTAGGTTATTCATAACACTTTAACTAATCACTACAGAAAATGGATTATTCACCATTAAGACAAAATGACATTCATAAGCAAAAAACAAGTTACATAGTCTTAAACAGATATAAAAGAGAGAGAACTAAAATGAGTATAATTGAATACATTAATAACATGAAAAGGAACACAAGAGAAAGAAAAGGGTAAGTGATCATAAAGTAGGTTGGCAATGTCTTCTAACATGACGTTTGAATTTGCCAAATGAAAATCCGAGATTTTAATGAAAAATTACCGATCTCTGCTTATCTGACTGTTGGCAACGAATTGTTTGATCCAAATGAGGGATGATCTCACTCATCAGTGGTGCAAAAGAGGATTGGCCAAGCTTCTTCTGCTCCAAATAAATTGATGAATGAAATATCCCATAGTGGCAAATGTAACCATAACGATCTCTTGAATCAATGTCTACCCTTTAATTTATGCAAAATGAGAATCTATCCCTTAGCATTGAATTCGCCATCCTTAGATACCTTCGACTTGTCCAAAACTCTGCTATGAACATTTGGTCTGCTAGGCAACATCATCTCTAAAAAGGATAACATTCCCAAAATTCCTTGGATTATTCTAGATGGATGTTCAACTTTTCCTTTGTGCAAAGCCATGTTACGCTTATTCCAAATAATTTCATGAGAATAATGATACCCTTGATCAGAGTCGATTCACCATCACTATGGAGTTGATTGAGAGTGTTCTTTAACCAAAACTTGGAATCACAAGAGAAAAGTTAACTAGATAGAGAAGCAACCAAACCATATAGATTTCGCATAATGGTAAGAAATAAATTAGTGCTCAAGTGTTTCATTTACATAACAATCGTTCCAGAAATAAGCAGATGATGCTTTTGCAAAATTTCAATTAATAATTCATCATTATCGTTTAGCAATTGAAAATATGTTTTAACCAATTCTACACTTACATAAATTAAAGTAAAACTGTTATTCATCATTGTCATTCAACAATTGGAAATTCGTTAAAATATGTTGTTAATGGGTAAACGATAATTGTAAATAGCTAATTTATTATAGTGAATAGCTGAAGAAATGAAATATATAAACAACACGTTTTATAGCGTCATACAGTGAAAATTACTCTTCCAAATTGATTGTAGATGAAAATCTTACCCAAACACGCACAAACTGCAGTTATATTCCAATTGTCGGAATCCATAACTCTTATCATTCAACCGCAAAGTCGAGCAATCTCATATGGATGCAAGATTACCAAATTTGTGATATCTAGAACCAACTAGTCTAAGTCGTACACGCAATATCATCAAATTAAATGAATATGTGATACAATACAAGATCAGTGCTTTGATTATCATGATGATCCAAAATAAAATGTTTATCTTGCTCTAGCAAGAATCTACATCTCCGTGTTGCTAAATGCACTAGTCTTGGTGCTCCAACACATTACAAAGTAAAAACAATGTTTGAATAACAGAATAAAAGAGAAAAGAAAAGAAAATCAGGTCTTCTTAGGAGGGGCTTTTTTAGCAGCCTCAGCAGCTTCTTTCTCTGCTTCAATCTCAGCAACAATGGCATCGATCTCCGATTCCTCAAGTTGTCTAAGGCCATGTTCCTTTGTCATTACAGCAACTTCTATGTTCTTCCCCCCACTCTCGACAACCTAAATAACAAGTGCAAACATGAACAGTTATATTATGAACAGCTGTCTAGTAGAAAGGACTACTAGACTGGTAGAAAAGACTACTCGCTTATAACATAGTGACTTACGATTCAAATCCCTATTAAGAAAAATATCTACATTTAGTGCTCGACAGTACTTTGAATATGATTATCTCTAATAAGAGGATAATTATACTTAGCCAAAAAAAAAAAAAACCAACAAAGAAAGAAAGAAAACCTGCTCCAGGTGCAAAATGTACTAGCCCACAATACCGGGGAATGACAGAACAGGTTGGTTCAATTTTTATGGTTCTGAATCCGTGTATAAATATCAGAATTCAAGTTTTACACTTGTTTGCCTGGCAACACAGATAAAATTGTGACATAAACGCTAGTGGAGGTATTGCTGAGGGTAAACTTTTATAAGACTGCCCAGGCATTCACAAGCAAAATCAATAAGGGTCGAATGCATAAATACTCAGATTTCCATGCACCTTTATACTGCACACAAATCAAAGTATATTTTGAAAATAGGAAACTCATTTAAGACGTTTATCTTCCTAGTTAAAATATGGCCCCAGCCCCCGATATGCATGCTAATCAGATTTGATGCATCAGGACAAAAACCACGATTAAAGCATGGGATTACCATTAAAATGGGAAAATTTAAGGTTGTATGCTTTGACTTAGACAAAGTAAAAAATAATGGATCAGGCTAAAGCAAAGAATGAGAATCAATGTACAAGGTCAAGAAAATTAACATTAAGATAAACTGGGAGTTTAGGCACAAATCATATGTTCAAGCACATCTATATAAATATTCCTGCAAAAACAATCCATATAATTTGCTATCTTGCCTCATGCAATTCTCAAAAGACCACTTGAATATTAATGTCTGCATTATATGACAAGTTTGAGGCACTCTGTAACAACCGTACATTCACTGTCCATAGAGAAAGCATTTTTAAATTTAAGACCAGCAAGTGATAAGATCTCTCATGAAAGGTATTCAGCACCAGTCTCAACACTTCGCAAAAAGCCACAGCAGTCTCTGTTAAGCACACAAATTTATCTATCCAAGATGTAAATTACTCATCCAAAAGTAAGGTCGCATCTCTAGAGTTCTCATCCATTTTATTAACTTCACAAATAAATAAAGCTTAAGACAATCTCCATATGTTCCCTGAAGTCATTGACTTCAGATTACATAAAAGCATGACAAATGTGAATATGATAGGAGTAGAAGGCCAAGAAGAGAGAATGATCTTTAGAAGATTAAAGAGACAGAATCTAGACTCAATAATTTCCTACAGCCTGGAGAATCTCCATAAAACACAAGTCACTTCCATTCAAGCCTTCTTCAAACAAGTTTACAGCTATATTCGTGTCTAACTCAACTGA
The DNA here is from genome assembly GCA_037074615.1 of Leucaena leucocephala. Lineage (NCBI taxonomy): Eukaryota > Viridiplantae > Streptophyta > Magnoliopsida > Fabales > Fabaceae > Leucaena > Leucaena leucocephala. The sequence continues at coordinate 7,493,507 of CM073570.1, read as the reverse complement.
TAAGACTTGCAAATAGATAAGAATGCCAATAACTGAATATAAAACACATAATTGACCTAAATACAATCACATAACTGTAAATAACTATCTAAACATCGATATAAATTAATTTTCTATATTAACTTCCTCCTTAAGACCAGCAATGCTTTATGGAAGTGAATGCTGGTCTTTAAAAGGACAGCAAGAGCATAAAGTTGGGATAGCTGAGATGAGGATACTGAGATGGATGTGTGGGCATACAAGAAAAGATAAGATTCGTAATGAACATATACGGGGAAGAGTTGAAGTGGCACCTATTGAAGAGAAAATGGTAGAGAACCGTCTTAGGTGGTTTGGACACGTACAAAGAAGGCCAAGGGATGCGCCGGTGAAGAGGGTGGATCAAATAGTATGGACACCGGTTAAAAGGGGTAGAGGAAGGCCAAAGAGAACGCTCAAAGAGGTCATTGAACGGGATCTCCTGGTCAATAACCTATCTAAGGATTTAGTTTTCGATAGAGCACAATGGCGTCGTATGATCCATGTAGCCGACCCCATTTAATGGGATAAGGCTTGTTGTTGTTGTATTAACTTCCTCCTTAACCTCCTTGTCTAGCCTTTCGCTACCTACTCTTCCTCTTCTGGTCCCATTGCCACCCGTTCTGGACCAGCTAAGTCCTTGCTGCAAGTCCAAAGAGGGAATGCTGGACTTCCATAGTTACTCCCTCAATCACCTTGTCCTCAAGGTGAAAGGAAGGAAATTGAGTGGCCATGGATTCATAAGATTATCGGCTCCCTTCTACCTAGGCATGTGATGCCACAGAACCAGAATGCCCAGCACATGCTGTCAGAAAATGTCAATATGCCAGTGATGGTCCCATATTTTCTCAGGTTCAACAGTAAATTCCCAAAAATCTCAGATGGGAAGAGGTTTAGGTAGATTAGGATGATAGCCATGAGCAGGCCAAAGTAGGGAGACATGAAGAATCGGATGCACTTTATAATCAGAAAGCAATTGCAATTCTTATGCTACAGGACTAATCCTCCAAGAAATCAGATAAGGATAGAAAAATTGAAATCTGTTCATAATGATATTTGTGGTGAAATGCTTTCGACCATTAAGAGGCCCCTAAATTTCAGGGTGGTATGCAAATTCTTCCCCAAAACAGAATGGAGAGAGATCTCGTCCAGAATAGAGGAGAAATCTTTACCATCTTGAATCCCATCAACCTCTCTTTCAGGTTCTTTGCTGGCAAGTCCCATCAGGGAGAACATTTCTATGTTGTCTTTTGAGTTTCATCCTCCTATGCTATCTCCAAGAGGGTCATAGATGGGTAATGATGGAGGTAGCCTGCATAGATGCTACTAAATGGGGCTGAGCCATTCGCAATGAGGGAGAGTGATAGAATCCTAGATAGGTAGGGGAAAATATGAAAAGAAAGTCTTTATTAAATTATGAAGTCATAATCTAACTCCACAAATTAATAAAGAAAAGGGAAATCTTCATCAGAAGAATATGAGTAAGAATCTTAACTCATATAACTAATAAAGCCTAAAGAGAACTCCAATGATAAATCAAATATTAAATTAATTTCTGGATCCTTTTTACACATGATAAGACTCACTATTTATAAATAGAGACTACCTAAAATTTAGGTCCACTAACCCATGACTGACCTGAAACATATTTAATAAATTATGTAAAACAAAATATTTAACTCAGCCAATAATCTTAACAGACTCCACTCTTCTTAAACTTGCGTTACACTTAACCTAACCCCTAAAATCACTACTAAAACCCTTAAAATAAATATTAATAAGATAAAATCAGACTAATTCAAATTTTCGAATTAGACTTCATAACCGGAACTTTATTATTATCCTCCCAATGTACATTTGATTGTCCTAAAGGCAAAACATAAGCAAAAGCTTCCTTGTATGTCTGGAGGTTTGGGTAAGGGTGATAAGAAGACAATATAGGAAGTGCCTTTGAGCAACTTTTGTCCTAAGAGGGGTCTCCACAGTGTTAAAGTTGCTGCTGTTATTGTACTCAAGAAGGTGTTAGAGGAGATTGTCAACCGTTTTGGGGCAAAAGCAATTGCGTCTTTACTAACAACAGGTACCGTGGTTTGCTTGACAGTTATCATGAGATCCTTAGGTGAGGAAGAGAATTCCTCTGGCTTGATAACTTTTGTCACTTCATCGTGTTCAAGCACGTCTGGGGTTGGGTTCTCTTCTTCATTGACTTACATGGAAGAAAACGAACCAGAACACCGATGGACTAGATTGAAAACTTTACCACAGCCAAAACAAAGTCCTTTGTCTCATGAGTCTTGTGCTTGCTAGGCAGAGGAGGAGTCAGGTGCGGAATAATGGAAACCAGATAGCCTAAGGCATGTTTGGTCAACATCTGAATTGGGCTTGGGTCCATGTACCAAGTCAAACCCTAGGGCTAAATTTATGGCTTTATAAGATGTTTTAAATTTCATTGCAATGAATTTGCTTTCCTTTGACCTTCAAATGAAATTGGTGAGCTGGAGTTCTTTTGCTAGGTGTCACCGGATGAGAAGCATTACCTTGAACCTCAGGTGCTGCAAGTTTAGAATTGATGCTATCAAGGCGAGCTATAATGCAAAGTAATTGGTGTGTTTTGTAAGGGCAATAATGGTTAGACGGGAATTGCATGATGAGATGACCAGTAATTGACGGTTTAGAAACATAGTTTATGCGGAAGGGATCGTACGGCTCTTTGATGCCATGTGATAGAATCCTAGATAGGTAGGGAGAAATATGAAAAGAAAGTCTCTATTAAATTATGAAGTCAGAATCTAACTCCACAAATTAATAAAGAAAAAGGAAAATTTTTATCAGAATATGAGTAAGAACCTTAACTCATATAACTAACAAAACCTAAAAAGAACTCCAATGATAAATCAAATATTGAATTAATTTCTGGATTTTTTTACATTTACTCAATATTTATAAATAGAGACTACCTAAAATTTAAGCTCACTAACCCATGACTAACCTGAACCTATTTAACAAATCATGTAAAATAAAATATTTGACTCAGTCAATAATCTTAACAGACTCTACTCTTCCTAAAATTGTACTACACTTAAACTAACCCCTAAAATCACTACTAAAATTCTTAAAATAAATATTAATAAAATAAAATATAATTCAAAATTTCAAATTAGACTTCATAATCGGAACTCTATCAGAGAGTTAGGTGGAAGAGTTTTGGTGTCTTCAATTGTCTATGAAGAGGGCCAAGTGTGTGATCTCTACCTTGTAGTTGTAGACTTTTAGTATTATCTACTAAAACACCAAGAATATCAAGGCAACATGAGAGAGAATAATTATTGTCAGATATAATCGATGGAGGGATTACACAGATAGATGGTAGGCAACATAGGGGGTTTTGAGGAATGCTAGAAGAAAGAGTGGACACCATCTTGGATCAAAACGCTCTCGTACCACAATGCCAGTGATACGCAATAACTAGGGGAGTGAGAATCATCTAGGAGGTTACATGTAAGTTGTAAGCTCAGGCAATTAGTGAGAATTAATAAAACAACTGCTAGATATAGAAGGGGTTAAATCTATTTGTAACTAGCCCTAGGTATCTAATGAACTAAGTAGTTTTGTCTCTCTTCTCTCTCACCTACTCTTCTCTTTGTTCCCGTTCTTCCTGACTTTCCCTCTCCCTTTTCTCTCTTTTATTTATTCTCTATTGTTTAGCAATAGAAGTCTTAGAAGGAAGAAAGTTTGGATGATTAGAGAGTCAAACTCAATAATTTCCTAAAGCTTGGAGAATCTTGATAAAACTAATTATTCCATTCCAGCCTTCTCCAAACAAGTTTACAACTCAGCACGGACGCACACACATCTTAGTTAACAAAAGAATTGCAAATATGTAAGAACACCAATAACTGAAGATATAAATGGCTAACAACCATTGTTAGAAACAGATTTTCCATCCAATACTCCTATTCTATTCTTCTGTCATATCTTCCTCACTTTCTAATATTTAGGATAAAAACACATAACTGACACAAACGGACAATAATTCGATCATATAAATATAAATGACTATCTAAAGAACAGTTTCCCCTATTAACTTCCTTGTCTAGCATTTTGCCACCCATTTTTCCCCTTCTAATCCCATTAACACCTGTTCTGGACCTTTTAAGTCCCTGCCACATTCATTTATTCTGCTTTAAGTCAGAAGTGAGGGCGTGGCAGACTGCTATCAATAACAGGAAAAGGAAGAAGCCCATTAAAAAGGAACCTTGCAGGTTGCAGCAAGAATAAAAGTTTAATTATTGTCTAAAAATTTCTGAAAGATCCAATTACTCACTTCAAGCAATGCCCGAATGGCCTGTTTTACAGTTTCTTGCCCAGAGGTTTCCTTATAGTTCTTCTCCAGGAATTCCCGAATTGAATTTGAGTTTCTACCAGTAGCATTAGCTTTCCAAGCTGAAAAAGTCCCTGAAGGGTCTGTTTGGTACAAGGAAGGTGAACCGGTGTATGGATCAAAGCCTACAATCAAGGTTGAAAGACCAAATGGTCGGACACCACCACTTTGAGTGTACTTTTGTTGAAGACCTGCAATGTAACGAGTTATGTACTCAACAGTCACTGGATCCTCAAGTGTGAGCCTATGGCTTTGACATTCAACTCGTGCTCTGTTTATAAGAACACGGGCATCAGCTTTTAGTCCTGCACAAGCAAGTGCAATGTGATTATCCAGATTGACAATCTTTCTCACTGTTCTGCAAAACAAAAGCAAAAGAAAACAGTGAAATAGCGAACATAAAAGGCATCTAGCCAATATCTTATAACATCACAAACACCATTTCTAAAAATACACGTAAAATTTGGGAAGATTATTCATCACAACGTCAATTCAAAAAAAAACAAAAAACAAAGATACTAACAAAATAAAATCATTTGATAACATCGAACAAAACTTGGATCACAACCCCAAACTTCCTTGGGTCATATCCAAGGAAATTAAAATCCCCGCAGAATGGACACATTGAGATTGAGGGCTTCAATAGAAACATCCTTGCGATGCGTTGGTGCCTATATCATGTATGGAAGTGCCTAAAAATGTTTCCCCACTAAACAAACCCAAAAATTAAAGTATCACTAAGCCCATCTACCGTAAATAAAATGTAAAGCATTCGACTTTTCGATCCATGTGATGATAATCTTCGGGAAAAAAATATGTTGGAGTCTGGTAGTAGCAACCTCTTAAGATAAATTGTATTTAAAACCCTACATCTATTTCAATTGAGTTAAACCAAATCGCTATCACTGTTGAAAGGAAAATAACCATGAAGCTAACAAGGAAATACGGATTCCACAGCGCAACAAAACCCGAAAAGCTAATCTGATTGTCCCAGGCGTCGGATTTTATCCTAATCATAAGAGAAACGGATCTACGATTAAAAATTTCTAACCATCTGAACTAAAAAATAGACTAAGATCACAAACTCACGCAACGCTAAAATGACAGCAAGAAAATGTGAAAAAATGTCAACAATTTCGTGAAAACAGAAAAGTCTTATACATGAGAGGAAAAAATGAGGAATACCTGGAGTCCTGGAGTTTGGCGGTTGATTTTTTCTCGACACCTAGAACGACGATATCGGTGCCGCGGACGCCGACGGCGGCGTTGCCTTTACGAACAGCTTCAAGGGCGTATTCGACTTGAAAAAGATGGCCATCCGGTGAGAAAACTGTAATGGCTCTATCGTACCTCGCCATATCGATGAGATTGAGCTTCTACCTTGTTCAAATCTTTAGTCAAAGTATTTTGCTTCTTCTGTCAAACACTGAAATTGAAGTTCCAACAATGATCCTGTGTTTCAGTCCCATACTCCTATGTAATTTGCTCATTGCAGCAACTTAGGCAGCAAGTTTATTAAGATTTGGGCCCCGGTTCTATTTAATGGGCTCCATGGATGGGCCTAACTGATTATGGACCCATCTCTGTAACAAGGTAGTTAATTCTGAAATATGAGGGTCTAATCCATAGTTCACATGGTAATTTGAAATTATTTATTAAGATATGATATGAATAATAATTTTTAAATTAATAACATAAATTTTCATATCTTTTAATATGTTCGTACTTATTTAGTTAAAAAATATTTCTATTTTTATATAATATTTATACTATTAAAATATTTTTGGCCTTAACAATTAATATAGGAATAACAATAAAATTGGCTAGTAAAAAGATATAAGAAAATATTAATATTCAAGTTACCATATTTTTACCTCATTTTTAATTAAGTAATTATATATTTTTTTCTCTTTTATTTGATTGTTTTAGTTTTCTCAATTATAAGTATTAGTTTTTTATATTAATATTTTGTTAATTTCTTTTTTATATAGCCGTATGATCTATATAACCGATCCTATTTAATGGGATAAGGTTTGTTGTTATTGTTGTATATCTCTTTTAAGACTTAAATTTAAGATTGAGAAGGATCTAGCCAGATTTACATCATTAGATTAACTCTTTGTTAGCATAATTTTATTAAATTCTAAGAGAAAGGCTATATTAGCTAATGATCTCACTTAGCATATACCTTAAGAGAATTAACTTTACCCCATGGATAAACAAAATCAAAATAAAAATCAACTATATTACAAATTATATATAGATGAAAAGAGATAATTATAAGCATAATAATTTTTTATATTAATAATAAATAAATGATTTTATTTTTTAAAAAAATATTTTTTCTATTTTGTTACTGTTTACATATTTTTTTATAAGGATCAAATTTAAATTACATATATATATTAGTGGATAAACCCACATTCATACACCCCCCAGCAAAGCGAACATGCTTCCTCTCCCATATATCCTATAAGAGAGAGTGAAAGCTGGGCCACTGGTCTTTTGGCAAGTAGCTTACATGTTTAGGTGGCATATACATTAATGTTAATTAATATATTATAAATTAGGGATTAATGCTTCTAATTGAGAGGAAATCTATAAAACTATAGTAACTTAACAATTAATGTTATAAAAATAAGAAAGTGAGAGAGTAGAAAAAAGAATAATAAGATAAGAATTTTGAGATGAGAGAAATGTAAGGACAAGAGAGAATTAGAGAGAAAGAGGGGGTGACTATTTTTCTTTATATTTAAACTTTTAAACTGCATATCCATAATTTTTATATTTTAAAATAATATAATTATATTTTTATTGTGTATTTGCCTTTTTACTTTTCCTTTTGACCAAATTTTCTATCTACTTCATATGACATATCTACATATAAAATCCTCATTTGATCATGTGATATTGTTATTAAAACCGTTGTCAACAACTGTATCTTTTCAATTCCATTTTTCTTTTTGTGACAACTTATTGGGCTCTCTTTATTTCATTTCAGGTACCTAAATCTTTTTTGAGATTATTACAAGTAGTTATGTTTTGACACTCTTCTAAAGTATCTACCTCCTTAATATGATAATCTTACTTATATGCTCATATATTTCTAAGATTATATTTGGAACCAATTAATCTTTCATTTTTTAAGCATGTCTCACTTTGATTTATACTAATTTAAACATTTTTAGGTAGAATATGATATTTGATAAAATTCATCAAGGTCAATAATCATATTTGACAAAATAATACATTTTATTGATAAAGTGATGTTGAAAAACCGATGTTATCAATATCGATATCAAAAATGATATTATGAGGGGGAGTAAAAATTATGCTGCATTCTTTTTTTTAAAGTTTTATCCCACTGAATTTTTCTGATAAAATTTTTAATGAGACATCTTTAATATATATTGTGTACTCTTTTTCTTTCACTAGATTTTTGTTCCACTGAGTTTTTTCTAATAAAATTTTAACGAGACACAATATTAATTATGTATATCCAAGGTGAGTGTTATGAATATTAAAGAATGGATGCCCAAAACCCTAAATCCTTAAGATTTATTTTTTCTTTATATCCTTAACTTCATAACCTCCTCAATAAATTACTTAGAGGAGTTTCTTATTATAAATGTCATTATGTTATTATTTATTTCATTGTAACATTTTCATTAATTTTAAGGGTTAGATATGCCTATAAATACAGGCCATATATAAGGCATATGTAAGATTAAAAAAGATACACATGTAAATGAGAAATACTCCCTTGCTCTCTCCTAAAATTTGTCTTTTTATTCTTTTTCTACTCTCAGCAATCTTATAGATATCAATTCTTTAATATTTATAATAATTAATTATTTTTGTGTGTGTTATACTGTCGGAAATTGAATTCAACTGTTTAAATTTATTTTTATATAAAATTTTAATAACAACTTTATAAAATATTAAAATGAGGAGTAAAGAAGGGTTGAAAAAAAAACAGAGAAACATGTCTATATTCGCAACTGGCAAATTCGTTTATTGTTGGAAAAAAAATCATTTCTTATGTGACGAATACACTGCCACGTTGTTCCCATGACGGTGACAGAGTTCACACCATTCGTACGCTCCACTCAATTCACTTCCTCTACTTTCCCTCTCCTTCGATTCCCGATCTCCGTTGCTCAGTTCGCCGTGGCCGCCTCTCCTCATCGACCGTGCAACGCCTTGAGGTAAGTTATCTATCTAATGCTCTCTTGTAGCCTATGTGTATCTGATTGATTGGTCCCTTTGGGCGGAGACTCACTGGCTGCCCGAAACACAAAATGAAAGAAAGAAAATGGTGGAAATTCCAACGTTCTGGAGGTGATCGGTCATTTGATTTGGTAATTAGGTCAATAATTGATGTCATCTGCGTGAACTTTAAGAGATATACTCTTTGTAATGCTAAGAAGTTTGGTTAGCTATGAGTCGGGACTGCATTTTCTCCAGTTGTGCGGGTCAATCTAATTCATATATAATGTTAATTTTTTCGATTCATTGCCATTATTTGTAGTTACTTTCGACTTTTTTGGTTGCTTTCTTCTTCTCCTTGTTCTTGGATATAGACTTTTCTACCATTTTAAGTAGTATGGTATATATGGTTTTGGGTCATCTCATAGCCCCTGGAGCATTATTATTCGGGAAGAGTCTACCCTACAGTTCTTAACTACTGTGACTTGCAAATTGATTTCTTAAACTCATATCCTCTTGCTGACTAAGGATTTTTTTGGTGTTATCTCTGTTTTTGGGTTAAAAAAAAAACTCTTTCCCTCATTTTTCCTTGTTTTCCTGAAGAATAATGTTCGCACAATATTAGGAGTTCAGTTGCTGCTATGCTTACTCTGTAATGCCATGTTATCTACATCTCTAGAATGCCGATCTTGAATGGGAATTCGGATTTGTTGAAGGAGGATGACTTAGAAGTACATGGATACCTTTATTTCGTTAGTTTGATGTAAATATGGAGAGGAAACTGATAACTAATTGATTGTATTTATGCTGCAGAAAAAAATAATAATGAGTTCCAAAGATGTTGACACAAATTGCCTGGGATGGGCAGCAAGAGATGCCTCTGGAGTTCTATCCCCATACCAATTCAGTCGCAGGCATGTATATTGTATTCTACTTTGTTAAGTACTGTTGGTTGTTGTATTATCATTGTTAATTATGGTTTTACTTTGGGCATGTGGAGCCATTTATGTTCAGCTTAGAACATATCTTCTTTTCACCGACTATTTTTTCATATCACATTGGCTTTGGCATCAAATGTTGATTGCTTGATCATATATGCCTTGGTGATTGTTCAGGACTCTAGGGATCGATGATGTTTTGGTGAAAATTACACATTGTGGAGTTTGTTATGCTGATGTAATTTGGACAAGGAATAAACTTGGTGACTCAAAGTACCCTTTAGTCCCTGGGTATGTTGACTTATTTTACTTTGTCGATGATTATTTTGTCCTCTTAAACCAATATATGTGTGTTTATTTGCAAATCAGACATGAGATTGCTGGAATTGTACAAAAGATTGGTTCCAACGTCCATCGTTTCAATGTTGGTGATCATGTTGGAGTAGGAACTTATGTTAATTCATGCCGGGATTGCCAATATTGTAGTGATAGATTAGAAGTTCATTGTGTGAAGGGATCAGTTCATACTTTTAATGGGGTTGATGTCGATGGCGCAATAACAAAAGGAGGATACTCCAGTAACATAGTGGTCCATGAAAGGTGAACTTCCCATATGCTATTTATGTATCTCCTGTTATGGATTTACTGTTGGGTTATACTTAGTTTACCCTTAGTGAATTATAGCCCAAACCCAATTGAGTAAATGGCCTGGGAAGTTTATATTAAACTAGGTTTAGGCCCTAATTCACTAAGGGTGGAGTAAGTATAACCCAACGGCTACTATTTTCTTGAATCGATAGACTTTATATAGATATCTGGTTATTTTATATTTGGTCTTGAATTTCAGGTATTGCTTCATGATACCCAAAGATTATCCATTGGCTTCAGCAGCTCCTTTGCTTTGTGCTGGTATTACTGTCTATTCTCCTATGATGCGCCACAAGATTAATCAACCCGGTAAGTCCCTAGGAGTGATTGGCCTCGGTGGCCTTGGTCATATGGCAGTAAAATTTGGGAAGGCTTTTGGGTTGAATGTAACAATTTTCAGCTCAAGTGCGTCCAAAAAAGAGGAGGCCTATGGGCTGCTTGGTGCTGACAACTTTGTTGTCTCCTCTAACCAAGAGCAGATGATGGTAAGCAACTAAGCATGTTATAAAGTACTTCATCCGATTCTAACTATAAGATCTAGATAACTAATTTATAAAGATTAATAAAATTAAGTTAGTTATTTGTAAAAATTGTGTATTGATTTTCTAAAATACTCCATTCTAATAATAATTTGTATGAGAAAATACTTTGTTGACGGAAACCTTTTATATGTGTAATCAATAGAGAGAGTTTAAAAAAAATTATAAATTTGAGTGACAAAGTTGATTATAGTCTTATATTTATAATAAAAATAAATCTATATACTAACTTTTACATTTATGACTAATGGGAGCATCTAATAAAATTCTTCTTAGACATTTAAGACGTCAATAAGACTGTAACTTATGCCTTTTTATTTTCATGTCAAAATTGATGGGGATGATTCCTATACAGGCATTGGCGAAGTCTTTTGACTTCATAGTTGACACAGCATCTGGTGATCACCCGTTTGATCCATATATGTCACTTTTGAAGACCTCAGGGATATTAGTGCTAGTTGGGTTCCCAAGTGAGGTTAAATTTAGCCCTGGAAGCCTTAATCTGGGTACGTTCACTTTTTAAAAGTTTTCTACTTTTTCTCAGCTTGATAGTTGTGATGGAACTGTAACTGCTTAAACTTTTTGACAGGAATGAGAACTATCTCTGGAAGTATCACAGGTGGTACAAAGGAGACACAAGAGATGATTGATTTCTGTGCTGCAAATAGAATTTACCCAAATATAGAAGTGATTCCCATTGAATACATAAATGAAGCTCTTCAGAGGGTAATAAATAAAGATGTGAAGTATAGGTTCGTGATAGATATTGAAAACTCCTTAAAGTAGAATTGAGGACTATGTTTTTCAAAATTAGACATAGATGATCTTTAGTTTTTTAGTCGTCAGATATATCATGAACCAAACATTGAATTGTTCATTAGATACATAACTATGTCCTCTGCTAGAATTTGAGCTTCTGCGTGTGTTCCTCTCTGCAATGAGGAGTAGAATAAACTCTGAATGTCTTTTTGGTCATAGGGGAAAAAGGTTCTTACTTGATGTTGAATTAGAGGGAATGTAAATAATCGTCTACAACAACAGATGAAGAATACTTAATAATCATCTACCAAAAACAAATTAATAATCATTTTAATGATTAGTGCATTGTAGGACAAGTTTGTTTAAAATTAAAAAAAAATTAGTTATCAACTTATTAAAATAAGGTGAAAATAGATTATTTTCAATACCTCAAGTCATCTCAACTCAAAGTTCACTCAACAACTCTCCGTATTTAATTAACCAAACCCCCCCCCCCCTTTTTTTCTTTCTAATATTATACATGCGCCCTTTAGCATTTTGAGTCAAGTTGGTATATTAGTGTGAAGGGCTGCTATTAACATTTTTCCAAATTATATATATATAGCAACTGCCCTATTCACTGGTGTGTTCGGTATTCCTGATTGACAGCAAGTGGTTTCACAGGAAAGCTGTTCTTAACCCAATCCCTATAACCTCCTTCCATATTCTTCACGTCCTTATAACCCTGCCATTTTAAAACATGACCACATATTAGTTTCATATCTACCTAGCAACGCAAGAGAAAATATTATCATTAATGTAAGATATTGTTAATTTATTTAAATATATTAAAAAAATTAAATAAATTAGTTAATAATAGTAAATATAATATGATTTTCTCAAAGTATTTATGAATAACATTAGATTATATATTAATTTATAAGTTAGATAAATTAATTTAAGAAAATAACAAATACTATATATAAACATTTAGGTATTATATTTTTTTTACTAATCTTTAACTAACACTTATGTTAAATAAAAATGGTGTGAAAAAAAAGAAGAAAAAAATGTATGTAATGCCAATTTACATTAAATGACGGTTCCAATTTAGAAAAAATATATATTTTTAACAAAACTTATAAAAAATTGTGCAATTTAATCTGATTTTAATACACATCTATGTAAAGGCAACGATCCATTAAAAATATTGTATGAGTTGAAAATTAAGGAGAAACGTATATAAATTTAACAGAACTCTAAATAAAGGCATTATAATTCATCTTTAGTTAAACTTGACTGGTAGATAATAAATTAAATGTTAAATTATATAAAATTTCTCTTAACTTTAAACCTTTTATAAAACTAATTATAAGAGAGTTTTATGCATATACATCAAAGTTTAGGGAAATTCATTATAAAGTATTAAATTTTAGGGGAATTATATGTTAATTCAGTTTAAATTGAATTAAATGTTGGAGGATGATTTCTACCAAAATAGGGGCAAAGAAAAAGGCCCGGGGATGAATTAGAATTTTGCATAATTACAAGGCCTCCCCTCAGTTTTCATTAATTGAAGAACACATTTAACAAACGCTAATGACGAAGCGACTTACATCAGCCTGAAGATCAGCAGTTGCATATAGAGATTTCACCCCACAATCGCAACCCTAAAATTCAAATTTAACCAAATCAGATGACCAATTCACACTTTCCAATTTCTATTTTTCAATTCTCTTAACAAATGAAAAATGACAATTTAATTACCACAATAATGTGATCTTCTTTGTCGCAAGCACGTGAAACCTGCTTAAGAAATTCTGGGTTCTTCACCTTACCTGTACGTTGTTCAAAATTGCAGAATTTCACAGTGAAATCTGAAACTAACAGAATCAAAATAGAAATTCAAAAGATGACGATAACGGTACCACTTGGTGTATGAAGCAGGTAAGGAATGTTAATGATCTTATCTGCATCGACATGTCCTTTCTGGAAATCTTCCACCCTCCTATTAATTACTCGTTCGGAAACCAGTAATTAGGTTTTTGAAATTTGCTATCGAAACAGAAAAACTTGAGGATTGAAAGAGGAAATTAGGGATTTCAATTACCTGACATCGAGATAAACATGATTGCCATTTTGGATCAGATTCTTGGCTTTGTGAACATCAAGGGTTACGATCTTTGCGCCAGAGTCACTGAAGAAGAGAAAATAAAGAACAATGAGTAGGAATCCATTGGTGAAGAGGGACCAAGAAAGATTCATAGTGTAGGGAAATTGTGTAAAAGAGGAAGACAAAGTTTGAATGAAGCGAAGAAGCTACACAATTAAATAAGCATGAAGATTGACTGGTAAATGGTGGAGTTTCAGAATCAGGGAGCACATTTGCTTGTTTTGTTATCCAATAAAACCCGTCGAAGAAGAAGAAGCTGGAAAACATATCGCCGCATGCTGTTTTGTTCGAACTACTTCTGGTTCTGTTTTTTTTTTTTTTTTTTAATATGTGAGAATCGAATTTATTTATAAATTAATTAATTATTATATTATTTTTATTTTTTTATATTTTCTCTTATTTATCTTTTTTTTCTATATTTTCTTTCCTCTCTTATCTCTTTTTTATATTATCTTTCATCTCTCATCTTTTTTTATACCATATCTCTTCTCTCATCTTTTATCTCTCATATATTTAATAATTATATATATTTTTATAATTTATTAATAATAAAAATATTAGAAATAATTATTAAAATATTTATTTATTTAATTTTTTATTTAATTTTTTTTTTAAAATTATTTAAATTTTTTATTAAAATTTTATCCAAATATACCTCATCTCTCCCCAATTTAAATATTGAGCAGTGGCCAGAGGTGAACATCATTTGGTTTAAGCGGGTAGGGATACCTAGATAAAATAAAAAAAAATAACTAAAATATATCTAGTATTCTTTATTATTTTTAAAAAAAATAATTAATAGTATAAAATATTTAAAAATATAATTAGAAATTTAAATTAATTTTAAAAGTATGACTAATACTTTAAAATATTTATAAATTAATATAATTTTATATTTTTATTAATAAAAATATAAATTTATATATGATCTATTTATATAAATTTTTTATTTCAATATATTATTAGTTAAAATATCATATATATCATATTGTTTAAAAAGAGTATTGAATAAATCTTAAAATTAACATTACATAGAATTTATATGTAAAAATTGAGAAAATTTATAGATTATTTAGTATAATTTATTAAAAATAATATTATGCATGTAATCTTTTAAATAATAATATTTTAAAATAAAATATTTATATAGTATGTATTAAATAAAAATTTATATTTTTATTAATAAATGAATAAAATTATAATAATTTAAATATTTTATATATTAATTATATCTTTAAAATTAATTTAAAATATTATTTTTAAATATTTTAATATATTAATTATTATTGTAAAATTAGTTTGGAGGTGTTTGACTAAAAAATATTTAAGAGAAATCCATACACATATTCTTGCTACAAAGTACAAACCAGGGTGGATTTGCTTTTTAATTGTTTTATTCTTGATTTATTTTTAAATGACACAAACGACAGCTCTTGGGCATCTACGTCTTGCCGTTTCGTTTCGCCTTGTATTCCAGATTCCCAAGTTTACTCCCCTCCGCCGCTCTGAGATCCTCGACGCATTCCTAACCGTCGCTTCGAGATCGGCCAACCAAAATCGAAGTCCCCAACTTAGATGTTGTTTGATGGAACAACTCCCATTACCAGATGCTTTTCTTGCGTTTCTGGAGGCGAATGGGCTTGACCCTTCAATTTATACCTCTCTTGATTCTACTCCGCGATACATTCGGTAAGTTCTTCAACTTGCTTCGATCCTTCGAATTGATTCGCCCATCAATTAACATTGTACTTTGTTGGGGATAGTTTGAAACCTAATTGTGAAGCATATCTTGAAGAGTTTGAAGCAAAGATGAATTGTAAGCTCCAGAGAGTAGACTGGTTGCCCGGGTTTTATTCTCTTCATTCCAATATACAGATTGCTAACTCAAAGGCATACCAAGAAGGCAAGGTGAGCACATTACAAAGCTTCGTGAGCAAGAATTCGGCTGTTACATTCATTTTACATATGAAAAAGGAAAACCCCTTTGTTCTTGTTGTACTTCTCATTTGAAGACTGAGCTAACTTTAGCCTTACTTGTTGCATACTGATTTTCTTTGCTGTTGGGCCGGGTAAAGATATATGGAATCGATGCATCTTCTGGTGCTGCTGTTATGGCTTTGAATGTATCAGCGGGAGACCACGTTCTTGATCTCTGTGCCGCTCCTGGTATATAACTTTATTACTTCAATTATGCTAAAATTGTACCTGGAAGTGTGTTGATGCTGCTACTTGATATAGTAGAATTATGATTTTAATCTAAACTATGATTTAAGATCTTGCCTAAAAATCATTATTTTACATATTATACGCATACGACTCAATTCTATGTGTGGTTTTACGGATATCTTTTAAATCCCCCCACTGTTTAAGGGCAAATTTATGAGTTACTACTGATACTAATTTTTTACTTTCTTGGATCATTAATAAAATAACTTTTTTGCAAATTTGATTTTCAGGTGCTAAACTTTGTATGATAGTGGACCTTCTTGGTGATTCAGGATCTGTTACTGGTGTAGATGCTGCAAGACATCGTTTAGCAGCATGTAGAACAATGCTTCAGAAGTATAATCTGGGCAATCGATGCCGACTTTTTGTTGCTGATGGAACAACATTTTCACTTATTCCTGCAGGATTCTGTTCAGATAATACATCATGTAATTAAAATTCTGAGTTGTGATAGGCTTATTGAGTCTTGGAAATTAATACTGCAAATTACTCGTCATTTAATTTTATCAACCTTATCATTATATCTAGTATCAAACAGGTGAATCTGTATTGGCAGAAAAAGCTGATGTATTCAAGGAGTGGACATCTAAAAGAACATGGAAAGAGAGGAAAAGGGCAAGAAAAAGTGGAAATGTACAACTGGTCTCTGGGTCTCAACCTCCTGACCTCATTTATTATGGGCAGCATTCTGGAGTTGTTGGACTTACAAAAAAAGATCTATGTAAGGATGTATCTGACAGAAAGATTATGAGCCATGGCTATGACAAGGTTAATAGAATTTTAATTTGATTGTATACTGCTCCCTTATTTGCTTGAACATGCCAAGTTTATAATCTGTTGGGGTTTGATGCAGGTCCTTGTGGATGCAGAGTGCACCCATGATGGTTCAGTCAAACATATCCAGAAGTTTGAACATTGGGGCTGGAAAACTCTTGAACACCGTGTGCTAGATGCAGATAGGACTGATAACTTGTTTGCTCTTCAGGCAAGTGACTCATTGTTTCTCTATCCATGACATATCTATAATTGCAATTTGATTTTGTTTTCTCCTTTTTCCTCACATGCATAAATGCTCTAAAGGGTGACGGAAAAGAATTAGCACAGATTGCAACCTAGGTAGTATATTGCACTAAAGCATTGCATTGACTGAGAATTAAATATAAGTCCTACAAATAAATCTAGAACCCTCAACTCTAAGCTAACAACAGACAAAAACCAAGACATAGAAAGAAAATGGAAATAACTTGGGCTTGATACTACTATTACTGAATAGATGAATTAGATTGCAAGGGAAATAATTTATTCAAGATAAACCAAATATCCCTCATTAGTAGGGTTCTATGACTAAGTTCAAGCAGTTAATTATTTATTTAATTATTAATTATTTTATTTATACCACTATGTTAATGGGGATACAGTTGAGTCAGTCCATCATGATCTTATTTCTTTGGTCATGGGCATGTTTTCCAAAATTGTAAGGAGAGTTATCTGTAATTCTGCATGTATTTATATCTCTAACTTACTCATAATTGAAGAAAGTAAAGAAAATTATTCAGAGATTCTCTTTGCTTCTATTCTGTTTTCTTTATGAGATTCTTATAGAGATAGTAAGGAGGAGAGGTTACCTTAACAATTTGGCCTTAGAGTTAGGATGGTCGAGACACTCATCTGCTGCTGGCAATATTGATCACAACATCAATCCAGGAAGCGTCAGAATTCCTAGAGAAGACCTATTGTCTGCAATTGCAGTCAAACTCGATATGCTGGAGGAATTAAGAGCCAAAGTTGCATCTCTGGAAGTGCAAGAGAGAAGCAACTCAGCGAAGAAGAAAACGAGGCACTGGGGGGATGATTCAGCCGATGAAGGAGACACATACCAGAGGACCCAAGTACCTTATGCGAGGATTGAGTTCCCCAGATACAATAGATGTGATCCACGTGAGTGGATATTAAGGGCGGAGAAATTCTTCCAGTACTATCAGACACCAGAGGATGACAAAGTAGAGAAAGCAACAATGTACTTCGAAGGCGACGCTCTGGACTTGCTTTCATGGGTTAACACTGAGCGAACACTGCTCTACTGGGAGGAATTAGTGAAGACCTTGAATAAGCACTATGGACCTTCGAAGTTTTTGAACCTCGATGAGCACCTCTGCAGCATCAAGCAAACCGGTATCGTCGCGGAATATAGAAAGGAATAGGCTAGGAGAGTAGCTTGTGTAACTAATTGGCCAGATCACTGTCTTCTCGTCGTGTTCTTGAATGGGTTGAAGGAAGAGCTGCTGATGGCAATACGTTTGCGCAAACCAAGAACAGTATACCGAGCATCGAGGTTAGCCCTAGAGTTAGAGAAGGGAATGGATCAGGGGGTGGATCTAGACCTGGGATATCTATCGGCTCAGCCCGACCCCATATCTACAACCAGACAAGCCCAACTTTCGACCAAGCCCGATCGCAGCCTGTCAACGCCCACGTGAGCTCATTAGCATCACCCTTTGATAGAGTAACCTTTCCTTCTCACTCTCTCTTACAAGAATCTCGTAATGACAGTAATTAGGAACCAAGAGAATCTCTGAAATCAGAATTTTTATTATGCTTAAGATCAATCAGCTTGAGGTATTTATAGGTGCTGAAATACATAGGAACTGACTGATCCTCCCTACATTATTGGGAAACATGCCCATGACAAGAGAAATGAGAGCATGATGGACTCTAACTGCTGTTCTCGCTAACATAGTGGGATGAATACAATTAAATGAAATGGAAAGATTAATGAACTAACTGATCAAGGTCTGTAACTGCGCTGAACGTGGTCTGTAACTGCTTAGACTTGGTCTTGGGTCTGTAACTGCTTAGACTTGGTCATCTTGCGTCTGTGATAGGTTAAACGGAATCTATCAATACCTCCCCCTTCAAAAGCCGCCTTGTCCTCAAGGTGGAATTCTGGAAACTGAAGTTGCAGCAGTTCATATTCTTCCCAACTGGATTCCTCTGTGGGTCGGTTCTTCCATCGAATGAGCAGTTCCAGAGTTGGGCCTCTCCAACGGTGAGCGAGTACTCCTTCAGGTTCCAGAACCATCTCAAAATCAGCAGTGATGGGTAAAGGTGCTGGTGGGTGAGCAGGTTCAACCCCACGAGCTGGTCGTAATAGGGAAACATGGAAAATAGGGTGCACCTTGGAATCTAGAGGAAGTGCAAGCTCATAAGCGACAGGTCCCACCTTCCTTTTGATCACATAAGGGCCAAAGAACCATGGAGAAAGCTTGGAATACCGCTGGTGGGAGAGGGAAGCCTGACGGAATGGCTGAATGCGTAAGAAAACAGCATCCCCTACTTCAAAAGTAATGTCACGTCGGTGCTGGTCAAAGTGGATCTTCATCCTGTCTTGCATCTTCTTCAAGTTAGCTTTTAACAGGCGCAGCATATCATCTCGTGTCTCTAGTTGGGATGCCAGTTCTGCAAGATGGGTTTCCCCTTTGACGAAGGGCATAAGGGGAGGAGGGTCGCGGCCATATACTGCCTTAAAAGGGGTGGTGTTAGTTGAAGTATGGTAGCTTGTATTGAAAGAGTACTCAGCCCAACATAAGAACTTGCTCCAAGTGCGTGGTTGTTCATGAGCGAAACACCGTAGGTAGGCCTCAAGGGAGCGGTTGACTACTTCTGTTTGTCCGTCCGTTTGTGGATGATAAGCAGTACTCATGCGAAGGCGAGTGTCGCTCAAATGAAATAATTCTTGCCAAAAAGCGCTCAGAAATAATGGGTCCCTGTCTGAAATAATAGAGCGAGGTATGCCATGGAGGCGGATGATGTCGTCACAGAAACGAGACGCCACTGTTTTTGCCGTGTATGGGTGACAGAAGGGAATGAAGTGGCAGTATTTGCTTAGCCGATCAACTACTACCAGGATAGTATCATAGCCACCGGAATTAGGAAGGCCCACGATGAAATCGATTGAAATATCGTCCCAAATTTGCTCTGGGAAGGGAATGGGCTGAAGTAAACTAGCTGGGGATAGTGTCTCATATTTGTTCTTTTGGCAGGTAAAGCATTGCTGGATGAAAAGTTTAATATCTGCCTTCATTTGAGGCCAAAAGAAGGTGTTGGTGAGTCTTTTAAGAGTTTTAAGGAAACCGCCATGGCCTCCTGTGGGCGAAATATGGGCTTCTTCAATCAACTTGGCCCGAATTGGAGAACTTCGGGGAATAACTAATTGTCCCTGAAAGTACAGCTTTCCCCGTGCTAAGGAAAATCCGGGTTTAGAGTGTGGGTCTTTGGTGAGGGCCTGAATTATTGCAGCTGTGAAGGGATCTGTTCGGGTAGCCTCTTCTAACTCCAAAAAATCAAGTGGCAGGGGCACAACTAACTGCAGGAATTCCGCTTGTTGAGGGCGTCTTGAAAGTGCATCGGCACCAGCATTCTCTCTGCCTGTCTTATAGATAATCTGAAAGTCAAATGGAAGAAGTTTGATGAGGAGACTTTGCTGTGTATTGGTGAGTGTCCGCTGTGCCAATAAGTACTTGAGACTATGATGATCAGTCTTGACCGTGAAGTGTCGTCCCAGTAAATAGTGGCGCCAGTGTTGGAGAGATAACACCAAAGCTAATAGTTCCCGATCATAAGCAGACTTGTACCGGTTCGAAAAGGAGAGCCCTCGGCTGAAGTATGCAATCGGATGTTCATGTTGGAGTAGGATTGCTCCAATACCTTCCATAGACGCATCACATTCTACTACAAAGTCGGAGGTGAAATTGGGTAACTTTAAGGTTGGTGCGGTTACCAAAGCAATCTTAAGCTTATCAAAAGCAGCCTCTGCATCTTCGGACCACTGAAAGGCATTATTTTTTGTGAGGTCTGTTAGAGGTCGGGCAATTGTACCATAATTTTGAACAAAACGGCGATAATATCCTGTGAGGCCCAGGAATGCTCGAGTTCTGTGACATTAGTGGGTGTTGGCCACACCTTTACTGCCTCAATCTGCTCATGATGAGTTGCCACCCCTTCTACCGAAATCCGATGTCCAAGGAAGGACACCTTTGACCTGCCCAATTCACATTTTTTAAAGTTGGCATAAAAGGAGTGCTGTTGTAAGGTCTCAAGGATGATCCGAAGATGCTCCTCATGCTCCTTGGTGGTTTTGCTGTAAATCAAGATGTCATCAAAAAACACCAAAACAAACCGTCGTAAATAGGGTCGAAAGAGATCATTCATAGTGGCCTGGAACGTAGCAGGGGCATTAGTAAGCCCAAAAGGCATAACTACATATTCATAATGGCCACTGTGAGTTCTGAATGCTGTTTTGTGAATGTCTGCATTCGAGACTCGAATCTGATGGTACCCGGAATGTAAGTCAATCTTTGAAAAATAAGCTGCCCCATACAATTCATTCAGTAATTCATCAATATTGGGAATAGGATACTTATCGGGTATAGTGATCTTGTTAAGAGCCCGGTAATCGACACACATCCGCCAGGAATCATCTTTCTTCTTGACCAGCAGAACAGGGCTTGCAAATGGGCTAGAGCTAGGCCGAATGAACCCATTGTGTAAAAGTTCATCTACCTGTCGCTCTATTTCATTCTTCTGGTAATATGGACAACGGTATGGCCTTAGATTGGGCGGAATAACCCCAGGTAATAGAGGAATAGCATGCTGCTGCTCTCGCCATGGCGGAAGGGAAGTTGGTTCTGCAAACACATTCTCAAACTCCTGTAGTATATCTGATAAATTAATAGTTTCGGATGTGTGATCTTCCCTGTCAACCGTGATTGAGGCCATATACTTAAGAGCTGTTTCTGGTTCTCGGCTGGGTATCCCCTGCAATTTATACTTTTTCCCATTGACCCAAAATATTAAGAACATCTCATTCCAGTTAGCTTGAACAGTGTTAAGAGAGGCAAGCCACTTAATTCCCAATACTACATCAAATCCAGGTAGAGAAAATGGATAAAAATCCTGTCTAATACTCAAACCTGGCAGTTGTATTTGAACATCTTTACAGATTTGGTGGCAGCGAATAATACTCCCATTACCAATTTGGACACCGAAGGTGGGGATAGTGGTAGTGGGCAAATTTAAATCATGGACCAATGCTTCAGCTATGAAATTATGAGTGGAACCACTGTCTACTAGTAACAGGACCTCGCGGCTCATGATCAGTCCTCCTAGCTTCATGGTTGTTAGCGTTGGCCTTCCTAGAATTGCGTTAAATGAGATCTCTGCGGTGTGGGTCTCATTCTCATTATCTTCCATGATAGGTTCAGCAGCTTTGGGCATGGCATCACCGTCGTCGCCCTCCAACATTGCGAGAGAAGAGATGCTGCAGCGGTGACCTGGCCGGAAGGGGGCGCCGCACTTGAAGCAGAGTCCCTTGTCCCTCCGTTGCTGTCGAGTTGCGTCCCAATTGTACTGTCTCGGTGATCCAGATGTTGGCTGATGAACGAGCGCAGGGGAAGACGCCGCTGAACTTGCGACTGGGTATGGTCTGCCGTGGGAAGGAGCTGGGCCGATCTGGTGGTAATTAGTGGACCGGGTTGGACCCAGATCTGGATCCTCGACCCGACCCGACAGTCTTCTCTATCTCAAGGGCTAAGCTCGACGCTCTGTACACAGTTCTCGGTTTGTGCAGCCGGACTTCTGTTCGTAGCTCCTCCTTCAACCCATTCAAGAATACTCCAAGGAGGCAATGGTCTGGCCAGTTGATCACTCGAGCAACCCTTCTAGCCCACTCCTGTCGGTACTCCGCCACACTGCCCATCTGTCGGATGCTGCAGAGAAATTCATCGGGATTCAAGAATTCTGGAGGCCTATAGTGTTCATTCAGCGTTTTGACCAGCTCGTTCCAGTAGAGTAGGGTTCTTTCTGAATTGATCCACGAAAATAGATCGAGGGCGTCTCCTTCAAGGTACATTGCAGCAATTTCTACCTTGTCATCCTCCGGCGTCTGATAGTACCGAAAAAACTTCTCAGCCTTCAGTACCCATCCGCGCGGGTCTCCTCCGTTGAACCTGGGAAACTCGATCTTCGCATATGGGGTTTTGTATCGTTGGTACTTCTCACCTTCAGATTCCTCTCCCCAGTGCCTCACTTTCTTCTTTTCTATGTTGTTCCGTGATTGCACCTCTAGCAATGCGACCTTGTCTCGTAGTTCATCCAACATCTCAAGTTTGGCTGCTATTACAGCCAGTGGATCAGAAGCTTGTGTGCCTCTCGGGTTGCTGTTGGGATTGCTGTTGGGATCTGGGTTCGCAGCAGATGATGCACGTGTTTCGACCATGGCTCTGATACCAAATGATAGAGTAACCTTTCCTTCTCACTCTCTCTTACAAGAATCTCGTAATGACAGTAATTAGGAACCAAGAGAATCTCTGAAATCAGAATTTTTATTATGCTTAAGATCAATCAGCTTGAGGTATTTATAGGTGCTGAAATACATAGGAACTGATTGATCCTCCCTACATTATCGGGAAACATGCCCATGACAAGAGAAATGAGAGCATGATGGACTCTAACTGCTGTTCCCGCTAACCTAGTGGGATGAATACAATTAAATGAAATGGAAAGATTAATGAACTAACTGATCAAGGTCTGTAACTGCGCTGAACGTGGTCTGTAACTGCTTAGACTTGGTCTTGGGTCTGTAACTGCTTAGACTTGGTCATCTTGCGTCTGTGATAGGTTAAACGGAATCTATCACCCTTGGTATTCCTTCATCCATAACTTTCAGTGCCCTCAAGACAGAGCAGGTGGGATTCGGCGAGGCAGCAGCGAAGGGATAAGGGTCTTTGTTATCGTGTGGTGACCCCTTTCAACCAGGCCACTGCTGTACCTCTGCCTCCTTCTCACTGTTGGAAGTCGTCAAGGATCAAGCTCCCATGGCAAAGGCACCGATGAAGAATGAGGGTTCTAGCATAAATTAATTTAACATTTGTTTTCTCATTAGGAGATTTTCCTTAGGTTTTATTAGTTATATGAGTTAAAATTCTTACTCATTGGAGATTCTCCTCAGGCTTTGTTAGTTATATGAGTTAAAATTCTTACTCGTATTCTAATGAAGATTTCTCTTTATTAATTTGTGGGGTTAGATTCTGACTTCCACTTTGAGGACAAGGCGGATTTCGAAGGAGGAAGTATTGATAGGGTTTCATCACTAGTCCAAGCAGTTAATCATTTATTTAATTATTAATTATTTTGTTTATTTCACTATGTTAGTGGGGAGTCAATTTAGTTAGTTTATAATGATCTTATTTCTTTGGTCATGGGCAATTTTTCTAAAAATTTAGGGAGAGTCATCTGTAATTTTGTATCTGTTTATATCTCTAGCATACTCATAATTGAGGGGAGGAAAATAAAGAAAATTATTCAAAAATTCTCTTGGCTTCTATTCTGTTTTCTTTATGAGATTCTTATGGAGGAAAGGTTACCCTTACACTCACACCCAAATAAAAATATTACAAACAAACTAACATAGAATCAGATTACTTACACAGGTTAACAAGGAACTACAAAGCACACACTAAATACCACAAACTCAACAGAAAATACAGAATTATGAAACACAAAACAGATTTGCCAAACTTTCGAGAGGTTGGCACCCTCCACCCATAGGTCAAAACCACATATCAAAGTTCTTCTCCCTCTCCAACCTTCGTTGCTCTTCTTTTATATATTTCGCTGACGTCCATCCCATTCATCATGACTCCCTTATTTTGCTCCCCTATTTTCAGCTTTATCTGACTAAGGGTGTGCATAGAGCCCGCGGCTCGGTATGCCCATCTGAGCCCGCAATAAAAGAGCCCTGCCCAGCCCAGCCCAATAAATATAGGGCAAGGCTGGGCATCGGGCTAAAAACTACAGCCCATATTTTGTTTTTTCAGGTTGGGCTTCTTTCATTTTTTTTATTTTTTTCTTTAGATGTTACACTTGAAAGGGAGAACATGATAGCTACCAGTGACTAGAAGATCATTTTAGAAATATGAGTAGTTAAGTAGGTAAGTTGTATCTTTTAATATTTATAACTATATTAATTTTTTCTTTTTTTTTCTTTTTAATTTTACTAATCATTATATGATTACATTACAAATTATAATTGTTTATTATATTTTTTTAGATGCTTCATCTTTATCAATATTAGAGAAATTGGTGTAAAGTTGCAATTACAAACTACTTATAGTTCAAGGCTTATTTTTTATATGCAATAGATTTTAAGACTTTAATTATTATTTTTTATTGTCTTATTTTTAGTGGATTATGGATATTATTTAACTCTTAAAGACATATGAATATTGTATTATTTTAGAAGTTCATAATTGTAGATTTTTTCACAACATGAGCATGGCATCACGATTTAGGCATGCCGAGCCCGCCTATGCCCAACCCAGTCCAGTTCAAAATGGTTAGGGCTTTTACGGGTAGGGCAAGGCATCTAGCTGCAAAATGCAGCCCATACTTTTTTCGAGCAGGATACCAGGCAAGGGGCTGCCCTACCAATGCACACCCCTATATTTGACTCCAAACCCCTATGTTTTCCTTTTGACCAATAGATCCCCATTTTCTGCCTTTTTGCCACTCCCCTATTTACCTCCGTATTTTTTTAGTAGCAGTAGGAGGCTGGGTCTATGTGTTTAATACAACCTAGTCTGGACTTTTAAATGTGACAGACTTCATTATCTGCACTATATTAGTGAACTTATGATTCTGATTGCCCATTCTTGTAGATTATCTATCTCTCTTTCTCTTTCTTTTTTTTAATTTTTTCTTTTTCCTTTTCTTTTGAAATAAAGGTTGGTAAAAGTAGACTCCAACTTGAGATTAGTGAATTAGGAATAGTTGTTTGTATGGCTATCTGCAGCAGGAATTATGCAGGCCCAGGCAGTCAAAACAATACGCTGCTTACTTGTACCCTCATACATCTGTTTGTGTCTGGCTGCAGTTGAGTCTTCTAACCAATGGTTTCAGACTTTTAAAAGTTGGAGGATCTCTTGTCTACAGCACTTGCAGGTATTTTAAGTTCCTTTTTGCTTTTATAAGAAATCAGGACATGCACACAAGTACTATGATTCTTATTATCTTCACCTGTTCTAACAAGTAGCTTCTTCTTGTTGATTAGCTTAACTATTGCTCAGAATGAAGATGTGGTAGAGCAATTTCTGAAGGAAAATGTATCTGCTGGTAAGATTTTCATGCTTCTAGTTGTTTCCTGCATGTTAGTTCGTTTTAATGCTTCAGCCATTTCTTTTGTTCCATTATTAAGCTTGTGGTTCATATCACAAAATTTGATTCCCAACATGCATGCGTTGGGGAGTGATAAAGAAGAATGTGATATTATATATGGGTCCGTATCTCATGATTATACTCAATATACTATTTTCACTTTTATCTTTATCCAAGTGCATTATATACAAAAGTGAATGTAAGGGATCTGAACTGCCGTATCACTAGCATGATTGGCAGTTTTATCGTGTATTCCATATATAAAATCTAATTTATAGAAGCCTTCCTACCTTTTCTATGCTACGAACAGTTGGACAGGTGTGGTCGCACGTTATAAAATGGGAAAATCATTTTGTATTTAATTTGGTACCTATACCTTTTTCTCTCTTTATTAAATCATTAGGTTAAGGGGCACTTAGTATCCTAAAGTATTTTTTCAAGTGTGCCCAACATCCTAAAGTAATTTATAGTGCACCCAGAGCCCTAAAGTATTTTCTCAAGTGCATTTAGTGTCCTAAAATAATTTGTCCCAGTGTTCTGAATTATTTTCTTAAGTGCGCCCAGCACCCTAAAGTATTTTCTCATGCGCGTCTAATGTTCTAAAGTAATTTATGATGCGTCCAGTGCCCTAAAGTATTTTATCAAGTGCACCCAGTACCCTCAACTATATAATACATTCTTCCTTTTGTTTTCTTAGGTTTTTCAATGTCTATGAATGGATAAAATAATGTGGCATTTTCACTTTGTTGAAGCTTTCTTTTTTCTTCTTCCTTACACATTTTCAGCTAGCAAGTAAAATAATTCATGGCCTTCTTTTTATATTGTTCAAAATTCTGAAACGAAAATTAGCATGATTGTTCACCGGAATCTGATAAGAAAATAAAGAGTTGAAGGGAAGAAGGGAGCGAGTATGAGATGGTATGAAAGGGTAAAGGAGAGAGAATGAGAAAGAAAAAACATAGATAGTAAAGGAATTCAGGAGAGCTGTGTCATCTTTTTTTTGGTCAAAATGGAGCTGAATCATCATTTAATGATCAAAATTAAAGATTATGTTATTGTTGATAAAATTACATTATTTTAAATACTTTAATGGTGAAATTGTACCACAAATTACTTTTGGGTATCGGGCCCATCTAAGAAAATACTTCAAAGACATTGGGCGTACCATAAATTATTTTAGAATACTGGGCGCACAGAAGAAAATACTGTGCACCTTAACACTAAATCATTTAACTTTGTCATGTTAGTACCGATAGCCCTTGCTTTGCTCTACAAATGTTGCTAATAGGGTAAAGTTAAAGGATTTAATAAAAAGAGAAAAATGTATAAGTACTAACAAAATGGTTTGACCATTGTGAATGATAGACCTTTTTCCGTGATCTGCCTAATGAGTGAAAGTATGAGTTTGGTATGGGATGGTATGAGCAACTCAGTTAACATGCATCAGGAGGTGAGTGGGCACATATGTTTTCTGGTGGTACTTCTTCGATTATATATTTACGGAATGTTATAAATTTTCATGTCTAAAAGTTTCCATTTTGAACATAATTTACGTCACTTCCTTTAATGCAACTTTCTTTCAATTTACAGAATTGCAGGAGATAGAAGCTGCCAGAAGTTGGCCTTGTAAGGGTGGTCGGATACAAAAAACATACCGTTTTGATCCATTAACATCTCAGACTAGTGGACTCTTTGTGGCAAAATTCACAAAATTGGCCCTTTAATTTTCTCTTGACTTCCCTCATAGGAGATAATCTTTTAAATTGCTAGATAGTATTAATATAACAGTCTGAACAGATAAATAGTATCCATAAAAATAGTTATGTTTCATTCTTATTATTGTCAGCTTATTGCCAAACGGCATAACTGTAATTATAGTGATTAATTAGATTTTGAAGGTTGCATTAGTGGTCATGACCAATGGAAACGATATATATATGTTTATGGAAACAATTTATTTGATTCTGATTATTGATGGATACACGCATTGTTTAACATGAAGTCTAGCAATCAACCCAATAGCCAGAGCTGATGGGCATAGAAGTGTAACTTATTTCACCTTCTGGAGTTTGCGCAGTGCCTCAGGAAGAGAAGAAGAGTAACGGTTCAATGAAAAAGAAAGTTACAAACAGTTTAGGGGGAGATCCCGTGGGCCCCACTTTTGTGCTATGAGGCTGCTATAGTGGATTTAAATTTAAAACTTTTAAACACGTTTTTGCTATAAATATTTATAAACACCTTTAATCAAGGGATTTAGTATGAAGAATATATTCGTAAATAAAATTATTTTATTTTAATATAAATTTTAAACAAAAAATGTATATTTTCATAATCTTTGTAGAATGTTCTCAACAGAGTTAGTGGTTTAGATTTAAGTTTGCATTTTTAAAATAGAGAAAATGTATAATTAAGGTAAAATATAAAAAAAGTCAGAGTATTTTACTCTAAAATTAATCATGAAAAAAAGTTGGGATTTATGTTGAATATTTATTATTATTATATATTTAACAATGGAATAAACTTGATATGAAACCAAAACTTGTCACAGAAAAATACAAAGACATGGCAAATTCCTGCCTACTTTAACGGCTACCATATTGGGATTTAGAAGAATTAATTACTTCTTTTATTCTAATTATAAAAATTAATTAATTTTTTCAAAAAAATTAAGAAAGTTAAATAAATATATTAATTATGATTAAATTTAATTTTTTAAGATGAATTTATATTATATATATTTTATTTTATTTAAATTAAGTCGATTAATTTTTATATTAATTATAATTTATTTATTTATTTAATTTTTTAAATTTATCTAAAAAATTAATTAATTTTTATAATTAGAATCAGATGTAATAATAAATTGGCAGAAAAATCAATTATGTGAAGATAAGAGACAAAGACCGTATAGGCAAAATGAAAAAAAACAGAGCCGAAGACGGTAGACTCAACGGCATGCAGCTCACGCCTTTTTAAAAAAGGAAAATTGTGGATTCTAACCAGAGGCCCTAAATAATATTAGGGTGTTTGGTGTCGACTTGATGAGTACATGTGTCTCGTTTTGATTTTTTTGTTTTTTAAATAGGAAATGGTTAAGATGTTTTAAAAGTCAGATTGAATAAAACATTTTTAGGGTAGATGTGTAAATTTTGGATGCAAAAGTACACGTCAAATAGTATAAAAATACTATGATTATTAAGTTAATTAATTAATATTGACTATTTAATAAATATATTAGTTAAAAAATAATTCAACCAATATTAACTATTTATTTAATAAATAGTTTACACACGTGTTATATATTTTTTTATTTTTAAATATAAAATTTAATTTATAATATAAATTAAGATGAGGAATAATATTTTGCTTTTGTTGCCATTGCGCTCAAGACATAATAGCTACACAACTCTATTTCTTTTTTCTTTTTTTTTTTTTGTTTCATGGCAATCAATGAATATTTTCAGAGGATTTGACGTGGTAATTTATAATAATTGTGCCCCTAGCGGACATTATTATTGGGAGTAAAATGGTCGTGCCACGTATATAGAGACTGTTTGTTTAACGATCAATATTATTTAATTTAACAATCATATTATTTTTATATTATTTTAAAAATTTTATGCAAATTTTTGTATTATTTTTTATTAACATGTTTGCTAAGTTGATTTAATGATTGTGATATTTTTGTATTATTTTAAAATTTTATATATATTTCTGTATTAAAAAAGAGTTTATTATTTCCTGCGCCTCTAGCGTAACATTTTATAAGTGGTGGATTTACGCCTTAACCTTTTTTTTTTAAAAAAAAAAAACAGAACACAATCCTTTTAGCCTTTCATTTCGTACCAGCCAGTTTTACTAGATGTGTTTGAAGGTTCGCCACGCTTTTCCTCAAAGTAATGATATAGCCTTTTGAACCAAAACAAAAAAAAAAACAAAACAAAAAAAATATCAAACCGAAAGGTGAATGTGGGTTACGGTTTTTATAATCCAACCAATTACATAATAAACAAATAATATTATATACAAATATACTAATGTATGTGTAAAAATATTAATACAATTGTAATTATAACAATGAATTAGGCTGAACATGTGAAAAATTATAATTATAATTATTGTCACAAAAGATAAAAGAAAAGTTTGTTTAACAAAATAGAAAAAAAATTAAAAATATGATAAATTTTATATACAGAAAGTTTTGATATTCTATAAATTATATATATATATATATATATATATATTATACATAGTGCTTTGATTTAGATTTTTATCACAAAAAAAAAATCAATAGGGAATTTTCCCCAAAATTTTCAATTTCTTTTTGCCTTGTAAAAAAAATACTATTTTTAATATTTTTTTATAAATAACAATTATCTAAATCATGTAGATTAGTTGAAATTGATTAAAAATAATAAATGTGTCAAGAATATAATTTATTTTTTAAATATATCATTATTTAGGAAGATGATGGGGGATAGAGAGAATGAGTAGAAAAAGAGATGAGAGAAAATAAGTAAAAGGGAAATATATAATTAATTAAGGGATAAAAATAAAAATATATATTAAATTTTTAGACAAATATAACTTATTATTTATATATAAGATCTCTCTTATAAAAGAGAATTGGATGTTATTTATAAAAAGAATAGGATGAAGTAATTATAATAAATATTATTGCAAAAATAAATTTTAAAAATATTAATCTTTTAATTCTTTTAAGTTATAACTAAATCTTTTAAGTCTCATTTTCTTAACTTTTAACTTGCTTTAAGCTCATAGCCTCGTTGTTTTCATCATCCAACCATCCTATGTGACGAAAAGAGGTTGCTGACATGGTTTTCAAGTAAGCTCCATATGGCCTGGAAATGTAGTGCTAAAGGCATATCACATTCCCATTTGCATTTTGCAACCACAGCAATTAAGAATGTGTTTTGGATACTTCTTGGATTTTGGAGAGAAAATTATAGTTTTGAAAGAAAAAAAACTATCCCAACATCTTATAAAATTTAATAATTGATTATCTATACTAAAACTATAATTTCAATGCTAAAATCGTGATTTTCTATGAATCTATTTTTTTATTTTTTTATATGCCTTTGGCATATGGTATATGGACTTTTTTTAAAAAATTATATTACCAAAATTTTTTACTTTTTGAGAAGCTATTGTGTATTAAAATATTTTTATTAATTTTTTTTAAAAAATAATTTTTTAAAAGCTAATTAAAACACATTTATAGAATCTTTCGGGAAAAAAAGAAAAATAAGAGCACCTACTGAGTAGCACCTCTTGAGCAAGTCACAGCCTTCAAGTTAGATCGGAGAGTCAGATTACCTACAAGAGCGGCAAGAGTCCACAGTATGTACGCCATTGTTGCTTTAAGGGCATGTTTGATAGATGAAAAGTGAAAGTGAAAAAATGTAAATAAATTTTTTTACTTTCTTCATTTCATATGATAAAAATTACTTTTACTTTTATTTTTAATATTTTAAACTATTTCAATTACATAAAAAAGTTAAAAATTAAAATAATGGAAGTATAAATGAATTTTTTAAATTATTTTATTCTAATTATAAATTTTTTAAATAATTTTAACTTTTTTTAAGTTATAAAAAATATTTTAAACTATTTTACTCTAAGTTATAAAAAAATAAATCCATTTCATACTCATTTATATTTTACTAAATAAATTTTTAAAGAATATTTTCAATCTAATTATACTTATATTTCTACTTCTACTCCTATAAAAAAAAATTCTTTCATCATACCAAATCAAACCTACTATAAATGTATGCTTGCTAGAGTAAAAGTGGGGGTAGGGAAGTTGAAATGAATTTTTCTACTTCCCCCATTTGATAGTATAAATATAAGTCATCTCTATTCCTATTTTAAATATTTTTTTATTATTTTATTTTTATTAAAAGATTTAAAAAGTGAAATGATTGGAGTAAAAATAATTTTTTTAAACGATTTTACTTTAATTATAAATTTTTTATACAAATTTAACCTTTCTCAATTCATAAATTATTTTAAATTATTTTATCTTAAATTATAAAAATATATATTAATTTTATATTTATTTTTATCTAACTAATAAATTTTTAAAATTTATTTATAATCTACTCCCACCAACTTTTTCATCCTACTAACGTACCATAATTGTGGGGAGAGAGAACATGAGATTTTGAGATTTTGGTAGAGAGAATAGAGATGGCTATTTTTTAAGGGTGGACATGAGACAGGATAGAACTGAGATAACTCTTTCTCAATCTCATCCTGAGATAGGATAAAAGATATAAAATGTGTCATGTGTCTCATCCCGTTCTAAATATGTCCTAATCCCTTTCGGGATTGGGACGGGTCAGGACAGATACAAGAATTCTTGAATCCTATTTTAAAAAATAAATTATTAGATATTTTATATAATATCTTATCTATTAGTAACATATAATTAAAATATAAAAAATAATAGAAGAAATTAAATTCTCTTTATTATGATTACCAATTTAAAA
Source organism: Leucaena leucocephala (assembly GCA_037074615.1). Lineage (NCBI taxonomy): Eukaryota > Viridiplantae > Streptophyta > Magnoliopsida > Fabales > Fabaceae > Leucaena > Leucaena leucocephala. The sequence goes on along the minus strand of CM073570.1, from coordinate 7,460,913 downwards.
TAATAAATACTATTAATTATATTATAAATACTATTACTTTTTCAATTTTTTCACTACACAAATTGAAGTTATTGCATCATCTGTAAAGAAATAAATATATGTAAGGAAGAGAAAAATACAATAATCTAATAAATAATATGATATAACTAATACTATTTTCTATTTCTATTTTTTATAAAACATAAATAAAATAAAAATATTTTTTATTTTTTTAAAAGAATATTCAGGACAGGACGGGAATCTCTAGAGCTAGACTGAGATCCATCCCATCCTGATCCTTGCCTCTGTCTCATCTTGAGATGTCCTATCTCGACTTTTTACAGGATAGGCTAGACTTGTTCTGAATTATTTAGGATCAGGTTGGGATAACTCGAGATAAAAAAAAAAGAGCACCCTTACTATTTTCTAGGGCATGGAGCCTACAAGGATGCATTGATAGAGGTGGCTCTGTGTAGGGATGATCATTTTATTCTCGTTCTAGGTAACCTGTTCTAGTCCTGACAATTTTAAGATAGATCTATCTTATCTTAAAAAAGATTAAAATAAAAAGATATCAAGATATGATAATATTTATATTAGGATGGGATAAATTTTAGCATGACCCTCGGATTATCCCGTCATGTCCCGAGTTTTTTCTTATTATTCATTATACATGGGAGATGGCATATTTCAGTTTGGCTTTCAGGTTTCAATAGCCCTAGCAACTAGCAAGCACCACAGCACACTCATTCCCTCACTTTCAGCCCTTCCCGAGCCACCAACATCCATCGCCACTTGCCCTGTTGCTACGGAAGCTCATTTCTTATTCGAGGCTGTATTGCTCAGCTTCACTTCAGGTATGGCTATTCAGCTACATCTTTTTTCTTTCTTCACTCCAGTGGCCATTTCTTCTTTCTTTCTTCTATCTTCGGATCATGTTCGTAGGCGTGAATCTAGTGGCATTTTGTAAGTTGATCCAGCTCTCTGTTTCTATAATAGCTGTATCTTGTTGTGATCTGTGTATTGTTTCACTTCCCTTTGCTTGTTCTTCTTTTTCTGAAAGCCAGTGATGATTGTGAACTATTCATGATATTCTTTTTGTTAAATATGTTATGATTGTGAAGATAATCGTCGTTGTTCATATTACTTTGATAAGTCCTTTGGGACATTTAAGCTGGAACGAGTGAAATATCAGATCTGTATGTGTATCTAGAAGTAGTTATTGATTTTCAATTCTAAGTTCCTCCGTACGTCTTAATCTGATTAATGTGTCAATTACGGTCTGCACTGTAACTAATTGTGCTAAATTTTGAGTTATGGTGCTTTTTTACGGGGCTTCCTTCTTGATTATTTTTGTGCATTCTGTTTCGTAGATATTAGATAGATTGATTGAGAGATAGAGTCTATGCTACTGTATTATTTGTTTTCCTAGTTATTTAAGGTTAGACTTGCGATTTGCAGATTGATAATAACTCGTTTTTTCTCCAAAATAATGTGTATATATTTTAATAGCCCGTTATTTAATCTCATGTGATTTACGTAAGAATAGGAGGAATGGATTTTATATCATTTTCTTACTAGTAGACAATTCCCTCATCGTTCTGTGCTGTTGACTTAAGATTTCAGCTTCATTTTTTTTTTCTGATTTGTCTGTTTTTATTGTAGAAGTTGCTTGTAACGGCCACACATACCCCAAAGAATATCCTCATCACTGGGGAAGCTGGATTTATTGCATCTCATGTTGCCAACCGACTCATCTGGAACTACCCTGGCTACAAAATTGTTGTTCTTGAAAAACTTGATTACTGTTCTAATTCAAAGAACCTCATTCCTTCAAAACATCTCCTTAAGTTTGTGAAGGGGGACATTGCCAGCGCTGACCTTGTTAACTACCTTCTCATCACTGAGTCCATTGACACAATAATGCACTTTGCTGCTCAGACTCATGTTGACAATTCGTGGAGAAATGCTAGTCATGGCATATGGTAGGTCGTATGGGTTGCCTGTGATACAACTCGTGGAAATAATGTTTATGGGCCAAATCAGTTTCATGAGAAGCTAATTCCAAAGTTCACCCTCTTAGCTATGCAAGGCAAGCCTCTTTCAATTCACGGGGATGGTTCAAATGTGAGGAGTTATTTATATTGTGAAGATGTTGCAGAGGCCCTTGAGGTTATCCTTCACAAAGGAGAGGTTGGTCATGTCTATAATATTGGGACTACCAAAGAAAGGAGAGTTATTGTTGTAGCCGAAAATATATGTAGAGTTTTCTGAATGGACCCAGATCCTAGTATAAATCCCCTGGGCTGCAAAATCTGCCAGCATCTAGTAAGAGAAAAACACAGAATCATCAGAATCAATTAGGTCCAAGATGAGGTAATTATTCCTTTCTCCTGAGTCTAAGTTACATTTTTTCGCTCTTTCTCCAGCTTTCAAGTTTCATTTTTTCTTAGGCTCTCTTTTTCAAAGGGTTCAAGTTTCAGTTTTTCTTAAGCTTTCAGAGTCCTTTCATTGACGAACTGTTCTTGCTGGTGAGGATTTGAAGTATTCTTCTCCAAACTTTCTGCGAATTTTATTTTTATTCACTATTACAAAATAAGCTTTCTAATATCCTATTTCTAAACCTGTTTTTGCAAAAACGGTTTAAAAAAATGACTAGTAGTGTTTTTGTAAATAAGATAAAATATTTACACCAGATGTACAAGTAACTAGTGTAGAAGAAATGAGGGGTGCCATTTTTGTAAATAAAGGTGAAATATTTATATTCAATATACACGTGATTAGTGTAAAAAAAAATTAGTGGTGTTATTTTTGTAAATAAGGGTGAATATTTATACTTGATATATATGTGACAGGAATAAAATAAATTAGTAGTGATATTTTTTTAAATAAGAGTAAAATATTTATATTTAATATACACATGAACAATACAAAAAAAATAAGCGATGATATTTTTGTAAATAAAGATAAAATATTTATACCTCGATATAAAATAAATGAGCGTGTGGCAAGTTTTCCAAAGCCTTTCCTCTCATTCCCTTCCTTATGGACACCTAGTCGTAGGGGTGTGTATGGGCAGGATTGGGCAGGGCAGCCCCCCTGCCCGGTGCCCTACCCAAAAAATGCATGGGCTGCATTTTGCAACCCGATGCCCGGCCCTGCCCGGTAAAAGCCCTAACAATTTTGGGCAGGGCATGAGGGGGCTGGGCATGGGCGGGTTGGGCATGCCCAAGTCGTGATGTCATGCTCATGTTGTGAAAAAAATTTATAATTATGAATTTCTAAAATAATACCATATTCATGTGTCTTTCAGAGTTAAATAATATCTTTAATTCACTAAGAATAAGAGAACAAAGATAATAATTAAAATCTTGAGATCCATTGCATATAAAAAATAAGCGTTGAAATCTAAATAGTTTGTAATTATAACTTTGTATCAATCTCCCTAATATTGACAAAGATAAAGCATCTAAAAAAATAAAATAAATAATTATAATTTGTAATGTAATCATATGATAATTAACAAAGTTAAAAAAAAAGAAAAAATTAGTATAGCTATAAATATTAAAAGATACAACTTACCTACTTATATTTCTAAAATTACCTTATAGTCACCAGTAGCTATCATATTCTCCCTTTTAAGATAGAGAAAAAATAAAAAAAATAAAAGAAGGGGTGCTCATGGGCAGGGCAGGGCAGCCCCTATGCCCGGTGCCCAGCCCGAAAAATGCATGGGCTGTATTTTGCAGCCCGATGCCCGGCCCTGCCCGGTAAAAATCGGGCTGGGCAGGGCATAGCGGGCCATGGGCATTATGCACAGCCCTACCTAGTCGTCTTCCATATCTTCCTCGTCTTCTTCTGACTCCAACGATTCCTCTTCCCATTATCTTAGATGTCGTCAATGCAGTCGTCAGGACTGAGACAAAGAAGCCCTAAAGGTCCGAAAGAAGAGTAATCCCACCGTTCTTCTGATTCTTGTTCTTCAACTTCTATGTCCGATTACTCCAGGTTAGGGTTTTAATTTTGACTACTTCGCTTTTCCTGCCCCCAGTTGATCTTTGTAAAAGTTTACCTTGAAGTCTATAGCTGATTGATTTTCCTGTACTAGCGATAGAGCTTATTGGCAAATAAGGGGTGTGGCTGATATTATGGTTGCTATTTCAAGTTCCATTGTATTAATGTGGCCGGGTCTGGGGACATCGAGAAACATTCGATTTACTTCAAGATTTTGTTAAGGTATTTGATCAGGAATGATAAAGAGTGAGGTAGAAGAGGAAAGAACATGGAAAGAAGAATAGAAACAGAGGGGAATCGGGAAGAAGAGAGGAACATAGGGTAACGGAGAGTAGCTACACAAGAGGGAGAATGGAAATGAATTACTGTATTGTCATATCTGTCTTCTGTACATTAGTCCTTGCCAGCTATTCATAAACTTAAGGAAAAAGGGAGAAAGGACTAAAATTGATAGAAGGAACAACTGTCAATAACTACTAGTAACTAACTTTTTTTTATAACAATACCCCCTCCTAAAGAGATCCTTGCCCTCAAGGATCAAGCAAGATCAAAAATACAAATATGAAAGCAAAATATAGGTTTTAAATTCTGACAAAATCTTTTGCTAGTTGGTGAAGAACTCTATGTGACTTAGACCCAAAAGTTGATTCGTTCATATTGTATTCATTCCTGTGACATTGGACACTTCACTCCTCTCTTTCTTCCTACTCAGGGAGCAAACCCTCCCAAAAAGCATTGTGATTAATTCTCCTTTAAACCATTCTAGCATCAAACTTCTTGTTGGAGCGAAGTTCAGAAACGAAACCCACTTCTGAAATAACCCATAATTAATGGCAAATGGCACCCAAAGGAATTGTGAAACACAATTGCAATGGCATTGGGCAGTCCTTTTTACCCCCACAACAAAGTCCATAAGCCCATTGGGCCCTGCAAATCCAATGTAGTCTCCAAAATATTGCTGAAGCTGGGAAAATATGCTATCCAGCTGTGAGTCTCACTTTTCAAACTGAGATAGCCACTTGAACTTCCTAATACATTTCGCAAGCTGTTTAGTGTTTTTTGAAATTTGCGCATTATCTTTACTTTGCCAAATCCTCTGATCAAGCGATTGAAACAGATATAGCAATGAAGAAAAGGAACTCAGCGGCACAAGGGGTATAGCAATCACCAGCGTTGATGTCGACAAGTACCCATGAGATTTGTTGACTGCATTTCTTGGATTATGTCTTGCTATAATCAAATCCTAAAGTCGAGCAAAGCCTCAAGTCTCCATGCAAAGCGCCAAGCCTCCATGGTTCTTGGATTAGACATTCAAACTGAGGCTTCGGGTAAATATTCCTTCGGACAGTCCAGCTTTGACGAAATTTGAGTGAACTCCATATTGAATTGAGCGAGTGGCTCTCTTTGTTGAAGGTGAGTCTCTTCCAAGCTTCTTGCTATATTCTGCGTCGTTATAGCCATCCCATGACCGCGTTCACAGAACTTGTTGACAACCCCTATCAATGCTATGTTTTCAATTATTAGTTGCTCAAGAATTTGCACTTGTTCTTCCATGATTATTTTTCTTGAACACTGGGTTGAACTATCTTTTTCTTGCTCTACCACAGCAAAGAAATCTCTTATACTCTGGCCATACTTCGGGCTTCAAGCATGGTCCTTGGATTGAATAATTGGATGGAGTTGGCAATTTCTTCCTTCAGTGCCCCTACGTATACGCCTACCAAGTACCTTTCGGGTAGATCTAATTTAGCTGAGATTGTGTCGAATTTGATGTTGAACTCGGCCAACGTCCCAGTCCATCGAAGGGTAGTCAGCTCTGTCATCGGCTTCTCAGAGGGTGGGCCGTAGGCAATATTTCGTATCTCAAGTGCCATAGCCTGCATTTCTTGCAGGAAGGTGCGCCCCATGATCCAAATTTCATTGCAAAAGCCTAAGACCATCTCTTGTAGTTCATCAACACTCTGCAACTACTGCTAGACGTTTTGCATCCTGGCTTCCATTTTTCTGGCATTTTCTTGTATTTTGGTTTCCACCATTGAGAGTCGAGGTTCGAGGAACGCGCGCTCTGATACCTCTTGTTAAGGTATTTGATCAGGAATAATAAAGAGTGAGGAAGAAGAGGAAAGAACAGGGAAAGAAGTATAGAAACAGAGGGGAACCGGTAAGAAGAGAGGAACAGAGGGTAACGGAGAGTAGCTACACAAGAGGGAGAATGGAAATGAATTACTTCATTGTCATATCTATTTGCTGTACATTAGTCCTTGCCAGCTATTTATAGACTTAAGGAAAAAGGGAGAAAGGAGCAAAACTGATAGAAGGAACAGCTGACAATAACTGCCAGAGAAACAGCTGTCAATAACTACTAGTAACTAACTTTTTTTATAACATATTTCACAACATTGGTGGTAATAAAATTGTTTGGAACTTGGCCAAACAATAGAGTGGAATTATATTTTGGGAAATAACTATTGAGTGGAACTAATCTCTGTTTTGAGTAGTGAAATACATTATAACTTATAAATTAATTTCAGCATTCTTCACGAAGCACGCTAGTTAGAGGATTAATTTGTTTGAGTACCAATATTTGGAGTAACTGGTTCCAGATAAACTTCAGTGCTTTGATAGTGAATATGATTCTAGTTTTTTTTTTTATTTTATATTTTACATTATTTTTTAAACTGGTTATAAAGAGTAACCAGTTTAGAAAAACTTAATTTCTTTTATTTTTATATTATTTTTTAAACCTATTGTATAGAGTAATTGGTTTAAAAAAATTGATTTTCTATATCAGTCATACAACTGATGTAGAATATCAGACTTTCTACACAGATTATATCAACACTAGACTAAAATCTGATATAGTCTATTTTTAACCAGCTTATAAAGCCCATTTTCTAGTGGTGATTGAAAGAAAAATGATGGAATCCGAACCGACTACAACTTTGGGGGATGGTCCAGCTCCGACTCGTACTCGTTCACATCACCGGCTCCGACTCGTATACTCCTTCACATCTAAGTCATATATATAACTGCTTCCACTAGTTGCTTCATTTGTTTTACATTTCACTCACCCTGTTGCGTTGTTTGGGTTTGATTGTGTTTAGGTAAACATATATGGTGAAGAATCAGGAACCGAAGACATGCAAGAAAATAGCATGGACTATAGCAAACTTCAGTTCATTGAAACCAATGCCCCACACTATTATGAGGTTTTCACTGCCTGCCATTGTTCTTGGTAATTATTCAACATCTATTTTTTCATATGCCCAAAAGCTCTTCTTTTCCTTGCTGCAAGACCATTCCTCATTTGTTTCGTCTTTTATGTTCAGTTCCATATTTTTTTTGGGAAAAGACAAAATGATATTAAATAAGCAAGAGTTCTGAAGTTTACAATACGAAACTGTGCAAATAAAATGTTGGAAGAAACTAAAAAAAGACGATAAAGAAACAACCTATTTAACGTAAAAATTAAATTAGAGTAAGCTTGTAAAAGGGAGAGAATGTCCTGTCCAATAATATCCGCAGGGGCATGATTATCAATCGCAATATGGATGAATATCCTCTGAACACGTGATTGATAGTGATGGCTTCGTACCTACATCAAGGAGACCTAAATGTTTTTTTTAAGAGACCTGAATTGTGAATCCAATATAGGAATGCTCGTAGACATTTTTTTTTGGGTACAATGCTCGTAGGCATTTGTTAATGAAGGTGTGACCAACTCCCAAAGTACTTAGCCACAAGAATTCCTTCAAAAGGAAACCCTAGAAACAAATGGCTCCATGACAGTAGTGGCAGCACAATTTTTTGTATTTGTATAAGATAATATCCCACCCCATACAGTCAAGGAATAAAGAAGGCACCGGGATAGTAACTGGACTTGAAATTTTATTATAAGTTGAATTCACAAAAGCAAGAGTAGAGAAGGATCCTGAATGAAGGGCGATATTCCTTTTGTGCCATATCATATTAAGAAGACATGTTCAGTTCCATATATAAATATTCAATATCTACATATTGGGGTGAAAATATTTAAAAATATATATCATACAAAATTCGTTTATGGCCAATTTTTTTTTTCCAAAAAAAAGTGCATAAATGGCTAAGGATGAAATGCATAAACTTTTTAACATATTAATTTAATTGTCTTTGGGGAATTATATTGTTATAGGAAAGTTGCAATATACGGACGACTACCAGATGGGAAGTTTCTGGCTATATTTTTGTTTGTAGCAAGTGCTTAGACTTTGCCTCAAGGGTGGAGTATAGATGCACGCCTCGCCTTCACTTTGATCAATCAAATTTCAAGGGAAAAATCTGTTGTAACAGGTATCATTTCATACTTCACTATTTATTTCTCTAATTAAAATTGCTTTAGCTTTGCTGATGTCATTTTTAAGGTATTTTTCCCCTTTAATGGCCTTTTTCTTCCTCAAGCCATTGATTTTCTATACAACTTATTAAAAGAGTAAATAAACTTTTAGATTACTAAGGCAATTGATTTTCTAGACAACTTATTAAAAGTAAATAATCTTTTAGATTACTAAGGCAAACAAACAATGTGAATTAAAATTTTAGATTGGTATGTGACAATCAATCTTACAATAATGTTTGTTTTGTTTCTGGGGAATGGAATATGCAGAAATGGAACACAAGTTCCATGCAAATGAACACGGCAGGGGTCTTCGATCCATCATTAATTTGAATGATCTTGAGAACTTATCTATGGGCTATTTTTTGAATGATAACTGTATTGTTGAAGTTGAATTTTTTAAAGTAAGGCCAGAAGGTATTGAGACTGTAAGTCTCCCTGCAAATCCAAGGGATGATGATGTGGTTAATATTGATTTCAAGGATTTGGGGCGAATAGAGAAAGCATTGGTTCCAATGCTAGAGGAAGTTTGTTCGTGGCATCCTTCGTTGATGGACTGTAAGAACAGAAGTCGTTAGTTTACAGAGTGGGCATTTACCGCATTGGGTCGAGTTCTGCATTTTCTGAAGAATAAGAAGTGGAAAGATATGAATGAGGAGGCTTGTGAGGAACTTCGAGCTTTGTGGGAGGAACTTGAGATGAGCGGATTGGACTTGAGTTGGTTGGAACCTCATGTGAAATCTGCTTTGAATATGGAAGAATATCAGGAGAAGGCAAGGAAGGTGAAAAGGTTAAAGCAAGACTTGATGGTTTTGGAAACAGAAATGAAATGATGAAAGAAAATCTTGCTAACAAGGAGCAAAGTATCGCAATGACAAGAAAATAATTGATCAAAGCAGAATCAGGCTTGCAAGAGAAGGATTAGGATGCTGAAATTGGATACGGAAAACTCTAGTCCTACAGACCTGAAAATGAAAGCATGTCTCTAGAACATTCTGAATTACCAATACGAGTTTCCATCAGACAAGTATCCCATGAATCAAGTATTCAACTGTTTAAGAAAGGCTTGCCATTTCCATAGATTTTGTCCTCCTCAAATATGTATGTCGGAAAAAAAATCAAAGGCATGTTTCAGTATTTTATTCTAGGGAAAATCATTTTATGGTTACATACACATTTCCTCAATTTTCAATTTAAGGTGTGTTTGGATTAGATTTTGGAGAATAGATTTTAGAAATAATAGATTATAGATAATAGATTTTGGGAAGAATAGATTCTGGGAAGAATAGATTGTGGGAAGAATAAATTCTGGATAATAGATTTTGGGAAGAATAGATTTTGAAAATAGAGATGTTTGGATGATAATGAGTATAATCACTTTTTTATATTAATAAATTATCAAAAAGAGTATGATTTGATTAAAGTATGAGAGAGGAGAGATGGTAGAGAATAAATAGGAGAGGAGAGAGAAGAAATAGGAGAGAGTAGAGAGTGTAGAGAAGAGAGAGGAAAGAGTGTAGAGATGAGAGATGAGAGAGGAGAGAGAGTATAAAAAAAATAAGGGCAAAATAGTGATTGGATAGTCTATAAGCTCTTTTACTGTTCCAAAATCTATTTTCAGTAGCTTATTCAAAACCATGGTTTCAAATTGAGGTTTTGACCAAAATTAATTTTAGACAAAAATGTCTATTTATTTCAAATTTTTTTAAACTGAGGTTTTGGCCAAAATCAATTTTGGATAAAAATTATTGTTTGTTTCAAATTTTTTCAAATTGAGGTTTTGCCCAAAATTGATTCTCACAAGCTGATACCAAACAGGCACTTAGTATTGTGTATTTTTTTTCTCTGGATTAAATTATTTAATTTTGTTTTGTTACTATTATTAGTCCTTGTTGATAGAGTGCCTATTTAGCTAAATAAAAAATTTAAATTTTAAAAGGGTTTTTGATCTAAATTTTAATTTAAGAAAATTTTTAAAAAAATTATATCTATCCAAAAGAATTTATAGATTAAACTATAATTTTAAATAAATTATTAATAATAACTTTTGAAAAAAAAAAAGACTTATAGATATCAAAGTATCAATTTACTCTTTCTTCTCTTTTTCTCTCGTCTCTCCGTACTCGAGACTCCTTGAATGGTCCCTTCCAACCTTCCACATTACTCTTCCGCTTACTGATTTGTGTTAACCATTAGAGAAATTGATCCTCTCAGAATCCGCTTCCCTCATAAGCATGATGTAGCCTTTTTGCCTCCTCCTCCACCCTTATCTACTAAAAATAAAATAAAAAAACTGTTTTTTTAAAACATTTTAAAAAAGTGCTTTTAGAAAAATTAAAAACACTTTTAAAAAATTTTAAAACATTTTTTAAAGTGTTTTTTTAAATATTCTAAAGAGTAGCTAGAGGAAACACTTTTTTTTTTTTTTTTAAAAAAAGTGTTTTTTAAAAAATAGTTCTTTTGTTTTGTTTTTTTTATAGATAAGGCAAGATGGAGGAAATAAGAAGGCTCTTGCATGCTTCTGGGGGATTATGAGGGAAGCGGATTATGAGAGGATCCGCTCCCCGCCATTAGTGCGTAGCTCATCTCCCCTCTCTCTCTTTGCTCGTCTAGCATTACAAAAGGTAGCAGAAGGCGATTTTTCTCCAGACTCTCCATTTTCATCGTCCACCATTCTCTTCAGCACAAAGCTCATCTATCTCTCCTCTCCCCTCTCTCTAGTCGTGGCAAATTCTCTCTTATTTTTCCTCTCTCTAGTCATCTGCCATTGCAGCTCGTCACTCTCTCCCCCTGCCATTCTCCTGAGTGCTTCCGTCATTCGCTACACTTCCACTTTGATTTGAGTCAAGTAAGTGCTCGTTGTGCAGATCTCGTTTGAGCTTCTCAGATCTCCTTCGTTACAATCGTAGTCTACTTCCCGTTAGACCTTGGCATGCAGCTCGTGGGTGAGTGAATTCTGCCATCTCTTGATGCCTGTTTGGATAGTGTATCCATTAAATTGTGACCGGTAGGAGTGCCCATACGCAAAAGCTTTCTTAATGGAAAGGTTTTCTTTTCATTTTGTAGTTTTCTTTCTGATTGGAGCATCGTTCTAAAGGATTTTTGGTAAGGAAAACTGATTAAGAAAATAGGTGTGAAACCCATAATAATTAAAAAAAATGTTGACATATCTAATGATTTTAAAATATACAAGGCATAAGTTCTTGAAGCAGATTTTATTTATTGATTGATTGTTGTCATATTTCCTGTTTGCTTTGTGATGATTTAAAATTTGTTTATCATAAAAATGTTGTGGGGAAGCTGATTCCCGGTGGGATGAGCATTTGATTGTTGCTGTGATGTCTGTATAGCATTATGAATAGATCAAAAGCATCGTGAGACAGTCAAACAAGTAAACTATTTATTGACTTGTGTCTGCAACAAGTGCAAGAAGGAGAAAGAAAAAGGAGTAGTATGACCTAGGGTACTGGAAACTGATTGAGCAGAGATTCAATTAGTGCACTGGTATGGAATACTCCAGGCCACAACTAAAAAAATAAATACGAAGCTTTAAGAAAGGAATGGCGGGAACGAATCATAATCGTTTGGTGTACCTAAACACAGTAAACAAATGCTGCAGAGACAATGAGAATGAAGGCACCAATCTCATTGAAGTTTATTAGCTAGAGAATTTGCACAAGATACGATTGAGCCAATTAGTACAATTCATTGATACACGATTGCTCAATTTAAGGAATATTAGGAAATATATCCTCAATTCAATAATCCGAAGTAAATCAACATTATGAAAGACTTTATTATGTTAGTCCTTTTCTAAACGAAAATCGTAAAGGCTAGACTGAGGTCTGTCTAGAGACATACCTAGTATACGGCCTAAGGTTAAAGACGTGATGGTTAATAGATAGATAGTTGATATTTCCAAAATAGAGGAATCCCATCAGGAAGGAACTAGTGACTAGTATACCTAGTACAAAATATTTTAAATAGGCTAAATCAACAACAATAGATGGAAGATGAAATCTAATCGATTTAAGCTCACTAGGAATAAGAGAGAGATACTGTTATCGCAACGATAGAATCAATGACTTTTACTAGCTTGTGAGGTACGAAGAAAATGATCAGGAAGGAGTCATAGTCGGTCAAGAGCAGAATAAGACTGACAGATAATCAGGGTCTACTAGAAATAAGATAATATTTGGTTACGTAAGCACGAACTGCCTATGTATTGAGGGAACATTCAATATCTCTAAATTATTAAAATATCCCTCAGAGTGGAAGGCATAACTAGTTATTTACGAATTAGAGAAATATGTTAAAAGATAGTAAAGAGCGCAAAAGTTACCCTATAGGCAAAGAATAACCTACTTAACTGGGAAGTTTAATTTAAGTAGTTTTATGAAAAACCTTTATTTTAGTCAGATAGAGATGAGTGTGAGGCTAAGTTTAGGTGATAAGGTAGGGTAAGAGAAGAAACCCTTTGATGCATACTTAGCCAAGTTCACTGCCTCTCTCGTTATTCCACATATTTGAATTCTATAAACGATGATAAATGAATGATTGGGAAGTTAACATGTGGACTAAATTCTGTAATGTAATAAAAAATTCTTCCCAAGCAGTTGTAGAGGTTCAACAGAGTGGTAGAGACATGCAGGGTTCCAGAGAGAAGCTTGTATTGCTCAGAAAAGGGTAAAGAAGAGAAAACCTTGCAATGCTCATAAAAGGGTAAAGGCTAGAAGCTGAGAAGAGGTAATGAGTTAAGAAGTCAAAACATGCAATCATGGCCTATGAAATACAAGACATGTGGTAGAGACTGTTAAGATATGCTTTGTTTAATAGGTAGAGGAAGTTGCTACAGATATAGCAAGTCAAGATAGTTTGCCAAGGAATGTCTGCAAAATACAACAAGTGAGAAATCCCATATAAATGAAAGAGTTTTTTTCCTGATCAGAGAAAAGTTAAGGAAGTCGCCTGAGATAATCCAGGAGATGATATGGATTAACGATCACTTAGTAGATGCGATATATGACTTAGGCATTGGTCATTCGTTTATAACAATGACTGTAAAGTGCTACTAGATCTTCCTATTAGCATTGTGTCATATGATGAATGTGTTCATATTCCTACTAGCTTGAGGGAAGTACCACCCTATGTATGTTTAAACAGTAATGTCTAGCATACGTACTGTTGAGCTACTCTAGACATTATATGTTTGTATTTGCATGCTAGAATATATGAGATAATTAACTTTAGTTAATCCTCAAAGATTTAAGTCAGGATTATAATGATAATTTGAGATAAGACGATGATAGTTAGTTAGTCAGGGAGTTAGAACAAAGGAGATGATATAATATACTCAATATAGTTATACATATAGATGTTATAGGAATATCTCTGGACATATGATTGCAGTATTTAAGACATATCCTTTTAATAGGAATGAGATGTATGAATGATGAGCCATGAACATGGTACAAATGATAAGTAACGACATAAGATATAGTTAAGAAAATGATGATATAGCTCTAAGAGAGCAGCGTATATGTAATGAAAGTTAACACTCGTAATAAAGTCAGATGCTTTTGAGATAGAACCGGTTCAAAGAAATGGAAATGCAGCTCATATTAGAGCTATGTCCATAAGATGAGCTAAGAAATTTTTAGCAGTTCTGCATATAACCATAATAAGAAAGATGAGATATATAGTTTATAGCAGTAAGTGCATAGTAGAGACTATGTAGCTCTTTGCAATACTACACATATTGAAATCATGTTTTGAAATAGAAGATGAGAAAGATATGAGAAATTCCTAAGTAAAAGAGGAAATTAGTGAAGTCTTAATAGAAAATATTATTTTTAAAAAAAGTTTTGGGGAAATTATTAGTTAAGTTACCAATTAAGTAGAAGTGGCTAACCTTGTGACTTATTATGTTGGTTTTAGGTCTTCTAGAGAATTATGATACAGTGCAACAGAATCACAGTAAATTCTGGAGGATCACAGTTATATCCTAGCACGACTTATATAGAGTTCCATAGTCATAATTAGATCCTAAAAAGTCTTATAGTATATCATAGTAGATCCTGAGGGTCGCAAGAGACCTAGCCTAAGAAAAAGAATGAGCCATGAAGTTATAAGTATAGTATAGTATTTCTCTGGAAAGATGATTACCAAGGATAAGGTTAAGGAAGGAAAGCCTCACAAATTGGTTAACTCATACAGAGAGTACCCATAGTATTTTTCCCAATGATTTTTTTATATGTACTAAACTCAATCTTCTCACACGAAGAAGGAATTAAAATTAGCAGAGTTCAAGTTTTCAATTTTGAGTACAAGGTATTCATAAATATGTAGATAGTGTGCCTAAGAAAGAGAAGAAGAATACCCTGTATGAAATAAAAAGGGATCAAGTATAAGCAATAGATTCCTAAGATGAAACTAAACAGAGCCAGATAAACCCAAGAGAGAGAGTATAAGAAGGGGTCTAAGACCATAAAGTGCTAGGGGGTAGCTTATTAGCACAAGTACTTCAAATTTTTATCGGTTCTTTTCAATTAAGCATATTTAGGCCAGAGTAGCCAGTGATGAATCACCCCTGGTAAGTGATAAGAAAAGATGCAAATGCCAAAAGAGATGGCAAAAATGCATAAAATTATGTAAGATAATGAAAAAAGTTATGAAAAGTGAGGAAAATTATAAAAGCATGGAATTATAACCATTACGGCAGATCCAAAAATTGAATATATGAGAGGAAATATTCAGATTACAGCTTTAGTTCATGAGAAAATTAGATAAGCTAAGGTTTGGTCTATATTACCAAACCTCAACTCCGATAGAGTTGATAAAGAAAGATGATTAGCAGTTTAGAGTAGATAGTGAGTTCCTATATCCAATTAATGTTAAAAGAAAGTCACAGACTTTTAAGATAGAAGAACATAATTCCATAAAGATAGCCCAAACCTTAGTAATTAAATAGAGAAAGATACAAAAGATATATTTCTAGAGCTATTTGACTAAGGTACGAGTTAAATTTCAAGGATAAAATTTATTTAAGAGGGGAAGAAATATCATATATCGATTTTTTTAGGCTTAGAAACCTAGAAAAATAGCCTAGATAGATAGGCTACCAAGTCCCTTTGAGTATAAGTCCCAAAATTATACAAAAGGGTGTTTAGGCACTAAACTGTAAATAAGAAAAGTTTAGGAACTAAACTGTAAATTATAAAAGTTCAGGGACTAAATTGCAAATAGTAAAAATTTCAAGGCCTGAAATAAATGTAAGGATAAGTTATGGGCCAGAAGGTGTAATTATAAAAAGTATAGTAAGGGACCAAAGTGAAATTTAGTAAATTTAGGGACTAAAATGTAATTTATCAAATTCAGATGCAAAAATATAATTATGAGAAAGTTGAGCCAGAAAAAACCCAAAACTGGCTAAAAATGTTATAGTCCCAAATTTTATCAGTAAATAGAGAATGGTAATTAGGCCAAACATATTTTTCAGAATTTTGATTTGAGGTCCTATATAATTAATATTAATTTTTAAAGTCTAAAGATTATTATAGAATCTTCTAGACCTCATAATCAGATAAACTTTTATAGGAAATTCTCATAATTAAGATAAGAATTTATGAAACTAACAGAACTAAAAAATGAGTTATATAGAATTTATAGAGAAATAAACTACCCAATAAATACTTTTAGGTGAAGTTTCTTGGGAATTAAGCCAATAAAGATATTAGACCCAGTTAATAGGCCAAGTTGGTGTTCTATAGACCTAGTAATATTCTCTAACAGTTATGTGGGACAGTGTCTAAAAAGACCCTAAAAAATATAAAATTTTGAAAATGCCCCTATGTTATAGTATTGACTAAGAGATGAATGGAGGGCATTTTAGTTATTTGAGATAGTCAAAAGGTCAAAAGGGACCCATGAATGATTGACCAGAGTAAGAATATATTCTGATAAAGAAGTATAAAATAACAATTATACCTTTGGGGTTAATATAATATAAAATAATGAATTAAGGGCATTTTAATCATTTCTAAAGGATAGTAGAAAAATTTTAGACACTAGATTTAATGATATAATACATATTTTAAAATATTATAAAAATTAGAGTTATTAAATAGTTTGGTTTTTGTGAAATTGGATTGAGGTAATACTGGATTGGATTGAAATTTTTTCAATTATATTTTTGCCCTAAATTGTGCCAAATAAGGCCCTAAATGATATCATGTATTATGTCATAAAGTGGCTTGGTAGGCAAGAAAAGTTTAAGAATGATTATAGACCATTATATCAAATAGTAACCAAAATAATCTTGGCCCTTCATTTTCATTTGATTTTATCTATAAATACCCCCATTTTCCTTCATATTTTGACAGTACCTAGAAGCCTTTTGGAAATTCTGCCAAAATTAATTTTGCCCTAGGATAAAGCATACCACTTGGGAGGAAATCAAGGTAATTAATTCCCTAGTTCTTTGATTTTATAATAGGAAGTTTGCTCTTGGATTTAAGTGGTTTTATGAAAATTTCTCCTTTAATATTGCTACTTGACGTACTGCCTTAGTATGAAAGGAAGATGAATTTTAAGTTATAGATAATTTAGATAAGCTTAAACAAGTGAAAATCAAGTAGTATTAACTTGAAAATTTAAGTATGCATGGAATTAGGGTTTTGTATTCTTGGCTGCTGTTGTATAACTCACTATTCATATGTGAACATTTTATGATTTTGATGCTTTCAATAGGTTTAAAATAAAAAATTGTGTGGGGTAAAGTAGAGAAACAAGTATTGGAAGTATTGGAATCAAAATGAGAATTTTTGAAAATTAAATAGGTGTGTTTGGTCATGTACAACAACTGAGGGAGGAGTTGAAATTTTGAAATTATAATTTCATATTTGGATTCCTTGTAAAAACGTATCTAGGATTGATCTAAAGTAATAATTATTATAAAGTTAAACCACTAACTCCAAGAATTAAGTTGAGTTAAAGGTTTTAAGGAATTTGATGTACAATATTTATGTAATTGCTCTAATGAGTTGTATACGTAATGTAATTGTGTTTAGGGCCATGATATGTTAAAGAAGATGAGTTAAAGAGGATGAGCAAGCAACTACTATTTGGTTGAAGACAAAGGGAGCAAAGAGAAAAGGATAAAGTTTTAAGGTAATGAACTTACCCCTTTATGTGCTTGATGTGGCATGCTTATGTATTGATATGTATATGATGATTCAATTATGTTGAGACATGATAAATAATGTTAAAAATTTTATGTATAACATGCTTCCCATGGCCATGCATTTTTATTCAAAGCATAAAGCATGATAGCATGTCACTAACTAAAGAAAAATTAATGAAATTCGTATCATGCATTATCATTCATCTTACATATTTAAGTGGTAATATTTGCTACTGAGATTTCTCATAATCTCACCCTCCCATAACTAACTAATTTAGGTCAAGCATGATGGAAAATGTATACATGGAGAAAAGCTAAAGAATTAAAGAAATAAAGTGAACGATTTGATACTCTAGCTTATGATGTTTGGTTTCCCTATTTATGTACATGCTATGCAAAGTGCTATTTATATTATGAAAATATATGAAATAATTATAGCATATTTACATTATGTATATGAATATATAGGAAGATTATTTGATTGTTTATAAATGCTGCATTCATTTATGAAATTAAAGAAAATGAAATAGCAAAAAGTAGGTTCTAGAGCATTCTTGCTTTGACTCCAAAGCTTCGAATGCATAGGTAACATGCCTCATTTAGATTTATATATTAAGATAAATAAATTTTCAAAGTTAAGGGACAGAATCTAGAACTTTCAAGATTTCCTATATAAATAGTAAATTTTAGCGATTTAACTGGATTAAATATGCCAGTAAATGTTTAATTTCATATTTTTCTCTTAAATAACAATGAAAGAGATTTCATTATAGATTTTAATCATCTCTATAAAATTTTTCTAGAATTAGTTATGATTTCTCAAAGTTAGAATGTTAATATGGAATTTACCAAATGAACAAAACCCAATAATCAAATTTACAAATTTTAATTTTTGGATAAAAGTAATATTTTCGCTAATTAAATATTTTCTGAATACGTACTCTGAGGGTTTAAAAGTAGGATATGACATTGCATCCATGATTCCATGAAATTGTGAGCCCTTTAAAAATAACCAATTATTCTGACTCCAAGGTAGTATAAGATCCAATGAAGTATGCAAATCCTATCACCCAATTCCAAGATTAGCTGACCATGGCGATAGTTCTATTTGGCAAAAAGCAATCCTTTATTCCTCAATCTCAAGAGGAAGATGACCAGCTGGTGCGTAGTGTAAACAAGATTAAGAATTGGTCTGCTAATGAGATTACATATTAGGAGAAATGGTTGAGACTGGGTATAGAGGACTATGGATTCAAAGTTGGAAAACCATCCTTTGTTGACAAATTGAAGGGTGTGGGTGGAAATAATGATAAATATGAGGAGGATATTTAGGAGGAAAATACTTCATATTTCGATGATTCAATGTCCGAAGATTCTCTACATGATATGGAACAGGAGAAGGAAGAACCTTTAGTTAAGGCAACAGAGGACTTAGTCCGTAACTTTCCTACTTTCACTTCTCTGGGAAGATGAAGAAGAGGCAATACAAAGCTTAGAGGAAGGGGTTATTGAAACAACCTTGAAGTCTAATATTGCCTTGGGATTACTTCAAAAATTAAACTAAAGATTGCGTATAGTACAACCTCTAGTCATTCTCTTTGAGGAGCAAAAAATAAAATTTAATTCCTAAGTAACTAAATACAATACAACCTAAGTTATAAAATGGGGTTTGGATTGATTGACTAAAAACTAAATGCAATTGATTAAAATAAATTTAAATAAAATATTTTTAGTATTTTTAATTTAAATAATTAATTAATAAAGAGTGAATGGAATGGTAATGCAAGTGATTAACAATAATAAAAGTAACCCTCCAATTCAATAATACAGGTAATTATAGCTTCAACAGATATGAAAGTTATAAACAATGAATCAATAATTATAATTAAGCTTTTAATCTAACAACCGAGACACCTCGAATTATCATAAAATATTTTTTAAAATCCCAATGTACTAAATGCTACCAAAATAGTAAAATAGGACGAAAGATATTAAAAAACTAATTATCAATTATAACTGAATAATTCATAAAAATAAAATTAAAACTATTAAGAGATACTCAATAATATAATTAATTGATAGAAAATTAGAGTAACTTAAACTCCCCATTGAGATCACAAACTCATGCCTTCACCATTGAATGAGAGGATTAGGATGCTCTAACTACGCATAGTCACATAAATTAACACCAACTTCAAGATTTCATGGCTACCCATGTTTATAATAGCTGGAACGGTTTGCTTTGTCGTTGCTGGTATGTGCCATCATTGTTCATGAGCTGTATTGCCCTTTTCACGTCATTCTGCTGCTTGCGTCCTCCCGTCGTTGTGATGGAAAGGTTTAGTGGAGGGAATAGCTTGAAGTCGTCGATTTGGATATGCAAGGAATAGGAGATCTCACGACACCTCTTTTGTCTTGTGAATGTTGCGTCCATCTCTGCTGCTTGATGAGCTACTCTGGACGATCGGTGTGAGATAATGTTAATGGAGATAGATGAAAAGAATGGATGTGGAGATGGTGGTAGGTGACGTGAGGGTTTAAGTAGTACTGTGATAGTGAAGCTTCTTGTGTGTGTATGGAGTCTGCTCGGTTGTGTAAGTTTACTCTTTGCGGCACACCCTCCTGGATGCTGCATGTATCTGTTTAAAAAGGTGAGAGGAAATAACGTAATGGGCTAAACCGCAAGGTTTGGCATATGGTTCCTTCAATATAATTTCTTATTTGATGGTCTTTTGTTGTCATTTGTAAATTTCGATTTCTCCTAAATTCTTGAAGTACAAAATCATAGTAATGTAATACATTTTATTCTAAAAATAATTGTTTAGGAGAAATCATAAAAATAACAATTATACCCATGTTAATCACTGGTTCAATGTAAGATATTTTAATTCAATTAGTGCACAAATAATACAATTAAGGACCAAAATAATGACAAAAGCCCAGTAAAATGATATGAATAAAATTATAAAAATATGTGTTTGTCAACTCTCCCACACTTAGCCTTTTGCACTTCTGGACAAAATATCAGTCAAGGTAATTCAACATTTAAACTCAATACAAGTAAACGTAAAACTGACAAGGCAAGAATATGCAATCAACTTAAACAACCTCTATCCCTAATCAATCAATAGTGATAGAATGCTTCAGAGAAAATACATTAACAAAGGACACATAGTAAGATAGAGAAAGGGAAACATAATAGAACTCTCATGAGTATAAGTGTCTTACTCAACTCTCAAATATAGGGAATTTTCACTCAATCCACCTAGATTAGTACCTACCATAGGCTTGTAAAAATTCTACTATCTCCACTACTAACATATCATATCAAGGGGACTTTATTGGGTTGTAATGTTGGTGAAAGGCTAATGAATGGATGGAATTAAATGTAAAACAAGTTTAATGCATGAGTATTAAGAACAGTTCAAAGTAAGCTAAATTGTTACCATTAAATGAATACTAATAAGCCAATAGAATCAATTCTCAATATGCAACAATCAATGGATGCCTTATTTCAAACTTCATGCCTTGTTGTCAATTTTTCTTTTCTTTTCTTTTACTCTCTTCCTTCCTTCTTCTTCTTTTTTTTTCAGACATGTTTCTTAGCTTTTTCTACACATTTTCTTCTCTTTCTTCTCTTTCCTATTTCTTTTCTCTCTTTTTCTCTCTTTTTTATTGGCAATCCTAACCCAAAAGAATAAATATAGTAACATCAATATTACACAATTAATCATAAAGAAGATAATATAACTCAATCAAAGCACGTGTTAAAAATCAATAGAACGAAATAAAAGTGATGGGCTCAAAGGGGTAAGCAAAGGTTAATCGAGATGATTTGTGTTTGGGTAGAAGGGTTTAAAACTGAATACCCCTATCATGCCCACAAGTCTACGTATTAATGAAGCCTTGAAAAAGAATATAGATAAGTTCTAGAGGTTAACCAAAATTTGGTGGAAATCACATAAGATAAGAAAGAAAAGTAAGGCTCAATAATCCTTCCAACAAGGTTTTATCTAATATGTTTCCTCCCTAAGATCAAGCTATGAAACAAGGTTAACGACACTGTACCAAAGGCACTCTACTATGTTACTAAACTAAGAATAGAAGTTACTCAACCTGTTCTTAAAAAAATTTTAAAATGCATTTAAACCTAAACATGCCACTGTTCACATCCATAAAACAATAATGATCTAGAAATAAAGCCCAAGGATTACAAAAGTTAAGTCAAAAGGTGGAAACTATAGTAGAAAATTGTCCATACATTAGTGAAAAACCTAATCAATTTAGCTTAAAGGTTCAAAATTTTTGAATTTTTTAGATTATGGCGATTCAAGTAGTGGCAATACACAAGTTAGCAAAAGTAATTCCTCCCCCACACCTAAACAACCCATCACTAAAGAATATATCAAAGGGAGATGGGAAGATAGGTCAAAAGTCATGAGCTAAAGGGGAGATTTATTCAAAGAAAAACTAATCTAAAACTAAGAAATTCTTAAAATGCAACCTAATCTAAGAAATTGTTCAAAGACAATGTAAATAAATCTAAAACTATTATGATGGTCCCTCACCCATATTTACTTCTAACTATCTTAGCAAATATATATTACTAGAAATACAAGAGAAAGTAAAGAAGAAGGGTGGAAAGGAACAACCGTGCAATTAGGGAAGTCTCTGATTCTCATGGTGGTGCTTAAGCATATGACCATTGGCTTGTGAAACATGACTTGTTACTTCATCCACAGCTCTATCGTACCGAAAGAATGCACCTTAGTAACTTTAAAAAGGCCCTCCCACTTGGTGATAAACTTCTTGAGCATTAACTTCAACAAGGCCTTGAATTTTATAACCTTGTCACCTTCATAGAATTGTTTCCTCAGAATTTAATTTTCATGAATCATTTTCAGCTTGTCTTTGTAGATTCTAGCGTTATCATAGGATTCAAGTCTCATCTCTTCAAGCTTTTAGACTTGCATCGTCCAGTTTTCAAGTAAAGATTCAAGGTCTGCATCACATGCCTTGATTTCCCAATAAGATTTGTGCTTAATCTCCATAGGTAGATGGCAAGACTTGCTATAAAGCAACTAAAAATGAGACATGCCTATAAGGGTTTTGTAATCAGTCCTGTAAGCCCACAATGCCTCCTTAAGCCTTTCAGTCCAATATTTTATGAGATGGTTTTACAATCTTTTCTAGTATCTGTTTCACTTCTCGATTGGAGACTTCAACCAATATATTTGTCTAAGGGTAGTAAGGAGTAGCCAAATTGTGATTAACTCCATGTTTAGCCAGCAGAGACTTGATTGTCCTATTACAGAAATATGTTCCTTGGTCACTGAATATTGCTCTTGGAATGTCGTACCTACAAAAGATATGATAACATAAGAACTTGGCAACAGTAAAAGCATCATCTTTCCTAGTTGGCACTGCCTCTACCCACCTAGACATTGTCTACTGTAAGTGATATTTATGAAAACCCAAATGACGGAGGAAAATGACCCATGAAATCCATGCCCCAGACATAAAAAAAATTCACAAAAATATATAGGTTTTAAAGGCATTTCATGCTTTCTACCTAGACTTCCAAATCTCTGTGTCCTTGAATAAAGTAGGCCAGTAAAATCCATATTCTAAAACCTTCCTAGCAGTCCTATTAGCACTAAAACTCCCCCATAAGATAAAGTAAAGGTAAAGATAGAATGAATCTCATTACTAGGAACATATCGTCTGATGATTTGGTCACTGCATTGCTTCTAAAGAATTAGAGCATTCCAAATATAATATCTTGCCTCCCTCTTTAGTTTATCAACCTAAAACTTAGATATAGAAGGAGGTACAAGATTAGTGATAATATAATTAACAATATTAGAGTACCAAGGCTCCTGAACAGCTAAGGCAAAAAGTACAAAATCAAGAAAGGAATCAATAGTAAGATAAGAGGAATCAACTCCCTCATTGCCTTTAGGTAATCGACTAAGGTTATCAGCCACATGTTTCTCTACTACGGCTCTGTCTCTAATTTCAATGTAAAACTCCTACAGTAGCAAATCCTATATCAACAATCTTGGTTTAGATTGGGGCTTCTTGAACAAGTAACACACCGCTATATTATTTGTAAAAACACCACTTGAGAGTTTATCAGATACTGTCTAAACTTATCTAAAGCAAAGATTATAGTAAAAAGTTCCTTATCGGTGGTGGTATAATTCACTTGAGCAGAGTCAAGTGTCTTGGAGGCATAAGTTATCACTCTAGATTGCTTATACTCCTTCTTACGAAACATAGCACCCACTGCAAAGTTAGAAGCATTACAAGACAATTCAAAGACAAATCCAAATTAGGTGTAGAGAGAATAGGAGGTGAAACAAGCAAAGATTTTAAAGAGTAAAAAATATGTCTACATTTATCATCAAAGTGAAAATCAATATCTTTTTTCAACAGCTTAGAAAGGGGTAAAGCAATTGTACTAAAATCTTTTACAAAGGGTCGATAAAACCCCACATGCCCCAAGAAAGACCTCAAATCTTTAGGACAAGTAGGATAGAAAAGTGAAGAAATAATTTCAGTTTTGGATCTATCATGCTCAATCTAGTTTTTGGAGATACGGTGACCTAACACTATGCCACTATCTACCATGAAATGACATTTTTCATAATTTAAAACCAACTTTTTCTCAATACATCTACCTAGAACATATTCAAGACTAAGCAACCAATAATGAAAGCCATTCCATAAATAGTGAAGTTATCAATGAAAACGCGCTCCAATAAATCACTTAAAATCGCCATCATACACCTTGAAAAGGTGCCTAGAGCATTACATAACCTAAATCGTATCCTTTAATATGTGTAGGTGCCAAAAGGACATATAAAAGTAGTTTTATCTTGATCTTTAGGTGCAATAGGTACCTAGAAATAACCTGAAAAGCCATCCAAGAAACAATAGTGAGATTTACCATATATTCTTTCCAACATTTGTTAATAAAAGGTAATGGAAAATGATCATTTCTAGTCAGGTCATTCAACTTCCTATAGTCTATACACATTCTCCGAGTATTCAAAACTCTTGTCAAAATAAGTTCATCACTCTCATTTCTCACTACTGTGGTACCACTCTTCTTCAGTATTACATGTACTAGGCTCACCTACTCACTATCTGATATTGTATATATGATCCCAGCACTCAATAATTTAGATACCTCCTTTTTAATCACATCATGAATAAGAGGATTCAACCTCCTTAGTGGCTACTTAACTGGTTTTGACTCTTTATCTAAAAGGATCTTGTGTGTGCAAACTAAGAGATCAATCCTTGGTACGTCCCCTAAAAACTAACCTATAGCTCTTTTATAACTTTTCAATACAGAAACTAATCTCTCTTCTTCAGAACTACTCATAGAACTAGAAATAATAACAGGAAATTTACAATTATAAACAAGAAAGACATATTCAAGTTAGAGGGTAAGGATTTCAATTCTAAATCAGGGGGTTGCACAATAAAAGGAATTAGTCTTGGTATATCAAGTGCATTTAGTACGAGTGGTGTATCTATGTGGCTTGGGGAAAGAGATATAAGCTCAGTGTCATATATATTTTCTCCCCAGCCTAATTTAGTGCCACCATCAGATGACTATAAATATGAGAGTTAAGGTTAGTATGATCAATAGAGTAAGAAAGTAAATTAGAAGTGAGAGTAGGATTAGAAAGGACTTAGGCAGTAGCATAATCACTGCGATCCTCTTTTAATGTTCCAGCGTCACTTAATGGGAAATCTATATTCGTAGCACGTAAATCAACTTTATTATCAGTTCCTGCAAAATAAAAAAATACACCTTTCTCAAGGCTATCAAGTATATAATCAGCAGTAATATCATAATCAAAGTAAGATGATATATCAAAATCATGAGTAGTAGAAAGCCAACTATCTATCTCTAAACAATAGACATATGATACGCCACCTTCACATACACAGAAATGAGAAGGACGGGAGGAAGATAGACAAGTAAAAGTATTACCATGCTTCACAACTATTTCACACTAGTGAGGTTCATGCATATCAGTCTCATGTAATTGGTCCACATCATTATCATGGAATTCAATCAAACTCATACCCAAATAAGAGTAATCTTCATAACCATGATTCATAGCTTCTGAAAGATTAAATTGTACTTCTTGTTCCGCTATCCCTATAGTGATAAGACCATTTTTCATGTTAATTATAGTTTTAACAGTTAGAAAGAATGGTCTACCTAGAATAAAAGTACTATTAGTGAGGAGGTCATTAGTCATATCAAGGACATATAAGTTAGTTAGAAAAATAAGACATTTGACTTGCAAGATAATATCCTCAAGAATGCCTTTAGGGTATCTCACCATCCTACTAGCTAGGCCAAACACTATACTAGTATCTTTCAAAGCTTGAATACCCAATGTCTTATAAATAGATGTTGACATGACATTAATTGCTGCACGTAAGTCAAATAGGGCATGAGAAATTGTAGTTATACTTATTGTACAAGGAATAGTACAGGAACCTGAGACTTTACATTTAATAGACAACTGTGACTTAAGTAAGGCACTAACCCTCAACCTTAATTGGGTTCTCTCAC
Source organism: Leucaena leucocephala (assembly GCA_037074615.1). Lineage (NCBI taxonomy): Eukaryota > Viridiplantae > Streptophyta > Magnoliopsida > Fabales > Fabaceae > Leucaena > Leucaena leucocephala. The sequence continues at coordinate 7,434,762 of CM073570.1, read as the reverse complement.
TATGCCTATACTTTCTCTTGTTTATACATAGGTTTTTCAAGAATTTAGCATACTTCGATATCTTTTTAATCAATTCAAACAATGGTATATTAACCTCAAGTTTACCAAATATTTTAAACAATTCATCATTATAATTCCTTTCAACAATCTGTTTACTAACCAAATAAGAATTTGAAAAATGCAAGTCACGAATGGTTACCTCATCACCCTTAGAGTTAGAAGGTGATCCTTTCTCCACTGGTCCCTTTATTATAGTTGTTGTCTCTTTATCATTTTGCACCACTGGTTGTTTCTGATACTTCTCTGATAACTTCTTTTCTTTTAGGCCTTCAGATTGAATAGAAGCTTCTTTCTCAACTTGGAAAGTTTCTGGAGTAATTTAGCAGGAGGAGACTCAACTTCTATTTCCTCATCAACTAGCTCTTCATCCTCTTCAAGTTCTTTGAATTGCACATTCTTAGCACTAACTTTTTAACCACTTTTCAGTGTGATTGCATTCAAATATTTAGGATTTATCATTGTGTTGGAGGGTATAGAACCACTGCTCTTTGCTTGTTCACTCAAGTTATTGGAGAATTGAGTAACAAAAGCGTTCAAATTCTCATAGTCTCTATTTGCTCCAATTTAGAGAACACATTTTGTAGACATGAGTCCATCTTATTCTTCATAGCATGTAACTTAGCCTCAATTTATGACTTCTAATTGTCAAATTTTGAATTAAGTTCAGTAATATCTTTCATGATCATAGCATGTTCATTACCTCCAAAAAAAGAAGATGAAACCCCTTGATTAGACACCATTTGATTTGAGAAATTTTCTTGAGGGTTACCTTGATTCCCACCCCACCTAAAGTTAGGATGATATCTCTATCTTAGATTATAAGTGTTAGAATAGGGATCTCTCTTCTGATATTGGTCATTCCTATTTTGGTACAGGGCAAAAATCTCTGTATTTCTAGAATAAGTATTGGAGGCATGCATCATTTACCCACAATACTCACAATAGTAACTATAGCTTGAGAGTGACTCATTGAATTAACTTACTTGGCATTCACATTATTCTTCAAAATACTGAGTCTTTTTTTCATTCGGTTCCCCAAAGCAGTAATTTTAGCAAGAATATCTTAGGAAGAAACCAAAGAGATATTATACACTTTGCTTATGTCTCCAGATTGAGGGTCATTAGTAGCTATCTTTTAAAGTAGATCCCATACAATATTAAGATTCAATTATCTAAGAGAACCATTTATAGTGTCATGAATTAAGGCCTTATGATATGAAAGTAACCCTTCATAGAAAGAATTGACCATATCATTCTTTGAAATATTGTATTATGGACACTGAACTAGAAATGTGATAAATCTAGTCTAATACTCTTGCATAGATTCATTATCCCATTATACCACACTAGTTATCTCATTTTTTAGCCTTAAAGTTTTAGAGGCAAGGAAATATTCATCTAAAAATGTTTCTTTCAACTGATGACAAGTCAATGTGATAAAATATTGAGGTAGTGTGTAAAGCCACTCATTGGCCTTGTATTCTAAAGTAAAGTGAAATAATTTTCTCAATACATCTTGAAAATTAGGCGTTGGTGGTTTTATGGAAGAATACACAATATGCATGGTCTTCAAATGACTGTATGGATTATCACTTGTAATGCAATAGAATCTAGGTAAGGAAGAAAGTAATTATTCTTTAATTTCAAAACTCACATAATCAATATAAAAGTAAAAAGGATTATAATCAATATTAGAACAATTAATCTCCCTTATACTTCTATTATCCTCACCATTATTCCCTAAGTTGTTCTCACCATGTCTGTTGTTCCTATTAGACCTATTATAACCATTAGCACCATCTATAGTTTCTTATTATAATTCAAAATCACTAATAGACACGTGTTCACTAGAGGTAGCTCTCTCACTAGACTCTTGTTCATTATATGACAAACTTGACTCTTGTGAAATATACCCTTTCTAAACAAGAACTTCACTTGTACCCTCTATTCTCATCTTTCTTCTAATCATTTGCACATATCTTTCTATTTCAATATTTAAGGGAATCAAAGGTAAAGCCCTATCATTCTTAGGCATAAACAATAAGAGTCGGATGAAAACAAATTGAAATAAAAGAAAAACTAAATAAAATAACCTAAATATTTGTTTTTTTTAAATGCAAATGAAGATGCAATGAAGTGCCCTAAGATAAAAAAACAAAATAAAATAAAATGAATCAAACAAAACACAATAAAAAGGAAAATGGAAGAACCAAATAAACCAAAAAAATTATAACCTATTTTATTTTCATTTTTTTAAAGCATTCAAATGCAAAAAAATATGCAAACTAATTAAGATAGACTCAACAAATAAATAAATCCCAGTCAATGTTACTTGACACTTAGTAATTAGGGAACTAATTTCTTAGCTCCCTGACAATAGTGCACTTAAAACAACCTTGAAGTCTGATGTCACCTTCGAGTTACTTCAAAAATTAAATAAATGATTGCTTATAGTATAACCTTAGGTCATTTTTTTTAGGAGCAAAAAATGAAATTTAATTCCTAAGTAATTAAATGCAATACAACCTAATTTATAAAATGGGGTTTAGATTGATTGACTAACACAAATGCAATGGATTAAAAATAAATTTTAATAAAATATTTTTAGTATTTTTAACTTAAATAATTAATTAATAAAGAGTGAATGGAATGATAATGCAAGTGATTAACAATAATAAAAGCAATCCTCCAATTTAACAACACAAACAATCATAGATTCGACCATATGAAAGTTATAAACAATAAATCAATAACTATAATTAAGCTTTTAACCTAACAACCATTTCAAATTGTTAAAAAATATTTTCTAAATTCTCAATCTACTAACTACTACAAAAATAGTAAAATAGAACTAATGATATTAAAAAACTAATGCTCAATTATAAATCAATAATTCATAAAAATAGAATTAAAGCTAGCAAGAGATAAATGATCAAATAATTCAAGCTACTTTGAAAAATTACTAAATATTCTCTATAATCTCAATACTAAATCTTGACCCAAAACAGAATAATAAAATTTACTTTCATTCAGTTCAATATTAAATGCTAAACAATAATCTAGTTACAATAATTCTCAATAAATATAAGTAAATCATTATAAACATTCTCAATAATCATAAAATTAGCCTAAAACTCGTAAATGATAATATAATTAATGGGTAAAAAGTTAGAGTAACTTAAACTGATCTTTGAGGTCCTAAACTCATACATTTACCATTGAATAGGAGGATTATAATGGTCTAGCCAAGCATAGTCACATACATTAACACCAACTTCAAGATTTCATGGCCACCCATATTCACCGTAGCTGGTACTGTTTGCTCTGGCATTGCTGGTATGTGCCGTCACTGTTCATGAGCTGTATTTCCCTACGCTCGTCGTTCTGCTGCTTGCGTCTTCCCGTCGCTGTGACGGAAGGTGTGGTGGAGGGAATGGCTTGAAGTTGCTGCGTTGGATATGAAAGGAATAGGAGATCTCACGACACCTCTTTTCTCCTGTGCATGTTGGTTCCTTCTCTGCTAGTTGATGAGCTACTGTGGACGATGGGTGAGATGATGTTGGTGGAGATGGATGAAAAGAATGCATGTGGAGATGGTGGTAGGTGACGTGAGGGTTGGAGTAGTACTGCGGCAACTGAAGCTTCTTGTGTGCGTATGGAGTCTGCTCGACTGCGCAAGTTTATTCTGCGGCACACCCTCGTGGACGCTGCATGCTTCTGTTTAAAAGGGTGGGAGGAAATAATTTAACGGGCTAAATTATAAGATTTAATCTATAGATTCTTTAATATAATTTTTAAATTTAGGATCCTTTATAAATTCTGACTTCTTCTAAATTCTTAATATATAAAATCATAATAATATAATATTTTTTATTATAAAAATAATTATTTAAGAAAAATTATAAAAATATAATAATTATTCTCTTATTAATCGTTAATTTAATATAAATTATTTAAATTTAATTAGTGTACAAATAACACAATTAAAGAGTAACATAATTATAAAAAATTATTAAAATAATATAAATAAATATATAATAATATGTGTTTATCAATTATAATTAAGTTATTGGATAAAAATATTGAGTATAAAGCTGTACATTCCGTATGACAACATTTATGGGCTAAACGAGGGATTATAAACCTCATTAACATAAGGCAGGGCTTCTACGTGGCCAAATTTTCGAATAGAGAGGATTATTTTAATATTATAACTGAAGGTCATTAGATGATTTATTATTATTTAACAGTTAGGCTTTGAAGCCCAATTTCTGACAAGTAGCAACTATAGATAAAGTTAAGGTGTGTGTAAGGATGTTGACGATATCGCTACAGTATTATGATGAGGAGGAATAAAAATCATTGACAATCATATTGGCAAAATATGAAAAGTTGATATGAATATAATATGCCAAGTAAGAGGGCGTTATGCTCGAATTTATATTTTGGTTTATTTGAGGAAGCAATTAACGTCTAGTTTCTTTTGGATAATCAAGAGTTTTACCTGGAATACGAGGGCTTTTATTTTTTGTGCCCTCACTGTCATGGGGCAGATGTATGTCCTACAAAAGCAAATATTAATGGAGCGGAGGACAGGGAGTTGAGCAAATATTAGAAAGCAGAGGCGGGAATTGAGCAAAGACAAGATCAGGTTAATGGTGTTAGTAATATTGGTTCCTCACCGGAAGGAGTTGAACAATGGCGAGTAGTCCACAAAACTCGCCGACAACTAAAATCTAGAGACAATAAAGGTGCCGTTCTCTGCATAGAAAATAAAGGCTCTAGGTTGAGCGTACTTACTGATGTGATGGATCAGAATAATGAGCAGAGGACAGGGAGTTGGTTCAGCGTGAGGAAGTACAGACAATGGGGCCGAAACTGCATATATATTGGGGTAATAGCATGGCGAGATCGGGGGAGATTAGGAGGAAATAGAGAGAGGACAAAGAGAAGATTGAGGCGGAAAAGAATGAACAAATAGTACGGCTAGCATCACAGGAATTTAATGAAGTGAGAGAGGAAGGAAAAAAGGATGAGTCCGGATGCATTATGATAGGAGACAATTGAAGATGACACAAGGGCTGGAATGGATTGTGTATAAACGTGCAATGCAAATGGATATGGGGCCCGTTTGGATAGGATTTTAAAAACGGGCTTATGAAAAAAAAAGGCTTTTGAACAGCTTATAGAAAAGGGCTTTTGAAGAAGAGATTATGAAAAAAAAGTGGTTTTGAATAAATGAGTGTTTGGATAGTTATTTGTAGAAGGGGTTTTGTGAGTGGTAAATTACAAAAAAGGGTATGAGTATTAAATGAGGAGAGATAAGAGATAAGAGGAGAGAGGAGAGAGGGTGTAAGAAAGAAAATAGGAAAAAAGTAGGAGAGAGGAGAGAGGGTGTAAGAAAAAGTATGAGAGAGGATGTAAGAAAAAGTAGGGGTAATATAGTAATTGGTTAGTTCAAACGTGGTTTACTGTTTCAGAAGCTACTCTGACCAGCTTATCTGAAACCTTAGTTTTAAACCATAGTTTAGTCCAAAAGCCCGTTTGAACAAATATGATTGTTTGTTTTAAAATTTCTCCAAACCTAGGTTTTAAGCCAAACCTTGGTTTTAAACCAAGGTTTGGATGCCTTCCAAACACGCACATGGTCTGCTTGTTGATGACTTGATGGATGACAATCTAGCCCAAAATAAAATTGTACATGTATCTGAAGAGAGAATAGGAATAGAGGAGGTACATCCCGGAGATGTCCAATATGAGCCGGACTACTCGAACTCTATGGTGAGTATTGTTGCTATTCAAGAGAGCAATGGGGCGTACTACTTACAGGATATTTAATCTTTAAAAAATACTATTTTATTATGGTTTTAGTTATGGCATTTGAGAAGATATCTTAACTCTTAGGTGCCTAAATTTACGTCTGAAGATAATAGACTGCTTGTACTATCCAATATTAGTATTGTCTAGGAGGAATGAAGACTTCTCCCTGCTCTTAAATTGTGGGTGAGTCCAACCCCTTTCTAAAAATTTTTATAACAAAAAAAAAAAAACAGAGAGCAATGGGGGGTTGCTATGGTTACTAGGAACCCAGATTTATTGATGGTCCTTATTTGGGTTATTTTGGATTGAGTTTTTCATAAAATTTTTTATGGATAGTATTATATATTGGAATATTAGATGGGCCTATATTGAAGGTCTACTCACAAATCTCCAAATGGTGTGCAGTGGACAAAAATTGATTTAGTCATTTGGGCTTAAACAAGATGTGACAGGATTCAACGATTTAGATCAATTAGTAAAATGGATTTTGACCTCTTTAAATTTATTCCCAGTATCAATAAATCGGGAATCTTGTTTGCTGCTTGGTGAAGCAAGTTTATTCATGTGGAATTGATTGAAGAAGATCGACAATGCTTTCTCTTGGAGTTTAACTTTTTGGGTCCATTCTATTTGACAGTAGTTTATGTAGTCCTCCACTCAAATATTCGCCATTTATTATGGGGAAAAATTAAAATTGTGTCATCAACCATGGTTAAGCTGTAGATGTGATGGGTGATTTAAATGGTATATTGCTTCCTGCAGAGAGAATTGGAGGGGCAGGATTTAACTTCGCAATAATTACTTCGTTTCAATCTAGAATAAATGAATGTGGCCTAAATTCAAAAGTCCAGAGGAGTACACATGGAAGGGTCCACTAGTATTGGATATTCTCGGGTGCAAGAACGTCTCGACAAAGGCTTCACTAATGTGCATATGCTTTCTATGTTTCCAGAATGCTTCATTAAGGCACTTCCTAAAACCCAATACTCATATCATAACCCTATTTCTTTGGAATTCTTTGATGATAACATGTGTTGTGATGATAAGCCTTTCTGCTCTGAGGAATGTGGCTAACTCAAGATCAATTTAAAAGTTTCCTAGAAAGAGCTTGGGAAGAGGGTGAAAACTTTAATGCTTGATTCTCTTGCTGCATGGAATAAAGAGGTCTTTGGTTATGTGGAAAAAAGAAAGAAAATATTAATGACTAGAATTGGTGGTATTCATAATTATTCTACGTATCTATACTCGTCATTTTTATGTAATCTGGAACAAGATTTTAAGAGGGAGCTGGATGATTTTTCAAGTCAAGAGGAAATCAAATGGTTCCAGAAAGAACAAACAACTTGGATTACACAGGGGACATGAATACTCATACTATCACTTGAAAATGATTTTGCAAAGAAGGATGAATAGAGTTATTACTCTTAAATCACAAAGTGGTGAATGGATTCAAGATAAACTACAACTAAGAAGTATGGTAGTAGATTATTTCAAGAACTTATTTTGTGAAGATGTTGGCCTACAATTAATACTATCCACGGCATCTGCATATCCAAGAATTGATAATTCAATCATTTCTCAGCTAGCTACAGTTCCTCAGAGGAAGAAATTAAGTTTGCACTATTCTCTATAGGCACTTACAAGGCTCCAGGTGCTGATTTTTTATCAGGCCAATTGGCATGTGGTGAGTAAGGATATTTGTTCCTTTGTTAAAGTTTCTTTTAAAGATACAAATTTGATAAATGAGGCAAATAAAACTTTAATGTCTTTGATTCCTAAAAGAGATACTCTTGAGATGATAAATCATTTTAGACCTATTTCTGTATGTTCTGTGCATTACAAGTGTATTACTAAAGTCATTACTGCAAGATTGGGAAGTACTTTGGATGATATTATTTCCACCTTTCAAGAAAGTTTCATTAAAGGAAGACATATAGAAGATAACTTGATAGTGGGTCAAGAAATTATGCACCAGATGAAAATATGCAGAGCAAGGAAAGGGTTGATGGCTTTTAAAATTGATTTAGAAAATGTTTATGATCGAATTATATGGGACTTCCTTAAACAGGTTCTTCTTGAAGTTGGTTTTAAATTCAATTTTGTGAATTTGACTATGTCTTGTGTTTCTTCAGTCTCTTACAATGTATTATGAAATGGTACTGAAATAGAATATTTCTATCCTACAAGAAGACTTTGTCAAGGAGATCTGATCTCACCCCTTCTATTCTGTGTTATGTATGGATAAATTGTCTCACATTATTAATGATACAGTGAATGATGGTAGTTAGAAACCAATTCGTATTTCTATAGAAGGTCCATTTGTTTCTTACCTCATGTTTATTGATGATCTGCTTCTCTTTAGAGTGGCTACGGTCCAACAGACAAATTGCATGATGACCATGCCTTGATAAGTTTTTGGAAGGCATCATATGCAAATATTAGCAAGAGCTAGTCTTCAGTTTTCTTTACCCTGAGGGTGAACCATAGCAGTCGAAAGAGTATTAAAAGCATTACTGGGATGAATATATCTACTGATATTGGGAGATACCTTAGATTCCTTATTACTAGAAAGACGAAATCTTCATAAACCTTCCATTGCATCATTGATCAGGTTAAATCCAAGTTTGCTATATGGAAGAAAAATACTCTTTCAATGGCAAGACGCATTACTTTGGCCAAGTCACTGATCAGTTATATTCCTTTGTACCCAATGCAAGTTACTAGAATTCCAAGTAACATATGTTAGGAAATGGAAAAATTGTAGAGAAATTTCATTTGGGAAAAGAGTAACATGCAACATACTTATCATCCTATTGGTTAGCAATAGTTGGCTGAACCAAAGTTGTATGGAGGGCTAAGCTTTAAAAGGTTAGCTTCACTTAATCATGCTTGTGGTGCCAAAATTGTTTGGAACCTTCTATCTAGTTCTAAAGGGTTATGGGCGAAGATCTTGCTGCACAAATAAATGCTGAGGAATAAAGCACAAATAAATGCTGAGGAATGAAGACAATTTACTTGATGCTACTAAGGGTGATTCTAATTTATGGAAATTTGTATCCCAACAAAAAGATGTGATTGAGAAAGGAATGAAGTGGGCCATTAGAGATGGACTTATGGTGAAATTCTTTATTGATTTTTGGTTATTTTCAAACAAGAAAATCAAAGACTTGTGCATTAGACCACTTACAATAGAGGAAGAAGAAAGCTATGTAGCAGATTGGGTGACTTATGGAACTTAGGATTTTCAAAAGTTGACAAACATAGTACTGAGCAGTGTCTTCCAATGTTTAATCTCAGTTTTGCCTCCTACGATAAATGATAGTTCTGACCTTGTGGTATGGAATGCTACCTCAAATGGATTATTCTCCATCAACAGTGCATATTATTTACTCAAAGAAAATATAGAAAATCACTATAATCCCTTGTATAAAGACATTTGGAAATGGCAAGGGTCTAGTGTATTAGAGTGTTTATACGGATGGCCTTCAACAATATGCTTCCCCTAATGGATTGAGAAGTCAGTAGTCCTCAACATCTGCTTCTTGTCCAAGTTACAGTAATGGTGATGAGGATATTTTGCATATTTTGAGATATTATGACTATGCTAAAGAGGCTATGAAAGAGACTTCTACTTACAAGGTATTATGCTTCGTTTTTTGTTGCTTCTCTTAAAACTAGTTTGCTTTAAATCTTAAGAGGAATCTAGGTAGTGTGAATAGTAGATATAAAATGTTGAAAATAAAACAAATAGCTAGTGTGACATATAAATGGTTTTGAGATTTTTGATTGGCAAACAATGCCACTGATATACATCATTCTTAGCAAGTTTCATCTATATCACTTGCACCGTTTGCCAATCAAAACTACCAATTTCAGAACCACTCATCATCATAAGATGTTTGTTTTTCAACAGTTGCACTATTCATGAAAGTCACTTTTCCATACAATGTAATTTTATTTAAAATAATGATACTATCAGTTATTCAAAGAATAACTATCAAATAAAGTAATTTTAATTTATTTGATTGTTGTTTACTCATCATAACCTTCAAATATGTCTCTAAATATTTGATCGTTTGAAACCATGAAGTATTTTTTTCAAAACAAATATGATGCATCATTATTTGAAGGTTAGGAATAGTTAAATATTAACAAAAACAACAATTTAATATTATTAAATCTGTTGTATGAATAAGCACTACCACATCCTAATTTTTAGTAGTGATATATATATCCAATGAATAATTCCCAATATTGACCAATACTCAGAAAAAGCAGGGAAACCTTTTTTTTTCTTTTTGTGAAAAAATAATTGAAGAATGTATGTGATTTCAACATATAGCGTGATATATATATATATATATATATATATATATTGATGGACTGAGCTATAAACAGAGTGCTGGCTGATCAAATTTTTCTAGGAAAGTATATATACATTCAATCTCTCATGCAATTTTTTCTAGATAACTTCTTTAAAGTATTGGATAAAGATGAGGAGGTAGACAAAACATAAGGTGGTAATGTTAGAATAAAAACATCTCATACATAATCTAATTAATCTAGCTTATTACATATATAAGTATGAAACTTATATGAGAGGCAGCGGTCGCTATTAGCTTAGCTAATCTGAGAAAGAACTAGAACTTAACTCAGCTTAACTCAGAGACCTATCAATCAGAGAACACAATTAGATGAATAGAACATGTTCTTCTAACTGGTGATTTGACATAGTGATGGCAACTTCTATACTACCATCACCAGTTTGGGACTCAGAAAATACTATCTCATGATTAAATATGGTTGTGTTAATTTTCATTATCAGAAAATTAACCTTAATAAATTAAGTCAATTACTCACCTTGAATTGGGTCTAAATGACTGTGTCACACTAAAAAATATTTATTAATTATTCTAATTAATGTCTAAATAGTTATAATAATAAATATCTCATGTTCTCCTACTTAGCCCGTATATTCAATGTCATTGCCCTGTCAAGGTTAACTGATATCATACTATAAGAATCATGGCCATAAGTCATTTTCTATCAAGTATTACCTTCCATGTATTACATGTAGCATTATCACTTAATGGGTATCACATTATGCATGAACTCAATGTTCATTCAGTTCCTGTCTCAATGTTTATCAATTTCAATATCACAAATATATAAAGTCATAAATTAGAAATGGTAAACCACAAAATCATATTTTATTACTCATACCTCCACTAATCAAAAGAATGATGAAGTCTCATATAAGGTACATGTATGACTAAGATGTTTAGCTTCAATCCTTTGGTCAAATGATCAACCAACATATCTAATATTTTGATACGTTCAACGGAGACTTGGCCATCCTGAACTCTTTCTCTCAAGCATAGAAATTTAAGTTCGATAAACTTACTTAGACTTTTATTCCTTTTGTTATTCACTATAGCCACCACAGCTGCTTTATCACAATACATTCTGATTGGTTTAGAGATTGAATCCACAATCTTGAGCTCAGTAATGAAATTTCTTATCTAAATAAATTGTGAACTTGCTTCAAAACTTGCAATGTACTCAGCATCACCAGTAGAAGGAGATGTTTGAATTTACTTTGCACTTCTTCAAGATATAACTCCTTCTGTCAATAAGAAGATATAGACTTATTTGTGTCTACACATCCTGCAAGGTCTAAATTCGAGCATCCAATTACTTCCAGATTGTCTATTCTTCTATATGTGAGCATTTAGTATTTAGTACTTTGTAGGTACTTGAACACCTTTATAGATATCAATGTACTTTGGTATCTTCCCAATATACCCATAGCAAAATTAATGTCAGGTCTTGTACAAACTTGTGCATGCATCAAGCTTTTCACTGCTGACGCATATGTGACCTTTTCTATCTGTTTCCTTTTAAGCCCAATTTTAGGACATTGATCTAGACTAAATTTATCTCCCTTTTCAATAGTAGTCACTTTAGATAAACAGTTCTGTATTCTAAATAATTCAAGAATTTTGTCAATGTAAGCCTCTTCTGACAAACCTACAAGACGTTAAGTGTTTTCTCTATAGATCTTTATGCCAATGATATAAGGTGCCTTACCCATGTCTTTCATATCAAAACTCTTGAACAAAAACTATTTTACCTAATGCAATAATCATATACCATTGGTAGCAAGTAGAATGTTATCCACATGCAAAATCAATAATATGATCCTACTCCCATGAGCCTTATGGTATATACAATCATCCATGATATTGTCAACAAAACCAAATGATATGATCACTTCATGAAACTTTAAGTACAACTACCGTGAAGCCTGTTTCAGACTATATATTGATTTCTTTAGTTTGCATACATATTGTTCTTTATCTTTGGCAACGAACCCATTAGGTTGTTTTATATAGACTTCTTTCTCCATTTCTCTATTGAGGAATGTAATTTGTAAGGAATTGAAAGACACGCAGCGGAAATTATCTTAAAAATTTTTCATTCCTTGCCAGGATCTACCGTATGTGTTTAAGTCAAGTGGGAAGAAGCATTACCCTCAGTGTGTCTCAGCGACTTCCACAGCTTTCGGTCACGACGTTCACAGCTTCTCTCTGCGCCTCGTGCTCCCTTTCTGATCACAAGAAGTCGACGACTCAGGTCGGCTTCCTCTACTGGTATCCACACGAACAGCTTTTCAACCACGAACGACGTGCTAGCGTCTCTTGTCCCTCCAGGGCTTTCTCAAGAGTTCGTCCTCTCCGTCTCTATTTCAGCAGTTTCTTATCTGCAAACCTTTTGCAGAGTCCCCTTCGGCCTTTCTGTGTTCTATGTGTGTGTCCCTCCCAAAACGTAGCTCCTAATATTAGATATATAGGATGCTCTGCGTTTTCCCTAACCAAAAAGGATTTTAGGAGTTAATCTTATATTAATTCCGAAAATAATACAATATCATATATTGTATAATTTTATAAGAAACTAATTAAATAAATAATATTAAATCCGTCCCACAGATTTAATTACCTATTTATTTAACTTTAAATAAAGATGAGACTGAACTATATTTGACTTATTCTCATAAAACAAATTTGAGATATCCTATCAATTTGAATTTCAAATTCAAACGTGATAGGGATTTAATTTATCCTTATAAATTAAATCTTATAAATATCTCTTCTATGAGATATCCTATCAATTTGAATTTTGAATTCAAACGTGATAGGGATTTAATTTATCCTTATAAATTAAATCTTATAAATATCTCTTATATGAGATATCCTATCAATTTGAATTTCGAATTCAAACGTGATAGAGATTTAATTTATCCTTATAAATTAAATCTTATAAATATCTCATATATATTTAATATATATATATATATATATACGAATTTATCTATATACAAATATAAATATAAATAAATATATATACACTCACCTGGATCATTCATTGAATCTGGACATGTCTTAGATTCAATGAATCTGGACATCATAGCTCGTGTTGGGCTATTTTGTGTGCGACCCTGTAGGCCTATATGAAGTTGGCAGTAGGCCATTTGCTATAATAGCCCACAAGTCGCAAGCGGTCTCTAGCAAGACATAACGATTACCCAAATCATATGAGGATCGATAAACGATGTAACCTTTTATACAACTATATCATGTCCCTTCTGTCACGCGATATTTTGGTCATGGATGAGGCATGGATAATGTCATCCTCCTATTCCTGACCGTTACTTTCTCGATCCCTGAGTAGTCTGACTATAGAAATGGAACTACCTTTCCATTACAGTATGGCCATACATTTCTCAAACTCACTCATCGAGGGGCCCAGTAATATCTCTCCACGAATGTGAGGGACAAATTCCATCTTGACCATTCACATTCCTCCGCATGAAAAACCACTAAGCCCGAACATAGTCTTTATGAACACTCGGTCAAAAGTGACTTTTGACCAGGTCAAAGTTGAGCGTTTTGTCATGTAGGAATCCATGATGATCTCAAGTCAAAGGGCATATTGACATGGTTTGTATATGAGAGAAGCTTATGACGTTACCCATGCAGTTCTCTCATAGCGGGTCGGTCCAACACCCTGTACTCTTACATGTGCTTATGACTTTGATTTATATCTCTATACATCTTTAAAGTCATACTGGTCTTATTTCATCTGTGCTCCCACATAGATGATCGACCAGGGACATTTAGGATAATATCATGAATTATCCAAGGATGGTCATCATAGTAAACATGCAAATAATATGATAACTCAATTAATAAATTCATAAATCAATAATGTTCATAAGACAATGATTGGCCCCTAGGGCACGATTTCCAACAACCTCCCACTTGCACTAGGTACAATCATTAATTTGACTAATTCCCATTGACCTAACATGACGCTCATGCTTTGCCTGCACAAGCGGCTTTGTTAGAGGATCAGCAACATTATCTTCTCCTGCTACTTTGCATATTTTTATATCACCTCTATCATTGATTTCTCTGATGAGATAAAATCGCCTGAGTATATGCTTGGTCCTTTGATGTGACCTGGGCTCTTTGGCCTGTGTAATGGCACCGCTATTGTCACAGAGCAAAGTTATTGGATCTGAGATGGTAGGTATCACCCCTAGTTCCGTGATGAACTTCCTGATCCAAACGGCTTCCTTAGCAGCATCAGATGCTGCTATATACTCAGCTTCCGTTGCAGAATCTGCTACAGTGCCCTGCTTAGAGCTCTTCCAGCTTACTGCTCCATTATTGAGGAGGAATATGTATCCAGACTGCGATTTTTGGTCGTCCTGGTCAGTTTAGAAACTCGCATATGTGTAACCAGTTACACAGAGCTCATCATCCAATCCACCATAGACCAAGAATAAATCCTTAGTCCTTCTTAAGTACTTAAGGATATTCTTGACAGCAGTCCAATGGCCCTCACCAGGGTTTTGTTGGTATCTGCTAGTCATACTTAAGGCAAACGAGACATCCGGTCGAGTACATAATATGGCGTACATGATAGATCCTATGGCCGAGGCATATGGAACCTTACTCATGCGACCTCGCTGATCAGATGTACTAGGACACAGATCTTTGCTGAGGTGAGTACCATGAGACATGGGTATGAAACCCCTCTTTGATTCGTGCATACTGAACCTATGCAGTATTTTGTCTATGTATGTACTCTGACTGAGTCCTAGAAGTCTTTTAGATCTATCTCTATAGATCCTAATTCCTAGGATGTAGGTGGCTTCACCCAAGTCTTTCATCGAAAAAGACTTTCCTAACCAAGACTTGACAATCTGCAAGGTAGGAATGTCATTCCCAATAAGTAGGATGTCATCGACATAGAGTACCAAAAACACAACTGTGCTCCTACTAACCTTCTTGTACACACAAGGTTCATCAATATTTTGAAGAAATCCAAACTCTTTGATTACTTCATCAAAACGATGATTCCAACTCCGAGAGGCTTGCTTTAGTCCATAAATGGACTTTTGAAGCTTGCACACTTTACCAGAGTCCTCGGAACGCACAAACCCTCCAGGTTGTGTCATGTACACATCCTCAAGGAGCTTTTCATTAAGGAAGGCTGTCTTGACGTCCATCTGCCATATTTCATAGTCATAATATGCTGCAATAGCAAAGAGGATTCTGATTGATTTGGCCATTGCTACTGGGGAAAAGGTCTCATCATAGTCCACACCATGAGTTTGAGTAAAACCTTTTGCAACCAGTCGTGCCTTGAAGACATTTACATTGCCATCCATGTCAGTTTTCTCTTTGAAAACCCACTTGCACCCGACGGTTTTCACACCTTCAGGCTGGTCGACTAAGGTCCAAACCTGATTGTCGTACATGGATTGCATCTCAGACTTCATGGCACTAAGCCATTTTTCAGAGTTTGGTCCCACTATAGCTTCTCGATAGGTAGTCGGCTCATTATGCTCAATGAGCAACACATCACGACTATCAGAAATCAGAAATCCATATCTCTGAGGCTGAAGTCGTATCCTATTAGATTTACGTGGACCTTGCGTGACTTGAGGAGTCTCAACAACTTGTTGTGAGTCTTCTCTATTTTCCATCTACAGTTCTGTGGTGTCTTGTAGCTCTCGAACTTCTTCGAGTTGTACCTTACTCCCACTGGTTCTTTTAGAGATAAATTCTCGTTCAAGAAAGATACCATTTCTGACAACAAACACTTTGTTATCAGCAGGGTTGTAGACGTAATATCCCTTGGTTTCCTTAGGATATCCCACAAAAAGGCATTTTGAGGATTTGGGCGCTAATTTGTCTGAGGCTTGTTGCTTAACATAGACCTCGCATCCCCAAATCTTGAGGAAAGACAAACTAGGCGTCCTCCCAGTCCATATCTCATACGGAGTCTTTTCGATTGCCTTAGATGGAACACGATTGAGTGTGAATGCAGCTGTCTCTAGGGCATGGCCCCAAAAGGAGGGCGGAAGATCTGTAAGACTCATCATGGATCGAACCATATCTAATAGTGTTCGATTCCTCCGTTCAGAAACGCCATTCCATTGTGGTGTCCCTGGAGGAGTCAATTGTGAGAGTATCCCACAACTCCTAAGATGATCTATGAACTCTTGGCTCAAATATTCACCACCCCGATCAGATCGAAGGCTTTAATTGTTTTGCCAAGCTGGTTTTGTACTTCATTTTGAAATATTTTGAACTTTTCAAAAGATTCAGATTTATGTTTCATCAGATAGATGTACCCATATCTGCTGAAATCATCTATAAATGTTATGAAGTACGAATAACCTCCTCTGGCATTTGTGTTCATCGGTCCACACACATCTGTATGTATGAGGCCCAATAAATCAGTGGCCCTCTCACTGTGCCCAGTGAAAGGTGACTTTGTCATCTTTCCTAACAAGCAAGACTCGCAAGTGTCATATGATTCAAAATCAAATGAGTTTAGAAATCCATCTTGATGGAGTTTGGAAATGCGTTTCTCATTTATGTGGCCCAGACGACAGTGCCAGAGGTATGTGGGATTCAAATCGTTTGGTTTGACCCTTTTGGCGGTTATGTTATAGATATTTCCATGATTGGGTTGCTCCAAATTTAATATGTAATGATCAACATGCAAATCATCATGAGCATAGAAAACATCATTACGATAAATAGAACATCTACTATTCCCAGCAATGGAAGTGAAACCTTCCTTATCCAAATAAGAAAGTGAAACAATGTTACTACTTAAAGCAGGAACATAATAGCAATTGTTCAAAACTAACAAAAGCCCAGTGGGCAGAACTAATTCATAAGTGCCTACAGCTAACGCAGCAACCCTTGCTCTGTTTCCAACTCGTAGGTCAACCTCGCCCTTTTTCAGCTTCCTATTGTCCTTTAGTCCCTGCACATTTGTACAAATGTGAGAACCATATGCAGTATCTAATACCCATGAGGTGGAAGTAGAAAGATGAATGTCTATAACATAAATACCTGAAGCGATAGCCCCGCTATCCTTCTTGTTCTTTTTCAGATCTTCGAGGTAGAGTTTGCAATTCCTCTTCCAATGACCCGGTTCATTACAGAAGAAGCAGACTCCTTCCTTCGGAGGCTTTGCCTTCTTTGGTACAGGCTTGGTTTCGGGCTTGCCTGACTCTTTGGTCTTACCTGATGAGCCATGACCCTTCCCCTTGCCTTTGCCTTTCTTTTTCGTACCCTTTCCTTTCTGAACCATCAAAACACTACTGGGTTTCTTCTTAAGACTCGGCTCAGCAGTTTTAAGCATCCCATGCAGTTCAGAAATAGATTTCTCCATGTTGTTCATGTTGTAGTTCATGACAAACTGGTCATAACTTTCTGGGAGTGAGTTCAAGATCAAATCCGTAGCTAACTCCTGGCTCATGGGAAATCCAAGCCTCTCAAGGTGATCAATGTACCCCTTCATCTTTAAGACATGAGTACTGACTGATGCACCTTCAGCCATCTTGCAGGAATGTAAGGCCTTAGTGGTCTCATACCTCTCTTGCCTTGCCTGTTGCTGGAACATTTCCTTGAGATGCACAATCATCTCATAAGCCTCCATGTGTTCGAGATCTCTTTGGAGCTCTGGAACCATTGTGGCTAGCATTAAGCATCCCACATCGACAGAGTCTTCCTTATGCTTCGTGTAAGCATCTCTCTGAGCTCTAGGAGCATTGGCGGCTGGCTCCTCAGGAATGGGTTGATCTAGGACATGCGCCTTTCTTTCCTGCTTGAGAACAATTCTCAAGTTCCTAAACCAGTCAAGAAAGTTTGTCCCATTGAGTTTGTCCTTCTCAAGGACAGATCGCAGCGATAATGTAGCAGTATTACTAGTCGTCATGATTCTACAATTAAAATATGCAATTCAATTAGCAATCTCCCACTAAATAAACAACCCTCAATGCAATAGTCAGTGGGCTAAGATTCATATTTGGCTCAAACTTAAGTCCGCTTTGGCAGGACGCTTAAATTAAGTTATTTAGGTAGGTAACACCTTTACCAATTACATCAAATGTAACTCTTAGATATTTATGGGATTCTATCATCATATGATCTGTCATGTTTTTAATCTCATCTAATGCCTTGAGACCCAAAACCGTTTTGTTAATCTCAATTAAGTCAAACAATAATAAACATGTGAAAGTAGCACCATTACTCTTGCTTATCTCCCCAAGATAACTCAAAAGCACCCACTTTGGTGGAGTCCACAATTGAGCGATCAAGGTTTTGACAAGTGTTCATAAATTGACAGCATTATGACTTAAGATTTCTTTTAGAGGGCCTAATTTAACTATCTGGTTTATAAAACGCATGTTTCTCAGTTCGTATCTCATACAAGTAATATGCATGCGCTGATATAATCATAATATGCATAATCTAAATGTGATACAATATGGCTCACCTATCCTAAGTCCCCTCAAGCCAATGAGAGGAGCTCTCTAGTAAGAAAAGAGAAATTACATATAGAAACATCTTTTAACATTCGAGGGGAGTGAGATGAGAGGAGAAGGTACATTGAGAGTATATAGAGGAAGGCACGACACGCAGGCCGTATTTAAAAATTACAACACTTGCAATCTAGAGCCATATTGTTCACCATACCCAAACATTCAAGAATCAATATTCAGATCTAATCGAAGGGCAATTAATGTTTCAAATCTAAAACATTCACAAAGTAACATATGTTACGGTTATGTTGCGCTACGAACAGGTAGCTACGGCGGTCTCGCTAACCGGTTAGCGGGCGGGGTCTCTGGGGCAGCGCCCCGGAAGAATTTTTTTTTTTTATTTTTTGTTTCATAAATAATCACGAATCTGAATTCGGTTTTCACAAATAATCACAAATTCGAATTCGGTTTTCTTAGACCCCATCTATGCGAATTGATCAAATCAAAAAGCATCACCACCGATTTCAATTTCCTTTTAGATTCCTTTTATGTCATACACAACACGGATTCCATATATGTCACACATACAACGCTTATTATATGATCAGCTACTACTAACATATATCATATAAATCAACAATCAAGCCTAACTTAAACACAAAACGGCATGGCTCTGATACCACTGTAAGGAATTGAAAGACACGCAGCGGAAATTATCTTAAAAATTTTTTATTCCTTGCCAGGATCTACCGTATGTGTTTAAGTCAAGTGGGAAGAAGCATTACCCTCAGTGTGTCTCAGCGACTTCCACAGCTCTCGGTCACGACGTTCACAGCTTCTCTCTGCGCCTCGTGCTCCCTTTCTGATCACAAGAAGTCGACGACTCAGGTCGGCTTCCTCTACTGGTATCCACACGAACAGCTTTTCAACCACGAACGACGTGCTAGCGTATCTTGTCCCTCCAGGGCTTTCTCAAGAGTTCGTCCTCTCCGTCTCTATTTTAGCAGTTTCTTATCTGCAAACCTTTTGCAGAGTCCCCTTCGGCCTTTCTGTGTTCTATGTGTGTGTCCCTCCCAAAACGTAGCTCCTAATATTAGATATATAGGATGCTCTGCGTTTTCCCTAACCGAAAAGGATTTTAGGAGTTAATCTTATATTAATTCTGAAAATAATACAATATCATATATTGTATAATTTTATAAGAAACTAATTAAATAAATAATATTAAATCCGTCCCACAGATTTAATTACCTATTTATTTAACTTTAAATAAAGATGAGACTGAACTATATTTGATTTATTCTCATAAAACAAATTTGAGATATCCTATCAATTTGAATTTCAAATTCAAACGTGATAGGGATTTAATTTATCCTTATAAATTAAATCTTATAAATATCTCTTCTATGAGATATCCTATCAATTTGAATTTCGAATTCAAACGTGATAGGGATTTAATTTATCCTTATAAATTAAATCTTATAAATATCTCTTATATGAGATATCCTATCAATTTGAATTTCGAATTCAAACGTGATAGAGATTTAATTTATCCTTATAAATTAAATTTTATAAATATCTCATATATATTTAATATATATATACGAATTTATATATATACAAATATAAATATAAATAAATATATATACACTCACCTGGATCATTCATTGAATCTGGACATGTCTTAGATTCAATGAATCTGGATATCATAGCTCGTGTTGGGCTATTTTGTGTGCGACCCTGTAGGCCTATATGAAGTTGGCAGTGGGCCATTTGCTATACTAGCCCACAAGTCGCAAGCGGTCTCTAGCAAGACATAACGACTACCCAAATCATATGAGGATCGATAAACGATGTAACCTTTTATATAACCATATCATGTCCCTTCTGTCACGCGATATTTTGGTCATGGATGAGGCATGGATAATGTCATCCTCCTATTCCTGACCGTTACTTTCTCGATCCCTGAGTAGTCTGACTATAGAAATGGAACTACCTTTCCATTACAGTATGGCCATACATTTCTCAGACTCACTCATCGAGGGGCCCAGTAATATCTCTCCACGAATGTGAGGGACAAATTCCATCTTGACCATTCACATTCCTCCGCATGAAAAACCACTAAGCCCGAACATAGTCTTTATGATCACTCGGTCAAAAGTGACTTTTGACCAGGTCAAAGCTGAGCGTTTTGTCATGTAGGAATCCATGATGATCTCAGGTCAAAGGGCATATTGACATGGTTTGTATATGAGAGAAGCTTATGACGTTACCCATGCAGTTCTCTCATAGCGGGTCGGTCCAACACCCTGTACTCTTACATGTGCTTATGACTTTGATTTATATCTCTATACATCTTTAAAGTCATACTGGTCTTATTTCATCTGTGCTCCCACATAGATGATCGACCAGGGACATTTAGGATAATATCATGAATTATCCAAGGATGGTCATCATAGTAAACATGCAAATAATATGATAACTCAATTAATAAATTCATAAATCAATAATGTTCATAAGACAATGATTGGCCCCTAGGGCACGATTTCCAACAATCTTCACATCCATTTAATGTAACTCTATATCAAAATTTGGCATTCCTAGACTCGACAAACCTTTTAGAAGGTAGAGAATAATAAAACTTATAACCCTTTAACCTTTTTGTATGGCATATAAAATAAACTCTAATGGTCTTGGAATCTAGTTTATTCTCATGTGGATTGTACAATATTACTTTAGTAGGACAACCCTATACCTTAAAATGATTCAAATTGGGTTTCTAACATTTCCAGATTTCAAAGGGTGTCTTGTACACTGCCTTTATTAGAACCCTATTTAATATGTATGTGGCTATCTTGAGTGCTTCCTTCCACAGGAAAGTTGTAAGTTTGGAGCTACTCATCATGCTCCTAACCATATCTAGCAAGGTCATATTTCTTCTTTCACTTACACCATTCATGTCAGGCGAGCTAGGCATAGTATTTTGGGCTACTATACCTTGCTCTCAAAGGAAATCATTAAATAGACCTGGTGCTTATCTTTCACTAGTATATCTATCATAATACTCATCACCTCAGTCTAATCTCACGATCTTGATTAGTTTTCCAATTTATTTTTCTACTTCTACTTTATATTCCTTAAAGGTATCTAGTGTCTCACTTTTATTATAAAGCATATGGACATATATATACCATGAGTAATCGTCAATAAAGGCGATAAAATACTTTTGACTATCTGCAGTCAAATCAAGACAATAAATATCTACATGCATAATTTCTAGCAATTCAAAACTTCTCTTAGCCTCTTTATGTGACTTATTGGTCTATTTTTTCCTTTTGCAGTCCACACAAAAATCAAATTCTGAATGGTCTAAAGATAAAAGAATTACATCTTTATTTAACCCTTTGATTCTATCAATGGAGATATGTCACAATCTCCTATGCCACATGCTATAAGAATTCTCATTGATGATACTTCTTTTAGTACCACACGAAATAGAAAAAGATTGAGGTGAATCAGAAATAATTTTAAATAAACAATTAATTATAACTAAGTTCATAATTAAAATAGAATCCTTTGACAAAACATAAGTTTCTTAGAAAGAACTAAATGATAATTAAATGGAATTAATTTTGACATAAAAATCAAATTCCTCTTGTAAGAGAAAAAAAAACTTCATAAAGGTCCAAAACATGATCAATTGAAAAAGTTATGCGAAAACTTCTAATGTCTTTTATAGGATCTCCTCTCCCACTACCTGAAAGGACAATCTTCTCATTGGGGTGTGGAGACCTGCTTATATGAAATCCCTACATGGTAGTCAAAATGTGGATCATTGAACCAGTGTCAATCTACCAAGTGTCATCATTAACACTAGAAAAATTAAATTCAAAAGTAACACACGATGAAAACATATCTCTCATTTTTATTATATGTTGTCTCACACCTCCAATACTTGTAAGCCTCATAGCACGTAGTTCAGATATGATGGCAATACCCATCTATTTGTCTGTTGGCTTGAATTGCTTATCTAAAGCTTCCAAGTATCCTTTGGCTGTATCAAACTTAGGGACTGCTCTACTAATGTTCCTAATAATCCTTTGTTGTATAAGCAAAAGAGATAACTTGTTGCTTCTCTCCCATATATTATACATTTCCTTTGTCTTTCTGTCATCAGAGGCATACATTTTCAAGAAACTGAGCTGCAACAAAATATCATCTCTCTAATCAACATAGTTAGTGCTATCATTTAAGATTTTTTGTTGTTTATATCAGCTATAATCATAGGGACAACAATTGGATCTATAAAATAAAAACAGATAAATATACAAACAAGCTCATGAGTTAAAATTTGAAACAATCATAATTCACTGTGCCATGTATACATGCTTAACATAAATGTAGCATGCAAGTAGTATAAATACGTATCACCAATGTCTACCTGTGGGCAAAGGCATTAGCACAGTATGTATTTAACTCAAATGATGGAACTAGAATGCATTTATAATTTTTCAATATATGTGGATTACTTAAAAAATAATAAGGTCATTCTATCCCACCCTAATTAAATATACAATTATGAGATATCTACCTATAGTTAAAGATATATCATAGCTATATATTTAATTATAATTGATATTTTAAATCTATATATGATTAATTAATGCATGCAACAGAATTCAATAAGTAAGGATATTGTGGCTACTCCTCAGAAAATTACACGCTAATCATAAATATTATTAATGCACATTTAAAATCCAAATATGCACAATATAATAGAGCATTTAATAAATTAATTTAATCAAAAAATGTGACTAAATAATTTAATTAAAATTCTATCACTATTTCATGCACCAAAAAACATGTTTAATAAATTAATTTCAATTCAAAAGATTTTTACAAAAATTAAATATTTAATTTAATTGCCAAAGAATAAATAAATGTACAAAATAGGAAATTAAATAATAAATCAAAATTAAATTTTTGTAAATACCTTTTTCAAATGTAAAAATAATGAAGAAATTCATCTTCTTTTATTTAAACATTTGTAGTGTATGTAATAGTATTTAAAATGATATATTCAAATTAAAAGTAATTACTGGATTTTGAATAAATATATTCTAAAAATTTAAATTAAATAGTTCAAAATAATTTTTTAGAAATAAAACTAAATAGCTCATACTCAAAATCCAAATAGAGCCTGAGCATAAAAGTCTATAAACAAAAATAAAAAATCCAGGCCCAAATGTTTATAAAAGTCTAAAACGTGTGTCCCAGCAAGCAACCAAGAAAAAAAAATGGTTTTCGGCCTAAGGCAGACGACCCATCATGCAAGCAGAACAGTTGTTAAAAAAATATATTTTTGGATGGTCCAAAATCGTGTGAAATCCCAAAAGCCTTTTAAATAAAAGTTTTTTTAGCGATGGCCCATATGCTTTAAGTGAAACGGCGCATTTTAGTATGGATTGAAACACACCATTTTGGATCATCTTCACCGTGAGTCGGTTGACTTAACCCAACTCACAACCCGAAGCTAGAGGAGGAATGAGCAGCGATGCTTCACCTAAAAATGCGTGATGCCTGCGATTTATAGCAGGTGATTTTTAGAGAGTCTGGGCCTCCTTTTCCAACGGTCTCAATGGTTGCATGTATGGTGACCTTCATGGAGGCTACAGTTTCCATGTTTTGGTGACTCTCATAACAACTCTCACGATAACTCCCACAGTAGTGAAGCTTCAGGGGAAGCACTAAACCAATGTCGCAAATGCTGTTCTGCCTTGTCAGTTACCGCAAAAGGATGGTGGATTTAACAACGAGCTACCTGGGCATCTTGCGATGATCCTAGACCTGTAGCTTCAAGTGACCTTTCTATCTTTCAGCGTCTATCTCGCCGTTAATACAACAGAAAATCCAGAGAGATTGTTATTCACATATAAAATCTAGAGGTCCTTGTATCCTATATTCTATCTCAAATTGTTACTTATAAGGATTAAAAATCAGCAAGTAAGGCAAAAGGATCTCAAACAAGGCTTTAATATTACATGTTGGAATAAAAATATCTCATATATAATATAATCAATCCAGATTATAATATATATAAGTATGAAACCTATATGAGATGCAGCAAAAGAATACCTCCTGCCATTAGTTTAGCTAATATGAGGAAGAACTAAAATTTAACTCAGAGACCTATCAATTAGAGAACACGGTTAGATGAAGAGAATAGATTCTTCCAACTGGTGATTAGGTATAGTGGTAACAACTTGTGTACTGTCGTCACCAGTGAGAAACCTTCAAGAAGTAAGTAGAGAAACTATAGCTCCAAGACTCAGAAAAAACTGTCGCAAGATAAAATATGGTTATGTTAATTTTCACCATCAGAAATTTAACCTTAATAAATTGAGTCAATTACCCACCTTAGATTGAACCAAAATGACTATGGGTCACACTAAAAAATATTTATTAATTATTTTAATTAATATCTAAATAGTTATAGTAATAACTAGCTCATAGGTAATTGTTATGAGGATACTACGTTCATCTTGTCTATTTGGTTGAGATATGTTCTTTTGGGATGAATGAAGTTTTTAATTTATGACATGGCTGGCACTGCACATTGTATTACTTTTTATTGTAAAGTGTGTGTGTGTGTGTGTGTGTGTGTGTTGTTTACATTCACATTCATGCAGCTTGTGCATGAATTGCTTTTTTGTGATTTTTATGTTAATTGTTAGTTGTTGTAATTTATGAATAATTTGTCAACTTGAACAACTTGCACTTTACAATATTAACAAATTTTTAATGCAAATTTCAAAATGTCATCAATGAGTGATTCTTGATGAATGGTGAAGTCAGAGTCTTTTGGCTCAACCGTAGAGACATATTTGTATGTAACGTCATGTTATTTAAAAGGCAATAATAGTCATATAGGTTGGTGTAAGTGTAAGGGTTTGAATCGCTTAAATATAAAGTCTTGAATTTAAATTTGTGTTACTGTAAAAAATATGTTTAGAAGAACTACTCTAAATTGATCCGACCTTATTTAAATTTAACTCAATTAGATATATATATAATTTAAAAGACAATAGTACTGATACAATTTAGGCAATGGGATATTGTGCTCATATTAAAATATGCACATTAATTATACTCATTTAAATTTGGATCATCAGTATCAATATTGGATGTTTTAGTTTTTATTTTTCTTATTTCAATACAAATATGGTAAAACAATAAGAAAGATTCTAGCTAACTAATTTGATTTTGAACATGCGTGTGTACTTTTAACTCAACAAATTAAAAATTTGAGTTGTGTCTAGATGTGATTTAGAAGATATCAAAATATTATCTCTCTCGAGTGAAAATTAAAAAAAAAAACACTTTTTAAAACTAGTTATAAAAACTTTCTAATTCATTCTTCAACTAGTGTAAATATTGTTATGAAACTCACATGTTGACTAATTGAATTTAACATTTTTATATTTCTAATTTACAAAAAAAATGTCGATTATACTTAAACTTGTATTATCTATAAAATTAGTTGAACTTACAAGTTTACTCACCGATTTTACTGTTTTTATATTTGTAACTTACAAAATTATATCAAATTACTGTTAAACTCGTACTATTTTTTTAATTTAACTTCCAGAATGCGAAGTCTTTCCCTCTCTAAAAGCTTCTCCATCCTCTCTTCTTCTAGGGCAATTGCTGTTTAAGACAAATCGCGATGTAGAATTGCTTCGTTGAATTAACAGGTACGCCGGCTTCTCTGTAAAAATAGTTTAAGAGCATAAATGACCTTCACTTCTTAAAATGTAAGAAAAGGTATATGATAGTGCCATATAGTCCAATCCAAGCTTGAACTATTTGACAATATGTCGTGTGTGGGAATATCCAGACACGTTACCATCCAGGTTCCACACGTTGCGGGGTCCCCCAACCTCATGATTACTACACTGAACATAAGTGGGTGGAAGGTCCTCATAATCTTTTTTATGTTCTTGTTTTATTCAGTTTGATTCATCGCGCTAATCATTGTATTTACTACAAAAAATCAATTAGAGATTCATTATAGCTAAGAAAGAAGCACGTAGTGCTCACTGCTCATCATCACAGTTTCCACCACGTTTTATCTCCTACAAACTCAGAATATCCGACCCGTAATTAACAAGATTTATCATTAAGAAAGGTATAGACAATAATCCTCAGAACATGTTTGCTTCGTCCAAGACTATGTTTGCTAGGGACGCAAGCAGCTAAAATCAATTTCTTTGTTAAGTGTGATAAATTATTAATGTTAATATATTTAATTTTAACTATTTAGTTTTGAAATAAATTTAAATCAATTTTTTTATTTTTAATTATTTAATTATATAGTTTTAATAGCTATTTATTAATAAAAATAAACTCTTACAAGTTTACTATTCAAATTCATGATATGGTTTTATATCCTTGTTATAAGTTTTTTTTTTTAACTTGTGAGATTGACAATCTTAAGTACGATTGGTATAGAATGACTTTTATTATTGGTTGTTGAACTGATATAGAAAAATACTTTTCTACATCACTTGTTTTAGGCATTGTAGAAAAGTTTAAACTAAATTGCCACAAAATCATTAGCAGTCTTTGATTAATTCTACAGTCAGCTGTTGGTAGATGTTTATTAATTAACTCTATTCAAATTTAAACTTTCTTAGACTCTTCTTTTATATTCGCTAAAATTGTCTGCTACTCAGAATTCTCTTTTAATTCTTACTTCGTGTGAGCAACAAATTAGTATGAAGCTTTTTATTAGAATATAGTTGTACGTGAGTTAAAGAATGCAAGTTGGGGATATGAAGCATATTTGAGTCAAAAGCTACCCCATTGGTTGGATTAAACTAAAACTAATTAAATAAAATGGAGGATCTAGTGGCCATATATTATGTAAGACTTGGCATTTTTAGCTCTTTTATAAATACACACATAATGTCACAAACCATTAAAATTTTAAATATTACATAATACAGGTATAAACTAAAATAAAATAAAATAATTAACAACTTAGAAGTTGGGAGAATACTTACATTAAATTCTTTATATCTGTTATGTTAAGTTATCCAATCAAACTTTAACATACATGTGTAATATTTTTTTATTTGAGTTTAAATTAAATGAAGATATAAAAAAATAGAACACATGACAAAGTGAGAGTGGAGAATTTAAAATAATGGATATAAGTAATTTGATGAAATTTTGTCCTAAAAAATTATATTTTAAATAATCTATTAGTTTACAATATATTGATGTATTTAGTAATTTGTTAGAAAATTGATGTAGCAATATATTAAATAATTCTAATTGATATATTAGTTTATCTAGGAATTGTATATATTTGCATAAATCTTGTTTTAGCCACTCTGTTTTTCAGCTTTCACAATTAGGCCCAATAGTTTTCAGATTTCCCAAATATTCTTCTTCTTCTAGACACTCATTTTTTTTTCCCTCATAGCAAATATGGATTGCATGAATCTTAAGACGAACTTGAATTGAAAATGCTAGGTTCCCTTATAAAATGTTGTGAATTTTAATGGCTCTAATTAAGTATACATGTATGTATGTATATATATACTTAATATTGCCTTTAAAATCAATAGCATATCCTTTACTTGCATACATTTATCTTTATACATATGCATTAATAATTTTAAAAATTTAATTTTACAAAAAAAAGGGGGCATTTGGGGATGGTGTAAAATGTTGAAAATAAAAAATAGAATGCTTCTGAGATTGATAGAACACCATTCTGCATGATCTAGTGTCAACTTGATATTTCATTCTTAGTGGGGTTTCAGCTTTATCACTTGCACCGTTTGCCAATCAAAATTATGCTAGATGGTACTCTACTATTCTCAAAACCACTCATCATCACAAGCTATTTGTTTTTCAACATTTACATTGTTCCAGAAAAGTCACTTTTCCATACTGTATTTTTTTTTAAAAAAAAAGACACTACATTATTTTGCAATTATTCAAAAAATAACTGTCAAATAAGATAACATTATTTGACTCTTGTTATCTCGTAACTGTCAAATATGTCTCATAACAGAGTGCTATGCAGATCATTTTTTCTAGGAAAGTACATAATGCATTCAATCTCTCATGCAAACTTTTCTTGAAACTTCTTTAAAGTATTGGATAAAGTTGAGGCAGTAGACAACATTTCGACATGAGGTGGTTGTTATGAGGATCCAACGTTTATCTTGTTTATCTGGTTCACATATGTTCTTTTGGGATGGATAAAGTTTTGCATTTATGACATGGCTGGCACTGCACATTGTATTGCTTTTAATTAATTGTTATTTAAAATTAATATTATTATTATCACTTTCACTTTTTAATGTCGGATAAGTACGTGTGTTATCTAAATATCTCTAAGTAGACTAAATAAACTGTTGTACATACGCAATATGAATGAAATGAGCACATTAACATATGAATGCAGCTTGTGAATGAGTTGCTTTTTTGTGATGTTTATGACTATGACCCGCCCATTTGACAGCCTGAACAACTTGCGTTTTACAATTAACAAATGTTTAATGCAAATCTCAAAAGGTCAATTATGAGTTATTGTTTATTATTTAAGCATATCCCAAACTACTTTAGACTTGACATTAATCTCATTTGATACTCAGTGTATAAAGAATTTTCACTTCTTTCAATTAGGAGTAGAATTAAACCAAGTATTTAATAGAGGCCTAAGACTTTATTTAGTTAAAGCATGATAAGGCCTAATCTGTGTAGCAAATAGACCAGACTTTTGACCTATTTAAAGATCTACTGGTTTAAATAGGTAAAACTATTTTTTAAAACCTGACCTATTTAATTATATATATATAAATAAGCTTAAAGCTTATTTAATATAAAGTTTATTTATAACATTCTATTTGTAAATATATAGACCTTAAAATATACTAAAAACTTACATAAATATAAGTTTTAATAAGTTTAAAATTTACTCACGGCCTTCAATGATTAAAATACAAGCCTTTTCTAGATGCCTACATTGTGGGCTTTTCAAAGGCTCATATCTTAGCCTAAAAAATACCTAAATACAAATTCAAGCTTTATATTCTTGTAACAAGCTCATGCCTATTTAGCTAAAATATAATATAGCCTAGCTAATTTCTATCCTTACTCTCCACATGTATGTTTTTTAATATTTAAAATTATATTATCTTCTTTATATGAGTGACCCCGCTTATAATCTCATGAGGTGGTTGTTATGAGGGTCAAAGAGTGATTCTTGATAAATGGTGAAGTCTGAGTCTCTTGGCCTAACCGTAGAGACATATGTGTATATATGTAAGGTAACGTT
Source organism: Leucaena leucocephala (assembly GCA_037074615.1). Lineage (NCBI taxonomy): Eukaryota > Viridiplantae > Streptophyta > Magnoliopsida > Fabales > Fabaceae > Leucaena > Leucaena leucocephala. The sequence goes on along the minus strand of CM073570.1, from coordinate 7,404,670 downwards.
ATGTTATTTAAAAATTAATTGTATTGGTACAATTTAGGCAATGGGATCATGAGCTCATAGTAAAGATAATGCATATTATACTCATTTAAAGTTGGATAATCAGAATCAGTATTGAATGTTTCAGATATTTTTTATTTTTCTTATTTCAATAAAAATATGGAAAAACAATAAAAAAAAAAGATTTTCTAACTATTTAATTTTGAAAGTATGTATGTATTTTTAACTCAACAGATTAATATTTGAATTGCGTCGACATATGAGTCAGAAGATATAAAAATATTATCTCGACAATCATTGGTATAAAAAAAGCCTTTCTAAACCCATTAAAAAAACTTTCTGTATCGAATATATTCTCCAACCCGTATAAATATAGTTAGTGTAGAATGATATTTTACACCAGTTACTGAACCAGTGTACAAAAAAGTTTTTCTACATTGGTTGTTTTAGCTTGCGTAAAGAAAGTTAAACCAAATCGCAGCAAAATTATTGGTAGGCATTTATTAACGCAGTTTAAATAATGTAAGTTCAAAGTAACCCACAACTAAATATAAATTACATTAATTATAGTAATGTATTAGTAGTCATTTATTAACTCAGTTCAAATAATGTAGTTTTCTTAGAATCTTCTTTGATATTCGCTAAAATTGTCGGCTATTCAGAATCTTCTTTTCATTCTTACTTTGTGTGTGCAATAAAGTAAGAAGCTTTTTAGAATATATAGGTGTGTACGTGAGTTAAAAAAAAAAAAAAAAAGCAAGTTGGGGGATATGAAGCTTATTTGAGTCAAAAGCTAGCAAGAACCTACCCCATTGGTTGGATTAAACTAAAACTAAATAAAGGTGGAGGATCTTATGGAAATATATTATGACTAGGCATTCTTAGCTCTTACGGAATCATATTCCATTCATTCATTCATTCAGTGTTTTTGATTTAGGATTAATCTTGTTCCCTCTTGTATACTCACTTTAATATTATATATAAGATACAAATAACTGAATTATGTAAGAGAGAGGGAGAGTGAATAAGAGAGCCAATGAGTGTGGGAAAATTATATATATAAGAGATAATTGTTACAGTGATAAACTTCTCTGGTTCTTAATATAAAAGTTATTTAACTAATTTAGATAAATTAAGGAAGTCAGATAAATCAATAAATTATAACTAATATAAGAGTTAGTTGATTAATTTAGATAGATTAAAGAGTATATAATATGAATCTGTCTTGAGTGCTTAGATATAGTTAGAATTACTTGATTTATTTGTATCATAACTAGCTCTTATATTAAATATCAGAGTGAGCAACATATAATTAATGAAGAAAAATTGAAAATAAAAATAAGTTAAAATTTCAATTATTAAAGTGTATCTTATAAATAGCATTATGGTACATTAAAGAGTTGTGTCTTATATATAGGCCTCATCAGAATGTGTGTGTGTGTGTGTGTTTATTTGTTTGTGATTATCTCTCTTGCCATTTCTAGAGGTAGCTGAAGATGAGACAGTTCATGCTTGGTTATTTATATAGAACCGAGTGCTGCTTTATTTCTCATCTCACGCATGCATTTGTCCAATGAAACTATATTTATTTTATTATTTTTTTCAACTAAAAATGAATTCATTCCAAAAAATGGGCTGTGCATAAAAAAGTTGGGATTCAAAAGACATCCAGCTTCCATGAAAGACAAGCATGATTGCAATTATTTATTAAAATATGGTAAAATGATTTCACCAGAAAAAGGGGTAAAAATTAATTTTAAGTATTTTAAATTTAATTTAATTTAATTTTCTGTAATATTAATATGTTATCTAAGCTTAATTTTAAATTTTGATTTCTTCCTTAACTTTATTTAGTATTAATATGTTATCTTAGCTTTACCTCGTATTTCACTTTTGTCTCCTAATTAAATATCATGACGTTTTCATTTGACTATTAATTTTTATAAAATAATTCAACTATATTTTCACTCTAAAAATTAAATATCATGATGTTATCTTAGTCTTGCCTCGTATTTTTACTTGTCGGTTAAATAGAAAAGCGACAAGTAATTAATATGAATCTGTGGTTGAGTAAAGAATTATTTGACGGCTTTTATGTTGACTGTCAAATAAGTAAGGGAAAATATTTTATTGTTATTTTAAAAATCGTCAACTAGTTGTATTTAAAAAAAAATCTAGAAATTTTTAACTATTTGATGGGTTTTTGAGAACAACCATGAAATAGTTGAAGCTAACTTTTTGATAGTTTTGTGTTTTAACTTGTCCAGCAGGCTTATATTCTCGTTTTCAAATAACCTTTCTCTTCCCTCCTTCCAAATCACTCGTACCAAAAGATACTAAATATTCTTGTTTTTTTTTTTTAAGATTTTCTCTCCCTCTCCTCATAACCCTTCCTCCAAAATTAGAAAATTTAAAAGAAAAATTAATTTTTTACATTATTTTAATCATTATATTTATAATATTTTTTTAATATCTTTAAAAGATCTTTTCCGCATCTCATATTTATCTATATAAAAATATAATTTCTTCTATCTTTTCTTAAATTAAATAATATAATATTAAAATCTTTCATCTCCTCTTTTTTTATCGATCAAAACATAATAATATTAAAATAATTTCTTTTCCCTTCTCCTCCATTAAAATTATTTTCCTCTCATCAATTGAGTCAAACACACCCTAAATATCCTATCATTACAAATCAATTTAACCTCATTCATATTTTTTTTTCTTGTCTCAAATTTGCTTGTCCTGAAAGGTAATACTCTCTCATATCTTAATTATAAGAACTAAATTTTTTTAGAGGTTAAGAAAGTCAAATAAATCAGTTAATTATAATTAAATCTAAATTCTCAAGATAAATTCATATTATATATATACACTTCAATCTATATAAATCAATCAATTAGCTATTATATTAGTTATAATTAATTAATTTATTTTATTTTTTAAATTTATCTAAAAAATTAACTGACTCTTATAATTAGAATAGGAAGTAGTAATAATTATATAGAACTATGATAATAATTTAATCATAAAATAAATAATAATGATAGCGTCCAGATAATCAGCACGTGCACTTACTTCTCCTAGATTAAAAAGATTTTTTTGGCTAATTTCAATTTAAATAATTCCAACTATTCCTCTAACTATTAATATAAAATATATTTAACTAATTTAATTATATTAAAAAAATTAGTTAAATTAGTTAATATAATATTTTTTATAAAATATTATAATCATCTTCCTTAACTCCCTCCCTTCCTCTCTTGATTATTGTATTGAGAGAATAGCAATAGGAGTAATTTAAAAAAAATTAATAAATATAAAAAATATATTTTATATTTAAGATTAAAATTAATTCTCTAATTATATATTATACTAAATACCGGAGGAGTCTTAGTGTATTATCTCGAAGAATAGTTCAAATTTTTTATAAAATATCTAATAATTCCTATTGTTTACAAACTGTTTAATAGTGTATCTCATTTGTTTTTAACTCCATATAATACATAAGATTTGCGGCTTGCATTTTACTACTTCCCCTGTTTTTCTTTTGGTTTTTCTCCCCTCCAAGAATAAAATAATTTATATTTAGATACAATATTATATTATATCAATTGAGTTAAACTCGAGCATTATTAGGTATTAAATATAGTTAATTTTTTCAAATTTTTTTTGTTAAAATTATACATATTTAAACTCAAAATCTTATCCTTACGTGTTCATAATTAGATCTCTTCTAATAGAACTAACGGCCTAATACTTATTTGATTATATTCCAATTCAATCACAGTTCAATTAATCAATCGTGAAATAGTATCTCTAGTAGTAGTGATTGGTTGCTTGGAAAAGTAATGGTTTTGATTGAAGTGAAGATATAAAATCAAAGTGGCGATATGTTTTTAAGATATTCATGATGATATTGTTATTTTCATCCCTTAACAATGTTCACATTAATTTTTATTATTTATCAAATAGTTTGAAATAATAATACTTTTTATGTACAAAATTACGGATCCTTTTTTATTTTAAATCCAAATGAGTCCTATCTATCAGTCAACCAAGATGTTTCAGGACACCTAAAAATTGCTGGAAAATTGACTTCATCCATTCAATGAATATGAGAAATTTCCTTCATTTATATTCCCCCACTTCCCAAATCCCAGAGGGACATGGTTAACAATAATTTATAGAAATGTCTAGAAATAGAGGGGGGGGGGGAATAAATCTGCCATTAGAATGCTGAAATAGCAATAATTTATAGAGAAAAATAAAAATGATAATATTTGAACTGGGAAAAAAAGTTAAATGAAGGAAACAATGAGAATAAGAGGAAGAAGAAGTGGAGAGATTGAAGGGTGTATTGAAGTGGAATCTCCAGTAGCCAAATTTGCAATCCAAGAAGAAGTTGCCATGGCTGCTTGTTCTACTGATTGACCTGCGTCCACCCCTATTGATGCTGATTTCAAACTGTAATAACAGAAAAAAAAAAAAAACCCCCCGTTAGATCATTAACGTAAGAATTTGACGGGGTTTTTCATGCTTGATGGGGGGAAAAGCAGAAAAAAATTAAAAACTTTTTAAAAAATTGATCCTCTCAATCAGCTTAATATATGTTCAAACTATTTGTAATCATATGACGTTATTTCATTTTTTTAATAAAAATTTCATACATTGTAGTGTTATTATGTTAACAATTAGACTTATTAATTTATTTCTTAGAAATATATATATACATACTTATTCTTATTAAAATTTTATTTAATTATTATATTATCAGTATGTTCATTGATTTACCGAGACCATTGACCTTTATAGTTTGACATCTAGTCTAACTTTCATCAAATGAATTTATAATTTTAGTATATGAAACTCTTCTTTAACTACACAGAATGCATATTTAGCTATTTGTAAATGTTTTCTTTTTTAATGTTTTCTTTTTTATTTAAAGAAGAAGAGTTGCAGTTAGATTTGTAAAAAAAATTATATACCTTTAAACAATAAATTTTGTAATCAGAGCATATTTTTCAAAAAAAATAGAAATTTAAAAATGATGCACATTTTTTTAAGAAAATATGGCTAATTTATTATATAAAATAATAATAACTTTATAAAATTATGTTACTACATGGAGTATTTTATCTGTTGAAATATTCATTATACTTGGAATATGCCATTGCCTCCTATTATTGGAATATATATATATATAATGCATGACTGCATCCCCTTATTTAAAAAGAAAGGGGATTTTTTTAGTCAAAGAAAAGGAAAGTTTTACTATATATATATATATATATATATATATATAATCTACTATAAATAATACAACTTATAAAATATATCAATGAAAAAAATAATCTATTAAGATCTCAGTTTTAAAATATTAATTTGTATTAGAGAGTAAAACTATTTTGTCGAAAATTTAAGTAACAAAATGCTAGATTATTCAACTGCAAAAATTGAGCTTGAGAAGTAGGGATGAGTTGAGTGGGGGGGGGGGGGTGGAGGGGAATTTAAAAAAAAAAGTAGAAAAAAAGTGTTGAACTGCAAAAGAATACCTTGGGGAGGAAGAAGGACAAAATGTGACTGTATAATCAGCTCCGGCGCAAGTAAAGGTGCTCGTCGAATCATCGTAGGCGTAGCTATACGCTTTAGGACACACCGATTTGAAAATCTCCGAATACTTCGACGGCTTGCACGTCGACGGCGAACCAAATTCCCCGTTACAGCAATATTCAGGTTTCCCAAACGCATCACAAGCACTCTTACAGGCGTCGCCGCCGTCAGCCTTCAACTCCGACGGGCACCGCCTGACGAGATCCGTTGCGCAACCGGTGGTCGCACATGATCCTGACCCTCCATTCGCTTCCACCATCATCGGCAGATTGTAACCATCCACGAGACTGACGTCGTAGTAATCTTGCGAGCCCGCTTGACCGAGCGTGAACTCCGCGAGTGTCGCCGGAGGGGAAGCTCCGGCGCCATTGCAGTCGATACTTCTGGATCCACAGTCGCCGGTGGCGCATGTTCCATGACCAGAACCGTCGAATTTACAGCTAGTTCTTGCCCAGAATCTACCGGACCAACCGGCTGGAGCCTGGAAACTTCTAGAACTTCCCCTGGAGAGCTCGAATCCGGTGGTTCCCAGGTCCGGCTTTCCCAGTACTCCCGGCCATACAGTGTAATCACACTTGTTCACAAAAGTAAATGTAGTCCCTGACACTCCTATATATATATATATCAAAACCAGAGCATTCTTTCGTTAATTCAATGTGATAATTAACAAATCACTCGTTCTCTTTTCAACTTTGAAACCCAGAAAAAGATCGGAAATTCACCTTTGACTACAAGAAAAAGGACGAAAACGAAGACCATTTCAGAAGAATGTTGGTGATCAGAGAACAGAGCCATGGTTTCTGATATTCAGCCGAACTTATCAGATAACTTGAATTACCGATGATGTGGTGGCGGCAGCGGTGGTGGTGGTGGTGATCTACTGAACTATAAAACTTTTGCTTCCTGTGATTGAGATAATGGCGTAACGGGATGAAGAACTATCAATGGCGAATATTCTGTGGAATGAGAACCTGAGAAATTCAGAAGATTCTTTTCTTTATGAAGGAGAAGCACGCAAAAAACCAGAGTGCATAAGAGAAAGTGAAAACAGAGTGAAGAGAAAGAGAAAGAGAAAGAGAATGAGAAGAGGGAGAATGAATGAGTGGGTGTGTCTCTGAGTTTACTCCTACATGGCTTTATATAAAGATACATGGCAGAGGCAAGGTCTGAAACGCGCCAATGCTTTTCATTGTAGATAAACGAGTAAACGACAACGTATTAACAAGGCTTTTTCTTTGGATTTATTTATTTAGTGAGATTAAAAAAACAAAAAAGAGATAGTAGACTGTTTTTTTTCAAGGGCCAATAAAATAACTAGACATTTTAGTGCATCTCATCTCATGTGTATATAATTTTTTTAATATGGGTATGGGTAAGTACTAATTAAGAAGGAAGGCATAGCTCTTATAGATCATAAAATAGTTTAAATGATTCTTAAGATTTTATTTTATACAATACAAAATTTATAGTAATGTATATTATTCTTTAGTCATGGATAACTTAATTCGATCATAAATTTTATGCCATACGTGATAATATTCTAATCAAATAAAAAGTATATAAAAAGTTGACAATGTAAGAACTTATTTTTATATTTATTTTTATTATTAATTTATCAATATATAATTACAAAATTTATAATAGATTATAGAAAAATGTGCATATTTAGACCTCTAACTTTATACAATATTTTTGAATAATTTAATTTTATAAAATATTTTTTAACGTTCTAACTTTAATATATTTGTCACAAATAATATTTTTTGTTCCAATCATTACTATTTTAAATAATTAAATTTAATATATTAATATTTTGACAATATTTTGTCAATTAATATCAGCATTTTTTTATTAATGAAACTAATGTATTAGAGTTAAAAGCGTTAAAAATATTTTATAAAATTAAAAGATTATGATAAAATCTTATGTGAAATTAAAGCATGTTATAAATTTTGTGCTTTCTTGTGGGAAAAAGTATATGGAGTTGTATTATATTCAATAAAATTGTCTCATACAAAAAGATTAAATAATTAATCTTCATGATATATATATATATATATATGTGATTTTTTTCTTAATTTGGAAATATTTTGACTTTAGACATCTCATCTAATCTAAATTTTACGTATCCAAAGTGGTCCTTTGAGGTTTGTTTAAAAAAATCTAATGTGGCGCAGCTTGTTTGTCATGTTGCAACTGTGATTGACGTGGCAAAATAGTTTAATAGACCATTAGTATTGCTAGTTGACAAATGCATTTTCTTCACGACTTCAGCATAAAAGATTCTCTTTACCCCCCACTCAAATTTTTTTCCCATAAGAGAGAATGACTATAAGATAATTTTAAATAAAATCGTCATGCTCAAAATTTTCTATTGACCTTTTTTTTTTTCACTAATGACATCTAAATTATGACGCAAGTGTAAGAGGCATTAATGAATCAACATAGAATTTCGGCCCCCAAAAAATCAGAATAGAATAAGTTGCATGGTCAAAAATATATATTTAGAATACTACTCTTCTTCAAATAGATATATAATTTAAAAAAGGTAAATTATTTATAATATAATAAAATAAAATTTAAATTTTAAATAAAAGATATATCTTAAATAATATTTTAGAAGAAATTAAAATTCTAATTTTAAATAATATATGAATATCTACTAATTAACTTGTAAGTCGCACTCGCAAAATCAAAACAAACACTAATTTTTGGACTTCATATGATCAAGGAAATTGTAACGAGAAAAAAATGAAATCTAATTAAATAAGGAATTGTGTCAAATATTACATAAGATATATAAATGCAATACATTATTAAAAAAAGATAGAATAAAAAATAATTGAGAACTGAAAAGGCATTCATAATTCAGAATGACATAAAAGGCTAATGAAAACCAGTAAATAAAAATAATTAAATCCAAGCAAGGAGAGAGAAATAGAAGTACCTGTTCGAAGCCATGAATCTTTGCATCCGAAAAAGAACATGGACGGAATTATTAGGAGATTTTAATAAAATAATTTAATTATTAAAAATTGTAAATAATATAAATTTATTATCAATTCCTAAACTTTTTATTAGGATTTTTAGATAATTAAATTTTTTATTTAGGACATCATACAATACGTTTGGTAGAATAGAAGATTTTTTTTATAGAAATAAAAATAAAAATAGAAGTAAAAATAGAAATAGAATTAGGTTAAAAATTGACTTTAAAATTTTGTTTGATATGTTATAAATGAGTATGGAATTTATATATATTTTTTTAAAAAAAATAGATAAAAGTAACTCCTCTTCTACTTTGTCTCTCTCATGAGGGCTTGTTATAGTTTTAGAGTCAATATTATTTTAAAAGTTTTAAAATTTAGCAATATCACTCTATTATTATTCAAGTAAAATTTAACTATTAATTAATTAAATATATTGAGTAAGTAAGTACCCATGTCATACACGTTAACCTTTTTTATTTAAGGTGCAAATTTATTATAATTTTTTTTATTCAAAAACAATGTTACTCCAAATCATAGTAATGTCACCTCAGCTATGATACAGGTAGAATTTGATTATTAGTTGGTCAAATATTCAGACTTAACAGATTGGACAATGAAAATAAGAGTAGCAGATGGAAGATGAAATCAAGTTAAGTTCAAATCCATTATTGAATATAGGAGACACTGAAAGAGATTGCTGAGAATAAGGTCATGACAATCCTCTGCCACAGTACTTTAGCAACGCCAAGATAGGCGGCTATCAATTCGATTTTTTCTTTTTTTTTTCTTCAATTCTTCAAAAGATACATTACTTTTTTATTTTTTTATTTATAAATTTAATTTTAAAAAATGAAATAAATCACACATAAACCAGTTAATTTAGCATATTTGATAAATTAATAGTTAAATTTAATTTAGATAATCGCTAAAATGATATTGCTATAATTTAAAATTTTTAAAGAGACATTGAATAAAAAAAAGATAATATTACTCTTAAATAAAAATTTTCATAATAAATTTATATCTTAGGCTACATAAAAAAAAGGCTGACGATGAAGATGACTTATAGGCTTGTTAACGTAATATATTTAATAGTTAATTATTAAATTTAACTTAAATAATAGTTGATGCAACATTTTATATTTTGAAACTTTTGAGATAATACTGATGTAAAAAACTTCTATGATAAAATGGCTGATTGTACAATATTTTGAGGATAAAAATGCCCTTAATCGTTTATTATATATAGAAAAATTCTCCCTTTTTAACTTGTAAGCATTTATCATCATCTCTATCCTGTTTAGTATTTTTAAATATTCACCGATTTATTACATTTTCTTTCTTTCTTTTTCCATCACGATTTATTAGATTTTCATAATTATGCCTCTGAACACTTTACATCACGATGTTTCATTCAACAATAAAATATTAATAAAATTTTTCCTTCTCAAATAATTAATGAGCCCTGTTAGCCACAGAAATTGAGTTTTAAGATTTAAAAAATATATTTCTTTTACATTTGTTTTTCATGTAAACTATTAAAATCTGATTTTGACGTTCGCAGGTGGAATTATTGAACACATTTCTCCCACATATATGAAAAATAGGAGATGTATTGATAAGGCCACCGATGTTAAGTGTCTATACACATGATCCATACGTCCTAGATATATTCATATTCAAAAAGGAAAAATTAAATATTATAAAACATTTTGAATTTTCTGTGTCCACGTAAAATCATACTTGGACACCCATGAACTGAAAATCGCCAAGGCAATCTCGGGAACACGAAGAATATTGTGTTTGCCACGATATAAATATATATATATATATATATATTATTTATTTATATGTGTATATAGTATACCAAAATATATATATGTATGTATATAAAAACCCTTTTCATCATAAATCATTATGGCCAACCGTGAACAGTAATATCTTTGCATTGGGAAAAAAATGAAGAACTATAATATCCCAGTTTCCATGCTCATCATGATCTTATCACCTATGGTGAAATCTGCACCGTCCAAATATAACATCAACTGTTTAAATTTAAAATTTTGAACCAATAATTTTTAAATAAAAAAGTATTTCTTTAAAAAGCTTACAGTTAAAAAGATTATTTTTATCTTATATTCTATACATATTAAAACAATTTTTGAAAAATAAAATTAAAAAAATAAATAAATCTGGACCAGATTTGGTGCACCGCAACTGGATGCAAGCAAGTGGTTGTGTTTGAAATTGCATACATTGTCAAGTAACATGAAATTAATTGGTGTTCATTGTCCTCTCTCTCTCTCTATCTATCTATCTACACACACTATTTCTCATAATGAAACAATATGAACTTTATCCTAATGTTATGTTGTCTATACATAATGATATTTTCATTCTTAAAAAATAATTTATTATTTACTTAGTTTTAAATTTTATAACACCTTGACGTATCTCTGTATTTTTGTGATATTATTTCTCATATCATATTATTTTCTGAAGCTATTCAATGTAGCTTATAAAAAAATCTTCTCTTTATTTTTTTGTTTAGATTTTGATTATTTTCAAAAATTTAAACAAACATTCATAAATGGCTCAAAGGATGAACATATTGCATATTACAACCTGATATTCAGCCTTACCCCTAAAATGCTCAAGTAATTTTGAGTTGGATGACACTATGACAAAACCTCTCATTAAAACCTAATTAACAATATTTTGAATATCAAATATGTTATATAATTCCACTACTTTAATTTGGAATATTCATAAAGAAGAAATATAAATACTAATAGTCCATGTTCCATGATCAAATACAATAAAATAAGTCTCATCACTAACTCTACAAAAGTGATTTTTTCAAGAAGTAATTTCATAAAAATATTAAACAAATAGGCCCTACAGCAAAATTTATAATATTTATCTAAAATATGTTTAACTCAATATGATCTTAAATATAATATTAAATTTGATTGAGATATTAATAACGGGTAAAATAAGAAGAAAAAATATTAACTCTTTCTAATTTTTTTAAAATATTAAAAAAACACTTAAATTGACCATTATTTTAAGATAAATATTGAAAAGTATCATATACAATTGATTATAAAACTCATATTTTTTAACCATACTAATAAATACGTTTAGACAAGGACAGTGCATAAAATTCAAAATTGGGTGGTTCTAGTCATATCCAAATAAGACCTAATTAATAACCTGAACACGAAATTCTGAAGTCACTTTCTGTCTGAAACATAACATATTACGTGGACGTGTGTGTGTATGGCATACAAGGACGACGAGGCTTCTAATAAAGTAAGAGTATTATTAATTAATCCTCACATGGATGATGTCTGAAATTCATCACATCATGTTTGAAGATAAAATTGTGTTCTTGCATGGAACTTAAACCAATTTGGCAATTTCCTTCCATCAATTTTTTATATTCAGAAACCGTCGGCATATCAACTTTTTTCCTTCGTTTCAGTGTGGGTGGGACTGCTTTGTCTACTTTTTCAAGCTAGTGTCACTGCCATGTTAGACTTCAACCATCAAAGATCAAAAGCAACCAAGCTACGTGTAATCTATGTGGGTGTTTCTATATATATATATATATATATATATATATATAATACTATGACACACACACACACTCACACACACACATATATATATCATAGTATTAGAATATAACTCAGGTTAACTTATTAGATGAGTGAACTAATAAATCAATCTCTTAATTGATATAGTAAAGAGTTTTGAATTGATTGATCATATTATATTTTATATATTTTTTTCTTCTTTATTAAGTATAAAACAATGTCCTTCTGAGTTAAAATTTTAAAAAAAATATCATTAAATCCTATTTGTGTGGTAGTAATTTTATTTTTATATTATATTCTCTCTTTTATTTAATATAAGATCAAGTTGAATCAATCGCTTAATCAATCTAATAAAGAGTTTTGAACATGTTATATTTTATATTTTCTCCTTACTTAATTTGAAATGATGTGATTTTGATTTAAAATTTAAAAAATAGTATCATGTCATATTTATATTTTAATAATTCTATTTTGTTGCATTTATGTAATTTATATATAAATATTCTATTTACTTATAAATTAATAATTTTTATTTAGATATTACTTACATATGAAAATTTTTACATATTTTAATTAAATCAAAATATTATTTGTAATTATGATTGGGTTGACTCAATTTAACTACTGTTAAACCACTTATTTTTGAACAACTATTTCGATCAGTTTAGTAATCGGTTCTTTTTTTGCTGTGTGTATATATTACTATAGGAAAACAATGAAACATTGATATTTTTCTGATTTAAATAATAAAAATTGCGATTAGGAGATGAGACGGCTTATCACTTCAATCAATAGTTAATAATGAGAATAAGGTTTTCGTCAAATAATTTTGTGATGAGAATTTTTCAACAAATGTGGCAATAAATTTGTAACTTTTTCATGAGAAAATGTTTTGTGAAGACTTAAAATATTATTTTCCTTTTGAGTTTGAATGGTATAATTTATTCAGGAATGAAAACAATTTAAGAAAATTAAAATATTTTGTAACTCAAAATAAAATCCTGGAAGAATATTTTTTTTTAAATTTTAAATCTTACAGAATATTCTCATAGAGTTTCCCAGAAAAGTAAAAAGACAGGAAAAGTTATATGGGAATTTTCTTATGACGTTGACGATATGTGAGAGATTTTCGTGAAAACAAAAAATCTTGATTTCTTGTACTGATCATTACTTTGCTAAATGGGTAACGCTTCTTTATACATAATATTTTTCTATTTTATAATAAAAAAGTTATTTATCTAAATTAAAAAAATTAAAAAATTGAATAAATAACACACTTCTCTAATCCTTAGAAAGAGTTAATTACTAACTATAACATAATCTCTTTAAAATATTTTTATATAATATTATATATTATATATTAGTTATAAATTAAATAAATTAATTTTTAAAAAAGATAAATATAATAAATAAAATAGATTAAATTCTTACCTTTAAAAATAAAATTAACTCTTAACTAATTTATATATTTAGGATCAAAGTATATTACAATAAAATTCTAAAATTTTGTGAGAAATGTTGTTAATTTTCACAAAACTTTTCGTGAGATTGAGGTTTAATCTCACAAAATATAATCACGAGAATGTTACCATGATATTTTTTTCCTAAAGGCATGATAATTTTTTAAAAGACTATACAAAATAATAAATTTTAAATTAAACCTGTCAACAATAATAAAATAATATTAACAACATAAATCATACTTTAACATTTACTATTTTTCACGATTTTTTTTGGGTTTTGATGAATGATTTCATGAGAAATATAAGAAAAAAAACGATTTTGTATAACATAATCCTCGTGAAAATATCATCTATATGAGAATAAAAAGGTAAAATTTTTAAAATCTCACAGGTTATTTCGATAAAAGAATTTCGCGAGAAAAACTATGAAAATTTACCAAAGAATTTCTAATGACAATTATTTCAAATTTATAGCAAAAGCTAATCCTATTTTTTAAATCAATGCACAGCTTTAATTCTTTAATTTTTAAAAAAATATTTTACTCTCTTAATTTTATAAAATATTTTTTAGTCCTTTAACCCCTAAAATGATTAACAAAAGTATTAATATCAAAATTTTAAATATTAACAAAATATTTTTATATACTAACATATTTAAATTTAAGAAAAAAATTTAAAAAATATTATTTAAATTTTAAAATTTTAAATCAACTTATTTATTATATTTTAAAAACTATTAGCTACTCTTATAAAGTAAATAATAACATATTTTTATAATAATTTTTAATAATATTGTTTTGGGATTTCCCCATTTTTAATTTTTAAAATAATAATTATTATTACAAAAAAATCATTTCATACTAACATGATAGATATATTTTAAAATTAAGAGAGTAAATTGAAATTTTATATAAAGTTAAAGAATAATTTAAATTATATCTAATATATTAAAATATTTTTTTAAATATTATTTAGTATTTTAAATTATTTTTTGATACATTTAGAACGAGAAAATTTGTTCAGTAATACTTAATCCCTTAAAGTACTTTTGGATGTAGTTTTACCTTAAAGTATTTTTTTTAGATAGCAGTGAGTACTATAAATTTAAGACACTAAGTGTTACTCGAAAAATATTTTAAGTTGCTGAATACACTAATAATTATTATAAGATATTAAATGTTATTAGAAAAATATTTTAAGGTACTTGATGTATAAAAAATTGTTTAAAATATTGAATGCTGCTGAAAAAAATACTTAAAGGTGCTATATATTATTTTTAATTTTAAATATAAGAGTTAAATAAATAGTCTAATTTAATCCTAAACATATTAACCTAATCTACTTCATCTTTTAAAATTATATTTTTCTCATTATAATATCATATATGATTATACATAGTAATACGTTTTTATTAAAAGTAGTTTAAATATATATAATTAAAAGAGATATTTTTAAAAAATTAAACTATAATTATTATAAATAATTAATTTAATTATTTTTTTAAATTTATTTAATTTAATTAAATAAAATTTATATTAAAGATAAGAGTTAATGTTATTTAACTCTTAAAAAAAAATTAATGTCACACTTTTACCTATTTTTTATTATTATCTTGTTGGCTCACTGATAACGCATTATTAAAGTATGTCCCTATAATATGGCTAATAAGGTTATTATCGCAGACCTAGCTAGTCAATTAAAATAGCTATTGTAACTTGTTGGCTATTATTGTTTACTAGTCTCATGTCTTGGGATGATTAATTTCCAACTTCCCAAAAGCAAAATTTGACTTTGTTTAGTAATAAAACCAAATTTTACCCACAATGTGTCGCCAAAAGTGACAAAGAAACATGTGAAATCCACTGGTTTTGATGTGTGAAAGATGCCAATGCTGGCGTGGTTCAATTGAATATTGTGTGGATAATGATTGAGACAGGAGGGACTATCACATAAACACAGTGTGTATTTAAAAACAAAAAAAATTTAAATTTTAAGTATAAATTTTAATAAAACTTAAATTTTAAAAAATTTTAAAATAAATAGTTATATTTATTTAAATAAATTTTTAAATTAAATTATAATTTAAAATTAAAATTTTAGATAAATTAGTTAAAATAACTTATGAAATAGTAAAACAGTTTATAAACTAATCAATTACTATATTACTTATATTTTTTTATACCTTCTTTTATCTCTCTTATTTTTTCTTATACCCTCTCTCCTCTTTTTTACTTTTTCTTACACCCTCTCTCCTTTTTTTACACTCTCTCTCCTCTTATATATTATCTCTCTTTATTTAATACTCATACCATTTTTCATAATTTATTAATAATAAAAATATTTTTAAAAATAACTATATAAATATTTATTTATTTAAAATTATTTTTTTTATAAATTATTTAAAAGTTTATTTTTTTATAAACTTATTTCTAAAATCATACACATTTATGCACACATACGGGATGACCTAGGACCATGGGCCATTTTCAGTTGCCTACGCACGTATATGCCATGGTTTGTACTGCACTATCCACATCAGTAAAATAGTGGGGTAGGATCAACCGCAATCACTAGGTCAAAAGTTGTAGAGAAAATTATTTATATATCTCATATAAAATAATTTATTATTTAAATATGTCATAAAATTTTTAAATTATTGTTAAATTTTAAAGGACCTATAGATAAGAGATTCTAATTATGTAAACACTAAAAAAAACTTTTAATATCAACAATCTACGGTAATTATAATAAAAAATGCTGTTAGAAAAAAGATGATAGTATTTTTGTAAATAAATTGATATTAAAAAACTGTTAACAGCGGTTTTACTAAAAAATACTATGAAAAGAAGTCCAAGGCAGTCAAAAGAAATGCATAGAAAAAACTTGTGACAGCATTTAGATAGTCATTAAAAGTATTTACTACGTCGTTTATCTTTAAAATCGCGGTTAAAAATATCTTAGCCAATTCAAAAACCCTATCGCGAATAACACTTTAAAAGTTTCACTTTTCACAAGCATTGTGATCCCCTATGTCATTCCTCACCACATACCTCCATGAAATCCAAAATCTGATTGTTTCCTCTAGTTTCAACTTCTACACCCACTTCTTTGTTGTTGCCGTTATTACCATTCTTGAGTTTTTGTTTCTCTTCACGATTTTTTGTGTTTTCTGGTTCTTATTCATTTGTTTGTTGTTTTTAAACTTCAATATATGATATGGGCACTATTTTCTGATTTTGGTATTTTTTTATTGTTAGATTATCTATTATATCTATATGGGTGTTCTATACAAATAGTATTAAACCATTGTGATTGGAACTTTTAGTTGTTAATTGGCATGAATAGCTTATTTATTTGATATAAATTTCATTAAAATAGTTATGGAACTTTGGTTGTGATTTTATTTTTTGTTATATTTTTTTCGCATTTTTGAGATATATATATTTAGTATTTTTGTGAAAATTTTTGTTTGAGCAATGTGAGTGTTATTTAGGAAATTTATCAATTTAATTAAAGGTTTTAGTTAACAAGAAACTTGCTAGACAAATTTGATGGATAATCGACTTTAGTTGAGTTTTCATTTTGAACTCAGAACTTTTACACTAAAAAGATATATTTGGTATTGTGGAATAGAGTTTGTTGAAATCGGTCTGTTGCTTGTTACTATTCTTGGTTTCTTGACTTATATTGCTATTTGGGATTATTCATAATTAAAGGAAAACTAGGCTGAAATTTTTATAAAATATAAAATATATTCTATTTAATTTGACAACTATATTAAATGACAATGTACAATAATGGATCGTAGTTGGATGAAAGCTAGGAGAATTAGCAAAGAATATGAGGATATGATTTAAAGGTTTCTTGAATTTGTTGAGAAAAATACTCCTAAGAAAAGGGATGTGTTGTATTTATGTCTTTGAGTTAAGTGTGTAAAAAGTAACCAATTGAGTATTCTTGATATAAAATAGCATATTAACTGTGATGTGATAAATTTAAAGTATATAAAGTGGATCTAGCATGGTGAAATTAAAAGGACTCATTTGTCTAGAAATGAGGAAGTTGTTAATGATAACTATACGGATAGAATTTCATATATGTTGCATGATATTGGGGCCAAGTCCTTTACACAATTCTCTCTAATATGTGAAAGTTTGTGAAGTAATATAGAGACACCAATGTATCTAGGGATTAAAGATAAGTACGAAAGGTTAAAATTTGTATTGCAATTGATGAACTTAAAATCTAGAAATAGTTAGACAAATTCTAGTTTTACGGAATTGCTCAAGTTGTTGAGTGATGTGTTTCTGAAAGGCAACACACTTCCAAAATGAATGTGTAAGGCGAAGAAATTATTCTGTCATATGGGTTTGTCATACAATATGCATGTGTGCCCTAACTATTGCATACTGTATAAAAATAAGTATGAAGGGCTGAGCAAGGGCCCTAAATATTCCCCTTCAAGATACAAAGTGAAGAAAGACAATAGTGATTGTGATGAGATAGCCAAAGGCTTTCTTTTAAAGGTGTTATAGTATCTTTCAATAATATCACAATTTAAGCATTTGTTTACTAATACCATAGAAGCAAAGAACCTAAGATGACACTTCGATGAGAAAATAAGCGTTGGATGACTTCGTTACCTGACTGATTTTGCTCAATGAAAATAAGTGATGTACATACATAATCAATTTATATGGCAATCTTAGTAACGCACATAGTGCTTAGCTAGTTCTCTTAATAATTTATAATTTTTCTCCTTGGTTTTGTATGAAATGAAAGTATATCATGTTGTCTGTGATGATCTGGGGGCCCAAACAACTGGTAAACGATATTGATGTATACTTGACACCTTTGGTTGAGGATTTGAAGAAACTATGGGTTGAAGGTGTTGATGTTTTGATACATATAAACAAGAGACTTTCAAACTACACGAGAAATGACTTTTCAACATATGAAAACTTATCTGGATATAGTGTTAAGGGGCATAAATCATGTCTCATATGTGAAAAGGACACTAACTACATGCAACTTAATAATGGAAGGAAGATTTCCTACCTTTCTCATAAAAGGTTTTTAAGTTGACACCAACTTTACTGTAGATTGAAGAAGACATTTAATAGCTCATAGAAATATCAAATGTCTCATATACCTTTGACTAGAGAAGAAGTTTACCAACTGGTGCAAGGGTTAATGTCATATTGGATAAAAATAATAAGAAGGTAGGTGAAAGAAATATATGGAAAAAGTGATATATCTTCTTTTGATCTTTCATATTAGTGAAGTTTTGAAGTGAGACACAGTCTAGATGACATGCATACGAAAATAAATGTGTGTGAGAGTCTTATTGGCATGCTTTTGCACATAATTGGAAAGAGTAAGGACGGGATCAATACTAGATAATACTTAGTAAAAATGGTAATAAGAGAAAAGATGGTAGTAAGATAATTTATTTGTACCTAGCTGCACACACATTATCCAATTATGAAACAACAAGCCTATTCGAGTGTTTGCATGGTATAAAAGTTCCACAAGGGTATTCTTCTAATTTCAGGAAGCTTGTTTTAATGCAAGATTTGAAGATAGCGGGATGAAGTCTCATGATTGTCACATGTTAATGCAACAATTACTACAAGTGATTGTTCGATGCATTTTGAAAGATGATATGAGAAGCACTATTACTAGACTTTATATGTTCTTCAATGATGTTTGCTACAAAATGATTGATCCTGCTGAGATGGACGAATTGGGAAATAAAGGTTATGTTATCATTTCCCAATTGAAGATGTACTTTCCTCTAGTATTTTTTTGACATTATGGTTCATTTAATAGCTCACCTGGTATGGGAGATTACACTTTGTGGCCCTGTATGTTTAAGGTGGATGTATCCATTTGATATATATATATATATATATATGAAAATCCTTAAAGGTTATTCTAAGAATCCTTATCGGCCCAAGGCATCAATTGTTTAGAGATATATAGCTAAAGAGGCAGTTGAGTTTTGTAACATATATCTTGCTAGAATCAAGTCAGTTGAACTTCCTCAATCACGACATAATTATGGGAGAAGAAGCAAAGGAACTCGAGGAGCCAAAGAGAAGTCCATGTCTTGTGAAGTGGTGATGCAAGCACATCTTTACATTTTGAACAATAAAGATGAAGTTCTGCCTTACTTGAATACTCACAAGAATATACTCAAAAATATAAACCCAAGAAAGAGTGATATTGAAACTAGCTAACGAGCATAACAAGTATTAGCAGAGTGGTTCAAGAAAGAAGTGTTAAAGGATAACAATCTTTCTGAGACAATACAGATACTAACTACTGAGCCTCATTTTGAAGTTGTGTTAGGAGAGTTATGATATAAATAGTTATTTGTTTTATACAAAAGTCCAAGATGATAAAAGTACTATGTAGAACAGTGGTGTGATGGTTATAGTTGAAGTGAGGCAATTCACTAGTTCAAAAGATAAAAATCTAACAAAAGCTTATATGTCCTATTATGTAGTAATTGAAGAGATTTGTTAAATTGGTTACATCAACTTTAAAGTTCCCATCTTCAAATGTAAGTCAGTTAATAGTAATACCGTGCAAGTAGACGAAGAATTTGGACTTGTTTCAATTGATCCTGTGAGAGTTGGATATAGAGATGAGCTATTTATTTTACAAGTCAAGTGACATAAGTTTTTTATGTAACCGATCCAACAAATAAAGAATTATCCATTGTGCTCCAAGGTAAGAGGCAAGTGATTGGTGGAGATGACAATGACTTAGGGTTCAACATCGAAGAAACCACGCCTTTTAAAACCTTTTCAACCTAAAGCAATTAAGTTTGATTTAGTAGATGACCAATATGATGTTAGGTATGATCATTGTGAAGGAATTTGGGAGGATTCCAACTAGTAAGATATTATGTAGCTCAATTAGTTTATTATGTGCATTTTACTGTATTTAATGTGATTCTTACATTTTTTATTGCTTTGTGAACATGACATGGATGGTTTTGATCAGCAAGGTTGGGTCAGTAAGGTTCTGGCTAGGACACCACCATATCTAACACTAAACAAAGAGGTAGATGCCTGATACATATGAGAGGAGTGGCTAAAATTGGTGAACATTCATAGCCTATAAAGTTACCAGTGGAGTTTAATCAACATATGAAGGCAAGGGTAAAAATGGAGCTAAGTTGAATATTTCTATGGGTCATATGGCACATACTAAGGCTAGCATCGAGTATAGCGATTGGAAAAATATAAAAGATAGCGTGAAAGACAGTATTTGGAAAGATATTCTGGTAGTTCTCTAATTATATCTTTCTTTTATTTGTTTTAGTTATTATTTTATCTTTTTACTTCTAAATTTTACATGTTTGCTATACTTTATTGCAGCTTCATTTTGATATTCCTCTAGCCGAAGAGATAAATCATTGAATATTGAAGCAATATTATGAACGATGGCGAGGTTTCAAATCCATCCTTGTAAGGGACTACCTCAGTAGAGACTAGAATGAGGGTGTGCATCTAAAGCTTGTATATCCAAGTATTAGTGATGAGGAGTGAAAGAAGTTTGATGCTGCTTATCAGGGTTGATACATATAAACTTGGTAATGAATTTACATTTGAATTACTAATTTAACTCTGTTCAATTTATTTAATTTTCACAAGAGAAGAGCAAGAAGAACAAGGAATTAGCCAAGTAAAATATGTACTCGCATTTCATGTCTTGGGGGTTTACAGATATTTAGAGAGAAAAATGATAGAGTTGCTAGCTACTCAAAAGGCTACTGCATCAAATCCTACTGGAGTCATTTCACCCATCCAACCTCTATCTAGCTAACAAAGATAGAAGGCTACGAGGGTTAAGAAGGGCAATTACATCACTCTTGAGGTTGCCAATGTTGCAGAAATGATTATGAGTAATTATTAATTAATTTAAATATAAAACTTTATACATTCTAATTTTTAGTTAATTTAAATTGATTACTTGTATGTTACACTATGTACTTAAGCAAAAAGCAATTGAAGGGTCATTTCATTCTTAAGAAGGAATAAATATCTTAGAGACTGCTATCAGGAAGCATGATCACCTTGGTCGAGTTAGAAGGGTCCCAAAAAAGTAGATCGTAAAGAGTACTTTGACTCTGGTTCACGAAGAACCAGTTCATCCTTTACATATTTGGTGTCTAGAGAAGAGCTTGGAAAGCTTTGAGTTGAGCATTAAGCCGAGATGTAAAAGATGCATTAGACTGCAATTCTTGCCTCTAACAAGCTATGATGATGATGGGCTTCCCTACAGTCATTCAATTTCCTAGGTGTCCAAACCATCACGGGTAATAATTACTTTTTAAGGTTCATTTAAGTTGTCACATGTATTTTGTCAATACTAATTTATTTTAATATTTCAGGGTTCACCCATGGTAACAAGTAGGAACAGCAGTAATAACTAGAAGGAGAAGTTATAAACAGCTAACCCTGACCCTAACTCTGATTAGATTGAAGACAATGGAAAGCCTTGTTTTCTCTTAATCATATATCACCAGACAAGCGTTGCATTATTGTTGAAGGTCTAGCATACCTGGCACAACACACTATCACTAGAAACTTCAAAGTGCCACCTGAACGTGATGATAGATCATGTCAGAGGTGGTTATGGTAGTACAACTTTGCCCTGTCCTAGTGACAAGGCTCAATTATTGCATGAAGTTGTAGGATATTTCATTATGTCCAAAATCTCTTGTCAAAAGTAAAGAACAAATGACAGAGAAGCCAGTAGGGAATCCACCATCAAACAAGAAGGCAAGGAAGCCAGCAGGGAATCCTCCAACAAACAAGAAGGCAAGGAAGCCAGCTATACTCAAACCTCTTGGTCAAGTCATTGCCTCGAGATGGCATCACCTGCATTGCTTCATTTTATGGTGGATGGATTGCAAGCTCCAATTAGTTTTCAAATTCGATTGGAGATTATTGTAGATGAACCTTGTGTATTTTTCATGGATAAGAATGCATCATTCAATTCCTAAATTTTGAGATGCTGGATACAATTTTCATGCATTTAGCCATATTGTAAGTCATAATTTCATTTTCATATTTTATGTTTTATCATATGTATGCTTACTTCTTTTTCCTTTGAACGACATGCACTTCAATTGAAAGGTCATAGAAAAAGCAAAGATAGACAAATATAGCTTCTTGTGTCCCAAAAAACTTTAGCAAGTAGGGACCAATTAGCATGCGAGATGGGATACATGATGGCTCAAATGACCGCAACCAACAAGACAATGTATTTTGCTTCTTACATTGAAGAGTAAATATACTCTTACATTTAGTATATAAAACTACATATTATAATAGAATTACCTTTATTTAACGTGATTAATATCTTTTAGTATACATTGGACTATGTCTATCTTCTTACTAATTTAGAAAATACTATTTAACTTGTTTGATTCTTTTCTTAGAGAACCACAACCCCTCATTAAAGAAATCGTCGAGACGTAAGTTTTTTATTGGTCATTGGCCTTTGTTTGCTTATAAATTTATAAGTATAAAGTTTATTTTCATGAGCCATAATAACTTTTTTCCCAATTGGTGATAGACCCATGCAAGGTGTCCAAATGGTTGTCCTAAGGAGAAAGGTTCAGTTTAATGGGTTTTCCCAAAAGTAAGTTAGTTTGAACTAATTAAGTTTTATGTCTATTAATTTATAAGATATGAAGTTTTAATATTTTCTAATCGGTTCAATATTTTTTCATGTTGTTAGTACCGTCATCAAACTGAAAGTGTTGAATGTAAATATTATGTAATCCACTATATGAATAAGACACTGAGATTGAGCTAATTGAGAGGTTACACAAGGTAAAAAGTATTTTGTGATTCACTAATATTTTTTATATTTATAATTATTTTGTTGCTTCTAACTTGCAAAATTTCAACAATAGAGCAAGATACGAAGACAAACAAGTAGATTCAATAAGGGATGATTTGACAAGTCTAATTGTACAACATTGATGACTGATTGATTTCTTTTGATTTTTGGTATTGATTAAGTTTTTTTAGTTGATTTTAGTAGAATTATTGTCTAACAAATAGAGATGATTCGTTTATCATTGAAAGTTTTTAGTTGAATTGTTCATTGGCTATTTTGGTTATGCAATTGGATTTTGTGAATTTATTAGTGCATATTTGCTAGATAAAAATTAGTTTGTCTGGATTTCATTGTAAATTCAGTGGTACAACACAAAAATAAAAAGAAATATTAAAAAAATATTACTTATAACAGCGTTTATTTAAACAAACACTATTAAATGATATTTTCCACTACGATTTTTAGTATAAATGTCGTGGAAAGTTTAAAAAACTCCTGTAGTTAGAACCACTATTGTGTGTTCTTTTAACCTTGGTTTTTGTTAACAAATACCATTAAAAGTAGGCTTTTAAGGGCGGTTTTTACTATTACTTACTTTGACAATAGAGGAGCCTTAGTGGACAACTTAAAATGAGACATTTGATAAGTGGAAGGGTGCTACCCGTAAAGTGAGACATTTGACAACTTAAAATGTGGAAGGCTCCCTTACTTGTCAGTGAAAGTAATGATAAAGATATCTTTTCACAATTAGAATCTCTACCCACATATCCCTTAGAACTTTACAATAATTTAAGATTTCGTAATGCTTTTAAATAATAAATTATCTTATATAGGACGTGAGGGTAACTCTCCTAAAGTTATAACAGTTAGTCAGAGTATAACTCTGTTTTCTTATTAAATCTTTTTAGGGTTTGCACCAATTATCAATGCGATGAGGTTGGATGTTAAATCCCTTGATGAATCATAAGAGAATGTTGTCCAAACTCTCTCCAACAAATAGTGTTTACCTATTTTTCTATGATTCTTCCTTATATTTTATAGGTAATTAATTAACATTACTCTAAATCAGATCAATGTGCTTTTCTGTTGCAGTTATTAAAGACATGGTATTACGTAGTATCCGCTAATTCACTTTAAAGCGATGTCAGATTAGAATCCGAGAGAGAGCTCCTATAGAATTTTTTTATTTATTTATAGGTTAAATTATATAAAACCTTCTCAACTTTTATATCATATGTAAATAAACTCTGTAACTTTTGAAACTTTACAATTAACCTTCCTAAATTTTTATATTTATATCATATAAAACCTTCTCAACTTTTATATCATATGTAAAACCTTCTTATTTATTATTTATTTAAAAATAGCTTAAACTTTAAAGGGTTTATTTACATTTAATTCAAAGTTTGATGGGAGTTATATACATATAAAAATAAAGTTTAAGAGAATATAAAATTATATTGATAGTTTGGGTTAGTTGTATAGACTTGAAAGTTTAGAGGAGATTTATTATTAAATTTTAATAATTAAAAAAGTTATTTGTACGTTGTTTTAAGTTCATGAAATTAATTAGTCTTATAAGACTTAAACCTAACACTCTATCAAAAAGATATTGAATTCCTTATATGATCCAATCCTTGTTGGTATATTTGCCCTTTATTTTCCTTTATAGGGTGGCTCAATCTTGATCAAACATATGGTATGTGATTTTAAGAAATAGATTAAGACGATAGATTTTTATTTTTATTTTTATTTTTATTTTGACATTATTTGTTTTAAATTATTAATTGAAAAATAATTTCATCTTTACTTTTTTAATTAAAAAATAAAAATCTGAATTGTTTGAATTAGATTTCAGTAATTCAAATAAAATAAACATATTTTGTGCATATATATATATACAAAAAAATCTATATTTAAAGATGTAAAAATAAATTAATTAAAAAATTTATATATCCGTAACCATAGAAGTTTATTAATTTATTTACCTTAGCTAATTTCTTCTGGCCATAAAACAGATTATCTAATTCATTGTCTTATATGCTTAATATTTGTTTCCACTTGATTATTTAATCATTAAATGCTTTTTTGGTTAGTATTCTAACTATGGTTTGAACCAAAAATTAAACAAACAATTATCAAATGTCTATAAAAGTTTATTGGCTAAACCATAGTTTCAAATAAACTTGTGAAAATAACCAAAAATTAAACAAATAACTATCAAATGTCTATAAGAGTTTATGAGATAAATTATGATTTCAAATAAATTTGTGAAAATAGGTTTTGGGTGAGGAAAAGAGCTTTTAGGAATCAAATGACTATTTTGTTCCTATTTTTCTCACACACACCCTCTCTTCTCTCTATCGGTCAACTGTGTTTTCTTCATTACTATCTCTTCTCTCTTCTCATCATTTTTATTTTATCGTCTCCTCTCTCCTAATTTATCTTTCACCGATCTCTCTCTAGTCATGCTTCACTCTCTTTGCATTTCTCCTCATAGGGATCTTTGTGGACAGTTCTCAGTCAGTCATTGATTCTTATGTCTTCGCTGAGTATCTTCTCCATTCACTAATGCTTAACTGGTCGTTGAGTCATGTGTCATCACTAAGTCTCTTCTCCATTGACCGTGCTCAGTCGTTCTACCTTCTTAGGCTTTTGCTCAATCTCTTCCCCCTCATCTCCCTATCGTCGTTTGAGTTGAATCTTGTGGTGTGCAATTTTCATATCTAAAATTAGATCTGGTTGTTGCTAATGGAAGAAGGAGGAGGAGGTATTGGGGTAAAAGGAGACTGCAGCGAAGGGTTAGGTCAAAGAAGAAGAAAGCTTTGTAGCATGCATTACAAAAAAGGACTCTTCGACATCGGTGTCGAGTCGACGTTGGATAAGATGGTGGGAAGGAAGAGAATAGTAATGTAACTGTGATGCAATAAGTTCAATAGTCCAATAATTCTTCTAAACACTTTATAAACTATTAATTATTTATTATTAGTTACTTAATAAATTGAATATATATGTATATTATTTATTATTAGTTTTTTTTTTTATAAACTCTTACCTAAAAACTGAACCAAAGACTCTAAAAATAGTAAATATATCTTATGGGGTCCACGTTAAGATAAAAGCTATCTCAAAACATGACGGTTAGTGGAACATGACAATGGAATTTCATTAATTATATCCCATTCGAATTCCAAGCATGCAAATTAGTGGTTAACTTTCGACAAATTGCAAAAGAAGAAATTAAAGTAATAATATTTAAATATATGATAACTTCTTTATGTGCTTATGAACAAGGATTAGATTACTACTACATATCAAAGTATTATATATATATATATATATATATATATATATGAGAGGAATGTGGTTAGTGATTTATAATTTCTATTAATTGCTATCTAGCTTCCTATACTTGAATTTTTCTCAACTTCTATCCATATGATTCGTTTTATCTGCCGTGTAAAGTAAGAGTAAGGATAAGGTTCCTTTCTTTTAATTTTACTTTTTAAAACGTAATCGTCGTCATACTCTTTCTTTTTTGGTTTTTTTTTTGGGTCGTCCTTTGATTTGCATGCACACTTCAGAGTTCTTTATTAAAGATTTGCATCAGCAAGTTAAATATAGATAGCAAAAGTGGTCCGTGTCTAGCTAGCATATTAAGCTTTTCAATATTTTTTTGTTTTTATTTGGGTTGAATTTGGACCTCATGTTGAGAAAATCCCACAAAAATATTACTTGAATATCAAAATTTTAAATTAGTTTTGTTTCCCACTCTTTAATAGCAATTAATTATATTTATTAAATAAATAACAATACATTTTTGTAAGAATTTTTTTTTGGAATTTTGAAATTTAAATGGTATTTTTGTGAAATTCTCCCTTTATTACTCTATTACATGTTTGTAAGTGAAAATAATGGTTTCATTTGTTTAATTATGTCTCCCTTGCTATAGAGTATAGTTGAGTTGTTGATTTCCCTAAGTAGACTAATTAAATTCCTCACTTTCTAGAAAATTCTATATTATAAATCTCATATAAAGCTTGACAGATTAATTTTTTGAGTTGGGTTCTTCCTTCATTTTTAGACTCGTAACATTTTATGTACCTTTTAATTGATTCAAAATCCACTAATTAACCAACAGATGTTGGTCCGAATGGTAAGCAATTCGGTATTGTTTAAGCGAGGTCTTGAATTTGAGCCTTGGCGTATGCAAAAAATTCCCGTTGAGAGACTCACCCACCATAGCCAGGTGCGCGACGCGGGTCAGATCTGGATGTAGTCAAGGTAATGCTTCGGTGAATCAAGTGGGCAACAAAAAATTAATAAAAAAAATCCACTAATTAAATGGAGTTAGACACCACCAACACTTAATTTTTTTATTTATATTACTCAAACTTGATATCTATTTTCCTTTTTAAATCAAACTTTCAATTTTTTGTACATTTAATTTGATAATGTACAAAGTCTCTTGTACTCATCACTAAAAGGAAACAATTTACGTCTATAGTCTTTAATTAAGAGTTATTTCTCTAATTTAGAAAAAAAATTATTTAATTAGATGAGATAAGTTTAAGTCTTTGTGAAAGCATAAAATACTTTTAAGAAAGTTACCCACCATTAGGCTCAACAATACATTAATCTAACCTCTCATATAGTTGTATTAAAAATATTAGATTATATATATAAGCTCATAAGTTAAATAAATTAGTTTAGAAGAAAATAATAAATATAATACGATAGATAAATTAAATTAAAGTCTTATATTTAAAATTAAAATCTATTTTCTAATCATGTCATATATTCATGATCAGATGAGACTCCTCATATATTATTTATAAGTCAGTTTCAACGTGTTTCACACATACCATTAAAAATCTTAAATATCATTAATTATACTATAAAATTCAACAATTCTATAACTTTACCCCTATTTAATATATATTATACTACATAAAAATAAAGTCAACATAATAATAAATAAAGGGTAAAATGGTATATTTATATAAAAAATTATGTTTTTATTCTATAAATAGGACTAAAATAAACTTTCTCTTATTATCTTATAAATAGAATTAAAAGAGTATAATATAATGCAATGACCAAGGATGTGGAATTTAGTATAAGAGATCACTGTTGATAAAAAGAAGAGTGCATGAAAAAAAATAAAATTGGAGAGAGAAAGTAGGGTCAAATGAAAGGTAAAACACACGTGCGAGGAGGATATGTGGGGAAAATCATAAAGTAAGCATATAGAGAATCACTTTATCACCTTATCAGATATTCTTTAAAAGCACCTTTATTTCTTTCTTCAAAATATGAAGGATGTTGATGTTGATGATGATCACTAGTGTTTCTGCCTTTCTGGTCTATTGGCTGGGAAAAGTAAATTTTGCTGATAGAATATAACATCCTCATATGTTGTTTCCATATCAAGTAAGTAATAAAAGCTGAAACTCAGCACTTGTGTAAGGTTTTGTGTGGGGCTAAAATAGATATATAGTGGTGGATTTATAATGGGATAGATATTTTTTTTGTTTTTTTAATATAAAAATTTTAAAAAATAGTTTAGGCTAACCCAATTTTTTTTTATCTTTTTATTTAATATACAAAAATAAACATACCTTAATTTAACAGCCCACTCGAAACAGAGTTATAGTTCGGATTCTGTTAATGTTACACAGCAAGGTACAACATATTAATTACTAATTAGAAATTAATAGGATTGGTCCGAGTGATAAGCGATTCAGTATCATTTAACTGAGGTATCGAGTTCGAGCCTTGACGTATGTAGAAAATTCCTATTGAGAAACTTATCCACTATAGTCATGTGCGCAATGCGGGTCGGATCTAAATATAGTCATAGTAAAATTTTAGTGAATCGAATGGGCAACCAAAAAAAATATTAATTAGAACAGAAAGGGTTTAAAAGGACGGAGAAAAAAAAAAGGGTTTTGACAATCGAGTTAAACGTCTTCTAGACACTACTACTTCTCGGATAGAGTTATGGTATTGTATCTAAACCGCAAAGATTATACCTAGACAATCCAGGTTATACTCTTTTTTTTTAGTTTTATATCTTTCAAAAATTATTTTAATGTATACATAATCTAAAATAAAGATATTTTTCTAATTTTTCAATTTTCAAAAATATGATTTTTATTTAAAAAATATTAGTTAAAAATTTTAAACTTAAACTATTGAAATTTTATTTGGATATCTCACCGCAACAATGAGCATCATAGTGCTAACTTTTGTTCCTTCCCTTATATAAAACGTTTAAATCCAACAGTTTGTTTTATTATTTTAAATAAAATGAATATATGACATAATATGACACATATTATATTTTTTAAAATAAAAATTTAAATATATTCGATATTAATTTTTTATTAAGGTCATGATACAGTTCTAAAACTCAGAGAATATTTAAAGAAAATTTAAGAGATTATATACTAAAAAAATTCTTATCACATACTTTTTTTTATATACTAGACTCATATTATGCTTATTTATATAATAAATTATATATTTTTTCTTAAATATACTTTGGACTTGTCCTCATCTATCAAAGGTGAATTTTGATGCCGAAGAACCTACAAGTCTATTGGCGGTCAAACCCTCCCTCTAGATGGGAGGTCAAAGGTTCTAACGTGTTTATGTGGATTGATGTGTGTGTTTCAGTATTTGTACATTAAAATTTGATTCCTGTAAACAAAAAGGTAGATATGATAAAAACCCAACACAAAATAATCAAGAAGAGCTGAATAAAGCTAAAATTGTTCCTAAATGGAGTTTCCCAAATCCATAAAACCGGGTGGGGGGACCATTTTTTTAAGTTTATGTAGTTTTATTTAATTTTAAACTAATATCTATATACTTATTATATGTGGATTCAATAGACGAAATGATAAGACAAGCGATTATTTAAAACGTATTTGACCATAGGGAAGTACTACTTTGTTGTAGTTCTAATTGCGGCGTTTGGGGAGGTATCTTAACTCTTGAGTACCTAAATTTACGCGTAAGGGTAATAGATGGCTCACCCTGCTTTTGGATCATAGGTGAGTCTAACCCCTTTCTAAAAAACTTTATACAAAAAAAAATCTAATATCTATATTTTTTTTGTTATTAAATCTTTTAATTTTAGTATTATATTAGCACTGTTAATACATATAACTTATTTTTGTTTGTATTAACAGCCCTGTATGAAAGTTAATTGCACTAATAAAATAAAATTAAAGAATTTAATAAGATGGTAAAAAAGTACATGCACCAAATTAAAATTTGAATAGAACTATAAGTATTTCAATAATAGTTTTTATAAATAAAAAACATATAACAGTTTTGAACAAAATGAAGAGAAAGGCCAAGAATAGCTACACTAGAATAGAAACAAGGGGTTGCAGTAGGAAGACACTGAGCTATAAGGAGAATAAGAATAAGAATTTTTCTCAAAAAGCTACTTTTAGGTGTTGGGACTTGGGATGCACGTTCGAACTCCCAACATGATCTCAAACACACCCTAAAAAGGTAAGGAGAAATGGGAAATTTTGTGTTTGCATGTTCTTGATGGGCTTAATAATTGAGTTTGTGCTTCAGTTGAGCGACATAGGTTCCCAAACTTCATTCGGACTTTTGGAAACACAGCATATTAAAGGTCTAGATTGAGTTTAAGGAATGAATAGGTGAATAAATGATTAATAATGGTTTTAATTTCTGTAGAACTTTCGGAGTTTTCCCCTAAAGAAAAATTTTAAAAGTTTATTTTTCTTGATCAAGTGTTTGAAGATCTTTCAAGGGTTTAACCAGTTATATCTTAAGCATAGTTCCCTTTATATCTTTCAAGGGCGTAATATGTGTTTATTAAGAAATCACATATTTATCAAATTGTCATATTCATACGCGTGTTCCTCTCTTGTCTGCTTAACTAAATTATCACTTGATCAATGCTCAGTTAATCTTACGATTTTTTTTTTGGTACGGTTAATCTTAGGAATTGATCCTAACAAACGAGAATGAACATGTTAAAAGGAGGCCCTGATCAAACAATGTTATCAATGACCTTGCTGCATAAATATTGAAGACGCTAAATGAATCTCTTCAAACCATTTGTCCTGAAATTAAAGCTAATTATTGAAGACAACTAGATTAGCCTAAGTGATAAGCGACTCAATATTATTTAAATGAGGTCTCGAGTTTGAGCCTTAGCGTATACAGAAAACCACTATTGAGAGACTTACCCACTATAGTCAGGCGCGCGACGCGAGTCGGATCCGCATGTAGTCAAGGCAAAGCTTTAGTGAGCCAAGTGGGCAATAAAAAAAAATAGCTAATTGAACAACCAATAGGAGTTACACAAATAGTAAGGAAAGAGCTTATATCCTACAAAAACGTAAGTTCAATTCCCGCTACCGTTATAAAAATTTCTTTAATAGACAATTTTATAAATTTTCTATAAATATACTCTCTGAACTCTAGTGCTATATACTAACTTTAGTAAGAAACTAGTGTTAAATCCACATAAACTTTATTTTAACAAAATGAAAAAGCTAATTGAACAAAAATTAAGACCTAGTCAAGTTCCTAGGTAAAACCTCTTATCCCCAATGTTATTTCCATTGAGTGCATTCAAGTTTTCTTTGTTCGTGTTCTTTAGAATTACTCCCTCTAATCCTTATTATAAAACTTTTTTAACTAATTCTCCCATATAAAAAATAATAGCTAAGTCATTAAAATTTTTCTAAATTGATATTTTTTTTTTCAAATTTGCCCTTATTTAAAAAACAGTTCAAAAAGTATATTCTAAAAACACTAAACTTTAATTAATAATAAGGATAAAAAGGGAAAACAATAATTATTGAGTCAGTTGGTGACTTATATTTGAGACCAAAAATTGCTTCTAAAAGATGCCCTACAATACTTTGATTAAAAAAAAAAAAGTTGCCCTATAATAAGAAGGGTAGTTTTCTCTATACACCTTTGAGTGCGCAATATATCTACCTTGTGGGTTTCACCCTGGACACCTGGAATGCTCCATTCTCTGCACTATTTTTCTAATTTGAATTGTACCCAAAAAAAAAAATCTAATTTGAAAGCTTACTAAGCAAGTCAGCTTTGACAATAGACTAATTTGAACTTCACACAAGCCCACAATATAGTTCTATATAATATAAAATCTATAGAAAAACATACTATTAAGCTATGAACAATATAACTCACTTTAACCTTCAAGTGAAAAGGCAAACCCCACAATCTAGTTATCATAATATGATAAGCATTGTACATAAAGAAATAAAAATTATCTTCAGATCAAATCATAATAAAGCCCTAAAGTTCTCACCAATCTAGATAAGCGATTAGTAACGGTGAGCAGAACCCCTCTTCAAATCTAGCTGAACATAACTTGCTTTCCCCCTCTATTATCGTGAAGCAAAAATGGAAAATACAAATAGCAATATCCAAATCAAAATATTTATGATAATGCAATCATGCTCTCTGTTTTTTTTAACCTTTTGCCATTCTTCGCTAATAACAGCCAAATCACAACTAATTGACAGTTTTTCAGTTCCTACTGGAAAAGCATCAGGGATTCAATTATGACAAAAAACGACAACCATATCAACTAAGAACGAAGTTAAATTTTGTGACTCAAAAGGGATAGCATTATAGGACGATTATATGTCTTGAGAGCACTGAACATATACAGAAAGATCATATAATGTAATTCGCAATACCAATATCTAACCAGTCCCAAAGATTGAGACATCTAAGACATTCTCCAGGCCGACCAGTCTGTCCCAAGAGAAGCTCCAAAATTGCATCCTTGCTCCCCAACTACATTCACTATGGGGCAAAATATAAACCTATACAACATATAAAGCACAGGAACATGAAGCAGTAGGGTGAAAACAGAAGACCATCAAAGAAGTTTATTTTGAGCAACAGCCTGACATAACTCATCTTCATAACACAGAACTCTATTAGAGGCCAAGGATTTGCACATGGGTTTAGGTAAAACTGATGGCACCAGGCAATGTGAAGGGAAAGCTGACTCCTGGAAAAGAACTGCTGCAACTTGTCGCATCTCAGAAACCTTCAAGCGAGAAGGTGGTCGTGGTGCATGTCTTGGTGCTTTAGGAGTATGCGGACTTGGAATCCTCATGCCCTTTATACTGCTCTTGATACAAAGTTTATAGTGATATGAAAAACATGCATAAACAACGTAAGACAAGCTCATATGCAAATACAGAACAACTACCTCAAAAACGGCCCATGTTCATTTGGACGGGGAGTCATTGTGTTTAGAATCTGTTGCCGAGTGCGATCTGGGGTGGTATAATTAAAGTGGAACCGCCTTGCAATCAAAACCTAAAAAAGTTATAAATAATATCGTGAGTGCAATCTAGGGTGGTATAATTAAAGTGGAATTGCCTTGCAATCAAAACCTAACAAAGTTATAAATAATATAGTGAGCTTTGAACCATTACCAATATTTTGAACCACTTGTGTCAATCATGAGAAAGAATTTATCAGATAATATATAAATAAGGGACTGGCAAAGACAGACTTACTGCTTTTCTAATTTTCTGTGAAACATGGAAGACTTCCCTCAGTTGGTCATGATGCAGATGACACATTATTTTAACCTAGTATTTAAAAACAAAATCAACACAATAGGAACAAATGAGTAACACAAAATTCAATAAATGGCTAATACAAGGGAGAAAAGTAGACATGAGCAAATGTAAACATATATGACTATAGCCATCTATATATGGAAACAGTGACATGCTGAATCAAAAATAAATCATCAAAAGCCGCATTATTTGGGTTTTACATTATTATGATGAACTCACATAGTTTGTGGCAGAGAACCAAAGCAAGATTGTGTATCCCTGTACAGTTGAGAGAATCTTTATCTTAAAGCAGAAACCGTGTCTTTCCTGCGGCTGAACTGAGTTAAATTGTACTCCTCCAGTCCTAAATATAGGACCTAGTTTGGGACTGGATTTTGTCCTTAATGTAAGACATTTTTTCAAAGTAATTTGTCTAACTTATAAACTGATACACAATCTAGTGTTATACAAAAGTATCTTAGAAAAATCAATGCACTTATAATTAAATAATTTATTTAGCTTCTTTAATATCTCTAAATTAGATAAATAGGTCTTACATTGAGAACCGGAAGAGTATTTTGGCAACTAGTATCACTTTAATCTATATGCTGTATTCAATTCAAACAAGAAGCCAAAACATATCACTGATACTGCCCTTTCTAGAACTAGAACCATCAAATGAGAGAATAAACAAACGATAACAATACATTAGCAACAGGTTATAAGAAAAACAAGGTATAGGAAATCAATTGAAACAGCATAATAACAAGGCATTGCATACTACCCAATAACCAAGACTTTTATTTTATTTTTGCACAAAGTTAATATTAGAATATTGTTAAACACAAGTATGTGCAAAGTAAATTGTGAAGTACCAGAGAAATTCTTCAAAACAGAGATTGTACAGCAATAAAAAGAGGCGCTAATTACAGAGAATAAATTTAATATACCCGATATAAATACACAATCCAAATAAAGGCATACCAATAAATCTATAGGAAGGGATTCAAGCCTTGATTCCGACTCGCAATTCTCTGTTCGAGGGGTCTTCGGGGTCCCCAAAAGGATATTCTGTTTAACTAAATTCACCGGCGATAACACCAATGGACCTTGGTTAAAAGCATTTTCATCATGTCCTACGTTATTCCGTGCTTTCCTAGAATGAAAAATGGCCCCTCCTTTGTTGCCAGTATCCGTACAGGGCTTGGTAGACGAAGGAGACAACTTACTTTGCTGAAGGTGAACGAAAGTACCTTGCTTCACAAGCTTGCTTTGCGAGCTCCGCAATAGTCCTCTTGATTTCGAAGCGTCCCTACTCTTCTCTTTGAGCGAAACCTTTCCCATGGCTCTATCACCCTACTTCCTGTTTTCCCATATAAAGCTTCAATCGGATGATAATCTCACGGTTTCATCAATTTACCATGAAATGCCCCAAATTATTTTGAAGTAACTAATTGAATTGGTGCCATGAAAATAGAGGAACCAGAAAGTGTAACACAAATGGGGTAAAACCCGATAAAACTTCCATGTTCTGTGAGGGATCAGACGATTTAGAAATTCAAACCCTAGAGCAATAACAGGGATAGAAGGCACAAAAGATACCAACCTCAGCGTAATTCACCAAGAAATTGAGAATCCGCCGAGCGATTGGGAAGGTCCAGAAACAGAGAGAAAGGAAATGGAGGGGAAAGTTGGAGAGGGAAAATCGATGGGCCCTAGGGTTTGCTCTTTTCATGTGAAATTGCTTACGGTGCCCGCCAAATTTTCAAACAAATACGCGCATAAAACGATATAAAATAATAAAACTAAAAATAAAATATGAAGCCTGTTTGATTTTGATTTTTACTCTTGAAAATTGTGTTCGATTTTAAAAAATAAACAAAATAATAATATATTTTTCATTACTTGCATGATTGTTTTGTAATTAGGAAAAATTGTACATAAATATCTTTTTAAAAATTTTATTATTTACAAATACTTACTTTTATATATGAAATTATTTAGAGATGAGAAGTATAAAAATATATTAAGTATTCATGAGCAATAAAATTTTCAAAACAATTTTTTCTTGTAATTATGCGGCAATAGGGTTTTTGCCAAACAAGATCTATTATTGTCTTAACTCTAAAACTGTTTTAAAATTAATATTAAGGTAAAATAGTATCAAATATTTTAATTTTATTTTTCATATGTAGTAAGTATTTTAATATAATTTTACCTATAATCTTTTTAATTTAGTACAATTTCACCTATAATTTTTTTAATTTAGTTCAATTTTACCTATAATCTTATTTCTGAAATATCAATAATTGCACCAAATTAAAAAGATTATAGATAAAATTATACTACAAAAAAATTAAGATACTGACTATATATAAGAAATAAAATCGAGATATTAGATATTCATCTACCCTTAACATTATCAAACAACTTTTATTTTTGGAGAAAAATTATATCAATAAATCTATTTTATCAAGTTCTCAATTCTATTTTGACATGTGTCATAATTTTTTAATATCTTCATTTAATTTAAACCCATATTAAAAAAGTACACATGAACACATATGATTAGAAAATTTGATAAAATGGATATAAGGAACTTAATGTAAGTATGATCCTTTATTTTTTTTCTTTTTAAAAATAGTTTGTAAAATTATTTTTAAAAACAAAAAATCGAATACAAAATTGAACAATTGTATTTCCAAATATATAACATCACTAGTGTTTTTCATACGTTAATTTAATTCAATTTAATATTAAAATATATTCATATTTTTATCATCTTTGTGTGAAATTAATAATATGGGTAATAAATAAATGAATTGATCGAATATGTAACAGATAATATGAATTCAACTATAAATTTTTATATTATAGAGATTAAAATAAAATAAATTCAATAAATAACACTAAACTAATTCTGAGTCAGATTCATATCTTCATAGGATACCTCTGTACTTTCAATTTTTTTTATTCCCAGATCTTAAGTGAATAAATAATGTGTGTGTGTGTGTGTGTGTGTAAGGATCAGCGGCTCAGTCGGATCATAAGCAAATTATAAATGTGCTGCAAACTTTTATAATTTTTATTATATATTCCATGTTTTATTTAATTTATAGAATACTTAATTAATTTAGATAAATTTAAAAAATAAAATAAATTGATTAGTTTAAATAAATGTGAAACAAATTTCTTAAAATATTTTTGTGTAAGCTTATATATTAATTTATAAATTAATTAAATTAGTTTAAAAAATAATAAATATATATAGAAAATAAAATAGATGAAATTTTATGAGATCAAACACAAACCCTAACTAGTTCTTAGACCTCATTTCAAAGTTCAAACTTATTAATTCGTGAGGACCGGCCACAACTCAGCTATGAGTATATCCCCAGCAGTAGCCAACGTACCGTCGTAGACAATTCACTCCAACCTTCTCGATGAGTACTGCTTTTGCAGCAAGTGCAAGTCGTATCGCGGCACAAATTCCGACGTCCCCTCTCCTCATTGGTCAAGAACCGATTCTCTAATGCTAGTACATGAACATCCTGCACTTAATTCTGCATGGTATTTAACTTCCACGCATGCCCCCAAATTCTGTCTCCATTCCCTTGCTCTTTCATGACAACATTATAAGCAGATTTTACGGTAAAAGTACCACTGAGATCACTTGCAGAAGCATCCCTGGAAAGGCTAATCGGGCGTAAATCTTCAAACTCCCTCTGGATGCTCTTTCTTTGGGATTAAAACAATAAAGGTCTCTCTAATAGCGGAAGGGTTTCTCCATAGCTGCATAATATACTCAAAATTAGATCGCCCCACATGTGTCCATTGTCTTTGGTAAAACAGAGCATCCAAACCTGAAAACCTGTTTATTCCGCTCACCACAGCAAGCAGAAGTAAAGCTGAGAACATTTTCTTTCCATGATAACCGAACATCCCAATTTTCTTCTACGAAAAGGGTGGATTGATCCTGAATGACCCATGCAGCAGGAAACGAAAGGGTCTTTGTATGCATTTCGGGGAGCCCATACCTTCTTCAAGCCGTAGGAGGAGGGGCAGATGATCTTATTTAAACAAAGGTAGATGAGTCCCGGTGGCGTTAAGGAACATGTCTAGCCACTCCATGGAGCTCAGGATTCTATCAATATGACTTTCGCACCCCATCCATCGCCAAGTGAATAGCCGATATCATTCTTACTAGCATCCTCTACAAGCCTAGCGACTTCCTTTCACTAGCTAGCAAGGTAGCGTTAAAATCTCCACCAATACACCAAGGCCCTTTCACTAGCTTGCAAAGTAGCATTAAAACTTAATTGTTAGAATTTTCTATTTTTTCTAAATTTTTATGATTTTCTTTAAAAAATATTTTATTTTGTTTCAATATTATATTTAGCTCTAAGGTTTAAATTTTATTATAAATTTTCGTGTAGAAGCTGTGAGTACCTTTTTTTTTTTGTTCAATGCCGTTCCGAAAGTGTTAAAACAAATGCCATCTCATTTGTTTTAAAAAGTTTAAACAAATGCCATGTCCTTACAGTTGGGCGGTACACGTTGTATACAAATTTTTTTCTAAACTCGTCTGAAAATTAGATATAGAATGCTCATTTTTCTTAACATTTAAACCTCCCTTTTGATATCAAGTTTAGAATTTACTAATATATACACTGATTGTAAGAACATTCGATGTAGATGAATATATTTTCTACACTGATTATGTGAATATCCACTGTAGATGAATAAATTTTTTACATTGGGTGTGTTTAAGTTTGGTATAGATTAACCCATTTTCTACACCTCACCATGAAGACAACCGATGTAGATGTTATAATATTTATATATTGTTTATACACCTGCCAGTATTCTTTGTTCGATTTAAATGTATTTTTTAAAAATAACCCGTTCACTGTTTTATTACCCCATCTCCTTAAATTTTATAAATAAATTGTATAAATATGACTCAAAGAGATAGCAGCAGAGACAGAGTTCAAGATGGTAGAAACATAATTCAATTGCTCATTGTATTATTCATTTAATACAATTTAATATAAAAAATATAACAATTTGAATAGAAAAATAAAAAAATGTATTCAATGAAAGATAAATAGTATTGAAAAGAAAGGAATTAAACAAAAAAACTCAACCCAAAGATTGCGCAGATCCTCAATATCTTATTCAGAAAATAGGTCAGGTTGATCAAACATATGAAATATCAAATTAAAATAAAGAAATTAAGGCATTACTAATATATATTAAATTGACAAGAAATATGAAATTATTAAAAACACAATTTTACCTCCCCAATTAGGTCTGTCATATTTGACACGATAATATTGATCATATTTCTAACTTTGTGAAGTTGCACAAATTGTTTTCTTTAGGTTGCATTCGACTCTTTAATATTAACATGATAAAAAAAATATTCATCATCAAAATATGAAGCATAAGACTTAATACTTTTATTATCTTTAATGTGATCCATTCAGGGTCCCTCACCGAGTTGGCATACTTAAGACCCTTGGAAATTGCGAACGTCCTTACAGTCATATGACCAAAATTATAAAGTTAGTAACTCGTTTATTACAAAGACCATTATTATATAGAAGAAAATTTACGTGTTCATAATCTTCTTGACAACAACCGACGGCTTGTAATAGAAGGAACACAAGAAGAAAATTTTATAATTGTACTTACATAGGATGACCAAGTGTCAATGGTTGCTATAGAAATTAAAAAAGAATGAGTATTATCATTAAGAAAATACAAAACTAGTATGAAATAAAATAAAATATTATTATTATTACTCTTGTATATATGGTGCGAAGAAACAATCAATATCAGTTTCACAGAGCCTCCTTAAAATGTATTGAAGTCTCAAAGCTTGAGAAGTTCCTTTTGTATAAATGTGAATTGGGTATATGAATCTAAACTTACTTTGTTTGCCCTTTGAAACCAACTAATCTTGCATATACCTACAGTTAATGCAAACAAACATTAGTTGTAAGAGTTGAATTTTGTTATTACATATATTTATATTTAAATTAAACTTACATAAAAA
Source organism: Leucaena leucocephala (assembly GCA_037074615.1). Classification (NCBI taxonomy): domain Eukaryota; kingdom Viridiplantae; phylum Streptophyta; class Magnoliopsida; order Fabales; family Fabaceae; genus Leucaena; species Leucaena leucocephala. The sequence goes on along the minus strand of CM073570.1, from coordinate 7,364,458 downwards.
ATACTTAGATACACCTAGAGGTTAATCACATCAGCATGGTCAACAAAGGTTGATACCCCTATGTCACCTATAATTGAATCTATAGGCAACACATCCACATGAAACTTTTTATCATATGCTAATAAGATCACACATTGCATGACACTCAAAGTGAGAGGTATGGGAAGTGGGCTCGAGGATGACGTGACGTGATCTAAAACAAAATACTTTGGTCACAATATGAAAGCCCCATTTGTCATACTTGTTGTCTTCACTTTATCAGTGGGAATTGAGATAAGAGCATCTTCAATTACCATGTCTTCAACTATCATCCTTAATTGATCATCTTGAATTTAGATGTGGTGGACAGTTACCCCTAAGCTATAGATGGAACCATGTGCTACTAACCATCTAAGAGGATCATCCACATATAGATCACAAGGTTCAGCATCCTCTGAGACCAACCCCGCCATGCAATAACTTCCTTTAGTGCTATGACGGGTAACATTTGAGGGTTTAGGGACACTTGGCTCTTGTTGCCTTTATGTCATCATGGACACATTTCTTCCTTGAGCATTACCAACCCTTCTTATAATCGTGTCTCAAGTGAAGTTTCTGACTATGCCCTAGCCTATGCCCTCATAGTGACCAACAACGATTCCAACTCTGTCCTCAGTACCATATGTGGAGAATGTCATGGATATGCTTCAAAGTAATCTCTTATACCCACACATCCCCTAACGCCCCTAACACAACCCCATACTCTTGTTTGCCTGTAGCAACAATCAAGATGTCATTCCTACCATTTGACTTGAAGGATCCATGGGCCTCATGTTGTTTAATATTAGTCTCTAACATATAAAGACCAAACATAAGAAATAATATAACTAGTCTACTAAAACAAAATAATAGAAGTAGTACTTACAATTTTTCTACAATCATGCAAGAGTGATTGCTTTTATATGATACTCTGCTTGTTTGGTGAACGTACAACCAATTATCTTCATGACGTATTAGAGATAAGGGCAAGCATAACACTAGAATTTGACTCAACATTTTCTTCTAGCATCTTCCTCTTGGCCCCCAACAAGTTTCTTTCAACCTTCGCATAGCTCTTTGAGACATTGTGTGAGGACAATCATTCTTGAGAGCGTGTTCAATCGCTTTTACCCTTTTTTCCTACAAGACTTGAAGAGTTGAAATCAATATATATGATAATATGATACATTTACTTTTGCTTCCAACACATACAAAAGGAAGAAACATGGAAAATGTAAGATTCATTTTAACAACATATACACGTAAGACACTTTAAGATGGATCAACTTACCATAGTTGCTAGTGTAGTCTAAATCCTAACAAATTCTTCCCAAGTAGCTTCATCAATGAATTGGTATTTGCTGCATGGAGAAAGATGAGGCTGACCATCTTTATCCTAGTTATGCATATAATGACTAACTAGTTATGTCTTGAATATTTTCAAAAATATCACCATCCATTTTTTTATTTTTTTGATAACTTTTTATACCGGATAACATTTACATTCAATGTAAAAAAAATTAATTTATTTAAAAAATGCCACAACAAGGTTTTTACACCTAATAACCTATCCGGTTTAAATATTATAGTTATTTTTTTCACCCACTCTTTTATTACCCCATTACTTGAAGTTAAAAAATATTTATGAAATCAGAACAAGAAACTTACGTTATTATTATATCAAAAACATATATACAATAGGGACAAGAAACTTGCATTCTTATTACATCAAAAATATATATGCAATCAGAACAAGAAACTTAATTACATTATTACATAAAAAACATATATGCTATTAGACAAGAAACTTAATTACATTATTATATTACATAAAAACATAAAATACTTACATATAAATCAATTAGAATCTACTTCTTCTTCATTCAATTTTATTAAACCTACTGAAAAAGAAGGGGTCTTACAAATCGAGTCATCATTAACAACCATTTTTCCTTGGAGAGCAACATATTATCTTTTATTTGCTGGATAAGTGATATAGAACACTTGCTTTGCTTGGTTTACCATAATGAAAGGTTCATCCCTAAAACTTATACTATTCAAATCAACAAATATAAATTCTAACTGATCGACTATAACACTATTGTTTATATTAGTCCACTTGCATTTGAACACGAGAACTGTGATTTTGGAGTAGTCCACCTCCCAAATCTCTTCAACAACACTATAATAAGGGATGATTGCTAATTTAAGATTGTTGTCTTTTGAACTAGAGAAGTGTATAGTTTCAACCACTTACATAACACTACTATTTTGCATGCTACTTTTATTATATAGGGACTTCGTATAAAAGTAATACCTGTTGATATCAAATAAATTCTAACATATCACATTAAATTCAGGATCATATGACAACCATATAACTAAATCAGAAATACAATCCTCATTTTCAACCTTCTGTGTGAACTAATGTACAAAAGATTTGTTATGTTATCTAATAAGATTTTGTTCTATTATTCTATTATTTTTTCCCTAACAAATCCTTTATGAATAGCTATATAGTTTTGAACTTCATCAATATTATTCAAGATGTGTAAGTGTATTTGTTGCAATTTATTATGATCAACATTCTTCATCGATATTTCGTATTAATCCCCTGTTTGACACAGGGTTTAAGGAGACCTGTAAGTCTTACTTTAGACAGGTAGTGTTGACAAAAATCCATAACTTCTTCATAAATATATTTTTGAAGAATGGATGCTTCGGGCCAATTTGGATTTTTCATAAGCCCTTTAAGAATTTTCATGTATCTTTCAATTAGGTACATCCATTATAAGTATACAGGGTCACATAGTTTTATATCATGATGTCAAAAAAGCAAGGAAGAAACAATTTTTCAATATGGCACAAAAAACATAACTCTTATGCTCCAATTTATCCAACTTTTTAATCTCAAAGACTTTGTCACATATAGCATTTAAGAAGAAGCAAAATCGGGTTACAATGTGTCTCGGATCATCTTGAAGGATTCCTCGAACAACCACTGGAAGTAATTGTTGCATTAAGACATGACATTCATGAAACTTTTGGCCTACTAATTTTAAATATTTCATCAACACAATTTTCTTAAGATTAGATGAGTACCCAGAGGGAACTTTGATTCCTTTCAAACACTCACAAATACTTCTTCTCTCATCCTTGGACAAAATATTAATCTCTTCAACACAATAACTCGCTCCACTATCTAGCCTTAAATGTCAATCCTCTCATATTCTCATTTCTTGCAAATCTAATATTGTCTTCAAACCGTCCTTATAATTACCATGTATATTGAGAAGTATTCTAACAATGATATCGCACATATTTTTCTCTACATGCATGACATCAATACAGTGCCTTACATGAAAATGTTGTCAATATGAAAGCTAAAAAAATATAGATATTTTTTTCCATATATTTTTCTCAATTTTCTTAGTAATCTTACCGAAAGTAATATTGATGTCTTTCATATTTTCATAAACTTGTTCTCAGTCAATGGCTTTAGAGCATTTTCAAATTCTTAGCTACCAAAATTTTTTTATTCAGTCTCTAGGTAGATTACCTTTCTTCTATGATAAAGTTGATAGTAACAAGTCCCTTCCACACAAATCGAACATGCTTTATAGCCTTTAATACCATACCCTGACAAATTTTTGTATGTATAAAAGTCATTAATTGTACAAAAGATCATAGCCCGAATATTGAAGACATCATTCTTAATCGCATCAAAAGCATCCACACATTCCTATAGCTTTTTCAAATCTTTGATCAAGGATATTAGGTAAACGTTTATGTTATTTCCCAGTTGTTTCGATCTTGAGATCAACATAGATAACATTTCATACTTTTGTTTCATACACAACAAGGGACATAGATTGTAAATTACCAAGAGGACGGGGCCATGAACTATATGTACTATAAGGCTACCATAAGGGTTCATGCCATCTATACTAAGTCCAAGCCTTAGGTTTCATGGTTCATTTCCGAACTCGAAAAATAAATCATCAATTTTCTTCCATTACAAATAATCAATCGGATGATGAAACTTTCCATCATAAATCCTTTCAGTGTATGACATAACATTTTTTTGCATCATCTTCATTAGCAAAGAGGCACTTAAACTTTGGTATAATTAGAAGATACCATAACACATTTGTAAGAGTTGTTTGATATATACCTTGATGTCTTACATATTGGACACTTCTCCTCATCTTCAAACTCTTTCCTGTATAATATGCAATCATTTGGGCATGTATGAATCTTTCTATACTGCATGCCTAAATGACATATTATTTGATTTGCATCATAGTAGCGTTTGGGTATCACATTTTCTTTTGAAAACATGTCTTGTAACAAACAACTCAAGCAATTCTAAAAAAATCACTATCACTCCACCTATGTCATGCTTTCATTTATACCAATCTCAATACCTCATTCAACAGGTTGTATTTTCTGCACCCTAGGTATAGAGATTTTTCTGCATAATTGCACATATTACTATATGCATGTGACCACATAAAAGCATATTCTCTAACATCACAAATCATATCCTCTACCTAATCATCAGTATCCATATCATCATAAAAGGTATGTTCCACCAGTTCATATGCACTTGACCTTTGCACATTTTTACCATGCCATACCCATACAGTGTAACTCTTGCAAAACCCCTCATAAATTATATAAGTGTACATATTTGTAGGACTTTATTTCCTCTCATACAAACAACTCAAACAAGGACAATAAAACCTTACATTGTCAACATTACCATTTCGTTTAGCAAAATCCAAAAATTCCTTCACCCCCTCAGCATACTCAATACTTGTGCGTTTAGCATTTATATAACTACGATCCATACTTGTGGAAGATTAAAAAAGTAAAAAACCAGAAAATAAGAAAACCTAGATTACAACTAATTATGGGAGATAATATATTACGCACAAGTGGAAGAACTCACCAATTTAAACAAATAAATGGCATCGATGAATCCACACCAATAATAGCAAAAGCTACCGCCAGTAGTGCATAAATTTTCAGCTTTTGAGACAAGGAGTTCAAAACAAAACTCACCATTATAAAAGGGCCAAGAAGACTTAAACGCGTGAACCAGTGAAAAATTAAATATGAGAGGTGCGAAAGGGGTTTCGATTAAACTAAAATGTATTTGGGAAGCAAATATATACACTGGATGAAGTGGAACACTAGTGTAGAAATAACTTTTTCTAAACTGGACATATATACAACCGGTGTATAAAGTATATTTTACACCTGCTATGAAAGTATCTAGTGTAGTAATTTTATTCTACACCGGTTACTTGTATAACCAGTGTAAAAATATTAAAACTTAATTATTTCATAACCAAATGTACACTGGATGAAATTTACATTTGGTGTAAAAAATGTGATAATTACAACTGACATTGACATGTCTGATTTCAATCTATTGTATTTTTTTTTGAAAAAAAAGGAACACCGTGTTATTAGAACAAAAAACTTCATTCATTCAAACTTTAGTAATAACTTTACATCAAAAGTTTAAAATTTCAAAAAAAAATCTATCAATCCATATATAATATATTCACTCCTCAGAGTCAGAGTGGGGAGGTTCAATAGGATTTTAAAAGCTATCATTCTGTTGAAGGAGGTGAACTTTAGAGTGGAAAGCTCTAAAATGGTCTTTCAATCTGTCAATTTTCAAAGTCAGTTCTTCCATGGAGTCCTCCAGGCCATTGAAGCGCATGATGAGTTACTCAAGGTGCTCCATCAGAGTGACAACCAGTGGAAGAGGAGAAGGAACTAAAAGGTAAGGGTCAGAATGTTTGTCTTCAAATCGTCTTTGTTTCTTTTGTGCTATAGAGAGGAAGGGGTGCGTGAGGAAGAAACAATTGAAGATTTAGATAGAATAAAAGAAAAGAAAACAAAGATAAAGTAATGAGACGAAAAATACTGATCATAGGAAGGGTATACATATAAGGTTAAGGAAAAAGAATGATTTTAAAAAAGAATATAGAAGAATGCAATTGGCATTCTGCCATAATGATTACAAACATTGGGAACCGAAAAACTGAAATAAGCAATTTGAAGAAGTTATAAAAAAGAAGCAGGAAACTTTAGACAAAAAACTGAAGAGTCATAATAGGACGAAGCTAATCTACATCTATTGAAAATAAATTTGGTGTAGAAAGTATATTTAACACCGATTATAGAAGTATCTGGTGTATTAATTATCTTTTATACCGATTACGTGTACATTCGGTATAAATATTTTATCTTATTTATAAAAGTGTTATTGGTCATTTTTTTAAAATCGTCTCCACAAAGACCGATTTAAAAATGAGGCTTTAGAAAATATATTTTTATAATAGTGCAAGAGAACGACTGCCACATAAGACCTTATACTACATATGATTCCACAATGCCATGACCTTTTTTTCTTTGATAATTTTTATCTTAAAAGTTTAGGTGGAGGAGAAATATCATCTAGGAAGTGTTAAAAACAAGCGATCTTACCCAAAGTTAACAACAAAATGGCAATAAAAAACATTTGAAAAGCTGCTGAAGATGCAGAAACATGAATCTCCAACTCTTACAATGTAATTCATCTAATAAAATTTTGTATGCAATTATAATTTAATTATTTTTTTTATATTACAATGGGTATTACGAGTACAGTATTATAAAAGCTTGCCTAATGAGAAAGCTTAAGTGAAGCGAGCCCAAGACGATCCCAACATGAACATGCTGATTGCAATATACGGAGGGGAGCATTATCATGTGGATAATAATTTACCATATGTTTGTACCCCAATACTTTGGGGGTTCTCTCAACGTAAATTTCAAACGCACTCTTATACCTTATATATTATCCACAAATTGACGTAAAAACCCCTCTTAGACTGATAAAAATAAGAAGTCATACCTACAGTATTGATTGGTCATGGGTAATAAACAAATTTATATCTCATTTTTATAGTTAATTATATTCTTAAAATCTTATAATAATCATAGGTAAATAGTCAACTAATCAAGAATGATGGACACAAGGTGGATCTACATGAGGGGAGGGAATGGCCCCTCTTTCTATCGACTGGCGCTTCAATTTTATTCTTAAAATTATTCTTCTCTTTAAAAATCACGTCTTTCTCTTAGTCACAATAGTGCTTTAATATCATGGTTGTTTTTTTTTATTTTTTCTTTCTTTCCGACAAAAAGTAAATAGACCTATTGTAACTTTTTAATTTTTATTTTTAGTATTACTATTAGAATACAATTTATAAAGTAACCTAATATTTGCAAATTTTTAAATTAAGAATTAAGAGATTAAGAAAAATAATAGAATATGATTAGAAATTTAAGTTAATAAATATTTACTAATATTTAGTCTTTTGCACTCAAATTATTATATTTATAATATTATATTTTATTTGGTTCTTAGTATAGGGTATTTCAAACTGCTTTTTTATATATAAAGAAATGAGAGTTGATTCATTAAATTTATTTTAAATTGATAAATCTTTTTCTCATTTTATCTCTCTTTAAGACAGAGTTTTAGAAGAAGCTTCATTAAAAAAAAATTGAATATCAATTAATGATAAAAATAAGATAAATAATTAATAAGATTATTAGTATGTATAATAAAGATAAAAAATAGTCTCTAGTTGATGCATATAATGAGTACAAAATGGTTTATTTATTCATTCAATAGAAAAAATTGTACCCTAAAAAAACATGAGAAAAGATTGTTACATATCCAGCCCTAGTCACAAATCTTTTATTCTAACATTTATGATGAATCTCTTTATTATTTTTTAGGTTTAAAGAGTATAAAATATTTTACTATAAATTAATACACTGTAAAATTTTTATAAAAAATAATATTATCCTAAAAATTTTAAAACATAATATTTTTATTCTGATAATTATTTAAAATTAAATTTTACTGTTAATTAATTAATATATTTTTATATTATTATTTTTTAATTAAAGTATAAATTTATCTTAAATTTTTTTACTCTAAATATTTAGATTTTTTTTAGTTTAATATAATTATAACTATTATTTAAATTTAATTTGATTGTTTGTTTGATCACTAAACTTACTAATATATATGCTATTCACTTTAGATTAAATTTATAAATAATAAAAAATAAAAAAATATACTTTAAAGTCTCGTCACTAATAAAATATAACTCTTGAATGATTATATTTTATTTTAAAAATAAATTTATATTTTAATTAAAAATAAAAAATAATATAGATATCAAGAGATCACGTGGCACTACGTGATATACCATATGATATCACGTGTTTAAATTTAATTTTAAATAAATAATAGTGGGGTGGCCTTGTCTGAAAAACTTTTAAAGACAATATTACCTTTGGAGAACTTCTCAGGACGTGTTAATTTTTTTGGGCCAAAAATTGGCTTTTGATGTTGAGACAAAAAGCCTTCCGTGAAAATGGAAAAAAAAAAAAATACAATTTACAGAGAATCTGTGTTTTCCGATTTCCAAGGAGTCTTTCCCGGACTCGCATCCTAAAACACCAAACAGAGGAGGAATAGATAAAGATTTTAATAGAAAGAAAAAAAAAAATTATTATCTTATTTAAATTAATATTAAAAAAGAGAAGAAAAGAAATTTTTATATTATCTTATTTAATTTACAATAATAATAAGTCTTATCTTATTAAATAGAGTCAGTTATATGGATCATATGATGTTATTGTGCTCTATCAAAAATTAAATCCTTATATAGGTTATTGATCATGAGATCCCGTTCAATGACCTCTTTGAACATTCTCTTTGACCTTCCTCTACTACTTTTAACCGATGTCCATACTATTTGATTCACTTTCTTCACCAGCTCATCTTTTGGCATTCTTTGTACATGTCCAAACCACCTAAAACGATTCTCTACCATTTTCTCTTTAATAAGTGCTACTCCAATTTTTCCTCATATATATTTATTATAAATCTTATCTTTTCTTATATGCTCACACATCTATTTCAAGATTCTTATCTCAGTTACCCTAATTTTATGCTCTTGCTGTCCTTTTAAAGCCCAACATTCACTTCCGTAAAGTATTACTGATTTTATAGTAGTGCGATAAAATTTTCTTTTTACTTTATCTAGTACTTTCCTATTACAGATAATCCCAGTAACATTTCTCTATTTAAATTATCCGACCTGAATTCTATGATGAATATCCTCCAAAATTTCATCGTCCTTTTATATCATTGATCCCAAATATTTAAATTTATCTATTTGTGGAATAATTTGATTTCCCAATCTGACCTCCAAATTACTTCTAACTTGCCTCTTATTAAAATTATAATGCATATATTCAGTTTTACTTCTACTCAGATGAAAATCTTTCGATTCTAAAATACTTCTCCATAACTTAAGTTAAACTAAATTACCTTATTTAATTTAAAAAAATTATATAAATAAATTTATCTTATATTATTTTATAAAATATTTTAATAAAATATAATATAAAAATAATATTAAGATATTAAAAAAATTATAAATATATTAATATTATAAAATAATAATTTTATACCTCTTTTTAATTTTTTTTTTAAATTTTAAGGAAAAACCCTGCTAAATGTTTTAATGAGTGGGAGGGATCCCTCCAAATTACCCATACATCTTGCCCTCATGGCTTCCGCGTGGCTTTGCTCTCCCAAATTTTTAGCTTTCATTGTGCTCCTTTCAGCCATACCAATCGGCATAATCATTTCTTTAGAGATATCCAATCCCCCCACGCACGTCTACTATTACCGCAGCAATGGATGGTTCAGAGAATGCGGCAAGTGGGACGATCAAAATCGGCGATTCATCGTCGGCTTCGTGGAAGGAGGAATCGGTCAGATTCCGGTAACCGGAGTGGAGAATGAGGTATTAGAGGAGGTACTGGTAGTCAAAGACGTCGATCTCGCCGCAAATTCAACGCTGGGCATTTTAATCGACCGACCAAGGAATCGGCTGCTTGCAGTTCATGCAGAACCATGGCGACATTGCTACTCGGCGCTTGCAGCCTACGATTTGCAAACTTGGAAACGATTGTTCCTAACTCAACTCAGTGGCCCAAGTAAGCTTCCTATTCTTGCGATTACCTTTTCCGTTGTGCAATTCCTCTTCTTTGGCTTCATCGTATTTTTAGGGGAAATTAGATGTCAGGATTATGGTTTGGCAGCATCTTAAATAAAAGATTTGAAAAGCAAGCTCAAATTTGACAAGAAGCTCTTCTCTTCTCAATATTTCTTTGAGATATTGCCGGAATTTCTGTGAGATCATTTTTTTAAAAAAATGAATAACGTCTTTCATTAAACTGGAGAACTTCTACGAGAGCCGAAAACTCTATATTTTATTTTAGACAAGACATTTTTTAATAGTAATGATTAATTATTTATTTCTATTAGGATGTAAATAATTTCAATAAGGACAAAAATTATGTCAAATTGCTAGTACCTCGAATCACACTTAGAATGGCTATGTGCACATTCATCCAAACTTAATATAAGTTTTGTCCTTTTAATAATCCTATTAGATTTTTAGGTGGAAAGATAGGAATTACCTTTAAAATTTGTTAAAATATTTTAATATTAAAATATAAGATTCTCTAAAGAAATAATCACACTTAATTAAGAGTTGATCTAGTTCTAAAAATTTATATTTATCTATTTTTTTAAATTATTTTTATCGATATTCCTTTAATAATAATCTAAATAAAAGAATGATAATAGAAGAAAGTTAAAAGAAATAATTAAGATGTTTTAAAAAAATAAATAATTTAACTAATTAGTTAAATATTTTTTGGTCTTTAATGTAAAACTATGGACTCATTTAATCCATATCTCACGGCAGATAAGAGCTATTGCTTGATACTTGATAGTAACAAAATCAACCATTTTCTCTTATCAACATTATTTGTTAACCATCATAATGTAGGTGACGAGAAATCATTAGCAAACGATGTAGCAGTTGATCCACAAGGCAACGCTTATGTAACTGACGTGAAAGCCAGTAAGATTTGGAAGGTAGGCATTGAAGGGAACTTAAAATCAATCATCAGAAACCCACTATTCAAGGCAAAAGAATGGTACAAGAACTTAGGCATGGGTGCTTTAAACGGCATCGTTTACCACCCAGATGGGTTCCTCATAGTGGTTCATACATATAGTGGAAACTTGTTGAAAATTGACTTATCAAAAGGCAATGATGAAGAATATGAAGTGAAGCTAATAAAGGTTGAAGGAGGGCCTCTTACTTTAGGAGATGGTCTGGAATTAGTCAGTGGGGCAAAGCTAGTGGTTGCTGCGAAGCATCCTACTGCGAGATTACTTGAGAGTTCTAATGGCTGGGAAACAGCTTCTGTGGTGGCAACATTCTCAGGGCTTAGGCATAAGCATAGGTCACCAACAACAGTAACTGTGAAAGATGGTAAGGTTTATATTAACCATTTGCTTGGTATGGGGTATCCTAGAAGGAAGCATGCTTTTGTTCAAGCAGATTTTGGTGAAATAGAATAATAATAATTATGTTTTGTATGTTATGAAATGAATGATATTTCCTTTTTCCCAATATATATTAGGTTGTTGATAAAGTTATTCCATACTTGTTAGAATAAGATCTTGTTTATCTTGCAATCAATACAAAAGAGATATGAGTTGCATGGAGGACTCGATTTGGGTGCTCATCTTAATTTTGTGAGATCTAAATTAGATTTGAACAGTTTAAATTTAAAGTTTTTGATTTATAATTTTTAAATGATAAATTTATTTTTTGACATTCTCATGAATATTATCTTTATTTTAGTTGCATCTTATTACAATAAAAAAATAAAACCATATTGAATTTGGACCATCCATTTTTACTCTTGACAGTTCAAATTTGGTGAAATAAAATGATTATACATACAGATATTGATAACATAGAATAATTTTATTTTGTTAATAAAATAATTCCATATATATACAATATTTTTTACATGACATATATATGGGAATGATTTCTTGATTATCATGCAATTTAAGCAAAATTGTTTTTTTTTTCTTGAGTAAAAAGTGTGAATTCATTGGTCAAAATAGTTATAAAAAAGTAGCTCTTGCTTGACAAAGAGACAATACCAGGCTGAGATCGCATCTATACAAAAAAAAAATAGAAAAAAAAAAGAAAAAAAAGAAGAGAACTCGTTGTTAGCTCTATCTGATTCAAGAGGTTGGTTAATTTGTTAGCCCTTTGTGTGTGCTGTAGCAGAGCTAAAACTTCATTAACCAATCCTTGAGCAGTAAGACGATAATCAGAAAACAGTGTTTTGTTTCTAACATGCCATAGTTTGCAGCATAATACTCCAAAAGTTACCCTCCAAGGTTTGCTTCTGCAGCTCGGATTGAGATTGGTAGTCAGCCATTCAGTTAAAGAATTCACAAGTTCGCCTTCATGGTGAGGCTCCTCACCACTTTGGCAAGGTTTGATGATTGTGTAGCAGACTTATTGAAGGAATAGAGTAAATATGAATTGATCTTAATGAAATTTGTGAAGCAAAATTGAAAGAGTAAAGAATGGTGACATATAACTTGATAGGAGCTGCACCATTTATAGCCTGTAAATAATGCAGCTTCTTATATATTTTATATTAATATTGATTTTCTTGCCATATCATGTGCTTTGTTTGATTTGAAATTGCAACCTCTACTTATATTTCTATCTTTCTACCATTGGAATGTCATGAGACTGTATGATGGGCAAGATTATTTGCAGCTTTAGTTCTGTTCTGTCCTTTGTGTTAAGCTGTTTAAGTTATAATTAGAGGCCTGATTTTTCTGTAATACCATGTTCAACCAATTGAACCGGGTTTTTGTGTTCCTATAAATGCTTTATGTTGCTTAAGTTCTTGTTTTTTGAGAAGCTTATGAGTTTGTGAAGGCATTAAGGACATTATCATGCCTTTTATGAGTTAGAACTAGATATATGGATGGTGGTGTTTAATTTGTTTTTCCTCTAAATTTTTGGAGTTAATGAATTTCTTCAATGTATAACATGAGTGAATTTGCCTGTAATATGAAGGTGTTATCTTAGAGGTCGTTGAGAAAAATAATGATGCAGAACCTATATGGCAAAACAATACATTGTGAAAGGTTATCAAGCAAATACACTAGCTTTTTGTTATGTTTTATTGGCAATACTTGGGAAAGAACATAGTGGAGGACTTGACAGACATCATTTGTATTCTTTTATGATGGATTATTTAATGGGTAAGTCTTCAGGCAGGAAAAAAACTATTAAAAATATAAATCTTGTTTTTTCCATCTGTGTTATTATTGAAGATATTTCATTGTAGATCATGGTGGGCAGCGTTTATAAGTGGTCTCCATGGTATAATTGCTGCTGTGGTAATTATAAAAAGAAAGTCTCTATTAAATTATGAAGTTAAAATCTAACTCCACAAATTAATAAAAAAAAAAGGAAATCTTTATCAAAATATGAGCTAGAATCTTAAACTCATAACTAACAAAGTTTAAGGAGAATTTCTAATGATAAATCAAATATTGAATTAATTTCTGGATGCTTTTTTACATATGATAAAACTTTTTATAGATAGATGCTACCTAAAATTTAGGCCTACTAACCTATGGCTGATTTGAACCTATTTAATAAATTATATAAAATAAAATACTTGACTCAGTCATTAATCTTAATAGACTCCACTTTTCCTAAACTTGTGCTGCATTTAAACTAACCCCTAAAATCATTACTAAAACCCTTAAAATAAATATTAATAAAATAAAATCAGACTAATTTAAATTTTTAAATTAGACTTCATAATCGAAACTCAATCAAATCCATATAGTTAACTTCACTTAGTGGGGATAAAGCTTGTTGTTGTTGTTGCTATATAATTATAATCATAAAATACTGTGCAGACAGGCAATAGAAGAACGGGGGAGGCTGCTAAAAGTTGAAATTTTTGTAGAAATAGTTGTATGGATAGACATATCGGACACCCTTATCTGCTATTTGTTCTCCCTTATCTCTCAAAGACCCTTTGCTACTCATTGCATAGTCAGTGGATGTAAAAAATAAGAAAGTTATTGCACAGATTATTAGATGTTCTCCTTCATGGTTTGGCTTGTTATTTTCAGCAACCACAAAACAAAATTTTAATCACATAGGAGTGTAGAGTATGTCATAATGAAGAAACCTACATTTTTGGACATTTTGATGCTCAACTTTATTTATTCATGGTCAATGGCCTACCTTAGTGACATGAAAGTTTTCTTGTAAGAGGTTGTGGGTTTGATCCCTCTTATAACCTCAAGTTGTTAGTGCCTACCTCTTTAATTAAAAAAAAACTTTTTCTTATTCATGCAAAAGTTTCATCTATTTTCTTAATATTTCCAATATTTTGTTCACTCTCAATAAAATAAGGGGATGGTGTCTAATCAATCTGGGTATAGCATTAACTTATATTCAGCTGTGAGTTACTTTGAGCAGAGTAAATTTGTCATTGTTTATTCATCAAAAGTAAACTGTAAAACTACATACCTTAGTTAACTGCTTTTAAGCATTTGTATTAATCTTTGATTAGGCAAGACTAGTTACACAGTGTTGGAATCTTCAGCTGTAAATGCTCCCTGCAATTCTTTAAATTTCATGATCCGCTGGTGTTCACAACATTCTCTTCTGTATGTTTCAACTTTAAAATACAATTTCATTATTTAAAATTGAAGGTTTTGGCTGTCTCGGGAATCAAAAGGAGTACTCTGATTTTTCCCAAATGAATCGGAATCACATAATTGGACTTCGTTATGTTACACAGCAAATGCACACGAGAAAAGAAGAGAAAAGAGAGCTTTCTGGGAGGGGAGAGGGAAGTTATCATCTCTCCCTCAAAACTGACACTCTCATACCCTTTTATCCCATGTTTCACATGGAGTGGTTACATGGATTTAAACTTGTGGGAATATTCTGAATATCTGGATTATTAATATTAGGATATTATAGTTAGAGAAATCTGTTATTATTAGAAATATATCATATTTGATTTAGGAGTAGTTATTAGAGATTTGATTTTTTATCTTGATGTATCTCATTTAATTCCTAAGCACTGTGTATATATATGAGGCATATGGCAAAGTAATGATCATCGGACAATTCATATTCTAAAAATACCACATGGTATCAGAGCTCTCAGTCCGACAAGCTTCTTGTCCAATGTCCTATTCTATTATCCTGCGAGCAAGTTGCCTCTGTGAGCAACAGCGATCTCTGTGTCGGCTTCAACCATAGCCTCTGTGTCGGTTTCAACCCATAGTGCCGACGAGTTGCTGCAGAGTGTTCTCTATTTGATGCAAAAAGTCGCTTCCTGTCCAGCAGCCCAGTCGTTTCCTGCCCAATTGCGTCCTATCCAGCGAACACTGCGCTAGTCCAATGCTTCCAGAGCGTCAGACAGCACAAAACAGAGCAGCCTAGTCCAACGGAGTTTATTAACGCTTCACGTCCAACGAGCAACGGCACTGTCTAACGTCTGTTCCTTTGCTTTACGTGTTCAGTTCCTTCGCAAGCCAGTGACGAATTGATAAGCCAGAAAAAAAAACTCAATAGCAAGCTCAGTGACTGGCCCAGTTCTATTACTCAGTAGCAAGCTCAATGACGAGCCCAGTTCTGTTCTGTGGGGATTCCAACTATATAACACCATAAGTCAAAATATTTGATTCCGAGCTTCCTCTGTTCTGTGAACAACACACAGAACGCGACGCAGCCCAAAGTGCCTCGCAACGTTTGCGACATCAGTACTTCTATTGTTCTATCCCAGTGACCCGAGTCTAAAGCGTTAACAGACAGCATATTTCTTCGGTGTGGACTGTTTCAAGCACCTTGCGTCTCCAGTTGTTGCACCATGTTGTCCACAGGTTCTGACCAGAGGAAGAACCACGGGTTGAGTGCAGGCTTCGATAGGACATCTAGTATTCCTGTTTCCATTGTATCCAACAAGCTCACCTTGACAAATTATCAAGACTGGGCTCAGGCAACAAAATATGCAGTCGGTGGACGCGGGAAACTTGCTTATCTGACTGGTGATGCCAAAAAACCAGCGAATAAAGCCTCTCCTGAGATGCAACAATGGACCATCGATAACCATTTGGTTTCTTCCTGGCTTATCAATCCATGTCTCCAAACATCAAACGAAACTTCATGTATCTACCCATAGCACGAGATATTTGGGTAGCTATTCGTGACTCTTATTCAATCACTAAAGACCATTCCCGCCTATTCAACCTACAACGTAGTACATGGCGGTGTATTCAGGGGACCCATGGAGTGCATGAATATTGGATTGATCTCGTTGCATTCTGGCAAGAGCTGGATCTTCTTGACGACGATGAATGGATACCCCAGCAGATGTTTGAAATTAGAAAATGATTGAAAAGGGGAGGATACTTTTCTTTTTTGTTGGTCTAAATGTTGAATTTGATGCTGTGAGGGGCAGAATTCTCAGCAATACCATATTACCATCACTTCTAGAAACTTATGCTGAGGTGCGCAGAGAAGAATCCAGGAGAGAGACTATGCTTGTTGAATCCAAACAACCTCTTCCAGAGTTTACTGCCTTTGTTAGCAAGCATAATAATCCTGATGCTTCTAGTAAGACTCGACCCACCTGTGAACATTGGAAGAAGGTGGGACACACTCGTGAAAAATGTTGGGATATCTATGGCAAGCCAGTTGGTTGGAAGCTGAGTAAAAACAAGTCTTGAGCTCACCAGGCTTTAAATGAATTAGCGTGTGTACCATTCCCATCTGAACCATCTACATCCTTTAGTCAAGAGCAGCTAAATTAAATTGCATGTATATTCAGAACTCTTCAAGTTGAACAACACCCCCACGGATATGCATTTATGGCTCATAAAGGTCCAGTTCCCATTGCTTTACATACCTCTCTCCTTCCATCGAAGTGGATTGTTGATACAGGGTAAGGGTGAGCAATTAGCCCGGAGCCCGTGGGCCCGCCCGCAACCCAGTACTATTTGAGCCCGTTTAAACCCGCCCAAAATAGGCCCGTAACAAGCGGGTTTAAACGGGTTCAAACAGTAAATTATATGGGCGGGCTACGGGCTAACCATTGGGTAGCCCGTAGTAGCCCGCCCATATATTTTTTTTATTAATTATTATATTATATTTATTTAAATTTATTTTTATTACATACTAATATACTTTTTAAAATTTATTTTGTAGAGGTATGGGTAATTATATCTACAACCATCACAAGTAAATATAATGTAGATTATGTATAATCATAATCTAATTGAATAATTAATATTATAAATGATTACATTATATAAGTATTGTAGACTGTGTGGTTATAAATTTGTAGCTATTATTATAATATTTTATTTTCTAATTTTAGGATGAATAATCATATCATGTGTGTAATATTGTTGTTTTATTTTCATTGTTATTAAAACTTTAAATGGGTTTAAATAAAAAAAATATTTTTATTTTTTATAAATGGGCTACCCATGCCCATTAGAACCCAAACGGGTTCAGCCCAACCCGTTTAATATGGGCGTAAACAGGCTGAGACACGGGTATGGACTAGCCCGTGCCCATAAAAAAATAAATGGGAGGGGCACGGGCTGACCATCGAGCCAACCCAGCCTGCCTATTATTCAATCCTAATACAGGGGCCTCTGATCACATGATATCAAATGCAAAGATGTTTGTCACTTATCATCCCTTAGCAGGCAACAAGAAAATTACTACTGCTACAGGCACTTCTTCACCCATAGCAGGCATTGGTTCTGTAACTATCTTAGATTCTTTGCATCTTGAATCAGTACTTCATGTTCCTCATTTAGCTTGTAACCTACTTTCCATTAGCAAATTGACTAAACAAGCAAACTGCACGGCTCATTTTTACTCTACTCATTGTGATTTTCAGGATCTCACATCGGGGAAGATGATTGTTTCTGTTAATGAGTATGATGGTCTGTACTGTCTTGACACATCTACCATGAGTGCACTATGGTCTAAGATCAACACCTCTACACCCCATCCCACCTCTGATGAGGAGATTTTCCTTTTATGGCATAAAAGATTAGGTCATTCTAGTGTTACTTATTTGCAAAAGTTGTTTCCCCGGCTATCTATCAATAAAAGTTTCTTTTTTTGTGATACTTGCGCTCTTGCTAAACATCACCAGGTTTCTTTCCCTCTTGTTCCATATAGACTGTCCTCCCCTTTCTCCAGGGGTCCTTCTAAAATTCCTAATCGAACTAGGTCCAAATACTTTGTCACGTTTATTGATGATCATACCCATACGTGTTGGGCCTTTTTCTTGAAAAATAAATCTGAAGTTCCCACTGTCTTTATCACATTCTACAATTTTGTTCACAACCAATTTAATACCTCTATCCAAGTCCTTTACACCGATAATGGCACTGAGTACTTCAATAATTCTCTTCACTCCTTGTCCGCTAAGGAAATTTTTCATAACAGCACTTGTCCCCATAGTCCTCAAAAAAACGGGGTCGCAAAACGTAAAAATAAACACATTCTTGAGGTTGCTAGAGCTCTCCTATTCTAGTGTCATGTTCTTTTGTTTTATTGGGGGCATGCCATCCAAACCACTATCCAATTCATTGACCGTCTTCCTAGTCGCATTCTTTCTTTCGTCTCTCCAATTGTGGAGTTACAAAAAACTTATGTTGTCTTTTACTTACAATCCTCTCTTCCACTACGTGTCTTTGGCTGCACTACTCTTATCCATCTTCACTATCCTCCCTCCAAGTTCAGTCCCCGTGCCATGAAATGTGTCTTCTTGGGTTACTCCATCTCTCAAAAGGGTTACAAATATTTTGACCCCATCTCCAAACACATGTATGTTACCCGAGATGTCACCTTCGATGAGCAGTGGTCCTTTTATCCTAGGTCTTTGATTCAGGGGGAGAGTTGGAATGAATCTCAACTTGTGGAACCCATTGTACCCACTTCGCCTACACCACATGAATCCTTCCAGCCTTTAATCAACTCTGAACAACACAAATGGGGAAAAATGTACTCACGTCGACATCATAAAGACCACAACCATCATATCTCTGTGGCAGAGTTAATTCCTAATCCGAGTATAGATCCTGAACATGGTGAGGAAATTGATACGGATCTGGATCTTCCTATTGCATTGAGGAAACCACCCCATACATGTACAAAGCATCCTATCGAAAAATTTGTTTCCTATAGCTCTCTTACTCCAAGTTATCATGCTTTTGTGACTAATCTTGACAGTATCAAGATCCCTAACAATATACATGAAGCATTGGCCATCCAAGAATGGAAACAGGTGGTGTTAGAAGCGATGCAAGCCTTAGAGAAAAATGGGACGTGGGAGATAGTGTAGATACCTTCAGGAATAAAACCTGTAAGCTGTAAGTGGGTGTTCACTCCAAAATATAATGCCGATAGTACTCTAAACAAGTTGAAGGTTAGACTAGTTGCTCGGGGTTTCACTCAAACGCAGGGTATCAACTACAACGAAACCTTTGCACCCGTAGCTAAACTCAATACTATACGGGTTCTTTTCTCGGTAGCAGCAAATCTAGATTGGCTCCTATAGCAATTGGATATTAAGAATGCTTTCCTCAAGAGAGATTTGAAAGAGGAAGTATACATGACACTCCCACCATGGTTTGAAGAAGGAAGAAAGAACCAAGTGTGTAAGCTCAGAAAATCCATCTATGGGCTAAAACAATCACCACGTGCCTGGTTTGACAGATTATCAAGTGTTCTCAAGGTTGAAGGGTATAAGTAAGGTTTATCGAATCACACTATGTTTGTGTACTGACGTAATAACTTCATCACTATTATCATTGTCTATGTGGATAATATTATTGTTACAGGAAATGATAATAAGGAGATTAATCGAATCAAGATAGCATTGAATCGTGAATTTGAGGTCAAAGATCTTGGTAAGTTGAAATACTTCCTCGGTATGGAAGTAGCAAGATCCAATGATGGTATTTATGTATCTCAGAGAAAGTATATTCTTGATCTACTCAAAGAAACAGGAATGCTCGGGTGTAAACTGAGTAAAGTCCCTATCAGCACAGTGAAACACAAAGAAATCTGGAGTAGAAACTGACAAAGATGTGAAAAAACAGAAGAAACGAGAAAGGGATGAAATGGGAACGGACAAAGGAAGATATCAACGGCTAGTTGGGAAACCCATTTATCTCTCACACAAGTCCTAACATCGCCTTTGCAGTAAGTGTGGCTAGTCAACACATGCATGATCCAAGGAAGAAATATATGGACTTAGCCTACAAGATACTGCAATACCTAAAAGGTACTCCTGCCCACGGTCTATTCTTTAGAAAGAGGAATAGTAGATCAATAGAAATCTACACCGATGCTGATTGGGCAGAATCACAAGAAGATAGTCGATTAATCTCAGCTACTACACATTTGTATGGGGAAATCTTGTCACTTGGCAGAGTAAAAAACAGTAGTGGTCAGAAGTAGTGCAAAATCAGAATTGCGAGCTCTTACTCAAGGAATTATGGAGGGTTTGTGGTTAGCAAGGATTGCAAAAGAAGCTCATTTGAAGATAGATGCTTCATTGAAGTTGTTTTGTGACAACAAAACTGCCATAAACATGTCCTTAAACCTTATTCAACATAGCAGAACTAAACATGTGTAAATAGACAGATACTTTATTCGTGAGAAGGTAGAAAATGGGAGTATGTGTCTCACCTACATACCCACAAGGCTACAAACTGCAAATATTCTTACCAAGGGATTACTAGAAGAAATATTTGAGCGACTTGTAAGCAAGTTGGACATGGTCAATATCTATGATCCAACTTGAGGGGGAGTGTGGAAATATTTTGAATATCTGGATTATTAATATTAGGATATTATAGTTAGAGAAATATTTGTTATTATTAGAAACAAATCTTATTTGATTTAGGAGTAGTTATTAGAGATTTAATTTTTTATCTTGGTGTATCTCATCTTATTCCTAAGCACTGTGTATATATATGAGGCATATGTCAAAGCAATGATCATCGGACAATTCATATTCTAAAAATACCACAAAACTTTTAAATCATAAAGAGAAAACCGCCTCAGTCAACCCATAGTTCCTGGTGCTTTATCCTCTGGAGTAAGTTCCAGGTTCTACTTACACACAGACAATCCTGCATCTAATGCTGCTGCTGGGTCTGACACGGACCATCTAAGCCCTTTTTCAGAAAGCCTTTATGGCTCATCTGATTTATTTTTATAATTTTTTAAAGTGTTGTTTGTGAGAGGATGTAGAGAGGTAGTATGGACAGTGGTAGTAGAGAATCAAGATCTATCTGATATATCTCCGGTCGGGCCATGGGGGGATGGTCACTTTCATGTTGTGAGGTTTCTCATCTGATTATCAGTATAGAAGCCTTGCTTTGATTCTTCTTCTTCCTGTATTAGTAGGCAAGCAACAATACTTGAACATGTGACCTCATTAGCTTTTTGTAGACTTTTACTTTGCTCTACTATTTGTCATCTACTACTGCTTAGTGTTTCATTAATACTTCATTTTGGGCTCAATACTTCATCTGCATGCTTGATATGAATGCTGACAGGATTCCTAGGTAACAGAAAATGGGAAGAATATTAGGGCAGATACTTCAGTTTCCTTTTCCTTTTGAAAGTTAGGGATTAAAGATAAACATACGAATTCAAAATTATTTTATTTGTGTAATATTGAGTTTATTTATTTTAGAGAGAATTACTCAAAGGTCTCAATAGAAGGGATTTAATTCTTAAAAAAACCTAATGACAAGTGGGCAGCATAAATATGTCATTCTCTATCGCGTGACTTGATATTACAAGCTACTCAATTGTCATTAGACTTTAGGATAATTAATTCTTTTTTATGGGACCTCTAATTCTCCATTTATTTTATGTCATCCTTTTGTTATTTATTTTGCTTTTAAATGAATTTATCTTAATAGGAGTTATTTCTTTCCTCGGGTTTTATATAAAGCCCATACTTTTGAATAGTGATGTTAGTTTTGCTTCACATTATTCAGAATTTCAATAGCACACTTCCGCAGTTCATTTGATGACTGGTAAGCTCATTGACCAGAATACTGTTTGGAAACTTATAAAATACCCATTATTATTTATATGGAGTTATATTTCTGTAGCCCTCTTTCCCTTTGAACTGCTGTTAAATTGTCTTTATGGAACTTCAGCTGGATTCAAATTGTAAGTGATTTTTCTTTATTATTTTACATTATCATTTTGCAAAGCTTGAGCAACAGAAAGATTATTGCCATGTGACTATGAGGTTACATATTCAAATCTTGAAAATATCCTCTACAGTTGTGGGATAAAGCTGCATATTCCTCTCTAGACTTCACCTACTAGGGGCCTTCTGTATTGGGCTGCCCTTTATCCTTTTGCAGAGCTTAATCTTTTCTTTTATGAATACATCACGCATCACTGAAGAAGCTATCAAAAGGAAGAGGTAGTAAAACTGCTATCATGTCAACGGATTTCTCTATTTATTACTGGTCTAGTGAATGGTTAGCAGCAAAGGTAAAGCATATTCTTTTTTGACTGAAACTGTGTTGGCATGTCCATGTCAGCATAACTACATAATTGATGAATGTCTCTTAGATCACGAGAAAATTGTATTTCTTGAAAACAAAAGTTGTTATGTGGAGTAGAAAGTAATGATCTGAATTCTTTTTTTTCCCTCTAAGCTTGGGTATCCTTTTATTCGATTTATTCTTAGGCACTAAATATGGATATATTCCTAGTGGAGATTTAAACCTTAGTTCACTACTTTATAGGAGATTAGCTTCTTCCGCTAGACTAAATCTCCATTGGTCAGTGATCTGAACAAATCGAAGGACGTGTCTTGTTATTCAGAGATCAAGATTTAGTTTGCTTTAGATCAATGCCAGAGTTTGGTCGTTGGCACCCTAATTTATTTGTCATTAGGGTTTTTCTTACCTTTTAATTGACTAAATTTAAAAACTAATAATTTTTTGTCAGTTTTTGCGGTTTGGTGTAGGAATCTGTACTTGATATGCTTCAGATGATGTTGAAAATAATATTCAGCAATAGGTGGGCGTTACGCTTGTTTCAAAGTTGTTGTGCCTAATAGTGTTCCTTTTTCCAATGCTGAATTTGCCCATCAGGAAATTTAAGAAAGAATGAAGGATTATGCTTTGTGTATGTACAATCCTGTAGATGCACAATGATTTTTTTTTTAACCCTTTTCAAATAGGAAGATTCTCTCTGGATTTTATTGGAGGAAGGATCACGCAAATTGTATCCTAGTTTCGGACTCAACTCTGACTGGTTAATTCTTTAAACTTTCTATGCACTTCCCTCCTTTTTTTTAAGAAAAAAATTCGAGTGCAGCAAACTAAAAGCTCATGCATCACCAGTTATTGCAATAACAGAAACTATAAACAAAAAGACGGATTTATCAAAAGATATTCAAAATGTTAATTTCCTAACTAGTGTGATCAGATAGTCCTCTGAAAACGCATTGGTTCTGAGAGTCCTACAGTTTTCAGCACATAATCCCAAAAATAACTCACCAATTGCAGGTTCTAAGATTAGGATGCAAATTCCTAAAAAGCCACTCATCAAAAGGTTCCGTGAAGAAGGAGGAACGCATTAAGTCAGGGAGGATCAGAATCCAACTAAGCTTGGCAAGATAACGCTATCTAAGGAAATTATCCAAATCTTTTACATAATGCTCGCAAGAAGTGCATTAAGGTTCATCGGTCTTGTATCTTTTGTAGAATTAGGAATTTGGGTTGGGCTCATGTTAACCCGCTATTTTATGGCAGAATTGGCAACTCATTTTGATGCGGGTCTTTTTGACCCGCACCCGTGGCAGGCTAATCTGTCGGGTTGGCAAGTTGGCGCTTTTTTTTTTTTAATTTTTAAATTTTTATTATTTATATTATACTTTATTAATTTTATAGTTTTAACCAAATTAAAATTTACACTATACTTAATTTATGTTAACTTTATTTTATTGAATCATTTTTTTAAATATATATTTTATTTTATTATTATTTTACTTATGACAGATTTATATATGGATAGTGATAAAGTTAAAGAAATAAATATTTTGATAATTTTAGATCATGCTTTGAATCCAATTAATATTGATACATATAAATTATTTTTTAAAAAAATATATATATGAAAATAATTTTTTTAAAAAAATAAATAAATAATTATAAAAAAAATTGGCGGGTTGGCAAGTCTTGGCGGGCGCAGGTTGGTAGTTTACCAACCCGTTTGAAGGTGAGCCAGTTAAATTTGATCCGCTTTTATGCCAACCCCAGGTTACCCCGCATTCTCCAAGTCTAGTATTTTGTATCTTCCTGATTAGTCGAGTCATTTTCTGAAGACGAGTCATACGACGTTTTTTGATTAGTTGGGCACCAGGCTGACGCTAAGCTAAATCCTATTTAGAATCTGTGTTAGACCAAGTATCTTCAACATAAGGTAGTATACTGAGAAGGAACCTGAACTTGTGAGATTTCAATGACAAGTGTCTGTGCCATCACTTGGACTTGGAATCTTAGTTATGACAATTTACCAAAAAAAAAAACCTAGAAGGGAGCAAGTGCTCAAACTGATTCTACGTTGGATCCTCTAACCAAAACCATGTGAGACTCTACTTGGGAGTTTGCCAAGTCATTGAAAGACTGTTGTGAAGTGGTAATCTGGGGGTAGAGAGATAACAAACTTACTTCCCCGGGCTCCTCTTTAAAGATAAGACTTCTTATCACCTCAATTTGGTAAATAACTAAATATGTATACCGCTTTGAAGGTAGGTCCCAAGCTTAATAAAATTAAACACCCAATAAACTTAAATTTAAAAAACAAATTAATGACTTTGGTCTCATGGCCTTATTAAAAAATTATTTTTTACAAAATAAATGGACACGCTGGGCTCTTTCTTGCCCACGCTCTTTGCATCAAATTGGGTTCCATCTTGCTCTTCACTCTATGCATACAACTTTATTTTTTTTGTCAAAGTCTATTAACTATTAAAAGCCTCTCCATAGCTAACTAGAGTTAGCACAGATGATGAGAAATTAGCTCATATCTTATAAGGATGCGAATTCGATTCTTATTACCCTTGTAAGGACTCCTTTAATATATGATCTTGTAAGTCCCTTGTAAGTACTCTCTGAGCCATGTGGTTATACCCTGACCTTAGTGGAGGACTAATGTCAAATTGACCTAAATATTTTTGTAGAAAAAAAAATGCCTCTCCACATGCCATCTTCATTTAGTAATGGATCTTAATGCCACTAAGCTCATTTAAAGAAGACTTTAGTGTGTGCTTGGAAGCTCCCCAAAATCACTTATTTGAGAGAAAATTTAGGTTTTGGAAAAAAAACTCAAATAGTCAATAACTTCCCACCAAAACCATGGTTTTGGTATCAGCTATTGTACCCGTTAAGATAGACTTTTGAAAACAAGTTTATGCAAAAAAAAAAAAAGAGTTTTTGGATAGCTTTTGCATAAGCTCTTTTGGAGAAGAGCTTATATAAAAAAATTATTCTGAATAAATGAGTGTTTAGACAATTATTACCAAAAAGACTTTTATTATTGGTAAATTACCAGAAATTGTATGATTTTATAAAAAAAAATTATTTTTCCTCTCTTTTATTCTCTCTTGACGATTGATGACGATGGATGATCCTTGGATGGAGACGATGACCATGACACATCCCTCGAAGACGATGACAATGAGCACCGGCATTGACTCGGCAGAAGGGGATGACTGGAGAGTAGAGAAGCGACAAGTGATAGAGAACTGGACGGAGATAGTGACCCATGAGACCCAACGACCAGCCGATAATGACGGAAAAAGAGAAGCGAGAATGACGACAGAGCTGAAGCAGCGAGGATGACGACGGAGAAACAGCTTTGTGACGAGAGAGGAGAGAGGAGAGGGGGAGAGAGTGGAAAAAAATAAAGATAAAATAATAATTAAGTCGTTAATAGGCTTTTACTGTTCTAGAAACTAATCTAAGTAGCTTATTCAAAATTTTAGTTTTAAATCATAATTTGGTCAAAAAGCTCTTTTAGACAAATATGACTGTTTTAAAATTTTTTTCAAACCAAGATTTAGGTCAAAAACCTTTTTAAAACCTTGGTTTTCTTTCTTTCCAAACACACACATTATTTTCCATAATATAGTTTTTCAAAAAAGCCATGATTTTGGTATAAGATATAAAGAACTTCTAATAATTATTTTTTCACAAAATTTATTTCTACTCAAAATCACTTTTTCACAAAATGTATTTTTAAATAATTTTTTTTCTAAAAGTCAATTTAAACATATAGGGTACTGCTATAACATTTTAATTTTTATTCTTATATTTAATCATAATTAAAAATATTATTTATTAATAACTCAAAACTATTATCTAATTAAATTATTATAAATTAGCATTTTTATTATTTTCAATTAAATAGGATATATAGATTATGTTACCATTATCTTTACTTATAATTTTATGATTTGATTATTATTATTAATTAAAAATTTATTAGGATTTGAGTTCGTATTTAGATATAGATTAAATTTTAAAAATATCATTTAAATTTTAAATTATTATATTTGATAAAATTTTAATAAATATAATATTAATATAAGATGAGATTATGTAAGATATTATTTCAAATTGTAATGCATGCAAAATAAATTAAACAAGACATCCCTTCACAAAACAATCTGCCTTTAAAACTTTATTATTATAAGCTCTTGTTCTCTCCTTATGTCTCTTTCTTTAGTCAAACTCTTGAAAGATTGTGTAGTCTGTCTAATTGAAACTTGCAATTCAACCCTGCCTTCGGCTTTGGATTTGTCTAACAAAAGCTTTACAGCTAGGTCCACACAAAGATGTTTGTATGATGGTAACCGTCAATACACAATTTTGACATAATAGACTAAACCCTCCATTACCAAAAGGATATTATGGCAATGCAATCGTGTTTCCAACCGCAATTTTTACTACCACTAAGCTTTGTGAGAATCCATTAGGAACTTTGTGAGAATCCATAGGGTATGCGTTAGAGTTAGTAAATAAAAGGGTCACTTGATTTATAGTAATTATTTTTGTTTAGCACAAGGTAACTATTTTTTACTCATTATGTGTGCTAATATGATTTTTATGAGTGATTTGATATATATATAAATTTATTGATATTGATATAATTATAAAAAAATACTTTGATTGATGATTTTTATTAAAAATAGTTTTGTGCAATTTAAAGTTTAATTTGAAAAGTTTGAATTGAGATTTGAAACTTATTATATATTGATATTAAAATTTGAAGAAAGTTATTATCCTGATAAAAATCCTATTGTGATATTTATTAGTATTATTGTTTACCAATCTATTGAGATTTTAATTAATATGATTATCTTGAGAATTATGTACATGGTGATTAGGGATTAGTGATAATATAATTGTCTTTCTACCATATGGTATAGCCTCTATTAGAGTTTGATAGTTGACTTTTGTCCCACTAATTTACTGAGGGCACCCATCGAGATATTATGACACCCCTACTTATTTATTGATGGAGAATGAACTCATAGTCCGATTTTATGCTCTATGGATTTTGGCTAATTCATAACACTTAACCGGTTAGGTCTTTGAGTGATCAGTCATAGGCTAGTTATCACTAGCCTGTATGTTCGGTCGGCGTGTATAAGTCGGTTCGATTGATTTGATGGGAGGAAATATGTTGATTTATCTATTTGATTATATTATATTATAATAATATGTATGTATGGCACCTCATGAGCACACATTAGTATGTATGACACGTTTGTCTCACCCTATTTTTATTAATATTTTTTAGGAGATAGTCTCATGCTAAGAACTCAATGAAAGTTTCAGAAGCTTAATTATTATTGTATCAATTGTATAGCCCCATCCTCTTAATTTATGTGTGAAATAGTTATATATTATCATAGTAAGTATCATTCTGCATACTTTAATATGATATAATTATCTTTTTTTATTAATAATATGTATATTTATTGGAAAGTGTGATATTCATAATATAAAATTTATGAAAGAGAGAACAATTTATGTTTTATATAATTTGACTCATTGTCTTATTTTTCTATTATGATTACGAGTCAATTAACAAAGATCTTTTTTTTTAAACCATGGAGGATTTTATTTTGAACTTTAGTAAAGTTTTTTTCCTACCATGGTTAATTAACTCTTTTGAAATTAAAGAAAATATTTATATTATAAAAAATGAGTTTAAATAATTAATAGTAATTATATTTAAAAAAAAATACAACTGCTATAAGTGTACAAGCCTCTAAAGACACTCTTGGAATCATCTTCTCCATTAAAGTTAGGCCCTCTACCTTGAAAAGTTGCAATAGATTATAGGATAAAATAATACATAATATCTTAATCTTATTTTTATATGTTGTTAATATACTAATCGTACTATTTTATCTATAATTTTTTTAATTTAGTACAATTATTATTACTTGATAAATAAGACTATAGGTAAAATTATACCAAATTAAAAAGATTATATGTGAAATTTTATTATAAATAATATTAAAATATTAACCGCATATAAGAAATAAGATTAGGATATTAAGTACTATTTAGGGTTATATTATATATGGCATTATTTAATCTGTTTCTCTTCTCTTGATTACGTGGCCACTGCCCATCACCTTCAGAGGATGGCTTTGGTCTTAAAATGCAGTCAAATTCTCATATTTTGAGCTACATCTAATGAAAGTTTCCCTTTCTACTCATAGATGTGGAAGCACATGAATAATATGGGATATTTTAAAAAAATATAATCACCAACATAATTAAGATAGAAAATAAATTCTTTAAACCTTGGAAAACAATTATCCTTCTAAAATTTTTAATATAAAATATATTTAATTAATTTAGTTAAATTAATAATATTAGTTAAATTAATTAATATGATATATAATTATTTTAAAATATCATAATCATTTTTTTAAAATTTTTCTCTTCTTCTTTTATTTTATTATTATTAAGATAGTACTAATAGGGGTATAATTTAGAAAATAATTTAATAAATATAAAAAATATATTAAGATCAACTCCTCAATTATATTTTATATTAAAAATTAAATAAATATTTGCTTATATTTAAGACAATAGATAATATATACATAAGGGAGGAGAGGTAATATAATTTGCCTCTTCATCAAACATTTGGTATTAGCAAAAAGGAATTTTGATAATTTAAGCCCAATGTTTTAAATTTGAGTATATAAAAATATATAAAATATCTTTAGAAAAGTTACTATCAATTTATTTTAATAATACTCGAATATAATATAATTAGATAGTTATATAAAAAAAATAATATTAAGAAAAGAGAATAAATAGAGAACTAATAAATATAAATTCTATGGTTAAACTAAAAAGCCTAAAAGACAGGGAGATAAAGGTTACCACTTTTTGATCCCAATTTAATGAGAGTAATGCTAAACAATATATCATTTGTCCTTACTAATCGCCAACTACTATAATAATTGGCCAGTTGTAAAGAAAAGTTATTTCAGAATAAATTAAATTGGCTTGAAAATAATAACTAAACTTATAAAGCATATATATATATATATATATATATATTTGTTTAATAAACTTATCTTAGTAAGTTTTTGTGTATTCTTGTACAATTAATAGAAGAAAATTAAAAGACTTAAAATTAAATAGAATTATAGATTAGTCTTAATTAATTTAAAACTGAAAAGTTGATTTGAATATCTAATAATATTTTTCATAAAATTTAATTTAACTAATCAATAAAATAATATTTTAAAAATACTAACACTTGAAATAAATATAGATATGTTGTATAATTAAGTTAATAATATTATAATTTAATTATATTTGAAGATCAAAATATTTAAGAATGTCTATAAAGGACAAAGGGTTCTTGAAAACTAGAATGTTAAAGTTTCAAAGATGAATTGTAAATTCTTATACACTCCCTCTGTTTCAAAATGTAAATTTTCAAAGTTTTAATACATAAATTAAGAATTGATATACAATTGTTAGCTTGGAAGCACTAATTTAATAATTTAGTTTTTACAATTTAATAATTTAGCTTGGAATCACTATTATTATAAATTAAGAATTGATATACATAAATTTAGTTTGTGCACTTTAACCATTTTAATAATTTTAATTTTGACACTTTCACACATTTTGAAGGTTGGCACTATTGTTTTTAACACTTTGACCTTTGAAGGACTAAGACAATAGAATTCACAGATTGGTTGCATATGCAAGTTTTTTTTAATAAAATATATTTATTTATTTTTAGTTAGCAAGTTTTTGATTACATTTAATCAAAATTGTCCATTATTTATTATATTATTATATATTTTATTCATATTTTTTAAAAAGAAAATATTTTACAAGTTTACCACTTCATCATAAGTTTGACCTGATACATCACGAGTAAGGGTAATTACATAATTTCATTGTATAATGAAAAGATTTAATTACGAAGGACCTGTGTCATTTATTAAATTTTTAAAATTTTTAATTGTAATTAATTTGACATGTAGATCCCAAAGTGTTGTCATAGCCAGAATATATACATGTAATAATTTGATATTTGATATTTGATATTAATAATTATTGAAGTTTGCACCATTTCATTCCAGCGTTAGCCATTCCCTCCTCCTCTGTTTCGAAAAATTACAACTAAAAGTTCCCTATTAAAATATCTAAATTAAAAATTATAGGCTAAATTATATATTTAGTTTTTTATTTTTACATCAAATTTTATTTTATTTTCTTAAACTATTATATTTTACGTCCTTTAAACTTAACCTTATTACTCTCACTAATAAAAAATGCTAACTCAATGAATTTTATTCAATTGAATTTTGTGAATTTCGTTTTATTTTATTTTAATTTGAATTCATTTATTTCAAAATAAGACATATATTAAAAAAACTTATTTTTTAAGTGATAAGGATAAATAATCAAGCTTTAGACGTTTGTTGAAATTTTTTATAAAATTCTATATACATTTTTTTAAAAAAAATTGACTCATAATTAACGGTTTAATTTTTTTAAAATTATTGTAAAGTGTTGTTAGTGAGAGTTTTTAGAGAAGATGGAACAAAAGTTTGAACAGACATTTAGAATTATAATTTAAAAACAATTCTGGTTTAAATTATTTTACTTTAATAATTTCAGATCACATGAATTATATTTTTTTCGCTACTCTTGTTCAATGATAAGTTAATGACAAAGAGGAAAATATATAAAATTTTAAAATTACAGTAAAATTAATTATGAGAGTGTCATATTTTATATGTTATGAATTTATACTTTCACTATGAGTTCTAGAAGGATTAAAAAATAAAAAACTACTAGTCATTTAAGATTAATTTTTAACAAAAAATTAATATATATTTTATTGTAAAATTTATTTTTATAGTTAGCATAAAAATTATATTTAAAATAATATAAGTTTAAAAACTTCAAGATATAAAAAAAGATAAATAAGAATTTTTAGGATGACAAATTAAAAAAAAAACATATACATGATGCATACAAGCTTATGTCTAGTTTTAAAATGCCAGTACTGGAATTAGGCAACAGTAATAGACATCATCCAAACAATATAAAGACAGAAATATCCCTTGAAAATATACAAAACTCTTTTTTCTGGTAAAATTTTTTTTATAAAAGGTTGGGCTCATCTACGATCTAAAGGTAAGACAAAGTTTCCCTTTCTTCTAAGCTATAATAATGTCAAGCAGGGTGAGCTGTCAATTATTCTCAGGTATAAATCTAAGTATCTAGGAGTTAGGATGTCTTCCCAAACGCTACGAATAGAATCACAACAAAGTGATACTCCTCATAGATCGAACACGTTCTAAATAATCGCATGTCTTACCCTTTCATTAGTTAAATGCACAGATTAAAGATAGAGTTTCTTTTTTTTATACAAATTTTTTTAAAAATAAGTTAGACTCACCCACAATAGAGTTAATTAAAAATAGAGTTGATTATATAGCCTAACCTACTGGTTACGAGTTAACGGGCTGCAGGTTGGGTGGTGTGGATTGAAACACCACACACTCTAGCGAGTTGGCATACTGCCACCATAATATGCCAACCCGCTATATTTTAAAAACAACATTATAGAAACAAGGGGATAGGGAATAAGAGGGGATAACTGGCAAAACAAGTTTTCAAGAATCAACCCATCGTCCGTGAGTTCAACTAGTAAAAGGATGAGATGTAAGACCATTTGGAGCGTGTTCGATCCCTGTAGAGTATTACTTTGTTGTGGTTCCAGTCTCGGCGGTTGGAGAGGTATCCTAATTCTTGGGTGCCTAGGTTTACGTCTGAAGGTAATAGACGGCTTGCCCTACTTTATATTAGTATCGCCTAAGAAGATAAGAGACTTTGCTATATTTTTAGATCGTAGATGAGCCAAACCTCTTTTTAAAAATTTTATGCTAAAAAAAAAGGTGTTCAAGAATCAAAGAAGTTATATTTACATCAAATAGTGAAGGTAAATTTACACATCTATATCTTTTTTTGTTATAATAAAACTTTTGAATTAGGCTCACCCACGATTTAAAGACAGATCTAAAGACAGGATAAAATTTTCCTTCTTCTTAAATGATACTAATATCAGATAAGACGAGCAGTCTATTATAATTTGGCTTCTAAAAGTTGGCTCGTGGTTTTTACTTTGGGTGTTGTTGGGCTTTTAGTGGTGGTGTGGTTTGTAACTCCGACAATAAATAGATTTGAGGGATTTACCTTGTAGCAACTCTTGTTTTCATGATAACTTGGCAATTGATAGATCAGATCCCGACCTGATAGCTTTGAATTGCATTTTGGGAGAAGAGTTACGTTGACAATTGTCTCTGTTGCTATCTATTATATCTCGTAGAGGACAGTTGTTGGTTCTGTTTGGTGGTGGTGAATCAAAGGCGTCAATGAAGGGAAGACATGTCATCAAGTGGTGTTGCTCAGTATGCGGTTGACAATGAGTTCTTCTTTTCATCCTTCTTCGATATCGTCTGTTTGGCTGGTGTCTGATGTCTGTGGGTGTTTTTGATTCTATGGGTTCTCTCAGGGTTATGTTGCTTTTCAACATCCAGTCTTGGTTGCTCATCAACCTAAGAGGAGTGGATCCTTTGAGGTAGTTTTGTTTTGAATTCCCACCCCTCATAATGATGTTGATGTTGGTGACAACGACTTTCCATTTGTAGATTCTATTGAAAAGATCAGATGGTGGGAATTTCTTCGGTAAAATTGACAGTAGCTGTTTCTTTAGTCTTATTGTTAGGATTAGGGTTTATGTTTTTGGGTAGTTGTTAGTTTGTTATACCTTTTGTTGAGCTTTGTATTTTTTTTATATTTATTTTAATAAAAATATCATTCTGTCTTGTAGAAAAAATCGAAATAAATATTATCATATTTATTAAACTGGAGTTGCTTTTTTTCTTTTCTTCACAAGTTAATCTTCTTTGGAGGATGGAGAGAAAATGTAATTTTCTTTCTTAAGTAGGTTTGATATAAATCCTAAAATCCTAAACTCTAATAATTGAGGATTGAATTTCCTACCCATTACTTAAGGAACAAGCCCTCTAAACTTTGTTTATAGTTAAAAAATAAAGTTGCAATAGTATAAATGTTAACAAATTAATTTTTATAAAAAATTATAATTAATTATCATTTTTTCATATATCATAATAAATTAAATATTTTATATTAAATAAACTTTTCTCACTCTCCCACCTGCACAAAAGTGTAATGCTCCCTCATCTTGTCCTATATATGAAAGAATTTTTTTAAGGATCTCACGTGTTTTTATTTATAAGTGATATTAATAATCTATCTAAAATTTTTAATAATCCTCTAATTATAAATATAAAAAACTAATTAACTAGTTATTTTTATTTTTAAATATAATATTTTATTTTATTTTATCTTTTATATTTATTAAACTTTTTTAAACTAATTTATTTAACTTTTAATTTTAAATTGACATATGGTTATTTTAGAGATATTATATTAAATTTATTATAATTAAATGATTATTTTTAACTTTTTTAATTTAACCATATTATAGTTAAGTAACTCTTAAATTAAAGATAATAAGTATCGATTTTATTTTTGCCCCTATTAATTTGGCAAGTCTCTGTGCATTAACTACTTATTTGTTCGTTCTCTCTCAATATATATATATATATATATATATATGTATATATATTGATACACGGGAAGTTAAAAGAAGAACATAGAGCAACTAATATGCAGGATCATAAGTCTGCATAATGGTGCTGACTTCATTTGGATGCAGGATGTGCAATCCAAAACCAGCATTCAGAGCGCCTTTAGCGAAAGCATCCGCCGCTATGTTTCTGTCTCTGTCAATTCTGGTGAAATGAACTCTCCAGCTTCGCTCAGTCATTGTTTTTATGTCCAAAACAAGGCTTCGATCAGCATGCATCTCGGGAACTTCATTAAGAATCAGATTCAACGCCTCCACGGAGTCACATGAGACAACTATATCTCTGTAACTTTTATCCCAATCTCTCGTGATCCCCATCAAGCAGCCCCAAAGTTCAGCAGTAAGAGAGTCCCCGGAGTCTAACCGAGCTGGAAAGCCTTCTATAATTCTTCCTTCACTGTCTTTTAATATGCCGCCACAAGCTGCTTGTCCAGATAACCGGGTATAGGCTCCATCAACCTCAACCAGCTTGTCCATCAGTTGGTAGAACGTCGTTATCAGCGATAGTTTGTGCTTTAGTCCTCAAGTTAACTCCTCGCAATTTCTTTTGAGCATGCGTCATACAACCAGGAATGGCAACAGCCCTATTCTTTATCCCTCTTGCACTTTCACTTGCCCCTGTGTGGATAACTTCATTTCTTAGTTGCCAAAGCAACCAGAAAATGATAATAAATATGCCCTTCCAGTAGTCAATACCCAGCCCAATTTCTTCTCATATTTAAATGGAACCGATCCTTTATATTGCCGGAGAAGAAACTTTGATGCATGTTTAGATTTATAATGGATTCCCATACTTTCCTACTGTCAATGCAGTCCCTTACAGCATGTAAAGCGTCCTCAACGTCCATATTGCACCTGCCACAAATGCCGTCATTATGCAAATTTCGCCTCCACTTTAACTTGTTTGTGATAAGTCTCCCATTCATCATAAGCCAGGGGAAGGACTTACATCGCTGAGGAATTCTTAACTTCCATATATCTGTCCACCTGAAATTCTGTTCTGTGGTTTCATTGCATAGAGCACGATAAGCAGGTCTGACCGTGAAGACTCCGCTCTTTTCTCATTTCCTTCTAGCCTGTTCACTGCCATTTGAGCCTCTTACGTTGAATCCCTTTTTTCGTTTTCTCCCAAGCCTTCTTTATTCCTGTCCAAGTGTTAGATCCTTATTTCTTTATGTTCAATCCGGTAGTAAATCATTGGCACAACCGTATTTGGCTCATAACTTTTGCCCACAGAGAGTTTCGATCTTTTACCTAGCCCCAACCAACCTTTATCATGAAAGCTTTATTCTGTTGTTTTAAGTGTTTCATGCCGAGGCCTCCCACGCATTTCTCACTGCAGACTTTATTCCACGCTACCAGGTGTATCCTTCTATGTTCATCTGAAGATCCCCGCAAGAAATCACGTGATTTCTTTTCAATAGCTTCACAAGTAGGTCCAGGAAGGTACACTTTTTGCATAGAATATGAGGGCATAGCAGAAATAACAGATTTTATCAGAGTGTCCCGTCCAGACATGGATAACTTCGGGATCTACCAATTGCTCAATCTACTCTTGACTTTGTCGACCATGAACTGATACGTATCTTTTGTAACATGGTCATGATGGAGAGGGACTGCCAAGTACTTCCCAAGATTAGTTGTTTGAGTGAACCCCCGAGTCTCACTAAGTTGGGCGGTTCTGGTGTGATTGATATTTCTGGAAAAGAACACCCTAGTTTTGCTGGCATTAACTTTTTGTCCAGACATCGTACAGAAATGATCCAAGCATCGTTTAATAAACTCCACTTGTTCCCTATTTGCTTCTGCAAAAATTAATAAATCATCAACAAAAAACAAGTGGCAGATAGGTGGACCTTCTTTATCAAGTTTAACGGGCTTCCATCGGTCAGCTGTTATCTCTTCTCGAATCATGTGAGCGAGCTTCTCCATACATATGACGAAGAGATAAGGTGATATAGGATCGCCTTGTCTGAGTCCCCGTGTAGGTCTAAATTCTGTAGCCTTGCTTCCTTCCGACAGGACTTGCATAGATGTAGAAGATATACAAGCCTTGATTGTTTCACGTAATTCGTTAGGGAGATTAATTTCTTCTAAACATCTTATGACGAAATCCCAACGAACACGGTGATAAGCTTTCTCCAAGTCAATTTTTATGGCCATGAGACCCTTCATCCCTTTCATAGTTCGCATAGAGTGGATAACTTCCTGAGCAACAATAATGTTATCTGAACTAGACCTGCGGAATCAAGCTCCATTGGTTCGGGGAGATAATATCAGGCAAAAATACTTTGATCCGGTTAGATATCACCTTGGTAATGATTTTATAAACCACTTTACACAAACCGATTGGGCGGAAGTCCTTGATTGTCTCCGTCTGATCAATTTTTGGGATGAGCACAAGGAAGGTGTGGTTGATTCTTTTAATAGTATCCGGAATCTCAAAGCCTTGTTTAACAATGCTCGTCACCGAGGCCCCTATGGTATCCCATTGACTTTGATAAAATAAAGAATTCAAACCATCTGGACCCGGCACCTTAGTATCCGTGATGCTTTTGTTTAGTTCCTCCTATATCTGCACTGACATTCTAGGAAAAGACAGTAGTAAATTGGTTATCGCAACAAAAAATCATCAGCTTTAAATAAACGGAAGAACTGAGTAGCGGTCTCCTTTATTTCGTTCAAATCATCGGTCCAGGTTCCACTCTCATTATTAATAGCAATGATCTTATTTCTTTTCCTTCTCCCATTGGAGCGGGTATGGAAATAATTCGTATTTTTATCTCCCAAGAAGTACCAGTTACATTTCGCCTTTTCTGCAGAGAGGATATCTTCTTGAATTAAAACATCTTCAAGTTCAAACCAGAGCTGTTTATGCAGCTGTTGTAACGTAGAAGTGGGGCCCGTCAACTGAATGGTTCTATCAATTCCGTCAAGACGCCCTAACAAATGGCATTTCCTCCTTCCCAAATGACCAAACGTAAGCTTACTCCAGCTCTTCACGTGCTTTGTGAATTTTGCTAATGTTCTCATCCCAAGCGGCTTCCGTGTTCCACGTAGACTTCACCAAATTACCAAAGTCTTCGTGCAGTACCCAAGATGCTTGAAATCGAAAACGACGTTCTCCCCTATTGGTTAAATCATCAAATTTAGATGGCAAGAGAATCATCCTATGGTCTGATTTAAACTGTGGAAGATGCTTGACCATGGCGTCTCCAAACACTTCCAAAAACCTATTGTTGGTCAGGACCGATATGAGACTTTCACACCCATCCCTCTGCCATGTGATAAGCTTCAAATTGACTATAATTTTTGTGGGAATTTATAAGAGTTCTAGAGTTTTTCATGGGCTGAAATAGTGTAATTGTTGATGTCTTTGTAAGAATTTGATATTACATAACATTTGTGATTAATGCAGAATATTATTGAAAAATTAAATCAAATTCTAGAATTTTCAGCCAAAGGCCGGATTTTGAATAGCTGTAAAGGACCCATGAAATATATTGCTACCATGCAAGTGAAAAAAGGACCGTTACACCCCAGGTAATGTAATTCCGTTTGAAATCTATAAACTCTCTATCAACCGGACTAGGATTCACGGAATTTGATTTTCGTTCATGTTGGAATAGAATAGCGTTAAAGTCCCCTCTAATGACCCAAGGCCACATACTCTCAGGCCAAATTTCCTTGAGCTGCTCCCATAGGCTCCTTCGAACTAACCGACTAGTGCTAGCATATATCGTCGAAATAAAAATCTTGTCATTCCCTTTCTCTGCAAGCACGTGAATGAACTAATTTGTCTTCTGAATGACTGTAAGCTTATATTTTTCTTCATTTCATGCAAACCAAAGTCAACAATCTCGGTGTAATAGAACCCAGCTTACGGCTCTGTCTACGAGCTTGTTCCCCACTTAATTTAGTCTCAAAAAGTGCAATAAAGTCAATCTTGTATTTCTCCCTAACTTCCTTGATCAGGCCTGGGAGCGCCCTTGACCCTGATCCTCTGCAATTCCAGAAAGTGCAGTTCATGGAGAAATCGTAGAGGGGAATGATGCGTCGCTTATAGACCCTCAAAGGAGATGAGTATTGTTCTCTTTATTAGATATATCAGCATCACTGAGTTGCCTATTTGGTTTTCTAACTAACATACCTGAGGACTCGGCACCCTCTACCCCCATATTTACGTGATTGCTTGTGATTCCTTCCCCCACCCCCCACACACCCAATTTATCCAAACTTTGATGTCTGGAGCTTGTTGTTTTCCATCATTGTTGGATGGGCCCTCACTTGTATTCAGTGCAGTGCTAAGCTCCATTATGGCCCCAAATTGGTTTGGCAAGTTCATAAAGTGGTTTTGCTACCCATGCGTTTTGGGCTGCTGCCCTTTTGCTTTGGGCTTGATCAATGCTTTCTTTTATCCTCCGGCATCAGTTTCTTGTCCACAAACACGGGCTCAATTTCGCTGCTACTGGAAAGATTTTTTTAATAAATAATTTTATAAATCTTCTATAAATATTTTTTAAACCTTAAAACTATACCCTAATATTAGTAAAATATTAATATTGAATCCACCTAAACTTTTTTTTATATATATAAAAAAATTATTTCCCTTATTTACCTCGTAATTTTATTGTCATGAGCTTGTCCAACAGCGACCCACTTTTTCTGATTGCCTATTTCCTTTCCAAACGATCTGGAGCTTCCACGCCAAATGGGATCTGATTTAGAATTCAAAGCTGAGATATTATTATTTTCATTAATGGCACGACCTGCCTTCATTCTTCCTTTTTATCACTGTTGATTCTTTCCTTATTATAGGGTGTTCCTCCTAATTTTGTGGGATTGCTCAGATTCTTTCGTCTTGACCATTGTACAATATTCCACGGCCCAGCCCCGTCGCACACAACGGCTCGTCGTCGTCGGCCACTATCCCCACTTCTCCACCATCTCTGTACCTTTTCTGATCATGCGTCTCCTCTTTCTCTGTAGCATCTGGATGGTTCCCTGTCTCAGCCTTGACACCAGCCATCTCTTTTTCCGTTGCGTCAGCTGAGACCTTCTCTTAATTTCATGGAGTTTATTGCCCACTCCATTTCTTTCTCTGCAGTTCCGAGGCTCACTATGTTATTTCCACTATCCATCTTCGACTCCGTTTGAATGACCTTATCCGGGCAAACATTCTGATGGTGTCCATATTTTCCACAGCAAAAGCATATCATATAGAGCCCTTCGTATTCAAGACATCTCCTTCTACCACCCATTGTCTTTAATAGGTGAAACATACGATCATTTGTAGTAGCATGTTCGATCTTTAAGGAATATTATTTTATTATAGTTCTAGTCATAGTATTTAAAAAAGTATTCTAATTTATAGATATATAGGTTTACGTCTGAGGATAATAGATGGTCTGCCTGGTATCTCCTAAAAAGAAAAAAGATTTCATCCTGCCCTTAGATTGTGGTGAGCCTAACCTTTTCTAAAAATTCTTGTATCAGAACAAAAAAAATCTCCTTCTACCAAAAACATTAATGGCAGACTTCAAGCGCTTCTATCTATAGATCCAGTTTCACACATATACATATAAAACGCCCTCTTTCTGTATTGTACATGATCATGTCTATCTTAATGTCCTCCCAAGCAAGGAACCTATCCTTATTAGACTGCTGCGTTAAAATATTCGAGCGGAAGTAAAGGAATTCGAACCCATACAGCAATTTTCTTCTGAACCTCTGCCTCCCAAGGATCAAAATTTGGTCGCCAGCTTTGAACAATTAAATATCTATCTGCAACCATCCAAGGACCTTCCTGATAGATATGGTTCATGTCCTCCTCGTCCTCAAATGATATCACAAAGTATCCATTGTCCAGATCTCTGGTTGGAAAAGGCTTCTTTGTCTTCCATAGACGTTGTAGATTTGTCCTCATTGTTATCACATGCAGTGTTTTCCCCAACAGTTTGACTATGAGTGATTTGCTCCAAGGGGCGCCCCACAAGTCATACTCCTCTCGCGTCACCTTCAACGTGGGGCAATCCTCATCGCCGTCCTCCAGCGACTCCCTGTTCGTCTGTCCGTCACAACCACCACTGCTGTTGATGAAATAGTCCTTTAGGCTAGCCATGTATTCAGCCCAAGCGTCGCCAAACACATCCTTGCCCTTACGTACTATCTTTGGACACCTTTTACTTATTCTCTCCTAGAAGTTTATCTTTGAAAGCGAAATCTTGTCGACGAAAACCTTCCATCTCCTACTCAGTCATGTCCTTTGGATCCTGGTTCTTAACCTTTTTCTTGTACCGTGTCGCCGTCTCCGCCTCTTCCAAGCCACCACCACTCTCAGTCGTCATGTCTCGTAATCCTCCTGCAATATAGCTATTAGACTTTTCTGTATTTTTTGATAAATAATGGTATTTTTCGAAAATAAGTTATATTTTTTATATATTTTGTTTTATCTAACTCATTTTAATAAACTCTTTTATTTAAGTAATTCAGTGATTTCAAGAAAAATACTAGTTGGATGAGTTGGATATAGAGGTCGATGGTAAATTTTGGAGTTTTGAGGTGGCAGTTGGTAGTTGTATGGATTGGGTTTCGGTGGCCGTTGGGACATTGATTGAGATAAAAGCGACCCCTCATCACAATTACTTACTTAAAAGGAAACTAATATTAATTAGGTCTGTTTTTAATTTCTTAATATTAAGTTTTTGAATTCATTCGCATGGATTTTTTTCCTCCAATTTTGCATATGATTTTTTTAAAAGAGTTGAATGTTTGAGGTTAGCTTAATTAGGTGATAATTATTCCCTCCTATTCAACAATTTTTCATATAGGTATTCCTAAATATAAGGAACAAATCATTTTTATCTCTAGTAAAATGTTCAATTTATTATTTCTCTACAGTAAATTTTTACTCATTATCTCTTAGATACTCTCTTTATAAATAAGAGTATAATTAAAAAAAATGCATATCTTACACATTTTTATTTTTAACTAGTATTTTAAATTGTGTGATTTTATTACTTGTTCTTTTATAAAAATAATAGAAGGGTATAATTCAATTATTGAAATAAGAATGGAGGGAGAGAGGATCTAGTATAAAAGTTAAAATGAGATATTTTTGTTCCTCCACCTTTTCGATGGCGCAACCGCAAAATGCTGGGTAAAAAAGATTCAAATGAATCATACAATCATATTGTTGTTATAATAATTATATGATAAGAAAGCAAGAATCAAAACGTAAAAGTTGTACCTCGAGAACTTTATATATTAAGACGGTGAAACCCCACCAACGAAAAACAAAGGAAAATTGGTTATAATAACATAACCTGGTCACACTGGGACGTGCAATTTCCCATAGACAGTGGATGTTTTTAATTATTAGAATTAGGGGTAGGAATGCACATCAATCTGTCGAATACGAGTTAGCCTAAAAATGAATTTAATTTAATCGGTTTATTTTTAAGAAGGTTAGTAAACTATCAACCTGTGCACACCAAGGTGGGTTGGCGGGCCTAGTTTTTTTTAATTATTTATTGTTTTAAAAAAATTCTTTTCATATATATATTTTTTATAAAAATAATTTATATGTATCAATATTAATTGGATTCAAAGTATGATCTAAAATTATCAAAATATTTATTTCTTTAACTTCATCACTATCCGTATATAAATTTATCACAAGTAAAATAATAATAAAATAAAATATATATTTAAAAAAATGACTCAATAAGATAAAGTTAACATAAATTAAATATAATGTAAACTTTAATTTGGTTAAAACTCTAAAATTAATAAAGTATAATATAAATAATAAAAATTAAAAAAAAAAAAGGCTAAACGGGCTAACCCGCCGCGGTACGGGTCAAAAAGACCCGCACCAAAATGGATTGCCAAATTGGCAACCGGACCCGCCATAAAATGACAGGTTGGCAGGTTGGGCTCGCGGGCCTAACTCAAATTCCCAACTCTAATTAGAATATCCATTTCTCCATATTTTCATCATTATTATTATATTTTTGTTTTTTTACAAAAAAAAATAGGTATATTTGACATTAGTCTCCTATTAAAGTTAAGATACAATCTTAAAGTTTATAGAACACTTATCGGAGACTTATGAGATCGCTTACCAAATGAGTTCTCATAAAAATAATAAGAATCAAACTCATATCTTTATAAGATACAAA
This sequence comes from Leucaena leucocephala, assembly GCA_037074615.1. NCBI lineage: Eukaryota > Viridiplantae > Streptophyta > Magnoliopsida > Fabales > Fabaceae > Leucaena > Leucaena leucocephala. Next base: position 7,321,905 of record CM073570.1, on the reverse strand, counting down.
TTTATTCTTTATTATTTTTATTAACTCTCATTAATATTATTATGTTGTTGCAAGCGATTAAAGAATTAGACTAAAACCCAACGATCGGACTAGTTGATATCAATTGAACTAACTAAAATTTTGGTTTGGACTAAGAAATTCTATTTACGTTTGAATAAAATTAAATTGAAATCAAATTACTATTAAGTTAGAACTTAAAATTATATTAAAAAAAATTTTGGCCTTGACAAAAAAACTTAAATTAATTTTTTTGTATACAATTTATCTCATTTAAATATAAAATTCAAAATTTAAAAAAAAAATAACTAAAATTTAATGATCAAATTAACTCAGTATTAATTGTTTGTCGTGACGCTATTTATCTCTTCCTAGATTCCTTGAGCCTCCCTTCGTCATGGTTGGTGCTCCCTCCCTATTTCTCATCTCTCTCTTAGAATATATTTAGATTAGATTTTAAAAAATAAATTTTAAAAAAAATAAATTTTAGAAAAAAAGTAATTTTAAAAATTTGAAATGTTTGAATGATTAATAATAGAATCACTTTTACATAGATAATTTACTAAAATAACATAAATTAATATAATAATTACATAAAGAATAAATTTGATTTTAATTTTTTTCATTTAAGTGATTATAAAATAATATATATACATATATATTTGAGTAAAATAAAAATTTAACATATTTATTTGAATTTTGATTTTTTTTCCACTAAAAATTTTATTATGGTTAACTAATCTAAATGACCGTAAAAAAATATAGAAGATTGTAACTTTCATTAATAAATTTATCTTTTTTCTAAAATTTTAAAATTTTAAATTTAAAAAAAAATAGTTTTTGTTTTTGTTTTTTTAAATAAAATTTAAATTATTAATTGTAAATGTGACAGTGGGGTGCTTGTGTTTTTGGTTCCAAAATTGAGAAGTTGTAGGGAGAAAGAGAAATAAAAAGCTATTGAAAATTGCTGCAGGGGCAATTATTTAAAACTATAGCTTTAACATCAGAATTAATTTAAAAAAAAATGATTGTTTAGCTCTTATCTCCCATAACTATAATTTGAAATTAAAATTAATTCTCAAACTGACATTCTAAACACACACTTAAGTTGAAAGGAAAATGGCCAACGTTCGTAATTTTATAAATTATAAGTTAATTTTTTATAAATAATTAATATTTATTAATATATTGTATTTGACATTTGATTGAGAAGAGATTAAATTCTAGACTTTTTTTTTGTTAATGAGTCATATATATTTTTTGGCTTTATATCCACACAAACTTTTTGCTTAAGCAATTAGTTAATTAAGGATTAAAAAGTTGGGGTGGGGGGACGAAAAAAATATAACAAATAAATTATTGACATCGGTTTGGGTTTAGATTAAAAATTGAAAAGTACATGTTGGGTTATCGTTAAAACTGAAACGTAAAAGCATGTGGACATGGCATTTGTTCGCAACCCAAGAAAGCTACTCTTCGCAACTGATGGCTCAACTGACTTGAATGTTTTTGCTGTTTTAGTTCACGAGGGCCCTATTATTAAAAAAAGGTACTAAGGCTTAAATAAATAAAAATAAAAAATAAAATAATATTTTATTTTTATTTTTATTTTTTATACATGATCAATACTTTAATTTTATTTATAATATAATTTTTATTTATAATTTTTTTAATTGAATACAATTTTACTTAAAAAAATTTAATTTAGTATAATTTTTAGTACATAAAAAATAAGATTATAAGTAAAATTATACTAAATTAAAAAAATTATTAATAAAATTATATTAAATTAAAAAATTATAAATAATATCATACTGTAAATAAAATTAGAATGCTAACAAAATATAAAACTTAAAATTAAAATTATTAGGTATTATTTTACTTTTAAATAAATATACTCTAATTAATACACATAATTTTTAATTTAATTTAGAATGCCCTGCGTGTTCATTATACGACAAAAAGTTTGTGTGTAAAATTTAATATATTTTTTATTTTTATTTTTAATTAATTATATTAAAAATATTTTAGAAAAATTTTAATTTAAGATAAAGAAGAATCACAAATTAATTTAAGGTATAAAATATTATTTAAAAAATATTTTAAGGTATTATAACTTAAATTAATTTAATTTTTATGAATAAATATTAGTCTAAATAATAAAATATTTTAACTATTTAAATATGATATTTTAAATTTAAATTATGTAAATGTATAAAATATTAAAAAGAATTATATTAAATTTAATAATATTTAAATAGTTAGACGGAGATATAAAAAAATAATTTATTTTTTTTAAAATATGAGAAATATAGAGACAGACCAAAAAATAAGCAAACAGTTGCCAGTATTTAAATACGTTTTGGTCCCTGCAGAAGCTTCTGGAATTTTCATATTGGCAGAGTCAACAGGGTCGTATAACGCCGTTGCACTAATTACAGCCGTGAGGTAATTATGAAAAAAGCGTAATGACTAATTACAGTCCGTGACAGGGGTACTGTTGTAATAACAAGATTATGAAAGGGCTTTCTCGTACTTTAACACCACTCTCGTTTCACCTCCCAAGTCCCAACCCAAGAAAGTGCAAAATACAGACACAGCACCGAAATCGTGAGCGATAAGAGCAAACCATATACAAACAACAAAGGCATCCAGTGGTAGATCATTGTGATTTTCTCTGCCCAAAACATTGAGAAACTCCATTCCGAAGAAGAAGAAGAAGTAGCTTGTTCCCGCAAAGCAATGCCTGTCAACACCAAAATTCTATGCTAATTTGTCTGATCTTGACATATTCTCTTTCGTTGTTTTCATGAAAATGCTCTCGCTGCATTGTCTGGAGAAGGTGATATATTCTTATGAGTTTTTTACTTTTGTCTTGTTTAGCTTCTTTGTTTTGTTTTTGTCCTACGTCGTAATTCGTGAGGGTCACACTTTGTCCTTCTTCTTCAAATAAATCTGAACCGGTTTTGGTAGAAGCAATCTGTTGGTTAACGGATGAAGATGTTTACCCTGTAATACGTTTCTCAATTTTTGGCCCTTTTTTTTTTTTGCATTTTACTTCACATTCTCCGTTGAAAAGTGAGTCAATAAGCATCATGAATAGTCTTTGAAAATTTGTTGGTTTATTTCTTTTTCATTTCATTTATTTCCTGCTTTAATTGCATTTGATTCAATTTGCAGTGCCTCCTCCGTCTCTGAACATCCAAGATCTTGGAGGACAATGCTAACTCTGAGAACATGGGGCAAAGGAGAGTTTGATCCTGCGTGAAAGCTTTTACGGTTGATATTAGCAAACAATTGCAAGTATCAAATAGCTCGAATGCTAATTTCATTCGCTTAGTCGTTGGTAAAATGAACTGAAAATGTTGAAAATTTACGTTGGTTTTTAGTCTTCCATATTGAATTGCTCTGTCCAATTTTACGACGGAATTCGCGAAATTTCTACAGTTTTTGGAAGTTGGAGTTGTGAACTGATTTAGTTGGAGGGCTTTATTTCAGGTTGATTTTCCGGAAAGCATGGCATCTGGATGGGACCATTTTGGGGACATTGCAAATGTAGCCCAATTGACGGGCTTGGATGCTGTGCGGTTGATTGGGATGATTGTAAAAGCTGCAAGTACAGCACGAATGCACAAAAAGAACTGCAGGCAATTTGCACAGCATCTGAAGTTGATTGGGAACTTATTGGAGCAGCTCAAGATCTCAGAGCTTAAAAAGTATCCAGAAACTCGAGAGCCTCTGGAGCAGCTTGAAGAATCCCTTAGAAGGGCTTACATATTGGTCAATAGTTGTCAAGATCGGAGCTATCTTTATTTGTTGGCTATGGGCTGGAACATCGTTTATCAATTCAGGAGGGCTCAGAGTGAAATTGATAGATACCTGCGGCTTGTTCCTCTCATTACACTTGTGGACAATTCTCGAGTCAGGGTATCTATCTGTTACTATCCATTATGTTCTAAATCTTCTTATAAACGATTTGCAAATGATCGATCGTGCTAGGATTTTATTCTCCTTCAACTCTATATTTTTAATATAAGGCATCTTTGCTTGCCTGTTATTATTTTATTAATATAATAATATAATATTTTCTGGCCTCTGAAAATTAGGGATCTATGCTGGCAGGTTGTATGCTTGAATGTGTGCAGTCAACCAGCCACATCATGTTGTATATTTTGATGTTAGTTACTACTTAGTAAGATTTCTAACATGCTAAGTGTGTAGAATAATAGTTTTCCATATTTCCTGAAGATTTTTATGAAGTTACATCTCTTAATATGTCTTGATTAAACACTCATATAGTACCATGATATCTCATTATATTTTGTATCTGAACTAATCAGAATTGGGAGTTTCTTGTCATCTACCAGATGTACGATCTGTTTTAACACTTATTATTATCTGCAATTGAAAATGTGGCCTCAGTGTTTTCAACAATCTGTTGTTTTTCTTAAATTTTCAGGAGAGACTTGACATTATTGAAAGAGATCAATGTGAATACACATTAGACGATGATGATGAAAAGGTGCAGACTGTTATTATGAAACCTGATCCTGACAAAGAAGATGCTGCAGTGCTGAAGAAAACTCTTTCTTGTTCCTATCCCAACTTGCCTTTCAAGGAAGCACTGAAGAAAGAAAATGAAAAGCTTAGTGTGGAGCTACAAAGATCACAAGCTCATTGGGATACGGATCAATGTGAATTCATTCAACGTTTATTAGATGTCACAGAAGTTGCAGCTTATTCTCTTACAGAAAAAATTCCTCCTGAAAAAAGTCATAAAGTTGTAGAGAACACTGACATTGATGTTAATGATGACAAAGAACACGCGTATTATGAAAAATCTTATGAGAGAACTGATACTGTTCCAACGTCAAGGTGATTTTCCCTCTTATCCCTTAACTTTAACATGTATTATTGTTTAGCTCAGGATAGCTAATCTGTCTGAAAATTAAAATAGTTCTTGCACCTTCCATCTCTTTGTTTTCTTGGACGGCCAATAATGGTTGTCTTAGACGGGTTATCTGCCTTTGTTTTTTCCTTTTTCGTAAGCAATTATCTCTTGTCATAAACAGATTTTCATCTGGAGGTTCATATCAGGAGGAAGAGTGGCATACAGATTTACTTGCTTGTTGTTCTGAACCTTTACTTTGTACGTTCTCTCCTGCTGTTCATTCTATTTTGTTTTGATTATACCGGAAAGGGGTGCTTCAACGCTCCCGAGAGTTTATTTATGGATGTATACTGTGAGGTTCATGGTACCTGTGATGTTATTGGTGACTTGTCTCTCGGATGTCTTGTCAATTGAATTTCCAGTTAGTCAGCAGTATGTTTCACACCATTTTATTACTTTATTTTGCCCCTTACCCTAAATTTACGTATTATTGTTGATGCCCACCAGTGGAGATTGGTTGTTCAAGTTTTACATAGTAATAAATTTGAGATGATAATTTACGTTGCAGGTATGAAGACGTTCTTCTTTCCCTGCGGGACATTTTCAAAGATTGCTACTGTTGCAAATAACAGACCCACATGTGAGTTAGCTATGGCATAAAGTCTATTAGAATTAGCATTTGACAGACTGTTTTTACATAGATGAACATTGTCCGAAAGCGTCTTTGCCTTTATTAGTTTAAGAAATGGGATGTCATCTCGGTAGAGGGTAGACCAAGTCGGTAGTGTTCAGCATAGGTTCTTTTCTGTGTTTTTTTTTGGGGGGTGGGGGGGTTGGTCAGGGGGGCACGGCGGCATAATATAGGTACTTCTCAAAATTCTCGTGTTCCTATGTTTCTCAGGACTTCGAGTGGGGGTTGAGTAAATAAATATGACTTGGTCTTCTTTAAGTGAGATTTAAAGACAGACCATATTGACACTTTCCCATATCGTGAAAAATGAAGAAGAGTTAACTAATGATGAAGCGAGTTCTTCTTAAGAGAGATCAATAGCATCAATGAAAAGCCATTACTCGGTCGTATATGGTGACTTCCATGTAAAGGAGACATATGACCATGGTGTTGTTCGAGTTATAGCTGAAAACAAGATTTTTGCTTGAAGTTTTTTAGATTACTGCTAAAGTTGTTTTCTCTTGCAAGTTGCAAGTATCTTTTCCTAATAGCAATGCAGCAAATGTATTATCAATCTGGTTCATTTACCAGACTCAGGACATCATTGAAGTTCCGCTACTAAAATCAGCTCTGTTTTTTCAGCTTCTGCGGAAGCATGTAATGAATTGATGGCATATTCATTAATTTTGTCTTGCTGTTGCTATACTTGCTGCATAAGGAGGAGGGTTCGGAAGATGTTCAACATCACGGTACTGCTTCCATCTTTATAGATTTATAGATATGATTTTCTCTCATTGGTTCACCACTCGCTCATTGAAAGTATGACCATTCAGGATAATGGTGTTTTATTATATTTTTTTAATAGCTGAGATCTTAAATACTTAGACATTGTGTCGTGTGGGTGATCATACTGTGAATATAAAGATTGAAGCTATACCAGCATGCTTATTTAACAATGTAAAACAATAATAACAATGAGCCTTATCCAATGGATAGAGTCAGCTATATAAATTGCACAACGCCATTGTGTTTCATGTAATAAATATTTGATAAAGTTTTACGTTAGATGTTGAGGCTTAACACAATCCTCCTCTTTTATTTAGGTTTAGAACTGGCTTTAAAACATAGACGGAGTTTCATTTCAAAATGCAAAATGTGTTCATAATCTTCTGGGAGCAGTACTCTGCACCTATTTTTGTTATTGTTATGTATGTGCTATATATTTTTTTAGGTACTTTTCTAACTGTTTCTTGATTATATAATTTGCAAGTGAAGTTTTAGGATATATAATTACAGATTATACATCTGTTAATTAATGCTTGGAAAAAAGTTACTTTTATTGTATTCTGACTTGCTAGCATTTTTGTGGCTTCTGTAGATGTTTCATAACTTATGGTTGCATTCTATGGCAGGGCGGATATATTGATGATTTTCTTTCCCATTTGATGTGCTGCTGCTGTGCCCTTGTCCAAGAATGGAGAGAAGTGGAGATCCGTGGGGCTTATGGTATGTCACTCTCATCCTTCTGCTGGCTTAACGTTTCATGAGTACTGTTAAATGATTATTTTTCGGGTCAATTATTATTTTTGAAAAATAAACTTAATATGTCAATGTTTGACAATATTTTTTCAACATTTAAAATTTCAATTTTAGTATTTTGTGTTAATACGTCGGTAAGGAAGGTAGATCAGACAATTTAGAGTCCGATGAAGAGGAATAAGGGAAGACCAAAGATAATGTTTAATAAGGTTGTTGAGCGTGATCTCTTGATCAATAATTTATCTAAGGATTTAGTTTTTGATAGAGTAAAATGGTGTCGTACAATCTATGTAGCTGATCTTACCTAATAGGATAAGGCTTGTTGGTGGTGTTATAGTATTTTGTGTTAATGGTAATGTGGCATTAAGGTTAGAAGACTGAGAAGACAATTTATAATATTAGAGATCAAAATGAAATAATGTGTCAAGTTAAAAAGAACTAGATATCCACCTTTTCTACTTCAGGTTAAATTTACACTAACTTACGATATGATTTTCTGTTGTCTTTCTTTTAACTCTCAAAAGGATGCTTGCTAATCAGTGCACTAAAGGTAGCAACGTGCCTGATGTTAAATGTTGCAGGCCCTGGGAAGACGAAGACAAGCCCTCCAGCGTTACAATACATAGATTCTTAATAACGAAGCGCCATTGTCTTTTGGTAAGTCAGAGATTTCAGGTTCCTTGAAGACCATTTTAAGTTTTTTAACTATGTCTTTTGTCGCTTTCTTTGTTTTCCCCATTTAACTCTAACCTTTTCCCTCTACCCAAAATATGTAGTATTACTGTATAGTTCATTTGTTTGCAAAAAATTTTCACAATCTTCTCGCTTAAATTATTGCTCTTTTCCCTGGGTCGTTATAATTCTACTTGTCTCAATCTCCTTGGACAATATATATATATATATATATATATATGTATTTATATAAAAGATTTACTAAGTTGCAATGTTGCATTCACAAGGTTTTGAATAATGTTAACTTGTATAGGCTCTATGCAATACAAAGAACATGGCCAAGTTAAATTACTACACAGTTTATCTGAGTAGACCATTTGTTGACAAGAAGCTATTCTAGTGGTAGTCATACTTGAATGATGTTCCGGACTCAAACTTAGCATCGAGTTTATGTGTGTTTAAATTGATTGTCACAAAAAAAATATAATCTATTGAAAAAAAAAACTACTATTCATCAATGGTAAATGACTAAATGCTGTGCAACTTACTTTAAACCTCTTGCAAATGCATGAGCTCAGTTTAGTTTGTTGTACTACCTTACTTCCGATTCTTAATGTAAGAGTTAGATAACTAATTTGGATAGATTAAAGAAGTTAGTTATATTGATTATTTATAATAAATATGGTTTAATTTTCATAAAATGTTATATTTTTTCATCACTACCATTGGATAGAAACCTCTTAGTATATGCAATCAATAAGGATACTATTAGGGGAAAATAGTTTAGCTATTATTTTGTTGGGGGGGTGTTTAGAAGGGAAGGTAGGGAATAAGGTTTATTTGGTTTACAAAATAAAGAGGAGGGGAGGGAAATTTTTTTGTCTTTTACTTCTTTCCTCCCTCACTCTTTCATATCAAAGGTTTTTAGAGGGGTGAGAAACTTTTGTCTATTTTTTGATAAAATTACCCATGACAATTTTTAGATATTCTAGTGCTACCTTCCATTCATTCATTCCCTTCAGCTGCTCCACTATGGATGACAATGTTTTGGCCTTCCCCTTTCCTTTATCTTCCTCACCTTGGTATAGATAGATTGGAACTCATGAAAGCTTTCATAACATAGGAGTTGTTATTGGTCCAAAGATTCATCATCGACGATGACCTATAATCTGTCATTCATTCACAAATTAGCCCAAAAAAAAAACAGCCCCAGTGAAGAGAGAAGATAGGTAGTGAAGTAGAGAGAGTGTGCATGTGGTGGAAGAAGACGCGGGGCCGGAAAAGAGAAAGGTAGCTAGTGGTTGAGTGTGGATTTGGGGTCCATTTGGATTTTGGAGTGCATTTGGGTTGAATTTTAAGTTAAAAAATCAGGGACATAGTGGGAAGAATAGAGTAGTGAAGCAAGAATTGAGGTATCTTCTAGGAAAAATAAATTTAATATAAAGAAATAAGAGTATATTTGTTAACTTTTAATTAATTCTCCCTCTCCCTTTTTGTACCAAATAAAAAATATTATTTCTCTTTCCTTACTTTTATACCTATAACATCCCTTACCCTTCCTTTAAATTAATCTAACATATCTTCGCCTTTGTTGAACCAAACATAACCTTAAGCCAAGTTAAGCTTTAATTAAATAGGGGCATGAATTTTTTTTTTGATAAAAAAAATTTGGAAAGGGGTTGGGCTCACCCACGATTCAAGGGCAGAGCGAAACCTTCTTTTCTTCTAGGCGATACTAATATCGGGTAGGGCAAGTCGTCTATTATCCTTAGTCGTAAACCTAGATACTTAGGAGTTAGGATGTCTCTCTAAACACCGCGAATAGAATCACAACAAAGTGGTACTCCCCAAGATCGAACACGCTCTAAATAGTTGTATATCTTACCCATTCGCCAGTTGAACCCACGGACGATAGGGGCATGAAATAAAAGTTTGAAGTTTGAGCATAAGCTTCAACCATGTAAGTTTTCTTTAGGTTTGGGTGTGATCCTTAAAAAGGCTTGATCTGTCCTAGATATTTTTAAATTCTTACTTAAAATATAGGCTTTTAAATAGGCTAAAAACTCATACCTCTAAGTTCATGTACTTTTCAAGTTATTAATGGTGCTAGATCTAGTAGAAGAGATTAATTTCTTATAATATAATAAATTAATATTCGAATTCTTACAAGAAGAGATGCCACATTTAATGTCTAATAATGTCTCAAATAGAAATACTTTTAATAAGATATTTATACTCTGGACAAAAATTGGTTCAATAAGATTAAGATTATGTGCAACCACAATCTCTTAGAGATTTGTATAACATTTTTTGTACATAGAATAGTAAAATAACATATAACTGTTTAGGACAAATATGGTGGGTCTTAATCATATAAACTAATATTTCATTATATATATACACATGATTTGATCTCTAAGAACATGCCTTAATCTATTAAAAAATATATATTAATTAATAATAATAAATATCAATCAACCGTGATCAATCAATCAATTTTACTTTTAAAATCTTTTAATATTTAATTCAATTAAAAATAAATTTGGGTTGATCTAATTTAATATTTTTAATTTATTTATCTACAAATTGTATTCAATAATCTTAAACAGTAATTTCATTTTAATTTTTAAAAAATTTTAAACCTATGATAATAATTAATTAGTAATCATATTAATTAATTTTATAATATTTTAAATTTTTAATCATAGGCTCGATACTTTCAATTTTTATTCTCTTGTTTCCAAACCGCAATCAATAATATACTTTGATCTTTAAAAAATTTTAATTTCATTTGGGTAAGTTGGTCTTTAAAATCTTGTTTCCAAGCCGCAATCAATTTTATTAATTCATTTTTTTTTATATTTTAAGATTTAGAGCCCTGTAATAATGATTAATCACTAATTTGACTAACTAATTTTTTAATATTTAAAATCTCTAACCATAATAATGATTATAAGCCATTTTGATTTTTTTTTTTAAATTTAAGTCCATAATAATAATTATTCAATAATCCTATTAATATTTCAAATTTTTAACAATAAAAATAATTTATAATAATTATTAATCAATTATAACATATTTTCCATACTTCCTCTCTAATATGTGGAATGAAGATCATCAATTGAATCATTATCCCATCATCATTGACAATGCTATTAAAGTTTGAATATATTCTTAATCAGTTAGCATAAACAACATGTCCTCATTAACCTGATCATCAATACACAATTTTTTTATCCAATTAAATTAAAGATATAAATCAATATCCTATTTAAGATTTGTGATAGAAATAAGTTAAAAATAATAATGAATAATAAATTAAAAATATATATGAAGAAAAACCTCAATTAATCGTGGAGCAAAATTTTTTGCCTCCTTTGGGGAATAAATCAATCAACTTGCACATTGCAAATATTGATATTTAAATAATGAATTAAAGTGTAAATCTACTCATAAATTTTTATAAATATGTATCTGAAACTATAATATTACTTTGTAAGGGACTCGTACTATTGTCCAAATATAAAAAGGTAAAGGATTTTTGCCCCAAAGGTAACATTATAGTATTACACATACATTCGGGAAAAGTTTGTAAGTAGATTTATACCTTAACCCTTAAATAATAAAATAATTATTTATTTTTTTAAAAAAAGTTATATTTAAATAATTTAGGGCAGGTTTTCTTTGCAAAATGATATTAGGATATTTAATTTTTCATGTCAAATAGATATTATAATTTTGTTAATGCTTTTTTTTATTGGAGAATAGTGGTAGAAAATCGTGGTAGATATGATTTGTGTGCTTTTAAATAATTTTATATTTATAGCTATTATATTTAAGGGTACTCCAATATCACATTTGACCAGATTAAAACCAAATTCCGTGCCTGATTTGTGAAGAATAACGAGAAACAGATTTTGATGAACATATATTAGGATATTTAAACAATTTAAACTTTCTATTTTTCAAAAATTATATTTAAATAATTTAATGAAAGTTGCCCTTGCAAGGTGATATTAAGATTAAGGGTGTTTTTCTTATCCAGAAAAAAGATCAAGGGTGTTGACAGACTCAATTTGGTTTGATTTTGAGCAAAAATCGAGCCGAACCGTACCAAAAGTTTCATTTAAAATAGAAGTTTGATATTTATAAAAAAAATTGATGTTCAGTTTAATAATATGTCATTATAATTTTAAACTTTAAAAGTGAGTTAATATTATTTAATTTAATAATGCTTAAGATATTGAGTTAAATAAATGAAGTGTACAAACATAATTTTTTTATTTCCCTGTCTATTTAATATTTAATTTTTTTTAAAATTATATTATTAAATATACGAATAATTGACTAATTCAGATTGAGCACTTGTGAGGATAGACCCCATCCATTAAAAATATAAATTATCAAGATGCAAAGATAAAGGTATTAAAAAAAATAAGTTTTTAGTAAAATTATAAAAACTAAAATTCTAGTCATTTAGATTTTTTTTTATCTAATTGATTGATTGATTTTTTTTAATGAAAAATTAATTGATTGATTTCAAAGCATAGAATCTAACAGATTACAGAAATCTTTTCCGCAGATTATATGATAGATTGATAGATAATAGAAATAGGTTTTGATAATTAAAAAAAAAATAGAGTAATAGATAGATATAGATTTTTTTTTGGATTAAAAGGAGAAACAAAATTAATTGCAGGATCTAAATACTATACTCTTTGTATACTAATTTTATTTTACTAAAATATCCAAATAACGTTTTGCCAAAAAAAAATCTCAAAATTAGATTATTTTATTTTAGTTGGAAATTAAATTAAATCTCCGAAACCAATAAAAAATTGGGCACCGTTAAGATCCTTAGTTTCGTTGGATACCGATCATATCCAATCTTTATCTGAAATAGCAAAAAAACCAAAACAAATTAAAATTTAAAAATAAAAAATTAAAAAAAAAAAAAAGGGAAAGAAATTCCCATACATGGGTCTATAAATAGCCCATACATTATCTCCCTTCATATATCAAATTCAAATCTGAAAAAGCTAGGGTTAGGGGTTTCGTTTTCATTCTCGTTTCCGTTTTCGCATCGAATAGTTTGGGAATTTTGTTGTCTGTGATCATGTCTTCGAAGAGAATTACTTTAAGGAGTTCCGATAGTGAGTCCTTTGAAGTTGATGAGGCTGTGGCGCTTGAGTCGCAGACGATCAAGCATATGATTGAGGATGATTGTGCTCATAACGGCATCCCTTTACCCAACGTGACCAGTAAGATCTTGGCAAAGGTAATCGAGTACTGCAAGAAACACGTTGAGGCCGCCTCTTCTGAGGAGAAGATTTCTGAAGAAGATCTCAAGGCTTGGGATGCTGAATTCGTGAGGGTTGACCAGGCTGTGCTGTTTGATCTCATTCTGGTGAGTTATAATTCCTCTTCTTGTTTGGGCTTTTGTAATTTTCTTGTTTTATCGGTTCCAGACCTATCCGTTGCTACCATAGTTATTTTTTCAAGAAAGCTATGGACGATTATGAATAATCTTTACGAAATTGGCGTGTTTTTATCCAATTGCTAGGTTTTGTTTGTGATAATCGTGTGAAGATGGCACAATATTGAATAGTTATGATGTATCGGGGCGGAAGTAGGTCAACGATTATACCCCAAATAGGGCTTTCCATGTGCAAGCCCAAGTTCTTGTTACTTCTTGGGTTATAATTGTTATTTTATTAATTTCAACCATTACTGCTCGAAATCCATAAACATTGGTACTGACAGTTAAAGTATCTTTGAGTATTTTATTAATTTCACCTATTACTGTTCGAAATCCATAAACATTTGGTACAGACTGTTAGAATATCTTTGAATTCGTTTGTGACGTGACCAAAATTAATTGGGGAAGAATAACTTTGAATATGGTCTATGATTTTATTTTAGTTTAAATCTTGTTTGGAGGATAATAATTGGAATATTGGAAAGAATGGTGTCACTCTCTTTATGTAATGGTGTAGTTATATGATATTAAAGAAAGAAAAAGTTACAAATGTTATCCCTGTAATTGCCCCTCTGATACTGAAGAACTTGAATTCATGACCAATAAACAAGTGTTTGTGCTCCTTTTTCATCAAAATTGGTGAGGCTCAAGCTCTAGTTGGATTGTAAACTTTAATCTAAGTATCAAGGAAGGAAGTTTTGCATATGTTCATTTTCAGTTCACTTTTCTCTGCATCCAATTCAATATTTTTTACAACATCTGGTCGTTCTTCATTAGTGATGGTTGATTACCTGTTAGAGCTTATGGTCATTCTTCATATTAAAATGGATGGTCCTGTGTTTTATTGTCTTTATTGCTTGACTTTTCATCTGCAACTTTGTGATCTGCACTCTGTTTTATGATCCTTTTAATTCCTTTTTGAATTCAATGATTTGGTGTTTGCTTAAGAGATTAGCATTGCAGTATGACTATGCCTTGGTTTGTTATTCTCTGCCTATTCTATGTACTTTATATAACTGATAATGTTCAATGTCCCATGCTGGTTTACTCTAGGAAGAGGCGTGAAAGTCCATCCGTAGATGGAAGTTAAGGATAGAGAGGTGCACGTAGTTTTAATTTGTATTAGTAATTATATTTATTTTGTTATCTGTTAAGTGTTTGTTCTATTCAGTTTCAATCTTAAAAGAAAAGTTTATTCTTTGATGGTGGGTTCAATGGCTCTAGTGCCTCGCATGGGTTATTTTCAGTTATTGTAAAAGACAATATATGCATGTTGTGTACCTGTCCTGCCTTGTCATGAATGAAATTCTATTCAATCTAACTTTGGAGATCCTCTTCTAGAATTTAGATTCTGGTTGTACAAGAATTCTCTACCCTATTTCTCCTTTCCCGGATTCAGTATGCGATGAAGATCTCACTTCTTTGCGATTTGGCATTTTGTTTCACAGGCTGCTAACTACCTGAACATCAAGAGCTTGCTGGACTTAACATGCCAGACTGTGGCAGACATGATCAAGGGGAAGACACCAGAGGAGATTCGGAAGACCTTCAATATCAAGAATGATTTCACCCCAGAGGAAGAGGAGGAAGTCCGTAGGGAAAACCAATGGGCATTTGAATAAACTGTTTGTCTTTTCGAAGTAGTTATTACTTTTAGTTCTTTTGGAAATACAATCATGGATTTGCCAACGTGGCTTGCATGCTACTCTATGCTTACAGTTTTTCTCTCTCGGTTTATATTTCTATTGACTATATTCACTCATGAGACTTGAATTTCTTGTTAAACAATGCGTAATTGTAAATGATTAGCTGAATTTCAATATGTTATATCGCACGTGCCTTGGCCATGGGGCGCATTGTTAGTTTGATTTCAGTGCCTGCTTTTCTCCAATAGACCAAAGTACTCTTGGATGTCTTCCAAGTGCTGCGGAAACGTTTTAACAAATCTGTTGGATTTCAATGGATTTCTTGTGATTGCAGGGTGCATGCCCTAACAGAGTTAAAATACTACTTGGATTTTAAAATATTAAAATAGTTTTGTTTTCTATACTTCAACAACTATTGATCATGACAAATGGCAATATATTGTTTTTGTAGGAATTTTTGCTTTGGAATTTTGAAATTGAAGTAGTGGTGTTTTTGGGTTATTTTCTCATTTCCCAAGGTATAATTTCAATAGAGTCAAGGAAAAATAGAAAAGTGAAGGATTAAGTCTAATGGGAATCAAATTTACAATTTTTTCATTCCTAAGGATCACTAAAGTAAATTTTCTTTGCCCAATTTATAAACGTGTTGATTGAGCTGTAAATAAAGTTAAATATTTTTAGTTGTAAATTTATATTATGTGAAAGGTAAATGTGTATTATGTAAATAGTAAATTTTAGAGTGTCCTTAATAATTAATTCATGAATTTGATCATTTAATATAATTCTCAAAAGATGTATGCAACTAATAGCGAGCGATGTGGCAAAAGGGGTAAATGTTCAGGGATTTTGCCAATTCCCTTCTTTGTAAGGATTTTTGCTGCGTTGCTCTTTAAATTTATATTCTTCTATCTTTAATAAAAATTGATCTTAATTCTAAATATTAAAAATATTTTTTATATTTATTTTTTTTCTAAATTATCCTTATTAATACTCTATTAATAATAATCAAGTAAGAAAGATAATGAGTAAAAAAAGATGATAAAAGTATTTTTAAAAAAAATATCATATTAATTAATTCAATTTTTTAATTTAATCAA
Source organism: Leucaena leucocephala (assembly GCA_037074615.1). Lineage (NCBI taxonomy): Eukaryota > Viridiplantae > Streptophyta > Magnoliopsida > Fabales > Fabaceae > Leucaena > Leucaena leucocephala. The sequence goes on along the minus strand of CM073570.1, from coordinate 7,305,914 downwards.
ATTAGTTAAATACGTCATATATTAAATATCAGAACAGTGTATGTATATATTATATAGGTTGTACTATGGAAGTCTGAATCAATAATGCACGTTTAAAACAATATTAATAATCCTTGAGTTTGGCATTGTTAAATATTTGTAGGGAAATTTTTTTATGAGTATTAAATAAGGGACTTATTATTATTAAGTCTGGCAAATTTATAAAAATACAACCACATCTCTATGGATCTGGTTGTAATTTGTCGTAAGTATGAAAAGGCTACGCTATCCTAACTTCAAACTTGTTTATTTGTAAATTATGAAATTGTATTTGTAACTAAAAATATTGAAGTTGTAAATATGTGAGGATCAGTTGTAAATATAAACCTATAAAAAATGTCACTATTCTCTTATATTTAAAACTGGTCATTATGTTTTTTTTTGATATACAAGAGGGCTATATACCTGAATAAAATAAGACTAACTCAGAAGGGGATTAGATCCCAAACATTCAGTGCGAATCATAGACTCCAAATGTGGAGGGCAAACATATAATATCTCTGTAGAGTTCAATCCCTTTTTAGCCAGAATATCTGCAATCTTATTTTGAGTTCTAGAAATGTATTGTAGCTTGATGTCCCATTCTAAGTGTAAGAGTCTCTTTATCTGGAGCACTAGTAAACTATATGTATCGGTATTAAGGTTTGCCAACATATCTATGACATTCTTTGAATTAGATTCAAGAATAATCTTCTTTAACCGTAGATCCCAAGTCAGTTGGAGTCCTTTATACACAGCACATTACTCTGTTTCAATCACACTACAATAGCCCAACTTATTTGTAAAACCAGCCACCCAGTTGCCTGAATGATCTCTAATAATGCCACCGCAACCCCCTTACTATTAGCTACAGTAAGAGCTCCATCAACATTAATTTTAAACCATCCTATAGAAGGAGGTTGCCATCTCGATACATTTTGTATATTAACCTCATTCACTACATAGTCCTCGTGAATCTGCACAAAACTTTTCCATGTTTGCAAAATGATTGAGCAAGGATCCACAGGTTTTAAAAAATTCGAATCAAAAGTAAATTGATTCCTCTACTTCCATAACCTCCAAATTGTAACTCCCCAAATTAAACCCCAATTACTAAGACCCTCTAGTCCCAACTCCCTCTTGAGATTTAAAGCAAACCAATTTTGTAAGGGAGTTCTAAAAAATGAAGAATAGTACCTAGGATTCAGTAAACGTATCCAAAGTTATGTAGCATAACTACAGTCCCGAAGAATATGTAAGATATCCTCTATACCATTATTGCAGTAATGACATAAAGAAGTAGTTGATGCCCACTTACTTCTCCAAGCATTAGTAGACAATCGATTATTGATAGTTAACCACATGAAGACTCTAATACGTTCAGCACCTTTCCATTTCCAAATATCCTTGTATGTAGAGCTATATGTATTGGTCGGCTAGGACTCAATCAAAAAATATGCACTTTTAATAGTAAAAGTACCCTCATTTGTAGTATTCCATGCCATTACATCATTCCCTGTTTCTGACATAGAAGGAAGTACACTAATTAATCTTTGAAAAGCATCACTTGGGAGAATCTCAGCAAGTCTTTGGAAATTCCAAATTCCTGAATCAATCCAATCTGCAACTCTACTATTTTCTTCTTCAGATGTCAATGGCCTAATAGACACATCTTTTAATTTTATATCAGGAAATAACCGATTATCAGTAAAAAAGTTCACTAATTCCCCATTCCTGATATGCCATCTTGTGCCAATATCAACAGTATCTTTCTGTTGAGAAATGAACTTCCACAACATCGAATCTCCCTTTCTCGCTTTAAGTAAATTCTCTTCATTCCTAATCATGTATTTATGGAAAAGTATATTAACCCACAAACCTTTGCCTCCTTTAACTAGATTCCAAGCTAATTTAGTTCCACAAGCGCGGTTGAATGATGCAAGTTTTTTAAATCCAATACCTCCATTTAATTTGGGTATAACAATTTGTTCCCATCCAATAGGATGGAATCCATGTGAAGCTTGGTTGTTAACCCATATAAAATTCCTTTATAGCGTCTCCACTTTGTGACATACAGAGATAGGTATCTTAGAAACCAGCATAGGATAAACAGGAACAGAACTCAATACAGACTTGGCCAATGTGATCTGGCCAGCCACAAAAAGGGTATTTTCTTTCCAAACTGCAAGTTTAGATTTAATTCTGTCAATGATATACTGAAAAGTATCTTTGGGTTTCCTTCCTCTGATAATTGGAAACCCCAAATACTTCCCTATATCAGCTGAGATATCCATTCCTGAAATAACGCTAATTCTCCTCCTCGTGTTCATATGTACCTTTGGCGAGAAAAATATGGAAGATTTATTCTTACTAATTTTTTCCCCTGAAGTGAGACAAAATTTTTCCAGACAATCCATCATACATTTAGCCTGTTTTTCATTCGCTTGTCCAAATAGAAGCAAGTCATCAGCAAATATAAGATGAGAAATAGCCGGCCCACCATTAGACACCATAATTGGTTTCCACTGGCCATTATTCACATCATCCAATATGAGATGAGATAATCTGTCTATACATAGCACAAACAAAAGAGGTGAGATAGGGTCTCCTTATCAGAGACCTCTTTTAGGAGAAAAAAATTCAGTCTGAGAACCATTCCATAATACATTGTAAGAAACAGATGTAACACATGCCATAATGAGGTTAATAAGTCTAGGATCTAGACCGACATCCATAAGAACTTGTTGAATAAAGTCCCACCGAATGCGATCATAGGCTTTCTCTAGATCAATCTTCATAGCCATTAAACCAATTTTTCCTCTAGCCTTCTTCATTGTGTGCATTATTTCTTGCCCCACAATAATATTATCCTGTATGTGCTTGCCTTTAATAAAGCTTGATTGATACGGGGAAACTATATCATCCATGACATTTCTCAACCTGCTAACAATCACCTTAGAGATACATTTATAATGTACCGTACACAAGGCGATAGGTCTAAAATGACCAATAACCTCTGGATGATCTCTCTTTGGTATGAGAGAAATGAGAGTATTGTTTGCACTATCTTGAACTAAAGCTTTTTCAAAAGCAGTTTTGACAAATTTGCATAAGGAAGTACCTACAACACTCCAATTTAGCTTGGTAAAAAATTGGGGAGAACCCATCAAAACCAGGAGCCTTATACGACCCCATAGAAAATAAAGCTTCTTTTATTTCCTTATCATTTGGTAAATAACCTAAGTTAATAAGACGCCTTTTAACATCAGATGGAAAATTTATTTCAGTTTGTAAAATACAAGAATCATTATCATAACAATCATAAAGATTTTTAAAATAATTTATTACTTTAGCCATCAACATAGATTCATCCTCAATCCAATTCCCTCTATCATCCTTAAGTGTCAAAACTCTATTTCTCCTTCTTCTCATTTTAGTTTTCAAATGATAATAACGAGTATTTCGATCACCTTTAGTTATCCAATCAGTCCTAGCCTTTTGAAATCAATTAATTTCTTCCAATTTCAAAATATCATCTAACTCAGTTTACAAACTTTTTTCAAGGGAATTTAAAAATTTTGAATGAGTATAAATAGGGGAACTTTGAATGCCACTTAATCGGGCTAAAAGAGTTTTTCTCCTTTTTTCTATAAATCCAAAAATATTTTTATTCCACTCAATAAGAGAGGTACTCAACTCTTCTAGAGATTTATTAAAATCATCATAATTAATCCAAGTATTAGACAAAAACTCATTGAAGTTTTCATGCCCTAACCACATAGCCTCAAACCTGAAAGATCTTTGTCTTCCATTATTGGAATTATTTATAAATTGTAACATAATAGGATTATGATCAGAAAATTAAGTTCTAGGGCGTACCTTCAAAATACATTCTGATAGATCATTTAAAAATTGTACATTAGCCAGAACTCGATCCAATCTTTCATATAAACGAGAGTACCTAGCAATTTTAGGACCCTTTCACGTAAACTTTGGTCCCTGATATCCTATATCTGAGAGGCCACAATCCTTTACTCTATCCTGAAACCATCTTATTCTGTTGTTAGAGCTACCAACACCCCCAATTCTATCCGTGAAATATAGAATATCATTAAAATCTCCATAAACCACCCACGACATTGTAATATTAGCAGCTAAATTCTTTAAGTCATTCTATAGTATTTGTCAAAAATTAGAGTGAGGAATTGCATAAACTGCTGTCAATAAAAAAATAGGCCGTCCAACAATTTCACACTTAAAATGAAAATATTGTCTATTTTCAAGTAAAACTGAGATTTTAATTACGTCACTTTTCCATGCCGCAACTAAACCTCCTGAACGACCTGAGCTATGAATAACTCTAAGAAAATCAAAACCCCATGAATGAAAAAATTTAAAACGGGACACCTCTACACATTTACTCTCAAATAAAATAATTAGACTTGGTTTCAATCTATTGCAAACTGTTTTTAAATTTCTAAGGAGCCTCTTAGCACAAGCCCTTCTTATATTCCAATATAATAAATTATCCATAAAAAATTAATAAAAAGGATTAAGAGTTACCCTTTAACTCAAACATAAGGCCCAATTAATTCTCTTGCAATAATTGGGTCTCAGGCACTATCATGTTTACTTCGTTAAGCTCACTTACTTCAACTATAATAGGATCAGGGCCCATAGCCAATGCACCATAATCAATCTCTCCAGGGTCCACCTCCTCTATTCTAATGTGATTGGGCTTCCCAAGTGATTGTGAAAGACTTGGGTTCACGTAAGGCATAAGTGTTTGTGAAGGAATTGGCCCCACTAAATCTTCTTGACTTTGGGTTTCCAAGATAACATCCATCTTTCCTTCCAATGCTTCAATTTGCTGGCTCATACTCATATCCCTCCGCAATCCAAAGTCTCCCTCCGCGTTATTCTCCTCCATCCTGCCCTCCGTACGATCCTCCATTGTCAGCATTAATTGCACGCCGCTCCTACTCTCATTTTGCTTCATAGCCCTACTCCTCTTTTCATTCCTTTTTCGTACATCTTCTCCATCAGCTGTCCTTTCGCTTACCATCCTCTGCTTGCCCGTTGCACCATCTGTTTGCACCATCTCACCGGCCGTTGAATTTTTTTTGACACTTCCTTTTTTCCACACTCTCGCCGGCCGTCCTATGCTTGTTTTCCCCGACAGTAGTTGTTCACCCCCAACTTCCTGACCAACAACATAATTATTATTACCGTTAAGACCCAAGTTTTGTTCATGCTCAACGACATCGGCAAGAACACCAAATCGGGATCCATGTTTTTCCTAACGGTTTGACCCGGCCTTACTCTCCTTCATCTTCCTGTGTCTTCTATTTTTCTGTAATTATAATTAGCAACTGGAATTTCATAATCTACAGCTACAAGTGATGAACATGCCTGAAGTTGGAGTAGTATGGTCTTTTCACACCTATAACTAGAGGTGGTAAAGTGGGCTCGCCTATAAAATAGGGCGGGCTGTGCAGCCTGCCCCAAAACGGGCTGGCATTTTGTCAGCCTGAACCCGCCCTGTTTTATGGGCGGACTAGCCCGCGGCCCGCCACTTTTTTTTATTTTAAATTTTTAATATTTTTAAAAAATTATTTCTAAATTTTTAGAATACTAATAAAAAATTTCTAATGTTATATTAGTATAATTAAAATATAGTTAATGTTATACTCTTAAAAAATTTTACTTTTTATAAAAAAATATCAAATTTTATAACTATAAATCTAAATAAACATTAATATAATATTAATCAATTATGATATGTCAATACATATTAACAAATAGGTAATTATCTTTATTAGTATTCAATAATAAAAGTATTCAAAGTAATATTTGGATAAAATAAATAATAATATTAATAATTTATAAAAAAACGGGCTGACGGGCTGGCCCGCTTAAAAACGGGCCAGCCCGCCCCAAAACGGGCTGGCATTTTACCAACCCGAACCCGCCCCGTTTTAATATAAAATCGCGGGCTGGGCCCGTTTTATCAGCTCTACCTACAACCAAGTATTAGAACTCGACTGTATTTTTTTAAATTCAAGGACCTCATTTATAAATAAATCCCTTATTTAGGGATTTATATGTAATTTATCCATACATGCATACATCATCATCAACTATATTCGTAAAACCTTGCAATACCCACTTCAATTAAAAACAAGTTTAAATTGAGTTAACTTAGAATTCTCAATTCTATTGTCTTCAAGATATAATAAAAAAATCATAATCAATAATTTTATTTTAATCTTTAAAATATTTTGAACCATACTATAATAAGATTATTAATTAATTAGTATTATATGGCTCAAAATCTTTAGAAGAATAAATTTTAAATAGCTATAATATTTTAAATTTTTAATTATAGCAAAAATTTATAATAATTAATAAATTATAACCTATTTTTTCACATTCCCTATACAAAGCACAAGGAAATCTCTTTGTTATATAAATAAGTCGGTCTGTTAGGCTCATATGCCAAACTTTGATAAAATAGGCCTAACTGATTAAGACACTACCTTATGACTGTAGGCGCCATTTAGGAGTAGGATGTCATGCGTCTATGATCATTAACTCTATGTTTCAATAATCAGAGACAGGGAAAATATTATGTGAATTTTTTAAAAAAAAATAATAATTTTTTTACTATTTTTTAAAATTTTCTTGTCTATTATTTTCTTTTCCCTATTTTCTTTCCATCTCTATCCAAATTTAAAATTTAAAAAATAATAGTAAAAAAATTTATGGACATATGAGCCTAATTATATTATTTCAATTTTTTTCAGAGTCCATTTATGTATTTTATCTTGTATTTTCATTTTTAAACAAGTGTCTAATAATGAGATTAAGGGCTTAAGTTGGGGTGTGTATAGTACCCGGATGCCCAATATACCTGAGCCTAGGATATATGATTGAGGTTTGAGGTTTAAAGTAGATAGTATGATATATGATTCATTCAATTCTGTGCTAAGTTGAAGTTAAAGCAAGTAGAGATCATTTGTATTTTTTATTTCGCTTCTTTGACTGAGAAATCAGTTAAGCAAATAGATGTTCCTGACAACGAAGCTTTGATACAGTTGTTCTGAAGTTGAAGATCTGTAAATTGGATTTTTTTTTTTCTAATCAAAGTTCTGTAAATTTAATGAAAGGTTGATTCATTAGGAAAGAGAGTTTTAGTTTTTAGGGGGAAAACCCATATTTCAGAGAATGTATGATGGATATATCATATATGAGACCTTGCAGCATCAAGCCTGATTTAAAACTAATTACCTTCCATCTTCTTCTCCTCTACATTATGGTCATTAGAGAAGATACTATCTCTCTTTGACAACTTAGATTCAATTCCTTTAAGAAGCACTCTGGGATTTGGTTTCAATGACATCTCTGGGATTCAAGTAATGGCAAGCTTTAATGTACTATATGATGTAAAAAGAATGAGATTTTATAAGCCATTTCCCTATAGTTGTTTGGAAAACTCAATGGCAGTAAAAAAACAATTGGATTTTTATAGATTTGGTACTCCAATGATTTTAAAAGGAGGAAGGCTCTAAGGTAAGCTAAGGATAATAAACAAGTTTGAAAACAAAGAATAGTAATAAGGTTCATGAGCTAAATGGGGGTTATGATTTATGAAACAGAGGCTTATTTTTTAAGTTGGGAAGCTGAGTTTTCTAAGATTAGTGTTTTGGGCTGTTTTGATTATGGATAGATAGATACTATGAAAACTAAAAATGCTTACAATTTGAGATTGAGAGCAAATTGATAGGATATAAATATAAGTACTTAAGTAGATAATTGTATCTTTCAAAATTCAAAAATAAATTGACTTCTTTTTTTATTTTTTTTAAACTTTGCTAACTATCATTTTTTATTGACATGCTTCATCCTTGTCAACTTTAGAGAGATTGATGTGAAGTTACAATTGTAAATTATTTAGATTTCAAGGTTTTTTTTATATAAAATAGATTTTAAAACTTTCATTATTATCTTTTAGTTGCCTTATTTTTAGTGAATTATTGATATTATTTAATTTTTGAAGATATATAAATATAATATTATTTTAAAAGTTTATAATTGCATATTTTTTTTCATAATATGATCATGGCGTCATGACTTGGGCATGCAAGCCTGCCCATGCTTAGCCCAAAATAGTTAAGACTTTTACCAGTCTTCGAGTTGTAAAATGCATCACATGTCTTTTTCGAGCAGGACACTGGGAAGGGGCTACTCTACCCATGCACACCCCTAGCTTAAGTAAGTCCACTGGGGTTGTTGATTAAATTTTAAAAGTTACTCCTCTAATCCTATTTATAAGGAAGAGAAAAAAAATTTATATGAATACATCATTTTACTTCTCATTTATTTATGTTGATTTTGTTTCTATTGAGTGTAACGTAATTAAATAGAAGTAAAGTTGAAAAGTTATTGAATTTTATGGTATAGTTAATAAGATTTAAATGTTTTCTTGATTTATATAAAATATGCTATAAATAATTTATAAATAGGACTAAAATAATAATTTACATTTAGATTACTAACACAAACACACACACACATAGATAATCTACTCTCCAAACCATTCAAGAAACAATTTGGGTAGCTGGGAGGGCAATTTTGGGCGTAACTTAAGGAGCAAGTATGAGTCCAAACTTCCTTTGGTAGTCCATATCTACACTTCCAATCAATATCTTGCCCTATTCTATCCTTAGATTCATACATCATTCATTTGGGCTTGAATAAGGAAGACTGAGTCCCCATTTGCATTCTCAATAATTGTCCTCCTTTAATCCTTAATATAAAAGCTATTTAATTAATTTAAATAGATTAAAGAAGATAAATAAATTAATTATTTATAATAAATATGACAAGATCTCCCTATGTAATATTAAATTATATATAAATTTATAAATTATGTACGTTAATTTAGAAATAAAGTATATTGAAATCTTACAATCAAGATCAAAATAACCTCTTAAGTATTTCCTATATTTTGGACATGATGAAACTTAGGATGTTATGACTAGAATTCCTTTTTTTTTTCTTTGATAAATAAAGTTTTGGAAGAGGGATTAGGTTTACCTACGATCTAAAGGGAAAGTGAAGTCTCCATTCCTCCTAGATAATACTAATATTAAGTAGAGCAAGCTGTCAATTAGTCTCAAGCGTAAATCTATACACCCAGTAACTAGGATGTCTCACTAAGCGCTGCGACTAAAACTACAACAAAATAGTATTCCCCAGATATTGAACATGCCCGATTAAAATTTCTTGAGTAATGGAAATGAATGGATGAAATTTCATATTTTTTTATACAAAAAAGTTTAGGTGGATTTGGCACCAATTTTCTACTAAGCCTATGGCATAGCTGTAAGGTTCATATAACGTTTACATATAACTTATGAGATCGCCTACTAAAGAATCCTCATAACGATAACAGAAATTGAACTTAAATCCTTACAGGATAGTAATCTATTTTTTAACATTTGTATTAAAACATGTTTTGAAAGGTTGACTGAATGTCTTTCGTTTTTTTTTTAATATATGGTTGATTGAATGTTGTGTTGTGGATTAAAGGTTGGATTTGTATGTTTTGGGCCTCATATGTGCTCAACCCATTTTGTCATCTATTATGCTAAGGAGAACATGACAGTCCTTTTTCGACCATAGGAGTGTGGCATGAAGCTTTGCAAACGAAGTCTTATGTTCTCTTCCAAAAAAAGTCTTATGTTCTCTTTAACCATTTTAGATCTTAGTCGTTGCATTTTGTTCTTCTCTATCATAATTAGCATTGTAGAGGTTATTAAAATATGGTTTAAGAGGAGGTGGAGAAAATTTATCCAAAGGGGGTTGATATCTACAAATCCATTATATAAAGAAAGTTAAGAGGAATTAACGCTGGTAAAAATGATTCTTATTTTAATTGAATTTGAAGACTATAAACACGCGCGCGCAAAAACACCATTTATTAGAATTATTTTCGTTCAGTTTGAATTTGAACACAGACGCTGACACTATTTATAAGAATTCTTTTCATTTAGTCTGAATTTGAACACTACAAATTGTCTTTAATTAATTTAAAAGATAAAGTAACATCGAGTATCCTAATATTATTTTTTAATTATATTTAATATTTTAATCTTATGTATAGTATAATTTTATTTTTTTAATATTTTAAATTAGATCAATGTTGTTCATATATAAATTTTCATAAACTCTGTTAAAAAAAAATATAACGCTTAGGACACTTCATTTCAAAAAAAAACTTCCCAAATGTTTTAAAATTTAGAGAAGTGTGAATAAAATTCATTTAATCTTGAATTACTATCCCAAATTTTTTATGAAAGGTTAATTATACCCAGTTTACCAGGTAAAAAGACAAGAAAGAATTTTACCTCCCTCTCCAAAAGATCTAATCACGCAACTTAATCTCGGACCTTGTTCTTAAAAAAATAAAATTGATTTTCAATAATTTGATCTTTAAATATTCCGAAGAAGTTGTTTAGGTTTTGACATGGTTCTTTCCGTGATAATTTTTTTATACAAAAAGAAATTAAATAGATTTATAATCAATTTTCTATCGGGTATAGCCTCAACACTTAAATAGTACTTATAAAATTGCTTATCAAATAAATCATTATAATATCAATAAAAATTAAATTTATATCTTAATAAGATATGAATCCATTTTTTAATATCCCTATAAACTCTCATCTCAGTTATCACTGAATATTGCAAGTTGTTCTCTCTAGTGTGCCTTTTGTAGCTGCTAACATGGTGGAAGGGTGGGTTTTTTATTTTTTGGTTAATAAAATAGAAGGATGTTAGCAACGGGGGTTAATCCAAATGGTAAATAGCTTGATATCGTTTAAGTAATATTGTAAGTTTGAGTCTTAACGTATGCAAAAAAAATCCCCATTGGGAGATTCACCCACCATAGCTAAGTGCATGACGCGGGTCGGATCTGAATATAGTCGAAGTAAAACTTTAATAAACTGAGTGAACAATAAAAAAATAATTGAAGAGTATTTTCATCATTACACACACAATCTATTTTAGTTTAGTCCTCATGTCCTATAGAACATTTATATATGTTTTAGTCTTTGAATGCAAATAAATTGCTTCAAAGGTCTTTGAATGATATTCTCATACAAAAAAAAAAATCAATTAAAAGTTTTTCATAGTTTTCTAGTATACTACTATGGTCAATTTTGTCGCACAAAAAATGGAAGGAATGATTTTTTTGTTACTAAGTATATGCATTTTTTATTAGAGAAAATTTTATTTAAATATTGCTAGTCATTAAATATGGACACATATTTTAGATAAGATTCAAATTTTAATTTATCACATTATAAAGGACTAGCTTTTTCTATTAGACTCAACTCTATTGGTAATATGAAAAGAATAACATTTATTCGTACATAATGTTTTTAAAAATAGTTAGACTCATCCATAATCTAAGGGTAGAGGAAGTATCCCTCCTTCTTATGTGATACTAATATTAGGTAGGACGAGTCATCAATTACTCTAAGATGTAAACTTAAATACTTATGACGTAAGATGTCTCCCTAAATATAACTATTAGAACCATAATAAAATTTTTATAAATAGAATACGATTATAAATAATTATATATTTTTTTCATTCGCCAACTAAACTCATACGTTAAAGGAATGATATTTTTTTTTTGGTACAAGAATTTTTGGAAAGGGGTTGGGCTCACCCACGATCCAAGGGCAGGGCGAAGTCTCCCTTCCTCTTAGGCGATACCAATGTCGGGTAAGGCGAGCCGTCTATTACCCTCAGGCATAAACCTAAGCACCCAAGAGCTAGAATGTCTCCCCAAGCGCCGCGACTGGAACCACAACAAAGTGATACTCCCTAGAATTCAAACACATTTTAAATGATAGTATGTCTCACCCAAGAATTAGAGGAATGATATTGCTTCACAAGAATGCACTTCTATTTGCCTACTAACACAAGAACCCACTTTTTTAGCTGGTTGTTGGGTCCAGGCTTTTTGAACTATCAATTTAGGTTTGACCAAATTATTCATGAATGAAGCCCAACTAAAAGTGGGTCAGTTCCAACTTTATATCAAATATGCGAATAACCTATTATTATTTGGATTCAATAGGTGGAATATATTATTATTTAAAATATATTTGATTTTTAAAAAGTATTATATTATTATAATTTTAATTATAGTATTTGAGAAGGTAGCCTAACTCTTGGATATCTAAATTTACGTTTAAAGGTAATTAACAGCTCGCACTGCCTGATATTGGTAGTGCTTAAAAAGAAGGTAGACTTTTCTTTATCCTTAGATTATAGATGAGTCTAACCTATTTTTAAAAAAATTTATACAAAAATAAATATGCAATAAATCTTGTAACAAAAAAATGCAATAAATTATATTATTTGTAATTTATGAATAATACAATATATTATCTCTAATCTTTAATATAAAGTCTAACTTATAAAGTAAATTGTTATATTATCATATTGTCATTTACTATACTTTATTATATACTTGGATAATTTAATCTAAAAAGCCAATGTTTTAGGATACTACCTCCGTCCTTATTTATAAAATCATTGTAATTGAATTAAGTTGTTAAAAATTTGTTAAAATTAATTAAAAATAATAAATATGTAGAAGTGTAATTTATTTTCTAAATATGCTATTATTTATAAGTGGGTAGGTGAGAAAGAGAGAAAAATATGATACAATATATATATAAAAAAGATAATGAAAAGGATTATATTAAGTGGATAGATAAGGATATATTTAATGTTTAGATAAACTTAAAAAAAAAAAAAAACTGATATGTCAATTTACTGCAGGCACTTCAACGAAGTCAACAAGAAACGAAAATACTACTTACTCATATTTTAAATATAATATTTATTTAATTAACTTAAATATATTAATAAAATTTTATTAATATGTATAATTATATATATGATATTTTGAGAGAAAAAATATATTTTTAAACAATAAAATATATTAGGTACTTATATAAAGGGATATTTTCCTTAAATATCTCCTTTAATAATTTATATTTGAACTATCTTAATAAAAATTTATTTAATATGTATAATTATATAAAAATATTTTGAGAAAAAAATTATAATTTTAAAAAATAAAATAAATTAGAATTTTATATCTAAAATAAAAATAGATTTATTATGTAACTCTTATATTTATAAATAGTATAATTTTTTATTTACACAATTTTGTTGTCTTAATTCATTTTTTATTAATTATTAATTAATAGTAGAGTTGAAATATCTACATAGATTTTTTACTTTACATGATAAAGTTAAATGGGGTCTTCAATTAATGTCGAGTCAAACGATAATCCCAACTGTCTTTGACTTTCTCTCACTTTCGGCTTGCAAAAAAGATGATGCAAAGTACTTCTTCCTATCCACAACATAAATTATTTAAAAAAATTGTTTTCATAATATAAATTATTTAGAGAATAATTAAAATTTATTTAAATTTTATCCATAAAATTAATTAATACATAAATGTGGCTTTATATTTTTCTCTCTCATTTACAATCTCATCTAATATACTATTGGTAAAATTATTTTTTTTTAATTTAAGTCAAATTTAATAAATTAACTAATGTTTTTAATTATAATAAATTAATTAAAATGACTTATATTATTCACTTATGAATGTATTGTAAGTTTTTATGTATTTATATATGATATAAAAAGTCATAAAAAGTTTGCATTTTGGATAACGTGTGAATGGTAGAACTCATATTATAATATACGTAATTTTTTCAGCCGGCATTAATATATGTCAATTAGTTCTTGATTCTCATTACTTTCATAATTAGACCATTCACTTTGCTATTTATTTTTTATTAGCCACAAAGTTCATGTTTATATTTTTCAATCAAATCTAAAAGTAAAAAATGGAAGAGGCAACTTGAACCATTTTTTTTTATTTTCTAATTATATATGCCTTTAGAAGTAGCCATATTCAAGTTATTGTCGAATATTAAATGTAGATATATCTCTTAATAAAAATTTCAATCTTAATTCACCATATTATGAAGAACTAGCCCCTTTCACTATATTTAACCCCATTACTCCATGTCTAGGTTTTTTTTTATATAAAAAAAATTTATATGGGTTTAGCATCAATCTCTCACAAAGGTTAGGTACAGTCTCAAGGTTTAAAAAACACTTATAGAAGATTTATAAGATCTCATACTAAATGAACCCTCATAATAATAATAAGAATCAAATTTACATCTTTATAGGATACAGTATATTCTTTACTATTAGTATTAATTATAATTTTTTTTATTTCTCACTCAGTTTACTGGAGTTTTGCCCCGACTACATCCGGATCTAACTCGCGTTGCGCACTTGAGTAAGTAGGCGAGTCTCCTAATAGGAATTTTTTGCATATGCCAAAGCTCAAACTAAAAACCCATTTAAATGATACCAAATTATTTACCACTCAGATTAATCTCCATTAGTTAAACTATAATTAATTCCATATCTGTATTTCTATTTATCTATGCTTCTTTCTTAACCCACCCCACATCTCCTAGGCCCATCCAGCCCACAAGTTCTATTCTTACGGGTTTGAGACGATAATTGTAGGCCCATTTCATAACAACTTTTGGAGTCAACTTATAAATGCTTGATAGCCATATCCCTCAAACATAATATTTTATATTTAAATTAAATTGTATGAATAGAAAGAATTTTGTTGAAAAAATAAAACATACTTTAATAAGATATATTTTAGGAAAAATAATCTTTAAAGTATTAGCTACAAAATATCACCTAATTTTGATTTTAAAAAAAAAAATTTACTTGTAACTTTGACCTTTTTTTGGCTGCTTCAAATTATCACTATTAAAATTAATTTTAAAAATATATTTATAAGTAGATAATAAATATATCATAGCGACTTGTCCGATTAATGGTGGACGATTAATTATAATTATAATTAGGCTCCGTTACGTTATACATATACATACATTGATACACATACACAAACATAATTTTTAAATAGATAACATATATCATTATGATATGTTTAAAAGATAATTATGTCCCACATTTTTCTTGAAATAAAATCGAGAAATTTTCAAAAACAAATCCAACAAATAGTATTAGTTTAAAAAAATTGATTGGTCTACAAATATTTTTAGTATTCAAATATAATTTCAATTATAAAGATAATATTTATATATAAATATAAAGATATTTATAGATATAAATTAGTTTCTATTAATAAACTAGTTTCGTATAAAATCAATTAATAGACATATATTAAGATATTAATGTAATTCTTATTTTAATTATTTGTATATTATAACTCTAAATTATTGATATATTGATATTACTAATTTTTAAAACTTAAAATTCAAAATTACTTCTATGTTTTCTCTTGCTTTCATTCATAAGAAAATGAATCTAACCCTCTCACCCGACAAAGTTTCTTATGAACATATGCATGACCGTGTTAATATCAACTAAATATACAAAAATTAAAATAATATTTCACTAAATTATCTTTTAAGAAAATAAATTAAACAATATCTTATCAATTTAACATGAATTCTTATTAAATGACATAAATCTTTAATAAAAAATAAAAATTGAAAATATGGTGTAAAAAGTTATCAATAATTTTTTTAAGAACTATTGTTAATATTTTAAATTGGTCAAGAAAACAAATACTAACAAGAAAACTATTTGCCAATCAGCCTTAGCTCAAATGGCATCACTTCACCTCCTCAATAATATTTGCAATTATTCCTCTTTGGGGAGAGTTTTTTTTTTTTTACCCACCTAATTCACTAGAACTTTACCCTAACTACATTCGAATTCGACTCGTATCGCGCATCTGGCTATTGTGGGTGAATCTCCCAATAGATATTTTATGCATACACCAAAGGTTGAACTCAAAATCTCGTTTAAGCGATACTAAACTGTTTACTAATCAGACTACCCTTCATTAGTTTTTTGAGGAGAGTTAGAGCTAGAAAAAACACATCATACCTTAAAAATTGTAAAGGGTAGGCTAGAGGTTTCGGCCTTCAAATTGTAAATGAGTCCTATAAATGTCAACCCTATTAGGCCGAGGGTCTAAATGGGCTGACTGTTTAGAGTTGAGAGCTAACTTGTTTAGGCTTTTTTATATATTTATTTTAAATATTGTTATGATATTAATACTATTATTGTTTCTAAATTGTTAATGATGTTACAAATATTTAGTTGTTATTATATTTTTTTTAAGAATTAAATTTCATGAAATAGGTTGATTTATTTAGTTTTGGGCAATGATTTGTTCATTTGAACTTTAAAAATAGGCTAATTTAATTATACTTTAGATAATGATTTGATTTATAGTGTATGTGTTAATAATATTTTTAAAATATATATATTTAATAAGAGAGTATTTTTATATTTATATAATTTGTGATTATATCTTAAATTAAAATAAAATAAACTAATATACAAAATAGTTTAAATTCAGTAACAATTATAATGTTTAATACAATAGTAAATCTTTTTAGTTTGTCTTTATTTTAATTTTAATCCTAATAATTTTAAATCTTAAATTTTGATCTATCGAGTTTTTTCCGGAAACATTGGACCCAATTTATCTTTTATGAAACTAAAATCTATAATTTAAAATTATAAAAACTAAATAAAAATAAAAGTAAATTATAGAGCAAAATATTATATTAACATAATAATATTGAAATACGTCACTTTTCCAAATTTATGATACGTGTTCACTCCGATTTTCTCTCTTTACTCTACTAGGAGTGTTGTCCCTGACAGTGGACAAGGATTGGTGCTCATAATGCTTGCAGTTTTGGGCCTTTTGGCTCATATCCTGTAAATGTGCATAATTCCCAAAACTCAAATATTTCACAACAGAATCTCACAAAAAAAAAAAAAAAACAAAGAAAGATAAACTCAATTCAATTCGAACCACCAAGTTTCAATAATTACATAACAATAAATAGTCATTCCTATTAAATAATGCCAATTTGATCACACGAGAAAACGACTAAAAATTACACAATACATTATTGTACCTTATAAATAATTAATTATATATATATTTATTAAGATATTTTGTTTAATAACTTTTTGAATATACCCTGTGTAGTCTTCTCTATGGATCTTTTTATAGGGTTAATGACAAACTATTCAAATTGCTCTTATTATTTTATTAGTATTTATTAGCCCTAACGGCTTTATTTAACAATCAATCTAAACAAACAAATCCAAATAAATACACATAAATTGTTGGGAAAAAATCCACCGATTCATCCTTAATAAATAAGCCCGTACAAATAATAAATCAAGAAAAGTTCGGGTAAGTACATCTAATATACACTTTTGCTTTAATAAGGGTAGAAGAAGGACGCAAAACAAAAGATTTTAAAAAAAAATGCAAGAAACTATATATCACCCTTAATACAGTGAGTATTTAGTTAAATTTTATAAATATGTTGTTAAAAATTCAATTTTTAATAGTGTGTATAGATAGTAATTACAAAATAACGAGGCATAAACAATCAGTTAATCATCAAGTACGAACAAACTAATTCATTATTGTATCAAGTGATGTACGTCATACGTTGATTAATGAGCAACTGATATAATAATTATATGGTGGCCCCAAAAGGATATTATCCTTATTGTTGCACGTAAGCACAATGTCCCCGATAATAGGACCGCTTCATCATTTAGGTCATGCTAAAACCCTTACAATAATCAACTTTTTTTGTTGGTACAAAATTTTTTAGAAAAGAGTTAGACTCATTCACGATTTAAGGGTAGGGTAAAGTCTCCCTTTCTCTTAGACGATACCAATGTCGGACAGGGCGAGCCTTCTATTACCCTCAGGCGTAAACCTAAACACCCAAGAGTTAGGATGTCTCCCTAAGCGTCGCGACTAGAACCACAATAAAGTGGTACTCCATAGAGTTCGAACATACTCTAAATAGTAGTATGTCTCATCCCTTCGTCAATTGAACCCACAGACGATAGGTCCCTACAATTATCAACTGATATTAAATTTATTCCTTTAATTTCTCCAACAACTGATATTAATAGAGCGTAGCATTATAATTACGAACTGATATGATATTCCCTCTTGTCCTTATTATTCCCTCCGATGCAATATATAAAAAGTTTTCTAAAAAGAAAGTTTGGTCCATCGTATAAGAAATTAATAGAGAAATTAATAATTGTTTTCTACTTTTAACTCTTATAAAAAAAAAAGTGATGATATGAAAGATAATATATGCATATATGAAGATCGCATTCTTTTATAAGAGTAAAATAGGTAATTTTTATCAATTTAAAACACGTTAAATGATTTAACTAATGTTTATTAATTAGTATGAATTAGTTAACAACTTCTTATATATTAAATCAAAAGGAGTATAAGGCATCAACTATTAATTTATACATACTAATAAAAACAATTAAAAATATTAATTTTTTTCTAAAATTCAAGTAATTTCTAAATTATCTCTGTTAAACTCTATTATCATATTAACTTTTACTTTCTCCTACTACTATTGTTAAATATGAGAATATAAAGAAAAAATAATTAATACTCTTTAAAATTAAGTAAATATATTATAAAAAGAATTAAACATATTTATTAGTCGGTGTTTTATAATAAAAATGAAAGAGAATAGTTAGGGAGATGCGTATTGTACCTCTCTTTGGATCTAGAATTCAATTGTTGGGTAGTTGGTTATCACGATAGTGGTGGGGTCGTCATTAAGAGCATAGAAATTATAATTTGTCGTGATTATATCAAATTACTACTGTATTCTTATATATAATTATTTATAAGAGAAAAGTTTAGTTTTAAAATATAAGTCACTTGAAAAGTAATTAAAGACTTTTATTTCTAATTTTAGCCCTACTGAATCTACTCATTTAGTTATATTTATAAGTCACTTTTAATATGTGTTATATAGATTAAGAAATACTTTAAATCTCATTAATTATACTATAAAATTCAATAATTTTATTACTTTAACTACAATACCCACCTAAGATGTACTCCTCTGGTCCTTATTATAGTATATATTTAACTAATTTGATTATATAAAAAAAATAATTAAGTTAATTAATGTGATGTATTTTTTTAAAATACCCTAATTATCTTTTTTAATTCTCTCATATCTTCTCTTATTTGATATTGTTGAGGGAGGATCACTAAAGATAATTTTTTTAGACTCTAATATTTTGATGATGGCAATTAATTGAGAAAATATTTTAAAAAAAATTAACTAATAAAGAGAATTATCAATAAAGTAGTTATTCAATAAGTTGTTCAATAAATGAGAAAAAACTTTTGAAGGAAAGTTTGATTTTAAAAAGCATTTATTAGGGACCTATGTGATAAGGGTTCTTATCAATAAAGGTTTCCATAAAATATGAATTTTATTTTTGAAAAGTCCAAGTCATTGTTTTAAATATGAAATTATTTGAAGACTTTTTTCGATAAGAGAATATATGGAATGAGCCTTCGATAATATGACACATACTCAGTTTGTTAAAAGAATTTTATAAAAGCTTTTATTGAAGTATTGATCAATCAAGGTATTCATCAATAAATATTTTGATCAATAAATACTCTATTTCTAAAAAAAGACATTATGATTTTAAAATTTCATTTATTGAAGTATTATTCGATAAAAAAATTTATTAAATAACTCTTCAATAAATAAAAGAAAATTTATTCTATCGAAAGCACTAAAAAATGATTTTGAATAGCACTAAAATACTATCTTGTTTATTTCTTCTTAAAATAATTTATAAAAACTTATCAGAGAAAGAAAGATTAAAAGTTTGCTCATTGTCTATTGATTGATAAATTGTTTTTAATCTTAATTCTGGTCACTAGAACTTTGATTTTGATAGTGATTTGTTTGGTTTATCTTATTTCTCTTCTTCTCAAATTGATATGTGAAAATCTTGAGTTACAAATTATATAATATCAAAATTTAAGAAAGAAAAGATAAGGTGTTTTCAATACAAATCATTGGAGCTTTAATCTTGATAAATGATTTTGATGACGATTTATTGTTTATAATGATATTGATTTATTTGAATCATCTATAGTTTGATAAAGATTTTTCATAAAAAATTCAAAGTCTAGTTCATTATACTCTTATCTATGATCTATTGAATCAGACCACTTATCGAACTTCTCTTCAATAAGATCTTTCTGTTAAGCTTAAATTGAATTATCTGAATTACAGTGAATATATTATTGTTGATTATGTGAATGATGCTTGTTGATATTACGACTTGACTTGGTTTGCTACATGATCTTATGTTTCCTTGTTTCGAATTATATTATATTATTTTGAAGATAAAAGATTATAAAAGTCTGTTTGAAATGTTTGAAAGAATATTCTTCAGCATTTATCTATAAGTTATTCAATAAACTTATTTATCAAGAATACTTTAATAAATAATATATTATGAAATATATCGATAAGTCTAAAGGCATATGTTTTGAAAAGAATATTTTTCAAAGAGTTTTTTGATAAGGATGTTTATCAAAGTTTTATTCGATAAATTTAAAACTATTTGAATGAAATGTATTGAAGATTTATCAAAAATTCTTTTTCAATAAGGTTGTTTATCAAAGTGTTGCTCAATAAGATTTAAAAATGTTTCAATGAAATTCATCGTTAATTTATCGAAGTTCTTTTCGGTAAGACACATATTTAATGAACACTTCGATAATATTCAAATGATATTAAATTGATTTTCAAAATCAAACTTTGACAGATCTTGATCTTTAAAATTTAAATTATTTAGAAATAATTGCTATGTGATTATACTGATTATATATCTTCTCTAAAAACATGTTTAAAGATCATTTACAAGCTGAGACATTAAAGAGCCAAAAGTCATATGTATATGTCAGCAATAATAATAGTTATATTCTTCAACAACTCTCCAACGGCTACTTCAACAGTTTTATAAAGAACACATCTATAAAAAAATTATGCCAAAAAGAAAAAGCTAATAAAGTGAAGAAAGATAAAAGAGACGTAAAAAGATACAATAGATGCTTAACATGCACTTCGATCATATTCAGTGATTGTATCTTTATTTTACTCTGTTTATCGTCTTTGGTTCAGAGCATAGAATATTTTTGGAAGAGATAAACTTAGAGAGTTTGTGCTTCACTATTTATCTTATATTCTCTATTGAGAGAGAGTTTGTAATTTACCAAATCTATTTTTGAGTTGATCAAGAGTGTGATACTTTTAAGTTGATTGTAACCTTGTAGTTGTAAGGGAGAGTGAAAGAGATTTTCAGTAAGAAATACTTTAAGGGTTATAAGGGGGAGTGAGAGGGGACTCTCATGATAATATACTAAAGCGCCAAAAACTCAAATAATCTTGAAATATAGTGTAACACTCAGAGAAGATATAGGAACTAGAAATAGACTAAGTAGATTGTGCCAAACCAATATAAATCTCTGTAATATTTCTTCATCAATTTTCTTTATCAGTGATATCATTCTAAACTATATTCTTTAATTTTATTTTAATATTTTTAGAGTATTTTAAAAAATTTAAAATCACATAATTCACCCTCTCTTATGTGATATAGGGTTTGTTTGGATAGTCTTTTAAAAAATAGTTTATGAGAAAAAGGGCTTCTTAACAGCTTTTAAAAAAGGACTTTTGGAGAAGAGTTTATGGAAAAAAGTGGCTCTGAATAAAGAGTATTTGGATATTTATTACCAAAAGAGCTTTTATGATTGGTAAATTACTGAAAATTGTATAAAATAAAAACTATTAATTATGCTCACTGTTCATACATTGTTCACACTGTTCATCCTATTTATACACTGTTTATTCTTCTTCTTTCCTCCCTAGCGATAAAGAGCTTGACAGAGAACATGAGTGAAGCGACCAACGACGTCCAACTATCTTCCTACCTTCCAGCGACACGACAATGATGATGACAGTAAGTTCTGGCGATGATAAGGGAGAGAAAAAGAAATAGAAGAATATAAGAGAGAGAAAGATGGAGAAAATGAGAGAGAGTGTCAAAAAATATGGGTAAAATAGTAATTAGATAATCTATAAACTCTTTTATTATTCAAGAAGCTAGTCTCAATAACTTATCCAAAATATTAGTTTTAAATCATAATTTGATCTAAAAACCCTTTTAGACAAATATGACTATTTGTTTTAAAATTTCTTCAAACCAAAATTTGAGCCAAAAGTTTTTTTAAAACTATAGTTTTCCACATTACCAAACAGTCACACAGTTAGAATCAACAAATGTGAAATAAAATTGATGAACATAAAAAATAAAATTAACTTCCTAATTAGATATTGTATTAAGAACTGAAAAAGTATAATTTTCTTCATTATATATAATTGATCTCTTTTATAAAAAAAATGGCGATTTCTTATTACTTTTTCTTTTGGGGAGGGGCTATTTGCTATCCATATCCCACATTATAGATCTACATATCAAGGTAGAGTGGGTAAAATGGGCCTAGCTCGCAGGTTGGTCCTATTTTATTTAGCTTGTCAGCCCATTTTTTTAATTATTTATTTTATTTAAATATTACTTTAAATACTCCTATTATCAATTACTAATAAAGATTATTACTTCTTTATTAATATATGTTGATATATTATAATTGATTAATATTATGATAATATTTATTTAGATTTATAGTTATATAATTTGAGATTTTTTTTATAAAAAATAAGAATTTTTAAGAGTATAACATTAACAACTTTTTTATTATGCCAATATAATATTAAAATTTTTTATTAATATTTTAAATATTTAAAAATATTTTTTTAAAAATATTAAAAAAAGTGGCGGGTTGGCTGAGAGGGCAAACTCAGGCTAAAAAATATTAATT
The DNA here is from genome assembly GCA_037074615.1 of Leucaena leucocephala. Taxonomy (NCBI): domain Eukaryota; kingdom Viridiplantae; phylum Streptophyta; class Magnoliopsida; order Fabales; family Fabaceae; genus Leucaena; species Leucaena leucocephala. Next base: position 7,282,933 of record CM073570.1, on the reverse strand, counting down.
TATTTTAGGGCAGGCTGCCACTTTTTAGTCGCCCTCTTTAGCGGGCTAACTCGCAGGTATTCCTACCTCTATATCAAGGCCAAGGGGTGGTAATAGCCCTAGATACAGATATACGTTGATCACTCAGTAATATTTTTTAAGAAAAGAACATTATAATAAGGAACATAAAATCATTGTGAAAATGAATATGTTCTTGAAACATTTATAATCTAGTTTTAAAAGAATTTTAAGTCTAAATCTGAATTTGAAAAATTTTAAAATAAACAGTTATATTTATCTAAAAGGGTTTTTGAATTAAACTATAGTTTAAAACTAATATTTTAGATAAGCTATTGAGACTAGCTTTTGGAACAATAAAGAACTTATGGACTACCCAATTACTATTTTAACTATATTTTTTATACCTTATCTCCTCTTTCTTTTCCACAGTCTCTCCTCTTTCTTCTCCGCCCTCTCTCTTCTCTTCTCTCTCCTATTTTTTCTCCATCATTTCTCTCCTCTCTCATATTTTTAATAAAATCATACATTTTTTAGTAATTTTGTAATTATAAAAGTCTTTTAGTAATAACTATCTAAATATTCATTTATTTAGAATTACTTTTCTTTTTATAAACTTTTCTCCAATTTTTTTTTTAAAGTTATCACAAAACCTTTTTTTTATGAATATAATTTCAAAAATCTATCCAAATATATACCATGATATGGATTAGAAGGAGTATAATCTAATAACTAAATTATACAAAACGACTATGACATATACAAATAACCTGACATATACAAATAACCCTTCGATGTTTCTAAAATTTGAAAAGAAATCTTTCAAACTTTTCAATTTTGTGCATATATCACTTCTATAAATTATATATTCTGTTATTTTACTAATGAAGAGTAAAATATTATTGTCCACATATTCTGCAAATTTTATGTACCCTTTGAAATTTGACTTATATATGAATCCTTTCTTAAATTTTAGTGACACGTTCGATTTAAGAAGAAAAATAATTTCTTAAATTTCCATTGTATTTGTGTAGATGGTTCTTAAATTTCTTAAACGAAAAAAAGAAGAAGAATAGAGATCGAGAAGCATAGTTATCAAAATCTTCTCCTTGGTTCATCAGAAAAGAAGAGAAATGGAGGGTTATTTATACAGGGGTAGAAGTAAGCGAGATGGGGGATTTGATGGAGAGAGACATGGAAACTTCCGTCGAGATAGGGCGTGGATGTCTTCAATTCTAGATCTGAAGTGAGTGAAGGCGATGGTGCGGGGACGTCGTCATGCCGTCCTCTCTATCATCCTCACCATCATATTTGTCAAGGGCTGGTTCCACTTCAATGGAACTCTCGACTCTCTTCCATGGAGAAGAAAGAGAGAAAGTAACAGAGGTGAGAGGGAGAACAGAGATGAGAATCTACGAAGTGACACGTGGACACATGTGGGACCAACAGAAAGAAAAAGTAACAGAGGTTTGAACCATTTAACAGGGAGGAAAAAATTGCTCCACTTTTAAATGTCATTTATATTTTTGCACCATTAAATAGTCATAATGCAAAAAATTTACTATTAAAATTATATTTTAATTTTTTTTAAATAATATAAAAATTATTAATTTAACTAACGTTAACTTCTAATAAATAGGTCAATAAAAAAAATAAAATTTTTATACTATTTTTTTGAGATATATTTATTAAATGATCAATATTAGTTCACTTTATTATTGTAACATTTTTACATCATTTTATAAATTTTATGCATTCTTTTATACCAAAAACGTTTATGGGGCAGCTGACAACATATTTTTAAGTAGATTTACATTTTAATAATTTATTTTATTAGTCAAACTCATCCGTTTCTTATGCAATTCAGTTATGAGTAATTAAATGAAAGTTGACTAATAAAAAATATAATATTTTAAAATATATATATTTATAAGAAGTCAAAGACTATTCCATTAATCACTCATAATATTTAACAATAAATAAGTTTAAAATAAGAAAGAAGAAATTAAATACTTTTAGACATTATTAAATTAGACTTATACTATAGATAACAAAAAAAAAACAGAGACTTATATCATAGATAAAAAAATAGGTAATAAAAAGTAATTTTTCTTGTATGAAAGATAATTTATTAAACTAAATAAAATAATACATAGTTAAATAGGTCTTCTATAAAATCATACTGTATTATAGAGTGGGAGGGTCCAACATATACCATCAATTGCAAAATCAAAACGGAAATATATAGCAATTAACTCAATATAATATAATTGATAAATAATTAAATCTCTCTAACATAATATATTAGGTTTAAATCAAATTATATACATAGAAAATATTTTATTAGGAAAGACAAAATTTATTTTAATAAATTAATCTCTAGCTATATGGTAATAGATAAATTACCTTTAATTTTAAAAGAAAAAACGAAATACAAAGCATAGTCAACATCAAATAATAGGAAAATCCTATCCTCTTATATAAGAAGATCTCAGTATGATCAAAGTAGAATTAAAATCATTTTCTATTTTAAAACCTGTCCTTTCATTCTGCTTCTTTGTTACGGAATTTTTAATAATTATATATTTTTTAAAATTTCAAAATGATTTTCCTTTAATCAAAATAAAATAAAATAAAAGGGTCAATGGCTTTGGTCATACCCGTGGTCTCTAAAAGTGAAATGCTGTCTTTTTCTATTTTTTAATAAAATATATTGAGGCCATTTTATTTTATTTAAGTAGTAGATATATCTCTTTTATTTTAAGATCTTACACAAAACTTCTCTTTATGTGAAAATATATGTTACACGATTTCTTTTAGTTTAATATTTTAATTTCATCTACCCAACGGTTAATTAACTGTTAAATCACATTTTGTTTTGACAAAAGTACCCTTCTTAACAAGAACCAAAAGATAACTCTAAAAATATTTTATTGAATTGAATAATTTTGATCATATTATAAAGTTAATTAATTCTTTAATAAATACATTTTTTAAGATTTAAATTTTATATTTTTTTCTTACATAATGAAAATATTTATCATCTCAATCAATTGCTAATTTATTAAATTTATATATATAGTCATATCAATCAATTGCTAATTAGTTAAAAGTTTTTATTTTTCTCAATAAATATATTGTTTAAAATTTAAATTTGTATTTTTTTTTCTTTTAGGATGAAGATACTTATCACGTAAACCAACTACTAATTAAAGTTAATTAATTTTATATTTTTAAATTTTTATTTTTTAATAATTTTAAAAAAATTAATCACATTCACATAAAGTTATTAAATTTGTATATTCTTGGAAGACGAGCAATCTATTTGTTAGAAGTGTGTATGGGCAGGTCAACCTTTTTACCCGATGTCCTACCCAAAAAATACATAGACTATATTTTGCAGCCTGATGCCCGGCCCTGCCTGATAAAAACCCTAATAATTTTGGGTTGGGTATGGGCGAGTTGGCCATGTCTAAGTCGTGATGTCATGCTCATGTTGTGAAAAAAAATATAAAATTATGAATTTCTAAAATAATACCATATTCATGTGTCTTCAAGAGTTAAATAATATCTATAATCCACTAAGAATAAGAGAATAAAGATAATAATTAAAATTTTGAGATCCATTGCATATAAAAAATAAACGTTGAAATCTAAATAGTTTGTAATTATAACTTTGTATCAATCTCCCTAATATTGACAAAGATAAAATATCTAAAAAAATAAAATAAATAATTATAATTTATAATGTAATCATATGATAATTAATAAAGTTAAAAAATAAGAAAAAATTAGTATAGTTATAAATATTAAAAGATATAATTTACCTATTTAACTACTTATATTTCTAAAATTACCTTATAATCACTAGTAGCTATCATATTCTCCTTTCTAAGATAGAAAAAAATAAAAAATAAAAAAGGGATGCTCATGGGGAGGGTAGGGCAGGGCAACTCCTATACTTGGTGTCCAGCCTAAAAAATATATGGGTTGTATTTTATAATTTGATACCTAATCTTATCTTATATTTATTAAGTTAAGCATGATATTTTTATTATAGATTGGATAAGATATAATGGGTTATAGACTTTATGTATAGTTATACTATTTGCTTAGTTACATATGTCTATTAGGAATATGCTTCTTTTTTTAACACTCAAATTTTTATTTGTCTTTATATTCCAAGTAGAACAAACGGAGAAGGTACAAACCACGTGTACTATTTTTCGAAGAAAGCAAAAAGGAGTTAATGTGGCGGGATAGGGAGAGAGAGTCAGCTAGAGAAATATCAGTTCACCTTAGTAATTAAAAAGTTGATAAAAAATCTGAAAAATAGAAAAATTAAAATTGATACTCTAACATTTACAAATAATATAGAGATATGAGGGCACATTCTAGTATTTTGAAATTCAAGGTGAAAATATTAAAATATTCATTTTCTTTTATCTCTCTCATCTCTTATCTCTTTTATGATTTCATCGTAACTTTAAAATGTTAAAATAAGTCCTCATATCTTTGTATTATTTATAAATATTAAAGCCCTCATTTAAATTTTTCTATTTTTTAAAATCATTTTAGTCATTTGCCCTTTTATTTATCAGAAATGAAAAATAGATTATGACACCTCATTTTTTAAGAATTAAAAAACACTAAATAAAAAAGTAGTCTTAACTCTTGGTCAAACCATTTCCTTACCCGAAATATGACATCACATTTTCTGAAAATTTAAGAAAAACTTTCCACTATTAGAAAATTGTCTTTTTTAACATTATTTTATAATTATAATAATAACTTTTTTCTAGAAGACACAAAGGAACTATAATATATTAATTATAACCTTTCATATACCCCAGTTTAATTATCATTATAATTATAATATATTAATATTAATATTTTATTTTATACATATTACTATATGTGTCTATAATATTATTCTTTATAAAAAATTCATCAACTTTACTCCAAGTCTACCTGGTTAAATTATAAGAACAGTAATCCGTTAATTGTTAATAGTTCCGATTTGATATTGGTTGGTTGTTAGAAGTATACTTCTCTAATTTTTATTATAAGTCTGTTTTAAATAATTTCACATATTAATTATGAATAATAGTTAAATTATTAAATTTAAATATATCTTAAATTTATCTTTATTAAACAATGTGAATTGAAAAAAAAATATACTATATATTTTTCTTTATTCAATAACGGTAAAAATTAAAATTAAAAAACAGTGATTAATATATTTTTAGGTAAACTAATATTTAGAGCAAAAAATTTCTTGTACAGCAAATTTATAATAATGACCCCAGTGGTACAAGAGTAACAAGACTAAATCCATGTACAAATACTTTATAAATATAATTAAAAAATTATTAATTGATCTATGTTCCTATGGTTAACACCTTGTCTAGGGCTAAAAATAGGTCAAACTTATAATATAGACCTACAATCTAATTTAGTTAAAACTTAATAAGGCTCAACCTATTTAACAAAGAGATTAGACTTTAGGAAAATTTAAAGGTATATTTATTTAAATAGGCTAATTTTTTTTAAAGCCTAGCTTATAAGCCTATCAGCCTGGCATGTTTAATATTACTTATATATATAATATATATTTTTGTCTAAATTATAGTTAAATACTATGTATATTCTTTTTAAATTTTAGAGAAAGTTACAATTAATACCCCAAGTCGTATTATGCTTCTCCACTTATCTCCTTCTATTCTTAGACTTTAGGAAAAATTATAATTAAATACCACATCTTTCCTGAAATTAATACGCATTTCTTCTTTTATTCTCATCTTATTTCCTTTATTTTATAATATCTATTATAAAATAAAATTATAAAAATAGATTTTATTGAAATAATATTTTTTTATTCTCATAATTAGATAGAATTAAATTTAGGAAAAAATATATAAAAATATCTATAAATACAATATAATATATCTATATCTAAAATCAATATCTATTTTATCATAAAAATATTTATATTATTTATTTTAAATTATAAATTTGTATGTTATATCTAAAATATATATCTATTTTATCTAAATACGATCTAATATATCTAAAATTAATATATATTTCTTATTCTCCCCCTTATAATTATTACCATTCTCTTCTTAAAACTCTGTTACAACTATAGAAGATAACATTCATATTTTTAGATTGAGTTGAGAGAAAAAAATTAAATTCAAATGGAGTTTTGGTCTATTATTTTTTAATAAGACAAATATATATATTGTTATTTATTAATGAAAACTTCTATCATCTTTTTTGTCTTTGCTCTTTTTAATAGTAATCACTTGAATAATTTTTTTTGTATATATTACATCTTTTGCTTGTATGTATAAGATAAATAAATTTAAGGAAGATCCTTTTGAATTGATGTATATGTGAAACATGGTAGCTCTTATATATGAACGTTATACCCTTTTTATCGGTTTTTTTTTTGCTTTGTTTAGTTTTTTTTTGCTTTGTTTAGTTTTTTTTAAGTGGTGGCTATGTAATTTGTTGCTCTTTTCTTATGTATTTAAATATATAAATAATAATTTATTAAATATACAATTTCTTCTTATTACATCTTATTAAATTGTGCCCACATGTATGAGGGAGATGTTTACATGTTGTGTTTTTAATATTATATAGAACAAGTCATTGTATAATTTCTAATTGATAGTTGGAACAACAATACAATTGAATTTACTCCTCTTCAAGAACCTCAATTTGAACTACAAAATACCTCTCAAGTAGTTTCTAGGGGTGAAGAAGATTCTATGATCAGAAAAAGCGGCAAAAAACTTTAGAGGTATAGAAAGAATTTGAAGAAGTTGTACTTGCTTATTGATGGTGTCAAGAAAGCAATATGCTTGTACTGTAAGGAGAAGTTATCTATTAGTGAAATGAGAGCTAGCACTAATTATTTTAAGAGGCATTCAGATATTTACTTGCAACAAAAGTTGTTTATCTTTCACCAAAAAAAGCAAACCACTATACAATTTTGGCCATCAAGTGAATTAGGAATTACTCTGTTTATTGGTCCTGTAATTAAATGTTTCAATAAAAAATGAAAGAAATCATAACTACTTCTATCATGGTGCATGAGCATCCTTTTAGCATGGTAGAAGATAAAGTTTTGATATATGCATTTGCATATACAATTCCAAATTTTAGAAAAGTCAGTTGTAAAATAGCAAAAAGTTATTGTCTCAAGTTATATGAAGCTAAAAAGATTTTTTTTTTAAAAAAAATATGTTGTAGAATGTGAGTAAGGTAAGTATTACAACAGATATCTGAAAGCTAAATCACAAGTAGTTGAATGCATGATTATCATTTGCCATTTTGTTGATGTTACAAGAAATCTTTATAAGAGAGTTTTGAATTAAGTTAAACTCCTTCTATTGATACCACATGTTATTGAAAATAAAATATTCTCAAATTTCTGTTGATATTGCTAGTTACAAGGACTCTTGCTTAAGAAATTTGAAGGAGAACTTGTCATTGACTTATAAATTGGTGCTTGATGGGCAATTATTTTATGTTAGGATCTGTGCATATATTTTAAATTTGTTGGTGCAAGATGGCCTTAGCATCATTCAAGATATCATTTACAACATTCGTGAAAATGTCAAGCTTATAAATGCCTCATATACAAGGCTAAAATCTTTTTGTGAAATTGTAGATTTAAAGGGTTGAAAGAAAAGAAACTTATGCTTGATTATCCTACAAGATGAAACTCTACATTCTTGATATTGATACCGCAATGAAATTCAAGCAAGCCTTTTTAGCATATAATGAACAAAAGTTACATTATACTTATGCACTGGATCCTAAGTATTGTGAAAAGATTGAGAATGCTTGTCATCTCTTATAAGTTTTTAATGATGACACTCATATTATCTCAGGTAGTGAATACCCTACTACTAAATTATATCTTACTGAAGTTTATAGGGTGAAATAAGTTATTGATGAAGCAATAGAGTCGCCTAACTTATTTATAAATGAGATGGCAATACCTATAAAAGTAAAATTCGATAAATATTGGGGAGAATATAATTTGTTGATGGTTATTGCAAGTATTTTGGATCCAAGAATCAAATTAGATGTTATTGAGATAAGCTTCCCCTTGATACATAAACTAGAAAATGAGTTTAAGCGGAATGCGAGAAATATGAAAAGGGCATTAGAGGATAAATGTTAATTATATGGAGGTATAAAGAAAACTCATTATCTGCATATGGTGAAGTGAATACTAATACCCCATACCCCTACCTTTACAAATAATGTTAGTGCATGACAAAAAAAAATAATGGAATACAATATAATGTTGAACATAGTTCGTTAAAGGCATTCAACTCCTCCTATTAAATTAGAGTTGAAAATTTTTCTTGATGATGATTCTTATATTAGTTCTCTTGATTCTCTTCATCTTCATGTGCCTTATAGTAGTGGAAAAATAATAGTATAAAGTTTAAAGTTTTATTTAAGATGACATCTAATATATTAGATATCTCTATATCAATGTGGAATCAAAATCCACATTTAGATTCGGGAAAAGAGTGATTGATAAATATCATTAAAGATTGAATGAATAATCTATTAAAATTCTTTTATGTGGTGATGATTGGTTTTGTCATAAATATATGTTGAAGAAAAATAAAAAGGTATAAATATAATATTTTATAATTATTTATTTTTATATTTCATGCATGTTGGTTAGATTTTTTGTGGACTTATTATTTATTTAAAATTAATTTTTATATTGAGCAGGAACCATATAAAGTGGAGGAGATTACATTGAAGCCATGCGAATGTTGTTATGCATAGTGACATTTTCATTAATATTTTATTATCAATTTTTAATGGGCTCATTTTGTTAGAGATTAAAATTTTAGATCCCATATAATAATTATTTACAATTTATTTTAAAATTAAATTTTATGTTAATTATGTATATGCTTTAAATATACTAAAATCATATTTAAATTATTTTATTTGTAAATATGTATGATTTGAAACTTACTAAAAATCTATATTTATATAAGCTTTAGTTAATTGAAAATTTATGTGTAGCCATCAAAGCTTGAAATACGAGACTTTTTAAAGATTTATATTATAAATAAGTGACTAAAAATATTTTAGGCTTAGTAGGTTTTTTATAGCCTCAAACATAAATATAAAAAAAAAACATGTATACACGTTCAAGCTCTGGTTTTAGAAACATGTTACAAATTTAGGCATGTTTATCTAAAAACTAACCTGTCTATTTCCATCTCTAAGTTGTCTTACGAGATTGAATTGAGATTGAATTCGTTTTGGTTTTGGTTTTTTATTTTGGCCAAAGGAACGGTACTACACCTCCTATAGCTTATCCAATGGCCATCCATTTCGAATTCGCATTAATTAATTAACAGTACCACGCTTTCTGTTCACATTGATGGCTTTCTTCAATACCTGATAGATCCATCGTTGGGGTGGAAAAAACACCGCCATTATTTTTTTTTTTTCCCGTATGACTTAATTATATTTGAGTATTATCAAATTTAGTTATTGATAATTTTTTAAAAATATTTTACATTCACACATGCTTGAACTAAAATATCATGTTTAAGCCTCTCCTATTAAAACCAACACGTGTCACCTCTAATGTTTAACAAATAGTACTAAAAATCAAATTCGGGTCAATTGGTCAGATTACTAGTGAATCCATCTTGTGGCCGACATGGTTAAAAATTTTAAATATATCAATTGAGTTTTATTTTATAATTTTTTTTCTCTCTTTACGTAATCAAAAACATCATTTTAAGTTAAAAAATATAACAATTGATCATATATGTGTGTGTGTGTGTGTGTGTGTATTTTAGTAACTATGCCTTTTTCCATTATAGGCCGTTTATGCATAAGCATTCTGTTTGTTTGTTATCTTATTTATTTATTAAAAAAATATTAAATTATATCCAATTAAAATATAATTCTATATATTTTAATTATATTTGACTGATAACTCATTTAAAATAAATTATATTTTATTTTACTTTTAAGAAAAAATAAACCTCTTAATTTGGTTCAGATATTTTTAATTTTTTTAAATTAAAATATTTATTTTTATTAAAAATAAAATAAATCATAATTTTTTTATATAAATTATTAGCTAAGTTGCTATATTGTGATTGGACAAAATTCAGATTATGTGGTATTGATAGAGTATGTAAATATTTTTCTTATTTATTATTATTTTTAAAGTTATATATAAATATCTTTATATATTTTATTTAAATTAAATTATTATTTTTAAATTTAATTATAGGTATAAATCTTTTGACGCTTATAGCGTAAAAGAGTTTTTATCTATAGTATACTTCTTAAAATTTAAATTTATATTTTTTTTTATAAGATGAGGTGGGTCAAAAATAATTGAGTTAGATAAGTATTGGACAGCAGTTCAACTACGAATTATTATATTATTATCTTCACTTGTTTTCATAATTGATCTTTAATTTGACCCCTAGAAACGCACATGGGCAAAGATAACCAACCTCCCATTCATCTTCTTCCTTGAGAATTTGTGAAACTAATCAGAAAGAAAAAACAAAAACAAAAAGAGTATGAGAAAATGGGTCCATTGGGTGCTTCGGAGAGAAAGCCTCACGCTGTGTGTATTCCATACCCAGCACAAGGCCATATCAACCCCATGCTCAAGCTCGCAAAGCTTCTACACTTCCATGGCGGCTTTCACATCACTTTCGTCAACACAGAGTTCAACCATAAACGCCTCCTCAAATCTCGACTTCCTGATTCTCTCAACGGCCTAGATTCCTTCCGTTTTGAAACCATCCCCGACGGACTTCCCGACTCCGGAGACGTCGTCGACGCCACCCAAGACATCCTTTCTCTCTGCCAATCCACACGTAGAACTTGCTTGTCTCCTCTCAGAAACCTACTCAACAAACTCAATAATTCCCCTCATATCCCTCCTGTTACTTGCATAGTTTCCGATGGTGCCATGAGCTTCACCGTCGACGCCGCCAAAGAACTCGGTATTCCAGATGTTCTTTTCTGGACTACTAGTGCCTGTGGGTTTCTCTGCTACGTTCATTATAGCCAACTCATCGACAAAGGCTTGACACCTCTCAAAGGTATTATAAACTAACTTAGATGCTCATATCGCTTTCATCACTAGTACAAAATATATTTTTTACGGCGAACTTTCTACACTGCGCGAACAGTGTAAAAACCACTAATGACAATTTTATAGATCAGTAGCGAAACTGTTGCTTTTCTACATAGTTTGCCTAAATAACAGTGTAGAAAACACTTTCTCCACTGGTTGAAATGAGAATAGAAAGTAATTACTTTTTTAACAAAAAAAAAATCTTTCACATTTTTTACACCAGATGTCTCCACAACTTATATAGGTAGGGCGTTAGCTGCGCTTCCTCTGCTATGTTTTAATTTTGCCCCTTGCCAATTTTTTTTTTTTTTGTATCTTTAGTTTATTATATTTTACATAAAATAAAAGGGAAATTTTGATACCTTATAGATAAAAAAATAGTTAGATTTTCAATTTTTTATGATTTTAAAAAAATCATAAAAAACTGAAAATCTCACTCATTCTATGTAGAATTTAATGATCTCAAGAAAATAAAAAAATGCATTTCGGAGGGCAGCAAAATTAAGGCGCAACAGGGACAACTGAGGGGTGCGCAGTTGACACCCTTGATCCCGACTTGTACCATGGAAATCGTGTTTTAAGTCATTCTAATATGTTTTTAGCTGTAATTGAGTTGACTTTAGTTCCATAGTTAAGCAACTGGACTTTGAACCATTGTTTCGGTTCACGAAGTCACTGAGGTCTGATTTCCTTCAGTAAACTAACTTTAGCTTTTTTCATATTTGGCATGCAGATCCGAGCGATTTAACCAATGGGTATTTGTAGAAAACTATAATCGATTGGATTCCAGGAATCAAAGAACTGCGTCTAAGAGACATGCCAAGCTTCTTAAGAACAACAAACCCAGATGAATTCATGCTAGACTTCATACTTGGCCAATGTGAAAGAGCTAAGAAAGCTTCCGCAATAATTTTGAACACATTTGAAGCTCTAGAACATGATGTTTTGGAAGGATTATCCACCATTTTTTCTCTGATCTACCCCGTCGGTCCCTTAAGTCTGCTCGCCAACGAAGTCGCCGACAAGGATCTCAAACAAATCGGATCGAACCTCTGGAAGGAAGAACCAGAATGTTTGGAATGGTTAGACACAAAAGAACCGAAATCTGTAGTTTACGTTAACTTCGGAAGCATCACAGTGATGACGAAAGAGCAAATGATAGAGTTTGCATGGGGACTTGCAAACAGCAACAAAACCTTCTTATGGGTAATCCGGCTCGATCTCGTTAACAGCGAGAATGCGGTTCTTCCTGCAGAATTCATTGAAGAAACGAGAAACAGAGGGTTGTTATCAAGTTGGTGTCCACAAGAACAAGTTCGAGCTCTTTGTTCTGTTGGAGCGTTTTTGACTCATAGTGGTTGGAACTCGACGATTGAGAGTATTTGCTGTGCTGTGCCGATGATTTGTTGGCCGTTCTTCGCTGAGCAACAGACGAATTGTAGAGTTGCGTGTGAAGAATGGGGAATTGGGTTGGAGATAGAGAGTGCTGTGAAGAGAGATGGAGTTGAGCAGCTTGTGAGAGAGTTAATGGAGGGAGAAAAAGGGAAAGAAATGAAGAAGAAGGCTCTTGAATGGAAGAAAATGGCGGAAGAAGCTAGTTGCAGACCAAGTGGATCTTCGTTTCAGAATTTTGAGAACATGGTTCGACAAATTCTTCTGCCAAAAACTGTTACCAAGTAGAGATTTTACCGTAATTTATCTTATAAGTCACACGTAGGAAAGACTTACAAAATAAGTGTAATTAATAAATAGGCTAAAGTGAAATTTTGTTATTGAAGTTTTCTAATAAAAGTTGTGAGTATTTAAAAAACATTCTTAAATTAATATACCATATAGTTGTATTAAAAAGAAATAAAGTCGTTATAACTATTAAAAAAATAATATTAATTATTAAAAAATTAATTTTAGTTAATAATATTTTTAGCAGTCAAGAATAATATTATTTTTTTTTCTAATACTCTTGGAGCGATATTGGTTAAAAAAAATTAAATACTTATAATTATGACAGTGAAATTTTTTAGAACAAAATTTAATTTTAACCCTTTACAAATTTAAGAGTTCTTCTACTTTTGCTTGATAATTTAATCTTTTAAAATTAAATTCTCCTTTTAAATTTGTAATTGAACTAGTTTTAGATTTTCATTTACATAACATTAATATGATATGTCATTTTGATTCTATATTCTAAATTCTTGTATTATACTCATTCAATCCTAAATATATGATATATTTAACTAATTTGATTATATTAAAAAAAATTAATTATTATATCATTCTTTTCTAAAATATTATAATCATATTCCTTAATTTTCTCTCTCATTTTTTTATTTTATTATTATTTAGAGAATGTTAATAGAGATAATTTAATAAAAAATTAATAAATTTTATATTTATAATTAAAATTAATTTTTTAATTAAATTATATATATTTAAAATTAGAGCAGCATCTCTGATTAGTTGATAATATATATCATCGTAATTATGAGTGGCTAGGGAATATGAAATACTCATTTATTATACGAGAAAATAAGGGAGAGATGTCATTTGCTCAATGATCTCTTTGTTTATTTAAATTTCAGTGACACCTTTAAAAGTGATGTTCTTTCTTTGCTTCAATTTTTTCCACTCACTCCCTTTTCTAAAATTAATGTTGTATTAAATTTTCATTTCATGTACTCTATTATTCCAATTTTAATTGTATAATTTTTTTCGCTTTATAAAATTAATCTTCTTATAAAAGAAGAATTTTCCTCCTACCTTTATTTGTTTTCCTATTTTATTCCTATGTAAACAGAGTATAACACTTTCTGATCACTTTGACTTGAAATGCTCAGTTATCTTTTCCCCCCTCATAATATGTCTACAAAAAATTTAAAATAAAATGCATCAATAATAAATCATAAATTTGTTTTAAACTTAATATATATAAATAGACGGGGCCACCCTAATTATTTAAATTTTTCTGGTTCCCCAAGCTAAGATCGATCGATCTATATATATATATATATATATATATATATATATATATATATATGTAAATACTCATTTTGCTGACCTTATTATAGGGCACCATCCTAAAAGGATTTTTTTTCTTAAAATAAGTCGCTTGAAGAGTTTTATTTATCATTTTTGTATTTTTTTTCAAAATATTATTAATAAGGATAAAGTTATAAAATTTTATCAATTTAATATGAGTTTAATAAATTAACTATCATTATTTAACTGGCGCAAATTAATTCAAAGTACTCTATACTAGGGATTAGAAAAAATATGTATATATATAAACTCTTTCCCATTTGAAATAGAAACATTAAACTTATAATGGGGTGTGAGTTTTTTATAAGCTTCTACTTAGATGTGCGTGATCATTTAATATTTTTTTTATATTTTTATTTATAATTAATTATATATATCTCATATTTTTTAATTTTTACTCATTTTCTTTCATCTCATTTTCCATTCACTCCCTTCCTATTCACTTTCTCCATAAATAAGTGTGTTTTAAAAGAATAAGTTATATTTTTAACATATTTATTGTTGGTAATAAATTTTAACTAATATTTTGAGTGGAGTAATTCAGTTATTTAAAAGCTTATATTTCGACTTGAAGTGTATATATACTCTGATTATAAGGCAATAATTAGAAATTTTTTTGATTACTTTAATAAACCACTTATTAGTTTTAATGAGAATTAAATATTTTCTTTTCATACATTTATATATTTAATTAAGGTAGTATACTATTTTATATGTGTAGTTTTATATATAAGCAACTATGTTTATTTGTATAGAAAAATCAATGCACTTTTCAATCGATATACTCCAATTAATTACATATTGCTCTTATACTTATTATCCCATATATTTTTTCATTCATTTTTTTATCTTACTCATCATTCTTATAAATAAGAATATATTTAATAAATAAGTTATATTTCTAATATATTTATTATTTTTAATTAATTTTAAATAATATTTTAATTCATCCAATTTGGGTAATCATTGTTTATAAAAAGGATTGGAGAGAGTATGATATTAAATTTTAATGTAGTTAATAGGGATAATATTAAAAACCGCTTCAATTTTATAATAAATTAATTTAATATTTTTAACTATTTTTATTGATATGTATGAATTAATTAGAAGTAAATTATATTAAGATTTAGAGATGAAATATAAGAATATATATATATATATATTGGCAGTTTCTAGAAGCAGAATGTGATTAGCTTGATTGTCTAGTGGTTCATTATGTAATAGGCATAAGTTTTCCAGGGGAGTGACCTACTCCTTTCAGTAATAGTTTTTTATTAGAATTAATCTATATATAAATAACAATTTGTGTTTTTTAAAAATTTAATATATTTTTCTTATATTTACTTTTTAACTAAGTACATATCTCTCTCTGCCAACTGACAAGTGATCCAATGGCTTAGCCTCTCGCCAAGGCGAGAGGTCGTAGGTTCCACCCAGCTGTGGTGGCGTGTGTCAGTGTGAGTTGATATGCTAACATCTATGATTTAATTTGACCCCTATTAAAACAAATACATTTCTCTCTCTCATTAAATATCTTTTATCTATTTTTTTTACTTATTTTCTTTATCTCATCTTATCCACATAAATAACAATTTATTTAAAAATAGATTATATTTTTAATATATTTATTATTTTTAACTAATTCTTTTATTGGTATAATTTTAATAATTGTTGTTTATAAAAACTACTTGAGGGAGTAACTTAGAACGTGGAAGGTTCAGGAACTTAATGGAGCTATCTCCCCCGTTTCTGAGACCAATTAGTTTTGGAATTCCGACACAACATATCCACCATATCCAAAAGAATTAATTACTAGCGTTCAGATTATTAATTTTAATTTCTTTTTATACACTCGATCTGGTATATTTTATAAGAAATCTTTTAAAAAATCTTTTTTATCATTTTTATAAGATAATTTGACTGTTTTAAAAGTATTAAATATCTTTTTCATATATATTCATATTTAATTAGTTAGTGAGAATAAAAATTAATATGATATTAGAATTTAGTATAATTAATAAAGATAATATTAGTAATAATTTATATTTTATGATAAATTTAATACTTTTAATAATATTATTAGTATGTGTAAATTAATTAAAAATATTTTAAAAATAGATTGGAAGGAGTAACATTTTGATATCAGAAGTTCAGGAGATGAAATCACAATTAGGACAATGATATCACATGTCGTTAATATTTAAATTAATTATTAAATTAATTTTATATAGTATAAAAGTTAATCTAAATCATATTTTTTATATAGAATCAATACGTGGTTTAACTCTATATTATAGAGTAAGTGTAAGAAGGAGGAGTAGAATAGTGTATAAAGATATCACTAATAAAACGAGTTTAATAATTGATAAGTGATTATCATTATTCAATAATATATTAAAATTATAATTACATATACTAAGTCCCTAAAGTATAAAATTCTAGACAATAGTCATAATTATAATCATAAAATCTACAATTATATATAGATTTAACATATAATTGTATCAATAATGATTATTTAAAAGCTCTACTTAGAAGGTGATAAATTAAATAATAAATAATTTATTTCTCTAACTTGGATATTTAACTGAAAATCATATAACTAAACATATGAACCTAACATGAATAATTATAAGAAGAAACTAAATAATAAATTAAAATAATAAATCATAAAAATTTGATTATATAGATGTCTCAACTGAGATCTTATATCCAATATATAAAATCTCAAAACTTAAACCTAAGAAATCATAAATTTGCATAAAAGAAAAATATTAAATCATAAAATTGTTCAACTACTACTCTAAAACATAGGAACTAAAGTCACTACTCAAGAACTTAAAAAGAAATCGATAGAATTGTAAAAAATAGGAAGAAAATGATTGTGATGATGGTGATGATAGATGAGCCTTGGGGTTCTTTATATAACTTTTGGGAGTGAGCCATATTGATTTAGATCTCTTCATTGATTAACTCTCTAAAAGATAAGGATAATCTCTATTTATCTTCAATATAATTTTAAACTATCATCTTTTTTAATATATCTAGATATAATCATTTTTAACTCAAATATCCTATAAAAAAATTCAAATAAAAAATAATAGGATAAAAAATATAAAAAAATTAATAAAAAAATAAGAAAAGATAACACATTTATTTATTATCTTTTGATTAAATTTAAATTTTAGATATTGATAAATTATCTTTGAATTAATTTAAATGATATTGAATTAATATAATGTAATATAATACTAATATTATATTATATTAAATGAATTAATTAATATAATAAAATATAATATAATATTATTGGAGGTATTTTGATTTTTTTTAATTAAATATTTTAATTTTGTCCTTCAATTTGACAATTCTTTAATTAACCTTCCTTATATAATATAATTATGTAATAGTTGATGTGGATCATAGTCATCATTTATTTATTTTTCTCAATTTTTTAAAATTTATGTAATAATATGATAAAATAGGATTCATTAGACAATCAACAAGATCTCATGATAATGTTACAAAGATAACCTTAATTAATAGTCTATTCAATATATAAAACATCAGAGAACAAAGATATGCCCATCACAAATAGATCTTATTAATAGGTATATGAGCAACTAAATAATATCTAATTTTACCTACTAATTAGGGGTTTAAAAGAGGTTTACAATCTGGTTTAGTTGGAGCTTGATTAGGCTTGGTCAGTTTAATAAATATGCTAGGTTTCAAGCCTATTTAAGGGCATGTGAGTTTAAACAGACCAAACATTTTTTCTAAGGTCTGATCTATAAGCTAGTCTACTCTATTTAATTATATGGAGACTTTGAATATGTTTTGAACATATTTAAAACATTCTATTTATAAATATATATGCTTTAAAGTCTATTAAAATATTACAGAAATATATATTTTAGTAGGTTTAAAGTCTACCACGTTCAAAACTTAAAATAAGGGATTTTTTAAAGGTTTATATTATAAGTAGACTTATAAAAAACTTTTAGTCCTAAAAGTCTTTTGAAGGCTCATACTTGCGTCTAACAAAAATATGTATACAATCTCATGCTTAGATTCGAGATTTAAATTTTTGTTATAGGTTTAGGTCTATTTAACCAAAATTTAGCATAACTTAGCCTATTTCCATCCAATTTGATCACAATAGCAAACAAATACATAAGAAGGGATATTCATAACAGTCTTGAAGACTCCGAATTCAACTAGGATTCTACTCAAATTAGAAATCTGAACATGTTAGACCATTCTAGAATAAAACCTAATTTAACTCTGGAAGCCCAACGATATAGATTAATAAAAGGGAATTAGTGACGTGGAAAACAATCCTAAAATAAAAGGGGAGGTCTTTCAAGGCAAAGAGAAATAATACAAGTTTTGTTATTTAGCTTTCAGTTGCATGTGACATTATGGATGATCCATACTCTTCCAAATCACCAAGCAACCTAACTCCAACTGCAGAGCTGGAAAGAATGTAGAGGGAGCGCCCATGATTTCAAGTTCCAACCGCACCACCCTTTGAATCTGCACACATTATCATTCTAAACACACTAATGCTCCAAGAAAGTGATACTAAGAATTTAATTGTAGAATTTTAATAAGTAATGCCACCATGAGGCAAGTTGGAACTTGTTAAGTTGATTATATAAATAAATAATATTAATTAAAGAGTATATGATTGTAGAAAAATTTAACATTAAAATAAACTTATTAAAAGATTTAAATAAAGTTTGATTTATAACATGAAAAGCAATCAAAACCTTACTAATATAAAGACTAGTTAAGATGAAACCAGTATTATGAAATATTTTTTAAGTAATATTTAATATCTTAAATAATATTGTAGTTTATATAATATTTTAAAATATTTTTTTTGTAACATCCAGTATTTTAAAATATTTTTTATACAATTTTATCTTTAAAATATTTTTTGTACAACAATGAGTATCGTAAATTTAAAATACTAAATACTACTAAAAAATATTTTAAGATATTAAATGTAAAAAATTAATAGAAAAACATTTTAAAATATTGTATTATTGAAAAAATATATTAAGATGTTAGATAATTATAAATTAATTTATAATATTAAATACTATTATAAAATATTTTGAGATTCTTGGATGTAACTTAATCCTAATATAAAAGATATTTTTACTCGATAATTTGTAAAACAAAGGTATGAATTTTCCGGGGCTCAGTTTCGTACAAACAAAGGTTCCAGTTTTTCGGTGTTGAATTTCAAGAATAATGATAGAATCGAAGTCTAAGATAAATTTTCAACTCCGGGGAAAAAAGCATATTTTCAACGAAAAAGAGGCAAAAAAAATTTTTTTGGGGAAGAAAAGTCATACATTTCTTAAAAAATGCTGTCAGCTAGGATTTGATGTCAAAGCAAGGAGTGTGGATTTGAAATTAGGGGTCAGTAAAATACCCACAATCTGGTACACTTGTTCAACTTTAGCATCAATGTACTCGTACCGAGTCTGTCTAAAAAAAGCCTGTAATAGGCGGATTCAAACAAATTTAAAGAGTAAAATATATAGACGTATTACGGACTTACTATTGAACTGCCTGTAGCTATATATATATATTTTTAAAAAAATTAATTAAATATATTTGATTTAGTACCTTCCCCCTTTACTTCAGATTTAGTCATTCATATATAGATAAGGGTTTCGTTCGATTTTCACTTTTAAGGTCGTGATTATAGTGTTTTCTATTATAATTTTAAGATAAACAATTATATCATGTATATATTATTATTATTTTATTCTTATTATTAGAATTTTAAATGAGTTTAAATATTTTTTTTATATTTAACAAATAAATTGCCCATACTCACTGTAACCCACATGAGTTCAGCCTAACTTATTTATTATAAACTTAAACAGGTTAGTATATAGGTATAGACTAGTTGGTACACAGGTATAAACTAACCCGTACCTATTTAATATCTTATGGGCAGGCTATAAACTAACTATCAAACCAACTTATCTCACCTATTGCACACCTCTACTTGAAGCATCAATATAAAATTAGAGTCATCCTGGTGCAAATTGCCTAAGACAAGGAGTACTTACGCGTGTATTAAGGATTATGCTGCGATTATTGATCTAATAGTGATAATGATGGCCATGTAGAATTAATATAGATATTGTGAATTAAATAAATTCTTTTTAAAAGAAATTTTTAATCCTTAATATAAGTCTATATAAAAAAAATATGAATGAGTGTCTTCTAATTTTATTTATATTAAATATAATAAAAAATTAATTAATTCAAGTTAAAATGTATCCCTCATTCTTAAATATAGATATATTTTTTTAAAAATAATTTATGACATATTAAATTATATTTATTAACATGTAAAACTTAATTAAAATATATTTATACATTGGAGGAGGGGTAGTAATATTTGATAACTCACTTTCTTCCAAGCTTGAGGTAGCTTGATGGTACATTGATTTTTGTGTGTTTGGTTACTATATTTCCCATTAAAAATCACTTTGCTTCCATCAAGTTATGATTCCAATAATAAATACTCGTATGACTCTATTTATAAATTTTTTTTAACTAAATTGTGTTGTTTAATAAAATAGTTAAAATTAATAAATATATGATAAATAAATTTATTTTTCTAAATATGACCTCATTTATATTTGTTAAAGGGGAGAAAGTAATAAAGAAAGAGAATGTATGGGGAATTAATGAAGAGTAAAATAAGTAAAAAATATTTATTATTAAAACAAAATTTAAAAAAAAAATCTTATAAAAAGAGACGAGTCATTTCAAATAAGGGGGGCTTATAAATAAGGACGGATAGGGATGGAGGGAGTAGAAGAACCATAAAGGACATATTTGTTTAAATTACAAAAAAGGCGATATTGGTTAAACTAAATAATAAAATTAGTTAATTGAATTAGAAGAACCTTAAATTAAATATGAGGGATTTTGAAAATAATTTTTTTAGCATATTTTTATAAATTAAAAAAAAATCACTTATCAAACAAAGTGGAAAATATATTTTCTTTCACCAACTAGCGATGTGTTTAGACTAAAGTTCTTCTAACAACTTTTAATCTAGTTTAATCAAAATATTTTTTAATCTTAAATAAAATGACTCTAAATATAATGCATTTAGCATAAATAATAAAAAATGAGTTGTATGTATAAATAAATGAATAAAATATGCTAACAACCCTTATATTTCACTTAAATTACATAAATATTCTCTCTATTTTAAAAAGGTATACAAACCTTCCTTATATATTTGAGAGTCTATTTACATCTACTCAATTATTAGTTGACAGTTGAATTTAATTGTTAATTTTTGTTTTGACTATAATATCAATTCTTTAACATAATAATAAACATTATATATTTGCCAAAAACAATTTGTTATACAACCAAAAAATAATTTTAATACATATATTTTTAAACTTTCAAATATGTTATAAGGTTTATTAATCTGATTATATTATAAAATTTATAGTTTTAATTTTCTTCATATTATTATTTATTGATAAACTTATTTACTTAGAATTCTTGCTAAAAATATAGTTTTAAAATTTATAAATACATTTCTTGCTAAAAATACTTATAAACACATTTAATTAAGTGTATATTTGTTAAAATAATTAATCAATTGAATATTTATAAACTCTATGTTAATTAAATTATTTAAACTTTTGTCCCAATATGATAAAAATATTGGGAAATTAGTAATAATAAAGGTTAAATTAGTAAATTATAAAGGTTAAACCTACACTTACTATAATTTTTTGTCTAATTTTTAATATGAACTTATTTAAATCATTTGATTAAATTAAAAAAATTAATTAAATTAGTTAATATAATATTTTTTTAAAAATATCTTAATAGTCTTCTTTAATACAATCACTCCCCCTCTTATATGATTATTATTTAAATAATATCAATAGAGATAATTTAAAAAAATTAATAAATATAAAATATCTCTTATATTTAGTATTAAAATTAATTTTATAATTATATCCTATATTAAAGATCGGATGAATATAATATAAAATGGATGGAAAAGAGTGAGAAGAATAAAGCGTGGCAAGTATAAAATTGGGTCGAGTTTCATATTGACATTTGAAATTTGAATTTGAAAGAGAGATCAACATGTCCCTTAGGATGTGGACAACTAAAATTTAAATCTCATATTTATCTAGTGATAATATTTTAAATAGGATTTTCTCTGATATGACGATGTATATGAGAGAGAGAGAGTTGAGATTTGCCATAAAATAAATGTAGATAGAGAAGTTACATGCATTGGAGGAGTTGAAGCATCAGTGATAACTGGTTTGTTGCAGAACTCCATTGGAAGAAGTTACCAGGGATGATTTTGGATAAAATTTTCAAGAGAATAATGATAACACGTTAACCTAACCGAAGCTGTTTGTTGCAGAACTCCATTAAAACAGAGAATACAAAAACAAATAGACCATATATGTGGAAAAAAGCCAATATATGTAACACTATTAATATGAATTTAACTACATGCATGGATGTCAATTGAAATTCTGAATAACGAAGATCTACACGAACATTAATGGATTATTACATGACTGATTAGATGAATCAATAGAGATAAATAAAGTTGATGATGTCAACAAAAGTAAACCAATAGTATATCTAAAAACGGTTTAAGTAAACAAATTACTTGGCTCAATCAATATGCAGCAAGGGTAATGACAATTTAAAAATAACTTAGTGAATCAATATAAAGTTAATCTAATAGTATAAGGTCTCGTTAAAATTTTTTAGATCTTGATTTCTATTATTATATAAGACACTTAGTAGCAGTCACAGACCCAAAAAAAGAAATAATTTAATTATGTTTATTATCCTAAAATTGATAATAAACGTCATAGTGAAAAATGAGGTTGTATTTATAAATTACAAATAGAACAATAATATATATAATCTAGAAATTAATACAGTAATTAGATATATTGAATATTTTAAAAAGTGAGGTAAATGGAAGTGTAAATTAATACTCTTCTAACTTTTACTATGGCATTTAATTGAAAAGTTGATCTATATTATAAATGTAAGATTTATTTATTATATTTATTAATTTTTTAAATTCCTCATATTGATACTCTCTCAATAATAATTAAATAAGAGGGAGAGAAAAAATTAAAGAAGATAATAATTAGAGTATTTTAGAAAAATATATATATTATGTTAATTAATTTTTTTAATTTAATTAAATTAAGTAAATATATTTTATATTAAAAATTAGATGAATAATAAATTAAGAACTTGGTTGGATTTAAATATAAAGTAACAAAGAATGTCGGATAAAAATCACGATCTTCCAAGGTCGAGGCGGTTGGGCACTAAGGAAAATACAATATTTCATTCGGTGGAGTCATCCCTTACATACATAGATGTATCAAAACATTGAAACAAAAAAAATTATATATTTTTTTTATAAAACTGATTGGTTTGTCTTTATAATTTCACTTAATTATTAATCAATTTTTTATAATTTTCTTTCTGGGTCCTTATAGTTTCATAAATTAAAGCCATTAGTTTCTATACTCATGATATGTTAATTAAGACTGCTGTATATGCTGACTAAGTGATATATTATAAAAAAATTAAAATATATATTTAATCTTTTAATTTTTTTAAATTTTATTTTAATCCCTTAAATTTATAAAGTATATTTTTAATCTCATAATTTTATTATTGTTAGTTTCACTTAACAGAAAACACTGACTTAATAAATTTAAGTGATGACTGTGTAATTAAGAGCAGATAAAACATGATTAGATTCTAATCTTTTAATATAATATCTTTATATTTTTAAATTAAAAATAAATCAGGTGAAAAAAACAAGCGTCTTCATTTCCACAGAATCTTTTTACTATCAACTATATTTCCCCAACTAATTTACTAAATCGAGCAAGAAGGATCTGAGTGCACAAAAAAGTCAATAAGGAACACATATTATATGACATATATATAATTTTTAATTAAGCTTAAAACTATTAGTCAGCAAACGTTTATTGCTAACTAGCTAGTCCCCAAGAAAAGTCAACAAATTACGATGTCTATGTAAGAATTTATGGACCATTACAAGAAAAAGTGAAACAATTCTTGTTAGCTAGGGCTTACTAGTGAAATTGTGAAGATTTCTAGGTATGAAGAAGTCAAGTGGGCTAAGGGCAAAATTCTAGATACGATGACTTTATAGAGTAGAAATTAGAATATGGGCCCAGCATTTAGCACATAGCTTATGATATTTCAAATATATTAAATGGTTCTTTAGATCCAGATAATAGGAAGCGAAGAGTGGGTTATAAGTTCTATAGTTATCAATCAATTAATTAATACTATGAATTGTTTTTTATTTTTTTAATTCTAACCATATTTTTTTGAAATAAGTTTTTTTAATTTACCCATATTTAAAACCATGAATTACATTTTAAAAATGAAAAGAAAAATTATATCAAACTTTAATAATATGAAAAATCTTAGAATAATGCTATTAAAAATATCACCCATTCTTTCTAGATAGTTCCTTATAATAAGGATATGATGGAGTATATGTAGCTATATTTTAAGATGAAATTCATGTTAAATGGTAATGTTCCTGATAAAAAAACAAAAAGGAATAATAATAATTATTATGAGGTCCCATGAAATAATTTAATTATAAAAATGTCACAATAACAAATGAACAACATAAATATATTGTCATTTCTTACACTAATATTTAATATTACATGTTCCTCAGTTGTTATTAAATTTTTGGGTGATTAAATTATTTCTTAGATCCTTATACTAATTTTTCAAAAAAAGCAAAGCGAATTTCAACACTTTGACTCACCGGTGAACTTGAAGGGATTCTATAAGGGTGCCAGCTATTCACCTAACAAGGACCCATACGACGAAAACGGAAATCACTAGAGGAGGGTGTCATGTGTTCCGTACACATATTAAACCCAAAATAGCAATTAACCACGCAGTAGTGACAGATTAGTTTGTTTCTCTGTGTGTGTGTGTGAGAGAGAGAGAGAGAGAGAGAGAGTGAGGTGTGTGTGTGTGTGTGAGAGAGAGAGAGATAGGGGTTGTACCTGCAAGTTGTGTCCACAAATTTGTGAGGATGAATCGGAAAGAGTAACCTAATAAAGTAGAAGGAGGAGGGTGTTGTGCTCCATGCAGAACTCTTGTCAAATGAAGAGTCCCGTGTTAATACCTTGCTTTCGCTGTCTATTCGACCTTTAAAAAATAAAATCCTCACAACTAGCTACTAAAATTCTTATTCATATTAGCAACAAAATCTGAATTATACTTGTTTAATTATTACGTATATTTTTCATAACCTTTTGTCTATCTATTTCACCAATTCAATTCTGATCCCACACCATACATAATAAAAATGAAAACGTTTTGAAATTACATAACAATGCATTATGCTCAAATTTAGGAAGTTTTTTTTATTTAATTATATTTAGAGCGAAATTTAAACTTATTTTTTTTATAAAGTAAGACTATTTATTATCTCAATCAATAGTTTATTGATTGGAAAATTTAATTTTCAAAGGACACGACTGAATATTGAGAATGAAAGTTCCTTGTGTATTGTGATAGATAAACAAGAGGACATATTAACAATGGAAGTAAAATACATATAAAGGGTCCCTCCCTATAAATGGCTTAAAAGCAAATAATAATTAAGGCCACACCTACCGAAAAGGGTTTGTCCTCTTCGTTGGAGCCACAAAAACCTTTTTCTCTTTCACTGAAATATCAATTCGTCTCACCTTAAATGAATAACCTACTCATACTTATATTTCACATTCCCAAACAACTTTTACATAACATATATATACACATATGTGTGTATACCGCCCTGATAATGTATATAAGTCTATTTTGACTAAAAATTTTATTTCTTAATATAAGTCCACTTAAAAAATATTAATGGGTATCTTCCAATGTTGCCTCTATTAAAAACTAAGAGAGAAATAGAGGGCAATATTTCTTCTTAAATATAGGCATATTTAGAGAAAAAAATTTAAATCTGACATGTTAAATAATTTAACTAATATTTCTTGGTATGTGAGAATTAGTTAAGTTAAACTTATATATAGGACTAGAATGATATATACATAATATTATTTTTTTCCTCTGGGTTTTAGGTAAGAAAAAATAGAGTAATGAAAGGTTTTCCTAATTAATGATCCAAAAAATCAGGAAATCCATAAAGTTTGATTATCATCGATCTATGCAATCAAAAGAATGACTAAAATTTGCATGTATTCTTAATGAACATGGTTTTGTGTGTGTGATGTTCTTGCTAAGAGATCCCAAGCTCCCAACATATATAGCAAATCGTTTGACTTGAATTTCAACTACAATTCCTTTGATTTTTTGTTATACACAAAAGTTTAGATAATTTGATCTTGAGAACTCACTAAAATCAAAACATATCTTTAGAATTAAAAAATATTTACATAGATATCTACATATAATCTATCAACAATATCTTTATATCGGTAGTAGGATTTAGACTCATAATTTCTTTGATTTAATTGCATGTAATGTAGTTGAAGAAACTATTGCATATACATATTTGTAAAGGAGAATAAAACCTATTCCCTATATATTGTTCGTATCAAATACAGACATATACAATATACACACACACATATACTCACTTCTATATATACGGAAAATAAAGCAAATGGTCCCCAAGGAACTAAAATCCAGTACTATACTTTTGGTTTCTATTTGAACCAAACTAAACACAAAGCATATATAGCAATTGATATATGGAAAAATACTTACATACTCTAGTATTATCGTATTTGAACTCTATCCAATAAAAATATAACAACTCAATTGATAACTCATCTAAAAAAATTATGATTTATTTTATTTTTAAGAAAAATAAATATTTTTATTTGAAAAAATAAAAACTCATTGAACCAAATTAAGATGTATATTTTTTTAAAAAAATAAAATAAAATTTGAATTGCTTCGACCAACTATGATTAAAATATATTAATCTATTATATTTTAATTGGATAGAGTTTAGATGACGTGGCACTTCTAGAGTATGTAAGTATTTCTCTTCCTATATCTATGAATTCCATTGGACCCAAAAATGATATATTGGAAGAATCTTTTGAGTCTTCCAATATCAATAGGTTGATTGTTTCGCTCCTGTATCTTCCAAAAGGAAAAAAGAGCTATAGGTGCTAATTAAGGAGATGATTCCCATGCAAAAATAACCCATCAAACCATTAAATGATGAACGAATTAGGCAGTACTCTTCATCACTGTAATCAATTTGATTCTCTAGGTCGTCATTTAATCTGGGAAATTTTCTGATTTTGAAGATGAATGATATCTATAAAGTGTATAAAAACAATAAATTCTTGTATTTAGTATCTATCATCATGCTAATAATTAAGGTTATTATTAGGGTTTCAAGGTCGAACAGACAACGAAGGAAAGACAAGTCCACAAGAAGACTTCTCACTTGACAAAGAACAGCATGGAATCCACTCACCCGAACAAGAAGAGATCAATAATTCAGAGCGATGAACCTGAAAACCATAGGAATTATAACACATGCAATCATTAATCAGCAAGTAATAATAATAGAATTAAGAAAATCAAGGAGATATAAAGGGAAAAAAAGAACCTTGAGAAATAATAAAGCTGATGAAGAGCGTTGCCTGAGACGGTCTCTCTCTCACTCTCTCTGATTGTGCTTTGCCTTGTGAAGCATGATATGACTCTCCTGGCCCTAAAACCGTACATTTATAATAAACTTGAGGGGGGCCAGAAAAATAGGTAGTTTTGAAGTTTTGACTAGCAGTTGAAACACACGCATGTACAGCTCTCCCCCCCTTCTCTCCACACAGAGGAATTGTAGAGAGAGAGAGAAGAAGGAGAAAATGAGGAAAGGGTAGGTACGATGTGGTGGCGTGTGATCTGAAACGCTGATAGAGTGAAATGAGACATTTTTATCTTTTAGTAAGTGTACGTGTGTTAAACAGCCCCACAGGATATCCTACCTACCATCTCCTCTTCCTATTTCCTTGTGCTCCCAATTTTAATTGGACCCTTCTCAATTTTTTAAAGGAAGAAAGATACAAAAATAAGTACGTCCGAAATAACCTTCATATCCCAGTTCAGGCTCCCAATAACTTAATCACCATAAAGCTTCTAGAGATTAGTATATGGGATTAAATTTTGTAGTAAAATTACCTAAATACCTTTAATTTGAAATATGAAAAGACAACGAGAAAAAAATGAAATGACAATAATAACAGTTTAACAAATAATAACAATTAAGACAAAGAGGGCCAATTTCACTAAAATTTCCAATTATGCATTGACAAGTGTTAATAGGTTGCTGAATATAATGATAGCAGTTTAAAAACTAATAACTTCAGCTTATCAAAAGCAACGACTAAGATTGTAATAATTAATTTCACAAAAAATTATTTCTTTGTTATCAAGTGTTTGTAGGTTGTTGAATACCAATAATAATAACAGTTTGACCAGTAATAACTTTCACTTATTAAATGACAATAACAAATAAAACAATGACAATTAAGGCATTTGGGTAATTTTGTTACAAGATTTAGTCTTTAGGGACTTCACAATGATTATGTCATTTTTAGGTTCTGAATTGGAATTGATAGATTTTAGGGATATTTTTGTCTTTCTACCTTTTTTAATGACAAAAGTTTAGATGAATTAGGTACTAAATACTCTTTTGGGCCAAAATTGACCCTACAATTAAGAAAGTATTTACAAATATTTTTCTTAAGTTATCATCATTTTTTAAATAATAGCTTTGATATTTAAGTATCATAAAAATATTTTGAATGTATAATATAAAAATTAATAATGTAAAAATTACTAATGATAATTTCATAAAGTATAAATAATAAGTTTAATAATTTGGAATATTTTAAGTTTTAGATTTCAAAAATAATTATCATTTTATTTAAACATTCCATGTCATTTCTTTTGACCAAAAAATCAAGTACTTCGAAATATTATTAAAAAATTGGAATAGGCAAAATTGACAATCAATTTTTTGTTGTTGCCCACCCGGTTCATCAGAGCTTTACCCCGACTACATCCGAATCCGACCAGTGTCGCGCACCTAGCTATGGTGGATGAGTCTCCCAACATAAATTTTCTACATACGCTAAGGCTCTAACTCGAGACATCGCTTAAGCGATACTGACCCGCTTACTACTCGGATTAACCTCCGTTGGTGACAATCAATTTTTAGTTCTACGTAGAGTAGAAACCTCATTTAATTATTTTAAGGAAGCTCCTTTCTTTTATTTTAAGGAAGCACCAATTCCTTATTTAGAAGCTTAAAAATAGGAAAAATGACATCTAGGTCCTACCGAAGCAATTAAATAACAAAAAAAATTTAATAAATGGCATAATTAATTTCAAGTCCTATAGAATCTCGGATGAATTTTTTCTAATTGTGAAAAGACATAACTGTCCTTGTGAAATAAAAAACAATAAAGAGCAAATGAGACTTTGCACGGTCTGGTGTGGAAAGAAGAGGAGAAAGCAGGACGAAGAAGATAGTGTACGATGCCTCGCATAGTGTATTTGCAACTGAGTTTTCTCGTTATCGTGGCTACAAGGGCTTCATGCCCTTCCCTTTTGGCTTTGTGGGCTTAAAAGTTTTGTAGGTACAATGACTGATTTAAAGAGAAAGGAAGAGAAATCAAGATGTTGGAGGATGGAAGGCTTGTGATGTTGTTCATTAGCATCTGTGTTATGGATTTAATACCTATTGCCATCAATGGCAACACAGATTTAAATAATGGGTAATATTTATATTTGTTGTACTCACTAGTTTGCTTTATTTATGAGTTTCTAAGTTCCTTATGCTTCTATGTATCACTGTGGTAAAATTTTTGTCACTAGTGATTCTTCATTAACTCTTCCATTTGCCTATTTTTCTTCTTAATTTTCAAAGTGTGAATGACATATTATTATCTTATATGCGAGGCAATATGAGTTGTTATTATGGTACGCGATAATTGCTAATATAAGTACTAGAGTTATTAATATTATATGTCTGGTGCAAGTTGTTATTACTGATGGCAAGTTTGTCTGGAAAGTATATATTCTATTATGTTCATATGGGGGACAGTTTGAAAATGATGGAGAATGTCATACATATGTTAGTGGTCAAATAACAACAATATCCATAAAGGAAGGTATAATATGTTATGAGTTTAAAACATTAGTAGTATCACTTGTTGGGAAAGGAAGGGATAAAATTATTTGTTTTCCCTTGTGGACTTGTTACTTTTCCAATTGTGGAATTATTCTATTTTCATTAGAAGTTGTTAGTCATTTTAGACTTGTTATTTTTTCAGTTCTTTATTTTCCCTTTTAGTCTTGTTATGTTTACAGTTATGGGGTTGTTCTATTTTTATTAGTTAAGTTATTTATTTTTCCTTCTGGTGTTGTTACTTTTGCAATTGTTCTATTTTTATTAGTTAAGTTGTTATTCCTTCACTACGGAATTGTTATTTATAAGTGTTAGAGTTGTTATTTTTGCTGTTGTGGATAAGTTATTTTTCAATTGTCAAATTATTATTCTTTTACTATAGGATTTTTATTTCTTATTGATAGAATTGTTATTTTTGTTGTTATTAGGTTATTGTTATTTACAAATGGTTGTTATGCTTTCACTATGGGGTTGTTATTTCCTACTAATAGAGTTGTTATTCTTTTAATATGGGGTTATTTTTTTAAGTGTAGAAGTTATTATTTTTGCTGTCATGGATAGTTGTTATTTATAGTGGTTCAATTGTCATTTATTCACCATGGGGTTGTTATCCTTCAATATGAGATTGTTATTTTTAAGTGTTGAAATTGTTATTTTTGTTATCGTGAGAAAATTATTTTTTTGAGGTTATGCCTTCACTAAGGGATTGTTATTCCTTCGCTAAGAAGTTGTTATGCCTTCACTATGGAGTTGTTATTTCTTCAATATGATCAAAATGTTCAACAATTATATATTTTAACTAGACAGCGATGATGCAAAGTCAGTGATTAACTGTATAATATTATACTTAACCATTAGTTACTTTAATATTCCTAAAGCATAAGGTTTTTTACTTAGAATTACTACTATGTTTGACATATGACTTTGTTATATATGGATAGAATTTAAAATCAATTAAAGTTACAAATGTATCTTCTCTAAGGTCATTTAGAACCAAACCATTATGACACTGACTGCCATTTTTTTTGTAATTGTCCTACTTCTTTTTGTTATTGACCTTGAATGAGCCAAAAAATAGGACTCTATATAGAAAAATAACAACTCCAACAAAACACAAATGACAATTCACTGGGAAAAAAATAATAACTTGTATACATTTATTCCCAACACCATTCAAAGGCGAATATAACTTCATATATATGTACTTTACAATTCACAAAATAAAAAAGAGAGTGTGCAATGTATGTACGCAAGTATGATTGCATTGTGTATGATATTGTATACATGATTGTGAAATACATGTATGATTGCATGGTGTATGATATTGTATACATGATTATGAGATACAAGTATGATTGCATTGGACTAAAATTTCTATCTTTATATTTCCCCTTTGCATAAAGCACCAGTGTGACAACAACTAAAATGGGCTTCAAAATCATAAGCTTTCCAGATGATTATGCTATCAGTAATGACAACTTGCATCAGACATAAATTATTAATAACTCAACCACTCATATTAACAACTATTGCGTACTATAATAACAACTCATGTTCCTCTCCCATATTATACCATGTTTTGTCATTCACATTTTACAGTAATATTTCTAAACTCATTCCTTCTTTATACACTCAAGTAAAATAACTTTAGCCAGTTATAGGTTCTAATAAAATAACTCCGAAAGCATCAACAACAATCTTATCAGATACTTTTCCATGTTGAACATCTTTTTATCCTACAATAACAACCACTTTCATCAACAAAAGGAATTATTACTCAATCTTTAAATCCATATGAAAATAGATGAATTAGCATATTGTGTGCAATTATATACATTGCCCACAATTGTAAATTGCAATCAAGATAGAGTTTGTACTACAGCTCAAAGCTATATTTTTAGAAGAAAAATCCTATCTTGAAAGTTTGCTATTGAGGTAGGAAGTAATAGGCACACTAATAGGCGCAAAAACTCAATAGAAGCTAGACATAAAAAAATATCACCTATATGACATTCCATTTCACCATCCCTAGGAAAATATATCACAATAACTCCAACTGATTATTAGAAATAAAAGAGTCAAATTAATCAAACTACTTGTCAGTCTTGTTCCATCCATCTAATAAGCTAATAAAATTTTCAATTATATGCATGAAGAAAAGAAAAAGGTAAGAAAGGCATCTATAAATAATTCAAACTTTAAAACATGATACAAATACTAGTCAAATATGATAAGATTTCTTAGGTGAACACCAAAATCTTACAATTGTGAAAACAAATCATCAAAATGGTCCATCCAAGCTTAAAAACTAAAATTAATACTTTAGTGCTTATAGTAATGACAACATGCACCGGACATATAATATTA
Organism: Leucaena leucocephala; assembly: GCA_037074615.1. Taxonomy (NCBI): domain Eukaryota; kingdom Viridiplantae; phylum Streptophyta; class Magnoliopsida; order Fabales; family Fabaceae; genus Leucaena; species Leucaena leucocephala. The sequence goes on along the minus strand of CM073570.1, from coordinate 7,250,063 downwards.
ACAACTCTAGTACTTATATTAACAACTATCGTATACTATAATAACAACCAATATTGTCTCACAGATCATATCATGATCTGTCATTCATATTTTAAAAACCAAGAAAAAAAGTAGACAAATGTAAGAGTTAATGAAGAATAACTAGTGATAAAATTTTTACCATAGTGATACATCGAAGTACAAGGAACTCAAACTCATGAATAGAGCGAACTAGTGAGTAAAGAAAATGAAGATACTAATCTTCATTTAGATTCGTGTCGCCATTGATGGCAATGGGGATTAAACCCAGAATACATATGCTAATGAATAGCACTACAAGCATTCCATCTTCCAACATCTCTCTCTCTCCCTTTTCTTTCTGAATCAGTCATTGTACCTATCAAACTGTTAAACCCAGAAAGCCAAAAGGGAAGAGCATGAAGACTTTTTAGCCATGATGACAAGAAAGCCCAATTGCGAATACACTGTGCGGGTCATCGTACGATGTCTTCCTCATCATGCTTTCCCCTCTTCTTTCCACTCCAAAGTGCGCCAAGTCATATTTCCTCTTTATATTTTTATTTCACAAGGACAGTTATATCTTTTTACAATTAAAAAAAATTCATTTGAGGTCCAATGGGATTTAAAATTAATTATGTTATTTCTTAAGACTTTTTTTGTCATTTAATTATTTTCATAGGGGTCAGATGTTATTTTTCCTAAAAAATATCAGAATTATCCTTTTTCTTTTATAAAAAAAGATTATTTTGATACATATTTTCAAATTTCGTTTTGTTATATTTGGAACTTAAACTCAATACGAGGTTGTTATATATCACTCTTCATGGCTTGCCCTAACCGAAAACAATCCCTTTTCACAAGTACATCATAGGATTCTAACTATATGTCTCTTAGCCGTATGGGTTGCCTCCATTTAAATATTGATTTCAATTGTTGGTAATGATGAGCATCATGATGCTCATTGCTGTGGCAAAATCTACACCGTTCGAATACAATTCTATCAGCATTGATGGGGGAAGGAAGAATAGATTTCGGGGAGGGCTTTAGTAGAAAAATCATACAAGTTTAGTGAAAAATGAAAGAGCACGATGGTTCATAACGCTATTTAAATGAAACTATTTGATGGTTATTTTTGTGATAGTGTTAGTGTCTTCCATTGTTGCTTAGTGTAGCTTGAAGGACTCAATGTAATGATTATGAGATATGGGATCAAGAATGTGATGAAGCAATATCTAATTAATTTTTATATTTTATTATTACTCTAAAATTATTTTAATTTATTGTTATTTTATTAATTTTAGACTTTGACTAGGATTATTTTTTATATTATTATTATCCCTATAACTATAAGTAGCTCTAGGTTTTATTTTGACGGAAGACTTAATAAATATTGGATTAATATTATAGTTATATGCTTTCTTTCTTCTTTACTTCCTCTCATCTCCGATCTGTTCCCTCTTTTCCCTAATTTCTACTTTCTTCTCTATAATCTCTTCCCTTCGTCATCTTATTTTACACCAAATGACTTGCAACAATTGGTCTTGGAAGCAAATCCATTAAGATAACAAATTTGAAAACAAGGATTTTTCAACGAGATACCCAAATTTGACAAAAAAAAGATTTATCAACCTTCATTTTGAAAACATAGAATTTGTAAGTTTGAAGTAAGTAATTAATGGGGTTAAAAATAAAAAGTACACTAAAAATTAGACCAGTTACTAAAAAATATTTTTGGAGAAAGAGTGAGTAGATAATTAATGCAATGGAAATAATTGACAATTAATATAGGCAAAAGTGTAAAATGATACTAAAAAATCAAATAGGCTATTAATGTCTCTTGTAAATAATAATATATTATTTCTAAATAAATTTTCTTTTTTCTTTTTACAAAAAAAAATTAGGTGAGTTTGGCACCTACCTCCACTAAGGCTATAGTACATCCCTAAGATCTAGAGAGCACTTATAGGGGATTTATAAAATTGCCTACCAAATGGGCTCTCATGATGGTAGTAAGAATCAAACTCATGTCATTATAGAATATGAGCCTATTGTTTATCATATGTGTCAACTCTCAGGAAAAAAAATAAATTTTCTTTTTTTTTATTGGCTACCCAATTCACTAGAGTTTTGCCCTGACTACATCCGGATCTAACCCATGTCGCGCACCTGAATATGATGGGTGAGTCTCCCAACGGGAATTTTCTGCATACGCTAAGGCTCAAACTCAAGACTTCGCTTAAGCAATACTGAATTACTTACTACTCAGACTAGCAACCCCTGTCAGTAAAAAAAACAAATTTTCTTATATATAGACTGTAGATAATATTATCTAAAGCCCAATCAGAGAAGAAAAGGAAAATAGAACTTAAGCCGTACATGAAAAGGTTTGCTTAGATGGATTATGGGCTGGGATGTTTGTCACATAAAATTCACAAGATCATGGGCCGGTCCTGACTATAAATTGATGGCATTTCTGTATAATTGATGAGGATTGTGGATGTTGAGGTTAGGCCTTATTTTGTCTTCTTTTTTTTTTTGTACAATTGGGTCTACTTTTTTAGTAGTTTGCAACTATTTTTTTTATATGTATTCACATGACACCAATTTCTTTGGGACTCCTTTTGTAAAAGAAAAAAAAAAACTTACGTATATTGCTGATATAACACACATGACATCAATTTCTTTTGGGATTTTAATTTCTTAGTGAGCCGTCTCAAATCCCTATATATTTTTTCTCTATTTCATCTTTTGATTCTCATCTTGCAGCTGACCATAATATCTTGACATGAGATTTGGATGTCTGATTTTTTTTTTGGTTATTTCTTAGGTTATAAATTTACTTTTTCAAAAAGTGATCATGAATAAATTATTTTTTTAATTTTGTTTCTTTTAAAAAATATATATTAGATATATAAAATATAAAGTGAATTGAATTTGGCTTCCCAAATCTCAGAGTTTAACTCTTGTTTGATTGGAATCGTCATATTTTGCTGTTTTTTTTATATTTTCTTGGAAGCACACTCAATGTGAAGAGCTCCTTTGTTTTTTCTCTGAGCCTTTCCTTATGAGCAAAGTAAACTCATTGAGAAAGAATCTTCTTAATACATTTGGCTTCTAGAATACATATTGGGATCCAATTAATTTGAATGGAACTTATTGAATATGACAATATTGGTGTAAAATTCTCCTACCCACTATTTTTTTTATTCCTAAAAGTTGAACTCAATTTTATTTAAATGGAACAATGGTCAAACCACTTGAACCGATTACTGTCTTAAATATATTTAGGTAGTTTGATTTTTAACTATAAACTTTATTAAAAAAATGCAATGTAGACTTGTATAATCTATACATTTTGAAAGGAATTAATCCTTAGTTGACATATGCCAAAACTATGATCATGAGAATGAATCTTTTCCATGGCATCATTCTTGTCCTTATTATAAGTATACTTGTAGACAAAAATTTTTGTTCTAACTATAAATTCACTTAGAGAGACAAGTAATAATTATTTTTTAATTTTAGCCCTATTTAATTCTAGTTGAAAAGTGAGAAAAAGTAAAGAAAGGTAAAAATAATTTGTAAATATAGATAGAGAATAAGGTTTAATTTAATTTTGTTATTTATTTAAAATATATTTAATAATTTAACTCTCATTAATTGATATGTGAGAATTTATTAAAATTAACTGATCATAATGATCAAAAAATAAGAGAGCATATTATATATATATATATATATATATATATATATATATATATATATATGATGGCTTTATATGAATTCTTGATTTGTTGTGGAAGGGGGTGGGTGTTGAATTCTTGGTTCTCATGTGCTTTTATTTTCCCACTTTATGTAAGTTATACGTAATTTCACTAACCCACCCCATAGAATTGAATTTTATCCATGCACCTGCTTAGATATTGAATTTAATCTATATTGTAATAATAATATATATACCTCTTTATATAATATTCGTTGTTCTTTAACTTCTTCTTATCCATCCTTTTGCCCTTTTTCTCTTTTCGTTTCTCTCACACCTCTTTATCCGTTAAATTCTAAATTTCTTCTTATTGAACCTCCTTATCTTGACTCTTCCTATTTTTTTTCTCTAGTTATTATGTGTGCTTTATATTTATATAAAATTTGATAAATGAGTCATATTGTTCATTATTTTAGTGGAATTTATCAGAATTTTTATATCATATATTATTAAATTAGGTATTACTCTATCGGGTTCTTATTATAAGAAATTAATTAAGGTAAATTTTAATCATATATATAAAATATAAATCACCAACTAACTCATTGTTTTCCTATTTTACTATTGTTATGAATTGAGTTTGTGTTTTCTAAATAGGCTTTATCTAAATTATTTAAATAGGAATAGAATTAGAAAAATTATCAATTTTAAAAAAAATTAATAACTTAAAATAAAGACAAGAGGAAGTAGTACACATAATCAAGCCTTGTTTCACTGTAGCAAATTATTCTAAGGTTAAATCCTCTTAACTCTGAATTTCTTGTGGTTAAGATTAATGAATCTGAGTGTAACGAGAATAGATATATGCTTGAGGAAGGCAAAGTCAATGAAATTAATAATTTTAAACGGATCTAATTAATTAAAGTAGGCAAACCCAGATGTTTGCTTTAAGTAATGATATAAGAAAGTAAGCAAAATAAATAAATAAATAAAAGTTGCATCCGTAGTGCCAATCTGCCAAAGCCTTATATACTTTCTCCTTAAATATAAATATAATTAAAGGATAAACTTTAATTAAAAATATAAAATTACAATCTATTTTATGTTTTACATTTGTTATTATTTTCCCCAGACTAATGAGTATAATCAATAAAGATAATTTTTAGAGATAAACATTTTATAAAAAACTAACATATATTTTTTAAAATAATTAATTTAATTAATATTTTAATTTACATGTAAATTAATTATCTAATCTTCTATGAGTTAGTTTATTTTTATGCTTTATTTATTAGTTTATTTCCATGCTTTATTTATTAGTTTGTTTTCCCTAGACTAATGAGTATAATCAATAAAGATAATTTTTAGAGATAAACATTTTATAAAAAACTAACATATATTTTTTAAAATAATTAATTTAATTAATATTTTAATTTATATATAAATTAATTATCTAATCTTCTACGAGTTAATTTATTTTTACACTTTATTTATTAGTTTATTTTCATGCTTTATTTATTGTAATGGGGCAAGCGGTACTTTTACGCTTAGCCAACGTGTGTGGCATGGCCAGCAAGAGGAGAAAGGCTCACTTTCAATGCGTTTAATGTCCTAATCTATTTTCAAACCTTTCAACCACGTTTATATATATTCAACTTGATATCATCTTTGGAAAAAAGACAACAAATTGATATCATCAAAAGAAAAATATTACAATATAAAATGACTTCTTATATAAGATATTTAAATATGGTCTTAAATTGTCAAGCCCTCCAAATGGAAACAAGATAGAATTGCAATTCTCTCCCATATATAGAAGCATCATTTGCACCATACTTTCTCACACCATGTGCCATTTCTCTCTCCTCGCACCACAGGGCAATTGTATCAAGAGGAGGGGGGAAATCACAATGGAAAGTTTTCTTATCAATTTGGGTCAAGCAGAATGAGGAAATTTCTCCTGGCGAATCTTATTGGGAGAAGCATTCATATTTACTATACGACATTGTTCGAATAAGATTAATTCTAATAAAAACAAAAAAAAATAACTTGGCTTAAAAAATTAATCAATAATATTAAATATCATATGATTTATTATGCCCACAAAAAAGTTATCTACTATGAACTGTCAAGGTGAATTGGGTGAGTTGAAGAGTAGCTTTAGTATACAGTTACTTGAATAAAATCTTCATGCACCCCTTTTTTACAACTATTTAATATCCAGTAATATCAACATTGAACTGATTGAAATAGAAGTTTAAGGGTTAATGATCTTAGTGTTGTTAAATCAGAATCAACCCAATTATAATTGAAATAATATAATTTAATTAAAATATACAAAATTAATCATATATAAATATAAAAATATTATTTAAATAAAAATAGATTAATCTATAAATAATGGAATATTCATGTATAAACTACAAATAATTCAATAAAATAGTTACTAAAGTACAAATCTAAAGGGTATTATTTTTCTTCTTTTAAAAAAAACTCAGAATGATGTCATTTTAGTCTCGGTAAAAGAATACAAAAAATAAACCCTATCAACCCTTTCAAAAATTTTGACCAAAACAATCAGAAAATTATTCACCAGTTCATTGGTTTAACTGACCGATTAGGTTGAGTTTCAATACTATGCTATCAACCAATCTACATCTAAGCATTAATAAGTTTAAAAGGGGGTTACTCTTTTAATTACTTGGTTTTTTTTTCTCATTCACAATATTTAAAGTTTTAAACCATTCATTCGTCTTATTACTTAAGGAATATAGGTCAAGTCGCTTCCACTTCCACTTCCACTCAACTCAAAATGTCTTGTAAAAAGGTAATTTACTCATAAGTCACACGATTAAACAAATTAACAGCGAAATGATGATAAATGAATGAGAGCACAAAGATAGGTATGAATGGTTGATGTTGTTAAAGTGATTTCATGAGATATACGAATGTGTGAATAATGTCATGATGTTTTGTATGTTGCCATTTGTCGCATTCGATGTCCTCCGTAAAATAAGAGAATGGAATCATAACTGTCTCCTTCATACATACAAATACACACAGAACAAAAGAAGCCTCTGAGTTAGTCAGTGTTATAGAATTATATTCATTGAACCATATATATATATATATATAACCCACTTGCCTCGTCACTGACTAATTTCAGAGCTCTGTGGATTTGAAATTTGCTATTGGCTCTCTAAAAACAGCCAATGAGAAAGATGAAATTTGGAGGATCAAGGCACAGCCTGCGCTGGGGCACCACTGCATTGGTAATGTCGAATGTGGCAGTTGTTCTTTCAAAGTATCCTATGTTGCTAGGTTTATTTATTTTCTTTAAACGTTGTAGTGTAAAATCCTTCTACAACATAAGTAATATTAATTATTAAAGCCTATTTTATATATAATATAAATAAAAAATAATATCATAAATGAATTTGGTTTATTTTAAATGAGTTAACAATGGTAGATAAGACATTTACTAACATCTAAAAGAAACTCTACTATAGTTATAAAAAGATTTTTCTTAAGAAACAAATAATTATGATAGAAAAAGAATAAAATAAGTTTAATTATTTATGACATATAAATTACTAATTTTTTTATAAATTTTATATTATAACAAGATAGATACTAGAGTATATTTGATTTTATAATATAAATATTACACTTTTTTTATAAACATGTATATTAATTAATAAAACGGTAAATATATAATCTTTTATGAAATATTTTTAAAGAGATTAAAAATTAGATCAAAGTGTATATATAAAAATAATGTAAGAGTTTATGCAATTTTAATAAAATTGAAGATATAATTAATAATTTATAAGAGTTTATCATAATTTTTAGAATATTATCTCCAAGACGAACTGTCATAATCAAATTCAAATGATATATTATATAATATTAGAGTATGTATAATGAATTCTACTATTGTAATATACAAATATTCTATACATACATTCAAATGAAAAAGCTATATAAATGATATAGTTTTAATCAAATCTCTATAGTTTTTTCTGGGGTCCTAAGATGAAATTATCAGCTAAAAATGTTAATAAAAATAGGGTGAGATAAAAATGTCTTAGTAACTAGCAATTCTACTTATCATGAGTATTAACATATGCTCATGAGATATCAAGTGAGACAATTCATAAAATACAAAATATAGAAAATAACATATTATCATAATAAAATCAATTAGATAAACTTCCTAAGTTTCTCACATCAATCCAACCGAACTGTCTTATCCCTGCCGACCGAATCCATGGGTTAGAGATAACTACCATACACCTGGACACCTAAAATGCTAACTAATCAAATGTTATAGATAAGCCAAAACCCACATAGCACATGATCGGACCATGCATTCATTCCCCTTCGATAAACACATGGGAGTGTCGCAACCCCTCAGTAAACAGGTGGAGTACGTTCCTCGTTAAACTGGTGGGATAAAAGTCAATTATCGAGTTCCAATAGAGGTTATATCACGTGGTAGAAATACAACTCTATCATCACCCATTCTCAACTAATAATTCTCAAAATAATCATATTAATCAAAATCTCAATAGTTTGATAAATATCTCAAAAGTGTTTTTCTCAAGATAATAACTTTTTTTTTCAAATTCCAATATCAATATATAACAAGTTTATAATCTCAACTTAAATTTTCTAAATTAAACTTTAAGTCCCACAAGACTATTTTTAATAAAAATAATCAAATACGTTTTCTCAATACAATTATATCAATATTAATAGATTTATTTATATATATCAAATCACTCCCAAATATCATATTAGCACACACAACGAGTAGAAAGTGGTTACCTCTCGCCAAAGTAAAGAATAATCTAGTGATTCCATGTACAACAACATTAATCACAAATAATCTAGTGCTTTAACAACAGTTCTCATTATCCAGCCATGAAGATGTTGAGGAATAGGGGAAGGAGACAACTAAAAGAATTTATGACACTAACGTTGACACTTAAGGAGGGTCTGGTGCTGATACTTAGGTAGCCAGAGAGTGAGCACTGCTTCTCCTCCAACAAGTCCTGCATTGTCTCGACATGGAGAGTCCATTGAGAGGCGGTGGCCATCAAAGGTGTCGAGAACATCTTGTTGGGGATGACGATATAGGAACAAGTAAATGTGATTCGGGACTTGGACCTAGAAAAGCTAAGGCGGCGACAACCATGTGAGGAAGAAGGAGAGAGGAGAGCTTCGTCAGACTTAGGTTATGGATGAATGAGAGAGATGTTTCAGAAGTGGAACACTACTTCTAAGGTGTTAGTAATTAATTCATAGTAGGACTAACAGATTTAACTGTGGAAAGTTAAAAACACCTAATAAAAAGAAAAAAAAGTTTAAGGATTCAAAATCGAGGTAAACTATAAGAACCTCTAGATTAATTTTTCCTTAAAATTTTATAACACCACTTCAATTTTTTTAAATTCAACTTAGAAAATTTTTTCCCTTCCTTCCCTTACCCCTAAAAGTGAGGGAATTATCATGCAATAATAATATTCAGTGCAGAACATAAGAAAAAAAATCATACTTCTCACTTGTTGTGAGACACATTAACTCTCTATTGTTTATTTTTCCCCTTTACAATAAAAAAGATTATCTATGTTGGTTTAAGCACATAAACTTATACTACTAGAAAAAGTTATATAGCGATGGTTAAAAGTGATCTTTCACAGCGATTTTTTGACCGGCGTGAATTCTATCGCTATTGTAAGTCTAGCTTTTAATGGAAGTTGAAAAATCTCCGTTAAATATAATACTTTAAAGGCAATTTTTATAAAACCACCGTTATATATAAAGGTGTGCAAGATGCCTGATTCACCCACCTGAACCCGAAGAAAAATGGCCCTGCCTAGCCCAAAAAAAGATGCCCTACTCATTTACCCGCCCTATATGTGTGTATATATATATTTATATCTATAATATTTATTCTACCCATTATATCCCTTTTATTTTTTTTAACTATTTCCCCTAACCTATTATATATGTAATATTTATTCTACCCATTAATTTATAATTGGTTTTTATGTGCTTAAACGTGAGCCTTGATGTTTAAGTCTCCAAGAAGACACTAATTAAACATATGAAGATTATTTTTAAGTGGATGAACATATAATTTTTCAATTAATTTCAATACTTTAATTACTATCTTTTTGTTGTCTTATTCTTAGTAGATTATAGATATTATTTAACTCTTGAAGACATATAAATATGGTATTATTTTATAAGTTTATAATTGCATACTTTTGTCTCCCAATATGAGTAGGGCATCACCAATTGGATATGAAAGTCATCACATGCTAGCCTAAAATAATTAGGGCTTTTACCAGGTAGGGTAGGGTATCGGTAGGGGTGTGCATGGGCAGGGCTGGGCAGGGCAGCCCTCCTGCCCGATGCCCTGCCCAAAAAATGCATGGGCTACATTTTACAGCCCTATGCCCGACCCTGCCCGGTAAAAGCCCTAACAATTTTGGGCAGGGCATGGGCGGGCTGGGCATGCCCAAGTCGTGATGTCATGCTCATGTCGTGAAAAAAATATGTAATTATGAACTTCTAAAATAATACCATATCCATGTGTCTTTAAGAGTTAAATAATATCTATAATTCACTAAGAATAAGATAACAAAGATAATAATTAAAATCTTGAAATCCATTGCATATAAAAAATAAGCGTTGAAATCTAAATAGTTTGTAATTATAACTTTGTATCAATCTCCCCAATATTGACAAAGATAAAATATCTAAAAAAATAAAATAAATAATTATAATTTATAATGTAATCATATGATAATTAACAAAGTTAAAAAAGAAAAAAAATTAGTATAGTTATAAATATTAAAAGATACAACTTACCTACTTAACTACTTATATTTTTAAAATTATCTTATAGTTACCAGTAGCTATCATATTCTCCCTTCTAAGATAGAGAAAAAATAAAAAAAAATAAAAGAAGAAGTGCTCATGGGCAGGGCAGGGCAGGGCAGCCCCTATGCCCGGTGCCCAGCCCAAAAAATGCATGGGCTGTATTTTACAGCCCGATGCCCAGCCCTGCCCTATATTTATCGAGCTGGGCAGGGTATTTTTCTTGCGAGTTGGGCAGGGCATAGCGGGCCATGGGCATTGTGCACAGCTCTAGGTATCAGCTATAAAATAGCTCATTCTTTCTTCACGCTGGTCACCGGGCAAGGGCTACCCTGTTTAGCCTTACCCATGTATACCCCTAGTTATATATTTATAATTTTATGACAGTTTTCTTGTTAACCGCCGTTACAGCCTATATCTTTAATGTTGATTTTAAGAAAAATAACAGTTAAAGGCTTAATTGTTTTACACTCTTTTAATTTTTCTATCTATACCACCCTGTATTTGCTATAATATAGACAGACTATACGCAACAAAGTAAGCAATGAAAAAATCTAAATTAAATATTAATATATAGTAATAAATTAATGTGAATTCTTATTAATGCGTGTAATGAACCAAAAATAATATAATAATAAATACACATATATTGTACAATCATATATACAAACAAAATGGATGATTGATTAAGGCAAGTTCTCTAGGATGATTTTTGCCAAAGCATCCATCAATGAGTAGATTTGCTTATCTTCAAAGCTCATTTTGTTCTACTCGAACAACTGTAAGTTATAAGTAATAGGTAAATACATACTAGATGTGATAAATTGAAAAAGTTTAAATATTGATCACTTCATACCTCATGTAAACTATATGTGATCCATATCTCAATGATCTCGTGTATATATATATCAGATTATATAATATCTACACTCAACACTGTCAGGTTAATGACGATACTAACAAAATAAAAAAAACACATAGCACATTAGTAACTAACTTTCGCCCTAATAAATTTATGAAAACTGAAATTTAATTATTTGAAAAGTACTTACTCGAGGATAAATCCATAAAAGGTTATAACTAGCTGGATAGCTTTTGAATAAGTTGAAGCCTTGACAGCCCTATCTCCAATTGAAAAAAAAAAAGATATTATATAACCTACTAAATGTTCATGTTAACAAATCTATAAAGAAAAACTCACATATAACTTACCAGATTGACTAGATCATGAACCGTCCATGCTTTGTTCAAAAAATAATAAATAAAATTAAAAATATAATATAACTAACCATCCAAAATAGTAAACTAATCTCCCAAATTATAACTTTATTGAGCCATTTGTTTAGAAATTAAGAATATCAAAACAACACACTATATTCTACTCTTTAAACCTTATGGCCCAATAACATACACAAACATATATTTGTCTTTGTTATATCCATAAATCAACTATCAAACCATCATTTTAACTTGAGCTCATCGTAGTATCAAATCATCCTAAAGCCAAGATTTAATTTTTATATAGCTCAGTGTATTGTCCAAATAAAGGAAGAGAGAAAATTCATAACTTGAGCTCTACTATCATAAAGCCTCATTTTAGAGTTTTTCAACCCCTATTACAACAGTTCAAACATTTAAGAATACAAATGTACATAACTCAATTCGATTTTTCAGCAACTAAACACCCAAAACTCCATAACATATTTTAGTGAATCACTTGCCTATATACCCACAATGCAATATTTACATATTTTATTAACTCATTTAATTCCTTTTAATTTTAATCCCTATAAAGAACCAGACCACAAAAGATGAGAATGACGACAGAGGGTAGTTAACGTTGATAGAGATAATGAACGACGATGAGAATGATAATGGAGTCACCAAAATCAGTTGAAAAAGATAGAAAATGCCTTTAGTCCAAGTTTGTTGTGGTGGGCAGATAACAGGACTACAAATGACTGTGTAAAAAGTAAATCTGAAGTTCACCACAAGGATTAGATTTAGTAAATTTTTGTAGCTTTTTATGGCAATTTTTATTAAAAACTGCTGTTATAAATACTTGTAACGGCAGTTGTTACTAAAACTGCAGTCAAAAGTCAGACATTTACCATATGTGAAGACTTTATACGACAGTTTTATTAACAACTGCTGTTACAAGTATATGTAACGATAGTTTTTAATAAAAAAATTGTTGTAAAAAGTATTGATCATGTACTATATATTTGAAGATAACATATATATTATCTTGAATCCAATAAATTAGGCAGTAAGCTAGTATGGCAATTGTATTTAATAATTTATTGTATTATCAATTTATTGGATAAATTATAGGGAAAAAGACAAGAAATGCTCATTTCAAATTCAGAAAAACAATTTAGACATCTGAATATAGAAAAAGACAGATTGGGTAGGAGGCACAATCTATCATTTATAAATGTATGTAGAAATACAAAATTACCCTTGACTAACTAAATAAGAGTATACTACAGTAAAATCACTAGACAGGAGGTACTATTAGCATGAATGGGAGATGAAGCTTGGGGGAGACGCTTTTGGCTGAGCTAAAGCTGGAAATGAGGAAGTGTAAGTAAATTTTTTATACAAATCTTCTTATTTTACTGCTCCGGTAATCAGTTATATTTTGTTTATTTTGATGGTTATGTGGGGATAAAGAGTTTTACAAATATTGTAGCTTCTACTAGTTTAAGAAAGGTGTAGGAGAAATGGCAAAAATTCTGAGGCAATACTTGAAGGTATGAAGAAGTCGATGCAATTATGGGACAAACATGGATATGGTTAGTGTAAATAAGGACATGTTTGTGTGCTGCAGTCAATTGGGGCATTTCGCAATTGGGGTTTCTTTTTCAGCCCATTAAGATTGAGCAAAAAATAGCAATCATTTGGGAAAGAGCAGTCTTTTGCTTTTCGCATGACTCATAATGCTTATAGTAACAGTTACTTGTAAGTTATGAAACTAATTAATTGGGTCATTTACTACTCTTATAATGATATTTACAACTTCAACAATGATTTTTGCAAATTCAGGTAAGACATGCAATACTATGTATAAAAAGTTAAGTACAATTAGTTGGGTTATTTATTATTCCTATAATGAGATATATAACTTTAGATCTTAAACAACATCAAGTTAGATATTTAATATTTTAAGAAAATTTACCTGCAATGAGTTAGGTCATTTAATACTATTATAATAGAATTTGCAACTTCAATAATTATTTTGACAACTTGAGTTAAGAAATTTACAACTAAGTAATAAGTAATTGGTATTGCTTTCGAGTTTATAACTCGTGTAATAAAATTTACAACTTCAGTAATAGTTTTGACAACTTGAGCTAAGACATTTACTATTCTGTAGAAAAACTTATAACCTTCATTGAATCAATGATTTTTGTATTGTTGCTATCTTGTAAAGTGTTGAATGATGATTGTTAGGGGCGTAAGATTGTGATGAATGCTTTGTTTGTTGTAGGTTAGTGGATAAGATAATATGTAATATTGAGTCGACATCTTCAAAAGAAATTTATTATTTTTTTCATGAGGTGGGAACTTTGTATATAATGTTGAAGGTGGAGGTAAATATAATGGTGGGGATATGAAGGTAAAATGGATAAAGGAGGGGATGGCACTTAAAGAATTGAGGGTAATGATAGGTGGATGGTTTGGTATAGATGATAATAATTGTGTCATGAAATATTCAGTGAAGTTTGATGAAAGGATATTACTAGATTGCAATGATGATAGTAAAGTTTATAATATTTTTCAGTTTAATGACAGCAGTGCACATATTTATATAGTAGTTAAAGTAAATAATAATATACCAGAACAAAGTGATGATCTAGAAATGTAAGTGAAATTTCTTTTGTTTATGTAAGTTGTTAATTATTTCATTGTGTTAATATTTTTGTAAAACTTGTTATTTTGCGTCCAATATTGAGGATTTTGTCTAGACTGTCAGAACAAAGGTGTCTCTCTTCGTGGAGGTAGGGTAACAATTTGGAGACTCTATTTGAGAAAAGTACTATTAGATCTATAATTGATAGGGGTGGTGAAGAATTTAATTTAAGCATACCATATGGAGTACACAGTGCACAAACATTGATACTTGCAATGAATTATGTGAAATGGAAGGAAGAGTTGCTTAGAAGGATGTTGATTTTTACAAATATGGACACATTTAAGAAGGCATTGCAATAGTTCAGTATTGCATACCAGTTCGAGTATAAATATGTAAAACATTATAAGGACAATATGTATGTGAATGTAAGGTTGAAGGTTGTATTATAAGGACAATATAGCGTACCAGTTGCAATTATGAAGGGAGAGACAGATGATATAGATTATCAAACATGTCTAACACGACCTCTTACAAATAGACCACCAGGAAGGTCTAGAAGTAAAAAAGAGAGAATCTCAATTCTAAAATAAGAAGATATATCACTATATCACATGCCACCAAGCTAGCTCCACTAGAAGAATATGCAAAAATTCAAATCCAATGTAAAGTTGGTTGTTAGTACATGAGGGATATTTTTTGGTCTTTAACTCATCCTTTTTGTACATAATGTTTATTGTATAAGAAAAAAATGTATAGTGCTTCGAATATAATATATAGTGTTAATGGTTGAAAACAGTAAGCTCAAGTGACATATTAATGTCTACTTGTTAGTTTTTCATATGTAATATAATTGCTGTCATAGGCAGGATGATTTTTTGTAAGTGACCTAAGTTAAGTGATCAATGTCATCAATGAAATTGTGAAGTACGTTATGGCTATAAGTTGTAAATATCATTGTGAGACTTGCAAATCCTATTGTGTAAGTTATAAATACCATAACAGGAGTTATAAACCTCATTAGCAGAGTGGTATCCCATTGTCAGACTTGCAAATCCAATTATGGGATTTACAAATACTATTGTGCAATTGGTTACAAATACCATTGAAGGAGTTGCAAATCAAATTGTGAGACTTGTAAATACCATTGTGCGTTTAGTTACAAATACCATTGGGGAAATTGCAAATATCATTGGGGAAGTTACAAATACCATCGTGCAATTAGTTGCAAAGACAATTGGGGAAGTTGCAAATATCGTTAGGGAAGTTGCAAATACTATTGTGCAATTAGTTGTAAATACCATTGAGAAAGTTGCAAATACCATTGGGAAAGTTGCAAATACTATTGGCGGAGTTGCAAATCCCATTGTGGAAGTTGTAAATCCAATTGTGAGATTTGCAAATACCATTAGCTATATGTGATGGAAAATATGTACATAGTCATTATAAAATTGAATCTTAATCATTAGAAAGTTTAACTCTACAACTATCATACAAGGAAATATGATTGTCTAAGTTGCAACATCAGTTGATCAATGGTTGAACTTTCTAAAAATAAAACATTACACAAGTTAAGCATTACAACAATTTAAACATCATTTGATTATCATGGCACTCTTGCTTTGTTGAAGTAGGCTTAATGCAAATTCTCGCCTTAAGTTGAGCTTGTGATTAACTAGCCACTACAATAAGTTTCGTCACACAAACACATACAACTTATCATTGTGAAAAACACATATTTCGCATATGTTGGCCTCTTTTTCCTCTCAATAGGCTTCATCAGCATCTATGGAGATAGTATTTGAAACATCATTTGGTTAATGTGGCGGTCTCACGTGGTGGAAGTAGGTTTAACACAAATTCTCACCTTGAGTTAAGCTCGTGATTTACTAACTACCACATTAGGTTTTGTCTAAAATCTACAAAGCCAAAAAGATAGCAAATACCAAATATAATTGATGAGTGTAGAAGAACAACTCAAAATTCTACTTCCTCACCAGAGAGAAAGAGGTCACCACATCAACAAACTAGCTATAAGGCTGATAACTCCTAGAGGATTAGCAACCCCAATATCTTTCCACTGTATCAACTGCAAAAGGGGCCCAATATTATAAGGAGAAGTATATATTTTGCTTGATGAAGCCAACATATTTGATCAGAACCTAATTATACTAGTAAAATATCCATATTAGCATAAACAGGTATGTCAAAGCAAAGCCACCTTTTGAGCAACCTTACTTTATGGCGACCAAATAAAGCTTCAAAATTAGACCATATTTGTACCAACCATGTTTACATTCCATAAACAATACTATCAGGCTTGCAAGCAAACCTTATTATTTTAAGTGTAAACAGCACCAAGTCAAAGACAGGCAATATAATCCAATCGAACTAAGTCGAAGCTCCAGAATTTTCAATATTAGTATGCTAAAAAATCAAAGTTGGAGAGTCAGATAATTATTTTCTTAATGATAGCAAAATATTTAAAACTTGGGGAGTATTTAAAGGGATTTACAACTCCTGTAATAGAATTAGCAATTAGTCTAATAGGATTTACAACTTCAACAATGTGATTTGCAACTTCCCCTCAAACATTTGCAACTTTGAAATTGCAACTCAAATAGTTGCACAAAAAGCAATAAACTGTATGACACAAAAAGCAATGGATGGAAAGCAATGAATTCGTGATTTCTCCTACAACTTCTTAAACTAGTCGAATCTACAGTAAAAAGTACATTCTTTCTCCCAAGGTAACTATTAGAATGAACAAAATAATGGTAATTATCGAAGGAGTAAAAGAAGAAGATTTGTGTCAAAAATTTACTTACATTTCCTCCTTTCCAGTTTTAGCTCAGCCAAAAATGTCTCCCACAAGCTTCATCTCCCATGTGCGCCAATAGTTATTTCTTCTTCAGATTGATACCTTAGTTATACATTGCATTTATTCCAGGGGTAATTTGGTATTCTTATCTAAATTTGTAGAAGACATATTCGGCCTCCTACCCAATCTGTCTTTTTAAATATTCATATGCCTGAATTGTCCCTTTTAAATTCACATGGTTTTTCTTTGTCTTTTTCTCTAAATTATACTTCTTTATTAATATTTTTTTCTCAAAATATGTGCACTTTCAATTTTCTTTAAAGTACTCATTGTTGAATGTGCAACTAATTAAACAAGGTAAAATTGATATATTAATTTGTTGAGTTTTGAGCAACCTATATGGCATCATTTTCAACCATACCAAAATTTTGGGTGAGTTGAGTTAGGCTAATATCAAACTTGGTATAATATAATAATAGATTTATTCTTAAGAAAAATGTGTATATAGTTGATCAAAACAATAATAACTAACTTTAGAAAATATTATATTTTGATTATTTCTTATAAAATATTATAATATACTATTCTTTACATTTTATAGAAATCACATCACATCGACCAAGTGCCAAAAAGTATAAAACAAAGGAGATATCGAAAGATGTGAAGCCTTTCAATCATACGATAAAGTAGAGTAGTCTGAGTTTTAGGAGTTATCTGGGTCATCTAAAGGGTGGTGAAGCATCGATGGTTATGTTAGCAAAGGAGATCAGAACGGAGACCATTTAAGCTTTCTTGTAGGTTCTATATCACAGGGAGAGCTTTTCAACTGAGTTTTCCAACCTATCAATTATGTTTATCAATTCTTCCAAATGTTTGAGGAGCTTTAGATACAACGAAGCAGGTATCGGGTATGGGAAATTATACTTATCCTCAAAATCATCGAGCGATCTTTTTTGTGAACGGAAAGGAGAAGAGCCTAAAGAGGATGTCATTTTAAGAAAGTTGAAAAGAGCGTAAGACAAAGATTATACAAGAGAAAATAGATTGAGGAAAAGGAAGTGGAACAAAAGATACAATTGAAGAGTATTTAAGATCGAAGAAAATATAGTTTGTAAGAGGTATTTGTTATTATTCCCTCTTGATGACTAAAGACGTTGGTAATTGAAGAGGTCAGAGATGTACACTTTCTTTCTGCAAAAAGACCGCGAAGGCTAGAGGCAGAATAATTGACTTGTGATGGTGGTTATTCTAAAAACCATCATTATAAGTTCTCGGTGTCACTTTTAACAGCAGTTATATGAAAATTGCAGTAAAAAATTTCTAAAATACAGATTTATTTACGAATATACCACCATTTTTTTACACCATTTTTACTTTTAACCGCCATGAAGTAGCGCTGCGATAAATATTTTTTTTCTAATAGTGATATAAGGTATCTTGTAGAAGTTATTCTTAGTCTTTTTTATATGCTCATATTCAATAAGGATGATGAGAAAGAGTAAATTAATATGATGTTGGAATTTAGTCTAGTTAATAAGATAATATTGAAAATCAAGTGAATTTTATAACAAATGTTATGTGTGAATTAATTAATGAAAAATGACTTGTATTTAATACCAAAAGCGATATATTACTCCCTTCTGTCATTTTTATAAGATACAGATAATTGAATTATGTAGATTAAAATATTTATTAAAATTGGTTAAATGAAATAAATATATAAAAATATAACTTATTTTTTAAAAATACCCCTATTTATATAGAAAGAGTGGTGAATAAAAAAGAATAAGCAAACCAATAAATAAGGTGGTAAGACTAATTAACGAATAATTAATAGGGATAAAAATAAAAAATAATCTTAAAAATTTTAGATATGGCATTAGTGCCTCTTATAAATATGAACATGTCATTCTTAAATAAATTATCTTATATATAAAGCCAGGGGAAGTACCATATATTTCTTGTTAAATTAAAAACTTATAGTATGTGAAAGTATCTATTGGATTAGAATGTACAACTTGAAGATGTAGGATAAATAATTATAATCATTTTAATTACTCAATATGAGAACAAAAGATTTGAAGTTATTCATGTGTTTGTTATTATAGTTTTCTCATTTCAAAAAAGGTAATATTCAATGTTCAAATTTTCTTAATATCAAGAAAATCCTGATATAATATATATATATATATATATATGCACGCACGCACGTGCGTGCACACATGCATAAAAGTCTATAATCTCTCCTCTTCCTAATCCCTACGACTCATTAATATCCAAAACTTTAGAAAAGAACACAGTTCACAGCTAATATTGATCACAGTATCATAATCAAATAGATAAGTATTTATCCCTAATCAAAAGTTATGGGTAAAGATGTATAAAGTATAATATAAAATATAAATATAAAATAATTTTACTTGACATTAAAAAAAACAATTAAAAAATATTAGATCCCTGAAAAATGATAATTAAACACACAAGACAGATATTTCTATTTAATGTACTAATACATGTTAATTAATTAATGTAAAGCACATGGAAATGTCAATGATTGTGATACTTACCAACTGATTAGTGAGGAATTAAGCATAGTGATTGTGACACATTATTGCACAACTTGAATGCTGGATATGTTTGTGGCTTGTCAACTCACAAGAAATATGTGTTACCGACCAAAGTAGGGAGACATATATGCCCAAGACGTGTCCTAGTTTTGGGATATATATATATATATATATATATATATATATATATATATATATATATATATAGACCAACTAACTATGATAATCTTAAAATTATCCCTTGAAAGATTTAATTCCTATAAAGTCCCTAAGAATTATTATAAAATTATTATTTTTTTAAAATGACTTACTCTCTCCAGTTCAGTTCATAATATAAATCGCTTCTAGAAGAAAGACTTGATCTAATATATAAGTCACGTGTAAGATAATTAATTATTGTTAATTAATTTTACCCCTATAATTAATGCTTAAAGTGTAGTTCCTTATATTTTTCCCTTTCATTCAAAACTTTATTTAATATTGGTAAAGTTAGAAAACTTACTTAATTTAAACTAATTCAATGAGTTAACTACTATTTTTTATTCTAATAAATTAGCTAAAATAACTCTTATTATAGATAAGAACGAGTAATTATTTTCATATAAAAAAAATCTTCTAATTGTTATTATCACTTTCTTATTTGTTGTTGTGAAATTAAAATAATAAAAACTAGCAACAACAACTATAATAGTGTCAACAACAACCAAGGCCATTGAGGGAGTTTTTTTTTTCCGTGGGAAGGCAATTAAGTTATTTTATAAAAACATTAATTTTAGAGTAGTCCCAAAGACATAATAAGAATTAAATCATTTCAAGAGATTATTTTGAGATTACCATATTTTGGTGGTCTTTATATGTCTTTTTCGCAAGTGATAGTTCTAGATGTAGTGTTAATCCTCTTGATTAAGGACTAATTCGGTTCCTAATTAAAGTGGATAATGACAGCATGTAGCATCACTCATAATTAACTGTGGTTTTTACCCAATGTTAATCTTATCTATGCCTTGCCAATAGGTGACACAAAAATGATGTAACTTGGATGTATGTGCGCCTCATTCTGTCTTAAAGAATGATGTAACTTGTCTATGTGTCATGTTCCCAATGAACCTGTCTACGTGTCTTTTATTTATTTGATGCCTTGGAATAATATCCTTTTTAGGATCAAAATTTTTTCACCAAAATTCCCCGGAACTTGCCCATAAAAGATTGGTATAGTGTCACTGAACTTACAGTGTGGTGGCATGTAAGTTTTTATATACGTAGGATGTCATGCTTTTAATAACACTTCTAATCTTGGATCATTAATGCGTATTTTTTAATTAAAAAGATTAGTATAATTAATAATAATGCAACTCAGAAAGGTATGAGTTTGAATCCCAATCTTATATAAAAAAAATTACTTATACAGTTCTTAATATATAATATATTTAATTAATTTACATATATTAAAAAATTAGTATAACATATTTTTTAAAAAATATCATAATCATCTTCTTTAACTCTCTCTCTCTCTTTCTTTTATTTGATTATTATTGTGGGAGTATCAATAGAGGTAATTTTAAAAAATTGATATATATATATATAATATGTCTTATACTTAGGATAAAGATTAACTCTCTAATTAAATTATATATTAAAGATTAAATGAATATTTGTTATGGGTATCCCTATCTTTTCTTGGCTCAAAGTGCAAAAAAAAAAACAGTTTACCTCTCCCAACAAAAATACAGTTCCCAACATTGGAAAAAAAATTGTTAGTGGATAATTTATATCTAGCAATAGCTATATAAGTTTTTTTTTTTTTTTGGAGTTTTGAAAGCATAACCTAACACTAGAGAAGCCTTTTGATCCAATTTACAAAATATAAATCTCATATAGACAATTCCAATAATGAGGCATGCATTAACAGCATACATCTTTTAGGTATATGAGCATACTACAACACACGTTAAAAATAGAAAGTTGATTCTTAATTATGATTCAATTATGCCTTTACCCTAACATATATATAAGTTCATCACTCATCCTACATGTTTTAATCCATAAAAATTGAATTGATTTTTGTTTTGATACTGAGGAATAGAAAAAAAAATCCATTTAATAAATTTAATATATACTATATAAAAATAGAATTATTTTAGATTGTTTTCATTATAATTTTACTATTATTTTAGTTGTGTGAAACTTATTGTTGCTCCTAGGGTTCTATATATACTCTTCTAATCCTATTTATAAGTCACTCGTAATATATTTCACAAAGTCTAAAGAAAACTTTAAACCTCATTAATATACCATAAAATTAAATAGCTTTTCAACTTTACTCCTATTTAATATACATTACACTCAATTGAAATAAAATCAACATAAATAAAAAGATAAAATTGTATATTTATATGAAAAATTTCTCTATATATATTATAAATATGATCAAAATAAATTTTTTCTCATTGCCCTATAAATAGGACTAGAGGAATTATAAGTCACTTCTAACATATTTTATCAGAACAAAAAAAAATTATATATCATTACTCTACTTTAAAATGTAACAACTTATTAACTTTATTCTTATTTAATACATACTATATCCCATGAAAACAAAATTTACACAATAATAAATAGAAGATAAAATTGTATATTTATATAAAAAATTTAATAGTTTAACTTATAAATAGGATAAAAAAATCTTGTTTCTCTGCCTAATCCTAATAAATAGGAATAGATGAGTATAAGTATATAGCATGAGAGATTTTATCTCTCCTCTTATTTTTGTTCAGAACTATCTTATGAGGTATTTATTCAGTCTTAAAATAATTGATTATTTTATATAGATTAAAGAAGTTAAACAAATTATTTAACTGTACCAAATATAAGAGTTAGTACAATAATTTGAATAAATTAAAGAGTATATAATATGAATTTTTATTGAGATATTAGATCATAATTAACTAATTTATTTAATTTTTTAAATTTTTTAAAAAAATAATTAATTTTTATATTTAGAACTAGAGGATCATATATTATTCCGCAAACACACTGATAGTATTTAATTTTAAAAAAATGCTGTTGAGATTTTTTGTTACCTGAACGAATAAGAAGAAATATGAAAGTACAAGCATCCCACATGGAGATGACTCGAATGAAGCAAAAATGAGGAGGAGGAGAAGAAAAATTGGGTGCTTTTGAGTCTAAGCTTATTAATGGTGGCTCGCTCGTTCTACTTTATCAATTTCAATAGTGGGGCCCACGCATTGATATAGGAAAAAATACGGTAAATTAGACTTTTTTTAAGTGGAAAAATTGAAAATTCCAACATTTTGACATATCATTTTATTATAAAATTATCTATTATTTGATACCACTAAATTATAATTGAACATTGTTAATTTAAGAGAAAATTGGGTAAAAGTCCTTAATTAGAAATTTAATTAGTGAAAATAATTTAAATCAAAGTATTGTTACTTTGTATATATAAAATTTATAAAATACTAAATCCTTGGTGAATATAAAAATTTATCAAATTATTATCACCAATTAAATTTTTATGGGGGATTTTTTACCCAATTTTGCATAAATTTAATTAAAAATGATTTTTTTTTAAAGTGATTTTGTTCCATCAATTTAAAACCCCAGCCTATTCAAGGGAAATTGAGTCATCTTCCTTATCATTGTTGGTATATTTTGACCTATGACAATGAAAAGCGCATATATATATATATGTGTGTGTGTGTGTGTTTAGAAATTAAATTAGAATTTTATTTTAACTTCCAATTTACACAAACAAAGTAAGAAAAAGTATGGTATTAAAAATCAGATCAATCATTAAACTTATCAAGATAATGCTTTAAGGATTAATAGTTCAATTTAGGTCAACACAATCATAATTAAATTAAAATAAAAAAAATAATCGTGAAAAAAATAATATTTAAATACAAATATATTAGTTTACAATTAAATTGAATTGAATATATAAATAACATATATTAAAGCATGCAATATCCAAGAAAACAGAGTTAAAAAAACATATATCTATTACTAACTTTTCTTATGTTTTACTCAAAATAATAGCATTTTCATATTTGTAAGAAGAAAATATATAAATATAACCCTATTAATTTATCAAAAACTCTTGACAAAATATATCAATGAATTGGTTTACTAATATGACTTGGGTTAGTTTTTAATACTATAAAGAAAAAGCAAGTTGGAGAATCACATATTACCAAATAAAACAATAAGAAAATATCAAGACACACACAAAAACAATTAATAATTATATATACTAATGAAAGGAAGAAATGTTGAGAAGAGAAGAGTCTCTTTCAGCAAACCCTATTGTAGGCATCCCCATGGGGCCATCTCCCTTTTTGTAAGGTTATTTTATATATTATTTTAATTTAATTTATGACATTGATAATTTGATGCACACACAAAGGAGTCCATGGCTCTTAATGCTAAGCCAAAAATTATAATTGATAATTAAGAAGTAATTAATTCTTTTATATTTAATCACTTTATAAGTAATTAATTTGACTCACCACTCCTTGTCGTCCCAACATATTATTTAGAGCTAATTATGCATACAATTTAATGTGTATTTAATCAATTATTTTTTAGAATTAGGGACAATCATTTTACATTTTACATGTACAAATAATTTTTTTTAATTTTTAATTTAGTATATGTACCTTTTTTAATTTAATTAAATCTTTTAATTTAATTCTATTAACACCTTTAACCTAAAGAACTAAATCTTCCCTTGGGCTTTCATAATATTTCCTAAAATATAGAGGCTAACAACATTAACAGAACAAAATTAAATAATGTAATTAAATAAAAAAGCACAAGTACCAAATTAAAAATTAAAAAAAAATATATAAACTTATAAGATGGTTTTCCTTTATAATTAATGTAGTTCAATTCTTTTTTCAATATAGTTTAGTTTATTTATATTTTTCAAGAAGTACCCTAAGGGGGTTCAAGAGGACCTAATAGCTAGCTAGGTCAAAATTAATCTAAAGTTGGGCCAATTAAAGATCATATAAAAATAAAATAAAAATTATAGATATTGTTCAAACTTTGAAGTATGATTCATTCCATTCAAACTTAATTATTTTCCTTAAAAATAATGTTGTCATGTTGAGATCGAAACTAACATTATAAAAACTCAACAGTTTTAACTATATTATTTTTCCTCAAGAAATAAATATAAAATTTAAAACTTGAAAAGATTGAAATCATTAAAAAAAAACTTCATAATAAATATAAAAACATTAGTGCATAGGCAATATATCAATTAAATAAAACTAATAATTAAATCAATGCAAGCATTCCATTGTTACCTATATAATTAGTCAAACTTCTATGTATTAGATTCCTATTATCCCCATGATACACACACACACACACACACACACACACAACTAGCCTTGATTTTTTTTTTAATAAACATGAGGTTTTATTATATTATAGTAAGCAGTGTTGTTAGGAATCCTTAAATAGGGGGGATCCCAAAAAAATCTTAATCAATTAAAAAGAACAAGCAAGCTAACAAATTAGGAATATAATTAAGAAAATGCAAATTGCGTGCGTGTACGTGTGCGTGTGCGTGTGTAATTAAGTTGCCAAATTAATTCAGAGATAAATATAATTAAGTTGTGGAAGTTATTTAAATATAAAGTATAAAAAATTCGGAAATAGGTGCAATGCAAAGGGCATCTTGATTATAATTACATTAAATTGGCGAGTCACACGGTCATTATTATGACAGGGAGAATAAATCACATTTCCCACTCACCAAATTCTTTTCATGAACATTTTTATTTATTAATTATTTATAATTTTCAGCTATAGAGTTCTCATGGAAAGTAGAAGACAATTATCTGATGAATTTGTTTTTATAATATAGATTATTTAACTATATCAAATTCAAGCATTATTAAACTTAACTTGGGATTGTTATCCTAAAAATATTTTTCTTTTTCTTTTTCTTTTTCAGGTGATGGGTAGACTTTCCCTCTTGGCTTAGATTTCTAGAAAAGGCTTTGGTACTGAGTATATGATTTTCTCTATACACACTAAAAGAAATTAAACTTTTAATTAGATATTTAAATAATTTAATTATGTGTTAACTGTATTAGGCCTTGTAATTTTTTAAAAGTATTTTCTATATATATATAAATTTAAATTTAAAATCTTATATTTAAATAATTAAAACACCTTTCATTTAAAATAACACATGCAATATCATTTATTTTTAAGCAATTATGACGGATATATTATTTGGACTCATATAGCTCGTTATGAAAGAATAATAATAACGTGGTTTAATTTTGCACTACAATAAATAATCAAGTATATTTTGTTCCTTTTAAGAATTTATCTTATTGCATGTTATATCAATGGGACGTTTTATTTCAGCCAGAAAATCCAGATAAATATACGGGAACAAAGAAACAGTTCGTGTGTGTGTATTCTCAACCTATGCTTAATTTGATTGATGGGTTAATTACCTCTGCACTATGCCTTGGTTCCTCCGGGCCTTAAAAAAAATTAAATAATTAATTTATAAAAAGTTAAAAAAATAGTTATTTATAAAAAAAATATGTATTAGTTTATTTAAAATATTATGTTTAATCATTTGTATTAGAACTACCGTTTAATAGAAATTCTCTTAGTACATGTAATCAATATAGAGTTAATATAGCAGAGATTCTAGATCTATTTAGGTTTTAAGTTCGATTGCTATATGAGACATCTATATTATGATCACGAACCCTGAAATTATGATACCTGGTAATAGAATCCGGTTAATATTATAAAAAATAGAGATAGTTAAAACTAATATAGAATTAGTTTAGTGATATAAGGCTTTGTTAAATCTTTTTAAGTATCGAGTTTGACTCATAGAGGAGACATATATACTGGAGGAGGGATATCCATAAACCTCAAAGACACATGATAATAGGTGGATATAATCCAAATCGAAGCTTTGTCAGTAAGATGCCTCTTTTTAAAGGTCTTTTTTAACAAAGCGAGATTCGAACCTAAATTCTCTCACTTTATAGTCTAGTTAATCTACTGTTAGACCAAATACCTTAGGTTAGACTTTCTTTGTTAGCGAAAAGGAGAATAATGCTCTTATAATAATAAATATAAAAGCTATATAGGAAGTTAATTTTAGTCATAACTCCTAAATAACCTTAATAGACTTTATCATTCATATTATATCATTTTTTTCTAAAATAATTTACCTAACTTACCAACGGATATATATAAATATATAATCCAATTGATATTGTATAGAAATTAGCTCTTATTTATTATAATTTATTTATTTAAGTAATTTTATTAATTTCTCCAAGTTAATTAAATAGTTAAATAAATTAAAAAAAATTATTAAGTCAATTATTTGTAATAAATTTGCATTGATTTCTTTAAAATACCATATTTAATCATGTGCATTTAAACTATTTTTAATAAAAAATATCTTAATGTATATAATTATATATATATACTTTAGGGATAAAATTATAATTTTTGTGAGACAAATAGATTGGTTTCTTATATTTAGAATCAAAATATATTTTATATATATCTCTTATTTAGAAAGAGGAAAATATTATATTTAAGATATTATAATTATAGTAAATCTCTTTATTAGCCATTGTTTCTGCCCAATATTAGGGTATGTTTGATACAATCAATGTGAAAGTAGAATATTCTATTGTTTAATATAATAAAAGTAATTTTTATTTATAATATTTTAGAATATTTTAATTTTATACAAAAATTAAAAAATAAAATTATAGAAGTGAAAATAAAATATTTTAAATTATTTTATCTTTAATTTATAAAATTTTTGGATAACTTTAACTCTTCCTAAAATATAAAAAAATATTTTATACTATTTTACCTTAAATTATAAAAAAATATATATTAATTTCATATTTATTTTTATCCTACTAAACAAATTTTTAAAATAATTTTTTAATTTATTTATTTTTACTTCTATTTTTATTTATATTTTTATTTTTATAAAAAACTCTTTCATTTTACTATTTTACTATACTACTCTCAAGTTGTTGGCATCTTCGTCTTTTATCTTTTATCCTATAAGGACATATTTCACAATACTATGTATTTAGAGCAAAACATAATGCATGCACTTATATTAATGGAATATTTCGGTTTAATTCAAACCATTTATTTTAAGTTAGCGCAAGAAATAATTGTGTCATGTCTGTATGTATCATTCAAAATCAATAATTTCCGAAAAGGAAAATATAAAAATAATTAGTTATTCTGATCATGCGATTTGCAAATATAATATTATTATTATTATAATAATAATAATAATAATAATAATAAAATCAAATAAAAAATCTGGCATGAAACGTTGAGGATTCAGGTCATCGCTAATTAAATAATTAAATATTAATTAGATAATTTAATTAAATTAATGAAACAATCTAAGAGCGAGCGCGCAGGAAATAACATCTCTTCATGCTCTTGAAAGTTGCTATCCGTTGGCCAAAAGGAAAAAGGAAAAAGAAAAAAAATTGCTACCCATTGACCATATATAAAATTAATGATTATTTCTCCATACCATAATTCATCTATAACGGATTAATAAAAAATGAATTATAAATTTAAAATACATTTCAGCACCCTACAATATTTTTAAATATAACTCATATCCTAAACTAATTTTAAATTCATCAAATATTTTAAAATATTTTTTTAATAGTATCTAGTATCTCAAAATATTTTTGAGACAATTTTACCTTTAAAATATTTTTATCTGTAATAATGAGTATCATAATCTCATGATATTAAATACTACTGAAAAAATTATCTTATTTTATTTTAAAATTTTACGGCCAATTTTTTTTACCTTATATATGTATTATAAGGATAAAATTAAATTAATATATAAATATTATTGAAAAATAAAAAAATAAATTATAGAATTAAAATATATTCAGTACTCTAAAATATTTTTTAAATAAAATTTATATCCTAAATTAATTTTTAATTTATCAAATATTCTAAAAATATTAATAGTATATAGTATTTTAAAATATTTTTAGGACAATTTTACCCTTAAGATAATTTTATAAGTAGTAATGAGTATCCTAATATTATAACATTAAATACTACTAAAAAAATATTTTATAGTACTAGCTACACAAAAAAATTATTAAAAAAATATTTTAAGATATTAAGCTTTATTATAAAAATATACTCCAGAATATTGGGTGAATCACAAATTAAAGATAATGAACTATATTGAGAAAATACTTCATAGTGTTAAATGTAACTTAAATGTAAATTATTTTATTTGATTTCAAAATTTTAAGGCCAATTATTTTTACTTTGTATATGCATTATAAAAATGAAATTTAATTAATATATAAATATTATTGTCTCATATTTAAGCATTATTAGATGAATTGGATTAACTCTTTCAAAGGCGTGGGGTGAGTGAGAAAGCATCAAACTTGTGACTATTTGGTAATAAAAAAAATAATTTATGGCCAAAAAATATTTGGAGTGGAGTGCAAGACAAATAAAATTAAATATAAATATTTAAATAATTAGTTACGCAAATGTGAGAAATAGGGCTCTTTTGTTTAATGCGGCTGGTTTGCTTAAGAACAAATTAAACACATTCAGACTCCACAAATTTGTCTTTGGTATCTTAGAATCCAACCACCCCTATATATATATATATATATATATATATATATATATATATATATAATTTTATTAAAGAGTATAATATTCCTATTTTACTATTTAGGAAAAGTCTCTTAAAAATTAATAAATTAAAAAATAAACTCTACCAATAATAGTTTGGTCGATAAATAAAAGATCTAATACTTCTTAAATATTATATAGTTACAAACTCGGATAATATATTAATAAAGGTAAATTGGTAGGGCCTTCCCCCAAATAATAAAAACCAATTTAATTTTGCCTCTAAATTAGTTGGCAGGAAAACAAACTAATCTAAATAATGAAGTCTTGATTTTGAATCTTATGAATGAATGAATAAAATTACATTGGGCAGATTTAACTCATTGATTTCATTATACCTCTGTCTCTCTCAATCTTTATTTTTAATATAAAATATAGATAATTAATTTATATATATTAAAAAAATAATTAAATTAATTATTCTGTAAAAAAAATTCTAGAATTTATATTATAAGACCTACAAATATAATATAATTTCTTTAAAATATTTTTATATAATATTATATTATATATTATTTTTTAATATGAAGACTATTTGAATGATCGTATTAAATGGGATATTTATAGGGGACAATAAATCATATATACGCCTTACTTAAAAAAAAAATGTTATTGAATATAAGGGTTTGATTTGCGTAATGAATTTTCAAGCCAAGATTCTTGACTTTGCATTGAATATTCTAAAAAATTGTCCGTTTACACGCACTTATACTACAAAACAAAAAAAGTTTTAACAAAAATGTAAGAAGAGACTTAAGATTTGTCTAAATGAGGAAGGGAAAGAGAGATGGAGAAAAAAAAAATAGAGAAATGAAAAGATTTTTTTATATATATTTGCATAAATTGAAAAATAAAATTACAAAAGAAAGAAGGAAAAGTGACTAATTTATATATTCTCTTCAAGATCTCTCTCAGAAGGGCCTGTTTGAAATCCAATAAAATTGTAATTTTAAAAGGTTTTTGGTAAAATTTATATTTAGAGAAATTTTAAAATAAACAGACATATTTATTTAAACAGACTTTTGGACTAAACTATAGTTTAAAATTAAGGTTTCAGATAAGTTAGTTAGAATAGCTTATAGAACAGTAAAAGAGTTTATGAATTAATTAATTATTATATTACCCATATTTTTTCTTATACTATCTCTCATATTTTTTCTTATACCCTATCTCATCTCTCATACTTTTTCTTACACCATCTTTTTTTCTCTTCTCTCTTCTCTCTCCTCTTATATCTTATCTCTCCCCATTTAATAATCATACCACTTTTCGTAATTTATTAATAATAAAAGTAATTTTAAAAATAACTATCTAAACACTTATTTATTTAAAATTATTTTTTTTATAAACTCTTATCTAAAAATTAATTTCTATAAGCTGTCCAAATTTTTTTTTTCATAAACCTATTTTTAAAATATTATCTAAACACACACTAAATAGAAAATTTTGACAGAAAGAACATGTGGATTTCGTGTCTTTTCTCTCTCTCTTGCTATTTAGGTATAAATATATTTTTTTCCTATTTTTTTCCTCTAATTTACCTTTTTCCCTTATTTTTTTTCCATCTAAAAGACTAAAAGACAAACCATTTTTAGAAATCACATTATGTTTCAATTAATCCAAATAAAAAAATTCAGGCTAAAAACTCGAAATGAAAAGGTTAACATTGAAGAAAATAAACAAAAACGGGTTATATTATAGATAAGGGAGATTAGGGTGGTCAACCAACATAGTTGAGGGAATGAGTCTGAAGGGGTCAGAAATTTAAAACCGGAGAAAAACGGGTGGTGGATCGGGTAGCATTAATGGACCTACTTGCCTGACCCTGACCCGATCTAAGCGCCTACCGCAACAATCTGACCGATCCTTCATTAATGGGAGCGTGTGTTTCCCGCTTTTGCGTGACGTGTGCACTCTGCCTTCTATGACCTTCTCTCTCTTTTTCCCATTTAAGGAACACCTACCTTTTTCTTTAAATAATACTCAACGTTTCCCAAGATTATAAATTCCAACCCCGGTAATGGTTCTTTACTTTTACTTCTTAAAAAAACAAGAATTTACCCAAAATAAAAACCATAATTAAATTAAGGGGATCTACTGTTGAAAGATGTAAAAATCTATTTACCCGCTAAATCTTCGTTAAATAAAAAATAACTAAATATATAACTATTCATATATAATTTTTAAAATATAATATTTAATAAAAAAGTCATTATTAATTTATATATAAATAGAACATTCATTTATAAACTGTTTAAATGAACAAAATTTTTATAAATTTTAAGTTAGTTATACGTAACTTTTATAATATTTAAAATTTTAAATTAAAAAACGAATGTTTTATGTTTTGACTATTAAACTCACTTAAAATTAACGATTTTTATTATATTATAATTTTTATCTTTTTTATCATATACTAAATCATTTAAAATATAATATTTAGCAATTTATAAATAATTTTAAATAGTTTATATTTTTTATTAAAAAAATCAAATAAATATTTTAAATATTTTTTAAGTATTTAAAAATACTTTTAAATATTGTATGTTCTATAAGTATTTTAAATGTTGTTTTAAGTTCTTAAAAATACATTAAATTACATGTGTAATGTGTTATTTAAATATTTTATATTTGATAAATATTTTATTTTAAATATTTAAAAAATTAAAATTATACATCAAGTGTCTAATGTTATTTTTTAAATGACGTGATATATGATAAAAAAGATAAAAATGATGACATGATAAAAATTACTAATTTAGCAATTTTAATAGCAGAGGCTTCATAATCAAAATATGAAATATCAGAATTTTTAATTTAAACTTTTAAAAATTATAGATATTATATGCACCTAACCCAAAGTTTAATGAGATTTTATATATTTTAACTTTTATAAAACATACGTAATCTAATAAACTAGAGTTATTAAATATAAATCTAACAAATTGTTATTTTTTATTTTTTTTATAACTCAAAATGGTGTTATTTTAACCTCAATAATGAGAAAAAATATTCAAAATTCAACCATGTCAATCATTCTAAAACTTTTGATAGATAAGTCAAGAGACTAATTCAATAGTCTATTAGTCGATCCGATTAGGTTTTAATATTATGCTTCAGTTGATGTTTCTTTGACTTTGGAATACGCAAATTTATAATATATCTAACAACTTAGTGATTAATAATTTACATATAATTAAACTGCTAACCTCCCTTAATTTTTTTAAAATGTAAGTTAAATTTAGTTATGTTCAAGGTTGAAGTGCACTATTTTTAACATTTTTTTCTACTGAATCGGGTTAACCTGACTAAACTCAGCACTCGAGATACAGAAAACCCGTGCAGCCTAATGCATCAGCTAGAGCTCAGCGCTAATGATCTCTAGGGGGTTTTCTGGCTGTCCTAGGCTCATTTTTTGGTGGTTCCAACGACGAAATGATCAGAAAGCGACAATGAGAACTCCTACAACGTTGAATCTGTAAAAAAGAAACTAGATTGCAAATGGAAATTTTGAATATGAAGTGCGATAGTAGGCTCTACTCTCAGCAAGTTCAATGGCGTGTTTTGAGGGCAAACTCTTAGAAGATCTATTTTTCGGAATTATAGATACATAAGAACAAATGGGTCATGATAAAAAAAAAATTATGATAACTAGAGGTCTATTTATCCTATATTCTATCTCAAATTGCTATGGACGGAGATTAAAAATATAATAAGCAAGGTAAGGGAGATCTAAAACCAGACTTTGATGCCAGTGTTAAATAAAATCATCATATATCATGCATATTATAACATATATGTATATGATGTCAATAAGAGATACAACGAAAAACTTATAGTTACCTCTCGCCATTAGTTTAATTGATTGGAGGAAGAATTTGATCTAAAAATTGGACATGTTAATCAAAGAATACAGTTAGAAGAAATAATAAAGAGATTCTTCTACCTAGTGATTAGGTACAATGATGATAACTGGGATATTACCGTTACTAATAGGGAACCTTCAGAAAGTAAGTAGAGAATATGATATGTTTCACTCTCAATTCAAAAAATTATATCATATGTTAGTTTATACTATCAAAAAATTAACTTTAATTAACTAAATTAATTACCTACCTTGTATTGGGTTCAAAATGATTATGTGTCACACTCGTAATAGTTATTAATTAATTTAATTAATATCTAAATAATTATAATAAATAAATATCTCTAAGCCCAAACCTCAGCCACCTTTACGGATGATTTTAGGTCTGGCCCACTTTGCAAGAGAAAACCAACCATGGTAAAAGAAAGGGGAAGGAATTTTCTATGAGGAGGGTATTTGTGTCTTTTTATTTTTATGTTAATTTAATAAAATAATAAAATACAAATAATATATCTGATTATCATATTCTAATATAGTATACCATACCAAACAAATTCATGATAATCTCCATTACATTATTGCATTCCCACTGATTCCACGAACTAAACAGGCCATAAACTTTATATGCATCTAAATCTATGGTATCACTTAAAGAACATAAACTTTTTATGCATCTAAATCTATGGTACAACTTAAAGAAGGTTTAATGAAATACAAAATACAAACAGTTTTAGCTGCAACTTAATGTGAGGGCGGAATTGCTAAATTTTTAAATTTTTAAGAGGACTATTTTAGAATCTAGGATATGAAGTTTCTGAGCTCATGGTTGAAGGGCAAAAACGTCTTTTAACCCTTTTTAATTTATATTTTTTTTGCATATATGTGTGATCTCTTTTAGTCCCCTCTTTTTTCTTCAAGCATCTTCTTTTTAATGATTTTGTGATTTTGTTCTAAGTTTAGGTTTATGATTTGGTTTTTGAATGTGTTGTTCAAGTTTAGTTTTATGAATCATTTTGATGAGCTAGGACACTTCTCATTAATGAGGGTTTTTGTTGATCAATCATATATTAGCATAGAGAATATTGATAAGATGGGGTCATTATTGTCTTTATATATAATTTTTGGTATAATTTAAATGGGATTCTCTAATCATAACTAGCTAGAGACTAATTTTCTAGAAATATATAAACTTAGCTGTTATTTATATAATATATCAAAATAAATAAATATATATAATGATGATACCTAAGAACTTAGAAATGAGAATTACGTATATCTTGTAACTATAATATACGCACATGCATTATTTGTTTGATTATGGGTACAAATGCTTGAATGATAGATTTAAATTTCTTAAAATAAAAATATTATTTAATATTTTTTAATATTAATAAAATATAAGTATTATTCATCTAAAATAATATTATATTTAGTCTTTAATTGTATATAATTAAATATAAATTGTGTATAGTTAAAGAAAAGTTGTATTACCTGAATATGAGTTGCACATATTTTATTTTTAAGAGAAAAAAAAGATATTTGCACAAAAATACATATGGGTAAAAAAAATAAATTTGACGTTTAAAGCACTTTTGAGCAATAATATTTCAATGGTATATTTTTTGATCAATTTTTCCATTTACTAGCTATTAACAATACAAACAAAAAATTATTAGACTTAAAACTTAAAATTTGTTATTGTGATTTATACCAAAAATGGAGATATGTACAATCAATATTTATAATATAAACTATTTTTATAGAGTTTTTTTTTATAATTTATATTTGTAACCACATCATTCTTCTACTACTTTAAATAAAGAAATCTAATAAATTCTAAAAGTATCTTCCTCTTTCTAAAAAAAAAAATATTTATAACATAGAGATACGGCTTTTAAAACATTTACCATAAAAAGTAATTAACTAGTACGAATAGAATTTATCCAATCCACCTGTCCCATGGACAATGAATGTCTTGTAGCCGCTCCAAATCACGCATTTATTTAATTGCTACAAAGCATAGTTAAAATAATAATTTAAAAAATAAACTTATTTTTAGTTTTGTTATTTAAGTCATTTTTAAAAATATTTAAAAAATAAACTTAAGATTGCACGAAACTCAATAAAATATATAGAGAAAATTTTTAAAAATAAACAAAAAAGATTACGCTCAATAGATTCATATAGTATTATCTTGATGGTATCGGTGATGGATGATTTTGTTTATTTAAATTTAGAAGTTATAATAAATAAATAAATAAAGTACTGTCTATGGTTTATTCGGTTGATGCTGACCAATGAACAGGGAGGTTGTAGATAGATCAAAACCAGCAAAACCTTAAAAAAAATGTCCAAATAGAAATTAATTAACAAAAAGGTCGATTTCAAGTTTTATTAAATAATCTTGTTAAGCATGCCCTTAATGACCAATAAGGGAAGAGGCATATTTTTTAAGCATTAAAATAATTCAACATTTTATCTACTTTTTCTATAACAACAACTGCATCATCATTATCTATGTATTTCAAAAGAAATAGAGAAAACCTTCAAAAAGAAAGGGAAAATTGAAAAATTTAGTAACTCTTGCAACACATTTTTAACTATTATTATAAAACAAAAAATATGTATATATATTTAAAAATATATTATGTACAACTAAACAAGATGATAGTTCAAGATAAGTTGCCATACCCAAACATATTAGTTCTCACTTTGAGAGAGAAAGAATACTGAGTTCTTTTTTTTTTGGTTAAAAAAATAAAATCAATAATCAATAATCAGTAATCAATAATCAATAATCAATAATAATCAATAACATGAAAAAATAGTAAGGTGAGGGAAGAGGAACAGTGGGTGAAAGGAAAGTGAAAAGGAAAAGAAAAGAAAAAATAAAAAGGGGCGCAGTGAGGCCGGGAAAGACGGGTAAGAAGGAAGCCTTGTTTGCGATGCGAGCTGACCTGACTCCGGTAGAAAGGGAACCTTCTTCGTACTTCTTCTTCTCCTCCTTCTTCCCTTTCTCCTTTTGATTCTCATTCTACCCACTAATTAAAGTTTCTTCTTCCTTCTTCCTCCATTCTTTTGTCTGTTGTTTACTGAAATTACTGTTGCTGCTTCTTCTTCTTCGTCTTTTTTTTTTCCTGTTTCAGATTAAAGGCTTCAACTTTTTAGTTCTTGCAAAAAGATAAACTTGTCTTCTATTAAGGGTCTGGTTTCTTTTTTATGATCATTTATGGGGTAATGCCAGAACC
This sequence comes from Leucaena leucocephala, assembly GCA_037074615.1. NCBI lineage: Eukaryota > Viridiplantae > Streptophyta > Magnoliopsida > Fabales > Fabaceae > Leucaena > Leucaena leucocephala. Next base: position 7,213,353 of record CM073570.1, on the reverse strand, counting down.
GATTTCCGAATGCTTCCTTGATGAATCAGGGATCGGCTAATTTGTGGGGTCATTGACATTCGAACTTACGTTTCCTTTTATTTTCTTTTCCTGGGTTTTGAGAAGTTTCAGTTCTTCGTTGTTGAAGTGGAAATTGTTTGTGGGTTTTCGTTATTATGTTAGGATTTTGGTGTAAATAATTTTGGATTGGTGAGTCTTGGTCGCTTGTCGTCGATTCCTCCTTTTATATTATTTGAATCTCGGAGGATTTGCTTCCTATTTTCAAGTTTTCGAAATTCCAAAAAAGGACAAAAAAATCAAATAGAAAAAAAAAGGAATCATTAGGAATCTGATTTAGATAATTTTAGTCATCCCCAATTTTATCGCGGGTTTCCATCGTTACTTATCACATATTTTATATTTTTAGACACTTGAAGCAATTAGTTTTCCCGTGCCAAAGGATAGATCTTTTTTTTTTTTTTTTGGTTTTGTTCAAGAAAAAGTCCTATACTTGAGTTTCAAAGAGAAGAAAGAGTTAGATTAAACAATTTTTTGTTTTGTTTTGAGGAACTGGTTGAACTCTGTTGGGGGATTACATGCTATGGGAATACCTGATAGTTCACTACTAGATCTAATAGAAAAAGTGAGGTCTTGGGTTTCTTGGGGAGGAAGCGATTCACAAGTTTTGTCAATCAAAAGTCATATGCTCAATAACAGCAGAGAAATGTGTTGTGAGTGTAATATAAACCTCAATGAAATGTCAAACAAGTACAATTGCAGAAGCTGTGGCCTATGGTTGTGTGGGAAATGTATGCAAGTTTCTGATTTTCCTGATCTTCAATCTGATAACTCCAGCGAGGGTGGGTTCAGGGAAACTGTCAATTCCTGCAAGTTCTGTTCTGGTGAAGATAGGAAGTATGAAGGTCAGAGGAAGTATGTTGGGAAAGTTCATCCTTCAGCCTCTCCTCAAGATAGTCCCAGACAAAGTCCTGAGCCGCCATCGCCGTGTTTTAGTGTTCAAAGTGATAGAACCAGTTCTCCTATGAATTGTAATTCGAATCAGGGAAATCATTTTGAACGCTATTTTCAAGACCAAGACTATAGGTATTATCTCCAGAGGACTATGGATTCTTCTGGTGCTCTTGCATCTTCAGTGTCTACTCATCAATCTGCTGGCAGGTAACGACAAAGTTGGTCTTAATTAGAGGATTTCTGTATGCTTTTACTTATGTCTTTTGTCTCTTCATTTATAAACTTTGGAGAAATTGCTTTAACATGATGTGCTTGGTTTTGTGAAAGTGAACTACAAATCTGATAATGCTAGTATACATTATTGAAAGCATGTGCATGAATGTAGGAGCGAGGAAGATGGGACTGAGGATTTTGGGAAGCACCATTTCAGCTCTTCAAGTATATATTGCCATAATGATTCAGATATAGATACTAGTAGTGTTAGTGCTAAAAATGAGACTTACAGCAGTAAGTCTCCTTCTGAGAGCCCTTCTAGGATTTATTTTACTTCTGGTAGGGTTGGGCTTCCTGTACAGCAGCAGGGGCAAGAGAGGATCCCTGTCTCTCAGTATGATGGGCCCTTTGATAAACAAACTACGGCTGTTTTAGGAAAGCCTGAACAAGGGACTGAGGATGCATATAATACTGGTTATTTTTCAGACGACTTGTCGATTTTTCAGAACCAGGCTGAGAGTTCACAGAGGCCATTGGATTTTGAAAACTGTAGTCTTATCTGGTTCCCTCCTCCCCCTGATGATGAGAATGATGATGCAGAAGGTACTTTCTTTCCATATGATGACGACGATGACGATGTTGGTGACTCAGGTGCATTGTTCTCATCCAACAGCAGCCTATCTATTGTTTTTTCTGCGAAAGAGAAACAAAACGAGGGAAACAAAGAACCACTAAAAGCTGTCATACAGGGTCATTTTAGAGCTCTTGTTTTACAGCTTTTACAGGGAGAGGGTATTAAAGTTGGTAAGGAAGATGGTTCTGAAGACTGGCTTGACATAGTTGCAACATTAGCTTGGCAAGCTGCTAACTATGTTAGACCTGATACCAGCAAAGGAGGTAGTATGGATCCAGGTGATTATGTAAAGGTTAAATGTATAGCAACTGGAAGTCCAACTGAGAGGTATTATATGATTCAAACTTTGCAGTTTGCCAGCAAAATATAATCCTATGCAATTCTTTGTAATTAACTATTAAATTTGGGCTTTTATGTTTGCAGCACCCTTATCAAAGGAGTAGTTTGCACAAAAAATATAAAGCACAAGCGCATGACCTCACAGTATACAAAGCCTAGATTGCTTCTATTAGGTGGAGCACTCGAATTTCAGAAAGTTCCAAACCAACTGGCTTCTTTTGATACATTGTTGCAGCAGGTGTCTTCTTGATTCAATGATGGAGTTCATTTAACATTTAATTTTCATGGAGATAAATTATTTATTTATTTCTTAAGGCTTTTGTAAAATATGGCAGGAAGATGATCATTTGAAGATAATTATTTCAAAAATTGAGGCTCTCCGTCCTAATGTTTTGCTGGTTGAAAAAAGTGTGTCTCCATGTGCCCTGGAACATCTGCTGGCAAAGGAAATTTCATTGGTGTTGAATGTGAAAAGGCCATTGCTGGATCGCATAGCCCGCTGCACTGGTGCGCTTATCACTCCATCGGTGGATAGTTTATCTAAAGCTAGATTGGGGCACTGTGAGTTGTTCCGGTTAGATAGAATGGTAGAAGATCATGAGACTGGCAACCAGTTGAACAAAAAGTCATCGAAGACCTTAATGTTTTTTGAAGGTTGTCCTAGGCGTTTGGGCTGCACGGTAATTTCTTTCTTTCTTGTTTTGCATTCTCATTTTTTCATATTCATTAATAAGGATTATTTCCGGTGCTTTCTCTTACATTCTTCTCTTCAAAGTTCACTCAAGCTACACTTTATGTAATGTGTGACCATTGAGTAACATGTCTGTAAGGATCAGTTTCTGATTTTGGTTTTATTTTAGGTCTTACTGAAAGGTGCATGCCGTGAGGATCTGAAGAAAATTAAGCATGTTGTTCAATATTCAGTCTTTGCAGCCTATCATTTGTCTCTTGAGACATCCTTCCTTGCTGACGAGGGTGCAACCCTACCTAAAATGAGACCGAAACACTCAATGGCTGAGCCAGATAGGTCAACAACTGACCCCAATATTTCTGTAATGTCTGACACCCTTACTCCAATGATGTTCCCTTCAGAAGCTGATGCTGTGTCTAAAGTGGATGTACTAGAGGGTCTTGAATTGAAGTTTGAGGGTTTGGGATCAGCATCAGAGTATCTTGATGATCTCAGTTTTCCTTCTGATGCACACACCAGAGATTATAGAATTGAAAACATTCATTTTGATGCATGGCAGAATTATTTAACATCTAATTTGACAGGAGAATCGGTTAATTCTTATTCATTCAATGAATCAGATATGGACTACATGCTTCCTTTTGGCATGAGAAACCATTCACAATCAGACTTACAAGAATCTATGGTTCAAGAGGAGAGGCAGCATGGTGAAATTTCTGAATCAGCAAAAGATACTATTGAAGAGGATGAACTTTCTGGTGAATATTTTTCTACAACTGAGAGTCATCAAAGCATCTTGGTGTACTTTTCTAGCCATTGTGTATCGAAGAGAACAGTCTGTGAACACTCAAAGTTGCTGCGGATAAAGTTCTATGGCTCTTTTGATAAGCCCCTTGGGAGATATCTTCGTGATGACCTATTTGTTGAGGTAACTCATATTTGTTTTGTTGTCTTACACAGTTATTGGCTCCTCAATTCTGAAGTGAAAATGATTGGTGGATGTTTTCCTCCCTCAGACATCTTCTTGTCGGTCTTGTAAGGAGCATTTGGAGGCTCATGTCCTATGCTATACACACCAGCAAGGAAATCTTACAATCAATGCTAGGCGCCTTCCCTCTGTGAAGTTACCTGGGGAAAGAGATGGCAAGATTTGGATGTGGCACCGTTGCTTGAAATGTCCTCAGGAGGATGGAATTCCACCTGCAACCCGAAGAGTGGTTATGTCAGATGCTGCCTGGGGATTGTCTTTTGGAAAGTTCTTGGAACTAAGCTTTTCAAACCATGCAACTGCAAATCGAGTTGCCCCCTGTGGCCATTCTTTGCAGAGGGACTGTCTTCGATACTATGGGTAAAGCACTCAGATTTAGGATTCATTATTGTGTATTATTGACACTTGAAAGTTAATAAATGAACTGATGTGACAGGTTTGGAAGCATGGTTGCTTTCTTCCGCTATTCACCTATTGATATTCTCTCTGTCCATTTGCCTCCATTAGTGATGGAATTTGATCACATTCAGGAGGAGTGGATAAGAAAGGAGTCTAGAGAGGTTACTTTAAGATACTGATTCTCTTATTTACTTTCAGTTTGTTAACATCACCTGAATAACGTGTTGTATGTTTTGATTCTTTTTCTGCTTCTTGGCATCAAAATTTAATTCCTTTTCTTCTACAGCATTTGAGTAATGTTGAAACCTTGTACCGGGAGATATCAGATGTGCTTGAAAGCTTGGAGCAAAAGAGTTCATTTCCTACAGATTCTTGTGACATTCATAACCATATAAAAGACCTGAAAGATATGCTTAGAACAGAAAGAAATGATTATCAAGTGAGTTAAATTATATATATATTTGGTATAGATGTATTGTTATATCATGTTTATCATTAGATCTTTTGTATGTGTGTTCAGAGTTTGCTTCAATCAGCCTTATCAGAGGCATCACAACCAGGGAAGATAGATTTAGATATTCTTGAACTAAATCGCTTGAAATGTTCTCTTCTAATTGGTTCACACGTATGGGATCACCGGCTTTTGTCCTTGGATTCTCTTATTAAAAGGGGTGCTACTTCCAGTATTAAGCATGGAAACAAGTCTTTTGAAGAGGTTAAAGAAGTAAGAGCTGTTTCAATTTGCATTTATGACAGCAGGTTTCAGCCAAATAACCTTCATTCTTTGAAATTGCAGGAACCTATTGAAAGTCATATGCTCAAACAGCAGGATGAGGCGCACAAACCTTGTGCTCCCGAACCATCTACATTGGATCATCCCGGAGGAGAGGAAGTTAATTCAGGTGAATCCAATCTTTCTGAGAGAATAGATTCTGCGTGGATCGGAATGGATCAACCTTCAAGTGTTGAACCTCTTCATCAAGCGGATGCTCCCCAAGCTGAATCTATAAAACCATCCAGTCAAAATAATAACACTTCTTTCAGAAGACTGCAACTACCAATGAGAGTTCATTCTTTTGATTCAGCTATAAGAGTTCAGGAACAAATCAGGAAAAGCATGCCCTTCTCATTACATATATCAACGCTCAGATCTTTTCATGCCTCAGGAGACTACAGGGGTATGATTAGAGTTCCTGTCTCTAATGTTTTGGAGAATTTCCTAATGCTGCCATGGGAGGCACAGAAGCTAAATCTGATACTAAGCACCACACCAACATTCATCTCCTCTGTTTCTCACATCTCTGAAGGTGTTCGATTACTTCATTCCCAAACTCAGTGGGGTGATAGGGTTATTGCTGTTTATGATAATGATTACTCGAGTATAATATCCTATGCCCTCAGTTCTAAGGAATATGATGACTGGGTTACTGATAAGTTGGATCTGCCAGATGGAAGCTGGATTAACCGTGAGAGAAGCTGGGAAGATTTAGCTACTTCCTCCTTTTCAGCCTGGGGCTCACTGGACTTAGATTATATCCATTATAGTAACTATGGGCCTGAAGATGCTCCATCTTCTATTGGTTCTTTTCTATCAGATACCAAAAAATCTTTACATTTGCGAATTTCTTTTGGCAATGACTCCTCGGGTGCTGGAGGGAAAGTGAATTTTTTTGTCACTTGTTATTTCGCAAAACAGTTTGACTTGCTTAGAAAGAAGTGTTGCCCTAATGAAGTTGATTTTGTGCGGTCCCTAAGCCGGTGCAGGAGGTGGAGGGCACAAGGAGGCAAAAGTAATGTATATTTTGCCAAATCATTGGACGAAAGATTTATTATTAAGCAAGTTACAAAGACCGAATTAGATTCATTTGAAGAATTCGCACCTCAGTATTTTAATTATCTGACAGAATCCATCAACTCAGGAAGCCCAACTTGCCTTGCCAAAATTCTTGGTATTTATCAGGTGGGACCGTATTGTATGGCTTGGTGATCTACACTCTAGACAGCTTTTAGGAATTGTGGAATTATGGTGTAAAATCTCATTGTTTTTTCTTTTTTGGTAACAGGTCACTGTCAAATACCCGAAAGGTGGCAAGGAAACAAAAATCGATGTGATGGTAATGGAGAATCTCTTTTATAAGAGAAATATAGCAAGGGTATATGATCTTAAGGGCTCAGAGAGATCTAGGTACAACCCGGATACAACTGGGACAAACAAAGTCATGTTAGACATGAACTTGTTAGAAGCCTTAAGAACCCAACCCATATTCCTTGGGAGCAAGGCCAAAAGGAGCCTTGAGAGAGCCATTTGGAACGACACATCCTTTCTGGCGGTAAGTATCAGTTCATTATGGCCCTCTAACCACCTTTATATGCTTCAAGGTTGTCAATTCCACTGGCGTTTTTATTAAAGCCTTTAGAATTTGAATGTTCTGAATGTCTGATACAGCAAGGGTCTTGTAGCTGTAACGGCTTTTATGGGGTTTTGAGGAGTTTATGCTTTAGCCTCTGGCTTCCTTCTTGGTTGTTATCATCAGTAGCATTATTAATCCTAGTTTTATTAAATGAAATCTTGAGAATAATTACAACCATAAACCGATGATCCTGAGTCACGACACTAGTTTTTTGGGGAAGAGATCATTTTTACTGTGTTCTGTTCACAATTTACACTTCAAATTTGGAAGACTTGTGCAGGAAAACTTGTTAGAGATGATAAACTCTAGTACGAGCCTGATTTTAACAATTTAAACTTGAGTTGAAGTGACCTTCGACAGCATTTCTAGCTGTCATGTTTTCAGTCTTAGGACTTGTTTGGATTAACGTTTGCAAAAGTGATTTTTATTTCAACTAGACTTTTGCAGACTGAATATAGGGTAAAAGTTAATTAGTGTAATATGATTTGTTTGAATAGACTTCTATAAAGAAGCCAGTTTATCATAAACTTATTTAGATGATATATTGAAAAGTCAGTTTTAGAAGTTTTAAATATAAAGAAAAGCTGAAAGCTAAAACCCAGAAAAACTTGCTTAAACTTTAACTCGATTTTTGGCCAGTTTTTTTTCTCAAAAACCATCCCAAATGTATATTTTGGCCCAAACTGACTTTTTTGGTTTCTAAAGTCACTTTTGAAGGGAGTAAACGTGATCCCGAACATGCTGTTATATATTACATGGAGTTTGAGGAATGAGTCGTATTGCTCATGGCTCATGAATAGTGCTAATTGCTACTAAATTGTGAAATTGTTTGTGCAGTCTGTGGATGTGATGGATTACTCATTGTTGGTTGGGGTGGATGATGAAAGAAAGGAGCTGGTTTTGGGTATAATTGACTTCATGAGACAATATACATGGGACAAACATCTTGAGACATGGGTGAAGTCTTCTGGGATACTAGGTGGTCCAAAGAATGCTGCTCCCACCATTGTTTCTCCTAAGCAGTACAAGAAAAGGTTCAGAAAGGCCATGACTACCTACTTCCTCACTCTTCCAGATCAGTGGTCTTCATGAAAATGTTCATTTTTATTCTTGACACGGTGCATTCATTGGTTAATAATGATACATTGGTGGCATATTATTGTTAATTGTTCATATTCCTCAGGCAGTGTCTTGTAACCTTGAACTTATTGTCTCCAACAAGAGCTTAATGAAATTGTGAAGATTCATTCTATACTCTTCTTGTGTCACAAGCTTTGAGATTCATTCATGCATTCATTGACATCTTAGTCGTCGAATATCCTCTTTGAGACAGGGAAACGTTGAAGAATGAACCATTGACTTTTGAACACTCGATCAGTTTAACAATGATTGGTCTGGTTTCAGTATTATTGAGCTGAGATTCATTCATTCCTGAACATCTTAGTCTTTTAATATCCTCTCTGAAACAATGAAATGTTGAACAATGAAGCACTAACTCTTGAACAGTTGCTAGTTTAATAATGATTGGTCTGGTTCTCAATATCTTTGTTATGATTAGAGATATTAATGACACGAGTGACTTTAATGGTACTTTATACAATTATGGTTCTACATGTATGTCACACAAAAGTTTGATCCTAAATATAAATTACTTATAGGGTAATTAATGACTATTTTTTAATTTTACCTTGTAAAAAATAAGTCACTTATAGGATAATTATTATTTTTTAAATACCCTTCATTTAATAAGGGCAAATGTGAATTTTGTTTTTATCAATTTAATATATGTTTTAGTATGAGAATGAGATGTAAGTGACGTCTAGAGTGGTAATCACTGGACATGATTACAGGATAATTACTTTGTGTGGTGGTTGGAATGTAGGTTTATTGATATTAACCTGTGTTGACTTTACCCAGTTGAACATTCTCTTTCCCATTTACTTTTTCAGGTTAATGTTTTCCTATCATCTTAGGTTTTTGGAATGAGTTTTCTCTTTCCTATTTATATCGTATATTAATTAATTTCTTGATTGAGTCTCTGAAAAGGATCCAAAACGAGCTATTCTAAAAGTTCGTGTGAATGGAAGAAAAAGTAAAAGTCTTCATTGTCCAATGGTAATTATATTAATTAAAGCTTTTCTTGGAGAACTCAAGATACAACGAATCTCAAAGTTGAAAGTCAAAATACATCAAGATCCATAAACAGTGATCAAAATTGAAGGTTTGAAACTATTAAATGAAAAAAAAATTAAATTACTTCTAATTAGATTTAATAATACTTAATTATATTCAACAATATTATAAATTAAAATTACCAAAAAATTTTAAACATTATAAATTTATTATAAATTTTTATATTAAAATTTGTCATAATTAATTACTCAATTGTCAAATTTTTAGATAACTAAATCATTTATTTGAGACTTTAGACTTTTCCGTAAATTTGCAAGTGGTAAGGGTTGATGGAATGTGAAAAGAGATTCATGCTACGGAAATTTATTTTATAAAAAGAAATCAATATCATCATCAATCTAAAATATAAAAACATCAACAAATTGAATAATTTATATTTCATAAATGGTACTTTGGCAAAAAAAAAATGCTCTCTCCTATCTATAATTAATTTATAAAAATTAAAAAATTAATTAAATTGATTATTTGTAAAAATATATATATTAGTTTTCTTAAAATACTCTTATAATAATTTACATTAAAATTATTCTTCTCAATTAAAACCCCTTTGCATTATTGATAGTTTGAGAAAAAAATTATAGATTTAGGTAATAAATATTTATTTAATTAGTAAGGAGTTAAGTCCTAACCTATAAGATTGTGAGTTTAAATTTTGATACTGATATGATGACTTAGTGAGTTAGTGATTTATAAGTACTACTGTAATTATACTGAGTTTGGAGGTATGCTTTGGCATTTGTATTATCTCTGATAAGTCTCGGTAATCTAATTTACCCAAACTTTCTTTATAACAAAGAAAAAAATCTATAAATGAGTTGTTAACTAAAATTCTATACAATAAATCATAAATACTAAAGCTCACTTCAAATTGATATAATGCATAAAAAATGTATTTAAGTAAACAAAAAAAGAAAAGATGAGTTGCTTACGCAAGCTTGAGGTTATCAAGAAAGCAGAATCCACTTGTGTTTGTGGGCACATGGTGTGTGAGTGGGCGATAGGGAAAGGGTGAGAGAGGAATTTTCTTTGAATGGTTAGACGCACAACTTGTGTACATGTGCGCATGCCATTATATGAGCCTTCTATATTGACTTGCACAAGATCTTCCCTTAAACATTTAAAACTACATTTTAATATGCCTTTTTTCCTTTCCTTTTTTCTTTTTTTGGTTGCTTTTTTATTAGAGGAACCAAAATCAAAGATATATTCTTAATTGTAGTCACAAACGCAAATTGTAACGTGGGGTTATTTGGAGAAGTCAAAATAAAACATTATTTGGTAGCTGTAAACCAAACATACCGTTATTTATAAAATTCATTTTTAGTAATTCAAAAATTAGTTAGTGCTATATGTCATTATCAATCCCGTATTAATAAAAAAATGTATAAATTCTATCAATTTTGAAAAATGGACGAAAGAGAGGAACTTTGTTTTTTTTTTTTTTTTGGAGATTGAGAATGAAAGCTTCAGGTTGGCCCAAAAAAAAAATGAAAATTTTGAAAATACCCTATGCAGTCCAAATTCTCTATTTCATTTGTAAGAGCTGTATGGTGGTATTTTAAAACTAAACAATTAACCTATAGATTTAATTAGTGAAAGGGTGTGACATGCGACTATTTAAAGTGTATTCGATCTCTATATAATACCATTTTATTTTGATTTTAGTCGTAGTACTTGGGGAAACGTTATAGCTTTTAGGTGTCTATATTTACGTTTGAAGGTAATAGATAACTCGCCCTGCCTGATATTGGTATTGCTTAAGAAGAAGAAAAATTTCATCCTACTCTTGAATTGTAGGTGAACTCAACCATTTTTCAAAAAAATTTGTACAAAAAAAACCTAAACAATTGTACCAAAGAACATAATTGAGGGTCTCAAAAGATGGATGTTAAAAAATTTAATTATATTTTTATCAATGTTGGGTTAAATAATAAGAAATTCAATATTTTTTTAAGGATGATCTTGAGTTAGGACTTATAAGAAAAATTGTGTTAAAATACCAGTCTCTATATTTAAAAAATAAAATTATATATTTTATAAAACTTAAGGACTTTTAAATTATTAAACTATAAAGACTAAATTATAGTAAATTAAAATTCAGGAATTAAGTTTTAACTGATTTAAAATTATAATGATTGAATTGTACTAAATTAAAATTTAAATATTGAGTTACAATCAAGTTAAACCAGTAGGAATAAAAAGATTAATATTTCCTAAAACTAAAATATGCACAATGTTTGCCTCACTAAATTGGTTTAACATAGCCTATAAATTATCAAAATATACTTATTATATTACATATAGCGAGTAATGTCATAAATATATACACATGATACCTAAACTTCCAATTACTTACACTGTAAGTTTTCTATATATATGATCAAGAGGCGTACAAACTGGTCCAAACTGAAACTTTTGCCACACATCTATGAACAAGAAGAACAGCATACATAGCATTACTCTGTCTTTATTTTTAACTAAGCATCAGAAAATCTCCTTCCAGGTTGGGTAAAGAACTGAGAAGCTAAGTCCCACCATTGCTATAAGTGGTTATGAAGTCACCGCTATTTCTCTTCCTCCTTGATGAGGGATTGGCATAAAACTGACCCTTTTCTGCAATTTCTGCAATATCCAAGAAAAACAAAACACATGAGTGGTTGCAGATTCTCCTAAATAGTTGACCTTAAGATTTAGTATTGAAAGCTCTATAAAGTACAAATAGTTCAATGACAAGTGCTTTCTTTGATGTGCATAGCCAACAAATTGAAAAGGACTCAACATCTAACCTATAAGCATGGCCTATCTATCTACAAAACTAGAGTTCACACTATGAATGCGAAGAAAATCTGCATGATGGGATTATAAATAAATAAATCATAAGAACAATCAAGAGATGCACAGTAGTGTGAGGGTTACTAAAAAATTGTTTGTAGTGTATTTTAATTCAATTATAATCTACTATCACACAGACAAAGTCTACCTAATACTCCTTCTATGTCAATCTTGTTCCTCTGCTTTCTGAATTTTCAACAATATATTGACCTAATGGATCATCTTTTAATGGGGAATTTAGATTTTCACTCAAATTGTCAATATAAGTTGGCCTTTATTTCTACAAGTAGAGGTGAAATCTCTCTCTCTCTCTATCAGGTCAATGATAATCCACAATTCTTTGATTGTTCTGACAGTAATTTTTTTTTAACTGAAGACAGAAAATTCTGAAATGATATATATATATATATATTTTGAATGTCCTGGAGGAGAAAAACTTACTAATGAGTATGGAAAATTCTAATATTACGTTAATCAAGATTCTAAAACAGACGTACGTCACAAAATTTGTTTGATAAGGAGGAATCTCATCCGTTTTTCCTATTTTCTCTAATGAAAATGATTGTAATGGTCATTTGGATTCTACTAATTTTAAAAAATAGAAAATAAAAATGAAATCTATATGATTGCATCCATTGGTTTCATACTTTTGGAACAAATCACTTTGGTTAAAATATATGAAGCATATTTCATCAAATCTAAACTTGTCTGCTAAACGCCATGTCACAAAACTAAATGATCAAGTAGCATATCAGATAAATCATGAAGTGCCAAAAAGATATGCCTCACAGATTTCCAAAAAAAAATCTAAAACCTATTGTCAGCTAAAACCAAAATATGACCGTTAAGGCATGAAAGATTCAAACTCAAAGTTATCTTCATTTAGAGTCCTGGAAAACTTACTTCATGTGGCTTGTTACTCTCTCTTAGTCTGCTTCTGCCAACCTGCAAATGCACCTTCTGCTCTATCAGCTCCCCACTTTCCTCACTGTCGTTCTCACTGTCTCTACCGCGGCTACTGCTGCTGCTGCTGGTGTTTGTGGTGGTCGTGGTGGAGGTGGTTGAGGCTGAGGTGGCAGCCATGTACAGACCCATAATCCTCTGTGCGGCTTCAGCATCATCTTTGCTTTCTCTAATCAACTTCTCCACCTCTGCCTTTGGAAGCTTCAACTTGAGCTTCACCTTACCATTCTCAGACCCTTCCTTGACCATAGTATCACTATTCTGCTTCATGATGGAAAGATCAGAAGCAGACCTTCTAGCCAGCTTTAAATTCTCAAGGCGATCTTTGGCACTCATGTTGATTCCAGAACGGATTCTTCTTGGAGGAGCTGTCCCTTTAGGAAGCTCCACAAGAAAATATAGCCTCTTTGGCTCTAAATTCTTGTGTGCTTCCAAAGGCTTTGCTCTAACACCATAATGCTTCACTGCCTCAGAATCAAGCAAAACAAGACCTGGATGATTCTTCAGCACCTCCCCAGCTTTCACTGGGGTCTTCAACTTCATTGTCTCTCCATCAATCTTCATCACCTTTGTGGTCTTGTTCCCTCCTAAACTGTTCCCCATTTTGTGTATGTATTCCTTGGCTCTATGAGGAACAACAACAACAGAGGACACACACAATACAGAGCAATGAGCCCTTGGAGGATGATAAACGCAAAGAGACAAAGCTATATTCCTTGGGTCTGTAAGATACACAACAGAGGACAGGTTTTATTATGAACACTAGCATGAGAGAAATGGTGGGTGGTGGGACAAAGACATGGTTTTATGGGGGGTTGTTGATATAAGGAGGGGGTCATCGGTCAATAAAGAACGCATTTTTGTTGAATACCCGACAAATGTTTGACGAAAATCCAGAACAAAAAAATTGAATAAACTACTACGTAGCCTTTCGCTTTCAATAGGGCAGATAATAATAATAATATAGTAATGAGGAAAAATGAAAGAAAGCACATGCCGTACTTCGAATTGAAAAGCCGTTTGTTGCTTCTGTTCATTTCTCTTTCACGGCTTCTTCAAACATTCAAGTTTCAACCCACCGTTGTTGTTTCCTTCCTTCTTCAACGAGAATGAGAGCGCACAGTCGCATCATTTCAATTTTCAATGAAGAGTCACTTTCTCAGAATTTCAAGGACAAATATCTCCTAGTCACGACATAATTAATGAACATAATTAGGTTTATGTTGTGAATTCACATTAATAACTATTGACGAATCGGTGAGAAACGCTCATCACGGCGCGGATTAACGGGGTTTAGAGACTTTAGATCGGCTAGGGCACGCTTTATTGTTGTTCTTCCACTCTGTCACAATGTAATTTTTTCAATTTTAACTTGAATATAACCAACCGGAAATTAATGGCTTTTTCTTTAATAAAAATAAAGGTAATTTTTTTTTATCAATTTAATATTATCTCCATCACTTTTTACAAGGAAAAACTACCAAACTGAATATGATAGTTAAATTTAATTAAAAGCAGTGAATATGTAAGTTATGTGTTTTGTTCAATTATATCCTTTATTAGAAAGAGAGTAAAAAAGAGATAATGTGTGAAAATTGATTGTAGAGAGATAATAAATTGAAATAAAATATAAATATTTAATAGAGGTAAAAATGGAAAGTTAACTTTAAAATTTTAAATAAAGAGGATTTGTTTTTTATAAAAATATTAGAGAGAATACATTCTTTATCACACTATAACATGGTTTCAATGACTTATATATAAAAATAAAATGGTACTTAAGGGAGAGAATGTAAATAGTTTTTTAAATTTAAAATATTTGTTATAAAATGCTTAGTAAAAAAATATTATAATTAATTTTATTCTTAAAAACGTTAATGGTACCATATAAATATAATGTAACTATTTAATGGTACCATATAAATATAATTTAACTATTTAATTTTATTCGTTGGGTTAATATTTTCAGTGAGATTAAGAATATTAATTTTAAAAGACTAAAAATACACTCCTCAAAATTAAGGAATTAAAATGAAATTTAATATAAATATAAATAATATTTCTTTAAAAAGTAAAATTATCAAGCTATTAGCTTTTAAGTAGTATATCAAATAAAAACAACTTAAATATATTTATTTTAGAGTAATGTAATATTTGTAAAATTCTACCACATATCTTTAATATAAGAATTAATTGACTTTTTTTGGATAGATTGAGAAAACTAAATAAATCAGTTAATTATGACTAATATAAGAGTTAATTAATTAATTTAAGTAGATTGAAGAGTATATTATACGAATTTATCTTAAGTGCTAGATTTGGTAATAATTAATTAATTTATTTATTTAACTTTTTTAATTTATTTAAAAAATTTAATTAACTCTTATAATTAGAATTAGAGGGAGTATAAGTGTTAATTGACTAATTTAGGTAGATTAAAAATTATATAACACATATTTATTTTTATGAGTTAAATTTAATCATAATTAATTAATTTATTTAATCTATAAAAAATTAATTAATTTTTATATTAAAAATATAATAGAGTATATAATTAATGTATAAATATTTGATGTCTTGTACACAATTAAATATAAGTTGTGTAAAGGTGAAGAAAATTGCTTTCACTAAAAGTAAGTTGTATTCAAATATTTTTAAATAATAAATTTTATAATGGGAATATTTGATCAAATTTTCCAATTAAATACATATGAAAAGCGTGTAGATGCATGTGTATGTGTGTATATGTGTGTGTGTGTGTGTATAGTATGTATGGAAAGAGTACGGATGTATTAGTAAGCAAAAGGTTGGGTCTAAAATGATAGTCTACTCATTCAACTTGGAAGAATGTTTCAAAAATGATGTTCTACGCTAAAGCCCGTGGATTTATTTAATTTACTATCATACCCTCCTCCTTTCCCTCTTTCTTTGTTTACAATCATACACAGTCGCGCGTTGTTCCTTATTTATAGGAGAAGTTACCGTATATTAAAATGTTTTTTAAATTGAAATTCTGTGCTATAAATTTTTTTTATGAAATTTAATAAATTATTAAGGATATGAGGGGAGAAATTTTAATGGAGAAAATAGAGAAAAAATGATTAGATTTTAATATTATCTTATTTGAATTGATAAAAAAATAAAAGAATTTTAATATTATATTGTTTAATTTAGAAAGAGATAGGAAAAAAATATTTTTATATAGATAATTATAAAATATAAAATTAATATTTTAAAAATATATTATAGATATAATAATTAAAATAATATAAAAATTTAATTTTTTTCTCTAAATTTTTTTAATTTTAGAGGGGACGGTGAAGAGAGGAGGAGAGGAAATTTTTTTAAAAAATCTTTTCCATCCTAAAAAATTTTGTGATACCAAACAAAATAAAAAAGATAAAATCCCTCTGTCCCCTCCTTTCCATTCCAAATCCCTCACACTAAAATGTGTTTAGTATGGGGGTTAAGAGGGGAGGAGAAGTGAGGAATTTTATTCATTTTTTATTGTTTAGCACTATAAAATTTTGAGGGGAGGAATTTTTTGTAAAAATTTTTCCTCCCCTCCTCTCTAAAATTAGAAAAATTTAAAAAAAAAATTAATTTTTTACCTTATTTTAACTATTATTTTTATAATATTTTTTTAATATGGTTAAAATACCTCTTTCGCATCTCCCAATTGCCTATATAATTTGTTTCTCTCATAATATTAAAATCTCTCTACTTTCCTCATTTTTTATCAATTTAAATAAGATAATATTAAAATAACTTTATTTCATTTCTCTCTTTTTTTTCATTAAAATCCCTCCATTTTCTCACCCCAGTTGAATTAAAACACACCCTAAATATTTGGATATTCATGATGTGCTAAATTCTATAAATAGAGATAAAAATAGGTTAGATTTACAGTTTAACCTAATTAGCCCTTAATAGCTTGTATGGTATGCCATGTTTAGTGAAGAGGTCAAATCCCAAACCTATTTAGAGACCTTTAATTTAGCTATTTAGAGGCATTTATTTGGCTAAAGTATAAATTTAATGCTTTTAAGTTAATATCATATTTTAGTTTAGTCCCTTCAATTTATAAAATGTATTTTTAATATTTCAGTATTAACATTTTTTTATTGAGTATATATATTATATTATTAGAGACAATCCTATTTCAGGTATTACTAGACACTAAATACAAACATTTTTTAAGAAAGAATTTAAACTATAATTTATAATATTATGAGGGATTAGCCACATATTTTCTGGTTTGACCTAATCCCAATTGGTTAATATTAATATTGTTAACTCTTATTAATGAAAAGTGTTTCCTTAGCAATTAAATGCTAAAAGCAAGTTTAAATTCTAATTATTTAATAGAGTGAATGTGTAAATTTAACTATAAAATTATATGTTAATGGTATATAGCACTATTAAGTTTTAATGGGTAAAAAATATACATAAAAATTATAAAATGGAGCAAATATACCAATTCCGTTAAATGGTTTAAACTTCCGTCACTTTTCTTTCTATGGTGACACCTAACACTTTTACCTTCATCCGCAACAACAATCTCTCTCCTTTTCACTCCTCCCCTCTCTCTTTCTTCTCTCGGCCATTCCGCCCCTCTCAACAAAGAAGATAAAACACTTCCACAGAGCACAACTTAAAGATCAAAGATAAAACACAGCCAAAAGAACAAACTACAAAATCCAACTCATTGATTAAGAACTCAAAGAACTTTTGGTTTCAAAACCCGAATCACCCAATGATGAACAGAAATATGCAACTTTACTGGTTTCCCACTTAACCTTCACTTGCAAATTTTCTCTAACCACCTTCTCTATCAAAATCAAACAGAAACAAACTTATAATCAATTATCCATGGATGCCTCTTGAACCCTCCTCTTTCCCCTTCTCGATATTCTGAAGCTACTCCTCCTACCACCGGCACCTCAATTCCATTTTCAAACGTCGGCACAGGGAGGGCAAGGAATCCAGCACGGCCACCAACACCAACACTGGTGAACGCCGTAGCGTCTGGCCTGTGGCTCCCTCCGTCAGCACCCACTGCACCGGCGGGAACGTCTCTGATGCCCTCCTTTCTAACAGCTCCAGCCTTAGTCAAGAAATCCTCTAGAGTAACCTCATCCTCTCAACCCAGCTCCTCCCTTGAGCCCACCGGCATTTGATCACTCCCCTCCACGATCTCCTTCCACACCTCGTCCACCGTCTTGGCGGCCATTTCCCTCGAAAGCGACTTGCTCCTCTCCTGGAGAATCCAACCGACGGCATCAGATCGGCGGGCTGGCACTATTTAAACATGGGGAGGGAGAGAGGCGAAGGGTCGGTGAGAGAAGAGAGGGAGGGAGGGGGTGAGGGTAGAGAGAGATGACGTGGATGAAGGAGAAAATGTTAGGCGGGACCACAGAAAGTAAAAGTGGCGGTACCAGATGCCTACAATAATGTTTATGTATATTTTTATACTTATAAAAATTTAACGGTGCCAGCTGCCAACAATAATATATAATTTTGTTGTTAAATTTGAGCCTCGCCCTATTTAATATAATGATTATTATATTTTAAAATTAAAATAAACTCAATAAATAAATAAATAAATAAATAAATAAAGATTTGGGTTCAAGAGATCAAAGGGGATGCCAGCTTCTGCTATGTGTTGATCCATCGCCTCTCCGACGGCATCCTCTGCCTCTGGAATAAGGAGAAGCAATTGTCAATTGTAGAGAAGGCGCATTTTTTGGATTTATTTTTATTTTAAAATATACAAATTATATTATATTAAATAATTAAATTTTAAGGAGTTAATATAAACTTTAATTTTTTACCTTTATACTCATTTTAATTTTTATCTTTTAAATTTTAAACAATAATTTTTTATCCTTCAATTTTTGTTCTATTAAAAGTGTAATATAATTTAATAAAAATTTAGATAATTTTAATATGACGGACCAAAATAAAAATAAAAATAAAAATAAATTTAAAAAACTAAAATTTATATTAATACAAATTTTAAATGTGTTTAGCTAACACTTAATTGCTGATTCATTATTTTTTGTCAGTGAAAATTAACAGTGTTAACTTTAAAATAATTAAAAATATATTTTATATATTTTAATCTCAAAGTATTAAAATAAAAATTTATTGACAACACATAAATAGTTAAATATATTAACTGGTTGGATTTCAAGTTTAAAGATATTGGTCCATTTGGTTTAAAAAGATTCCTTAAAAATTATTTGTTTGAATTTATTTATATGGGTTTGAAGTTTGAAGCCTTCTTTTCCTCTATATATTAATATCATGTTTAGTAGGATAGAAGAGTTTTTGATAGAAATAGAAGTATAAATAAAATTATATTAGAAATGTGTTTTAATAGTTCATTTGGTAAGATAAAAATAAGTATATAATTAATATTTTTTTTATAACTTAGGATAAAATAGTCTAAAAATATTTTTTTATAACTTGATAAGGTTAAAGTTATCTAAGAATTTTATAATTTAGGATAAAATAGTCTAAAATATTTCACTTCTACTTTTATCATCTCATTTCTTAACTTTTTTATAAAATAAAAATAATTTAAAATATTATAAGTAAAAATAACTTCTACATTACAAAATAAAAAAATAAAAAAATTTATTTTTTAATTCTTACTTTTATTTCCTTTGTACTAAATATACCCTTAGTTATTAAAAGTCCACAGGAATTATTGGAACGAGCTTGTAAACCCTATTTTGATTAATTGAATTATAAGAAAGAAATACTAAGAAAATCGCATTCTATGGTGTTGATCAAAGATTTGAAGATCTTATTATTTTATCATTTTTATTTATGACCAAAAATATTATTTTATCTAATTAATGAAAGCTTCTACACAAATTATTATGCTGCAACTTCTATTTAATTGAAAGGCCCTTATTTATTACTATTTAAAAAGAATTTAAAAAATATTTATAAAACAATTTAGATAGATTTTATAAAAGGATTTTTAGAGAAAAGATTTATAGAAAAAATGATTATAAATAAATAAATATTTAGATAATTATTACTAAAAGAATTTTTATAATTAGAAAATTACTATAAAAATATGGTTTTATTAAAAATGGGAGAGATGAGAGAAGATAAAAGAAAGAAGGGAGTGAAAAGAGAGGAGAGAAGAAATAGGGTAGATAAGAGAGATGATGGAGGAGAAAGTGTATAAAAAAAGAATACAATAATAATTAGATAGTCCATAAACTTTTTTACTATTTTAAAAATTAATATTAATAATTTATCTAAAATTTTAGTTTTAAATTATAATTTAATCTAAAAATTTTTTAGATAAATATATCTATTCATTTAAAAAAAATTAAATTAAAATTTGAGCTAAAGGCCATGTGATTTTTTACCCAAAGTATTTATAGCCCTTTTCTTTGGATTTGGATCAAGGTGTAATTTGAATTTCTTACTATCTTATATGCAAAACAAAAAAGAAATCCTTCACTTTATACATATGAAAATGTTAGAGAAATGCTATGAAATAAATTAATACTAATCCTTTAATATTTATACTTTTTTCTAATTATAACTTATATTGTTCTTTTTTAAAATATACAATGAATATTTTAACATTAGATAAGTGTTGTAATTTTCTCAATAAATATAATTTTTATGCAACATATTTTTATCAAAAATGAAATTATTTTGTCGTTCAATCTTCAAAATAAATCATGTTTCCATATATATATATATATTTTTATAAAATTATTATTTCAGTGACCTGGTTATCATTTATTCTTTTGTATCCAAAACATAATATTGTAGTATAATAGTATTTCATAAAAAATAATTTTATAGATAAAAATAAAAATAATTTAAAGTATGATAAAACTCATAAGAGCTTGATGATAATTTTAAAATAGAAAAATTTGCAAGGGTACATACTCAAACAAATTCGCATAATTTGTTTCTATTAATCATTATAAATGATCCTTAGAGTTGTTCCAAGTTCCACAAGACAAGTGCCCCATATTGTCGTTCACCTTCCTTTTAGAAGGAGTAGCTGTGGATAGGGGCTGCCCTTCACCAAGCTCTCATTTAATTATAATTAAATTAAAAATAGTATTATGATGAGATAATGTCCAATAGCTTTCAATGCTTAAAAAAATAAAAAAAAAATAGAAGGAAGGAAAACAAAATGGATAAATTATGACTCCCCCTCCTCCTCTAATAAATAGAGAATTTAAAATAAACATAATTTCTTAATTATCAATTTTTTTTAAAAAATAATTTTATTAATTAAAAATTTTAAATATAAATTATTAAAATTGTATTGAAACGATTCGAATATCATCATAATGATTAGGCTCATTACTAATGGTAAACACCCAAACGGAGTCCCTTATTTTCTTGTACTCTGTCTGATATAATTTTATATTAGTAATGCTTTTTCCTAGCTTGAGAATGAATAGTAGAAAGCGGTTGGAGAAGCTGATAAGAAGGATGAATCATATAGTATGAAGTGACGAGAGGGGTTAATATAAATAATAAATAGTTTATTATCATTTAAATAAAGTATTAATTTTGAATTTTAGTGTATGTAAAAATTTTTTATTAGGAGACTCACTCACTATAGCCAGATGTACAATATAGATCGAATTCAGATATAGTTAGGATAAAACTCTAATAAATTAATGGGTAACCAAAAAATATATATATATAGTATGAAGTTATGTGAAAATAAAAAGGGTGGAGGAAGATTCAAAAAATATTTAATAAAATTATTAAGTGAGATTTTTTAGTTAATAATTTATCTAAATATTTAATTTATAATATAGTATAATATTTATTTAATTGTAATAAAAAAAGATTAGTGGAAATAATTATCAACTATCAACTATACTATTAACATATTATTTTACTTAATTTAGTTAAAAATAGGTATGTGGTCAATCTAACTCAATATTTTTAATTTTTTTATTTATAACTTGTAATTAATAATATCAATTAGTAATCATACTTTGATTTTTATAAGATTTTGAACAACATGATGATAATTAGTTAATAATTTTATTAATTAGTCTTATGATATTTTAAATTTTTTAATATAACGATGATTAATAATAATTATAAATTATTTTGATATTTGAAAAATCTTGAACTCCATGATAATGATAATAATTAATTATTAATCTTATTAATTAAATATATAATATTTTAAATTTCTAATAATAATAGTAATTTATAATAAAATAAAGGTACAAAATTACTCATGAAGTTTTATCTGAGGACGCCCAACATATTTTTTTTGGGGCAAAAGTAACTATAACATTATAAAATGATTATAAAAATATTAAATTTTGTTAGTTGATCGTTAAATAAAGAACTATTGATTAAAAATATTAATACGGACCTAAATGTGATATAATTATGACCTAGTTGATTTATTATCTATAAACTAATATTAATTTATTATTTTTTTTAAAAATAAATATAAGATTTTAATCCAATTTATTCTTCTAAATTTATAATTTTGTCATAAAATATTCCTATTTTTTAATAAAATATTAAAAAATTAATATTAATTGACAGATAATAAATAATATTAATTAGGACATAATTATATCATATCTGTGTTTATATAAACAATTTTAATCAATAGTTTTTTTATCTAATAGTCAACTAATATAATTTAATATTTTTGTACTCTTTTTATAATGATATAATTACTTTTATACCCAAAGAAACTATATAGTGTTAGACGCTTCATGAGTATTTTTATACGTTTACCTTTTATAATAATAAATAATTAATTAATTATAAACTTTTTTCACTTCCTTGCATGCATGGGGGAGAAATGTATAGTTTCTTATTAAAAATTGGGAACATGGAGTAATATTTTTAATAATTTCTTTCTTTTCTATGGCCGAAATTCATGTTATCATTACTTTTAAAGGTATGTATGGGTAGGGCTGAGCTCGATATCCCCTACTCAAAAAAAGTATGGATTATATTTTGTAGCCTGATGCCCGGCCCTACCAGGTAAAAGCTCTAACTATTTCGGGCAGGGTGGACTGAGTATGCCCAAATTGTAATGTTCTGTTTATATTGTGAAAAAAATATGCAATCATGAATTTATAAAATAATATCATATTTATATCTTCAAGAGTTAAATAATATCTATAATTAACTAATAATAAGGTAATAAAAAGATAGTAATTAAAGTTTTAAAGTCTATTGTATATATAAAAAAGAAATATTAAAATATGTAGATATAAGATATTTATAGTATTATTATAATACCAAAAATCAAATACTTGATAAGTAAAGTAGAGGAACAACTTTAGTATTTATATAAATATAAAAGTTATGTTTAATATTTTAAAAATGAGTAAGAAGAATTGCCAGCTAAAGTGAAAATTGTAAAATTATAAATAAAATAAATTAAGAAAAAAATTAAAAAATAATAAATATATATATAGGGTTGGGTCAAATAGGTAGGATAATATACTCTACCTAGTGCTATGTACTGCCTAATATTTAGCCTAATTTAATTTTACCTAAATATATTTTGAATAATTTTTTAAGGATTAATTGAGCAATTTTTTTATAGGTTGGCGATCAGACTGAACAAGGGGCAAACATCTCAAATTACTTTCCTTTTTCCTTTTGTACGGATAGTCATTCCATACCTCTTTTATTTGGGCATATAATTTTTTAGAATTGATAAATTTTACACGTGGCAGTCTATCTACAAATGTTCTGTGGCAGTAGAAGTTTGAAATGAAGTGTGGACTATTAACAAGATGACAATGTACCTAATGGTTCATGTCAAATCAAATGTATTAGAAATTTTGAAGTGAAGTGATATCAAATTTAAGAACCTATATATATATATATAATTAAAAAATGAATAAATTTATACAATAACACACCTAACTGATTAAACTTGATAATGAAAGCAAATTATATTATCATCTTTGATTATAATTTTTTATATGAACTTAGTTAATTAAGGAAGAATAATCTAGATTAATGAGTAATTGTTTATGTGAAAAGTAGGTAATCTATATATTGATGTTTAATATTTGCATATCTATTTATAATTTATTTTTCCTAACTAATATATTATATATTCAGTTTGTCTTAATAACACCAAATTAAGCATTTTTATTTAAGTGACATATCTTTTAACTATGAATGTTAGGTAGTGATGAACTTTATTTAAATTGATATGCTTTGTCATTTCTCTCTAAAACTGAAGGGCATGCATAAAATATAATAATAATTAGAATTCTATTGAATAAATGATAAAATAATCTTACCGTTACATAAATATATAAATTTATTAAAAAGCAAAATCAAGAGCCAATGAAAATCAAATCCATAGGAAAAAAAAATACAAATTATATTCAATTCTATAGAAGGGGTGGATTCAAATCCTACTATTAATATGTTATAGCCAGTTTATTTTACTGAATGGGAAGGAATGTAATGCAATGTAATGTAATGAAATGAATTTGTTTGGTACACCATTAAAGAAAGATAATGCATATGCATAAAATTATTTGGTGGATTACTACAAATATAAGAATATATTATAATAATAAATTAAAATACAAAATTACCCCTATCAATATATATATGTGTATATAATGAATTAAAATTATGTATTTTTTTGTCAAAATATATAATAACTCTATCCACAAATATATATACAATGAAAAATTAAAATTTTTATTAATTAATATTGTGTTTATATATATATTATAATAACCAGTATAATTTTTATATATATCTAAAAATGAGCCAATAAATCGAATATAAATCTATAACTGATAACTAATAAATTGAATCTTATATATAATAATAACTTAAAGTATAATGTAGGTTTTTTTTGTTAAAATTGTGCGTCTATTATACAACAAATTGAAATATAATACATGTTTTTTAATTAAAAATTGTATATATATTATAACAAGAAGTATTATTTTAAATATATTTCTACGATGACATCGTGTTGCCGGAGGAGGATAGTAGCTGAAGAGATTCGCTGGAGGTGGAGCATTGTCAATAGATGTTGGAAGACAATGATGAATGTATGGTCAAGTGAAAGAAGACTATAGAGAAGGTTAAGGGAAATAAGGTCTTTATTTTAGATTTCCACATGTTGTAATCCCTTGAGATAATCATAACTACAAGATATAATCCCCTTTATATTACATAGGTCTAACCGTATGCTTGGATCAATATGTGGCATCAATATTGCAAATCTCCTTTCATGTAATCGAATCAAATTGGCTCTTAATGTCTTTTAAACTTTGAGGTTTCCTATGATTTTGTTGAACTTTTGTTCACTTTGATCCACGTCATGTATGCTGCTTTGGAATCAAGACATAAAATGAGCAAATTAATCAACAAGCACTTGGATCGAATATGTGTAATAAAATTCTGCCATGGTAATATTAACTACAAATGGAAGTCAGAAAAGACGTACTAAACAACCTCAGACTAACCCAGTCTATACAACTATCAGTCGATTCCAATGTAATAAATCCAAGTTAACTTAGGAAGTTGAGTATTTCCAAATGACAAAATATTTTTAATAAGGATAATAGAGAAATGGAAACATTACACACTTTAAGCATATATTTGTCTCTTGAATTCTTCAAATACGGGACTGTTATAGTTTTTCTGCCATGAATTGTTGAAAACAAACCTGCAACGTTATTCACTCTTTAAGAAGGAAGAATATGTAATGGAACCACAAATATTATCCTTCTATGCAAAACAAACTAACAAACAAATAAAAATATCATGGCTAAAAGAGAACAATCTGAAGATGGAGTTATGACACAATTGAAGCAAATCTATCTCTAGCACAGAAGGAATTCAAATCATAAAATCTAATTAGATTGTAAAAAAACGAATAATCCCTGAAAAAAAATTAGTCAGGCAGTGTTTACAGCTCCCCTGTGAGTAAGCTAATTTAAAAAAGGAAAGCTTATCCCTCATTACTTCAACAGAGACAAACGATAATGAAACATTAATGGAAGAATTGAACAAACTTCAAAGCATATCATCTAATGGCAAGCATTTTCTTCGACCTGTGTTTATGAAATTAGCCTCAATAAGCTACAAAAAATGAATATGTTAAAATGACCTTGCTTAACGGAACTTGAAATCCTCATCCAAGATCACTGAATATGCAGTGTATGTTTATGCAATTTTTCTTTTTTGTCCATGTGGAAATATTAACATGAGCAAAGAATGAGATATGATTTAAAAAATTGGGTGAGACCAAAATGGAGAGAACGAAGAAATTTTAAGAGGGAACATTACACTGCAAAATGCAAAATTTCAATTAATCTCCGGCGCTAATCACATAGATTTGATATATAAAATGGCAAAAACAGTACAAAATGTCTAGTTACATCAATAATCACTATAGTAGATCCATCAAAAAATGGGGGCAAAGCCATATGAAGTGAAGAACAGTAGAGTAGATAAGAATCAACAAAGGGCCATAAATCAAGAAGTCTTACTTCATGTAACCAACCATATAATCAAGCTAACGCTACCAACGGCTTCTGCAACCATAAAATTTCCTCTGCAAATAGTAAAATGTCTGAAATACTCATGCAAGCATCATGCCATTTATTCATTGCCACTGAGAAAATTTCAAATTGAAATCATCTAAGATGCAAGAATCCGAAGAAATTGGGTGGAAGAGATGGAAAGTGAGATTTGAGTTGTAGAAATCAATGAAAGAAAGATATAGGAAAGAAAAAGAAAGGACTGAGTTGATAGGGGTAAGCTGTAAAGCACGAATTAACATCATGACAATTAGCTATACAAATTTAAAAAATAAACAAAACAAACAAAGGATATCCACCTTGAATGCAAATAAAGCTCCACAATAAGCTGAAACATGACATGGCTTACTGTTTGTAACACAGACTAGCTCAGCTTACTGTCCCTAAAGCAAACTAGCTGTCAAGAAATTTAAGATATATATTGATGATTCTTATACCTTAGGCCTCCTTTGAATTAATAATAAAGAACAGTCTGTAATATAAATTGTATCATTTGTAATCCACTTCATTGTAACCCAATCAAAATAACTTAAAGAAAACTTTTTAGCCCATTTCAATCTCTAAAAGATATGTAGGCAAAATAAATCATAAAAATACATGAGCATGTCAAACATGGAATTTTACCAATAAGGTCTATCATATTTAATGTTCAAGTCCAGGCCTGAATTTTGCTATTCGTACATATCTTCTCAGAATCTCCATGTTACCAGAAATCATTGCAGGAACATTCCCCATTAACAAAGTGATGAAAGCGATTAGCATCTCTGACAATAATCTCCCTCTTAACTATCTTTGATATGTATTTAGTAACAGTGTGACAATCAGCACAAACACGAAGGTTCTTTGTAATTCTAAGCAAGCTTCCACATGGTGTGCTTAAAAGACCAAAAGCTATAGCCAATCTCTCACTATGTCCCCATAGCAACTTCACCTTCATTGGCTCATCCACATCACGAAGAACACAACTCGTATCAGGAACATAACCACAAGCTTCAACCTCAACTCTCAAATTTTCTAATAACTCATAAATATCTGCCCATTTAGGATGTGAATCATCACCAGCAAAAAATGTGGATATCTGGTTTTCCACTTCAATCAAACTATAAGCAGGTGTTTTCTTCAGGCCCCTTGTTCTCATGAGGCTTCTTATGTAATTTACAGATTTCCATCTTCTTGATTGGGCATATATATTTGATAACTTTACATAAATTCCAGAGTTCAAGTAGTCTAAAGAGAGTAATCTATCTGCTATTTGTACGCCCATGTCAATGTTCTTATGGGTTTGGCAACCACTAAGTAGAGCTTCAAGCACATCAGTGCTGGGTTCAAAGGGCATTTGTTTTACCAATGCTTCAGCTTCCTCAAGATGGCCAGCTCGGCTAAGAAGATCCACAAGACAAGCATAGTGTTTTTCAGTAGGCTTAATGTTATGATCTCTTTCCATGCTATGAAATAAATTCTTGCCCTCTTCGATAAGTCCTGAGTGGCTACAAGCAGCTAGGAGAGAAACAAATGTAGCATGATTTGGCTTAAGGCCTTCTTTTATCATTCTATCATAGACACCAATAGCATGAAGTCCATGACCATGCATGCCATAACCCATGATCATAGAGTTACAAAATATAACATCTTTTAAATGGAATCCATAATTGAATAGTATCTTAGCTGAGATAAGTTTACCACATTTGACATACATATCAATCAATGCCGACATATTAACCACATCAAATGCATAATCATGCCGGATTAAATGACCATGGATGCTCATACCCTTCTTGAGAGATCCCATGTGGGCACAGCAATGCACAAGACTAACAAGAGTGACAGAATTTGCTGACACATTCTCTTCTTGCATCTGAATAAAAAATTTCAGGGCATCCTCTGCATAGCCATTTTGTGATAAACCCACCAGCATAGCAGTCCAAGTAATTACATTCCTTTCTTTCATTCTTCCAAAAACCGTAGTTGCCTGCTTTGCAGCACCACATTTGGCATACATGTCAACAATTGCAGAGGACAAAATTAGATTTGATTCAAGTCCTTTTCTTATGCTACAAGCATGGAGGATCTTTCCACTTTCCAAGTTACATGTATGGGAACAACCCTGAATAAGGCTCACCAAGGTTCCTGAATCAAATGAGGCGCCACTAAGAACCATTCTATGAAAGAGCGAAAATGATTCATGTATCATACCATTTTGAACATATCCTGAAATCATGGCATTCCAAGAAACCAAATTTCTATCCGACATACTATTGAAAACCGAACAAGCACTTTCAATGTCGCCCACATTACAATACATATCTAACAATGCAGTAAGCACCAAAGCATCATCACCCATCCCTAATGCAAGGACGCAACCATGAACACATCTTCCAAGCTTAAGAAGTCCACTTTCTCCACATGCCTTAAGTATGCTTGCCATAGTTACTGGACTTGGACGAATTTTATTACCTATCATATGAAAAAACATTCTGATTGCTTCCTTAAAGAGGCATTGCTGCACATAACCTCCAATAATTGAATTCCAGCAAACAACATCTCTTTCAGGCATTTGATCAAACACTCTTCTTGCTTCATCCAGATTGCCAGATTTCACCATGAAATTAATCATCGAACTGCCAAAATAAGGGTCTAAATGAAACCCTCTCAAAACAGCTAGTCTATATATTTCCATGCCCATTTCATCATCCACTAAGCCAGTGCAGGCCTTAAGAGCAAAATTGCATGTATAACTATCAATTTCTATATTACGAAAGCCCGTCATTTTGAACAGCTGGAGAGCCTCCTTGTATTGCTGGTTTTTTGTGTACCCAGCAATCATGGCATTACAAAGAATGGTTTTTGGATGTGAGACATGATCAAACACTTGACGGGCAATATTGAGAAGGCCCAAATCAGAATATGCCTTAACAAGTTTGGATACCACAAAGTGATCGGCAAATGCCGAGCTTGTAATAATCTGTGCGTGGACAGACTTAACATGGACAAGGCTTTTTGAGATTCCCTGTAAGAGTGAAGAGAAGTTGCAGGCCAAGGCAAGACATTGGTTGAATGGGGCATCTTTAACAGAAGCAAAGCTTGAAAATGCAGAGGCGTGAATGAGCCTGCAAGTGAGTCTGATATGCAAATAAGATAAAAACATGACCTAAAGGAGAAGAACGAAGGAATGACGTTAGGTAATTTTCCTTCTGAATCCATAACTCATTCGCATTTTAGAGAGTAGGATCCCTTAAAGACTGGATGAAAAAAGTAAAACCGTTATTCTTCTCCTTCGATTGAATTAGCCACTGACTTCACGGGATCTAAGCTGTCAATTTCCCTTTCCGTACCTGCTTTAGTCGCATATCCAAGACCTTCTTCAGCTATAGTCATCATTTAGATGGCAACCAACTAACAACACTCTACCTCACTCAAATTTTGCTGGTTTAGGTGTCAAGGCCAAAATAAATACATATGAATTTAAAAAAATTCTAGGAGATTAATCTATCAAACCGAACTCCCTGTATAATTGATAGAAGCCTCAAGTCATTACTTAGCATGAATATGCAAAGTGAAGTGGAGAGCTTGAAAAACTATCAAGTTGTGCCTGTAAAAAACATAAAGCAGATATATGAGTATGCGCATATCAACAATCAGCATACAAACACCTATTATAAAATCATTTTCCCAAGCCTTGCGTCACTTTATCAGTCAAATTTTCCTGAATGTAGTTTAGTTCCTTGTCAAAGTTTTGTTCTCTTCAAATCTGAAATTTGCAAACTTATATCAAATTTGAAATTCGCTCATAGAAGTGATCTATAAACTGAACTACCAGGAAATAAGCTTCTAGCGGTCAATCAAGCATTACCTTTTGTACATCTTAGCTGAGCCGGAGGCTTCGTTTGATGGTGGGGACTAGGAAGGCCGGTGGTTCCTATCACACAGATTAATGGATAGCTTGGAGGGCATCGGATTCTGTCACCGGAAGCTTTGAGAAATTTGAAATAAAACCGAATTGGATACTCATCTTTACTATCTCCCATCAGGCACCACCGTGTTCAGCAGTTTCCTCGGTGTTTTTTGATATATTCTAAAGTAAGACTAAACGGCACCAAGGATTGTCGTTTTGTGTTTTAGACCCAGGGCTCTTTAAGCCTTCTTACATTTTCGAGAGAGATTTGGATCAGGGAAAATTCTGCGCACACGCCGTAAGGAAAAAATGGCGTTTAGAGGGAAGGAGACGATGAAGAAAGTTCTCAAGAAAGTGGGAGAACACAATTTGGCACCTGGAGTAAAGGAATCTCTGGAGAAATGCATGCCCAAAAGCAAGGTCGTAATGGGTCGCGCCAAACGCGGCATCTATGCCGGACGACACATCCAGTTCGGCAATCGCGTCAGTGAAGATGGTGGTAACAAGTTTGTGCTCTCTTCTTTATGCTATTTCTTTTAGCCTTCGATGCTTGTGATTTTGAGCTATTTTTGTTTCATTTCGGAAATTTTGATCCTTTAGCTTTATGATGATCTGGTAACAGTTGGGAATGCTCAATGAATGTTGTAATCTCAAGCTTGCACTTCTTTCAACTGATTTTGGACTGATAGAGCTTGATAGTTTCAAGCTCAGAACATGCCATTCTTTTTCTTGAAACGAAAACTTATTTGGTGTCATGAGATTTACTGGGAATCTTGTAAATTGGAATTGAATAAATCTTCTGTAATGCCAATTATTGCCAAATGGTGTCCTAGGTGGGATGCCACTGTTATTCCTTTGATTTATCCTTTTTGGAATTGGATCGTGTGATTGGCTTATGACTTTTTTGTAGCCATTATTGTCTTGTTCATAAATTGTAAAGAGATTCTAGTGACTCTGGAGTGTGGAAATCTGAGGCTTAACAAATACATGTGCTGAGTAACAAGTGTATTGTAGTCAGCAATCACTTCAGTAATTGTGAATTGACACAAAAAGTCAATATCTTCTGTTCTGAAACGGAAAAAGTCTGTATAGGCTTTGCTTATTATGATTGTTGAAACTTGAGAGGAGACAGCAAAGTTCACTCTCATGAGTATAGAACATTCACAGTTCCCCCTTTTACAGCTAAAATCACAGTTCTCCCATGTGTATGGAATGTAGATTGGCCACATTGGTTTTGTTTTGTTCTGTATCCTTGGATAGGTTCTAGAGATGGTTCAGCCTTCAAAATTTACCAGTTTGACTGATTTACTTGAATAGAAACAAGGAAGTAACAAGATGCATTCAAACTAATCAAGGATATTTTGTGCCTCTCATGATCATAAACTATAAGTCTACATTGTAATGTCAAGGTTCAATTTTCCAAATCATAAACTAATCAAGGTTCAATTTTCCAAATCATAAACTATAAGTCTACATTGTGTTGTTTGTTTTCCAGGCACGGGAAGGAAAGCTTGTTCCTATTCCATTGTGTTGTTTGATATTAGGACAAGATGCATTCAAACTAATCAAGGATGTTTTGTGCCTCTCATGATCAGTCGTATTGAAATTCTATTCATACGTTCCTGTTTTAGGCTGGTTTATCTCAATGGTGTGAGGTTCAATTTTCCAAATCATAAACTTTAAGTCTACATTGTGTTGTTTGTTTTCCAGGCACCGGAAGGAAAGCTTGTTCCTATTCCATTGTGTTGTTTGATATTAGGACAAAGGAGGAATAAATTCTGAAAGTGTGTCATGTTTACCCTTGTGAAAAAAACGAAAACCATGACTACAAATTTTGAATCATACGCTTTCATTACTTATTAAGACCATGAATTTTTTAATAAACAAATTTAGTCAATTTATTTTAAACCAAACAATATTTTTAATTATAAATAGTAAATAATTACTTGTCGTAAATGATTTATTAAATCTTATTTAATTAGAAAAATATTAAATATATATATGAAAAACTTGTTATTAATTGAAGTCATGTAAAAAACGTATATAACTTTGCATTTATATGAACAAATATAAATGTAACCTATGTATATAAAAATTATATACATATTATTTGCATATATAACCTATTGTAAACTAATATCAACATAAAATTGTCCTGCATAATATCATAACCAACACAATATATCTCTAGATATATAAACCTATTTTCAAGATTGGAAATAAACAACCTAAGCCAATTAAACTAATTCCAACGTATCATAAGCAGCACTGCTAGATAAACTTGTTCGCAATGTAGAACAAACCTAAGGTCATAGGCTAGAATCCAAGTTCAAGGCACAATATATATATGCAATACATATATGTGTATGTAGATATATAACAGTCACTACTTTTCTTTTAACAACATAACAAAACATAATACCAAAATATAAAATGTATGAAGTCCTAATGTCTTGGACAAATAGCTGAAAAATAATAGCTTTTTTTATCTCGTTGGGTATGGTTGAAAACTGAAGGAATAAGTTTTCATCCTTCGCCAACTTCAAATATGCAACATTATGGTGGAATAAAACCCCTAACTTTGATCAGCTCGCCACTGATTCTTTGAGCGCATCTGCCTTCTTTACATAGGCAACATGGCTCTCACTAGCTGTTTTAAATCCTTGAACTTGAGCCATTCTTGATTTTTCCAACCCTTTCAGCATAACTTCATCCCAATCATCGATGTTATTTCTGCTTCTTCTCGATGAGGATGTTGTCTCATGCATTGTTCAAGGTGAAAAGTCCATTTCATTTCCAGTATCAATTTCTTCAAGATTAACTGTCACTTCTAAATTCATTTGGGTGTCAATCTCTATGACAACATTACAATATGACAGGGCATTTACTGGTAGCTCTATCGTTCTCAAGTATAGTGATCAGTTGCTTAAAGTATAGGATGGGCTTGCGTCTAAATCAAGAACATCTAACCATACACATATATCGATGTCTAGTATGTAAAGCTTTGCTTCTTTGAAAAGGGGTATTTGTTTTCAACCTTCAATAGTGAAGTAATGAGCATATAGGAATCTAATAAGGCTATTGACTTTAGACAAAAGTCCTTCCTATACTTTGAGCTACTAACCGCTATATTTGGAAAGGATGTGCGGTCATATTGTGATGTCACATTGAAGAGATGGACACGCAACTGACTTCAAAAGAGACAGCCGATGTTGAAGACATTGACATCAGGATTGAAATGGAATTTTCATAATGCATGAACCATGCATCATAGGCAACATTGACATTCAGGAGAAGGAGAATATGTTGAAAAAGAACCAGTGAATAAATACAAGAGATGTAGAATTGAACACAATAGTTAGGCGGAACTACCAGGGGCAAATTCTCTCTCCTTTGGCAGCAACCTCCACTCCTTTGACTGCGATTGCTCCTCTTCTCTCCGTAGCCGTTGCACAACTAGGGCAAATTGAGATGTGAGATGTGAAATGAGAACATAGTATCAGGTCTATTGAGAGCGTTTTTGTCATGAAAATTAATAAGCAAGTGTTCTGTTCACTAACTTCTTTCCTAGGGAGGGATTCCTTTTTGTTTCCCCGGGGGGGAGCTTCCCACAAAATTTGTATCTGCCAAACACACAACTCTAGGCCACCGCCCTCCCCCTTCTGTTTTTTGATCTGCTGGCGCCCCATTTGCGTCTAGGAATTGGAATCAATTGCATGTTCAGACGTGGAAAATCACGCTTTAGAGTGGAGTTGGGGGACAACCGTTTGTATGGATTGTCCTTTTCTGGGCTTTCTCCGAGCAGAGATGACACTAGTGAAATTTTCTTGAAATGATTATTTCAGTGATTATTCTAAGTTTGAACCTTGAAGTTAGCACTCTTCTGTTTCCTATCTTACAACCCTCATCGTAGAATTGGTGCTCTCAATTCAATTGGGGATTGCCAATGCATCTGATTTACTGATGGCCAACATGTACATTTTTTCTTCACATGATCAGTCTTGGGCATTTCATAACTTTTTGATGGATGCATGAAGTACATGTTATCTTTGAAGTTGCTTAGATTAGTTATGGATTCGGATTCCAATATTTATGCATGCAGTAATTCGCTTGATACTCTCTAGGAACACATCAATTTAGAGTAGATTTAATGTTCTAAAATGAGGTCAGATATATGTATGCCATCCCCTTGAATGCTTGAATGTGTTAGCAGTTGTGGTTTTACCCTTTAAATTTTTGGAAGAATGAAAGAAAAGAATATATTACTAAACAAAACTAATTATTTTTCTGATGTTGATAGGACAAGGAGAACTTGGAAACCTAATGTCCAAGAGAAACGGCTCTTCAGTTATATCCTAGATCGCCACATTCGTGTTAAGGTTACCACACATGCCCTTCGTTGCATTGACAAGGCTGGTGGGGTTGATGAATATTTCCTGAAAACTCCATATCACAAGTTGGACACAGAACTTGGTCTCTTCTGGAAAGCCAAGATTGAGAAGCTGTACGAGGAACTCGGGAAGATGGAAGTTGTATTCTTTTCACCGGAAGACGAACAGAAGTTCGAGCAGGGCTTCAAAGAATTGAAACTGTCAGAGAGGGAAGCGCGCAGGGAACTCCGAAGGAAAATGTACACCGGGATGAGAGAACACAAGCAGATTGAGCTAGAACATAAAGATGATGAACAATCTACTTATAAAGGAAGTAGAGGAACTGAACACGAATTCGAAGAGCAGCGGGCAGCGGTTTCATATGGACTAGCTGCTGACAATCTTGAAGCAGGAAGTTTAGTTGCTAATTACTAATGTTTTTAAATTCACTAATATGGCTGTGTAAGCTTTATAGAGTTTTTGAAGCTTTTTTAACATTTTTCCTCCGTCAGCTTCTTGATCATGATGGTTTTTCTGCTTATTTGTTCGGATTATTTGAAGTTTGAACTTCCTGTGGCGACAAGTCTGATTCTGATGAGCAGAAATCATATAATTTTTTCACTTCACTCTGAAAGGGAACTCATGAGAGCCAATTTGGTGAATAGTGTAATGTAATAATAGTACATTATTAAAAATTTATAGCCTTTACCCGAATTTACAGAGCAATGTTATTATGTCTTAAATGCATTGACATTTGCTCTTAATTTGAGGTCGAATAGATTGGTCTATTCTGTTTTAAAGGCTTGAAAAGAAAAGGTTAAAATATATCTAATATTTTAAAATATTTTTTTAAACATGTCTAGTATTTTAAAATATTTTATAATTTATCTAAATATTTTTTTATTTACATTCAACATCGCACTCTAAAGTATTTTGTCACAATTTTATATTTAAATTATTTTTTTTAGAAAATATTTGCCTTTAACGTGTTTTTTATGAGTAATTTTAATCTCGACGTTAATTGCAATAAAATCTTTTAAGTGAAGGAGTATTTAATATTTAAAAATATTTTGTTAATAATTTTAAGGTGTTAAAAATGTTTTAAAAAAATTTTAAAGTAGCGGATGAATAAATTTTTTTTTTAAAGTATTGGACGTAGGTAGACAAATATTTTGAGAAAATTATGATTGATTCTCAAAATACACATTTTTATTAATAGCTTAATTTCATAATATATTATTATTTTTTTGCTAGAAACCATCTAGTATGGGAAGCCTTGGGATTCCACTAATATAGATTTGAGTTGTGTTAGGCCTTTGGGCTAGCTTTTCCAAAACATTTTTATAAATATATTGAACCTTAGACTTTATACTTAAATGATATATCCATTCTCACTAGAATTAATATCCATTTATCATAATATATTATTATCCTAATCTTTAATATAAAATTTATTTAATTAAATTAAATAAATTAGTTAAGTTAGTTAATATGACATATTTTTTTAAAATAATCTAATTATTTTCTTTAATTCTTTCACTTCCTCTCTTAATTATTGTAAAGGAGTATCAATAAGATTAATTTAGAAAAAATTAATAAATATAAAAAATAGTTCTTATATTTAAAATTAAGATAAACTCTTTAATTAAATCCTATATTAAGGACCGGAATCTTTTTTTAAAAGAATAATAATAACCCAAAAATTCATATTTTATTTTCTATAGCTGCAATTGATCTGCATTCATTTGAAATAAATTAATTCATATATTTTTTAAAATAAATTGAGAACAGGCATTAATGATTTGAGGACAGGCATTAAATTCACGCTAATAGGTTATAGGCCATTGGCAAAATAATTCATATCTCAAACCAGGTTAAAGTTTGCATCATTAATATCTGGTCCGATTTCTAATGAAAATTAAAGGGTTAAGGTCTAATTTTTGCATAGAAATTGTGGTTATCTGAATATTTTTTAGATCAATTTTACCCAAAAATATTAAAAAATGAACAAAATCTTTCTAACTATTAAAAAACTAATATTAACTATTAAAAGTAAATATTAATAATTAATATTTTTAATAATTATATAATGATATTGATTTTCTTAATACTTTTAAGACGAAATTAATCTAACAAAAAAATTGAGATATCTGCCCAAAAAAAATGTGACAACAGTAAGGTGGTTCTGGGCTCAGACTTTGTGATGCAGGAAGTCAAAAAAGTTAATGGAGAATAAATGGGGATAAAGAGAGGCGACCAAATGACAATGATAGAGAGAATCTTCTCTTTTCATCAAAACCTTATCGGACGACAATTGTATATATGGTTGTGTCTTAACTGAATTCCAATTGTCTCAGCTATCCAAAAAAGATCTTAGCTGTCCTTAATCATTTGCAAGCTTTTTTTAACATTAACCACAATATGCTGCCGCCTAATTATCCTCAAGCTAAAAACATCATAAAGAAATAGAACAGCCTGGCTTCCTATTAGCCTTTGGATTTCTCTATTATTTAAATGAACCATCTTTTGTTTTGTAAGTGCTGTTCTTATACATATATGTTTATAGGATTTTGTTTAAATGACATCTTTTAGAAAAACCTAATGACTTTGTGAATAACTTAAAGTCATCTTATGTGAAATTTTCTCATAATTTTTACTATTCAGATTGACAACTCGTATGGGAAAAATCAATCTTCTAAAATTTGTGATCCGTGAAACTTATTTTTGTTGGATTTTTTTTAAAAAAAATATCAAAATAAAAAATCAACGTTTTATTACTTTCTACCAGGCTACAAAGGACCAAAAGCTTACCAAACATGGTTTTGAAGAGCTAAAAGGTAAAAAGATAAAATTGAGTCAATGGTTTTACAACCTAATACCATAAAAACTCTCGTGTAAGTGAGAGACCTGGAGTTCCATTTACTTGTCACCTCGTGTGCCTATCTTTCTAAATAATAAATAATAAAGATAGAACTAGAAGGCACAAGTCCAATACCAATTTTGTGAGGAAACAATATATCGATTGATTTCTTTACACGCTTATAGAAGCAAGGTTAATGGAGAAGAACAAAACAAGAAAATAATGCACTGAACGATGAGGCTTTTTCTTATCTTTACGCTCATGTGATCAGCTCGCAAATCCAAGAAAGAAACTGTGAAAAATTATGCCAAATAATTGGAAAGAAAATATAACCCAATTATAAATTTCTCTGCACAACTTCACCAACATGACTCAAATATGTTGTAACCTTCAAAGATGCTCTAATAGTGAAGTAGCCTTCCTTTTAGCCCTTTCTGTGCCACTCCGAGCAAGTTCTGTCAAAGGTATGATAGCACCCAGTCTGCTTATACACGCCAGATTTTTGGGATCCCTCTTACACAAGGCCAGTAAAATGGCTGCAGCATTTTCTTTGTTTCGCGGCAATCCGGTCCTCAATAGGTCGATAAGAACAGGTATAGTGCCGGCCTTTACAATAGCAATCTTTGCTTCTTGGTGGCTGGCGAGAACAGACATTATTGTCAAGGCTTCGTCGACCATTGATTTGCTTGAATCTGTAAGCATCTTCAACAACGATGTAATGATCCCTGCTCTTACGGCCCTGCCCTTGTTTCCTTGATATATGCACAAGTTGAATAATGCGGTTGCTGCGTCCTTCTTCCCTCTAGGGCTCCCATTTTGGAGCAATTCTACCAAAGCAAGGATAGCACCGGAGGCACCGATAATTATTTTGTTCTCATCTGCAAGTGACAAGCTAAAGAGGGTTGCTGCTGCGTTTTCTCTCGCTTCCATATTTCCAGCTCTTAGGATTTGGACAATGGATGGGATGGCACCAGCAAG
Source organism: Leucaena leucocephala (assembly GCA_037074615.1). Taxonomy (NCBI): domain Eukaryota; kingdom Viridiplantae; phylum Streptophyta; class Magnoliopsida; order Fabales; family Fabaceae; genus Leucaena; species Leucaena leucocephala. The sequence goes on along the minus strand of CM073570.1, from coordinate 7,175,059 downwards.
CATTATAAGTCCTTTGTTGTTCTCGTAGATAGAGAGGTTGAGAATGGAAGTAACGGCATTTTCTTGGGTCAACACATCTTCTGATGTTAAAAGGTTAACAAGAATTGGGATTGCTCCTGCTTCAGCAATTAGTATTCTGTTATCTGTACTTCTTTTGGAAAGTGATCGAATTTCAGCAACAGCAGCTCTACGTTCCTCGACGTTGTGGCTAGAGAGCTTCTGGACAAGAGCTCCAATGGCAGCCATGTCTCCCGTAACATCTTTGAATGATCCATCACTCTTTTTTATCTTGCCATTTGTAAGTCCTGTTGGGTGCTCAATATTATGCTCCATACACCACTGAGTTATAAGGCTCCTTAACACATAGTTTGGTGTAAGTGTCAAATGTTGGAGCTTCTGCTGAGTTTTTGGACATGTTGTATTTCCCCCATCTATCCATCTCTGTATGTAAGATCTCTCATATGTCTGCAAGGCAAAAAAAATATACACTGTTAAACAGGGAAGGGCCTTTGTTTTGGAATCTTTAAATATGGAAGAAACTTTGCGTTGAATTCTCAAGAAGAGCTCTATATTTCATATCTGAATTGAACCATACCTGACCTGTGGCCACAATAACAGGATCCCTCATTAGTTCCAAGGATATAGGGCAAAGAAAATCTTCAGGAATACGAATTGCCTCAGGCTTTTTCACTTCAGATAGACTCTTTTTCACATAATTTTCTTGACCTTCAGGATCAACAAGATTTGATAATGAAACCTCAGATGATGTAGGAATGCTCTGTGACCTTTCCAAGCGAGGGCTTGTCTGATTTGAGCTGCAACTTTTCCATCCATTGTTTCTAGTAATGCTTTCTAGATCTGATAAATGATCAGGACAGCTATGTTGTTTATGCAATCCACTCAAAGATCTACCAAGATTTTGACTAATTTCTTGAGCCATCATTGGCTGAGATAAGTCATAAGATGACAGCGTTGAAATCATATATTCATATTTTTCAGTGGCTCGTCTCAATTGTGTTCTGACCAACTCCACCTAGAAAGTGAAAAGGTACCCAAAATATTAAGCCAAGAAAATTCAAGAATGATAGCGATAAAATCCCTAATATGTCCACTTGTTACCTGTTCCTTGACTTCCTCTGATATGTCTAGATCATCATAGGGTAAGACGCTTAATAGGTTTTCCAATTTCCATGTCACACACTGAAATTGGAATACTATTTTCTTGGCAGCTCCACCCTTAAATCAAGATAGAGCAAATTTCAGAGATGTACCCAGACATCCTTTTATAGATACATGCCCACAGAAATTCAGCAGTCGTAAGATTCAAAACTTGATAATTGAAGAAGTGCAAAATCCTTTTTACGCAGAATAAATCCCAATTAAGTTGAGTTTTCTACAGAATCAAATGGAACAATGTACCACCAAAAAGCAAAACAGAACAAAACTTGTCAATGAAACCAAGCATAGAATCTGAGCAGACCGTGGGTAGCCCATAAGACACATGCTAGCTTCCTTCATCTAAAGATAACTCAAGCAAATATTTGAACTGATTTCTCGTACCATACAGTCATTCCCATCTATGAAAGACTACTTTCTTGCAGTAACACACATCGTTTGAGAAGTTGCTGCATCTGACAAGCTTTCATACAAGGAAATAGAAGACGGCATATTTCCGCAGCAGAATTATGATGAGGGGGAAAACAATCAGGAGTTTTGCAATGGCATACTAATTAAATTAACGACAAATTTAAATTATTAAAAAAAATCGAAATATGAAGATTTCATATTCACATTGAAGCAGTCTATCTCAGGAAACAAAAGGAGGCACCAATTACAATGTCAGCTTCGATGAATCTTTCTAATTTATTCATTCGATAATCACAACTACCAAATACAAAAAGAAGCTTGAAAAACAAAAAGGCTACAAATAATAAAAACGCGGAAATTGGGAAAATAAGGCAGATCGAACAACTCACAGAAGATGAATTAGAACGAAAGTTCCTAGCGACTGAAATAAGGCGCTTAGCAGAGTGGAGAGCGAGCACCAGATCAGAGGCCCAGGAAGATTCAGAGCCGTTGGACGAAGTAGAAGCATCCGAGTTTCCAGAATCAATGACGGCCTTCTTCGAGTCCCTAATCTCCTCGAACAAATACGTAAGTAAAGAGATCCGACGAACCAGATCGGTGCAGTCCTTCTTGAACATAGCATCAGCGTCAATGGCAGTAGCGGAAGAGTATCCACCAACTCCACCGCACATTCCAACAATGTCATGAACTAGACCAATAAGTTCCGGAATACGATCTCCGGCAACGGCTCTGGCAGCTCCGCCGGTCATTATCACGTTATCTCTCTTTCTCTCTGTCTCCCTCCCTCGTTTGCTTTCGCGGTGTCTGTCGTCTGAAGGTAAAAATCAGTCTAATAAACTGTCGTCAACGAAGACTTAAGGGGTATCGACACGTCGTCACGTTCTCGGGCTTTCAAAAATGTTAATTAAATAATTAATTAAATGATTACTAATTTCTAAAACAGAAAATTTTATAATATAAATTTCATTAACCTAAATTGCACAAAACTTCTCTAAATTTTGAATTACCTACATATAACCTCCTCCCCGTTAAAACTTAATAATAGCCCATGACCCTTTACTTTTTCACTAAATATAATCACCTCTTATTAGTAATTATATTTGATGACTAGGAGATGTTAAATATTGTGTGTCTTTGAAACTCTCTAAATCTAAATTTTAAATTTAGATTTGAGTAAAATTTAAATTTAGAAAAATTTTAAAATAAATAATTATATTTATTTAAAAAGATTTTAGACTAAATCATAATTTAAAATTAAAGTTTGAGATAAGCTGATCAGAGTAGCTTATGGAACAGTAAAAGAATTTATAAACTAACAAATTACTATATTACCTATACTTTTTCTTATACCATATATCTTCTCTCATCTCTCATTTTTTTTACACAACATCTCCTCTTTCATCTCTCTTCTACGCTATATCTCCTCTCTCATCTTTCATATCTTATCTCTCCTCTATCATATATTTAATAATCATACCATTTTTTTATAATTTATCAATAATAAGGTATTTTTAGAAATAACTATACAAACACTCATTTATTTAAAATCATATTTTTTATAAGCTTTTATCTAAAAGGTATTTTCTAAAAATTACCTAAAAATTATTTTTTAAAATCTTATCCAAATGAGCCTTTAAAGCACTTATCTTAATAAAAATTTAAACTTTAGTCAATATATCATAAATAATTATCTCTTTCTATTATACTTAACTTTTATTAGTAATAATAACCCTTCATATGTTTTAAGAATAATTTTCAACTATAATTATATATTTTTAAATTTTATTTTTGTGTTGATTAACCTTTTAAACTTTGATTAATATATAGATAATTTTTTAAATTTTAATATTTATATAGATACGTAATATATAAAATTAATCGTATATAAATTATTTGCATAAATATAAGAATTTGGAAATTTATTATAAAATTTTAAAAATTATAGAGATTATGTGTACATAGTCTAAAGTTTAAAAAAGTTATTGGGTTAATAGAATTTTTAATCTCTTAAATTTATATTGATTATAGTTTTAATCTCTTAATTTTTAAATTATAAATTTTAGTTATTTAAAAAGTAAAAATAATTCAAGTCTTTATTACATTACAGAAATCAATATTTTAAATAAAAAAATATTTAAGTAACAAAAATTGATATTTAAAATTTAAAAGATTAAAATAAAAATAAAATTAAGTATAAAGAATAAAAGATTATATTAATATGAAATTTATTTATAATTTAGTCTTTTTTAATAATAAATTGGAGAGAGTGCATTGAAAGGGAAAAGCGAGAATCTCGGAGAGAAATTGAGGACGGTGAGGGAAATTCAAAGAGGAAGAAAAAAGGAAACAAGAAGAGGATACAGTTGGGTTTGGAATATTATGAATTGTAATGCAACCAACCATATATTTGTTTTTTTTAGGTGATAATATTTATTATTTTTTTCTCTTCATTTCTTCCTCCTCTCAATATGACTTTTTCTAGATAATGATAATGTCCTCCAGCAGTACTGTATGAGTATGAATAATGATAAAAACGTTATTATTATGTTGTACTGTATTATTTTTTATATAATAAAAAATACTTATAAATTTTCTACGAAAAAACGAAATTTATACGAAAAAACTAAATTCACAAATTAGTTATTAAAAATGCTGTCAAATTTATTATTCACATAACATAAATCCATCCGTCAAATTATGGGTATTTGCCTTTCACATACTGTAAATTTACAATTAAAAATATATTTAATACTATTTAGTATTTACCACTAAAACTATAATTATCGTAGCCACAGCGACAAGATGGACTTATTATCATGAATCCCATATTGAATGTGTAATTTAAAAAAAGGGTATTTATAAAGCCTTAGACTCTAACGCTAGCAGTTAACTCTTCAACATTCTCCTAATAACTTATGTTCATTATATTCTTAAACATTCTCCTAATAACCTATGTTCATTATATTGGTAATTTTTTTTGTATAAATTTTTTTGTAAAAAGAGATTAAACTCACTCACGATCTAAAGATAGGGTAAAGTTTCCCTTCTTCTTAAAAAAATACTAATATCGGGTAGAGTAAACTGTCTATTAGCGTTAAGTATAAACTTAAATACCTAAGAGTTAAGATAACTCTCCAAGTAGTATGATTAGAATTATAACAAAATAATATTTTCTAAAAATCTATCCAATAGGAAATTGCTTTTGAAGAGTGTATTATCATGAATCCCACATTGAAGGCATGAGCTTAAAAAAGAATATTTATAAAATTTTAGACTCTCTAACTTTAATAATTTTTAAAATATAATTCTCTTAAAGACTTAAGTTGTTATAAGTTTTATATTAAAAATATTTATAAATAAAATTAATTTATAAATCAAGCCAGTATCTGTCATAATAGTATGAAATAATAACGAGTCTTTATATTTTTAGTTTTTAGGAATAAATAATTTGTGAATTTGACTTTTAGACATAAATAATATCTCTAAAGTAATTTTTATATTAATATCTAGATTTAAATTCTCATTTTTATAGTAATAATTGAATTAATTTTATTGGCTTTTCTATATCATGCATGAATGAATTAGACTTTCCAGGATTCATTATCCAAAATAAAGAATCTTGTTCATTGCCTAGTTTAAAAATAGCTTAAAATGTATTTAATGGTATTTATTAGAGGCCATGTAAAGGTTTTTAAAAATAGCAATTTTACTAATCCTTGGGTCTTTATAATAATTTGGTGATGATAAGTCTATTTATTATTTATTTATTTGTAAGTGTTTAGTTTTTGTTGTGCTAGCTGGAATAGAAGAAAAGAGATAAGGCCGTTCGCCAACCTGTAAAGCCATCATATTGTCCACTTGGTGGGGCTGCCTCATAAAATCACACGAAACAATCAAGCCCAAAAAGTATAAATAATTTATTAATTATAAAAGAAAAATTAAAATGAACAAGTATTCATGTACTTTGTTTTACCGAACCAGAATATCTGTTTGAACACATTCACCGTGAATTTAACTAATAAAAAAAATAAAATATATAATTATTTAAAATATATTTAATTTATAAAGAGTATCATTTTATTATGATTATAATTATAATATTTGGGGAGATATTCTAATTTTTGAGTACTTAATTTATACATAAGAATAATAAATAACTTATTTTATCTAATATTAATATCGTTTAAAAAAAAATAAAATTTTATCTTACTCTTCTTAAATAGTAGATAAACTAAATTTTTTTAAAAACTTTTTGTATTAAAAAAACAAGAAAAATACATGTTTAAACTTTGAGCTACTAAACTTGTATTCTTATAATGGTGGCAATTTAGTTTTAAATACGAGAACAACAGTAAAAAAATAGAAGTATTCATACTCAAAATATATTATTATATATAACTTATAAAAACTCAATATATAGAAATTTTTTTTTTACCTAACACAAATTTAAATTTTAAAAAATACATTTATTAAAATCAGTAAAAATCAATTGATCTCTAAATTTTAAAATAATAAAATAACCTTCGCTAATAAAAAAAATACTTATAAGTTCAAGCATATATTTATATATAATCACAAAAATAATATTTAAATTAAAAATAATTTATTTTTTATAAATTAAAAAAAAAGTTATTATTCATCAAACAAATGGAAAATTTATCCATGAAACATACAAAATTTGAATGTCTTATATAAAATTAATTCAAACAACAATTCAGAAGAGACATATTCAATGACCACTGTAACATATATTTAAGCTACAATCTTATCATAAATCAATCATAAAATTCATCATATTGCAAAGAAAAATTATATTAATTTAGCCAAAACAATGTCATTTCAGTGTTCAGGAAGGGAAAAAAAAATACTAACTCAATTGAGATCTTCAACCTACTGGAATTGACCGAATTGAATTGGTTTAAAAACTGGGGTTTATAGGATTAATTTGACCCAATCAAAATTTCAAACCGATCACGAGGATCAAGTCCCCGATTTACCAGCTGAATCGATCAGGTCATTTCGAGTTTTAATACTATATAAAAGCTATATTATATATTTAAAATGAGTCATATACATTTGTATAGAACTTGAAATAAGTGGTATTCTTTACTGGCAATGTCACTTCTTACAATTTTATATATACATTATATATATATATTATTTATTATTTATCAAATTAATTTTATGGAATGGAATAAAAATAAAATAAAATAAAATAAATAAAAAGATAGTGCAACTTTCTTGTTGGTAATTAGATGCAGTTTCATTTATCAGGGGCTCAGTTAATATGATAATGTTACTGTTAAATAATGTTAAAAATAATAGCCTCCATCTAGGGTATAATGTTAAAAATAATAAAATCTTTTTTTCCTTCTATTAGTTTATATCTTTTTAATTAATTAATAATTATAAATATAAACTCATTGGAACCATTGAATAATGGATGCAGGCGAGACGATATAATCATAGAACGAAGAACACTTTTTATTAGTTGGAAGGAACTAATTAGATTATGCCAATCTGCCATAAGTTTAAAAGAAATAAGCTTTGAAATATTCTAAATGATTTTTATTTATTTATTTATTTATTTATTTCATTTGGAAATGTGTGTGTGCCCTAATGTACACATAAGAAAATTAATGCAATACAATGTCCCATCGATATTAATATTATTTTATATTATCAATGATTGGACAAAGAAAATTTCAACTTGTGATTGGTGGAGTTATTAAAATAGGTCACATGTTAAGTTTATGAATTAATTAAATTATCAAAATTTTGGACTTATTAATTACTTATATGTATTCTTAAGAAATAAATTGTATATGAAATAAATTAGTTGGGAGGATTTAGCTTTTATTCTCCTTATTCTAAGGGAGAATTAGAACTATACTGAAAACTAAATTGATTGTTGAATTTATTGAAATAGTATTTTAAGGTTAGTCAGAATCAACTTAATTATAATTAAAATAATATAATTTAACTGAAATATATAAAAATAATTATATATAAATATAAAAATAATATTCAAATAAAAATATATTAATCAATAAGTAAATAGAATATTTATAGATAAATCACACATAATCTAACTGAAAATAGTTATTAAAGTATAAATATGATATACAACTATTTTTTAACTCTAAATAGTGTAATTTCAAACTCATTAAAAAATAAAAAAATTAATCTGGTTAACTCATTAATCAAAACTCTTAATTTTTTGTTGGTATAAAAATTTTTGGAAAGAGGTTGGACTCACCCACAATCCAAGGACAGGGCGAAGTCTCCCTTCCTCCTATGTGATACCAATGTCGGGCAAGACGAGTTGTCTATTACCCTCAGGCATAAACCTAGGCACCCAAGAGTTAGGATGCCTCCCCAAGCGCCGTGACTAGAACCACACCAAAATGATACTCTCTAGGGTTCAAACGTGCTACAAATAGTAATATATCTTACCCCTTCGCCAACTAAACATACAGACGATGGGTAATCAAAACTCTTAATTAGATCCACTATATGACTAATTTATCGGTCTATTAATTGTATAGGCCCATCAAAGTTAGATTTTAATAGCACGGATTAGTCTCATTTATACTTCTATATATAAAAACATAAGAGAAAGAAAAGAACAATAATTCATATTAATCACAAGAGTAAACACCAATTTTTGGATATAATAGAGAAATGGATGAGAACGTTGCAATCAAAGGCAAAAAAAAATCAAATAAATGTTATTTCTCCAACAGTTTATTCAAATTTTATTATAATTTTAGTTATAACTTTTAAAATGATATCTAATTTCTAGATGATTAAATTTATATATGAGAATAATTGACAGTTCGTTTTATCTAATATTAATATCGTTTAAGAAAAATAAAAATTTTATCATATTTTTTATAGATTGTATGTGAGTTTATTTTTTATTTAAAAAATTTCATATAAAAAAACTTTATACTTTGCTTAAAAAAAAGAAGAAAAAAGCTGAATCGAACTTTACAGTTCACAGCAATTGAAGACTTTTTTGGTTCTTCACTAAAGTAAAAAGTACTCTCAATCTTGACGTTGAATGAGAGAGAAACTACACATTCCTCTGCAATCATTATTTTCTGTGCTGATCTTATTGTGTGGACTTAAATAAACTAGTCTACAATCTACAATAATATAAGCTAATAAATTAAAAGGAATATTAATTTAAACATGCATGTTCCGATTGATCAGCAGCCACTGACACCAACACATGGGAGAGCTTATAATGTAAAGATCTATGACTTTGCCATGCTCACTTTTATTGAACATGCATGCCTCCTTCTTCTCATACTTTGTTCTTAAAACCCCCACGTGATTTTCAATATTGGTATCTTATATATGCAATAATGGAAATTGTGTGTATATATAAATGACATTTATAGGGTAGAATCTACATCACATATACGTTGGATTACCTGATGGTGCTACAAATTTCATAGTTGAAGTCAATTGTGTGAACCTAGACCATGTAAAATTTTCTTCTTTGATAATCAAGTCAGGGTCTAAAATCAGTACAAAGTATATATTACTCAATATAGAATTTATCTAACGATATAAGTTTATGTTAAATTTCTCTAGGTCTTAAGTTCAATTCTTAAAAGAGACACTTATACTAAGAAGGATATTTATAAAACCCAAAACTAAATACATGATAATATAATATAGTAAATAATATTAAAAAATATGAAGATAAAAATCTCATGATGACATCATTTTGCATAGCACCCCTAATATATTTAGGAGCCATATTAATGAAGGCGTGTGCATTTTTCTTAAGAAGACTTTGCTTTGCAATAATATAAGAAATTATATTAGACAATCCAAGCTTATTTCATTATTTTCCCTCAAAGATAATATGCAAAGAAGAAAAAAGACCTAAGACTACAACTAAAAGATAGATCTAGTAGAAAGGGCTAGTCTCTCACAAGGGTGAATCAAGATTCAAGTCCTTAAAAGAAATTCACAGCATTTAGTGTAAGCTTATGACGATGGTTAAAAGTGATATTTTACGACAATTTTATGAGTTGTGCGAATTCTATTGTTGTTGTAAGTCTAACATTTAATAGCGGTTTTTAAACCATCATTAAATGTTAAACTTACAATGGTGGCTTTATTAATCGTCGTTGATGTATAATTTCCCCTCGTCCGTTAAGTGTACTTTATACAGTGGTTTTTGGGAAAAATGCCGTGGAAAGATTTTTTTGAATAATTTCTTTTATTTGTCATTTTATGTCACCCTGTATTTAATATAATCAAAACGGTCCAATTAATTTCAAGCATCAAAGTATGAAGTCAACAATCCCAAAATCCAAATGGTCATAGAATCATCCAAATTAGTAAACTTTCCAATAAGCTATCTATCTGTACATCATATATACAAGAAGGAAATGATTGAAAATGAACCTAAACAAGTTAAAAGACAATTCTAGCATCAAAATATTAACAAAAAATGTACTTCACCATGTTTACAAAAATAATAAGTAAATGTAAGAAATAATAATATTAATCATACAATAAATTAAGTAATCAAAGGGACATTTATTACAATAGAATAAACTAATTTTCTACTAGTTTGTATCCACCTAAATTCTTTTATAATGATCATCTCTAACAGCATATTCATCATCTTCCAAATCAAATTTAGTTGTTGTTATAGGTGGAGCAGTTGTGAAAGGTAAGTTTCATCGAGGATGAACCCTAAGTCACTATAGTCACTAATTGTTTGTCTTTACCTTGGAGCACAATAGAAATATCTTTATTTACTAGATCGGTGACATAAAACACTTGAATTTCTTAACTTGTTAAGATGAATGGCTAATCTAGGTATCTAATTCTCTGAAAATCGACTGAAATAAATCCAAATTTCTTATATACTCGGATAACATTACTATTAACCTCTTACATTTAAAGACTGTCACTTTAAACCTGGAGTAACTAACCTCATATATCTCTTCAATCACTTTATAGTATGGTATAGACACCAATATTGGTCTTTTATCTTTTGAACTAGTAAAATACATAGCTTCGACCACAACCATAACCCCATTATTTTGCATTATACTTTTATCATCTTTGGCTTTTGTATAAAAAGAGTAGCCATTGATGTCATATCCTTCCCAACACACAAGCTCAAAATGAGGCCCAACACACAAGCTCAAAATAGGTACATCCACCTCAAATACACAGGGCCTCAAAGTCTAATTTCACGTACTATGTAAGCAATCAAATGGAACATAATGTCAAAAAATGTTGAAGGGAGATGCATCTCCAAATGGGAGAGGATAATATAATATTTATTTTCTAATTCATCCAACTGAGCAGAATCAATCACTTTGCTGCAAACAATATTAAAGAACATACAAAGTCTAGTTATAGTGTTCCTCACATCATCTTTCATAATACCTTGAATAACCATTGATAGTAATTGTTGCATCAACATGTGACAATTGTGGGACTTCATGGCCATTATCTTTAAATCTTGCATTGATATAAGCTTCTTAAAATTTGATGAATACCCTTGTGGCACCTTAATACCATGCAAACAAACACTCACATATGCTTATTTTTTCATATTTAGATAATGTGTGTGTTGCTGGGTACAAATAAACTCTCTTACTACCCTCTCTTTGTTGTAGATGTAGAGACAATCTTATTCCTATTTTAGCTAAGTCTTGTCTAACATTGACTCTATCCTTACTCTTTCTACTAATATTCAGGAGCATGCTAACAATGCTCTCACACATATTCTTCTCCACATACATGAAATCTAGATTATGTCTTACTTCAAGACTCCGCTAATATAGAAGATCAAATAAAATTGATCTCTTTTTCTATATATTCCTTTCAAGTGCCTTCTTCTTCTTATTCTTATCCAAGCTAACATGAACACTCTACAAATGTTGATACACTTCTTGTCCAATTAAAGGAACGTGAGCTATGTTATATTCCTGTGAGCCATTAAATGCCTTATTCAACATATAGTAAGGTGTTCTTGGCTAGAAAACTTTTTATGGGAAAGGTATATTGTCTTTCTTCCATACTTGAGTTGCATGTAGTTAGTGCCTTCTTCACATATGGAACATATTTTATGCCCCTTAACACTATAACCTAACAAATTTCTATACGTTAGAAGTCATTTATCATGGTTAAGATCGGCGTGGAGTTTAAATATCTCTTTTTTATATGCATCAAAGACATCAACACTGTCCTCCCACAGTTTCTTTAAATCATCAATCAAATGTGCTAAGTACACATCTATATCATTTCTTGGTTGTTTTGGCCTAGAGATCATCAAAGATAATATAATGTACTTTCATTTTATGCACAATGAGGAAGGCAAGTAGTAATTACAAGGAGAACTAGCCAAGCACTATGTATTCTATTGAGATTACCATACAGATTGATTTCGTCTATACATAGCCAAAGCTAAAGATTTCTGAGTTTAGAACCAAATTCATGGAATTTTTGATCTATTGTCTTCCATTTAGGAGAATCAGCTAGATGATGAAGTTGTCCATCGTTTATTTTTCCATCAGAATGCCATATCAAGTTCTTTACATATGTAGCATTAGCAAAGAAATGTGTAAATAGTTGTATTATTAGAAGATACCACAATACTTTTGAAGGAGAACCTTTGGTAATTTTATCACAATCATCACCGTCTTTCTTCACTTTATATCTTGAAGTGCCATATTTAGGGCACTTATTCAGTCTTTCATACTCATATATGTACAATATGCAATCGTTAGGGCATGCTTATATCTTCTTATATGACAAACCCATTAGACACAATACTTTTTTTTCTCATACATTGATCTTGGTACGTAGTCAAACTATAATCGGTCTAACTATTTCTCGATTTTAAATTCATCAATCTCAACATAAATTTCAACCTTTTGTACTCATCTTTACTCCCTGAGTATAATGGTCAGCATTACTTAGTAAACTTTCACGTATATAAGAGTACTTTAAAAATGATTCAACTCCAAAATCATGAAATATATCCAGAATTCTATCCACAAAGTTATCATTCACAACTTTTGCACACAAAGGAGTCTTCCTCATCTCACTATGCCAAATCCAATTTGTATATCTTAAGCTTATCCTATCATATATAAGATGCTATCTTATATCAGGAATAGACAATCTATTATAGTTGAAACAATTGACACAGGGACAAAAAAATAACCCATCCCTTTTCTTCAAAGCATTCCTCTAAACAAATTCAAGAAACTTTTCTACCCCATCTCCATATTTCTTAGTAGTTCTCTTAGCTTTTATCTAACTACAATCCATTATTCCCTTAAATATAAATAATCTCAAAAGGTAACCAAATCTATCAAATAGGAAATAAATAGGAACCAACATTTTTATAAGCCAGTTAACAAACCAAAAGTACAGAAATAAAATTTTTAGTAAGGTAAGATAGCCTATAATATATATTAAAGTTTATACCAAACAAATTAAATAACAGAACAATTGACAAAAACACGAACAAACTTAGAAAATTTGAAACACGCACTCACAAACAAATAGAAACTAATGTAACAAACCAAAACTACAAAGAGCATGTCTTCAATACTGGATAATAACCCATAAGATGTATTACAACTTATAAACAATAAAAATCCAAAACAATAAGACATATGAGCAAATAACAAAGTTAAATAGTGATTTATGACACTGATGACATAGAATGATGATGGAAAATGACTTTATCAACTAGGATAGCATAAAAATAAGAGAAAAATGTTGAGAAATGATATTAGTGTAAGTCTGTTAACGTTTGCTGAGCAACATAACACACAAAGTTGTGAAAAAGTGAAACTAAAATTGTACTCCATGCGAGGGATTTTTAAAATTTTGCTAAATTTTACACGACACTTTTACACTAAAATAGCCATAAAAATTATTTTTAACAGTGGTTCTTAAATGAACCATCATTAAATGATAATTTAATGGATGTTTTATATAAAATCACTGTTAAAAAGTTTGGAGAATTGTATCTAGGTCCCATGGAAAGAATTATATTGCAAAAAGGTCCCATGAAATGTCATAACATAATTATTTTTCTAAACTTTTCTTCTTCAACACTAACATAGAACGAGGACCTATTTAGTCTTAAGTCTAGAGGCATCCCTGAAGAAACAAACACAGGGAAGAAGAACTCAGATATTCACTCTAGTTGCTATAAAACGTGAATGACAAAGCATATTCTGATATGGGAGGCAACATGAGTTGTTATTATAGTATGCTATAGTTGTTAATATGAGTGATTGAGTTGTTAATAAATTGAATCGATAAAATAATAGCTGTTCTTGCTTTTAAACTAGCTTTGATTTCTAGAGAAGTGAGCAGTCTATCTTATGGTAATTATGCGACTACAGATTATAAATCTCGTTGAACGAAAAGCAAGTTTGTTCAAGATTTATGTTTTTGTTTTCTTTCTTTAAGAACAGTGAAATTTGAGGAATATCACCTCTAACAATGATTTTCAGGGTTGAAGCAGAGCATTATGGCATTTATCAGCTAAATATTGTCCCATGTTGCCTCCCTGTCTACTATTGCAACTACATTTAGTCCAGATAGCAAAGTACTTGTATCGAAACAATGAGTTGTACTTCCTTCCTCCTCCTTTTACTAATTTGAACTCCTTTATGGTTGAGCTTATTTTTTGTTTGGCATGTACAGTGGTAACATACTGTAAAGATAATTGATTAGGAAAATAGAAGTTGCTTAAATGTACTAATTGGCCATAGAAAGACCCCTTGGGTGGTAAGCTTGTCATTTTATTGTTTGCCTCAATTTCTTGTAATTAAATTTTATTTCATAGTTTCTCTTGTTCCTAGTATTGATTACCATTTCTAGAAGGTGAACCTTTTTACATCAAGTTTGATGTGATATATTATGTTAAATGTGTTAGTGTATGGCATTTTTTTTATCTTTTATAGGTTTAATTTGATATGTTATGTAAAAGTAGTTTAAATTTGTGGCTGGTGCATTAGAGTTTTCTTTGAGCATGTGACAATTAGCAAGTTTGTTTAGTCCCTTCTATCATCTTCCCTATGTTGGTTATATTTGTTTGTGTGATTTAATGGACTTTAAACAATTTATGTATTATACTTTTGCGATAAATTGGTTTGGGGCACTTATGAATTGATTATGTTGTGATTTGCAACATGTTTCATGGTTGAGCTTTCTTTTACTGGTTGCCACTATACTAATGATCCTTGTGTTGCTATAGTATCACATTTAAACATAAAAGTTTTTCAAAAACATCTACCTGTTTTAAAACTGAACATAATTGAGTTCTTTAGTCTTCTTCTCCTTGGATTGACTTATTTTATTAAACTATGCGGTTCTGATGTAATAGTGGCATTAATATAAATAAGTTCAAGAAATGGGCAAAACTTTGCTAATATGGAGGGGAACATGAATTATTATATCACACGATAATTGTTAATATGAGTAGTTGAGTTATTAATAATTTGTATCTGGTTCAATTTAATACAGAGGAGGGCTTATTAGCAGTATAATTTGATAAAATGCCATTTTAACATACGGCAAATATAGTATTTTGCATGGATGATTATTGTCATTATTTATTCATTGGGTGAAACCATGAATCTATGAAAATATCTCTATGCCTTTTGTGTTGATGAGTCTTGGACTTAATCTTATCCAGGTACTACTGCTAGACATATGACAAAATGCGCCAAAGGGCAAGCATCACATAGATCACCTTCAGCCCATTCATTGTGTCATGGAACAAAACCATAGCAAAAATTGTAGATTTTTAAATTTTCTCATCTAAATCACACTAGATTCAATTTCATATATAGGTTTGATTTTTCCATTCATTGTGTCATTAACAGTCTTGCATACTAGCTTTGCTGTTGTTAGTTATATTTTGATAGAGCATGGTCTAATATGGGAGGGGAACATGAGTTGATATTATAGCACGCGATAGTTATTAATATGAGTAGTTGAGTTGTTAATAATTTGTATCGGGTGAAGGTTGTCATTACTGATGGTCAGATCATCTAGAAAGCATCTATTTTGTTATGTTTATCTGTGGGACAATTTGAAAATGATGGATGAGGTCAAACATATGTTGATGAGTCTCAATTTCATAACAAAATGACTTATCACTGTGAAAGATACTATGAGCCTGGACACACATTCAAGACTTATAATAATCCAAATTTGAGCTAAGAAATAATGCTGGGTTGTATAGTTTTTAAAGTATACTAATTTTTGCTTTGTAAATAGCTAAGCAAAGTGAGAATATTAGTTTTTTTGTAACCTTTTTCAAGCTCTACCTTTTGGATGATAGGGTAAATCTTGATGCAAATGACTGTATGTATTGTACTCATTTTACATTTTCTTTTCATTACTGTTGTAATTGTAAAGCCCATATATATAAAGTTATATTCTCACCAGAGTAGTGTTGGAAAGTCTTGTGCCAAAGTTATTATTTTTACACAATAGAGTTTTCATTTATTATTGGTAGAGTTGTTATTTTCATACATACAATATATTCTTTCTAGTTCAGTCTAGATATTGTCCTTACATCCCCATTTCACTTTCTGTCTATTCTAATCCTGTGAAAAATTATGAAGATGATGTTATTTAGAAGTAGTGGAGTTGTTATTTTTCTTGTTATTGGTTTAGTTTTTTCCAATGGTGGAGTTGTTATTTCTCTAACATGAAGTTGTTATTTATTAGTGGTGGACTTGTTATTTTTTCAAGTAGTAGAGTTGTTATTTTTTAGTTGTGGGGTAGTTAATTTTCCAGTAGGTGAGTTGCTATTCCTTCAGCATGGAGTTGTTATTTCCAAGTGGTTGAGTTACAATTATCCCCCCCCACAATCAAGTTTTGTTAGGTTCATTTCAAGAGTTAGTATGTCATGTAGTCCATATTTGTCATTGGTAGAGTTGGATTCTTTCATCTCCCCAAAATGCTTGGAAGAATTATGCTCATATTGTTATTTGTTCACTATGGATTTGTTATTACCTAGTGGTAGAGTTGTTATTATTTCACACACTTATTTTCAGTTTTTATGTTTCAGTTGTCAAATTTTCTACCTACCTAAGCAACGAAACGTCACACCACACATTGAACATGATAAAATTTTTTCAGTAACAGCATTACAATTTTACATTTTCATTACCAAAGGCATGAGCCTTAATAGCAATTATTTTCAATAGTCTATAAACTATTTTCAGTGTTTTTTCCAGTTTCAATTGTCACAACTCCTATAAATGATGCCAGGGTTATAAATGAATTTACAAAGTTTGAAACTACAGGTAATGTAATAGCCAACAGGTAGAAAAATACATTTTAATCAATATTTGAAGCAAGATATTTGCCAATATAATTTTGAACTTGTTCAATCATCTAGGAAATAACTTGAATAAAATACTAAAATTTATAAGATAGATTGCTCACTTCTCTGGAAATTAAAGCTATTTTAGAAACTAAAGCAGCTACTATTTTATCAATTCAAATTATTAACAACTTAATCACTCATATTAATAACTATTGCGTACTATAATAACAACTCATATTGCCTCCCATATTAGAACATGCTTTGTTATTCACATTTTATAGTAACTAGAGTGAGTATCTGAGTTCTTCTTCCCTTTATGTATGTTTCTTCGGGGTTGCTTCTAGACTCAAGATTAAATGGGTTCTCATTTTGGGTCAGTGTTAAAGAAGAAAAGTTTAGAAAAATAATTGTGCAGCTTGTTTGAAATTAAGGCGAAGTAGAAGAATGACGCGATGAGGTAAGAGGTGAAAAGAGAATAGAAGACAGATGTGGTAAGGAGAAGAGTGTAGAGGGTGAGGAGTAATGACTCATTTCTCCCTTCCCAACATTGAGGATAATATGACCAAGAAAATATGAGCAAGAAGCACTTATGTCTTTTCATAATTGTAAAAAATTAATGTAAGGTCCCATGGGACTTCGCATTAATTATGTCATTTCATGGAACATTTTTGCAATATAATTCCTTTTATGAAACCTAGATGCAATTCTCCCTAAAAATTTTTATAAATGCGATTTATTTATGAATATGTCACTGCATTTTTTACAGTATTTTTTCCTTTAACTGCTGTGATATATATAAATAATTTTTCTAGTAATGTCACATAGTATCCTAATCTTTTTTGTGGTACAATTTTACCCTCAATGTTTTTAATTTATATATCAATTCCACCCATTTCCAAATGTCCGTTAAAACAGTAGATAGGTAGGCAATTAAAAAAAAACACTTTGATATGAGTACTTGCCTCCCCCTTCTCCTGCCCCCTCAGTTTGGCTCCCTTGACACCACCGCTCGCATTGAAATACTTGCCAATTGTTTGGATCATTGACATGATACGCCCCTCTTATCCTTTCTCTCATCTGATAAGGCTTTCCCCCTCCTTCTACTGAAGAGGCCACTAGGATTTCCAAGGTAGAGCAGTAATAGACTTGTCATTGCCGCCTAGGTATGCGATTTCCTTCTTCAATCTAATGTTGACTATGAAATCCTTTCCGCTTTTGACACCATCAATCCCAATTTTTCATCGAAATCCAACTACTAAGTGCATCGCAAGGTGTCGCAACTGCCAGTTACATTGTCGTCAACAACCTTGATGGTAAGTGGGCTCAAGATCTAACCTGCGACATAGAACTTATCAATGATTTAATGATTTTACGAAATTTTATAGAGATAAAATTTGTTAAGTGAGATTTGAGTGCGATTCTCCCAATTATTTTATCTTTTGATAAGTGAAGAGGTGAAATTTTTTAATCCAAATATTGTAAACACCCAATTTCTTTATATTAGCCAAAGGAAATGGTGAGAATCTTCCCATTTCAAGGTTTTATCTCTATATATAAATATACCGACAAAAGAGATAGATTATTCTACTCATTATACCCTCATCATCATCCCCATATTTTGCAGCTTTTGACTTTCAATTAGGTAAACAAATTTCCCATAAAAGAAATATATCCATTAATATATTAAAGCCAATATCATTCCAGTTAAAAAAAAAACAGAAAAGGAACATAAACTATTTTAAGTATAGTAAACTAATGTTCATAATAAAAAAGAAAATGAACTATCCATTATATGATGGTCACCACTTTTACATGAGTGAAACAAAAATGAACTACGAATACTCATAATGTCTAACTATTTTTCCGACGTCAATTTTGGACATTTCACGTACTATGTCACTTTCTATAATACTCTCTGTAAACTGACTTGAAAATCCATCTCTGACCTACGTAGAAAGTCTTACCTGCAACAGTGCCAGTTTTTTTTATTAAGATTTGGAGCTCTCCCCATGTCAACAAAGTGAAGATCACCTAAACAAGAGAAGTTCAGTTGATGTTCTAGAATAGTCATGAATTGGCTTTGGATCTGGAGGAGGTGAAGAAGAAGAAGAAATAATTTCATCACTGATCATCATAGTGAGGTCGAGGTTCAAATCTGGTATGCAAAATGATTCTTCTTCATCTAAACCACTTGCTGCATCTGAGAGTACTTTATCACAAATAGACTTGTTATTATCAGCATAAGGCTTTTTAACGGGCTCATCATCACCAATCTTGGTGCTATTATTATAGTTATCGCCGTAGCCGTCGTCTTTCAGGCTGTTATATGATGATGCTGAGCTTCCAAACATTAATGGTGGATTTAGAGTTAACCGATAATTATTCGGATCAATTCCCTTGTCTATGAGCTTTTTTCTCAAATGAGAATTCCAATAGTTCTTCACCTCATTATCCGTCCTCCCCGGTAATCTTCCGGCTATCAGTGACCACCTATAGATAACAATGCCATCGATAATACAATAACAACAATAACAAGACTTATCTCTAGCTGAAGAACAATGATTGATCCTAGCGTATACCTTATTAAATAAATGTTTCATGGATGGTTTAATAATATATCTGGTTTCAACATAAAGATTCATTAGTACAAAAAAGCATTTCTACCACAAGACTTTTACACCAGTTGTTGCAAGAACGGTGTAGAAAGTATGGAAAATGATATTTTTGTAAATAAGATATAATATCGTTGACTTTTTACACTGGTTCATTAGCAATTAGTGTAAAAAAAAATTCTTTTTACATTAGATGTATCTCAACTGGTATAGAAATCTTTTTTTAACCGTTGTATGTAAAACGGCATTTTAACCCTAGTGATTGTTTATAATCTACAGTTAAAATCAAAATTCTTGCTTCCTCTTTCATGAACTGAGGAAAAAATCTAAAGGATTAATTAACTTAATTAAAAATTAATTAGATGGGATTAAGAAATATTCTCACCGGTTGCCTAGGAGGGCATGAAGCTTGATGATAAGATCTTCTTCATCTTCAGCAAAGTTTCCTCTTTTAAGGTTTGGCCTCAGATAGTTTATCCATCTAAGCCTACAACTTTTGCCGCAGCGAAATAAGCCTGAAGAGTTTACAAAACTTATAAACATGAGCATTATTTCTACAACTTCAAACCGTCTATTAACTCAATCAACAAACTAATTGAAGAGATGAATTAAAATGTTATATATACAAACACACAGACACAAATACATACCAGCAGCTTGAGGAAGGGTACGCCAGCAACCATCGCCATGTTTCTTGATATAATCAATGAGTTTCTGATCTTCTTGTTTGGACCAAGCTCCTCTGTTCAAAATAACCTTATTATCAGAGAAAGGTTTCCTCATTTTCCCCTTAATTATGTGCTCCCACACCTTCAAAAGGATTTATACACACACACACACACACACACATGCATCTGGTGTAAAAACCCTAGCTAGGTAGCTAGCTAGCACCGGAAAAGACGAGAAGACGATGGCAAGGGCAATGGCAGTAAGAAAGAGAAGAAGAATGGAGGATAAGTAGCATCACATAGGGAGTTAAAGTGTGTATATATGTGTACAGAAACACACGCTCACAGATATATATATATATATATATATATATATATAAAATAAAAGAAGACGAAAGGGTAGAGTTGGACCGGTGGTTTAGATCATATGCGTGAATGCATGGTTCGAGCGTTAGAGAGATAGAAAGAGTTGGTGTGAGAGTGTGTCTGGGTTAGTTGTCTACTAATTTTTAGTCAATAGTCACGTACCGTCCTTTCTCTAACTAATTTTTTTTCTTTTGATTTCTTGTACTTTGGTTTCTCCAATGACATATTGACACGTGTTATAACATTTGTTGCATTTTTGGAGCCAAGTGTGTGTATATATAACATTTTTAGATTCTGTCCTTCATGTAGTGAGTGAGATTGTGTTTGATAGATTCATGTGTCCGTCAGCTTGAAAGAAATTGTTTTATGCATTTACTTTGTACTGTTCATTTTGTTGGATTTTAATTTGTCTTATATGCATATGTTAAAGTGATTTAAAACAATAGATATAATTTAATATAGAAGTTTAATTCTATGCTACTTTAACCCTCCGCTTGGATGGAAAGAAAAGATTGGAGGGAATAAGAGAAGATAAAATAGGAAGAAGAAAAAAATAAAGAGAAAATAGTATTCCCATCCTCCTGCTTAAATGGGTGGTAGAAAATAGAAAAAATAAATAAATATTTAAATAGTTAAAATAATTTTATCTTTATGTTAAAATATATTTATTAGTAAAAAATATCTTTAATATTGTCTCATCTACACTGGAACATGCAAGGACAAAATGAAAAATGTGATCGGTAGTATTTATGTAAATATAATCAATTCTTTACACCCACACACCTATATGTGGTGTAAACAAAACTCTTTACACCGGCTTTACAATAACCCGATCTATATTTTTATGTTGAGTCTTTATGGAGTAGATGTAAAGATTACTCTTTACATTAGCTCTTGAGTTAAACCGGTTTAGAACTTTCCTACTTCATCAAAATATTTCCCTCCAAGTCCTTCCATATTCTAAAATTTCTCATTAAGAGTGATTAGATATGTCTCTTGGAAATATCAATGCATCATTACACTATTATTTTCAGCTATTAGTATAAGCACGATGGAAATCTAAAGTCTTAAATCTCTCTCTTACTCTATTTTTTGGGTTCCATATGGTAAAAAAAAAGGCAACATCTATAGTCAGGCCACCACCTCCCTTGCCATCGTTTCCATCACCGCTGTCACCACCTATAAAATCCTCCTAAAATATAACTAGTATTAATTATTTAGACATATTTTGAACCCAATATAATTTAAAAATAATAATATAAATGAATTTAGTTTATTTAAAGAGAGTTAACCATGGTCAAAAATAGTTTAAATAAAATTTAAATAAACTCTATTATGATTATAAAAAGTCTTTTCTTAAAATATAAATAAAATAATAGGATATATGAGTATGTAAAATAGAACCTATTGTAGCAATATATAAATATTTTATACATACCTTCAATAGAACCTCAGAGATGACTTAGATGATTTGTTAAGTGGTGAATATCTAACAACAATAGTTTCAATCACAACAACTACTTGCTGGTGATGCTTGATTCCTTTTGTGAGTATTGCTATAGTTGAAAGCTGTAACTCTTGGATTATGTGTTAGGTTTACTAAACTTAGTTATTTTGATATTTTCTAGGGTTAAAAATAGAATATGACGAATTTAATGAATCTAATTATAAGTTAGTTGATATCCAATTTACCAAAAATATATTTTGTATTGTTAGTTATAGTCAAGTGAGGTGTTTTTGGTTGACAAGAAACAAAACTGAAGGCTGATATTGATGTTTTATCTAGGAAAAAGAAAATAGTGATAATGAGTTGAGGAATGAGACTGCTGAATTGGAGGGTGAAAAACACAAGGCTCAGGAGACTTAAAAGGAGAAATTTGTCGAGTTGATGCATGAGCCATTTTTTATTGTAAATTCAGCAGGCTATGAATGAGTTTAAGGTAGATACAAGCAAAAAATGATCTGATGGATTTTAAAAGGCTCTAATTAAGTACATATGTGCACATATATTTAAGTTTTAAGAAGCCTTTAAAATTGATCAAGTACCCTTTACCTGAATCAATGCTTCACTCATTCAAATGATCACTGAATTATATAATGAAAAGTCATTCATTCATCTCTACAAATTTCTCCTTATAAGACTCTTCAACCCTACATTTTTCATCCTCTAATTTAGCGGTATTAATTCTCAACTCACCAAGATTATTTCCATTTTCTCATATAGTACTTTATTATTGGCCAGGAATCTTCCCTTAGCCATATTGATCAAGTGGTACAGTTGAGCCCTATTCTATTTTTAGTGTTAGATGGACTAAAATGTTAAAGATTAGTGAATATAGCACCCAATATGAGTTTACATCCATTGACATTAGCTATGCTCACTAAATGAACTAGTTATAAACATCAACCAAGCATCGACGGTTAAATTACATCCTCAAGAATCATCTAATTTCTTTGGAGGCGTTGAAAATAAAACAAGCACACAAAAGAAAAATATATTGTAAAGTAACAATTGGCAAAAGATTCAACAAGTATATATGAGGAAGAGTAATGAAAGTCAGGGAAGGAATTAGCACAAGATAGTACAATTGACTTGTGAGAGTTTATCTAATAAGTTTGATATATATCTTATTGTTAGATTAATGAGTTTTTGTTTGATTACTTTATATATTAATTGAAACTTACATTGTATTTTCAACGTATTTTAGAATATTTGGGCTCACTGTTGAATTTATATTACTGCATAATTAGCTTATAATTAGGTTATTACAACATTTTAAGTGAATAAAAATTGTTAATTATTAACTTTAATTACACAAATATTACTCTTTTAACTGATTATAGTAATAACTTATTTAAAGGGATGTCATTTTTTTATTGGACTTACACTAGTTATAAGCATAATGATATAAACTTTACAATTGACATATATCTGGTGTAAAAAATCTTTGACTTTCTATACTAATCGCAATTATACCAAACCAAAATATGGTCTTAAAAGCATGTTTTAACGGTGTGAAAGACTTTTTTTAGATGTGATTATATTTAGAATTAAATTAAATATCACAATAAAAAAATTATTTTAATATTAATACCATCAAATAATTAAAAATGGTAAAGATAAATTTTAAAACCAAATAATTTAACAAAAAATATTATTTTTAAATAAAAATAAAAAGTGGATACTTTTTTTACAATTAAGTATAAAAATGAAAATAAATAAATTATATATTATCCAAAATTATTAATAATTAATGAAATTTTAATATTAAAAAGTGAAATTAAATATAACAGTGTATGGGTAGCTGTGGACAACACATTTCCCCCCCGCCAAATCTCTCCACTTATGAAGAGAATTTTTGGAAGGGACCCACCCCTTTTCTCCTCCATTCTTCTTCTCTCCCATGTTTTCTCTCATATGCAAACAAGGAAAAACTCCCTTCCTCTCCCATTTTCTTTCAATACAAGCATAGGATAATCTTTCACTAAATGTTTAATTCAAACTTTCAAGGGAAATTACAATGAGTTATTAGTTGATTGTATTAATTAATTTATAAAGTTAAAAATCATTCTTAAATAAATTTATATATGTTAGGTTGAAATATTAACTTTGATGCTAATATAAGTAATTTGTACATTATTTTTTAATATCCAAAAATACATTAAATTAATAATTTTTTTATATTTCTCTTTATTATAGAAAGAATATTGAAAAAAATATATTACACATTTGTTTATATATTTCCTTTATCTTTCTCTATAGAGGTAAAATTATAAAAATATCATTAATTACATTTAGAACTAAACTTTTTTCCCACAAGCTACTAAAACCCCATTTTGGGTGCAACAAAACTACTCTAAGAATATGTTTTTTTTTTCTAAAATATTTTTATTTATATAAGTTTTGAATTATCTGAGGTTTATTTGAAGAGGAATTTAATTCTTTTTACTCTATCTAACTACCATTTTATAAGATAATTGCATGCTTTGTAAACTAAAATTCCTGTGAGATTAGTAGATCGATAAAGTCATAATATTAAAAGGCAAAGTCATTGAAGAGTACTTGAATTGAAAATTTAAATGGCGTTTGGGACACATGTTT
Source organism: Leucaena leucocephala (assembly GCA_037074615.1). NCBI lineage: Eukaryota > Viridiplantae > Streptophyta > Magnoliopsida > Fabales > Fabaceae > Leucaena > Leucaena leucocephala. The sequence continues at coordinate 7,150,366 of CM073570.1, read as the reverse complement.
GAGAGTTGACCGTTAGTTTTAAACCTTGTTAATATAAATCAAATCAAATTTGGTTGGTACAAATTTCCTTACAAGCACTCCCACTGTCTGCTGCACACAAAAGGAGATCCCCTAAAATGTAATTCAATCTTAAATTTTCGAGCTATTTAATTAGGAGATTAAATTTAGTCATATATATAAAATTCTAATTTAATTTATCTTTTAATTTATAAATTTTTTTAAACTATCGCGCTACTGATTGTATCAAAAGATAATTACTACACAAATGATTAAAGGAAAAAACTTAGGTCAAGTTCCTTGTGTCCATTTGTCAAATTCTCTAATATTATTTTGTCATGTATCATTTTTTTTTAATATTTTCATTTAATTTGAACTTACATGAAAAAAAGCATACATGGCCAAGTATGATTAAAAAACTTGACAAAATGGATATAAGAAACTTGATATAAGTATGATCCATGATTAAATATGGTATTTTAAGAAAATCAATACACATATTTTATAGATAACTAAATTAATTGATCTACTTAATTGTTGTAAATTAATTATCTATTTTCTACAATTGGAAAATGGGGAATTAGTTTTTTATATAGGAAAGGGGCATCAACTATAAGCTAAACACCAGAGTTTACAATATTGGAATTTTTAAGTCTCCTCTCTCCAATAAAGTGTGTATTTGAACCATAACCAGACCTATTTGGATAGAAGTTTATAAAAGAGCTTATGGAAAAAAAGCTTTTGGAAAACTTTTAGAAAAGTGTTTTTAAAGAAAACCTAATAGAAAAAATAGTTATGATTAAATAAGTATATATTTATTATCAGAAGGACTTTTGTGATTGATAAATTATTAGAAAGTAAATAATTTTATTAAAATTAGGATAGTAGAGAGAGGGTGGAGAAGAGATAGGAGATATGAGAGAATGTGGAGAAGAGATAAAATATAGGAGAGAGGAGATAGGGTATAAGAAAAAATATAGATAAAATAGTTATTGGATAGTCCATATGTTCTTTTACTGGTCCGAAAGTTATTCTCAGTAACTTATGTAAAACTTTAGTTTTAAACTATTATTTAATCCAAAAGCCTATTTGAACAAATATGACTGTGTATTTTAAAATTTTTCTAAATCAAAGTTTAGGCCAAAATCCTTTTTAAAACTTAGGTTTTTCTTGAAACACAAACAGGCACAATGTTTCATATATATATATATATATATTATTTTTTATTTGATAATTCTTAAATAAGATTGTGTGTGTTTGGGTAGGAAAAAACTAATGTTTTAAAAGGGCTTCAAGCATAAACCTTAGTTTGGGAAAATTTTAAAACAAACAACCATATTTGTTTAAAAGGGCTTTTGGACCAAACCATGGTTTAAAACCAAAATTTTGGATAAGCTTTTAAGAATAACTTATGGAATAGTAAAATAGCTTATGAACTACCCAATTAATATTTGACTCATATTTTTTTCTACACACTATATCCTCTCTCTCCCTTTCCCTCTCTCCTCTCTCTCCTCTTCCCTCTCTCCTCTTCTCTCTCTCCTATCTCTTCTCTCTCCTCTCTGCGCCATATGCTTTTCAGAAAAAGAAGTCTATTGTTGTATGCTCGCCGAAAGAAGGAAAGGAGGAAGAAGGCGGTCGCATCTTGACGTGAAAGAAGTAGGGGTGTTCAAAAAGCCTGTAACCCGGTATACCCACTCAAGCCCACGAAAAAAAAGCCCTGCCTAACCCGATAAATATAGGATAAGGCTGGGCATCGGGCTACAAAATGCAATCCATGCTTTTTTCAGGCTGGGTATTGAGCAGGGGATTGCCCTGCCCTACCCTACCATACCTTGCCCATGAGCACTCATTCTTTTATTTATTTTTACTTTTCTCCCTAGATACTACACTTGGAAGGGAGAATATGATATCTATTGGTGACTAAATGGTCATTTTAGAAATATAAGTAGTTAAATAAGTAAGTTGCGTATTTTAATATTTATAACTGTATTAATTTTTTCTTTTTCTTTAATTTTACTAATCATAATATGATTACATTATAAATTATAATTGTTTATTTTATTTTTTAGATGCTCCATTCTTGTCAACATTTAGAAAATTGATATAAAGTTACAATTACAAATTACTTAGACTTCAAAGCTTTTTTTTATATGCAATGAATTTCAATACTTTAATTATTATCTTTTTGTTGCCTTATTTTTAGTGGATTATAGATATTATTTAACTCTTGAAGATATATGAATATTGTATTATTTTAGAAGTTTATAATTGCATATTGTTTTCCACAACATGAGCATGGCATCACAACTTGGACATGCCCAACTCACCCACGCCCAGCCCATCCATGCCCAACCTAAAATGGTTGGGGCTTTTATCAGGTAGGGCTGGGCATCGGGTTACAAAATATAGCCTATATTTTTTTTGGACAGGGCACTAGACAGGGGTTGCCCAGCCCTCCCCATAAACACTCTTAGGAAGAAGATATCGTTGGCCGCTGTCTCACTATGGAAGAAGACATCACTGGTCGCTAGTCTTGTCATGTGCTTGCTAGTCTTCATCGCCGGTAAAAGAAAGAAGAAGATAAACATGGTGCAATAGAGAAGAAAGAAGAAGATGAACAGTGACTATAAACAGTGTCATGAGCTTATGGATAATTAATATTTTTTATCTTATAGTTTTTTTTAGTAATTTACTAATAACAAAAGCCCCTCTGATAATAACCACTCAAATACTCATTTATTAGAACTATTTTTTTCATAAGTTTTTCTCCAAAAACCTTTTTTCTAAAAGCTATATAAAAAATTATTTTTTTTTCAATAAGTCATTTTTTAAAAGTCTATCCAAATGGTCCCTATATGTCATATATATATATATATATATATATTAGTACTAGTTTCGATATGTAATAATCCCTAACACAATAATATAATTAATATATGATTTTTTTTAAATTGGACTATATATCATACCAAGATGTTGGTTTCATTAGAAGGAGCTTTAGCTGTTTAAGTGTAGTGTTTTGAGTTTGAATCTATATAAATGTAAAAAAAATATTTAATAGAACTACTCTTAATTGGACTTGACAATCTTCAACTATAAATTAGTTAGATAGCCATATCAAAAAAAAAATAGACTATCATATTAAAAAGTATTATTGACACGACGATTCTATATTGTTTTTAAGAAACAAATATAACATGAGTAAATAAAGACTATAATTTTATTAGAAAGAATAAATTTAAACGACAAACATTTGGATTATAAAATGTTAATTATGTAGCTTTTTTCTAATTAGTTTGACATAAATTTTCTTTCTTTTTATTTTTTCTAATGATATGCAATTCCTTGGACACGGCCCCCCCCACATATATATATACACACACACGCACATATAATTGAATATTTTTTTAGTATAAAAATTTTTGAAAATGAATTGGACTCACCCACGATCTAAGGGTAGGGCGAAGTTTCTATTCCTCCTAGGCGATACCAATGTTGGGCAGGGCAAACTGTCTATTACGCTCAGGCATAAACCTAGACACCTAGGAGCTAGGATGCCTCTCCAAGTGCTGCGATTAAAACCATAATAAAGTAGTACTCCCCAGGGATCGAACACGCTCTAAATGGTTATATGTCTCACACCTTCACCAGTTGAACCCACGGACGATGATACATATAATCGAATATGATGGCATTAGATTGCCTTGCAGGCCATGTCCGTATAGGGCAGGGGCACTCAGATAGGGACTGGGGAGATAACTCGTGGTCCCATGTGTGTTTTTCTATAAATGTGAGAAAAGCAAAGAATTTTTTTTTGCTATAGTAACTTCATTTTTTTAAGACAAAATTATATTCATTTTTTATTATTTAAAATCTACTTAAATAAATAAGAAAATATTGAGACAATAACATAAAATTTAACAAAATATTAAAATAAAAATAAAAAATTGCCCCCACTAATTTGGAAGAGTTAAATAGGTTAGACTGATTTATGGGAGGACATACGGTTATTGACCACTGAGCTGTAAGAGTGTGCATGGGTAGGCTGGGTAGGGTAGCCCCTACCCTGTGTCTTGCCCAAAAAATATAAATGTAGCCTGATGCCTAGCCTTGCTCAGTAAAAGCCTTAACTATTTTGGGTTGGGCATGGGTAGGCTGAATATGCCCAAATAGTGATGCCATGCTCATATTGTAAAACAAATTTGTAATCATAAATTTTTAAAATAATATCATATTTATGTCTTAATGATTTAAAAAATATCCATAATCAACATAAAACAAGACGACAACAAGATAATAATTAAAGTCTTGAAGTCTATTGTAATTCAAATGATATTCAGTCATCAGTAGTCATCATATTCTCCCTTTCAAGCGTAGCATCTAGAGAAAAAATAAAAGAAAAACTACGTTACATATTATAAAGTAAAATATATAATAGAATTTATGAGCTTCAAAATAAAAAATTACCTGCAAGTTGAATGACATTTTCTGTTTCATCAAAATTATCGAACTCCCGAAGCTTGTCAGCTAAATTATTGATAGATTAACCAGCTTGTAGCCAATTTTGGCTACAAATTAGTGCTTCTATCATGTTATAAGACAAATAGCTCCTATAATGATTAACTATACGTCCCCAAGTGCAAAAGGAAGACTCAGAAATAACTATAGAAACTGGAATAGCTAATACATCATGTGCCATGTGGGAGAGAATTTTATATTTTTGAGAATTAGCTTTCCACCATAACAGTATATCAAACTCATATGCAGAAGGGATTTCATCTCTTGAGTCAGTTACAATATATATATCTAACTCAATTTGAGGATCTATAGAAATTCTTATTTTCATAGATTTTAACCACTTATGACCTGGATCCTTAGTATTATCATCATCAAAAGAAGGCAATGAAGTTACACATGTTATACATGTTGAAATAGTCCCTAATTCTATAGAAACCCTTGTAGGGTACTCATCAAACAACCGATACAAACAATCTTTGACCCTCTCCTTTATAAGTGAACATACTTTAGGGTCAATATAAAAAATGTCAAACATATGATTGACATAGGCTAGTTTATAACAAGGATCCAAAATTATAACCACAAATAGTAACATATTCATTTTATCTGTTTAAGCCCAATACTTGTCATATTTTGCCTGCATATTGATGCTCATGTCTTCCAAAAAATTATTAGCTTCTAAACACGTGCAATTTGGTGGAAACATTCATTTGATATTATAGAAAGGGAGCTTGAAAATTTTAATGTAATATCATAAAATACCTTCAAGAATTTGATGAAGATCTTAGCATTATCCCAATCATCACTAATAAGATTAGAGAAGTCATCTTGGCCATGCCTAGCACCACACCTAAAGCTTAAAGTGCTTGAGTTGATATGGGAAATATAGTCATCATTTTCATCACACATCTACTCAAATACTTTTTGAAACTTCATCGCAGCTTCTAACATCAAGTATAATGAGTTCCATCGAGTGTTTACATCAAGGCAAACAAGACTTTTAGTGTCTATTTTTTCAGCTTTAGCCCAAGTTTTGAATTTAGGAAGCATGAAGGAGGAGAACAAACATATTAACAGAGCTTTGAATGGCTTCAAAGCTATCCTTCATCTCTTTGATGCATTTATTAACCACTAAATTAAGGATATGGGCACAACACCTTAATTGTATATAATCCCCATCACAAAGTAACCCCTTCTAACTCCTTAAACGCCTCTTCAAATATACCAAAGTTGTGTAATTAGCCGAGGCATTATCCATAGTTATAGTGAAGATATTTTCAATCCCCCATTGCAACAAGCATTGCTCAATGGTTTTCCCTATAGTATCACCTATATGATTTTCAATCATAACAAAATTCAATATAATCTTGTGAAGCTTCCAATCCTCATTAATAAAATGTGCTGTCAAACACATATAATTGAAATTTTGACATGATATCCAGCAGTCTGTGGTAAGGCAAACACGCTTAGCACTTTGCTGTAAGAGAATGGATGCATGTATTTGGCTACATTATGCCATTTAAAATGCACGATGTAGCTAATATCAACTATTTTATGAAAATCAACATTCAAATTGAAGAGTTCATTTGTCAAATTTGTGCCCTGTTCAAATTGTACGGAAGAAATGAATTGACAAATATTTATATTTTAGTCGTGCGAAAATTTAGCGAAACTTGCACAAAATAAAGCAAATATACAAGCAAGACCCATAAATTTCTAGAACAAACAAATCTCATAGTTTCTTGTGAGGAATAATGTGCAGATTGCAGATTGTAGACAACTAAAAGAAGATATCAACTCAAGGAAGTCAAATTAAAGAAAGGAATTGCAAAGAGACGGAGATCTAGATGAAGAGAGAGAAGGACCTGAAGTCCGGCACGAGAAGAATAAGAAGTGAGCTTCTTTCAAGATTTGAAAGTGAAGCCTTAAAAGAACTATGAACTAAAAACTTACTACAAATCCAAAATTGAGAAAGCTAGAAATAGAGGATCTAAAAGAATTATGAACTGAAAACTCACGAGAGGTGTAGGTGGAGAGCTGGTGATAAGAATGGACAATGTCATCGCTGAAAAGTCATAGAAGGGTAAGGAACTAGTCGACGGGTGTAGGCGAAGAGTTAGAGACTTGCGGGTAACGATACGCAAGGTCGCTCTGGATCTGAACTCTGAAGTTCTGAACTTGAACTTTTGGGAATTAGGGCAAAGGCAAAGGCAAACGCAAAAAGATACATAGTCACATATGTATTAGTAATTAAAAGAATATAATATATATATCAGGCTGGTAGGTAAGGCAACATACCTTACTCGATGCCCTACCCTGCCTAACTTACCCAATTGTATTTTAGGCCAATTTTTTTTGGGCGAGTAGGGCTATTTTTCTTTGGGCCCAGGCGAGCATACCGGGCACTAGACATCTTAAATACCCCTACTGAGCTGAGTCGCCACAAATTCAAAGAAGGTTGGGTGATTAATGAATCATACATAACTACCTATTAATGATAACTCCCTCCATTTTTCTTCAATTTTTTATGACAATAATATTGTTTAAAAAATAAGTTAAAATTATTTAAAAATAATAACTATATAAAAATTATATTTTTTTAATAATATTTTTATTTATGTGAAAGGGAGGATGTGTGATGAAAGGTGAATATGACGTTGAGAAAGAATGTTAAGGTGAGGATTAAATATGATTAATTAAATGGGTTTAAAATAAAAAATTGATAAAAAAAAGTTAAGACTGAAGAAGCAATTTTGCATTATGTAGGAAGTAAGTTATATTCTACGTCTATAGAAGAATTTGTAAAGATAAAAGTAGAAGTAAAAATATAATTAAATTAAAAATAAGTTTTGAAAATTTATTTGTTAGAATAAAAATAAATATATAATTTATATATATATTTTTATAATTTAGAATAAAATAATTTAAAATATTTTTTTATAAATTGGGAATGATAAAGTTGTCTAGAAATTTTATAATTTAAAATATTTCACTTTTACTTCTATCATCTTATTTTCTAATATTTTTTTTGATAAACTATATGCCCAAGATATTAAAAATAAAAATAAAAATAAAAATATTTTTTATTATATTAAATATGAGAAATAGAAGATTTTAATTATACTTTTCCTTCCCCGTCTCCCCTTCTGTTATACTTAACGTGTTGTATAGAGTAATGGATATGAACAAACGGCATGCTTGTGTCTATACTTAATGAGGATCTCATGGATATTAAAGCCTGCTTGTCTTTTTTAACTTTTAGTAAATAGACACTATATTGCGTAAAAGATGTTTTAAAAAAAAATCTAGTAAAAATAACCTTTTAAACACAATCAGTTTAGAATAATACAACATTCTAGACTGGTTATTGTTACAACCATCAGTCTAAAAAGATTGATTTGTTTTAATATTTGTTATTTTTTCCCATAACCCTAACCCACTTCTTAACATCTGTAAAGAAAACCAGCTGGTCCAAAAAATATTTATTTACTTTTAAAAACCCCACTTATTCATAGAAATCATAAAGAAACAGGACTCAATAAGTTATGTGTTTAATATTAAATTAGGATTAAAGGTTTAAAATAAAATTAATAATTCTCATTAACTAATAAACGTTAATAAGAAATCCAAGCCTTCCACTGTGAAACTGCTGATCCCCTGTCTCTCTGAGCAATGATGGCCTTCATTAACTTCCTTGCATACTCATTTTTAGAGGAAAAGAGTAATTAACTGATACCTAATGCGATGCTGTTCATTGATTAACTTGAACCTTCTCCATGTTGTTAGGACTATGTAAGTAATGAAAACCCAGATTAAAAAGTAAAGATATCGTAGGGCGACGTACGATTGCAGCAGGGAGTGAGAGAAAGAGAGATATATGACTGTCAAATAGGAAAACTATCTTACCGTACTTATATTTTTATTTTAATTTTTAACTTATTATCTATAATTTTTCTCTATTTAATAAATTATTTAATTTTATTATGTTAGTGCATTAGTTTTTTGTGCAGGTTATAACAATACTAGTAAAGTTATAACAATACTAGCATAACAAAATTATAAGAGTTAATAATGTTGATAGAACAAAAACAAAAAATTTAATAAGAAGAAAAAACATATAAGTATTGTAGAGATTATGTAAAGATTTTGGGTTTAAGTTCGACATTATATTATAATAGTGTGGATATTCATTAACCATTGTCTATAAGTTTAATTGGTGAAGGGATAAAATATATGAACATTTGGAATATGTTCGATCCCTAAAAAATATCATTTTATTATAGTTTTAGTCATAATATTTAGGGCAGTATATTAACTCATAAATCTCTTTTCAAATATTTTTATACTAAAAAAACTTATGGATATTCCCTTAAGTGAATACAAGAACTATTCATTTTCTTTGTGTATTCTTTTCTTTTTTTTTTTGTTTCACCCGGTTGACCGGAGCTTTACCCCGACTATATTCGAATTCGACCCGTGTCGCGCACATGGCTATAGTGGGTGAGTCTCCTAATAAATTTTTTTTTCATACACCAAGGCTCGAACTCAAGTGTAAAATCCTCCTAAAATATAACTATTATTAATTATTTAAACTTATTTTATATCCAATATAATTTAAAAATAATATTATAAATAAATTTATTTTAAGAGAGTTAACTATGGTAGAAAATAGTTTAACTAAAATTTAAATAAACTCTACCATGGTTATAAAAAAGTTTTTCTTAAAATATACATAAAGTAATATGATATATGAGTATGTAAAATAAAATCTATTGTGGTAATATACAAATATTCTACGCATACCTTCAAAGAAAAAGGCTATGTAACTAATATAGCTCTATTCAAATTTATGAAGTTTTCTCTAGGGTCTTAAGATGAGAATATACCCTTAAAAATGTTATAAAAATAGGGTGAGACTAACGTCTCAGTAACCATCAATTATACTCATTATGCATACTAACATGTGCTCATGAGGTGTTAAGTGTGACCTTACAAAATATAATATATACAAAATAATATTTTATTATAATAAAAATAAATGAATAACCCACAAAAATTTATCCCCTCAAACCAACTGAATTGCCTTATTTTCGCCAACCGAACCCATGGGCTAATAGTAACTACTACTCGAACAGCTAATTGATCAAGTGATATGGATAGGCCAAAATTCATAAAGCACTTGACCAGACTATGGATCCATTCCCCCTCGGTAAACAAGCAGGGGTGTCACTGTCCCTCGGTAAACAGGTGGGACACGTCCCTCGATAAACTGGTGAGACAAAAACTATCAATTAAGCTCTAATGGAGACTATACCACGTGGTAGAAATACAACTATCTCTTCACCCATCTCCAATGCATAATTCTTAAAATAATCATATTAATCAAAATCTCAATAGTTTGATAATATCACAAAAGAGTATTTTTCTCAATATAACTTTCTTCAAATTCTAATTTCAATATATAAAAGTTTAAAATCTCAACTCAAACTTTTTAAATTAAACTTTAAATGCCACAAAATCATTTTCAATAAAAATCATAAAACAAACTTTCTCAATATAATAACATCAACATTAATATTTATATATATATATATATATATATATATATTAAAACACTCACAAACATCACATTAGCACACACAACAAGTAAAAAGTATTTACCTTGAAAGGACTGAGAGATATTACTAAAAAGAGAAGAACCGACTCAATAATCAAGTTTGAGAAATAACTCAGGGTCTTAGTTCTATTTATAAACCATAAGAATAATTCAAAATTTAAATTCGTATCATATCTTTATTAAAATCTTATCAGATATAGTAATTTAAAATTTAAACTATATTATCATTATAGTATAAATATATATATTATAATATGTATATTTAATCAAAGATATAGGTATATTATTATTATCTTTATAAAAATTCTATTAGGTATTGTAATTTAAAATTTAAACTATATTTTTAAAATAAAATTGTATATCTAAATCTGAATTTAAATCCTAATAAATTCCTAACTAATAATAATAATCAAATCATAAAATTCTAAATAGGATAAAAATAGGATAATCTACATATCATATTTTATTAAAAATAATAAAAATACTAAAATATAATAATTTAATTAGATAATATTTTTAAACTATTGATAAATAATATTTTTTTTAATTTACTTAAATATAAGGATAAAAATTGGAATGTTATAATTCTGCCTTCCTTTTAGAAATTTTGTCCCCAAAATTCAATATACTCTATAAAACTTCCTTATTTTATTTTATAATAGTTTATTTAAATTTACATTATTTCTCCCCTCCAAAGGATGAAACCCACTATAATAGTTAAATACTATAAAAAAAAAGAGTTTTTATAAACTAACAGGAAATAATATGTGTGAATAATGTATATTGTCACTACTATACAATATAACATATAAGATAATGTCACTGTATACAAATATCAATTATGAGTGTTTAATCACATAATATACACAATAACTTAATGAGAATTTAAATAATTTATATGATTGTGTTAAATTATATTTTAAATATTTAGAAAATTTAAATAACTTACAAAATAAATTTAAAAAGTCCTAAAAAAAGTTAAAATAGTCAAATCCCTTAATTAATTAAAATGGTATATAAATTAATTTAGTAATCAAATATTTAAATTTTTTAACAAACTATTTATAGAATAAAATGTAATTAAACTGAGAAAAATAATTAAACATTTTATTGAACAACTTTCTAAAAATTCAAAAAATGTTTTAAAATAAAGTAGAGTCAAGCAATTTTTTTTTACAAAAATTTAGATTCCAATAAAAGCCACAAAGATTCATAAGAAAAACTTAAACTGAATAAAAATGTATTTTTTTTATTTAAAATATTTAATGGCCAATAAAAAAGACCTCATAAATCGAATGTATGATTTTTTTTATAGAAAATTGAAATAATTTTATAATGTATGGTAAAAAAAATTTAGCAGTAAGAGGAAGATATAAAACCTAAGCTTTGATATCAAATTATAACATCTCATACCCCTCCCTTGTAGATATTGTCCATATTTGCAGCCGTAGCCAAGAACAGTATTTTTTCCCTAGGTGCAGCTGTAGCCACCCATAAAATATGTCTATGAGGGAAAGGTATTCGTATCCTTATAAGGTATGCTTCGTTCCCCTTCCTAATCGATGTGGGACTTCACAACATGCGCCTGGGGGGGTACTAGGAGGCCTGCTCCCAATCAACTCTCGACCCCCAGACATTTTTGGGTTTATTGATTACACCATCCACAGCTTGCATCGAGGGGCGGGTACACCACACATAGTGGATCATACCCTACTCATATTTAGAATTTTATGATTTGATTATTATATTGTAACATTCCAAACCCCTCCCTCGTATATATTATCCCTATTTGCAGCCGTAGCTAGAAGCAATGTTTTGTTTTCCTAAGTGCAGTCGTATCCACCCAGAAAACGCGTCTATGAGGGGAATGTATTCGCACCCTTATAAGGCGTGCTTCATTCCCCTTCCTAATCGATGTGGGACTTCACAATATCCACCCCCATATAGGCCCAGTGACCTCACTGGCACACTGACCGGAGGCTTGCTCTGATACCAAATTGTAAAATCCTCTTAAAATATAACTATTATTAATTATTTAAACTTATTTTGTATCTAATATAATTTAAAAATAATATATAAATAAATTTATTTCAAGAGAGTTAACTATGGTAGAAAAGAGTTTAACTAAAATTTAAATGAACTCTACCATAGTTATCAAAAATTTTTCTTAAAATATACATAAGGTAATATGATATATAAGTATGCAAAAAAAATCTATTATCACAATATACAAATATTTTACAAATACCTTTAAAGGAGAAGTCTATGTAACTAATATAGCTCTACTCAAATTTATGAAGTTTTTCCTGGGTCCTAAGATGAGAATATACCTCAAAAATATTATAAAAATAGGGTGAGACTAACATCTCAGTAATCATCAATTCTACTCATTATGCATACTAACATGTGCTCATGAGTTGTCATGTGGGACCTCACAAAGTATAATGTATACAAAATAATATTTTATTATAATAAAAATAAATGAATAACCCACAAAAATTTCTCCCTTCAAATTAACTGAACTGCCTTATTTTCACCGACCGAATCCATGGTCTAGTGGTAACTACCCCTCGAATAGTTAACTGATCAAGTGATATAGATATGCCAAAATCCACAGAGCACTTGACTAGACCATGGATTCATTCCTCTTCAGTAAATAGGTGGGGATGTCGCTGCTCCTCGGTAAACAGGTGTGACACGTCCCTAGGTAAACTGGTGGGATAAAAGCTAACTATCAAGCTCCAATAGAAATTATACCACATGGTAGAAATACAACAATCTCTTCAACTATTCCCAATACATAAATCTTAAAGTAATCATATTAATTAAAATCTCAATAGCTTGATAATATCATAAAAGAATATTTTTCTCAAGATAACTTTCTAAATTAAACTTTAAATCCCACAATACTATTTTCAATAAAAATCATAAAATAATATTTCTGAATATAATAATATCAACAATAATATATATATATATATATATATATTAAAACACTCACAAATATCATATTAGCACACACAACAAGTAGAAAGTGATTACTTTGAAGGGACTGAGAGAAATGACTAAAAAGAGAATAACCGACTTAATAATCAAATTTAAAAAATAACTCAAGATTTTAGTTTTATTTATAAACTATAATAATAATTCAAAATTTAAATTCATATCTTATCTTTATTAAAATTTTATCAGATATAATAATTTAAAATTTAAACTATATTATCATTATAGTATAAATACATATATTGTTATATGTATATTTAATCAAAGATATAGGTATATTATTATTATTATCTTTGTCAAAATTTTATCAGGTATTGTAATTTAAAATTTAAACTATATTTTTAAAATAAAATTGTATATCTAAATCTGAATCTAAATTTTAATAAATTCCTAGCTAATAATAATAATAATTAAATCATAAAATTTTAAATAGGATAAAAATATGATAATCTATATATCATATTTTATTAAAAATAATAAAAATACTAAACTATAATAATTTAATTAGATAATATTTTTAAGTTATTGATAAATAATATTTTTTATTTTACTTCAATATAAAGATAAAAATTGAGATGTTACATCAAAAATTTACTTAAACGATATTGAGCTATTTACCACTCGAATCAATCCTTATTAGTATTTTCTTTGTATATTCTAAAAGGCATTTACACTACATGGCATCAGAGCAACACATACGTTCAGATCCACCTTTTCAAGAAAGGCCCAAGAATTAGGCCCACATGAGGACGAAGATCCAAGATCCGATAGGGGTTCGATAAGGTTTGGTCTTCTTCAATGATATTTGGAATAGAGAACGCCGTGCCAGAAAAGAAAGCTCCATCGACGATTTCCATGGCGATCGACGAGAACACCGGCGATCTAAGCTCTCAACTTGAGTTTCACGCATCCGCTATACCTGCATCCCTTCGACATGCAGGGAGGGACGATATTAAATTCTTGTCGGCAGTGAGAATTACATGGTGTGGAATCACTCCATGCGAATCGCGCTCATTGGGAAGCGCAAGATCGATTCATTGAAGGAACTTGTCGAAAGGAAGATCAAGAAGAGCATCTAAAAGAGTAATGGGAACAGTGCAATGCCGTAGTGCAGTTCTAGATTTTGAACTCGATTTCCAAGGAACTCGCTAAGGGTTTGTTTGGTTAGGGGTTTAGGAAGGGAGGAAAAAGGAGAGAAAAATGTGTTTGATTGGAAAAAATAGAGGGGAGGAAAGGGGAGATTTTTTATCTTTTTGTAGTCCCCTTTCTTCCCCTCTTCTTCTAAAAGTAGAGATTTTTAGATGGGAGAGAAACTTTTGCCTCTTTTTTATTAAAATATCCTCAAATTTTTTTTAATATTTCAATTATACCCTTAAACTCATCTAATTTTTTATTTAATTGCATAATAATTATAATAAATTATAATAAAATTTAATAAATATAATAAATTATTTATATATTATATTAAAATATATAATAATTATAAAATTAATTAAAAATAATATTAAAATTTTAATATTTTTTTATTTTTATAATTTTATTATATATATAAATAAGATAAAAAATTTTAAGATTTATAAATTAAAAAATAATAATTTTAATATAAATATTATAAATAAAAAATAAATAAATTTAAATAAAAAAATAAGAATATATTTCTCAACTTTTAATTAACCCCTCCCCTTTCCCTCCTCTCTTTCTAAATCAAATAAAAAATATCATTCATTTTTTCCGTTCTCCCTTTAATTCATTTAACCTATCCTCCCCTGTTCTTTAACAGGGTCTAATGGAACGATGTTCTTCAAAGACGCCTACCATGTCTGTGTTGATTTGAAAGAACGTTTTGATAAGGTCACGGGTTCAAGAATCTTTGGACTTCACCGGGAGATCAACTCTCCTCGCCAGGGTACAATGTCAGTATCCACCTACTGCTCGAAGGTCAAAGAACTGATGCGGATAATCAGCTTCTCTCCTCATCCCTCATAATCAACTTTGCCAGTTGGCTTGCCTCCTCCTCCCTTATATACATTTAAAAAAAAAAAGTGCTTAAAAAAACAGGAGGCAAGCCAACAGACAAAGTTGATTCTGCAAAGTTGATTCTGAGGGATGAGGAGAGAAGTTGATTCTGAGTATCCACATCCGAAGAACTATGGGAAGAGCAGTCATCTTTGGTAACGATTCCCTGCTGGAAATGTGACACTTCCAAAGCCTACTCTGAGATGATCCAGCAGCAAAAGCTTCTACAATTTCTTATGGGATTAAATTAAACCCATAGCCAAGCAAGGGGGCACATATTGCTAATGAGTCCTCTGCATTCAGTCAGCCAAGGATACGCAATGGTCCTTAAAGATGATTCACAAAGAGGTATAGCAGACTCATCCAAATCCTCTCCCGTAGAAGGAGTGACAATGACAGCCAGGGGAAGAGGTCGCGGACGTAGTGGACCTCCACCGAAGTGCAGCTATTGTCATAAGAAGGGACACACCAAGGACAATTGTTATCAGCTGGTCAGTTACCCTTCAGATTTCAAGGGAAATAAAGGCAAACAAACACAAGATATGAGTGGAAACCAGTCAGGGTCAGAGATGGCACGAGAAGCATAAGCTTTAACTCATACGACCAGTGAGGTGTCGCCAAGTTTCACTCAGCAGCAGTATGAACAACTCCTTGAGTTGCTGAAGAAAGACACAGAGAACACTGCTCATGCCTTAAGTGGTACAGGTTTGGCTAACTCTTTACCCCAAAACACACCCACCAACCCACACACACACTAATTGAATAATAGATTCTAGGGCAACCACTCACATGGTTGGGGGCTTATCACTCTTAGGCTTGTATAAAGAATATACTGGACCCATTAAAACAGTCAAAATCCGAAATGGAGATAAAGTGCCGGTAACTCATATAGGGGATGTGAAGATTTCGTCTGAACTTAATTTGAAAAATGTATTGTATGCACCAAAACTGAATTTTAATCTCATTTCTGGGTCTAGGCTAACAAAAGAGCAGCAATGCATGATTGCATTTTTTCCCTAACCATTGTACAATGCAGGACCTTCAAGATGGGAGATTGAAGGCTAGTAGTAGAGAGATTGAAGGATTATACATTTTACAAATTGAGAATGATTGTTTACTTCTTGATATTGCTTGTGAAAAGTATAAGAGACAGACATTGATGATGTATGGCTGTTGCATAGTACACTAGAACATGCAACACTTTCTGTAATGAACATCTGAGGATTGCAACTGATAAGAATGTTTCAATGAATAAAAAGTGTGAGGTTTGTGCTCAATCTAAGCAGACTAAGCTCCATTTCCCTTCAAGTTGCATTAAGACTCAACATTGTTTTGAATTATTACATATGGATGTGAGGGGATCATATCGGACACCACACACCTAGGATATCAATATTTTTTAACGATTGTTGATGATTATTCCAGGGCCACCTGGACCTTTTTAATGAAGAATAAAACTGAAACAATGGGATATATAAAACATTTCATTGCATATGTGGCAACACAATTTTCTGTCCATGTCAAAAGGGTAAGAAGTGATAATGGAACTGAATTGTTAATCTTGAGCTTAGATCTTACTTTGGGGAAAAAGGGATTGTGCATGAAACCTCTTGTCGAATAGTAAAAAGGAAGCATAGAACCTTGATACGAATCTCTAGAAGCTTGTTGATTCAGTCAGGTATTTCGATTAGGTTTTGGGGAGAATATCAAAATGGCCACATAGTTAACGGAATCCCCTCGAGAATCTCAAATTCTAAAACCCCCTATGAATTGGTGCATAAACAGAAACCTAACTATGACAATTTAAGGGTATTTGGGTTCTTAGCTTATGTTACAGATTTAAATACCACTGATAAGTTCAAACCTAGAGCTATACCTTGTATTTTCTAGGTATCCTGCGAACCAAAAGGGATTTATACTGTTAGATTTGAAAAGTAAGAAATTACTAACCAGCAGACATGTTATCTTTATGGAAACCATGTTTCCTTTCAAAGGTATTGCGGCCCCCAATCTAGGGGAGTCAACAGGGAAATTTGGAATATGTTCTGGTTCGATCATGATGAGAACCCCACACCAAGGATCTCTAATTTAGAACATACAATAACAGATATGATAGAGAACAGTACTATAGAACGCAATACGTTCAATGTTGGTAGTAATAATGACACTTTGCAGCACTCAACGAGACCTAGCAAGCAGAGAATACCACCGATTTGGTCCACTGACTATGTACGCAATCTTGCACTATTTGCTGGATTGCATACTTCTCCAAGGCAGCAAGGTAAGTGTCTATATCCTATTGAACAATATATTTCTTATGACAATGTTTCCCCTTCTCATTTAAGTTTCTTATGTTCCATTGACTCTGATGTGTTTAGAGATAGAAGCACTTGAAAGGAATCAAACTCGGGAGCTGATTCCTTTACCTAAGGGAAAGAAAGCCATAGGTTGTACGTGGGTTTACAAAATAAAATACAATTCTAGTGGAGACAGAGAAAAACACAAGGTTAGACAAGTAGCTAAGGGATATAATCAAATGGAGGGGATAGACTATCATGAAACATTTTCGCCCATCATTAAAATGATAACTGTGCGGATAGTATTAAAACTTGCAGCTGTGAATAATTGGGAATATACCAAATGGATGTCCACAATGCATTCTTGCAGGTTGATTTACATGAGAAAGTTTATATGACCATACCCCAAGGTTTTGAACAAAAGGGGAGAAATATAGTATGTAAACTAAAGAAATCTTTGTATGGCTTGAAACAAGCTACAATGGAATCACAAACCTTTCAACTCCTTGATACAAGGAGGCTTTACACAAAGCAAATGTGATTATTCACTTGTTTATAGATGGTATTGTGTTGATATTAATGTATGTTGATGATTTTCTAATCGCTGGAAGTTCTGAACAGAGAATCAAAGAGGTTAAAGAGTACCTTCATATTTTCATATTAAAGACCTAGGAACATTGAAGTATTTCCTATGAATTGAGATAGCTAGATCACAGGAATTGTTTTATGCCAAAGGAAATATGTGCTTGATTTATTAGCTAAAACAGATATGAGTAGAAGTAAACCAATGGGATTGCCCGGGGCCCCAAATTTACTATTGATTGCCTATGAGGAAGGCAAACATAGCAGCAGCGATTTGTTAAAGGACCCTTAGCGATACAGGAGATTGGTAGAAAAGTTAATCTATTTGACTGTTACACGAATTTTCTGTGCAAGCTTAAGTCAATTCATGCAGAATCCCACAAAGACTCACATGGCAGCAGCTTTCAAAGTCCTGAGATGCCTAAAGTAAAGTCCAGGTCTGGGCATCCTGATGAGCTCGGGAGGCACTCCAGAGCTGGAATGTTAGTGGAACTACATGGAGGTCTTTAACAGGCTATTTGCTGAAGTTGGGAAGATCGTTGGTCACGTAGAAAACCAAAAAGCAGCACACCGTTTCGAGGCCCTTAGCGGAGGCTGAGTAGAGCTCTTGATTCAGCCGTATCGAAAGTTGTATGGGTCCTTGGATTATTAAGAGATTTGGGAATTAATCATTCTGATCCCGTAAGAGTTAACTGTGACAGCAAATCAGCTTTGCATATCAACACTAATTCAGTTTTTCATGAGCAAATGAAGCATATTAAGATTGATTTTATTTATAAGAAACTCCAGCAGGGGCTAATCAATCTGACGCAGGTAAAGTCAGAATACAAAGAAGCAGATATTCTAACAAAGCCAACAGCGAAATATATTCTTATCTAGATGCTTCGTAAGCTCTTTTTTTTCTATAAAAATTTTAGAAAAGTGTTATACTCACTTGTAATCTAAAAGTAGTATAAAATTTTCTTTTCTCTTAGGCAATATTAATATCAAGTAAAATAATATGTAAATTATTTTCAGATCTAAATATAAGTATTTAAAAGTTATGATATCTCTCTAAGTATCGTTACTAATCATAATAAAATAATATTATTAGGGATTAAATATGTTCCAAATAATATGTTTAAACTTTATGCCAGTTGAATTCCCAGAGTATGGGTAGATGCTTTGTAAGATGGAAAATGTAAACGTTTTCAGTTCTTAACTTTGTTTTTTTGGTACAAAGTTCCTTTTTCTCTTTTTGGTACAAGGTACAAAGTTCCTAACTTGTGGAAGAGCGTAGATATTTCGTACAGGTTTTGGGCCGGGGCCTATAAGCGAGCCCAATAATGTGTGTATATAAGTCTGACATTAATATTGTAATAGTGTGGATTTTCGCTTAATGAATACAAGTACTGTTCATTTTTCTGTGTATTGCAAAGGGCGTTTACGCTACATGTATCAAATACCTAAATAATGGTTTTCATAATGCAAAAGAAACTCATGTTTAATGGGGATTTATTTAAAAAAAAAAACAAGAAGGGAAAGAAGTCTCTCAGATTTTTTCTTTTCAAGAGAAGCTCTATGAAATTATATTTTAGTTTCTTAAAAAAATTTCTCTATTTTAATTCTCTGAGAAAATCACTGTTGTTTCAACGTGTTGATTTATTATTTTTTCCCCCTTTTCTCTAGTCTTTATATATACATGAAATTAAAATATGCTAATGGGGTGGCTTCGTCTGTGTTTATTACTTTATTTTTTACTTAAGCCAAAGATTAAAATTCTCAATGCCAAATGTTAATTTTGTTTTACTTCATATCTTTTAATGGACACAAAAGTTTCACCTATACTCCTTATAAAGAGAAAAAGGTTATTTTGTTTTACTTTATATCTTCTAATTATTTTGTCAGCACATATGTTCGATAGTTTTTCGTTATGTTTGTGCGTAGAAGGGTTTCTTTTCATATATTAGGCTTGTTTAGACAAGAGTTTACAAAAATATTTATGAAAAAAAAGATATTAGATAATTTTTAAAAAATAGTTTATAAAAAAATTATTTTGAACAAATGAGTATTTAAATAATTATTATCAGAAAAAATTTTGTTATTAAAAATTATATAATTTTATTAAAAATATGAAAGATAAGAGAAGAAAGAAGAGAAATGAGAAATGAGAGATAGTGAAGAAAAGAGAAGAGAGAAAAAATATGGTGTAAAAAAATAAAAGTAAAATAATAATTGATAATCCATAAACTCTTTTATTATTATAAAAATTAGTCTCAGTAATTTATCTAAAAACTTAATTTAAAATTATAATTTAATCTAAAAATTTTTTAGATAAATATATCTATTTATTTTAAAATTTCTATAAATTAAAATTTTAGTCAAAAATCCTTTTAAAACTTTAATTTAAATTTCTCATAATATAATAAATTTAAATTTAAATTTTCATTAAAAGAGATATTCACGTTTAGTATATGATAATATTTTAAATATAATTAAAAGTTTATTTGGATAAGATTTTTGAAACAGGCTTATGAAAAAAAAGAGTTTTTGGACAATTTTTAGAAAAGGGCTTTTAGAGAAGAGTATATGAAAAAAATAATTTTAAATAAATAAGTATTTTGGATAATTATTTCTAAAAGTACTTTTATTATTGGTAAATTACGAAAAATAGTATGAGTATTAAATGAGAAGAGATAAGAGATAAGAGAAGGTGTAAGAAAACAAAAGAGAGAGGGTATAAGAAAAAGTAGAAGAGATGAGAGAGTGTGTAAGAAAAAATAAGGATAATATAGTAATTGGTTAGTTTATAAACTTTTTTACTATTCTATAAAATAATCTAACCAATTTATTTAAAACCTTAATTTTAAACTATAATTTAGTCTAAAAACCTGTTTAAATAAATATAGTTATTTATTTTAAAATTTCTTAAAATTTAACTTTTATCTAAATCTAAATTTTAGCTTCATCTAAATACACACTAACTTCAATAAGAATATACCTATACTTTTAAAAAAAAACAAAGCTATGTTTCCACTTCTAAACAAGCTGCGGAGATACAAATCAATCATGGTAACATAGATAATCTCCTCCGAAGACAAAGCTGTCTCTTTAATTAAATGCCCTAGCACGTGGAGTGGGGAGTCAAAGGAGGAAAAATACAAGCCCCCTCAGAAAATGGCAGTCTCTTGGACATAGCTTTCGGTCAAAAAAGCTGAGCTCTCCAACAAATGAACCGATGCTTCATATTGACTGACTTGCCATTCTTTTCAACCAAGGTACTAAAACCTGGCAAGGAATTAGTTGGGGAAGTGGATTGAGGGTCAGTGAATCAACACGAGATTAACTTAAGGTCAAACTGATCATATTAAAATAATATAATTTAGTGAAAATATTCATATTTGACTATAAATAAGTTCATATTTAAATAAAAATAACCACTCAAAATATAGTTTGAATATCTTACTTGACTATTTGAATAAAGTTAGTTTGCCACGATATTTCTTCACTGGCTGGCAAGCTTGGTCATCTCAATTATCATTGCATTTAATATAGATATCTTCTTATTAAAAATAGTACTAAATATAAATTCGTTATTTTAATAGTTTTTTTTTTTTTTAAGCTTTCGTATGCTCCAACGTGCTGGGTATGTTTGTTGGGTCTTAGATGAGTCCTGTCCAATATACTGCTCCTTATGTTTGGTTTATTTGCGTTTGTTGCTTGAAGTTTGGGCTCCATTTGGTTTCCCATGTTCGCATACTCTATAAATGGAGCCCAATTTTATATGTATTATTTCATTTTAAAGAAAATTGTTCTTATATATATCCTATAAAGAAATAAATTTAATTCTACTGCTATTATAAAATATTATTTAGTAGATAATCTCATAAGTTCTCTATAAATATTCTTTGAATTATAGAGCTATACCTTGACCTTAGTAGGAGAATAATGTCCAACTCACTTAAATATTTTTATAAAATATCCACACACACACACACATATATATATATATAAAGACACACACATACGAGACCTTTAATTTTCTCTACTATGATGGTAATGAATTGAAATGATGAGGACTTGATCTTTTTCTTAAGTATAAACCATTGAAATTTATTTAATGATATTTAATATTTATATTTCTGCTTGTTTTTTATGTTTTAATAGATGTATAGTTTAAAATAAAAAATAATATAACTGAATTTTGTAATTTAAATTTTCAAATCTAGACTATTTTCCAAATTTAAATTAAATAGTCTAAATCTCATTGTAACAATCAGCTTTTAAATTTTATGATGAACACATAAATAAGACCTAGTAATTACGTAGTAGTAGGTACTCTCTCCCTCTCTCTCTCTCTCCTAAGTATAAGTAATTTCTAATTAATTCATATATGTCAATAAAATATTTTAAAACATTATATTTAAAAATAAAATTTAAATGATTTCTAATATTAGCCTTACTAATTATATTAAATTTTAACATCCTATTAATCTCTATTATTTTTTACTATTTTTATTAATTATGCATATGGGTTCGTTTGAATAGAACTTTGGAAACGGGTTTATGAGAAAAAAAAGATTTTTGGGCAGCTTATATAAAAGGATTTTTAGAGAAGAGTTTATGAAAAAAATGATTTTAAATAAATGAGTATTTGAATAGTTATTTCCAGAAGTACTTTTATTATTAATAAATTACGAAAAATGATATGAGTATTAAATGAAGAGAAATAAGATATAAGAGGAGAAATGGTATAAGAAAAAAAAGAGAGAGGGTATAAGAAAAAGTATGGGTAATATAGTAATTGGTTAGTTCATAAACTATTTTACTGTTCTATAAGTTACTCTAACCAATTCATCTAAAATTTTAATTTAATATAAAAATCTATTTGATTAAATATAACTGTTTATTTTAAAAAAATTTAAAACTTAAATTTAAAAGTCTATATAAAAAGTCAACTTCTCTTGTCTCAGTGGGCTAACAAAAAATTACGTCTTGAATATATTTTTAATTTTTTTACCTATATATTAATATATATTTTTTATAATACTAATATATATTATTATAATCCATTTTTTAAAGTGATGCCCAAAAATTGTTGAAAATTTTATGAATTTATATCCATTTTATTCTATTTTGTTGTCTTTTTTTTTTAAAAAAAACAATTACGTAAATTTATTTTGTTTTTTTTTTAAAAAAAAAGTTCATCCCATCCGTGAGCCCTTAAATTCAATATCATAAGATCTGAAGGAGTATTTAATGAATGGGCCATTCACATTTTATTCATACATAAAGAGAGAACGGCAAATCCATACCTTTTATTGAATTATTCAAACTTACATAGAGATTCACATTTATATAAGCTTCTTACTTTTGTTGACTTTGAACAACATAAAATACTCTGTAAACCCTCAAAAACCCAGAAACACCTTCCACAAAATCCTAACATGCAGATATTCCCTTCTTCTTCTTCAAGTATTACATATTCTAATTATTTAAATTTTAATTTCCCTCACTCCTATATGTAATTCAATATGATCACGCGCGAAAATCATGCGATGTCACGTTCCTGCACCATGGAAATAAAATAATAAACCATATATTAGAAGAAATCAACATGCTGAATATAATATTACATAAATGGAAATTAATTACCAGATTATTATCTCTACCTGCATTAGTATTCACAATTATAAATCTCACTTTATCAATTTCAAGGGCCTCATCATCGCGTTGTCTTCGTGGTCCAATATCTGCATTTAATTGTGATGTTACAGCATATAAATAACTATTAACAGATTTGTCTTTTATTAAAAATTAATACTGGAATTAATGAAAAAGGGAAAAATTGCTGAAAAATCTTATTACAAAATTATTTATATGAGGGCCAAATTTTTTAGTAAAAGCAATTTTTCTTTTAACGGTATGCAATAATCTTTAAGATTTAAACTATATGGAATGTTTTTTATTTTATTTATAATTCAAGATAAATTGGATTCAATTAAACAAAGTTATACCTATAGAAAATAAGTTGTATCTATATCCTTAAATAAATTTTAATTTCAGCTATTTTTATACAATAAATTTCGTAATGAAAATTTTTTAGAAAATAATTACTTAAAAATCTTTTAATAATAATTAAAATAGTATGTAATGAAAAGTCATATCAATATGTTTATACTATCCCATTGACATTGGATTTTGTAGATATTAAAACCCTTAACAGAACCATCGAGTAATTCTCGGAATTTTTAAATGAAAAACTAAAATAATAATGCACAATAATAATAATAATAATAATAATAATAATAATACTTACGTGGCAATGATAAACGTAGCCAGGTTCCTCGGTTGCATCAAAGGCATATGATTCATTTGTGTGTATGTAACCAAACCTCACCGCAATCTTCGTCACAAACCCAGGCATCATCTTGTACACGTTCTTCCACCCACTCTCATGAGCTGGCACCTCTAGTTTCTTGCCACGTGCATGCTGGTCCACGTGGCACTTCTTGGCATCATTTTGTTTCTCCATACAAGCCTTAAACTTTTCTGATTTAACCAGCTCAGTTTGATCTAACACTTTGAACAGTCCCAAATGAATGTGAAGCGGATGATTATCCTCCGTCAGATTAATCACGTACCACACTTCCGTGGACCCCACCTTCGGAGTTTCTGTAGCTGGGGCCTCGTATGGTTTTGCATTCAAGAACAAGTGGATCGGTTCATCCGTGTCACTTGTGTACTCATACATTGCGATGTACCTTGTGTGCGTCACACTGGATAAATCCACGTGGGGATATTTTATTAGCTTCTTTGGAACTCGTGTCATGTCGACTTCTCGATTGGGTTGTATGAAGAATTTCATCACCTTGCTAGTGGATTCATCAACTGGATCACCCGATGGGTAGGGATAAGGTGCGCTGTTGGCTAAGATAACAGTGTGATTCTTTGACTGAGAAAAGTCAACAATTATGTCTGTGATCTCAGATGGCCCAAGCAGAAACTCCTTCGTTGTCATTGGCTCTTCAATATACGATGAATCTGATGCCACGTGGGTGAATCCCAAGCCATTGGTGAAGAAGAATTTAAAGAATCTAGCATTGCTAGCATTGATTATCCGGAATCTGTATTTACGACGTCGTACCGTCATGCGAGGCCAAGCTTTGCCATTCACAATAATAGCATCACCGAAGTACTCCGGTTGCCACTGAGGGTGTATGGTGGGATTGTTTCCAGTAGAATTCATGTATATAGACCCATCAGTGCGGAAGCTACGATCGAAGATTACCAATGGTCGATCAAAGGCATTACTATAGGGCAAACCTAGAGGGGCCTCGATCGATTGGTGACGGATAATGTAGGCCCCAACCAAACCAGCAAGGAGGTTGACTCGGGTCAACCCCATGGCATGGTCATGATACCACAAATTCCCAGGATGTTGATAGTTAGGATAGTGATAGCTCTTTCGGGTCCAAGTGGGTCCCGTTTCGTTGAATCCATTGGTAAACCAGGCGTTTGCATTGCCATCACTGTGGGCCCCATGGATCCCACCGTGGAGATGAACCACCGTAGGAATGCCCGTCATAGAGGGGGGAACGGCAGTAGGAATTGTGGGGTCCCACGGCAGTATGTGCTTTGGTGGAAGATGATTCTGCCACGTCACAAAAGTGTCAACACCATGTACGGTCTCGATTGTCGGACCAGGGACTGTAGCAGTATGCTTTTTCACACCGTAAGCGAACACAGGCGTTGGAGGCAAATCCCTATGAAATTTCTGCACTACCCAAACAATATTGCTTAAAATGATGAAAAATATAATGGCCATATATAAATAAATATATAATAATTAAATAGAAATATATAAATTTTTGGGTAATTTTCTCTCTGGATCAAATTTGGGTTTGAAAGAAATAAGGAAACGCAGTAGAATGGATCCATTCCATCCTTTTCAATGAGATATTTTCAATTATTTTATACATAATATTTAATTAAAATAGGGCAACTTTTCATTTTTGTCTCTAGTCAATTAATGAAGGCATGTTATCAAACAGTAATTAATGCTTTGTACAACTTTTCTGGGTTAAGAATGAAATGGTCTGACTGGGAAAGAATTTTCTGAGTATGTATGGTATGGGAATAAATTCTTTTGGTATTTATCCAAATTCTGAAGCATTTTTGAGTGCCCAGTGCCCTGATTCTTATGGGTGTTGACAAATGAATGAGCATTAAAAATTTAAAAAATTATTGAGAAATCTCTTATTACAAAAAGTAAACAAAATAGGTAATAAATAAATAAATGATTGTATATTTTTTCCCACTTCTGGTCCTCCCTGATGAATTATTCTTTAATTTATCTTTTTTTAATTATTTATAGTAATATAATATAAGTTAGAATCAATTTAACTGTTATTAATCAACTACCTATCTAATTGTGTTTTAATCAATTGAATCAAATATTTACATAGTAAATATAAAGCTGTTCCCCTGGAATAAATACTTTGGTAGGTTGTTGAGGTACTTCTCATCAAAATATTCTCGCAAAAAAAAAATTGTTGTATTTTTAAAATTTTATTTTTATTGTTTAAAATATAAAAAGAAAAAAGAAAACACAAAAAAGGGTTAACGTCTAAATATCCCGGAAGAAGTCTTTGCTCATGAGTATTTAAAAATTTATCTTAGATTAATAGTATCTTGTAAGTTTTATAAAAAAATAATGTCACCTTGATATAATATAAATTTTAATTTTTTAAATTTATCTCATTTTAATTTTAATTTTTTAAATTTTAAATTATAAATTTTAATCTCTTAATTTTTTTTCTAAAATATTAATTCCTATACCTTGATAAATATTTAGATTATTTTACTCACCAAAATTTGTGACAACTTGAGGGATCAAATCATTTTGCATCCTTAGGATAACTTGATGAATTAAAATAAAAATAAAAATAAATTTAAAAAATTAAAAATCATATTAACCTATTAACTTTTTTTAATAATTAGATGACTTTATTTATTTTTTAATATTTATTAGGTGATACTTATAAAAAAACTTTTAAATATTAACAACTTCTACATGAACTTAATCCATGACAACATTAAACTTTGACCCCAAAAGGTGGGGAATGAGGGGCTGTGGAAACAACAAGAGAGAAGCAGATTCCAAATTCATTTTATAAAGGTACAAACCGTTGCTTTTTATTTCATGGAGAATAAGAATAGTTCAAAAGAATCTCCACGACGTGGGAAAATATCAGAAAACAAATCAAAATAATGAATTTGGTACATATCTATATTAATATAATACAATTAAATGCACCAGATTCGTAGTTTCAACTCACAGCTTTAATATACTTGCCCAAAATAAAATCATTGCTTTAATGCTAATTAATAAGGAATTTATTATCATAAATATACAAGTCAAATATTATATATAAAAAAAAACTCCAGTAGAGTCCCATGCTCTCATTCACAGCCACCACACAAACGCTGCCTTACGACTGTTTGATAAATTACCATAAAAAAAAATGAAGAACCGTTGAACAACATGTCATCTTCAACCTGGAACACTGGTTTCAATGTACTCAAGTAATGGTCTGTGCTATTTTTCTAGGGTTTATAGGACAGAAATAAAAAACAAGGAGGCAAAAACAACACAGCTATCTATATATTTCAATTATTATTATTATTATTATAATAAGAAGAAGAATTTGAAGAAGAGAGTTAAAATTGAAGTAGTGAAGGAAATTAATGAAGGCGTACCCAGTTTTTCTTGAACATGCCGATATGTAGAGATTTAGGTTTGGGGACTCCATGAATTAGCTTGTAGCCATGGATTCTGGGCATATCAGGAAGCTCATCCACAAACATCTCCAGCTTTGATGAATCTATCAGATTATAATCATTTATTGAAGAAGAAGAAGAAGAAATAAACAGAGCTGCATATAACAGACCCAGTAAGGTCTGTTTCTGAAGCAACAGTGGTGTGAACATGGCCTCTGATTCGATTGATAGATAGAGAGAGAGAGAGAGAGAGAGAGAGAGATGAAGAAGAAGTGATGATTATAATGATGTGATTTGGAGAATTGTGTGTATATATATATAAAGGGGGGAAAGAGCATATAACTTTTGAGGGCAATGTGAATGGGGGAAGACTTTGGTTTCTCTGGATTTAATTATTTATTTATTTGTGGTTGGAATTTACGTTGTCATTGTCTGCTTTTTGCCGCGAAGATTGTGTAAATCAAGAAAGCCCCACACCCTCATTGTTTCTTTAGCCAAAGGAATCATATTTTACTCTCCACTCCTTCTACTCACCAGAGCCTCTAATTAAATTATATAAAATAAAAAATAACAATTAAATTATTAAATTTATTATAAAATAATAAAAATTTAAATATATCTATAATTAATTAAAAATATAATATTTTTATGAAAAATGATAAGAAAAATCTATATAAATTTAAAAATAATAATTTAGGTACTTGAATATCTAAAAAAACATATTAGACAGTAGACTCAATTTATCTTTTATAAATTTAGATAAAAATATTAAATTATTCCTGAAATTTGTTGAAGAAAAAGTGAGAGACTTCAAGTATTTTCTTCCCGAAGCTTGTGAATGACTTATACTTTCTCGAAGATGCGCTCGCCTAATTGCCATTGAAGATTGTTGGAGCTCATTCCTGCACCATCCAAACTCAAATCAAACACATGCTTTATCATCATCAAAGCTCACTCTAGTTTAGGATTAGGAGAAAGATTAGGTCTTAAAAATTAGGTAAGTCGTCGATATACTTTATTGTTATGTCAGAGGGTTCATCTCTATTTCTAAAACTGTTCGATTTTTTCACAGTTCAATTAGTACTCTAACAAATTTCAATAGCAATAGACTAATACAATAGATTCTAGTTCGATTATTCTTAAACATTTTTCTTCACATTTTTCAATTTTGAATATTTTATTTGTAAAAAAAATGGTGACCACTAGAATTTGTGCTTTCCATCGTTTTGGCGTGTATACAGAGTTGATGAATGAATTTGATAAAATTGGCTGTTTAATTTAGTTCTGAAGATGAGTTATTAAACTGACACATTTTCCCTATTAAAATGTTGTTTGAGCCTTTTTTGGTTAAGTTACACGGTAAAAAATTATTATGTTCTATGATCCTTGGAGCGTATTTCTTATTTGCTATATACAATATATACATCATTAGTGTTGTCCTCTGTGTTCGTAGCATATGTTTGAGTATGCTGAATAGCATCTCATCATTTGCTTTGTAGTAAAAAGTTTGATACCTTTATTTTGTGTATCAGTTTGGCATGTGTATGTGTATGTATATGTATCTAGCATTTGTCTGATATCTATCAATTTGAAGTCGTCCAAATTACTTTTTAGTTTTGAACATCTATGTACTGCATGTGAGTGACGCTTTTTGATTCCTTTTCTTTCTTGAAAGAGGAAGAAAATCTGAAAAGGATATTAACTTAAAGGTTATATATATGAGTCTTAGTAAGAATTTGTCTTTTAGGCAATTAACAACCATTATGTGTGCTCTGTTTTTGTATTGTGTTATGCTAGTATTCTACAGACATGTATGTACAATTAATAATTATAGTTAGAAGACATTGTTAGTTAAAAATTGCTAATCACTGCATTTCAAGACCAAATAGCAACTGGAGTCACCTTGTTTATTTTTATTTTGAACATGTGGCTTGAAAATCAAAACCTTCATTGACCTATATTTTTTTGCAATGACTAATTTTAGCTACAGAACTTCTATGTTGAAGATTATTATTCCTTTCTTTAAAGTATTGATACAATATATCAATGTGTTCAATTATAAATCTAACTTAAAATATGAGATGACTTTTGAATGAAATATAAGATGGTATTTCAAACTAAATATGATTCTTTCAACAAATTAGGAATTACAATAAAGTAGTTTGATGCAAACAAAATTCCATTAACTTGAAAATTTGAAACTAATTGTTGTCTTATTGACGATTATGCTTGTCTTATTAAAGAGGATTTTTCTTCTTATGATGATGAAATGAAAGAAGTGTGTAGTGTGGGGGGAGAAGAAGGCAGTAAGGGAAATGAAGAAGAAGAAGAAGAATAAGCTAGTCATAAGGGAGAAGAAGGAGACGGAGGTAGTGAGGGATATGAAGAAGAAGGAAAAGGTTCAATGTTTAATTTTTTGTAAAGCTCAACCATTGACCAACTGATGTGCTAACTTAGATAATTATTTTTTAATGTTCAACTTTGTAACGACTATGACCATATTTTACAATGATTATGTACAAATTTTCACTTAGACATATATTTGTAATGACATTTGCAATTCATTCTTTTCCCTTAAATAATGAGATTTGCAATGATATTTCAGTGTTGAACTCGGCTAATGATATTTACAGCTCCAAGAATGGGATATCTAACTTTTCTTAAGACATTTGCAACTTCAACTATGGGATTTACAACTTCATCAATGGGATTTGCAATTCCTGTAATGGGATTTGTAAATTTAACAATGGGATTTGCATCTTCCTTAATGGGATTTACAATTTCTGTAATAGGATTTACAACTTCAACAATAGAATTTGTAACTTCTGTAATAGGATTTACAACGCCTACAATGGGATTTGTAACTTCCTCTAAGATATTGGCAACTGCAACATAATGCTTTTTGGGATTTGCATATCGGCTAATGGTATTTGTAACTCCTCTAATAGGATTTGGAACTTCCTCTAAGACATTTACAACTGAAATTGCAAATTATTGCTAAAGGGATTTGCAACTCCTGTAATAGAATTTATAACTCGTCTAATGAGATTTATAACTTCAATAACGAGATTTACAACTTTCTCTTAGACATTTACAACTATGAAATTGTAACTCGTCATAATGAACAATTTCATTCAATGACATAGCCACTTATGGCATTTACAAAAAATATCCTGCACATGACAACAATTACATTACATATAATCAAATGACAAGTGAACATTAAGATTCCATGTGAGCCTAATGTTTTCTTGTCAATAATAGTAGACACTATATTACATGCACTATATATTTGTTTCATATACCCTAAACATTATGTGCAAAAATGATCAGTTGTATACCACAAACCTTGTCAAAAATATTACAAAAGTGTTGGATTATGAAGAGATATTACAAGATATTTAAATATCCTATAATTATTATATAGGATAAAATATGATATTTTATTAGTATCTAGAATTATCTATGATTCTTTATTGTGTATATATATCCCTTCTAAATATTAATAAAAGACAAATATTATTCATATGAAATAACATGGTACTAGACTAAGGTTACAATCGGCGGCTCCCCTGAAACTTCATCATCATCTTTTTAGAGCTTGATTCTCATGCATAACCATGAGTTTCTAACGTTAGTTTCTTGCTCTGGCTTATGGCAGCACGTGTAATGCCCTTCTTTGATGGCGTTCATCTTCTCAACTATCGACTCACTTAATCTAGCTTACCCCTAGTAGTTTCGCACTCTAGTTATGTTAAGTCATCTCCGTTTTGTTTGATTCACGATCTCCTCTGTCCTATTGAGACAACTTTAGCACCTTGATTAATATTTTCTTACTAATTGGTCTTTGTCCCTGGTGTGACATCTGATTAAATTTTTTTGATCTAGGTATAGCGATTAGTTTATTAAATCTTCTCTTATGGTATTTTATGGATGATAACTGTGATGATATATTCATAATATCTGCCTCAAAGTATGCCCAATTTCTTAAATACAGCAGGTTACAAAAGCATGACACTCCGAATGTTACTGGTCTTAATGCAAAAAAATAATAATGAGACATATTTGGTGTCTTCTACTTTTAAATGGATCATAGATTTGAGTGCTACTTACCACATGATAAGTAACCGTAATTTCTTCTCTACTTATGACTCATATGTTAATCTATCAAGTATTACCATTGTTAATGGTTTCTATTCCCGTGTCATTGGTTCTGGCATAGTAACTCTTACTCTTTCCATTCAGTTGTCTTTGGTGCTGTATGTACCTGACCTTGTATTTAATCTTCTTTCTCTTAGCAAACTTGCCCAGGATTTCAATTGTTGTGTTTCATTTTATTATCATCACTGCTTGATTCAGGATCTCTTAACGAAGTATTATGAATATTTTAGGTTAAACAGCATTAAATAATTTACGTATCTCGTAAAATGTTTTGTATGGCGAAATATAAATTGAAAATGAGGAAGTATTAATTATCTAATTCTTTGAATATCGATATGACAATAAAACTAATACAACAAAATTTTGAAGTCTTTTTTACAAGGCTTTAAATTATTCTTGTGGTCATTTTTACTAGGCTCGTTGTAGAAAGTTTTTTACTCATAAAAGATTATACTTGTACAAATTATCTTTAAACATTAGTAATTACATTTCCTTTATGTCTTTTCAATTTTTTTACCTTAGATATATACTGTGAATTTTGAAGTTTGGATTAATTAAGTAGGGCATGAATTTATAATGAATAAGGACAGTTTGAGAACTCTTGAAAAGGTTTTGTGCATTCAATAAATTCATTTTTTGTTAAAAAAAAAGGAAAAATTCCATTAAAGAACGAAATTACAAAAGGCAATATCAACTAAAAAACTCATGCATCGCTAGCTATTTACACAAAAGGAAATATGAAGAAATTGGAGACATTAAAAGATGTTCAAAATACATTGACTACTGTTTGATTCCAAATAAAAAGATCAAAGAATTATGTGTCAGATCATTAATAGAAGAGAAAGAAGAAAGCAATGTAGCTGATTGAGTGATTTATGGTTAATGAGAGTTTCACATATTGGCAAGTGTAGTTCTTAGTAATATTTTTCAAAGGTTAATCTCTATCTTACCTCCATTGCCTAGTGCTAGTTCATATGTCATATCTTGGAGTGCCACCAATAAGGGGTTATTCTCTATTAAAAACACATATTTCTTGTTGGAAAACAAAGTTAAAAATCATTATAGTGCAACATATAAAGAGATTTAGAAATAGAGGAAAGTAGAGTGAGTAAGAGTTTTTATATGAAGGTCCTATAATAATAGGTTGTCTACTAATATTTGGAAGAGTAAATGATCTTTAACCTCAGTTTATCCTTATTATAATACTGCGAAAGATGATATTTTATATATTATGAGATATTGTATTTAGATGACTTTGGACTAAACTTTTATCACTGAGGTTTACTAATTGCTTTTTTACTATCCCTCTTCATGATTGGTTTGTATTAAACTTAAAAGGAAATTTGGGCAATGTAAGCAAAAATTGGAATATTATTTTAGGTGTTACTATTTGGAAACTTTATTTAGTTGTGGAGAAATAATATTTTCAATTCAGGTGAAAGAATACCTTTGTAACCTAAAATCATTATCTTGCGCACATGGAATACTTATACCTAGTTTGGTGACAATGATATACAATATTATGAGCTTCATGGAAATAGCAGGTGAAGTCTGTCGCTACTATGCTGGTTTAAAATTAATGTTGACGGAGCTATGCCTTTTTCTTAAAATATTGCTAGATGTGTAGGAATAGTAAGGGATAGTGCCAATAACTAGAGAATAGATTTTACTCATTTTATTAGATATTGTAGTGTTTTTAAGACAAAATAATGGGCTGTATATAAAGGCCTCATTTTGGCATGGAATTATAGCTGTAGAAAATTAATTTTTGAATAAGATTCCAAATCTTTTATTAAAATGCTGCATCAGAACTATAACTATTTTGGTAGTTTGTTACTCATAGAATAAGCAACTTTTGAGCTACTCTTGAGAGGTAAAATTGCAATACATTACAAGAGTGCAGAATAATTTTGATGATGGTTTTGCAAAGAAGCGCCTATTTAAATCATTTATAATTAACCCATGCCTATTACATTTGAAAAACTTAGTATTCTGAATATTTAGGATTAAATTCTCTATTAGTGTAAATTATATTATTTGGACTTTAGCCCTATCTTAGTAACAAAAATATTTACAACCTACCTAGTGTGATCAGATAACCTTTTAACAAAATTAAACCCCTTTATTGGTAAGTATCACCTAAAAAAAAGATTTTATTCTATGTTTAAATCGTAAATAAACTTAATTATTTTTTAAAAATTTTATAATAAAAAAAATTAAACACCCTTGTCCCCTTAAGAACAAGGACAAGGGTGTTATACTTACTTAGAAAGAGTGTTCAGCTTGTCATGCCCAATTAACCTATTTTAATCCCAATCATATTGAGATGGAACGGACTCATTAAGAAATTTTTTCGACACGAAACTCAGGACAAAGGTATCACAATCTTTTCTGGTCCTAAATATATTTATATATATATATATATATATATTAATTTTTTAATTTGTTTAGCTATATTATATTGATATATATTATATAATATTAATATATATTATGAAAAAGATAATGTAAAAAAATTTAATATATA
Source organism: Leucaena leucocephala (assembly GCA_037074615.1). NCBI lineage: Eukaryota > Viridiplantae > Streptophyta > Magnoliopsida > Fabales > Fabaceae > Leucaena > Leucaena leucocephala. The sequence continues at coordinate 7,115,883 of CM073570.1, read as the reverse complement.
TAATTTGTTAATTTGTTTATCTATAGCAATTTTTTAAAAGAAATTATTGATGGTCTAGAGACAAAAATCTATCCCATCTCTAGTCACGCGGTCCCAATCCCACCTCTTGAACGCCCTAATATTTACGGATGTCTTATCAATAAGATTTTCGGTAACAAAATTAGAATTCGTTATTAATATTAAGAAGTTTTCTTAATCTAAATGAGGTCGTTAAAAGGTCTTAAAAAAATCATATAGATGTACCAAATACATTTAAAATTTTACACTCCTTCCATTTTTTAACTACTCATGTTAAGGATAATTTGACTTTCATGCAAGAAAATGTTTTTGGCATGTGAAAGACAAGGGTGGCAAACAATTATTTATTTATATAAAAAGTATAAATAACTTATTTTATTTTAGAAATTATTTGCAAAATACCTTTCTTTATAACCACCCGGTGTCCTGTATTTTTCTGAATTGTAGTACTAAGTATCCATATAATCAATTAATCTGAATTGAGGCTTTATAATAGGAAAATGTCTTCTCCATATATCTTTTTTAAACAGATGAAATATGAATATCTAACTTAGAAACTTTGTAGTATAGCAGATTCACTGTTATGCCAAATATCCTAGGGTTTTATTTGTGAAATACTTTCTACCTATATCAAGCATATTGATATAATAGTTTAAGGAATTAGAGTTATACATTACATATTATTTTTTTATTCTTTAATATAAGATCTATTTAATTAATTTAATTAGATTAACGAAAATTAGTTAACTTAACTAATACAAGATATTTTTTAAAACACTCTATTTCCCTTAATTTTTTCCCTCTATTTTTTTATTTGATTATTGTTGAAGGAGTATTAATAGGGATAATTTAAAAAAAATAGATAAATATAAAAAAGATATCTTATTTAGAATTAATATTAACTCTTTAATTATGTTATATATTAACAATTTAAGGAGTATTAAATAATTAAACTAAATGTGTACATATACTTAATTATATGTTACATACCGCACTCTCATCCTATTATAAGTATTTGTTAATATAGTAAAATCAGAAAATTTTATAGATTTAATATAGATTTAATGAGTTAATTGTATATTTATGTAATTATTAGGAAAAAGTGACGTAATAAATATAGAGTGATATATATTTTCTCACATATATAGCTTGGAGAGGAGTGATGGAAGGAACGCCAGGCCAATCCCTTTAGAGAGGTCCCTGGGTTTGATTCCTTAAAGTTTTTAACTTTTAAATAAATTAAAGTACATTATATAAATTTTATTTTAATTTTTTAAATTTAGAAAAGATATTTTTAATTTTTTAAAATTTAATACTACTAATTTTACTAATAAAAAAAATACTGACTCACCCCTATTATATCATCTCATTTGTGATCTAGCCAATAAGAATATAACAAGTCACATTATCTGAATTCTAGCCAGCTGCCATGGCAATTTAAATTTTTTTAAAGATTCGGATTTTAATTAAAATAATAAAATTTTAAAATTTTGAGATCGCCAAGGAACTATTATCATTCTAATTTCCCATAGCCTTATTTAGGTGGTGCTTGATAATTATGATGGTCAAATTGAAATTAAAATTGATGTAAACTTTAATGGAGAATTTGGAAATATTCTTTCACTATCATTTTAATTATTAGTACTAGCTAGTGGACGCACATAGCAATGCTGACCAGGTAAGATGGCAATTACAATAATGGTAACTTAAACGGTGTTGAGGCCCTTCTAATAAGTAATCATGTGAACGCTGAATAGAACCGAAGAGATTACCATAATTACAGATTTATTTTAAGCACTAAAGTCATTCATATGTATCTACCAATATTTCTCGTCTGATTTGCAACTGATCAAAAGTAATGGTACATGTATATACAATTCTTAAAATTTATTTTAGATTGACCGATCAAAAATAATTAATCGGTGAATTAGTCTCTTAATTAATCTAATCAAGAGTTTTAGATAAATTTACTAAATTAATTTTATATTTTTTCTCTCTTTACTGAGTTTGAAATGACATTGTTTATAGTAAATAAAAATAACAGTTTATCAAAATTTATACTTTAATAATATTTTATTAAGTGCTCCTTTTTTTTATCAATATATTTTTATTTAAATATTTACTCTTTTTAGAGTTATATAGAAATATTTTTATAATTTTTAATTAAATTATATTATTTTAGATTGACTCCAATTCAGTTACAGTTGAACTATTATCTCAGCTTATTCAATGACAAGTGCTATTTTTAGTATATAGATGAATGTATGGTAGTACGGACTAAGTTGAGTGGAAAGGATTTGAAATTCCTTAATTGAAATGGAAGATTAATACAATAAATAATTTTAAAAATATAATATTACATGAGAGAATTACATCCCACTTAGGTTAGGCAATGCTTAGTTCAAATTTAAATTAATTAGTAATAACACAACTAGATATTTATTTTTATAAAAAAAGTAAAAAGAAGAAAGTGTGAGTGGATTATAAAATATAAATAAGTTGATATTATAGTTGCCAAGGACATGGACTCCACTCGTTAAAATGAAGTTGGATTTAATATGAATATTTGCATAATCTGTGTTGCAGTCCAAAATATAATAATATCAATTTTTTTAATGTTTATGAAGGCACTTTTGGTGCATTAAACAAAATTATGTGTATTTAGATATATAATTTAATTTAATGAGTTAGTTCTCAAGAATGAGTTCCACGTAGGCATGCCCATAGTTTGTGCTATGGCTTGTGTTTCTGCTGATTAATTTATTATTTACATAATAATTTAATATTTTTTTCTTTTTTTTTTAAATGTTTACGAAGGCATTTATAGGGGCATGAAACAAAACTAGGTATGTTTGGAGCTATAATTTAATGAGTTAGTTCTCAAGAATGAGTTCCACGTAAGGGCTCGCCCCTTGTTTGCGCGTGTCTTTCAATTAATTAATATATTTTTAGCCATAAAACTAATTAATATATTATTTAAATATTAATCTCAACTTCTTTATTTTTAAATGTTTATGAAGTCACTTTTGGTCCATTAAGTAAACTAGCAAGGTACAATTGGAACTACGATTTATTGATTTAATTCCTAATAATGAGTTCCACATAAGGGCATGCCTAAGTGTTTGAGCATGTTCTTACTAATTAATATATTATTTAAGATCATATATATAACTTATAACTAATCAAATCATGTTAGACTAAAATGTTAGTTCAAACTAAATAAAAATAAATAAATATGATCAACAAGTGTTGTTAGTTGATATGGTAAGTAGAGATGAAAATAAGGCAGATAACTTGTGATATAGCCTGACCTGTTTAAAAAAATAGATAGGCTCAGACCTACTTGTATAAAAATTTATTTTTCTTGAGAGGTCAGACTTATACTCTTTAAGAAGCATATTAGAACTATCAAATGGCATATACATATTATTTAAAATATATTTAATATAAAAATATAATAGGAGAAAGCCGAATCTACTTCTTACTAAATATAATATATTGATAAATTTTATTCTTATAATTTATTTTAACAGGATTCACACAATAGATTTTAACATACACATGATACGGTTGATTTTAACCCTAATTCGAACCCACTTTATTATAAGCGCTTTCTCTATATCACATTACTTAGCACTCAATCTCTAGATCACGTCACTCACACTCTAGATCGTGCCGCTCAATCTCCAATCTCCAATCTCCAATCTCCAGATCCACCGCAGTCTCTGCCTTGGCCAGTTCAACATTGCATTTCCAAGCATCAAAGTATTCTATTAAGAAAGAGAACATAAATTCAAATTTTAAAAAATATATTTGTTGTGAATTGAAAGGTAAAAATCCTTTATATTCTAAACTTCAAACTGGAATACTCTCAAGTAAAAAATACTTGCTAATACCCTTGATTAAATAATAAATAAATATATAAGAGATATAATTTTTTAAAGTATACCATTATTTATGGAGAGAATAAGTGAGAGAGAACATGAGTGAAAAAAACTAACATAACTAATATACAAACATGTATTTAATATGAGTAAAAATATAAATGGTGGATTAAAATTTCAGACAAAAATGTAATGTAACTGGCATATTTTTTATATTTTCTTTTTGGTATTTAGATAGCACGTTAGAAACCCAATATCACCAACAGTACAAATAGATCAAATGGTTTTATAAAAGTAGCCCAATGAAAGAGAATGTAACTTATATATATAATTGAAAGAAGTAGTATTAGTATCCATAATTGTTTTTGGAACCTAATATAAATGCATCCCATGTGAATGGTTTGATTTAATTAATGCTTCAAATTAAATATTTCAACTTTGAAAGAGAAAGAGTGGGATAAGTCTAATAATGATTACACCATAATCAAACCGACCAAAACCAAATTTAAATAAGATCATAGTTTAGTTTTTTTGTTTTTGTCAAAATCCGTTGGTTCAATTTAGTTTAAGTTTTTGCCTTTTGAAATTTAAATTAAACCAAATTTATATTAGATTTCGACTTAGTTTAGGAGAAATTCTAAAACATTTCTACTGGAAATAAAATTTTAAAAGTCGAGTAGTTAAAAACCATTCAAAGAGCATAAGTTATTTTAATTCATAAAATTATAATTTTTATATAAGCTAGTAATAATAGCTTTTAACTTCAAAACTTTAGTTTTTTTTTTAAAAAAAATATATAATCTAAATCGGCTCTTTATTTTTTTGGTTAAAGTCTAATTCATTGCTATTATTTTAACACTTTTAATGTAACGTTGAATTCCAAAAAAAATATTGAATACCCACAACTTGTAAATAAAAATTTTTAAAATAAAATTAGACTTTAACCCTTAATTTTTTACAACTTGGCTTACTTTTTTTTTATTTCCCAAATTTAATTATTTGTAGCTCATTAGTAAAAAAAAAAATCTATTACAATTAGCTAAATTCTGTCTAGCCTATGAGATTTTTTTTTCAATTCTATAAATATGCTAATTAATTGTTAAAAATGAAGAACTATGTGTTTAAGAGGTGTATTAAGTATTCTTCCCTCAATAAACGTGGTTGAGGGTACAAGCTAAAAACTTGTGACTCAGAGAATTCCATTATCATCAAAATGATTATCATATTCAAATTCCCTAATTCCAAGTTCAATGGCACCAAATCACACTTCATCAGTCAGCATTTGGATAAATGACTTTAACAAAGATAGAAGATTTCATAGAAACATAGAAATATGCATGATGCCAAGTCAGCACTTTTTGTCTCACCAAACAATCCAAGTTAACTTCAATTAACTTTCGGATCACATCACACTATTTCCTTTTAGTTTAAGAGGGACATTGTACTGCTCAGTCGCTTAGGATACCTATTGCCCTTGAAAATATAGTTGAAGGGCAAAAATGCCCTTTTCACTCTTCTTATGTACGAAGACTTATTTACAAAGGTTTAAGAATACTATTTATGAGTTAGTTAATTTCTTTTAATATATTAAAAAAATTAAATAAATTAATTAATTATGATTAGATCAAATTTTTTAAGATGGATATTTATACTCTCTAATTTATATAAATTAATTAATTAATTCTTATATTAATTATAATTAATTAATTTATTTATTTTTTTAATTTATAAAAAATTAAATAATTTTTATATTAAAAATAAGAGTTAGTGTAAAGTTTATCCGTTAAACTAATTAGCTGTATTGAAGAAATCAAAGTGTATTTATGTTGCGTAGGACCCAAAGTGAAGGAAACAATATGGTAAGAAATAAGTGTTTTTGCTTGTGTCATCTAGGGATTGATGTAATACTGTTGAAAATAAAGACACTGCATATAATGGAGACCATGTTTTGCTGGAGTATTGTAGAGACCCCTTAGTGTCTATCACTGTATTAAATGCAAATGATTTTATTTATTTATTTATTTAATTTTTGGCTTATTGCTTCTCCCCCCCCCCCTAAAATATAGATACTCTCTTAATAGATATAATTATATTTAAATAAAAATTTAAATATTAATTTATTATATTTTAAGAAATTAATCGTTTTATTAGATCAAAATGTCTGTAGCTTGCAATATTGTAAATAAATGATTTATGAAAAAAAAAAATGAATTGCTATGTTGCTGGGGTAGACCGGGTTTTACATCATATTGAGATCATCGACTAGAGATGGCCCAACCTAGAAGCTTTTGAACTTTCTATTTCTTATTGGAAAAACTCATTGGCCAATTTTTATATTCTCACTTGATTTTTTTATTAGGTTCTTATAGATTTTTTTTTATTGAGATTTTACGGGTTTCTTAGTTATAGGAATTAATCCCTACTTTGTTAATTAAAGTTGATGTATATACTGATTAAATGATATGTAATTTATCACAAAATACAAAATAAAATAAATTTTTGGAGGTGCATATTTATTTAATAATTTAACTTTACTCTATTAATATAATTAGCTTATATATAAAGGCTAATAATGTTAACAAAATAAAGTTAGATAGATTAACAGTGATAATAAAATAAAATTAAAAGGTTTAATAAGGAAAGAAAATGAATAGGAACTAAATTAAAAATTAAAAAAAATATATAGCAGAACAATTTTCCAATTAAAAAAGCAGTGAACTTATATAGATTTGCACATTATTTTTTATTTTCTAAATTAACCTGGTCCAAAGTGACTATGGCATTGCGGGCTTGCCAAATCACTTAAACACCCATCAATTTGAGAAAAGTTATGAAATTCTCCGGACACTAAGATAATTATGTTGTATAGTATTTAATATTTTAATTTTATTATTTATATGTATTTAATATTCTAATCTTTTTAATTTAATATGATTATTAGTATTTAAAAAATAAAATTATATGTAAAATTATACTAAATTAAAATAATTATAGATAAAATTATATCAAATTAAAAATATTATAAGTAAAAATGTACTATAAATAAAATTAAAATATTAAATATATATAAAAAAATATTAAAATATTAAGTATTATATAACATAAGATTATTTATAAATTTAAGATGAGATTTGTTATTAGCTAATATGACCTGAACTTGTTTTATTCTGCACGGTGTCACCATGTACTTTGTACTCATAAAAAAACAATGCTTTTTAATGATTTCGCAACTTTTGAGGTAAAATTAATAAGAATTTAGTCCAGCATAAATGCTTAATTTTTTATAATATTATGATAAAATAAAATTTAAATTCTTATAAAAAATTATGCCTATATTTAATATTTCATAATACTTTAATTAAAATATTCGTGCTTATATTTAGAAAAAAAAATTAGGTTAAGATATGTCCAAGTGGGTTTAAGACAGTGGCAAACTTACCACTGCGCCAATTCACATATCAGAGGTAAAAAATAGGGTAAGGTGAACAATGATGAGTGAATGTTTCTATTTGAGGTTGTCCAATAAATGCCAAAATCCAATTATGGAGTTCATGGAAGCACACACACCTTGACATTATGGCTGATCTGATACATAATACTCTACAGTGTTAAATATAGAATTTATTTAAATATTTAATTAGATTAAAGAAATTAATTATTTTAATATATTTTTCTTAAAATATTTTCATTAATTATCTTATTTAACTCCCTCTCATTTTTTTATTTAATTATTGATGAGAGAGTATCAATAAAAATAATTTAAAAAAGAATTAATAAATTTAAGAAATAAATCTTATATTTATTATCAATATCAACTTATAAATTAAATTTTATATTTAAAATTATATTAGTATATACAGACCTCTCAGAAATAAAAGGAGATGATCTTCGGGACTTGACAGGTTCTCCTGGGAACACAATTGAAATGAAAATCCAGCAGAACCAAGCTTTCCCAAGTTTCTGATTTAGTATTTGTCTTTCAAATTCTGATGGATTTGAGGAATATGGGTTTTGCTATGCTGCGAGTGACATGAGTGGAATAGCAAAAGCAGATTTATCATTTGGAATGTGTTCGAATCTTGGGAAGTATCATTTTATTGTGGTTCTAGTCACGACGTTTGGGGAGGCATCCTAACTTTTGGGTGCTTAAGTTTACGCTTAAAGGTAATAGACGGCTCGTCCTGCTCGATATTAGTATCGCTTAAGAGAAAGGGAGATTTTACCCTGCCTTTAGATCGTGGGTGAACCCAACCCCTCCCAAAAAATTTTGTACTAAAAAAAAAAAGTAGTGAAAATTAGAGCAATTATTGAATCAGTCATTAAATAATAGTTTGAGGATCTATGGTCTAATTATAGTTAATTTGAGTCAATACAATCACAGTTAAATAATATAATTTAATTAAAATATATAAAATATTTATATAATATTTGAAAAAAAATATTTAAATAAAAAATATAATAATTCAAAAATAAAAGGAATATTTATATATAAATAACGTACAATTTAATAAAATAGAGTTGTTAAAACATAAATTTAATAAATCGCTACTTTTAAACTCAAAATAATCAGTTTCAACAAAGAAAGGAAAAAAAAAAAAATACAATACCTTAACTATCATAATAGAAAGAATGAACTATCGATAATTGTATTGTAGCCTGCCCATTATCTTCTTTATGATACATCACAAAATCTTATTGGGTTTATCTTGTCACTTAAGGTCAACATATCACAATCATAAGTTGCATTTTCTCCTTAAATTTCATTCATACTAGGAATGCACACATGATTATATATATATATATATATATAGTCTAACCAAGAAACTTGTGACATTTCTATTTTAATTCTCCTGTTTAATTAAGGGATATTTAGCCAAAATGTTCCTCAAACAAAGTATACCTGGTGGTCCAATATAACTAATACTCTTCCATCTTTATTATATAATTTAATTACATAATTAATATTAATTTTAAAATATTTATTATTTTTTATCACATAATCCATATTAATATTTTCTTAATAATAATAAAATAAAATAAATAATTAAAAAAGATTACGAGAGTATTTTAAAAAAATTATATTAATTAATTATATTAATATAATATAATTAATTAAATATATCTTATTAAGTAATTGAAGAATATTTAATATTATTATGACTTTTTAGCTTAGCTGTCATGTCATGATAATAGTTATTAAGGGTACAATTAAGGAAAAATTTCATATAAGGATCACTGTTATAAATTTATTTTAATTTTTTTTAAAAAAATTTAAAACTTTAATACAATCTAAGAGGTTGAACTGAAATTAATATATTAATGTTAAAAGATAAAAATATCCTAAAAAAAAAGAGTATTAATAAATTTTCTCTAGCTTGTTAAAGTCTCTATTATTTTTGTTAATATTTTTATTTATCTTGTTAAAGCATATATTTTTCTTATTAATGTTCTTACTTATTTTGTTAATTTTCTTATTATTTTTATTAATATCTCTATTTAGTTAATTTATAATGCCCTTATTTACCTTGTGAATCTCTTTAATGTTCTTGTTAATTATTATTTTTATTTTTTTAATATCTTTATTTATTTTATTAAAGTCTATATTTTTTTTATTAATATTCTTATTTATTTTGTTAATTTTTTTATTATTCTTATTAAAATTTTGATTCTTCTTTGGACATCATAAAAATAATTTCAGTTTAACTCTGGACTTTAGCGAAGTTTTAGAATTTTTTAGGAGTTTTTTTAAAATAAATTTATTACAATAATCGTTCTTGAAATTTTCCGTATAATTAATTAGCTAATATCTGATATTAAATAACCCACAACTAGAATAGTAGAGTGGTCCAGGGGGTTACAATACATCCAGCGGGATAACGCACGTGACTTGCGCGTGCGTGGTGACCACATAACGTGAAGAATTCAATATATTCATTCACTGTTCCCTCTCTCTCTCTGTCATCATTGTTTCTGCACACAAAACAGTAACTTGCCTCACTTTGTCTGCTATGACAGTTCCCCCATCAGTTCAAATAGTTCCAATCTGAAACTCTGTTGCATTAATCAATTATCAAGTAGAGAAACTAGAAACAATTCTTATTAATTAATAACACTCACACATGTTAATTTGTTAGTTAATTACCAGTTTACCCCTTCTTCAGATCTGTCCACAATTCTTATTATATTTATGATCTCTCTATGAATCAAGATATTGAAAATCAGATCCGTCAATGAACAGTTGAAATAATAGTTTACAAGTCAGTAATTTAAATCAAAATCAACCCAAAGTAACAAAGCATTTACAATAATATAATTTAATTAAATTATATAAAAATATTTATATAATAATTTTAAAAAGAATAATATTTAAATAAAAAAGATATTAATTTATAAATAAATAAAATACTCGTATATAAATCTTTCATAATCCAAGATAGACTGCTATTTTTTTTCCTTTAACACAAGAGAATATCCTTTTGCATTTAATAATGGAACAAAATATATATATATATATATATATATATATAAATTCAACCTGATCACACCCGGTTGAGTTTTCACAAGTTAGGGTTTTCATAACATGCCATAGATGCAAGTTTTTCCCTTTTTTTTTTTCCAAAAAAATTTCAGACTTGTGGCCAGAAAAGTCAGGATAATTCTGTGATAGTAAAGATAGCAAAGTCAGGGAATGAATCCGTGAGAGTCATCAGTCAGTAATCACTCTTGGGACTGAACAATCAAAAGCAAACTTTCTTAAAGAGAACAATAAGCCAAGCATACAACATATGTCTTAATGCCGCAACACAGCAGTAGTAAGGGCACTAAATAGTTATCACAAGCATTCTTCGTACTGAACATATGCTTGCTTTGCACTTTGCACGCTCTCTAGAGAGTTACCACTAAAAAAAAGCAGACAAACAGGTCAAATTGAACTTTTTTTCAGCCTTTTAACAAAACACTCTACAAATCTATCATCACATAATTGAGCAGCTGCTGCTAGCGTTGTCATCACTGAACACATGAGCTGCAGAATGATCATTCCCGGTGTAATAATAATAATTAGGTTGAAGGGCATAAGAATAATTTGGAGGGGCATAGTTGTAGTTGTTGTTGTAGCAGTAATAGCCTGTGTTTGGAGGAACTATAGGGGCCCTTTGATACATCATCTGGGGTTGCTGTTGTTGCTGCTGCTGCTGGAAGCCATGCCTAGCTTGCTGCTGCTGGAAGCCATGCCTAGCTTGCTGCTGCATATTCATCATGTTCATGTTCATCAGTGAAGAAGCTTGGTTGTTGCAGAAGCCATTCATGTTCATCAATGGTGACGAATATTGATGATGATGATGATGACCAGAAGCGGGGGAAACTCCATTATTGGGAAGTCCTGGTGAAGAAGATCCTACAAATCCATTGAAATTGTTTCCCAAAACAGTGGCAGATCCAGGATTGATAGGATTGTTGTTGCTGTGAAATCCAGCTAAACTCATCATAGTTCCAATGTCATTAGCTCTTTTGGGATCTGCAAGATTGAGTTTTTCTCTATTACCCACATGGGTATTGTTCATTTTCAAGGCAGCCATTGATTTCTGGTCAGGCCCTCCTCCAGATGAAGGAGTGGCTTTATTTCCCACATTATTCTTGTTAGGGCCTCCTTTTTTTCCTGTGTAGCAATTTCCACCATTGTCGTTCATCTTGCTTGAGTTGTTGAAAGCAGCAGAAGAAATGGCTCCTTTTTTGGCATCAGCTGCCGCTTGCTGCCTGAGGAGGTTCAGCCGATTCGCCTTCTCCCGGATAAACCTCAGCTCGTCATCATCTTCATCTTCTTCCTCATCTTCGTAGTAGTAGTCATCATCATCCTCGGAACTAATAAAAGCAGGGAATTTCTTCTGGTTTTTCAAGGCTGCTTCAAGCCCCTTCATTCCCATTCCTTGTGGCTGCTGCTGCTTCTGCTCTTTGTAGTTGTTGTGGTTGTCAACTTTCACACAATTATTGTTCTGCTCCTTGTAGTTGTTGTTGTTGTGGTTGTCAACTTTCCCACAATTATTGTTCTTCTGCTGCTTCTGCTGGTTCTGATGATTCGTCTTCTGAGACGACGACGACGACCAGAGCTCGGCGTGTTTACCGGCTCTCACCAGTTTCTTGATCAATGTCTCTGAATCAACACTTCCAGAAACTGTTACTTTCTGCTGTTCTGCATCTATTTGAACTTGATAAACACCTGTAAATAAATAGAATAGGCCCAAATACACCAAGAAGCAGACCTCAAAGATCAATTACAAGTACAACATTATCATGTATCTCGAACAAAAAGCTAAAGCTAAAGCTAAAGACGAAAGTTCCAGCATTATGTGAATTTCTTCATATTGAACATAAAGCTAAAGACGAAAGCAAGATCAAACTAAGATATTATCCGCACAAGCTAGTAATAGTCTAAATATTGCAGCAGTTGAGATTTCTGTAGTTTCTTGGTACCAAATAAGAAAATCCATGCCAAGAACTATCCAATTGATTTTCTTTTACGTATACTTGCTTATGAAGAAAGCCAAGAAATTTAAGAGAGAGAGAGAGAAGAAAGTGAGGACCTTCAATTCTCTGAAGGAGTTTCTTCACTTTCTGCTTGCAGCCATCACAGTGAATGTTCACTTTGAGAATACAAGTCTGTAGATGAAGAAACATACTCAAACACATTACATATATAGAGAAAAACAGAGAAGAACGATAAAAGGTAAAAAAAAGGGGTGAGGTTTTAGGAGAAGAAGGAGACAAAGGGGAAAAAAACTTGGATTTTGAGGAGCTTGAAGTCTTCTGCTTTAGTCATTTCTTCAGTGATGTTTGGAACGAAACAGAGTCTCTCTCTCTCTCTCTTCTGGGTCTGTGTTTTGCTACAAAACTTAGGGCGAGGAAGGCACTTTAGGGAGGGTTGTTGCATTTGATTTCCACTTTCTACTACTTAACAGACCTTACTTTCTGCTTCCTTTCTTCGCTAGCTACTTTTCAACTAGTTTATCTGCCACCAAAAGGGTGTGTTGGCCGAGGGAGAGAAGTATTTTAATAGAAAACAAAAAAAATAAGAAAAAAAATAAAAAAATATTATTATTTTATTTAAATTAATATTAAAAGAAAGAGAAAAAGAGAGGTTTTTATATTATTTTATTTAATTAAAAAATTTTTTTTATATAAATAAATTTATTTTATATTATTTTATAAAATATAATATATATAATATTAAAATATTAAAAAATTATAAATATATTAATAATATAAAAAAAATATCATTACTTCCTTTTAAATTTTTTCAATTACGTAGAAGATATCCTTCCTAAAAGCTTTACATACCTAAACAAGAGAAGGGAGTCAAACCCTTCTCTTCTCTCCTCTTCCCCTCAAATCATTCATATCAAATTGAAGAGCAAATGGGGTGGAAGTAATTTTTGAAGTTTTTACGTTTTAAAATGCAGAGAGAGAGAGGGAGGGAGAGAGACAGGGATAGAAACGAATATAATCATATTAGTGAGAGAGGTAGAGAACGCCGAGAGATAAAAAATGAAAGAGAAAAAGGGTACTAAGGGAAGATGGGGAGGAACGAGAGCGAACGTAAGTCGGAAGGAGAGAGAGAGCCGGGGGTGTGGGGAATGCTCTGAATTCCGAAATGATGGATTTAACGTTAAAAACTGAGGGGAGGGACGACGATAAAAGGAGAACAGCGACTTGACATGCCCTATTCCTTACCCTGTAGTTATGTGCTTCATTTCTCGTGATTTATTCATTTATTTATTTAGTTTTCCCATCAAATATGTTTTTTTACCTTCCTTCAAATCTTGTGGGTTGTTTTCTTATTAATTTAATAATAGAATAATGCTCCTTATTTTTTTATTAATTTAATGAGATTATTAGTATTCAAAATTTTCTTTAGTTTTGAATTTAATTAATGAAAATAATAAATAAAAGATATGACTCCAGAGAATCGAAATAGCAAAGTACGAAGTGAGATTCCCTGACGACACTTGTCACTGTCACGGATATATATTAGACATGCCTATTAAATTAATTATAACTTATATTATAAATAGTAAATTGAGTTTAGCCTATTTTATAAAATAACGTGATATTTCTAAAATAAAAATATATAAATATTTTTTGATATATTTATTATAGAATACACACTCACTCTTAATTAACTCAACAAGATTAAAATTAGAAAAATTAATTAAATTATTGATATTATTTAAAAAAAATATTAAATGTATCATATTTAAAAATATTTTTTCTTTTATATGACATCTTACCTGCTCGTAACAAAATTGTGAAATAATAAATTTATTTAAACTAACTAAACGGGTTCTTCATCTTTATATGTTGGCAACAGCCAATCCTTTGTGGATCCCGAATATATATATTGATAAAAAAAAGCATTAAGCAATGAACAATGGATGGATATGAATCCAGGTTGAAAAAAATTGAAGATTAAAATTCTGGGCACTTTCTAATTTGTTATTCTGGCTTGAATGAATACGAAATTATGAATATGAATACTTTGTAAAAGACAAAAGTAAGTAAGCCTTGAAATCAACTTTCAAAAGCGTAAAGGAGTGAATTGTCTGAGAAGAATGGCTTCTTAAGAAAAATAAAGGTGAAGTTACAATGATCGGCCTTTAGCTTCACAATTCCCAAACATAGATTCTCTCTGATGGAAGCCATTAATGGCAGAGAAAGACAAATAAAAGGGACCGACGGGTTTTTGGATGTTGTCTCTTTTCATGATTAGATTATTATTATTATAATAAAAATAATAAGGTTAAAAAGGATAATTAAATTCAGTTACAAAGTGATCCTACGTCCATGTGTGTGTACATGTGTGTTTGGTTGATGGTAAAATTTAGATTTTAAAATTTTAAAATAAATAATTATATTTATTTAAAAAAATTAAATTAAATTATAATTTAAAATTAAAATTTTAAATAAATAAATTATAATAATTTATAAAATAATCAAAGAATTTATGAATTAATCAATTATTATAAATTAATTATAATAGTTCTATACCTTCTCTCCTCTCTCATTTTATTTTTACACACTATCTCTTCTCTTTTTTTCTTTTCTATATCCTCTGTCCTCTCTCATCTCTCTTATACATTATCTCTCCTCTCTCATCTCTCTTCTACACACTCTCTCATCTCTTCTATATTTAATAATTATATCATTTTTCATAATTTACTAATAATAAAAATATTTCTATAAATAATTATTCAAATACTTATTTATTTAAAATTATTTTTTTATAAATTTTTTTCCATAACATTTTTTTTAAAAGTGACATAAAATCTTTTTTTTTTTGCATAAACATTTTTTCAAAATCTTATTTAAATTGACCATATAATTATAATATATCACATTTTTTGTGGATTATTTCTTTCATCTTATAAATTGACAATAATTAATATATTTATTATCTCAAAATGCTCCAAGATAAACACTTTGATTTTTAGGGTTTGTTTGGTTGGGTGGTTTAGGGAGAGAAAAGTGTGTTTGATTGGAAAAAATAGAGGAGATGGGAGATTTTTTATCTTGTTGTGGTCCCCTTCCCTCCACTCCACTCCAAAAGTGAAAATTTTTGGAGGGGAGAGAAACTTTTGCCTCTTTTTTGACTAAAATACCATTAAACTTTTTTTAATATTTCAATTATACCCTCAAACCTTTATTTTATTTTTCTCACATCTAATTTTTTCTTTAATTACTTAATAATTATAATAAATTATAATAAAACTTAATAAGCATAATAAATTATTTATATATTATATTAAAATATATAATAATTATAAAATTAATAAGAAATAATGTTAAAATTTTAACATATTTTTTATTTTTTTATTTTATTATATATATAAATGAGATAAAAAAGTTTAAGATTCATAAATTAAAAAATAATAATTTTGATATGAGTATTGTAATAAATTATAATAAAACTTAATAAGCATAATAAATTATTTATATATTATATTAAAATATATAATAATTATAAAATTAATAAGAAATAATGTTAAAATTTTAACATATTTTTTATTTTTTTATTTTATTATATATATAAATGAGATAAAAAATTTTAAGATTCATAAATTAAAAAATAATAATTTTGATATGAGTATTGTAAATAAAGAATAAATAAATTTAAATAAAGAGATAAGGGTATATTTGTCAACTTTTAATTAATCCCTCTCCCCTCCCCTCCCCTTCTGAACCAAATAAAAAATATTATTCATTAACCTCTCCTACCTTTCCCTATCCTCCCTTAAATTAACTTAACCTACCATCTTCTATGCTAAACCAAATAAGATCTTAGAATTCTGATAAACTTATATCAAGGTTTCTACACTTTTTCTATTAAATCGATCTTTATAACTATAAAAAAGTAATTTGATAGTCCTTATAGTTTAATTAATTTTTGAATCAGGTCATTCTAATTTAGTTGATTTCTTACTAATAGTAATATAATTATACTTAATAAAACGTATATAAAGTATAATCAATAATCCTTGCAGCTTGAACGTGTATAAAAACCTAAATAGCTTATTCCAGCTTGAACTTGGATAAAAACCTAAATAGCTTATTCTAGCTTGAACTTGCTTAAAAATCCGAATAGCTAAGCTCGACTTTAATTATTTGGGCATTTCTAGGAATATTTTGTTTGTCTAAATACTATCTCAATTTCTCCTTCAAAATAAAATTTAAAATTATTCTTAAATGATAGTTCTTAAGAAAAAGCACTACCATTCTAAAAATTTTGGATTATATTTTAATTTATAATTATAAAAATTAGCATTTATATTTAAAAATATTATTATGAGGTGGAGAGAAGAGAAGCCCTAATAATTAATAAACACATGAATAACATTATAATATAAATAATTAATGATGTAAAAAAATAAAGAAAAATTACTATATAAGATTTTATAGAAAAAGTATAATTATTAAAAAGTCATATAAACAATAAGTAGCATGGATCTTTATTTTTGTATAAAAAAATTTAAGTAGATTCAGCATCAGTCCCCTACTAAGATTAAGTCATAGTTTTAAGGTTTAAAGAGTGTTTATAGAGAACTTGTGAGATAAAAACTTATTTCTCACTAGAGATGGAAACAGGCCAGATGGCCTGTCAAGAGTCTCTAGCCTAGCATGACCTAGCCTATTTAAAAAAAAATATAGACTCAGGCTTATTTGAAAGCTTATTTTTTTAAGAGGCCAAGTTCAGACTTCTTATGAAACCTGTTAAGCCTGACAGGCTTTAAAATATATTTAATATTAAAGTGTAATAAATGTGTGTTAAACCCATCACATATTGAACATAATACAAGAATCAAACTATTAAACTGACACATATTATTATACATTTTATTCTTGCATTTTATTTTAACAGGCCTATTAGGGGTCTATTATAAGGGCCTATAACGAATGCTTGTTAGGTGACCTGTCAGTATAATTAAAAAAATCAAGCTTTCTAAACAGGGAAGTCATTTATATAGGCCAGACTTAGACAAAAAAAATAGTCTATAATAGGCTATAGGCTAGGCTCAGGCTGAATTGCCATTTAATAAGTTTAATGTGTTAAGGCTAAAGTCTGACATATTTTTATACATATTTCTTATTATTTATATTAACTCTTAGTAGTATAGAATTATTGTGATTTTTTATATTAAAATTTATTATTTTATCCTACTCCATTATTAGAATACTTTTAGTAATTAGATAACTTTTATGGAATTTCATATTTTTTTAAAAGGTAAAATAAATTCAAATTCGGACTTCCGAGTTGGTCCGAACCGAATGGACATGAGCCAACTTTATTTATTTGGGCAAAGCCCAAAAAGCCTAATTATATATAAAAAAAAATGGAGAAGCATTTTTTAAAATCTAATTCTAAAATTTTTCAAAATCTTTTAGGTAGTTCTATTAGACTTGGACCCAATTATCTGTTTGATATAAACTGAAAATAAGCAGAAGTAGTAGTAGTGTGTATGGACGGACATCTGATATGAGAAAGAAAGAATGCACAAAAAAAGAGAGAAAATAAAAAAAGGAGTGTTGTCAGGTGATGATTACATGACTTGCAGGCCGGTCCTCGTCTACGTGTCGTATTATTAAAAAAGAGAAATTTGGAAGGCAAAGCTGAAGGCCCTCTTTTGCTATTTGGCATTTGCTCTGCATTCTAGTGTCTGTGAACCTGCGAGGCTTTGCTTCTCCATCAAGTCTGTCATGTTTTGAAAGAAGTCCGATTGCCATTCGTTCTCAAAGTCTTTTACCTCTGTTTTACTCGGGATGCTCTCCACACAGTCTCTCTATCACCGTATTCTTTCAATTTTATACTTTTGTACTTCAAACATTAGAAATATAAAATTATAATTATAAATACATTTATTTTTTTATATATAATTTTTTTTAAAAAGATTAAGTTGACACATCATCTAATATTAAAGTAAAGTTTCCCTTATTTTTATATCATATATGAGCCTAATGTTTTTTTAAAAAAATTGTATAAAAAATATTTTTTGATACAAACCCATTATTTGTTATTTAAAAATAAATTTTTTTAATCTTATTATTATGAATATAAGTAGTGGATTAATACAAATCAAGATTTAACGAATAAAATACCCCTTTCTAAGAGGTATTTGTTTAATAAAGTAAAATTCAAACATAGTTCCCTTATTTTATAATCTAGTTGATATATTAGTAGATCAAATATTTTTAGGTAACATTAAGATTGTTAGTCTCAAATTATAGTTTTTGTGCCAATAATTATTAAATTTTTTATAAAGTAAAACTTAATATGTTAGTATCTAGGAATATTTTGATGATATTTAAAATTTTTAATATCGGCACATGATAGTGGAACTACTACTGATATTAGGTTAAAAAACTAAAATAATACTTTCTAAAATTGAGAAAAATAAAATCGTGTGTTAAGCTAAAATATTAAAGGTTTGTCTCTAATATCCCGGAGGCTATTGGTGTGAAGGTTGTCTTATAAGTAGAAGGTAACATATTTGATTACACCAATAATCTCATATTATAAATTATTTTTATTGATATTTTTTAATAATTATAAAAAATAAGAAAAGAGAAAGAGAATTAAATAAAATAATTAAAAATATTTATATTATATTAACTAATTATTTAAATAATTTTTTAATTAAATTAAATTAATTAAATATGTTATATATTAAGAGGGAATGAGTAACAATTTAAAATTTTTAAATGTGGATTGTTGTGCTTTCTCACACTACCCCTCCGACAATTTTTAGCAAAGATGGTCACAAGTTGGATCGATACTACTACTTTTTAGTTCCCAAATAGATATACGATCAATGAACCATTAAAGATTTTCGATAAGATAAACCAAAACAATAGATATGATAACTATTATGCTTTGACCATACGAACAACAAATTAGTCATTAATTACAATATAATAGTTATTAATTAATAATATATTAGTGATTACCCACTTTTTGTACTAATAGGATTATAGTTCTTTTACAAATTTAACAAAGTTATAGAGCAAGAACCTTACCAAAAATTATTCTTTAACTAATATTGATCATAATAAATATATAGAACCATATAGCCGAATACAAATAAATTTGTTAAAGTGTTATAGTAATTGAAAATTACTTTTAAAAAGGTAAGGCAGACGTGAATAATAAAATAATAAATTTTTAAAAGAGTGAACACTAATAGAAGACAAACATGACAGCATGCATGATAGTATATTATTATCTAAATATACCTAAAATTGATAACAACTTAGCTGTAATATATATTTACATAACTTTTTAGTTATGTGTAATATATTTTTAAATATATATAAAATAGAAGATATTTTCACAAAATTAAAGATATATGACATACAGTTGAAAAATAATATTGTACTCACTAAAGACAAGTCCTACAACCTTTAGGATCTGTTTAAGATCTTTTATTTTTGGATAATAAATTTTGTAATGGTAAATTTTTTAATAATTTTTACAGTTTTTAAACATGAAGGAAACTTATGATCAGGCCAAATAAAAAAGAAAGAAGGAAATTAAAAGTTATATTAGGAGCACATTTGCAACAGATTTTCCATAAGCCTCAGCAATTTCATTGAGCAATTCATTGCCCATAACTTCATTGCTGCCTCGTGTTGTTCTTATTCTCCCCAAAGTAGAATAAGCATTGATTATCATACCTTTTCCTTTGCAATATTCTCTCGTGTTCTTTTGTTGCCAATTCATCTCTATCTACCCCAATAATAGCAATAATTAAATTGTGGTTAAGAAATTTCGTAGGATAAATATTGAATGTTATTAGAAAATATTTATTTTTGTTATTATAAATGAAAAATTAATTTATTAATTCTTATAGTTTCACCTCATTTTTAATTAGATCCTTCTAGTTTCATATGATTTTAATAAGACCCTGTAGACTTTTCCCTTCTTTATTAGATCCCTATTATTTCATCTAATTTTTAATCATGTCTTTAAGGTATATTGTAAATTAAAAAAAAATACAGGAGCTTGATTAAAAATTAGGTAAAACTATAAAGATATGATAAAAAAAACTATAGAGACCTAATTAAAATTAAGTAAAATTATAAGGAGCTGATAAAAAGAAAAACTATATGGATTTGATTAAAATTTAGATAAAATTATAGGAATTTATAAATTAATTTGTCTTCGGAAAAAGTACATAGAAGTCCCAATTTAAAAATTTAATTACTAATAGGTCCTATCTGCGTCAAAATGCCTGGGAAGAGATGTAAATACTGCTTGTGGTTGTAGACATGTAAGAAGAAACATTTAATAATTAAATTTATTATGGATACTATACCAAACAAAATTTCTTACATGGACTTTCAGTGTGACTTTGCCTAAATATCTCTTCATCAATCCACAAGAGAGCCATGAAGAAACATAAATATAAAAATGCTACATTATTTCATGTGTATATTTCTTACTTGATTAACAGTTGGGGGAATTGTAGCAGAGAAGAGAGAAGTCTTTGAAGCTTCTTGGTTGAAAAATTGCTGACGCCAATTGATTTTGTGAGTCCGAATTTCAGACATTTCTCCATTGAAGCCCAAACACCTTCTAAGTCAAATGGAACAAGTTCGTCTTCAAAGATTGGATATGCCGCCTTCCCATACTTAGCACTTACAGGTAGAGAGGGAAAAAAGGGCTAGCCCGAGGCATAGCTTGCCCCAATACAGGCTGGCAAAATGCCTGTCTGAGCCCGCTAGCCCATTCATAGATTGGATATGCCACCTTCCCATACTTAGCACTTATAGATAAAGGGGGAAAACGGGCTAGGCCGAGGCACAACTCGCCTCAAATTTTGTCATAAGTTTCAAAATGTAAAGAATAGTAAAACTATAGTTAGAATATTTTCTAAAGCCAGCTAGTTATAAGTTAATTAGTTTTAATTTGCTAATCAATAACTTTCTCCTTACAGTTGTCGAAATATATAGCTCAAAACTCAACAAATATATGTAAATAATTTTTTCTTTATGGAACCTGCATCAATTTTACCTTGTTAACTGCGTATTCAACAATTAATACTTTAAAGAAAATTGAAAGTACGCATATTTTAAGAAAAAAATTAATCAAGAAGTTAAATTTATCCTATAAATTAATAATGTAACAATTTACTACATACCGTTAGCATATATATATATATATCTAATTTATTAAATTTAAGATTATATGTTATCTTCTAATAAAAAAAATAATATAAACAAGTAGTTTAATGAATTAACTTTTTAAACTTTTTACGGTGGTTTTAAATAGAAACTGTTGTTACAAATACTTGTAAGGGCATTTTTTAGCGGTCTTAATAAAACTTCCATATAAAGTCTTCAAAGGACTACTGTAATGTATCTAGTAAGAGTCATACTTTTGACCTCAATTTTATTAAAAACTGTCGTGACAAGTATTTGTAAGGGCAATTTTTATTAAAATCGTCGTAAAAAGCCACAATAAATTTAAAACCTTATATTTAAGGTGAGCTTCAAATTTACTTTTCACACAGCTGCTTGTGGTCCTGTTATCTATCATACTAGAACAGACTTGGATAAAAGGCATTTTTGTTCATTTTACACCTATTTTTGGTGCGCTCCATCTTCGTTCTTTGTGTCGTTCACTATCTCTGTCGTCGTTAACTCCCTTTATCATCGTTCTTATCTTCAAAGCTGTCGTCTTTAACTCCCTTTGTCATCGTTCTCATCTTTAAAGATGTAAGTTACTATTTAACTTCTTTATTATTTATGTCAATATTAGTAGTACTAAGTTAAGAGTTTTGTAAGGCCTTTTGGTTGTGTAAGTATGTTGGTTCTTGTGATTGCCTCTTTTGACGGGCTTTAAGAGTTGAGTTATATAGTTGTATATGTTGAGGCAAATGTAGAAGAAGAATAAGAATCCTTTGGCTTCATTATTTACATAGTTTATTTTACCTCTAAACAAAATGAAATGGACAAAACAATTAATATCATTACCCGAGGTCAGCTTATGTTATATGGGCATAGGTTTAGGTTCAAAACCTTTGATGTATCTAGTCCTTCATATGTGTTTTATTTGCGATTTTGGTACAGCTTCATTATTAGTGATTACAAGATAGTAAAAATCTACAAGGCTGATAAAAATTTGCTGAGGTTGTTCTTCTCAGTGTATTGTACTTAGTCCCTGATGGGTAGACATTATTACAAGAGACAATTGTATGAGTAGAAGTGTATCTTCGAATGTGATTTGTTGGTCCCTTTCAGTAGTAAATAATATTTTCTATTGCTGGTTAGTTGTATCATATTCTTGCATATATTTATTGTTTTTTGAACAGAGCATGGATAGTTTATATTTAATAAGTTCATGTTTAAGTTCTAGTCAGCAAGGGAAGAAAAGAGGAAGAGGCCCAACCCATAGGAAAAAGGTCTCTAAGATAGATATGGGACACATCCTATTGATGTGGAGTTTGATGCTAACATGAAGGCAACTGGTAAAAATATGTTACATTTTAACAGCTATGTTAGCCATATAGTACGTGCTAAGATTATCATTATGTATGCCAACTAGAAGGCTGTCGAAGCTAAAGACAAGAATATGATTTAGGAAGACATTTTGGTATATTTTTAATTCTAAGTTCCACCTATCTATTGTAGTTATTCATGATTTTTGTCCCTTTATTGTAGCTTAATCTTTATTTATTTGCTGTAATTCCACGCAGCAAAATTTTGATATTCTTGCCACTTCAAGCATGAAGCTTCCCATTTTAAAGCAATGCGATAAATGATGGAGGGACAATAAGTTGAATCATTTGAAGGACTAACTCCAATACAGTAAGATGGGAGAGCATTTGAAGGGCACATACCTCTGTTAGTGACAAAATTTGGACATTGCTTCTTCAATGGCGAGGAAGAGGTTACTTGATGTGTGCTGTAAACTTATATTTTAATTAACTTAATTAGTAATGAATGTATATTTTAATTAACTAATCTAACTTGGTTTCTTTTTTATAGGAATAAATCTACATTTTAATCAACTAATCTAACTTTATTTCTTTTTTGTAGGTTATTTGTCAGAAGAATTAAGAGATAGCTAATAAAAATGTGTACCACTATTACATGTCTTGAGGGGTACATTTTCCTTGAGAGAAAAATAATGCAAGAACAGTTGCAGGTTGCACAACAAGCAATTGCATCAGACCCTAGTACCTTAGACTCTTCTTCATCCATCCAGTGTCCATCTCGCTAACAAAATAGAAGACTATGGTGGTGAAGAAGGGACAATATATTACTCTAGAGGTTACCATAATTGCTAAGAGAATTGTAAGTAATTAATTTAAATACTAAAATTTTATACGTTATTACTTGCTCTTAAGTTATTTTAACTTAATAACTTGTGTATGTTATAGGATACACTGTAGTAATAGGTATCCCAAGGGTGCTTCATTTCTAAAAAATGAATGGATATCTTGGAGATAACTATTGGAACCCCTGACCACCTAACTTGAGTGAGAGGGCCTTCTAAAGGAGTGATATGTAAAGACTTTTTTGGCTCTACCTCTAGAAGAAGAAAAGCACCCTCCGTAGACATGATGTCCAGAGATTAGTTGCAAAAGGTTTGAGATGGATGCCAAGCAGAGTTGGAAAGGATGTACAATGAGATAGATGCCAGGCTTTAGAAGGTTATGATGATGATAGGCTTCCGACACTCTGCCAAAGTTTAAATGTAAAAATATATTCATTTACTTCTTTTCATTGGTCATTTAACATGTATTTTGTCTTGACTAATTTTATATTATGAGATGAGTTGAAAAAGTTTCTAGATATATTATAGGCAGAGTTGGAAAGGATGCACCATGTGATGGATCCCATAGTCCAGGATATGGATGCTAGGCTTCAACAAGCCATGATGATGATGTGCTTCCCCATACCCAACCAAAGTTTAGAGGTAAAAATATATTCATTTACTTATTTTCAATGGATGTTTAACATGTATTTTGTTCTGACTAATTTTATTTATATTTTTAGGGTTTTCCTGAGGTAACTAGTGGGAATGGCAATGCTAATAAGGATAACTTTGTCTCCCAACCATCTGGTCTTAACCCTACCCTTAAGCAAACTAAGAGCAATAGGGAAAATTATGGTCTCTATATTTTGATAGACCAATGGACTAAAACTTTTGTTGCTCATGTTACTGTGTACCCAGATGCCATAACAATTCACCAGAAAATAATTGTTGATGGAAAAGTCAAGGTCACAATACACCCTATCAAGAAAGGTTTAGGCACTGCATCAGTTCCCTGCCTTACTGACGAGGTCTGCATATTGGATGAAGTTTTCTGGGCAGTTTATTATGTAGCCAAAATATTTGATCAAATTGAGAAAGTGGGTTACACTAGAGCTAGTACTAAAGAAGGTGCCTAAGAAGCAAACCCTAATGGACCTAGAACCAACAAAGGCACTACATAAGACCAAGGTTAAGAGAGTGAAATGAGACAAGCTCATACCTTTTCCTCAAAACATATCATCAACATATATTGGTGTGGAGACTTTTCACACTATGGCAGTAAGATTAGAGAAAGCATTTAGTTTCATAATTTTATCCGGGGTTTTGACCACACAAGAGTTGTACAAATTCACTTTGGTCAGGAATGACATAATGCAATTCCTAAATTTTGAGGAGCTGGATTTAACTGTCATCCAGTTAGCCATTTTGCAAGTTATAAATTTATTGTAATATTTTATGTTTAACCATTCACGTAGTACTAACTAATTTCTCTATTAACAATAGCCACTTCTATCAAAGATGCCTAGACAAAGCAAAAGAAGACACATATATTTTGTACAAGAGATGGACACTGGTAGAAACTCGAGGATTATGTATATGGTTGACATTATGACTAAGATCGAGAGGAATATATATTTTGCACCTTACATTAAGAGTAAGTATGGTCTTATATATGGTACACTCATATACACATTATAATACATTAATATATAATGTTCATATTTTATAGTAAGCATTAGACTTTGTTCCTAAAAATAATGTGGTGTATTAGTTCGATTCATTGTTTGGATGGGAAGATATCGAGATTGTTTCAATTATTAACATGTGAGTTTTTCTTCACAGATTTATTAACATAAAAATTTAGTAAGTTATATGATATATATTTTTTTCAATTGGAGATAGAGCTATGCAAGACTTCCACCTCTTCATTGGCCATTCTCTTGTTAATAATTCTACATAGATTTATCCTCAAGTAAATAGTATTAAATAGTTAACTTTCAATATACTCATAAATTTATTAGGTATAAAGTTAATCACTAATGTGGTTTGTATTTTTCTATTTTATTAGCAACACCGTCAATCTAGCGATGCTGATTGCGGATATTATATAATCCGCTATATACATGATATCATTAAGATATGGATCACAGATAACTTACATGAGGTATAAAGTGTTCAATATTTAGCAAAAATTTCAATTTATTCACACCTTGAATATTTACTTATTATATTACTTCTAACTTGTAGTTGTCAGAGAATAACGTGAGCTATGAAGATGAGCTAATCTACTCAATGATAGATGGCTTGACAAAAAATATACTTCTAAACTTGCCTTAATAAATCATCTATTTTCGTGTATATATGATTGTACAATATCCGTGTATATATACAATTGTACAATATTTGGTTCTCTAATTGAATGCATGATTTAAAAGTCAAATTACTTTATTACTATTTATTAACATTTAATTTAGATTTTTGCATTGTTTATTTCATATTTTGCTGCCTATAGTCTGTCTTGATTATGGAAAATGTAGGGTGATATTGAAAGAAAAATTAAATGAAACATGAAAAAGAAAAGAAAATTATAACATCAATTGTTTTTGGAAACTACTGTTAAAAGTATATACTGTAACAACTCTTACCAGGAAAACCGCCGTTATATTATGAAACTTTAATAGTGATTTTTCAAAAATCACTAAAAATCACTGTTAAAGTCTTACATTTCATGGTGGTTTTAGACATAAAGAAACTTGATGGGCCATAAACTATGATTTAAAATTTAAGGGACCAAAACTAAAATGTGGGCGAATTTGAAGAACCAAATATTATATTAAAATATTATATTGGAAAAATTGGGGAAAGTTTCTCATTTAAAATTTTATCGGTAAAGATTTGATAAATTTTTATACATAGAAAGTACCGGTATTCTACAATATTGATACTCCGGTTTAGGTCTTTTTAAACAAAATTCAATATGAGTCTTTTCTCCAATTCTTCCAAAAAATATTTTGAAAAATGGAAAGCAGGGTTTAGAATTCTCAACGAAGTGATCTCTGTAGCCCAGAAATGACATGATCAGGATGATTGTCA
Source organism: Leucaena leucocephala (assembly GCA_037074615.1). Taxonomy (NCBI): domain Eukaryota; kingdom Viridiplantae; phylum Streptophyta; class Magnoliopsida; order Fabales; family Fabaceae; genus Leucaena; species Leucaena leucocephala. The sequence goes on along the minus strand of CM073570.1, from coordinate 7,089,081 downwards.
CTACACCAAAGCTTTGAAGTGAAAAAGAGTAAGTGCCTCAACTTTGCCATTCCATAAAGACTCCGCTGATCCATAAAATGATGCTATATCAAAGTGTCTATATCCAAGCTTTATAGCCTCAACAATCACCACTGTCTCCAGTAGGGCAGCCGCCGTGCCAAGGCAATCAGTATGCCACGGTTGTCAGAGAGAACCAGATGAGGAATATTTGTTGCAGACATGATGGTGGAAAGTTGTATGTAATCCAGAATTTGATGACAAATGCTTAGTATGGAAAACGTTTATATGCTATGCATTATCGGTGGAAATAACTATTTGAATTCAGAATTGGGTAGCTGCATGAATTGCAATTCTTTTTCAGATTTGATTCTTGGCAAATGGAATTCAAATTTTTGATTCATTATTTTAGCTTCCGTAAGTTGACTTAGATGAGTTAGAGGCCCCACTTATGTTGAATAATTATAAATGAGAAGATATCAAGTTTGATGCGAATGTATTTATCAATATTATTATAGGAAAATTAGTTCTCTAGTCCTTATAGTTTCATCAGGTACTTACATTCTTTCTAATTTTTATCGGGTCCTTGTTTACTTCTTCAATATGTGAAATAAGATCTAACGGCGATAAATAATCTGTTAGACTATCTGACTAGGCATCCAGATGACCAGCTCTTAAAGTTAAAGCCACGTCTGAAAATAATTTCTTCCCTCCCTTTTTCTCTCTCCTCCCTTAACTCTCTCTCTAGTTTAAGACTGTCTTCCTTGCTGAAGAGAAAGCTTCTACTAACCCACCATGACCAGATTAATTATTTCTCAGCATCCTCATGTAGTTCTACCACTCTAGCCCCAATATAGAAATACATGTGTAAATATTGGGCTTTAGTAAGTTTTAGGATTTGGTCCAATAGTCCAGGATTTGGTCCAATATTGGGCTTTATACAAGGCAACCATAATTCAATAATAATTTGATACACATTCAAGAAGACCACCATCCTAATCACATAAAGGCAACCCAAATCCAAGAAAACAAGGCTACCCTAACATTCATTCAGTCCAGAGAAAACAAGGACCTGGGAGTGACACTGCAATGGAATATAGAAGATGGTGGCCAAGAAGAACCGCTGAGACATCGACACCCTCGAATTCACCCACTCACTATTCCTCCATCCGTAAGACACTCAGGGTTCTGTGGTTATTCCTCACATTCTGACAGGAAGTAGTGATTACACAATCTAGAGTCACCCTATGCGAATCATGCTTCTCAACAAACACAAATTAGGATTTGTTAACGAAATATACGAGAAGCACGCCTTTGAAGACCGACTTTACCCTCAATGGGAATGTTACAACACTATAGTGCTATCCTAAATCTTCAACTCTGTTTTCAGGGATCTCGCCAATAGCATAATTTTCTTTCAAGATGCCAGATTGTCTGGATTGATCTTTAAGAATGCTTGAACAAGGTAACAGGCTCACATCTTTTTTCTTGATACCACGAGATTGGATCTTTATGCCAAGTGTAGGCCTCTATTTCATCTTACTATAATAAGATGAAATAACTGTGGGAAGAACAAAGTATGTTGCTCCCATTACCTTCTTGCAAATGTTAAACATCTAAGATTTATGCTGAAAGAACACAACAACATAAACTTTTACAATTTCTCATTAGCCTCAATGAAAGTTTCAGACTAGCAAGAAGTCAAATTTTACTCATGAGTCCCTTGCCTACTATAAATCAGGCATTTTTCCATGGTTATAGAAAATAAAGGTCAAAGAAATATCATGATACCTATTGATAACAGTCTAGTTGAAGGAGTTACTATGGTCACCAGAGGTAGGGGACATGGACGAGAAAGGGGGCAAGGACCACCCCCACTTGAATGTACCTACTACCGCAAAAAAGGCCATCATAAAGAAGAATGTTGGTATATAATTGGATTCCCAAAGAATTTCACAGGAAACAAGCCCAAGTTAATTTCAGAAGAAAGTGTCAATCACATTGGCATGGAGACACTACATGGACCAGAGAGTGCCAATTGTCTAGGCAACACAATCACCCCAAGCCTTATTGAAGAAAAATATGAACGATTGATTCAGTTCCTCAGGAAAGATGTGGCTTCTCCTCCCTTAGCACATTCCCTCACTGGTATAGTTTTGACCTATCCTCAATTATCCACACACACACACAGCCATTGGGTTATCAATTCTAGGGACACTACATACCTTTATACATGGCCTATTAAGAATATCAAAATTCCTAATGGGTCTTGAGTCCCAATGACTCATATTGGAAAGTTACTCTTTCACGTGACTTCATATTGCAAAAAGTTTTATATGCACCTCAATTACTTTCTTGCACATGACTTCATATTGCATAATACCTCATATTGGACATGTTACTCTTTAACCTCATCTCACTGTCTAAACTCACACAATAACAAAGTTGCATTATTACTTTGTTTCCTGAATTTTGCCTTATGTAGGGCCTATGAGGTTGGTAGATGAAAGCGACTGGTAAATTGGTCAATGACCTTTATATTCTACAACACACTAAAAATCATCCACCTAATTCTTTCAATTTTGTAGGCAATACTACTAAGACACAAACACACATAGATAATACTTATGTATGGCTTAAGCAATCTAGACTAAGACATGATCCCCTTTCTGTCCTAAAATATTTAGTCATTGTACTTGACAATAATGAGTTGATGAATAAAAGTTGTGATATTTATTTTTAATCCAAGAAGACCAAACTTCCTTTTTCCTCCAATTCCATCAAATCCAAATCATGTTTTGAATTATTACACCTTTATTTTTGGGAACCATAACTTGTGCCTACACATCAAGGTCATCAATACTTTCTTACCATTTTGGATAATTTTTCTAGAGCTAGTTGGATTTTTCTCATGAGAAATAAGTTAGAAACTTCATCTCACATAAATCACTTTATAGCCTATGTTTTCACCTAATTTTCATTACATGTGAAGAAAATTCGTGGTGATAAAAGGTTTGAATTTATGAAACATGATCTTCGTAAGTTCTTATTGGATAAAGGAATCATACATGAATCTTCTTGCCCATACATTCTTGAGCAAACCGTGATTGTGGAATGGAAACATAGAACTATTATGTAGATTTCAAGAAGCTTAATCATTATGTCCGAAGTCCCTCTTAAGTACTTGGGGCTAGTGTGTCAAAATTGCTATTTATATTGTTAATCACATTCCCTCTCAGATTCTTGATTATATAACTCCTTATGAAAAAAATATATGGCACAACCCCCAAGTATGATAATTTGAAAGTTTTTAGGGTATTGGCCTATGCCACTAACCTAATTTCTTTTGATAAATTTTATCCTTGGTCTATACCTTGTGTTTTTCTTAGATACCCCCTCATAAAAAAGGATACCTCCTACTTGATTTAAAAAATTACAATACATTGGTTAGTCATCAATGTTACCTTTATTGAGGATAAATTCCCTTTCAAAGATAGCAAGCCCACCAACCAAGGGGTAGTGTCACAAGAATTAAAACATATGTTTTATTTTGATGATTCTGATTTTATCATGCCTTTGCCACATATTCCATAGGATGGAACTTCACTTCCATGACACAACACTAAAGGTCTTGAAGATCCTGCTCAACATGATGAGGAGGATGAAAATCATATGAGAGAGACGCCTGTACAGTGGCAACCTGTTACCAAGTAACCCAGAGAGAGAAGATCATCTATATGGGCAAAAGACTACATTGTAGCTTGATCGAATGAGATGTTACACAATTAGGGAAGCCTAAATACTTATACCCTATTGAAAACTATATCTCTTATATGAATATATCTCCTTCTCATATGTGTTTTCTAGGTAATATGGATTATGTTGTAGAACCTGACTCCTATGAAAAGGATGCACTAAGTAAAGATTGGATAAAGGTTATGAACTAAGAATTTGAGGCCCTATAAAACAACCATACATGGGAAATACTGTCTCTTCCTAAAGGGAAAGGGCAATAGGATGTAAAAGGGTATATAAGGTTAAGGTTAAATATCTAACAAGTGGAGAACTAGGTAAATTTAAACTAGACTAGTGGCCAAGGGATACACCCAAAGAGAAGGAATAGATTACCATAAGACCTTTTACCAGTAATTAAAATGATAACTATTAGGATCATTCAAAAAATTGCTGTTATAAATAACTGAAATATTTTTCATATGAATGTTCACAATGCATTTTTGCAAAGAGACCTATATGAGGAAGTTTACATGTCTATACTCTAAGGCTTTGAAAGCAAGTAGAGAATATGGTTTGTAAACTTCAAAAGTCCTTTTATGGGCTCAAACAAGCCTCAAGAAAGTAAAATTCCAAACTGTCTAAGGCACTTATAGAAGCTGGCTTTGTACAAAGCAAGCATGATTATTTATTATTTCTTAAGAAATTCACATATGGTATAATTATAATACTACTATATGTTGATGATTTGTTGAGAACAGGGGATTCAAACAAAAGGATAAATGAGGTCAAAGATTTTATACACTGTACTTTTTAAATCAAAGATTTGGGAGTGATGAAATATTTTCTCAGCATTGAATTAGCTAGATATAAGAAAGGGATAGTTATGAACTAGAGAAAATATACTCTTGACTTGCTTTTAGATACAAGAATGGGTGGGTGTAGGCCTATGACATTACCAATAACACTAAATCTAAAACTTATGGCTTTTGAAAAAGGGAAGAATAAGTTAGAAGATTTGGTGCATGGATGAAAAAGATATAGAAGGATGATAGGAAAATTGATTTATTTAACTATAGCCAGACCTGATCTTGCATTTTATGTGCATGTGCTTAGTCAATTTATGGCTAGACCTATGAAAGAATATATAGATGCAACACTCAACATTGTTAGATATCTCAAACAAAGTCCAAGAGTGGGAGTACTCATTAGTTTCAAGGGGTTGTTGAACTATCTTTCAATTGAATGCTATTGTGACTCGAACTAGGGAGCTTGTGCAACAACACAACTTTCAATGTCAAGATATCTATTGAAATTTGGAGGGTCTCTCATAATGTGAAAATCAAAGAAGCAGTTTACTGTGTTGAGGTCCTCAGTAGAAGCATAATATAAAGCCTTGGGATCAGTAGAAGCAGAAGTGATATAGGCTATTGGGCTGTTGAAAGAGTTAGGAATTCATCAATCGAATTATGTCAATGTTTACTATGATAGTAAAGTCGCTATCCATATAACTTCGAATTCTGTGTTTCATAAAAGAACAAAATATATTGAGATTGATTTACATTTTGTGTGTGAAAAGATTCAAGAAAAGTTGATTCATCTATAGGATTTAAAGACAAGGGACCAATAAGTGGATATTTTAACAAAAGTGGTTTCAAGAGATATATATAGAAGAATTGTCAATAAGTTATGAGCAATGGACATTTATAACACCTAGCTTATGGAAGTGTAGAAATACATGTGTAAATATTGGGTTAGTTTTAGGATTTGGCCCAATAGTCCAGGACTTGGCCTAATAGTCTCATGTTATTATATAAGGCAACCACAGCTGTAAACAATAATTCAATAATAATACTAATGTGATTTAATATAAATAATAAAAAATATACTTATATCCTATAAGAACGTGAATTTAATTCTCACTTAATAGATAATTTCATAAGTACTCTTAGTTTTGAACTGTACCCTAACCCTAGTCGAAGGTCGATGCTAAATCTACCTAAACATTTTTATACCCAAAAATATAATTCAATAATAATAAGATACACATTTCCATATTATGTAGAGCTCTACTTAGCTGCGTGTTATCTCTGAGACAACACACAACACCTGATCATGAACCAAGAAAAGAGAAAGCTTCAATTCTCCAGCAACATAACTTCTCACATCATCCCTCTCTTTCCACTTTGGTTTTTTGTGCCGATTTGGAACGGTATGGTCCAGTCTAGGCCGAAAATTGGTGGATGAGGGCGAGAGAAGTGACTTCGTCGGAGGGGTTGGCGCAGGGGACTCCGGACCAGCTGCAGGGATGGTGTCTTGAGCTAAAAGAGCAGGGAGGAAGAAGAAATTATTATTTTGAGATGTGGCCTTAATTTTCACACCTGGATGCTTCGTCAAATAGCTAGCAGAATTCTTAACGCCTTTAGCTATCATTTAACAGATTTGAATATTAGGACTAACGGAGCTAACACAGTAAACTTTAAAGATATGGTAAAAAGAAAAAGGATGCAGGGACTTGATTCAAAACGCAATGAAACTATAAGCACTGGGGAAATAGTTTTCCCTTATAGTTTATATATAATATTACTAAGGGAGAATTTCGTCTGGACCTCCTGTGTAATTGGATGAATTTTAATAAGGTCTGTTGAAATAGGGAAATATTATTTAAGTTGCAAGATATTTTGATGAAATCAAAGATCAAAGTATAAATAATTGCAGGCAGTATATGTTAATGATTTCTCTAAAAAAAATAATTCTCTGTAACTTTTCTTTCTTGTAGTTTATGCCATGTGCCATCTATATGTTAATGATTTCTCTAAAAAAAAATAATTCTCTGTAACTTTTCTTTCTTGTAGTTTATGCCATGTGCCATCTAGATGTCACATGGTTTTAATAAGTGTTACATGCGATTTTTGGTAGAGTCGGCTGATGATTCCATATTTTTAATAGGGTTGAGATATATTTTGATTAGATTTGGAGTGTTATTTAGGTAATTTTAGGATAGTATTTTAAATTTATTGAAGAAAATCAATTTTGGGCATTAATTAGAGGGATTTTATTATAGATATCATATATTTTAAAGCAAAAATAGATATAATCTAGATTAGTACAAATTAGATAATAATAATAATAAAAAAAGATTTAGTTTCCTAAAATTTAAAGAAAGAAAAAAAAAGATTTGGGGAAATCTTGAGAAAATACTTTTTTAGTTCTAAAATACCAAAAATAATATCTTAATATATAAAATAACATATTAATCATAAATATTAATATGAGATTTTAAAATTTAGGAGAAAAAAAGAAACTTCTCATATAAAAATGTGTTAACAAAAAGATAAAATTAGTTCAATTACTACTTGTTTAATATAATTAAAAATTTTTATAATAATTTTAATAATCTTCATAAAAATATTTATTATTTTTTTAATAATTTAATTAAAAATAAATATTTAAGTAAATTACTATTTGTGGGATTTATAATTTTTCTAATTCTTTTAACCACATTAGTTAGTGGTAATTATAGGTTTCACATTTTTTTGCCTATTATGGGCAAAATGGAGTGAGCCCATTAGGCCAATATGTTTAAATCGAGGGTTGAATTTTTTTTGTTTCTAAAAAAGGGAGATTTTAATGTAAGCGGGGTTTTTAAGTCAAACCCTTTTAGATTTTGAGGATGATTTTCAAGATCTTTTTATTCATTAGTAGTTGCACTGGCCACTTTGCCTTGTGATTTGTTCGATTGTATTGTTGGATAAATTAAGCAAATCAGGTTTTCCCACACAATAATTATAACATTATATTATTAACTCTGCAAAGCTGTATTTTAAGTGTCATGCTTTTGTTGAGTTGGTTTCACTAAAAGATACTTGCTGAGTGCTTATGGAAAATAAGTTAAAATTAACAGGCATTTTTTTAATAAATAATTAATTTAATTATTTTTTTTAATTTATATAAATTAGTTATATAACTCATGATAAAAGGAGTATAAATTATTTTGTTTTACCAGTCTTATAAGTTACTACCTTGGGTTCTAATCATAAGAGTTGTTTTTTTTATATATTGAGAAAATTAAATAAACTAGTTTATAATTAATATGAGAGTTATTTGATTGATTTTAATATATTGATAGGTATATAATATAAATTTATTTTAAAATATTATATTTAGTTATAATTAAATAATTTATTTAATTTTATTAATTTATTTAAAAAATTAATTAACTCTAATAATTAAGATTAAATAAAGTAATATATAGACTCATTTGATCAAGCATTCTATGATTATGAGTGATGGGAGGCTTAGACGGGATATGAATCTTCTCTCTCACCTTTGTTCGAATTCAAATTATGATGGGATTATGGAGAGTATCCATCATTCTTATATTCAGCTGATAAATGAATGAGATATATGATTATTTAAAACATATACAATCCCTAAGGAATATCAATTTATTATAGTTTTAGTCATAGTATTTGGGAGATATCCTAATTTTTAGATATTTAGATTTACGTCTTAGGATAATTGACATTTTATTCTACCAATATTAGTATTATTTAAAAATAATAGAGATTTTATCTTATCTTTAGATTATAGATGAGTTTAAATTTTTTTATAAAAAATAAAATGACGGGCCCATCATATGTGGTAATAGGCCCGTATGTACACTATTTGAGGATAATTGTTAGTTATTATGATTAAAGCAGGGAATTTTTGTTGGCTCTATAGGATTGACCCCTTTTTTATTTTTCTTCGTATATTATTAATCGCTATTCAATACTTTTATAGATTATATTATCAAGTATTTAATTAATTAATTTAATTTTAAAATTTGTAATTATCTCTTTTAATATATGTATCTTTTTTAGATTAGAACTCGAAATCTAAAGGAATTTGATGGAATGCTATACTGCTAAACTAATTCCATGTATGTTGGCCCGCCATTTCTTGTTTCCTTTTCTTCCTCGTTTGTTGTTTCTTATCTTCTCTGAATCTTGTTTTAGGCAAACAATAATAGTAGATTGTTATTATGGGTAATGGGGATATTGAAAATGGGAGCAGTCAAGATTGGCTTCAGAATTTTGAAGTTTAAATTCAAAAATCTGATCTGTAAGTTTTTGAACAAGTGGAACTTTTTATCAATTTTTTTTTTGTAAATGATAAAAATATTTTAAAAATATCAATATAATATTTACCATTTAAAATTTTCAGCCATAATATTCTTGCTGCAACAAAGCAAGGTCGTAAGCCACTTGATTTGATATGATTGCGTATACGCCCATAATTATATGTTGATTGATCATTGGCCTTAATGATGTGAACTAATAGATTTTTTCCAAATTATAACACAAATAATCACTAGAACCTTTCATTCTAAAGTTGTTAAATTCACCAATTTAAACAAACTTGACATATAAACTTAGATTGTGAAGTCGAATCGTAAACTTGTAACAAGTTTATTTTCATTAATAAATATATATGAAAAGTATATGATTAAATAATTAAAATATTTAGAATGAACGGCAATTTAGTTTAAATATAGTTTAAATCAAAATAATTGAATTGAATCTATAAACATGAAGAGTTTACTATATTCAATTATTTTTTTTATGAATTATATATATAAAGTCACTAAATACAATCAAATTCAAAATGTTAGCACGAGTTAATATTATTTTATAAGTTAGAAACATAAAAATGATAAATTTAATAAGTGAAATCATAAGTTAATCAAGTTTATTGTTAACATGAATTTAAATGCAGGTTGACACAATTTTGTTAGGTAAAAAAGTAAAAAGGTTAAAATCGAAGAGTCAACTCATGAGTTTGATAACACTGTTTAATTGTATAGTTTGCTCCCTATAAAAATAAATAATTTATCCACAAAGTCCTGAAACACAGTAGTTATCAGCTAAATGTAATTAATTTGGCATAATAAAAAATCAACGTATTTATGTTCTAAATATGAAAAGGCTGATACATACATCTCCAATTAGGGTAAAAACAAAAGCATTTGGTTTTACATGGTTAAGGTTCAAGAGGAAAATATTTATTCAATAGAAAATACATATAGTAAGATGTGGATTACATATACACACACAGTTCATGGCCACATCTGTACCTTCTTTTCGAAGAGGCATCGACCATAAGTAGAAGAACTCACTTCAGCAAGAAGAGGGTATTGTAATAATACAAAAAGGGTTACTGGAACACCTGCAAGCATAATCATAGGCAAAAAAGCCCATAAACGTGGTTAGTTATCTCGCAACATGATGATTATTGTTGCGAAAAGGCCATCATCATAGTTGCAATTGAGAGAAAAAGTATAGAAAGACCTATTATTAATTTTTTAGGTAGTGAATAAAGAAAGTCTTATTCTGCATAGCTTGACGTGAGGATTCCTAAAAATGGGAGCACAGAAGTAGTTGAAGAAAACAAGGAAAGTGCATCTGAAATTAAGAAAACTTCAAATAACCCTTCCTCCAAAAATATTGGGTACCCTGAATTTTGATCGTTTCCTCCTGACACAGTAAAGGCCGCGGCAAACATGATGGTAACAATTAGAGCACCAACAACTGAGAAAGAAGATGCCGTTTGTTTCATCCATTTCTCTCCTTCATCCCTAAGTTCTTTGTGGTTTTTTATGAATAAGTCTACAGGGTCCAACCCCTCATAGTTTTGAAAATGCCAAATTCTAGGATCCACCATGCTGCTCTCTACAGCCGAAGTTTACAAAAATAAATAAATAAACAAATAATAAAAGACACAAATTAAAGTAACTATATAGAAGCTTTGATTAATTGTATCTTAAAAACATTTTGTTACATCTAGGCTAACTCAATATTATTCTTGCATTCTCTATATATACAAAGAATTATTATATGATCATATAAAATCAATTTTACTTTTTTAGCCAGTTCACCAATCAACAAGTCTAAGGTATATTTGTGCATGAAAATAAAATAATCCTCAAATTAAAAGAAAAACATTTGATCCATTAGTCAATTTCATTTATTAATATCTCTCAGCATATAATGAATCTTAAGTAGACTTTAGATCCTCATCCTTTCATATAGAAAAATCATGCACTTCCTCGTTCGTACTAACCGTTAGATAAAGCTAACAAACCATGTCACAAATATATAAGAACTAAGTGATTCTAAAGGGCCTTTAATGCCCCACTCTATAGTATCCCTTCTAATACCCTTTAGGACTGTGCACAAAGCCCGCGGCCTGGTATGCCTTGCTCAGCCTACAATAAAAATGCCCTACCCAGCCCGATAAATATAGGGCAGGGCTGGGCATCGGGCTGTAAAATACAGCCCATGCATTTTTTGGGTTGGGCACCGGGCACAGGGGCTGCCCTGCCCTACCCATGAGTACCCCTTCTTTTATTTTTTTTTATTTTTTCTCTATCTTAGAAGAGAGAATATGATAGCTACTGGTGATTATAAGGTAATTTTAGAAATATAAATAGTTAAGTAGGTAAGTTGTATCTTTTAATATTTATAACTATACTAATTTTTTTTCTTTTTTTAACTTTGTTAATTATCATATGATTACATTACAAATTATAATTATTTATTTTATTTTTTTAGATGCTTTATCTTTATCAATATTGAGGAGATTGATGCAAAGTTATAATTATAAACTATTTAGATTTTAACGTTTATTTTTTATATGCAATAGATCTCAAGATTTTAATTATTATATTTGTTCTCTTATTCTTAATGAATTATAGATATTATTTAACTATTGAAGACACATGAATATGGTATTATTTTAGAAGTTTATAATTACAGATTTTTTTCACAACATGAGCATGATATCACGACTTGGACATGTCCATCCTAAAATTGTTAGGGCTTTTACCGGGCAAGGTCAGGCATCGGGCTGCAAAATGTAGCCCATACATTTTTTGGGCAGGGCACTGGGCAGGGGGCTCAGCCCTGCCCATATACACTCCTAATGCCCTTACTACCCAATTTTTTTTCTTTTCATCATTAGGTTCTATAGAAAATAAGTAATATTTGAATATTTTATGGGGAAAATGTTACAATTTTAAATTTTTTTTTTATGAATTTTCAAAGAAAAATCAAAATTGCAAAATTTCAGAGCATTTTTCTTTGAAAATGAGAAAAAAATAAATTCCAACTTCATCACTTTTTGCTAGTAAGATATAAAAAATATCACCCATTTTATGTGGATTCAAATAATCCATAGAAAAAGAAAACTATTTGGGAGTATGGGATATTTGAAAGGACACGAGAGAGTGGGTCATTGCCCCATTTTATGATAGGAGAATATTTGAATCCACAACCACGAGTGTGTGTTAATGTGATTGATTTTTATTTATTAATATCTCCAAGATTCTCCCTCATGCACAAAAAAACACTAAATTTCACTTCTAACCTTGAACTATTGTAGTTCTCTTTACATTTTCAAAGCAGCACCAGAGATACGATTAAGTTGTGAAGCAGAAGCCAACAAGGCAGCCATATGCAGCAAGTTGTTGCCGTTTTCAGTTACCTGTTCTGCTACGGCATTCTTAAAGCGAAAACCACGGAGGAGGTTGAAAATCTCAGCTTGACGATATATAAAAAAAAGGGGCATGTTTTGTTGACCAAAAGTGACTAGCGAGATTAATTCTGGTTTGGCCTTTGTTACTCGCAACAAAAACTCAACATTATTATCTACAGTAGTCGCAGAAAACCTGACACGTTCAATCATATTCTTCTTTTCTTCGTTCAAAGATATCAAATAAACTTATATTTTTATATATTTATTTATATTATTTTAATTAATTTTTATTTTTATTTTAATTCATAATTATATAATTTATACACTATTTAAATTAATATATCTTATATTAAATTAATATTTAATAGGAATATAATTATCATATTTTTATTTTTTTTAAATAATTATTTTTAAAATAAAAATATTACGTTGTTATAATTTATAGAAAAAATCAAAACTTATAAATAATAATAAAAGATTATAAATTGAAAAATTATATATAAAAATCTAATGGGTCAAATTTTGTTTTGTTTTATCAGCTTTTAAAGAAGGGAGACGCAGAGGGAACGGAGGAGACGCAGAGGCCAATTAAAAAAAGAAGGGAGGTGCCGCAGAACCACACATACAGGCAACAGAAAAGCAAGGGCTACTGCGACACCACAGAACCCGTCCTCCACCTTCCCTCTTCAGCCGTTCACCCATCATCCTTTATCACAGCAGCAGAGAGACAAGCAGTGACGGAGAAGAAGCCCCAGCACGTGCAGTGACGGCAACACAGCTACAAACGGTACAGCGACGGCACGCACACAGAACGAAATAACAATCAGCCCAGCACATTAACAGTGATGATGCAGAGATGGGCAAGGATGGTGGCGGGGTATTTGATGCTAGTCCTTAGCTAGTTTGTCCTAATCCTAGAAAATATATAAGATTGGGATCTTGAATTAGAGTTTAAGTTATTTTAATTTTTTATCTATTAATTATTTTATAATTTACAGGTTTTAATATAATTTTATAATTATTAGAAAGCTTAATAATAATTTATTTATATTTATTAAGAATTATTGGAACTAGATTATTGTTTAATATTTGATATTGAATTGATTGAAACTTAATTTCATTACTTTATTTTAGGTCAAGACTTTATATTGATATTTTAGTTAATATTTACTAATTTTTTAAGATGGCTTAAATTATTGAATCATTGTATCTCTTGTTAGCTTTAATACTATTTTTTGTGAATTATTGAGTTATAATTGAGTATTGATGTTTAATATCGTTAGTCTTATTTTATTATTTTAGTGACAGTTAATAAATTAAGACTTTAGAAAATATTTTATGACAATTCAAGGTGATTCAGTTGTTGGATTAAAAGCCTAATTATAATTCTTGATTCATTATTTATAACTCTCATATATGTTGAAACTATTATTACTTGTGTTGTTGAATTGGATGATTACTTTTATTATTGTTAATCACTTTCATTTTCATTCCATTCAATTATTATCATTCATTATTCTTATTTTTAAATTAAAAATATCAAAACTATTTTATTTAAATTTATTTTTAATGCCTTACATTTAGTTGTTAATCAATCAAAATAAATCTTATTTTATAACTTAAGTTGCATTTTATTTAATTATTTAGGAATTTTATTTTATTTTTTTGCTTCTCAAAGAGAACGACATGAGGTTAAACTATATGCAATCATTAGTTTAAATTTTAAATAACCCAATGCAATATTGAACGTAAGATTGTTTCAAGTGACGTCGTTGCAGGGAAGCCAATAAATTGATTTCCTAGTAATTAAGTGTCTAGTAATATTGACTAAAATTTATTTAATTGTTGAGCTTGTCTTAATTAGTTTACATAACATTTTAATTTTTTTTTAAAAAAATTAGGTTTGATTTATTTGGTTTATTTATTATTTTATTTTATTTATTTGGTTAATTTATTTTCATTTTATTTAATTTTTCTTTTCTTTCAATTTTTTTTATCTTATTTCTACTATTTATGCCTAAAAGTAATAGGGCTTAACGTTTTATTCCCTCAAATCTTGAAATTGAAAGGTATATGAAAAAGAATAGAAAAAAAAAATAAGAGAATAGAGGGTACAAGTCAAATTATTGTCGAGAATAAACATATTTCATAAGAGTCAAATTTGTCATCCAGTGATCAAGAGTTTAGTGAAAGTTACCTCTAGTGAACACGTGTCTGTTAGTGATTTTGAATTATAATAATAAATCATAGATGTTGCTAATGGTAATAATAGTTATAATTGACTTAATAGGAATAACATACGTGGTTAGAACAATTAAGGAATAATGATGAGGATAATAGAAGCATAAGGGAGATTAATAATTCTATTGTTGATTATGAGCCTTATGAATTTTATATTGATGATGTGAACTTTAAAATTAAAGGAGCATTGATTTTTTCCTTGCCTAAATTCCATGGCTTTGCAAGTGATGATCAACACAGCATTTGAAGACCATGCATATGGTGTGCTCTTCCATGAAATCACCTACAGCTAATTTTCAAGATGTATTGAGGAGATCATTTCACTTTACTTTAGAAGGAAAGACTAAAGAGCAGCTTTACACACTACCTCAACATTTTATCACATTGACCTATGATCAGATGAAATGAGCATTGTTAGATGAATATTTCCTTGCCTCTAAAACTTCAAGGCTAAAAAATGAGATAACTAGTATGGTATAACGGGATAATAAATCCATGCACAAGTATTAGACTAAATTTATCACATTTCTAGTTTAGTGTCTACATCACAATATTTTAAAAAATGATTTGGTCAATTCTTTTTATGAAGGGTTACTTCCACATCATAAGCCCTTAAATCATGCCGCTGCAAATGGTTTACTTGGAGAATTAAGTCTCAATTATGAATGGAACCTACTTCAAAAGAAGGCTACCAATGACTCTCAATATGGAGATATAAGAAAAGTGTATAATACCTCTTTAGTTTCTTCTCAAGATATTCTTGTTGAAATTGCTACTTTAGGGAACCGAATGGAGAAAAGACTTGGTATTTTAGAGAATAATATGAATACCAAGCAAGTTAATTCAATGGGTCACTCTCAAGTTATAATCGTCAGTTTTGAGTACTGTGGGTTAATGATGCATACCTCAAATACTTGTTCTTAATATGAAGATATTTCTGTCCTGTATCAAAATAGGAATGACCAATATCAAAAGAGGGATCTTTACTCTAACACTTATAATCTAAGTTGGAGAGATCATTCTAACTTTAAGTGGGTTGAGAATAAATGCAACCCTCAAGAAAATTTCTCAAATCAAGTGGTGTCTAATCAAAGAGTATCATCTTTTTTTTAGAGGTAATGAACTTACTATGATTGTAAAAGGTATTACCAAACTTAATTCAAAGTTTGATAATTAGAAGTCACAAATTGAAATAAGTTACATGCTACGGAGAATAAGATGGATTCATGTCTACAAAATATATTTTTTAAATTTGAATAAATGAAGACTAAGCAAGAGAATTTGAAAGCTTTTGTTACTCAATTTTCTAATAATTTAGTGAACAATAAGTAAACAGCAATAGTTCTATACTCTCTAACATATTAATAAATATTAAATCTTTAAATGTAATTATATTGAGAAATAGTAAGAAAATTGATGTTAAGAATATGCAATTTAAAGAATATGAAGATGATGAAGAGTAGTTGGATGAGAAAATAAAATCACGGAGGAGTTTGAAAATCTCAGCTTGACGATATTTAACCGCGTCGAAAAAAAGGGGCATGTTTTGTTGACCAAAAGTGACTAGCGAGATTAATTCTGGGTTTGCCTTTGTTACTCGCAACAAAAACTCAACATTATTATCTACAGTAGCGCAGAAAGCATTGCATGTTGAATCATTTTCTTCTTTTCTTCATTCAAAGATATCAGATTCTCACAAGATAGCTTAAGGATTTTAGCTGCTTGCTCATGTTGCAGCTTCATCTTTTATATTTCCTTACTTCCTGAGCGATTGGTAACTCAAATCATGAGTACTAAAATATTGAAGGCATCCATCCAATTTAAACTTTTCATAACTTTTTGGCATACATAGCTGACAAATCATAAATGCTGGAGATGAGCCAACGAAATACACCTAGACATGTTGACGGGGATTTTTTTTTAGCCCAATCATTCAACAGGACTACCCACAGAGGACATGCTTGCATTGAGCAACTTATTATGCACAACTGAACTTAGATGCAAACATTGAGCAAGTTATCCATAAATTAAGGTTAGGATTTCTCATTATGCACAATTCAGCTTATAAATTTTTTTCAATTTCATATTTCATATTTTGGCATACAAGATTTCATGGTTGATACATAAAATGAAGAACTTTATATAGTCTATATACGCTATAATAATTGTATAATATTATTTGATTTCATCTTCTATAGTGATAGAGAATATTGTACCTAAATGAGCTTTGTTACTCTCGCATTCTTGTTGAATATCTACCCAGAAATGCTCCATGGTTGTGGTCGATGGTATTTTTATATCTTTCCACCCAAAAAGTGATCAAAGAGAGGGATAAACATAAGCTTTTTCTAATAATAAAGTATTCCCTTAAGTACTTAATATAGAAAAGAAACTTACAATTTTAACCGAATTATTGTTGATTTAAACAAAATTGTTAAAACATTAATAAATACCTTTAATTACAACCCCCACCTAACTTCCATCATAATATCTTTTGATACCTATTTTCTTAAACCAATTTTTTTCTTAAACTACCCATATTAATAGTTCCCAAATAATAATCAAGTAACAGAATTAGAGAGAGGTTAAAGAAGATAATTATAGTATTTTAAAAAAAATATAATATAATAATTAATTTAACTAATTTTTTAATATAATCAAATTAGTTAAATATATCATATATATTTAGGATTGTGGGAGTACTTTCCAATGAATTGATGGTTAATTAAATAAATGGTATTTTTAGAAATACGTGAAAAATGTTTCACCAAATTTTACAAAGAGCCTTATGTAATTAATCATGATAAAAGATTTTAAAAAGTATTACTCTTATCCTATTTATAAAGTATAGAGAATATATTTTGTC
The DNA here is from genome assembly GCA_037074615.1 of Leucaena leucocephala. Taxonomy (NCBI): domain Eukaryota; kingdom Viridiplantae; phylum Streptophyta; class Magnoliopsida; order Fabales; family Fabaceae; genus Leucaena; species Leucaena leucocephala. Next base: position 7,071,728 of record CM073570.1, on the reverse strand, counting down.
CTATTTATAAATCACCTCATTAAAGTTTTTACATGAATGTATAATTTTATATTTTATTTATTATTATATAGACTTTATATTCTTCAGGGGTTGTTTGGTACTAGGGATTTGGAGGCAAGGAGACAGAAAATATTTCTAAGTTGGATTTAAAAAAATTGTAAAAGTGTAGTTATAAAATTATAATAAAGAAAATATATAAAATAAAAGAGTAAACAAAATTAATTTAAAACTTTTAACCCCATTTTTCTATTTTTTTAATTCAATATAAAAAACTTCCCCTCCCCTCCAAATCTCTCATACCAAACAACCCCTCACGATTATGATATATATTAAAAAAATATATAGTTGAATAGTTATTAAATTTTAAGATAAAGTTAATAAAATTTAGAGTTTTTTTAGTTATAGTGAAACTTGTTAAATATGACTTATAAATTGGATTTAAAAAGTACTTTATGCTATGTTATGTTATGAATTGGATGTAGTATAGCAATAAGTACTGTTATATTATGCTGACAAATAATGAATTATCATAAGACAGCATTAATCGTAAATATATAAGTAGAGTTGCTGTCCACTGCAAGTGATTAAGAAGCTTGATATTGGAAAATTTTCAAGCAATCATGCATCTTGAAAAAGGATAAATTTAGCCAGTTAAAATTAATCAAATTAAGGAATAGGCTTGGTAGAGAGAGTATAGGTGAGATGAGAATACATAATCGGTTCTAATTATAAGAGTTAATTGATTTTTTTAGATAGATTAAATAAATAAAATAAATCAGTTAATTATAACTAATGTAAGAGTTAATTGAATAATTTAGGTAGATTGAGGAGTATATAATATGAATTTATTTTAAGTGGATTGAATTCTTTTATAATTAACTGATTTATTTAGTTTTCTTATCAACCAAAAAAGTCAAATAGTTTTTATAATTATAAATGAGTATGCATGTGTAACCAAATATGATGATATAGCAGTACTAAATACCAGTGGTAGTTAAAATAACTTCATCTTCACTATCTTCATCCTCATAATAATTCACAATTTTGGCTAGTTTATAATTAAAAAGAGGAAACAACATATAGAAAAATGTTGGGAAATTATTAGGCAGCGCAAAGCAATGATTTGTACTAACAGTGATAGACCCATCGCTTCCAGAATGGAAGTTGATCTCTCTTGTCAAGAGAATTCGGAAGATCGAATGCAATTTGCTCTATTGTTGATAACCCGTCGTAAGCAGCAAAAAGCAGCTCCTTGCAACGTTGAAGCAAATCCAAGATAATATCTATTATCAAAATCATATATATGAACAGACAGGGAAAGAAATTAAATGAAAATGAAACATATATAAATTATGCCTTGTTCATATATAATTATCTGCATGTTACATTACCAAGTTCTCCAGTGATGAAACAGGTTCTGAGGAACCTAGGACCCAAATGGCCGTTTCTGGTTTAAAGACATGCAAAGGAGTGACAGAATAGAGATAACGTCCCATTTTGTTGAGGCAAGTATTCAAAGCCAATGTAACAGGAATTATATATTTATTGCTTCTGGTTGGAATTTCATGTGCATCGGGATTTTTGTCAACCAAGAATTTTGCAATTAGAATGACTTCACCATGTGATGAAACTACTAGAAGTGGAGTAAAGCCACCAGCAGCATCAGGTATTTGAAGATATTCAGGTGGAACTAATCTCACCAACACCTCTACTATGCGCACATTTCCAAACTTTGCAGCCACATGAAGAGGTGTTTCGCTTATTGAAGTTGCAAATTCCACGTTCAAGACCCTAGGATTACCATCAATGAATGCTTTTGCAGAAGACCAGTTGTTCTCAGATATGGCCTTGTACAGAATACTCATCCCCAGTTCTTCTGCCCCTTTCATCACTATAATCACCAATTTTAGCATCAACAACCATCATGCAAGCATACAAATATAACAGCTAGACAAGGTTTACTTTGGTCATAAATATAATACTCTTAGAGTCCTTAATAAAAGACTTATTTAACTAATTTAAATAGATTAAATAAGTTAATTTAGCTATTATGACTTTTCTTAAAACACTCTAATTGCTATTATGACTTTTCTTAAAACACCCTAATTATCTTCCTTAACTCACTTCCTCTATCTCTTATTTGATTATTATTGAGGGAATATCAATATTAGTAATTTGAAAAAAGCTAAACATATATAGAAAATAAGTCTTATATTTAAGATCAATATCAACTCTCCAATTAAATATTATATTAAGAACGGGAGGGGTACCTCAAACCACTATTGATTACATATGGTAAATGGGTTCTATCAAAAGTTAGTTTTAATAATCATTATTAGGAAGGGTATTATAGAGAAACTAATACACATTTGTTACAAATAACTAATTAATTTTTCTAATTTTTTTAATCTATTTAAATTAATTATCTAGGTATTATCTTAAAGACTGAGGGACTCTATTCTGGTTTGTAGGTACGGTAGAGAATGTCCCATGCAACTTTGGCTTTAGAGGCACCTCTTATAAGAGAGTGATTGTCAGGCACTACAAAAAAAATGACTATTAGCGGCGACAAAAGTCGCCGCTGAATACCTTTAGCGGCGACTTTTTGTCGCCGCCAAGTCGCCACCTATGAGACTGTCGCTTATAAATATTGGCGGCGACAATAGAAAGTCGCCGCTGAATGGCAACAATCTGCGGCGACAATTTTGTCACCGCTAAAACTTGAATTTGTCGCCGCTGAAACTTGAATAAGCGGCGACATGAACTGTCGCCTCCTAAAGTATAATCGGCGGTGACATTTACATCCCCGCTTATTGTGCAATTAGCGGCGACAAAAGTCGCCGCTGAAAGTTAATGTTATTATTTAAAATTTCAACAAATTTTTCTTATATTAGAACATATAATTTAGTAATAAAAATAAAAAAATAAAAAATAACTAAATAAAATAAACTCTAATAATTAATGAATAATTCAGATCATCCAATAAAATATAAAATTACTTTAATTACTTAAACATTTAAAAGGAATAAAATTGTTTAGTACATAAAGATTATTTGGAATGACCAATACTAGGAGTAGAAGAAGTAGGAGCATGTGGTTGCCCTCTTTGCATCAAGGCAGCGAATTGAGCTTGTATTCTTTGCTCCATTTGTTCCATTAATCTTTTCTTGAATTGCAAACGCTCTTCTTCCATCTTTGCACGCTCTGCTGCATGCTCTTCTTCCATCTTTACACGCTCTGCCTCCATTTTTTCTCTTTCCTCTTGAAATTTTTTATCAAACTCTTCTTGCAATTGGGCACGGACACTTTACACAACTGAACTATCACTAGATTGATGGCGATTTCTCTTCCTTGAAGGTTCCGCTCCATACCCTTTTCCTCTTACATACCCTGACTTCTCCCCAAGAACAGTCGCTAATATTTCCTCAGACGTCATTCGAGCATCACTCTCTAAATCTTGGTCTGATTGCTGAGAAAATTCGTACATACGACTCTCCAATAAAAACATATGAAACTATTATATTAAAAATAAAACTAAATCAAAATAAAATATAAAACTATAATGCATACATGAATTTGCTCAGAGTATGAGTCAACCCATACTACTTGTCCATCTAATGTCTTCCTAATATTTGTTATCTCCCACAACTGATCAGGAGGGATTGGTTGTCCAGTAGTTGGATCTCTCTACAAAAGAATAACATACGAGAAAAAATAAATAATATATTTTAAAATAAAAAAGATTAAAAACTTAAATTATAGTAGTGATAAATTGAACTTAATGTAGAATAGTCAATCTCCGCAAATGATCGAGGACCACAAGTATGTTTAGTCATTAGTTTTTCTCGATTTATCGTGTTTCTTACACTTTTGTTCTACAATAAAATTTGGGAATTAATAAGAATTTAATTATTAAAACAAAATATATAATTTAGTTAAAAGGATAATAAGGTACCTTAAACATGTCACTCTTAAAATATACTAATAACCACTCCCAATCTTGAAAACTAATAGTTTGAGGAGGATCAGCCAACCTATCCTCATCAGTCTGATATTTCTTATAGTGAGAGTGTAGATTGGTCTTCCAATTTCAGAATGCATTTTGTAAAATAATTGATATAGCTATATGAAACTTTTCTTCAGTAATTGCATCAACAGGTTCAAATTTATCCTGAAACAAATAAATAAACACTTTATAAAATAATATAAATAAAGTAAGATAAGTATTAAAATATGACATAAATAATACCTTTATTTTCAAAATCATATCCTGACCATATTTTTTAAAAATATTCTTCCAGTTACCTCCACTATCCCTGAAAGAGACTGTGGTTCTAAGTGTTAAACCACAATAATTAGAAAAGTCTCTTGCTTCTGGACCAATTGCTCTTGACATGGAATCTGAAAATTTAACTTGAATGTTTGCTCCTTGTGCAGTCCTCAAATTCACGTTAATAGACTTATAAACTCCTCTACCCTTGGTGATTGCAGTAGAAGAGCCTTCATTCATGTTGAATTAGAACAATTAAATGTTACTTGTGATGTAAATCAATTATTATAAAATTGAAGCAAACTTACCTGCACTACTATTTTGAGTATGGGGAGTAGGAGGAGAGTTTGCAGGCATTTCCTCAAGTTGTTGTTGCAGTGATCGAAGTGAAATAACAAGTTTTGATTAAGGTGTAGAGCATGTACTTTGGCTATTTGTATTGTTATGAGATGTCATAGAAAAACCTTTCCCACCTCGATCTCTCTTTAATACTGACATATCCTACAAAAATATCCATTTTATTTAGTCTCTACCTCTCTATTACACACATTTCATCTCATAATACACACATTTTAATGTGTAAACGTGAAGCTTTTTGGTAGGTGAGAAATAGTAGTAAAGCAATGAATTTGAGTGGAAAAGAAGCTTCAAAGTCTCTATACAAGCTACATTTATCACGAGAAGCTTCCTATTTATAGCAAATCGAGATGAGAAAGGATCATGTAGCATATAGATGATGATTATCCTCTTTTATCAAATACTGTATCAAACACCTAATCATCCCATTTGTTAACATTAACCATTATCATTATAAGAGAGCAACAGGCTAATACTAAGTTACAGAGTATGGGGTTTTCACTTGAACCAATTTCTGTTCTGTACAAGAAATGATACACAGAGAAGGCTTCATAGAAGCAACCTTAATGGGGACAAATTTCTTGTAATTGACTCCATACAGAAGCAAGAATGACAGTTACAGCAAGACAGGCAAGATAGAGTCATATGACTACTTAATTATTCATCAATCCCTTTGATATGATAACTGACCAAATTATTTGCCACTTCCATTATATTTTTTGATTACTTTTTACAATGATGGTCCATATTTTGATGTTCAGGTGCTGACATGCTATATTGTAGAAGTTGCATTACAGTTTAAATGGTTAACTGTTTTGATCAATTTGAACTGTTCAGCTCTAACTCTTTGATTCATGCCATGACCCTAAGTTTTGATATTCTTTTCCCTGCTACATTCTAGTTTTGTATAAGCTTATGGGCCTTGTTGCTTCCTTATCACTGATATGCTGATATTGGTGAAAAATAAAATGATAAAATCAGTACTTTTAGTTATCTACTGGTGAACCATATTCTTGGATTGAGCTATTTCACATTTAGCCCAATTCAAGGACTAGAACCCAAAGAATAAGAAACGAAGTAGAATGAGACAAATTTTCTCTTTTTGGTTTTGCTTATTCTCAAATTTATGTTGTCATGTGCCTTATAAGAGTCTAGGCAATCATTTTTCACTTCGTTCTCTTCCTATGAGCTTATACATGTTTATATTATTTTAGTACTCTACTTATAAAATGGGTAAAAGTATTTTTTTTCCTTTTAAAGTCAAGTCCTTCATAGAATGGAAAAGAAATATCTACTTGTTGAGTTGTTTTAGTCAACTGAGGAATAAAAGTTGGGGGAAATATTACTGATGAGTAATAAATGCCTACATAAATATCTATTTAACTTGGATCAATTGTTAAAGAAGTAGAACACTGAAGCAAGAAGACTCAATTCGGTGCTAAGAAACTGCAACTGGGGAAAACCCCATAAGCAAGAAGACTTACTCAACTAGAATGACCTTAATTTGAATTGTTAAATCTAACGTTTTCATTGATTAGACTCAATTCAAATCTAAATCAAACAATTTTTTTCCTTAGAGTAAATCTGGATTCACGAGAATGGATAAACATCATTCAGAAGTAAATCAAATGACAGAACCTGCTAGTTCAAGCAAACAATTAATAAAGAACGAAACAACATTCAAAGAACAATAAATAAGAACAACAAACGCAACAAACGAAACTCACACCGAAACTCAGAATCCTAAAAACTCAGAAGAACAACAAACGAAACTCAAAATCCTAAAAACTCATCATCGTACCATCGAAGTTCACAAAAACAATAAACAAACGCAACAACATTCAAAGAACAAGAATAAGACATAACCATACATAGAAATCAACCGATCAGAAGTGCCCTGAAGAAAAGAGTCAAACTTTTGATTTTGATGGAGCTAACAACCAACAAAACCCAGAATTTTAAAAACTCGTCTCCATCGAAGTTCAGGCAAACAATAAACAACAAAACAACATTCATAGAGTAAGAATATAAGACATAACCATACACAGAAATTGACAGATCAGAAGCGACCCATAAGAAAAGACTTGAACTTTTGATCTACCGACCTTGCAGTTGCAGATATGGCGAAGAGGAGGAGAAAGCTTCAGCTGACAGGAAATACCTCAGAGTTTGCAGACAGGAAAGCGACTTGAACCCTTAGCCCTCTTTCAATTTGAACTATGTAAACTGAACTAATAAATCGGGCAGGGCAAAACAGGCAGGACATTAAGCTTCAATTTGGTCGGACTCATGCTCTATGTCTCGCTCTCGCTCTGAATCGTCGTGGCTCTCGCTCTAATAATCATCGCTCTCGCTCTGTCTCCCACTCGACCCTGCTGAAGACAGGAAGTGTTTGGTGGGCCTTTGTGGCAAGGAAGGAAAATAAACACTAATTACCCTCAGCGGCGACAAAAAAAGTCACCGCTGAAAGAAACTTTTACCAAATAATTTTTAGATAATAATCCACTTAATAAAAAATGATATGTTTTCCCCAATATATTCTTGAACTTATTAGAAAATTTTTATAAAATTTTTTGGACAAATCATAACTTCAAATTATTTTTCTTAATTTTTATGAGAAAATAATCCTTTAACCCCAAAATATTTTTAACCATTATTCTTTCCTTTACTCTTTCTCACAAATATCACTTTTTACACTTTTTTATTTGAGAAAAATACTCTTAAACTCAATAATACCTTATCAATCATTTTTATAAAAGTTGGGATGTTATATAAAATGCAACAACAGCAGAGGGTAAATGTAACAGTGATTAATAATGTATGTATGTATTCTACGTTCCTTCTTTCTCCTAATCTCTCTCTCACACACACATCACCATGTCTCTACCTCCTCCCTCATATTATCTCTAATACATATATTAACTTTCACACTCATTGATACACATTTATAATATATATCTCATGCCTATACTCTTACTTCATCTCCTTCATTCACAAACATTATATTATTAACTATATAATCTCTCCTTACTATAATAACATATCAAATTTCTTTATTTATTATTTAAAAATGATATTATTCAATAATTTAATTATATATACTAGATAGTTGCTTTAAAGTATTTAAATTAATGTATGCAGACTTTTAGCGGCGACAATTGTCGTCGCTGAAAAGTATAAAAGTCACCGCTGAATCAAACTTTCTGTGGCGACGAAATAATGTCGCCGCTGAAATGTCGTGGCCAAAATTGTTTTATCATACCTTCTGCGACGACAATGGAAGTCGCCACAGAAAGTATTACTTTCAGCGGCGACAATATGTGTCGTCGCTGAAAATCAACTTTTAGCGGCGACTTATTCTGTCGCTGCTAAAAATAAGACTTTCTGCGGTGACTTATTCTGTCGTCGCTAAAAGTCTTATTTTTTGTAGTGAGGCTCACAAGAGATACGTATGATATGCAAAGCTTCAGCATTCTTTCTTCATTGTAACAAAAAAAAAAGCATTATTTCTTCTCCATCTTGCAAAATCTTTCACACGATATCTCTCTGGTCCTGCGCTACTCCTTGTTACTTTCCAAAGATCTTGAGATATTAGATAGTTCTTTACCCATTCAAACCAATCTTCATTGCTGTTCTTTGTAAGCGTCTCTGCAACTATGTCGTTAAATTGCTGCTCCCTTCCATAACACAATTCAAGCTCTTGTTGGAGTCTTGGAGATACTAACAAAATGTTATTGATTTAGGTGATAAGTAATCTCATCATGTATGTTACAGAGAATAATACAAATTAGAATATTAAGAAATAAACTTATTAAAAATATAAAAATCTTTTACGCTATAAAATTTAAAATGGTAGAAATACCTTGATTAAATAAAAAAACAATAGAGCTGCGCCCTTGAGAATTGAAAATTATAGTTAGCAATTAATGGGCAATATTTCTTGATAACTACAAATATTTCCAATGGAAAGGAGAGCAGAGAGATCCATCATACACACTACTACTACTTACCAATTGAACTTGGCTATATATATATATATATATATATTGTAAGACTAAGTAATAAATTATCTTAGAGACATAAATTTTGCGACCGATGACCGAACTTCAGGCTGAATAAACAAAAATAAGACCGATAGCGGAACAGCCGGCCGACAACAACCAAAAAGCGAATAAAACAATTTTGTTTCGATTTTCTTTTTCAGATTTATGTCCTGTTCAGATATATTTTTTATTTCTTTCACCAGAAAAAATATATTTATTATTTCTTATTCATTTGGTTAGACATATATTTAATGGTGGGTGACATCGATATATTTAATAAAAACCGCGGTTCTAACTGACCCGGCCATTCCAATTATTTATACTATATATAAGAGTTAAATATTAATTTGTAGAGATTAAAAAAATAGTTAAATTAATTATTTTAAAAAATATATGTTAATTTTTTAGGGTGCTTGTTCGGTTTTTTTATATCATAAATGTTTATAAGTTAAGTCTTATTGACTCACTAAGATCAGGGCCTATCTCAAAATTCAAATAGCATTTACAAAAATACTCTAAAGTACTTATTCTAATAATTGTATGAGTAATTAATTTCTTAATAAAATTCTTTATATGATCAATATGAATATTTTAAAAAAAATTATAAATTTAGAAGGTAAAATAAATGGATAATATCTTATATTTAGGTTAAGCAAGGTTGATTTAACCATGAGGGCCATTAATATCATGACTCAACCAAAACTAATTTGATCATAACTAAGCCAGATTGAGATAACTAAGATAATAAAAATAGTAATCCTGACCAGCATACATAGAACACGGCCGCAGAGATTCTTATCCCGCTGCTCCAAATAAAATAAATCGAGTTGTTTATGATGCAAAATAGAATTAAATAAAAATGTTTTGAATATCTTTTTTATAAAAAAAACTATAAATACAACACTATATTATAAGAAAAAACAAACAAAAATCATCTAAAAGAACCAAATGAAATTTATGAGATATCGCTAAAGCACAATTGACTAACCTATTAGCTTTAGAGTCTTTCTCTCTTTGAACTTGCTGAAGATCAACCAACCAATCTTTTTAGAGCAAAAAAGACTCTCTAAAATTAAATTCTAGTCATTCTAAATATCGTTATTTCCTTTGAACTAAAAATGTTTTGAATATCTTTAAATGAATATGACAAAAAATGGTTGTCGCTTTATAATTATAATAACAAAAATTAGTTTTTTCTCATAGCAAGTTTAATCAGATTGTTAGGTGTAGTTATAGGGAGTGTGTTATGAGATTTTGAATTGTTTTATACCAAAAAAAAGTATGCTCATTTTATAAAGGTATTATAAAATCGTCAAATAAGAAAGTATTCATATTAATATTAAAATTTAAATATATAATCTTATAAATTATGAGTTATTTTTTTATTAAACGATGTGTAAAAATAATGTATTATTCCCATGTATAAAAATAATGTAATTTTCCCATACATCGAGCAAGAAAAAACGATGTGTACAATCTTATTGGGTTAGCCCATTGTTAATAGATAAAAAATAAAAAATAACTAACAAGATTTAAATATAATAAAAAAATTAATCTCTCACAATATAATAAATTAAAATTAAAATTTTATTTATATTAATGTCTTCTAATTTCTCAAATATAATTATATATAATTAAAAAGATATCTGTACTTATATTTTGTAAAACAAAAGACATATTACATAAACCAAATTGGCTCTAACAAAAACATGATAGCCCCACTAAGAGAAAGTAACCAGAAAACATGACACCAGTCGCAAACAATGCCACAAACTTGAAAAAACCAAATGGTTTTTTTGGATTGTACTGTTGGATAAATTAAGCAAATTTGTTATCAGATTTTCACACACAATAATTTTAAAACATTGTATTATTAACTCTGCAAAACTGTTTTTTCAAATGTCATGCTTTTGTTGAGTTGGAGTGTTTATGTAAAATAAGTAAACGAGAACATATTTAAATATATATATATATATATATATATATATATATGATTTAGGCATTCATTACTTGCGTTATTCATTTCAAAAACATTTTATTTTCAAAAAATTCAAATACACACAAACTAAAGAAGAATGATATAAATGATATAAAAATTCTAAAAATTTGAAACATCTCAAGAGCAGACTTGATATTGACAGTTTGGCACCAAGATTCAATTCGCATCAATATAGAGCCAAAATGACTTTGCATTGACCAATGGGCAATTACTGTTTTGCAATTTTCAGATTCAAAAAGTGAAAATAGGTAAATGTAAGAAGAACAAACAAAGAGAAAACGTGGCGGTTGGCCAGGTACTGGCGAGCTCAAAGTGGCTTACTGCCAACCCACCTAGAGACAAGCTTTTTTAGCCCGCAACTTGTGGGGCCAGCCTATACCCTAGAGATTGACCTAATTTTTAACTCCAATCATTGGAGGAGCTGTTAAATCCTTTTGGATATTTTATCAATGAAAATGGATTTACATTGTTAAATCAAGAGCGAAGTCAAATGCAGATTGCGTGTGTCTGATTTTTATGAAAATCAAGATTTTAAAAAAATTTATAGTATACATTTTAATTTAAAATAAATAATTATATTTATTTAAATAAATTTTTAAATTAAATTATAATTTAAAATTAAAATTTTATATAAACTATTAAAATTAGCTTTTAGAATAACAAAAAAATTTATAGACTATCCAATTATTATTTTATTCATATTTTTTCTCATATTATCTCTCATATCTCATCTCACCCCTCTCCTCTTTTATCTCTCTTACATCTTTTCTACCATCTCTACTTTATCATATTTCTTTTATATTTGATCTCATTTCTCTTACTTTTAATTAAATCATACCCTTTTTTATAATTTACTAATAATAAAAGTATTTCTAAAAATAACTATATAAATATTTATTTATTCAAAATCATAACTTTTTTATAAAACTCTTCTCCAAAAACTCTTCTCTAAAAACTATCTAAAAATTATTTTTTAATAAATTATGTTTTAAAATTTTTTATCCAAACAGCCCTGCACATAAAATTAATGGGTAATTTGTATACAATATTTATATTTTAAGAAACCAATGCATATTTTATAATTAATTAACTTAATTTTTTAATATCTATAAATTAATTATGTAACTCCTATGTTATATTTAAGACTAGATTAGTATAAGTTTTTGTTTTACTTGCTTGTAAGTTCCATTATCTAAAATAGATTAATCCCTCACAACGTGGTAAGTAAAGTTTGAATCTTACTAAAATAAAGTGCATACATTTAGTACCCCATAATATTTTGAATATGGTTATCTTCTATAAGAGAATACATTTATATAGCAAAATAAATAAATAAAATGGATTATTTTTTATGTACAAAAAAATTTAGATGAATTTAGTACCAATTTTCTATTAAGGCTAAGGTACACCCAAATAAAATGGATTCTTTTTCTTTCCAGTTTTTTTGTTACAAATTTTTTTTTTAGAAATGAGTTGCACTCAATAACAATTTAAGGGTAGAAAAAGTCTCTTTTTTTTTCTAAATAATACTAATATCAAGCAAAATAAATTATTAATTATATTTTAATATAAATTTAAATATCTAAAAATTAGGATACCTTATTTCTTTACGAATCTTCTCAACCCCCAACTTCGTATTGCTTAATTTTTGGGTATGTAATTGTAATACATTAAGGGCTTGAACTGCAAAAGTAAGCCCATGAAAGTAGAAAGTAAAAACATCGGCCCAAAACCTAGCCCATGAATTCACCCAATAAGAGAAGTTTGTCATGATTAGGCCCAAAGAAATTTTGATCCCAAGAAGAAATGGCAAGTTTGAAAGCTAAGTATAACTACAAGATAACCCCATGTATATGGGTTTAACTAGTGAAAGGGTAAGATTTACGATTATTTAGAGCGTATTCGATCCCTAAAAAATATCACTTTGTTGTGGTTCCAGTTACTACATTTGAGAAGATATTATATCTTCTGGTACATAGGTTTACACCTGAGGGTAATTGATAACTCATCCTATCCTATATTGATATTGCTTAAGAAGAATGGAGACTTTGCTCTATCCTTATATCGTTAGTGAACTTAACATCTTTCCAAAAAATTTTGTACTAAAAAAACCACAAGATTATCAAGTCGAGAATGATATTGAACAATATTAATTACAAACCATGCCAGTTCAAAGTCTATGAAGATACCGACACGATTAGATCTAGTGGAAGAAACTAGTCCCTCATAACATGGTGAGCTAAGGTTCAAATGCCTGTTGAGAGATGTGCCTATATTTAGTGTCTGGCAGTGTTTAAAAAAATTATTTCTAATAAGATGATATATATACTTGGTAAAAAAATCCTATGAAGATGAAAAATATTTTGAAAATAGTAACTCAATTGGGTAATTTTGAATTCAAAAGTAATATGGTAAGAGTTATAAACTGCGGGGATAATCTGTCCACCTTGAATGGATAAGTCCAATAGGTGGGATATAAATAGAAATAAGAAAAATCATGTGCAAGTATATGTAATATACCCCTTTATTTGATAAAAGGGAAGATATACTTTTATATAAAATGTGTTTTTTTATAAAAAAAATCATATTAATAATAAAAACATAGTCACGCATAAATTACATAAAAATAATAAAATAAAGACAAGAATTTATATAATTGAGGAAGTCAATCAACGGTGTGTGTTGATGAGAGGTAGAAGGGAATTGACATGAGTCATGAATTGGTAGAAGATAATTTTCTCTGTGAACTCAACTTTCTTTTTACTTTTTATTGATGATATTTGTTGTTACTCAAACGGATTTCGCGCTGTAATTCTATTCCACGTGAATTGTAAAATTACTTCATTGGATTTAGAAACATGTTCATTTTACTGCTAAAAAAACATTCAGGAAAAATACAATTGTAAAACAGGCTCTTATACTAGAAATATCTGTAGAAGACTTTAGGGTAGAATCGATAATGGACCGATCCAAAAGTCTGCCTCATTCAATAACTTCAGTCTAAGAGAACTGTGAATATAATAAAAAAGATTGACACTTTTGAATTTTAATATTGTTGGGAGGTTGAAGCAAATACCTCTGTTTTGGAATTTGAATAATGAATGAAATTTTAGTTCCCCAATGAATCATTTAAGTGAAAGTGGGCCTTCTTTTTTCCTTTAAGGAAGAAACTTTTGTTTGATAGCTATGAGAAATGAGGAATCAAATTAAAGCATAATCTAAAGTATACTTTCTAATGCCTAAGCTTTTCACTTTTCTATTTCGTACTGCCAATAATCTGTCTCTCCCCCCACCCCCTAAAAATATACTATAATTTTTAATATAAGATGTACTAATTAATTTATATATATTAAAAAAATTAGTTATTTATAATAATTATGTGTTAAATTCTCTAAAATACTTCTTTAATTATTTGCATTTAAATTTCCTTTAATATAAACCCCCTTGATATTTAAAATTATATGGAGATATTTTAGAAAAAAATTATAATATTAAAAAATTAAATAGATTGAGGTCTTATAATTAAAACTAAAATAAGTTTATAATCTAACTCTTATATTTAAAATCAAAAGGAGTATTTTCTTAAATCATTAATTACTCACAATTATCCAATTTTAAAACGATTATGCAACAAAAAGTTAATTCAATTGAGAAGGATATATAACTTATGTTTCATAGGAATGCGGATTTAAATACTCCCTTAAATATAATAGTTTTAAATTAAAATATTAATTTATTTTATCTTCTAAATATATATTTAAAATTCTCCATATTGAGTGCATATATTAAAGGAATTTTTAATTACATATATTCCTTAATATAAAAGCTAATTGAGTCTTTTAGATAGATTAATAAAATTAAATAAATCAGTTAATTATATCTAATATAAAATTTAATTGATTAATTTAAGTAGATTAAATAGTATGTAATATAAAATGTGTCATAGCTTGTCGTAATTAATTTATTTAACTTCCTTAATCTATCTAAAAGAGTCAACTATTCTTATATTAAAGAATTGATGGAGTATTAAGGAATTAGTTTCCAATACAAATTATTAAAATGTGTGCTTTTGATAAACCAACATATTTTTTTTCTTACAAATAATTAATTTTCTTAATTTTTGCAAATTAAAACCTATTTGGTAGAACTTACAATATTATAGTTTTGGCTCAAAACAAGATTTCGAAAGCAGAGTAGTCAAATATCCATCCAAAATTTAAAAGTGATTTTAACCCACAAAGCTATAATTTTTAAATTAAAACATTGGTTTTAATATAAATTAGAGACAATAGCTTTTAACCCAAAATTATAGTTTTCTTTTTTTAAAAAAAAAAATTAATCCAAATAAGCTCAATTATGTAGCTCATATATTTAGAATTGAATAGAGCATTTCACTATCAATATAAGAACTTGGATGTTATTAAAATCTGTTCTAATTTTGATAAGCTTGAACCTTTAACTCATACAAAATTTCACACAAAAAAATTGAATGCACAAGAGGAAAATGAAGAGCAAAATTTTATAATTTTGTTTTTCTGTTGTTTCTCTTCCTTATTGAAGACAAATCAATTTAGGACTATTTGATTTCTATTAAACCTACAGTTTTAAAAGTTATTTTAGATAAAATTTTAGTTTAATTTTTTTTTAAAACAAACAGTCAGAGTAGCTTTTAAAACTATAGTTTAAAATGATATTTTCAGATAAACTGGTCAGAGTAGCTTTTAGAATAGTAAAAGAGGTTATGGATTACTCAATTACTATTTTACCTTTATTTTTTATTACACCCTCTGTCATCTATTTTCTATCTTTTTCACTATCTCTGTTCTATCTTTTATCTTTTATATTATCTCTCCTCTATCTCTTTTATCTTTTCTACCATCTCTTATCTCTCATACTTTTAATAAAATTATACTATTTTTAGTAATTTTATAATTATAAAAGTCTTTTTAGTAATAATTATCTAAATACTTATTTATCTAAAATTATTTTTTTATAAACTCTTTTTTAAAAGCACCTTTTCAAAAGCTACCAAAATTTTTTTTTATAAGTTATTTTCTAAAATCTTATCTCAATACATTATTCATTTAGCTGTATTGCACTTTAATATGAGAGAAAGCAAGCAGAGCCTAAAAAGCCTGCGTGATATATGGGTGTATTCATAGACACAAGTGTACTATATATCTATATCTATATCTATATATATATATATATATATATGGCTTCTAATTAATATGAAATTATCTTGTTATACTTTTAAGTCATGCAATTTGAATTGGATATATATATATGCACTCTTAACTTGTGGCTAAAATCTCTTACTTGTTCACTCCACAAATGGATCACCGACCCATATTCAACAGTGAGTTTGATTAAGACCAGGATGAGATAGAATTTGAGTAAGTGAACGTAATGGTGATGGTGTGTCACTATATATAAGAGGAACCTTTTTAATAATTTAAAAGTAATTTATATATCATAGAATTACAATATTTATGGTACAAGTAAAACAAAAAAAATTCACCATCCATTGCTTTTTGCTACCAATTCAAAATTATTTGGACAAATTGAAAGAAATATTTTTTATAAATAAAAATTTAGGTGAATTTAAAATTTATGGTAGTTGAGTCTTAAAAAATCAACAGGATTATAATATATTTTTAGATTTAAAAAATGCTTATAGAGAGTTTTTATTATTAAAAGTGAAACTTGAATTTAGAAGTGAGATCAAATATTCCATTTAATTTTCTTAAATAAAGTTATACTACATCCAATTCTAAATATATAAAATAGATAAATAATTTATAGAGATTAAAAAATATTTAAATTAATTATTTATAATAAATATATGTTAGTTTTACTAAAAATCCCATTTAATTATTACTCTTAGTGATGAAAATTTTCTTTAATATATATCTAGTGAATATGGATGACTTGTGAGAAAATTCATAAATTTAGAAAAAAAGATAGATACAAGTATTATATTTATAATTAAAATAAATATTTTAAATAGTTTATTATATTTAAAACAAGAGAAATTATTATTTACAATTTATTATTGGAAAAAATTATCATGAGATCATATTGATTAACATATATTTGTTTATTATAATTTTTTAGTGATTATATTTATTTTTCTAAATTTCTATAAAGATTTTTCTTTTATTATTTACTATAATGATGTCGAAGCAATTTGCTTTGTTTTTTTAATTAAATGCAATAAACTATGGACAGAAGATTATAAGATTATAAATGTAATTAAACCTATAACCTTCTAATTATTGATAAATTTTTATGCCATTATACTACAAAATTATTTTTGTTAGTGAGGAAGCAACGAAAATATATAATAGGTGCGAAGTTTGGAAACGTGGCAAATTCCTATTAACTAATATAGATCGTGGCTTATTCTTTATGGTAATGCAATGTCACGATCGCAGTTCTCACAATAATTGCTTTATTTTTATATTATTATATATAAAGACACAAATATCTCGGAAGTCAAACTAACACCCATTTAATTATGTTCCTCCCCCCCCCCCCCCCCTTTCCATTATGCGTTGCTCGTGGGATGCACTAGACGTTTCCTCATCATGCTACAGTGAAGGAACAGATGATCGCCATACACATAAAAATGAAAAAGAAAACACATTTTTTACTTTGAAATAACTGACTTTGTGATGATATAGGTTCTTGAAATTTGGCCTGAGATCATACAAGGGAGAAGATAATTCATTGTGATATTCAGTACTATTCAAAAAAGAAGGTTGATGATGTTGATTCGATAATGCCTTTGAGAAAGCCTTCAAAGCTATAAGCATAGTTATTAACACTCACTTGCCTTGTGTTTGAAGGTAGAATAAATAAATAAAAGTAGAGAAGACTAGATAAGAAAGAGAATAGGAGGAAAGATAGTTTTTTTCCCCAAAGAAATAAGAGAGAACAAATGGCATGTGGCTTATATCTTTTTTTCTCCATCCTCTTATTAAAAATAACCCTATTTAAACTATTTTTAGGTATCTAATATAGATAAATCTTTTAATAAAGATTCTTATAGTACGTTACGGTTATGATTTCTAAAGCCTTTTTTTAAACCAGTCATTGAGGACACTACAAAAAAATAGACTTTTGATGACGACTTTTTAGCGGTGACAAAAAAAATCACCATTAAAAGTTGATTTTTAGCAGCGACTCTAATTGTCACCACTAAAAGTAAGACTTTCAGCGGCGACTATTATTGTCGCCGCTGAAAGTCTTACTTTTAGCTGTGACCATATTTTGTTACTTTCAGCGACGACTTTTTTTGTTCGCTGCTGAATGTCAATGATTAAAAATTTTTTGCGCCTCTTTTCAGTGGCGACAGAATCAGTCATCGTTGGAAGTAATACTTTCTGCGGTGATAAATTTTTGTCACTACATAAGGTATGATTCAGCGGCGACTTTTATTCCCTTTAGTGGCGACAAATATTGCCGCTAAAAGTCTTCCCACAATTTTTCACTCCTTTTTAGGTTTTAAGCAAATATCTAATATATATAATTAAATTATTGAATTATGTCATGTTTAAATAATAAATAAGAAAATTTCACATGTTATTATAATAATAATAAGAAGATATTATGCAGATAATAATGTGATGTCTTTGAAAGAATGAGATGAAGCAGGGGTATGTACATAAGAGAGATATTATGAATGTGTGTCAATGAGTGTGAGAGTTAGTATATGTGTGTTATAAATAATATGAGGGAGAAGATAGGGAGGGAGATGTGTGTGTGATAGAGATAAAGAGAAAGAAGTGATATCAAATATATACATATATACATTCTTAATTATTACTACATATGCCCTCTGTTACTGCATTTTATGTAACATCTCAACTTTTATAAAAATGATTCATAAGGTATTATTGAGTTTAAGAGTCTTTTTCTAAAAATATTTAGGAGGAGAGAGAAATTTTTTTAAAATTTTTTCTCCCCTCCCCAACTTTACCTCCCCTCCAAATTTGGGAGAATTTGGAGGGGAGATATAAAATTATTATTTTATAATATTAATATACCTATAATTTTTTAATATCCTAATATTATCTCTATATTATATTTTATTAAAATATTGTATAAAATAATATAAGATAAATTTATTTATATAAAAATATTTTCCCTCCTTTTTCTTCCTGAACCAAACAAAGTAATATAAAAATCCCTCCCCTCCCCTCCTTTAATCTTAATCCAAATAAGGTAATAATAAAATCCCTCTCATTCCCTTTCCCTCTATTAAAATTCTTCCCCTTTCCTCTATTGAGCCAAACATAGCCTAAGTGAGAGTAGTGAGAGTGAGAGCAAGAAAGACAAAGATCAATAAGGTCATCGGTGAAGGCAACTGAACCGGGAGATATTGCTTGTAATCGGTGATTCTAGCTTAGGTGAGTCTCCCCTATCTTCTTCCACTCTTTTCTCTTTCGATCTATGAGTTTCTAAGGTGATTTCACCGAGTGAAAGTTAGGGTTTTGAGAGAAAGTTGCATATTAAGTGAAGTAAAGTAAAGCTTCAAGATTTTTGTTGCTAAATCCAGAATAAAATCTTGGGCTTTGGTTTATGGTGTATCTTCTCTGTTGCTGTGTGTTGGGTATGATTTGGCTGATTAAAATCAGATTTTTGGTGTATAAAAATAAAGATTTAAGCTTACTAACTTGAAACCTAGTCAAAAAGTGAAGCTTACTTGTTAGATGTTCTTTCTCTATTTTGGGATTATATTATGAAAACAGAGGCTTGCTGATTGTGTTGAGGAGTTTTAGCTCCTTTAAAATTTGAGATTTAGTGGGAGCACGAAATAATGATTGAGTTATGAGTTTGTTTTCTTCCTCTGTTTGGACAATCCAATGAGCCAGTGAAGAATTATTTTTGCGTAGTTACATAAAGGAAAAGAAAATGTGATTGAAAAGATTCAAAATTATGGAATATAGCTGTTGTATGTGGGGATCCTTCTCATATATGGTTTTGTGGGGTATGCATAGTTTTTCCTTATTCCTCTATTTTGGTGATGCGTGAGTGTGATTAAGATTTTTATTGGAAAGGTATATATGCATAGTTGTTGTGATTTAGTTTGGTTATTTAATAGGAGGGTTATAGCTGCAATGTATAAACTTGGGGCTGTATTTTTAATAGGAATAATTCTAGAGCTGGTCAAATTGAATGCACATTGGGTATTAGACAAAATGCTCTAAAGGAAAGAATACTTATTTAGATAAATGTTTCTATAGTGTTTTGGCTGGTATGAATTTAGATCCTATTTTGGATTGACTATGATTTAAATCTTACTTAAAGATAAATTTAGAAACTTTATAACTTCATAAGTTTGCTTTTGTTTAGGTTAGCATTATGATGTCTATGTGGTGTTTGGTTGTGTTCTTTGAATCTTCCTAAGAGCATCTTTTCAAAGGAATGCTTTGTACCTCTAAATGATGGAGTTTGTTGGGTTCTGTACAGAGTTTTCATTATTATAGCCCAAGTTCTTGGCATATGATGTGTTTGTTCTATTCTAGGAAAGTTTTAGGTATGTTTACTCATTCTTATTTTATTAATTGATTCCATTGTTGTCTCTAAACAGGCTTGAGGGAATTTAGTAGTTGAAAATTCCTGTGCTTATTTAATATCTACAATATTGAGTACTAAAATATAAGCTTGTCAGATACAGTTGTTAAATTTTATTTTTTTAAAAAAATATTTTTATGTTTTGTACTTGATATATATGGAATCAATGTAAAAATTACTCATGTTTCTTCTTATTCTTACCTTGAACAGATGTTGGCAGCGTCTGTAAAGTTGTTGATGCCTCGAAAGTACCATCAGATGATAATTCTTGTAGACCAAACTTTTCAGCTGCAGGTTTTGAAATCAGTATAATATTGCTACAATCCATAAAAGTTTTCACAGTCTAGGAAAAAAATAATTATTGTCAATTGATCTGTTGCTGTTGCTTTAAACTGTAGGATTTCTATATATTTGTGTGGCTTTATATTAGAATATGTCCTACAGATATAAGTACTTACAATCCAAGGCACAACAACGAATATTAAACAATTAATTACATGATCAATTAATTAGACAAAAAGTCCTCACCAATAATCCAATTTGTTCAAAGTATAAACGCACCAGAAACTTTGACTTTCTGTATCATGTATAGGATTCATCACTACTGTTTTGTCATGTTTTTCATGCTTCTTTTATTGAAGAAGTGACACCATTTTCATATAGAATTATTATTGCATGATAGTCTATGTTCTCAATGGCTTGAAATTGTTTCTATAAGCTCTTGTAATTTTACTGGGCCTCTTGAAATGTTGAATGATGTTGAAGTTGTGGAAGATGCCGCAAAAGAAGTTGAAGAAGATAAAGCTGATGATGATGATGAGGAAGTAAAATAATTTGAAGAAGTAGAACTAGCAGACAATCAAGATGTAGTCAGAGTAAAGGATAATGAAGTTGAAGCTAAAAAACCCCCCCAAATTATTGGAGTTCAATTGTTAAAAGATTCTAATCAATATTTTTATTTTATTTTTAAATATGTCTTATTAATTGATGTAGTATAATATTTGAAAGGATAATGTGAATTATTTATTAATGTTATTAAATTTTAGTTAATTTAGTTATTTATTATTTTATTTATATATTTATAAGCCCATTATAAGTTTTTATTTAAAAAAATTAGAAAAAAAAATTTAAAAGCAATTATTGACTTTCAGTGGCAACAATTGTCACCGCTGATTCCACATTAGGCGGCGACAACTTTGCCTTTGGTGGCAAGATTGGAATTTTTTGAACTTTCGGTCGTCGCTGATTATTGACATTCAGGTCGCCACTGATTGTTGACATTCAGTGGCGACTTTTAAAAGTTACCGTTGATGGTTATATGCGACAGTCTCATAGGCGACGACTTAGCGGCGACAAAAAGTCTTCGCTAAAGGGTTTTAGCGGCGACGAAAGTCAATTTTTTTGTAGTGGGAGACAGTTTTAAAAAAAATGAATCGTAGTATTTTTTTTATAAATAAAATAAAATATTTACACTGAATTTACACATAACCGGTGTAAAATATACTTTATATTCTGACTCTTGAGTTTCATTTCTATGATTTCTCGCTTCTTTTTTATACCTTCTTCAGACCGTTCATTTCATTTCTTTAGTTCCCAACGTTTGTAGTCATTATAATAGAATGCCAATTGCATTCTTCAATATTCTTTTCTGAAACATTTATTATTCCTCAACCATATGTATATCTTTCCTATGATCATTACTTCTTGTCATATCACTTTATCTCTGTTTTCTTTTCTTTTCTTCTATCTGAACCCTCTAATGGCTTCTTCTTCAAGCACACCTCTTTCTCAGTTGCACAAAAGAAACATACGAATTTGAAAGACTGAAGACAATTTTAGAGCTTTTTGCTTAGAAGTTTGCCACCATCAATATAATGATAGCTTCTATAATCATGCTAATACTACCCACTCTGATGAATCTCAAAACTTTAAGTCTAATAAGGAGTGAAAGCCTGCAACTTTTATTTGCCCCTCATATTTTATTTTTTTATGTAATGACAAAAAGAGAGAATATATTATATATTCTGATAGATATTTTGTTTGAAATGTCAAACTTTTGATGTAAAGTTATTAGTAAAGTTGATTAATGAAATTTCTTATTCTGATGACATTGTGTTCTTTTTATTTTTTTTAAAAACAAAAAAATATAACATATTGAAACCAGATATGTCAATGTCAGTTGTAGATTATTACATTTTCTACACCAAATGTAAATTTCATTAGGTGTATGTTTGTTTATAAAATAATTAATTTTTAATATTTTACACATGTTGTAAAAGTGACAGGTGTAAAATATAATATCCGATTTAAAAAAAATTATTTCAACACTAGTATTCCATTTTATCCAGTGTAGATTTGTGTAATTTATAATATTTTACACAGTTGTAAAAGTGACTAGTGTAGAATATAATGTCAGGTTAGAAAAAGTTATTTTTATATCAGTGTTCCATTTTATACAGTGTAGATTTGCTTACGAAACATATTTTAATTTAATCAAAACTTCCTTCGCGCCTCCTATCTCTCATTTTTCACTAGTTCACACGTTCAATCGTCTCGGCCCTTTACAGCCGATGAATTTTTTTTTTGAACTCCATATCTCGAGAACTGAAAATTTATGCATTACTGGCAATAGCTTTTATTATTATTTGTTAGATTTATTGCTATCATTTACTTGTTTTATTTGATAAGTTATTCCATTTGTGCGTGATATATTCTCTCCCATAATTAGCTACAAGCTAGGTATCCTTGTTTTCTATTTTTTTAGTTTTTTAGTCTTCCACAAATATGAATCATAGTTTGATAAATACTAAACGAACAAGTGTTGAGTATGTTGAGGGGGTGAAAGAGTTTTTGAATTTTGCTAAATGAAATGGTGATGATGATAATAGAAGGTTTACATAATTATGAGATCATATTCTCTGGCATTAACAAGTTGTTAATCATTTCATTGAATTCAGGTTAAACTCCTCATTTGAAAATTAGCCAGGAGAGTTGAAAGCTATCTTTATAGGAACATTCTACATATTGTTAGAAATCTTGGTATATGTGTCTCCTTATTCTGTCATAAGATCCAAATAGCCATAAACATTAGTGTTAGCATTTTAAATTCATCTAAAAATCAGAACTTTCCTCCTCAGAATTGTTAGTTAATTTGTTAAATTGTGATTCATTAGATTAATTAAGGACTTTAACTCCAGTTAGGCTCCTCGTGAAGAATGACCTAGGTTAGCTTAGTTTCTTTTGATAATAGACGACTGTTATCAAGGATCCTCTGAAAATATTAGTGGTACATGGTTTCATCCATAGCTTAGGGGCAACTGTCCACTACATCCAAATTCAATACGATCAGTTAAGGGTCACAGTTGACTACGTAATAATTAAAAATGTTCTTGTTTCAATTCCTACTGATGAGGTGAAGACAGTGAGTTAGGCAAATGGGACTTTCATATTATGGTAAAAGCATCTTGTTTCATATCACGCCGCGTCATCCCTGAGCAAACTTCCCACACCTCCCACTTTGATTGCCATGCAACGTGTGATTCTATTGGTATATGGCAAAATGTTCTATATAGATATGTTGCCTATGGATTCAGTTGTGGGCGACGTGGGGGCACCAGCCTTTCTGATCATACGGATGTGAAATCTCTTAACACTCGTATGGATGAACTGACCTCTGGGTGCATCTAAATGTTTTAGATGTAAGTTTAATTTAAATATAAATATATGTAATAACAAAATTCATGCAAGCTAAGTATTTGCATTAACTAACGTCGTGCTTGTATTAACCGTAGTTACATGCAAGTTGGGTTGGTTTCCAATGGCAAACACGGTCAGTTTGGATTCTTATGCCCAATTCAGATTTATGCAAAAAGGACATCCCAATATTTGATACTTCAATACATTTTAAGGAAGTTTGGTAAAACCGATATTGATTATTTCTTCACACCATATATGCAGGAGTAAGAATAATATTTTTTATTTTATTTCATGCTAGTTTTATATTTGTTTAATGATAATACTCATTATTTTTTAATTAATTTTTACAACAATAATTAACGATTGCTCATATTATGTAAGCACACTTATAAAATTTTATTCTTATGCTCCCTCCATTACAAACCATTAGTTGATGCCAAAAAGATTATGAACACGTGAGTTTTGTTCTATACAAAACAATTGTATTTGTAATAAATATGGTCTTTATAATAAATGTGTTACTAACTACATAACTTTAGTCATCAGTCTATGAGTACGTTTGCAATTATAAGGGGTCTTAAGTACGTCAACTCGGTGAGGGACTATAAATGGATCACACCAAAGGCAATAAAAGTATTAAGTTTTATGCTCCACGAGTTTTTGCTGATGACAAATAATTTTTTCATGTTAATATTACAGAGTCGAAGGCAACCCAAAGAAACTACTTGTGCCGCCTCTACATGGTTAGACACATGATTAATATCATCCTGTCAAATAGGACTGACATAACTAAAAAGATAAATTGTGTTTTTAATGATTTCATATTTTTTGAAAATTTAATATATATTAGTAATAACTTAATTTTTTTTATTTTAATTTGATATTTCATATATTTGATCAACCTGACCCATTTCCAGAGTAAGATATTGAGGACCTGCATAATCTTTAGGCTGAGTTTTTTGCTCAATTTATTCATTCTCAATGGTATTTGTCATTAATTAATTTTTTTTTCTGTTCAAATTGTTATATTTTTGTATTGAATTTTATTAAATAAATAATATAATGAGCAATTGAAGATATGTCTCTGTCATCATGAATTCTATCTCTGCTGCTATCTCTTTGAGTCGTATATTTGGGCAGTTTATTTATGAAGTTCCAGGGGATGGAGTTAATGAAACATTTAAGGTTTTTTTTTTAAAAAAATACATTTAAACTGGACAAAATATACCGGCAAGTGTAGAAATAATATGTAAATATCATAACATCTATACCGGTTATCTTTATGGTGAGGTGTAGAAAATAAATTAATCTACACTGGGCGTAAACACAACCGGTGTAAAAAATTCATTAATCTATAGTTGACATTCACATAATCAGTGTAGAAAATACATTCATCTACACCAGATGTCCTTATAACCTATGTAGATATTAGTAAATTCTACTTTTGATTTTAAAAGGGACTGATTTAAATTCTACTATTTCTAAACCGATGAACTGCCCAGTTTAAAATATGTATACTTTTTAAATGGTATGTTTCTACATCAGTTAGTTGTTCGGTAAATAATACTATTTTCAATCGATTTAAAAAGTTTTTTTTTTGTAGTAGTAGCGGGTATCTCAAGTAGTGTTAAATATTACCCAGTATTTGTTATTGTGATGATAGGTTTGAGACATATTATGGCAAATCATTGTTATTGAAAGATTCTTGGAAACATTCTAACTGGGTTTATCACGTACGGGAAGGGATTAACTTCCTTGTTAGATTCTTGTGGGTATTATTGTTATTGTAAAATTATTCACTCTTTTTTATCTATATTTTGTTGTATTCATTTAAACATGAGAGAAAATATTTTTTTTTTCAACTTTTCTCTTCCTACCATTTTCTTTTATCTTATTTTTTGTTTTCATTCAAACAAAGCATTCTATTTTGTCTTAAGAAAAGTTAGGAATTCAAACTTTCTAAATGAAAAAAAAAACAAGTTATGAGGGTAACCCTTAATAATTGGGCTCAATAATACTAAAATCTAAGCCACCAAAACTAGAATTTTCCCACATACATTATACATACTTTATATAGATGATGCTGATAGTCACTACTTAATATTTGATTATAAAACTATAAATTGGTGTTAGGCGCCGTTAATTGTTGCTGAATTAACATTATTTATAACATATTAAAATCTCTCCAAAACATAGTGCGCTTTGAGATAAACATACATTATGAAGTTGGCTTCTTACAATTTCTCTCTATTTTTTTTACACACTTCTCATCTCAACTACCGGATTAAATTTGAATCGTTGATATTTAATATTTTACAAAATTATCAGTAAAATGAAAAATTATGAAAAATAATAAATAAAAATTGTAAAATGTTAAATCTAAACAGTTTAAAATTTGATTCAACAGTTGTAAATATGTTAATGTAAGATATTTGCCAAACTCTACCTTCCAATAATGCATTAAAAAACAAAAAAAAACACAACATGCCTTGTCCTTTTGTCGTATAATCCCTAAATTAAAGGAAAAGCAAGATCCCATGATGTGTTACTCTTTGACAACAACAACATCCTTTAATTTTTTTAATGATGTTTTTGTCATAAAGACATAAACTATTCAATAATCAATTTGATTTGGTTAAGAAATAAATATAAAAAAAATTACTCTCCTTTGTTTTTTCTTTTGTTGTTATCTGAATTCATAATTGCTCCATTCTCAAAGCAACATCCAATTAACTTTGATATATTTTTATCCGATAAGACTGTGATTAAGTGCTTTTCCTTAAGAAAAAATAGGAACTGATGACTACCATAAGTTCATCAGCTGGACAGTTTAGATTTAGTTATTTTTTAAATTGGAATTTTTTAATATTTTTTTAAAAAAATATAGTTAAAAGATTATTTTTATTTTAGATTTTACATCCATTAAAATAATTTTGTTTTAAAAAAATAAAGATAAAATATGTGATACATGCTCACAGTTCGAATATGAAAAAACTACACAAAATACTTTTACCAGCGGAGCTAAGGTACTCATTGTTGAGAAAATGTGATACTTTATTTTTAGAGTATAGATTCACAATCCATTACTATCAACAGTATTCTTTTCTAATGGTAATTGACATAAACTCAAATATAAAACTACTTTGAAAAGATTGAAATGATTGTTTCTTTTCCCAATCAGGTTACTTTGGAAAAAGGAAAGAAGAGAAAACATAACAAAATTGAGAAGTGAGTGATATGACTATAATTATCAAGTCAGAACATCCTACAGAAAAACAGAAACTCCATCTCTACAAACACAAAAACAGAGACAAAATCTTACATTACGAGAAGCAGAAAACAAGTTGAATAAACAAAACATACATGCTTTCACATAATAGCACAAGCATTAGGGTTTTCATCACTGAAGAAAGAAGAGAGCTTCTCATCAGGAGCGTGAGGGCTAGGAAGTGCTTGGACAGTGTTCCTGACATAACCAGAAGGAGCCCTCTTGTCATAAGCCTGAGCCACATAAGGATATGCCACTAAGTTATAGGGTATGTATGGCCAAAACTCTGCTTTCTTCCCTGTGCTCTTCACTTTCTTCAACACCTTGTTTGGATCCACATATCCTGTTACTGTTACTCTGCTTTGCTTTCTATTCACCTCCACTTCCTTCACCCCTGCATAATATCACAAGTTTGAATATTATATAAACAGGAAACCAAACATGCCATTAATTATACTTGAACATATTTGACCACATGACTCACTCAAAACCTAGTGGGTATCATTAATTTGTTACTATTATGGGCAGGAGTTTTTAAGCTAAGATGGTCAGAACTTTTTCTGCAACCCTCTTTCTCTGTTTCATAAGGACCCTTAATGCAAAATTATGATGCTGGTCAAACACTACTCCACATAACCGAGATTATGTCAGAATTCAAATTAAGGCTGACCTACATGAGTTTATATCAGGTGTCTCTCTGATTGGTTAGTTTCTGATTATACTGTTTTTGGAAGAGAGAGAGAGATAAGAGTGAAGTATGAAGTCTGAACCTTTCATGCCCGAAACAGAGTTCTTAACTCTTCTTTCACAGCCATCGCAGTCCATTTTCACCTTTATCTCAACTGTCTACAAGACACACAGAACAACACAAAAATCACAACATGCCAAAAACTTCTGACTATATATTTGCATGCTATTACTTCTTCAATAGAAATATATTGATCATGAAGGCACACACACAAAAAAGAGTACAAAGTAATAAGGTAGGAGCTGATAGATAGATAACCTGCATTGCCTTGCGTTTCTTCTTTGGGGTGGAAACTGAGAAGTAATCTGAGAGAAAATCAAGAGCACCCATCTCTTTTTGTTCTTGTTTTAGCAAAGAAAGGTCAAATACAGTGAGAGAGAGAGAGAGTTCAATTTCAAACAGGGGAACACAAAACACAGTATTTTGCAGAGAGAGAAACAGAGGAAGCTTAGAGAAGATGAGTTTTAAGGACAGAAGTGTAGGTTAAGAAAGAAGGTGGCTTCATTGCTTCGTGTGTATATAGAGGAAGAAAGCTGAGAGAAAATTTGGGAAAAATAATATTAATGTTAATGTTAATATAAGAGGGTTTTGAATTTGATAATGACATGTGTTTGTGTCTTTATGATCATACTTCCCCTGAATACGAAGGACAGCTGGACCAGTGAGTTTTAGCTACCTGACAACATTGCCTAAATTATTGAACGTATATAGTTGCTATAATTTAATTTTCATCCCCACTTGCTTCTTCTAATTTTATGTAGAAATTCTCATGTTGTTAACTTATCAATAGTCTCATTGATATGTATCTTATTGAAGAATGTTTAATGTTGTCCAATAATTAATTCTGATATTTAAATGTTAGATATGCTTTTTAAGGCATCCTTCTCTGTTTAATATATATTATTTATTCCAACAAGTTCTTTTTTCCGTCAAACATGCTATTTTATCATGAAAGTTTTTGACAATTTTTAATTATCATTTCCAAAAAATAATAATAATTGGATTAATCAGTGTTGGCATATGATTTTCTTAATTAATGTCTTGAAGTCGAGTCGTGTATTTGAAAGAAATTGTTACATAAGTTTTATAGCTAAGTAACCTGACTCGACTTGATTTCGATTAGTCAGGTATCAATAACCTTAGTGGAAATTTGTTGGGTTTTTTTTTTTGACAAAAAAGGTTGACCCTATTCAAGTTAATAGATCATATTTATGAAAAACTAATTCCCTAAAAGTTAAATACAATTAAAATATGAAGAAATTAAGGATACTCTTAAAACTAGGTCAAGGGGTGAAGGATTTGAGTCTCACGAATAAGGGGGAAATTTACTTGCAGATAACTATCCTATATATATATATATATATATATATATATATATATATATATATATATATATATATATTTTTAAAATTAATCTTTTATTTTAAATATAAGAGTTAAATAGTTCTTTTATACTTATAAATATTAAAAAATTAATAGATATTTCTAATAAATAATAAATGCATGTTAGTATCCCTAAAATACTCTATTTAATAATTTGTATATAAAACTCTTCTCATTGATGAAAGCCCTAATTGTGATTTAGTCAAGGTATACATATCATTTCGAAGTTTAGAGGGTAAATAGTTTTTATCTCTACTAATAAATATACTTTTTAATATTCAAATTTTAATTTTATTCCTTATTGGGACAAAAACGTTTATCACCTCAATTAACAGTTTATTTATAAAGCTATAATTTAATATATATACAAATTTAGAAGCTAAAATAAATTAAGATATTATATTTATGATCAAATTAAAAAAATTAAAATAGATCTTACATTTAAGATAGGAGAGATTACCATGTTTCATATAATTATGAAAAAAATTAAGAAATATGGTAATCATGCATCCATGATTAAACACTTAATTAAAGTAAAATCAGCAAGCAAAAGAAAGAGAGGAACCTAGCTGGTTTTCTTTAGTTCCAAGAAATGAAGAGGAAGATGTTATGACCAAGTTTATTAGCTAAGCTTTGAATTTTCGTGTTGAAAAAGCCAACATCGACATCATGTTATGCACATCTGTATTACGTTAATTTGACTTCCTAAGCCATCGGCTTCTGTCGGGTTTATTTATTTTAATATTATATATTTTTCATATACTAATTAATAACAACGATTATTATTTATTATTATGGTTTACCATTCACGAAATGTATTCTTAATCCATAACCTAATAAAAATTACATTTGCGTCGTTATTAACGTTTATCCAGCAAGATTTATGGAGAATTAATAATTGAGAAATATACGTTAATTATCAATGTATCCTAATTAATTCTCTCTATCATTCTATTTGACTCAATCTTTTCTTCATTTCATTCATAATCTTTTTTTGTATACATAGGAACCTGATGTTCTATTCAAAGTATAAATTATTTATCAAATGGAACTTGATAATTTAAATTTATACATGTAATTTTAATGGGAAGAAAATTATAGAGAGAAAAAAATTAAGAAGAAAAACTCTAAAAAATATTTTTTTTATTATTTTTAAAAGTTTTTTTCATAGTATTTTCTAAACCCTGATGTTTTTTCCCCCAATTTTCTCTTCTTCTGAACCAAGCCTAAGGTTGATATACAGGGGAAAAATAAAAAGGCAAAACAAAGAAAGACAAGGAACAGTTAATCATTAACTGCATTATTGCAAGTGGCATTATATTCCTAAAATGTGATGGATCATAGAGAAGGGTCAATCTTGATATGTATCAAAATAATGTAAATATTAAATCAATTTCATGAGGGTGACGTTTGTTTGAAAGGCACATTTACAAAAGATGTAAAAAATTAGAATTAGAAGTAGCTATATATGAACTAGCTAGATTTCATTTTATTCATTGATAAACAAAATATTTGATTATATTGATGCATGGTTGACCAATAAACCGAGGAACAGGTACGTTGTATTTAACACTTAACTGAAGCTCCATAAAAGGAACAAACCTTAATCATGGGTAATTCATGCTAATCATAGAAAGGAAAGATTGAATTTGTCAAATATTACTGCAAAGATCTCTTTTTATTTTGTGATTTTTTTATTTTATTATGTGTATACATCAATCTAAATATATTACCTATTTAAAAACTCATCAAACCAAAGTTTTAAAAAGACTTCTGACATAAATTTTAATTTAAAAATAAAATAAACAGTTATATTTGTTTATAAGTTCTTCTGGGTTAAATTATAGTTTAAAACTACATTTTTAGATAAACTATTGAGTTTAGCTTCTAAAACATTAAAGTAAGAGTTTATGAACTACATAATTACTATTTTATCTTTACTTTTTCTTACACACTCTCTCTCTTCTTTCCTCTCCCCTCTCTCTTCTCCACCCTCTTTTATTTTTCCTCTCTCATTTTTAATAAAATTATACCCTTTCTAATAATTTTTCAATTACAAAAGTTCTTATAGTAATAACTATCTAAATACTTATTTATTCAGAACTACTTTTTTTTTCATAAGTTCTTCTCTAAAAGCAATTTTCTGAAAATTGTCTAAAAGTTATTTTTTTCATAAGTCATTTTCTAAAATTTTATCCAAATACACACATAGTCTAAGCTTTAAATCTCTTTCATTAAAATATTTTTATTGAATACAAATCAATATTTGGAAAATAATAGATCTCACGTGAAACTTGGTATCAATTAAACATTAAAAAATAAAAATAAAATTAATTACGATCTAAACTAAATCTATTAGAGAATGAGCCAGTCCACCCATAGTAGATTAGCCCTATGAGGAGAAGAAGTAGAGGGAACAGTTTCTTTTTTTGAATATGAGATAAATGAGAGAGTGGAAGTTATTTGGAGATCCAACTCCCTCTACCATATATATGTGTGTAGGAGCAAAAATATAAGAGAATACATATGCTTCATGGTAGTCAGTTTTTGGTAGTTCTCTCTACATAATAAGCATTTTTCTAGCTTTAGTTTGTTGGTCTCCCTTTGCACGTCCGAAACTTTTTTTTGGTGTATTTATTGTGAAACGTACTAGAGTTTATACAAGATACTCAAGTTGCATATAGGTATCTAAATAAAAAAGAAACTATCTCGCTTGAAAGCCTTCAAAATCAAATAAGGTGAGTCATGATATTAGATGCAATTGGATGTTATATAATATCTATCAGAATATTTTATTTATATTATACTATATTTGAATATTTGAATTATATCTAGACATTCTGTAATCTTTTTTTGTTGTTGTTGAAGACATTCTGTTATCTTAATTTAAATAAAATATTCCTACTAATTAGTTTTGACTAAGTCTAGGTTTAAGGTTTTATTTATTCTTATTTAATTATAAATAATGGGAGGTTTTTTAAATATCGTAGACTAAGTTAGAGCAGCGTGTAAGAAAACCTAATTTGAATAATCTAGCTATGGCGAGAGAAACCTTGTGGTACTGCTCCAAATCATCTAACTATGGGGAGAGAGCCTTCTACTACTCTGAATTGGTTTTATTTAAATATGTCCTCCAATCCATTTACATCAATCTAAACATGTTTAAACTTTGAACCTCTTTCATTAAATTATTTTTATTGAATACAAATGAATATTTGAAAAAAAAATGGATCTCACGGGAATATAAACTCGGTATCAATCAAACATATATAAAGAAAATAAAAATAAATTTAAATTACTATCTAAACTAAATCAAATAAGGCGGTGCATCATATGATATTAGATGCAATAGATAACGTTAAATGTCATATAACAAATTAAGTAGAAAATTATTGAATATTACAAACTAGAAATTAATATTAGTTTGGATAAAATTAAAATATTAAAGAATTTTTAGGGGGAACAAGATTATTGACAAAGTAAAGAACATGGGTCCCAGATGGAAACTATATATTAGTGAAATTAAAATTTTAGTGAAACTTTAGTTCTTTAACTTCATACAAAATTTTATTTTGATCCTTGAATTTTATAAGGTATTTTCTAGATTAGTCCTCTAATCCTAAATTGTTAATTTTATTAATGAAAATATTGATATTAAAATTTAAAATGTTGACAAGCTGTACTATTCTCAAATCTTGATATATTAAGTTCAATTTTTTAAAACTACCAATGCTTGACACACACAAAATTATCATTTAAAACGAATACTATTATAGTTAGAGGATTTAAAAATACTTTATAAAATTAAGAAATTAAATTAAAACATTGTTTATATATAAAGTTAAAAGACAAAAGGTATACTTTTGTCAATGAAATTATTTTAACTCATAATGCAATTTATAATGATGAAGATATTAATTCATTTTGATTTATACCTTTTGTATGTGAAGTAGTAATCCACGTGGGGAACAATAATATCCTTGTCTGCTTAATTATACTATCAATCTCTTCTCGAGCATTCCAGCTACAGGAAAATTTTTGTGTGTATATGTGTGTGTGTGTGTGTTCTTTAGTTGTAAGCCACGTGATACTGATGATGTGGCTGCCACTTGTACTATACCATCCAACTCAGCCAATTATATGCATCAAATTGACAAAAAGAAAAGTGACTCTCATAACCCAAATTTTATTACTGATATATAGGATGCTTCAATCATTAGTAAGTAATCTATAAGTATCTTTATTATAACTAAAAATGTAAACCAACTTATTATTTCTATTTTACTCTCACGATCTCTTTTTGAAAGTTTGGTGGAATAAGCTTTAAGATGCAATGCATCAAGACGTCTTGGGCAATGGGGTTAATTATTTTCCCTAAAAACTCTTTACACAAAAGTGACGAGCAATTTAGTTCATCTCAGACTAATAATAGGTGCAAGGGAAATTATCACTATATATATATAGGTTTATAGGGAACAAGATCATTGTCAAAATAAATAAGAGGGGTCCAAAGAGGATTCGAGAGAAATAATAGTGAAAGAAACAGAGAGTGACAATCATTCATTTCAAATTCATGGTTCCACTATAACTAGCTTCAGGTGTGTGTTAATTCATGGAACTTGATCGTTGTTGGGGTTTCTACATCAATATTCAATTATCTCCTTTTCATTATTTGTGTAGAAAAATGAACATACCTTGAATCCGATGAAGCAATCGATCGATTAGTTACCTGCACACAAAATAGTACAATCTGGACTACATGCTGCGAATGGCACTTCTGATGAAGGAAGAGAAGGGTGGGGGTGCAGAGGAAAACTAATCTTTTTCAGCCTTATAACTTTCCTTCTTTCCTCTTTTACAACTTTCCACGTACGTAAACACATATATTTGAAATGGTTTTGTAATATTTGTTAATGTCCGCACCATTTTTCAAAAAAGCATGTTGGTGTTGCTTGTGCTAGGGTGCCTTGAGGAGTTATAGTAGTGGGTACTACGTAGGTTCTCTGGGAAACCCCAGTGTTTTCATTTCTACTGGTTTCATGGGGTGGAAACTCCTCTTCATAAGATGTTGATTGAATCATGGCGACACAAGGCAAAAGTTGAGGACTTTGAGGGACTATGGGCTCAGGTCTCAAAGCTAGATCTGGCTTATATATAGTTTTGAGAAAAGATGTCAGCTACAAATTCATCATGGCCTAGCTTCATCAAGAGATCTATTAGTGAAAGATGATTTACAGGCTACAAAATCATTGCTACTACTACTGTAACTATTGATACAAGCTTAGATTTATCTATTGCGGATCCCTAAACTTTTTCCAACAATGTGCTTCTCACAAGTAGTTCTCAATTTCACTAAGAAGCTTGACGAAATGATAAATATTAGAGTAATTTCATATTTAAACTTGTATTCTTTTAGAGAGAGAGAGAGAGAGTGAAACTGTTTACTACTTTAACCTACTTGTTGATTGTATTTTAAAACTTTAGGATACAAGTGTTAAAGATATAAATATATAGTTATGTGTGTATTTAACAAATTAATTAACATAGAAATATATACATTTTTATTTAAGACTATAATATACAGATATTAATAACAAAATTAATTTTTTGACTTAAATATTTTGAAACCTATCATTGAAAAAGAATATCAATAGTAAAAGTTTTAAAATATATTACAGACGACACGAAGTAAGGGACATGTATTGTATAATGCATATATGTATCCCATATGTGTACGTTAAATTTTGGAAATATCCGTGGTACATATATTAAAAATATGACTCATTTATTATTTTTCCTCAACATGTATTCATTATTTTAATTTTATTTTCTTAATTTTTATCCAAAAAAATATATTTATTCATTTATTTTGCTTTAAACTTCCTCATAACAGTCTTTTTTACTTGGTTTGGTTGTGATTGTGATTGTTTCAACTTAACTAATGGTTTTATGTATGAACTCTAGGTATGTAGTCGCGATAATTATTTAGAGGTAGCAAGGTTTCCCCTATTAAGGCTCACATTCTTATTAATCGGCTAGTTGGTTATAACTAACTCTAGAGTAGCAGCAAATACCGATAGATAAATAAATAACATTCATTTTTACCAACCTTATCACACTAACTAAAAAAAAAAAACTTTTAGTTGCATTAATTATGGGAGGGTTTAAATTTGCATGCATATATAATTCAGGTTGATCATCCATATGAGGTTTTGGTTGAGAACTGAAGTTCTATAGACGAAATAAACATTAATCATTAATTGTTAATGGACTCTAATCATATATAATTTCAATTATCATGATATCAACCTCAAAATATATAGTTTAAAACTCTCTCGTTAAAATCTCTTAAACATAGGAAAATGGATAGAATTAGTAATTTTTTTTTTGATATTATCAATCGGTATTTGATATTTTTTAATTATATTATCAAGTATAGAAACAACACATTAATCTAATTTTAAGGTCTGTGACTGTCCTTTTTAACAAAAATATCTCTTATAGAACTCAAACTTATAACTTCAATAAATATAAAATCTTATATCATTAAACTAATATTATATTCGTATAATAACTAGTAGTATTGGTTTGTAGAAGAATACCTAAGACATTTAGGGAACAAGATCATTGTCAAAGTAAATAAGATGGGTCCAAAGATTATTCTCCATTATTCAAAGTTTTGGTAGCTACTTGTTGCTATTCTCCATTATTAATAATGTGTCTCCTTGACTTTACACAGTGCATTCCACTACTGGTTTCCATCGCCTAGGCGATATGAACTAGGCACGTTAATTGAAGGCACCTGTCATTAGGGTTTCGATATAGCCATCAATCTATCTCACTTGTTTTTTTTAAAAAAAAATATAATTAATTTATATTAACAATTAATATAAATTCCAACATTATTCAACCTCAAATAAAAAGTGTCTTTCTCAAAGTGATTTTTTCATTAGTAAAGTTTGAGTCATTGACTAATGACTTACTAGCATATAAGCTCCTTAGAAGTACAAGATTATAGATTTAATTCTATTTATAACCTTATACTATTAATATCTGTTGAGCAATAAATATGATTATCTCTTTCAATAGATATTTGAATTTTAGTTGTCATGTGAGTGAGCAAATTTTTTCTCCATAAAATGCAATTTCTAGGCCAACTGAACTTTAAAAAAAAGTTCAAAATACCCCTTTTAAAAGCATGAGAGTTTCTAAACCGTGAAGTCTTTAAAAGTTAGGCATGTGCTTCTCACACATTTCCCCACTCTAATAATGATGTGTTTGATAGAAACAGCATTTAAGATTAGGAGGGAGGCAAAATAGATAAGAATCAAAAGCCAGTATAAAATGGATCATATTAGGATCAATTTTATAGCTCCCTTTTTTGCACCGAAATTAATTATTTGATAAATGACAGTTTAATATTGCCTCATCTACTAATTTACATGAGAAATAACTTCAAGTTATAAATCTAAACCCTCCATTTTGTATCTAAGCTAATCCATGTTAGTAACAATAATTTCGTGAGACTTATGAGGGTTGAGTCTAATAGAATAGACTAATCCCTCACAATATTGCAAACTAATGTTCTAATCCTTGTTATGAGAGTGTTCATATTTAGTATTTAATAATATCTTGAACAATTATATCTAATAGAATGATATATACGCTTAGTAAAAAAATGAGTTTCTTGGTAAGCTTAATCTATCATTTTATTTTTGCTAAACACATGTATCTTTCTATTGGAAATAATATTATCCAAGTCATTATCGGCACCAAATATAGGCACCTCTTCTAAAAAGGATTCGAACTTTAGTTCATCATATTGTGAAGAAATAGCATATTTCTCTAGACCCCTGGTTAGTTGTTCATTTCTTTCCCTAAACAAATATATCATCTTATTGAAGATAATCTTATTTGAAGTATCGTTAGGAACTAAATGTGAAAACTTGTCCCAATAAAGAATCGAACCTTAATTTACTATATGGTAAGGGACTAATTTTTTCTAATAAATCTAACCCTTATTTTTTTTGTCTACCCAGTTCACTGGAGCTTTACCCTGGCTATATCCAGATCTGACATGCATCGCATACTTGTTTATGGTGGTGAGTCTCCTAACAGGGATTTTCTACATACGCCAAGGCTCAAATTCGAGGCCTTATTTAAGTGATATTGAGCCGCTTACCATTTGAACTAAACCCCGTTGGTACCTAACCCTTATTGTTGATTAATCTATTTTTTTTTATACAAGAGAGGGTCAAACACCCAAAATAAACTACTAAATTAAGAGGGAATCCAATCCCAAATACTCATTTTCTATAAGATTCCTCAAATTGTGAGGACACTCATATAATACTAACGTATTATTCAACTTGTCCTTTGCCAACGCGTCTGTAAGTTTATTTTATTCTCTAGATATATGATGTATCTCTAATTCTCAAGATAGCTTGATAAGGCAATATATCTGAAATATCAATAGGCTGCACCTATCATCTTTGAAATTCAATAACATCTCAACCATATTTTTAGCATCATATTCAAGAATAATCTTCTTAAATCCCAGATCTAAAACCAACTTTAGTCATGTGTATATTGACCACTGTTCCGCTTCAATAACGCTACAAGATCCAAGCAAAGTCGTAAAACCCACAATCTAGCTTCCTGAGCGATCTCTAATAACTCCTCTACATCCCATCCTTTTATGGGTTATAATAAGAGCTCCATCAACATTTAATTTGACACATCATGAGGAAGGAGGTTGCCAATCAGTTAAGGTTGATAGGTTGGCATGATTAGTAAAATTCTCCTCCTGAACTTGTATAAAAATTTTTCATATTTGCATTATTACTGAGTAAGGATCTAATGGCTTTAAAAAATTATTATCAAATATAGACTGATTCCTCTATTTCTATAAACTTTAAATTAATACGCCCAAATTAAATTAATCTATTGTTGAACACGTACAGTTTTTTCACTAAAATTCCAAGTAAGCATCCGTTGGGTAGGAGTCTCGACACTTGAGATGGCCCAATATAAACGTCCACTCATCATGCCCAATACTGATGTATGGTGTATTGGGTCTTAGATTAACTATAGGACAGCCCTCATCACAAAGTTCAATTAGAGTAACTCATTGTCAATAGTTCGACGGGTAAAAGGATAATATATATAATTATTTAGAATATATTTAATCTTTAAAAAATATTACGTTATTATAGTTTCAGTCTCAGTATTTGGAGAGGCATTATAACTCTTAGGTATTTAAATTTAAACTTGAGGGTAATTAACGGATCACTCTACCCAATATTGATATTATTTGGGAGGAAGAAAGACTTTATTTTACCCTTATATCATAGGTAAGCTTAAACCCTTCTAAAAATTCTTGTTAGAAAAAAACAATAGTTCAATTAGAGTATATAACATCTCCCAATGAGGATTTGAAGATTAATTCGTTATATTGTAAAAAACTAATTTTTCTATTAGATTCAACTCCTATTAGTAATTAGAATTTATATTATATATTATTTTTTCTGATTCTATTTATAAGATCATACCCATTACTCCTTAATAGAGGGCCTTTTACAAAATTTAATGAAATACTGATAACTAATCCCCACAAATGTCCATGTCTCTTCATAATGGCATTTTTTATCCTCTTCCTAATAAGTTATACTCCTTAAATCCTAAATATATGATATATATATATATAATTAATTTGATTATATTAAGGGGGTTAGTTAAGTTAATTATTATAGTATATCTTTTCTAAAGCATCATAGTCATCTTCCTTAACTCCTTAACTCCTTCTCTTATTTAATTATTGTTGAGAGAGTCTAGGGGTAATTTGGGAAAGAGTTGATAAAGTTGAGAAATATATCTTATATTTAAGATTAAAATTAACTCACTAATTAAGTTATATATTTAGGGCAAGAAATATATTAATCAAAGGGTAATTTTGAAAATTATAAAAAAAATTTAACACTTAACTAACCTTAACTACTTTTATGAGAGCATAATAAAAAGGATAAGAGGGAGTACTCCCTTTATCCGTATGACATATAAGGAAAGTCAATTATGCTAAATAGGTCAATTTTTATTGGCAGTTACATTAACGGGGTGTTTGATGGGTCCAAAAAAAGTAATCTAATGTAATTCTAATTATAACATATTATAACAAATCAGATAATCCCATTGGATAACTTTAGCTTTGCAATCTAGATTCAAGTTTACATGATATCAATGTATAGACTCCTATAATTTCAATGAATTAACATTTAGACATTTATAAACTCTATCTGTTGCCTTGGCAGAGAATTAAAAAGAGCATTTCACATTTATTTTTAAATAAAATATAATTTTTATTCCACAATTTCTTGATGACATACTAAATAAATTCTCTATAATCATCATTATATTATATTACATTCTTTGTTATTCCATTTCTTTACATTTTCTGTGATGCTTTGAGCCGAATGGGTATTAGAAAAACCACCATTGTTGATGGCCCAAGGGCCGAGCTAGTACTATATGAGAGTGGGGCAACTTCTATTATTTTGGTGTAACCAAGTGTAAAAATAAATCTCTTACAAACTTTTTAAGTCAATACCAAACATACCCATCCACTTCATTCCATTGCATCCTCATTTTTTGTAACCAAACGGCCTTGAATTCAAAGTGTAGCCATAGGCAAATGGGAATGGATAAGTGAAAAATTAGTATTTCTCTAATTCTATTTAAGGTACTTTCATACATTAATTATAATTATTTCTCTTAATAAAGATTCAAAACTCAATTCACCACTTTATATAAAAGGATAGAACCAAAAAGATATTTTGATTAGTGGATCAATGGGGTAAAGTGAGAATGAAGGTCGACTTAATTAGCAATCCAACATCTATTATGATACAGGGTATACATAGATAGGGCTAGTTAGGGAAGCCCCTATCCACTTGAAGAAAGAATGAGCTATATTTTACAACTTGATATTTGATTATACCCGATAAAAGTCTTAACTATTTTATATTAGGTATGGGCAGGTTGGACATGACTAACTTCTATACCCATGTAGTGATATATTGCTCATATTATGAGACAAAACTTTATAATTGTGAACTTCTAAAATAATATCATATTCATATGTCTTCAAGAGTTAAATAATATCTATAATCTACCAAAAATAAGTTAACAAAAAGATAGTAATTAAAGTCTTGAAGCCCATTGCATATATATATAAAAAAAAAAGCCTTAAAGTTTAAGTAGTTTGCAATTATAACTTTGTATCAATCTTTCTAAAGTTGACAAGGATGAAATATTTGAAAAAAAAAAGAATAAAAGAAAAAATTATAATTTATAATGTAATCATATGATGGTTAACAAAGTAAAAAAGAAGAAGAAAGAAATCAATTTAGTTATAGATTTTAAAGGATACAACTTACTTATTTAATTATTCATATTTGTAAAATGACTATTTAGTCACTAGTAACTATTATATTCTCCCATCTAAATGTAGAATCTAAAGAAAAAAAATAAAGAACTAAGGGTGTACATGGGTATGGCTGAGTATGACAGCCTCTACCAGGTGCCCAACTTGATATTCGGCCTAACCTAGCCCTATATTTTTTAAGTTAGGCAAGGATTTTTTTTTTCACGGGTCCTGATAGGCTCACTAAGCAACTGGCTTCATGCACACCCGTATTATGATCTCTTATAACCGTGACGCAACTAGCTTAATTTCTAGACGAGGACAAAGCTCTCTCTATCTACATTCTCAATTTAAGCCAATCAAAATGAATGCTAGGTAGAGGTAACTCTTTAGCAGGAGATATATCATTGGCTTGAACAAAATATTTTCAAATATGCAAAATCAGAGTAGCAGCAGAATCACAAGGCTTTTGAAAGTCAGCATTGAAAACAGAGTTGTTCCCTCAAGTCCATTGTTTCCAAATAGAAACTTTCCATTTGAGATTCCAGCTAGAAACCCAATTTCTCCCCATCTCTCATTTTATATTAGTGTTTAGCTCAAATGAGGGAGGGAAGAGAAAAAGAAAGAAAAGGATTTTAATATTACTTCGTTTGGATTAATAAAAAAAAGGGTTGAGAGAAGGGATTTTAATATTACATTAATTGATTCATGAGAGAAAAAGAGAAAAATATTTTTATATTAATAACTTAGAGATAAGGAATAAGTATTTTAAGGATATTAAAAAATATATTATTGATATAATAGTTAAAATAAAATAAAATTTTAATTTTCTCTCTAAATCCCCCAATTTTAGAGGGGAGGGGGGGAAATCTTTAAAATAAATTCTTACTCTTAAAAACTTTTATGGTACTAAAAAAAGAAAAATGAACAAAATCTCTCTCTTTCTCTCCTATCCATTTCAAATTCTTTGTACTAGACACACTTGTTTGGCTCAAAGGGAAGGGATATATTTTAATAGAGGGGAAGAGAAAAGAAATAAAGTGATTTTAATAGGATTGATGAAAAGGGAGGATATTGGAGGATTTTAATGTTATATTATTTAATTTAAGAGGGGATGGGAGAAAAAATATATATATAGATAACCGTGAGATGTTAAAAGAATATTTTAAAAATATTAAAAAGATATTATAGATATAATGTTCAAAACAAAATAAAAATTTATTCCCCCAAATCTTTACTATTTTGGAGGGGAGGGCCAGGAGAGCGGGGGAAAAGATTTTCCCTCCCCTCCTAAAATTTTGTGGCCACCACCTCACTATCATCTTAGTTTTTCCCTAGCATCTCTCTCGTCTCTGATCCATTGTTGTCTTTTTCATTTTGTTTAAACTATAATCTTCCTAGTTTTCTGACAGCTCATCAGTACAGCACTAAATTTGAATCTCTGTGGCCACTTGTTGCAAGAAACCTGGATCAACAAGACCCTCTATACTGTCTACCCTATCAATTAAATAACTCTACAATTTCTTCTCCAATAGACACTACACTTGACTCTTTATCTTATGTTCATTTTGAATCTTGAATTAACATATCTATCTCAACATCCTCATTTTTGCCACCCTAACTTAATGTTCTAATTATCCTTTCAAAATCAAACATCCACTACCTTATCTCATTGTTGGTCTTGTAACAATTCTATAAAACTTTCCTTTAAGCTTAAGTCAAAGGGGAAAATCGTGAGGAATGTTGTAATCCAGCATGAGATGCATACTTGGTGGAACATTGATTTTCAGACACAGAATATTACAATCATATCATATCTTGAAAGAATGAACTATCTGCTCTAATTGTTCAGAATCACTATGGAAACTAGACAAATAGAACATACAACAGACTGAAAATAACAGCAGAAGGAATATATTCCCCTTGATCTTAGTACGTATTGGAGGATCCACCTCAAATATTACCCCCTCCAAAACAATACAGCTCAAAAATTGAAGAACACTTTCCCTTCTTCTCCATCCCCAACACTTCCCAGTTATGAACAACCACTTGCAAAAACTTCCATGAGAGATGACCCATGAACTGCTTTTACAAAAATTAAATTACACTTGTGTGACCAAAGAATATATATGCGTAGCAAACTGAGACTTTTAACCAGTCCGATCCGATGATCATCGAGGGTGCAAAATAATGCACAGCTTCTAAAATTGTTCCTATTCGTATGTATCTCTTCATTGGCACTGATTGTTGTGTGAGCTCCAGTCATCAAGAAGATTTGAGACAGTTTCTTCGAGCTTCTTGGCTTGCGGACCTGGCTTGAGGATATTGACATCACCCCACTGAGAGCAAGGATCCATCCACCAGGACTTTCGTCCAGAGCACCATGCTCCGGGAACAGCATTATTACGCCCACGCCGGAGGATCTTTGCATCGATGAGGTCCAGCACAGGTTCATTAACTTTGAACTGTCTTGCAAAAGCAGCTCCACTTTGTGCCATTTGATCATAAACAGAGGAATTAAGGAAGTGTGGCTCCATCTTTGGAGGATTGTCCCAGATCATGTACCGTAAGTCGGCATTAACTGTTGTGTTTTTAAATTCTGGTGCATTGCAAATAACAGAATGGAAGTAACCTTCTTGGGATAACTTTACATTAGTAAAATACATCAGAAGCGTTCGCGGTAAGTTATCCCAGCCAAAAATGCAGAACTCCAAAAATGATCTACTCAAGATAACCCATGGTGAACCTGCAAGCTAAGAAAAGCATTAGACATACAAACACTTGCCATAGTTTGTGCTGCACAAACAGCAAATGAGCAAAGAAAGTTGCCTGTGAAGAGTTTGAATGCATCAGGCATTGGTCGCTTCTCTGTAGCTTGAAAAATTTGACTTCTTCTGGCTAAATATATGCTTGGGTCAACAACAATTGGCTGGAATCTGTCAGCTCTGCAAGGGTATATAACCATTTAGATATACGATCCAGAACAAACCAAGTAAATGCAACAAAAAAGAAGCAAGAATTAGCAGAAATTTTCATTACTCTTTCCATCCAAGATCACCAGTGTGATCAATGAAATTGAGGTCTCTTCTAACAGAGGAGAAAACATGGGAAAGATCTGATACAGATTAAACAGCATGCATCAGTAACTTTATTAAACTTTAAATAAGTGAAACAGCATAATGATTATATATGAAGAAAAATATCTACGCACTAAATGAAACATAATGAATGAAACAAGGCTTAAACAATGTGGGTGAGCTCCGTAATAGTATGTTCAGCGAATATGTTCAATTAAAATACATTGAGCTTGATATTAAGTCAAGCTAAAATTTGAAACAAAGCTCAGCTCGTCAATAAATGAGCTCAACCAATCAAATTCATGAAAGTACTACCAATATAATCTATACTAAGTATTGACACACGAATTGATTGATAAAAAATTGTTGACTTTTATCATCATGTATATGTGTGCGTGACTGTGACTGTGACTGTGCACATCGAAATAACAAGCCTTATTCTACTAGGTGAGGTCAGCTACATAGATCATACAACATCATTGTACTCTATCAAAAACTATGTCCTTACAGATGCACACACATATCATTGTTAAATAATAACTATGGCCATGGCTGGCTTAGCTGTGAGAAAATTGATCTCATTCTCTTAAAGACCTGACTCTCAGAATGAATCTCATCTTCTTTTCAGAATGTTTTATGATAGTATGGTGATCGAAGGTTTCTAGTTTGGGTATATTTAAATAAATTCTAAACTTTTTTAGAAGAAAAAA
Organism: Leucaena leucocephala; assembly: GCA_037074615.1. Lineage (NCBI taxonomy): Eukaryota > Viridiplantae > Streptophyta > Magnoliopsida > Fabales > Fabaceae > Leucaena > Leucaena leucocephala. The sequence continues at coordinate 7,027,176 of CM073570.1, read as the reverse complement.
ATGTTGACAAGAGAGAACAATACAAAAAGACACAGCCAGAGGCCAACCCATCCTCACCATACCGGAAAAAACAACCTTGGCTGCTTCGATGTGTGCTATTGAAGAAGGTTAACACAACTGCAACAGTTTTCTAAACATGATCATTGCATTGCACACAACTAGGTGTAATCAAATTTGGACTGATATGCAGTGCCAAGTAAAGCAATTTACATAGCTGGTAGATTAGTACAAATGGACTAAAAATGCATGAGATTCCCTAAACTCTTGTTCACTAGTAACATGGACCCGATAGCTAGTAGATTAGTACCAATGGACTAAAATGCATGAGATTCCCTAAACTCTTGTTCACTAGTAACATGGACCTGATTTCAACAACTTTTTTAGCTCAGTGATGCTTTGTATGGAGGAAAGGGCTAGGGGACTATCTAAGCATGCATCCGGTTTTGATAACTATTCATAATATTCAATAAGAATAAAGCTGTTTCTTTTGCTAGTAGGAACACATTCCTTCACACCTGGACTTTGGATAGCTAACCAGTTGGAAAAACTAGATGCTTCTTTTCAGCCAATCTCATAACGTACACCAACACATGGGCAGTTCCCTCTACCAAAGATCCATTCCAGACTCAAAAAGAAACACACTTCAGTTTCATTCATAACCAAGGGTTGGACCAGAATCCAACACTATTTAGCCTCAAAGAGTGCAGCCCATACCTCTTCTCCATTCGGCTTAACCTTCACTCTAAGTTCGGTCTATATGATGAAAATGGAAATAGCCCAACAACCATTACAGTTTAGAATTTGTAAGTCTTAATCTGTATAATATATATTTATATATATCTTTGACAATTACCTTCAATTATACACAGGAGAACACGATACACTATTTTTCTCAATCTAATCCTGTCAGGCATTCAAGTTTAATTGTATAATCAGCAACAACTAGTAATGATCACTTCAAGCCACATTACCATTCTCTACAAGTGAGCGTATACCTGGCAAGGGTTTCTTCCACAGTTGTGTGCAAATACACATAATAAGTTAACAAGATTAATCAGGATATTATCTCAATGATTCCTTGTTGAAATGAAGATTTTGGCTGATACTTTTTGTTTGTTAGTTATATTCCAATGCATCTATAAAGAATCGGGGTTTCTTCAATAGTTCTAAAGGCATGGCTAAAAATATATAAAACTCCACTACCTTTGAGTCAGTTACAGATAACCCTTTATCATTTGAAAGTTTAAAATTAAGCCTCCTTGAGCTTTTATCTTTTAACCATAGACCCCCTGTCAGTGTTTTCAGTCATCTTAGTAACAGAAATTGCCATGTCAAATTAATGAAAGCCATTTGGCATCTGACATGGAATAAAAAATTAATATTTTTAAATAGTCTACAAAATGGGTCAAAATCTAATTTTACCATTCATGATCATTCTGATTGTAGCAGCACACAGGGTAGTTTTCAGCAAAACACACACATATCAAGCAGCTCTTCCAATTGTACTTTGCATTTTCTAATCCTTTCTAACCTGTGAAAAGCAAAGCAAAATACATTTTGTGGCTATCACACCCACTAATACCAAACCTAAAATCTCCCATTAAACTTGCTGAAGAAATAAGCCACTTAAACAAGTTAAGTGGTTGTTTTTTTCTTCTTTCTACATCAGGCTAACTATAAAGTTATCCCACTCTTAATCAGCAGCAACACTTAAAATTTCAGGTTTTGTCACTTTCAGCACATGGTGGAAATCAACGCAGGCAAAATCCAAGTCATAAGAAATTATGGGTTGCATCTACTTGTGATTCTTGAACTACAATTTTAGTTTTAGTTACTAATCAACAAATCAATCTATAAATGAGGAGTTCTTCTGGGTATCTTTCTTCTGGAGGAAAGAGAGTATTTTTTTAGGTTTCATTTCATTTGTTTAGGAAATTTAGTAAGTGGTATTTTTTCAAGAAGCAAGGATGATTCAACTTTGGCTATCGGTTCTATTTGTAGAGGGTGATCTGACCTTTTCATTTGCTATTGAAGATGGGGAAGGATGCTGCTACTGCGAAAACAACAATGAATGAAAAATTACATATTGACCCTCCTTAAATGCCATGGGGCTTTCATTAACTGACATGGTGATTCCCGTTACTAAGATAACAGAAAATAATGGCAAGGGGTCTATAGTTAAAATATAGAAGCTCAAGGAGGTTAATTTTAAACTTTCAAGTGTTAACGGTTATCGCAACCAACTCTTGGGAGTTTTGTATATTTCAGGCGGCAAAATATGACAAATAATTTAATGAACAAGGATTGAAGTTATGGTCTCCATACTTCCTTCCTGCTATGTAGATTTTGGCCAACACTTCTATTCTCTTCTATTCCCATCGGCTTCTCTAACTACCAAAATTGCAAAATTCCAGGCACAAAGGATAGAAAATTGTGGAAAAAACAAGAATAACATTAGACTACACAACCAATAAAAAAAAGGGTACAGAATGGAGAAACTCAAAATCTTAACTTGGAACTAGAATTAGGACCCTCAGAAATATAAAATTAAGACATCTAATATTACTTAAACAGAATAGCACAATTCTCTTGGCAAAATCAAAAAATGAGACTCAGCAGTTATGGGAACACTTTCCCGGAGACTGGGAAAAGTCAAAAGCCAAATGAGAACGCAGGCATCTTTGGCCAAGCTATTCGGCACAGACGCTAAATCTAAAGAAACTAAGCTATCGCTTAATTCGATATTCTAATGTCCAAAACAAGGTCCAAAACAGGTGCACCTAAATCAAAATTATGTGTGAATCTAAGAATAAAACACAAGGTACATAGGGCAAAAGAAAAATTAAAAAAAGAAAAACACAAGCACAGATTACCAAATCAGCATACCATCCTGGGTGATGAGGGGATAATCACGAGCATTCAAAGTGATGAACCAATTCCACCCACCATCCAATTTCAACATAACCGCCGCAGCTCGCAGCGTAATGGCAATATTGGTGGAGCCCAAGTAGGTAACCCAATCGGCCTTGCCCACCACATCTACGTTCCCAAAAACACGAATCGCAGGCACAGACCTAATTGCCGCAGCCAACCCGCGCTTTTCTTCGTCATTCGCATCCCGCCCTAGATGCAGAAGATACCGATTCCTTGGATGATAAACTGCCAGCAACAACCTGAAGATCCGGTCCTTATCTTGGTGACCACCTGAAATGAAGTAAGCAAAGGCCGGCGGGTAGTGAGCACCGTGCTGAACAAAAGAAGGAAAAGGCTTAGCGGAGCTGAAGGTGGATACAGAAGAGCGCAACAGTAAGATGAGAGAGAGAAATGCCGCCGTGAATAGCGTGAAAAGCCATTTCTTCTTAGCTCCCATAATAGTAACAGTAGTAACAACAACAACAACAATGACCCTGGTTTTTGAAGATGGTGATGGGCATATGGCTTCTGAAATATTCAGAACTGGGTTTGGATTAAAGTTGGGTTGCGAGACTGTTTTGGTAAGCGGGTCATTGAAGATCTTGGTTGCGCCTTTCCAAACTTTGAAAATTGAAAAACAAACGACAATGAGGGGGCAAAAAGGAAATATAATTAATTATCGGAAACTGAAAAACAAAAACAAAAACAAAAATTTCCTCTTTGAATATCTGTTTCACACTATCTCTAAGGCTCTAAGCTCAAATCTCATGAAAAATGTGACGTGACGGGGGAAGCTAGGGTTTTCAAAATTCGAGATTTGTTGGTGAGGGGTTATGGAAGAGGATGAACAAGAGATCACGGACCCAAGCACTCTATCTCTTCTAAGGGAAAAACATGTATGGTTTCATGATTTGAATCGTCCTTTCTTTTTAATTTTCTGTTAATTAAATTGCAAAATTGATTGATTGAGGTAAGAATTCAGGTTTATTTTTAATTAAAAAAATCGCTGAAGAAAATTATTGATATGAAATAAAGTAAGTTATATACTTTCCGACTTTCCGTGCGACTGAGTAATTAAAAGGGCTGTCATCCACGCGCCTTGACGGCACGTAGAAACACCTTCCTAAATCCTAATGCCAGCACACCGCTGCATTTTGGAGATCTTTTGTTAACACAATTTTAGTTCTAATAATTTTTATATTTATTTCATTTCTAGTATATATAATTTAAATTATAGTTTGTGATTCTACAAATTTCTAAATAAATTATAAATTATAAATATTATATTATTATTATTATTATTATTATTATTGAAAGAGGCTATATATTTTAAACTTTGATGGAATCGTCCTCACAAAATATATATATATATATATATATACACACACACTATATCGTATATGGTGGCAATATATATATCGTCAATTGTCATGTTGTTCTTCGTTATCTACTCATATTATTTTTTGAGGTCAAAATTAAAAAGTGAACATATATATATATATATATATATATATATATATATATGTTTTGAGGGTAATGATAAAAGAAATCATAGAATATTTGTCGGTGGATGAAAATTGTGGGAAATCACGACCGAGGTGGATAAGATCATAAGTACAAGCAAGAGGCGTGTTGGGATGCGCAAAAATAAAAGAAAAATGTGCGCAGGCTTAAGTTTTCCTTTCCTTAATGAGTAGGTTTAACTATAGTCATGTAATTAAAACTCAATCATGATTAATTGGTTATACTAATATATTTGCGCATCATTTTTCTAATTTAATTAAGAGTTTTAAATAAAATTATTGAATTAAATTTATATTTTTTTCCTGTTAACTGAAAAACGATGTCATTTTAAATAAAATAATAAAAACTTGTTAAGTTTATGCTTTAATAAATATTTTTATTAAATTATATGTGTTTTATGTAAATATTTATTTATAGATCAATATATTTATATTTAAATATTACTCTTTAAAAATTATATTATATTATTTTATAATAATGATTGAGTTGGCATTTATTTATCCAACATTATAACTTAAATCACTTAAATTTAGAGTATTGTATTAAGTGTGTGTTTAGTAAACATTTTAAAAAAAACATTTAGACAAAATTTTTGTTTAGAAAAATAATTATATTTATTTAAAAAATTTTTTAACTAAATAATAGTTTAAAACTAATATAAGCTATTGAGATTATCTTATAGAATTACTATTTTATCCCTATTTTTTTATACACTATCTTCTCTCTCCCCTCTCCCCTCTCCCATTTCTCCTCTCATATATTTTATATATCATCTCTCATCTCTCCTCTATCATATTTCATCTCTCTTCTACACTCTTTCTACTCTCTCCTCTCTCATTTTTCCTATATTTAATAAAATTATACTATTTCTAATAATTTTTTAATTATAAAAATTGTAATAATTATCTAAATATTTATTTAGAACTATTTTTTTATAATTTTTTTAAAACATTTTTTTAAAACTGCTTAAATTTTTTTTATATAAATATTTTTTTAAATTTTTATCTAAATAGATCTCAATTGATTTAATGAGTAGGTTGGCTTTCAGTAATAGTATGTATATAATATTTATCTTAAAAAATTAATAATAATAATTTTTTTTGCCGGAGATAATAATAATAATTAATATTTAAATTCTATTCAAGTATATGTAAAATTAATCAACACATGTAATTAAATTTGGCATTATCATTTTGAATTAATACGAAAAAGAGCAGTTAGGTGAGGGACAGTTGAGAGTTTAATGGAACATGACCACGTGGCAAGCTTTGAACGTTGATTTATTTATCTCGTATTAACAAACTAAGACAACTGCATTAGGTAGAATAACGATGACTAATAACATATATTAGGATGTAATCGTTATTTATGTGTAATTAATTTTATGATTTATTAGTATATTTACATTAATTTTTATAACTTTTGTTTTATTGATACTCTATTCTTTTTGTCGAATAATATATTAGGATGTAATTGTCATTTCACGATTAATTCATGAACTGAGGCTACTCCATTCAAAGTCTCCCATAATTTTTTTTTTCCTCATCTAAATACATTACATAATACAATGCACTAATAGCATTTTCAATGTCTAATTTTATCTTGAAAATGAATTAGCTATCAATTTAAAATTTTATATTTATAATTAAAATTAATTTTTAATAAATTCTTATATTTAAAATAACAGGAATACTATGATAAGAATCTGGTTGCGGATACGAAATCTTTGTTACATGAATAATTTATAAGTATATTTATACTAATAAAAAATTAATAAATATCTTTGAAGTTAAGTGCTAATATGCCTATAAAAGTATTTTTTTTTCATCTGACATTATAAAAAAAATTTAAGTATAAAAATATATGAAAAGTTTTAAAATAATATAAAAATGTCATGATTATCAAATCAACTAACAATCAAAATTTAGTAAATATGTTAATTAGTCAAGAAAATAGCGTAAAAGTACACATAAAAATTATAAAATGGTATAAAAATAGCATAATTGTTAAATCAACCGTGATTGCTTTGTTCAGCAAACAGTGCTATAAAAAATAGCAGATTACTGACAAAAATTTCGTCAATAATCTATCACTAATTCCATAGCAAAACATGTTAATCAAAGAATTTTTCCATCGCTAACTTTTGTGGCTAATTAGAGAAAAGATGAAAACAAATACTAAGATTGAGAGATTAAGAAAAATGGAATTTAAATACTTTTTACAAATATTAATTATAATTAAAGATAATAATTTTAGAATTTAAAAAATTAAAATATTTGGTTGTAATTAAATTTTTTGAGCTAATTATTATAGTACTCCTTTTTTTATGTTTTAGTACTGGATTTTGATATTTTCATTACTCATCTTTAATATTTTTAAAACTTATATTTTAATTTTTTTAGTACTCAATTTTAATATTTTTAACACATCATTAATTTTTTTAGTGTTGAAAATATTATAAACATCAAAGTTGATTATTAAAAACTTTGTAAAAAGGTGTATAATAAAAATCTAAATTAATAATCTTAAGAAGATTAATTCTAACCAAAGATATCGATCCTTCTTTGTAATTTGGAAATTTCACAATCATTAACTATAATTAATATTTTTAGAAGCTACTCAAATGTCATTTTCTTTATATGTAAACAATTTGACTTCAATTTAATTTTTGAAAATGAATTAATTGACTATAGGAACTTTTGTCTCCATTCATTTTTGTCATACCATCAGGTGACATTTAATATAGAAAATTATTTTGGAGACAGCTATTTTTTCCTCAATTCTTAATTTAGTATCTATATTTTTTATTAAATTATTTTATTTTACTCATCAACCTTTCCACAGTTAGCTTCTATACAGTAGCTAATAGTACTAATAGAATAAATTTACGGAAATTAATAATGCTAACAAAATAAAATTAAAAAATTTAACAAAGGAAAAAATAACATAGGTACCAAAAAGAATTGAGAAAAAAATATATGTAACTATAGAATGGTTTCTCTTTAATATAAACCCAAACAATAAAGTTTTTTTCTTTTAAAAAGGCAAAAAAAATATTAATTAGGGATAAAAATTGCAAATAAAGAGGCTCCTTAGCACCAAGGTTATACAAAAATTTGACGAGGTCATAAAGGAAAAACATATAAAATATAGCAAAAGAAAAAGGAATAATTCTCTATTGGAATAGTTCCAACACAAATGACAATGGAGCTTATGACTTAATCACATGACAAGAAAATATAAAATAAACTAGTGCAACTAGGTCCATACATGTATGAAGTATACCTAAGACAAAAGAATAATCTCCTCACATGTAGGTTAGTTTCCGTACGGAGGTTAGAACTTTAAAATAAGATATTTGTTGGAGTTTGTTTGATTATGTTCCCATTTTTTATTAAAAAAAAAGTTGTCTTTCAAAATAAAACAAAAAGAATAATTTGTTTGACTAGGTTAATTTAAAAATAATTTTAAGGTTTCAAAACAATATATTGATGTGGTGATTAGTAGTAACTAATAATTATAGTGTATAGCGATAGTCAATTTGACCAATAATTGTTGCCATTGGTTAATAGTGGTGATGGTCGACTGCAACAACTGAAAATGACAATTAAATGTAATGATCAATAGTAGTTCACAATAATAGCTAGTGGTAATTAGCCAATGACAATTAGAATCAAAGGAGTACTCTTATTCTTAAAATGCATTTGGTATAAGGGAATGTCAATAGGAACTACAATATATATAGGAGTGAAAATTAGAAAGTATTATTTGATATGCATGTAAAAAAAAAAGGAAAGGAATAATTCTCCAAACATTTATGTTTGGTATGATAAAAATAAAGGAGTAAGGATGGCATTGATAAAATAATCCAAGTCGATGGACTTTTTCAACGACATTCCCATATGTTCACTATATCTAATGGAATAAATTTGGGCTGAAAACCATTCCATGGAATGGCATTTGGGACTTCCATTCCCAGGTACCAAACAATTCATTGCCCCAATTTTTCACCATTTCCCTTTCTTTATCTTTTCATGTAAACTCAACACAACTTACTTTTGTATTAGTCTAATTGTATCATCTTATTCTATGTAGTTATTCCTTCAATTTCTCTTTACATAATATGTAAGTTTTCACCTACATAGAATTTATATAACAATACAAAAAGTCTCCCTAAATTTCTTTAAGTTGTAAGTTTAAATTCTAGAAAGTTACAAATCCTAAAAATATATTAGTTAATTACTCTTATACCTAATAACAAAATTCAGAAAAGCCTTCAAATACTAGTTAATAGTTTCAAAAAAAAATATGTAAGTCTTTTGCACATAAATTAATAAATGTAATTAATCTTAAAAAAAATTCTAACTTTCCTAATATACCCTTATCAAATGTAATTTATTTTCTTTGGTTAAGAATAATGTCCAATCAAAAGATATAATTGAAAAAAATAAAAGTTTAATATTGCCTTGAACTTCTAAAAATAAAATATAAATAAAAACAGTGTTTCTTCTAGTCCTCCACAACAACAGAACATTCCTAACTCAACAAGAGAACCTTTCACAACTGCATTAAGCAGCGCTTGATTATCAGATTCAATCCCAACCTCATTCAAACCAAGATTCAGAGCCATCAAGGAACCTCTCTTGAGAGCCATACTTTCAATTATGAGACTGCAAGAAGCTTAGCATTTAAAGCCACTCAAATCCAACAAGTCAACCAAATGGTTCCTTAAAATGATCACCACACCTGCACCGCCATTATCACTTAGGCATTCTTCCACATTCAAAATTCACTAAACCACCCTTTCACAGTCTAAAATCCATCAATCATACATATGGCTCTATCAAGAGTAAGACAAGGGTCAATAGCAATATGATAAATGAGTTCCGGGCTTTCCAAACTTGCCGGTAAATTTTTCGATTGTCATACCAAATATGACAATCTTAGATACCATTATGTCTCATAACTTGACATCCTATACCATAAAATCAGCTTTACATTTGAACATCAATGCAAAAATATAAAGAGAATATTCCATACATCAAATCATTGAACACCCCCCACCAAATTGATAATCACATCAGCGTCGAGGTTAACAAAATTCCCTCCCCTCAGAACCAGGACTGGCTGTAAGCCAGGCATTACTTAATAAACACATTCCCTCCCCTCAAAACCAGGATGGTTTTAATAAATATCAACTTGGTATTCTTTGTCTTTTAACTATTTGCGTAAAATTACCAAAAGAGGAAAGGGAAGAAGTCACCAATAACACAATATCTCAGACTGAGGTAACTGAGTCTTCATCACTGCCTTCACTGTCACTGCTGCTGCTGCTGCTACCACTCCCGCTCCCACTGCTTCCACTTCCACTGCTACTGGTAGAACTAGAAGTCTGTTCATCCCTCCCCTGGGCATTCACCTGGGCTCTGAGAGCTTCTGCAGCATTGGGTCCCTTGTCAACCTCATCTCCGCTATCATCCACATCAGCAATCTCATCATCAGTGTCATCTTGATGAGGAAGATTCATGTCAAATCCGACATTTTCTTCTTCTTCAACAGCATTGTCCTCCTCAGGCGTTCCATTACCAAAAAGATCATCAATATCTATATCTTGATGCTCCTCAACTTCATTTTTAGAGCCTGGTGAGGTGGTACCTACAGTAGGTGGTTCAGTTGGATTATCAGCCAACACCTTTGCACCAGATTTGGCACCTGCCATATATGTACAACATTGCAATTGGTCTGAGAAAAATCACCTAGTAAAACTATAGCACATTGCTTCTTATAAAAACTTAAAGGCATATGGCATTTTAGAGGACATAAATGGGATTATAAATGGCCAAAATATTCTCTGTATTAATGGAGACTATCGATCTAGCCATTCATAACAATTTTACATTAAACAAAAGAAAAGATGAGGAGAACTAAGACTAAGAAAGAAACAAACACAACAAAGGCAGACAGGAGAGACAGATATATCATAGAACACATGCCAATTGATGTAGAATAGGAGGAAGAACAAGAGGAGAGGGAGGATTGAGTGACTAGAGAGGAATAGGGAGAGAGTGAAAGAAAGAAGGGAGAACCCAGATGAATAGAGGGAGAAGAGAAGAAACTCGAGGGAGTGAGGAAATACTTGAATATCAATCTTATTCATTTCATAATCAAAAGCATACAATAAAAAATAATTCTTACTCTATTTATTGAGCTCTAAGCAACCTAACCCTAAATTAAGCTTCAAGCAAAAGAAATTACAAAAATAGGAAACTCTAAGGAGGAAATAATTTCATAAATCTAAACCTATCCAAATCACTTATTTAACAGATATATAAATTCTGATCAAAATCCTAATAAAGATAATTTAAAATTAATGATCAATCTTCCTGATCTAGGGTAGGTTCCAATTATTCGTCATTAATATCATATTCCATCACCTCTTGTTAGAGAATATGTTACATTTGCAAAAGTGATGTTGCATCGTTATTTTCATTCCACATCTTCAATCTAGATACTTATATTAGTGCTAGGGACGGATCTAGGGAGTCACCCCGGCACAGGTTTTATTCCCTTAATCGATATGAAGAGGACCTTTGAAATCAGGTTATAAAAAAACCTGTATTGTGTTTTAACACCCGACAGTTAATTGAAGAAAATTAATCATAATAATAATAATTCTTAAAGTCAACATAGAAAATGTTCAACATCACCCTTTTGCATATGGAAGATCCATCAGGGAACCGCAGTTAACAGCAGAGATAATGACAACAGTAAAATCATCAGGTTAGAGCATACAGATAAAATATATATATAATAAAAGCAATGAATAATATAATACATAGCTCCTCCCAGATTAAAGCACATCAAAAGATTGTATCTGGCAGCATCATCATGATAATGAAAATGAACTACATAGAACATGCATCTTATCCTCAACCCAAGAAATGGGTTACCAATCATGAGATAAAATTGAAATAAAAAAAGATCAAAAATAAATAATGTCGCATGATAATCATGTGAGCTTCTCCGGGGTATTGATCATGATTCATAAAATTCAAGATATGTATTTTACAGAAACCTTCTAATAATATTATACATACCGGTATTCTCCAGTTCACCAATATCTATACGTTCCACCTCAATCTGCAGAAAATCAAAGCAAACATCATTTAAGGCATCGAGTGGAAGAGGATGAGGGAGAGAAGAAGAAACACACCATTTTCTTTCCTTTTACAGTCACAGAACTGATGACAAATACCAAGATAAAAATCCAAATAACAACTAGGAAAAGAGATTCAAAGGGTAGCCATGCTTCACTAAAACCATGTGGCGGATCTCAGAAATGTTTACAGGGTCCATTACTTTATCTGATCCTCTTTCTTTCCCTCAATTATGGATCCATCCAATCATGTCAACAGAAACAAGAAAGCAAAGTACTAAGAAAGCAGAATAATACTCATTAAAAGATACAAATAACAAGAATTATCATAGAGCAAGGTGTAATTAATTCCATGGAAAAAGGAACAAAACATCAAGATTATCTATCGTTTGATTTTCTATTTTTGAAGGAAGAGGTAGTAGTGAACGAAAATATCTAGTGTCAACAGACATAATGCAGGAGAGCTGAGGAGCAAGAAGTAAACATTTCTTTCGTTCCTAAGTCAAATTCCTTCCCCAATCCATAGCAAAATATTCGGCACTGAAAATGAATGTGTACCAGCATCCAGGCTACTTGGCACACATATCAATTGTTAGATTTAAGCAACATTCAAAACAGCAAAGCCCTTAATCTATGGTAATAATAGACATACGTATTATGCAATGGAAAGTCTCCTGCATCATTTTTTTTTTTCAAAATCCATGACACTGAAACTGAAGTAATGAAACACTCATCCAACAAAACCATTTATGCTAGCTGGTTAGTGGGAACTTACTGGTTGAAGCGAGCTTCTGCTTGAAGTTGGGGGTTTTGTGGGCTTCCCAATAGGAGATGACCGAATATCCAAGGCTGGTCCAGATGGAGCAGCCACAGCTGCTGCCGCAGCAGCAGCTGCAGATTCACCAGGCATGCGAAGATGCCGCAGCTGCTTTACAGCCCTATGAAGCCGCTCCAATCGGAATGTCTCTCCATCAAAGAACAATACAGCATCATTTTCCTTGTATTCCTCACTACTCCCCTCAAATGTCACTTTAGGTTTTCCAATTTGGTTATTCTGAAATTCCACAGAGACCCTATTTTCCTTGGTCTTGCGAAGTAATCCTGGCTTAGTCTTATCAACGGAAGCTGGTTTAAATTCATCTACACAACACAAAGTTCGGAACTTTCTAATAAGTTTAAACCCCCAAATAGACGATAAAGGAAACCAATGAATACGACAAAATCCTACAAACAAGTACAAAACCAAACATAAACCTTCCTGTTTGGCTACTAATAAATAGGAAAAAAGGATCAGATTTTTCTGTACAATTACTTACAACGCAGAGTGCAGTATTTGTTGGAAGATTCATCTTTGAAGGAAGAACCAAGCGTGAGATTGTACCAGCGATCTGCCTGGGGAGCGGTTCTGGGCTCTTCTTTGGAGTTGTTGGCCATGGCGGAGACAGAAAGTTAAGGAGCAGAAGGAAATAAAACAAAATCCCCTAATAAAGGTCATATATATTACAGTGTAAGGCGATTGCTAGTATTGGAGCCAAATCCAGCACGCCAGAGATCTGACTTACGATACGAGGCCGCGTCCTGAAACAAAGCACTAACGCGTTCAAGTCCTCTGCTGAGAGAGATGCAGAGCGGGCGTCTCCGCTGAAACGATGACGTTTTAGGACCACGGGATACTTTTGATCTCTGTGTATAGAACGATAACTAAAAATCAGCATAATTATACAACTACCATGACCCCTTGAACTCCACTAATTCATGTTATCGGCACAAAACTTCAAACAAAATGACTAATCAACGAAACATTGAACAAAAAAGGGAAGAATAGAGAGGAAAATGCAGAGACCCCTTAACCTAGGGCTTGGGGTAGGAACTGTCGGTCACCTCAGCGAATTCAAGCGTACAGAAGGGGCCGGCGAAGGGTCAAACAAGAGGAGAAGGAGGGGTTCGATCAATTCAGCTTTGAACGACGACGGGAGAAGACAGCGGCGAGGAGATGACGACAAAAGAAGCCCCGCTGGGAAGAGCCGTTAATGTGACGGAGAATTGGACGGACAGGATTAAAATGCATCAAGGGCTGGGATTTGTTTGCGCTGTTAAATGATTTGGGGCGTTGAATCATAAACGGCTGAGATTGGAATAGGCCATTCCTCCTCTCTAGAAGATGCATTGGGCATGTTTGGAAACTAAAATTCTTAAAACAAATAAAAAATACCTATTTAAAATTTTAGAAAAAATTTCACTGCATGCCATTGTAACCAATTAATTTCTATTTATATAAAAAATTTTAAAAATTTATTATACATTTAAAACAAAATTAAATTAAATTTTACAAATAAAAAGATATTAATACCATTATATGAATTTTTAACTAGTGAATTTATAATAAACATTAAGTAAACTTATATTATAATTAACAAATTTATAATAACACAAGAAAATTAATAACTCACTTTCCCATATTCCTAACACATATTCTTTTGTATTGTTGTAAATTTGCTTATTATAATTATAAATTAAATTGACAAATATAGAAAATGAGATTTATTAATTCATTTATATTTTGTTATAAATTTACTAATTATAGTTGTAAATTAAGTTGGCAGGAATGTGTAAGGTGAGAATTATTAATTCATTGATGTGTTATTATAAATTTACTTATGGCTATTGTAAACTCACACAAGTGTTGTTGTAAATTCACATAATGGCACTACTGTCTTTTCGTTCATAAAATTTAATTTCATTTAAGTTTAAAGGGTACATTGAAATTTGATAGTGCCTATTTTGTTGCACTACAAACCTTAAAAATGATTTTTAGGCTAAATTATAGTTTGTACCAAAAATTAGACTAACAATCATCAACTGTCTATAAGAGCTTCTGGACTAAACAATATTTCAAAACTATAGTTTTATATAAGCTTGTGAGAATAACTTTTAAGTAGGAAAAATGGATTTTAGGTATCAAATGACCATTTTGCCCTAGCTGTTTTTAACACTCTTTTGTATTGTTCCCCATCATTTTGTTTCTCACTTTCTCTACAAGAAATCCTTATCGATATCTCTCTTCCGTCACTACTAGCGTTCGCCAAGAATAGGGATATATGCTTACAGTTCTTGGCTGGTTGCCTAGTCTTGTGTCTTCACCGAGTATCTTTTCTATTGGGGGTGCTTAGTCGATCGCCAAGTCTCTTCTTTATTGTCGGTGCTTAGTCTATCGCCGAGTCTCTTCTCAGTTAATAGTGATGTCGCTAAGTCCTGTGTCATCGCTGAGTCTCTTCTCCATTCACAGTGCTCAGTCGATCATTGAGTCATGGGTCATTACTGAGTCTCTTCTCTGTTGACAGTGTTCAATCAGTCGGTGAGTCCTGTGTTGTCGCCAAGTCTCTTCTCTATTGACGATACTCAGTCGGTTGTTGAGTCTATTCTCCGTTGATGGTGCTTAGTCAGTTGCCGAATCTTATGTCCTCATCAAGTCTCTTTTCCATTGGCAGTGCTCAATAAGTCATCGAGTCCTGTGTCCTTGCCGAGTCTCTTCTCTATTGGTGGTGCCCAGTCAGTCGTTGAGTCTCTTTTCCATTAACGGAGCTCAGTCAGTTGGCAAGTCCCGTGTCATCCCCAAATCACTTCTCTATTGACAGTACTCAGTTGGTCACCAAGTCCTATGTCGTTGGTGAGTACTGGTGGTCACTGAGTCACGTGTCATCGTCGAGTCTCTTCTCCATTGACTGAGCACAATCGGTCTCCGAGTCCTTTGTCGTCGTTAAGTGTGACATCCTAGATTTTGATAGAAGAAATTTTTAAGGAGTGCTTAAGGTCAAGAGCATTTTTTTCTAAAATTAAAAAGTCTCATAGGTTAAATTTTAGGAAAATAATTAGGAAAATAATAATCATTAAAAATATTTTGAGGCTTAGAAAAGTTAAGGAAAAACTATGAAATAGATATTTTAGGGATCTAGAAAATTATAGAAAAATTTATTTCCTTCACCAGCTCTACCTGTTCTTTTCTACATTCATATCACCGACTTCTTCTCATCAAGAAATATGCAAGACAAGAGAGAGAGAGAGAGAGATCGAGCGATGGCAGGAGGAGGGATGAGCCCATAAAGTCGTAGATCGAACTCATAGCGCCGTCAACCAATAGAGGTGAGCTCTCTACTTCCATGTTCTTATCCGCTTTGTTTTCTTTCGATTTTGGAGGTTGGTTACCAATTAAGTTGAAATTTAAATATAATACGGTCGATTTAGTTAAGATAAGTAAATATTGAAGCTCTTAAACACATATTCTAGACTAAAGAGTAGGAGTTCTCTTTTTCTTTGTTGCTGACATTGTAGTGCGTGGGTGAGAGTAGAATACCTCCTTCTTTTCCTCTTTCTCTTGGGTGTCAATGATACGGGGTGTTTGAGACTTTTCTTCCTTGTTTCTCTATTTGATTTGTTGTGGATTGTGAGTGGCGTGAATTTGCAATATATTGCTGAATCTTTTTCTTTCTCCTTATCACGTGTGCGTAAGGCATGGGAGGAGTAGAGTTGGAGATTGCTTAAAATTGAAGGCTGAGAAATTCATATACGGTATGCATTTTCTGGTGGTTAAGAAAAAAGTGGAAGGAGAATGATTTTTATTTCTACTCTGCCTTGATTTTAATCTAAGTGAAATTTTGAGATATTATGTTGATGCTTGTACGTGGTTTGATTAGTTATTTAAGAACCTTGAGACTCATTTTATGTTTTGGATTTAGAATGCACATAAGGTGCTTGATAAAATGTCAAGGAAAGAATGCATAATTTAAATAAATATTTTTAAGCATAATATAATGTAGAAGTCACTCAATTTTTATATTGTATCTTAGAACAAAGAAAGTTTCTTGTAATGCGTTTGGTTGTCTTGATTGAGTTGTTGGAGATAATTGATAAATGATTTAAAGAACATAAGTTTAAGATAGAATATTTAGATATTATTTATAAAGTATATATATAATTTTATTTATATAGAAGAAATTAGTTATATAAATCCAATAAAAGGAACGATGATGACCTTGTTTGATTTTAGATTGAAAGGTGAATGGAATAGATAGTGTCAAAATAAAGAATCTTGTCAATGAGATATTATGGAATCTTATGTATAAGCTTATAATTGGAGTATTAATATTTTTTTAGGATATTAGGGAAATGAGGAGTTAAAATAATTCAGGAGCTAAATAAGTAAGAGTAAGTTGCATATTTGGAAGTGTAACATGTGAGTAAATAATATCCCATTATAATAAATTTTTAATAATATCTTCCACTTGTTACAATTTATTTAAAGCATCAATTTTTAAATATGATTTGTTAAAAGCATGTCTATTAAAATTGTATAATTATTATTTGATTTTTCTATTGAATGCCTTATAATATCGTCATGCTTGTGTACAGAATGGATAAAAAGAGGTCTTAAAGATATTTTATAAATTTTTATATATTGAGATGGTTTTTTACTCTAAAATATTCTCATATGAATTCCTATTATTTAAAAATAGTTTTATTGCATATAAATTAAAAAAAAATCTTTTAAGATTTTATTTTGATTTTCATGTTAGGGTCCTTGATTATAGAATATTTTTAATGAAATTTTAATATTGAAAGATATTGTTATTTTTAAATGATAAATTGACCCCACGCATGCTTGTAAATATTTTTATAGAGGATTGGATACATAACGCTAGTTACTAATAGCAATATTATTAGTCCTTGGAATATCATGGTTAAAATCGAGCTCGATTGATATTAGTAAGCACAGAACTCAAGCTGAATATTCGTGGGATTCATTCTCACGCTTGTTATTCTTGGGTCTTTTACATGCGCTTGTTATCAGGTTCTGTTGAAGTCTTACGAAAAGATGAGATTTGAGGATTATCTTTTTAAACTGGTTTCGTTAAATAAATGTTTTACTGGCTACTATGATTGGTTTGATTAATGATTTTTATAGTTTTATTTTTGTTATAATTCTGTAATTTGGACATTGAGATTTATATTCGAGCCTTATTATTCAAAAGTTGCATATGTTTTAAATTATTTATTTTCTCATTTTATTTATTAATGGGGCATTATTTCATGAAAGATTATTTTAGTCGCATTGCTAACCTTGTACCTCTAGGGAAACAAGGAAGGCCTTCATTGTTGATAGCAACTTGTAGATATTTGGTACAACTTCTAGATACTTCACGTAGTCTATAGGTATGATCCATGTCCCCTTTTATCTTTTTGGGATGTATAAATAAGTTCATATATGTAAATTGAAATGACTTAGTAATTTCAATTATTATTATATTAATTACAATGTATGAAGGCTTATGGAATGTGATTCTCTTATATTATGTGTCGATCACTTTTGATTTTTGGGACGTGACATAGAGTCTCTTCTCTATTGATGGTGCTCAGTCAGTCGTCAAGTCTTGTATGGTCTCTAATCTCTTCTCTGTTATGGTGCTCAGTTGGTTGACGAGTCCTGTGTCGTGGCCGAGTCTCTTCTCTGTTGATAATACTCAGTCGATCTCTGAGTCCTATGTTGTCGTTGAGTCTCTTCTCCATGGACAGTCCTCAATGGCTCGTTATCATTGTTACTGCTGTCTCATGCCATTGTTGTTGCTCTATTGGTCTATCATTGATGCTGTGTGTTGATTCTATTTTTGTTGCCATTCACTTCTTCACTTAACCGTTGCTGTGCTCTGTTGCTTCTATTCTATCATTGTGCTGGACAACGCTCTGCTGTGTGTGGGTGATGGCTATTGTTTAGAATGAATATGGAGGTTGATTGGGTGATGAGGTCGAGTCGATGATGATGAGAGTAGACAGAGATAACGATGGGAGTGAGTGAAGTATGGAGATGATAATGAGAGTGGGTGAAATATTATTAATTACCCAATAAATTAAATATATATATGTATGTAGGTATATTATTTATTATTTTAATATTAAATAAAATAAACAAATTTAAAAGTTCATTTTATATAATTATCATTTGACTTCATATCATTTTTGATAATTTACCAGTCATAAAAGTAATAATGTTAGTAATTATTTAAATATTTATTTATTCATAATCACTTTTCTTCTAAAAACTCTTCTCTAAAAGCTATTTTCTAAAATTATTTTTTAATTATTTTTTCATAAGGTCTTCTTCATAAGTTAAATTAAATGGGCCCATAATCTTTGGGACAAATAAAAGTTAATTTTCTGTAGTGGGTAGTAGTGAAATATTTTTAAAATTTTATTAGTTATAAAGACATGACATTTTTTATAGGGAAAATATTAGAATTTTTGAAAATTTTCATACATATAAAAGTACCAATATTTGAATTCAATTCAAATAGTTACTTTTAATCCATTTTCTCAAAATCCTTTTGAAAATATTTTAAAACTAAAAAATTAACTAGTAACATTTTTCTTTAAAAAAATTATTTGCAATGCTCTTGAAAGTTTATTTATCAAAAGTTAATATGAGTTGCATTTGAAAAATTCTTCCCACTATTGGACATTTAAGTTATATTTTAATGATGTTTAAATTTGGTATTGTGCATTTTTTTCAAATAACCACTCAATTTCACAAAGTTGTGTACTTCTCATGCAATGGTATAAAATCTACTTTTTAAAGCCCTATTTTTAATCTGGTCATTACAGAGATATTTTAAAAAAATGACTAGTGGTATTTTTGTAAATAAGATGAAATAGTTATACCGGATTAATACGCCACCGGTGTAAAATATAATTACTACGCCGCATACTAATATCAATATGTGTAGATTAGCTGCGTCATATTCTGACTCGTCAGTTTCTTGTCTATGATTTCTTGCTTCTTTTCTTTAATTTCTTCAGATCTTACGGATAAACTTTTAGAACAAATGAAAGGTGACATTTTGTAAATAAGATGAAATATTTACACTAGATTTACATTGAACCGGTGTAAAATATATATAACCGGTGTTAAATATACTTTCTATTCTTACTCTTCAGTTTTCTATCTATGTTTTCCCGCTTCTTTTCTCTATACCTTCTCAGGCCGTTCATTTCACTTCTTCGGTTCCTAATGTTTGTACTCATTATGATATAAAGCCAATTGTATTATTCGATATTCTTTTCTGAAATTGTTCTTATTGCTTAACCATATGTATAACATTCCTATGATAAGTATTTTCGTCTCATCACTTTATCTCTATTTTATTTTATTTTCTTCTATCTGAATACTCCAATGGCTTCTTCCTCACGCACACCTCCTTCTCTGCCACAAAAAAGAAATAGAGATGATTTTGAAGACAAACATCATGATCCTCACCCTATAGTTTCTTCTCCTCCTCCCCTGGTTGTCACTCTAATGGAGCGTCTTGAGGAACTGATCATGCGCTTCAATGCTCAAGAGGACTCATTGGAAGAATTATCTTATAAAGTTATTAGACTGAAAGACAGTTTCAGAGCTTTCTAGTCAAAAGTTTGTTGCTATCAACAGCATGATAGCTTGTATCATCCTGTTGATCCTATCGACTCTGATGAATCCCAGACCTCTAAGTCTGATGAGGAGTGAAAGCCTGCAACCTTTATCTGTCTCTCCTATTTTATTTTTTATACTTAATGACAAAAAGAGAGAATATATTATATATTCTAATAGATATTGTGTTTAGAAATTTCATACTTTTAATGTAAAGTTATTAGTAAAGCTAAATGAATGAAGTTTCTTGTTCTCTGAATGAATGAAGTTTCTTGTTATGATGACATGTTGTTATTTTATTTTCCAAAAAAAATGTAACTTGAAACCAGGCATATCAATATCAGGTGTAGAATATAATAACCGGTTTAGAACAAGTTATTTCTACACTAGTCTTCCACTTCATTCGGTGTAGAGTTGTTCAATTTATATTATTTTATACTGGTGTAGAATATATTGTCCGATTTAGAAAAAAAGTTATTTCTACACCAGTGTAGATTTGCTTACAAAATACCCTTTAATTTAATCGAAAGCCCCTTCGCGCCTCCCATTTGTCATTTTCACTTGTTCACGCATTTAAGTCTTCTAGACGCTTCACAGCTGGTGAGTTTTGTTGTCAACTCATTGTCTCGAGAACTGAAGATTTAGGCACTACTGGCAGTACCTTTTGCTGTTATTTGTGCTAGATTTATTGTTGTCATTTACTTGTTTCATTTGATTCATTGCTGCAAGCTAGGTTTTCTTATTTTCTATTTTTTTAGGTTTTTAGTTTTCCATAAATATGGATCGTAGTTGGATAAATGCTAAACGAACAAGTGTTGAGTATGTTGAGGGGGTGAAGGAGTTTTTGAATTTTGCTAAACAGAAAAGTGATGATGACAATGGAAGGTTTTATTGTCCTTGTATGAGTTGTTTGAATAAGAGTAAATAAAGTCCTGTAGATATGTACACTCATCTAATTTGTGAGGGGTTCTATAAGAGTTACACATTATGGGTATGTCATGGTGAAAATGTGGAAATGTCGAGTGTATCTGAACAGTTGGACCAAACCTTTGATGATGATATAAATATTGATGATGGTACTATGTGAAATAATGCAAAA
The DNA here is from genome assembly GCA_037074615.1 of Leucaena leucocephala. Lineage (NCBI taxonomy): Eukaryota > Viridiplantae > Streptophyta > Magnoliopsida > Fabales > Fabaceae > Leucaena > Leucaena leucocephala. The sequence continues at coordinate 7,006,032 of CM073570.1, read as the reverse complement.
AAAACCTCTATACTCAGGGTGCAAAAAATACAACATGTTAAATGCAGTGTTGGGATTGTAAGTGTGAAAGCACGGCATGGGTAGGGTGATAAAGGGTTTTCAGAATTTTTTGAGTTGTTGCAAGACATGTTTCCAGAAGAAAATGTGTTATCCAAACGCTATTATGGTGCTAAGAAAATAATATGTCCTTTAGGTAGGCAGTATAAAAAGATTCGTGCATGCCCATATGATTGTATGCTGTACATAAAAGATTTTGAAGATGAGGAGTATGTAAGACACTAAGGTATAAATCAAACAAGTCTCCTATAAAGGTGTGATGGTATCTTCCAATTATACCAATATTTAAGCGACTTTTTGCTAATGAAGATGATGAAAAAAAATGTTATGGCATGCCACTGAAAGGATTTGTGATGGAAAGCTTCATCATCCTGCTGATTCTTTGCAATGGAAGAAGATTGATGACTTATTTTCTGATTCCGGCAAGGAACCACGAAACCTAAGGCTTGGACTTAGTACATATGGCATGAACCATTATGGTAGCCTTAATAGTATACATAGTTCATGGCCCGTCCTCTTCGTGGTTTACAACCTATCTCCCTTGTTGTATATGATATGCAAGTATGTAATATTGTCTATGTTGATCTTAGGATCGAAACAACCAGGAAATGACAGAGACATTTACCTAATGCCCTTGATCAAAGATTTGAAGAAACTATGGGAAGGCATTGATATTTTTTATGCTATTAAGAATGAGGTATTCAATATACGGGCCACAATCGTTTGTACAATTAATGACTTTCCTGCATACGAAAATTTATTAGGATATAGTGTTTAGGGCCATAAAGCATGTCCCATTTGTAAGAAAGGTACTTGCTGCTATCAACTTCGTCATGGAAGAAAGACATTCTACCTAAGTTATAGGATATTTCTAAGACAAGGCCACCCATACCATCTACCGAAAAAAAAAATTTGGAGGCAAAGAATTTGAAAATGTTTTGAAGTCATTGACTAAAGAATAAGTTTATGAAAAGGTGAAAGACATCAACGTTACTTTTGGTAATACTACTAAGAGAATTTAGAAAAAATATATGGAAAAAAAGATATGTCTTCTTTTAGCTTCCGTATTGGCAACATCTTCAGGTAAGGCGCTGTATTGATGTCATGCGTGTGGAAAAAATATGTGTGACAGCATTGTTAGAATACTTCTCAACCTATATGGTAGTTCCAAAGATGCTTTGAAAGCAAGATTAGAATTGCAAGAAATGGGAATACGTGAGGATTTACATCCAAAGCCAGATGGTAAGGGGAGTTATTGTGTTGAAGAGATTAATATTTTGTCCAAGGATAAGAGAAGAAGTATTTGTGAATGTTTAAAAGGGATCAAAGTTCCATCTGAGTACTCATATAATCTTAAGAAGATTGTGTTGATGAAATATTTAAAATTAGTAGGCTAAAAGTCTCATGATTGTCATGTCTTGATACAACAATTACTCCTAGTAGTTGTACAAGGAATCCTTCAAGATGATTTGAGAACATTGTAACCCGACTTTGCTTCTTCTTCAATGCTATATGTGGCAAAGTCTTTGAGACTACAAAGTTAGATAAATTGGAGTATGAGGGTTATGTTATTTTGTACCAACTTGAAAAACTTCCCACACCTCCCAATTTGACTACCATGCAACGTGTGATCCAATTAGCATTTGATAAAACGTTACATATAGATGTGTTGCTTATGGATTCAGTTATGGGTGACACGGGGGCACCTGCTTTTGTTGACCATGTAGATATGAAATTTTTTATCACTTCTAGGAATGAACTAACCTCCAAGTGCATTCAAGTATTTGTAATGTACGTCTAATTTAAATATAAATATATATATATAATAACAAAATTCATGCAAGTTGACTGTTTGCATTAACTGTCAGTACATGCAAACTGAGTTAGTTTCTAAGGGCAAACAAGGTCAGTTCAAATTCCTATGCCTGTTTTAGATTTATTCAAAAGGGACCTCCTAATCTTCAAAACTTCAGTACATTGCAAGGAGGCTTGGTGAAACCGATATTGATTGTTTCTTTGCACCATATATGCAGGAGTAAAATAATAATATTTCAGTTTTTTTATAACTAAGCTTGTATTTGCTTAATGCTAATAATCATTATTGTTTAATTATTTTCTACAGCAATCATTGGCAATTGATCATACTATATAAGCATACTTATAAAAGTTTCTTCTTATGCTCCCTCTACTACAAGCCATCGGTTGATGCCAAGAAGATTATAAACATGTGAATTTTCTTCCTTACAAAACAATGGTGTTTGTAATAAATTATATATGGTCTTTGTAATAAAATGGTTACTAAGTTCATAACTTTAGTCATAGGACTATGAGGACGTTTGCAATTACAAGGGGTCTTAAGAAAGCCAACTCGGTGAGAGACCTTGAATGGATTACACCGAAGGTAATAAAAGTGTTAAGTCTTATGCTCCACCCAGTTTTTTGCTGATGAACATAATTTTGTTCATATTTATATTACAGAGTTGAAGGCAACCCAAAGAAAGCAACTTGTGCGACTTTTACATGGTTATAAACATTATCAATATCATCTTGTTAAATAGGACTGACCTAACTGATGAGGTAAATTGTGTTTTTAATGATTTCATATATTTCTGATCAATTTAATATATCTTAATAATGCTTTAATTTCTTTTAGTTTAATTTGATATTTCATATGTTTGATCAATCTGACAAATTTCCTGAATAACATATTGAGGACTTGCGCAATATTTGAGCTGAATTTTTTGTTCAAATCATTCCTTCTCAATAGTATTTATCAGTACCATAATACATTTTTTTATTTTTCTGTTCAAATGATTGTATTTTTTTATTGAATTTCATTAAATGAATAATGTAATGAGCAATTAAAGATCTGTCTCTACCATCTTGAATTGTCTCTACTGTTGTCTCTTTGAGTTTATATATTTGGGCATTTTATTCATGAAGCTTCAAGGGATGGGGTTAATGAAATATTAAATGTGTCATTTTTTCAAAATATATTTAAACTGGATAAAAAGAATACCGGCAGGTGTAGAAATAATATCTAAATATGATATCTACACCAGTTGTCTTTATAGTGAGGTGTAGAAAATTCATTAATCTACACCGGGTATAAACACAACTGGTGTAAAAATTCATTAATCTACACTAGGTGCAAACACAACCGGTGTAAACAATTCATTAATCTATGGTAGCTATTTAAAAGGGATCAGTTCAACCAGTGTAGATATTAGCAAATTCTACTCCTGATTTCAAAAGGGATCGGTCTAAATTCTACTCATTCTACATTGGTGAACTGCTTGATTTAAAAAGTGTATACTTTCTAAACGGTATGTTTTTACACTGATCATTGTCCAATGTAGAATATCATTTTTAACCGATTTAGAAAGCTTTTTTTACAATAATGATGCCTAGTGTGCAAGCATTCTTTATATAGCACCAATCCCATTTCTTTTTTACATTATATATTAGAGTTAGTACAAATAGTAAGGAATAAACTCGTATACTACAATAATACAAATTTGATTCCCACTGCTGTTCTAAAGGCTCTTTTGGTAAGCGATATCATAAGTCTCCTGTAAGTACTCTCTGAACTTTAGTGGATGACCGGTGTCAAATCTACATAAATTTTTTTGTACAAAAAAAACTATGTATTATCTTAGACATCATAAGAAGTGAGTAATTTGGCTCCATGCTTCTTTAAACTTTTCCTCCTCTGAAATTTTAGACATCCATTTACACAAGTAGGTCAAAAAATGTGACCCATCTTTCATTAGGTTTACAAGGTATTTAATTCCATTTTGTTTTCAATGTTAATCAAGTACACAAACAATGCTTTGTATCAGGAAGAACTTCACTCAAAGCTCTTGCCATAGCTTGATCTCGATCTGTAAACGAAGTTTTAGGCTTCTTGTGCATGTGAGCTTCCAAAAAAGTTTCTAATAGCCACTTGAAAGACACAATGGTCTCATCATACAGTAATGCCACTCCAAAAATGATTGCGCTTCTATAATGATTAAAGCCAGAAAAGATTGCAAGAGGTCGATAATCACGGTTTGTACAATGTCATGTCTAGAGATATAACCTCTAAAAAGTCCATAGTCTATTAGCATTCTAACATCTGCCCAAAAACACACTAGCGATCTGTTCTTCTGTGTCATCCTAATATTTATTATAGTAGAATGCAGGATTTGAGGCAAGTTGCTTTTGAAAATATTCAAACAGACATCTTACCTCTCCATACTTTTTTGCCTTTTAGATGGCAAATAGTTTTGCAAATCTATTAGAGTATATCCAAGATTTGCTTTCCCCCGCATATGTACTCATTAAACAAAGGTAGCTTTTTATTGGAGTCCAGACTTTCTTGCCAAGTCAATTCCTAGGCATCAACTTTTATGATAAGTTCATTTGAGATGCTAAAAGTGTACTGTTTCTTGTGTGTGAAGAGGGTGATTATGCTTCCCGACAAATTTAGTGATTTTATACTTTTGATCAACAATGGATACTATCACTCTTGCCGTACAGTAGGTTCTTGTCTCTGGTTGATGCTTAGAAGAAAAGTTATCCCTTCTTCCTTTTTCATCTGGTCGCAGAGTTCCTTCTTCCTTCTCTATTTTGAACTGTCCATTCCTTTCTTCTTCCTCTTTCTACCTTGCAAAAATCTTTCTCTTCTTTCTTCCTCCTTGTTTTCGAACAAAAGTCTCTGCTTCTTCCTCCACCATTGTGACGAAATTTCATCTGCCAATCTCTGCTTTGGTTTACGTTGGCGCGAGATTTTGGAGGGGAAAAAATTCTTTGGAGAGAGATTGAAGAGATAGAACGTCTGAATTCATCGAGGACTAAACGGCTTAGATCCTTCATTGAGTCAAACGGAGCGTTTTGGGCTGATAAACTATTGCTGCTCATCAAGGCGAGGAGCACCGAATGTGAACGCATTGATGAGGGATAACTTTTTTTAATATATATCGAATCTAAAATATAGATAACTTATTAATTGTCAATTTTTTAAAATAATAATTTATCATCAATTATCAATTATATTTTTAAAATATTATAATATTAATTTAATTTAAAATAGACATAGACCTACTTCATACTTTTAAATTTATAAAAATTTAACATTTCGCACAAACATGGTAGGTCTTTAGTTCTTATTGTCATCCAAAAATAACGAAATTGTGAATAATACGATTTATTCATATGTTTTATTCATGATTTGTGAAAAAAAATAACAAAATTGTGAATAATACGATTTATTCATATGTTTTATTCATGATTTGTGAAAAAAAATAACGAAATTGTGAATAATACGATTTATTCATATTTTTATTCATGATTTGTGAATAATAACTTTTTTTTTTATTTTGATTCTCCCTTTCTGAACTCTTCTTGCTTTTTAAAAAATAGAATTTAGCTCAGGATTGTCCGTTGTTAATTCCAGGGTTTATCTAAATTTGAAAGTTCTCACTTAGTAGGTTTCCATACAAAGGCTCAATCCAATTAAGTCCGTAGCGTCTACCAATTTTGCCATATCCCCCATTTTTTCTTTGAGATTAGAATCTCATTAGGATGCTTTTTTTTCATTTAAATTATGAGAATTATGCCAGAACTGTTGAATTCATTTGATACCGATTCCTATATCAAAACATGTTTCTTTCTATTTGTATTTCAAATACTCATATTTGGTCCAACCAGAAATAATTCTATCATTTCTATATTCACAATTCAATATACATATATACCACATATATATATATATATATTATATGCCTCTCATTCTAGTGTTTTTCTCATACAATTTGAAATACTTGAGAATATATTTTAGGAAAAATGACATTTTGATTCCGTGGAAAGTGTTAAATGACAAAAAAATCCGGGAAATAATACAATTAATGTCAAGTCTTATGAGACTTGAGATTAATTTTTTTCAATTATGAAAAGATATAACTACCCCTGTGACTTAATCATTTCCTCTCTTCAATGCAAAACCAAACCTTATATTGACCAATCAGATTCACATAGACGAGATGAAGAAGAAGAGCAAAGAAGCAAAGTTAAAGTCGTATCCGGTGACCCCCAACATCTCTATCCTCCTCTATTGCAGCAGCAATACTTGCCACCTCAATATTGTACTTTCCAAGAAGTCTCCAACTACCCGCAACTCCTCGGCCTTCGATCGGCTTCTCTCATTCGGTCCCACCTCCGGGCGTCGGTGACCTATCATCTCCTTAGTATTACTTCATGGCTACCAAGCTTCTCTACCAAGTATTTTCTAGGCTCCTGTTCTCCTTTTTTCTTTCACTGATTTGTTGTCTTTGTAGGTTCAATTGTTGATTGTTATTAATATTACTGATTGTTTAATTCAAAATTTCTTTGATTTAGTGCTAGAATGAATGATTTGAAATGGTTTTAGTTGTATTCGATCCAGCTTATTGCTAATAAATGATTTCATCAAGTTAATTGGGCTTATTTGATTTTGTTAGTTTAATTTACAAAAGTTTATCTTTTCTGAATTTAGTTGAAAGTTGAAATTAATTCCTCATTTCTGCATGGAATGATCTAAGTATACTAAAAATTTGAGCTTCGCTTACTTGCAGATGTAGTAATATGAACTAAATTGGTAAAAGAATTCTGCTGATACTATTAATCCTTAAAGAATAGAGTTCGATGAAAACATTCGGACAGGTTACATGCTAGCTTTCCTAGATTGAGGTAAAAACCTTAGCCAAAGAATGGATCAATAAATATGTGAATGTATATGGGAGGAATTTGTAGATTATGCATATGTATATAGTATCAAGCATATAATTACTTCTAATCAATTGATTGGATAAATGAAAATCATATCCTATCAGGAAACATTGAAAGGATATGACTTAATGATCACATTATAGTTTTCTCATGTTAAATAAATTGTGCCTTAATATTAAGAGGGATGTTTAGTTCACAAAAGATTTTTATCATATTACTTACACTAGAATTTTTACAATATTGCTAACTATTAATTTATGACAAAAAAGGATACTAAAAGGATATTGGGGGAGGAAGCAAGGAGGTGTCAGTGGCTTGTTTTGTAGCTCGACTATGATAGAGAGGGTGAAAACATTGCATTTGAAGTAATAGAAGTATACACTGCAATAAATCACCATCTTATATCAGCACTGCATACATTGTTCGATAGAGATTTGAGTGTTGCTAAAAGAGTTCTTATAAGAAGCAGCAGCAACACTTATTTGCACAAGCTTGTCAAAGTAACACTTTAGTTAGATCATCAGGGCTTGATTTTCCCATGAAGAAGCTAATAGGTTTTACCTTGATTACTTGTATATTTTTTTGTGCAAATGCATTGCACATACCCTTTTTTATTTTACTCTTCATGCCTATTGGAGTCTTCTCATTCTTTGTAATCTTCATTTCTTGCTCTGCCCTCACTTCTACAAGCTTGAGCCATCCTCTAAAATGTATATCACTTCAGCAAGCTATAGCCATCAAGTCATGACAAATAAAAGCTGTTTAGTCTTTAAAGTTGCTTTTAAATAAAAAGTCAGCTACTTAGATTTATGCCAAATATCTCATATTGGATCAAAGTGTTTTTTCATGACAAAAAAATCAGTTTGGCATAGCGCTTAATTTTGCTATAAAGTTAGGTGCTTGAAGTCTATAGTATATCTATTATCTTTAATTTTAAATATAAAATTTATTTTATAGTATAAATTATATTATAAAATATATCTTATATTTAAAATTAAAAAGAATAATTGCTAATGATGTACGGAGGGATGTTGCATTTCATAGTAAGACATTTGATATGGAGAATGAGGAAAAAAGTAAGACAATTAAATTGGGGTAAAATTGATTTTTTTTTTCAATATAAGACAAAGGAAAGTGACTTATATTTTAAAGCGGAGACAGCAAACACGCGTAAGTGGTAGGATTTCAGTAATGAAATTAATATCAAATACCATATGCTACCTAACAGTTTTTTCTAAGTAAAATATACACTTATTAGAGACAATTATATTCAAAAGTTATATTAGGTATAAAATATAGGCTTTCTCTCTAATAAAAAAATTTAAATATTAAATCACTATATTAATAATGATTAATTTCTTCTACTAAATCTAACCTTCATTGGGTAGTTGGCTAGTACCTAATAGTTTTTTTTGTACAAAAATATTTAGGTAGATTTAGTATCGATCCTCCATTAAAGTCAGGGTATAGACTCAGGGCTCAAACAGCCCCACATCATGACAGCAGCAAAATCAAACTTGAGTCATTGTGGAATACAAGTATGTTCCTTACTATATATATCAATTCTCATTGGCTAATAGTTATTCTTTTTTTTGTTATAATTTTTTTTTGAAAGGGATTGAAATCACCCATGATCTAAGAGTAGAGTGAAGTCTCCATTCCTCCGATATAATACTAATATCAGGTAGGTCAGTCATCAATTACCCTCAGGCATAAACCTAAGCACCTAAGAAATACCGCAATTGAAACCACAATAAAGTGATATTCCTTAGAGATCGAACACACTCCAAATAATCATAAGTCTCACTTCTTCACCAATTAAACCTATAGAGAATTGGTACTTATTCTATTTTTTTTGCCCACCCGGTTTACCGGAACTTTGCTCTGACTACATCCGGATTTGACCCGCATCACACACCTGGCTATGATAAGTGAGTCTCCCAATAAGGATTTTCTGCATATGCTAAGGCTCAAACTCGAGACCTTGATTAAGCGATACTGAGTTGCTTACCACTTGGATTAACACCTGTTGGTGGTACTTTTTTTTCTTTCTTTTTTTGTTGTCCATCCGGTTCATCATAGCTTTACCCCAACTACATCCCGATCTGACCCGCATCGCACATTTGGCTATGGTGGATGAGTTTATCAATGAGAATTTTCTGTATATGCCAAAGCTCAAACTTTAAATTTTATTTAAACGATATCGAGTCGCTTATTACTCAGACTAACTCCTATGGTGTTGGTGGCACTTATTCTTTAATAAAACGTCGAAACTTTCAGCAATTGCCTAAATGGTCTATTGCATCCCATGGCCCAACTTCAAAAATGGCCCAGCTTGCAAATAAATTTGAATTTAAAGAAAATCCTGACAGCTAATAAGTATTTGTAATTGTGATACCTTTCTAATATTAAGTTAATTATCATATTTTCATGTTATTATACTTTGAACTATTTATTATTTAATTTCATATTTCATTAAATTATTAGTTTATTAAAAAATTTAAAAAATAAAATGATGAAATAAAAAATATTTATTATTTACATAAAAATAAAAATTGGATTAATAATCATCTTCTATAATCTAGTTGATTTTGATTTTATTTTTATGTATGTGACAAAAGTAATTATAATATATGCTGAGTGAAAATCTCATCTTCAACTACCGGTACTATTTATTTTACAAATTAATAAATTATGAATATATAGATTAATGCCTATAACTAAAAAACATTGTAAAAACTTAATTAAAAATTATAAAATTTAATTAGATGATTTTATATCCCTTATGTAGTGCCAAGAACATTGTAGCTCAATGGCACTCCATATCTCCTCTTATAGAGGAGGGCCTGGGTTCTATATCTTTGGATAATAAAGATGGGTGGTGTGTTTGTGTTGGGGGTGGGGGTGGGGGTCCCTCCCATAATTGTCATAATAAAAAAAAAAACCTTATATGGCTTTTTGGTTTGAAAAATAAAAGGAGTGCTTGCGTTACCTCAAATTATCTTATCTGCAGGTGGACACGCGTCACTCATGCTTGGTGAAAGAGGCCAAAAAAAAAAAATCAGAAAACCGCTTAGGTCAACGATGTCGTTCTGATCGCACTGGCTCTTCAGATAACTGTTTCATTGCTAACGGTTTCCGCGACTTCTACAGTGAGAGCTTAGCCAGTCTAGGACCAGGCAGCAGAGGAAGAAGATAATGGCTGCTTTTGGCGGGAAAAGAGTGCGCCAAATGTTCGGCGGCAATGGTCTGGGCCACGTCGTCGCTGCGGCGGCCGTAACTCTCATCGTCCGCCTATTCACTTGTCCCGCCCCCGCAGCACTCTCGCCGGAAAATGAGAATGACGACCCCTACGATGAGGAGGAAAAGGATGCTGACGGCAGTAAAGCTCCGGTCTCCGGAAAAGTTTCTCCAGTCACAATACGTTGGAGCAATATCACGTGCTCCCTTTCCCGTAAATCCTCCAAGCCGGTAAGTTCCACCAGTTATATTCCTCTTGTTCTTATATAGTTCATTGTTTTCCCGTGTCGCCAGGGCATGTTGAAACCCTGTTTTTTTTTGCTAAGAATTGCCAAGATGTAAATTTTTAACTTAGGATTTCTGTTTTACTGTGACATTTTACTCCTAGCTGTATAATTGGTTTTCATTATTGTTGGATTAATAAAGCAGCTCTGTAAACTGTTCAAAATGAAGTTCCTTGCAGTCCGATATTTCAATGCGAAAAGTAGAATTACCTGGAAATTTTATTTCAACAGTTTAACCATACAATTTTACATCTTGACTATAAAGTAAGTTGTCGACAGATAAGTTAACAGCGTCATGGGAGGTTTAATCTTTTGTTTTCTTTGGGAATGATGAGAAATTCTGGTGTTATTTAAACAGGTGAAATTTTTGCTTAAAAACGTGAGTGGGGAAGCGCAACCTGGAAGGCTATTAGCTATAATGGGGCCGTCAGGTTCAGGAAAAACTGTGTTGCTTGATGTTCTTGCAGGCCAGCTGTCGGCATCGCCTCAGCTGCATTTGTCAGGCCTTTTGGAGTTCAACGGAAACCCAAGTTCAAACAAAACTTACAAGTATGCTTGCCTCGCCTGTAATTTTCACTTAATGCAACTTTGTCAGTAGTTCTTATTAACTTGATGAGCATATAAATTGGTGTGTTGTTTGCTGCTGTAGGTTTGCTTATGTAAGACAGGAAGATCTATATTTCTCTCAGCTCACTGTGCGGGTAACATTGTCTCTTGCTTCAGAACTACAGCTTCGTGGCATTTCTGTTGAAGAGAGAGATGAATATGTGGATAATCTTCTGTTCAAACTAGGACTGGTGAGATGCTTTCTTATGTAGTAATTTGAAAAAGTGGAAAAGTTCTAGCCAGTTTCCCCCTTAAACTCTTCCATTTGCTTAAAAGAATGAATTGAATCCTTCTTGTTTTCTGTTCTGCTTGACTATAATTATTATTTTCTCTGTACTTTGTCTTGGTATTAGGCATATATTTTTTGCTATATGTGAAAATTATAATCAGAACTTTCACCACATATTTGTATGTCATATAATTATTGAGGTTTTCCTTTAAATTTTATAAATTAAAACGCGATACTCTTGTTGGTAGCCCTATGTTACTGATATAAACTACTTATCAATTTGAATCTCTTTCTTCAAAAGGTCAGTTGTGCTGATACTGAAGTTCGTGGAATTAGTGGTGGTGAAAAGAAGCGCCTAAATCTAGCGTGTGAGCTGATTGCATGCCCATCTGTTATATTTGCTGATGAACCCACCACCGGTAATCATACCTTTTTGAAGTATTCTTTAAATGTCTTCCTCGCATTGTTTGTAATCTAACATGACTCACATTGAACTAAATGGTTTTCTTATTTTCTTTCTTTTCTTCATTTTTTTTGGTGGTGTTTGGGGGGGGGGGAGTGGAGGAGAGAGAGCAGAATGAAATTCAAATATGCAACTTTAGATTCAAATACTCTGACCATTTACCAATTTGATATTCTTGGCAGAAATCCCATATGCTACTGTTCTGTTTTGTCTATCATGCCTCAGCCTTCTCAAATACGGATAATCTCACGATAAATTTTCAGTGTTTCATTGAATAACTTGATGCTTAATCAAGATTTATATGAACATCTTCAATCCTGATTCAAAACAACATTTCACAAAAATTAACTTGGACGGCTGGGCGGCAAAGTAATGGAAGTTTTCAAGTCTAGTAAAGCTATCCTGATATGGGGCTTCGATAAATACCAGATGAGCTGAGCATGAATGCAGACATAATCTTGGTTAGAGACCTTTTACTGTTGAATGTATCCGTTAAATCAGTGAATGAGTTAACGTTGTAGTTGTTTTAGTCGGGGACCGCTTTGTGTTACTAAAGCTGAAATTAACGATAAACACAAAAAAATATATAATCTCTGAAGAATTATATGAATAGCAGTAACTATATTTACTTATGTACTGATGAAGTGAAAAGGAAGGAAAAATAATTAAAGAATGTAATGCCAGAGTCAGATATAATATTCCATTCAACCACACCAGTCTTAGCTCCATTTTCTTCTTCTTCTTTTACTCTTCATAATAATATACTTTATTAGGAGTATCTCTTAGAAGTCCAGGGTTGTAAATTAGCTGGCTTGTGTTATACTCAACCTAAAAGTATATTCCAGTTCGTGTTGGCCCATCACGTATCAACTCCGATGCTTCTATTCTGGTCATGGAGTTCTTGAGACGCTGACCCTGCGTCTGTCGTTTTCAAAACATAAATAATAGGTAGTTGAGGATTAAGGCAGGCTGTGTTAATTATTTTGTTAAAGGCACCAGTTTCATCTTCTTAGTAGCATACACTTTTTTCTCAGCCCAACAACTGGTAGCATATGCTTAATTCATATAGCTATGGACAAATATCAAGCATATGGTAAAATGACTAAGATCTTATACATACATAATGCCTTTAACAAATTATATATTGGTAGATACTACATGGATAAAAGCATACGCATAGATACTAAATGACAAATATCAAGCATATGGTAAAATGACTAAGATCTTATACATACATAATGCCTTTAACAAATTATATATTGGTAGATACTACATGGATAAAAGCATACGCATTGATTTTAGAATGTCTAACATTTTTTTTATACTTATTCGTCATTAATTTTTATGTGGTGATTTCAGGACTTGATGCCTTCCAAGCTGATAAAGTCATGGAGACCCTTCAACACCTGGCGCATGATGGTCATACGGTAATTTGCTCTATATGTCAGCCAAGAGGTTCAGTGTATAGCAAATTGGACGACATTGTCTTGCTAGCAGATGGTTCACTTATTTATGCTGGTCCTGCTAATAAAGAAATATTGACTTACTTCTCAAAATTTGGGTAATCAGCTAAACTTTTTATATATTGTGCCATCTTACATTCTTCTAGCTGGGAATTCTCTTAAAAAAGGAGGGGGGGGGGACTTATTGAAAGAAAGTGGCTCACTTAACGTAACTTAAAGATGACTAGAATCACAGAAATTGATCTCTCTATAACTAATCATGACTTTTGCCATCAGGGGAGCATACTCTGAAACACAAGGTTTAAAAATAAGTGATGAAACTGCAATTACAAAATCAATCAAATTTTCAACTTTGATTCTAAAATGTCTCTAAATTGTTTGCTCAAGTTAGATAGAAATACTGTGATAATCCTGCTTCCTAGAGTAACATCATGCACCTAAAGCTGTCCTACTTAACAGATCAATGGACTATCAAAGTGATCAGCACAGCTAGTTTTATGAGCTATGAATGATATTTTTACCTCAATTCTCTGATGTTTGAAAAGCATTCATTATTGGTTTTAATGCTAACTAGCATAACTATAATAGATATGCTTCTTAACCCCACAAGAAAGATATCTCTCATATCAGAATGTCCTGGACTTAAATATGTGCTTGTGTCCAATTTATGCACATTTGGTGATCATTTCTATGTTTTCGATAAAGATAATTAGGCGACGAACTTGCTTTTAGTGTTCTGAATTCTTATTATTGAAGTTGAACAATTTATATTGGAAAATCTTCCAAAAAAATTTTATCCATTCAAGCCATCATACCATTTGCTCATTGTTAGTGGCTAACGAAAATGCAAGAATTAGTGGGTGGAGATGATAATTTGTTCACCTTAAATTTGAAGGCTATGACTTATTGACTGTTATTGGTCGATAGTTGTTTATGACTCAAAGTTACAGGTACCACTGCCCAGATCATGTGAATCCTGCTGAATTTTTGGCCGATCTTGTATCCATTGACTACAGTTCTGCTGAAAGTGTCCATTCCTCTCAAAAAAGAGTTGATGGTCTTGTAGATTCATTCTCACAAAGGCTACCTACAATAGTTTATGCAACTCCAATTACAAGAGATGAACTCTCGAAAGGTGGAAAGAAAATCAGCAAAAGAACTGTAGCTAAGAAGAAAAGATGTTGGTGGAACCAATTCTGGTTGCTCCTCAAGCGAGCATGGATACAGGTCTGCCTTTCTTCCATTTTTTGTGAACAAAGATAATCTGTAGACATTCTTCTTAAATTGCACCATAGGAATTTTCATATATGAAAACCGAATTCATAGGAATCATGGCCTATAATGATGACATTGAGTGGTTATTTGGTCTAATTATATATCTTCATGGTAGGATCCACGTTTCACATATTCCTTAAATTATAGGAAAAAATCGGTGAAAATCCCTATTTAGAAGTTTTATTGTCCAAAAAGACCTAAGTTTGAGTACCAGTATTCTCCTTGTATAAGTTCTTTAAAGTAGTGATACTTTTTATATATAAAAATATATCAAGTTCTTCTAATAGAATTTCTAAACAGGGAATTTTCACTGATTTTCCTTGAAAGAATGGTGAGACGTGATCTTTTATATTGTTATTCCCCATCTTACATCGCATAAACAAGATGACTTAATTTCTTCAGTTTTTCATCCTTGTTCACTGGATAACCTTCCGCTTTGGGGGCAACATAACAAGATGCCTATAAATGATTCAGTTCTTTTGATTAAGGAGAATAATACTCTTCTCTCATTGAAGTTAATCAATAATCCTAATGCTTGAGTAGGTTTTCCGTGATGGACCAACAAATCAAGTTTGGGCAAAAATATCGTTTACATCAGCAATTACTCTTGGGTCTGTTTTTTGGAAAATGGGAAGATCTCAGACTTCAATACAAGACAGAATGGGATTGCTTCAGGTTTGTAAAGTTATTTATTCTTTCATATTGCAGAAGTTCAGAGCAACCCTGAAATATTCCGAAATAATATCTCATGCAGAACAGAACACATTATAGCAAAACTTGATTTTGGTTTGGACACCTTTGGAAATTCTAAGTCTGAATTGTTCTAAATTGTATTTCATACAAATACAGGCTGCTGCAATAAGCACAGCTATAGCAGCTCTCACAAAGACGGTACGGGTGTTTCCAAAGGAACATTCAATTGTAGATAGAGAACGTACCAAGGGCTTATATGAATTGGGTCCTTATCTTTTTTCAAAATTGTTGGCTGAGATTCCCATTGGAGCAGTATTTCCATTAACATTTAGTGCTATTTTGTACCCCATGGCTCGTCTTCATCCTACTTTTCTGAGGTCAATTTCCTAACTTGAACTCTATGATAGGAAAGCTTCCATTCAATCTGTAGTTACTTTTCTTTTTCTTTATATATTGTGGATGAAGATTGCAATTTGCTTCACTCTTCTTGACCTTGAGGAAATGCAACTTATTATGGTAAAAATAAGTTATTTCCTCTACAGGGAGCTTCAATAATTTCCATAGAGCTAAATGACTTTCCTGATGCACTATGGTAGAAGAGTTAAACGATTTTATCAAATTTTCTTCAGAAAACGGTAAATATGTCATAATTTCATTTCTAAATATCAATAGGGAAACATGATATGGGCCAAGCCAATTCTGTACTCATTAGCAAACTTAATTGTATGAACTCTTGCTAGATTCTGATTGAGAGTCCCTGCAGTAATAAGGTAAATGAAAATGGGAAAAAGAAAATTATTGTTGTCTTTCCTGCTCTCTTTCCTCTCTCTCTCTCTCTCTCTCTCTGCCTCTTGGCTGCATTATTCTAGTTTATTCCTTCCATCTCAAACACAACTGACTTAGCAGTTTGACACTATAGATTTGGCAAATTCTGTGGTATTATCACTATGGAATATTTCTCTGCATCTGCAATGGGACTTACTGTGGGAGCTATGGTTCCAACCACGGATGCAGCAATGGTAGTGGGCCCCTCTCTTATGACAGTTTTTGTTGTATTTGGAGGATACTATGTCAACCCTGAGAATACTCCAATCATCTTCCATTGGATTCCACGTGTTTCTCTTATTAGATGGTAAGCAGAATTCATATTTGTGACTACGCAAAAGGAGTTAATTAATCATTCTCAGGATAAAATTCTTCGAAGTTGAAGGTTATTTTCACATAATATCACACTGAGGAATACCAAATTTCGTTATGCATGCTTTCAGGGCCTTTCAGGGACTTTGCATCAATGAGTTCAGTGATCTTCAATTTGATCATCAGCAACCATTTGATATTCAAACTGGAGAACAGGTAAGGAGAGACAGCCATGTATCTTTCAATTTTAATTTGCTACTGAGGCCTTGTTGAATAAAACTTAACAAACCACCACAGCATATATAATGACCAGTGTACATATAATCTAAGGGTTATCAACTACTGAGAATTAAGAACTAAAAGGATCGACCCGGTCTTCTGCTGCCGGTTTTTGGGGCATTAGAGTGAGTCCGGGCCTCAGACTCATAAATCAATTCCATAAAATTTCTTTCAATGTTATGACAAAATTGTCCTTTCTCACCTTTCAAATTAGGTGCTTATATTGTGAAAGAATGCTTGATGGATTTCAGAAGTTAAAATTTTTTGGCGGTGCTTTTTCTCTCGCTGTATAACTGAAAGGAACGGGCTACTCGTGGATGCTAAAATTTAGAATAGCATACACTCTTAGTGCACCTTTGTTCAACCATTTGACTTGAGTTAGTTTAAAATCATTCTGAACCATCTTCAATAACTCATGGACAATTTCTGCAGCTATAGACATTGTAATATACAATCACACAAGACCATTTGAATGATATATATGTATATATAAAAGGGCAGCCTAGTGGGTAGCTCCCACCAAGTGAGATTTGGGAAAAGATAAATATATGTTGCCTTACTTTCACAAGTACAGAAATTATTTTTAGGATTTGAACCTGTGACCTCTAGGTCACATGTAGCAATCTTATCGTTGAGTCGAGAGTCACCCTCAATGATATATATATATATATATATATTAAAAAAATAGTTGTTATATTTAATCCATGTTTCTTGCTTTTCTGATCAATTTTTGTTCCTCCTCTTCTTTCACAGGCACTAGAGCGCATATCCTTTGGAGGAGTTAGGATCAAGGAAACAGTGATAGCACAAAGCAGAATACTGGTATTTTGGTATTGCACTACCTACTTTCTCTTACAGATAAACAAGCCCAAGTACCAGAAACTTGAGCCACCCCTTTATCCCTACATGTCCCATCTAAAACTTGAAGAGTTAGACCCTGATGAATATGTTGATCAGCCTCTTGATTCTTCATCGTCAGTTGGTCAAGTTGAATCCAGCCAGGGTCTTCAATCTCCTCAACTTGATCATCTTATTGGACCCTTTGTCCTAGAAGGTCTGTAACCAGTTGCAAACTCATGAAAATGTTCTTGTTTGATGCTTGATAGAAAGATGATACCTTTGTAATTTATGACCTTATACCTAAAGAGAAATGACCACAAATCATGATGTGATTACAACACCCCGACCATACACTTAGGATGTTTTATAGAACATTACGTGTAATATAAATAAACTGTATAGCTCAAAGTCTTTGGCTGTATCAGGTCTGTATATAGCAGCTCATCCGCTAGATATACATGAAGTTAAGGTATGACTAGAATTTGGGTCCTAAGTTATGCAAAAAGAACAAGATGAGACAAAAAGCTTATAACTTATGAATAATGCAGTTTCTTTTTAGATTTTATATTCTGATATAGTGTGCTAAACTACACGGTCATCGTCATCATCAGATTGTGGCTCTGTTCACTAAACTTGCCATTTACTTTTATCTAAGTTTTGGATTCTGACTTGGGAGAATCATGGGGAAACCTTTTATGTTTGGAAGTTGGAGGTATGTATTTTACAAATCACTAGGACACAAACAATTAGCCAAATGGCGACGGAATCAAGATTTCATTAATTCCTGAATTTCTTTTCTTTCTTTCTTTTTTGTTGTTTTTCGCTAAGTATAAATATCATCCTATTTGAGATAATCTTATTTAAGACAGAGATATTGTCGAACATTAAATGTGGGTAACTCTCCCAATAATAATTTAAATTTTAGTTTGACACGGGAAATACCAACCCTTTATATAGATTCAACATGTGTTGGTAATTCCTCAAATTGAATGCAATGCAGAACAATGAATTAGCTCAGCCCGATTATTACACTTTTGAATTAGAGAAAAGCTAAAATATTATGAACTTTATGCTATGGAGCAAGTTGAACTACATCCGGGTTAAAGTTGTTTTTTCCTGTGCCAACCATAGATTTTGTGAACTTGAAGGAGTTAAAGTATAAAAAACCTCTGTAACTATATCTTTGTAGTTGTAGTAAACATATGGAGCTTTAAATCAAGTCAAGGCTTACTTCATTTAATCTCTTCCATATTTAATTATCATTTTCCAAAGCTCTCAATAGAATGAGATAAACCTTTAACACTAAGCAAACAAAAAGTACAAATTATTCCTTATTTTTTAACTAGGACAAAGTTTCTAGTTGATTTATGATTAGAAATTGTATGAAAAGTATTAAATAACGTGAGATATTACACTTTTTGCTATCTATTTCGTTGAAAATAACTAGGTACCTGGTATAAAATAAGGATAAATGTCGAGTTAATACAATTTTTGATATTTCAAATTTATTTTTATTTTAATTTTAATTCCTCAAATTTCTTTGCATAAAAGATCAATCTGTATTATTTAATAAAAACAAAACATTTTTCTCTTGAATGCCCAAAGCGATTAGTTTAAAATTTAAGAGACTAAAATTAAAAGTTATACACACTTAACACACTAAATATTTTATTATTTTAAGATTATGTGTCTTAGAAGGAAGCTAATCGGTGTGAGTCAAAGACATGTTGGATTCAAATGTGGACTGGATATTGATTTGGAGGAGATATTTCTCTATAACAAGTTAAAACCATAAAATAAGCTAGGGTTTGACTATCACTCAGGTATGATTAAGTTGGGCTAAGAGTGAGAGCCCATAAGATGTGATTAAAGTAGCTAGTCTCAATGTTACGGGTTGGGACACTGAATTTTTTGTTGTCTCTCTTCTTCGCGTGTTCAAATTAACTTATTTTAAATGAGTTTGTGTTATCGATAGGGGAATTAATTTAAGTAATAAGCATTTTAATATTATTTAAATAAGATCTCAAATTTAAATCTTAGCATATATAGAAATACCATAGCCAAATATGTGAAGCGGGTCGAATCTAAATGTAGTAGAGGTAAAATTTGGGTAAACTAGATGGGTAATAAAAAAAATGAGTTTGTGTTGTACGAAATGACTATATGAGAGAAATCTTGTTTCATGAAATGCTAAAGAGCTGTTTTAAGTGATTTTGGATGTTCATTCATGGCGACGACTTTAACCTCTCTACTTCCCTCCAAACCTTTCTTCTTCCTTTTTGAATTTTTCTACTACTACTTTTAAGTTTCTGGACCTTGGTTGAGACCTCTGTATCAAATATATTTTTATAGATATATCTACCATATAATTTCGATTTCAAGCATCTTAGTTTTCTATAATTTATCTTTCAATCATCTGCCTGTTATTATTGTTTCATTGTTATTTATCATTGAAGGAGTTCATAACAGGACCTTATTCAAAAATCACTATATAATTAGCGCGAATAGGGGTTTAATTTTTCCTTTATATAAAAGATGGTTTTATATTTCTTTTAAATTAATTTTCCGTCCACTTTATCTTCAAGTAATTTTTCAGTTTTGCTATATCAAGTTGGGTGTTAGGGCATTAATCTAGTTCTAACAACATCATCTTGCACACATTTATCTTTTTTATAAATTATTGTGAATATAATGTGACACGAAGTCTTTCACATTCATATCTATCCAAAACAAAACTGATGAATGTATATACATATATATATATATATATATGTATGTATGTATGTATATGTATATGCTAACTGACTCTTGTTATTATTATAAGGATATTTTGATAAATTTTATAGTGTTAAAAATTTTAGTCAAAATTATATACTCGGAAACAGATCCTCACAGCGGCCCTCTCTCTCAGCGTCCCGTTATTGACCGTCCAGATCAAATCTAAGAGACGTGACACATCATCATGCTATTAAAAATAAAAATAAATTAATATAAAATTACTGAGCAGCTTTAAACTATTTTTTAAGTAGAACACCTAATTTTTTTGGGCCTATGTCCCTTCAACTAGAATACTCTATTAGATGGTGGATGAGAATATGATTGTTCTGAGGAAGAGGATTCATGAGATGAAGAAGAAGTACGAGGCGCCTTGTGCTTGGAAGAACTATGACTCTATGGAGTGTGAAGCAATGGGAATTTTGCAGACTTTGTTGATGAACATAAGGCCAAGTTTGGCCTTTGGAATTATGGGTTTAATTGCTCCCAATGTTCCTGTTTCTACTGCTTTTCTTTTGTTTCATTTCTTTGAATTAGGTAATGTGATTCTAAAAGGGAATCATTGATTAGCCACTTGCAACTAATTTTGAAGAAACACTCCTCTCCCTTTGATGGGTTGAACCAAACACACCCTTAATGTTTTCTTTCTCTTGCATCTCTCGCCTAGATAAGTAAATGAATAATAATATAATTAACTTGGGATAAGCAAATGAATGTGAAAATTATATTTCAGGGGATTGTACATTTATTATATTGAACTGATTCGTTATTCATATATGAAGAGATAAATTCTAATAGAAA
This sequence comes from Leucaena leucocephala, assembly GCA_037074615.1. Classification (NCBI taxonomy): domain Eukaryota; kingdom Viridiplantae; phylum Streptophyta; class Magnoliopsida; order Fabales; family Fabaceae; genus Leucaena; species Leucaena leucocephala. Next base: position 6,985,143 of record CM073570.1, on the reverse strand, counting down.
CGTTTTCTCTCTTAATTAAAAGGTGCTTTTGACCTTAATCTGGGTTTCCATAGTCTAGATTTTGAACTTTGATTGTTTTTCAGAAATTTACAAACATCAAGGATGTAATCTGGTATAATGAAAGTACTAACACATTAGGTTACAAGTAAATATTCAACCCATGACTTTTCACTTGTATAAAAGTTTTTATTCTATTAAATTATTTATTTAGAGAATTTTAACAGTTGGGAGAATATAATCATTAAAAACTCTTAATAATAAAGGAGTAATATAAATTTATTATTATTTATTATTTTAAAATTTAATATTATATATTGTTTATTTATTATAAAATTATTAGAGTTAAGGGATGAAAGAGCTTAAAAAATGAAGGATAAAGACGAAAAGAGCCAAAAGATCTATGAAATTTGATTTAAGATAAGGTGTTTGAACGAAATCTATTTTTTAAACTATGTTTCAACTAATAAGATTGTAAATATTATTTTTTAAAAATAAAATATATTTAAAATATTATTTTTTTTTTTTTACTTTTTAGACTTGTATATAAATAACATTTTTTTAAAAAAAATGTTTTAGACCTTGTGTATAAATACTAAAGATTAAAAAGTATATTTTAAACTAATTTTAATACAGAAGCGGTCTAAAAATCTATCAATATCTAAAAAATATCACCAATCACATTTTTAACTCTTCCCAATTTTGGGTGTAAAAGAGACTGTCTCCGATTGAGGTGATAATGTAGGCTAATATATTGTATACGGGTTGGCCTGGGTTGGTTTAGAAACAGGCTAATCTTAAGAGAGCCGGTTTTAAGTGGATTGATAATATACTAACTTAAGCTTACCAATTTTTATTTTTTCAAAATAATTATATATATATATATTTTTAAAAAATTATCATATATATATATATATATATATTTCTTTTAAAAAAATAATTTTAATATATCAATATTAATTGAATTTAAAATATAATCTTATATTATTAAAATATTTATTTTTTTAACTTTATTATTATCTATAAATAAATCTATTATAAATAAAATAATAAAAAAATAAAAAATAAATAAAAATTTTAATTTAACTAAAATTCTAAAATTAATAAAATATAATATAAATAATAATAAAAAATTAACCTATCCTAGTGTAAGTTTGGCGGATCCACATTAAAATAAATTATAAATTTAGTAACTCAACCCTCAACCCTCATAAAATAGCATGTTAAACCCATTAGTCTAACTTAAACCTGTGTTTATACTAGGACCCCACCAAAATAAAGCTTTTAAATCTACAAGTATACCAAAACACATGCAATACATGGAATTATTTATATTTCAATAATATTTTTAGTTCTTAATATATTTAATATATAATTTATTTTATATATATATATATTAATTTTTTTAAAATTATTCTTATTAATATTTTAAAAAAAGTTACATTATATTAATTAAATTAATTATTTTTTATTTTAATTAAATATATCTCAATTAAAATAAAAATAATTGTATAATTCTAGGATTAAAATAAAGAAAACAAGAGGCACTCATTTTTCATAGGATACTTTTTCTTTTGTAAGAATGTCGGTTTACAGCGTAAAGAATTTACCTTTCCCATGTTCTTCTTCACGTAAAAATGAGGCCACTTGACCTTAAAACCAACTGCTTGTCGGTATAAAGCCTAGATACTGAATCACACTTCCATAAAAATATATTTCATATTATTATATAAAATTTATAAAAAATTTCCTACCTTTCACACGAACATTATTCTTTTGCTGAAATATAATGAATTATAAAAAATTGAAAGAAAACAGTTCTGAATTGATTGGGGGAAACAATCGACTGTTTTATTTTCAGCTTTCTTGGGAATCACTTCAAGATCCGATAGATCATAGCTTCCAGAAATCAATAGTATGAACTTCTTGTAAGCCTGGGTTGTAACCAACAGAAAATTAAATTGCATTTTTTCTTTGATGCTTGCTCATGTTTAATACTTATTTCACAAAGCGCTTATTGAGACGAAGATCCAGAACACTAGTCATCGAATAAAATTAACGAAAATTAATTACAGTTCCGAAGAAATTGCCCATGAAACACGAAAAATAACGCTAGAGTCAGACATAATTACCTGTACAAAGCAAATGTGTCAGAAAACCCTAGCATCAACATTTATAAACTATCTTGACAATCTCAAAGTTAAGGATATGGACGGGAGATCTATTATTTGTTGTATTAAAAAGATCTCCAAGAAGACATAATCCCCAAAGAAGTACTATATAAATATAAAAAATTCTTCTTCCCAAATAAAGGAAAATTTCTTCCTTCACTTGATTCTATATATGGCTCCTGTGATCTGCGACTGAATTGGGTTATAACCGAAGGAATATCAGAATCAAATGTCTTGTAAAGCTTCCCGATGACTTGATTTGTAAACTATGGAGTCTACAACTTCACATCAAAATCAAAGGTTGTCATCATCATCCACAGATTCAAACGAGAAAGTGGGATTTTGCAGGTTAATCCTGCATAAACAGGACAAAAGAAAGAGATCTACACAAAATATCATTAACAACAAAAAAATCCAGAATAAGACGTTAACATGCACAAAGTAGCTAGGTCATATACTGCATAGAGATATCACGAATAAAGAGGAACATTAATTAACTAAGAACCTAGTGACAAAGCTAGCTTCAAAATAACTCTGCAAGTTAATTAATATGGGATAATAAAATATCAGAAAACAAGAAAAGAAAAAAGAAAGAAAAAATTTCATAGAGACAGGTTGTGGAGTGAAAGGGAGCTCCCTTCAGTCCAAGACGTGACAGTAAAGACAGGAAGCAGCTCCTGCATCGTTGGATCAGAAGCACACCACTACTACAGTGACTAAGTTAGAGTTGGTGAACTTGTGAATCAACGAGTCAGCAGCTGATACACAGTCCTCTTAGACTGACTCGAACTGGACTAAAGAGAGCTCCTTCTTCCACAACCCTTAGATCGTAACAATAACATACATAACAGAAAAGTGTGTACAATAATCTGAGTATATGCTTAAATGGAGCTGAAGCATATATGAGGAACGCCATGTATGGGATTGGACATGACCCCATGAGGGATTGGACATGAGAATAAAGAAAGAAGCAAGAAAACAAAGCATATCTTGGGAAGAAGGGTAGTAGCCCTAGTTCATTTAAATAGCCAGGGCTTCAGGGGCGTCTGCGTCACAGAGAGAGAGAGAGTGGGGGGGTGTAAAACAAAAATATATAAAATAATTGCCCATTTATGAATTAAGATTAAGGAAAATAAGTAGTAAAATGAAAATGTCTGTATGAAAAAATTATAAAAAGTTCAGAAGCTCATTTATTAAAACAAAAGGGCCCGGTTTTAAAAAAAAAATACAAATCAATTATAAATAGAATATTTTTAATTTTAAAATATTATCTATCATTAAAATTGATGATCAATAATTTCTTATGTTTGAATCGGGTCTTTAGTCATTTTCAACTAAATTTTCATATAGTTGTAGTTTTCATTTTTTTTAATTAAGATTTTAGAATTTATTAACCTTTCATAATTTATAAGTAATCTTTGTTCAATTTATAACTAATTTCTTTAAATTTCACTACTCTCTTTAATTTTAAAAATACAAACGAGTTAAAGTATTTATCTTAATTTTAAATATAAAAATTGAATAAATTTTATCTTATAAATTTATAATATTTTTTTAAATTATATTTATTAATTATATTTATTAAAAAGTTTTTATTTAGAGATAGTTTCTAATAACTAAATATGATATCAATAATTAACTATTAATTATAATATTAAAAAATTTTAATATACAATTTAGATAAAAATTGATTTAGGTCTATTCAATTTCTTTTTATTCTTTTATTTTTAAACTATAATTAATAATTTTAATCAATAATATTATTTTAATATTTAAAAGATATAAATCTTAAGAATTAGTTAGTAATATTATTAATTGATTTTATAATATTTTATATTTTTAATTATAATAATTATAAATTATTTTAATTTTTAAAAGATTTTGAGTTATTAATTAATATTATAATATTTTTAATTATAATAATTTAAAATAATCATAAAATTAATTATAACTCTTGTCACCCCTATGCACTCGTAGAGGAGAAATTTTAGTTTTAAAAACATTACTCCATATCTTTTATACACAGCTAACTTTTTTAGAGTAAATTTAATTTCTTTAATGTGTAATATCTAAATTCTTATTTCAACTCCTTTAACTTAAATTTTAAAATTTACAAATGAACACTCTTTTGCTCTTAAGGTATATTTGATAGGTGAGAAATAGAAGTATAATTTTTTATTTCTTTTATTTAATATGATATAAATTATTTTTATTTTTATTTGTTATATTTTTAGTTATTTCAATTTTAATAAAAGAGTTAAGAATTGAGATTATAAAAATAGAAATAATTTTTTTTTAAAATTCTTTAATAATTTTAATCTTTTTTAAGTTATAAAATAATATTTTTTACTATTTTACTTTAAATTATAAAATATATATATTATTTTTATTTTTATCCTATTAAATAAATTTTTAAAATTTATTTTTAATTTAATTTTATTTTTATTTTCATATAAAATTTTTTCATTTTTATCCTTATTGATATTTCATCCATATTGATATGTAATTTTAGGTAAGTATATTTATTTTTTGGTGAAGCGTTACTAAGTTATTTCCTAATAATATTTAATATTTTAATTTTATTTATGATATATTAATATTTTAATATTATTTTATTGGCATATCCAACACTCTCTTAATATTACATTCTAATTATATCTAACACTTTAATATTATCTGTTATTTAAGATGCTAGAAGTAATAGAAAATTAATATGATTGTGCTAGATGTATAACAAATAAAATTGAGATGTTAAATACTATTTTATTTTTATTTTTTAAATATTATAATTTAATATAAATTTGTTTATATATTATATATTTGTGTTTAAAGGAGTTCTATGTTTCACATGATGTTTAAAAAAGGAATTTATCAATTTTATAATTTATATTTAATATTATTAATAATATCAAAATTAATCATTAACTGGATATGGACTTCATATATTGTATAAGAAGTTTAAAAAACGATTTATATATGTTATTTATGGCCTGTTATATTTTAAATTTAGGATTAATTTTAACTGTATGTAATTAAAATCAATAAAATTTAAAAATAAGATGTTTATAACTTATAAATTATGTGTATTTAGAGATTAAGTTAAATAGACTATGGGTTTTTTCTTTTGTTTAGGATAAGTCATGGCTTGCAAATTTACCATTCATAGTATTTATAAATCTTCAACAAATAAGTTACCTCTAGATTTTATTATTTAATATCACATACATATAATGCTCCAATTTTTAATATGATTTAATTCATAATAAAATATACTATAAGTTTTATATTAAATAGTAGAGGACTAATATGATGTGGTGGGTGGGTAACATTTCAGAAAGAGTAATATGAAGGCTATGGGAATTCATCGATGTAATATTCACATTCAACATTGATTTTAACTATAGATATTAAATATGCAGTATTATATCATAAAATTTTTAAAATTATATAAAAGCACGCTTCGTAACTTATAGGGTTTTGGATAAATTTTTAAAAAAATATTTTATAAAAAAAAAGTTTTTAAACATATTTTAGAAAAAAAAACTGTTGAAGAAGAATTTATAAAAAAAATAATTTTTAATAAATGAGTGTTTAAATAATTATTTTTATAAATATTTTTATTATTAATAAATAATTAAAAAGGGTATAATTTAATTAAAAATAGGAGAAAAGATATAAAAGAAAAAGTTAAAAATCTTTCTAAAACCTAAATTTGGAGAAACAAGCAAATAGATTGTATGCTTTGATTTTATATCAAAATAAAAAAGATATTTTTTTATTATTCAATAAAAACGGGCTTCCTAGGTTTTATAATTTGATTTTATATCAAAATAAAAAAACTTTTTTATTATTTATATCTATTTTTTTATTTAAGATAATTATATTTAAGAATTTGATCCAATATTAAATATAGATATATTTTTTTAAAAAAAATATAATATTAATTTTTATATTAGAAAGGATCAATATTTTTATTAAATCTAAATACCGTAAATAAATAAAAATAATATTAAATTAAATGAGTTGTTAAAACATAAATTTGATAAATTTGATGGCTGCTATTTATTTTTAACTCAAAATTAAATGACATCATTTAAAGTTTATAACCCATTCAAAACTTTTAATTAAATTAATCAAAAATTGATTTAGCGATTACTTGACCGACCCACCGGATTGAATTAAATTTTAATGGAGCTACTGTTCTCAAATATCATTCCCTCTAAAAATTTAATTTCTCATTATAAAAAGAAAGAAATAGTAAATGGAGGAGGGCCATGGGAATCTAGAGGAGGGCAGGGTTGAAAGATTTTGGAGCAGGAATTATGATGGTGTGGTTGAAAATGAATGAATATACATATATATATATATATATATTGAGAGAGTGGTTACGTACGTACAAAGCACCTGTGGGGGTCTTTGATAAATCTTATCAAACAGCTGGAGAGGTTAACGTAAAAGAGCTATGTCCCTACACTCACGCACAAGCCTGCCATCTCCCTCTTCCCTCTCTCTCCACTTCTTCCTCTTGCCCTTCGGTTTCTTTAATGTTTCCCTATTTCGTGCATGCTTGCTTCGGTTTCTTCAATATTTCCTCTTACCCCTCGATTTCTTGAAAGTATAAATATTAGCCAATAGAGTTGGCATCCCCAGCAATAATAAAAAATTGCAAGTTGTACACTCCAATTCTTCCTACAAAAAAAACACAAACACACACACACACACATATATATATATATAATCATAAGATAATAAAGAGGAGAATTTATGATTTTATTAGATAATATAGTAGGTTTAAAAAACTAAATTTTAGTTAAAACTAATCACACTTTAAACTATAATTTAAAAATAAAATTTTAGATAAATTATTAAAATTAACTTGTAAAATAGTAAATAAATTTATTGATTATTCAATTACTATTTTATATTTATTTTTTTATACTCTATCTCCTCTATTTTTCTATCATCTCTCATCTCTTATATATTTAATAAAATCATATTTATTTTAATAATTTTATAATTATAAAAATTATTCTAATAATAATTATCTAAATATTTATTTATTTATAACTAATTTTTTTTTGTTAAAATTAGTCTCTAAAAACTATTTTTTAAAAAATTGCCTAAAAACTTTTTTTATAAACTATTGTGTGTGTTTTAATAGAATTTTAGAAAAATAACTTATAGAAAAAAAGTGATTTTAGATAAATGAGTATTTAGATAGTTATTATCAAAATAACTTTTATAATTGAAGGGTATGACTTTATTAAAAATATGAGAGAGTATGGAGGGTGGAAAAGAGGGATGAAAGAAGAGGGAGGAGAAGAGGTGAAAAATATTGAATAGAGAGGAAATATGAGAGATAGTGAAGAATAATGAATAGATAAGAGATATGGATGAGGGATTGTAAAAAATATAGAAGAGAGAGTATAAAAAAAATAAAAATAAAATAATAATTGAATATCTTATAAACTTTTTTACTATTCTAAGAGTCACTGTTAGTAACTTATTTGAAAACTATAATTTTATTTAATTTTTTTAAATAAATATAATTATTTATTTTAAAATTTATTTAAACTAAAATTTTGGTAAAAAGTCATTTTAAAATAACGATTTGAAAGTTTTTTAAATATACCTATTATCTAAACAACGTATAATGCTTAGCCCTACATGTCTCTGGCTGTTTCAATGTGGCTTGACCATGAATTGGTAAATCTCAAGTTTCATATCATGACTCCTTTTCTCATCATTATGCATATTTAGCTTGTTGAGAAGTAGAGGTATATATAGATAGAGATATTGTTATTTCAGGGAACCCTGTGTAGATCGAAAAAAGAATAATTTATATTTTATAGTTATATTAAGTTTTACCCGTAAAAACTTTAATTATTTAACGTTAAGTATAAACGGGTTAGATAGAGTAAGCTTTTATATTTAAAGTAATAATTTTTTTTCTTAATACAAATATATTATTATAATTTTTTAAAATGATATTATATTTATATATTTTTAATAATTAAATAATATCAATAATTTAATAAAAATAAAATAATAAAAATATAGTAATTAAAATCTTTTAATCATTATATATATAAAAAAATTAAAGTTTAAATAATTTATAATTATAATTTTATATCAAATTTTCTAAAATTAATAATAATAAAACACATAAAGAAATAAAAGAAATAATTATAATTTATAATAATTTATAATATTAAGAAAAGAAAAAAATTAATTTAATTATAAAATTTAAAAGATATAATTTATTTACTTGTTATTTATATTTATAAAATAATTTTTTAATTATTAATAATTATTATATTCTTTTTTATTTAAATATAACATTTAGAGAACAAATAAAAAATTAATAATAAAAAAAAGGATGTGGACAGGGTAGTGCTAGTGCCCAATGCCCAATTTAACCCTCGGGGTTGAATAGAGCTTTTCTTCGGTGGGTGCATCAGGCAACTAGCTTTATATTCAATCCTAATTCGAAGGTAATATATATGTGTTTAGATAATTTTTTAAAAAAGAATTTATAGAAAAAGTTTTTGATTTTTTTTTAAAAATTAGCTTTTAAAAAAATTATAAAAAAATAATTTTAAATAAATAAATATTTAGATAGTTATTATTAAAAATATTTTTATAATTAAAAAATTATTAAAAATAATATAATTTATTAAAAGTATGAGAGATAGGAAATGGTGAAAAAAAAATAGGAGAGATGCGAAAGGATCTAGAAGATAGAATAGAGATAGTTGAAAAGATAGAAGAGACATGAAAAATAGTGGAAAAGATAGATGATATATGATGTAAAAAAATAAAAGTAAAATAGTAATTAAATAATTTATAAATTTTTTTACTATTTTAAAAGTTATTCTAATTAGTTTATTTAAAATTATAATTTAATTTAAATTTTTTTTAGATAAACATGATTATTTATTTAAAAAAATAAACTAAAATTTAAATTAAAATTTTTTTAAAAATCTAAGATTAGGATTTACAAACAGGCCAATATCAACTTCCCTATGGTGTTTGTAGTAGGGTTGTGCATAATGCTCACAGCCTGCTATGCTCTGCCCAGCCCGCAAGAAAAATGTCCTGCCCAACCCAATTTTTATCCGGTAGGACCGGGCATCGGGCTGCAAAATACAGCCCATGCATTTTTCGGGCTGGGCACCGGGCATAAGGGCTGCCCTGCCCTGCCCATGAGCACCCATTCTTTTATTTTTTTTTATTTTTTCTCTATCTTAAAAGGGAGAATATGATAGCTACTGGTGACTATAAGGTAATTTTAGAAATATAAGTAGGTAAGATGTATTTTTTAATATTTATAACTATACTAATTTTTTCTTTTTTTTTTAACTTTTTTAATTATCATATGACTACATTACAAATTATAATTATTTATTTTATTTTTTAAATGCTTTATCTTTGTCAATATTAGGAAGATTGATACAAAGTTATAATTACAAGCTACTTAGATTTCAACGCTTATTTTTTATATGCAATGGATCTCAAGATTTTAATTATTATCTGTGTTCTTTTATTCTTAATGAATTATAGATATTATTTAACTCTTAAAGACACATGAATATGGTATTATTTTAGAAATTGATAATTACAAATTTTTTTCATAATATGAACATGATATTACGACTTGAGCCCTGTCCATGCCTAACTCGCTCATGCCCTGCTCAAAATTGTTAGAGCTTTTATCGGGTAAGGCTGGATATCATGTTGTAAAATATAATCTATATATTTTTTAAATAGGGCACTGGACAGGGAGATTATCTTATCTAATCTTATCTATGTACACCTAGTTCGTAGTAGAAAATATCTATCTACATCTACTCTTTCAGTAGCCAACAGGCCTATGCAAACCCTGCCACGTATATTTTAAAAGTGATCAACATCTGCTTCTCAGCCAACATACTCCTCTGCACTAATATAAATATATATAATTAATTAATTAATTAATTAATTATATATTTATATTTAATTAAATTAATTATTATAATAATTTTTTAAAATACTATAACTTTTTTCATTAATTCCTTCTCTCTTTTTATTTAATTAATATTAAAATAATATTAATAAAAATATTTAAAAATAAATAAATACATATAAAAATATTTTATATTTAAAATTAAGATTAATTTTTAATTAAATTATATATTAATAATAGAAAAAGCAGTATTAAAAGATTTTTTATCAATTATATTTTAATATCAAGTATATCATTGGCTATTTATTGAACCATAAGGTGAGTGATGCGTTTTTACCCTAAAGCAAAAGGGCCAGATATATTATTATTTAGAGTATATTTAAATCCTAGGGAGTATCATTTTATTGTGATTCTAATCGTGACGCTTGGAAAGATATCTAACTCTTAAGTGCTTAGGTTTACACTTGAAGGTAATAGACGACTCACCCTACTCGATATTGATATCACCTAAAAGAAAGGGAGACTTCGCTCTACTCTTAGATCATAGATAAACCTAATCCCTTTTTAAAAATTTTTGTATAAAAAAAAAAAGTTTACCCATGTTCACAATATACACACACGTACTTTATAGGATAAGGGAAAAAAGAACTTTTTAGTCCTATTGGATAAATTATTAAATTTTTATATAAATATATAATTTTATTTTTTATATATTATATTGACTTTATTCTTATAAAATATAATATATATTAAATAAAATTAAAATTATTAAATTATTAAATTTTAAAAACAGTTAACAAAAGTTAAAAATTTTCTTAATTTTATATATCAGTAGTGATTTATAAATAAAGTTAGAGGAATATATATATATATATATATATATATCATGTTACTCTCTTCTTTTTAAGTTCTTCATTCACAGTTTAATGGGGGTGTAAGACCATTAGAAATTAAATGGCAAGATAAAATTCATTTTATTCATATTTGTCCTGTATATAAGGTAAACAACCGTATGTCTGGATGGAACCTTAATTCACAAACACGCACAAAATAAAATTTACACTTTTTACTGAAGATCGTACACACACACACACACACACACACACACGTGTTAGAAAAAACAGAGTGAGAGCCAGATTGAGGGCCATGACATTTTCTTTTTCAGGCATGTGACCTTGCATGCTTTTCTCAAAAGCAATGTACCTTTGTTCTTTGAGGGGGCCAAAGCCCTGATCAAATGTCCAAGATCAATTGTACGGCCATTTGTTATGGGGAGGGGGGATTTTGATGGTCCGAATTAAATGAAATGAAACTGGGAGTTTAGTAATATTTATATATAAAGTTATTGTATATGTATAAATATGTGTAAAATAATTATAGTATATATCTTCATACAATGAAATCCTCCAAGGAACGAATTGACATTAATGTGTTTATAGATTGATATTAATATCAACATTTAATTTATGGTAATACATCATATTAAAATTTAATTCGAATCTGTTAATCAGACCAATGATCTAGTCTATAGATTAATCGGCTAAAGAGTTTTAAACATGTTCATATTTTTTATAATTTTTCCTATTATTAGACCTAAAATGACATAGTTTTGAGTTAAAAAAAATAAATAGCAGTTCTTCAAATTGATGTTTCAGTAACTTTATTTTGTTAAATTATATATAATTTATATATACATATTATATTTTTTGTTAATTAATATTTTTTATTTAAATATTACTTTTTTAAAATTATTTAAATAAATTGTATATTAATAAATTGAAGAGCAAAAGGCACATGTATGATTATACGAGATTATTAATTATTATTTTGGATAAACTTTTAATATACAATTTATTTAATTTTTATTAAATTAAAAAATTAATTAATATGATATTATATTTTAAAAATATAATAACCATATTCCTTAATTTATTTTCTCATTTTTTTATTTAATTATTATTAAAAAATATCATTAAAATAATTTAAAAAAATTAATAAATATAAAAAATAAATTTTATATTTATAGCCAATCAATTCTATAATTATAACTAATATTAAGAGTTGGACTAGTAATATCTAAAGAAGGGGTTTATTTTAATTTTATCTTAAATATAATATTTTACTTCATTTTATTTCTAAAATTTATAATTTTTTAAAATATTCTCTTTAATTATATATAATAAAATAGTCTTAATATATATGTAATTAAAATAAATTAATATATTTTTTTTATAAATAATTAATTTAATTATTTAGTGTTTATACTTAAAAAGTGGAGAGAGTATAGGTACTAATTACAAAGTGCTTCGATAGGGATTATCATCAAGCCAAGGTAAAATACAGGTATTGTGGGGCACAGAAGAATGGAGTTCATTCCCAACCAATGATTGGGAAACAACGAAACTCAGTTGCTTCCCAACTAAAACTAAACCAAAACCCTAAAACTTAGAAAGTTGAAAAAACCGTACTGTATTCTGGAATTTTAAAAATAGATTTATGAAAAAAAAATTGAATAGCTTGTAGTAATTTTTTTAGAAAAAATTTTATAAAAAATAATTTTAAATAAATAAGTATTTAAATAATTATTTTTAGAAATACTTTTATTATTGATAAATTATAAAAAATAGTATAAATATTAAATGAGAAGAGATAATATATAAGAGAAGAGAGGGAGAAAGTGTAAAAAAAAAAGATAGGATATAAGAAAAAATATAAGATATGAGAGAGGATGTAAAAAATGTAGGAAAGAAAGTATAAGAAAAAAATAAAAATAATATAATAATTGATTAATTTATAAACTCTTTTATTATTTTATAAATTATTCTAATTTTTAATTTATCTAAAATTTTAATTTTAATTTATAATTTAGGGTAAAAATTTATTTAAATAAATATAATTATTTATTTTAAAATTTTTTAAAATTTAATTTTTATCCAACACTGTCAATAGAAAAGGAGGATTGTGTGGCGAAAATGGTGATGACGTCCCGTTTTTATATAAAAAGATTAAAAACAATTACTTTTTGGGGAAGAGGAGACTCATTGATTTGATCGGATGATGATGATGATGTTGCAGAGGACTTATCGATCAGGCAGAGTCTCACTCACAGTCTCATTAGTCCTTTACAGCACTTGTGATTATTATAACTTCGAAAAACTCAAGGGAATCTTTTTTTATGTCTATGTCTTGTCACTTCACTCCTTATCTTGTCTTTTTAATTTATATAGCATTGCATTGTATATATAGTACTACCAACTCATCTGTAAAAGCTAACAATTTGAACTAATATATTAAAAGAACTTATCTTGTGAAGAGGAAGAATCCTAAAGAACGCACATGACTAGTACCTGAAAAATCAGTGAGATACCGAACACAAACTGAAGAATTAATTATATAGTTAAATTATAAATTTATTCTAGAAATTTGTAGATATTTAATCTATTTATATAAAATTTTAAAAAAAAATTAAAAAATTAATTTTTAAATATTTTTTATTTTTTAGAATAAAAACGGATAGAAAAGAGCTTATGAAAAATTTATTCTAAATAAATAAATATTTAGATAGTTATTATTAAAAAAAATTATAATTTAAAAATTACTAAAAAGATATGATTTTATTAAAAATAGGAGAGATGAGAGAGGGTGAAGAAGAGTAAAGAGAGAAGAGAGAAAAGAGAAAAGAGAAAAGATATAAAAAAGAATGTATAAGAAAAAATAAGAGTAAAATAATAATTAGATAATTTATAAATTCTTTTACTGAATTAAAAATTTATTTCAATAACTTATTCAAAATTTTAGTTTTAAATTATAATTTAATCTAATTTTTTTTAGATAAATATAATTATTTATTTTTTAAAAAAAATAAATTAAAATAACAAATCTCTTTAAAATATTAGATTGAGAGTTTCACCTTATAATGTTAACGTGTAATTATATAGTGAAATACCAACTTATTAGTAAAAGTAAATTTGAGCAAAGTACCCGTTGCTTAGTGCAGCGCCTAAATTTAGATTCAATTTGCCCAGTGCAAGCCCGCCAAAATTATGCCCATAACAGGCGGGTTACATGTATTATATGGGCAGGGTATGGGCATACTATCAGGTTACCTGTGTTCGCCCGTATATGTATATACATATATATTTTTTAAATATTATTATTTGGATTTTGCATTTAGGATAGGGGTAGTGCTTCAACCAATTTGCAATTTGCCAATTCCTCATTTCCTCTTTCTCTATAGCAGCTACAACTTCTACCTTTCTAACAGAGCCACGTCATCGGCTACCCAAACGATTGAAACTCAGAGAGCCACCTGAGCTCCACCTTGCCTGTGCCTACGACCAATTTGCAATTCATCTTCCTCCACAGTGATTGTAGCATCCACCTTTCCAACAGAGCCACGGCGTCGGCCACCCAAACGATTAAAGCTCACAGAGCCACTTGAGCCACTCGAACTCCACCTTGCCTATGCATGCGATCAATTTACAATTCCTTTTCCTCCGCAGCAGCTGCATCTTCCACCTTTCCAACAGAGCCATAGCGTCGGCCACCTAAACGATTGAAGCTCGCAGAGCCACCTGAGCCACTCGAGCTTCACCTTGCCTATGCATGCGATCAATTTGCAATTCTTCTTCCTCTACAGCAGCTACATCTTCCACCTTTCCAATAGAGCCATGGCGTCGGCCACCCAAACGATTGAAGTTCACTGAGCCACCTGAGCTCCACCTGCAACCTCCATCATTACTGTCGTCGCTTTCTGCTCTACCCAAGCCACCTAAGCTCCACTTAAGCTTTATTACCGTCATCACTCTTGGACTCTTATCTTTCTTCATCGTTGCTATCACTGCTCGTTGTCGTCCTCTTTGTTAGCAGAAAACCCCACTTATGAGAGGTAGAGGATAAAGCATATACTTCCCCTGCTTCACTCATCATTTTGCGCTCCGATAGAGGCGTGCGTCATTTTCTTATTCTTGTAAGTTTGCACTCTCTGGTAGATTTTTAGATTTTTGTTTGCTAAATTCGCAGTAAATTTATGTTTTAGTCAAACTGTGTGATATTTTCAGCCAAACAAAAGCAAAGGGCTCTGCTAACAATCAAAATATGCTAACGGCTCTGCTGACAATCAAACTATGCTAAATTCAATTATGGCTAATCAAACTGTGTGTTGATCTGCTTTGAGTCTTCAAGAGATGGTAAAGCCATCATGTGTCTTTCTATCACATGAGAGGGTGAAACCAATTCGTAAGAATCATATAAGTAGACTCCCACAATCCCATATATGCGCCACGGAATAGGACAAATCAGAATACAAATTTATAAGATTGAGAGATTCACAAGTTGGCATGCAAGGGTTTTTGTTTAACAAATAATTGGCTTGGTGGGTTTGTCTACGAATATGACAGATCAATGTACTTTAAATAATAGTTTAGATCACATTAAACAAACATCAAGTGGACCTGTAATACTAATATATAAATTAAATCAATTGGAGATTATCATTTAGTGAAATTGAAATTCATTTCAATTCATGCTTGCTTGTTCATTTCTTACTTGGTTTTTTTTGCCAATAATCATTTAGTGAAATTGAAGTTCATTTCAAGTCATTCAAGCATTTCTTATTTGAAGCATTTGATTAATGATAAACGTGTTTGTTATTTCATTTGAGTGTTGCCTGATTTATATGATTTTAATTGTTGTTGTTGGTTTGGATAATGAAGGAAAATGAGCTCAAAATAATCTCCAATCACAATAATAGAAAAAGTTATTGAAGATGTTAATGAAACTAAAGCTGAAAGTACTACCACTTTACCAACTAAGGAAAGGAAAGCTCAAGCACAAGTAAGAAAAAAAGGAGATAAACATATGATGCATGGAAACATTTTACTAGGAATTCATATGTGCTCAAAATTGGCTACTATGGCTCCCCTTAAATTGCAGGAGTTTGATGTTGATAATTTTGAGCAGTCAATGAGTCTTATCGTTAGTAATTTCAATAACATTTTCAACTTATATTGTTTCATCTTTTTATTACATACTAATATACATTTTTAAATTTGTTTTGTAGAAGTAGAGACAGTTTCGTCTACATCTATCACAAGTCAATTTGATGAAGATGATGCATGATCATAGTCCAATTAAACAATGAAGATTATGAATAATTATATTATGTATGAATTGTGAATTGTGTGGTTACAAATTTGTAGTTATGATTATGGTGTTTTCTTTTGTGATTTCAGTATGAACAATCATATCATATGTGCACTGTTGTTATTTTATTTTGATTGTTATTAGAACTTTAAATTGGTTTAAATAGGAACAAAATTTCTTTCACAAGTAGGCTGCCCATATTGGTTTTAGCCTAAACAGGTTCAGCCTAACCTATTTATTATAGGCTTAAACGAGCTTGTATATAGGCATAGATGAGCCTATCCCATTTAAGATCTAATGGGCCCGCCTCACCCGTTACTCTACCGTAAGTAAAAGCAATGTCACTCCAAAAACTTTTTTGGATTTCAATGTGGTCAAAAAATTTTCTAAATTATAATAATATCACCTTAGCTACTTTACTTAAATATGATGAAATATGATGCGATATTAGTAGGTCTATTTGTCATTTTTTTATATTAAGATATAAATTTTCTTAAAACTTTTTATTTAGAAGAGCTGAATGTCCAGAAACCTTACATGAGGTAAGGTTATTAATCTTCCTTGTTGAACAATTGAAAGCAGATAGTGTTTAGTTTTAGTTAAAAATTACAGAAATTAAAGTTTAGATAAGATGAAAAATCAGATAGGTTACCAAGTTGTTGTCATGCCAGGATTTTGTTGGGCATTATTTGAGCACTTTGCATCTGCTATCTCAACTCTTTGTTTTTTTTTAACTCAAACTTTTTTCAACAATTGTTTTTATCTAATTCAGATGAATAAGACTTTAATTTATGGTAACTTATAAGAAATATGAATCGCCTCAATCTCCTTATGCTTCTAGACCTATTAGCTTATAATGCTTTTGCATAAAATCATTGTTAAAACCTCTAAGTTTAAGATGCACAAAATTGAAAAAGAAAAAGAAAAAAGGAACAAAAATGGGCTGGTGTGCTTTGGCTATGGAATATGATAAAGTCACTTGAACCTTTGAAAAATATTAAAGTTACGAATTTTCCTTCAAGATGGATCTTCCATGAGTTGCGTTAAGTGGGTTCATCCATACCAAGTTATCTTAAATGGGGCACTTCTGAAAACAATTTAGACAAGTCATGGTTTGAGACAAAATTATCAAACAAGTTGATATAAAGTTACTGATTTCTCCTGTTTTTTTTAGAATTAATATAATTTTTAGTTGTTATAGTTTGTCTTTAATTTTAATTTTAGTCTACATAATTTTACACTATAAATTTTATTATCTTAATGGGTAAAATGTCTAAATTGTTATTAAAAATATAGAAACTAATGTTTTAATTGAAAAAATAAAAAATCAAAATATACCATTGACCACCATAGGGATAAAATTATAATTAAAATGGGATAAGTTATAAGGATAAAATAATATTGTGATATCATTTTTTTACATGATTTTACAGGTGTATCCTTTGATAAATACATGGATGAAAGTACCCCACTTTTAATTTGTTTGAGGCTTATAGTACAATATAATGGTAAGGAAAGCTAAAGATATTTTGGATCTATATAGTCCTTATTATCGGTTCCAAAACATATATACAATATAAAGTTCGCTGGTCTTCGTAGTCTCTTTCTTAGGAAAGCATAATTAATTCGATTAAGGGCTTATTTAACAAATTATCAAATCTAGGTTTGACTCAAAACTTAGATTTAGAGAAATTTTAAGCTAAACAATCATATTTGTTTAAACAGGCTTTTGAACTAAATCATAATTTAAAATCAAGGTTTCAGATAAGCTGGTTGGAGTAGCTTATAGAATAGTAAAAGAGCTTATAAATTAATCAATTACTATATTACCCATATTTTTTACACTCTCTCTCCTACTTTTTCTTATACCCTCTCTTATACTTTTTCTTACACATTTTCTCTTTTTTTTCTTACACTATCTCTCCTCTATCTTCTTATCTCTTATATCTCCTCATTTAATACTCATATCATTTTTTGTAATTTACCCATAATAAAAAGTATTTCTGAAAATAACTATCTAAATACTCATTTATTTAAAACCACTTTTTTTTTTCCATAATCTCCTCCAAAACCCCTTTTCTATAAGCCTATTTCTAAAATCTTATCCAAACACACACTAAATTAATAAAATTAATTAATATGGTATCATTTTTCTAAAATACTATAACTATTTTTCTTAATTTTCTTTCTTATTTATTCTATTATTTTATTATTAAAGGAATATTTATAAAGATATTTTAAAAAAAATAATAAATATAAAAAAATTATCTTTAGTAAAAATTAACTCTTTAATTAAATATTATATTAAATATAATATGAGTATCATGGTTGTTATATATGTAGACATAAGCAAAGATAAATATGCTGTGATTTGTAAATTAGCAAGTTTTGGATCGTGTGTTTTTTATGAGATTGCAATCTTGGAAAGCTAGATAGCCTATCTCAACTCTCAAGTTGGTAGATTTACCCTCAATAAATCTAATGAATAGTTATAGATATCTGAATTAAAGTATAATGAACTACTATCTCATATTCGAAATCATGTTTCAGAATATTTTTCATATAGAATTTGCTTCTACACACTATACTTGGGAGATATCTTGGTTGTTATATAAACGGGTGCAAAGATAAATACGTTTTAAATTAGAAAGTTTTGGATAGTGTGTTTATTAGATTGTAAGTTGGATGACTCCCTCTCAATCTTGTTGAGTGTTCCATTTATCTACTATGTTAAACATGTATCTTTTTATTTATATTAGTGCATATTTAGCTTTTTAATTTATTTAAAATTTTAGTTTATCCCTTAATTTTATAATTTATATTTTTCTCTAATACTAACATTATTAGTCCCAAATAATTTTTTTGTGATAATCATTGTTATTTTAAAAAATTAAACTGATATGTCAATATTTATAAATATTTTGTTAAAATTTCAAATTTTAATGTTAACAGTTTTGTTAATAGAACTAAAGGTAAGAGGATTAAAAATATACTTTATAGAATTAAGGATCACAACAAAATATTTTGTTTTTTGTTTTTTTTTACCCTGTTACTATGTTAGGGGAGAATTTCAGTAAAGCCCCATAGAAATAACATAATTTCCAATAGGCCCATAAAGATTCTAAAAATTCAGTAAATTATTTGAGTACAAAAATAAAATTGTTTCGATGGTAAATGACCTTTCTTTATTTCAGTTGTTAAAATGTTTATGTGTACTTATAAATTAAAAGTAGAAAGAAGATTGATTTGAGTTGGAAAATTGAAAAAAATTGCGAAAAATAAAAGAAAGCAAGAAATAATGGATATGATTACTAGATGGATGAGACTTACCAAGGACATATGTTTGACTATGAGGCTCAGAAGGATGACGGGGTTGCAAATATAAAAGAATAATTAAGTCAAAAATAAAACTTTAAGAAAACTCTTATTTCTATTGTGAATCCTTTATTTTTATATTTAGTTCTTTTTCTTTTGTTGTAAAAGCCCGTGTTTCTTATTAACTCCACAGAATATGTGCTGTAAATCTTTTTATTTTTGTAGTTATTCCGCTTATTTGTCTAATGAATCCTTTTATTTATGTTTTTAATCCATTTTCTTTTATAGAAAAGTCTTTGTGTTTTTTGTTAACTCTTTAGTATTTGTGTTGTTAATCTATTTACTTTTGATATTATTCCTCTAATTGGTGCTGTGAATTCCTTTATTTTTATTGTTAATCTCTTTTTCTTTTATTATAAAAATCATTGTGTTCTTTGTTAACTTCCTGACGTTGGTGTTATAAATCCATTTACTTTTGTTGTTACCCCTTATTTGTGTAGTAAATCCTTTTATTTATGTTGTTAATCCAATGGTTATTTCTAAAGGTAAAAATATATTTTTACCCATAAAATTTAATTTCATTTTAGTCCATAAGGGTGCAGTGAAATTTCAAACATAAAATCATTTTAGCCGAATGTTCTAAGCCATTCTGGGGGTAAATACTTCTTACTTGTATAAGATAATAACTTGGAAGAAGGGATAGTCAACCATGACTTCTGCCACCGAGTCCATGAAAGTTTTTCAAGTTCAGGAACACATGGGATTTTATGAACTCTTATAAAAATGTGGGAGAATATAAGCGGGAACCGAGCAAAAATGAACGGCGTTATTGTCATCTTTCATACATTTATCTACTAACTTATAAACCTCTAATTGTAATATGCAAGAACATCTAGGTTTCATCCACATAAGAGATGCTATATATTTGTTGGGAAAAATTATCAGTAATTAAAGTTAGCCTGTAATTAAAGGGCTGTTCGGTTTAAAGGAAGTAGAGGGAATGAAAGGGGAGAGTTAAATGTTTCTATATTTGATTTGATTGGAAGAAAAGTGAGAGGATATATTTTTAACGATCACTTGTTTGATTAAAAAATAGAAAGAGAGAAAATAATATAATTAATTTATTATTATATTTTTATTGTTTCCAATAAACTTGCGTATAGGGAAACTGGATTTTTGTATGAAATAAGATGAAAATGGAATTTTTTGGTAAAAAAATTAATTGAATATGTTTAAAAATAGATTTTTTTTCATATAATACTCTAGTTTTACAATACAACATGAGTTTCACAATAAAACTTGAGTCTCATAGTTATAAAACTAGGGTTTTTAAACAAAATTCGAGTTTTATAATACTTCTTATTAATAAAATTTAAATTTTATCACTTTAACAACAATAATATATTATTTCAGAACCTCAAATTTCTTAATTAAAATAGAATTTGACTAGCTAAAAATATTATACACCTGAAATTTTTATCAAAAATTGAAGTGTTTCCTTGAAACTCTAATTTTCTTTCAAAACTCAATATAAATCAAATGATAATTTTTTTTAAATATATATATATAGATTAAATTAATAACATATACATATTATATAGAAGTTATCAATAATATTAAAATATATAGGTAGATGAAAGGGGAATTGCATGTAGATCAGGGCAAATAAGATGTCAACTAATAACATATGGTTGAACTGGAAATAAACAGGTAGAGCTGGAGAAGGAATGGCCTTATGCGAATGCCGAGTGAGAGCGAAAAACTAACCCAATATCGCGACTAGAAACATACTGAGAACCTGAAAAAAGGATATGGCTAGATTTGGGACCAATAAACTGAAAGAGGACATGATCTTTTCTCATTGCCATACTATAGTGATTGCAGCAAAATCCTACGCTTCCACAACTATAACAAACCAATCTTGCATGTTCAAGAAGAAATGAAAAAGGAATCTTTTCACCCGATATTGTTTGCAGACCTAAAATATACGGGAAGCGAATCCTTCCTGGAAGTGAAACCTTGATGCGAAGACCACCAAAACAGCAACGGAGGGAACTAGAAGCAACCAAAGACCCTGATTCAGAATAAAGGAACAATCTTACGAGTTGCGAAAGTGAATAAGGAAGTGATTTTCATGTTGTTGCACAATAAAGATTTGATCTTGAAGAAACCAATGCAAATTGACGAGCGATTGAAGCTTGCATGCTTGAATGTGTCGATGATTAAGAACATTGGCAAACAAAAAAAAGTCTCTGACTAGAGTTTAAAATGTTTGGAATCAAATAGAGGAAGCAACATCGTTCACTAGAAACCACACAAAATAAGGTGAAACTAAGTTAATAGTGAAACTGGTGTAAAAACAAGAGGCAATCTTCGGACAGAGAGGAGAGATGAGTGCATATGAGATATAATTATCTTAAAATCTAGTGTTATTAAAATCTTAATTCAGAGGGACGCAAAAACTAAAGAAAAAAAAAGAAAGAATGAATGCTAAAATTTTGACTCCTTCCCTCCAGAAAATTTTAAACTAAATGAGGGGAAGGGTTTATTTTCCCTTGCTTCTCCTCCCCTCCCTTCCAACTGAACAACCCCTAACTGTCCATAAAGCGGCTGTGGAGATAGAATTCCAGCAACTATCCTGTTGGCACTTGAGCAGGACCGATCAGAGCAAGTTTTAATAATTCTTATAAAATGTGTTTTTAGGTAGCATTTCTTTGTTGTGAAGATGGAGGAACAGGTTGTAAAAGTTGCGTAATGTATAAGCAACCCTTATCTTTCTTTTATTTTCTGTTTAGATAGAAAAAAAAATAATGAAGAAAATATATTAAGAGAAAAAACTCTTAAAAATTTACAGAATTTTTCTTTCCTATACAATATTCTCTTTCCCCTATTTTATAACTTTTCTCTCCATCCAAATATATTCTTAATTTTTCTCTTGCGGGCTGCTCTTGGAAAGGAAAAGAACTTGGAACAAATTGGAGATGAAGACAGTAGTAGTAACCAAGAAGAACTACCCGTCAACAATTCCGGTCACATATCAGAGTCTGTCACGTAATTAACCTCTCAGCTGAATGAATTAGCTTTTTCTAGATATGATTCCATTGCTACTCCTACATTAGAGACCCCAGACGATTCGGGGAAGAGGCCTCTAATACCTTGTAATATCCTAACATCCCAGATATTTTCTCTATCTTTCTTTCTTTCTTTTTCTTGGTGATTATATTCTATATAAAATAAATAATATTTTAATATCTTACGATTAAAAAATAGTGCAGTTTTAATTTTTTTTACTATTTTTTAAAAATATAAATAAAAATTACATATTTAGAGTATTTTCCTTTAAAAAATTGTAAAAAATAATCAAAATTGTATATTTTTTATTCATAAAATATCAAAATGTCACATATTTTATATAGAGTATAATGATCCATAAAAAAATATTTAAAAGATTGGAACAATTGAAAGAGCATTAAAAAAAAAATTAGAGAAAGAGTATTAGAAGCCCCCACCCAAAAGGTTCAGATCCAGTGGGCAATCAAGACATAGATAAAAGAAATCGAGCACTAAAAAAGAAGGCACATCAACCATACTTTCCAACCTTCTCTATTATATTAGCCTGATGCCTAAGTCTCCAATTTACTATGATAACCTAGGTGGTTTTGTCCGGATGTTTCAATTGATGTGCAATTATCAGTCTCTTTTGCCTAAGCCTTATTCCTCCTCTTCATACAGAGAATGTGCAATTATCAGTCTCTTTTGCCTAAGCCTTATTCCTCCTTATCTCTGCATTCTTCATACATTAATTTATTTTCTTAATCCTATTAAATCTCACTTACCGATGTGATATGTCAAATTTACGTTTTCTTATTCTAAACAAAATTGAGAAGTGAACTATTATGTTGTCCTTTGGTGATATCCGATAGGAACTGCGAAATTGGATACAGATCATTGGAAAAATCTTTAAAAAAATACCACTTGTATTTTAAAATTTTAAATTAAGAATTACTATAAAAATGTATTATTATTTATCTTATAAAAGTAGTTAGTAGCTTATAAAGTGTAATAAACAAACTGATTTAAAATTTTGAATTTAAGTAGTATTTTTTTTTTATTTTCCCATAAACCATTTGATAGTGTTGGTCATAGAGTTGTCGTGGTCTTATTAGTATGTGGACATACCATGGTTTCATTAGCTTGTTTAAAATCACATATTACTGTCTTTTCCTTTGTTATGGTATAATAATGGTATTAGATACAGACAAATTGATAATTGAAAGGGAAAATGATCTCATATTATAAGGGAGATAATACAAGTTCAAATATCAAGAAACGTATTTATTGAGAGAATGAAAACTCTTTAAATTATAAACCTCTAAAAAGGTTAGTTTCAAATCCAAAATAGCTAGGGATACCTCTTGATTAAAAAAACATTATATTGGGATGCTTTGGTGCTGCTATTAATAAAGTATGATGATTTATGGAGAATATCTTTTATTTGCTATAACATGCATTTACGTTAATGCTCTGGATTCTCGGAAGCTATTGGGATTTGGGTTGGCTTAGTATTGTGTTGATGAATAAGAGATTTTCAAATTAAACCAGTACCTCAACTAGAGATTGGAGAAGAAATGAAAAGAGTAGCTAGATTTGTTAGTGAAGGCAACCACTTCAGCACAAGCTTAATTTCTCTTCCAGGAGCTTATCTCAATTATAATGTTTCACAACTGCTTTGATCACCGCGCTTATGATATTTGGTTAAATTAAGCGTAATATATAAAGAGCTGGTGTTAATAAAGATCAATAGTACCGTGTGATTTATATAGTCATCACATATATTGTAATAAGGCTTGTTGATAATAATGATGATTAAGGAATTAAATTAAAAGATCTATCTATGTAGAGTTTCTTCCTTTTTATAAGCGCATAAAATTTGATCGGTGGGTGCAGATTCGACTTACGGAAGCCCTATAGCGAAAAATTGGAGAGCAAGATTTGAAGCCAGAATAGTTGGAAAAGCTATTAAAGATTTCTTTTGATTACACGTTAAAAATGTCAAAAGGGATAGAATTGAAGTCCTATAAACCTTGAATACTAATAGTGGAAACTCAACTCATATTTAACCTTCGTCAAGTCTTGACTTCAAGGGTAAAAATATGGTATTAGAGTGATTGCAAGTACTTGATATTTTTTATTCATCCCAAGATTAAAAAGTACTTGGTAACCATGAAAGATTTAAAGGGGAAATCTTGAGCTTTAATTTGACTCTTAATTGACCTATAAGCAAATATTTGTTGAAACATTGATCATGGTGATGTTCTTGACGAAATCTATCTATATGAGGGTGTAGTGGGGTTGTTTCCAAGAGTTTAAGGGCTTGACTCTCAAAGCTGTTACGAAAAGACTACGGGCACAAGGCTGTAAACATGTCAATTAAAGTTGCATACAATGGTCCAAGATCTTATGCGCAATTAATGCGTACATGTTCAGATGGGATAATTAGTTTAAAGTTTAGTCTACCATATTATTTTAGATGGGTAAAACCACGTCTTATGTAAATGTTCAAATTCTTGAGATTGACAACATGATATTTTGAAATGACAAAAGTTTGTAATCATATTTTAAAAATGGTGGGGGATCGGTGCAATATTTTTAAAATGAAGAAATGTTTTGTTTGAAAAGTCATGTCCTTATGAATTAAGGAATTTATGTGAAAGGTTAATGTTATTTTAAAGAAACCCTACATATTAAAAATGTGTAATTCTTCATGGAAAAAATTATTTTAAAATAACTAATTTATTGAAGATGTGTTGGTTCACTGAATTAACATATGTGGATAATAAATCTTAACCTATGATTATAACTTTTTAATTGAAGAAACCCTACATATGATAAAGGTGTGACACTTTATGAAAAAGTTATTTTAAAATAACTAATTTATTAAAGATACATTGGTTTAGTGAATTAACATACGAAGTTTATGAATCTTAACATATAGTTATGACTTTTAAATTAAAGAGTTATGTATTGATTCAAGAGGCACTGCTTTAAGACCTGACTTTATGGTCTATAAATATCCATCACAATCACTCCATTCATTCATAACACAACAAAATCAAATTTATTATCTTCCCTTTTATTGACACATAAATAAAAAGTCAAACTATGTCTTTGTAAAAGCTAACGTTGTCTTAATTAAGTATTGAGAGTGCAATCTATATTTAAGGCAGTTTATTTTATCCTATAAGAAATTTGTTAGTAAACCCAACTTATAGCCTATAAGATAAGAATAGGGAAAATAACAAAGAAAGCCCAAGTAAATTTTAAAAAGACAATTTAGGTAATTGAATATTTAAAAGAATAGAATGGGTAAGATGCCCAATTTATCTTTTATAAATTTAGGTAAAAAGACTAAATTATCCCTAGAATAAATAAAACATATCACTCACGCATCAATCTGAAGGAGAAACTATTGGCGCCCAGGAGATGAACTTTGTGGGAGACATCTTTGACTAAGCTGAAACTGAAAAGGAGGAAGTGTAAGTAAATTTTTTTGCATAAATCTTCTTCTTTTACTCCTCTGATTATCACCATTGTTTTGTTCATTCTGATGATAACCTTGAGAGAAAGACTATAGCTGACAATGTAGTTTTGACTAGTTTAAGAAAGTAGTCTTCCCATATATTCATCTTTTCCTAGATCTTCATCATCTCTAATTTTGTCAACCTTAATAGGAGTATCGCTAGGTCTGCAACCCAGCATACTTGTTTCTTCTAGGAGATTCGGTATGTACTTTTTCTATGAGATACTGATCTTTTTGTTGATTTGGCAACTTCCATGCTCCAAAAATATTTCATTGTCCCCCGATCTTTAACTTGACACTCTTGGTTAAGAACCCTTTTAACTCTATCAATCTATGCTGGATTGTCTCTTGTGAGAACGATACCATCCACATATACTGATAATATCACGAGTTTCCTATTCATATGTTTGAAAAATAGAGTGTGATCACTCTGTCTCTGTGTATAGTCTTACACTTTCAATACTCTGGTAAATCTCTCAAACCATGCTCGATGAGACTCTTTCAAGGCATACAATGATTTCTTCAGCTTACATACTTGACCTTCCTTTTTTCCAGAAAACCTTAGAGGTATCTTCATATATACTTATTCCTTTAACTCCCCATTTAAGAACGCATTCTTGACATCCGTTTGATGTAGTGGCCAGTCCAAATTAACAACGATCTATAATAGCACTCTGATAGTATTCAATTTTGCTACTAGGGAAAATGTCTTAGTGTAGTCTATACCATAGACTTGAGTAAAGCCCTTAGACACCAATTGTGCTTTATACTTGTTAAGGCTTCTATCTGCAAGGTATTTTAGGGGGAACACCCATTTACATCCGACATCTCTTGACTTCCCACTTTTCATTTCTCTCTAGTGCCCCGATTTCTTTCACTACTGTTTATCTCTATTCAGGGCTTATTAGAGCCTCATTTATATTATCTGGTATTATGAGTTAATCAAGGTGAGAGACAAAAGTATGATGTTTAGATGGTAAAGCATGATAAGAGATAAACCTCTCTATAAGATGTCTGACACATAATTTATGTTATTTTCTCACTGTTATTGAGAGATCAAGATCATCATTCTCCACTTGTGATTGTTTATGACTTGCACTTGGTTCATACTCTTAGTGTGCACTATTTACTTGAGGAGTATTACCTATCGTGTTTCTACTGGTATAGACTCATCCCCATTTGTTAGCGTCTCCCCCTGAACTAGGGTGTCCTTCAAGTTTCTCATGTATTGGTGTGCTAAGGGTATAAATTCTATCAGGTTCTTGGTGGAGGCATAGTGGTTGGGGTTCAAGTTCAGTTTAAGGTTTCTAAGGTTCGCCTAAGTCTCCCCCTGAGCCAAAGATGGGGTATAGAAAGGGATGGTTTCATGGAATATGATATCACAAGTGACATAGAGACACTTAGTTAAGAGATCAAAGCATTTGTATATTTTTTAGGTACTAACAGGTCATAGAAAAATACATTTGATAGCCTTAGGAACAAGCTTAGAGGCATGATGGAGATGAACAAAGTTAGTGCACCCGAAGACCTTGAGAGAAAGAGTGTTTTCAAGTTAGGGTAGATGAGAGTGGTTTTGAAGAACCTAGAGAGGGGTTTTGGAAAGACAAAGGTTTATATGGCATTGGTTAATTAAGAAGGTGGTCATGAGAACAATATCAGTCCAATAGGAACTAGGGATATGACTGCTAAATAAAAGAGCCTTAGCACTCTCTAGGATATGCCTATTTTTTTCCTTCAACAATGTCATTTTGTTGGGGACTGTATGGACATGAATTTTTATGGCTGATACTTGATGTTTAAGAAAAATAGAGAGTGGGTGGTTAAAGTATTCGATCTCATTGTCAATATGGAGTGTTTGAATTTTTGTATTAAATTGGGTAAATATCATATTATAGAAATCAATAAAAGCTTTGTACACTTCAATTTTATCTTTTAAGAGGAAAACCTAATTGACACAAGTATAACAATCGATTAGGGTCATAAACTATTTTGATTGGATGCAGTTTGAGACTCATGATAGACTTCATAAATCACTATGAATAATGGAGAATGGCTTAAATGGACGATATAGAACACTTAGAAAATGAGTGATGTGATGTTTTGTGAGTTCACAGGAATTACAAGAAAAATGTGAAATTTTATTAGAGCAGATCAAAGGAAACATCTTATATATATATATATATATATATTAAAAGTTTGGATATCCTAATCTTGTGCCACAACCTCAATTCAGTAGCCTTAAGGAAAGACACTTTATTACATAAATGAAGTACTGGATTATTACAGTCATCTAGGTAATAGAGCCCATCAAACTTCTTAGAAACACCAATTGTCATCCCTGTGAGCAGATCCTAAAAACTACAGTGTGTAGCAAAAAACTTAGCATGTTATCTTTCATCCTTAGTCAGTTGACTCACATAAAAAAAATATTTTAAGTTTAGAACATACAAAACATTATGTAGTGTTAGAGTAACAAAAACATTGATGGCACCACTACTAATAACTAGAGAGTCAAAGGCATTAGTAATTTTAACTATAAGATGGGATTTTATAGGATAATACTTGGAGAAAAGAGTGGCATAATTAGTCATGTGATTGGAGGCACCTGAGTTGACTATTCAACAAGAGCTTACATGATTACCTTTAATGGTAGTAAGGACTTTAAATAAATTACCTTGCTACACACCACGGTAGCAATTGATTTCTTATGGGCTTATTTTTCAAGAGCTGTCAAATGTTCCAAGATGATAGACAATGGATTTGAAGTCTAGGCCTGCACTGAACTAGAAGGTCTACTAGTAGAGATTTAGGCTGGAGCTCTACCAGCAAAGACATGTGCCGGTGCAATAAGGGGCCCATTAGTGGATGCAAGGGCATCGTCTGAATGGGCTGCTTCAGCCATATGTCCCTTAGGCTTGCGCTGTCTAGGTCACCAATTAATAGGCTTCCCATGGAGATCTCAATACTTCTCCTTGGTGTGGCCTATTTTCTTGCAGTACTCACAAATGGGGCATTCCTTCCTGGACTCTGGAACCTGAGTAGCAAGGGCGGAAGCCTTATGTAGTATTGGTCAAGATGTTAAGGGATCAGAGAGCATTACTTGCCAACGGGATTCTTCATCCCTTAGGAGAGTAAAGGCCTTGAGGACAGAGGGGAGAGGCACTTGTCACAGGAGATGGACACAAATATCTTCATAAACTAGGTTGAGGCTGATGAGAAATTTCAACAGCCTTTCTTCCTCCAAGTCCTGTCGATAGGTGGCATCGTTATCAGGGTGTCTCTAGACGCAGTGCTTCAATTGGTCCAGCTTCTACCACAGGGTAGTATTCTCCAAGTAGTACATGTTTAGAGGACAGTTACCTTGTCTGACCATCCAAAATCGAGATTACAAATCGAAGACCAGGGAGGTGGTCAGTCGTTTGTCGTAGGCTTCCTTCATCGCTCGCTAGATCTCTTTGGCTGTAGAGATGAATATAAAGCTTCGACAGACAGAGGGAACCATATAATTAAGCAACCACGATGCCACCAGAGAGTTTTCAATCTTCCACCTGGGGTGGGTACCAAAATCATCGATGGTTGGGGGTTCACTATGGATTAGCTTGAGTCTGTCATGGCTATCGAGTGCAAGGTACATGGATTGTGCCCACTCCAACTAGTTATCACCGGTGAGGCGCTTGAGAAGGATAATAACAATGGAGTCTTTAATGCTAACGACTTTGGTTGGGAGACGCAACCCATTATCGGACATGGTGGAGTTGACTTTAGAGGAGAACAAGGTTTGGATTCCAGATCTGATACCATATTGGAGAGAAGTAAAAAAAGAGCTAACTGAAGACAATGGAATGAAAGGTGATTATATTATGTACATTTCTCATCTATGCCGATACATATATACACATAGGAATATATAATCAGAGCATAATCAGGGGAACAAATAATAACAAATCACAGAATATATTTAAGCCTACAATCTCCTATAATCTCTCCACATTAATTTCTAATTAATTCTAATATCTCCTACAAATATAATAACCACAAAGTATCATAACAAGTGAGTAACTATAGACCAGTTGTTAGGGCGAATTATTATAAGGTTACAAGTAAGAGATTTAATTACATAAAAGTTCAATAACAATTGAAGAGCATGCAATAACAAGTTCTTGTACAGGAAATAATAACAAATTTATGCTTCTTACTTGTTTTTGGGAATTTTGGGTAATTAAGCTATTTTCTTAGGATT
Source organism: Leucaena leucocephala (assembly GCA_037074615.1). Lineage (NCBI taxonomy): Eukaryota > Viridiplantae > Streptophyta > Magnoliopsida > Fabales > Fabaceae > Leucaena > Leucaena leucocephala. The sequence continues at coordinate 6,954,751 of CM073570.1, read as the reverse complement.
TCATAATAATTTCCCTAGTTATTATTTTTATATGGGAACTTGTTATGTATTTTTGGTTATTAGATTCCTACTTTAAGACCTTATAGTAATTTATTATTAATGTTTATATATACATGCCTTTGCATTACAGGAGCAAAATACATTTCCAGGGAAAAGAGTCAGGAACTTGATAAATGTGCTGCTACACTTTTGATGGGATGCAGCAGCGGTTCATTGACCTTCCATGGGAGCTATGCCCCACAAGGTATACACAAGGTATTCCCCTTTTATACCTTCTGGCTGGTTCTCCAGCTATAGTTGCCAATCTATGGGAGGTGACAGGCAAGGATATAGATCAGTTTTGCTTGATGCCTGGTTGAAAGAAAGATTAAATCTTTCTGGGGAATGTTTGCAATGTAATTCATTATCAGAAGAATTTGAGGCCATGAACTTGAAGGGCAAAGCAAATAATAAAGTTTCTAGAAAGAAAGCCATAGAAGAATGTGAAAGTGGTGACACCTTTAATAAGAGTAATTGTGATCCCAAACCCAAAATTGCATCATTCATGAGTCAGGCACGTGAAGCTTGTAACCTATCTTGCTTGATTGGGGCCTCCCCAGTATGTTATGGCGTTCCCACAAGAATCTGGAGGAAGAAGGATCTTTAGCCTCGTCGGTTATATAGCATAGCGCTCATATATGGCTTGTAAATTCTTTTTTTTTTTTTAAAAATATTACGAGATTTGAAATAAAAAAATTATAATTAATAAAATTTTTTAATAACAAATGAATAATATGAGCCTATTATCATTTACTGTACTAAATTTTTTTAATGATTATATTTCTTCTTTGAGATTTAATAGCCATTTTTTTCTCTCTCTCTAAATTTACAAATTCAGGATGAGGCCAGCATTTTCAACAAGCATGCTTACTCAACCTAACTATATATTCCATACAGCCCATTCTTTTAGTGTAACATAAAGTATGAATATTTGACTGAAAAATATTTAATAAAATTAAAAAATTAAAATAAAATTTTATGGAAAGTTATATGACAAGGAGTATACTTTTGTCTTCTAATTATTTAATATTAGCTATTATTTTTAATATAAAATATAATTTATAATCTATAAAAAAGATTTATATTAAGGACTAGATGAAGTATTACTTTTCTTTGATATGTAAATTTGTATATAGTAATTTACAATTCATATTCCTCTTTTTTTATAATTCCATATTCCTCTAAGGCTATTTTACTATACTCTTAATTAAGCTTAAAGAATTAAAGTACCTCTTGTCACCCAAAAAACAAAGTGCCTCCGGTCATAATTTAGAATTCTCCGATTCATAGTCTTTTGTTCCAAAAATAAAGATTAATTTTTCATTCCTGTCCACAAGTCATATGTCATTTCCCCAATTTTTAGTTAAATTTTAAATTAAATTACTCGGAAATACAAAATTACTTTGTATAAAAAAAGTAAATCAATAATCAGCATTATCCTAAAAAAAATTAATTTTTTTATTTACATTTCTCGTTTAAATTATTGTTTTATCGAGCAGAAAATTTGCTTGTTCTTTTTTGAAAATACATTTGTCCATAATGTTGCAGCTGAGAGCCATTACTCAGAGAGAACTAATTTGTCCATAAATATTAATTTAGTTAGTAAAAAATTAGTTATAACTTATAAAATTATGAATTCAAATTTTATTATTGGGGTTGAAGATTTTATTAATTAGTAATTTTTAAATATTTCTATAAATTTTCTTTGAGTTTAAAGATATACCTTAATTTTAGTAAGCTATCTATTTTAGTATATATTTTTTTTAGTAGAATTTAGACAGTATTTTTTAACTGATAATTATATAATAATTCTCCTAATGAATAGAGATCTATCATTGAAAAAGTATGATAATCTAATATATATTACTACTCGTTAAATTGAATTATAATGTATACTTTTTCGATCAACTTAAGTCTACTCATACTTAGATCTATCCTAAAGTTTAAGTCTATTAGCTCTCCATATTTAAAACCCAAAAACCAGGCCAATTTTGACTTGATTTGCAACCCAACACATAATTTTGTGGGAAAATTTCATACAATGAATATTATAGTAACTTTATTTTAAAAAGCTCCTAAAACTATCAAACTTTATTGTAGTATAGGGAACTGAATTAAAATTAATTTAGTGAAAACAAAAGACAAAAATACCCCACCAGTAAACAAAAGAAGAATTGGGGCATTAATAAGACGAGTAAAGGCATTAATAAGACTTACATGTATCTTATTAAAATATCTATTTTTTTTATTAATGCATCTATTAGTCTTGTTAATTTTTTATTTTTTTTGTTAAAACCCATATTCATCTTGTTAATATTTATATTTGTCTTATTAATACCCTTATTCGTCTTGTGATTTTTTTTATTATTCTTATTAATTCCCCTATTTATCTTATTAATACTTCTATTAATTTTGTTAATTTTCTTGGGTTTATTGTTAAAGTGTATATTCTTCTTGTTAATGCACATATTTGTTTGTTAATTTTCTTATTATTCTTGTTAAAATATCTATTGTTCTTTCTTTAATTGACGGTATTTATGTATTATGATATCACAAGATTAATTTTAGTTGAGTTTCTAAATTGTAATGAAGTTTTAGAGTTGGGGGGGGGTTGAAATAAATTTGCTACAGTAGTCTCTGTATGAAATTTTCCCTCATTTTTTTGGTTATTTATATTTTATATATAACTGGCAAAATCACTTTTATTTCAGAGAATTCATTAATATGCACAATGCCCCCATGCATACATGAGAAGGGCGTCATGCGAACAGTGAACGCCAGGGCATTCATTCTAAATGGGATATAAAAATAATTCCTTTATATCGTTTATCCAGTATAGATTCAACTGATAAAGGGATGATACATATGACTATTTGGAGCGTATTCAATTCTTGAGGAGTACCGCTTTATTATGTTTTTAGTTGTTACATTTGGGGAGGCATTCAAATTTCTAGGTGTCTAAATTTATGTTTGAAGATAATAGATATCTTGCCCTACTCGACATTAGTATCGCGAACCCTTTGATTGATTATGGGTGAGCCCAATTTCTTTCTAAAAATTTCAGTATAAAAAAATAAAAAATAATTCATTTATAAAAAAAAAAAAAAGAAGTAGAAGAATAAGCAGACTTGCAAAACATTATTCATACAAGATAACATGAAAATTATTGAATTGAGTTCTTCGCTTCAGTTCAGATGTATACGTCTAAGTCCAAATGCTGAACATCTCTCGGTGTGTGAGTTAATAATTCTCGTGCAACCTCACCAACAATTTTTTGTCCAAAAGTTTTCATTAACTTCCTGAATTCGTTTTGGCCGAGTCAATCGAGATAAACGTGAATAGCTCTGACTTTTCTTCTTCATAGCTGATTTAATTTGATCTGTAAGTTCTCTCTAATTCTTCCGCTTCACCTTGTCACTGTATTTGATCACCCCACAAAGACTCTTCATCGAATTTCTGATCGATCAAAGTCTTGAGATTCTTTTCATGTTTGGCTCGATTCTATTCATACAACCCAGGTACTCTCTTAAATCTTCTTCAATTTACTCTGTATATCAAAATTGATCTTTTGTGTGTGTGTATGATAAACATGAAAGATAATATGATTTCGTTTTTTGTCTTTTGTGAAGAATTGGTGCTTCATGAATGCTAAGTGTTCGATGTATTGCAGATTTCGTTCTTGAAGTCAGGTGAGGATGTCAGGTCTGTAAACTGCTGGTTCATATCATCAAAAGATGGTATGTAATCAAGCCATGGAGATCTTCGAACTGCAGTTGAGCCATTATTGAAACTTTTCTCCCTCACAAGGATAGGATTGTTTCTAGCAAACCAAAGAATTCAAATTATCCCCATGGCCACGTTTAAACTCCTCAGTAAGCTTGTGTTTGCTCTGTTCTTGCCATGCCTAATCTTTACTGAATTAGGTAAAAGCATTACTTTCAAGAACTTCATAGAGTGGTGGTTCGTCCCTGTCAATGTTCTTCTGAGTACATGTTTGGGCTGTATACTTGGATACTTTGTGGTGATCATATGGCACCCACCTCCTCGATTTAACAGATTTACTATAATAATGACTGGATTTGGAAATTCTGGAAATCTCCTTCTTGCTTTGGTTGGATCTGTTTGTCACCGTTCTTCAACTAGTCCATTTGGGTAAGATTGTTATCAAAGAGGTGTGGTTTATGTGTCTTTATCACAGTGGGTTTCTGTAATTCTTGTGCACACCTTTGTCTATCACATGATGGAGCCTCCCATGGAATATTATGAGATTGTTCAAGAAGAGGCTCATGAGATTGATGAGGAGGTTCAAGAAATTAATAGGATTAATAGTAGGCCTTTGCTTGGAGAAGCTGAGCCTGGAATTGATAATACAGAAACTTAACATGCCAAGACACCTTTTATAGCCAGTGTCTCTTTAAGAGCATTTCATCAGGAGTTTTCCCAATCAGTGCTTTCCCGACCTCGAAGAATTGGAAGAAAGCCGAGAAGGAGGAGGAGGCAAAAATAGTCCTCGTTCCTCCATTCGATGTTTAGCGGAGCCAAGAGTTGTGAGGAAGATCAGAATTATTGCTGAAGAAACTCCATATAAGCACATACTTCAACCACCCACTGTTGCTTCTCTGTTAACCATCGTCATGGGTACAATACCTCAGCTCAAAGCTTTGATCTTCGGCGATGAAGATGCTCCGGTTTCTTTCATCAGAGTTTGGAGATTTTAACCGGAGGTATGGTGCCTTCTGTTATGCTAATTCTTGGAGGTATGCTAGCTGAGGGACCAAATGAATCTAAACTTAGAACAACAATAGGTATAATCATAGCTAGGCTTGTTGTGCTTCCTCTTATAGGACTTGGGATTGTGACATTGTCTGATAAACTGAATTTGCTACTTGTTCAGAATGCTGATTACATGTTTAGGTTTGTGCTTTTGTTGCAATACACAACACCAAGTGCCATTTTACTTGGAACAATTGCCAGCTTGGGAGGATATGCTGCTAGTGAAGCTTCAGCACTTCTCTTTTGGCAACATGTGTTCTCACTTCTTTCACTTTCTGTCTACATTGTCATCTACTTCAAAATACTTTACCAAAATTTATCCTTTTGCTTGGAACTAGTTTGGATGCTATATGTGCATTGTATGGAGTACAAGGAATGAACTAGTCATTCATGGCCATGGTATGAAAACCTAACCCGGTTTGATAGGTCAAACAAGTAAACCAGTTCTCTAGCCGTTATTTACTTTAAAATATTTTATTTAAATTTGATTCTTTTGCTTCACCTAGTTCGAATTATCATTCATGGCTCATGAATAGTCTGCAAAGTGATTGTTTAGCAGATATAACTATATTAAGATGCAAATGTTTCTTGATGTGCTGTACTTGGCTGTGCGTGTATATTCATGTCATGATGTAAGGTCCTGTTTCTTTATAGTTTGTGAGACGCCACATAAACAAATGCACGTCAGAATCTATGTTTCTCTTTACAATCAAGCATAATATATGTAGTAAAATGATCATAACTTTAAATCCGATAGACTGGTTTGACACTTTATGTGAAATATAGTCACAGTATAGATTTAACATAAGGCTAAGATATATTTACCATTCTAAAATATTGTTTTTAATAGCACTCAGTCCTAAAGTATTTTTTGTATAATTTTATCATTAAAATATTTTTTTCAGTAGAAATAAGTACGATAAATTTAGGATGTTGAGTGATGCTGAAAAAATATTTTAAAATACTTAGTGCTATTAAAAAAATATTTTAAAATATTAATGAACTATAAATTAGTTAAAGATATTAAGTGTTATTAAGAAAATATTTCATAGGGTGCTGATGTAAGTTAACCCTTTTATCCAAGTTACACAACAACAAATGTCACCAATTGAGAAAGAGGAAGTTGGGTGCTTGTGTACTGTTTTTCTTGGTTTATGAATAGGGCTTATCCATTAGGGTGAACTAATAAACTTCTTCCAACAATATCAAAGCCGAAGGCCTATTGCTATAACAACACTACATATCAAAGCCGAAAGGGTCAAATTAAATGCCCTTGAATAAAATTTTGCCACCATTTACTGATATACTCATGTGGATGAATGAAGTATTTTTGAAGGAAATTAATTGTACCTTTGTAATTTTTAAATAAAATGGGTATAGCATATATTTTCACTTATACTTTTTTTATGGGAAATTATTATAACATCCTAATTAAGGAATTTAGTTACTTAAAAATTTTATTTATAATTGAGGAGCAAATAATGACAAATTACAATACAAGAATTAATAATAAGTTTATACAATTTGAAATTTTTTTGTCATTGACATTAAATCAATTCCATAAAATCTTATAGTAATTTTTATTTATTTATTTTATTCACTATTTGTGCCCCACTTATAATGGGCTCTAGCCTATTCATCAAGAGGGGACTGATAGACATTTTCGAACAATTTTAAAACCACAATCCATATTCTTAATGTGTGGAGGAAGAGGTGGCAAAATTTAATGAAAAGACAAAAATGGGTTTGGTGCATTTTCTTATGAGAAAAACGTGGAATAATGGATTAGATTACGTAGTCAGGCTAAAGTGAGCTAGCCATTCCACTATTTAATTTGTTTCGGTCACTGGGCAAACATTCTGTTTCCTATGATAACAAATCAAAGACATGCGTTTTGGCTTATATATAATAACAAGTTCCTAAGTTGATTTTGGCATATGGAAACATGCATGCATGAGAGCAAATTAACGTTGGACACAACGAAGTAGAAGGAACATAGTGCTTGCGTGGGCCTGGAAAACTAGGTTATTTAATTATATGGTCTTGTCTGGTTGCTCTCTAGTTTTTGAAAAGTCAATCAGATTGTGTACGTTCCTCACCAAGGCAGCATTTGTTTTTAGTTGCCCCAGTTCTTCAAAGTATATCTTAACTACATTTAAATTTAATCTATATCATACACTTAATTATAGTGGATGAATCTTCCAATAAAAATTTTTTATATATATCAAGACTCGAACTCGAGACTTCACTTAAACGATACCGAGTCATTTAACATTCGAACTAACCCCGTTAGTTCAAGGCAGCATATTAAAGAGGTTGTGGTAGACAGATTCATGTTTGGGGCTTGGAATTACAAATTTAGGGCCAATTTAGATTTTTTTTAGAGAAGAATTTATGAAAATAATAATTTTAAAGTGATTTTGGATAAGCCCTTATAGAAAAGAGGTTATAGAAAAAAGTAACTTTAAATAAACGAGTATTTTGATAATTATTATTATAATGACTTTTTTTATTGATAAATTATCAGAAAGTATATAAAGTAAAAAAATTAATTTAATAAATAAATAGTGTTCACTGTTTATCAACATCCGAAAACCTCTTTTGTCTTCCTCCTCCCATGATGCCTATGTGACACTACTAAGCCCACAGTCTAAATCTAGACTCCGTCTTCAACAAAATGTCAATGCTACCTTTAATACAAGCGGTTGAAACCTCCTTCGTCTTCCTTTTCTTCCATCGTCGGTGTCTCCTTAGTTCAAATCTGGATGACTAAGGCGAAGATGACAACGATGGCAAGAGAGGAGAGAGATGATGATAAGGAAGGAGAAGAGAGGTGTTAGTAGATGGGAGGAGAGAGTATGCCATAAAAAGTAGAGACAAACTGATAATTGAGTTTATAAACTCTTTTCTCTATCTAAAAATTATTTATAATAGTTTATCAAAAATTATAATTTAATATATGAGTCATAGATAAATAAAACTGTTTAATTTAAATTTTTTACAAACTATATTTTGAAACAATTTTTTTTTAAATTATAGTTTACAGCAAAAACAAACACCTATTCAATCGCCATACAAAGAATAATCAATATATGGAAATTTGGACCGGACTGGCCACTTTCATTTAATCTAGTCCGAATGTATCAAGATGACCTAGGATGAACACATTGTAACCTATAATAGGTTGAACGGGTCAACTAAGTTGTATTTAAGCTAGCATATCTTACTAGCTCCCTCTTATCTCTATTATATAATTTTTTTTAGAAAAAATTTTAGTCCTTTTTTATAAAACCATTTGGTAGTTTCAATTAGCTTTAATTTTTTTTCATATATACTCATATTAGATAGTAAGAGTAAAAATTAATATGATATTAGAATTTAATTAAATTAATAATAATATTAAAATTATTTGAATTTTATGATATATTTAATGTGTTTTAATTGCTTTTTATTGATACATGTGTTAATTAGTTAATATTTCCTTATATGAGGACAAGAGGGAGTATTTGAACTGGAGAAAATTTATTTCGATGTATTTTTTTATTCACAGTACTTAAATTTAACGACTTTGCCATTGAATCCAAATTCGTAGATAAATGAAAAGCACAACTGATGGTAAGAAAAGGGGGGGGGGGAAGAGAGATGCAAACTATTATTTCATTATTAGGGCGTATGAAAGGGAGAGATAAGAGAATAACAACCAATGCTTCCTTATCCATTTTTAATATTTTTAAATAATATTGATTTATTTTGCGATTTTATTTTTCTAGTTGTTGTGGCAAAAAGATATGGGGCTAATGGACAATATCATAACAACAATATTATTATTGTCTATATTTGGTAGGTACGTGTTTCTTTTAGGGTAGCTATACGTCTATACCTACCACTTAATTTATATTTATATTTTTCTCTTGAAATTTTCTTCTCTTCAACACTTTTTATTTATTAAATATTTATTCTTTTTTATTTGAAATTAAGGTGACTTTTTTTTTTTATAAGTACAAGTATCTTTTTATTAAAATCACTCATATTTAAAACACTATAAGCCAAATGAGCCAGCTTGTTTAACCTTTAAATTAACCATCAATTTGAAATTCTTTAAGATATTCATTTTTTTATATGAGTATTTGACTAGATCAAATTTGAATAGTATCGAATCTAATTAAGAGTAGTTTTTTAAAGATATTTTTTAATATTCATATAAGTTTAAACTCAAGACATCATACTTAAAGTATTAAAACTTGTTTTACTAAAATCATCGCTTATTGGTTAAGATATTCATTCTGACTCAATGCACTAGGGAGAATCCACTTTGCTCTTGCATTGAGTTAGAACCTTTCCTCCTATCTACTTCGTTGAACTCATCTTGACTTTGGGAACTTTTTTGTTTGTTTTGAATCTTCATTGGCACAAATGGTCCCTTTTTCTATAACATCTCGTACGTCCAAATCAACACCTTCGAAATATAACTCCATTCTAAGCTTAAAATACACAGAAAATAAAATGAATCATGCCATTTTGCCAAATTATACTAATAATAATTAGATTAAATTTTCCCAGCATAATTTCATTTGATATCATATTACTTCCTTGTACCACAATATTTATATGTTATTACTTATTAAACTCGACAGATTCTCCTACAGTAGGAAAACTTATTCTTTTTAAATAATATGTTATAATAAATTTTATATTTTTATTAAATACTTTTACATGGGGTTCTATCAATTATATTTTATAATTTAATATAAATTTTACATTTTATATTAATATTGATATTTATATACTGTTAATAATTTTTGTTAAGGTCAGTATAGAAAGTGTAATAACTCTCTCAATATGCCAAAATAATAATTGCTTTTGTGGGATTAAACATTTAATGTCTCAGGTAACATTTTGGAAAAATTAGAGAGAGAAAATCTCTCATTGAAAATTGTTTTATGAGAATGGATTAAATCAAAATATTAGATTTTTTTTATATATAAAATATGCAAAGTATCACTATTTTTTTTGTATAAAAATGGGTTATATAACACCTAATATTCTGATTTTATTTCTCATATACGTTTAGTATCCTAATCTTATTTATAGTATAATGTTACATATAATATTTTTAATTTGGTACAATTACTAATTAAAAGAATACTTATTTTGGTAACCATGTATTTTAGTTCTTTAATGTCATAAATTAATTTTGTGAATTAATTGTATTATATTTATTTTTTAAAGTATAGTAAACAATGCCTACATAGAATTAAAATCATTTTTCATAATAGTTAGTACAATCTCATCATATCAATAAAATAAATGAAAAAACAATTCATTCTCTCAATTATCTCACCTAAGAAAAATATCAAATATAATGCCCTTAAAAAGTTGCTCATAAGCCATAAGTCATAAACCCTAGATGGAGAATATGGTTCAATGTCCTTAGACCTACCCGACTTGTAGATAATCATGAAACGAATATTCCCACAAAAATACTATACGAGTGAGAGTTAGAGAGATTTGACTTTTTAGAAAAGGAATTAAAGAAATTTAACTTTTTTTGAAAAAGAATGAAGATAGTGAAACAAAAAGATATTAAAAATGGGAAAAGATCAAATGAAATCTTAGAAATTAGTTGGGAATCACATAGAAGGAATATGTGGAAATCACATACTCTTTTTCTCTCTCTCCTTTTCTTCTCATAATCACATCTCTAATAATATTAAAAAAAATAGACGGTTCCTATTTAGTATGTTATAAAAGAAAAAAATTACATCAAATTTCTTATATCTATTTTGTTAAATTTTTTAATTATACTTTGCCATGTGTAATATTTTTTATATGGCTTTATATTAAAAAATAGAACATATAGCAATGTGAGATTGGAGAATTTGACATAATGGATAAAAAAATTTGATGTAAATATGGAACTTTTATAAAACTATTATTATAATATTTTATAAATTAACTTTTTTTCCATATATATTGCAGTTATGAATTGCAAAAGTCAAATTTTAAAAATTTAATTTAATTATTTTTAGAATAATATTTTATAAAATATTAAATCTGAATCATCTATTTTTTGAATCTAACTATGGAGATGGAATTGTTTAAAAAAAAAGAAGAGAAAGAAGAAAATGAGAAAAGAAATATGTGGAGAATCTATCCTAAATTAAAAAAAGAAAAAGAAAAAAGCAAGAGTTTCACACCTTGTTTGCCACAACTTAATTATTATTAAAAAAGATTTAGGCTAGGGCTATCGATTCCTTTGCACATGTCCATTATTAAATCTATGTTATTTAATGACACTTTTGTCTTTTTGAACTTTATCTCACACAAGTTATATCACAAATTTTAAAAACCATTTTTATTATTAATTATCTTCATAAAATTGTTTGAAAGGTTGACAATTCTAAAAATTAATTAATAACGCAAATTATAAAGTAATTGAACGGAAGCAAATGAAGATTAGGCATGGGTTCATTCATAACATGTTTGTTTTTGTTCTTTATGCATTTAGAAACTCACTAGTTTTTATCAAAATGTTAGGGCATTTTGTCTCGAAAGTGGCAAAAATTCGTTTCAAATTAACAGGTTTCTAAACATATACTTTGATAGAAGATGTATTCTGTATTTTTGATGACTTAGGGAGAGTGTTTTTTTTTTAAAAATTTAGTTACTGGATTCTTTTATAATATGTCATCTGTGTTTTAACATTGTTTTGTTTTGGTTATTGAAATGTTAATTTAAGAATGATTAATAATATTTGTATATAAAAAAAAGAAGAATAATTAATGATATACAATATATTCTTCCATATTTTTTAACAAAATTTCGTTTTTGCTTTGTTTTTTTAAGTTTTTGTTTTAGCCCCACTTTTAATCAATACTACATTCTATCATAATTATAAGAGTTAATTCATTTTTTAAAATAAATTAAAAAAATTCAATAAATTAATTATAAATAATATAAAAATTAGTTGATTAATTTGAGTAGATTGATGAGTATATAATATAAATTTATCTTGAGTGATTTGATTTAGTTATAATTAATTGATTTATTTATTTTTTTAATCTCTTTAAAAAATTAATTAACTTTTATAATTATTATTGGATGGAGTATAAAAAATATGGTTGATGAGAAACAAGAAGAGGGATGGCTTCATTAACTGCCCAATTATGTTTGCTTCTACTTTTCTATTGTCTTTGTTAATTTCATGTGATCTCAAGAATAATACGGATAATATTTCATCAACTTCAAAAGTCTAATCTAATGTAAGATTTTCGTTGTTGCACATGTTTCTTAACTCAGAGTAACAACATCAACTTTCCTCCATTGTATTGTTGCCTTGTTCACGTAGCCACCTATAACAAGTGGTGGTACATTGAGCGTGGCGTCACTATTTGTAGGGATCCTTCCTTTTCCCTATCTAAAGAGCTATATTCTAATAGCTTAAAGGTTAAAAACAAAATCAAATACCCACAATCTTCCACTTCCACTTATAGGGAAAACTTTATCACCACTAGACTACAAAAGAATTATTGTAGTTGTAGGGATCCTTTCTAAAGTTTGTTAGGCCACATCCACTGTGTCCTAGTGTGTCTATAGGTGTCTAGTAGGAATGTTATTGTAATTTTTTTTGGTATAAAATTTTTTAAAAGATAATTAGGCTTACAAACCTGAATACCTATAAGTTAGGACGTCTCTTTAAGTATTGTGATTAGAATCATAATAAAATAATACTATCTAAAAATGAACACACTTTAAATAGTTGTATATCTCACTTATTTGCTAGCTGTATCTATAGATGATGATAATGTTACTGTAGTTGTTGCGTGGAATTAGGGAGGGAAGTGAAAAAGTTAGCCCGTTTGGTATGGCATAACCAGGTTATACGTTTTCACTAAAAATGATGGAACTGAACTCCTCGTCTATCCTTATGGAAGTGGACTAGTTCCAGAAAACCACTACTTTTTCTATCATTATTCCCATTATAATTTAATCTATTGACAATTATGCCCTCCTCATTTCGTAACCCAATACCTTTGTTCTTGTCTAATGTCGCCCACTTCTCCTTAATCTATCGTCTCCTCTCCTTCCTCAACCTTCATTGTGACCATTCACCTCCTTCGTTGTCGTTAACATTGCCACCCATTGTCTTTGTTGTCTCGGCACCCATTAGACGCTTAGCCGTCACCTTGGTTCTCTGTGCCTGTCCCCATCAACAACGACTATTCTCAATATTCATAATTTCTGCTTCATCATCTTCCCCACCACAACTAGGTCAAAGCCGACTTTTTTGCTTCTCCTGTCATTTCTTCTTTGATCTGTTTAAATTTTGCTTCTCCATCTCTTTGTCTGCTCCATTTTTCATCTTCCATAGATTGGGGTTAAAGATTTTTTTCTCTTTTAACTTTTGAGATTGATTGTTTTTGGGTTTGATTACATTGTATTTGATTGTATTTTCTAGTTTTCTGATCACAGTTGCCTTTTCCGATGATGGTTGCCATGACTTCCGGTGATGGTGGATAGTGGTTTTGATGTCTAAATTGAAGTATTATATTCAAAATAAAAAACAATTCTCTACGTAGCTTTTATATTTACACTTTCTTTTTCACTTTTACTTCAATTTCCTTTTCCATATCAACTTCCATCAAAATCTCCTCCCCACCAAACAAGGCATAAGTTTCTTTAGTTGTGACGCCGGAGTGGAAGTAATTCTATTATTCAACTTGGGCTTCAATACTTTTTTGATATAGATTAAGGTATCTATCAATGGAAGTAGGGACTAATTTTTTTTACTATGGGCCTCCAATTAAGAGTAAATAATTAGCCTCAAGATACTTTTCATGCCCCAAAGATAATATTTAACCTCTCTTGGTTAAGAGAGCAAATGAAGTAACTACTAAGTTACACTTACGTACTACGATATTGCGATACTATTCTCATGCATTTATCACTTATAGTACAAAATCAATTATTTACACTAATTCAAACACACCCGAGTCTTCTTCCGCTGTCCTCTTTTTCTACTTTTCTATTCTTACATCATGTTTTTTGTCTAAAATGAAAGCTTATAAAACACCTTAAATCCCAACACTATACAACAATTATTAGAAAAACCACTTATCTTGAAGCTATCTCACAGCAGTTAAAAGAAAAAAATACTGTAAAAACAGACAATGATATATTCGTAAATAATTCATATTTTTGAAACTTTGTAAGAGTAGTGTTAATCTATTAAATTATCATTTAATTGCGGTTCAGCTAAGAACTGCAGTTAAAAATCAATTTTACGGCAGTTTTAGTTTAAAACTGCCGTATAAAAGCAAGATTTTAAAATCCCTAGCATCGGGTATGTTTCAATTTTACTTTTTCATGACCTTGTTTGTTCTTTTGCTCTACCGAACGATGACAACCTTGTACGAATGTCATTTCTTGGCAATTTTCTCCTATTTTTTGTGTCCATATCTATTAATAAAGTCATCATCCATTGTCTCTGTCGTCGTTCTACATCGTCAGTACCGTGAGTCACCATTTAACTTCGTTATTTGCTCATTTTTCTTGTTGTTTTGGATGTTTGTTGTTTATAAGTTGTAATACATATTATGGGCTATCATGCTTGTATTAAAGACATTATTTTTGTAATTTTAGTTTGTTATATTAGTTCCCATTAGTTTATGGGTGCGTGTTTCAAATTTTTTGAATATGTGCTTTTATCAATTTTCTATTATTTAATTTGTTTATTATAAAGTGTAACATATATTGTGAGCTATATTACCTTACTAAAGATTTTATTTTTGTACTTTAGGCTTGTTTATTTTCTATTTGATAGATTTTGTTACCATTTGATATTGTTTACATTTAAGGGAATAATTTATCGTAGTTGGATGAAAGCTAAGGGAATTACTAAAGAATATGAAGATATGGTAGAAAGATTTCTTGAATTTGTTCAGAGGAATGCTTGGAATAAAGGGATGGGTTGTTCTTCTATCCCTTTGTTAATTGTTTCAACTGTAAAATATTGTCTATTCCTAATATAAGAGCGCATCTTATATATGATATGATAAGTTTAAGATATATAAATTGGATTTGCATGGTGAGATTATGAGGACTCCTTTGTGTGAGGAAGTTGTGAATGATAACTTTAGGGATATAATTTTGGATATGTTTCATGATATTGGAGCCAAATTATTTCCACAGTTCTCTTATATATGTGATAGTTTGATAAATGATGCCGAGACACTGTTGTACTTGGGGAGTAAAGATGAGTACATAAAGTTAAGTGATGAACTTGAAATCAAGATATGGTTAGATCGATTATAACTTGACGAAATTGCTCGAGTTGTTGAGTGATGTCCTTCTTGTAGGCAATACATTACTAAGATTAATGTGTAAGGCAAAGAAATTATTGTGTTTGATGGGTTTGTCATATAAGAAGATACATGCATACCCGAACAACTGCATATTGTAAAGAAATAAGTATGAAGGGCTGAATAAGTGCCATAAATATAGTAATTCAAGATACAAAGTGAAAAAAGATTGTGATAATTGTGATGATATTACCAAAGGCTCTCTTTAAAGTGTTGTGGTATCTTATATTAATGCCACAATTTAAGTCCTAAATGTGTATGAAGGGCTGAAAAAGTGCTATAAATGTGGCGCTTCAAAATATAAAGAGAAGAAAGACAATGATAATTGTGATAAGATTACCAAATACTCTCCTTTAAAAGTGTTATGATATCTTATAATAATACCATGGTTTAATCGTTTGTTTACTAATGCCACATATGCAAAGAACTTGAGATGTCATTTTGATGAGAAAATAAACAATGGACAACTTCATCATCCAGTTGATTATCCTTAATTGAAGATAATAGATTAAAATTTTTCTTAATTTGGTTCTGAGCCTATAAACCTTTAGTTTGGGCTATGTACGGACATAATCAATCTGTATAATAATCTCAATAGCATATATAGTGCTTGACTAGTTCTCCTTGTGATTTACAAGTTACCTCCCTCATTGTGCATGAAACGAAAGTACATAATGTTATCTTTGATGATCTTTGGGCCAAAACAGTTGGGAAATGATATAGATGTGCATTTGGCACATTTGATTCATGATTTGAAGAAAGTGTGGGAAGACGGTGTTGATGTCCTTGATGCATACAAACAAGAGACTTTTAAACTCCGCATCATAATCTTCACCATGATAAATGACTTCCTGATGTATGAAAATTTATCAGACTATAGTGTTAAGGGGTATAAATCATGTCCCATATGTGAAGAAGACACTAAATATATGCAATTCAAGCATAGAAGGAAGACAATCTAGCTTTTCTATTGAAAACTTTTTAACAGACACTACCCTTATCGTAGGTTAAAGAAGGCATTTAATGGCTTGTATGAATATGAAATGGCCCATGTTCATTTAACTGGAGAAGAAGTATATCAATACTTGTAGGGTGTTCATGTTACCTTAGATAAAAGTAATAAGAAGAAGACACTTAAAAGGAATATATGGAAAAAGAGAACAATCTTCTTTGATATTTTATATTGGCAGAGTCTTGAAGTGAGACATAGACTAGATGTCATACCTGTGGAGAAAAAAGTGTGTGAGAGCCTTGTTGGCATGCTCCTGCATATCAATGAAAAGAGTAAGAATAAGATCAATACTAGACAAGACTCAGTTGAAATGGGAATAAAAGAGGATAGTAAGAGAGTTTATTTGTACCTAGCAACATACACATTATTCAAATATATAAAAAAAAAAGCAAATATGAGTATTTACATAGCATTAAGGTTTCACAAGGATATTCATCGAATTTTAGGAAGCTTGTATAATGCAATATTTGAATATAACGAGTATAAAGTCCCACGATTGCCACATGTTGATGCAACAATTACTACTAGTGGCTATTCAAGGAATTATGAAAAACAATATAAGGAGCGTTATTACTAGACTTTGTATGTTCTTCAATATTGTTTGTAACAAAGTGATTGATCCTGCTGAGTTGGATGAATTAGTACCAGTGGCTATTCAAGACATTATGAAAGATAATATGAGGAGCGTTATTAGCAGACTTTGTATGTTCTTCAATGTTATTTGTAACAAAGTGATTAATCCTGCTGAGCTGGATGAATTAGAGAATAAAGGTTATGTTATCCTCTCCCAGTTGGAGATACAATTCCCTCAAACATTCTTTGACATTGTGGTTCATTGGATTGCTCACTTGGTATGTGATATTAGATTTTGTGGCCCTGTGGATTTAAGGTAGATATACTCATTTGAGATATACATGAAAATCCTTAAAAGGTATTCAAAAAATCCTTATCGACCCAAGACATCAATTATTGAGAGATATATAACATAGGAGGTAGTTGAGTTTTGTAACTATTATCTTGCTGGGGTAAAAACAGTTGGACTTCCTCAATCTCAGCATGAGCAGGGGAGAAAAAGTAGGGAAATTCATGGTGTCAAAGTGAAGTGTATGTCTCACAAATTGGTGATGTAACCATATCTTTACATTTTAAACAATAAAGATGAGGTTATACCATACTTGGATGCTCACAAGAATATACTCAAGAATAGAGTGATATGCAACTAGCTAATGAGTACAAAAGATCTTTTGCATAATGGTTCAAGTAACAAGTGTAAAAGGATAATAATCCTTTTAGAACAATACAAAGGCTAGTTGTAGGGCCCATTTTGAAGTTGTGTATTGGGAAGGATATGATATAAATTGCTACTCTTTTTACACAAAAGCCAAAGATAATAAAAGTACAATGTAGAACAATGGGATTATGGTTGTGGCTGAAGCAATGAATTTTGCTAGTTCAAAAGATAAAAGGTTAACATTGGTGTCCATGCCATATTATGGAGTGATTCAAGAGATATGGGAGGTTAGTTACTTTACGTTTAAAGTGTCAGTCTTTAAATATAAGTGTGTTAATAGTAAAGCTGTCTAAGTAGATGAAAAATTTAGATTTATTTCAGTTAATCTTCATAGGGTTTGATACCTTGATGAGCCATTCATCTTAACAAGTCAAGCAATTCAAGTGTTTTATGTTATCAATCCAGCAAATAAATATATTGTCGTTATAGGTAAGCAATTGGTGACAACAGTGACTTAAAGTTTAAACTCGACGAAACTCTACCTTTCACAAGTGCTTGACCTATAACGACAATAAAGTTTTATTTAGAAGATGATGAATATGCTATTAGGGATGATCATTGGAAAGAAATTTGGGTAGATACAAATTAGTAAAAAATTAGTTTATTCTGTTGTAATAAATGTCCCTTTAATTACTTAATTCATTACATGATTAATATTATTGATTTTTACATTTACTTATTGCTTTGTAAATGTGATAAAGTGCATTTTCTGTTAATATTTTTATGCCTAGAATTGTCTTTTAACTTATTTAGGATTCATCTTCAATCATTTCCTTCTTGTATATATGATGTACAAATATATATGTTCATTGAAAGTTTATCAATTTAGATTATTCTATAACCATTTGGATTTTAGGATTGATGACTTTATACTTTGTCGCATAAAATTAATTGGTATGTCTTGATTATATTAAATGCAATGTGTCATAAAATAATAAATAAAATAAATGATTCAAAAAAAGCTTTCCATGACAGTTTTACAAAAAAATTACCATGTAAAACTCAAAAAATAAAAATATGACACTTAATAGTCTTGAGAAAATTATATATTAACAATAGTTAATATTATAACCGCCATTAATATAGTACACTTTAATAGAGGTTTTAATATTAAACCGCCATTGTAAGTCTAACATTTAACGACAGTTTTAAAACTAGCGTTAAATGTTAGACTTAAAACGGCATTGAAATTCATGTTGCTCGTAAAACTATCATAAAATGTCACTTTTATTAGTCATAAGCCTAAAAAGTACGTGATATTTAATTTTTATTAGCATTTAAATTTATTATGATTTGTGATAGACAAATAATTATAAGTATTAATTATTGTAATGTTGATAAGTATATGATATGAAACCAAATAGATTAACTGCATGTTTGGGTACCATGGTTACAAAATTAATTTTGGACAAAATCTCGGTTTGGAAAAATTTCACACAAACAGCTATTTTTGTCCAGAATTAATTTGGGCCAAAACCATGGTTTTGAATAATATACTGAAAATAGCTTTTAGAATAGTAAAAGAGCTTATAGACTATCCAATTACTATTTTACCCCTAGTTTTTCTTATACCCTCTCTCCTCTCTCATCTCTCTTCTTCATCCTATCTCATATTTCCTCTCTCTTCTCTACACTCTCTCCTCTCTCCTATTTTTTCTCTACCCTCTCTCCTCTCTCCTATTTATTCTCTACCCTCTCTCATACTTTAATCAAATCATACCTTTTTTGGTAATTTATCAATATAAAAAGTAATTATACTACTAATAATCCAAACATCTCTATTCCTAAAATCTATTCTCCAAAAGCTAATCCAAACAGGCTCTAACTTAATCAGGAGTTATTCATCATTTTGTGATAGTAATATATACCAATTTATTTATAAATATAGATATATGAAAAGTAAATATATACCAACTTAAAAATTGACTTATTTGGATGTCTATAATATTATTCAATAAATTTCATCGTAAATAGTATGATTTTTTTTTATATTTTACCAATTCATCTTATTATGAATGGTGGAATTGAATACTTTAGAAAAAACAAAATTATATATGTGTATTATATTTGAATTGGGAGATTGATAATTGATTTGATTTTATAAGAAAATTTATTAAAAATAATTATTGTTGATCTTTGTTGATTGAACAAAATATTTTTGTAGTGTATGTAAACTCTATATATTGCAAGTTAAATTTATGGATACTTCCATATTTAGGATAATTTTAAAGAAAATTATTAATATTATAAGTATATATTCTATTAAAGAGTTTTAGCTTAATACTTTTTTGTGTACAATATATAATTATCAAACATGAATGATGGATTTATATATCTCTATATAGTTGTGATTCATTATAAAATATTAGCAATTTATTATTCCCTTCCATTTTGTAGATTTATTGAAGATTTTATTGTATTTAGTTTATATACAATTGAGACATATATATATTTTTAAATATATTGTTATGGAAGGAGATCATCTGTGAAAATTTTATTGATGGCTTTATTTTAAATCTATAATTTATTAGGTTATTATGGAATATTATAAGATATATATGTAATAAATAATTTTAAATATTTATTTTAAATATGTATCGAGATAAGTAAATTAAAGTATATTATTAATCAATAATAAAATTATATAGTAATAATATATGACAGTTTCTAAAGATCTTTTTGTAACAAAACTAATATAGTTCCTAAAAAATTAAGATATATTTCATGTAACTAAAATATTTTTTTTTTGGGTAGAAAAAGACTTGATAATAAAAATTATGACCCATATATAAGAAGTTTGTTTCACCAATGGTTCTGAAGTCGATACCTCGCTTATATTAAAATCCCTGATTATATATATTATGGGAAACACATGGACTTTCAAGTGGAATACATGAAAAATAAAAAGATGTTTATATACTCACAGTGAATAGGGGATTGTTGGTATACAAGTGTGAGTTAAAATTGGATAAAATTATGCTTAGATCTTCATAAAAGTCCAATTAATCTCCCAAAAATAGATGTTATATTGAGATTGTAAATCAGTCATATATTATAAAAACTGAAATGTTCTTTGTTAGCTATAGTAAACTAGAAGTTTACTGATCCAAACAGATTTATTGTTGGAATAACTTGTTTAATCATAATAAACTATATATATTATGTAATAAATTATTAAATTTTATGTATTAACATTCATTGAAGAATCAGAAGATTATTCATAAATAATCAACATATTATAAAAGTTAAGAAATTATAAGTGTTGCTTGTTCTCAAATAAAATTAATCATGAGAATATTACTAGTTATTATGTGAAATATATTTCTACATTTCTAGAAATATATCAAAGTCATATTATATGGACTCATTTAGAAGATCTAAGTCATATAATTATTTTCTAAATTTGATAGATGTATATATAAAATGGTTACATGTGAAATTATTATAAGTTTGTAACAAGAAGTTTGTGATATTATTTGAATAAATAGAATCATTATATTGAGTGCACGATTTTAAGAAATGAGAATTATTTATTAATACTTCCATAAGTAACTAGATCAATGCTTATGTCTCTATAAGTTTATCAAATATTTTATTCATAAAATATTATAAAATATCTACTAGATTTAATTACTGACCTAAAATTTCAGTTGAAAATTGTCCAATTAGTATAAATAAAAGTGAGATATGCCTGAAGCATGAAACACTAATCGATTCAAAATATAATCTTAAAAATAGAGGAATATGAAATTAAGATGATCATATTGAAAAAGCATGTACTTTAGAAGAGTATCAAAATATTACTACTTGCAAAAACCTTAAAAGATGTTCATGTACTTAAAATATAATAAAGAGATCTCAATAAGTTATGTCAAAACAATAAGAAAAAATAAACTGAAAAGACAAAGTTATCGACAATATTTTTGATAATAATATCATTAAATGAAAGTCTTGTGTGTAGATCTATCATGTGAAATAAATAGAAAAGTGATTGGCCAAAAGTAAAAAGGAAAAGGATAATTACACTATGAGAATATATTATATTATTTCGATATGTGAAAATTATGAATCTACAGTCTAAATATCTGAAATATAAAGTTATTATTTGATATATAAACATTTATGTGAAAAATAATTATTTGATATATAAACATTTATGTGAAAAATATTTTTATAAAGGTTATGATGAGAAATATTATTTTATGGTGGATGCAATAATTTTTGCATATATTACTAATCCAGCAGTATAAGAAAACAAAATATGTCTAATAGATATTGTTATAGCCTATGCATATAGCTCACTAAATAGTAAAATTTACATGTTTATCTTTTAAGGATTTAAAATGTTTGAAGTATATAAAGAAAATATTTAGAGTTAAATATCCAATGATTTCATAATCTTTATTTTATCCATAAAAATATATTAAATTTAGTGGATTAGAAGCCCTATATATTTATTATATTATATTTATCTACTGAATTGATATTATATGTTATAATTTTATTAGTAAAATTAAGTTCTTACAAGTATATAATGGATAATGAAATTGGGATTTGAGTGCATAAGGCAAGTAAAGTGCATGTTGATAATTCAACATATAAAGAAGATATGTTGGAGAAATATATGTACAAATATTATATGATGAAAATGTACTATGCATGATTTAGCTAAACCAAAGATATACTCAAAAACTATTGAAAAAAATCCACTTGAAAATTAATACACTCTATTGAGTAAATGATGTCAAAAAATTGATGTTATTATTAGGTGATAAAAATAATGTGGTAATAAGAAAAAGTAAATATGATATTAGTATTAGAGGGAGTAAAGATTATGATGTACTATTTTTTTTAACTAAAGTTTTATTCCACTAGATTTTCCTAGTAAACTTTTGAACGAGAAAACTTCCAAATGTATTGTGTACTCTTTTTTTCATTAAATTTTTATCTAACTTTTTTTAGTATGGTTCTAGTGATACACAATATTTGTCATGGATATTCAATGAGGAGTGTTATAAATATTATATGCATGTGTGGATGTCCATAACTCTTAACTTTTGAGATTCCTCTTATGATTCATTCGTCTCTTAATATTATAAATTTATAACCTCCACAATGATCACTTGAGAGGAGTTTCTTATTGTTAATATTATTATATTTATCTTTATTTTTTTACAACCTTAAATTTAGTCTTTAATGGTTTGATCTTATAAATATAATTCACATACAAGGTATTTGTATAAATATTAATATATAAGTGAATGAAAAATATTATATTGTCTCCCTTATTAATCTCTTATCTTTTTATTTCTTTTCCTCTCTAATTTATTCATTTTTCTCTCATTTTATAACAATAAAAAACTTAAAAAGCACTACTTTTTTGTCTTTAATATAAGAGATATTTAATTAATTTAAATAAATTAGTTAATTATAATAAAAGTAATCAATCTCCCTATTATATTTCAATTTATAAGTTAAATAAATTAATTTTAAGAAAAAAGATAAATATAAAATATAAAATGAATTAGATTTTATATTTAAAACTAAATCCTATATCTAATCTGCTCCTATAGTTAGGACCAAAAACATATTTTTTATTTTAAGATAAAAAAATTATTTACGTAGCTTTATTAAGCAATTCGGCATGAAGCTGGTTGTAATCAAACCTAAATATGTAATTTCAAAACTTCTTATCAATTATCAATTATAATTAAAGAATTTAATTAACATTATATGTCTTTGTTTTGTCGGAGTCAAATTGTTTTAAAAGAGAATTTTGAGTAGAAAAGGGAGGACTTTATTTAAAGACATTGAGTGAATATAGAATATTGAGCGTGAGGCCTAAAAAGAAGAAGAAAGCTAGTTGAGAACTTCTTTTAATTTACTGAAATATCAATCTGTCTTTCTCTAAACATATATATTCCTTCTTAAGAAAGAAAAGCTATGTACCCCGTATTATAAGTATTAGAATTAGAATATTTTGGTGTTAAAAAAAATAATTAGAATATTTTTCAATTATTCTTAATTTAATTTATTTATAAATAATTTTATGTATCTTGTAAATAAAATGCACAAATTATCAAAAAAATTAAATTAAATTAAATTAAAAATAAAATACTGTAGTATACAATTTTTTATTTCATCAGTTAAAATGTTTGAGGGATGTAAAGGGGTTTAATGTATTAGTAATGTTTTTTTATAATGTATTAATAATATCTCGAAAGTTTTTGAAAATAAATTGTGGATACTTAGAAATTTTTTTAGAACGCCTCGAAAATTACAAAATCCTATCATTGTCACATTTTTCTAACAGATCTCGTACCATTAAACCAAATAGTTTTCCACTGTAATCCATGATTTTAAAATACATACGTAGTTACACACATGAGCGTGTATATCTTTTTTTTTTTTACATATTTGTTCATTTTTCTTTTCTTCACGATGTTTATGTGGGGTATATATATATATATAATATTTTTTTCAATTATTAAGAGACATTTAATTAATTTATTAATATTTTAAAAAATTAATTAAATTAACTATTTATCAAAATTATATAAATTTCTTCAAGAGGCCATTTTTAATTATTTATAGTGAAAAATATTATTTAAATATTTTTAATATATATAATTAATAAAAATAGTTTTAAAAAATTATAAATTCGTCCAAGACTAGACCATTTCTCAGGCGCTCTAGTTTTCTATCTTCTCCAGATTAGACTCTGGATAAATTCTTAGTTCAACTAATTGAACTATGAATTGATCCGATTTTCAAAACTATGCTAACTATAATAAAAAATTTAGACAAAATAACTTTTTTTTTAAATCCTTGAAAAGTCTATAAAATCTATATTTAAAAATTTTATTAGTTAGATTGATTTAAATTTGAGTATTTATTTTTTTCTATGTGTAAATTCTCTATAGCATTACTTTTTTTATATAAAAATATATATCATTTTTTAATTAATAATTTTTTTACCGATTTTCTCATTTTTTTTTCTACAAACTTGTAAGAGTGACTTGTAGTTAAAATAAAACAAAAAAGAAGAGAAAATCTCTTAAAAATACCTATTAAATTTCTTAATTTCAAAAAAGTCATCCCAATTTTTCAAATCCCAAATTAATACTAATTACTAAATAGATATTTTAAAATTTTGATTGCTTTACGGTTTTATCCCTTAGTTAATGTAATGTAATTGACATTTACTACAAATTTCTATAGATATTTATCACAAAAGTAAAGTAATTAATAACTATTTTTTTACTTTTCAAACTAATTAAAATAAATGAAAATATTTTTATAATACTACTAACTATATTTTCATAAATATTTATCATATTACTAATATAATTTACAATAACTTTTTTCAAAAGTTAATTTGTTAAAATAAAAGATTCCTTATAATTATTTACCACTTTTATAATGTCATTAATTATATTTTTTATAGATATTTAATACAATAGTAATATAATTAACCACTATTTTTTTCAATATCAAAGTTGTTAAATTAAACTAATTTTTATGGTCATTTATTATTTTTATAACATTATTAACTATATTTCTATATATATTTAGCATATTAGTAATATAATTGATTACCACTCTCATTATATTAATTAAGGGAAAATTGTCAAACAATCAAAAGTTTAAAATCCCTATTTGGTCATTGGTATCAATTTAGAATTTGAGAAATTAGAATAATTGTTTTTAGAATTTAGAAATTTAAGAGATGTTTTTAAAGGATTTTCCAATAAAAGAAACTTTTCACCACATCTTGTATATGACAAAAAAAACCCTAATAGAATATAAATAATCGTTTTCCTCTGTTGACGAAGTAAATAATCGTTTTCCAAACGCATATCAAACTCCTAGGGGCTGCTGCAGGATTATGTTCTTTAAACGAATCTCTACTCTCCACCGTGCAAAATGCGCCCAATCTCTTTCCATTCAATTCTTCCCTTTTTTTCCTGTATAACTTTCTTCGATTTTCTCTTCCTCTTCCCCGCTTCTCTACTCTTTAAAAACCCCTCCTCTGCTCTTCCGCCTCCACACTTATCAATCCATTACTATCTCAACCTTATCACCCTATCACGTACTTCTCGTCCTTCAACTCACCACCGCACATTATGTTTCGTTAAACTATCCCCCACCTTCATCTCCCTCGTCTCTTTCTTCATATTTTTCCAGATTTTCCCTTCCTCTTTCCTTCTGTGTTGGTTTCTTAGTTTCGTCACTCTCAAACCCATTACCCTAATCCTCAATTTTCTCTGAAAGTTTCGTTATTGATTGATTTTTTTCACCTGATATCTTACTGGGTTTCTTTCATTTTCCTCTGATTTTGCTTCTTCCCCGTTAAAGTTTCTGTCTTGATTTGATTCTTACCTGAGATTGTTTTCAAGGTTTCGGGAATGGCAGCCATTGAGACAGGTCTTCTGGTTCCTTCGTCTCCTTCTTCTTCTTCATCTCCTCCGTCTTCGTCTGTGATTCTAACCCAAGACGAGCTCAAGAAAATCGCCGCCTACAAGGCCGTGGAATATGTTGAGTCGGGTATGGTCCTGGGTCTCGGAACTGGGTCAACGGCGAAGCACGCGGTGGCCCGAATCGGCGAGCTTTTAAAACAAGGCAAGCTCAAGAACATCATAGGAATACCCACATCGAAGATGACCCACGAACAAGCACTGTCTGTCGGAATCCCACTATCAGATCTCGAATCTCACCCTGTCGTCGACCTCGCCATCGACGGCGCCGACGAAGTCGACCCGTACTTGAATTTGGTAAAAGGACGGGGCGGGTCACTCCTCAGAGAGAAAATGATAGAAGAAGCTTGTAAGAAATTCATCGTCATCGTCGACGAGTCAAAACTAGTAAAGTATTTGGGAGGTAGTGGATTAGCCATGCCGGTCGAAATTGTTCCATTTTGCTGGAAATTCACAGCTTCAAGGCTTCAAAAACTGTTCCCAGATTCAGGTTGCGTAGCAAAGTTGAGAACTTTCGGGGAAAACGATGAACCCTTTGTTACGGATAATGGGAATTACATCGTAGATTTGTATTTCAAGAGTAATATTGGTGATTTGAAGGCTGCGAGTGATGCAATTCTGCAACTTCCTGGAGTTGCAGAACATGGAATGTTTCTGGACATGGCGACTTCTGTTATCGTAGCAGGTGAACTTGGTGTAACAGTGAAACATAAGTAGGTTGAATTAGACCATAATAAAACCTTAAAATTTTCAATAACTTGAGATTTTGTTGTGTTATGATGTTTGTGTTAATTATTGTACTGTGTTCTTGGGAGAGCGAAGATGGAGGGTAATTAAACATCTAACCCAATATATGTTGTAGAACTAAATGAAGATTTAAGATTTATATTCAGTGAATTAATAGGAATAGCTTATCTGATTTTGATCTTATTGTAGTGATAGGTAAAATATCCATATTCTCCCTCAAGTTTTGTTATAGTCTTTAGCATTCAAGTTAGAAAGGAAAAGAAATGAGACTTGATGTGATTCAGATTTGGCTTCTTTTCTTATCCCTTTTGCTGATGTTGATTTGTGCGTTAGTTAGTTTTTATTTTGTTTGCTCACCTAATTTATTAAAATTTTACTTTAATTATATTTATATTTAATTTACACATTTAATTTTAATAAATAAATTTAACAAAAATTTTCTATATATATTAAAATTTAAATTTAAAATTTTATTTAAATTATATTAAATCGTATATCATTCAAATTAATTTTTTTATCATTATGTGTTAGTTAGTTAGTAACGAGTAAACTTGTCTGAGATGATGGCATTGGAACTGGCTTCTAAGTATGAAAACACTTTAAACTCACATTAAATGGAAAAAATAATAATGTTTAAGATGGATTCTCTACAGTAAATCTTTTATCCAAAAATCACTTTAAGAGTGAAGTAATTTTTTTTTTTGACTTTTTATTTTTCTCATATTTAATTTTTTTAAAATTGATTTTTTAATATATTAATTAAATAAGTTTCTATTGAATTAATTTTTTATACTTTTTTATGAGTTATTTTTAGTATATTTTATAAAAATTAAGAATTTTAAATTTCATCAACTATATTTTAAAATTTTAAAATTTTTTAATTTTATTTCTATTTAATATACATTATAATTATAAATGAAAAATAAAATTATATATTTATAAAAAATATTGATAATGACTTATAAAATAGAATATGAGAAGCAATATTTATTCAAATATAAATTATATTATACTAAATGATTTTTATTTCACTTCAATTTGCAGAATTTAGATGAAATAAAAGTGAATTTTATGGATAGGAATCTAAACAAACCCATAATTAAGGAGCTTTAGTGGTATTAAAATTGTAATTTTTGTAACGGACCAACTCTGACTCATATGATTATATTTACTTATTGTTCATTTTAAAAATAAAAAAAATATTGATAAATAAGTCATTATTTTAAATATGATATTTTAGATATAAATCTTATCAAATTTATAAAAAATATTTTATTAGGAGAGATAAAACTACTCTTAACTTTACTATTTATTGGGAATATTGCTCAATATTTACAAGAAAAAAATTGTTGAGGGGTCATTTTCATTGGAAATTGATGAAGAATATTTTGCTTTATATATCATGAGAGGGTCCAAAAGGGAGGGTTCGAATTTGCTGCTTGGAAGGAATATTGACTTTGATTATGAGTGAGCGTGCGTGCTTCACGGGATTTTGGATGATGACGAAACCTTCCAGCAACAATGCTTCAATTCCATACTTTATAATTATCTAATCCTAATCCATATGCATTTTGCTGATTAATTCCCTGTAATTTTAATCATAACAAATCAAGTAATTTTCATAATGTAACTTTAGTCGTGTAATCCGAATTCTAACTTACATGAATGAATGTATAGATATCTATGTTTTATATAATCAATAATTAATAACTTAAATTTTTTTATCAATTTAAAATATCATTCTATGTTTAGTTTTAATAGACATAATTTTAGTTAAAAAATCCAAATTTTAATTTATTTTTTTATTCAATCAATAATATTTAACGTATTTTTTTTTATTTTTTTAATAAGTATATTTATCATTGAAGCAAGGCAGCCATTTAAACATTTATATATATGTTATATTTTTTGCCTTAATAGAACTAAAAGATCATTTCACATTTATTTTTTTTTTATAGATAAAATATAAATTTTATTCCGGGAATTGCCTTATTTGAACTCACGATCCCTCGTGTGAAAGTGAAGCACTTTTACCATCCCACACCATGAGTTGGATCGGAATACATGCCATGCAAACAAGTGTTTTTAATCATCATTTTTTTTCATCACCCGATTTACTAGAATTTTATCCCAACTATATTTATATCCGATCCGCATTGTACACTTAACAATATTAGATGGGTCTCTTAATCAAGATTTTCTGCATATGCTAACACTTGAATTTGATATCTCGTTTAAGTGATACCAAACTGTTTATTACTCGGACTAATCTCTGTTGATTAATCATCATTTCTTTACATTATATTTCCTACCATTACACTTTATCACATTCCCTTTTTATTCTCCTAAACAAATAGGCACTTCAATTCAAAGTTTCAAACTGTTTTTTTTTTCTTTTTAAAATGAAGTTGTTACATATTTTTGTTATTAACTCTTTTTATCTTTCTTATTTAAAAATAGTTAGTATATAATTAAATTTGGTTAATTTTATCAAAACTTGTTTGACAATTAAATCTTGAGTCAAATTTTCAACTAATTTAATAATCAGTCTAGTTGTAATACTTTAGTTAGTTGTTTTTATGATATAAAATATTGCAAATATTTTCAAGTGCAATGATAATTCCTTCTTATTGTTCAAGATATAGGAGTGAGCGCAGGCAAAGTTAGGCTTGGTTGATCATTATAAATATTTTACAATTCATAGTGATAACATCTCACTTGAATAAATAATATATAAAATTAAAAAATAGTCATACTATTTTAAAGTTATGAATAAATAATTTCTCTCGAACTCCCTACAATTTCTTTTCTTATTTTTTTAAACATTTCTTCACGCATTATATAAAATTTTATGCTACAAAATGATATTTAGATTACAAATATGAGTTTAAATTATATGCAACTTTTATTATTCACTCAATTATTTCTTCGTATGTTTATAGCAAGATTTAAATGTCAAAAAAGTTTTATCTTTTAAAAAAGTTTGATCTTTTATAAAAAAAAATGTTAAAATAGTTGCTATATATTTTCAAAAAATATTAAAGTATTGTCTCTCACAAGTATGCATGAGAAAAAAGATATCTACATATTTTCATATGATCTTATAAATACATGAGATGTACATATTATTTAATATATATATATGGGATACAATTTAATATTTTTTAAGAAATATTTCACCCTGCCTTTATTTTTTAGGTGAGCCTAACTATTTTTTAAAAATTTTTATAATAAAAATATATAATTCTTGTTTAACCATAATGGATTCTCTAACTCATGCCAACATTTTGTTTTGGTAGAATCCTTGTCCACATTCTTTTTTTCTGGCACAGGTCCTTGTCAACATTTGATGTAGAGTTACCATTCATTAAAAGGCAAATGCATGGGCTCAAACATTGGCCAGTAAATATATTGGGCGGAAAGGCCCAAATGCATCAATTCATCTGAAAGAACATGTATGTATGTGTGTGTTAAAAGAACGATTTATACTGACAATCATATGTGATTAATGAAAACGATTATTAATTTATTAGCAACTAATAATAGTTCAATGATTTCTCTATAGAAAAGGTTATAATTTTTGTAATTACCTTAGGGATTATACATACAGTGTACTATTTTGGTCATTAATATATATTTAGATGACTAATTTAAATATATTAAATAAATAAATTATTTTAAAATATTTATATTTATTATTTTTTTAACCTAGTGATTAATTAACATACATTATAATTAATTTTTTTTTAAATTAATTAATTAAATTATATATTAAAAATTAAATAAATTTTTTATTAATATAGTCTGTGTGATGTTAAAGTAAAAACCAATTTCCCTTCAAGGGATATAAAATTGATGGTGGTTTAGCATCTGAATGACATTAGTGAAGAAACTAGGGGTGACCCTTTGGTTATATTTCCAAATTCCAACCAATTATCATAGGGCCAAATTTGCAGAGATTGACTCAATTTGGGCATTTCAACTTTCAGGATTTTTCTTTTTTAATTTCTTTTCATCAATATATATACGAAATAAAGTCAGAAATTTTTTGCTTTTTATTTGTGGGGATCTCAAACAAGCGTGATCTATCTTCTTTCCTGTGTTTTCCCCCTTCTTTTTCTTATCCTCTTTTGGGTTTTGGAAGAAAAGGATATGAGATTCGGTTTGCAAACACCGGGCTCAAGGAAAACCTCAGTAGAGGTTTGACGGAATGTAGAAGGTATATTAAGGGGTAATTTAATATTTTTAAATTAATATTTTAGTATTTGTACTTTTAAATAATTATATTTTTTATAATATTTTTTAATAAATATTAAGAAAAAAATATGTTATAATTAATTATTTATAATTATTATGAATTACTATTATAATTAAAAATTTAAAATATTATATAATTAATTAATATAATTAATGATTAATTACTATTATAGAGTTTAAAGTTTTTTAAAGATTAATGTGGTTTATGATTACTAAGAGTCATTATTATAGTTAAAAGTTTAAAATATCATAGAATAAGTTAATAGAATTACTAATTAATTATTTTTTAGGGTTTAAAATCTTTTTAAAATTAAAATAAAATTATTAAATAATGGACATCTAAGGGGGAGTATTATGAATATTAAATTGTGAATACCTATTCATCTTTCATCTCTATCTACCCTTTCATCTTCCATCTCTTCAAATTCTACTAGGTTATTATTGTTTATAAATAGTGTATGTCATTTGTATTGTAGAACAAGTGGAAGAAGTAGAGAAGGTAGAAGAAATACAATATACTTCTATCATTTTCTTTTCTTTATCTTTTCTCTCTTTTTAATATTGTGAATTGGTTGGTTAGTTTTATAACACGTTATCAGCACGATGCTCTAACCAGCTGAGGTTATTGTAAGGTCTATCATCAGAAGGTAATGTTCTATATTACTTTCATGTTGAATTATAGTTTTATATTGGATTACTTTTTAATTATTCAATATTCTTAATCTTGATCTCTATTTACCTTTTGTTATACTTTTATAATAGTATCATCATGTCCAATCTTACAAAACTTGAGTTTATGGCTCTTAACATTACTTGAGTTTGTTATACTTTTATTATATTTTTTATGGCTGAACAAAATAATGAGTTTCTAATGAGGAATCATGAATCCCGTCCAACTGGCTCTACTGCATTCCTACAAGTGAATGTAGTAACAAATGAATCATCCTATGGTCGTGGACGTGGACGTGGATGCAGCCGTGACTATGGACGAGGCCGTGGTCATAATTATCATTCAAGGTGGGCAAACAATGATGATAACTACAAAAAGAAAACTACTGGGAATAATAATTATATTGAAAATTTATGTCATCGTTGTGGTGACAAAGGTCATTGGGCTCGTACTTATCATACACTAAGACATTTGGTTGAACTATACCAAGAATTGATCAAAAGAAAAAATAAAAATAAAGGCAAAGAGCTAAAGATAGAAACCAAAACTAAAGGCAAAGAGCCAAAGATAGAAACAAATTTTGCTAGAGAAGAAAGCAATTCTGATTATGGTAACATGGATGTATCTCATTTAGATGTTGCTGATTTCGTTGCTGATCCTAATGGAAGAATTGATCACCTACTTGGTGATGGGAGTGTCCAAAAATAAGCTGACTTTTATTTTTATGTGTGTTTTTCCTTTTACTATCATAAAGTTATAATTCTCTCAATAAAAAAAAATTCTACTTACTATGAAGTTATTTATCTAAATAAATAAAATTATTTGTATTTCTTTTCATTAATTCTTTTTGTATTTCTTTTTCATTTGCTATGTTCCTATTAATGAAGAATGTCACTCATTGATATTAATAAAGAAGATTTGTATCTTATTGATAGTGCAACAACTCATACAATATTCAGAAATGTAAAATATTTTTCTTCTTTGGTCATACGAGAAGGCAATGTCCAGACCGTATCTGGAAGTATAAAGATGATTGAGGGGTTTGGAAGAGCTAATATATTGTTACCTGGAGAAATATATTTTGTACTATCTCCTTTGATATGCCCTTCTTTTAGTTGGATAATACATGCAGTATTATCTTCATATAGGACTGTTGGGATCATTTTACTAGATGACAATCCACAAGTAGTACGTATATGATGTATTATCAATTTTAACCATACACATTCTTGACTTGCTTCACGTATCGCTAGTATTTCTTCATGATTAGATGATGTGGCTGATATAGTTTGTTTCATTGATCGCCATGAAATAGATGTACCATTACATGTGAACAAATAGCCTGTCTGTGATCTACTAATATGTGGATCAGACTGAAATCTAGCATCGGCATAGCTGACAAAATCAATTTTGTATTCATTTGAATAAAATAACCACATATCTATTATACCCTTCAAGTAACGAAGAATGTACTTAACTCTATTCCAATGTCTTCGTGTTGGTGAAGAACTATATCTTGCTAGTAAGTTAACAGCAAACGATATATCTAGTCGTGTGTGACTAGCAAGATACATAAGCACACCAATTGTACTAAGATAAGGTACTTCTGGACCCAGTAGTTCTTCATCACTTTCTTGAGGTCTAAAGGGATCTTTATCTATCTCCAAAGATCTTACAATCATTGGAGTGCATAATGGATATGATTTATCTATATAGAAATATTTTAAAACTTTTCTCATGTAAGTTTCTTGATACATGAAGATCCCATTTTTTAGATATTCAATTTGTAGTCCAAGGCAAAATTTTGTTCTTCCCAAGTCCTTCATTTCAAACTCTTTCTTTAAGCAATTTACCTCATTAGAAATCTCTTAAAGAGTTCCAATGATATTTATGTCATCGACATAAATAGCAATTATAGCAAATTCATTTTCAGATCTTTTTATAAAAATGCATGGACATATATGATCATTCTTATATCTTTCTT
This sequence comes from Leucaena leucocephala, assembly GCA_037074615.1. NCBI lineage: Eukaryota > Viridiplantae > Streptophyta > Magnoliopsida > Fabales > Fabaceae > Leucaena > Leucaena leucocephala. The sequence continues at coordinate 6,921,140 of CM073570.1, read as the reverse complement.
TCAATAGATATTCACTGAGTCAATTATACCACATGTGCCCTGATTGCTTCAATCCATATAAAGATTTATTTAACTTAATTGAGTATCGTTCTTGAGAACTTGAATTGTATGCTTTCAGCAACTCAAATCCTTCAGGGAGACTCATATAAATGTCATTGTCAAGTGAGTCATACAAATAGGCTGTAACAACATCTATTAAACGCAAATCAAGGCCTTTATTTGCTGCCAGACTAATTAGATATAGAAAAGTAGTTGCATCCACCACTTGTGAGTATGTTTCTACGAAATTAATACCGGGTTTTTGTGTAAATTCTTGAGTAACAAGTCGTGCTTTGTATCTTACTACTTTACCATTTTCATTTCTTTTTCTCACAAAAACCTATTTATATCCAACTGGTTTTACATCTTCAGGTGTAAGAACTAAAGGTCCAAATTTTTTTCGCTTTTCTAATGATTTTAATTCTGTCTCAATTGCGTCTTTTCATTTTGGCCAATCATCTCTTTGTTTGCATTCACTAATAGACTTTGGTTCATGGTCCTCATAATCATTTATTACATCAAGCATTACATTATATGCAAAAATATCGTCAATGTTGACTTTATCTCGATTCCATCATATTCTATTGACAACATAATTTATTGAAATCTCATTATTTTCACATATTTCTTGTACCTGAATTTCTCTCGAAATTGAGATATTAGTGTTGTTAAATATCGATAAATACACTCTTATCTATTAATTAAAATTTATTTATTCTTTACTTTGTAATACTTACATCAGAATTATTATTTCTTAATTTATAAATATAAAAAAATTAATTCATTTAGATATATATGAAAAAATTAAAAAAATGTTAATATTGTCTCTAATTAATTTTTGTTATGAATATTGCAATATTAAGTGTGGATGTCCATAACTTCCTATGATGCCTTTTAGAATTCTATACTAAATCTATGTAACCTACAAATGAATGCCTTCTTGAGAGTTTTCTATGATTAATGTATAAAACCTCCAAATGTTATAATGTTCCACAATTAAGTAGATTTATTCTGTGTAACTCTTGTAATAGGATTTAAGGACTTATGTCCTATAAATAGTAGACATATACCAAGTGATTGTAAGCTTGAGTATAAAGAAAAATAGTCACTTATATTTCTCTCAAATTCTCTCTTGTCCTTCCATTTCTTTCATCTCAAAATTCTTGTCTTGTTATTCTTTCTACTTTTTCACTTTCTTATTTTTATAACACGTTATCAGCATGACATTGCTCTAAAAAATTTAAGGTATGAACTCATTATCAATTCATATACTATTATGTTCAATTATGTATAAATGATATTAGTTTTCTCTTTATCTAATTATCATAAATATTTTATTTTCTATTATCATCTTACTTATTTATTATGGGTAAATTTTATTTTTATATATTTGTTATATATTCTACTGTTATTTATTATGTTATTCTTTCATTTCCATTTTAATTTTTATTGTTAGATATGTGTATGTGGGTTATCTTTATTGCATTTTATTATTATGTAAAATATTGTGTTGTTCTAATTTTTCTTCTTCTTTTGATATATTGATACAATTATGAATGATTCTCTATTTATATATATTTACATATATGTGTATTGTTGAAATTTTTTCTTCTCCCTATATATTGTTTACATTTCCAATTCCTACTCCTTATATATTTATTAATTTATATTTCAATTGATTTATTTATCTTCTTTCTATTCTTAACATTATTATATATTTATTACAGTTATATAATATTCACTTATTTATATTATGAAATACTTATACTATATTACTATTTATATATTTGATTTATGTTATTTCTAATTCTATGTATTGTAACATATTATTTATGGTGTTTTTATGTTATTTAATTTATTTTGTTACATTTATTTATATTTATTTAATTTATATTACTTATTTTATTTATATTATTTCCATTGTAGTATTATTTTCTCTATATTATTTATGTTATTTCTATTATTTTATTTTGTTTATTTAATTGCTTATGTGTTACTATATATTTTTTGTAATTATTTATTTTATTTATTTATTTTAGTTTTTTATTTATACTATTTATATTTTGTTACTTTTATTGAATTTATATTTCTGTTGAATATATATTGTTTATTTATTTATATTTTTATTATCATATTTTTCTAATGAATTTTATCATAATTCTAATTGTTATTATTATTTTAGTTCGATCTATGGCTAATCTGGCGAAACTCGAGTTTACTGCTCTTGATATCTCGGGAAAAAATTATCTGTCTTGGGTTTTAGATGTTGAAATCCATTTAGATGTCAAAGGTCTAGGGAATGTTATTTTATCTAGAAATGAAGCAAGCAGTCAAGAGAAGGTTAAGTCCATGATTTTCCTTCACTACCATTTACATGAAGGGCTAAAAGATGAATACCTAATGATGAAAGATCTGTTAAAATTGTGAAACAATTTAAAAGAACGATATGATCACCAAAAGACGGTAATCTTACCTAAAGCTCGTTATGAATGACTGCATTTGAGGCTGCAAGACTTTAAATCTATATCTGAATATAATTCAACTGTTTTTAAAATAAGTTCTCAACTAAAATTGTGTGGTGAGTAAATAACAGATGAGGACTTGTTAGAAAAAACTTTCTCAACCTTTCATGCTTCAAATGTGCTCCTACAACAGCAATATCGTGAAAAAGGTTTTAAAAGGTATTCTGAACTAATCTCATGTCTTCTTGTGGCTGAACAAAATAATGAGTTGTTAATAAAAAATCATGAGATCCGTCCCACTAGATCAGTTCCATTCCCTGAAGTGAATGTGACTGAAAACACTAATTTTCATGGTCGTGGTCGCGGTCGTATTCGTGGTCATGGCTGTGGTAGGGAACGTGGCAATTACCGTCATCATAGTGGTGGAAGTAATTATAATCCAAATACCCACCAAAAAAAGAAATATAATGAAGGGTAGAAAAAAGACAAGGGTGGTCCCTCAAAAATTGTGAAAAATTTATGTTATACATGTGAGATGAAAGGACATTGGTCGTGTACGACCTGAGCATCTAGTAAAGCTCTATTAAGCCTCCATAAAAAAGAATTCAAAGAACATGGAATCAAATATGACTTTCCAAAATGATGATGTTGAGGCAAATTTTGCATACAAGAATGATGATACCAATGAGCTATATGATGACCTTGATGCTATGGCATACTTAGAAGTGAATGATTTCTTTGAGAATCATGATCAGAGAAACAAATTTAGTTTATGTTTTATATATATTATCTTAATTTAGTTATGCTTTATTTATGTTTACTTTTATTTTCTTCTTTTAAGAGCATTATTGCTAATAATATATTTTGATACATTTATTTTCTTTTGATGAAGAATATGGATGTTCCTCTCTCTTTTATTGGGTACAAGAATAAAGATATATGTCTCATAGATAGTGTTACAATACATACCATACTCAAAGATAAAAATATTTTTCTCATTTGACAATGAATGGTGTAAGCATCAATACTATAGCGGGTAATACAAAACTAATTAAAGGCTCCAAAAGAGCAATGATAATACTACCCAAAGGGACAAATTTTATAATTAATGATGCTTTATATTCCTCTAAGTTTCAAAGAAATTTGTTAAGTTTTAAAGATATCCGCCAAAATAGATATCATATTGAGACTATAGATGAGAAAAATATTGAATATCTATATATTATAATTGTTAGACATAGAGAAAAATATGTTCTTGAAAAAGTACATGCATTGTCTTCTGGTTTGTACTATACAAATATTGGTATAATTGAAATAAATGCTACAGTAAACCAGAAGTTTACTGATAAAAATACATTTATTATTTGGCATGATCAGTTAAGCTATCCCAGATCAACTAGGATTATTAAAAATTCACATGGACATCCATTGAAGAGCCAGGAGATTCTTCAATTTAAAGATTTTTCATGTGTTGCTTGTTCTCAAGGTAAACTAATTACAAGACCTTCATTAATAAAAGTTGGGGTAGAATCCCCTGTATTTCTAGAACATATCTAAGGGGATATATGTGGACCTATTCATCTACCATATGGACCATTTAGATATTTTATGGTTTTAATAGATGCATCTACAAGATGGTCACATGTGTACTTGTTATCTACATATAATTTAGCATTTGCTAGATTGCCTACTCAAATAATTTGATTAAGAGTACAATTTTCAGAATATACAATTAAGATAATTCGTCTTGATAATGCGAGTAAGTTTTCATCGCAAAAGTTTAATGATTATTGCATGGCAACTGGAATAATAGTAGAGAAATCTGTTGCTCATGTCCAAACTCAAAATGGTTTAGCAGAATCATTAATTAAACGCCTCTAATTAATTGCTAGACCAATACTTATGAGAACAAAACTTCCCATTTCAGCTTAGGGACATGCAATTTTACATGCATCAACAATTATACGCATCAGGCCAACAAGTTATCATAAATTCTCCCCATTACAATTGGTTTTTGGTCAGGAATAAAATATTTCTCATCTTAGAATTTTTGGATGTGCCGTATTTATCCCAATTGCTCCACCACAACGCATAAAGATGGGATCTCAGAGAAGGTTAGTGATATATATTGGTTATGAATCTCTTTCTATAATTAAGTATTTATAACCGTTAACAGGAGATTTATTTACGGCACGTTTCAATGATTGCCATTTTGATGAGACAAAGTTTTTAACATTACGGGAGATAATAAGTAGCTGGATAAAGAAATCACATGAAAAGTATTATCGTTATCTCATTTAAATCCTCGAACACAAATATGTGAGTTTGAAGTTCAAAAAATAATTCATTTGTAAAATATTACAAATCAACTGCCAGATGCATTTACTGACTCCAAGAGAATTATTAAATCTCATATTCCGGCTGAAAATACTCCAATTTGAATCGATGTCCTAGCAGGACAAGTAGCAAGTGCAAATGAAACTAAACCACATTTAAAGCGTGGTAGACCAATCGGTTCTAAAAATAAAAATCCTAGAAAGAAAAAAGTAAACAATCAAGATGGTCAAATTGAGGAGGTTGGTCTTATAGGAGATACTCAGAACATAACAAATCAAAAGACCCCAGAAGAGGTCCAGGTACATAAAAATAATGAAGAGATCTCAATAAGTTATGTTAATATAGGAAAAAGGTGAAATCGAGAAAATATAGTCGTCGACGATATTTTTTCATATAATATTGCTGTTGAAATAACTAATCAAAGTGAGGATCTTGAACCTATGTCAGTTGAAAAATATAGACATAGAAATGATTGGCCAAAATAGAAAGACGCAATTCAAGCATAATTGAATTCACTTTTAAAACGTGAAGTTTTTGGACATATAATCCAAATACCAAATGGTGTTAAACGAGTTGGATATAGATGGGTTCTTGTGCGAAAACGAAATGAGAAAAATGAGGTTGTTAGATATAAAACATGACTTGTGACACAAGATTTTTCACAAAGACCTGACATTAATTATGAAGAAACATATTCTCCTGTGGTGGATATAATTACTTTCAGATATCTAATCAGTCTAGCAGTGTATAAAAGACTTGATATGCGTCTAATGGATGTTATTACAATATACTTATATGGTTATTTAGATACTGAAATTTATATGAAAATTCCTAAAGGAGTTAAATTGCTTGAAGCATGTAAGAATCCTTGAGAAAATTATGCAATTTGTTTGCATAAATCCTTATTCGGATTAAAACAATCTGGAAGAATGTGGTATAATCGTTTAAGTGAATATTTATTGAAAGAATGCTATAAAAATGACTCAATTAGCCCATGCATTTTTATAAAAAAGAATATATCAGAATTTGTTATAATTGCTGTCTATGTGGATGACTTGAATATAATTGAAACTCCTAAAAAGCTTCAAAAAGCAGTGGATTATTTAAAGAGAGAATTTGAAATGAAAGATTTTAGAAAAACAAAATTTTGTCTCGATTTACAAATCGAGCACTTAACAAATGGAGTGTTTCTTTATCAATCAGCTTATATTAAAAAAATATTAAAGTAATTTTATATAGATAAAGCACATCCATTAACTACTCTAATGGTTGTGAGATTGTTAGTTAAAGAAAAAGATCCTTTTCGCCCTCAAGAGGAAAATGAAGAACTTCTTGGTCCAGAAGTATCATATCTTAGTGCTATAAGGGCACTAATATATCTTGCTAATTCAACACGACCTGATATTGCATTTGCTATGAGTTTATTGGCAAGATTTAGTTCTTCTCCAACAAGAAGACATTGGAATTGAGTTAAACATATATTTCGATACTTTTGAAGGACAATTGATATGGGATTATTTTATTCTAATGAATCCAGATCACAATTGATTAGTTATGCAGATACAAGATTTTTATCAGATTCACATAAAGGTAGATCTCAGACAGGATATTTATTTACTTGTGAAGGTATATCTATATCTTGGTGTTCGATAAAATAAACTTTATCAGCTACCTTATCAAATTATGCAGAAATCATTGCAGTTCATGAAGCAAGTCGAAAATGTGTTTGGCTAAGATTAGTAATCCAACATATCTAAAGAATGTGTGGTCTACTTCCAGAACAAGAGATTCCAACAATATTGTATGAAGATAATACAGTATGCGTAGCTCAATTGAAAGGAGGATATATTAAAGGAGATAGAACAAAACATATTTCTTCAAAATTCTTTTTCACTCATGATCTTATGAAGAATGGTGATATAGATATTCAGCAAATTCGATCATGTGATAACCTTGTAGATTTGTTTACTAAGACACTACCAACTAAGCCATTTGAGAAGTTAGTGTATGGTATTGGAATACGCAGATTCAAAGACGTATATTAACAACGTCATCAGGGGGAGTAAACAAATACTTGATGCACTCTTCCTTTTTAAGGGGTTTTTTTCAGGTAACTTAAATAAATATTGTATACTCTTTTTTCTTCACTAGATTTTTATCCCATAGGGTTTTTTCTAGCAAGATTTTAATGAGGCACATTTATTTATGGACATCTATGGGGGAGTGTTATGAATATTACAATATTAAATGTGGATGTCTATAACTTCTTAAGACGCCTTTTGGAATTCTACACTAAAACTATGTAACCTACAAATGAATGCCTTCTTGAAAGTTTTCTATGATTGATGTACATAACCTCCAAATGTTATAATGTTCCACAATTATGTAGATTTATTCTTTGTGTAACTCTTGTAATAGAATTTAGAGTTGTCATGGGCAGGGCTAGGCAGGGCAACCCCCCTGCCCGGTGCCCTGCCCAAAAAAAGCATGGGCTGTATTTTACAGCCTGATGCCCAGCCCTGCCCGATAAAAGCCCTAACCATTTTGGGCTGGGCATGAGCGGGAGGGCCATGGGCGGGCTGGGCGGGCCAGTTGTGATGCTCTGCTCATGTTGGGAAAAATAATCTGTAATTATAAACTTCTAAAATAATACCATATTCATATGTCTTCAAGAATTAAATAATATCTATAATCTACTAAAAATAAGATAACAAAAAGATAATAATTAAAGTATTGAAATTCATTGCATATAAAAAAAATTTTGAAATATAAATAATTTGTAATTGTAACTTTGTATAAATTTTCTAAATATTGACAAAGATGAAGCATCTAGAAAAATAAAATAAGCAATTATAATTTATAATGTAATAATATTATGATTAGTAAAATTAAAGAAAAAAATCAATATAGTTATAAATATTAAAAGACGTAACTTACTTAACTATTTAGATTTTTAAAATGATCATTTAGTCATTAGTAACTATCATATTGTCCCTTCCAAGTGTAGTATCTAGGGAGAAAAGTAAAAAAAAAAAAATAAGTGCCCATGGGCAGGGCAGGCAACCCCCTGCCCAGTGCCCAGCCCGAAAAAAGTATAGGCGACATGTTGTAGCTCGGTGCCCGGCCCTGACCTATATTTATCGGGTTGGACAGGGCTATTTTTTCGCGGGCTCGGGTGGGCATACCGGGCCACGGGCTTTATGAACACCCTTAATAGAATTTAAGGACTTATGGCTTATAAATAGTAGACATATATCAAGTGATTATAAGTTTGAGTATAAAGAAAAATAGTCACTCCTCTTTCTCTCCAATTCTCTCTTATCTTTCCATTTCTCTCATCTCAGAATTTTTGTCTTGTTATTCTTTCTACTATCTCATTTTCTTATTTTTATAAAAATTTTATAATTATTATATATATTAATATAATATATGAATCAACAACCTCATTTACCATACTTAATAACCAGCAATCATAATATTCCAATGACAAAGTTTCAGCCAATGACACTGCTAAGAACTAAACCAGCAAAGTGCTACATGATAAAAAGATTATATTATTAGAAAATAGAAAGGAAAATTAAACAAAAGCAACAGCGAAGATCAGTAATTGTTCAAAAATAGCATGGGATCAAATAGCTCCATTAAGTACTATTCTCCAGGCTTCGCAGGTTCATATCCACCCACCCAACAGCACATAAACAAACACAACGGAGAAGAGATAAGAGAGAGGGAAACCTCTTTTCAAGGTAGAATAGCCAAAATGCATAACCTCAAACCACTTGTAAAGCATATAAGATAAAGACAAAAAACGAAGCAAAAAATTTTCTCTCCAGTTATATTCTTAATCATTCAAAAACCTAAAACTTTCGCCACAACCTCAACAAACGTAGCGCACCCAGATGGAATATAAAGTAGTTGAATTTAAAATTGATCAAAAGAAGAACTAGAAGCAGAGAGAAAGAGCATTACATTACTTCTTTTCCAGACTTCGTACACGCTCTTTGTCATTCAGAGCTACCTGTACACTAACCGTTACACTACTAGACACAAGAAGAAAGGAAGATTCAAAACTTGTAAGCGTTAATCTCCTCAATATTTTCCCCTTCAAAAACAGTCTCACCCCCAACAGTCCCAATGGATCCGAGTTCGATTGAGGGGTAAAATCCAAGAGGCTTTATCAAAAAGTGAAGAGAAAAGAAGCTCAAGAGACAGACAAAAAATTAGTGATCCAAGCTATGACTTGCGGTGGCTAGAAGAGCAGATGGCAGCCAGTAGTACGGTGGCTAGAGGCACGCCAATAATCAGAGGAAGACTGGAGAAGCAGATCTTCAATGATACGAGAAGCAGGATACTGAAGAGACAATGGAATTAAGGGCAAATTTGAAATATTGAAAAATTATCAAAGATACTCCGCTTTAAAAACCCACTAACTAAACAATGCCTAAAACAACAGGGTACCTGCTCCATTATAAAGGTCACATTCTCACTCCCTCTCCTCGTCGCCTTCGCCGTCATGGCCTCCGGCAGCCAATCACCTCTCATTTTCACCCATTTGAGGATCTTAGGAAACCCGAGGCAACCAAGAAATCGGTGAAGGCCAACGAGGATCAATCCCTAGTTCATTCACTTGCTAAGAAGTATCTTTCGTTTTTTAATCGCTGTTTGTCCATTCTCCCCAAGCGCCAGTCGGAGTTATAGAAATCCGGTGGCGAGGGAGACTTAGCTCACGAATTGTTTGAAGTCTATAAGCTTTATTTGCATTGCTTGGATTCCGTAGCCTCTCAATTGGCTTGCAAGCCTTCTTATTCTATTGAGCGCCAGAGACTCCGAATGATGCAACGCTTGGAGAGTTTGGGCGGTACGAGGAATCAGAAACTTAAGGCTTTAGGATTTTGGAGAAGATTCGGTTCACTGGGTGTGCGTCGAAATCAGTGAGAATGAAGAACAAGTCACTCCCGGAAGTAGATAAGATAGGTGGAGACAAAAATTTCGGTCTCTTGGTTGTGGAGACTATTGTGACGCACGTGCATCTTATTCAATCTATCTTGTTTCTTGGCTACTCCTTGTTGTCATCAGAGTCACTCTCCTTCAATGTAAAGTGTTACATGTCAGAGTCAATCAAGGAGAGTGACTACCACTTTACATTGAAGGAGAGTGACTATGACAAATATGAAATCCCAGAAGAAATGGGAATTAAGGAGAGTGACTCAACAAAGGTGAAAATTTCGAAGGAAGGAGACTGACTCCGATGACAACAATGAGTAGCCGAGAAGCAAGAAAGACTGAATAAGATGCATGTGTGTCTGTGTGGGGTAATGAATCCGTATTATGTTTAGTATATTGTCTGTTGTATTTAATTTCCATAGTAGGCATATTAATTAATTTGCGTGTTATAGTCTCTAGGATTTCATATATGTAATGAATATATATATATATATATATATATATGTTCAGTTCCAACTTTTCAGGTTGTCTGCCATCTTCCTTCACATGTTTTTTCTCAAGCGTAAATTAAAATGCTCTGTTTCTGAAATAAAAAACAGAGGATAACAAAGTAAATTATTAATGGGAGTTTCTCCATGAATAAGTAAAATAGGGTTTGACATCCTTGTTTTGAGATTGTGGGTTAGTGAAAACAGCAAGGATGAATTTCTCAAGGAGGGTTTATAACTTTATTAAAAAAAAATAGACAATTTTTTTTTAAAAAAAAACTTATAGTAAAAAGGAGTTTATAATAAAAATTAATTTTAAATAAATAAATATTTAAATAGTTATTTTTAAAATTATTTTTATTATTAATAAATTATTAAAAGATGTATGATTTAATTAAAAATAAGGGATATGAGGGAGGAAAGAATAGAGAGGTAATAAAGTAGAAAAATATAAGAGAATAAAGATGGTAGAAAAGATATAAGATAAAGGAGAGATGAGAGAAGAGAAGGGTGAAAAGATAAAGGAGAAAGGAGAGAGTGTGTAAGAAAAAATAGGTGTAAAATAATAATTGAATAATCTATAAATTATTTTACCCTTCTAAAAGTTAATTTTAGTAGCTTATGTAATTTTTTTTTAAATTATAGTTTAATCTAAAAATTTATTTAAATAAATATATTTATTTATTTTAAAATCTTTTTAAACTAAAATTTAGGCTATGGACTTAGAGAATTGAACACAGTCAATGTGGGCTCAGTTTTTGAGCGAGGACAACAAGAATTGGTGCAAGTTCAAGAATAAGGCTGTCATCAAGTACACAAGCAATATGAACTATTTATTGTTCATGCCATTTATTTAGCTTTTTCACTATTAAAATTTAAACTGAACAACTAAGTTCATCTCTTTTATAAACACTAAACCTTTTTTTTTTGATCAGAACTTTTATAAACACTTAACTAATTGTGTGTGTGTGTATATATATAGATATAAAAGCCTCATAACATAACAGTAGGTCTTCTTTGTTTTTTTTCCATAAACAAGACCAGCAACCCCTTGCACGGGTAATTCGGTGTATTTAAAATACTCAGATAAACACTGTAACACTTATTAATAAGAAAACTAAACACAGCTCTAGGAAAAAAATTATATGACATAAAAAAATACCTATTAATATTAATATGAAGTAATGCTTTATTTCTAACTAATATCAAAATTTAAAATTCTCCAATCAAAATATTTTTTATCTAGATTTATTTTCATATAAAAATATTTTTGATGTATTAATTACACATTGATGTATATTATCATTCCCTCACCCCCAAAATATTAACAAGAGAAGATTACAAAATGACCTGTCTAATTAATTAGAAATTTTAGTCAATAGTCAATATCTTAATAATTAGTATAAAAAGCTCAAAAAAAAATATAAATTTTACAATGGGGGAGTGGATTCAAATTTAAATTTAAAAATTAAAAATAAACAATAAAATCAAAGTATGAAGATGAAGGAATAATGGCACAAAAAAATATTAAGTTAGGATGGAGTCATTAAGTAGAAAAAGAAAGTTATAAATGCCCAATTACTAAGTAAATGGCTAGTATATTTCTAAAAATATATTGATAACTCTAATCTTCAGCCAAGATTGTGAAATAAAACAGACTTTGTAGAGAATAATTGTTTTTGACCCAATCTGCAGAGCATAAAAATGGCAAAGGTTTTATTATATCCTTTTTTACCAAATTTTCGCAGAATAATTCCTTCACAAACTTAATGAGAAATAATTTTAAGAAGCTAAATAAAATATTTAATTATAATTAATATAAAAGTTAATTGATTAATTTAGATAATTTAATGAGTATATCATATAAACTTATTTTAAGAGGTTTAATTTAGTGATAATTAATTATTTTATTTTATTTTTTTAATTTATCTAAAAAATTAATTAACTTTCATATTAAAAATTGAAAGTAATATTACTTTAATTTTCAATTTCATCCTATCCTTATTTCTATTTTTATTTTATTAATTAAAAGTCTTTTCTCCAACCCCACACTTACGTTTATTTGGAAAAATAAAGATAAAATATTATTTAATTTTCATATAAAAAATTTAATTATAGCAAATTCTCAAAAAATTATTAAATGACTATAAAATCTTACAAAATTTGAGATTAATTTTTTTAAATTATAAAATAATAGATTTTTCTATGAAAAACAACTATCAAGTAATAGGAATGACAACTTCATAGAGAAAAAATAACAACTCAAGTAATAAAAATGATAACTCTTAGAAGAAGAAATAACAATTAAATGCAAAACAATAACAACTAAGATATTTTAAAAAAAATTATTTTTATTATTTTAAAATTCAAAAATTAGTTCCAGATCTATGAGATTTTAGAGTTGTTTAATAATTTCTTGAAATTTTTTTATAATTAAATTATTTATATGAGACTTAAATATAATTTTTTTTAAAGTAAAACCCTCGTACGTTTCACAACAACCACAATTTTGTTAAAAGATAGGATCCTTCCTCATTTTTGTTTATAGTCAAAAAGTGAAGAAAAAATTACTAAAAATCTTTATTAAAAAAATTTATTAGCCAAAAACAGTTTATATGTTTTGATATATAAAAATATTAATATTTAAACTTAAATTATTTTAACTAATAAAATTTTTAAATATAGACTTTTTATTAATTTTCTCAATCTCTATATAATCAATTAAAAAATATGTATAAAAGCTATGTACTTTAGGATTATATAATAATTAAGGGTGTGCATAGGTAGAGTAGCCCTTACCCTATACCCAACTTAAAGAAAATATGAGCTACGAAATGCAACCCAATATCTAACCCTACTCGGTAAAAGCTTTAACTATTTTGAACTGAGTATGAGCGAATTTTTATGCCTAAATATTGATACCTTACTCATTGTGGGACAATAACATATAATTATAAACTTTTAAAATAATATAATATTCGTATGCTTTTAAGAGTTAAATAATATACATAATCTACTAAGAACAAGACAACAAAAAGATTGTAATTAAATTTTTAAAGTCTATTGGATATATATATATATATAAGCCTTTAAGTTTAAATAATTTGTAATTGCAACTTTACATCAATCTCCCCAAAAATAACAAGAATGAAGCATCTAAAAAAAATAAAAGAAATAATTATAATTTGTAATATAATTATATGATGGTTAGTAAAATTTAAAAAAAAGAAATAAATCAATATAGTTATAAATTTTAAATGATACAACTTACCTACTTGACTATTCATATTTATAAAATGGCCTTTTAGTCACCAATAATAATTATATTCTCCCCTTCAAGTGTAGTATCTAGGGTGAAAAACAAAAAGGTAAAAGAAGCAATATGAATGGTGTAAAATCCTCAAAAAATATAACTATTATTAATTATTTAAACATATTTTGTATCCAATATAATTTAAAATAAAATAATAAATAAATTTAATTTGTTTCAAAAGAATTAACTATGGTAGAAAAGAGTTTAACTAAAATTTAAATGAACTCTACCATGGTTATAAAAAGGTTTTCCTTAAAATATAAATAAGGTAATATGAAATGAGTATGTAAAATAAAATCTATTGTGGCAATATATAAATATTCTACACATACATTTAAAGGAGAGTGCTATATAATTAATATAGCTCTACTCAAGCTTATGTAGTTTTTCCTGGGTCATAAGATGAGAATATACCCTAAAAAATATTAATAACCACGGGGTGAGACAAACATTTTAGTAACCATCAATTCTACTAATTATGTATACTAATATATGCTCATGAGGTGTCAAGTGGGACCTCACAAAATACAATATATTCAAAATAACATATTATCATAATAAAATTAAATGAATAACCTACCCAAGTTCCTCCTATTAAATTAACTGAATCGCCTTATTTTTGCTGACCGAACCCATGGGCTAGTGGTAACTACCCCTCGAACAGCTAACTGATCAAGTGATATGGATAGGCCAAAATCCATAGAGCACCTGACTAGACCATGGATCTATTCCCCCTCGGTAAACAGGTGGGGGTGTCACTACCCCTCGATAAACAGGTGTGGCACATCTTTAGATAAACTGGTGGGATAAAAGCCATCTATTGAGCTCCAATGGAGGATATACCACATGGTAGAAATGCAACTATCTCTTCACCCATCCTAATGCATAATTCTCAAAATAATCATATTAACTAAAATCTTAATAGCTTGATAATATCACAAAAAAATATTTTTCTCAAGATAACTTTTTTCAAATTCTAATCTCAATATATAATAAGTTTAGAATCGCATACTTTCTAAATTAAAATTTAAATCCCACAAGACTATTTTTAATAAAAATTATTAAATAAACTTTCTCAATATAATAATATCAACATTAATATATATATTAAAACACTCACAAACATCATATTAACACACATAATAAGTAGAAAGTGGTTACCTTGAAGGGACTGAGAGAGATGACTAAAAAGAAAATAACCGACTCAATAATCAAGTTTAAGAAATAACTTAATGTCTTAATTTTATTTATAAACCATAAGAATAATTCAAAATTCAAATTCATATCTTATCTTTACTAAAATTTTATCAGATATAGTAATTTAAAATTTAAATTATATTATCATTAAAGTATAAATACATATATTATTATATGTATATTTAATCAAAGATATAGGTATATTATTATTATTATTATCTTTATCAAAATTTTATCAGGTATTGTAATTTAAAATTTAAACCATATTTTAAAAAGAAAATTGTATATCTAAATCCTAATAAATTTCTAACTAATAATAACAATTAAATCATAAAATTCTAAATATGATAGAAATAAGATAATCTATATATCATATTGTATTAAAAATAATGAAATACTAAACTATAATAATTTAATTAGATAATATTTTTAAGTTATTGATAAATGATATTTTTTATTTTACTTAAATATAAGGATAAAAATTGGGATGTTACAATTCTTCCCTCCTTTTAGGAATTTTGTCCCTAAAATTCAGCATACTCTATAAAACTTCTTTATTTTATTTTATAATTGTTTATTTAAATTTATATTATTTCTCCCCTCCAAAGGATAAAACTCACTATAATAGTTAAATACTATAAGAAAAGAGTTTTTATAAACTAACAGAAAATAATATGTGTGAATAATGTATATTGTCACTACTATGCAATATAACATATCAGATCTTAGGTTTCAAAATCTATTGTGGCAATATATAAATATTCTACATATACATTTAAGGGAGAGTGTTATACAATTAATATATCTCTACTCAAGCTTATATAGTTTTCCCTGAGTCTTAAGATGAGAATATATCCTGAAAAATGTTAATAACCATGGGATGAGATAAACGTCTTAGTAACCATCAATTCTACTCATTATGTATATTAACATGTGCTCATGAAGTGTCAAGTGGGACCTCATAAAATATAATATATACAAAATAATATTTATCATAATAAAATCAAATGAATAACCCACCCAAGTTCCTCCCATCAAACCAACTGAACCGCCTTATTTTTTTGTCGACCGAACCCAGGGGCTAATGGTAACTACCCCTCGAACAGCTAACTGATTATGTGATATGTATAGGCCAAAATCTACACTGACTAGACCATGGATCCATTCTCTCTCGATAAACAGGTGGGGTATCGTTGCCCCTCGATAAACAGGTGTGGTACATCTCTTGATAAACTGGTGGGACAAAAGCCATCCATTGAGCTCCGATAGAGGCTATACCACATGGTAGAAATACAACTATCTCTTCACCCATCCTCAATGCATAATTTTCAAAATAATCATATTAATCAAAATCTTAATAGTTTGATAATATCACAAAAGAGTATTTTTCTCAAGATAACTTTTTTCAAATTCTAATCTCAATATATAACAATTTTATAATCTCATACTTTCTAAATTTCACTTTAAATCCCACAAGACTATTTTTAATAAGAATAATTAAATAAGCTTTGTTAATATAATAATATCAACATTAATATATATATATATATTAAAACACTCACAAATATCATATTAGCACACATAACAAGTAAAAAGTGGTTACCTTGAAGGGATTGAGAGAGATGACTAAAAAGAGAAGAATCGACTCAATAATCAAATTTAAAAAATAACCCAGGGTATTAGTTCTATCTATAAACCATAAGAATAATTTAAAATTTAAATTTATATCTTATCTTTATTAAAATATTATCAGATATATTAATTTAAAATTTAAACTATATTATCATTAAAGTATAAATACATATATTATTATATGTATATTTAATCAAAGATATAGGTATATTATTATCTTTATTAAAATTCTATCATGTATTGTAATTTAAAATTTAAACCATATTTTAAAAATAAAATTGTATATCTAAATATGAATCTAAATCCTAATAAATTTCTAACTAATAATAACAATTAAATCATAAAATTCTAAATAGGATAGAAATATGATAATCTACATATCATATTGTATTAAAAATAATAAAATACTAAACTATAATAATTTAATTAGATAATATTTTTAAGTTATTGATAAATAATATTTTTTTATTTTACTTAAATGTCAAGATAAAAATTGGGATGTTAAAAATGGGCACTGTCCAAAAAAAAAAGTGTTATATTTATAGCCCGATACCCCATATAACTATGTATTTTTTTGGCTAGATAGGGCTTATTTTTTTCATGGGCTCGCTTTATCCCCACCCCTAATAATAATTAATGTAAAGGCATATTTGGTTCAATGAGAGGAAAAAGGAAGGGAGAGATCTTAATGGAAAGCAATGTATTTAAAATGCCATCAATTTTTATTAATGTTAAGCTTACCCACCATGTCAAGTAGATTTTTTAATGCTTGATCATATAAGAAGTTTAATAGTAACTTTTAGTATCATAAGAACTATTTAATTAATTTTAATAAATAAATCAAAAAAATTAGATAAAATAATTAATTATAATAAATATAAAATAATCTCTAAAAAATATTTATATACTATTATATTATATATTAATTTGTAAGTTAAATAAATTAATTTATAAAAATAATAAATATAATACTTAAAGAAGGTTAAGATCTTGTTATTAACTATTTCTTTTTTCTTTTTGAGAATATAATTATAACCTAATTAAATACATAAGCATAAATTGATACATGTTATTAGATGTTTTGTGTTAGTTCTTTTTCTTTTCTTTTTTTTAATAAGGATCAAATTAAATCACACACACTTATATATGTTGGCACATTAATCTACGCTTACACGCCCATTGACAAATTTGCGCATGCGACCTCTTAGGGCTTAGCACAAAGCCTGTGGCCCAACGTGCCTTGCCCAACCCACAATAAAAATGCCATGCTTAACCTTATAAATATAGGGTAGGGTTGAGCATCGGGTTATAAAATACAGTTCATGCATTTTTCAGGCTGGGCATTGGGCATAGGGGTTACCCTGCCCATAAACACCAATTCTTTTATTTTTTTTATTTTTTCTCTATCTTAGAAGGGAGAATATGATAACTACTGGTGACTATAAGGTAATTTTAGAAATATAAGTAGGTAAATTGTATCTTTTAATATTTATAACTATACTAATTTTTTTTAACTTTATTAATTATCATATGATTACATTACAAATTATAATTATTTATTTTATTTTTTTAGATGCTTTATCTTTGTCAATATTGGGGAGATTGATGCAAAGTTATAATTACAAACTATTTAGATTTTAACGCTTATTTTTATATGCAATAGATCTCAAGATTTTAATTATTATTTTTGTTCTCTTATTCTTAGTAGATTATAGATATTATTTAACTCTTGAAGACACATGAATATGATATTATTTTAGAAGTTCATAATTGTAGATTTTTTCACAACATGAGTATGACATTATGACTTAGGCATACCCAGCCCGCCCATGCCCAACCCACTCATACTCAGTCCGAAATTATTAAGGCTTTTACTGGGTAGGACCGGGCATCGGGTTATAAAATATAGCCCATGTATTTTTTGGGCAGGGTACTAGGTAGGGGCTACCCTGCCCATACACATCCCTATGACCTCTTATGCCATTGGACCATTGATCTATTGGCGTTTTGTGTTAGTTCTAACCAAACATTAATATTATGACAACTATAAAGACCGTGGAGGTAGGGAAGAAGTAAGTGGTGTCACGGGCTCACCCTCTCTTACCATGTGACATTAATCTTTCAAAAGTGGCTTTCTTTTTGTACTATTCATCAATTTCATTAATTTAATTTTAATTTTGGACAAAATCTTGTATTATATAGATTCTTACAATTTCCATCACATGATCACATCAAAAGCAACACATTTTAAGACGTGTTTGGTTTAATTTTTAGGAAAATGACATTTAAGTCCCATGTAAGCAATTGAATGACAAAAAAGTCTCAAGAAATGGCATAATTAATGTCAAGTCCCATGGGACCTCATATGAATTTTTTCTAATTATAAAAAGACATAAATATCCCTAAAACTGAAATTTTCCCTTAAGCAAACGTCTCTTTCAAGCCACCAAGGCATGATAATGGTTGAGATAGTGAAAGAAGGCTCAGCGCATATCCTCCATACGTAGAAACAAACAAAGGTTTGTGCAGATCATCCAGAAATATTCACGCCAAACAAGCAAAAAAAGTTACTGAATTCACAATCCCTTCGTTGAATGAGAGATTTGAAGTTGTCGGTGTTGAGTTAAATCACAGGATGCATAGTAATAGCAAGCGGGCTATGCGGTAATTGGTTGTGTTACTAATTTGCATGTTGTGTTCGGTTCTAGAGGTGAAGATTGTTGTCGATTATATCCCGCCGGCGAGATTGAATGGCTTTGTTTATAGGAATCAGCTTCAGTTTGACTCCCCTGATAGATGGATACCCGATAGTGGGGTTTACCCCTCCATCAGGGAAATTCAAATGTTCCTTCTTTAAATGTCCCATCAGCTGCACTTGCAACCTCAATGCCTAAAATAACAACCATAGTACCATTAACTAAGAACTCCAGTGCCTGTAACTAAGAACCCTATCACCTACACTAAGAACCCCATCACCTGCAACTAACAATCCCATTAATGGCACTAACAACCCCAGCACCTGAACTAATAACTCTAACACCTGAAATAACAACCCCAGCATATGCAACTAATAACCCCTGTCCCTGATAGACGGATACCCGATAGTGGGGTTTACCCCTCCATCGGGGAAATTTAAATGTTCCTTCTTCAAGTGCAGCTGATGGGGTTGTAAGTGTAGCTGATGGGGTTATTAGTTGCAGCTGATGGGGTTGTTAGTTGCAAGTGTTGAGGTTATTTCAGGTGTTGGGGTTGTTAGTTGCAGGGACAGGGGTTGTTAGTTGCATATGCTGGGGTTGTTATTTCAGGTGTTAGAGTTTTTAGTTCAGGTGCTGGGGTTGTTAGTGTCGTTAATGGGATTGTTAGTTGCAGCTGATGGAGTTCTTAGTTATAGGGACTGGAGTTGTTAGTTGCTAATACTGTGGTTGTTATTTTAGGCGCTGAGGTTATAAGTGCAGCTAATGGGGTTGTTAGTTGCAGGTGCTGAGGTTGTTATTTCAGGCGCTGGGATTGTTTGTAAGAAAAAGGAACATTTGAATTTCCCCAATGGAGGGGTAAACCCCACTATCGGGTATCTGTATCTTACTATCGCGGGAGACTTTTGCTTAAGGGAAAATTTCAAGGATATTTATCTCTTTTTACAATTAGAAAAAATTCATATGAGGTCCCATGGGATTTGACATTAATTATGCCATTTCTTGAGACTTTTTTGTCATTCAATTGCTTACATGGGACTTAAATGTCATTTTCCCTTAATTTTTTGACCCCTTATAAATATTATTTTTATTTTTAATATAAAAATTAATTTATAGTATAAATTTTATTATAAATTAATTTTTATATTAAATATAAGGAGAAAATAGTAATGAAAATTCTATTCATATGGAAAATTTATTTAGTTTTGATTAATGTTTGGAATAGTCTCTCTAAACATGTATATTTGTATATTGCATAACATTTGAAAAAAAATTGTGCAAATTATAACTCATAAATATTATGATTTATTATAAATTTCATTTTTTTATAAAATTGTAATATAATATAAAATGTTGGATTATCTCGGGAAATATATTCTGTTTACTCTAAATAATCCAAATAGATATTTTTTTAAAATAAATTTAATTGAGTTGAATCATAATATATGTGATAGAACTTACACTCATTTTCATAAAATATAAGTACATATTTAGTTTTTTCGGTAAATAGTTAGTTTTATGTTAAAATGATCAAAACTATAATTTTAATAGAAACAAACCGAAAAAATCTATATTAACAAAGTGAGAAATATTTATATATTTTATAGATATAATTTTATTCAATTAAAATATAACAACTTAGTTGATAATATATCTAAGAAATTTATGATTAATTTTATTTTTAAGAAAAATAAATATTTTAATTTTAAAAAATAAAACTCAACTAAAACAAATTAAGATGTTTATTTTTTTAAAAAAATAAAATGCAAATTGTCTCAAATGAGTCGTTAGCCAATTAATATTAAAATGTGTTAAGTTGTTATATTTTGATTAAATATAGTTCATATAACGTGATACTCTTGGAGTAATATGTAAGTATTTTTCAATTTCATTCGTATGTATAAGATAAATTATAGAAGCCTTTTATATTTCAAGATGTGATAGAACTAATTAAGTTATTTTCCACATATTGTTGTGTAGTTCTTGCATACTATGTTATTGGCATATTTGGATTGACTTTTAGAGAAAGGGCTTATAAAAAAATACTTTTAGATAAACTCTTATGGAGAAGAGCTTATAAAAAAAAAAGTAATTCTGAATAAATGAGTGTTTGAATGATTATTACCAAAAACACTTTTATTATTGAAAAATTACCAGAAAGGTTATGAGATGAAAAAAGATAATAATTATCTTCTGCGTACTTACTAAGCCTCTCATGTTTTGTCTACTACCCTTTGTGACGCATTGTTCATTTCTTTTTTAACCTCTCTCTCTTGTTCTCTCTCTACATCAAGTGAGGCCTAGAGCTCCAACTAGCAATGAGCTTAGATCTGCAACCAGCGACAAGCTTCGACGACGATGAGCACAAACGAACAACATACCTATAAAGCTCTAGTGACAGACCAGATGATGACCACCTCCATGAGACCTATAGATGACGCCAACAGAAGTCCTCTCCACAATCCACAGTGAATAAGAACTAGAGACGATGGCAAACGATGATTTCAATGAACGGTAGAAGAAAGCATGAGATGACGACAACGGAAGAGATGGGAGAGATGAGAGAGTAAAAAAAAATAGGGACAAATGGTCATTGGATAATCCATAAGCTCTTTCTTTGTTCTATAAACTATTCATATGAGCTTATTCAAAATTATAGTTTGGTCTATAAGCCATTCTAGACAAATATAAATGTTTGTTTTGAAATTTCTTAAAACTAAGGTTTGGGTCAAAAGTATTTTTAAAATTTTGGTTTTCACATTAACCAAACACACATATAAGGCCATTTGGATAGTTTTTTGGAAAAAGGGCTTAAAGAAAAAAAAAAGATTTTTGGACAGCTTTTATAAAAAGGCTTATGGAGAAGAGTTTGTAAAAAAAAAAAGATTATGAATAAATGAGTATTTAGATAGTTATTACCGGAAAGACTTTTATTATTGATAAACTATCAAAAAGAGTATGAGATGAAAATAAAAAAAAATCATCGCTACCATTACATCCCACCCTTACTGTTCATCTTCTTCCCTCTTCTTCTTTGGAGACAGTTTTATCTTCTTATAGTAGTGAGAGCAACTCCAGAACAAGACGACAGTGATGGCATAAACTAGAGCAATGGCCCATTACTATTCATTTTCTTCCCTCCACAGAGGGGCTATCAGCGCTATCGGGGAGTAAGACAGCGGTGGTAGTTGAACTAGAACTAGCAATGACAGCACAACGACGGTGATGAAGAAGAGCATAAAAGGGAGAAGAGAATATATAAAAGGGAGAAGAGGATAGAGAATGGTGTTAAAAAAATAGGGACAAAATGACAATTTGGTACTCTATAAGCTCTTTTACTGTTCCAGAAGTTATCCCTAGTAGTTTATCTAAAACTATCGTTTTAAATCATAGTTTAATCCAAAAGCTCTTTTGGATAAATATAACTGTTTGTTTTAAAAAAATTTAAAACTAAACTTTAGGCCATAAGCTATTTTAAAACTAAAATTTTAGTTCTATCTAAATAGGCATATTATATAATAGGGCATCTTGTATGGTGTATCGTGTATGAATTTACTTGTATTATAATTGAAAAAAGTTGTTTTAAATAAAAAAGAGTGAAACATTATCACATATTTCTAAACATGCCTTTCATAATTAAATAATATTAACATTAATAGTATTATTCTCAAAGAGTAATAATATTAATACTTCCTTTACTTTTAAATATAAGTTCTAATTTTCATATTTTTTTTTTCTCTAAGCCTGTTTGGATTAGCTTTTGAAGAATAGATTTTGGAAAAAATAGATTTTGGAAAAAAATAGATTTTGGAAAATAGATTTTTGGAAGAATAGATTTTGAAAATGGAGATGTTTGGATGATTAGTAGTAGAATCACTTTTAATATTGGTAAATTACCAAAAAGGGTATGATTTGATTAAAAGTAGGAGAGATGAGATAGGAGAGTGTAGAGAGGAGAGATGGGAGAGGAGAGAGAGTGTAAAAAATAAGGGTAAAATAGTAATTAGATAGTCCATAAGCTCTTTTACTGTTCTAAGGGTGTGTTTAGATTAGCTTTTAGAGAATAGATTTTGGAAAGAATAGATTCTGGAGAATAAATTTTGGGAAAAATGTAATTTTAAAAATTGGAGATGTTTGGATGATTAGTAACAGAATCACTTTTTCATGATAATTACATAAAGAATAAATTTGATTTTAAGTTTTTTTATTTAAATGATTACAAAATAATACATATACATATGTATTTGAGTAAGGTAAAAATTTACAATATTTACCTAAATTTTAAGTTTTTTCTCATTGAAAATTTTATTAGAGTTAAACAATCTAGAAGACCGTCAAAAAATATGGAAGATGGTAATTTTTATTGACAAATTTATCTTTTTCTCAAAATTTTAAAATAAGAAATTAAAATTTTAGATTTTAAATAATATTTATTTTTACTTTTTTTAATAAAATTTAAATTATTAATAAAAATATACTGTGTAGCATTTAATAGAGTGTTGAAATTATGAGAGAGAAAAACAAGGGACTATATGATGACGGAGGCAGAGAGCATTTAAAATCTACAGAAATTATGAGAGAGAAATCACTGTGACCGCGATGTGCCTATTATGAAAAAAGCTGCAGCGTGATAAATTTTTTTAAAACCATGGTTTGAAGACTCAAACCATGGTTTGCGATGCACAATCAATTTTTTTTAAAAAAAAAACACACTGTTTGGCATTTATTTCTTGAAACCATGGTTTAAATGATAATCTATTCCTAAACGTGATACCCAAACACACACTAAAAGTTAGTTTTAATAGCTTATTCAAAATTATAGTTTTAGCCAAAATCACTCCTGGACAAATATGATGTTTGTTTAAGGGTGTGTTTGGATTAGCTTTTAGAGAATAGATTTTGGGAAGAATAGATTCTGAGAAAAAAATGATTTTAAAAATTAGAGATGTTTGGATGATTAGTAGCAGAATCACTTTTCCATAGACAATTACTAAAAAGAACATAAACTAATATGATAATTACATAAATAATAAATTTAAATTTAAATTTTTTCATTTAAAGATTACAAAATAATACATATACATATGTATTTAAATAAGAAAAAAATTTATAATATTCACCTGAATTTTAATTTTTTCTCACTAAAAATTTTATTTGAGTTAACCAATCTAGATTACCGTCTAAAATTTTGGAAGATGGTAATTTTCATTGGCAAATTCATCTTTTTCTCAAAATTTTAAAATAAGAAATTAAAATTTTAGATTTTAAATAGTATTTGTTTTTGCTTTTTTTTAAATAAAATTTAAATTATTAAAATAAACACACACACAGACTGAAAACTGAAAAGCTAATGTGGCAGTGATCGAAAAGTTGCTGGGAGAATAATTACTCACAAACCATGGTTTTATATTCAAATTATGGTTTGTTTTCTAAAATTGATTTTTCAAAAAAAATCTTGTTTGGCTGTTTTTTCACAAAACCATAGTTTTGTGTTAAAATTTATTTTCAAAATTAGATCCCAAACACACACTAAAATTTTCCTAAACTAAGATTTTGTCCAAAAAAAAATTTAAACCATGGTGCCAAATACTCAGTAAATATAATTATTTGTTTCTAAAAGTATCTTTTTATAGAAAATCTAAATTATCAATCCTACCCTTAGATGTTTAAAGATGTAATCTTTCCTATGGCCATTTAATTGAGATTGAGAAGGGAAAGAAAAAACAAACAAACTAATTTCTTACCTTCAATATGGACTTTTGTATTCTCTTAAATTGTGAGTTTATCAAAATTAGAACTTATATTAAAGGAGGGATGGAGTAGTAGAGAAAGAAAATTATAGTGAAAGGAATCTCCGAATATAATATTACAATATCACTCTATTTCTTTTTTAAAAAATTAGATACTCGACTATTTTAAATCAAATTTTTAGGCTTAAGTTTGTTTCAATTTCAAAACTTCTTTAGAAGTTAAAGTTCCAGGAGGTTAATATGCAAGTTCTTTGATTGAATTAATCTATTTTAGAAATTTATAATTATTTTTTATTTGAAAGACCAAAAATGTTAAGAAGATATAAGATACTCATCCGATTATTGATATAAAAGATATTTAATTAATTTAATTAAATTAAAAATATTTAAATTAGTTAATATAATATATTTTTTTAAAATATTTTAATAATTTTTTTAACTGTCTACTTTTTTTTATTTAATTATTATTGAAGGATTATTATATTATTTTCATAAAATTATTTTCCTAGTTATGAAGGATGTGATTTAACTTTTAGAGAGTTAAGTCTTTTTAGCATACCAAAGAATATGTTTTTTATTATTTTATAAAATTTTCAAAATTTTCTCTCTACTTACTCCCAACCAAACAAGCCCTTGACATTTATATGATTTACGACATATGGATATAACGAAACCATGATGCAAGTGCGTCATTTGGTAGCGTTCTGTCATTATGGCAAGAATGCACAGGCAACAAATGAATCATTGGATTTGCAGCAGCTATGGAATGGGTAGTGTCATAGCTGCTAGTGGTTCTTTCAGGCTACTCATAGTATCTATCCTTCTAGTTTTCTACATGGTTTGATTTCTGGTTATCAGATAATCACTCTAGCTAGTTTGCTGGTGCACGAACATCGGCACATGTCTTCATCAACTTTCAGATCAAAGTGTCCATAAATGGTGTCTCTTGCCAGAAATATTGTCAGTACCCCATGGGGTGTCCATGCTCGAGCTTTTGCTCATAGTGGCATCTTCAAATGGCTTCAACTATGTTCGTCGTCTAGTCGTCGGGATTATCTGACATACCATGCATGGTGGACTCACGGTCGGCGTTAGTGGCAACTTGGGCTTTGGTCTTGGTGCGTTTTGAATAAGTTTCTAATGTTCCTTTATGCTTGTGTTGTGAGTACCAAAGACGTATCGCCTGATGGTTATATTGGGGAATCTTCAAACACCCAGAACGGTGGTGACGTCATGAAGCATCAGACGTTTTCTGATATTTCGTGGGTTTTCTATAGATCTTGAGGCTCGAGTTCAAAAGCCAACTATTTGTCATGTCCCTCAACTTTTTTTTTTATATCAGAGTTTTACTTTGACTATATTTAAAATTGACCTACGTTACATATCTAACTATAATAAGTAAATCTTACATCAAATTTTTTTATATATATTAAAATTTAAATCAAGATATTTTTTAAATAATATTTTATCACTTATCTGACTAAACCCCCGTTGGTCATGTCTCCCAACTTGCTATGATGCATTTCACAGGAGGAAACGATGGTGCGCTATGGGCTTGTCTTTGCTCGGCTAATGAAAAAATGGGCCGTTGATCCAGTTATTTAATAGTTTATATTATCATTTTATCTATGATAGATAAACTCGTCTTTTATTTTGTTTTGAAAGCCATGACATTGAGGAAAATCATCCAAATACATAAAAACGAATTTATTGATTAATTAATTGTGCCAAACCATGGTTTGGGTGGCTAGAACCATGATTTCACCTGAAGCTGGAGCAACCCGCTTTTCAGCCTTTTTACTTTAGAGACAAAAACACCCCTACATTCAACCGTCTTTGATGTGGAATTTTTATTTTTTTTAAAATTACATTTAATCTTATTTATTATAAAGTTATACTCTCTCTCTCTATATATATATTATAAAAAACTATATAAATAACAAATTGCTCTCTTTTCTTTGGATATATATTATTTATTATATGAAAATAAAAATTTCTACTTTATATAACTTATATATATGTCTTTTTTAAATAATTTATGCTTGAAAATTTTATTGTAATAATAATTTTTTAAAATTTTTAATTTTTAATATCTTTTTTTATAAAATTTATTCTATAAAATTAGTACTTTTCTTCATAATTTATTGGGAACTCGGAAATAATTGCGCGTAACGAGAAAGTAAAAAGGCCGCTAAAAGCGTGAGGATCAGGTGCGGCCGACGGTGCTCTTGTCTTGTAATGCCCAATTTCTGAGCCCACCCAATCCCCTTAGAAGGCAGGCCCCACCACAAGCCCTTATTTGTCAGCGATCACGTGGCCACTTGTACTCTTATTGGCCTACACGCGCCATCACTGTGGGACCCGTCCCCTTCGAAGGATCAGATTCTTTTCTTATGAATCGATGAAATGAAACCGTACCATCATCAATTACGCTGGTCCGAATGACACGCTATCACATTTCCTATATATTTTTTTTATTTTAACTTTAAATACCGAAAATATGGATATCTGCTTTGTTTGTTACAAAAGTTTTAGATGGAAAACAATAACCAAATCGCCACATACCCTACTAGGCTTGTGTATGGATAGACTTGGGTTAAAGGGTACATAATTTAAAAAAAAAAGAACTGTAGTTTATAGTATGATATATAATCCTATTAAATAAAAATTTTAATTATTTTAGATTAATTATAGATCAATTTTTATATTTAAATAGTGATATTTAGTTCATATTATAAATAAAAAATTATAATTATAAATTTTTAAAATAATATTATATTTATATATTTTTAAAAATTAAATAATATTAATAATTTATTAAAAATAAGATAACAAAAATAATAATAATTAAAGTCCTGAAGTTTATAGTATATATACAAAAATTTTAAAATTTAAATAGTTTATAATTATAATTTTACATCAATTTTTCTAATATTGATAAATATAGAATATATAAAAATAATAAAATAAATAATTATAATTTATAATATAATTATATGATAGTTAATTAAATTAAAAAATAATAATATAATTATAAATTTTAAAAGATATAACTTATCTATTTGACTATTCATATTTCTAAAATAATTATTAAGTCATTAGAAATTATCATATTCTCTCTTCTAAATATAATATAAAAAACAAAAAAAAAAGGAATATTTATGGATAGAGTCAGATATGATAGAGTAACCCCTACCCAGTATCCAATCTTAAAAAAATATATGTTATATTCTATAATCAGATACTTAACCTAATCTATATTTTTTTTTTAGGTCAGATAAGAGTTTTCTTACGGAGAGCTCATCATCCAAGCCATAACCTTTATATACACCCTTACACCTTATCATTTTAAAAATATTTTATAATATTTAAAAATTATCTGGCATGAGCTTAATGCTGTTTTCATGCCGGATGCGGCCCATTTTGCTCTTTTTCTTGTCTCCTTCTATTTCCTAAATATATTTTATAATAAATTAAATTTAAATATTACCCCAAAATTAAAAATGACGAAAAAAAATTAATAGTAATACAAAGTCAAATTTGATAAAAAATTATATTATGTACGCAATATAAACATGAACCTATACCTAAATAGCTAGATAGTGAATTGATGAATTAAATTTTTTATAGTCATTTCAATTAAGAGTTTTAAACAGATTAATTAAATTTAATTTTATATTTTTATCTATTTATTGAATTTGAAATGACATGATTTAATTATTTTAGGTTAAGAAATGGTTGTTCATCGTATTTACAATTTGTTAATTATATTTGTTAGATTGTGTACAGTTATAACTAATCAAACTAATCAATTGACAAATTAATTCTTTAATTATTTTAGTTAAAAGTTTTAAACTATGGATTGAATTTAATTTTATATATATTGAGTTTGAAATTACAGTATTTTAAATTAGAAAAATTAATAGTTTATTATATCTATGATTTATTAACTCTATTTTATTAAATTATACAATATAGATATATGAATGAATAATGGATTATTTATTGGTGGTTTATACATTAGTGGTTTTCGTTATCTTGATTATATTATTAAATTTTATTTGGAAATTAAAAAGGAAGGAGAAAAGAAAAAGAAAACGAGGAAGAAGGCCCAAGCGATCTGCAAGGCTACCACGTATGCTCTGCTTTCAATGGTGACACAGACACCATGGAAGATTCTTTAGTCCCCTCTCTCCCTGAAATCACACCCGCCTTTTCCCTTCCCTTCCATTTACTTTCATCATCACTACCCCACCATGTGACTCTCTCTCTCTCTCTATAGGAAGAACCCTACAATGCTTATCAGATTGTAATAGTAGCCACACAGGCTCTGTATTATTGGTGTTTGGTTCTTGTGCTGAGATTTGGGGTTCTACTGATATTCCTGAAATGTTGGATTGGCCTTTTGGTGATGTCTGGTGAGTGTTCTTCTTGCCGGCAATTCGTAATGAAGGCAGCTTCCACTAATGGATGTTCGTTTTTCCCGCTCTACTTCTTTTTCTTCGCCGTATTGGTTAGCTCAATATCTGCTTCGTCTCCGAGTGGGTCGTCTGGGCATTCTATGAAGTTTATTCTAGGTTCGTCTTGGAATTATCTGTATCTTTGATTCGTTGATGACATTCTTCTCGTTCACTGTGATTTTATTTCTTCTTATTGCTTATGGTGATGGGTTGGATTTAGATCTCGTTTGGCTGCCGGAGAGCTTATGAGTTCTTCTGGAGAGTTAAACTTCATTTTAGTTCAATTTTCGAGAAATTGGATCTTTTAAGACAAAATTGAGCCCATATTGAACGTTTTGTTGCTGGATTTTGTAATGAGTACCAGAAATGGAAACTCTGAAGTATTCCAATTTGGTTCATTTTCTTAGCAACCAATCAAGGTGGATGCTTCTTTCTTTCTGTTAAGAAGATCGCCTACTACTTTTTGTGACGGAACTTGCATGGTTGATGATTGAGTGATATCTCTTACGAGCTTTTGTAATTAATTAATTATGCTCCTTTTTTGTTATTTTCAGGAGAAGAGAATTTGGGTCCGTGGAAGAACGAAATCGATCAAGCGGCTCTCGCACCAGGGCCTGCAACTGATTCACATCGGGGCACTCTTGTATTGGCGGCAAACCGGACCAAAAGACCCGATATTCTAAACCATTTTCGACAGTACCGAGGTGGTTGGGACATCACAAATCAGCATTATTGGGCCGTAAGTACCTTGATTAATCAATATACATTCCCTTCTTAAATGGACGATTTATTGTGAAATTCTGGTCTCCAACAGCTCCTGTCATCCGAGAATATTGTAGTCTCATAGAATATGTTCTATCTGTTCCTGTGACTGCTGTGCCCTGCATATGGTTTTTATTCTTCTCCGTTTTTTCTTTTTTTTGGTAATTTCGAGTCTTTCCATGACAATGGTGTCCTAGATCATGGTATCTATCATAATAAGGAATCTGAGATGATAATATTTTGAGCAAGTCAATTATGATTTCATCTATCTTTTCTATTTGGAGTTCTAATTTTATTTTAATTTGTTATTTCTTATTTTCTTGAAATTGTCTATCCTAAGTAGTGTTTAATCATAAGTTGTTGTTCTTCTTTCATTTTAATAGCATCTTTTTGATTGCCCTTATCAGCTTCCCAATTCTTTTATTCACTTTAATTGATCGGGTTTCATCCATTATGCATACAGTCGGTTGGATTCACCGGTGCCGCTGGTTTCATTCTTGCTGTCCTGTGGTTTATTTCTTTTGGTTTGGCGCTTATAATTCATTTATGCTGTGGATGGGGGATCAACATCAGTGATGAAGGATCAAATCGTCCACAAAGAATATGTCTTATATTGCTCATAGTATTTACCTGTGCTGCAGCGTAATGCTCTAAACTCATTTTAATTTTCCTCCTATTTTCTTTTCTTTATATTGGGTGACAAATTTTGCTTCATTACAGAAGGTTGATGGTTTAATTGTTTTTCCTTGTATTAAACAGTGTACATGCATCTTCCCCCATGGTTTGTTACTGGGAACATTCTTTGGGTAATCTGTATCATAAACATGATAAAGATTTCTGTAATTCATTACAAAATTTGTGCTAAGATTTAAAATCAGTAATTAACTCTATGGTGGGGATTTGGAAAGACATGCAATGGAAAAGGAAACATGTGAGAAGATTAGTGGAACCCAGTAATAGCTGGTTTATAGAGTCACTTCCAGTGATCCTGATGTAATCAAATGGAAAAAATGCATATTTCTGAATTATTTCCCCAAATTCCAACGCCCTTTCATTTGAATTTGTATGAGTATTAGTGAGTACTGAGTAACAGTCCGGGCTTGATGTCGCTGCTTGAGATATTTTTCTTCAAAATTATGCAATGTTTGGTACGGAGAAAAGTGTTTTCTTGAAAGAAAAGTGAGATGCGCATATCCCATTTCCTTTCTAAGTGCATCTCCTAAAAAACACTTTTCCTCGTACCAAACATTACCTTAATGTATTAAACCAACATTACCTTAATATATTAAACCTTTCCTGGTTTCTCTCTAAGTGCTAACATGTTCTGGTCTTTCGATCACACAGGACTGGATGTATCTTGCTTTCTGTAGGACAGAATAAGTTTCATGGCGAGGCATTACATACTCTCCATTATGTTGTGAATCAGTCGGACTACACTGTGCAAACTTTGAGAAATGTCACAGAATATCTCTCTCTTGCAAAGACTATCAATGTTACCCAGATCCTTCTTCCATCTGACGTCATGGAGGATATTGACAGTTTAAATGCAGACTTAAATACTGCAGCGGATATGCTATCTGAGAAGACAAATGAAAATTCTGTTAGAATAAGAAGAGTATTCAATGCTGTGTATGTAATTTTTAGTTTTTCCATTATTCATTCTATAGGATTTGATCTAAGAATCTTGAATGCTAAACTTGGTTTCCTTTTATTAGGCGCTCAGCTTTGATTGTCGTGGCTGCAGTTATGCTTCTCTTGGCTCTGATTGGATTAGGTATGTATTCATGTTAATTTTGATTAAGAAATTGAGCTATTTTCTCATGTTAAAATTTGACAACCATATGGTTTCTTAATTATACCATACATTTGTCATATTTTAATCAGAGAACCTAATAGCAAAGATATTAGAAACTGAACCCATTTTAATTTTCTTTAACATTTATGTACTTGAACTATTGCTTTATATATAACTGATTAAAATATTTTTCTCCAGTTTTGTCTATCCTTGGACATCAACATGCTATCCTCATGTAAGTTATCTTTGCATATGATCTGTTTGAATTTTAAATTGGCTTTGCTTTTTATCATCCCAGTATCTAGCTTACGCATCCATTTCATGTTCTTATACTTGATTTCATTGCAGATTTGTTATCAGTGGATGGTTACTGGTTGCAATTACTTTCATTCTCTGTGGAGTTTTCATGATCCTTAATAAGTAAGCTATTGTGTCTTAGAGATTTGAAAAGCCGACATGAACTGCTAATGTTGAACTGGAGTTAATTTTCTGTCCATTATGGAAATTCCAATCTTCTTAAAAATAAACACCGGCACATGTTGGCAGGACCTGATTATTATAATTATTTTTTCCCATTTTAGTGCAATTTCTGATACCTGTATGGCTATGGGAGAATGGGTAGAGAATCCACATGCAGAATCTGCTCTCAGCAACATCCTTCCATGTGTTGATCAGAGAACCACCAACAAGACACTTTTTCAGAGTAAGCAAGTGGTCACCAATATTGTAAATGTTGTTAATGAGTTCATCTATGCCAGTGCAAATGCGAATCCCAGACCAGGCAATCCGAATTATTACAATCAGTCAGGACCAAAAATGCCGCCCTTGTGCTACCCTTTTGATTCTCATTTCCAAGAGCGTCAGTGTACAGCTCAAGAAGTTTCCTCAACAAATGCTTCAATGGTACGTTTTTTCATCACTCAACTTGAATATTGAATGTGCACGGTCGTGCGCCCACACATATATGGTCCACTTATTTAATAGGTAAGAATTTTTACATTTACTTTCTGTTTGAAGTCAAGGCATGTTCCCCCAAACATGCCTCCACTTTCAATATATAGATCTTAAATGAGGTATTGGAATGTTCAACTAAAGCCATGCTGGAGGTTGACATGTGCATTTGAAATGTTGGCTACATGCACGGTTTTCTTGTGTACCAAAAGGCCAACGCAGTATATAAGTAAAACTCATAATTATTCTTTTTTTCCCTATTGAACGAATCTGATGAAAATTAACAGAGGGAAGAGGGAAGAAAGAGAGTGCTAATTTTCCTCATCAACTTTTAAATTGCACTGGATATTCAGATCTTGTTCTGCTATTTATTTCTGCCAATGACATGAAAGGAGAACTCATAAATTCTATGCTTCTGTCACCTTTCTGGAATTTTCAGGTCTGGAAGAAATTTGAATGTGAAGTATCTGAACTTGGATTTTGCACGACCATGGGCAGGGTGACTCCGGAGGTTTACTCACAGTTGGTAGATGCGGTTAACGAAAGCTATGCATTAGAGCACTATGCTCCGCCTCTACTCAGCCTTCAGAACTGTGATTTTGTGAGGGACACATTCCAAGAGACCACTTCAAGTTTCTGCCCTCCATTGAACCATTACCTGGAGGTCATCATTGCTGGGCTGGGTCTCATTTCTGTTGGTGTCTTGCTGTGCCTTGTTCTCTGGGTACTCTATGCGAACCGCCCCAAAAAGGAGGAAGTGTTTGTAAAGTTTTCCTTCCCAGAAAAACTGAATAATAGATTCAGCACGAATCGCAATAACTCAAAACCAACTTCATCTTCTGTATCAAGTGAAGTGTAGATTATGATATAGGAAAATAGTTGGAAGCATGTGAATAGTGTTTTACTTTCCCCACTGTTCAGGGGTAAAAAATGAAACAAAGGTGGAGCGAAGCTCCAGCTTTGGAATTGGAAGATTACAGGCAAACGTTAGTGTATTATATAAAGAAAAATCAATTTAATTTTTAATCTAGACATGTTTCAGCTTTCTACAATTGCTATGATTTCTTCATGATCAATCATGAAGATATCTAGGAATATTGAGTTCAAACTAAACCATATTTTTTTCATCAGCATATCTTGGTGACAATTTGAAGGTAATATTAAGATTTATCAACAAAATTAGTTCAAAAATCGTATATTTATTTATGCAATTGAACAAATTAGACTAGTTATATTAATCTATATCCAGTAGTCACCTTTTTATACTCGCCTAATAGATGCCTATGTATTATTCTATTGATATTACCATTCAGAATAATAAAATTAAATTAAGAAAAAAAATTCTTATTATCATAATCTCCATTTGGATGACAATTACGTCTTTAAATTTAGTCAAAGACTACTATATTAGTTATATAGTCAAATAATAGGATCAATAACAAGGAATGAATTCCACACAACCCGCCCGCAGACATCAAATTTGAGCAAATGTATGTTTTATTCCCAAAAGTGCCTATTCAAATTCAATTTTTTTTTTCTTATTAAAGTTAAAAAAAAAAACTGACAATCCTCTTAGGCTAGAAATGGTTTTCTTTGCCTACCCACCAGTAAAACCATCACAAACGCGATGGAGAGACAATTTACATGATCAGAAAATTACAGAACTGAGGTTCAGTTCTTCTGGGTCAATATCAAAACCCCAATCCAACTCCATACAGGTTTAAGGCATGATTCAAGGATATTTTTTTTCTCGATTAGTGCATGTTATCTTATGCAGAGGCATGCTAATCTTCTCTGTATTGTTCCAATTTTATCGGATGTCCCGGAAGGGACCCCATAAGCGATAAATCAAAGTTTGGGAAATGTGACACGTCCACCATTTTTGTTCTTTATCAGCTCCATCGAGCATTTCAGTGAGTGATCTTCAACAATCAAACTTTATAGATATAGAACATGACGTATGGAAAGCCTCAACACTGTAGAAAGGTAAGAAGCTAGGAATGATACGAGATACAAGACGAAATGAACATCTCAATGCAACAAAATAAATAACATGCGGAGTATAAATCAAGTAATATGATTCTATTTATCAAATATTTGTTTTCTCAGTGAGAAGAAATTAGGTCTTCTGAATTCATAAACCACTTAAGCAAGTTTGAGACATAAAAGAGAGATGAAAACCCAGTCTAGAAGAATAAGATCCTCACACATTTCAAGCGCTCATCTAAGAGTTCATTGTAACAGAGATATTTGCCAAGTAATTGAAATTTCACAGAAAGAAAATGTACTAGAATGCAGACAGTAGAATAAATTTCGGGCCTCAAAATTCGCCAGGGTCAAACAAAGTTTCCTCATCATCATCAGGCTTAGCTTCCGAATTAGAGGAAGATTCGGTAACTTCTTGGGTCTTCTCGTGCATCGCAAGAACATCATTCACCCCATGAACAACAAGCTCGTCATTTTAGAACATATTTGGAAAGAGAACTTGGCTCCGTTCAGTACCAATACTCCAGTTAACCTCGTGACGTTGATGGAGAACCCATCCAAATACGTGGGGATTTCAGAACGATGGATAGTCGCTGAAATTCCCAAGAATATCATCACCGCAATATCCTTGGGAGCAAATACGGTCATCGGAGTCTCATCAATAGATATTTGCATTCCAAGAAAAGAAGCTATCACATAGTTCCCTCCGGCATTCAAGGCTTTAACGGCTTCTCTCGAAGAATTGCTGGAACTCACAGGCTCGTTCGCTACACCACACGCAGGATTTTGATGCGATTTTCGATGTGGCGGCACGTACTTGAAATTTGGATCGAAGAACCTATCGATTCCGTAGATGATAATGAACCCACAACATAGATTGGGAAAATATTAATCCTGACGTTGTTGAGGGATATTGTTCGATCAGAAGGCGGCGGGGTGACGACCAG
This sequence comes from Leucaena leucocephala, assembly GCA_037074615.1. NCBI lineage: Eukaryota > Viridiplantae > Streptophyta > Magnoliopsida > Fabales > Fabaceae > Leucaena > Leucaena leucocephala. The sequence goes on along the minus strand of CM073570.1, from coordinate 6,885,384 downwards.
AGAGTTCTTATCGAACATCGTTGGAATTTTGGTGCCGGAAGGGAGCAGTGGAGGCTCTGCGCCCGCAATGGCATTGGAGCAACGTGGAATCGGAGCAGATTGAGCGATGGATGACCCGTTATACCGAAGACAGAGTCAGATGGAGCGAAGATGGTGAAGGAAGGAGATTGGAAGAGAAGGGTTTTAGCGACGACGTCGATACCCAAACCCATGGAAATGAAGCCTGAATCGAAGACAATGTCGGAGGCGTCGATGATGGCTTCTTAAGGAAAGCCGGAGGAGAGAGAGAAGAAGATAAGGAGTTGAAGAGAGGAAGCCATTGATCAGTGAAGCTTGATTCTCTCTCACTCTAGGGGTGATCAACTCGCCTCATGGCCTCCCCGTTTAAGCTCGTATAATTTTTTTCTTTCAATTACAAAATAGTCCTTAAAAATAAAAAAATAAAAAACAGAGAGAAGAAGAATCAATGAAAAAGTTGAACACACACAAGTACCTTCATTCAATTATCTTCGGTTGATCAAAACCTTAACAACCTGAGATGGATCATTATAATGTGTAAGTCGAAAGTCAAAAGAAAGTCCAAAAACTGCCATGCATACATACATCAATCTTAATGGCTCAAATCTCCATCATTTCATCTACACTAAACAAAATAGAGAACTCCATCATTTCCATTACTTCTGCCTCAGGGCATCTCTTCTTTGGATCAAGCATTTCACATCCTCAAATAATATCGGTAGACTTCTAGTCACTATTAGATGTGTTGAATATTGCTTCATCAAGGAAAACTCAATCCGACATAATAGTAGACAAATGGTGGTTCAATATATACAAAGTCTATTACGTCTTCATCAGACATTCTCAGCCCGATTTTCTTCCTTAAATGCACCTTTTCTTTCTACTTATATTATGTATAGTTCCTTATCTTTTGTTTCCTTTTAAGTCTTTGTAAGTGACCTTTCTCTTCCAAAAAAAAAATAAAAAAGAAAAAATTCAACCAATAAAAGTCCAATCCCAAGGGCTTACAATGCTTAATGAGTTTTCTATTTTTGGGAGATATAGGCCCAGACCAATTGTAGGTAACAACTTATAAAAGTAGTTTGGTTTAGTTTTAAATATCAGTAACAAACATTTCAAGATACATCCTAACTCTCAAATATCTAATTTATATTTAAGGGTAATTAACAGCTCGTACTACTCAATATTAATATCGTTTAAGAGAAATAGAGATTTTGCCCTACCCTTAGATAATATATGAGCTCAACCTATTTCTAAAAATTTATGTAGTAAAAAAAAGTCACACTCAACTACTACAGCTTGACACATATGATATATGGTTAAATCCTTTAAATATAATGTTATGGGTTTGAATCAGACTATGCACGTAACAAAAACTATTGGTATACTTGATTAAATCAAGATCAACCAATTATAATTATATAATCAAGTAAATCAAAGTTACTAAACTATAAATCTAATGTAAATCTATTTTTTTTAAAATCAAAACGTCATTTTAGACTCAAGAAAAGAAAAAAAAATATAAAACCTATGCAATTGACCTGTCAAAAACTCTTAATCAGATCTACTAGGAGACTAATTGAACGATCCACTAGTATGACCAGTTACTTGAGTTAGAGTGTTTAACTTTTAGTGCCACATGATATTTATTGTTTTTTATAGATCATATTGCTAAGTATTTAAGTAAGTATTCAAGCAATCGACTATTCAAATTAAGAATTTGGACTAGAATGTCTCATCAAGGATCTTTTTGAACAAGATTGGAACTGAACCTCAATGCTCCTTATTAGTGATCTAGTTGGATCGAGTTAGATCTTAGTATCGTGGCTTTAGATCAGCAAAAATTTTACATCAATTAGATAATTTTAAAATAAATAATGCTAACTTATTTATAATCTTGATTGAATTATAATAACAGTTCTCATTTTAAAAACATCTTTTGAATTCTGCAAGATTTATTTTAATTTACTTCTCCATCAATAAAATGAACTTCCTCATTAATGTAATAGTAAAGACAAAAAAGTTATTGTTAAACTTCAATACAAGATTTTGATTTTGATTTTATTATTAATATGAAACTAATAATAATAATAATAATAATATAATTTGAAAGTATTAGTGAGGGGATTAGGGGTGCTTTAAGACTCTTTTATACAAGTGTTGCTTTATTATTGTGCTGTTTACATCATCCTTTGAAATCTGAGGTTCATCTACAACTAATCTATCATCCTTTTAATATTAAATCAGTAAATTTTAGCCTATAATAGACATTATTGGATTAGCTATAGTATTTAATTATTTATCAACTAAATATAGACATTATTGGGGTCTTTAATTATTCCTAAATATCAGCTTTATTTGACTCTTAGCTCTTTAGTTGAATTAAATTTCTTCGTAGTCCAATTCAAAGCATATAAGCATCACATCATGTTAGTTAGCCATCTTATAGTCCTCTTGAACAGAAATGCCCATGATCTTCATCACTTACGTAGTCATAATATGATTTTAAACTTTATTTAATTAGTACTAAGTTTGCATACGTTTGACTAGCCCAATAAATTTTTATTAATGTTTGCATTTTTATAACTTTTTAATTTATAAATAATTTTTATTCATTTTTAAATATTGGGATAAACTCACCCAATTTTTTTTTAGTAGAGTCTAAGTAGTATCTCTTAACTGATAGTTAGAGACTAATCCTCCCAAAATATAGGGACCACCGAAATAAGTTTTGTCTCCTCCAACCAAATTTTTTGTGTGCATATAACATGATTTAAACCAAATACATGATATAACTATCTATCAATTATGTCATACTTTATTAGTTAATTCACCCAACTTAGTCCAGTGTCATATCATCTGGGGTTTAGGATATGGGCTACATTTGCCGTTTTGTGAATTTAGATGTTAGTATTTGGGGAGGTATCCTAACTCTTAGGTGTCTAAGTTTACGTCTGAAGATAATAGATGGCTCGCCCTGCTCGACATTAGTATCGCCTAGGAGAAAAGAAGATTTCGCCCTACTCTTAGATCGTGGGTGAACTCAACCCCTTTCTAACAATTTTTTAAGCAAAAAAAAAACAGAGATGTTATCTAGGTTAAGGTCAAATTTGGGTTGTCTCTTGAACATCACTAATCCATTGACCAAAGAATTAAAGAGGACGATTTAACCGGTTGAAATCGTCGACTGGACTCACCAGCAGCTTAGTTTTGGTCTAGAAAACCCTTTTCATGGTTAAACTGAGTTGCATTAAAATCGAGCAGCTATTAAGTTAAAACTCAAAATTAAAATGAAAATCAGGATAGCTTTTAGAAAACTGGATGGATTTTGAGCCCAATATCCTAACCAATAGTACAATGTTTTACAACTTCTATATATCAAATATATAGATATAGATATAGATATATTGATAGCAATTTATAATGATATATATTGGCATTTCAAAGATGTTGGATATCAACTGGAGAAAAAATTATTATTGCCCCTCATTTTTATATCTACTTCCACCCATCTAATTACGATTTAATATCAATTCATATATATTTTTTTTTACCAGAAACATCATTTTATATTAATATGACTAATTTCAGTAAAGGACAAGCCTGATCAATTCCACTTTAAGCCAATTGAAATAAAAACCCTCAAACCTACTTATAACAAGAAGAATAATACGTATACTGAAATCCTTCCATTATCAAAATCCCTCTCTCTCTCTCTCCGTATTGACTAAATAATCATATAAGTTTATAATTAATTAATTATTATTATTTTACCAACGCTATAATGAATAAGTCAAAACCAATCCCATGATGCATTATTATTAATTAATTTTGTGATGCTTTCATGCACATTCAACGCTTAATGTTATTTTGGTAGTTCAACCACGCACTGACATATTTGCATTAGATATCTATGTAGACGCCCCCACAGGATTTTGCATGATACCTCCTCCATGATTTAGAATTAAATGGAGCAGATCAATATATATATATATATATATATATATATATAAGAAATTTATTAAAGTCTGTGGAATTGACGTTGTGCATGATGATGATGATAATGATGATGATGAGAACAAGTCCAACTAGATTGATATATTATTGACTTTCTCTAACCTAATCTTGCATCAATTTGGTTGTTCAAACACAAACAGAACATACCTGTTTTAAATCATGGTCTTATAATTTGTTTGATTTGAATTGGGTTCTTATTTTTTTATCTTTAATCTATTAATTTTAATTTATAGACTTTGTGAAATTTTATTTATATAAATGTACGGTTTTTAAAAATGTATAAAATGAAACCAAGGAGATTTCATTAAGTCCATGAATAGATGACCATAACAATTATAGGGATTTAATTTAGAATTGAGATAAATTATTAGAATATGCAGATTAATAATTCTATTTTTTTTCTAAGCATAGATATTCTCTTATTCGAGATAATCTTATATGAGACATTATAGGGCACTAAATATATACAATTCTCCTAATGGGACTAGGTTTTTTATGGTTTGGTGATGTGTATATTGTTGAAAATATTGTGTAGGGGTGTATTAAAAAAATTAAAGAAGTATCTTTCTTATATGACTTTTGGATCTTAGGCGCATATATCTAAAATGCATGTCTCTATTCTTCCACAGTATATAAAAATATATTGTTTGCAAAGATTAATAAAAGATAATTGTTGAGATTTTTCTATTCTTACATAATTTATCCTGCTGAGTTCTATCATCTTTTTCAGTTATATTACCATGTATCTTTATAGGAAGAGTTCGGATAATCTTAAAAAGTGTCGCTTGTTATAAAATATCTTCTAAAGACAATATTCTTAAATGCAACTTGACTATATACTTTATTATTTTATAGATATTGGGAACACATATTAGCCGTGGAAGTTTAATGGCCTTAAATGCTCTCAATCGTATGTTCTATAATGGCCACATCAATGGATTTTTTTTTATACAATTATTGATATCTAAACTTAGATATATCGATAAATTAATTTAAATTTAAATATGGCTTTGGACCCATATTGAAAATGGCTCTTTTATCATCAACTTTTTTCATCCACAAGTTTAGAATCATTATTCTTACTGCTTACTAACCACTAGTAAAGCATATTAATGAATTTTTCATATTCAAATGCACTCAAAAGTCCAAAATGGGGGCAATCTCACAAGTGGATTGGCTGGATTTACTGTTTTTGTATTTTTAACTTATAAAATTATATTAATTTATTCTTAAACTCATATCAACTACAAATTTAATTAAACTTATGAGTGACTCGATCGAACTCGATAAACTCATTGGTTTTTCTACTGAGTTGACCGAGTAAAACATGCATTGGGTAGAATTCGATTTACAAAATATGTAGGAGAACTTAGTCCAAAGAAAAATAAAAACCAAAAGCCAAAAATTAATATTAGTACAAAAACAAGAAATAGCAAAAATAAGTTACCAGATTTTAAAATTGTAAAGTCGTGCCAGTTTTTAAGAAGAAGAAGCTGAAAGACCAAAACAGGAAGAAGAAATGAAAGAGTTTTGCACCAGAAAAATATCTGCACGCTCTTATGGCAAAGGCATCTGAGCATAAGGTAAGATTCCAAGTGATGTATTCCCATAAAATGACTATTGAATTCCAGGCAACAACATTCTTCTCAGGCATAGCATCAAACACCTTCCTTGCATCCTCCAAAAACTCAAATTTTCCACACATATTCACCAGACTACTTACGAAAACAATTACATTGATCAAAACCCATCATCTTTATGACGTTTCCATGAATACTCTTCCCTTTGCCAGTCCATGGCAGAGCACCACAAGCTTTTTACCCATTTTAGGACGATAAAATTCTTCTGTCAATGGAGCCGTCTTTAGCCGCCGACCTTTTCTCCTACTTGGATAAGCTTCAATGCTCCCCAGAAAACCTCGTTCGAAAATCATTGATTGAGTGAGTTCTCTTTCTTCCAGCAATCGAGTCTGCTCTCAACTTCTCATCCCCAGATTTTAATTCATTCTAATTTATAATTTCTGTTGCTCTCCTGCGTTTTTGAGAGGTCTTAACATTTTTAAAAAAATTCTTGTCATCCTATTTAATCATATGTGGCACTGATCGGATGCCAAACAAGCATATTTTAATACTGTTAAGTACATTTAACGCCACGTGGGACAAGTTATAAACGGCCTCAGATATTTTTTTAAACAATAGGGACGGATACAAAAAATAAAAAACTTATAAAAATTAAGTTATAAGGAGTTAAACTAAGGATTGAATTAAAAAATTAGTGAAATTATAATGATCAAATAATAATTTTTTTAAAAATAAAGTGATGGAATAGAATTGATTTATTATCCACAGAAGAATAAAAAAAATATTATGCTCATAATTATGTATTTTTTCATATATATAATATATAACATAATTGATTTTAATTTTATTTAAATTTATATAATAAAATTAATTTAAGTGTATGCTGAGTGAAAACTATATTATTAGTTATTAACACCGTTTCTCTCTTTTATAAATTAATGAAAATTTATTATGAGTATAAGGACAATACTGATAATTGAGAAAATTGCAAAGACTAAATAAATAAAAAGAAAAAAAAAGTATAAAAGCCTAATTAAAAAATAAGACAACATTATAAGGGTTTATATATTAATTTTCCCTACAATTAATTAATTAATTAATTAATTATTAATTCACACCCATATTGCGATCAATAATAAACATTAAACAGTGAATGAATTAATTGGGTCCAATAGCAACCTCACGTGCAAGAATGAAAGGCTCTTTACGAAACTTTCACTTCTCACCAATGAATTAAATTTGATTAATTAATTAATTAATGATAATAAAATCAGTTAATTGTGCTAAAAGTATTCTCCACAATGTACGTAACTTGGCCTGCTCAATATTCTTCATATAAAGTAGTTATCATCATCATCTTCCACTTCACGACTTCCAAATATATCACTCTCAAAGCTCACACTAATTTGTAAATAATTAATCATTCTAAGCTTACTTTTATCATGTCCACTAATTCATGCAACTTTTTATATTTAATTGTCTTAGAATTAGATACTATCCACATATATTCTTTCTTTTATATATATATATATATATATGTGTGTGTGTGTGTATAAAATTATGTAAGTTTTAACTAGGATAAGGGTATCTCTCAAAATTCATAGGCGTTTATAAAAATATTTATAAATTATTTATTTAAAATATTTTTATATTAATAATATAATTTAAATTTATAATTTTATAAATTATAAATTAACTCTTTATTAATTAAAATAACTTTTTTTACTGGATTTATATTTTCTCTCAATAATTCTTGTCATACAAATAAAATTATCTTTATTATAATAAGTTGAGAACAGTTTTTTTTTTTTTTGAGATTTTGGTAATTTTTAGTAATTCAATTTTGATACTGGATTTTTTTCAACCTCTTAAATATTTTTGGAAAAAAACTTTCTTTGCATCTCTTAGCAAGATTTAAATTTAGATGTTGGAAAAGTATATATAATTCTAAAAAATGTTATCATTTCTCCGATTGAGAAAATAATATATTTATACCTATGTTAATATATATATATATATATATATATATATATTTAATGGTTATCTGATTTATATTCGAATATTTTTTTAATCTAATTAAAAATTAATTTTTTTAAAAATATTTTTTATATTTATATAAACTTAAAACTCGTAATCTTATGCTAAAACGGTTGATAACTATGTTGATGTAATCAAATGTATGTTAATGTTATTACCTATAAGCCTCATTTATTCAATTTTAATTATAATTAGAAAGGCTTTAACATAAATAATATAATCTCTTATGAATTAACTTTTCATTTTGCCACCGATTTCAGAAGTGTTTAAAAACGTGTATGAAACGTTTAATAGAAGTAGGGATTGCTTCTACACAAACGTAGTTTCAATCATATGATACTTGTTTTCCAAACATGCCCTTCTTTATTTATTTATTTTTCTGAATCTAAATTTCCCTAAATCTAGTGACAAAAAAATCTAACTAAATCTTACATTATTTTTAATATTAAAAAAATAATTAATACCATTCACATAACTAATATATAAGTAGTTTAAAATAAATCAAACTATCATAATATATAATTATTTTGTGATGTTTGTGTTGTGTTGAATATTAGAAGAAGAACAATGAAATAATTTGAACAAGGTGGAATAAATATTGAAAATTGTTTAAAAAATAAAATATGTATTAAAACCAAATTTCATATTTTAAGTCATTCTTATTTTTTGAAAGCCATGTTAATTAATCAACTTAAGTTACGGTAAGTAACAACTAATAATGGCTTTCATTTATGAGTAAGTGATACTTTACCCCTAATAAAGCATGTATAAATATGTAATTTTAAAATTATTATATAGATTTGTTTAATTAAATTAAAATTTATTTATCTATAAAATATATTTATTTTTAAGATAATTAATTAATTTAAATTTAAAACTAAGATATTTTGTTGATTGATTATGATTTAGTAAGAAAGTAATCCAAACAATTTTTGACTAATTCCATATTATATTGCGTGATTTAATACGCATTAAAGACATTCAAGACGAACATAATTAAGTTCAACTTGAAAGCATAATATTTAATATATAAAAAATCATAACATTTAAAAAATTCAGTTAGGAAATTGTTCAAAAGTTGATCAAATTTAAGTAAAATTTTCAATTTAATTTCTAAAAAATAAAATAAACCAATCTGCAGAGAAACCAAAAATTTTAAGAATTGATATGGCAAATCATGTAATTAACAAATTATATATGCTATAATAAATAATTTTTTTAAATATCGAGTTTGATATATATAGAAAAAATATTTATTTTAAAAATAATTATAAATTTAAAATATTTATATATTTTAAAAATATCATGATAACTAAATCTTACATAACTAAAATATAACAATTTAATAAATTGTGAATTTGATTTAGATAATTTTTTTATTTAAGATAAGTTATTTTTTTTAAAATAAATATTTATTTTTTAAATAAAATAAATTGTAAAATTTTTTAGATGAACCGAATTATTATATTTTAATTATAAAAAATTTAAATGATGTGACATTAATTTATGAAAATATTTTTTACTTAAAACTTAATATATAATAATAAAATTTAATAAATAGTATAAAAGATGTTTATTTAAATTTAATTAAATAATAGCAAAATATTATTAAAAAAGAGGAAGGTTGTAGTAATAATTATTTCGTTATTTATATAGGGATTATGATATGATATAGGTAAACTGATTTCAACAGAATAATAATGGTGGGTCGAATCGAATTGGGGTTCAAGAAATAGAAATAGAAATTATTGGCAATTAACAATGATTAACAACGAACGAACGAACACTGTGCAGCAAAAAGGCGAATCGTGGCGGCCCCACTCCCATACACGATTCCATTCATTCATGCCGTTAGACTCCTTCTTCTCTAGAGACCCCTTTTCGCTTTGAAGCAATATATAAAGCACTCTGGCATCAATGAATAGAATTGACGCTTGCTCGCCACAACTACGAGCGAAAATCGCATCTCTTATTGTAGTCGTTTTGGGACAAGCACTGGGCTCACTCTATCTCTTGCTTCGTCCCGAATACACAGATTCCCATTCTTCAGGTTAATGATTTTTGGGGTAGAAAAAGGTGGAAGCTTTCGTAGCTTGAGGATATTGGATTCCATTCTTGTAAGAATCTCACTTCCCTTTCCCATTTTGTTCTTTTCTTTTTCTTTCTTTCTGGGTCTGTTTCATCTTCCTCCTTTTTTCTCTGAGCCTTTTTTCTCTTTCCCGTGGTACTTTCTTTTCTCTGTCCTTTTTGTGTCTTTGGAATGTTTCTGCAAAAGTTTGGAATTATTGGGGGCATGCCAATTTGCCCTTTGGGTTTTTTCCCCTTCATAGTGTTGTGTTAATAAAGATTTCTTACTTTAATGACACTCTTCTGACCTTCGTGTTCATAATCATTCTTCAGATAATTCGTGAATTATTTGCTTTTCTTTTCGGTTTATATGCATCTACTGTCGTCGATTTTCATATTATTTGAGAGTTCTGTTAATGAAATTACCCCTCCTTCACCTTCCTTTTTTCTGTAGCAGCGAGTTTGTGGGGTCCAGTGTTTTTCGTATTGGGAATTTCAGCGTCAATATAAAGTTCGTCCAATTTTCAATCCCCCCCTAATTACAATTGTCCTTTTCCTAAATATGCTTCTCGATGTTGCTAAAATGTCGTGTTTGATTTTTAAATGTGTATTTCATTCATTTACAGGATTTCTGAAGGAGAAGATCTTATTCAAGAGATTTATCAGACCACCCACAAAATACAGAAATATCTTTGAGAATGGGGGATCACTTTGTATTGCTGGTTGATCGTTTGCTCACTGAATCCACATTAGAAGCTGCACTTGAAAGCAGAAATCGTGCAATGCAGGAGGCAGCATCCTCAGCTTTGAATGAAGCAGCACAAGTTGATGTCTCTTTGATAAAGATGGGGATGGAAGATTTGAAATCTCCGAGGAAAATTGTTGAATGTCGGATATGTCATGATGAGGATGAAAATTCCAATATGGAGACACCGTGCTCCTGTTGTGGTAGTTTGAAGGTGAGGACAGTTTCCTGAACATTTGCATTTTTTTTTATAATTTCTAGAACTTCTTGAAGCTTCCTAGTAGATTCTGTAATTTTTCTTCTCACTTCAGGTCCTGAATTCTGTCTTGATTTAATGGAAAACCAGGCGACTTGTGGGATTCCTTATTTCTCTTGTAATATTTGTAGAGTGTGTTGCCAAATTTTCCTATATCCAATTGAATAAGTTTGTTGACTCCTAATTCACTAGTATGGTTGGAAATATGAATACCCTTTTGTACAGTGCTGAAACTACTGCCATGAAGGATAGTTTAAACGATTTTGGTGGAGTCCAGGGTACATTGTCTGGCAAGTTAATTTGTCATTATGATGCTGTCTCCATTTTATTTCATATCAGGAGAGACTGATTAGAAGCTTTAGAAATTTTTAGGTAAACCTACTTTTCAAATGGTACTATTCCACTCATTCTACAAAAGATGAAGTGACACAAACAAATAAGAGATGGCTCCTACTGAAAAGTGTGACATTGAGCTTCTTCTTTTTTTCTTATAAGCTTTTTCTTTCATGATTATATTTCCGGAAGCAGAATTACAACTTGTGTGTTCTTTTTGTACATTGTACAATCTCACTGACCTGTTGGTCTGACATGCTATAACTACGCAGATTCTTTTATGTAACCTGTAAAAGTTTTGCTAAGACCATTTGAGCTTAAGTTAGTCTATTACAAGCACTGTATCGGTCAACTCAATTTGCATGCTATATAATATGATTTGAGCAGTAAGATGGACTATGAAACACCTCTAGTCAGTGTGTTTCGTTTGGCTAAATGTTTTAAGTAATTCTAGTGGTTCTAAATGGTTCCTGCTTTCCATTCCTCTTGTTTGTCGTGTGTGCTTCTAAAGAAACTGTTCCCCAAGTCTCTTTTTTTATTGCTGAATTTTTTGTTCAAGTTCAATTTTCCTCCTGACATCGATGATTTACACTTTCTACTCTTAACTTATTGATTATTTTTGCAGTACGCTCACCGCAGATGCATACAAAGGTGGTGTAATGAGAAGGGTGACACCATCTGTGAGATATGCCACCAGGTAACTATAAAATTTTCCAGTTGCTTTTCTCTCACCTACTTCTACTTGTTCCATTGAAAAATTAATCCAAGGAAACAGTGTTCATTTTATGTGGGAGTATAACATCATTTTCACTTTGTTATTGGTATTCTTAATATTTTATTCCCTACTTTGGAAAATGAAATTTAAGTTATTCTTCAATTTTGAATTTCAGCAATATAAACCTGGTTATACCGCTCCACCTCCATTATTTCAATTTGGACGAATTCCAATGAGTTTCAGGTAACTTGTTTAACATATATATATTTATGTAGTGTTTTAGTCTTGTCAATTTATCATTAAAGCAATTATCTTTTCCTCCTCTATATTTCCGATATGTTCCTTTGCTGTCTGTTAGGGGAAATTGGGAGATTTCTAGAAGAGATTTGAACAATGGTCATTTGGTTCGCATGGTTTCCCCTAACCAGAATCTCAACAATTCTAACTACTATCAGCATTCAGCTTCTACTGCAGGAATATGCTGCCGTTCAGTCGCTCTCATTGTATTCTTTCTCTGCCCTATCTATGATGGTGCAATATGCATTTACACTTTCTCTTTCTGATCTTTTTTGTTTTTGATGTGCAGTTCATGGTTTTACTTATTTTGAGACATTCTCTTCCTCTCATTATCAGTGGAAACAAGGACTATTCCTTTTCTCTGTTTTTGGTATGCCTGATTCACTAATACAATATGCACATTTGATTTTATAAATACTCTTACTAAGCATTGATCAATTCAATTGGATATTGACAGTTGTTACTAATTCGAACCGCGGGAATTGTTATTCCTATATATTTCATGGTGAAAGCATTGACATGTATACAACGCCATCGGCGACAACAACGGGTATGTTTGACCTTCTTCCTCTTTACCATGTTTAAACACTCACATGAAACATCTAATTACTTATTGTGAGGTCTCTTGTGTTCTTGTTTGCCTTAGAATCCTTCTAATGCCATGGTCAACCTATCGGATGGTGAAACCGAGCAAGTAGTGTTGCCATCTCAGCTTCACGTTATTCGTGTTCAGTGAAAATGCTGTTCATACAACAACTTGAAGGTACTAGTAGATTGAAGCAAAATATTTCTTCTGCTCTCTGATGAAAACTAGATCAAGACAGCTTCCTCAAGAACTTTGAACGGTTGAGGAGTTAGAATTTTATTTATTGGAAAAATACAGAAACTGTGGAAAAGCAACTCCTTGGCAAGTCTGGTTTGGCGCCAAGAATTCCCATTACTGCTTATAATTTGGAGTTCTGAAGAACCTGGTCAGTGTATAGAGAGGATTTTATATAGAGGGGGGAAAATTACTGGCATAGATGTCAAATATGGATTTATATTCCTGTATATATTATAGTGCAAAGTATGCGTCTTTCAGTCTTCAATCTCAGTTTTATTTGCTGGCTTCCTTTAAACTTCTTTTTCATGCTATTGACGAATTGTCTGGAGCAATTCTTGGTGCATCTTTATATTCTCTCAAACAATAATTTAAAAAGTAAAAAGTTAAATCGACGATTGCGAGAAAATGTGAAAGAGATGTACCAAAAGTTGCAGAAAACATTCAACGTCTAATTAATTAAATGAGTCATTGAACTCTTCAGCTCAACCATTGTAACCAAACCTTGTCAACCTCCCCTCCTGTCAGTGTTGGTTTCGTCATAATTGACATGATTGGTGGTGTACAAATATTATTCTATTAGGCAGAGTTGTTCCATTATACCATATCAATTACGATATCTTTAAATACATTGTGTTAATCAAATGGTTTTACTTCTTTTATACCTTTTCAGAAGACTTCCTTTTATGTAATCAAGTTTTCCCGTTCTAATAATCTTCTTTATAATTTGAATCATCTTCAACAGTTTTTAACAATTTTTTGTACAATAGATAATACTCCAACACATTCTCTTATATATTTATTATAAATTTTATTATTTTTTATTTGACCACACATTCATTTCAACATCTTCATCTTTACCTACTTCCACTTTACTTTCTTCTTGTTCTTTTAGAGTTCAACATTCACTATCATAGCATTTTTGGCCTGTGTGATAAAACACCACTTTTACCTTATTGCGTACATTGTGCAAAAGGAATTATGAATGACAAATATTGAGTTGGTTTATAATGATACCCAGAAGAAAAGAAATCAACCAAACTGTCAACAGTTGAAACCTAGGTGAAAAATTGATTAACCAAAGTACAAAGTAGTCCTGCGTTCTACAGTGGCTTTTCATTGGAAAAAAAAACAGTAACTACATATTTACCCAGCAAAAATGTTACACTCGTAATTGTAGGAGCTTTATATTTGGTGAATATTAATTTTGTACAGTAATTCAAATTGCTCCATAGAGCAAAAAAACTGTATTCTGTACAATTCAAAGAGGCTCTCAAAGTATCATGAAGGGCCTTTGACTAAACTCGCTCTTGAACTTCGGAAACTGCATTTCTACAGAAAGCTGGGATTCATATTCGCCTGTCCGCTCTACTTCCAAGTTCTCCTTGGCCTGAAGCATTGGAAAACAAAACAAATACATAACTCAACTCTCTTCACGAACTTGTTAAGTAATAAATACATCATTTGGTAATTAATTAAAAAGTTCTTGTTAAAAGTTTACACGTATTACTTTAAAATAAATCTAATAATCCATTTTAAGAGGAGATAATATAAATCTGACAGATTAATAAGTAGATATATATAACTATTGAAAAAAATATTATGTGAAATATATATAAATAACAAGAAGCCATATCTCACTAGGTGAAGTTGCCTATAAAGATCACACAGCTTCACTACTGCTCTATTAACAACTAAATATTTATTTAAATTGTTAACCAAAAGGTTTTACTCAATAATTTTATTCATTGATAAAGATTCGAGCATCTCCCAGGTCCTATATAACTATACTCCCTACTTCCTAGCTTTTCAGGTCCCCCCAAATTGTTAAAAGAGTTTCATTACTCTCATAATTATCAAATGTTCTATAAAAAGTGGAGGTGGAGGAAATACTTGCGGCTTTTCTGCAGTGAACGCCAGTAGCAAGCGAGTGCTCCGAAACCACAGCTAGCAACAGCAATTGCCAATGCAGCCCCTATAGGTACAACCACTGCATTTGTTGATGCTAATAATTCTTCAACAGCTACCTCAATCCCTTGATTTCCACCAATGTTCTTGTTCTTGTACAGAGAAGCTAGCGTGTTCCAGTAATAACTAGTCAAAAACTCGTAGACCTTGTCCTCGTTCCATGCAATTCGATTGTTCTCTGCATCATCACCTGAGTAACAGGACGGACAAAGCTGCTTTGGAGGCCATATCAACTTAGGGAATTTGGGATCCCCGGTACCGAGAGCAGCTTCTTCTTTCCTCAGCCTCTCATTAGCCTTGTTATGCGCATTCCACAACCAGAGTGCAAATTCTCTGGCTTTGTTGAAAGGATTTTTGACACTGAAAATTAAGGTCATTCACAATTCGAAGGGGGGAGGAAAAAATGGACCTCAATGATACAAACAAGGATAATTCTTTACTCCTTTATACCTTAAACACATCTCGTAAAAATGTTGTCGACATTCTTCACAGATGAAGAAGTTGTGAATAAATTCACATGTAGTGTTAAATGCAAACTCACTCTCTCCATCATCAATTCTCACCGAAAGTGAATGCAGAAGAACCCATAAACCACAGCTGAAAAAGGAGAGAGAGAATGAGAGCACAGGTTAATACTGTAAATATGATACTAAAATACTTTGTAGTCTAAAGTATGCAAAATCTAAGGTTATTGAGGGGGTCTCATTCTTGTTATATGCACAGGTTATCCAATCATCCTTGAAGGCAGATTGAATAAATACACACAACTAGACAAAGAAATTCACATGCCAAGAAACCCAAAAGTAACAGAATTTTGTGAATGTTATGAGGAAACTGAATGTGTTGACTGACTATTTATGGAACTAGAAATGGCAGTTATGAGCATTAAAGGCAAAACATTACCTAAATCCCCTGGTTTCATTCTTACTGCCGCGGCAGAACATCTACAAAAAAGGGATTAAATATAAAAATGAGAAATATTCTTTTCTTTTGTCAACAAAAACAATAAATCGCATTCCAGTAAAGAATTAATCTGCAAATTTCATGTAAAAAGACAATACTAACAAGATTGACTGATAAAAGAAGGCCACTCATACAATATTCTCATGCCAATGGTTTCATAGTTTAATAAACCAATTTCTATCCCAACACTACGGACCACCTCCATGACATCTCTACTCTTTTCCATATGAAGCAGTCTCTAATTCTTAGCATTGAAATTTCAAAAGAAAGACAGAATCCTCTCGTTTTACCATGCATATATCCCATTCCCGCTTTCCTGCCTTTTCCTCCATTGCATCTTTACTCTCAAATTGATACACTGGGACATTGGTATTGACTTTAGTACATTGACTCTTGTATTTGCAGATTGTTTCTTAAAATTAATCGACTCCATTTCTATTTCAAAGCACTCATAAAGCTAAACAGGGAAAATA
This sequence comes from Leucaena leucocephala, assembly GCA_037074615.1. Taxonomy (NCBI): domain Eukaryota; kingdom Viridiplantae; phylum Streptophyta; class Magnoliopsida; order Fabales; family Fabaceae; genus Leucaena; species Leucaena leucocephala. Next base: position 6,869,095 of record CM073570.1, on the reverse strand, counting down.
TAGAAACGTTCAACCTACTTGAGCCATGGTCCCAGGAAAGACCCTATCCCACCTATGCAGCAACATATATCTGAATAAGAATGAGTTGCTCTCTCTGTCTCTCATCATATGTTTAAGTTAAAGAACAGCAGGCTGAAATAAAGCTAAAGCAGAATATAGTATTTGAATAATACAAGCAATTCCTATCATACTAAATCTTTTTACATATAACTAGTGAATGAAAGTCATATATTAGTATAAACAGAATTTCATCCAGTGCCATTGGGTGGTGATATTAATATAATTTTTTCAAAATATAAAACCACAGTCAACAACCCCTGCAAACACCCCCATAAAGTATTGAAATCATTCTTGGAAACATTTGGACTGAACATAGTCTAGGAAGCAGTACATTGCAAAAAGATATAAAGAATCAGAATTTCATCAGGTTTAGATTTATGGGAATCCAATCTAAGTATTCATAGGAGACAAAAATAGGCCACACAGAATATATGCATGCAATGCCCATGCAGAAAAGAATACAAATTCCAGCTAGAACGTAATAGCAATGCTCAAAATATTGAAGCCAAATATGGAGACTCTACCCAATACCCACGAGGCACCCCTTTTCCACAAATTTGAGAGCTCCATAATGCAACTGTACCATCTTCATTCTTATCAGCTGGCCACAAATCTGTAGGGTACAGTTCATCAAAACTCACAAGTAACTCTGCAGTACCCCTCCGGCATCTGAAACAAATGATCCAAAATGGAAGGAATTATGAAACAACACACTGGACAGACAGAGAAGAAAGGTGAAGTAAAAGGTTCATCTTACCTTTTTGAAGGATGATGAGCCACCAGAAGCTGAAGAAACTTTATAAGTGAAGCACGAGTCTCTTGCTTTATCATCTGCATGTTAGAAAGTGAATGCGTTCTGTCATCCACAAGACTGAGCACAACCACAAGTGAGATATAAGAGAGAGAAAGCATAACTGGTTACCTTATGCTCTAAGATGATGTCAAAGGCTATAGAAGTCGCCTCTTCAACATCATAAATAGCCTTTGCAATCTTTCAAAGTCATGCATATCATGTGTCAGGAGATAAGATTGAGAAGAAACTTTGTCATGAAATTAAAACAAAAATAATTTATGGCCAAGTTGACAGAAGCACCTGTCCAGGGTCTGACACATTGGAGAAAAGATGCTGCTCATTTTCAAACTTCTGATCATCAAGGTCAAATGAACTGTAATATTTAAAACATTATAAGATACAAACAAGAAAATAAGTTCAAGATAACTTTAAATCAGCCAACTATGGTACTACAGCTTTTAAGTTCCATCAGAAAAAGTTACATGCTATGAATTATGAAATGCTTCCTCATATTTCTACACTCTTGCACTTGTTTATTCTGATTTTTTATTCTGCTTTATCTCCAGTACATAAATTTCTAACAATAACAAAATAATCCTCTGAATGCCATGAAATTACAATAACAACAACAAGCCTTATGCATTAGGTGACGTTGGCTATATTGATCAAACTACACCAATAAGCTCTACCAATAACCCATTGATTCGATATACTATTTATTCAAAGATCCCATTTGATAACTTCATAGAGTGTTTTTATTAGTCTTTCTTACCTCTTTTCACGAGGCTAAACACCATTTGTTCAACCCTCTTCACCAGTGCCTCTTTTGGCCTTCTTTATACATATACAAGCCATTAAACAGTTTCCTACCAACTTCTACTCAATAGATGATGCTACTCCAGCTTTTCCTCATGTACAATTATTTTGAATCTTATCTTTTCTTATATGATCACACATCCATCTCAACATTTTCATTTCTGCTACCCCAGTTGTTTGTTCTTGTTGCCCCTGTAATGCCCAGCATTCACTACTATATAGTATCATCAATCTTGTAGCAGTACATTAAAACTTTCCTTTATTGGGGGGCTTTTTTTTTTTGGGTGTGTGTGTGTGTTGGTGGGGCAGACACTCCTACAGCAAACAAAACAAAGGAAACAGAAGAAAACATCTTAAGAATACTCATTCAAGGATTTTCCTAGTCTTCTGCCACAGTCCAGAATTTCTAAACCGTTTGCATCACTACAGAACTGACTAAGTTACCCATCTGTTTTTCTTATAAAAGGCTAAATTGATCTAGCAGTAGTAGTCATACTTCTTTTCTCCAGTTTTTTTAGTTAAAGAAAAATTAAACATGGGTTTTTCAAAAAAAAAAAAAAACAGAAAGTGAAAGAATTCGTCAAGCGTCATTCTTATGGAATTATGATTGAACCTATTTGTAAAAATTTATAGGAAAATTAGCAAGTCCCGTTTCAATACTTCCACTCTTCCTTTTCTATGTTATGAATAGTTTGGCTCATTTCTCATACTCCATAAATGCACAGGAAAATGTCTAGTTAAAACATAATTTGACAAGTTTTACAGGGGAGAATGTTGATGGTTCACATACGATATTCTAACTGCATTAACAGTAAATGAATGCATTCTTCATACCTGCCCATTCGCTTGTTGATCCAGCTTAGCAACCTATCAGATGTGCGTCCATCATCAATCGCAAGTATATCACTTTTCTCCTGATTAGGTTCCCAACTACCACCAACGAATTTAGAAGGAGTGGCCCAAAAGAGCATAGGATAATGACCAACAGAAAACTTATCACAGAGATTTGTATTTATCTGTGCTGGCAAACAAGAGGAGGGACCAATCACCAAGGCATGTTTTACTAATGAATAAAAGTTTTGAATGAAACTAACCTATTTCAATAATGATTATAAGTGAAGTAGCAGCGACATATAACACTCAAACATGCATTATGGAAGTTATTACAAATAAGAATTAATCAAGCAAAATTAAGAAATTTAAATAAAGAAACACATAATAAATGAGACAGTGAAACACCTTGTTATTTTGATTTTAAACTACTGTTATTTTCAATAGCAATATAATGGATCAATCCATTGCAAAAACAATCAAGATAAGGCCCACAAATACATTTTCATTTTAGGTGAATTTCCCCATTGGTAGTTTTATTATTACATACACGCACCTCTTCACATGAAAGTACGTGAAAAACGCACAGGTTTTATATTCTTTGCGTTGAAAATTCTAACCAAGATAGAGAGCTAGAGCAGTGAGAATTGAACTCTTGACCATTTAGTTATAGGGGTTCCAACACTATGTCAAAAATATTCAGCTATTAAAGAAGTCCAAGAATAGTTTTATTAAAACCTCTAACAAAGAGAGGAAAGACAAAAACAATTCTCAAAAGAAGGGGGGAAGATTGGTTTTCTGCAACAAGAAACTATAAAATTAAGAGAAAGTAATGCACACCAAAACACACAACTTGTTAACTATTGAGTAGTAGTGGGGTGATATGACCTGCATGTTACAAGTTACAACATAGCTTGGCCCCAAGTTACATTCGATTCTACCATAATAATCAAATTTATCTTGCTTCTGACATTGAATTAAAGTCATGTAGAATGGGAACAATAAATCAGAGAAAAAATGTTCCAAACCCTCAGATTATTTTAAATCAGCTCAACATCAAGAAATTCCACCATAAAAAATATGACTATGGATGACTTAAACAACCCAAATCATTCTAAAACAAGCAACCCAAACGTAAAACTGACAAACATAAAACAGGATAACTAATCCAACTAGAAGTGAGATATCCCAGGATACAAAGAACTGAATGCGATAATCCCAAATAACTAATCAGTAAAACTCCATAATGAAAGCAAGAAGGTAACCTGTAAATTCCGTATAAACATTAAAACACACTTGAAACAAAGTAATAGAAGATGCACTTACTTTCAATGCACAATCCACCCTTGTCATTAATATGATTCCTGGATGTGCTGCATCGGGTCCATTAAAAAGCTTTGCAACATTTTCATACTGGGACTGTAACAGAAATTGAAAATGAGAATAATGATAATTTCAAATTACTAAATTCAATAAAACTCAAATTTTAAACTGTATTTTGGTAAATAATACCTTATAATTCCTGCAAGCAGGGCACCTGACGGAAAAGTAGGGACATAAGGAAAATTAGAATCTATTGTACTCATATTTGATGATTATTAATCTAACTACGTGCAGAAAAGAACTTGCAGCAAAATTCCTTATGAAGGAATGCAAAAATTAAGCTGAACTAGATGGAAGAAGTTCTTCTATATTTTAATTTTAAACTTTCCTACAGTATCATTTTAATTATTAACTGCATTAAGAGATGCTTGGAGCCAAAGTCCAATAAGATGTTTACCAAAATATACACAGAAGTGAAGTGAAACAGTGGGAAACTACTGGGTAGGTTTGACTGAATTGAGCCTCTCCATGAGTCCATTCATGAAAATGATATCATTCATGAATAGCAAAAAACTGTTTATGGAATAAAAAATTTCATGCACATAGTTGATAACTAAACCAATCAAAAAATTTGTTAACTAAAATATTGAGCTATGCTATCTGTAGAAAGCTCATTAATTCCATGATTATGAATTATTTATACGTGATACAGATTTGAATTAACAACATTGAGGATTAATTTCATGCCCATAGTTTTTTCTTAAATAGAATTGCTAATCTTCTTGCCCATAATTTTTTAATAGAATTGCCTATATGTTAATTTCTATAAAAAAACGAGAGGAATTCATATCATAACCTGAATTCTATTATCTCTTCCACTTACATTCTAGCCATTAGCATTTTATGAACTGAGATCTTACCTTGGAATATCATAGCAATAACACCTAGAAGGCTAAATTGCAATTTGAATACATTAACCACATAGTAGGAATATAGGACAAGATATCATAGATGTAAAAAGCACAGAAATAAGGTCATAAAATAAATGGACATAATTAGGATACCAAGAGGCTTGGAGCAACTATTACTTATAATCCAGAGTGTCGATGATTCATTCCAACAACGTCTCAAATGCATGTTAAAGTATAAAATACATTTAACAGAGTATTTTATGGCTGTCTTGGATAACCATGCTTAGTCACAGAGGTTGTATTTGGCAATAATGCTATCTCAAGTAACAACTGCAAAGTATACAAATCTGGCCTCGCATAACAAAAATGTTTGGGTGGATAATATGAAGTGGATGGAATAAAGATAGTCAGTTTCAAGTCAAGGCTAGGTCTTCAAGTAGATTTTCCCCCATTTTAACCTTTACCTGCCCATATTCTCAATTTTCCTGCATCTTCAGTAAACTTTTAACACTAACATACTAATTAAACTAGAGGCGATCTCATTGTTAACGCAAAATCAACAAACAACGCAATCAAATTTTCAAAAACCATTGTAATGCTTTATCTACTTTACCCTAAACTCTAAAAGCTTTCAAATTCCAAATAATTGTCATATAAATTCGTTTCTATCACTAGTTTATAGGCAGATCTACATTTGGGGTCAAAGGGTCATACCCATTGATTCTGATACAGTCCTTTAAGAAAAAAGAAATTAAAAATACAAAAAATTAAGAAAAGCTCAAGACCAAGTCGAGATTCCAATCAACTTAATACATGGACATAAATATACAGACTATATAGGATTGCTCACTAACCAATGGGCAAAGAATTCGACAACAGCAAAAGTAGCAGGAGTATCCTTCAGAACAGCATCAAAATTCGTTGCATTCAAGTCAACGGCATAATCTCGAAGATCTCCATTATTATCATTATTTCTGACTACTCTTAGGATCGAACGCCGTGACCCCAGTGAAGAATCTGAAGTCACGACGGAGCTAACAGAAAGTAGGTTCAGAACAACAAGACCCAAATAAAAATATACCCCAGACATGGAAATGGGCAGCTTACAAATCCAGAAGAAGGAAGATGAGAGAGAAAGCTATAACTTTAGACTTATCTGCCCAATAGTTCGGTGGTTTATTAGCAAATATCGAAGAAAGGTGATGATTTTGAAGCGAGGGTGGAGAGAGAGAGGGATAGAAATGGATCTGCCAACAGTTCCTTTCTGTTGGCTTCCCCACCAAACAGGTTTTGAAGCTCTTGGAACTTTATAGATTGGAGAGTTTTGAAGATGGAAACTGGTAGCGATTCCGAATTACGTTTCCTTTATGGAGAATGGATATGGCCCGATTAGACGAAACACCAAACTGCTTTGATGGAAAGAAAATCTTTTCTTACGTTTTAATTTCCATTTCTTCCATGAACTCCTTGGCCTCCCACTCTTCGTTGTTTTCTTCCCCTGCTTCTTTTATTATGTAAGTATTTGGTAAGAAATCCCTTATATATGCAAAATAAAATGCCTAAAATTCTATTTTTCGGAAAAATACACTAATTAATTTTTTAATCTTAAAGTATACAAATTTACTTATTGTTTCTAAACTGTGATTTTAAAATTGCTTTTAATTTAAAAATAAATTAAAATAAATAATTATATTTATCTAAAATGACTTTAGAACTAAACGACAATTTAAAATTATAGTTTTTAATAAGTTATTTGGAATAATTTATAAAACAGTAAAAAAGTTTATGAATTACCCAATTACTATTTTACTCCCATTTTTTTAGACTATTTCCTCTCTTATCTCTTCTATGTGTCAACATTCTTTCCCCTCTCCCTCGTCTTCTTCTCTGTCCTCTATTGGGGAAGCTTCAGGTGGGATGAATTTGAAGCTTGAGATCAGGAAGATCTCCTCTATGCTCGTCTTCTTCTACCAATGAGATTAGGAAGCTTAGTGATAGAGATTTGGGCAAGAGTTTCACCGTCGCATTTGAGCTCATTGTCGTAAGGTCTGATAGAGAAGCTTCGTCGTCGCCGCCTAAGGTTTGGAATCTATAGGGAAAGAAGAAGAGTGAACATTGGCATCGCTAGAAGTGAGATGAATGTGAGAATAATAATTGTTTATCTCATACCCTTTTTAGTAATTTATCAATCATAAAAGTCATTCAGGTAATATACATTCAAACACTTATTTATCCAGAACTATTTTTTTTCTACAAGCTCTTCTCGAGAAACTATTTTCTAAAAGATATCTAAAATTTTTTTTATAAATTATTTTTTAAAAATATATTCAAATGACCCTATCATCTCAATTTTTTTCATCTTTCGCTCATAGCAAAGAATATAAAATATACTCCACCGCTCCAAAATATAAACAAAATAGGACTACTTATGAATATTAAATATTTATTTTTCTCATTAAACTTTATTTTCATACTCCTTTAGTCCTAAATATATTGCCTAATTTTAGAGTAGATTCTAGTCTTTAATGTAAGACATTTTTTATTTTATCTCTTATATTTTTTATTTTTTTAAATTAATTTACTTAACATATAAATTGATATATACATATATATATATATATATAATCTATGGAGAAAACTTATATTAAGTTCCTTGTATTCATTTCATCAAGTTCTTCAATCTCATTTTATCATATCTTCATTTAACTTAAACTAACATAAAAAAAAACAGTTCACATTGTCAAATGTGATTGGAGAACTTGATAAAATATATGTAAGAAATTTAATGTAAGTATGATCCAATCTAATTTTATATAAAAAATATTTTAAATAAATAAATCTTATATTAAAGATTAAAAGAGTAGTATCGATAAATACTTCTTGCTTTATCTCTTTTTTTTCTTTGAGTTATTTTCTTTTAACTTAAATGACATGGGAAAAGTTTAGGGAAAATCTCTAAAAAATGCCTTTTGAATTTCTAAATTTTAAAATGACGATACCAATTTCTAAAATCCCAAATTCTTACACATGACTAAATAGGGATTTTAGATTTGAGTGCTTTTACAATTTTGCCCTTTACTTTAAAAAAATATATAAACCACCCTTGCTGGAGATTGGCCATCGGAGCTTAGACACCAGCAACTAGCCCATCTGCAGGCAGGCCACTAGAACGTATGTTGGCAGCCACCAGAGCTTTAGTAACGACAACTGGAACTTTTAGGGCCAAGGTAATCTCAAGGTGGGATTTGAACCCACCACCCCTTAGATCCCAAAAGGCATGGTAACCATTGAGCTACCAAATCTCTTTAATAACTACTTTTTTCATATCTCAAACATATTAAATTAAAAAAATCCTTTAGGTGATTTATTCCTCCAAAAATTCTAGTCACCAATCAAAGCTCTGATAGTTGTCGACTACTTTCTAGTAGCCTCCTGGCTAAGGGGTTGGTCGCCAGTGCTAGAGCTCCGACGACTAGTCTCTGACAAGGGTGGTTTTTTAAATATTGTTTTCAGCAAATTTTATTAATAATATAATTTTTATGTTACTTGAAATAAATATTTTGAAAGTATGAAAATTTAATTATTTATCTAATAAAAATAAACGTGTTTAAATTTTTATTAGTTGTGAGTATACTTATCTTATAATAAATATACATGATTATTATAAATATATATTGAATTTTCTAGTATTTTAAATTCGAGTTTAAAAGTATGGGTAATCAAATATGATTTTGGGTGTTGAAATTATAAAAGAATATATCACCTTAAAAAGTGTTTTAAAGTTTAGTTTTGAGAACTATTACGTAAATATTTCTTATGATGCTCACACATTATTTGGGATATTGTTGACTCAATTTATTTATGCATAAATTATAATAATTTAGTGTATTATTATTTATTATTGTAATATAGCATATACTGAGCGGAAATTTGGGCATACATATATGCAAACTCATGAGGAGAAAAATGAAATATTTAAGGTAGGATACTATAAGTGATGATATTATGTATGATGAATTATTATTATATAAAAATGCACGAAGGTTAACTGACTTTCAATTTTATATATATGAGGAAATATCATGTATTATAGATTCATGTTACATTAAAATACACAAATATCTAGTGGAAATTTATCTTTAGTTGTGATAAAGATAAAATATGATGTAAATGATATTTTATTATTATGGGGATGGCTAAAACTAAAAGTTGAGTTGTTGAAAACTTCTTAACAATTTTTTGTGTGTAAAACCAACACTTAGTGTTAATAGTTGTGTGCCAAATGGCATGAAAGAATAAAGATGTACAATACTTAGTGTTGATAAATTGTGATTGCCAAATGACAATAAAAATTTAATGTTGATAAGTTGTGATTCACAAATGGCAATAAACATTGTTGAGAGAACAATATTGTAATCGTTTGATATACTATGTGAATAAGCATGCTTAATAAAAAAATGTTGATTTATCTTAATCGATTTTGAAAGGTTAAAAGTTGACTTGTGGATCCGTCAACAAAACCCTAGAGAGGAAATAAATTTTTGAAACATTGAGGGGAATGAGACTAAAGTCAATTTGATAACAACAAGCGATGACAACCTAAAATTTGTGATTGATGATCCTATGAAGAAGGTTCAATGTGTAAAAATAAGTCGTTTGTTAATTCTGCTAGTACTAAAACGTAACTACTAGTCCCTTCTTATAGTGTACAAGAAAGTGCTATACTATATTTTTAGAAGGTTGAGTGAAAGCTCTTAATGATTTCACAATCCTATGAGATGGTGTATAAATGTATGTACACTTAAAGAAATCACCTATACGAATGATGAGTGAGGCCACTCTTATGAAATCATAGCAAAATCTCTATATAATTCGTTAAACACAGGATGCGTTTATAGCCTTTTAACTTGAAAAATTGTTTATTAACAGTGAAAATGTGGGGGTATAATTTAACTCGTAATGACTCTAGTATATACCCAAGAGGTGAAGGTTTTAAGTCCATATATCCACTAATATCTTTATGTATTAAGTGTTATCGATTTAAGTCTAGTTTTAAGTTTATAGGACCACTAGATACAATACTTATATCCATATGTGTAACTCAACTAATGATGTTTATTTGACACCTGTGGGGATTATTGGAAATATTATAAATATTGTGAAAGAGTATGTAAAAAAAAAGTGTTTTTATAATATAACTCTTAGGTCTTGGAGACATATGCCTAAATAACATGTCTCGTACCCTTCTACAGTCTATAAAAAAGGCCTGATGAAAAAGAATAATACAAAATTATACATCAATATTCTGATATTACTTTTATCTTTTACCAGTTTTGTCTCCATGTATCTTTGCAGGAAGAGTTCATTTAATTCTAATGAGTGTCACTTCCTAATTTACTAATGAGTTATAGAATATTTCTTAACAATAGTGTCTTCAAAATCGACTCGAACTATATATTTTATTATTTTGTAGATTTCACCAACAGTATTTGTTATCAATATTATGTTAAACATTGTTAATCTAACTATAGGTTTGTTTAGATAGATTTTTAAAAAATAACTTATGAAAAAAAAGGTTTTTGGACAATTCTTGGAAAAGGTCTTCTGGATAAGATTTTATGAAAAAAGTGGTTTTGAATAAAGGAGTGTTTGGATGGTTATTAACAAAAGAATTTTTGTGATTGGTAAATTACCAGAAAGGGTATGAATTAAAAAAAAATCATTTTCTTCCATTTTCCCTTTCTCTCTCATGTTTTCTCTGTGCATCGACGCCATCGACACTGGTGAGCCCCAATGATGATGCCAATGCCAACGTTGACTCTTACCTTCGTCTTCCTCCATCATCCACTTCTCGCGGACTTCCAAATCTAAGGAGCTAGAAGAGCGACCCACAACTATCGGCGACGACGAAGAAGACCAAAGATGGGAGAAAATGGGAGAGATGAGAGATAGTAGGAAAAAATAATAATTGAATAGTCCATAAATTTTTTTACTGTTCTAGAAGTTATTCCCATTAGCTTTATCTAAAACGATGGTTTTAAACTATGATTTAATCCAAAAGCCCTTTTGGACAAATATGACTGTTTGTTTTAAAAAAATTTCAAACTAAAATTTGGGCCAAAAACTCTTTTAAAACTATAGTTTGTGGCAAGTCCAAACAAGCCCTATGTCTATAATCGGTTCATTTATGTAAATGGTTTATTAGATTTTTTCTCATAAAGAAAGAAATAATAATTTTAAAACTTAAAAAATATATTTATCATTAGATGATTTATGAATAGTAAATCTCTAATGATAAGCAGTATTATCCTTATAAGGAGGAGAATATAAATTCAAATTTTGAAAAGCACACTTATTGAGAGAGGCGAAAACCCTTTACGTTTTAAGTTTTGGAAGAGAACACGTGCAAGCATTTATCAAATAGTATTGACTTAACTGAGGAGATAAATATGTATTTTTAATAATTTCATATTTTTTGTCAATTTAATATATATTAGTAATACCTTAATTTCTTTAATTTTAATTTGATATTTCAGATGTTTGTTCAACCTAACCTATTTTCTGAATAAGATATTGAGGACTTGCACAATCATTAGACTAAGTTTTTTGTTCAATGATTTTCTTTTCAATAGTATTTTTATATTTCACTCAACACATTTTTTTTTTATTTTCTGTTCAAATTGTTTCACCTTTTGTATTGAATTTTATTAAATGAATAATGATCAATTGAATTATGTCTTTACCATATTGAACTCTGTCTCTGCTGCTATATCTTTGATTCATATATTTAGACAATTTATTTATAAAGCTTCAGGGGATAAAGTAATAAAGCAGTGAACATGTCGTATTTAAAAAATATTTAAACTGGATAAAGAATACTATTCAGTGTAGAAACAATATATAAATATTATAATATCTATACCGATTGCGTGCATGTGAGGTGTAGAAAATATATTCATATACACCAGATGTAATCATAATCAATGTATAAAATTCATTCATTTACAGTTGACATACTTAAAACTGGTGTAAAAAATTTATTTATCTACAACGTTTGTTCTAACAACTGGTATAGAAAATGTATTCATCTACACCTAATATTCTTACAATTGGTGTAGATATTAACAAATTATATAACTAATATCAAAAGTGACCTATTTAAATATTAAGAAAATGAGCATTCTATACCTCATTTTTAATCTTGTTTAGAAAAATATTTCTTCTTTACCAATATATCACCTAGTTTAAAAAAGGTGTATATTTTATATATAGTTTATATATATACTAAATTATAGTCCAATGTAAAATTCTATTTTAAACTAGTTTAAATTTTTTTTTTGTAATAGTATATCCTTGTCTTTCTTTACCCTTGATCAAATCAAAAGTAAAATCTGTATACAAATTATATATTTTATATTGATATTGATTGATATGGATGATTGTTAAAATCATTAAATAGATTTTTTTAGGTAAATTAATATCTACTATCTTAATATTATTATATCTAATATTCTTATTTTTTTTTTATGGTGCAATTTCTCGGACAATGTTTTCAATTTAGATCAATTACATCCATACACAATACATACGTCCGTCAAAATAGTAGATAGGTAGGCAATTATTTTTTTACTTCCACATTTCCAGGTGAACATTATTATCTTCCTGATCTCCGTCCTTCACCGCCGTCAATTCTACCCTATGCCTTGCCGATCTTTGCATAATAGTTCTCGCATTTTGGAACCTTCATCCAACACGTGTCTGAGGTACTTAGTAGTGATGAGATCTCGATGACGCCGGTGAAAAAAGGAGTGAAGAAGCTCCGGTCATCGGCAGCAGGGAAGAAAACTTTCTGCACAGATAAAGTTTCTTACTTTTGTCTCTCTGAAGCATCATTCTTCTTCTTCTTCTGATTCATATTCTTGATCTCTACCCAGAAATTTTCACCTTTAAGAAGGGGTCTTCTTCTTCTCTTCAATTTTTTACTATCCCATCTTCAGTTTCAAGAATCATAGAAGACTCCGTCCCCAAATTTGGACTCTTTCTGAACCTACGAATGCATAACCTAGGAATTCTCGACCTATTTTGCAATGGATAATTCTGCAGAAGCAGAAGATCAAACTTCTGCAAGTGTCAGAAACACGTATGCTTCTGATTCCTTCATGATTGAGATGGTAATGAGGATTTACAGAACTAGATGGTCTGTGTTATTGGGGAGGGTCTTCGAGTACCAAAACGGGTTCAGATCGGATATGGGGTCCAACCTATTTAACTCGATCGCGTGGATGATAATGAAGTTGGTGGCTTTGCTGGTGCAGAAAACGACATCGTCGGGGACGTTGGCAATTTCGCAAGAAGAGAGACCCGTTTGGCTGATGAGGTTCTGGATATTAGGGTATGAAATTGGTTGTCCAGGGTGTGGAATTGACGGCGGTGAAGTACAACATAGAGCTCAGGAAGAAGATGTTGACCTGAAACTCCGGACCTCAAAAAAATTACCCAACTGTCTATTGTGTTGACGGACGTTTGTGTATGGGTGGAATTGATCTAAATTAAAAATATTAAAAATAAAATTTTATTATAAATAAATTAAAGATAATTTTTTATTTTGATATAAAATTTTTTTAGAAATTGATTGAATTTATTTATGATTTAAGAGCAAAATTTTTCTTCTTTCTAAATGATATTAATGTCAACTACGATAAATTATATATTATTTTTAGATATAAATTTAAATATTTAAAAATTAAAATATTTTTTAAATATTACGATTAAAATTATTATAAAATAGAATTCTATTGAACACGTTTTAATTTTTTTTGTTATATAAATATTTAAAAAAATATTAAATTTATTTATAATTTAAAAATAAAATAATTTTTTTTTAAATAATATTAATATTAAATTGGGTAAATTGTGTTAGGCCAAAACCTAGCTAATAAACGGTGGGATGTTTCATTTTTTTGAATTGGATTTGTTGGTGGGCCGGCCCATAAAGATTGCAACTTAATGGGCTAATGGGACGGGCTTAGAGTCTTCTTACCAGCCACTGTCATTTCCATTTCCGACATCTATGTTATCAGACAGATGATTCGCTATTCGTATTTCATAGTCTCGTGCTCCTTCTTCTGATCCCCAAATTCTTCAACCCTAATTGTGCAAATCGGTGAGTTGTCGCTTTGGAGCTTCTCATACCAAGCAAGATCACGTGTTCCTTTTATGTTTTTATCTCACAATGTACTTCAATTATCCTTCTTCTCCCAATTTCTGCTTAGATTTATTTAATTTTATGTGTTTGACTTGCAAATATTCTTATGAAGATGGTGAGTTTTTGTTTCGTGATTCTTCCGTGGTTCATGACTTTAAATGCCTGTATTATGTTTTGCTTTTCTGTATTTCTTATGTTCCGGGTGATTTTAAGTTTGGAGACGCTCTTATTACTTATCTTTTGGTTGTATCGTTGGAAGACGGAAAGACTGGAGCTCTATCTGCAGCTTGCCCTAGTCATATTGGAATTACCGTGTTGCATTCAAATTTTTCGCCATGAAGTTCCTAGAGTTTTCTTCTCTAGATCGGTAACTATAAATTATAAAATCAATTTGTTTGTGATGGATTATGGATATTTTATTTATCATCAATAATAAATTTGGTATTCAATAGCGTCTTTCTAAAATTGTAGGCTGAATGATTTCTTTAGTCATTTGGATATGGGAGAACGTACCGTCAAAGGATGTCTTGAAGCTTATACTTGTGAGGAGAAATTCGTGACTCCAGTCAGAAGATTCTGTTTTGTATATTCACTTTGGTTGGATTGGTTTTAAAAATTTTATTTGGCGTTGGGTTCTTAGGCAAGCACGCTGGAGCTGACAAAAAACTCTCTCACAGATTGTCTCTCAGCCTGGACAGCGAGGTAAATAGGTTGAAAGGCTATTCAATGTTGCATTTTATAATATTAATAAATTTTGCTCTGTAAAATGTAGATGCAGTAGATGATGACTTATTTTGCCTAAAATGTATGACTGTAGGGAACATTAATTTTTAATGTCTCAGTCTCAGTTTTTTGCGTTAATAACTCCCCCTTCTGCCATCAATAGTTTAATTTTGTTATTTTTATTCTTTATTTTATATGGTGAGTTTCTAAGATGTGGAATTATTATTCCTGGATTTCTTATATAGTTTATCCTATTACGCTTCATGGTGTTCACTGAATATTTTTTTAATGCTGTAATTTCTTATTTAAATTTCAGATTGCTGATTATCTTGGGAAATCATCCGACATTGACACTTCTTCATCGCCTGATTGCATATCTAGCAGATCAAGGTGGCCAATTGGTCGTAGATAGATTTTGAAAAGGGAAAACTAAGTCCAGACGTTTGTTTAACATGTTTGTCTCTTGTGTGTTCGTTTCAGCCGAAGGACATTGGTTTACTTGGTTCTTACCCTCTATCACATGTATCCAGATTATGAATTCAGGTATCTTGGTATCTTATGCTGTATCAGAGATGCTTTTGCATGTTGAGTGAAAAGGAGGATTATGGGTAATGCTACTGTCAGCTTATATGGCGACATGGCAACCCGCCATATAATCCCCCTTTTGATTCCATTGGGAGTGTTGTCAAAAGGTTTGACAGACAGTTCATAAAACTGTTGCTCTAGGAGCTGAGAGTTCGATTCTCTCCATTTCCCAAGTCTTGTTCTGGTCATTTATTTGGCCAGCTACTAATGCCTCAAGTTTTATTTGATGTTCCTGCTGGGATATTCCATTGTGCTTTTTATAATAGCATATTCCTACTATGATGGTTTATAGTGAAGTTAAAGCTCACCAATACTTCGCAGAGGAATCATGGGACAGTTTTAAGCAGATTTTTGGTACCTACATGCTTGAAGCCTCAAAGGTGCTACTACTAAATGGCCTATTGTTTGAACTTTACTTCTATAATGTCTGCATTGAGAGAAAGGGATCACATTATTCCCAAAGATATGATTGAAAATTGGGAGAAGCGAAGTGAAGGAATGAAAGAAAAAAAGGGGGAGGCTGTGATTGAAATGAGGGTTAAATTGTAATTCTACTTCCCCTTTTTTCAGTTGTTTGAATGCTATAAAATTAACTTGCAAAAAGTAATGGAAAATTAGATATTAAACAAGTGAAAAGAAATCGTTATTTCCTTGATGTTGTGATAAAATATTGAATAATTGACTAATAGTATAATTATACTAGACAATTATTTTTCCTTGAGGGTACGGATTGATTCATAATATAATATTTTTTTTGGGAATGAAAATGGAGATGAAAAGATGAATGATTTTGATCTAACAGAATTTTGAAATCCATAATTATGTTTGGTATGTTATGGATTATTAAATGCTAAAAAAGTTATTATGATACTCTTAGTATCAACAAATTAAAATATTAAAATATTCATTTTTATTTTAATCAGTTTAGTTTTTTAAAAAATATTTTCAATATTCTTTTATATTTTTATTTATACAAATTAGAAATCCACTTCTTGAACATTAGGATATTTCTTTATTATTTATTGCTAAACATGCAACATTCAAAGTTATGAAGCAAATGCTGTGCTTTATATTTTTTATTTTGAAAAACAAAAAACTATGCTCTTTGATTTTATATATGGGTTAATGTCTAATTTTTGTCATGCTCATCTCTGTTTTTGCTTAATTTGTCTACTGCAGGAATGGATTGAAACCAATGGGGGTGTCTCTCTTCTGGACACTCTGTACAAGGCCCTTGATGAGGTGAGTTTCCTTTAAGCCAATGCTGGAGATAGCAAGTGGCATTTTACTGATGATTCCTTGTGACATAGGTGGTGAAGTTATCAGATTGCGAAATATATAGTTATGACCCAGAATCTGAAGCAGATCCATTACTAGAGAGAGGAGCAATGTAAGTGTTTTTCCACTATCATCATCATCATATACATTTTAAAAATGTTAAATGCAATGGATCCTTGTTTTGACCTGTAAACCATTGTTTTTTTTTTTGGCCAAAACCTGTAAACCATTCTAATAAGTTGGAGTTTTACTGGTTTCTTCAGATGGTCCTTTAATTTCTTCTTCTATAATAGAAAGCTAAAGAGGGTCGTGACTTTCCGTTTTGGCTGTTTTAGGTGGGTTGATTTGGAGACTCTTTCATTTTCATGACATCAGTTCTTGCCTTTTTTGGTCATAACAATATTCATCCCTAGTTTTTCTTGTTGCTGTAAATGGCAGTAATTTGCTTGCTGATGGGTTCCTTATGGATGAGACACAGTACGAGGAAGATGAAGAAATATTCGCTGACATGGATATATAACAGCATACCGTGGAGCTGTTTGTTACTTAGTTCACATATATATATCAAGATCGCCTACTCTTCTGTAATATAATATCTTAGATGTTTTGTCTGAGGCCACTGTGGTCTTATAGCATCCGTATCCTCCTTTATGCATGTAGGTATATATTCTGTATCTTCTTCCTCTATGCAGGTAGCAACTACTCTCGTAGTTTGTAATCATGTGGTGTAAAATTGGTTGGTCAATAAGATGAAGAGTCATGGTATATATCTAGTGTAGTTTTGAGCTTCTGGAATATAAATGGCAAGGACTTGCTTGTTTAGCACAATTGGTGTTATATTTGGACTTTGGAGGGATTGTGATCAAGGCTATTTGCGCAATCTTCTCTAACATTTACATTTTTATGATAAACCTGTGTCTTCTACATTCGTAGTTTTATTAAAATTTCTGACGGTTGAATGATTTTGCTAGGTAATTTGCAAGATCATGTGATTATTATCGCCCCTAGGCTTTTTGTTAGGTACTTGTATCTTTTTATTGAAGTCAATCATATTTGAAGATATATTTTTTTAATAGATATTTAAATTTTGGTTTATCTCTATGTTAATTTGTGAAATCTTTATTTTTTTTAATTTCTTTTCTCTCAAGTTACATCAACTTGTGGCAGAATATCAGACGTGTTTTACCTGCCTACTTATTTTAAAGAGAAAAGCACATAGAAAAGAATCTATTTTTGTCAACTTACACAATCGTTCAAATGTAACATGTGTAAGCTTACGTTTCTCTTTTGTCCTTTTTGGCCTTTTCTTTTGCACGTGTCTTCTCATTTGAAGGAATATGGCACCTACCAGTTGCCACTACCATTGTAAATTGTGGATCAGACAGACACTATGCCAAATTACCGAACATGTTTTCCATGAAGAAATAGCCACGTGGGATCTTATAGAAAGAATTTGGCTTTGCCCAAAATTGAACTGTTGTGTAAATAACATTGATTTCCAAATTTAGCCCTCCACAATATATGATGTTACTATCTCCAAATCCTAAATAAAGGATTTAAATGACCCATGCATGTTAAATTATTCTTTATTAATAAAATTAGTTAAGTTAATTATTTATATATTAAAAAAGTGTAGTGGTTTTCATAAGGTACTATTTTTAATTATTTGCATGAAAAAATGTAAATATGGGCAAAATGCAATCAAAGAAAAAATTATAAATTTGAGAGATAAGGTAAAATATTCTACTAACTCTTATATTTATGATTATAGGAGTATTATTTAATTAAATAGTTAATATAATTTTTGCTCATTCAAATTTATTTTCGTTTTTTATTGCAGTCCCCCAAATTTCTTTCTATATAAAATATTGGTATCTATAATTTAATAAAAATATGAACCGTTTTGATCCTTATTTTGCTTTAAAGGGACTAAAACTTATAGTTTAAAATTTGAGGAATTAAAACTAAAATTTGCTCAAATTTAGGAGGGGAAAGACTATATTAACCTTTAAGCAAAAGATAAAGGGGGATGAGTTTGATGATCTCAAATCTAATGAGCGGCTACACTTCAATCAGTGAACTTAGACCGATATAAGTGCCATGTGTAAGTCTAAAGCAAACTACACTTGGACTCCTACTTCCTTTGTTTCTTTTTTAAAAGTCTATTACATTATATATATAATATATATTCTTCAATCAGGGTACACTCGTATTGCTGCCTAAAGGAAAAAGACTTTGTGCATCAATATGTAGACTATTGTATATGGCTTGCAATATATATGTGTGTGTGTGTGTAAGTAGGATCTCAAGCAATTGGGTGAATCTTAGTAGATCATCATGGCTTACTCTCTTTCATCCCTCTGCTGCTTCAATCGGGCTCTTTCCTGGCATAGGATCATGTTTCACTGCCCCAAAATGAGGTCCCAAAGTTTCAGAGACAATGGTAATACGTAACATATATATTAAAAAATCCTTCACTTTTAGTGGTTTTTGCTATTAATACATGCATGATAGATCCATCAGCTTTGTTAATCCTAGATATAAATCTTCTTTCATCTGTGTAACAAGTTATGATTTTGTTGTTCTGATGTTGTGTGCTTCATATATATATCTGATCCTAATTGTTGTTATTGATTTTTTAATTTGGCAGGGAAGCCAGAAAACAGTGTGGATGCAAACATGAGTGTTCTAAGAGAGAGAATCGGTAGAATCAGGAAGAGAGAGAGGTTTGTGGATACATATGGTTGGAATTATAAGCATCAAATCATCAAGAGATCATCAAATCATCATCATCATCATCATCATAATCAAGCTTTCATATCAGAGTTTGCAGAATTAATGGCCATAACTTGTGGTTCTATAGGACTTGTCTTTCTCACTGGTTCTCTCTTCATCTTCCTTGTATCCTTCCTTGTCTTCATATCTAAAAATTAACTGTAAACTATCAACTCTCTTGTTTGCAGCTTCTCTTCATCTTGAACAAATAACATAATAGAAAAAAACGTTCTAGGCTTTCTGGGATGTTCAACTTTCCATTACTTTGTGAGTTTTGTGTATTTTTTCCTTTTCAAAAAGTTATTTTCACTGTAGTTTTGTTCTATTAAAGTTATGTATTAACCACAATTTTGGTAGGATAGGAGAGTTTTTAATATAAATAAAAGTAGAAATAGAAGTGGAGGTGAAAATGAAAATAAAATTAGACTGAAAATGAATTTTAAAAATTTATTTGGTAATTTAGGAATGAATATATAATTGATGTATATTTTTTTTATAACTTGAAAAATGTTAAAATTGTCTAAGAGTTTTATAACTTAGGGTAAAATGGTCTAAAATATTTTACTTCTACTTCTCCTTGCTCATTTTTCAACTTTTTTTTATGGAACTAAAATAGTTCAAAATATTGAAGAAAGTAGAAATGGCTTCCATTGTATTAAATAAAATAAATATTTTATTCTACTTCTATTTCTACTTTTATCCAACCAAACATGGCCAGAGGGCTTGTCTCTTGCATTGAAATAGCTTAAATTATTTTGGATGGATATATAATTGCGATTAGTCCTCTAATAGCTCGACTTTGGATTTCATCATACATATAATATTTCTCTTATTATATACTCAATAGTCCTTAAAATCTAATTGAGAAGTTGATATTAATTATAAATATAAGATATATATATTTCTTATAGTTATTAACTTTTTTTTAAATTATACTTATTGATATCTTATCGATAATAATCAAGTAAAAGAGAGAGAAAAGGAGTCAAGAAAAATAATTATAATATTTTTAAAAAAATATATCATATTAACTAACTTAACTAATATCCTTAAACTAATCAAATTAGTTAAATATATACTATATTAAAGATCGGAGAAGTATATATATATATTTTTATTATTTTTTTAATATCAAATTTTCTCTTTATTTAGACTTCTACTTCTTTGTGAGTCTTGATAACTAAGTCATAAACTTTCATTTTTCTTCTTGTCTTTGTCCATGTAAATTCAATAATTTTTTTACACTAACTATCAACTAGAGGTGTGCATTGGCAGAACTATGCAGGGTAGGGCAGCCCTCTATCCAATGCCTTACTTGAAAAAAGTATAGGCTATATTTTGTAGCTTGATGACTGATCCTACCTGTTAGAAACCCTAACCCTTTTGAGATGGGCATGGGTGGGCAAGACATACTCAGATCGTGATATCCTACTCATATTGTGAGAAAAAAATCTGTAATCATGAACTTATAAAATAATATCATATTTATGTCTTCAAGAGTTAAATAATATCCATAATCCACTAAGAATAAAGTAACAAAAAAATAGTAATTAAAGTCTTGAAGTCCTTTGTATATATCAAAAAGAAAGATTGAAATATATAGGGGTCAGATATTTGTAGCATTATTGCAACACCAATAATTGAATACTTAACAAGTAAAGCGTATGAGCAATTTTGGTATCTATGTAAATATAAGAATTATGTTCAATACTTTAAAAATAAACAATGAGAGTGGTCAATTAAAGTGAAAAGTGTAAAATTGCAAATAGAATAAATTAAGAAAAGAAATAAGACTATGAGAAAAAAATAAATTAATATATATATATATAGGGCCAGACCAAATGGATAGGACATTATACCTTGTCTAGTGCCTTGCCCTGTTTGACACTTGGCCTAATCCGGCTCTATCCAAATATATTTTAGGCAACTTTTTTTAAGTCAGATTAAAAGATTTTTTTGTGAAATCAAGCGATCGACTGAGCCATGGATATTATACACATCTCTACTGTCAACTACCTAACATGATTCTCCTCCCTTGTACGAGTTAGGAATTAGTAATAGAGAAAAAACATGGATAAGTTTGAAGAAGACAATTCCTCATTGACATAACCCAATCGTAGTGTAGATCTATCTTATTTTACTTAGTAAGATAAGTTTTATTACTGTAATATTTGACTATTTGCATCTTCTCCTTGTTTTTCTTTGTTTTACTTGTTTTTTTTTTTTTGTCACACAAGGAAGGTAGCAGAAAAGTCAAGCTCTTTTCATGGAAACGGGTGGCTCAATGGAAAAGGATAAGTTTAAGAATAAAGGGAAGATGACTTCTAGACACATAGAAACAAGTTAATTAAATTAATAATAGTAGTACTTTTCAAATTATATATCACAAACATATTTTGAATTTATAATGTTTTCTAGTGGCAATTTTACCCCAAAAAAAGAAAAATCTACTTAACTAAATTGATTATATTAAATAAATTAGTTAATATGATATATTTTTTCTAAAATAATTTTTCTTAATTCCCTCTCTCCCTTTTTTGTTTGACTATTGTTGAAGAAGTATCAATAAAATAATTTAAAAAATATTAATAAATATAGAAAATAAATTTTATATTTAAACTAATATCAACTCACCAATTAAATAATATATTAAATACTAAAGGAATAATTATTCATAGGACTAATCCGCTGAGGCCAAATATACACTATATACTGCCTATATATACATCCTTATATGTGGGTTCAATTGCTGTTACTAATTAATAATTAATTACTAATTAACTAACTAGATAACATTGTGTTGGACCAATTTTTCTAAAGCAACTTCGACATGGCTGGATTTTCAATAGACACCTACACTCCCTCCATTGGCCTTACTATTTCAATTAGAATTACTAAATGATAATCTCTCCGTTAGATTTGTGTTTTGGTATCTAAGGCTCATAACTGATTTATAAATTACTTATAGCATGTTTTGAAACCTTATTAATTATATTATAAAATTTAATAACTTTACAATTTTTATCCCATAATAATAAATGAAGAACAAAATAATACATTACATATGAAAAATTTCTCTCGGCAGATCGAAATCACAATAATCCTATTTTTGGAGTTTTTACTTTAAACATGCCCTCTTCACTTCTCTCTGCATATCTTCTAGTAGTTGCCTGTATCAATTAATAGAAACACCACTTCAACCTTCCATGTAGTTTTTGTGAATTAAATTAAATTTTTTTATTCTTTATCTTCACCTTGTTCGTTAAGGAATAGGGGTACCTTTTAAATTACTTATTAAATCACAAAATATTCAGAGAATTCAAAATTTTAGGATTGATGAAACATTAATATAAGCTCCTACAATAGATCTCATTTTTGTTTTCCTCAATAAATTACTCAACCTTATTGACCTATTACTTGATTCATTATTAGTTTTACACTTATCTATCGTATGATTTTAACAACACTTATGATGATGATGATTACTACAGGTCAGAAAAACGAAACATGAACATAGTCGTATATTATGATTATGATTCCTATATCTATTTTTTAATATAAGATTAAGTTAATTTTTTAAATAAATTAATAAAATTAAATAAATAAATTATAATTTATATTATATTTATTTGACTAATTTGGATAAATTAAAAAATATATAATATAAATTTATCTTAAAATATTAAATTTAGTCATAATTTACTTATTTATTTAACTTTTAAAGGCTCTATTTTCAAAATAGATAGTTGGATAAACATTTATACTACTTATTTGCCTTCTCAAGAAGAATGAAGATCACTGAAATAAGCTTGTGGGGTTACTCTCAAACAAGTCCCTCGATATGCATGCTCCTTCTCCACCAGGTGCCTTCATGTCTCCTCCTCCGCCGCCGCCATCTTTCTCTCCTCCCTTGCTGCCTCCATGGCCACCACCTCCTCCTTTGCCGCCCATATTTTCGGAGGATAACAAAAACGACTGGGGCTTACGTATAAGAGAGATCTTGAGGGTACGGTATACGGTTCCAGAAGGTGGTTATTTATGATGGTTTTCATAATGAATGCTTGAAATTAATAGTGGAATTGGAATTTGAAAATAACGCTCATCTCTTGTTTTATGGATATGGGCGACGTGAATTCCAATGCAGTGTCTTCTCATTCTCATACTTATCTCGGAACTGCATAGGATACCGAAACGTCTGATTTTAATGTCAAGCAAACCTACTTGCTAGGAATATTGTAAAGGACTAAATCTATTAGAGAGAGAGACGTTTAAAGTTTCATGTTCAACCGCAAATATGCATGCAGTTATGAATATTTATCACAGATTCATAAATTAAGGTCCAAATATAGTTTGGATGGATGATTTCATAAATACAGCAATTAAATTAAACTTCATTTTTTTTTTTAATATAGTACAAGCATCTTAACGGATAGCTGGAGACTAATCCTCTTGAGATATAGATATCACCTAAATAGGTTTTATCTCAACAAATTTTTTTATACATATAACTTAGTTTAAACTTATAATATTATATTTAAATGACTTAACTATCTATCATGTGTTAGGGATTTTATTAGTTAAACTTTTTTTTTGGGTACAATTTCCATTTGACCAGAGTGAGAAGAACACCAAGAGACACAGTAAATGGGCTTCTCAGTGAGGCTTACAAAACACTGAGATAGCCAATTCAGGATTTGGGCTCTTTGGGCCTGTTTCTTATAGCCATTGTCTGGTCTGGAAAAAATTGGAGCCAGTAAAATTTTCAGAAAAGTAATTTGGCCATTCTTCAAAATCTTCATAGCCTTATTTGGTTATTATGAATACATGGAGGAGTTTCGTGCAAGTGCAGGAGGATGGTATTTCTAATCAGAATACAACTTCCAATCCATATAAGTGGCATCCTCCCCCGTTGGGATGGATCAAAGTTAATGTAGATGGAGCTGTGACTACTGGACAGAATAGAGCTGGATGTGGCGGGATCATTAGAGATCATTCTGGAAATTGGATTGCTGGATTTATGAGTAAACTGGGATCTTGTACAGTCATAGAGGCGGAACAGTGGGCCATTTATAAGGGTCTTAAACTGGCTTGGGATCTAGGGTTTAGGAAAGTTATGTTGGAATCTGATGCAAACAATGTTGTTCAAATACTTACTAATCTGGCAGGTGATACATACAGCCTTCTGGTGTCCCAACTAAAGAGTATGCTCGATCTATCTTGGGATGTGAAGATCCAACATATTTCGAGAAAGGGGAACAAGGTGGCAGATGTGTTGGCTAAAGAGGGCTTGAATACAACGCGATTTTTACATGCTTGTCCTGCACATTTGACATCCTTAGTTGCTAATGAATGCTTGGGAGCTAATCCCCATATAGTCTAATTTATTTGTACAGGGCTATTGCCCTCTTTCTATAGCAAAAAAAAAAAAAAAGAGATGTAGACAGGATGGACAACCAAAAAAAAGATGTATGCAACAATAAAAAATATTAAAAGATGCAGATTAGGTGGGGGCTACCATTACCCTATTTGTGACAAATTTTGTACGTGTTCCTAAAAAAAAGGGATTTGTATATTTTTTTTTAGGTATAGAAGGATTAATAAAAATGTATAAGTTCCTTGGAAACATTAAGAAGGTTTTTTTCTTCTTCTAACTTTAACTGATAAAAGTTAGCAAGTTAAGTAACCTCAATTAAAACTTAAGAAAGTCATACATATCAAAATGGTTCCTCTAAAATGTCTTAAAACTTATGAAGTCCTAATGAATTATTCGAGAAAATAAGAGCTTATGTGAAATGAACTAATAGTCCAAATGTAAAAAAAAAATGCTTTCCATCATCGGAGAATTTTTGGGTAAATGTTGGTCAACGTGAGATAAGATGCCACCATCTTTTGGTTTTCAATAAATCTTATGATCATTGGACCATTAATTGCAAAATATTCAATAGCATGTTAATAACTAGTTCACTAAAGCAACTTACAACTCTACTTATATATATGAAATGATAACAACTTGAACCGTCTAAGGAAGCCACGTTAGGTTATTTTACACAAAGACCATTGTACGACGCCTGGTACGTAAGCTCGAGGCAGACCTCTTCAGAGATTCTCTTGAAGCTCCGATCAGGAAATCTAAGAGAAACATGCTTCAAGTTTTGATTCTCTCATAAGCGCTTCGGTTACAACTACTAAAATAAATTATGTACTCTTTTATGGCAATACGTAATTCTACATATTACCAAATCCATAAACTTTGTTACTCCTTGATGTGAATCTTGTTTCATCTGCTCAATAAATTATGTTTGTTGTTCTGATGATTTGTTCTTCATATATATCTGATCATTACTGCTACTGCAGTTTTTAATTTGGCACGCACGTAAGCCAAAAAACAATGTTGTTTATAGAGAGAGAATATGTAGAATCAGAAAGAGAGAAAGCCCTAAAACACTTTTCAGAACTTTTTGAAGTCCTATTCTGAATTTGAAGCGTATAACGGAAGAGGCCATTGAAAGGAAAGATAAACATAGTTTATTATATTTGAATTAAGTACGACAAGAGAGAGAGAGAGAACATTTCAAAAGCAACAACGAAACTATATATTCATCGATTACTATGATGATTATTTAGGAGCTTCATTAAGACTCCATTCTTAAAACACTACTACTTGTTTCCCTTCCCAGCACCATGAAGATTGCTGAAATAAGATTGGGGGTTTCCCACGAACACGCCCCGAGATATGTATGCTCCTCCGCCACCTGGTGCTTTCATGTACCCTCCACCTCCACCTCCACCACCACCACCAACTTTCCCGCCTCTGCTTCCACCTCCACCACCTTTCCCGCCTCCGCCTCCACCTCCACCACCTTTCCCGCCTCCGCCTCCGCCTCCACCACCTTTGCCACCCATATTTCAAGAGGATAACTAAAACGACTGAGACTTGTACGTATAAGAGAGATCTTGAGGGTACGGTAAACGGTTCGAGAAGGTGGTTATTTATAATGATTTTCATAATGAATACTTGAAATTAATGGTGGAATTGGAATTTGGAAATAATGCTCATCTCCTGTTTTATGGATATGGGCGACGTGAATTCCAATGCTGTGTCTTCTCATTCTTATACTTATCTCGGAACTGCATAGGATACCCAAAGGTCTGATTTTAATGTCAAGCAAACCTACTTGCTAGGACTATTGTAAAGGACTAAATCTATTAGAGAGAGAGACGTTTTAAGTTTCATGTTCAACCGCAAATATGCATGCAGTTATGAATATTTAACAGAGATTCATAAATTAAGGTCAAATATAGTTTCGATTGATGATAGCCATAAATACAGCAATTAAATTAAACTTCATTTATTTATTTATTTTTTAGAATGTAGACAGTATCATAAGCCGATAATTAGAGACTAATTCTCCTGAGATAGATAGATCATCGAAATGAGTTTTATCTCTTCCAAATAAGATTTTTTTATACATACGACCTAGTTTGAACTAAAAATATTATATTTAAACAAATTAACTATCTTACTAACTCTTTTGTTGCTCACCCGGTTCACTAGAGCTTTGCTCCGACTACATTCAGATCTGATCCGTATTGTACACCTATCTATGGTAGGTGAGTCTCCTAACGAGGATTTTCTACATACGCTAAGACTCGAGCTTAAGATTTCACTTAAACGATATTAAACTGCTTTCTACTCTGACTAATCCCTATTAAACTTGTTTACGTATGCATTAATTGGCGAACTTTATCTCTTGGCAAAATTGAAAAGGAAAAAAAAAACAGAGTAACCCAATTTCCCTTTGACCAGAGTGAGAAGAAGACCAAGGGACACAGTAAATGGGGCTTCTTAGTGAGGCCTACAAAACACGAGATAGCCAACTCAGGATTTGGGCTCTTTGGGCCTGTTTCATATAGCCATTGCCTGGTATGGAAAAAATTGGCGAAAGTAAAATTTTCATAAAAGTAATTTCACACCTATAGATCCAGGTGACGAAAAAGAGTTCCATGTACAACTTTTTAAAATATATTTGATTTATAAGAATTATTATTTTATTATGATTCTATTCATTATACTTAAAGAGATATCATAATTTCTAAATACTTAAGTTTAAATTTGAGGATAATTAACAACTTACTCTATCCAATATTAATATTATATAGGAGGAATAGAGATTTTATTATATTTTTATCAAAAAAATAAAAAAAATAATAATTTCACTATACTTTGAAATTAAAAAATGCAGTAGTTAATGGTGTAGGGTTATCATTACTCTTTTTGTGGTGACAAATTTGGTGTGTTCCTAAAACAAAGGGATTTGTCCATTTTTGAGATCTCCAAGGATTAATAAAATTGCATAAGTTCCTTGAAACATTGAAAATGTTTTTTATTCTAACTTCGCTTGATAAAAGTTGGCAAGTTAAGTAACCTCTCAATTAAAACTTAGGGAAGTCATACTTTTCAAGTGTTTAATTTAGGGAGAAAGAAATAGTGAAATATCACAATATCAAAATCGTCCCTCAAAATGTCTTAAATCTTATGAAGTCCTAATGGATTATTCTAGAAAATAAGTGTTCATGTGAAATGACCTAATAGTCCACATGTAAAAAAATCATTTACTATTATTATAAAATATATTTTCTAAAACCCTCTTTTTAAACCCATTTTAGTGAAAACGGTTTAAAAATATAGTTGTTGATATTTTTATAAATAAAATAAAATATTTATATTAGATATATAAATAATTGGTATAAAAGAAATAAACGATAATATTTTTATAAATAAGGATAAAATATTTATATCTAATATATATATGATAAGTATAAAAAAATTAGCTATAGTATTTTTATAAAATAAAGGTGAAATATTTAGGTAAATGTTAGTCAAGGAGAGATAAGATGCCTCCATCTTTTGGTTTTCGATAAATCGTATGGTCATTAAGACTCCATTTCAAAACACGACTACTTGTTTCCCTTCCCAGCACTGGGAAGATTGCTGAAATAAGCTTGGGGGTATCCCACAAACACGCCCCGCGATATGTATGCTCCTCACATGGTGCTTTCATATACCTTCCACCTCCACCATTACCACCACCATTCTCGCCTCTATCTTCACCTCCCCGCCTCCGCCATCTTTGCCACCCATATTTCTAGAGGATAACAAAAAACGACTTAGACTTAAATTCATGAGAGAGATTCTTGTGGTACCATATGTTAAGAGATTGTATGTAGATATTATAATTTATTTAATAAAAATAAATTTTATTAAATAATTATTTATTATATTGTTTTGCACATTTTCTTTATAAGGGTCAATTTGGTTCACAAAAAGAGTTGAAAAGGAAATTAATGGAATATAATAGAAAATTAGTGACCGAGTAGATGTTTAGTTGGCACACAAAAAATAGTTTAATAAAGAGTTTTATGTTTATTTGGTT
The DNA here is from genome assembly GCA_037074615.1 of Leucaena leucocephala. NCBI lineage: Eukaryota > Viridiplantae > Streptophyta > Magnoliopsida > Fabales > Fabaceae > Leucaena > Leucaena leucocephala. The sequence goes on along the minus strand of CM073570.1, from coordinate 6,840,361 downwards.
TAAAGTGATAGAAAATTTGGTAGGAAAAAATATACAAATGATTATGTTGCTCTTAATAATGAGTACTTATTAATAAATTCATATTCTAATTTAAAAATTGAATCATTATTCATAAAAATTGTAATTTGAATAAATATACATATTCAATATAAAAATAAAAATTACCATAAATATGCAAATGACTATATTACCCTTGATGAGTATTTATTAACAAAATTCATTTTCTAATTTAATAATAAAAATATTTAAAAATACAATTATTCATATAATTTAAAAATTATAATTTAAATAAATAAATATAAATATAAAGACACGTGCCTCAATTGGGACTTCTTCTATTGAGCCTCAATAAGCCACAATCAAGAGACATCCACCACTAAATTGTAATATGACATAGCATTTGTAAGATTTGGATATTAATTGCTATAAAACTATGTGGCCTATAGATAACCCGAAGTGGACTATTGAAGGAATTAAGCAGGAGAGGAAAGAAAGAAGCAAAGATAGAGAGGAAAATAGCAGGAACTAAAACGTTGGAAAACGTGTATCTACAAATTTTCTAATTGGGACATCAGTTTTAGTTCGTGCGCATGAGAAACAAGAAAGGAAATATGTTAATAGAAAAAGAAATTCGAAGAGAGACGAAGAATCTGCCATGATCAAAAAAGACTTTCCATAATTTTAGGAATAATAATGATATGATTTTTAGGAATAATAATAATAATAAATATACCCATATTGATTATTGGAGTGAGAAAGAAATTTTAAGTAATACAAACATATTTTAACTTATAATTTCAAATTATGCTATGCTCTGTGTTATGTACCAAGAAGCTGGCATTATTTCTTTTGTGCAGAGTGAAAAAGATCCAAATGTTCTGGCAATGCTATTCATTTTGCTGTTACTTCAGGGAAACTAGATGACTTGCTAATATCATACCACGAATCTAATACCCCTGTTGGCTTCCGAGGGAAGAGCAAGTCCCCCCGGCTCCTCCTAATAACACTCTTCTCCCTCTGAACTAATCCTAACTTAAATCTATATTTCTTTTAATTTAACATTGTACGTGTTGCTTATAAGCCAATAAAATTACCCCAAAGTAAAGGGCAACATTGCAACTTAAACTACTAGGTCAACAGAAAAAGTGGACGTATATGAAAATGTAAAAACTGAATTCCCTTCATTATTGTGTAAAGTGAGACAAAGCTTGCACTCATGGCTTCAAAATAATAATAATAAACAGTGAATACAAGAGAACCAGGGAGCCATTGAATCTAAGTAGAAGGAAAAACACAAAGTGTAGGGATGTCTAGCAGAAAGAGGAAGTGAGAGAAAAGACCTGCCATGATGATTGCGCATGAAGTAGAGGTCTTTGGCAAGATCAATGGTCTTGAGGGAAAGTCCAAGGAGGCGCTGTCAATTAGGCCTGAGCAACAGACGGAGTGGATTGGCTCGATAATCAGCCTGTGCCTTAACCCGTTTAAACCTGTATTAAACGGGTTGGGTTGAACCGTTTGAACTACAACAGGTATAGGCAGCTTTAATTTAAATCTATTTAAAATTCTAATAACAATCAATACTTATAAATAATATAATGTACAGTGATAATAAGACAATAATATACATAATATGATTATTTATCCTAAAATCACAAATCTACAAAACACACATTTAAATACTTAAACCAAACTTTTATCCTTCAAAAGTAGCTTAATTCCAAATTATAATATTTACAACTTAAAACTTAAGAACTTCAACATTGTATAACAAAAACTAAAGCCTCTTAACATAAAACATGAAGCTTTGTTTCGTATTTCATCATCACACACACATCACATATGTAAACACAAGGAATGTACAAGATATTTCCCATAGCAAAAAAAATTATATGTATGGGTGGCCACGAGTAGCCCGATAGTGTGCCCGTAGCCTACCTGTATAATATAATAAGTCCGCCTGTTACATGTTTATTTTGGGCAGTACCAACCTGGACAAGGGTAAATTTGTCCTATTTTGTCCAGGTTGGTACCTTGGGCTAGGAGCATCTTACTCAACCCTACAGTCAATGGCTTCTTCTATTTTTTTTATATAAATTTTTTTACAAATTGATTAGGCAGGGTAGGGCTCACGATGGTCGATGGCTTTTTTTTTTGTACAAAAATTTTTAGAAAGGGGTTAGATTGACCCACGATTTAGAGGTAGGATAAAGTCTCCCTTCTTTTTAGACAATACTAATATTGAGCAGAGCGAACTGTCTATTACCCTCAGGTGAAAACCTAGACACCCAGGAGTTATGATGTATTCCTAAATATTATGACTAGAACTATAATAAAAAGGTACTCCCTAAAGACTAAACATGCTCTAAATAATCGTATGTCTCATTTCTTTATTAATTGAACCTACAAATAATAAGTCAATGGTCGATGGCTTAGTTCTAAGCGAAGCAACGCCTCAACTGCAAGGCCCAATCATGATCCATTAGTGTTGTTGCTCCCCCCAATCACAAAGGCTCCTTCACCACTGGGTCGTGATGTCATCCGTACCCTCACAAGGCCATAGAGGAACGAGGATGAAGAGGATGATATGAACCCAAATGACACCAATACTCAGGCCCTGAAAAGAACAGCCAATACGAAGTTGGACGATGCGGTTTCAGTTTATTCAGACATTGTTGCATATTCAAGGGTAAAAATTCACTTGAACGGAAAATCAGATCCCACCAAAGTAGAGGGGATCAAATTTCCATTATGGAGCAGAAAATTTGGCCTCGAGGGAAAATTGCTTCTAGAAAATTTGGTTAACCAAATTGGCGTCGCCTAAAGAAAATTTAAACTTTTCATTTCCTTACTCTCATTTTCAGCCAATAATACGGGCCTAATAAAGATCAATGAATAATTGAAGAATTATTCTAAATATTCTTAGTTGATTATATTGTGAGAATAATAATAAATTAAGACTAATATAATTTATATTAATGATTGGTATAGAGATATAAATTAAAACTATAGACACTTGTTAGAGACTAAAATATTTAAACGATCCACTATGAGATAGCTATATAGATTAGATCATAAGTATATCTCATTATAGCTATGTCATTGTGCCTTCATACTTGAGATTACTATAGACACCTACATGAGTAATAGTATGTTTTGACATTATCAAAATTCACTTTTATCTAGTGATCATAAAGATAGTGATTGAGTAAAGTGGATCCATGTAGAGAAAAATGAGTTGTCAAGATAGAATTTGTCTCTCTCATTATGAGAGGATATTTTTGGATCCCTTGATGAGTGAGACTGAGAAATGCATGGGTGTGCTCAAATGAAGAGTTCCATTTGTCTTATTAATTTACTCAAAGATCGAAAAACTATGATTAAACAATATGAGAGTGACATCTCCGTGTCTCATGCTTAGTCTAGATGTCGTGTAACAAAAGAACTTGACATAGTTATAAGATATGTTAAATCAGATCACCTAATTTCACATAATTTAGATAATCATAATGTCTTACTAGAGGCCGCTTATGACTTGTGGGCAAAATTTTTTATGAGCCTATAGGGTCGCACACAAGAATATGTCAACACAAGCTAAAATATTCAAATTTATTAAATTTAGAAAATGTTCAAATTTAATCTAGAAATTTCTTATTCTAAAGTAAGAAAATTATAGAAGAACTTCTAATATGGATTAGAAGAATATAATATTATTTATGGTGATATAATATTATCTTATTATTATTTGAGAAAATAATAGTATTATATTTAATTTAGGATTTGAATTTTTTAAAAGATTTATTCTAAAATATGATATATTTGAAAGATTTCATATTAAAGATAATATATCCAAAATTAAATAGAATAATAATAATATATTGGCTATTCAAAATCAATGTATATATATACATACATAATTTTTAAACTAATATTTTAATTAAGATAAATAAAATATCTCTTTTTTATTAGTAGTTGATGAATTTTATATATTCAATATATAAACTTAGTATATACTTTATTATTTAATTTAAATATGAGATTTAAGTTCAATAATAGGATATCTTTGTGATTAAAGTCACCAACTTATCTATAGTGAGATTGGAAGTTTTTTGAGAGTAAGAGAACTGTCAAAAACTATCCATAGAAAGAGAAGTATGAAAAGAGTTTAGGACAATTTTCACTTGATTCACATTATTGAGAAAAGGTGTGATACTCTTGAACAACAAGAACCAAGCACGGTTCATGGAAGTTTTCGTTAGAGGAATAGTACCTATACTGTGATATGAGTTAAGCACATTGTTCAAGTTCATATGATATTGTTCATGAGGATACTAGTAAAGTGTGTTCATTGGAAGAGCAGTAACAATGATAGGAATTATCAAAGTGGATCTTGGAGATCAAATCTTGAGTTTAATTGATAAGTTTCCTTCTTAATTCGATTTAAACACTGTCGATGGATCAATTTTGGGGTTTTAACAATTTTTTTTATAATTTTATTCTATTGTTGTCGGTTAGCAATCTTTATGGTAGAGATGAGCAAGAAGCCTGCAACCCGGTGTACCTGTCCTGATCCGGTGTCAATTTACCCGTTTAAGCATGCCCAATATAGGCCTGTAACAGGCGGAGTTAAACAGGCTGAAACATTAAAATATAGTGGTGGGATACATGCTTACTATCGAGCACTTTATTCACACGAACTTTAATAAATATAATTTTGAGCCCTAATTTAATATGATTACTTACTTATTACCAATATTGGCTTAAAATCTTTGAAAAATAAAAGTAAAGGCTCAAAATTTTTTTGAAGATCAAATTTTTATGATATTTTAAATTTTTAAGTATAATAAAAATTTATAATAATCATAAATAATTAATTATAACATATTTTTTTCAGCCCGAGCAACACATGTGAGAAATCTCTGGTTTTGATTGTAAAGAGAAAAAAAAGAAGAAATGTGATAATGATTTGTAAATATAGAAAGAAAATAAAGTTAATTAAAAATATACTTATATATGTATATTGGCCAGCAAGGCGAACTTTATCTCTTAAAAATTAAAAATTAATTATTAATTACTATTTCTAAGTAATAAAATAATTACAGTACTCAAAAAGCATATTTTATAACACCCATGAAGTTTATTTTTTTTCCTTATATAGTTATACTAAAAATAAGGTTTCTAGACACCAACAAACATATAGCTCAACTGACAGGGGGTTCTGTTGGCATAAGCAGTGGTTTCATATATTGAGCTTTGTGTTGAGAGATTTTGTGCATCATAAAACAGAAATAATGCGAAGGATAATTCTTTTTAACTTACATATTCCTTTCCAAATCCACAATTAAACATTGACAAAAGAAAAAAGAAAAAAAAAAAGAGCAACACAATTTCCATTTGACCGGAGTGAGAAGAAGGGGCGATAACGTTCAATTCTGGCCTAAATCTAAGAGACACAATTACTGGGCTTCATAGGCCTACAAAATACTTGAGAAAGACAATTCCTGATTCTGGCCTGTTTCATTTTTCGATTGCCTGATATCATAACAAAAAAATATTCGACAAAGTAAAAGTAAAATTTTACCCACTTACATGACTATATCCCTTAATAAATTGATTTTAAACTGGGCCGTATTTATAGAAAAAATTATTAGGAGAGACAAATTTATTTTAGTAATTTCTATACTTTAGAAGTAATAGTTTCTAGGTATTGACTAGGAGATACCACTTGAATTTTACAAAAACAAAAGTAAAATTTTATCAATATAGAGTTAGTTTAGTAGTATAAAACCCAACTAGTTTTCGAGTTTAATTTTTAGATAAAACACCTGTGTTGAGAGAGACAACTATACATCTCAAAATTAAGATACCCAATAATAATATGTAAAAAATAATATAAAAAGAGTGTTACCTATATTCTATTAGTTATTAAATGTAATAGTTAGATAATTAATTTATAGGTATTAAAAAAGTAGTTAAATTAATTAGTTGTAAAAGAATTAGGTGTTAGTTTTGTTAAAGTACAAACTTCATTCATTTGTATTAAAATTTACTTTTTTTTAATAAAAAAATCTTTTAATATTTACAATAAGAGAGTTAAAAAAATTAAATTTAGATAAAATACATTGAGATATGATTTTTTTTTCTTAACACAATTATAATTAATTATTGGGCCATAGGACTTCACTCCTATGTGGAGGCCCAACATTTGAATTGTTTAATTTTATTCATGTATTTCCGATTACTAAGGGAAAAAAAGATAGAGAGAACCCTAACAAGGGTTGAGTGGGTGCTGTCGTATGTGATTTTGAGAGAGAAAGCGAGTTCTTTAATTACTCCTCTTTAGAATAAATACTTTCTCTAATTTTCCAACCTATACCTTCTCTGATCTGAGTAAGAATTGGTGAGGGATTTCTCATCGGATTTGGCTGAAACTTGGTGTGGAGGTTGCAGGCATACTAATCTTTGCTTGAGATGGTCCGTTAGCCATTGGAGTTCTTAAACTCTCTTAAAATAGTAGAATATTTCGTTTTGAAACGTTGTTATTTGCTCTTACCTATATTAAGGATAATATACGGCTCGCCCTACCATACGATGGTATCGTCTAAAAAGAAAAGAGATTTCACTTTACCCTTAGATTATATATATATATATTTATAAATATTGACTTTATGTAATCCTCCGGGAGATTTAATTTTTGTTGCACTCTTCCCATCGTTAATTAGGTGGAAAAAGATTGAGAAAATGAAATGTATATAAATTGTTTTTTTTTTAGAAAAATCTTTAGGTATTTTGATATAAATGTAAGATTCTATTTTTTAAAAAAATAAAAAATCAATTCCTAAGTATTTATAATTTATCTTAATTTTGAATTAAGTTCTTGTAGTTTATTTTATTTAAGTTAGACCTTATAATTTGATTTGTCATAGAAACCCATCCTTAAATATAAAAACGTACACTTTACTTTATAAAATTTTGTGGACTGTGTGAAATTTCTTTTGTTTCATTTCACACAATTTTAATACTTTGTATATTTCTATAAATGAAATTTCCTAATAAAGTCTATAAATATTAATAGATCAAATTATAATAATAAAAGATCAATTCAAACAAAATAAATTATACAAACTTAACTTCAAATTGAATAGAAGTAAAACTACACATGAGGATATAAAGATTTATTTATTTTTTTCAAAATTTAATGAGCCCTTGAGATCTATATTAGATAATGATATGAAAATGATGTGACACTTTAATGTCTAGAAAATGCTCAGCTTTAAAAAAAAATTCTAAACTTGTAAGTGGCAACTGGCAAGCATCCACAAAATTACAAACGATGGGCCTATTTGATTTTTCCTCAAACCATAATTTAAAAAAAAAAATTGAGTAAAATTTTAGTTTGAGAAAATTTTAAAACAAACAGTCATATTTGTCCAAAAAGGCTTTTAGACCAAACTATAGTTTAAAATCATGATTTCATATAAATTGGTCAAAGTAGTTTTTAGAACAGTAAAAGAGCTTATGACATACCCAATTACTATTTTATTCTTATTTTTTTTACACTCTTTCTCCTATATCTTTTCCACTATCTCTCATCTCTTCTCTCTCTCCTATCTTTTCAACTATCTCCCATCTCTCTTCTCTCTCGTATCTTTTCTACTATCTCTCTTCTCTCTTCTATCTTTTCCACCATCTCTACTCTCTCCTTTTTCTTCTTCACTCTCTCTCATCTCTCATACTTTTAATAAAATTATATTATTTTTAATAATTTTCTAATTATAAAAGTTCTTTTAATAATAATAACTATCTAAACACTTATTTGTCCAAAATCACTTTCTTTTCATGAGCTCTTTTCTAAAAGCTATTTAAAAGTCCTTTTTTTATAAGTCTTTTTTCTAAAAATCTATCCAAACATACTTGATATCTTTTTTTTAAACTGATATTTTAAATCGATCAAATTAAATTCGGTTCCTTTCTTAGAAAGGAAATTAAAATAAGGAGTTAATTACTTGACAAAAAAATGATATCTTTTAAAGAGAGATATTCTATAGGAAATACCTCGATTCAGTCATACAATTTCCATAATATAATCCTCTGTATCTCCACGCAATTGATTAAATTTCAATAAAGACAATTAGCTACTTTATTGTGCATAAAATGATCCACACATATGATTCTATCTTTTAATCCCTTTGAACTTTTTTTAAATCAAGCCGTAACCATTTGAACCATTCTTATAATCTAAATTAATCCAAATGAAAATTCTAATAGGAAAAAGTCTGAAACATCAAACAAAATAGTATATAGTTTCCTCGTTTTATAATTTATTGCTTTATCTTTGACCTTTACAAATCAATTTTGGTGCTTTACGCGCTTCATCAACTTTCATAGTATTTGATATAACCCTAAACGATCCAAAGTAGCTTAGAAGAATCAATTTTTTCAAAGAGCACAAACAAATTACTTTGAGAATATATGAACATTCATTAATTAGATTAAAAGATTAGTAATTCTCTATCACACTAACCTAATTCTGTCTTCTCTCTTATCTCCTTCATCTTAGATAAATCGGTTCTTCAGTGATAGTTTCCAACACTGGCTTCCTTGATCTGCAATAACTTAACCTATAATGAAACCCTGATTCAACCCCATCCAAATTCAACCTTGGAACTCCATTATCACCACCGTTCGCCGCCACCTCCTCCTGCTGCGCCGCCGCGGCTGCAGATTCTTGAGTCTTTTCCGGCATAACACCGACCTTTCCTCCTTTTATACGCTTAGCCGCGGAGTTGGCAGCCATGAAGAAGACGGCCATGTCAGCCGCAGTGACCATGGAATTCAACCTTCTCATTGGGAACAAGATGTAGACGCCGCCAGAGTCGAGTTCCTCGTCGGCTCCGAGAGCAGAGAACCTCCGGCCGATGTGAAGAGAGATAGAGTTGGTGATGAAGTAGCCTGGACACTCAAGCATTAGCTCCGCCGCCTTTACGGTCTTCTGCTTGTACTGCTTGATTTCTCCGGTGGGGAAGATCACCCTTGCCGCACGGGTGTTCTTCATCAATGGAGCACGCAGAGCGCAGGAGACAAAATTACCCATGATCGTCCAAGAAAGCTTTCTGAGAAAGAAAAAGTTGGAAAACAGAGAGAAAATACAACTGAGTGAAGATGATCTTTGGTGGCTGAAGAAGAGAATGAGGAAATATATAGTGAGAGAGAGAGGGAGAGAAGGGAAGGAGATGAAGAAGAGTCAACGGATGAATTGAATGGAGAAAAATAATAAAATAAAAGAAAGAGGACACGTTAAGGAGCAGGTGAAATGAAATAGAAAGTACGTGTGAGTGAGAGATTTTGTTGACTAGACATTTGTAACGACGATTTTATGACTATTCCTTTTTCATTTTTTGAATCCGCGTTGGGACGGAGTGGGAAAAAGGAGGGGAGTGGTAGTTTGTGGTTGTCACGGGACTGTCTGACTTTGTTCGCTGTTTATCCGCGTGGGTCCCTCTCATCTCAACTCACTCCATGTTTTTCCAAAAACAGTTTTTGGGTGAATTAAATCCTAAATGTTTTGACTTTGGATATAGTTTGTGTTTGGTTTATGGCAAAATTTAGGTTTTAAATTTACGTTTTGTCAAAATTTAAATTTTAAAATTTTTTTAAATAAATAGTTATATTTATTTAAAAAAAGTTAGATTAAATTGTGATTTAAAACTAAAATTTCAGATAAATTGGTCAGATTAATTTATGGAACAGTAAAAGAGTTTATAGACTAACTAATTACTATATTACTCATATTTTTTCTTATATTATATCTTCTCCCTCCTCTATACTTTTTATATTCTCTCCTTTCATTTCTACATCATTGCTCCTCTCTTTTTTTTCTACACTTTCTCTCATCTCTTTTATACACTATATCTCCTCTCTCATTTCTCATCTCTTATCTGTTATCTCTACTCTCTCATATATTTAATAATTATACTACTTTTCATAATTTATCAATAATAAAAATACTTTTATAAATAATTATCTAAACACTAATTTATTTAAAACTATTTTTTTATAATTTTTTTTAGAAACTCTTTTTAAAAGTTACCTAATTTTTTTTATAAATTATTTTTTAAAATTTTATCTAAATAACCCATAATAAAAGGTTGGGAAGAAAGAAAATAAAAAAATAGACGTAACTAGTAAAAGGAAAAAAATAGGAATTGGCCCCACATGATTTTTCTAAAAAAATTAAAGAATAATAGTTAAATTATTAAATATGTATTAAATTCATAAAAAAGTTTAAATTTATTTTTATTAAAATTTTCTCTCACTTTTTGTTTTTATATTTACAAATTATTTTTTATATCTTTATATTTTTCTCTCAAGAATTAAATAGAGATTAAATTAAAAAATAAAAAATAAAAATTAATAACTTTTTATAAGCTAGGGTAACATCAAAATTATTTTTTTAAAATATTTTTTATTCAAACACATGGTTTAACATTCTACTTTTTTACCCAATCGGCTTCCTCTTTTGTCATTTTCATTTCTCCCTATCCTATCTAAGCAAAGCGTTAGTTTAGGGTCTAATTAACTTGATTTAAATTTGGATTGATAAGTATCACCGAATAGAGGGATGATTTGTTATAAAAAAAAATTAAATCACTCAAGTGAAATTTTAAAAATATTATCAATATAATATATAACTCAAAGTATCAAGTTGATGAATATATAAATTATAAAAAATGATAGCTTGTCCTTTTTTGTGTCTTTTTCATGATCAAGATAGAATAATTGGGATGGGGAAGAAGAAGAGAGGAGGGTGATTCCATATGTAGAGCCAAATGGCAAAATAAGACGGGGGTGGCAGCAAGTTAAGTTCGTGGGGTTTGAATTGCTGGTCTTGTTAAAGTGAGTGCCACCACATGGCTGGTTATTTTGTTTACTTCTTAGTGGGTCCTATATATATATATATTATTTATTATAATTTAAATATAAGAGTTAATTATAAAATTTATTTTAATTTTAAATATAAAGTCTCTATCTATTTTATCTTTTAAATTTATAATTTTTTTAAATTATCTATATTAATTATATATATTAAAAGATTTTTTATTGAAAAATATTTAATATAAATAATTAAAAATAGTAATTTAAAACAGATACATACTTTTCACAAATATTAAAATATACAAAACTTTATTGAACTAGTGAGTCACTTATATATCACCTTCTTAACTTTTAAAAATTTAAATTAATAACTTTAATATTTTATATTTTAATTATCAACTCTATATTATTAAATTTTTTGTTAAATTAAATATTTTTGCCATATTATAATTCTTATTTTTTATTATGTACTCCTATATCATTTAAAAAATAACATTTAGTTTTAAATTTGACATATAATTTTAAATAATTTATATCTTTTATTTTAAAAAAATATAGTCAAATAAATATTTTAAATATATTTTTTTAATATTTTATAATTTTTAAGTATTTTAAAAAAATCAAAATTTCATATCAAATGTTAATTGTTATTCATTAAATTATATTTTTATATAATAATTAAAAAAGTATAACATTTTTTATATGACAAAAACTGTTAATTTTATAAAAAATTTAACAGTAAATGATTTTATACTCAAAACATAAATATTATGATCCTTATTTTAAACTCTTAAAAATTAGAGAGATTATATACAATTGATCTAAAATTAAAGAGCTTTCTATATTATGGTCTTTTACAAATATTTTATTTAATTAAAATTTTTAATATTTATAAATTAATTATATAACCCTTACATTAAATATTACAGGGAATATATTTGAAAATAACTAGTCATAGTATTCATATTTTATAAATAATATAGTTTGTTAAATGACAATGATTAAATTCAATAAGAAATTTGATTTTCTTTAACTTTAGTTGAAAATCCAAATTTTATAAGTTAAAAAAAAAAAATCATTTGCGCGGGAGATGTGGTATCTTACTGTGCATGTTTGGTTTAACTTGTTATAAGCATTTTCATACAAACCGAAACAAAACTCAAACCCCATATTTTTCCTTAAAATCTGCAAAAATTACTTCTAAAAATGCAAAGTTTTAAATCATACAACTTTTTTTAGTTTTAACTCTATTATATATCACCAATAAAATCTGATATAATTGATAGATGATATAACCCTTTAAATATAATATTGAGTTTAAATTAATTAGAGGATGCCATTATATATATTTAAGATTAAATTTAATTAATTTTTGTCTTCTGTCGGTTGAGCTGTATATGCGCTTTGTAGATGATGCACTACTCACTACTATCAAACTCGTTTTTGTCGTGGAACTTCTTCTTGGGACCCCAACTCACGTGAAGACAACTGTGGAATCAAAAGATCACTGTAGTTACTATTTGCCTGTTACTTTATAAATAACAACAATCTAAATCAAATAGATCAAAATATTAATTAAAAATAATAAAAATGTGAAAAATATAATTGATTTTTTAAATATATTTTTATTTATGAGAATCATGGGTGAAAGAGATAATGAATATGAAAAATATATGAGAAAAACATGTAATTAATTAAGAATAAAAATAAAAATATATTTTAATTTTTTAGAAAAATACAAATTATTACTTATATATAAAATATCCTTATGAAAGAGAATGCTAGTTATAAAAAAAGACAAGAGGGAGTGGTTATGAAGCAAATATATAACAGTGGTTAGAACACAAAAAAATACAAATACATGCTGGTAAAAAAAGAAAAAAAAATAGTTAAAAGCTTCTGTTAGAAAATTTTATTGGTTTGGTTGATTCTAAATTTAGGTAGATACAACTTATTTTTAGCATACGTGACTCTTCTTTAACTATATGCAAGCAATTTTTTCCAATAAAACAAGTGTGAAAACGATATATGTATATAATAAGAATATTTAGTCATAAGTGGAATGAGAACGATATAATTATAACTTTAAATTGGGCAAGAGGAAGTAAGGAAACACTAAATAAGAATATATTATGATGGCTGTGAAAACGATGGGCATTATTGTAGAGGATAAATGGCGATACAATAATACACGTTTCAGTTTTCACAGGGACAAAAACAAAGTTAATGGGTCCTTTCAAAGTGGCTAAAGTCAAATTAATGGGGAAGCTAATTATCATATGAAGCACCAACGATAGTTTATTCAAAGGAAACAAGTTTGATCTATCGGACCAAAAAAACAACTGGAAAGTAATGCAATTAATTTGAATATTGAATTTAGATAAAAAAAATTGGGACCAAAAATCCCTGTCAAAATTTTTTATTAGTCAGAAGGATGTGTTAAACTTTAATACACATAAAATATCAATATTCTATAGATCCTGTATACACAGAATATTAATACTCTGATTTATCACAAAAAGTTTTTTTAACTATAGGCTTTTTTTTTTCTATCAGTTAATGAAATATTAAATAATTCTCACTTAAAAGATTAGGTTTGTAAAAATTGTTTTAATTGGTAATGATATGACTCATATCTTACAAACATAGGAGTTTAATTATGTTGTATTACTTTTAAAGAAATAAATTTGATTAGTAGTAAATGCTATTTGAGTGGAAGATAAGTTTAGATTCTAATGAACTCTTGAGCTCATTTAGATTTTTTGCTATTAAGAAAAAAAAATTTATGAGTTGTTTTTTATTTTTTTTTATTTTTGAATTGAAAATGCAAGAGCAAGATCAAAGTTTGAAATTTACACTACAGAAACCAGCAGCGTTTTTCGCTAGTAAGGTCCATTTGCATCCGAGAAAGAGATTCTGGAAGAGGATCTTGCATGATCATCTTGTCTTCATTCATGAATTGCTCTTCCTTTACAAGATGGTCTACACATTGAATAATCTCGCATGCTACATATCTGACTTCAATGTCCCAATCTGAGTATGTCATATTTCCAATCTCGATGATGTGTGTTCTTAGAGAATGATGTGTGTCTCCATCTTGATTTTGATCCATGCGAATAAAAGAAACTAAATTATATTTAAAGTTTTTTTTTTCAAAAAAATTGTGGCCGTGACTTGAATTTGAGTAAATTTATTGAAAACATTAAATGAGTTTTGCTAAAAAAATTAATTATAATATGAATCTGTGGATAAGCAGAAGAAACTATATATGGTAGGAAGCTTGACTAAAACATTATAACTTATCTACTGATTCAATTCAATTCAACTGAAAATGCAATCCACCTTCCAAATATTGTTTCTGTCAAGATTCCTTTTCCTTTGCTCATTTAATCCGGAAATATAAGTATACTTTACCTACCTGTGCATAACAAGCCATGTCAAAAGAAGTTAAAACTAAATTAAGTCATTAGTTTTATAAAAAATTACATTACTCTCCACGATTACTTTTATTAAATTCTAGAAATTAAGATGGTCGGTTCTTGATAACGTCATGACGTTTAGAGATATATATCTATATAGTTAAGTGAAGCGCAAGTACTACCAAAGTTATAATTAATAGGATGTATGTATATCTCTACTTAAGCCAGTCCCCATATATCATGAGTTATGAGTTATACCCTTAGATCATAAGTGAGTCTAGTCATATTTTTAAAATTATAGTATAAAAAATATTACATTATTTAATTTAAACTAAAGTATATGTTTAGCTTTTATATTTTACATCAAGTCCATTTTAGTCCTTTAAGTTTAAAAGTGTATTGTTAGTCGTTTAAACTTAACATTGATAATCTCATTTAATGAAAAATGCTGACTCATCAAACTTAAATGACCTTACAAATGAACGTGGATACAACATGTATGAATTTTAATATTTTTAAATTGTGTGATATTTTATATTAACAAATTAAAATTTAAACGTGATTTGTTAGTATTTAATCTCTGAGTTATAATTTTAAATTTTTGAAGAAGCATGTTAACAGTATTAAGTTTAAAGTACTAAAAATAAATACTTTAACATTTAATTTAATTGCAAACAAAGGTGAGTTAAGGGGGGAAAAAGAATTTAATGCCCTGGATATTATCAAATAAAACTTGTATAGGAAAAATTTGGGGGGAAAGACATATATTTTGGAATGTAGGAAGTATAATTAGTTTTTGCTGATTATGCTTTATTTTATTATAATAAGGTATTTTTCTTAAATTTTTAAATATTCTATTTTCAACTTTGGTATTTCAGCGGTTAATACGCATCAATCACACCATGGGCGAACCATTGCCACTAAAAGCTTTTAATTAGTAGTGACTTTTAAACTTCAAGTAGCAACTTTAGTTATCACAAAAAATCAAATCTTTTGTAATGTTTAATTCCACTTGATCTAAGTTAGTGAGATAATAATGTAAACATCTAAAAACCAGTTGGTATATTAAAAACAAAATTAACTAATTTCTAGGTCAAAATAACGACCTAACTATAAGTGTAAAAGCACTACTCATAGTACTTATGACTATAAAATTTCGAAATTCTACAAGGCGAAACTTAATTAAAATCTATATGTTCACCATAGACGAAGGTGGCATTTAGCAACTAACAAACAGGCATATGTCGATGAGGTCAACGCAAACGTCAAAGTCTTTATGATAATTAGAGATTTGGAAATCACAAGTGCCCAACCAAATTAGGTAAAAATGGGAATCTAACTAAAAACCTAATAAAGGAAGGAATTTTCGTTGCCTAAGTCATCGTGCCAGTTGCCTCGCAATAATAACATTAATTAATGTGGATCAAATTAATTGTAATTAATCCAATTAATCACAGTCCACAGTCCTTACTCATCATCCTCTCTGCAATTAATCTGTTGAATTCTTGTGTTCTCCTAAAACCTTGTTTTAGAAGAGCACATTGATTCTGAGTCTGATATCACTCAAATAATGGCTAAAAATCTTCCTATGAATCTCGCACGTAGGAAAGACTACTAACTCGGATAATAATTGGCCAATATTGTAGTCTCAAGTGTTGGCCCTAATATCTCAAGTGTTGGAAGCCTACTGTGCTAACGATGGGTTTCCAAATCGATCACCAAGATTAAAGAAATAATGCACGGTTCAGATCTTTCACTCCTTACCTACCTATCATTTGTAAATTCAGCTAGTGAAAAAGTAAGATATACCACAATTTAAAATGTATTCGATCCTTATTTTATTATAGTTTTAGTCATGACGTTTAAGAAGACATCATAAATCCTAAGTGTTTAGATTTATATCTGAGGATAATTAACAGTTCGATCTACCTAACATTAATATCATCTAGGAGAAAGTAAGATTCATCTTACCTTTAAATTATAAATGAGCCTAACCCCTTTCTAAAAATTTTTGTACAAAAAAAGAAAAATCTTTCACTCCTTGAAAGCGATGTCGTTTCTAGGAGCCGAGCGGGGTTCTGTTTCAGAAGCTTCCATTTCTCTTGTACTGCAGTGTACATTGCACTCGCACACTCTTCGCCTCTAGGCCATGGCTCTTTGGTTTCTTTGATTGGAGGAAGAGGTTATGCTCTTCATCTTCTTCACTTCTTCTTCGTTCGTTTTTGAGAGGGCCGATTGTACTATTCCATAATGGCTTATTCATTGGAAATGGAGGTTATCCTAAAGTTTAGAATGGCAAAATGGAAAACACTGCTAATTTCTTGTCTGATTGGCATTATCGAGCATGTCGACCATCCCAATGAAGCCAGATTGAGCTGGATGTCCAGTTCCCTTAAGCGATTATCTTATGCAAAATATGGATGGAAGCGCCCAATGCTATTCACAGAAACCAGTTCATGAACGCTTCCTTCATGATGTTTGTTGCAAAGTAAAATGTTGCCATATATATATATATATATATAACATATCTTGCTTGCTCTATATATCGATTAATTGATCAACTGATTGTTTGGAGTTCAATCAGCTTTGGATGAAAACTTCATTGCTCGGGAAAGATTGTCTTTATAAAAATGACTTGAGCTGAGGGTTTTCAAATACAGAGGGGGCTAAGGCAAAATATAATAGAAACTCAGCTCATGCAAGAACAGATTACTAGATTTCGTCGTTTGAGGAGAAGCTTTCTGTGCTCATGGGGAAGGTAAACCTCGGGATCATATAGACTCCAAGGCAAGAACACTCTGTCTATATAATGTTCTTCTATTTTCGTTCTAACTTTTATTATATCCAGGGTTCAGGATTTGGTAAGCGTACGTATTAGCATTATGTACATATAAAATAAAAGATAGGAATGAAGAATGAGTTTAGCCAAGCATTTCTTTAACAGCGTGATTATGTGATAATCTTGTGATAAGCTGATACTCCTTTAACAAACATAATTGTTTGCATTATGTGATAATCTTGCATTTCGTCCATCCAAATGTTGCTAGATTAAGCTGGTTGGTTGACGGTACACCTTAACGTTATGTGCTCATGGGGAAGCGAGATCTCGGAATCCTAAGCCCAATGCCATTCAATGCCTTAATGTTTATTATTTTTGTTGTCTTCTTATGACCTTCACGCTCATACCAAGGCTTTGCCAATGAGTTTGTTAGTTTTTTTTTTCTGTTGTTTATATATCTTTCATCTTTTCCTCTTACCTCCCCTCATTCATATAGCCTTCAGGCCAAGGAATCTGCTTTATTTGCTTGTCTATTTTTCTTCTTCTTCTTGGGTTTCTTGTATTTTGGTTAGATTCATGCTTCTGGATCTGATACATATTTGAAGCATCCAGATATTGAAGAGAGAGATGGAGAATGAATTTAGCAAGGCTTTTCCTGAACCATGGGCTATGAAAGGAGGGGATGGTCCTCACAGCTATGATCAAAACTCAACCTGTCAGGTATTTAATATTTAATTTTATCACTTAATTCCATTTTGTTTTATGAAATATTTTAATTCTGATTTGAGGACAAACTCTATAAAGAACGAGTCCTCTCAATGCATTTGATGATTCCAGCAACAAAAAACAGAAGCGTCGGAACCCACAATGTGTTCCCTGGAAGAGTAAGAACAAACACATAACCTGATGCCCCCACCTAAAACGAGAAAAACACAACTTAACCTATCGCAATGAGTTTACAATAGAGAATAGGGTTAAATTGCACATTTATTTTAAAAATTTTTGCTCAAAAGCAATATTGCTTAAAAAGATTTTTTTTAATATTCAATAATCGCTCTAGAAGTTTTAAAACATAACAACATTACTTTACTCATTAAAAATTTGATGTTGGGGGCAACATTGCATCATTTTAGTACTCTTTGGGCAAGTTTGAAACCAAAGAACCTTCAGAGGCAACATTGTTATTGACTGAATATTTCTAAGGCCAATTTGTCCCTTACCCTACACATAATATTGATGCTCCTCCCACCTGGAACAACAACGAAGGTATTTGCCTCAACCATAATTGGTTGTCCTCCAAGGAGAAAGCAGTGATCGTGTCGGGGCCTCCGAAGTGTAGAAGAACAAATGGGGCCCACAGTGTTATCAACATTTCCTTACCACCAGCACCAGCATTATCGTTGTTGTCGCCAGTAGTACTGTTGCTGGTGATGACTCCTATGATGAAGTTGGCAGCCATAATCAGCAATAAGGTAAGCAGTCCAAATTAAGAATTGTAGCAGTAAGTTGTCTAAGCGTTGTCTGAAGGGAGCAAATAAGACGAAACATTTGGACCAAGAAGCTAAATATTATCCCAGGACATTCCAAACTTCCCATATGTTTTCCACTCTTTTAGGGATAATTGTCAACATCTCTCTCGCTTCTTCACTTTGGCTTTCACAAGGCAACAACAAACTTGTGGGAGGTAGTGAAATGATGTGTCCGCATATATATGTACATATATTTTTTATCCAATCTTGTGGGACTCAGAAATGAATAAAAACATACTACTTCCCCCTAGTTTACATATACTACGTCCAATACTTAATATAAAGAAATAAATAACTAATTTAAAAATATTAACTAAATTATTTAAGTTAGTTTTTTATAATAAATTTGTCTTATATTATTTAAATTATTATCATTAATCATTTGTATTGAAACTACTCCTTGATTGAGTCATCTTAATATGTACAATTAATATGGATATTTTAGATAAAAACATATATAAAGTAAATTGGGGTCTTATATTTATACTAAAATAAATGTTTTGTCTAATTTTATAATTAGGACATAAGATAATAAAAAGAAATTGGTTAAAATACATGCAACATTTTTCTCAGGAGTAATTTTATCTTAAAATATATTTTTATGAGCAATAATTTTAAACCCGATATTAACTCCCGAAAAAGTCTATTAAGTAAAGTGCATCCAGCGCTAAAGTTTTTTTTTTTTATTTTGGAATAGCAAAGTATCTACAGAATTTTAACATACAAGATATAAAATCAATTATGAGATTATGTAAAACCTCAATGCAGATCAGACCAGGAATGTTTCACATAAAGACATTTTTACCTTTTACTTCCAAGCAAGCATGTCCAATAGCCACAAGACTTCTTCCTTGTTGTTTGCCACATCACAGAAATCCATCTGCACACCAAACACATCCATGCCCTGATGCCCTGATGCCAGACAAAAAAGGATACACAGGAGATATGTCCAGATAATCAAAAGCCAAGGCCTTGTAGGATGACTGATCAATGTAATCAAACATAGACCTATTAACGATGCGAGCAAACTTATTCTAATCCTTCCGTCTGGCCAACATGGAGACGCTAACTGTCGCAGTCTGGCTCGAAGATACCGTAAACCTCGGTTCAATGGGTAATGTCATCCTAAATTCGGGGCACTGCAAGTGATATTTAAGCATTTCACAAACTCCAGAAGGTGGAACTTTAAGTCCTTGCTGCAGCATAGAGCCAGGAACTGCTTCCGAGAAAAGTAATGTATTTTCAGCCCAAATGTGGATGAAGAACTCCAAATTATCGAAGGAAATTCTTGGAGGGAGAAGTTTTATTCCACGCTGGCGTTTATAAAAGATTTGGTATAACTTATAGTAGCTCTCAGTACTATTAGGTCTCTTGCTGATTGAGGGCCATCTCTTGGCACAGAGACATTTCCAAAAGTAGTCATCTCGAGCTATGTCTCTCCACTGCTTACATACTATCAAACAAGAAGCAAGATCAACACCCTCTAGCAAAGGAAAAACAGCTTTCATAACTTCTTCAGAAACCACCGTTAGTTCCCTATTACAGTTGAAAATGCAATGAATCAATAACAATAAACTGCATTAAGGATCTGAACATTAAGAGTATTCTGAGAATGTAATGTGCAAAGAGTGACAGTTATCAATATTAGCAGCATAATGTTATTCCATCATACAATCAAGTATGCATAGTATGCATTTTCCAGCTACCTGAGACCAGCTCATGTGATCAAGGTGAGGTACTGAGGTGAAGTATCAAGTATGTGTAGAGATTTAGAGTTAAAAAACAATAGGTCTTATGCCACTGGCTAAGGTCGGCTATATGAAATTCAAACCCTTCTAATTAATATAACTACAAAAATGAATGTATTTTCCGCATGGAACTCCTACATCAAAGAAATTGCATGATTTGGTTAATTACAAATTAGAAGACGAAATAAAAAAATAGATTAATTACATCTATAACAACACATACAAAGATTCAACACAATAAAGCTTTCAAATTTCATTGAATGTCCATTAACGAAACCCACATGAATCAAGTCAAATGAACAACTACTCCAGTGAAATTTACATCACTAATTTTAAATCTTAAAATTGCTATTCCTCCGATCTTTAGTATAAAACCTATTTAATTAATTTAATTATATTAAAAAGATTAATTAATACGACATATTTTTTTCTAAAACACTCTAATTATTTTCTTTAACTCAACCTCTCCTTCTTTTACTTTATTATTATTGAGGAAGTATCAATAGGGATAATTTGAAAAAGAGTTAATAAATACAGGAAATTAGTCATATATTTAGAATCAAGATTAACTCTCCAATTAAGTTATGTATTAAGGACCGGAGGAGTATCGCACTAATCTAGTAATATCCACAAATATCTTCCCATCAGTCCTCTACAGCAAAGCTAGCATAGTTTATTTCAAAAACCCAAACAAATAAACAAATCTCACCCAACTATAAAGAAATTTAGAACAGGGACACATTTTCCCACCAGTCACAATTCATAGGAATACAAACAACCATTCCCTTCAGATCTTACGGAAGGCCAGTAAGTACTCTGTTTATCAAGCTAACTACTACAAAATTAAGCAAAATAATCATTCTTTCATTAGTCTAAAAATATGTCCAACACATTTTTTCACCAAAAGCTGACTAATACAATGCAGCAACAGTTCATACAGTGGTTGTTAACTTTTGTTAGAATCATCACCCATGCATCTAAATTGTGGCAAATAAAATAAGGATTTATTCGTTCCATTTCCTTTCCACCTTTTGGTATTCCCAGATAGAAATGGAAGTATTTTGAAGAATTGAAAAATAACACTGAACTCCATTAGTAACCACAATAAAATGGTAGACTGAATCTTAGTCCAGTATTAAGCTATGAACCCAATTCCAACCCTTATAATAGCTTAGGTCATGATTTAATACCAGAGCAATGTATATTCAATACTTAAGCACAATATGGGTAACTGAATCTTATTCATGTTCTTTATAATTATCCTAATGAATAAGCCAAGAAAAAGCTGTGAACCCGATTCAAACGATAACAATAGGTTATGAGCTCAAACTCCAAAACGTGAATTACAAAACAAGTAATCGACCATGAACCTACCTTTACAAAGGATTTCAATCCTGAAGAACGAGTAAACAACAATGATTCAAAAAAGGAAAATTGATTTTACCTGAAACGGATAGAAGAATGATAATAATGAAGATCAGGAATCAACAAAACCAGATGGGGAAATAAATTCTAAAAATAAGGATGAGATCGGAGCCGAAACACCGCAATAAGGCTGAGAAGAAAGGAAGGAACTGATGAAGCGAAACGATGAGGCGACAGTACCAAGGGGCAAAAAAACGAGAGAAATTTGTAACAAAATCGTTAATTCATTAACATATCATCCATAATTGAAGAGCATGCCCAATTACACCCTCCGGTTTTCACATAGGTTCGGCAAACCTGAACAATTTTCTTTCTTCTTTCGTCGGTAAGTTATATTCTTCTTCCAGAAAAGAATCATCAAACAATCAGAGAAATGGCGAAAATAGAAGATAAAAGCACCATATTCAAGCCTCCTTACCTTGGCAACGATGTTCTCTACCGTAGAACTACGTAGAACTATCTTTCTGCCGTCGACAAACCTTAAACATGGGCCTCATGGCTATTGTATGGACGTCTCAAATTGATCTAAATGGACGGCCACGATTTCTTAAGGAATCTGACTGAAATGTGGCGTATCATTGAACGTTGGATTACATCGACGGATGAAATTTCACTGTAACACGTTTGCCAACAATTCGTTTCCGGGGATACAGGAATGTTTTGCGTTCAGAGCCGCAGGCGTGGACCAGTCTCTTCATGGGAGACGATTCTTGACCGTCTTTTTTCTTCGAAGATGAGAGAGGAAGTGGGGAGAAATATTATTCTTTTTACGGCCATGTAGGATTTTAAGAGCCGGGATCCTCTTTCGCTATAATGTTTTCAAAATTGTTTTCCGTGTTCATTGTTCGCCGTCTAACTCCCAGCACGAAGCTTCCGAATATTTCAAAAATCAACTCTAGGTACAAGAATTTGGCTATCCGACAAGCCCAGAAACTGAATATCTACATGGCACAAGTTGCTTGCCCTATGTTTATGCCGAGCATATTAGCAAGAACTCTCCTCTTTCGCTTGCTAGTCTCATAGCAAAGGTAGATTTTTCGGCTATCACTTTCTCAAAAAATATCAAGAAATTCCTCAGGCACCACTCCATTAATGAGTTTGAAATTTTCTTTGAAAGCATTGGCATAGACTATAATGACTATTCTCGATGCTGGTGTGCTTTCAGAATTCGGGTTTCCGTGGAATGAGTTGTATGTGGAGAATAGTTCCATATTTAGGAGTAGTGCGGGAAAGCTCAAGTCTAAGCTATCGGAGTTTAAGAAATATGGTTTTTGTAATGTTCATTTAGTTGGTATATGTTTGGCTTTCCCTTATGTTTTAGCGGGGGATGTGAAGTAGGTGCTAAAAGTGAAGCATTGTTAAATTTTCTGAAGTTATTATTTTTGGATTTTAAACTGGCATTATCCGTTGAGGAAAATGTGAATTCCTAGTACGAGGTATGTAGGAAAATTCGGGCATTTTATTATTTAAGTGGTGATAAGGAAAGGTTAGGGAAGCTCGTAGGAAGAAATGAAAACATCTTTCTTGAACACGAGGAAGAGGTGTTGATTCAAAAGGTTGAGTATTTCTGTAGATTTGGGGTAAACAAGGAGGAGGAGGTAGCTGTGTTGCTTCTTCCGGGTCCATAATTATTGAGTCTTAATTTAGAGGACCCAGGGATTAACATAATGGAGTTATTGGAATATTTTGGCTTGGAGACTGAAAACCTGAAGGATGTCAATCAAAAGTATGATCATGTATTGGGGACGAACAAAATCGCTAATCTGCCTCAGGTAACGAGGGCTTTGGACTTACAAGAATAGTTCTTCAATAAAATCAAGGATGGAAATCATCAGTTGCTAATGAAATATATAGCAAGCTATCCTGATGAAGACCGAGCTGAAGAATACCAAAGTGGCTTGGAGATGATTCAAATTTGGAGGACCCCCAAATCACACCATGATTAAACTAAATTTGTTGCATAGCTGGGGCTTTGGGGAAAATGCTTTAATCTTTGATCTCTTAGCACACTTGCATGGCACTAGTATTGAATTAAAGGAAAGATTCGATTGCCTTCTGGATTCAGGGATTGAATACTCCAAGCTTTGTAAGATGGTAAGAATGACCCCTAAGATCCTAAACCAAAATGTTCAATCTTTTGAGCAGAAGGTGAGTTTCCTCTGTCAGGAAATGGGATGCTCTTTAGAGTATCTACATACATATCCAGGTTATTTGCTTTTTGGCTTAGAGAACCGCATTAAGCCTGGGTACAGATTTCATAAGTGTCTTGCGGAAAAGGGTCTATGTACCATAAGCTATTCCATTGCAAGCTTAGTTGCAACTAGTGAAAAGGCTTTCTAGCTCGTGCTTACAAAATTCACCTAGCTTCTCCAAAACAGTGGTTTGAGCAATTTCGGTTCTAAGATATTTCAAGTAATTTGCAATGAACTATTAAAAATACAGCTACTTCCTCCTTGTTTGTAATTTCTGGTGCCTTTCGATATACACCTACACAGTTTTGACAGTTATGTTTGTGTCGGTTTTGACAGTTATTAATACTGTTTCCTTATTCAGATTTCTGAATTTAAGTTTTTTGGCCTGTGTTTTTGTTGCTCTCATATTACATCATCATCCATTTGGTTTGGTGCAGAGATCTCTGGTGAGGTTATGATGGCTGAATTTGGTAGATTGCCGCTATATGTTCTGCCTCTGGAGCACAAGGTATGAAGGTGAGAGGCTACATTTACAATCTAAAGTTGCTCATTTCCATAGGTACATTCTTTGTCAGAGATACATTATTTTGGTTTAAACCGGGCATTAGTTTTTCATTTAATTAGGATAGGATAATCAAGTGCAACGATTTGAGCCATACAAGACTTTCTTAATTATGGAGTATGCACTTGTTGTAGTTTCTGTTTTGTGGTATGCAATTACTCATCTTTATCTACTTTCAAGCCTAGAGTGTGTTTTTACAGTTGCCTGCAGTCAACTTGTCCTTTTCCTTGGATTTTGTCATGTGTGGAAGGTGGACTTTACGTTCAGGTAGAAGTAATTCACCAAGTGGAAAAGAAGTTTGATGTAAATGGCCTACTGGCGTGAAAGCTCTCCTAGAAGTCTCAATAACATTAAGTTGATAGTGCTTGTTCTTTTAATTTAAAAACAAGGAAGATTGAATAATAATATTCATATCCAATCTTTCATATAAGATATAATTGATTAATTTGAGTAAATTAAGAAAATTAAATAAATTAGTTAGTTATAAAAAATATGATATGATCTTTTTAAAGTACTCATATATAATATTATATTATATTTAATTTATAACTTAAGTAAATTAGTTTAAAAAAAATAAATATTAAATATCAAATATATTAATATCTTATATTTAAAAATAAATATAACCCTCTAATTAGTTTTTATATTAAAAATGGGAGTTAGTAATATTTTATCTTTCCAATACGGGCTCTTTAACATCATTGGTCGTAGTGTAGTTGATTTTTACTCCATAAGAACCTTTCTTCTAGTTGATATCTCATCATAGAAAGGGCATGAAGTAGTTGGAACTAATTCACAACATGATTTTGGTTGCATCTTGTTGATCTTTTGTTGCATCTTAAGTGCTGGTTTGGAAGTTTTGTGTTGCAATTAGCCTCTAAACAAGAGAACCCAACATATCCTGATGGCACTCAGCAAAATAAGGCCATAAACATCCCGTCGTTTGGAGTCAAGTTCTCTAGGGGTTGCTATGAGGGATTTAGAGGGGATGAAAAATTTTTCAGACTTGAAGTTAAAAAAACTGAAGAAGTGAGGTTATAAAGTTTTAATAAGCAGAAGATATTAGATAAATGGGTAAGAAAAATTAATTAAAAATTTTAATCCCACTCATC
This sequence comes from Leucaena leucocephala, assembly GCA_037074615.1. Lineage (NCBI taxonomy): Eukaryota > Viridiplantae > Streptophyta > Magnoliopsida > Fabales > Fabaceae > Leucaena > Leucaena leucocephala. The sequence continues at coordinate 6,814,723 of CM073570.1, read as the reverse complement.
TAATTTTTTTATTAGACAAATGGGTAAGAAAAATTAATTAAAATTTTTAATCCCACTTATCTATTTTTTTTAAGTTGATGAAGAACCCAAATAGGTAAGGAAGTGTTTTTATGAAAACCCAGAAGAAAATAAAGGCATGTTTGGTAGCATGAAAGTGGAATCATTTCATTTTCTTTATTTGATACAATGGAAGATATTTTCATTTTTAATATTTTAGGTTATTTTAGTTCTACAAAAAAAAATTGAAAAATAAGATCGGAGAAATTGAAGTGAGATATTTTAGATTATTTTACCTTAAGTTATAAAATTTTTAGACAACTTTAGCCTTTCTTAAGTCAAAAAAAAATATTTTGAACTATTTTATTCTAATTATGAAAAAAATATAAATTATATATTCATTTCTAATATATCAAACAAATTTTTAAAACCTATTTTTAGTTTAATTATATTTCTATTTTTATTTTAATAAAACATTCTTACATTATTATCATTAATCATCAATTATACAGCCATCATGACAGAAGTCGAAGTGGCCTCTTGGATGAGAGAAGTGATACCCTTCACTATGTACTCAAAAGCAATTGGAAATCTTAAGGATAATAATTCAAGCCGTGATTATTATGCATGAAGATTGCATTTAGATGCCATTTATTTGTTATTCACATCGCTGTCTGGCACTCGTGATGGTCTTCAGCATCAGACTTGCATCTGACATGCATTTGGGTGATCAAGCAAGATTTCAGAGGCCATTTCTCATAGCAGATTGACACAACCAAAATGCTAGAACATGATTGGAGTTTAAAGAAACGCATCACAGATTCAGCTGGTATAGCTTTTCGCATTCCTGCATAAAATTGGACCCTAATAGTAAGAAATGGAACCAGTCCATTAATATTAGTAGAGTTCAAACAATATCCTCTCAATCATCCTACACAAACAAAATATATAATTATTTAAAATATATTTAATTTTTAAAATATATTATTTTATTATAATTTTAATCAGTATTATAAAAATATCTTAACTTATTAATACTTAAATTTACGTTTAAAAATAATAAATAATTTATTTTATTTAATATTAATATCACTTATAAAAAAAATTATTTTATCCTATATCAATATTATCTAAAATTAAAAGAAATTTTGCTCTAGTTAATAAACCTAATATTTTTTAAAAAATTTTGTACAAAAAATTAAACCCCGCATACACGGCTTGGTACAAATTCAGGACGTCATGGTTGACGGATTGAAAATAAGTGTGAAGTAATATTTTATGGGAATAATTGAATTAATTCTATTTTATACTCACTAGTCAAATTATGAGAAGACTAACTCAAAGCCTCAAGCAGGTAAAGTTGTAAAAATGATCATGACGTCTTGCTTTTCACCATTATAAGATAGCATGTAATGGAGATGAAGGGCGGCCATTGGCTCCAGTATACTTTGCACAATATGCAATAAATAACGCAACAAGATTCAGAAGGAAATGGGATGACTCGAGCAAATGACACTCCAAAAAAATTGAGATTCTCACATCTGGCATATTTAAGAGTCGTTGAATCGTTTATTAATTTACTCAATTATCGGAAGAATTAAGATTGAAGCAGAGAATTGTGTGACTAAGAAGTTGATTCCTTAGCAATCTTGTCAGCCTTGGCAACCACCTCGTCAATACCTCCAACCATATAAAATGATTGCTCTGGAAGGTCGTCATATTTACCATCCAACACACCCTATCAGATACAAAGCAACAATTGAGTTTACATCGTGACAAACAGATTACTGGTTCATGTAAGAAACTAAATGCCGATGTATGCAATCAAAATAATACTCCCCACGGTTCATTATTATAAGAGTGTCCAACATGTTTCAGAATAAAACATTTCTAAAACATGTTTTTCCACCTAATATCCCTACCTAACTATAAAACTTCCTAAATAATTAAACAAATTTCTCTAACTAACTACTTTTATTGAAGATAATTTTGATATTTTATAAAAAAATAACTAATTTTAACTAACTTAAGGACCAGAGGAAGTATAAACAAGCTTGGTATATAAACTTAAAGATACAAAACATATGATGAGCTCTCAGCAGAAATCCTAACAAGGCTACAATTATAGCAGTAAGTCTTGTGCAGAAATTTGAATCGACAATTTTATAATTAAATCGATATTTTTAACATAAAATCGAGATTTTTATAATTAAATTTGAATCTTCACGTATCTAAGCTTAATTTGACTCATACAGCCTAATTTTTTGGGGCCCCCTGCTGAAACAAAATTGCAGATAAAATAGAAAAGAGAAGAAAAAATATTTTACAGGAATTGCAAGTAGGAATTTCGATGATATCATATAGTGGGTATGCAAGATGTAAACAAGTATTATCCAGGTAAAGACGTTTAAAAAAAAAAAAACTAAACACAACACGCAATAAAAAGTAAGAACAGATATACCTGGAAGCTGTTAATGCTCTCCTTCAAATCTACATATTTGCCGGGGGCACCAGTGAACACTTCTGCTACATGGAAAGGCTGGCTCAAAAACCTTTGAATTTTACGTGCACGAGCAACAGTCAACTTATCATCTTCACTGAGCTCATCCATTCCCAAAATGGCAATGATATCTTGAAGATTCTTATAGTTCTGAAGGACCTTTTGTACACCACGAGCAGTATTATAGTGGTCCTCACCCAAAATAAGTGGGGAAAGCATACGAGATGTAGAATCTAGGGGGTCAACCGCAGGATAGATACCCAACTCGGAGATCTGTTTGATATCAACAATGACAAGGGTGACTCTAGTCAATAGATGACCAATTAAACATCAAAGCAACAGCATCAGTAAAAAAAAAATCAACCTGCCGTGATAACACAGTTGTAGCATCCAAGTGAGCAAAGGTGGTAGCAGGAGCTGGATCAGTCAAGTCATCAGCAGGCACATATATAGCCTGGACAGAGGTAATTGAACCTTTCTTGGTGGTTGTAATACGTTCCTGAAGACCTCCAAGATCAGTAGCCAATGTTGGTTGGTAACCGACAGCAGATGGAATACGACCAAGCAAAGCAGACACCTCTGAGTTGGCCTACAAAATGAAGTATAATGAGGATTAAATAATATAGCGGAACATATGCACTGAACAGAAGAAATACCAGCTAGATAATTTATCTGAATTTCAAATGAACCATACCTGAGTAAAACGGAAAATGTTGTCAATGAAAAGAAGCACATCTTGCCCTTCAGCATCACGGAAGTGTTCAGCCACAGTAAGCCCAGTAAGACCAACACGGGCACGGGCACCAGGAGGCTCATTCATTTGACCATACACAAGAGCACATTTGCTTTCACTCTGATATCATGAAGCAAGCATAGATGACAAAATAAGTATATCTGGAAGAATACTGAATATTCCAAATATATTATTCTTATGAAATGCATTATGTTCACCTGCTTCTCTCCAAGCTTAATGACACCACTCTCAATCATTTCTCTGTACAAGTCATTTCCCTCTCGGGTTCTTTCTCCAACACCAGCAAAGACAGAGAAACCACCTGACCAGAGGAAACAGTAAGCACTCAGTATTATGCCAAAAGGTCAAGGATAATGAATCAAGCATATCCAAAGGATATACCATGAGCCTTTGCAACATTATTAATAAGTTCCATAATGAGCACCGTTTTTCCTACACCAGCACCACCAAACAACCCAATCTTTCCTCCCCTTTGATATGGAGCAAGTAGATCCACAACCTATAGGTCAACGGTCACAAGCCAATCAGTACCCGGTTATTATACTATATTCCCCAAAAATGAAAAACAAACTGCGGCCAATGACACAAAACAAACTGTGGTCACACAAAGTAGTAAATATGGAAAAAACGAAAAAGGCAGAACAAAAAAAAATACCTTGATCCCTGTAACGAGAATCTGCTGCTCAGTTGCCTGTTCAACAAAGGCAGGAGCTTCTCTATGGATGGGCAAGTAGTGCTCAGTTTCTATACAATTGACACAAAATACAGTCAGTAAAAGCGTCTTTATGAAGTGAAAGAACACCCCCTATGTATTGATTAGATAAGAAGGGCAATATCAGTTTCTTACTAAGTTCACCCTTCTCATCAATAGCCTCCCCAATGACATTAATGATGCGGCCAAGGGTTGCTCTACCAACAGGAACCTAATTGGAAAGCACACAGCATATCATACAATAGAAAATGAGAGCTTTTAACCAGCAAAATATGTAGGTGAATAAAAGACTGGACGTAGAAAAGAACACAATGGATCACCTAAATAAACTTAGCACGAGAAAAATGCATGCCAAAACGAAGCATTAATTAAATTTTGGTACGAAAGAATCATTTTAAATACGAAATTGGGAAAAGTTATAAATGACCCACAAGGAAATGAACCCTATTCAAAAAGAAAAAGCTAGTTTCGAAGCACAAAAAATTATCTAGCAAATTAGCAACACATAATCAGTACAACAGACAATTAATATTTACCCATGTAACATTTTAGGAGCAGATATAATTAGATGACGAACTTTGGTCCATTTTAGCCAAAAATAGAAAACCAAATCTAACATACAAAGTGACAAACTCTCTTCCGGATCATATAAAATGAGTCCACAAAGAACATCACATTAAAATTTACAATGACAAAAATTTAAAAGGCAAACTTAAAATCATTGTAAATTTATTGAAAAGAGTTGTTAGAGAGATCCGGCTGATGGGCCAACAACCTACAGCTTCACAAGGCCAATGACTAAATATCAAATCTTTCAAATTTTCAATCCACATTGTAACTAAAAAAGTCATAATCTTTCAAAGCCCCGACTTCCACAACCAAGTCGAAGAAGAACACTAGATATAAAGGCAAGCACGAAATACAATCAAGAAATTGAATGTAATTTAAGGCTTCCAAAATTAGGCGGAATCATCTAACAATAATACCAGCGAGAAAAAGGTAACTCAGAAAAGGAATTCATAAATGGAATGCGAATCAAGGCTCACTGTGATAGGGGATCCAGTGTTGAGCACGCGCTGTCCTCTAACAACCCCTTCAGTTCCATCCATGGCAATAGTTCTAACCATGTTCTCACCCAAGTGTTGCGCCACCTCCAGCACCAATCGGATCGAGTGATCCATAACCTCAAGTGCGGTCAAGATCGGTGGCAGACCCTCCTCGAATCTAACATCGACGACGGCACCAATGACCTGGCACACTTGCCCAATCGCACCTTTGCCAGTGAATTCGTCGACTATCTTCCCATCACCACCACCAACGGAGCCCTTCTTCGCCGGAGCCGGTGGCGTAGCAGCTGCCGCAGATGTGGCGTAATCAGCGAAGCGGGTAAGTAGGTAGCCATACGGAGAGGGACGAGTTCCAACGCTCGGGGATGAAATCCTGGGCCTTGAGCTGGTAATCGATGACTTCAATGGAGATCGGTGTAATGAGGATCGAATCAGAGACGATAACAACCTGCGTGAAGCCATCTTCACGGGGCTTCAGCCAATAGACTGAACAGAAACAGAGATGAGAGCGAAAAGGGTAGGGTTTGTGTTGTGGACTAAAATGTGGCCGTATTCTTCTTTCGTTTTTTACCCTGTTTTTTTTTGCCAAGTGGCCGGGTTCGAATACGAACACGTGGGGCATATACCGAATATTATTTCCTTTGGGGGGAAAATTAATTATTGAACTGGTACACTTTTCCCTAATTTTAAGATGAACCCCATGTTTTTAATTTATCTAATTTGCTTCCCAAAGATTGCATCCATTTATTCGGTATTGAGAGAGATCATGATTTCATAACATTTGTTGGGATTCCGTATATCATGAAGAATCATATAATAAAATTTATATTTTATATAAAAATAAAAAATAAATATGATATGATCCTTTTAATTCTATTAAGATAAAAATTGAAATATATGAATATGTAAATATTAACTGATTGAAGGTATAAATGTCAAGCATTGCAAAGTTAAAAAAAATATGTCTATAGTTCATAATTATTTGATTTATTGCAATATGCTATAATAAAGATTACATTAGATTGCTTTTGACATGATAACCAATATATCTTGCAAATAATATATGAATATTCAATTATTATATATCATATGAATATTAATTTATTTTTTATTTTTTTATAAAGAAGAAAGTTGTAAATAATATCCTACATTATAAGAGAGAAACAAAAGAACTAAATAAAATCTAGCAAACACGCTTGACTAATATATTTTTATCTATTATGCTTTTATGTGTTTAATTGCATGGAATTTGGATTTTTAGACCCATGTTCTTTATCTATCTATAATATTTATATCTATTCAAAATATTGAGATATTGTCCTTCCCCTTCCTTATCACCTGGTGTTAATTCATACACCAAAGTTTTATATTTATATTTTTATTTCTTGACATAAAAAATCAGATACAATAATAATGACTCTAAACAAATATATCAATTTATATATATATAATATAGAAAAAATTACAAAAAGTCTCTACAAATTAATAAATTTTAAATAGAGATTTTAATATTTATAATATAATACTTATAGAGGTTTAAGAACTATTATATCATTTTAAATATTAATATAAAATAACAGAATGTCTCCTTTTCTATTTTCTCTTATTTTTCCGTGTCAATTTTATTTTAATTATTATTATTGTTATTATCATTTGGCCAAAATGCAGTCATTAATTAAACCTGAGGGTTGCAGGTTGTGTGCAGCAGCCTCACCTTCAACGTTACAATCATCGTCACCAAATAGCAGAAGCCAGAATTGCCGGCGACCTATTGAGCCAGCCAAAACAGCTTCTGTTGTCATTCTCAATGCTCTCCAAAGGGGGCATAGGCCTAGGGTTCCACTTTCGTCCCAAATAGCAGAAAACCACAGCGAGAACAGTAAGCACAGAAATGATAGCAAAGAAAGGACTAACAGAACCAGAAGATTCCCAGGCACTACGGTCGGTACAGCTTTTGGAGTAGTCATTGCCGCCATCTGCGCCTCTCCAGGACCTGCCTGTTGCTGCTGCTCCCTTTCATTTTTTCATCTCCTTCGACCCACCCCGGCTCCACAGCGGCGGCGGCAGAGTGAGCAAGCTCGAAGACTCTTCGGCAATGGCGACCAAACAGGATTTGTCGGAGGCATCCTCTGCCTGGGTTCCAGATCCCATCACTGGTTATTACATGCCCATCCATCACTCCCTTGAGATCGACCCGGCCGAGCTCTTGAACCACAAAGTCCGATTACTCCACTTGAATCCTGTTTTTTTTTTTTTTTGTTTATGACTTCGAATTGATTGATCTTTTCAATGTTTTTTTTTTGTTTGCAGATCTGCCGGTGTTTTTAGTTTATACTACACATGACCAGATCTGAAACCAAGCAAACTAGATCTCAAATTGAAAAACCCAGCAAACCAGCATCACATGAAACCCATTTAGCTATGATCAACCACTCAGCGATTCTGAGTATTCAATTCAATTTTCTAAGGCCCCACTTAAGTCACCCCTCAAACAGCGACGCCATTAATGGTGATCGGAGGAAGTCTTCCCCAAAACTCGCCGTCGGCAGGCAAAATTGTGATCAGGTGAGTCCGAAGGAGATGAAAAAAATGACGGGGAAATGAAAGAGCAGGCAGGGCATTCCGGTCATTTCACTCTGATATTTACAATGGCACCAGGAGGGATCTCTCACACTCACACGGTCATACCTATGTGTTATTGGTTAATGTTATGGCGTGTTTCAAACACACCAAAGATTTAAAAAAGATTTTAGCCTATTTAAAAAAATTAAAATAAATAATTATATTTATTTAAATTTTTTTTAAATAAAATTATATTTTAAAATTAAAATTTTAAATAAGCTATTGATACTAACTTATAAAATAATAAAAAAGTTTATAATTATTAAATTATTATTTTATTTTTATTTTATTTTATATTCTCTCTCATATCTCTTTTCTCTTTTTTACTCTCTCTCTTTTCTCTTTTCCTTTCTTCACTCTCTCTTCTATTTCATAATTTTAATAAAATCATACTATTTTTGATAATTTTCCAATTACAAAAGTACTTCTAAGTAATAACTATCTAAACACTTATTTATTTATAATTACTTTTTTTCCATAAACTCTTCTCAAAAAGCATATTTTTTAAAAACTATCCAAAAATCTTTCTTTTCATAAATTATTTTCTAAACTCTTATTTAAATAGATCTATAATCTCAATTTTTTTTAAAAAAAATCCCTAATATACTGCCCTTGTCATGGAATTTATCCTTTTGAAACTCAAAAGTAAGAGATATAGGGTCTGTTTAAAAAAGAATTTGAAAAAAAGCTTATAAAAAAAGTTTTTAGACAGTTTTTAGAAATTAATTTTTGAAGAAGAGTTTATAGAAAAAGTGATTCTGAATAAATAAGTGTTTAGATAGTTATTACCAGAAGGACTTTTATAATTAGAAAATTATCAGAAATGATATGATTTTATGAAAAATAAGACATATGAGAGATGATGAAAAAGAGAGAAGATATAAGAAAAAATAAGAGTAAAATAGTAATTAGATAGTCTATAAGATTTTTTATTGTTCTAGAAACTTGTCTCAATAGCTTATCTAAACTCTTAGTTTTAAACCATAGTTTAATTCAAAAGCTCTTTTGGACAAATATAACTGTTTATTTTAAAATATTTTTAAACAAAAATTTAGGCCAAAATTCCTTTTAAAACCATAATTTTCTTTCTAAACATACACATAATCTATATCTTCTACTTCCATTAATCCAAATGCAATAACTAAAGACGTGTTAAAATATTGTATTTATATATATATATATATATATTATTATTAATATAAAAGTTAGTTAAAAATATTCAATTCCATAAAAAATATAAAATATTAGTCAATTTTATTTTTTAGACTTAATATATTTTATTTTTTAGATTTATTATTTTCTTTTAAACTAATTTATTTAATTTATAAACTCATATTTAATATAATATTATATAGCGATATTTTAAATATATCATATTATATTTGTTCAATTAACTAATTTATTTTATTTCTTTAATTTACCCACATTAGAATATGCATAATAAACTATATTTTGACAATATACAAGTATTCTATACATACATTCAAAAGAGAAAATTATATAATTGATATAATTTTAATCAAGATTCTAAAGTTTTTCCTAAGGTCCTAAGATGAGGCTATCACCTAAAAAATATTAATAAAAGTAGGTTGAGCCAAACATTTCAGTAACCAGAATTATACTCATCATGCATATTAACATGTTCTCATAAGGTATTAAGTGGGACATATCATAAAATACAATATATAGAAAAATAACATATTATCATAATAAAATTAAATGGATAACCCACCTAAATTCTTCCTATCAATTCAACCTGTCAAGTGGTATAAATAGGCTAACATCCATAGAGCAAATGATCCGACCATGTGTTCATTCTCCCTAGTAAACAGGTGAGGGTATAGCAGCCCTCAATAAATAGGTAGGGCACGTCCCTTGGTAAATTAGTAGGACAAAAGCTAACCATCGAGCTCATATGGAGGTTATATCACGTGATATAAATACAACTTTATCATCACCCATCTCCAATGTATAATTCTCAAAATAACCATATTAATCAACAACTCAATAGCTTCATAAATAGCACAAAAATATTTTTCTTAAGATAATAACTTTGTTCAAATTATAATATTAAGATATAATAAGTTTATAATCTCAACTTACAACTTTAACTCCGGTAAGACTATTTTCAATAAAAATAATCAAACAAATTTTCTCAATACAATCATACCAATATAAATAGCTTTATATATATCAAATCATTTACAAACACCACGTTAGTACAACATTAATCACAAACAATCTAGTGTTTTAATAAAAGTTACTCCAAAACTTCAATGTCAATCTAATGGGAGTGAAGAGAGAAATTAGATAATAATGAAAGTTAAAGACTAGATTTATGGTACTTATATATAATTTATAAGGTTTAAAATTCTAATATTATATAATCTAATTTTATTATTTTTAGTATTATTATTATTATCTTTCTTAAAATCCTATCAGATATAGTAATTTAAAATTTAAACTATATTATCATTATAATATAAATATATATTATTATATGTATATTTAATTAAAGACATATATATATTATTATCTTTATCAAAATCCTATAAACAAAATTTTCAAAATTTAAATGGATATCTAAATCTAAGTCTAGATATTAATAAATTTTTAACTAATAATAACAATCAAATAATAAATCATAAATAAGATAATTGTAAGATAATCTATTTAGATATTCTATTTTATTAAAAATAATAAAAATATTAAATTATAATAATTTAATTAGATAATATTTTTAAATTATTGATAAATAATATTTTTAATTATATTTAAATATAATAATAAAAATTAGAAGGTTACAATCGACATTTTAGGCACCCTTCACGTTAACTTTAATACACCCTAGGAATGCCGGGTGGTAAACCTGTGAGTTTCTAACATCGTGCAGTAAAGATTGAAGGCTAGGAATAGACAAATGTGTAGTCGCTCGAAATTGTGCTGTGAGTTTGTTCAAACCTACAGCTCGTCCATTAAACACTCCTTTATTCTGGTTGAGCCATAGGCTTCTAGTTATCATACCAAACCAGATATGTCACTCAACTCCCAAACATTCCTCTTACTGGTTAATATTCCAATCCACCTATTGACCCTACGTTGTCAAAAGCGAAAAACCTATCCCGCATTTCTATGGGCATCGTCTTTCTCCAGCAATCCCTTGCGATTGTACAGTCTCTAAGTACATGTAGAATATTCTCCTTCACCCCACACCAAACACAATCATCATTTTGCTGCAGACCCCTAGCAACTCGATCACAGGTCGTTAATAACCGTCCCCGAACACACAATCACAGAAACATATGACATCGTTGAGGTACAGGGAGCTTCCAAAGTTTCCGCCAACTGGCTCTATTGTGAACAATCCCATGCCAACCCAGCAGATTATATGCTAATCTAATTGAGAAAATGCCATCCTTGGCACCCCACTATAGCGTATAATCAGTAGCTTCTCTTCTAACAAAGGGATACATCTACTCAATATTACAAAGAACCGAACGTGGAAGAAATCAAACAAATTTAGCCCACAACCAAGCACCATTCCCATCCAAATACTAGGAAACCTTGTCATCAAGCATATAGAGAGGAACATTCCCTAGAGCATAATCAACTAACCATTCATGATGAGGAGCCAGAAATTCTTCCAAAACTTTATCTAAGTACCATAACCGAGTTTCCATTCGATGCCCTTCAGAACTAAATCTCAAAGCGTGACTAATTCCCTTCCAAGCCTAAAAACTTCCTTTCCTACGCTCCACCTTTAGGATAATATCAACACCACACTTATATTTTTCTCTAACAAATTTAACCCACAAACCATTTGGTTTCTTAATCATCCCCCATTCCATACTTCATTATAAAAGCTTTGTTTTGGGATCGAGAATTCCGTGGTCCTAGACCACCCTTTTCGTTTTGCCAACAAATATCCTCCCAAGCTACCAGGTGAACTCTCCTTGAAGACCTCGGGCTTGCCCATAGAAAATGTAAACATTTTTTATCAATCTCATCACATACTCTCAAGGGAAGAGGAATCGTCTGCATAGTATAAGTCGGAATGACTACAATAACTGAAGAAACAAGTGTGTGTCGAGCATCCATAGACAAAGTATTAGTTTTCCAAAATGCCAGGAGATTATCTATTTTATTAAGAACATATTGGTACGTTTGTTTATAAATTCTCTGGTGATGTAAAGGCACCCCAAGTATCTTCCTAGGTCCGCTGTAGGGGTAAAACCAAGAAAACTACTAATATTACTTTACTGCTTATGATTCCCATTCTAAGTATAATTTATAAGTAAGACTGAAGGAGTAATTGTTTGAAGAGAAAGGGGAAAAAGAAAAAAAAGAAAAGAAAAAAGATTAAAAGAAAGCATATGAATTATGGTCGTCCTCATCAATGGGAACTCATTTAATGAGTCTTTGAATTATAAAAGTAAAAAGAAACAAAAAACCATTGCTCCTTAGTTATTTTTGGGTTGTCATGATAGGGAATAAGTACCATTAATTTGTATTTTTTAGCTGTCATGTGCATTTAATGCACATGCATGGTTTCTTTTAATTCAGAAACTTTATAATTACTACCGGTAAGGTTTCTTTTAATTCAAAAACTTTATAATTAATGCTGGTAAAAAAAATTTATAATTATTTTTTTTCATTTTGTTTTTTGTAAAATGACAACTTATATTAAGTTAAAAAGCCCCCTTACTCAAGAATAAGATAAAGCAAGAGGCTCAGCACATTATCAATCAACAACAAACATAAAAACACACATATAAATTAAAAACAAAAAGACCTTCGAAAAGAAAGTAAGCAACATATATATACCATGAAAGCTCAATAAAACCTAAAACAAAGATAGTAATAACAAGCTAAAACCACAAAAACTATAAACCTAAAAAGGGATCTGATTGAAGGCCTTATGAAATACCAGCTATGCTACACAAGGCAATAGCTCGCCACTTGCTTGGAGAGTAATCTCCAAAGCTCCTCATCTGAAGATTTGTACGGATTGAAAATTCATGAGGATGATGAGCTGATCTTGATGAACAGACCGAACCAAGGACATCCTAAAAGTCACGCCTCTATGAATCATCAGCATTATCCCATTATTCATCGACATTTGTCTAATATAAAGTATTACCTTTATTTTTTATTATATGACTTGGTTATTTTTTTTAAGAAATTAATGAAGTAAAATAAATATATTAGTTTATAAGTTGTGAAAATTCTTTTACAGATAAAAGATAAATATAAATTGAATATTATAAATTAGTTTATATATTAGATTTATTTAGTTTTTTAATCTCTTAAAAAAATCAATTAATTCTTATAATAAGGAGTATAAGTAGTATTTTAAAAAGAGTGTGCTTAATCTTTTCATTATCTAAACCTAAAATAGTAGTTAGTACAAAATTTTTAATTTGAACAAATCATTTCATTTATATACACGAACCACGATTTATGTGAATTACTTGCATGATATTTTTCTCTTTCAAAAAAATATCTTATAGTAAATGGCCCTTCGTGAGGCCGGCCCAATCAAAGGCATGGCCGCATTGGTCATTATCCTAAAGACCTAAACTGTACAACTTGAATTATTACTCTATAAATATATATAACAACCAACAGCGCCACCAAAGAGATAAAAACAAAAGTTGAATCAGCTATCTTTCACTCTCTCTTCTCTCTTTTCTCTCTGCAAATTTCATTTTTCCGCCATTAAAATACTCCGAAGAAAGATCAGAGAAACTGCAACATGATGGAAGAGAAGCTATTAATATCGAACGAGAGAGTGATGAAGAACACAGAAAGAAACAACAACACTAGTAGAAGCTTGCTGACATGGAGAACTTTGAAGCAAGAAGTGAAGAGCATCGGTTATATCGCGGGACCCATGATTCCTGTTCTTTCTTCTCAATTTTTGTTGCAGTTTGTTTCGATCATGATGGTTGGTCACCTGGGCGAGCTTTCTCTCTCTAGCTCATCCTTAGCTATCTCCCTTGCTGGCGTCTCTGGTTTCAGCTTTCTTGTAAGCTTCTCGTTAACCTCTTCTCTTTTATCTCCTACTTTAACTTTGAGATTGAACTTGTGATCTTTCTCCTCTTAACAAACCATCTGGTGTTTTTGGGTTCAATGTTGACTTATATAAATTTGAGTCTAGTTGGATTAGTATAGGATGATGTGGGAATACTACTTTTCAGTGGCGCGATTGTGGTGGCAATAAATGTCGGCGGCCGGTAGATTCTCCTCCACAAACGTTGTCAATATTCTATCTTCAACTGTTGACTAACTTTTTAGTTATGACAAAAAATTTCCAGAGATAACTATTGTTGTCACTGAATATCCCTACTGAAAACTTTCCGCCACGATTTCTAAGTCATATAATATAATTAAGTTTTTAATACGAGTATAATATTTTATCTTTCATTTATTATTTATATAAATTATTACTTATATAAAATTCCTCTTACATATTTTTTGGTAGAATCTAGGGTTCAACTCGTCTCATATATTTACCTAACAATGGTTGGTTCGTGTTTATTTTATTGCTTGATTTGTTTTGTTATTTGATTTTCCATCTTCTGATGGTAATTATGAGTATCTGGGTTTAAAGAAAAGATTAATGCCATAGTGAGATAATTAAAGGGACACAGTCCAATTAAGCAGGTGGATGTACGACTTCTTTGTCTTTGGTTCTTATTTATTAAAGAAACAGTGGTATATTCAGGGACGGCTCTTGATGCATTTGAAAAGAAATAAATTTCGGTTTAAATTAATTATTGTTTTCTACTTTTAGTCAAAGAAACATAACATAATTTATTTTATTTTATTGCCATATGTATATATGTCTGGATGTTCTTCATTGGATTGTTTTTCATGGTTGAGGGGTTAGAGGATGTGACCCATATATGTTTATTAAATTTTTATCTCATTTTTTTCATCACACCCGGTTTTCTTCAAATTTCTCATGATAGACTAAAGTATATGTTTAATTATATTTATTTTTTTTAATTTTAATTTAATTCTTTTATATTAGCACTGTTAATTTTATTAATAAAAAATATCGAATCGATTAATTTAAATAGTAATTTTATAATTAAATAATGATAAAATATGTTTAAAATTTAATTTTTTATTATTATATTTTGAAAGATAACTATTATAATCATATGTTAGTATTTAATTGTAGAGTCACTATATAAATTGATTGAGTCAATATTTTCTATTAATGAGACAAACGGTGTTAATATGAGGAGAATGAAAATATATTTTATAAATTTAAATGACTAAACTGAATATTAATCAAACATAAATTTTAGCTTTGTTTTAAGTCAAAATTCAATTATATTTTTGAAATGGGAGTAGATGGAAAGTTGCTGAAGTTGGCACAATATAAAATGTTTTGCCTTGTGTGTCTATATATATATATATATATATATATATATATATATTAAATATTAAATATTCAAATATAGAATACTAATAATTTACATGTAACCACACCCACTTTAGGCATGCTTTCACTTATTAGTATTTGACTATGTGTCCATAGATCAAACTTTTTAATCAAAAGTAGTTTTTCATGAGCGGCATAATTGACAGATAATTGTTTGTTTAATATATAATTGTGTAAACCAATCTATTAACGCCATACAATTTATTTGATTAAAATAAAATTAAAAAAAATTGGCCAATTAACTAGATGAAGTTTGACTAAAGCTAAAATTACTGAATAATGATAATAGATAATTAATATTAAGAAAATAACTGATATAATACATTAATATATGTTTTTTAATTACATTTTAATGTTAGGGTTAGAAAATCTTAATTGGAACGTAGTTGACTTGATAATCAAAGAGTTGACTATTTCATAATTTTCTCTTTATTCCTTGAACCGCAAGCATATATAACTAAAAAACATTCCTTCAATTTTAACCATAATAATAAAAATTAATAATTGCATATCGCTATCTGTATTTCTTTTAAATTGAAATGAAATGAAATGAAATTGAGGGGGATGGCTAAATTATAGCTTGTGCCATTATTTGAGATATTTTGTTTTTGTAAAAGGGGTGGAACGTGGCCTTAATCCATCATAAAGTCTTATACATATCCTTAAATTAGTACAACCTTAAAAATAAATAGGACCAAATTAATAATAATGAATGAAAAAAATTATAGTAAAAAAGTTACACATACATAAAAGTTATATAATGTTACTATACTAAACAAATCAATTAAGTGGTTAAGTGGTTTGGAGGTGCTATTATAATAGGAGGGAGTATACATTTATACATATCTATATTTATATTGTGCCAAATACAGGTCATTGATTGTACATGTACATGTTACAGTTGGGATTGGCAAGTGGACTAGAAACTCTGTGTGGACAAGCTTATGGAGCTCAGCAATATCAAAAGCTAGGAACCCTAACACACACTGCAATATTCTCTCTCATACTAGTTTCTCTCCCACTCTCTCTCATCTGGATCAACATGGAAAAGATCCTGATCTTCATAGGGCAAGATCCTGTGATATCACATGAAGCAGCCAAGTTCATAATCTGGCTTATTCCTGCACTTTTTGGATTTGCAGTTTTACAGCCTCTCGTAAGGTATTATCAAATGCAAAGCCTGGTCGTTCCCATGCTTATTAGTTCTTGTGCCTCTCTTGTTCTTCATGTGCCTCTTTGTTGGGTTCTGGTGTTTAAGTCTGGGCTTCACACTGTTGGAGCTGCACTGGCCATTAGTATTTCTGTATGGGAAATTGTGATTATTCTTTGGTTTTATATGAGATATTCTTCTTCTTGTGCTAAGACCAGAGCTCCTATTTCTATGGAGCTTTTCAAAGCTATTGGAGAGTTCTTTAGATTTGCCGTCCCTTCGGCAGTTATGATCTGGTAATTTCATCTTCCTGTTTCTCTTTCTTCAAGAACAATAATCTAACTATTAATTGAACAAATATAATGCTGAATAGGAAGAGACGACTCAGAAATTTTAGGCTATGGGCCAATATATATGTATATATATATATATATCTAAATAAAGAAGTAATTAGAGACTAATTTTTAGAGGTAGAAAATGGGCTTATCAAGTTAGTGAAGTGTTATGAGTCCATTAATGAAGCGTGATTTAGAATAAGTTAAAAGAGCTCTCTTATTTAATAGGCTAAATTTTTTGGGTTAGCTCTCCCTTTAAACTTATACTTGTAATATTGGTGCTTTCATTAAGAGGCTAATGTTTAGAAAGAGGGCTACCCAGGGCCACCCACGAAGTGTTTTGATAGACAAGATGCCAAGTGAAGTGTTGTGGAGTTGAGCCCTCACGAGCACAAATTCAAAGGAAGAACTCATCTCAAAAGACTCCCCTATTTGATAAGAAAACCTCTTGAACTTACAAACCACACTTTACTTGTGGGATTCATAAGTAATCAATGTTGAAAATATTTCTTCTAATGCCATTTAACTTTTTATCTCATATTTTTGTATATTCATTAGTTAGGGGATCCTTACTCTTTCAAGACTTAGAGCACAAAGGGTTTTCATTTTTGATTTCTTCTAACAAATGTGTTGGGGATTTAAACTTGTATCCTTTTCCTTAAGAGAGTGAGGTCGCTTACGACCTCTACCAATAGCTTGTTGGTTATATATCTATTATATACATTATATATATATCTTTGTTGTTAAATGGCATTAGAAGAAATATTGTTAAACATTGAGAGAAATTAGTAATATACATCATTTATCTAGTAGCAAGTTAAAATTTGAAGTACCTTTTCTTAACCTATATGGTCTATAGTGAATTTGGTTTGATATAATGTTGATTATTTCAGCTTAGAATGGTGGTCATTTGAGTTGCTGATCTTGCTCTCTGGGCTATTACCAAACCCACAGCTTGAAACTTCAGTTCTATCTATATGGTATGCTTCAGAACAGAAACAAACTCTTTCACGTCTTGCTTAAGAACTGATATTCATGTGTGATAATCTTCCATTTTTCAGACTCCTTTTTTATTATTATTGCGAGTGTTCTAATTCTTTCTTTTTTTTCTTGTACAGCCTCAACACCATTTCCACACTATATTGCATTCCCTATGGAATTGGTGCAGCAGCAAGGTAACAAAGACAAACAAAAACACAACACACACGTTTGTGTATATATATTTATGTATCTTTCTGCAAGTCAACTGCTAATTAACCTATGTTACATATTCATAAATATATGCATGTGTATATATAGCACAAGGATTTCGAATGAATTAGGAGCTGGGAATCCAAATGCTGCAAGAGTATCTGTAGTAGTTACAATGTCTATTGCAGTGTTGGAGACAACTATCGTAAGCACAGCACTTTTTGCCTGTCGCCATGTTTATGGTTACTCTTTCAGTAATGAGAAGGAAGTTGTTGACTATGTCACTTTCATGGCTCCTCTCGTTTGTATCTCCGTTATCCTTGACAGCATACAAGGAGTTCTCTCAGGTAACATGAATTATGTTGTGCTCGATCGAGAGAGAACAGAAGTATATAAGTTCGATACCACATGTTAACCCGAAACAATAATGAACTGTGTATGGAACAGGGATTGCTAGAGGTTGTGGATGGCAGCAAATGGGGGCTTACGTTAACTTAGGAGCCTTTTATCTGTGTGGGATTCCCGTGGCTGCTACATTGAGTTTTTGGGCAAAACTTGGAGGAAAAGGCCTTTGGATTGGAATTCAATTCGGCTCTTTTGTCCAAACTATTTCACTTTCCATCATAACATGCCGTATAAATTGGCAACAACAGGTTAGCCTTCTAATTTTCGTCTTATTGTTATGGATTCAAATGCTGGTAAGAGAAAGAAAATAGGGAGAAAGACCTCTAAGGACTACCAAAATATGGGAATCCCAAAATGATCCCTCAAAATAGCTTAATACCTATGAAATCTTTAGGAACTATTCTGGAGTTAATTAATTTTTTTTTGTGTGAAATGATCTAATTTGCCCTAAGTGAAATTAGTTGTAGTATCTTAATTGTCATCATTTAATAAGTTAAAGTTGTTACTTGTTAAATTGTTTTTGTCATTTAGTTTTTTAATTATTCATATTTCAAATTAAGGGCATTTGGGTAATTCCGTCTTGTACTTAGGGACTTCAAAGTGATTATGTCATTTCATAATCTTAAATTAGAATTTACATATTTGGGGTATTTAGAGAATAGAAAAAAAAACTACCTCATAGGACCTGGATATTTCATTTCTTTATAATATGCCCCACTTACTAAATTGGGCTAGGGTTATAATTCTAAGCCAGCAGATTCAAATGCTGGTATCTAGAGTAAGACTGTAAAAAGGAAGAAAATATGATATAAAAAGTCTCAAGAGTTTTAGTCTCTGGACTATCAGTTAGAAAATACCGTTTGATTTTTACAAAACAAAATTACTATAATCCTTTTTTGGTTGCTTGGTATTTTTAATATTAACTTGTATAAAAAAAGGAGTTAAAATAATGAAAAGTAGAACAGGATCAAACAGATGGCTAAAACAGAACAATTTAACATTGTTTTCTGCAGTGAATTTAAGGATTTAACTGGGTTTAAGTGGTATTGTGAACGCAGGCTAGGGATGCAAGGAGAAGGTTATTTGATGAACAGTTCTTAGTGGAGAATGGACTCATCTGAGGCGTGTTATGGGGAAAATTTCCACAGCCCAATGAGTTACTTGTAAGTGTTAGTTTGGGTTTGGATCTTCCCCAAAAACTTAGAAATTTATAAAGTATTTCTATAAAATAAGAGAGGAAGTGCTATAAGAGGGAATGATTGAATATATTTTATGCACGTTCTCCATTTAAAAGGTATTTTGATTTTATAAGATCCAAATTGAATTAAACCCTTCTCTCTATCTGTACTTTTTTTAATATAATTAATTTAAATGCACCTATCGTCTGTGGGTTCAGTTGACGAAGGAGTAAAGTATGCGATTATTTAGAACGTGCTCGATCCATAGTGAGTATTATTTTGTTGTTATTCTAGTTACGGCGCTTGGAGAGACATCTTAACTCTTAAGTATTTAAGTTTATATCTTAGGATAATTGATGACTTGCCCTGCTCAATATTAGTATCGCTTAAGAAGAAAAGAGGTTTCGTTATTCCCTTCAATTTTAGGTGAGGCAAACTCTTTTCCAAAAAATTTTATACCAAAAAAAATTAAATTAAACATAATCACACAAACATGTTAATACAAAGTTTAAAGTAAAAACCACAAATAATCATAGCGGGTAGTGTTGCATTCGCCACTGAGTTTGACTTGCGGTTAGCATTCTTCTCTCTATACACACCTGGAAGGAAAAGGGGCATGTAGCCCATGCAGTTTTACGCCAAATTTTCCACACCAGTGTGTTTGGATTTTTTAGTCCTATAGTTTAGATTTAATTATAACTCAATTTAGTAAATGAGAGTTAATACAAATAATAAGTCATGAGTTTGTATTCTATAAAAACGCGAGTTCAATTCTCACTATCATCTTAAAAGCTTCTTTAATAGGCGATTTTGTGAGTATCTTATAAATATTCTCTGAATCTAATGACTATATCCTAACTTTAGTAGGGGACTAATACAAAATCTATCTAAACTTTTATATAATAAAAAAAATAAAAAAATAAAAATTATAACTCTTATAGAGTTTTACTTGTCCAACTCAGTTCCTTTAAGATTCAATCATTTTAACCTGTTTTCTACACTATCAAAATATTATCTAATCTTTTAGAGATTGAATTGCAATTCAGTCATCAAATATATATATATATATATATATATATATATATATAACCAAGTTAAAATGACTAAAATTTGAATAAGTACGATGCACAGAGTTAATATTAAAATATGAGTGGTAAGTAGTAACCGAAATGAAACTTAAAGAACTCAATGTTTATTTTTTTTTCCTTTCACATATATATTGCGCAACTCAAATTATAGTTAATCTTATGTCAGTAGTTTTTTTTTAAAATATCATTCAAAACTCAAAAGTTTCCAAATTAAAAATTTTAAATCTCAGTTAGATTATTTTACGAGTATAATAATTAATTAATAAATTATCATTTGATCCTTTAACTTAACTATAATTAGAATTTTCGTGATCTTTTATAACAAAGGTCAACTACATTAGTTTTAATCAAAATTATCTAATATTGAAAAATAATTAACATTTATAGATTTACAAATTAAAAATTTATCGATATTAATCCATATTCCATATCCTATTTAAGAATAGTTTAATTCTCTTCAATTTTTTATACTATTTACTAATAAGTAGGTATCCAATTTCAAAGTTCATAACTATCCTACCACTATACTTCAATTTACTTGTTTGAATATTCTTTGTATTTTAGAACATTGAAAAATAATCTTAACTGAATAAAATGTACTAATTCACCATTAAAAATAAAAAAATATTATTACATTATATGATATTCAATTAAAAATATAAGTTTTTTTTTTAAGCCGGAAATAGGATTTTGCTTCCTCACATTTTTTTCCATATGTGGAGATCAGGATAAGAAGAGGCTGGATACATTGACATGGAATTTGGTGAGTAATAAATCCCGAGATTAATTTTTTCTAATTTTTCAGAGGACGACAAAAAGATAAGCCAAATCAATTTAAAGAAGATAAAATTAATGATGGTCAAGCAATTTCTTAGAGATGCTACTTTAAATTATAGTGCTACTTTAATAAAAAAAAATAACATATCATTGTCACAAGATTGCTAGCGATTCCTTGCCAAGGTCCTTGATAGAGAATCAGATGGAAAGAGCATGAATATGCAAAGATGAGCTGGTGCCATTGCTTCTAGCTATAATAACAATAACGATAACAGTAACAGAATCCTTCCAACACTACAAATAAAATTATCAAAGTTACGAACTTAAGTAAACTTGTGACGAGGAGATAAATTGGGTTACGAGCTCCAATAGTAAACTCATAAGTATTTTTTTTATCGATAAATGGCTATAAAAGTATATAATTAAATAATTAAAATATAAAAATGACTAACAATTTAATTTAAATATCTTTAAAATTTATATAATTGAAATTAAATCTATAAATATTCAAAAATTTTCATACTCAATAAAAAATGTCATATGAATTTTTTATATGAAGCCACTGAATATAATTAAATCCAAAAAACTAGCACGAGTTTAAAAGCGAGTTTACTTGATTTTGTAAGCTAGAAGTGTAAAAACGATAAATTTGACAAATAAGCTCACACTATTTTATAAGGTAGAAATATAAAATTGGTAAAATTGGAGAGTTAACTCTTTAGTTTAACAATAATAGTTATAAATTATATCTTATATTAAAAATTGGAGATAATAATATTTTAGGTTATTGTGTGTGGCATGGAGTTATGTTCTTAAACAATGTTGTGGAACGTTTAACTTTTAGCCTTTATAATATATCAAATATTATTGAAAATAATCTATTTTTTTACTCTTTTATTGTTGTGAAAAGGTATTAGCAATACTAAAAAAATTATTTATTATGACACTACTTCATGTCGGTTTGGGATAGAAATAATTTTAATATTATTTTATTTGGTTTAGGAGAAGAGAGGAGATAAAATATATATTTATGGACAACTTTGCCCTTATTCTTTGAAGTTGTTTTTCAAAAAATGTTTAACCAAAAATAATGAAATATTACATTGAATATATAAAATTACAACTTTACAGTTTTTAATATTGAATAAATATAATTATAGTATAAGTAATAGCTAGTAATATATACACAATAATACATATGCAATAATTATAATTATATATGTATATTCTCTTATAATATTTTAACCTATCAAAACCGTCACGAGTTACAACTTCCCTTTTTTCTTTGACCGTCTTTGTGAATTTAACGCTTTTGTATCTCTGCTCACGCCTCTACCAAACCAATAAACCATGAGTTCGAGACGCTCCAACACCGTAGCTTGTCTTTCTAAAATTTCAAATTTCATACACCAAACATGGCTTCACACTCTCCAGTTCACTGTATCATCTTCTGCCGATTTCTCTGGCTTAGTCTGCCAATTATTGTAATGACTTACTCTTGGCCTACGTCTACAACTGAGGAAGACAACTACCTCCCAACACCTTCAATTCTAGAAAGTTGTGGAGTGGTGCGACGACCAGCTGTGGGGGTGGCGAACATGATGTGACGACTCTTAGTGCGGAAAGAGAGCAACATTTGTAGGGGAGAAGAAGAGTTCAGGGTGGTTTGGAAATATTAAAAGTAAGCATAGGGAAAATAGTCAGTTCAAACAAAAATTTTACCCCTATCCTTCAAATTCCCCCAATTTTATTGGGAATATTAAAAATGAGAGGAAAGGGAAAATTTTAAATAAATTTTCATCCCCTCCTAAAATTTTTAATAACCCAAATAAGGAGGGGATTAAAATCTCTCCTCTCTTTCTAAAATTATTCGTACCAAACAAATTGTAAACCATTACTATTTCAATATGTTAAATTTGTTTTAAAAGTCCATTTGAATTTTTACCTTTAATAACCAAACATACCTTTATAATCATCACCCTTCAATATTTTATAATCATTACCCAATATTTTAATTGCAATTTTATTGGATTTTTCTTATTAAAGAAAAATTGCAATCTAATTAAAATTAAACTTTAATACCTTTATTTATTTCATTTAATTAAATTTTAAAATACTGGATGTCACATGTAAATTATATTATACATTTGTACTAAATTCTAATAATTAAACCAGCAATCCAGCATCATATAGCTTTTAATATTAATCCATTAAATAGATCTTGGCAAAAAAAAAAAACAGCCATCAAACAAATAAATATATTGACATGCGTTCCTCGGGAGAATTATTTTACATTTTAGGTCATTTTATTTAATTTTTTTATTATGGAAATTACTTAATTGGTAAATTCGTGCATGTGATCATAAATATAATAATATAGAATTATAAAGCATCGTACTACTTACACGAGGTTCATTGGCTTAGTTTCGCAAGTAAGCCAATCACAATTGGTGATATGTCCTATTAAAGATGGAAGGCCAACTTACTTAAATAGGCCTAAACTTATATAAAATCTAATTTTAGGTTTAAATTTGTATATAAACTTTTTTTTTAAAATTCAAACATGAGCTTTTAAAAAAACTTGTCAAGTTTAAAACCTTTTTAAAAGCCTATTTATAATATTGGCATCTAAAATATCTTCATATTTTAAACTTTTAAAGTTTCGTTTGTCTCAACTAAGGAGATGAGAGGAGAGAGATTTTAGTAGAGGGGAGGAAAGAGAAATTGATGAAAAGAGAAAATAAGGGAGAAAAATGTATATAAATAACTATGAGATATTAAAGGAGTATTTTATAAATATTAACAAAATATTATCGATATAATAATTAAAATAAGATAAAAATTTAATTTTTCTCAAATTCTTCTAATTTTAAAGAGAAGAATTAGGAGGGGAGGGGAGAGAAACAAGGGAAAATGAGCAAAATCTCTCCCCTCCCCTTTTCTACCCTCCCCTCCATTTCAAATCTTTCGTATTGTACATAGCTTTTTTAAAGTGTATATTTATATAGGGTTTTAGTAGGTTTTAAAGTTACATATTTACAAATAAAATCCTCTAAGTAGACTTTGAGTCAATTTACAACCTTATAGGTTAGGTCAAAAAAATGATCTATTTAAACCAATAGGCCTTTAAATAGGCATGAAATTTGGTATATTTATTAAATAGATAAGACTTTATTAGACTTTAATTAAGTTAGGCCGTAAGATCCTATTAAAAGTTTAACCAATTTATACCTTTATATATATTTTTATTGGGGGTTAAGTTAAATAAAAATAGTAAACGTGTTAATAAAATGAATAAGAACTTGAGGAAATGATGCAAACAGCATGACACACTAGTACAAATTATCCTTTTTAAAAGCATATTTTTAAACCGGTTCTTGAGGAGACGGTCTAAAAAATATGACCAGTGTCATTTTTGTAAATAAAATGAAATAATTATACTGGATTAACACGTCACCAATGTAAAATATAATTACTACGCCGAATACTAATATCAATAGGTGTAGATTAGTTGCGTCATATTCTAACTCTTCAGTTTCTTGTCTATGCTTTCTCGCTTCTTTTCTTTAACTTCTTCAGAAGTTGCAGAAAAGCTTTTAGAACAAATGAAATGTAGCATTTTTGTAAATAAGATAAAATATTTACACCGAAATTAAATTGAACCGGTGAAAAATATATATAACCGGTGTTAAATATACATCTATTCTGACTTTTCAGTTTCCTGTCTATGTTTTACTGCTTCTTTTATTTAACTTCTTCATATCTTGTGGAGAAGCTTTTAGAACAAATGAAATGTGGTATTTTTATAAATAAGATGAAATATTTACATCGGATTTACATTAAACTGGTGTAAAATATATATAACCAGTGTTAAATATACTTTATATTATGACTTTTTAGTTTCCTGTCTAGGCTTTCCCGCTTCTTCTTTGTAACTTCTCAGGCCATTCATTTCACTTCTTCGGTTCCTAGTGTTTATACTCATTATGATAGAAGGCCAATTGCATTATTCGATATTATTTTTTGAAATCGTTCTTATTCCTCAACTATATGTATACTATTCCTATGATTAGTACTTTTATCTCATCAATTTATCTCTATTTTATTTTATTTTCTTCTATTTGAACGCTCTAATAGCTTCTTACTCACACACACCTCCTTATCCACTGTACAAAAGAAATAGAGACAATTTTGAAGACAAACATCTCGACCCTCACCCTGCAGTTCCTTCTCCTTCTCCCTTGGTTGTCACTTTGATGGAGCACCTTGAGGAACTGATCATACGCTTCAATGCTCTAAAGGCTCAGTGGAAGAACTGTCTCAGAAAGTTACTAGACTGAAAGATAGTTTTATAACTTTTTGCTCAGAAGTTCACTGCCATCAACAGCATGATAGCTTCTATCATCCTGTTGATCTTACCCACTCTGATGAATCTCAGACCTCTGAGTCTGATGAAGAGTGAAAGCCTGCAACTTTTATATGCTGCCCCTCCTATTTTATTTTTTGTACTTAATGAAAAAAGGAGAGAATATATTATATATTCTGATAAATATTGTGTTTGGAAATTTCATACTTTTGATGTAAAGTTATTAGTAAAGCTAAATGAATGAAGTTTCTTGTTCCCTGAATGAATGGAGTTTCTTATTCTGATGACATGTTACTTTATTTTTCAAAAAAATGCAACAGCTTGAAATCGGACATATCAATGTCCAGTGTAAAATATAATGATCGGTTTAAAAAAGTTATTTCTACACCAGTGTTGCATTTTATCCTATGTAAATTTTCTTACAAAATACCCTTTAATTTAATCAAATGCCCCTTCGCGCCTCCCATATGTCATTTTCACTTGTTCGTACATTTAAGTCTTCTCGACCCTTGACAGCTAGTGAGTTTTATTTTGAACTCCTTGTCTCGAGAACTAAAGATTTATGCACTACTGGCAGTACCTCTGTTATTTATGCTGGATTCATTGCTGTCATTTACTTATTTCATTTGATTCATTGCTCTAAGCTAGGTTTTCTTGTTTTCTATTTTCCTAGTCTTTTAGTCTTCCACAAATATGGATTGCAGTTAGATAAATACTAAACGAACAAGTATTGTGTATGCTGAGGGTGTGAAGGAGTTTTTAGATTTTGCTAAACAGAACAGTGATGATGACAATGGAATATTTTATTGTCCTTGTGTGAGTTATTTGAATGAGAGAAAACAAAGTCCTACAGATATGTACACTCATCTAATTTGTGAGGGGTTTTGCAAGAGTTACACAGTATGTCTATGGCATGGTGAAAATGTGAAAATGTTGATTGTATATGAATAGTTAGAATAAACCTTTGATGATGACATGGATACTGATGATCGGGTAGATGACATGATTTGTGATATTGGAGATGATGATTTTATGCGATCACATGCATATGGTACTATGTGCAATGATGCAAAAAAATCTCTATACCCAGAGTACAAAAAATATAACCTGTTGAATGCGGTGTTGAGATTGGTAAGTGTGAAAGCACGACATGGGTGGAGTGATAGAGATTTTTTAGAATTGCTTGAGTTGTTGCAAGATATATTTCTAGAAGAAAATGTGTTACCCAAACGCTACTATGATGCTAAGAAAATAATAAGTCCTTTAGGCATGCAGTATAAAAAGATTCATGCATGCCCAAATGATTGCATACTATATAGGAAAGATTTTGAAGATAAGGAGAAATGTCCAATATATAAGACACCAAAGTACAAATAAAAAAAGTCTCTTGTGAAGGTGTTATGGTATCTTCTAATTATACCAAAGTTTAAGCAGCTTTTTGCTAATGAAGATGATGAAAAAAATGTTATGACATGAGATTGAAAGAATTTGTGATAGAAAGCTTCGTCATCTGGCTGATTCTTTGCAATGAAAGAAGATTCATGACTTATTTCCCGAGTTTGGCAAAGAACTATGAAACCTAAGGCTTGGACTCAATACAGATGGCATGAACCCTTATGGTAGCCTTAGTAGTATACATAGTTCATGGCATATCCTCTTAGTGGTTTACAACCTATCTCCCTTATTGTGTATGAGACACAAGTATATAATGTTGTTTATGTTGATCTCATGACCAAAACAACCGAGAAATGACATAGATGTTTACCTAATGCCCTTGATCAAATATTTGAATAAGCTATGGGAAGGCGTGGATGTTTTTGATGCTATTAAGAAGGAGGTATTCAATATACGGGCCATAATGTTTTGTACAATTAATGACTTTTCTGCTTACAGAATTTGTCAGGATATAGTGTTAAAGGCCATAAAGCATGTCCCATTTGTGAGGAAGGGATTTGCTACTATCAACTTCATCATAGAAGAAAGACAATCTACCTAGGTTATAGGAAATTTCTAAGACAAAGCCACCCATACCGTCAACTGAAGAAAAAAATTTTGGCTGCCAAGAATTTGAAAATGCTCTGAAGCCATTGACAAGACAACAAGTTTATGGAAAGGTGAAAGGCATCAATATTACTTTTGCTAAGACTACCAAGAGAAGTGAGAAAAATATATGGAAAAAAAAATCTGTCTTCTTTGAGCTTCCGTATTAACAACATCTTCAGGTAAGGCACTGTATTGATGTCATGCATGTGGAAAAAATATTTGTGATGACATTTTTGGAACACTTCTCAACCAACTTGGTAATTCCAAAGACGCTTTGAAGGCAAGATTAGATTTGCAAAAAATAGAAATACATGAGGATTTACATATAAGGCCAGATGGTGAGGGGAGTTATTGTGTTGAAGAGATTAATATTTTGTCTAAGGATGAGAGAAGAAGTATATGTGAATGTTTACAAGGAATCAAAGTTTCCTTTAGGTACTCATCTAATCTTAAGAAGATTGTGTCGATAAAAGATTTGAGATTAGTAGGCCAAAAGTCTCATGATTGTCATGTCTTGATGCAACAATTACTCCTAGTAGGTGTTCGAGGAATCCTTCAAGATGATTTAAGACATATTGTAACCCAAATTTTTTTCTTCTTTAATGCTATATGTGGCAAAGTCTTTGAAATTGAAAATTTAGATGAATTGGAGCACGAGGGTTATGTTATTTTATGCCAACTTAAAAAACTGTTTCTTCCATGCTTTTTTGACATCATGGTGACCTTATCATTCATCTAGTGTGAGAGATAGAACTATGTAGACCTGTATACTTACAATTGATATACCCATTTAAAAGATACATGAAAATCCTTAAATGGTACATGAATGACAGAGCAAATGTTGATTAGAGAACTTGTCCAAAAATAAAATAATAGAATGATAGAGCAAATGTTGATTAGAGAACACAAAAAATCTTTTATATATTGGTTCAAATATAAGGTTGAAAATGATGATTGTGTATCTACTTCAGTTAGATAGTTGGCATATGGTCCTAAATTTAATGTGATATGTTGGAATTTATTTGACATCAATGAGTATTCCTTTTATACTAAGTCCCTAGAGGATAAAAGTATATTGCAGAATAGTGGTGTTATATTAGTGGTTGAAGCTATGCATTCTCTAGTTCAAAAGACAACAATATTAAATTAGCAGTCATCCCTTATTATGGCATCGTTGAGGAGATTTTAGAGTTAGACTACACCAAATTCACAATTTCTGTGTTCAAATGCAAGTGAGCTAATATAAACAACGGTGTTATGGTGGATCAGTTATAATTTATACAGGTTGATTTGAAAAGTACAAGTTTTAGAAATGAACCTTTCATTATGGCAGATCAAGCAAAGCAAGTATTTTATATCACTGATCTGGCAAATAAAAGATGGAATGTTGCTCTCTAAGGAAAAAGGGCTATTGACGATGATGATTCAATTTATGAGACCCCTTTATTTTCAGTAGGTTTACCAAAATTGAATGAAGAAGTAGATACTGATTGATTTTATGTGATTTTATATATTGTTTTGATGTAATAATAGTACAAGTATTTGTTCTGATTGCAAGTGATGGGTTAATAAAGGATTATTTAGAAAAAATAACTCCAATATTTAAACCGGTTGTACATGTTATTCGGCGTAAAAAGTGATCTGAATTTTTTTTACACGGGTTATACATGTTATCTGGTGTAGAAATTATTTTGAATTTTAAAATATTAGTCATTTCATATTTAAAGTATGATTTTTAGACTAGATTTAAATGTTAACCAGTGTAAAAAGTCTTAAATGAAAATACTTTATTGAAGCCTGCCCCTTAGTGCTTCTCTTCCTTTCTTATTTCTCAGGTTGTATACAGTCTTAGTTTTTATGTCGTCTATCATTACATCAGTTATTGTTCTCTGTGGTTTTTGTCTTGCTTCACTGTGGTTAGTCGTTCTTCTCTATTCTTGCTCTCGTTATGCTTTGCCATGTATGTGTTCTGGACACTTATTTTCTTGTATACGTGTGTTCGTTGAATTTATGTTTTGTAGTTTTTGGTGATAAATGCTTGCACTTCTTTCCATCGGTAAATGCTTGCACTTCTTTCATTTTGGTAAGTCATTCTTCTCTGTTTACCATGTTTATTTTTGTTATTGCGTATATAGAAATATAGGGGGTAGTGGTAATCAGAGTGAGGCTAGCGAAGCTCTAAGCTACTATAAGCAAAGGAGGGGCAGAAGTGCGACGTGATTGAAAGACATTTTGAAAGATATGATAGAAGGAAAATTATTACCGATTGAGTTTAATACACGTTGGAACCCAACTAGTGAATACAAGACAAAGTACATAAGTTATATCAGCCTCTTAGCACGCAATAAGACTAAATCGCCACACAGACTTAGGATGACGTTGATCATCACGTGAAGAATTAAATTTGGGACTCTATCAAAAATTGCCTATTGTATATTGTGTACAAACTAATACTGAAAAACATAACTATTTATTGATCCTCTACTTTCAATGTAAATGAAAGGAATTGGAAGACACATAGCGGAAATTAATTTAAAAAAAAATTTCCATTCCTTGTCAGGATCTACCGTATGTGTTTAAGTCAAGTGGGAAGAAGCATTACCCTTAGTGTGCCTCAGCGACTTCCACAGCTTTTGGTCACGACATTCACAACTTCTTTTCGCGGCTCGTGCTCTCTTTCCGATCGCAAGAAGTCGACAACTCAGGTCAGCTTCCTCTACTGGTATCCACACAAACAGCGTTCCAACCACGAACGACGTGCTAGCGTCTCTTGTCCCTCTTGGGCTTTCTCAAGAGTTCATCCTCTCCGTCTCTATTTTGACAGTTTCTTATCTGCAAACCCTTTGCTTAGTCCCCTTCAGCCTTTCTGTGTTCTATGTATATCTCTATGCAAAACGTAGCTCATAATATCAGATATATAGGATGCTTTACGTTTTCTTCTACCGAATTGGATTTTAGGAGTTAATCTTATATTAATTATGAAATTAATACAATATCATATATTATATAATTTGATAAGAAACTAATTAAATAAATAATATTAAATCCGTCCTACAGATTTAATTCACCTATTTATTTAACTTAAAATAAAGCTAAGACTGAACTATATTTGATTTATTCTCATAAATCAAATTTGAGATATCATATCAATTTGAATTTCAAATTCAAATGTGATAGAGATTTAATTTATCCTTATAAATTAAATCTTATAAATATCTCTTATATGAGATATCCTATCAATTTGAATTTCAAATTCAATCGTGATAAAGATTTAATTTATCCTTATAAATTAAATATTATAAATATCTCTTATATGAGATATCCTATCAATTTGAATTTTCAATTCAAATGTGATAGAGATTTAATTTATCCTTATAAATTAAATCTCATATATCTCTTATATATAATGTATATATACGAATTTATATATATATACGAATATAAATATAAATAAATATATATACATATATCCTGGATTATTCATTGAATTTGGACATGTCTTAGATTCAATGAATCTGGACATCATAGCTCGTGTTGGGCTATTTTGTGTGTGACCCTGTAGGCCCATATGAAGTTGGCAGTGGGCCATTTGTTATACTAGCCCACAAGTCGCAAGCGGTCTCTAGCAAGACATAACGACTACCCAAATTATATGAAGATCGTTAAACGATGTAACCTTTTATACAACCATATCATGTCCCTTATGTCACGCGATATTTTGGTCATGGTTGAGGCATGGATAATGTCATTCTCCTATTCCTGACCGTTACTTTCTTGATCCCTGAGTAGTCTGACTATAAAAATGGAACTACCTTTCCATTATAGTATGGCCATACATTTCTCAGACTTACTCATCGAGGGGCTCAATAATATTTCTCTACGAATGTGAGGGACAAATTCCATCTTGACCATTCATATTCCTCCGCATGAAAAATCACTAAGCCCGAACATAGTCTTTATGATCACTCGGTCAAAAGTGACTTTTGACTAGGTCAAAGCTGAGCGTTTGTCATGTAGGAATCCATGATGATCTCAGGTCAAAGGGCATATTGACATGGTTTGTATATGAGAGAAGCTTATGACGTTACCCATGCAGTTCTCTTATAGCGGGTCGGTCCAACACCTTGTACTCTTACATGTGCCTATGACTTTGATTTATATCTTTATACATCTTCAAAGTCATACTGGTCTTATTTCATCTGTGCTCCCGCAGAGATGACCGACCAGGGACATTTAGGATAAGATCATAAATTATCCAAGGATGGTCATAACAATAAACATGCAAATAATATGATAACACAATTAATAAATTCATAAATCAATAATGTTCATAAGACAATGATTGGCCCCTAGGGCACAATTTCCAACAGTAAATTATTGCAACTCACTTACGATGTTCCCAACAATGAAATCTTGAAGAAGAAAATGTTGTCTTATTGTGCTGAATGTTGGAGGGCATTCAAGACACAACTAGCTCATTGGTATGTGCATGGCTGAGACAAAGATGGTTAGTCTCATCCTTCTCCATGCAGCAAGTATCAATTTATTGACGAAGCTATTTGGGAAGAATTTGTTAGGCTTCAGACTACTACAGAAGCTATAGTGAGTTTATATGTTGTGAAAAAAGAATCTTGCATTTCCCATATTTCTTCCTTTTGTATGTATTGGGGATTAACTACTTCAAGTCTTGTAGGAAAAAAAGTAAAAGTTATTGAACAAGCTCTCAAGAATTATTGCCCTTACACAATGTCTCGAGGGGTTATGCTAAGCGGAAAGAGACTTGTTGGGGGCTAAGAGGAAGAGGCTGCTGAGTCTGACCTAATGTTACTTTCACTCCCCCATCTCCAATACGTTGCGAAGATAAGTGGTTGTATGCTCACCAAAAAAGAAGCGGATCATTTACAAGCGATTACTCTCACATGATTGCGGCAAAAATTGTAAGTACTACTTGTATTATTTTGTTTTACTAGACTAGTTATATTATTTCTTATGTTTGCTCTTTTTATGTTATAGGTTAATCTTAAACAATAAGAAGCCCATGGCTCCTTCAAGTCAGATGGTAGGAATGACTTCTTGACTGTTGCCACGAGCAAGCAAGAGCATTGGGGTCATGTCAGGGTAGTTTATCGAGGTGTCAGTATAAGAGATTTTTTTGGAACATCTCCACAACATTCCCCATACATCCCGATGGCAGAGCTAGAATTATTGTTATCCACCATGAGGGAAGATGCTAAGGCAGAGGCTAGGGCATAGACAGAAGATTCAATTCATGCACAATTACAAGATGGGTTAGCAAAGATCAAGGAAGAAATGTTGTTCATGTTGACATCAAGGTAACAGGAGCCAAGTGTCACCCAAATGCTATCACATGCAGCCCATCCTAGCACTAAAAGGAGTTGTTGCATGGCCAAAAAGGTGTCAGAGGATGCTAAACCTTGTGATCTATATGTGAATGATCCTATTAAAAGGTTAGTGGCCCATGGTTTTGTCCATATCTTAGGGAAAACTGCCTACCACATCAAAATTCAAGACAATCAGTTAAAGGTGGCAATTGAAGACGTGATATTTGAAGATGCTATTGTCCCAATTATGATTGATGAGGTGAAGACTATGAGTCAGGCAAATAGGACTTTGAAATTATGACCAAAGCATCTTGTTTCAGATCGTGTGGCGTCATCCCCAAGCAAACTTTCCACACCTCCCAATTTGAGTTCCATACAATGTGTGATCCAAATTGCATATGACAAAACGTTCCATGTGAATGCGTTGCCTATGGATTCAGTTGTGGGTGACACGGGGGTTGCTGCCTTTGTTGACCATGCAGATGTGAAATCAGTTATCACTCCTAGGAATGAACTAACCTTTGAGTGTGTCGAAGTATTTTTAATGTAAGTCTAATTTAAATATAAATATATGTAATAACAAAATTCATGCAAGCTGAGTGTTTGCATTAACTAACATCGTGTTTGCATTAACTGGAGGTATATGCAAGCTAAGTTGGTTTCCAAAGGCAAACAAGGTCAATTCGGATTCCTATGCCCATTTCAAATTTATTCAAAAGGGACCTCCCAATCTTCAAGACTTGAGTACATTGCAAGGAGGCTTGGTGAAACTGATATTGATTGTTTCTTCGCACCATATATATAGGAGTAAGAATAATAATATTTTAGTTTTTTATACTAGGTTTGTATTTGCTTAATGCTAATAATCGTTGTTGTTTAATTATTTTCTATAGCAATCATTGACAATTGATCATACTATGAAAGCATACTTATAAAATTTTCTTCTTATGCTCCCTCACTACAAGCTATCGATTGATGCCAAGAAGATTATGAACATGTGAGTTTTCTTCTATACAGAACAATGGTGTTTGTAATAAATTAAATATGGTCTTTGTAATAAAATGGTTACTAAGTTCATAACTTTGGTCATAGGGCTATGAGGACGTTTGCAATTTGTAAGGGGTCTTAAGAAAGCTAACTCGGTGAGGGACCCTAAATGGATCACACCAAAGGTAATAAAAGTGTTAAGTGTTATGCTCCACGCAATTTTTTGCTGATGACACATAATTTTGTTCATGTTTATATTACAGAGTCGAAGGCAACCCAAAAAAAGCAACTTGTGCGGCTTCTACATTGTTAGACACATGATCAATATCATCTTGTCAAATAGGATTGACCTAACTGAGGAGGTAAATTATGTTTTTAATGATTTCATATATTTCTGGTCAATTTAATATATCTTAGTAATGTTTTAATTTCTTCAATTTTAATTTGATGTTTCAGATATTTGATCAATTTAACCCATTTTTTGAACAAGATATTGAGGACCTGTGTAATATTTAGGCTGAGTTTTTTGTTCAAATCATTTATTCTCAATAGTATTTGTCATTACTAGAATATATTTTTTTTATTTTTATGTTCAAATGATTATATTTTTTTATTGAATTTTATTAAATGAATAGTGTAATGAGCAATTGAAGACTTGTCTCTGCCATTTTGAATTTTGTCTCTGCTGCTGTCTCTTTGAGTCTGTATATTTGGACAATTTATGTTGTATCCTTATTTTTAACCTCAATTATACTCAATTGGAAGTCATTTGAACCAATTTCATAACCCTTTTGCTTTAGAAACATGCATTTTCAAAAGATTGCTTCTTGGGTACTATTCATAGTTACTGTTCATTTGATAATTCAGAACATGTACCTAACTTTAAAAATTCATAATTAAATCTAGAAATATCTAAATAGGGTGATTCTAATTTCTAATAAAATTTCTTTCATTTAAATTTGAAGGAAAAATGTAAAACTGTGGTTCCATTGTCCCAATGAAATCAGTTTATTCGTTGGAAAATACTGTTCATTTGATAAATCTGAAAGTTCCAGTTTCTTTGCCTTAAGTTCAAAAAATTATTTCTCTTTGGTTACTTGTCCAAATAAACTGTGGTATCTATAGATTTAAATCTCCAGACATGTTCTTTAATCCCATGAAATTTTATAGAAAAACTCTTTCATTCACCATATGAAATTAACGTTGGAATGTTACTGCCTCCAGTTGCTCACTTTATCTCAATTTCAGATTTTATCTCCAACTTAGAAAAATCATAGTAAATGGAATACTTAACCAATTGAAGTATTCTTAGTGTTAATTTAAATCCATGTATCTTAACTACGATCATACCAAATTTTAAGTTCAAAATTGTTGGTTAAGACATCTTAAACATCATCACAATGCCACGGCCTCATAATCCAACCACATGATTATACACTATATATCTCATCATATCCTTCTATAGTATCAAGTAACCAATATGACTTATTATAAAAGTTCAACTATCTATATTTACCCTTTTTTCTTGAGATGTTTCAGCACCTATAACATGGTTATGCATATGGAAACACCATAACTAATAAGCAAGCATACAATCAAGCTAACATGAAACTATAGTTAGGTATTCTTGCTACCTCTTAAGCTATCCTTGAAAAAGTCTTCTTGAGATGATTTCCTTCCCTCACAAATATCAAAACCTAAGCCATTACAAAGTAACATCAAGTTACAACTTAACTTAAAAACAATTCCAAAACTAAGTTTTCACTAACTTCCATTCTTTTTTCATTTCATGTTCCATACTTCCATATTTCTAAAATAAATTCTCATGGTTCATTTCCACATAATTTTTCATGTAGAATATAAATATGAAACCAGAATTTTCAAAATCAAAACATACCATTAGTTGCTGTATAGAACTAAAGTGCCACTAGATTTTTCTAAAAATTCACATTTTGATTCCAATGCTTCCAATACTTGTTCTCCTACTTTATTCTCACACAATTTTCCATTTTAAACTCATTGGAAGCATCAAAATCATAAAATTCTAACATATGAACAGTGTTTTATACAGTAGCAGCCAAGAACACAAAACCCTAACTACATGCATACTTGAATTTCTAAGCATATACCACTTGATTCTAGTTTGTTTAAACTTATCTAAACTATCCATAACATAAAACTCATATTCTTATCACATATGGACATCACTTCTAGTAGCACCCTCAAGGGAAATATGTCACAAAAACCCCTTAAAACTAAGAGCTAACTTGCTAGATTAAAGTCCAAGAACAAGGGAGCTAGTTACCTTGCTTATTGCTCCAAGTTGTATGCTTCTTTCTTATTCAAAGAAAATTTGGCCAGAGGTTCCCTAAGGTACTCCAAGGTGCCGCATCAAGTCTGGTTTGGGGGGGATTTATAGAAAATTTTGGGTGGAAATGAAAGGCCAAGATTAGTTTAGTTACTATTTGATCTAATGGTCCATATTCCACATTGAATCAAGCTTGCCCTAGAAGCCTTAGATTGATGCCATGCATGAAATCATTTAGGGCCATGTTTGGCTGGAAAAGGTAGATATACTGATAGAAAAAATTTTAGTCCAGTCTGGTACCGATCGGAGCAATTTCACAAAAAACCAGACTATTTTATGTTCCTAATTTTTATAAATTCTAGAATATGTATTATGTCATGAAAACCAATATCTAGGTTTTTTCTACCATTGAAATTGTTAGACTGAGTATTTATCTGCCAACCATCCCAAGAGAAATGACCAAAATACCCTTGTTGCTATTTCTTGCACTATATTAACCCTAAGGGCATAATTGTCATTTCACACCTCTTTATACTGTATCAGGGTATATATTGGCTCTAACTAATCATATTTATACTAACTTGAATATTTTTTGCCTTTCTAGAATGACCAAAATACCCTTCATCCATCACTGGTACAATCTAGCTACACAGGGGCATTTTCGTAGTTTCACACTTTTTCTATATTACTTTGGACTCTAGCCCACTTAACTATCTCACCACATTATTGGGCCTTAGTATTGGTCCATTACCTTTATGACACAAATTCCAAGAAATCTCTCCCGACCGTATTTATCGGGTATTTTATTCCACTTTAAAATCTCGTAAGAATTTTACAGGATTCCTTTTCTGACTCTGTCAATTTTATAAATTCTTATATTAAATATAGGAATTTAATGTAAAGTTTCATATGATTTTGAAGTCAGAAAAATACTGTAATAATTCTTCCTGACTTCAGAAATTCATATCAATTAATCGAGATCTCAAATCAAAATTCTGTGTTGCATTAAACTGATCAGATTAATTTTGTCTATCTACTGGTAAAATTTGGGATTAGTCTGATTCTAGGCATTTTTGGGCCTTTTCCGGTTCAACTTTCTCATAATTACATTTTTATCACTAAACTTTTAGTTAATTACATTTAGATCCCTATACTTTTGATAATTACACCTTTTAGCCTAACTTTTATTTCTACTTTTACTTTTAGTCTTCAACATTTTCTAATTTTTGTTTAGGTATCTAAACTTTCCTTAGTTAATAATCCCTCTCTTTTCTTCCTCAACCTGATACAGTTTATTTCAAAAATCTCATGTCTATTATATATAAACTGTACATATACATTAGATAATAAAATTGAAGATATGACAGTTTATTCATGAAGCTTCAAGGGATAAGGTTAATGAACAGTATATATACCTGTAGGAGTAGAAACAATATGTAAATATGACAACATATACACCGGTTGTCTTTGTAGTGAGGTGTAGAAAATTTATTAATCTACACCAGGTGTAAACACAATTGGTGTAAATAATTCATTAATATACACCAGGTGAAAACACAACCGGTGTAAAAAGTCATAAATCTATAACAACCATTTAAAAGGGATATATTCAACCAGCGTAGACATTAGCAAATTCTACGCCAGATGTCAAAAGGGACTAGTCTAAATTCTACATTTTCTATACTGGTGAACCGCCTAATTTAAAAAGTGTACACTTTTTAAACGGTCTGTTTCTACACTAGTCATTATCGATGTAAATCACTATTTTCAACCGATTTAAAAAGCCTTTTTTGTAACAGTGACATAATTTTTCTATGATTATAAATATATGATATGTAACACCGCTACAAAGGCCAAATCAAGTCTCTGGCAATTATTCTCTCTTTCCATCTCTCTTTCTCTCTCTGGTCTCTTCATAACTTTGTGAGAGGGTAAGGGCTTGTTGTGAGGGAGGAAGAAGAGGCAAATATTGTGTGACCTCAGTCATAAAATCATGGAAATTATGTACACACAGAGTCATAACAAGAATTTGGGATGTAACATCTAATATCTTGATCTTATTTTTTAGGTATGGCCAATATCTTAATATTATTTGTAGTACAATTTCACTCATAATCTTATTTCTCAAATATCAAGAATTATATCAAATTAAAAAAGTTATAGGTAAAATTGTACTAAATTAAAAAAAATATAGGTAAAATTGTGCCATAAATAAGATTGTAATATTAGGCATACCTAAAAAATAAGATCATAATATTGTGTGATACTTTATCTTTTTGTTATTTTGCTAATGAATTCTTTTCCCCGTCACACAAGCTTTTCCAGGATAAACATTACTTTTCTCAGCTTATACAATGATTCTTTCTTTAAATTGAGATTACTACCATTTCTTACCTGGCTGGAATTTGCTTTTAACTAATTCATTGGTCACTTTACTCAGGTGGGAATGGCCATTGGGCTTGAAACTCTGTGTGGGCAAGCTTATGGAGCTAAGCAGCATAAAAAGTTCGGAATGCTAACATACACTGCCACATTTTCTCTCTTATTAGTTTGTATTCCACTATCTCTCGTTTGGATCTACACCGAAACGATCCTAGTTTTCATAGGTCAACATCCTCCGATTTCACATGAAGCAGGAAACTTCACAACATGGCTTGTTCCTTCACTTTTTGGGTTTGCATTTCTGCAACCTCTAATCAGATAGTACCAGATGCAAAGCTTGGTTCTTCCCATGCTCATAAACTCTTGTACCACTCTTATTCTCTATATCCCTCTTTGTTGGGCATTGGTGTTCAAGTCTGGGCTTAACGGTGTTTGTGCAGCAGTGGCAATTAATATTTGAATCTGGGTAAATGTTTTGTTCTTGCATTGTACATGTCGTTCTCTTCTGCTTGCACAACGACAAGAGCTCCTATTTCCACGGAGCTTTTCAGCGGAATTGGGGAGTTCTTGAGATTTGCTGTCCCTTCTGCAGTTATGATGTGGTAAGTTTATCTTTTCTTTCCATGGAATTCTTCTTCTAGTTGACTTTTTTTA
This sequence comes from Leucaena leucocephala, assembly GCA_037074615.1. Taxonomy (NCBI): domain Eukaryota; kingdom Viridiplantae; phylum Streptophyta; class Magnoliopsida; order Fabales; family Fabaceae; genus Leucaena; species Leucaena leucocephala. The sequence goes on along the minus strand of CM073570.1, from coordinate 6,775,409 downwards.
TGATATTAAGAAAGCTAAATAAATCTGTTAATTTCTAATCCTTCAAGTCGAATTCATATTATATACCCCTCAATATACCCAAATTAATTAACTAATTCTTATATTAATTATAATTAATTATTTTATTTGGCCTTCTTAATCTATCTAAAAGAGTCAAAATAGCGTAATAGAGTTAATACATGTTCCATCTTGATATTGATTTCTATGATTAGCCTAGAATGGTGGTCATTTGAGCGGCTGATTTTGCTATCTGGGCTATTACCAAATCCACAGCTTGAAACTTCAGTTCTATCTGTATGGTATGTTTCAGAACTTTAGACTAAATTATGTGCAATTTTCTTTTGCAACCAACTTTCTCTCATGACATTACTTCAAAAGATCAATTCTGTGACTATTCTAGATTTGTAATCCTCCTTTTTCAGTCTCAAAACCCTCTCTACACTCTATACCATTCCTTGTGGAATTGGTGCTACGGCCAGGTTACAAAACAACAGACTCATCCTTATATTCTTGTTCATGATGACAGTACAAGGATTTCAAATGAATTAGGATCTGGCAATCCAGACGCTGCACGAGTGGCTGTGGTGGCATCAATGTCTGTAGCAGTGTTAGAGACAACAGTCATAAGTGCAACCCTCTTTTTCAGTCGTCGTCCTTATGGTTACATTTTCAGTAACGAGAAGGAAATTATTGATTATGTGACTGTCATGGCTCCTCTGGTTTGTGTCTCTGTTATATTGGATAGCTTACAAGGTGTTCTCAGAGGTATATAAATCTTGTTTAAGTAAATTACATGAAAGAAAACTAGAACTTTTTTCCCTTGCTTTTTTAGTTTTTAAATGTTTTTTGTAATAGGGATTTCTAGAGGATGTGGATGGCAGCACATTGGGGCATTCCATTGGCTGCTGCATTGAGCTTCTGGCTAAAGCTGAGAGGAAAAGGCCTTTGGATTGGAATTCAATTGGGCTGTTTTGTCCAAACTGTTCTTTTAATCATTCCATGTCGTATAAATTGGAAACAGCAGGTCAACACACTGATCTTTGTCTTTTCAAAGTTTCGAACTTTAAGGGAAGAGATTTAGCCAGAATACCGAGTCACACTATACACAAATAATGAGGAGGGTTTAATGGTTTAAGTGGTTTAGATTATGAAGGCATTTTATTCTTGACTGTGATATTGTGAGTGTGCAGGCCATCCATGAAAGAAGGAGGCTTTTTGAAGAACAGTTTGCAGTGGAAAATGGAATCGTATGAGCAGTCAACTTTTCATTTCTTTTTTTTTATTTTTTTACTTCAGAACTATTTTTCTTTTTCATATCAAACCTGTAGTTGGAGAAAATTTTTGCCTTAAATCCATTCCACAAAATTTTTCTAGTTTGATAGGGTTTAGGATTTCATTCACAATATTTTGTCATATTATTAGCAAATGTAAGGTCCTGTACTCTATTGATTTCAAGAATAATACTTGATAGAAATCCGTTTTGTGCCATGAGCTTTATTTGACTTTTTCTATAACTATTATATCTATAACATATTTTTTAATATTTTAAAATATTCTTCACGTATCTCATATTTATTTACATAAAAATATTTTCTCTCAACTTGTTTTCTGAACTAAATAATATAATATTAAAATCTCTCTTCTTTTTCTAATTAATTCAAATAAAAAAATATTAAAATTTCTCTTAACCCTCCTCTCCCTTCCTCTCCCATGTATTTAGCCAAACACACCTTAAAATATTAGGGGAAGGTCAACCCATAATACTCAAATAACGTTTTTTTTTTGGTCAAAAAGTTGAACTTTCTTATTATCATAATAAATATATAAACTCCAAAGAACCAACTAAATTTCTAAAGTACTAAATTAAACTCCATATAAATTTTCTTTGGGCTTCACCTTCATCATCCAAAAATAAAATAATGGATGCTTCAAAAGAAGGCTCACTTATTGGAGGTGCTATGTCGACAATCTCACCAACTTCATTTTCATAATCTAAAATGGAGTGGGCAATGCCCAATGGTGCTATGGGTTTTCTTGTGATCAGGAAAAAAAATTTGGAAACGGGTTTATGGGCTAACTCGAGAACAAGTTGTTTTTTTTCTTAACTTATCAATGTCAAACCCGAAAGTCATCAATATAATGGATATATGGTATGTGATTCTATAGATCTCGTATAAATATTCTCTAAATTTTAAGATTATATTTTGACCTTGGTAGAGACCGTGCTAAATATATCTAAAATTTTTTATAAAAAAAAATGTGTTAGCTACTTAGTGATTGGGCTACATATAATATTCTCTTTCTACTTAATTGCTCCATCTAATCTAATATCTCTTTTTTATGCCCCTATTCCTTCATCTTTATAATCTACTTTTATTGTTTATTTTCAATTTTCAATTTTTAAATTTAAATTTACTTGACAATTGTGAAATTTATATTTATTGAGGTTTTGACATGGACTAAAATTTCTACTGAATATGTTGAGCCATTTTGTAATCTTCTCTTTTAAAGATGTTCAATTTATATTCTGAAATGTCTAGAGATGCAACTAAAAATTCCAAAGAAATTTTGTAATTTTTTTTTCAGAATGTCATCATACCAACTTTTTTTAATTCACTTTCTTCTTTATTATCATTTTTGTTAGCATTTCTATTTCTATTTCATATTAAAATATTGACATATATTTTGTAAGTCATATAATTTTTTTTTTGGAGTTATGTGTTTAAGTTTCTTATTTAATATTTTGGGGTTGGGAAAGTGATAATATGTGCCAATGCGTTATTAATACATGAAAAATATTTTTGGTACGGATATAAAAAAATTTGATTGGAGAATTTTTAATTTTGGCCTTAGTTAGATAGAATGCTACTTCATATTAATATGTATTTCTTTATGTTATAATAATTTTAAATTTCTTTCTGTTATATAATTTTAGTATTAACTAGTCTTGTTTTATGTTATATAATTTTAATATTAGTTGGTTAAAAGCAATGTTTTAAAATCTTGACTAGATGGCAAAGTAAGAAGACTAGTAGGTCTCAATTTTTATAGTTATGCGAAAACTATCTAATTTTTGGCTCAAAGATAGTTCAACTATAAAAATATGATTTTTAAAATTGAGTCCTAACAAGCTCGGTATCTCATCTGAATCAATTTTGAAAATAACGGTCAGGGGTGAAAATGGTTTTGGGAGCCATAAGCTTGGAGGCGGTTAGCATTGCAAGAACACACTTATTGGCAACAATTTTTATATTTTATTATTTTTAAATATAAGCTTTTAGAACAATTATCCAAATAGACTTTTTTCTTTTTTTGTCCAAAAATGTTTGAAAAAAATAAAGAATAAAAACAAATAAGCTGGGTTTAATTATTTCAATTACATTCACTTCAACACGTTGGTTTCTCATTGGGAAGTCCTCCACGGGCTTCTTCCTATGTTATCACGGGGCATCGCTTTCCAACTCACATACCTTTGTTTTTTTCCCATAAACATTTTATGTACAATAAAACAACTTTTTAGTCAAATTAATAAAGAATTAGTTTGTAATTTATAAGATAATAAATTTAAACTATACTATTGATATGAGGATTTTATTGTGTGTTATTTGTAAGTATTTTTTTAAGCGCTCTTTAAATTTTGAGATATACCCTAATCTTGATGAATTCTTAGAGATTCAATTTCTCTAAACATTATTAGTATACAAAAATGGCAAAGGGATATGTTGCAATGCTTTTAAAGATTAGGAGAACATTAAAGTACTTAATGATTTAAGATATTCAATACTTTTGTGAGAATGGTTTTGGAGGAAAACTACCCTTTAACCCTTCAGCAAGACTTAACAATCAAATTCACAATATGACCATAAAACTAATTGTATAAAAATGCCCAAGAATTAAGATAAATATTTTATGCAGAATATAAGTGATTTTAATTTATATATTGTTGATTAAACCTAAACTATCGTAGATAAACTGAGCTAAATGATGCCCCTTTTTTTTAAAAAAAATATTTTCTTATGAGGAATAATAATTGCGTAAAGAAGCACAAGAAGACTACCTTAAAGTAGAAACTAAACCAAATAAAGGCAGGAAAACAATGCATAAGAAAATAATAGAAGTACACTTTTGGGGCCACATTTTGGGCTTCGAATCGTGTTTGGAAGTCCAAATTTCGTATCCAAACAGTGCTATCGTTTAAAAGAGAAAGTCGGTTGACTTATGTTATTTTTCATCTTACAATTAAAAGAAAAGAAAATAATGAATAAGTGATTGATCTACCTATTCCGAATCAACAAAGATCCAAGAAAAGGGGATCAATAGAAAATTAATAAAATGAGCTTTGAAGTTTGGACATTGAACACGCCAAAATCATAGGTTTCGATGGTTCAGACTCATGTAATTTTCATTTCTTTCTATATATTTGAGTACTGAAAATTGAATTGATTATTCAACTGATCAAATAAATGGTTTGAGGATTATTAGTCGTTTAACTATGTTGAACTCACATCAATCCAATTAAATTAAAATAATTTAATTTACTTAAAATATAAAAAATTCATATATAACTCTAACAAGTAATATTTTAATAAAAATATATTAATATACAAGTAAATAAATATTCATGTATAAACTATATATAATCTAACAAAATAAAGTTACTAAAATATAAATATGACGGATTATTATTTTTTTAAATTTAAAATAATATCATTTTAAATTCAACAAGGAAGAAAAATATAAGACTCTCATTTGATATATTCAAAATTCTTGATCAAATTAATTACTGGTTAGAAAGATTGATTCACTGATTCAATGATTTGAGGTGAGTTTTAATATCATGCATTGGTTTATTTTTTTTAATTCAACTTCATTTTGGTTTTTTAAACCTGAAATTCTACTCTCTTTTTTTTATTTGTAATGAGCCACCAAATATATAGTAATATGTACATATTTTTAATACTCCATACAGGCCAACACCTAATTAAATAGATGTTCAAAGTTCAAACTGCGATACTTCCTCCTCCCAAATTAATCGTCCACGTAAATCCCATGGGAGGAAGATATTTATATGAGAATGTATATATATGTTGTTGTTTGGATAGAGCACAAACCTTGATTCTAAAAAGACTTTTAACTTAAATCATAGTTTCGAAAAAAGTTTAACCAAACAGCCTTAAAAACTCTATAATTGCTTATAGATTAAAAGTTGTCTCAAACTTTAATTTTAGATAAGTTAATGGGAATAGTTTATATGGAGAAAATAACTTATAAGTTATTCACTTACTATTTTGCCTTCTCCATCGCTGTCTTATCTCCATGGTCTCTTGCATTTTTCTCACTCACCATCTTTTGTTTGCCTGGACTACCCTTTCTTGCCATGGGAGGATAAGAAGATGTCGAATTGCATATCTCGTTGTCATCACGAACGCCTTCATCATCACAAGTTTAGGTGACTGTGACGGCGAGTTGAGCTATCAGATCTAGTTGCTCCCGATGTGCTTGAGGTCATTGGCTATGTTGGGAGCAGCGACGTCCTCGTCTGCAGTCAACATCGACGTTAGGCATTGGAGGCTTCGTCGCTAAGCAATCGTCATCGTCTTTGCTTGTGGGGTTGATGATGAACAATGACAAATATTTATTTATTCATTTATTTTTTTCACCTTATACATTTTTTAATAATTTACCAATTATAAAAATCGTAATAACTATCTAAATACTTATTTTGTTTAGAATCATTTTTTTCTCCTAAGCTATGCTCTAAAAGAGTTTATACATAATCATTTTGAACTTACTTTCTCTCCATAAACTCTTTTCTAAAAATCAATTTAAACTGTCCCTATATTTATACTATTGCAGATCCTATTGCAGGAAAATTCAGAACAAAAAGATTGCATGCCTAATATTTAATTCTATGGTTGCTATGTATTGTATTCTTTTTTTCTTCTTGTGTTTTTTTTTTTTGGTTTTGTTTTGATCAAGTTGCGATGTTATAGTATTCACAATGTGCTTATATGTCAGATTTATTCATTCAGCGGGTCCCACCACCTATACCAGCCTCTGTTCACCGCATCTTCAAGCTCGTTTTATTATAAATATGACCTTTCCATCTAGTCGTCTTCCTCGCTACTCACGTCCTCTCTCTCTAAATTCATCATTTTCAAAGCTGCCTTGCTGCTTCAAAGGATTTGGGATCATCTTCTTCAAGATTACATCATCAGAATTATCAGAAGCTTACTTAGTGGTAAGTCATATATATATATCATTGAGATTTATGCGTCTTTCTTCTTCGAACGTGAACACTAGAGCATGCATCTCTACACACATACACACATAATATGAAGGCTTTGAACCTAAAGCAGATCATGAGTGTCTATCCTTGTTATCTATAAATTATTACAAAGTTAATAATCAGGAAGTGAGCATATATGTATATATAATTCTATTAGACATTACAGGTCAGGGTAAAAAATGACAAGTGATTTATAAATATCTTTATAAGTGGTCTTTGAACTTGAAAATATATTTTAGTTGTGGTAAATCTAGCCTGAACTTTCAACTATCCATAGTGTATAACAAAAATGAAGTTGAAATGAATTTTGAAAACTCAGAAAGATGCATTTATGTCTCCCTTCATTTGATTGTTTACATCGGGATCCTTTCCTCCTAAAAATTCAAACCACATATATATGTCATCATTCATATCAGATTCTCTAGTACTTTTTTAACTTTATATCTATAGCTTTAATGAAAGGATAAAAATAATTAAAGGGGAAAAAAATAGTTAGCCTTCATGCATTAATCCTCCGTTGATAAGTGGGACCCACCCATTTTAATCGGCGGCTTGGTGTCTAGATTCCCTACCCTCGGGCCTATCATCTTATACAGTTGTCTGAAAAATTGTGTGTAAGATAAAATATATAAAGTAGCTTAGGAATTTGAAGGGGTTTCTTTTTTGGTTGAGAGAAAATGATTCAAATTGAAATCATCTTGGGATCTGTTCAGTGTGGTGAGTTATATATGAAAGTATTTGATTTTAATATATATATATATATATATATATATATATATATATGAGTTTCTGACTGTAACCAAGTCAGCTATATAATTTATCATTTGTAATTGTTATGATGGTTTTGAACTAGTTTCCTCTTGAAATAGACAAACAAGGATTTAAAGGCATAATTGATATCTCTTTGCTTTTTAAGGTTCGGACAAGAGTCTCTACCTTCGAGATAGAGGAAGGAAAATAATGGACGAGGCTCTATTAGAGAAAAGCACAGATAAGGGGGTGATCGAAGAGGATCATCTACAAAAAACATGGCGTGTGTTTGCTCAAGAAGTTAAATCAGTTTGTTGTGTTGCTTTCCCTATGGTGGTTGTGAATGCTTCAACCTTCTTTCTGCAAACTATTGCTTTGATGATGCTGGGTCACCTGGGTAAACTTGCTCAATCTAGCACTGGTGTTGCCATCTCTCTCTGTGCTGTCACTGGCTTCAGTGTCATTGTAAGTATCTTATTGTTTTAAAAGTTACTAAAATATCTTAATTCAGATACATAGCTATTAAATTTTAGAGATAAGGTATTTATTAGATTATTCTTTTTATCAAAATAGGTTACAGCAAATTTAATAGGACTTCTCTCAACATTATATATACCTTCAATTATTTCTCTAATTAGTCAATGTGTGACTCTTCTTCAATATATTCTAATATCCTTTTTACTTTTTTTTATTCTTCCTTTGCGTGGGCTTGTAATTCTTTTGAGTCTTAAATACCTCAGGTCCACAATCTCAATATTTTTTTATTTTTTCCCGATCTTATTTTTTTCTTCTTTTGTTTGTTTGTGTCCTAGATCGAATAACTTTGATATCATATTAGATTTTTGAGAGATTAGGTATATATTAAGTTAATAGTTTCATCTTGTATTGTGGGGTTTCCTTTTGGTTGATAACTAATATATTCTGTATCTTATACTTGTATGACAGTTTGGATTGGCTTCTGCACTTGAAACATTATGTGGGCAAGCCTATGGAGCTAAGCAATATAGAAAGTTTGGTGTTCAAATTCAAACTGGCATCTTCTGTCTCATTTTATGTTGTCTTCCTCTCTGTATGTTGTGGCTTAACTTGGAGAAGCTACTGGTTTTACTCGGTCAAGATCCTTTAATTGCCCATGAAGCTGGAAAATTTGCAATTTGCTTAATTCCTTCTCTCTTTGGTTACGCAATACTTCAGGCCCTAATTCGATACTATCTTATGCAAAGTTTGATCGCTCCTCTTGTACTATCTTCTTCATTTATTTTCTGCTTCCACGTAGCTTTCTGTTGGACACTGGTTTTTAAATCTGGAATGGGTCGTTTTGGAGGAGCGTTCGCCATTGGTGCTTCATATTGGTTGAATGTGATCTTACTTGCCTTATATATGAAATTCTCTGATCACTGTGCAAAGACTCGTACTCCAATTTCCATGGAGATTTTTCAAGGCATTGGAGAGTTCTTTCGTTTTGCTATTCCCTCAGCTATAATGGCTTGGTATATATTCTTCTTCCCATCTTAATTTATATTATATATCGGATATTGATATATTGATATTGATCTTATTTGTTATTAATTTCAGCCTCCAATGGTGGTCATATGAGGTGACTACGTTGCTCGCTGGTCTTCTGCGACCAAACCCAGAGCTTGAAACTTCAATTTTAGCCGTATGGTACGTATATGGTTTGCCTAAATGTTTCAGTATCCAAATTCTATTATTAAAAGTATATATTCAAGGCGATGTTTAGGAAACCCCAAATGATGATTTCAGAATCAATTTTGCGCTAAACTTCTTTTTCATGCATATCTAAAATCATTTCAATATATTAAAATGGTATCAACCACTGCATTATTAATATATTGCTAACTAATAACCTGTACAAATTTGAATTTTGTGAACAGTGTTTCAATGAATGTGACAATCTATTCGGTACCAGAATCAATTGGGTCAGCAGCCAGGTCTGTATCATGCAACATTCGTATATAATGTTTTCATTTACAGTAGTTACCAATAATATAGATCATGACTTATAAATTTTGCTTATTATTATTATTATTATTCAGTGCAAGAGTTTCAAATGCATTAGGAGCTGGAAGACCACAAGCGGCAAGATTGTCTGCATTATGTTCGAGGATTCTGGCAACATGTGAGGCTCTTATAGTGAGCTCAGTCATTTTTACATGTAGATATGTTTTGGGTCACGTTTTTAGCAATGAGCCAGAAGTGATACACTATGTCACAGACATTGCTCCTCTCTTAACTCTCTCTGCTTTTATGGACTCCTTACAAGGCACCCTTACAGGTATAATCTTTCATTCCAATTATACTACTTTTTGAATATGTTTGAAGATTTAATGTATTTTTTCTATTTTTATCCCTAGTAAAATTGGTTATAAAAAGTCTTTATTTAAAAATTTTATTGGTCACAAAGATCTGATATGTGTTCTACACCTAGAAAACATCTGTACTCCAAAAAATAATTTATACACAAAAAATATTAGTACTTAAACTTATATTAGTCTAGGCAATAAAACTTTTAAACAGAGTTTTTATCAATTTTACCTTGATTATATGTATTGTCTTTTTTTTCTATGCATTCTCTTTTGTTATCTTCTTCACATGCATCCTCTTTCATATTTTTCCCACTTATTCTCACTCACTTGCCCTCTTCATAAATAAGGGCATATTTAAAAGAAAAATTCTTTACAAATTTATTGTCTTTAACCAATTTTAAGTAATTTCTTAATATATATAATTCAGTTATTTGCAGCTTATAAAAAGTACCAGAGATATAGTATATTCTTATTGTATTAAAACTTAGATACTTTGATGTGCCATATATGAAATCTAATTTCTTGTCCAAAATAGGGATTGCTAGGGGAAGTGGGTGGCAGCACATAGGGACATATGTGAATTTTGGAGCTTATTATGTTATTGGAATTCCACTTGCTGCATTATTGGGTTTCTGGGTAGACATGAGAGCAAAAGGCCTTTGGCTTGGAATAACAACTGGTACAATTTGCCAAGTGATTGTGCTACTAACCGTATTAAGTTGTACAGATTGGACCAAAGAGGTTTGTTCTTCATCACTTTCCAAAATACCATATTCCAATTCATCTTCAAATTTGATGTTTGATTATTCATTTTTGAGCAAACAAGGCTTTGTCTGCTTCTATTTTCAATTTTTCTGTTCCTAGATTAATTTTATTAAGTTATTTTTAAAATAAGTTTTGGGAACAAAAACAAAATCTGTTTAAACTGTAAAAAAAAAAAAGCAGATTAGTGGTTGAATTTTCGTTGCTCAGTTAGTGGCCGAAATTAATGATGAAATTCTGTGGCTAATCAATTTGCGATGGAATTTTTCCCGTCGCTAATTCCCTATTTTTTGTAATGTTAGATAATTGTTCTAAAAACACTTATTTTCCTTGTTTTTCCAATTCCACAAAACTAAAAATAACAAAACAGGTAAAAGTTGTTGTGATTTTTTTTCAGAACACATTGCTTCTTCTTGTTTTTTTTTTACAAAACACTTGACTAAAAACTAGTTATCAAACAAGTTTTTTAAATTTTGTTTTAAAAAACAAAAGATTTTTTTGAGAATAAGGAATCAAACATGGACTAATTATCAAACAAGTTTTTAATTTTTTTTGCTTTAAACAAAATTTGTTACAAACAAGATCTAAGATTTTGCAGCAACTTTTCAACATTTAGGCAGTGCTTATTTGGAGTTGTTCTCATTGCTGAGAGAGTTTGAATTTTTGCAGGCAAGAAGGGCCAGAGAGAGAACATTGCATAAAACTTTGACAGAAGAAGAAAGTGTTTTGGTTTGAGGGTATTACTTAATTTGTTTGAGCAAAGTGAGATATATAGAGCTTATAAAGATGGCGGATAAAGCTTTATAACAGCCAACGACCTGCAAGGTTGAAAGTTGAATCCAAGCACAAGTCATTTGAAAAATGCAGGCATATATATATATATATATATATATATATATATATGTATATATCAATTTGTATTGTTCTCCTTGCTTGCATATATAGCTTTTATGTATATTTTAATTTTGGTTTAAATAATAAATAAAAATCATCTTTTACCTTGCATATTTAATATGAGCAATTAGGAAAAGGAGGAAGGAGTAGTTAAATAAATAATGAGGTAAATACATACCTCTCATTAGTATATACCTAAGTTTAAATTCTAAAATTAATTCTCCAAACGTGGATTAATTCAATTCTACAAACATAGATCATTAAAACTTGTGAATATTTGGACTGTGTTTGATCCCTTGGGAGTATTACTTTATTATGGTTCCAGTTGCAGTATTTAGGGAAATATTTTAACTCATAAGTGATTAGGTTTACGATTGAAGGAAATTGACTGCTCGTCTTGTCTAACATTGGTCTCACCTAGGAAGAAGGGAGATTTTATCCTACCTTTAAATCGTGGGTGAACCCAACCCCCTTCTAAAAATTTTTTGTAACAAAAAAAATACATGACAATTACAAACATCAAATTCTCCAAATCCATCATTAGCACATACATTACAAACATAAAAGTCTAATCTGAACAAATTTTTTGAAATTCAAGTCCAAAACAATACAATGCTTATTTGGATAAATTTTTAGAAAAGAACTTATGAAAAAAAGGGTTTTTAGAGAATGTCTTATGAAAAGAAAAGTGGTTCTGAATAAATGAGTGTTTGGATACTTATTAATAGAATGACTTTCGTTATTGGTAAATTACTAGAAAGGGTATGATTTTATTAAAAAAATATTTTTTTTCTTTTTTCTTTCTCTCTCCTTCTCTTCCCCCTCCATTCATGCGAACAAAACGTGTTGGCGACGGTGACCATTGGCAACGCAAGTTGGAAGGCGATGACGAGCTAGACATGCGACGATTAGCTGAAAGGTGACAGCGAGCTGAGCGTGAAGGCAACGGTGGATAGGGAAGAGGGGAGAGAGAGGAGAGAGGAGAGAGGGGGAAAAATAAGGGTAAATAGTAATTGAGTATTCTATAAACTCTTTTACTGTTCCATAAGCTATTCCTAATAACTTATCTAAAATTATAATTTTAAACCATGATTTAGTCTAAAAACTCTTTTTGACAAATATAACTGTTTATTTTAAAATTTCTCTAAACTGAGGTTTGAACCAAAAACCCTTTTAAAACTAGAGTTTTAAACTCTTCCAAACAGGTGCACAATCAACAATTGAAGTGAACATTCTACGCCATATAAGAGTACTTCCTATCACTAATAGATAATAATTTTGTCCCAATAGCAACAACAAGCCATTCCTCATTAGTCACCTAATAATCTTTAATTAATAATAATATTTGAAGCATTATCTTAGGCTACCAAAAAAGAAGGAGGGAGCTTTTTTTGTCAGAAATAATAATTTAAGATTTCTTTTAAAAAAAATTCCTGACTATCCCGCGGGTTATGCAATTATTGAGATTTCATTCTAAACATAAATTTAGTCATTAATTAAAATATTTTGATCACAAGGGTCTTTCCCTCACATACAAAAGCTCGTCAAAAAAGTGAGATGCCATGTGAATTGCAAGAAAGGACCGAAAATAATTTTTCTTCTTTTTTAGAGAGAAAAAAAGTACTCCAATAGTGCAAGAAGAAGAAAACAGCTTTCCAACATAATGCCACGATTTTTACCAAAGAAAACAAATGCATTAAATAACGTGGCAAGCAACAAGCAAGCACGGACCAATCTTTTGTACCATAATTTTTTTAATAAAAAATACTCTAACAATCACCCTTTAATTTTATCTTAATTATACCGATATCTTTCTATTTTAAAAACCTATATATATCTCTTTTAAAATTAATATATATATTATACTAATATTTTTTGTATATTTAAGATTCTATTTACATACACTCAAACTATTAGTTATCTATTAAATTTATATAATAATTAATTAAACATTTGTATTCCCAAAAAAATTTATACAACAAAAAAATAATTTTAATACATAAATTTTTAAAATTTTTAATATATTATAATTTTTTTAATTTTGAATTTATTGTAAAATTTTTTAATTTGAATTTTTCATAACAACTATATGTACTTTTTTTTTCTATTTAAAGATATTAATAAGTATGTGTATATTTGTATTAGCGTGCCTTGTATGCATGATGGACTGTAAAGTGTATAACTGTATAGAACTATATATTCACACATACCTGACGTGTATATGAATCATGTTTATATTAAAGTTTTTCTATTGATGATGTCAAATTCTCTAATCACATTTTATCATGTATATTATTTCTTTTTATGTGGCTTTAAGTTAAATGAATATATTAAAACAAAATAGGATACATAATAAAGTGCAATTTAAAATCTTGATGAAATAGACATAAGAAATTTGTTATAAATTTTCTCATAAATATACCTGGAAATAACTATTTCCTAAGAATTAAAAAAGACTTTGTCGTTCTATCAATATGAATTTTTGGATATGCTACGAACTCCTCTTTGGGAATTTGCAAATATTCTTTTGATTTTAAATATAAAAAATATTTAATTAATTTAATTAAATTAACAAAGTTAATTAAATTAGTTATTATACTATATTTTTTCTTAAACCATCTTCCTTAATTCCTTTCCTCATTCTCTTAATTGATTATTGTTGAGAGATGACCAATAAGAGTAATTTATGAAAGAGTTAGTAAATTTAGAAAATATATTTTATATTTATGATCAAGATCAACTTCCTAATTAAATTATATATTTAGGATGGGGGTATTAAATTTAAAACAAATTAATGTCTTATACGTTTTTATTCATAGAAAATATGTACACATAAAAGTAGGGATAATGTGTAAATTTGTCTTGAAAGTTTTCACTCAGTAGCTTTGGGTATTCGGAAGTTTTTTGGATAGTAATGTTGACCAGAAAGATTTTAAATCGTAACAATATTGCTGTGACAATTACCCAAAGTTAAGTTTGAGAGTTAGTTGCCTAATAGGGGTGTGCATGATGCCTAGGAGCCCAGTTCGCCCGCCCGAGCCCTAGGAAAAATAGCCCTGCTCAGCCCAAAAAATTAGCCCGAGATATGTATGGGTTGTTTCAAGTTAGGCCAAATGTCGAGCAGGGTAAGGCCCTAGGCAAGATATGCTGCTCTACCCATTTGGCCTGGCTCAATATATATTATATGTATATATTTTTTTAACTAATTGACATTGTTTTGCCATAAGGAATAGGGGATTGTGAGTTGACCATCAGCTGAGGAGAAACTCTTTTGCCCGCTGCCATGTTCACTCTTCACTGTGTTGCTGTGTGACTCTCTGCCTCTAGCTCTCACCAGACACCAGTCGACGGTTCCACAGTCCACACCCTCATCCTCTCTGACCTATGAGTATCCAAAGATAGTGTTCTCCGTTTGCATCACCGACATTGAGCATTTAGTTCTTTTAATTCTTTATTATCCGTTCTTTATTCTCAGTCTGCTTTTGCATCTGGTAATCTGGTTTGTCCATTTCTTCTTGTTATTTTCTTCTTCTTCTTTATTTATTTCCTAATTGATGTTTCTATTTGTGGATTTAATGCTGGGTTCTTACTTCTTATACCACTATGAATATGATATGTTTAAGGAAGTTGCTTATGCTATTGCAATCTATGAATATGATGCGTTTTCTAATATGTTTAAGGGGTCACTTGCCTAATTGCTAATTCTTGCAACATTTCATTGTGCAATTGCTATTCCTGTTTCCTACTTCCTCTTCTTATGCTCATATCAGAATTTACAGTAATAATACAATGTATTTGCAATACATTAATGACTATAATATTTGTTCACTACATTAGAATTTACAATAATCTGCAATACACTGTATCAGAATTTATAGTAATATTTGTTCTTTTGTGTGTTCGGGATGTGTTATTAGGGAATTCAATATAATTATAATCAATATCATTATGCTTTCCCTGATAAGACATATTTAGGAATGAGATTGAATTTATGATAAATATGCTTGCAAAATCATTAAACCAGAACATAATGATACTTTCCACCTAATGACACTAAGGTTTATATGCTTCATCAAATGCTATTATGTAGACTAATTAATAGAAACTAAATGTCTCAATTTATAGTAATTTTATTTTGCTTTATGGATGTGTTGTTAAAGGAACACATATATATATATACACTGATATGCTGCTTTTGGTTTATATACTGCTGTAATAAATAGATATAGATATTGTTACTACATATATATGTGAGTGTATGTATGTATATATGCCCATTCAAATTATATTAAGATCACTTAAAATTAAAGGAACACATAAACATCAAAAGTGACTTGTATAATTTGAAGTTTGTAGAGATGAAGATTGTAAAGAACTTTAGAGAAATGGAAAACAGGAGCATAACATATGAGTAAGAGCGAGACGTTTAACTAGATGCATTGCAAGTGAGAGCAAGACCTGCATGATATATAATAGCAAGGATAAAAAGCAAATGTGAGTAGTGGAGCATAACATGCAAATCCTTACATTGCCATTTTTGTTAACTTTGATCAGCGTGCCAAAGTAGCTTCCATGTGCTACCTCCATATTTTCAAGGAATAGAATAATAGTTAGTATACTACTGCCTAGCAATATTAATATTTTTGGCTTTAATTCTCTTCTTGTAGTAATTTGTATTCTATGTGCCTTTCTTAAATCTAATTATGATGTATATACTTAGTGTTAATAATTAATTGATCAATACACATATTTTGTTTACTTTGTGATATGTAAGAGATTTAATACAGGTTGAAGATACTTTGTTAAAATGGATGATCAAACTTCTAAAGTATCGTCATCCTCTCTTGAAGATACTTCAACTTCAACCGCTTTTAAAATTTCTAATGTACTACCAACCCCTAGTCCTATCCATAATGAACCTAATGCAACTCTTACCCCTGATCATGCTCCCACTCCCACCACCAAAATACAAACATAATTTGTCACACAAGAAATAAATGTGGAAGGTAGGGGTACAAAGAGAAAGGAAAGAGAACCCAAGCATAAATCAGAGGTGTGGGATCACTTTGTTAGATTGTTATTAGAAGAAACTAATGGGGAGCACTTAGCAGCTTGCAAGCATTGCCATATGACTTATAAGGCTAATCCAAATTGCCATGGGACACATTCTTTATTGAGGCATATCCTAAAGTATAAAAAGAACCCAAATAAGGCCACATTCTTTGTCTGGGGGGTCGAGTAGTCAAGGAAGATCGGTTGTGGCACATCTATATAATGAGAAGCGATGTAGAAGAGTTTTAGTTGAATTTATTATATCGGATGAGCAACCATTCAGAATTGTTAAGAAGCCTGTATTTAAGAAATTACTGAATGAGCTTAAGCCCCACTTTCTAATCCTTTCAAGATCAACAATTGGAAGGAATGTGTGGTAGTTATATCTTGGAAAAGTTAAATTATTGAAGAAGTTCTTATAGAAAATTGCTAAGCGTGTTTGCCTTACCACAGACTGCTAGACATAATGCCAAAATTTCAATTATATGTGTTTGACATCACATTTTATTGATGAGGATTGGAAGCTTCACAAGAGGATCTTAAATTTTGTTATGATTGAAAATCATAGAGGTGATACTATAGGGAAAACCATTGAGAAATGCTTTTTGAAATGGGGGGTTGAAAATATCTTGACCATAACTATGGATAATACCTCGGCTAATGACACGGCTTTTGTATATTTGAAGAGGTGTTTAAGGAGTTGGAAGGGGTTACTTTGTGATGGGGATTATATACAATTAAGGTGTTATGCCCATGTCCTTAATTTGGTGGTTAATGAAGGTATCAAAGATATTAAGGATAGCTTTGAAGCCATTCGAAGTGCTGTTAGATATGTTCGTTCTTCTCCTTCACGCTTCTTGAAATTCAAAACTTGGGCTGAAGCTGAGAAAATATAAACTAAAAGTCTTGTTTTCCTTGATGTAAATACTTGATGGAACTCATCATACTTGATGTTGGAAGCTACGATGAAGTTTCAAAAAGTATTTGAGCAGATGAATGATGAAGATAATGACTATATTCCTACTTTAGCTCCAGCACTTCAAGCTTTAGGCGTGGTGCTAGGCATGCCAAGATGACTTCTCTGGTCCTATTAGTGATGATTGGGATAATGCTAAGATCTTCATCAAATTCTTGAAGCTATTTTATAATATTACATCCCTTTCTGTAACTTTAAATGAATATTTCTACTAGATTGCACGTGTTCAAAAAATATTATAAAAGAATATTATGAACAGAGCTAATAATTTTTTAGGAAACATGAGCATCAGTATGCAAGAAAAATATGCCAAGTATTGGTTTAACATCCTAATTTTCTTATATCTTAGGGATCAAACGTTAGCATCTGGAACCACTTTTAAGGTTAGTGAAGTCAAATTATACAATATGAAATTTTACTCTACTGAGTATTTTTCACTGTGTAAATTCTAGAAAAGTGATCTAACTTCAAAAAATCATAATTAAATCTAAAAAATTGAAATGAAGTGATTTAAATTGCTACACAAAGCTAACTTAATGCTCTTTCAGGGAAAAATAATTTGTTGACCACGCCTTGACCAAGTCAACATTAGTTAATGCTAAAAATTTACTATTTATCGAGTGTCCTTCCCCTTATTCTAGCATTTTTGGCCCAACTTTAAAACATCATATCTCCATGTGTAGACATCCAAATAAGATGTTATATATATAAAATTGAAGTTTGGTATGTCTACTATTTACTGGTAAAATATCATATATTTATTCTAATATTTACTATTTCTAATTATAGCTGAATTGCCACTGACTCACTACGAGTTACTGTTCACAGTGACAAATTTCAGCACCCAACTTTACATACATATTCATAACATACATCAATCACATATCAATTATGCTAAATAATTCTTAACTTCTCTTCTTGCATCTTCATCTCCTCCATCATGAAAAGACCTGCTATGATTAGATTGATATGGAAGGGATGAGATTTCTGGAGAAATCTTAGTAGTAAATGGTACTAAACAATATATACATTAATGCTTGGTATTAGTGCTTGCTTGTAATTGTGTCAACATAATGTAATGTGCATGCTTCCATGTAACATATGAAATAAAATTGGCCAAAGTAATCTTAGCACAAAGCTTCAACATTTACATATGAACAACATCAATCAAGTCATAACACCAACAACCATACATTCAACATATACAAGTTTAGGTAAATTTACTACCTGACATGTAGCATTTCCTCTAGCTCTTAGTTTTTGCTTTAAGATTCCTTCTTTTTATAGGTTAGAACCTATACATAGCATAATAATATCTTCATTATTATCCTACCTAGTATAGCTCTACTTAACTCATGCTTAACTTGAGGTAATACCCTTAATCTAACAATCCCTTAACTTTCTTTCTATCTATGGCTAACCTTATCAAGAGAGAGATATTCTCTATTCTAACTATTAAATTTATAAGAACAATCCTCTAATTTATTAGAGCAGGGATTAGAATAAATTACTTACCTTATTCTTAAACTTGCCAAGTTCCTAAGCTCTCTGGATTGCTCATAGCTCCACCAGAACTCCTCATTTTTCCTTCCTTCCTTTCTCTTCCTTTCTCTTTTTCTCTCTTTCTCTTTCTCTCACTTATTTCTCTTCCTTTCTCTTGCTTGGCCGCCTTGAATGGAAGGGGTGAGGTATTTGTAGGTGAATGGAGGTAGAATGGACGGTCAAGATCGAATTGCGATGAACGACTCAGATTTCTTAGTTTTCTTAAGAAGCTTCACTTGCATCATCATCCTTAATGACTCATTAAAGTGACATCATAAAGGGACACCTCACATGCTTAGGTGGCACAATGGTGGGGCCTTTGGGACACCTCACCAGCTGACTCAACGTTTCCAGATAATTCCAGTCTTTTTCTAGAATGAACAGCCGAGATCATGCCACATGTCCTTAGATTTTTCTTCTTTCCTTAAACTCATGCCATGTGGCGCCGTGTGGGTCCCATGAGGACACATGTCATGCCACCTCATGGTTTTGGATGAGTCTAAAGTTTTATCTGATCACTTTCCCCAATTTTATCTCTAACCTAGTAACTATGCTTTATTGAAAATAACAAATATATTATTTTAATATCACCTGGACCCACATAACTCTTGACCACATTTTGGGACATCTGGGAATGCCACCTTGGGTCTCTAATTACCAAAATGCCCTTAGTTCCTCTTTAATAATTTTAGGGGCATTATTGTATTTTCAAATCTTTCTAGAGTATTTTTTGACCCTAGTCAGCTATCCAGATAACCTTCTTTGACTGTCTAACCTTAATCAAATGAACAAAATACCCTTCACTCATTATTTAACTATTTTATAACATAGACGTATTTTCGTCATTTTGCACTTTTTCTGGACACTGGCCCCTTTAACTGATGAACTGATATCATGGGTTTGGGCCTCACTTAGCATCATCATGGGCCTCTCTGTGACATCATTTGAGCACATTCAGTCATAACTTGCTTACTGTTAAGTTTCATAATCAGATATCAGGCGTTCATAAACTCTCGTCAAAATTCACTAAAACGTGAATATCTTTTCATACATAACTCCTTTCGTGGTTCCGTCAGTTTTCTAACCTTTGGCTTCACAGGATGCACCTTCTGATAACTTTTCCACTTATATCTGAGGTCCAAAAGATTTGATAAAAATTTTAGATAACTTTCAGATTATCAGATAAATATCAACTATCTGGAACTCCAATAAAATTTCTATATCATGCTAGATTAACCAGCATAAATTTCTCTATCTACTAATAAATTTTGAAACTAAAATACTTCCGGACAGTTCTAAACCTTTTCTGGCTCAACTTTCTATAATTATAATTTTACCTTTAGAAACTTTTGAAAATTACACTTTAGTCCCTTAACTTTTTATAATTACACTTAATGGCCCACAACTTGTATCGAATTTCATTTTTAGCCTTGGAACTTTTAGATTTTCCAATTTAGTCCCTCTCTTTCTTCAAATTGACCATTATGCCATAGGAACTTTCACTATTTACACTTTAATCCTTGATCTTTCACTTGCAGTTTAGTCCCTTAACATCATTTATATACTTCTGGGACTTTTACTCAATAGGGCCCAGTAGCATACCTCTTTCAGGCTAAATACTGGGCTTCTATGTCTAAAAATTGGGATATGACAATTGGGGTCAAGCAGATAATATTAATCCGTTACTATTTTTGGATGTAATTTTGGATCCTCGTTATAAACTAGCATATGTTAATCATATATTTGACGTCCTTTACATTGACCTCTAAGTATGTTCACTTATGAAGGAGAGGGTAAAAGATTGTTTGTATTGGTTGTTTGATGAGTACTCTACAAGAGTTTCTATTGAATTAGGGACTATTTCAACAGGTGCAACTTTATTGCCTTCTTTTGATGATGATGATACTGAGGATCCAAATCATAAGTGGTTAAAATATATGAAAAAAAGAACTTCTATAGATCCTCAAACTGAGTTAGATAGATATATTATAACTGACTCAAAAGATAAAATCCCTTTTGCATATGAGTTTGGCATACTATTATAGTGGAAAGCTAATTCTCAAAAATATAAAATTCTCTTCCACATGACACGAGATGTATTGGCTATTCCAATTTCTATAGTTGCTTATGAGTCAACCTTTAGCACTAGGGGACGTATAGTTGACTATTACAAGAGCTCTTTGTCTTATAAAATGACAGAAGCACTGATTTGTAGCCAAAATTGGCTACAAGCGGGCCAATCTATCAAAATACAACCCATTTTTTTTGGGACAGGGCACTGGGCAGGGGCAGCCCTGCCCATGCACACCCCTATTAGCCAACATGATGACGTGGCATGCCACGTGGTATCCACGTCATCTTTTATTTTAGGTTAGGTATAAATTTATTCTGAAAGTTTTTGCTCAGGAGACTGGGTATCCGGAAGTTAAATTTAAGTTCAATATTGTCCCGGCCATTATCCAGGTTTAGTTTAACTGGTAGTTGGACCAAATATAATGAGCTAACCTTCCAAGTGCCACTCATTTCATTTTTTGGAATTTAAATTTATAAATAAAAAAATTATAAAAATATATTTCTCCAAACTTCGTTGTTAACAAAGTATCACTCTCGAAAGATCATACTTAATTTTAGTACATTTTCTGAGTGTAAAGTAGAACAAAAAATATAGAAGATAATATATATATAAAGGGACTTAGGAGAATTCTTAGAAAGTGTGAATAACAGGGACTATCATATGTTATTGTTTGAGAGGTTGACATAGTATAATCTATTATGAGTGATACTCTAATAATGACAGAGTTTGGAGGGATGCATTTTTTTTAATTTTTTCCTTTCTTATAAACATGATTTGGGCAAAAATAAAGTGGATGACATATGTACTATTCATCTTATCATATTTGGTCAAACTGACTATAGATAATGGTCCAGGTGATATTAAAACTAATAAAAAATATTTAGATACCCAATGGTCCTAAGGGAAAAATTTTAGGATAAATTTACTCATTAATCTAAAATAAAAGATGATGTGGATGCCATGTGGCATGTCCGTCAATATATTGGTCAACTATCAGTTAAAGTTAACTTTTCGTAACAATTAGGGCAACATGCTAGGATTTGAAAACTAGAGCAATATTGTTCCAAAAAAAATCCATATACCAAGCACACCTGAGTGAAAATTTATAGGACAAAATTACACTTTAAGCCCATAAAAGTATTGGATCAGTACTCAAAATTCAAATGATATTGAGAGATTTATAGGGTTAAAGTGTAAATTTGCCTATAAAGTTTTCACTTATAAGTGATGTGTATCCAGAAGTTTTTTTGGGAGTAATGTTGCTGTGAAAGTTCTCAAATCATAACAATATCACATTGACCATTACCCAAAGTTTAGTTTGATTGTTAGTTGACCAATGTACTAACATAGCATCTATGTCATCTTTTAATTTGGGTTAAGATGCCAAATTTGCCATAAAAGTTTTTACTTAGGAGTGCTTGGTATCCGGAAGATTTTGTTTTAGTTCAATGCCACCATGACCATTATTTAGATTTTGTTTTATTATTAGTTTGATGAAATATGCTGAACTAGTCAGTATATATGTCATTCACTTCATATTTTCTCAAGTCACATGTATAGACAAGGGAAAAAATTAAAAACAAAATATCCCTCAAAACTGTGTCGTTATTAGATTATCACTCTCAGCACGTTATACTTTGGCAATCTCTCAAAAAAAATCACATATCATAGTCCATATATTTTCTTCTTTTATTTATAAGTTAACATATGCACATAATTATTCCAAAAGCCTGCCATTCCTTGTCTTTCAAGAATTCTCGTCAGTTCCCTTGCACATGCTATTTTCTATATTTTTTGCTCTACTTTATACTCAAAAAATGTGCCAAAATTAAGTATGATCTCTTGAGAGGGATACTCTATTAACAAATTTTTTTGAAAGAATGTATTTTTATAACTTTTTCTTATTTATAAATTTGAATTCAGAAAAAAATAAAATATGTGGCATATGGAAAGTTAGAGCTCAGTATATTTAGTCAAATTAACAGTCAAGTTGAACCTGGATAATAGTCGGGACAATATTGAATTTAAAATAAACTTTCAGATAGCTAGCGCTCCTGATTAAAACTTTCGGGGCAAATTTACACTTGAGCACAAAATGAAAGATGATATGAATGTCACATTATCATATTGATCAACCAATAGTCAAATTTAATTTAGATTAATGGTAAACACAATATTGTTATGATTTAAAAACTTCTACGATAATATTACTCCAAAAAACTTCTGAATACTCAGCACTTATTAGTAAAATATTTTAGAACAAATTTAAACCTTAACCTTATATATATAAACAATTTTTTTAATTATTTATCAAGACAAAAGAATTTAAGGTCCCACTTCCAAAGCTTATGTCTCTTATCCTATTTCACTTAAAATTTGTTGGCTATTTAGAATGAAACATTTCGATAAAGAGAAATAGCTGGTGGCCCCACCACCGATTATAGTCTCTCTCACACATACTTGCAATAGAGACTAGGGGTATATATGGGCAAGGATGGGCAGGGCAACCCCCTGCCCGATGCCCTGCCCAAAGAAAGCAGGGGTTACATTTTGAAGCTCGATGCCCAGCCCAGCCCGATAAAAGCTCTAAGTATTTTAGGCTGGGCATGAGCGAGCTAGGCATGCCCAAATAGTGATATCTTGCTCATATTATGAGAAAAATCTGCAATCATAAATTTCTAAAATAATACTATATTTATGTCTTAAAGATTTAAAAAAATATACATAATTAACTAAAAATATGGTGACAACAAGATAATAATTAAAGTCTTAAAACCCATTGCAATTAAAATGATCTTCAGTCACCACCATTAGCTATCATATTCTCTCTTCCAAGTGTAGCATCTAGAAGTTAGATCATGTTGAAGCTGGATCATGTTATATTCTCTGTTGCCAGCAAATTATTTTCTATAAAATATGATACATAAGAAGCACAAGGGACACTGTGAAGCTGGATCATGTTATGTAAAAGAACCAACAATCCATATTCTCAGGAGCCCTCGTGCTACCAAACCCAACTCCGTTCAACAAGTTCATAGAGGGCTTGCAAACATCAACAGATGGTGAGTTTAAGGGAAGGAGCAAATACGCTTGGAAGAGAATCTAGAAACTGAAGGGAGGAACTTGGTTTTGGTAGAATTGGAAAGCGACAATGAGAGAAACACCAGAACTGAGCTAGAGGTGCAACTGCCACCGGTCGCTGCTAAAAGTATGAACAAAATAAGCTTTCTGTTCAAGAAGATATTACCAAAACTAAAATGCCACTATATAAATAAACCCAAAAAGACATAAAGAGCCATGACTGGTTGAGGCAATATAACTGCAGTTGCTTGTTGCTTAAGGGTTGGAAAAACTAAGCTTTTATTTGTAGAAGATATAATAAAAAATTATCATCACCTTATCCCCTTATATAGATAAACCCTAAAGAAGTGACAGAACAACAGGTGAACATGTGAAGAAAACCAATGATGCAGCTCATAAAACATATTTGACTACACAAAGAGTATTCATAATTACTTTATGTAAGAAAATAACATACAGTGAAAGCTTAGATAATTGAAAATACTATGTATTTATAGTATATTCATCTAAGAAGGGATAAAACTTACACATTTTCACAAAAAGTTCATTAAAGGAAGAATAAGTGTGGAACAAAAATTTTACCTCATAGAGGTAACACGCGATGAGTAGTGGGGAAAAATATTTTCTCCTACTTGGTCTTTCATACACAGGCTCTAGCTATCAAAATAATTACCCAAGATTAAATAAAACTCGAAACTATTGTATGACTGTCAAAAAGTTCATAAACCCACAAAGGCAATATGCCAAAAGTAGAGACCATAGGCTGATCAATCACATGCAATAGAACACCTATTATACTAGTAGCATTAATATTAAAAATGATAGCCCATCCAATTTAAAAATTCGTTAAAAGTTCCATTTTTTCCACCAATTTTTTCAATAATCTCCTTAAATTCAGACAAAAAATTGATATAGAAATAGGGAAACAGAAAAGCAGAACTAGAGAACTCACAAGAACCGGAATAGTTGACTCGAGCGAAGCAGGAAAGTTGAAGAATTAGCTCAGACAAAGAAATTATTAATGAAAGGAAATTCCAAATCAACGCATACCTGCCGTACAAATATTCATCTTCAACCCTTCAACAAAAATACAAAAAAAGTGATAATAACAAGGATGATTAAGCAGAAACGAAGAGAACCCACAATCGAAATCACTAATAAAAACACGTAATTATTACATGAGAGAAAGAAAAATTGAAATAATATAATACCTAGCCAAGAGTGAGAATCAAACATAATAAAAGAAAAGGGAAGACTTTGATGGTGATTAAAGAGCAAACGACGACTACGAAGATAAACTACCTGTGTAGACAAAGAGCTGGAGTCGAGACTTGAACTTAAACTTGCACTTTTAGGAATTAGAGCAACTGGGCAAACACAAATAAGTCAGAAAGATATGTATTATAAATTAAAAAATATATATAATATATATCGGGCCAGGACAAAATGGGCAGGGCCACATACCTTGCCCCGTGACCTGCCCTGCCCGACACTTAGCCTAGCCTAAACTTGCCCAATTGTATTTCAGGCAAGTTTTTTTTGGGCTAGGTAGAGCTATTTTTCTGCGCGCTCGGACAAGCACACTGGGCATTGGACATCTTCAACACCCCTAATAGAGACATACTTATGCTTTGTTATAAAAATTCTATCTAATTAAAATATAATAATTTATTATATTTTAATTTTAATTAGACAATAATTTATCTAAAATAATTTATATTTAATTTTTTTAAAAATAAATTTTACTTTTTAAAATTAAAATATTTATTTTATCAAAAATAAAATAAATTGGAAATTTTTTTAGATTAGTCATCAATTAAGTTATTATATTTTAATTAGACAGAGTTTAGATAACATGATGTTCCTGAAATATGTAAGTATTTATTTGGTAGAATTAGCCAGATCTCACCATTTGCAATTTTGCATGGTTCTTAATAAAAAAAAATTACATATTGCAGGACTAACATGTCATCTATACTCTATCAAATCAAAATATAATAACTTAATTGATAACTTATCTAAAAAATTTGTGATTTATTTTATTTTTAAGAAAAATAAACTTCTTACTTAAAAAATAAAAATTCATTGGAACCAAATTAAAATATTTATTTTTCTTAAAAATAAACAAAAATATGAATCATTTTATATGAGTCATCAACTAACTAAGATTAAAATGGAATGAGTTGTTGTATTTTAATTAGATAAAGTTTAAATAATGTGATACTTTTAGAGTATTTAAGTATTTCTCCTTACTAAAAACCAAAATCTTGATTACATATTGATCTAAATGATTAAATTACCAAAATGCCCATAAGAGTTTTTAAACAAAAAATAAATAAAACATGAAATCCCAAAAACTTTTGATGTCCAAAATTATATTTGAGTCCGACTAATTTTAATTTGAGGTAAGTCTGTCTTTAAATGAGTGATAAATCTATTATATTATGGTCCCTATTATAAAATACCCTCACCACAATCAAAAAGAAATTATTAAATTTATTTAAAAATAAAGAAAATTATTCAAATTGATTCATATATAAAATCATGAATTACATCTTAAAACAAATGAAAAAAAAAACAATTGCATCAAATTTTAAATAAGAACAAGTTTAAGAAAACATAATTACTACTTCACTTAATTATAATAAGGACCACTCTGTTTTTTTTAATGTTAAATGCCTTATAACAGCGACAAGAGAAAGTACGCATTTTTTTACATTTACAAACACGAGATCCTCTACTTAAACAACCATATTCCTTTCTAATATCAACTTGCACTATCACTAATATCAATTGCTAGTTTACTATATTTCGAAAAGCCTTGTTGACTGATTTTAGGATCCTAAGGCTACAATTATGTGTACGACTTTTTCTATTTATATATATATATAGAAATTATGAAAAACAAATTATAAACAGAGCAATATTTTTAGGGGAGTGAGTTACATAAGATCTTTAGTAGTAATTAATCAAAATATTTTGGGAGAATTACTTGTAATCCCTCATAAGTAATTTAATTATTAATAAATTTTATAACAAATGAATACCATGCAATGATAATATTCAATACGAGAAATTACAATAGATTGTATGCTCTTAATTTTTTGTAAAATTTTTTAGTGATTAAATTATTTATGTGAAATTTTACAATAATTTTCTCAAATGTTTTCTAAATCATGTAATTAATTAACTCCACTTGTAATTTTTTTTTCAGAACAGGTGTTTCAATTCCTTTTTTATTTTATAACCCCCTTTTTTAACCCTTGTCCTCTTTTAGAGCTACGATGAGCATTTTAATAATTTTAACAAACCCCAAGATTAAAATCATCACTGTAATCCTCAATAAGAAATGTTTATCAACGCTCCTATGGAATCTCTATGTTTTGATAAGAAAAGAATTAGAGAGGAGAGAAAAATCTCAAAATATTATGAATATTAAAATGTGGATGTCTATCTCCCTCTTTAATTTCAACTTCAACTTCAACTACTATATTACTTCTCATCTACTATATTAACCATCTTCCTCTTCAACTTCAACTTCCACTACTCTATTACTTCTCCATTACTATATTAAACTTGTAACTTTTACTAGGTCATTCATGAATTTTATTGCCTACTATTTGTCATTTAAGTTTGGATATAACTTACATGTAAGACTACTCTAGAAATTGATATTATTGTAAGATTTATCATTGTAAGGTGAGTTTCTATATCACTTTCATATTGAATTATAGTTTCATGTTTGATTATTTTTTAATTACTCAACCTTCTTAATCTCGATCTCCATTTAACTTTTGTTACACTTTTATGATAGTATCATCATGTCGAATCTTACAAAATTTAAGTTTATGGCTCTTGACATTACTGGAAAGAATTATCTATCTTGTATACTAGATGTAAAAATCTATCTAGATGCTATGGGTTTAGGAGACACTATCAAGGAAGGCAATCAAGAATCTAACAAAGACAAAGTCAATGCCATGATTTTTCTCCGCCACCACCTAGATGAAGGACTAAAATTTGAGTATTTAATTGTCAAAGACCCACTTGTTCTTTGGAACAACCTAAAAGAAAGGTATAACCAACAGGAAAATGTGATTCTTCCAAAAGCTCGTTATGACTAGATGCATTTACGTTTACAAGATTTTAAATTGGTCAGTGAGTATAATTCTACACAACTTAGAATTAGTTCTTAACTAAAACTATGTGGAGAGAAAATTATTGATGATGATATGTTAGAAAGAACATTCTCTACATTTCATGCATCCAATTTGCTCTTATAGCAACAATATTGTGAAAAAAAGGTTTCAAAAAGTATTCTAAATTGATTTCTTGCCTTTTGGTGGCTTAACAAATAATGAGCTTCAAATGAGGAATTATGAATCCCGTCCAATTGGCTCTACTGCATTTCCAAAAGTGAATATATTGACAAATGAATCATCTAGTTGATATGGACGTGGACATGGTCGTGGCCATGGTCGACGTAGTCGTGGCTCCTACTCAAGGTGGGCAAATAATGATAACCATAAAAAGAAAAATAGTGAGAATGATAATTATATTGAAAATTTATGTCATCGTCGTAGTGGCAAAGGTCATTGGGCTTGTGCTTATTGCAAACAAGACATTCGATTAAACTATACCAAGAATAGCTCAAAAGGAAAAATAAAAATAAAGGCAAAGAGCTAAAGATAAAAATAAATTTTGCTGAGGAAGAAAGTGATTCTAATAATGGCAACATAGATGTGACTCATTTAGATGTTGATTTCTTTATCGATCCTAATAGAAGAATTGATTACCTAATTGGTGATAGAAGTGTCCAAAACATAAGCTAAACTTTTATGATTATATGTGTTTTCCTTTTACTATAATAAAATTTATACTTCTCTCAATAATAAAAAAAAGTTTCTACTTACTATGAAGTTATTTCTCTCAATAAATAAAATTATGAGTATTTCTTTTTCTTAATTCTTTTTATGTTTCTTTTTCATTTGCTATGTTCCTATTAATGAAGAATGGCACTCATTGACATTAATAAAGAATATTTGTGTCTTGTGGATAGTTCAACAACTCATACAATATTCATAAATGTAAAAAAAAAATCTTTGGTAATACAAGAAGCCAATATCTAGACCATATCTAGAAATATAAAGATGATTGAGAGGTTTAAAAGAGGTAATATATTGTTACCTAGAGGAATACAATTATACGTTGATAGTGCATTTTATTCCTCCAAATCTAATAGGAATTTATTAAGTTTCAAGGATATCCGCATAAATGGATACCATATTGAAATAACAAATAAAGAAAATCAGAAATATCTTGTTATCACATGTACTACACATGTATTAGTACAATTGAAACGCTTGCTATTGCAAACCAAAAGTTTGTAAGTGAGAACAAATTTAATATTTGGCATGACTGATTAGGTCATCCTATAATAATAATGATGCGAAAAATAATTGAGAATTCATAACATTTGTTGAAAAAACAATTAATTCCATAATCCCATATTTTCTCATGTGTTGTATGTTCTGAAAGGAAACTAATTATTAGATCATCATCAGTAAAAATAGAAAGTGAGTCTCTCACATTTCTAGAATATATACAGGGAGATATTTGTGGGCAGATACACCCACCATATGAACTATTTAGATATTTTATGGTTCTAATTGATACATTGATAAGATGGTTGCACGTCTGTTTATTATCTTCACGTAACCTAGCATTTGCAAGATTACTTGCTCAACTAATTAGATTGAGAGCACATTTTCTATATTATCCCATTAAGAAAATACGTCTAGATAATGCCAGTGAATTTACTTCACAAGCTTTCAATGAGTATTGCATGTCTCTGGAGATCGATGTTAAACATATTGTAGCACATGTTCATACACAAAATAGACTTGCAGAATCATTAATTAAACATTTGTAGTTGATTGCAAGACTATTGCTTATGAAATTGAATCTCCCAATATCTACTTAGGGACATGCAATTTTGTATGCAGTGATGTTAATTCATATCAAGCCAACTAGTTATATCAAGGCCTCCCCTTCACAAATGATTTAGTTATGAACTTAATATTTCTCATTTAAGGACTTTTAGATGTGTAGTATATGTTCTGATTGCTCCACCACAATGCACTAAAATGGGTTCTCAAAGAAGGATAAGAATATATATTGGATATGAATCTCCTTGTATAATAAAATACTTAGAGCCAACAATAGAAAATTTATTTACAACTCTATTTGCTAATTGTCATTTTGACAAATCAAAATTTTCAACATTAGGGGAGAAAATACGCAGTTGGAAAATAAAGTTAGTTGGAATGAATTATCATTGACTCATCTTGATCCTTGTACAAAATAATATGAGCTAGAAGTTCAAAAGATAATTCATTTATAGAGTCTAGCTAATTAATTACCAAACGCATTCACTAACTCCAAGAAAGTGACCAAGTCACATGTTCTAACTGTGAATGCTCTTATCAGAATTGATGTCTCTATTAGACAATCTACTGATGTAAATGAATCAAAAGCACACTTGAAGCGTGGCAGACCCATCAGCTTTAAAGATAAAAATTCTTGAAAAAGAAAAATAGCTACAAATATAGATGATCAGGTCGAGAATATTCAAGAAAATTTAGTGACTACAGAAGAGTCCTTTGATAACACTAATATCGCAATTCTGAGAGAAACTCAGGTACCTAAAATATGTGGAAATAATGATATCTCAATAAATTATGTTATCAATGGAATACGATGGGATCGAGATAAAGTCAACATTGACAATATTTTTGCATATAATATAGCGCTTGATGTAATAAATGATTATGAGGATCATAAACTAATGTCTATTAGCAAATGTAAACAAAGAGATGATTGGCCAAAATAGAAAGCTGCAATTGAGGCAAAATTAAAATCATTAGAAAAATAAAAAGTTTTTGGCCATATGGTTCTTACACCTGAAGATGTAAATCCAGTTAGATATAAATGGGTTTTTGTGATAAAACAAAATGAAGTTAGTGAAGTGGTATGATATAAAGCACAACTTGTTACTCAAGGATTTACACAAATACATGATATTAATTTTGTAAAAACATACTCACTATTGATAGATGCAACTACTTTTCGATATCTAATTAGTCTACAGTAAATAAAGGTCTCGATTTACGTATAATGGTTATTGTTATAGTCTATTTGTATGGCTCACTTGACAATGACATTTATATGATAACATATTTGAGTTGCCAAAAACATACAATTTAGGTTATCAAGAATGGTACTCAATTAAATTAAATAAGTCTTTATATGGATTAAAGCAATCAAGGCACGTGTGGTATAATCGACTTAGTGAATATCTATTGAAAGAAAGATATAAGAATGATAAGATATGTCCATGCACTTTTATAAAAAGATCTGGAAATGAATTTGCT
This sequence comes from Leucaena leucocephala, assembly GCA_037074615.1. Taxonomy (NCBI): domain Eukaryota; kingdom Viridiplantae; phylum Streptophyta; class Magnoliopsida; order Fabales; family Fabaceae; genus Leucaena; species Leucaena leucocephala. The sequence continues at coordinate 6,744,229 of CM073570.1, read as the reverse complement.
ATAATTGCTATTTATGTCGATGAGATAAATATTATTGGAAATCCTAAAGGGATTTTCAAAGTAGTGGATTGTTTAAAAAAAGAGTTTGAAATGAAGGACATGGAAAGAATACAATTTTACCTTGGACTACAAATTGAACATCTGAAAAATAGGATCTTCATGTGTCAAGAAACTTACACAAGAAAAGTCTTAAAATATTTCTATATGGATAAATCGCATCCATTATGCACTCCGATGATTGTAAGATTTCTGGAGAAATATAGAGATCTCTTTAGATCTCAAGAAGGTGATGAATAATTACTTAGCCTAGAAGTGCCTTACCTTAATACAATTTATGCGCTTATATATCTTGCTAGTCACACACAACCATATATATCATTTGCTGTTAACTTACTAGCAAGATATAGTTCTTCACTAACATAAAGACATTGGAATGGGGTTAAGCACATTCTTTATTACTTGAAGGATACTATGGATATAAGATTATTTTATTCGAATGAACACAAGAATGATTTTGTTGGCTATATTGATGCTGGATTTCAGTCTAATCCATATGTTGGTATATCACAAACAGGCTGTTTGTTCATATGTAATAGAACATCTATTTCATGGTGATCAATGAAACAAATCATATCAGCCACATCATTTAATCATGCAGAAATACTAATGATACATGAAGTAAATCAAGAATGTGTATGGTTAAGATTGATAATACATCATATATGTACTACTTATAGATTGTCATCTAGTAAAATGATCCCAACAGTCCTATATGAATATAATAATGCATGTATTACCCAACTAAAATAAAGATATATTAAAGGAGATAGAAAAAAAATATATTTTTCCAAAATTCTTTTTCACACATGATCTTCAAAAGAATTATGAGATTAATATCCAGCAAATCCATTCTAAAGAAAATCTAGTAGATTTGTTCACCTTCAACTTCAACTTCCACTACTCTATTACTCCTCCACTACTACATTAACTTCTTTCTTTACAACTTTAATTTCTATTACTCTATTACTCCTCCACTACTACATTAAACTTGTAACTTCCACTAGGTCGTTCATGAATTTTATTACCCACTATTTGTCTTTTAACTTTAGACGTAACAAACATGTAAGATTATGGTACCTATAAATATGGCATGTCATTTGTGTTGTAAAATAAGTAAAAGAATACAATATACTTCTCTCATTGTCTTATCTTCATATTTTCTCTCCTCTTAATTTTATTGCTAATTTTACAATACAAAAAATGTTTGACGGCTGAACTATTTTGGAATTTGGGGGCTTCCACTTCTACAATGTGAATAGAATTGAAAGGAGAAAGAAGAAAAGGGGACGCGAGGGATGCTGGTGACAAGAATTGACTATTCCATTCCACCCAATTTAATGATTTATTCAAACTTTTATGGACTTCCGTCCAAATATTTGAAATTGGCACACATGTGCCACTGAACCGCTCATAAATTAATCACATCCCAACACATTATAATTAATTAATTATATCTTGACAATTTGGTCCACAAGCATGTACCCAAATCATTGTGATAACTGCCTTTTTCATTATCAAACAAAACTAAGCTAACCAATAGTAAGTAGAGGCTAACCTAAGTCAATTCACAAGGAGCCTAGATGGATGTTAAGACACCTAATTAATTTAATGAGCCACAATTTAACAAGTTAAAGAGATGATGTCTGATGAATTTCAATCTAACTACTGAAAGTAAATTCTATGCTATTGTTTATGTTTTTAAGTGTTTAAGATGATGAGATAAATAAATGAAAAGTGTGTTCCCTTAGAGATTATCTTACCTTCATTATCCATAGAATATGAGGATTAAATCAGTTGAATTAGAATATGTTAGCTAACAACTCGCTAGCTAAATCTCAATCAAAACTACAACTCGCAGACATTAAAAGAGATTAAGAATCATTCAACTCAGAGATAGTAGAATATGAATTAAATATAATCACTTCAATTAATCACAATAAAGTTCAACTCGATCAAAGATGCAAATCAATCAAAGGATAGTTATGCAAAAATAAGAAATCTAACTCCGTTCCCTACTTCTTTGTCCTATACTACTCTAATTGCATCATTAATTACAGAATTAAATACATCAACTCGATACAATTAACTCTGAATTAAAGACACAATGAACTCCCTATTCATCTCAAGGATTCTGGTTCAGCATCATCTCCAAGAGAGCACATCAACTTAGCCTTGTATTGCTATCTGAACTTCAGCAGCAATAGAAAATACAATAGCAGTCATAGTAAAAATGATAGAAGAAGATGAAGATAAACTGTAGAACTTTCCTCAAGTTTGATTGATTAGAACAGAGAAAGTACATAATAGAAAATGGAGAGGGAAATAGAAATAAAAGGCAAATGGCATGACTGGAATGGAATAGATGTAAAGTGATAAATGATGCAGAATGTGTGTGAGCTAGAATATGGAAGAAGTAAACCCCTTGATATGGAATGGTGTGGATGTATATATAGGTGTGAAAGGATGTGAAGGGTAGCTGAAATGGTGTGAATGATGTGTGGAGTGCATGAGGTGCTGCTGGAATGTATGATTCTGTTGTGTGTGCGTGAACAGTGTTATATGCGCGAACAATACTTCTCCATGTGCCAGCATATGCATGATCTCCTACTTGTAATATGTTCCTCAATTCCTGGATCTAGCCCATATGCTGTCACATGTCATCAACTCCTTTAGTTCAGCTGTCATTCTCCCTTAATGCATTGGTCTGTGATAGAAAATTAGAATAAATAGATTATTTGTTCACTTTAAGCACTAAATTTATATCTATTAATTCTCAACTATTCTAAATATTATGTTATTTAATAACTGCTCAATATATTGATAAATGGGGATAATATCAATAATAAACTCACTTTAAACACACTACAAATTACTACAAATATGAGTTTATCACATTACCATAAATATCCTTTTATATATATAGATTAATTATTATTTGGATGAGAAGAGTTGCATTATTATTTATATAATTCATATACTTCAGTCGCTTATCTCTTTCTGTTTAGTTGAAGCACTAGCGGATTCATATCCTCTGAGCGGCTGAAATTCTCTGCATCGTTCAACTACGTGAATTTTATCCATCTATATTAATCAAACATTTAACAACATGACAATTTTAGTATGCTATTGAAATTAAAAATTAAAAAAAATTGAATTATCTATGAACATTTTTTTCATAGTTTTTGTGTGTGGAGCATCCAATGAATTTATCAAATGTCTAAACTAATATACATTGAGTTAAACAATACCACACATAAAGGTGGACAAAAGCTCTACCACTAAGTATGTGGTAAAGTGATGCCACTCTCAAGGGATGTTAGGTTCGAAGGAAGAGGAGAGAAGGTAAGGGAAAATTTTTTACGCCTGTCCCTTACCTCCCCCAGTTTTTACATCCCTCTAAATTAGGATTGTTTGGAGGGATGCCAAAATTTGGGACAATTATATCCCACGCGCACACAGATATCCTCTGTGCTTGAAGATTCTCTTTCATTTTCATGGCATTGTAGCTGTCAAATTACCGTGTGGGTTCACTGTGGAAGTTGTGGCACCATCGTCATTGCCTGTGTCTTCTCCATATATCGATTTGTGGTTGGTTGGTACTACTGGCCATCGTGGTCACATGTGTCTTCCCCAAAGGTAAAGGTTTTTCAACTACCTCTTCCTCTTGTTATTTAGCTGTGTTTTGTTCATATTTCATACCCAACACCTAACGTGTTGTCCAGATTCTATCATTTTAGCTGGCATTTTACCCTGACATTACTTCCATAGTTTCTGACTGAGCATTATAGTTTATATAATTATTTTCTATCAAATGTTGATTTGTTGATATATAATTTTGCCTTTTTGTATTATATAGACTACATAACAAAATACTTTGTACTAGTGTGTCAATGGCTTGAATTATGTCAAAGAGCAATAACACTACTTGTGTGTGTTGTTACACAAGTATATATATCGTAAAAGAATAAGTTACAGTTTGAGTAGCCAGAGGGAAAGGGTTTGTGATGAAATAATTAGCAAAATAAGTAATTGTCCACCTAGTCAAAATATCATTAGAATAACTCCTAGAGATTTCTTAGAATTGTATGCATGTTAGAAAGAGAAGGTGGTCTGCAACTCACTCATTGGTTAAGTGTGGAAGAACAAGTTACAAAAAGTATTTACATACTAACACATAATGTGAGAAATCGGGTAGTCAATTTTTGATTTAGGCTATATGGTGACACAATTAGTCGTCATCTTCATAAATGTTTTGCCACTATCATTGAGTTAATGAAAAAAATTATAGTGCAATATGATGGGTCTATTATCCCTGCTGAGATTCAGAATGAGAGAAAGTTCTTCTCATACTTTAAAGACTATATAGGTTCTATAAATGGAACACATATTCGAGTCAAGGTGTCTCCTATAAATGCTAATAGATATCGTGGTTGGAAGGAATTCCTAACACATTTTGTGTTAGCAGCATGTATATTTGATTTAAAATTCACTTACGTACTCCCTAGATGGAAAGGCACTACGTCAAACTCAATGATTATTAAGAATGCATTATTAAGGGAATATAACCTTAAAATTCTTAAAGGTAAATATTTTACCGATTTCAGTAGAGTTTACATTCGTAAAGTTCACATAGTAATCATCTTCATTCATGATAGGTAAATATTTTCTTGTGGATGTTGGATTCATGTTAACAAGTGGACTTATAACACCTTATTGAGGAATTTGGTATCATTTGAAAGAGTATTCGAGAAGAAATCCACACTTAAACTATAAGAAGTTATTTAACCTAAGGAATGCAAAGTTGTGTAATGCAATTGAAACAGCTTTAGGTGTTCTAAAGAAAATGTTCACAATTTTGTCCAATAAAACTGAACATACATATAGAATCAAAGCTCAAAAACTAATAATATATGTATGTACCATCCTTCATAACTTTCTCATGAGTGTTGACCCTGATGAAGATCTCATAAGATAAGTTGATCGAGATATCCGTCAAGATAATGTATCATATGACAATGTCCATATTGGGAGAAGTGACCACAATGAAGCTACTAAAGGCAAACTTGTTAGAGAAAATAAAGCCACTCAAATATGGACAAATTATCAAAACTCTCTTCAAGATGTTGTTGAGGATGAACTTGAGGATATTGGTAAGGATGGGCTTGAAGATGGTCTTGAGGATTGAAGTTTTTTTTTCTAGATGAATGAGGACTTTTTTTAGGTTGAGTATTACTTATTCATTGCTGTATTAGTTTGCCAATGAGATATGTTACTTTTATGGTGTTACTATATTCATGAGATTGCCATATTACTTATTGAGTTTGATGTATTCAATATGCATTATGTCATGTAGTGCTTGTTTATATAGATTTGAAAATAAACTCATTTGTGTTATTATGGTATAATGTTATAGAATATCAACAGACAAAAATATGGAGGCACTAAATTAGACAGGAATTATGGATGATGCACTCATTGATGCTTTTATGACTGAATATAATGAGGGTCACAAATTTAATGGCAATTTCACACCTAGAGCTTATGATGATATAGTTAAATATTTACATGCATTATTTGGTGAACAAGTTGACAAGGACATGATACAAAATCAATGGAAGACTTTGAAGAGGAACTTCTTATATGTGAATGAAATCTTTAAATATCTAAATGGCTTTTCTTGGAACCCATCAACTCAATTGTGGGATGCTGAACCTAAAGTTTAAAATGATTTGATTCAGGTAATTATCTTAGGTGCTGCTTTGATTTATGTACCTTAACCTCTACTAATTTTGTTGATATGTGTTACCTTTATGTCTTCCTCTTCAAGCCAAACCTAAGGCATTAATATAGAGGAATAAGCCTTTCTGACATTATGAAAAGATAATGATATTGTATAGAGTAGATAGAGCTAGTGGAGATGATGGGGAGACAATATGTGAGTGGTTAAAGATACATCGTTCTGAAGAAGATGACACTTAAACTATGTATAGCATAGAAAATCTTGATTGACAAGGTAGACATACAATGAACAATGATAATTATATTGATCTTGATGGACAGGGTAAATCATGGGAAGAAGATCACTCACCTGCTCTTGCTGATAGTGTTTCTAGCAAGAGGACAAATAGGGTGTATAATAAATAGCATGAAAATAACTTCAAGGAACTAACATGGGCTATATGTGCAGTGGCTGAGGCAATTAGTAAAGGGAATGATTCAATTGTACAAGGAAATGCATTTCTACAAAAACAATAGCCACCACCAAGTTACAGGTGCCACAATTATCGATGAAGAAGTATGGAAAATACTTGAAGAATGTGGATTTGATAGTGGAAGAATACATGAAATATATTGGTTTCTTATGAGTGATGCCAATAGGCTTAGGGCCATGGCTCAATATCTTCCTTCAATGGGGAAGCAATTGATAATTACTATAATAAATAGTTCATATTAGATAGTCGTTAAGCATTGCTAACTTTTGTGTGTTTTGGAATATGCTGCAAAATATATCAAAACAAGTATGCCTTTTGAAGTGATGTATTTTCAGTATTAGTGATGAATTGTACATAGTATGTAACTTATTCCATGTGTATTTTTGGGGTGAAATGGATTTATCATTTCATTACAGTCAAGTTTTGCTCAAAACACGAGTGATACGGTAACAACACTCGAGTTTCATATGAAAAGTCTAGTTATTCATCGCATTTTAGTGTTCAAACGCTATTTTGCCAAACTAACTGGAGTTTTGAGAGTTATTTATTACTATTAGCTAGTGATACAACTTGAGTTATGTAAGGGGAATCGAGTGTTACGGTAACAAGACTCAAGTTTTACTAGTTCAACTCTAGTTGGCAAACTCCTTACCATATGAACTCAGTTTTGTAAATAAAACTCAAGTTTTAATAGAAATGAAACTCGAGTTTCAAACGTTAAACTATAATTATACATCTCCTTACCATGTATAGTCAACTTTATAAAAAGAAACTCTAGTTGAACCTGTTATAACACTCAAGTTTCAGACATCATACTCTAGTTTAACCTCTCCTAACCATACATACTCGATTTTGTAAAAGGAACTTGAGTTTTGCCTATGAAAACACTCGAGTATGTAATAGGAACTCAATTTTCCCCAATAAATGGTATGTAGTTTTCCAAGGAAACTGTAGTACTAAAGCGCATGTAGCCAGTCAAACTCAATTATGCAAGAAAAATCGAGTGTAGTCACTAAGAAGCGTTGTCAACTTAGATTTCATTTAAGAAATCGAGTTGCCTAACAAAAGAACTCGAGTTTTAGTGTAAAATGCGTGTGTTCTATAGTTGAACTTAAAATTTAAACAAAATGAACTAATTTTTGGTTTTCCGTATTGTTCATAGCATTAGAAATTGGATGAAGACACTTTAAAGATGTACACAGACAAAAATATAACTAGACTAACATTGATTTTTAGTTCATACATATGAACAATTGGTAGCTAAATAGTTCACACATTCTAGAAAGTAGTTCATACACATTAAACATCAGTACATTGGAATTGAGAAACAAATTAAGATTTTCTTGTTAGGGTCAGTTTCTTGGATTTCTTCAAGTCAACACCTCTGTCCCCCTTTTTGGCAGCATCAGAAAGGAGTAGCTGAATAGGGACAAATGGGGCAGTGATTAGAGGGACCAAAAACATGCCATACAATCTGTGCATGTGTAGGTCACTCATAAACTCAGTATTAGGCAAGTAAGTCACAGGAACAGGAGAAGGAAGGGATTGTCGTGTAGGAGTTACTGGTTGTTGAGATAGGGTAGGATATATAATTAGAAAACCAAGAGTGACAGGGTCTAATTGAGGATCCAAGTCAATAATGAGACTTGGAATAGATGGAGCAGGAGAGTTGGATCGATTTTCTGGTGAGTGACTAGGAGAGCAGTTAGGAGACAAGATAGGAGACTCAAGTAAATGTGTCTCAATAGGATAAAAAGAATGACCATAATGAGCCTGAGGGGATGAAGTATAAGATTGTGTCTGCTTAGTTGAACTCCAAAGTTCAACAACTCTATGCTCCAAAGCATATATCTTTTATCCAAAATGGTTGAATCTGGCATCCATTACTTCCCCCACAGTTTCTAGTCTAGCAAATACTGAGGTTCTGAATTTTTTAAACTCTTGTGTAATTAACTCCTTGATGATCATCTTTAAACTGTTCTCAAGGAATGATGGTTGAGCAGTGCCATGTGCATCAGAATGTGCTTCATCTTGACCTCTTGCTAACTCAGCTTCCTTATCTTTCCTTTTCCCTTAGAATAAGAACCAATATGCACATATATATAGTACAATTGTTTCTTCACAAACTTGTCTATCTATTTAACTTATTCACCATCTTCTAGATACTAAATCTTGTTGGCTTTAAGGATCAATGAGATAAGTGCAGGATATGGCAGATAGGTCTGTCTTTTGGTTAGGATAGCTACCCACAACATTTCATCAAGTATTATTTTACTGACATTCAATGGCTTCATCCTCACCATTGCTACGAGCAACTGCATGTCTTTTGAAGTTAGAGTGGAGATATTTCCACCTTTATTTACAAAAATCCTGTTGTATACATAGTGCAGAATCCTATATTAATCAGGTAATTTAGCAAGCTTCACGGTGGGATTCTATGGGACAGTAGTAGAATTCAAAAGGGTAAGGAAGGTATCCTTGCCAGAGTATGTTGGCTCAATGTGCATAGGGAAGTCAATATGAAGCAAATCTATAATACCCTCCTCTGTTATCTTTATTTCTTTTCCTCTCACTTTGGTTTTCACAGACTTTGATTTCTTATCCACTCATAAGTTTCCATATTTCTTACCACTCATAAGTTTCCATAAAAGACTTTCACTATTGATTCACTATATAGTATGTGTCATATCATAATTTTTTTAGATCAAGAAGCCTAAAATATATAGGCTACATGCCCCTTTTGTAAAATTCTCCTTAAAATAACAATAATTAATCACTTGAAATCATTACCATAATTGGCTACAAACTAATCATGTTTATAAATGAGTTTCTCAATTTCAAAAGAATTAACCATGGTAAAAAAGAGTTTTACAAAGATTCCAAAATAAACACTACTATAGTTATAAAAGATTTTTTTTTAATCAACCAATAACTATAATTGAAAATACCAAATTACTCTTTCAACACTATAATAATTATCAATTCTAAATTTTTGAAAGAGGCCTCCAAGCGTTGAACTCGGGTAAATAACCTCAAAGCCCATAACACAACAAAATATTGCATAATACTATTAATATGGCAAAATAGCTACTGTAGATTCATAAATTCACATGCATGACCCTAAGAAGCCTCTGACCTTCTACCAGTACACCATGTATAGTATGATAATCAAAATAGTAAATTGTAAAAGTATAAACAAAAGTAGTCCCTACAGTGGCAATTTACATCTATTTAGCACATAAATATAAAGGATTGTGCTATATAGGTCAAATAGCACCACTATGCCTCTGGCACCTTCCCGTGAGAACCAACAACTGAACTAACTCAAAAAATATTAATAACCACGGGGTGAGACAAATGTCTTAGTAACCAACAATCATATTTATCATGCATACTAACATGTGCTCATGAGGTAAGTGAAACAGTTAATAAAATACACGAGATAGAAAATAATATATTATCATAATATAATCAGAGAGAAATATCACCCCAAGTCCTCCCATCAAACTAACTGAACCATCTTATACCTGCCGATCGAACCCATGGGCTAATGATAACTACCACATAAATGGCCACTCAAAAAGCTAATCGATCGAGTGTTATGGATCGGCCAAAATCCACAGAGCACAAGACTGGACTATGGGTTCATTATCCCTTGATAAACTAGTAAGGGTGTCACAACCCCTCGGTAAATTGATGGGACAAAAGCCAACTATCGACCTCCAATGGAGGCGATACCACGTGGTAGAAAGATAACTTCATCATCACTAATCTCAATCACCATATACATAATTATCAAGATAATCATACTAATCAAAATATCAATAGTTTGATAATCAATAACTTTAATAAATATCACAATAGGATTTTTCTCAAAATAATAATTTTCTTTAAATTTTAATCTCAAGATATAACAAATTTTTAATCTCCATTTAAACTTTCTAAATCCCACAAGACAATTTTCAATAAAATCAGTAATCAACTTTGCTTAATATAATCATATCATTATCAATAGATTTATATATATCAAATCACTCACAAACATCATATTAACAAATACAATGAGTGAAAAGTGGTTATCTCTCTCCAAAGCTAATAAAAATACCACATATGAAGAGTCATGGGCTTAGGTCCCAATTCACTAGTCAATCTACATAATTTATATAAATGTGCACCAATATGTTGTTAATTTGACATAACATATACTTTTAAATAAATACTCACATTTCTCTTCTAACTTATATTTTATTTAAAAATTATTAATTTAATACCATAACTTAATTTCTCTATCACAATCACACATCTATTTTCTAAATTTTCATTTCCATGATAATCGTATATTGTCTCAACTTTATTCTACATATATAAATTCTCATATAACATCAAACTCCTCAAACAACCCAAAAAACCCAGATTTATAATTTCCAATCAACCTCTAACTTTAATTTACTTAAATCAACCACTAAATCATCCAATTATACAAAATCCTTAAATTCCTTAACCTTTGATTAACACTTGATATACTAAACCTTGAATTTCATCATCAATCAAATTGCTAAACAAAAATATTAATTTAATTATATAAGTTTAAAGTTCTCAATTTTACCTCTAATTTTTAAATCTCACTCACAATATCTAAATCTACATTTCAATATTAAATCACATCAATTTCTAAGTTTCAATAACTCATTTGTACTATCAATTAATAATTATTCAATTTGACCGAAATCTCCAATTTTTCCAATCTAGAGTTTCAACAAAAATACCCATTTTTAATTTATAAGTTCTAGCAACAATCTAAACCGATTAAATATTAATTATACCTCTAATAAACATACCACAATCATTAAACTCAAATTAAATTAATAAAATTTTTATATTAAATCATCTCTACTCTCTAATATTTAAACCTTAGCTCTAAACCTTTTAAATAATATAAATAGAAAAATTTTAAACTGATTAAATATAAATATTCACTTATCTCTACAGTTATATGGTTCTCATTTGTTTAAAAATTACACTTGTTCTAAACCTAAATTCTCAAATTTATTTTCTTTCTAATAAAAATTATATTTTTAAAGAACTTATTAGGTATAGAAAATAATTTAAAAATAATTATGATAATTAAAAAATTTTATGAGAATAAATTATAACTCAAAAGATCTGATGTTCATTAATTCATGGAGGCGCTGGACATGGAACCGCAACGCAGAAAAAAGAAGAAAAGAAAAGAAAGGACGTGGGGGCTCCGTTGATGTGTGTGTGTTTGGATATTAAGACAAATGTGGGCCCCACACTTTTTTTTACATTATATATATTAGGAGACAAAAACCGTTTCGGCTTGCTTTCTTCTTCCTCTTTGTTAATTTTATTATTTTTTGTTTATTTTCTCTTTCTACATTTATTTTATTTTTTATTATTTTATTATTATTATTTTGTTATTTTTTTATAAACTCTCTTAATTTGGTAATTAAATAAAATTTATCTACTAAAAATTAGTTCCTTCTAATGCTACTTAAATTTTAACATAAAAATTGAGATGTTATACCTTTGAACAGAAGTCCCATAATTATATAGAAGGTATCAGGGATTAAACTGTAAATAGTAAAATTTTATGTACTAAACTATAAATAATGAAAGTCTATGGACTAAATTACAAATAGTAGAAAATTTAAGGACTTAAATGTAAAATAATACAAATTAGAAAAGTCACAAGGCCTCAAATAAATATAGAGATAAGTTATAAGTCATAAAGTGTAATTATAAAAAGTATAGTAAATGACTAAAGTTGAATTTGTCAAATTTAGGGACTAAAGTGAAATTTGCTAATTTAAGGGCAAAATTATAATTATGAGAAAGTTAAATCAAAAATGACCCAAAATTGCCCTAATATATTTTTGTTCTAAATTTTATTAGTAAATAGAGAACGGTAATTAGACCATATATATTTTTCATAATTTTAATTTGTGGTCCCAAATAGTTTATATTAAGTTTTAAAGTCTAGAGGTTATTACAGGATATTCTAGATCTTAGAATCAAATAAAATTTTATAAAAAATTCTCATAATTAATATAAGATTTTATGAAAGGAGTTATGTATAATTTATAATAAAATTTTAAGTGAACTAAAATAACCAATAAATATTGTTAGAGGGAGTTTCTTAGGATTTAAGCCAATAAAGGAATTAGATATGGTCAAAAGCTCAAGATGACATCTTAAAGGCCTAAGATGATGTCTCAAAGGCCCAATAATGTGCTATAATAGTTACGGGGCCAGTGTTCAGAAAAACTTTAAAAAGTATAAAATGACCAAAATGCCCATATATTCTAATAATGATCAAAATATGAATGGAGAGTATTTTGGTTATTTTTACATGGTCAAAAGGTCAAAGAGAAACACATGAGTACTTGACCAGGGTCAGAAAATATTATGATAAAGTATAAAATGATAATTATGCCCATAGGGTTATTTTAGGGCAAAATTATGAAACAAGGGCATTTTAGGCATTTTTTAAGAGATAGTAATTAAATTTATACCCATTCCAATAATGTCAATGGAAGAAAAAATCTAGATAATTGGAAAGCCTAGGGAGTAAGTGTAAGAACAAAGAAGAAAGATATGCTTAAGGAAGTGAACTTACCTATTCTTGTATGCTTGATATTCATGCTTGAGTGTTGATATGTTTATTATATGTGATAATGATGTATGCTATGTGTGAATGATATATGCTTTGTCATTTATGAGTTTATAGTCATGCATGATAGTATGAGGCATTGAGCATGATAATTCGTAAATAAAAGCTTCAGGAAGATAAAGGAAGCATGTCATGCACTTATATTCATCTTGTATGCATTGAATGGTACCATTTGTTATTAAGATTCCCTAGAATCTCACTCTCCCATAACCAACCAATTAAGTCAAGCATAATAGAAAATTCATTGAGAAGAGCTAAAAAATGGAAGAAAGAAAGTGGAAAATTATTTACTCTAGCATGAATTGTATAATTTGCCAAATATATTCATATTATGTAATATGCCATTATATATAAACAAAAATATATGAAATAATTATGGTATAACCCAGGATATATATGATTGTATGAGAAACCAAGTTGATGGTTTAAGAATGTTGGATTAGTTTATGAGAATTAAAAGAAGAAAGTGAAATGGTAAAAATGTAAATCCTTAAATAGCTTGTTTTGACTCCAGTTTGACCTAGTAAATAAAGGAATTAATCCATGAAATTTTATGAGTATGTAGTGCACATCCAAAGTTTTAAATTTGTAGGTAACATTACTCATTTGGATGTGTATATCAAGAAAAAAAATTTCTAAAGTTATAAAACAGAATCTTGAATTTTTAAAACTTATCATATGAATAGTAAACTTTGGGGATTTAACTAGATTAAATGGCTAGTAAATTTTCAATTTAATATTTTTTCCTTAAATAGCAATGAAATATATTTTCTTAAAGCTTTGAAATATCTTCATATTACTTTTTTTATAATTAGTTATGAATTTTTAAAATTTGACTACTAATCTGAAATTTACCAAATGAATAGTACCCGATAATTAAGTTTAAAAATTTTAATTTTTGGCCTAAAATAATGCTTCTGCTAGTTAAATAAGCTTTCAAATACATATTCTAAGGGGTTAAAAATAGGATACAACTATAGGTTCAATTACAACAGATGCTCATATGGTACTAAGATATCCAATAAATCAAAGTTATACTTAGATACAAATTTTTGAATATCTACCTTAACACCTTGGCTGAACTTTCTCTGTCTGAAAATTGACTTTACATCTGCAAGTGGACCATAGGCAAATTCCTCTTTCCTATTTGTGATCTTTTGAGCTTCCTTGCTCTTATGTCTCTTTAGCAGTATTGCTCTGATAGAAGCTTTAGAATATGAATTAGAAGAAGAGAGGTGTTTAGAGCTTATACTTTTTGTGGTGGGAGCCAACAGAGAGTTCTCCAAGGATGCAATTCCAAGCACCTGCTTCCCTTTTCTAACTTACTCAGTTTTTCTTTTCTACGTAGTCAGACTAAACACATGTGTATGCCCTTGTGAAGACTCAGACCCTACTCGCGAAGAAGTTGTCCCCTTTTTCTGCTTCTCCTTCTCTTGAATGATTTATTTCTTCTTCTGTGACCGTTTAGGTTCAACTACATCCTTCCTTAATCTTCAACTTTGCCTAGGCTCTTTAGACTGAGTATTTGCTTCAGATGCCCTTTTTATAGCAGGAACTTTCTTTGGGCTATTTTAGGGTTAGTTTAGACAAGAGATAATCATAGCACAGAGAGGGCCGATGGAGTAGGAGAGCTAAGTGTTGGTTCAAAGAAGAGACTATCAGAGGGCAGACGGTTCGAATTTTGAAATGATGAGGTAGTCATAGAGTTTTAAAAAACAGTGACCCAATCTAGACAAGTCTATTTTCAAAGAAAAACTTGATTTTATGAGAAAAACTCGATTTATATGTATATGAATCATATTGTCAAAACTCTGAGTTTATTAATCAAAATAGAGTTGTTACATAATTTTATTAAACTTTATTTTTTTTACCATGACTCAATTTTCTTTTTGTTACACAACTCAAATTTTATTAAAAAGTTCCCTTTTCTATGCACAAGTTTGCCAGTTTTACAATAAAGTTATAATGGTTTATTCCCTCCCATTCTCTCTTTAACCAAACAAATTATCACTAAAAACACATTCCCTCCCATCCCTTCCAATCAAACTAAATAAGGTAACTTTCATCCTGCCCTTCCCCTTTATTCCCTTCCCTTTCTTAAGGGGTGTTCATAAGAAGAGACAACTAGGACTAGGATCAAGACAATCCTGTCCCAATGAACAGTGATAGGATAGCTTTTTTGTCCTATGTCCCATTTGGTTCTTGGGACTAGGCCATACCAACCATAAATTATTTTAAAAAAATATTAATAAATAAATTTTAAAAAATTAAAAATGGGTCATAATAATATGCATATATATTAATATTATATAATATATATTAATATAAATAAATTAATATATATAAATATATTTGGGATAGGGACACCCCCGTTTTATCACATATAGTTGTGTCCCATCCCGAAAAATTTTAGAACAGGATTATCTCATCTTAATTGTAATAAGAATTGGGACCGGACACCATAAACATCCCTAGCCACTCTTTGTAGTTTTGCGAACTCAATTTGGATTATTTTGCACTAAGATAAATTCTCAAGCTAAAGTGAAATTGGATGCTCCACATAAAAATATTAAATGATTGTTCAAACATTATTCAGATTTTTTTTAATTTTAATAACATGATAAAATGGCACCCCACGATATGCTAGATTAATCTAAATGAATAAAATCATAAAATTCAGGCCCCTGAGGGATGCTGAGAATTTCAGCCGATCAGAGGAGCTGTTGCTTCACCGCCACGTAGCATGAATTTAATACTGTGATTTGCAGTTGCCGGGGGTATGCAAGGAATGGGTGATTATATAACTGTGGTTCGATTATGGAAATCACTAAAAAAATATAGAACGGAATTGAACTAGAATATTTTTCCCCCATCTGATATGATTTGTCTGTTGGACGGGATCAATTGAACCTAATTTTTCTTTCAACATTTTCTTAATTAAATATTATAAATTTTTTATATAAATCTAGATTGAAATATATATTAATTAATACTATAAAACAAATTATAAATTATTTAATACTCCTTCTATCTTTGTGCTAAATATAATTTTTTTATATTTTTTAATTTTTTTAAATTATCTTTATAGATATTTTTTCGATAATAATTAAATAAAAGAGATATATAATGAATTAAAAAATAATTAAAATGTTTAAAAAATAAATTATATTAATTAATTTCTTTATAAACTCTAATTTAAAAAATTTAATAATTTTTTAAATTTATCCATGTTTAATATAAATTATACCTTATGAGAATAAAGTTAATATAATAATAAAAAAAGAGTAAAATTATATATTTATAGGAAAAATTTAATGATTTAATGATATAACTTATAAAAAATACTATATCCGCTTTTAATTATAAGAATTAGTTAATCTTGTTCTAGATAGATTAAATAAGTAATAAATTAATTAATTATAATTAATATAAGAGTTAATTAATTAATTTATGTATATTGATAAGTATATAATATGAGTTTATCATGAGGTTAAATTTAATTATAATTTATTTATTTATTTAATTTTTTAATTTTTTTAATTTATTAAAAAATTAATTAGTTCTTATTATATTATTAAGATTAGACGGAGCTGGACATTGATATAGGCCTCAAGCTAAGCACGACAGGCTTGGCCCTAATGTGGCGCTTCTAGAAATAACATTTAGCTTTTAATTAGCTTTAACCTGTACCAAAAAAAAAATTAGCTTTAACCTTATTTAATGACAATAATCATTTTTGGATCTCCTACTTTTTTGCTTTATATAAATATCCTTTAGGTTATCTCAAAAAAGAAACAATCCTTCAATCAAAACAACCCCAACTCATTAACTTTGTAGAAACTTCCTTTCATTGTGTTGAGGCCCCATTATATTCATTACACATGATTCTTCCTCATAATTTCTTTCACATGGTGGCAGGCAAAACTGAACCGAATATACTAGAACAAAAGGAACTTCGATTAGCTACAAAACACTTGTTATATCCCTATTAGCTTATTTAATCTATCATTGTTTATGATTATTATAACTGGAAGAAATTCTTGTCATTTTCCGCAAGTGGAAGACAGCCAACTAGGTAGGCTAGTTATCTAGAGGGGCCTGCAACGTAACAAATGAATAATACAGCATTCACTCCAAAAGAATCAATTATCTATACGTTTAATTAATAAAAATATGACACATATAATTATTTAAAATATATTTAATTTTTAAAAAATATTATTTTATTATAATTTTAATTGTATTATTTAAGAATATATTTTAACTCTTAGGTATTTAGATTTACACTTGAAGGTAATAGACAACTCACCTTATCTGATATTAATATCGCTTTAGAGAAAATAAAACTTTACCATACCTTTAGATTATGGGTGAGTCTAACCCCTTTCTAATAGTTTTTATATTAAAAAAATACAAAAGAAAATAGGTATTTTATAATAGTTATTTATATTAATCCAGTGATTAGTAGAGGGAAACAGCGCCAGTTAAGGAATTGATCTAGGGAAGAATGTTAATATATTTTTTCTCCGTGGAGAAAATTTAATTGGAATTATTTATATCCATTACATTAAATTTTTTAAACATATTTATTATTTTACTTTTATTAATTATTAAAAGTGTGTATTTACACCTATAAATACTTATAAATTTTTGTATCAACTCAATATAAATTATGATTTATAAATTTTGATTTGATCACTTGCTTTTGCTATTGACACTTATTACTCTTGTCTTAAATATTATATCTATTTAATTAATTTGATTAGATTAATAAAATTAGTTTAGTCAGTTATTATAATATATTTTTCTTAAAGTACTGTAATTGTCTTTTTTAACTCTCTCTCTCATTATATTACTTGATTATTATTAAGATATTATTAATAGGATAATTTAAAAAATAATTAATAAATTAAAAAAATGTATTATTTATGTTTAAAATTAACTGTCCAATAAGGCCATATATTTAAGATCGAAAGAGTATTAATATATATATATTTACTTATAAATTTGATCTGAATAGATATAATAAATTTGACATGAATTTTGTTGAAATCAAATTTCATCTAATGATATACTGTGGATTGATGAGACTAAAGTTCCCAAATATGAATGAGCGTACTGTACATGTGAAGGTGTGTTGAGCAAATCGCCTATGATCTAATGATCTATGATAAAATTATATTATATAATCTTTTATTTATATATATATATTTAAGAATCTATTATTACAATTGACGTTATCAAAATAAGCAAAACGCATGCTTTATTATTATTTAGTTCTATTATTGGGACAGTACTAATAATGTCCTACACGTCCACTTTATGAATGCAGCATATCGCCACCTACCTACCTCATGCTGTAATCGTTTTAGCGCCAGCCACTATATAACTCCTTCCCCATCTCTTCGGCTTCCTCGCAGCTCTCTTCTTTCTCTCATTCTCTAAATTCATTCTCTCTCTCCAAAGGATCTGAGTCCATCCTCAAGATCACATTATCATCAGAAGTTCATTAGCGGTAAGCCATTCTTGAGATTGAGAAACTATCGAATCTGAAAGTTTCTAGCATTGAAGTAGGGCTTTGAACGTAAACACTAGAGCATGCCCTTCAGTCTTTATATATATATATATATATACTGACACTCACACACACATGCACATGTTGGAGAGGAGTGGCAGAAAGGAAGCAGAGGAAGGAAAATGGAGAAGGCTCTATTAGAAAAGAAATTAGAAGTGGAAAACGAAGAGGATCATCTATCAATAACATGGCGTGTTCTTTGGTGAAAGAGGTTTGTTGTGTAGCAGGGCCTTTGGTTGCTGTGAATGCTTCAACCTTCTATCTGCAAACCATCACTCTGATGATGGTGGGTCACTTGGGTAAACTTGCTCAATCCAGCACTAGAATCGTCATCTCTCTCTGTGCTGTCACTGGCTTCAGCGTCATTGTAAGTCACTTTCAGAACTCTTCAGAAGCAACATCTTCATCTTGTTTAAAAACTAATAATTGGATTCTGTATCTTCCTTAACAGTTTGGAATGGCTACTGCACTTGAAACGTTATATGGGCAATCCTATGGAGCTAAGCAATATAAGAAGTTTGGTGTTCAAATTCGAAATCGAATCTTCTGTCTTATTTTATGTTGTCTTCCTCTGTGTGTTGTGGCTTAACCTGGGGAAGCTATTGGATTTGCTTGGTCAAGACCCTTTAAATTGCACATGAAGCTGGCAAATTTGCAGTTTGCTTGATTCCTTCTCTCTTTGGTTACGCAATACTTCAAGCCTTGGTACAATAGTATCTTATGAGAGTTTGATCATTCCTCTTGCACTTCATTTAAATATAGTATGGGTCGCTTTGGAGGAGCATGTGCCATTGGTGTTTCATATGGGTTGAATGTGATCTTACTTGCGTTATATATGAGATTCTCTTACTCTTGTGCGAAGACTCGGACTCCAATTTCCATGGAGCTTTTCCATGGCATTAGAGAGTTCTTTCGTTTTGATATTCCTTCATCTAGAATGGCTTGGTATTCTTCTTCTCCACATACTAACATGGCTTCTATACAGTTTTTAGGATTAAGATCCAATTTTACTCCAAAAATTTTGGAGGAGCTATATATGGGTATTTGAAAATTGTTTTAGAATCAATATCTCCCCAGAAATATTAAAAAATAAGTATTGTTGTCGCTGTTAAAAATGATAATAATCAATATTATTTTTTTAATAGTTAAGGACGATTTTTCTTATTTTTAAACATTTCTAAAGTGATATTAATTAAAAACTATTTAGATACCCACAGTTTCTAGACGAAAACTCTTAGAACAAAATTTAACTTTAGCTGCATTTATATTACATCATGAATAGTATGATATATTGAGATTGATGTTGATGATTGAATATTGTCATATGAGTGACTACGTTGCTTGCTGATCTTCTACCAAACCCACAGCTTGAAACTTCTATCTTATCCGTATGGTATGTTCTTTTTCTAAATATCTTTATGATCATTTGTATCAACCACTACAACAATACATTGCTAATTAATTCTTTGTCCAAATTTGAATTTTATGTCCAGTGGAAATGAACGTGACAATCTATTCAATACCAGAATCAATTGGCTCAGCAGCAAGGTTTGCATTGCATAACATCCTTCAATGCATTATTATGTTTTCGTTTATAGCTCCAATAATATGAAACTAAATCACACTATTCATACATATTCCTCTCGTCCTTTTCATAAGCTACAATTTGTCAAATGAATATGATTTTTTTTATAAGCTACACTTTGAAGATGTGTCAACATTTAATTTATTTTTTTATTTTTATCCCTAATTAATTACATATGTCTCTCGTCTCTTTTTGCTACTCATTCTCTCTCTCGCTTACACTCTCCATAAATAATAATGTTTTGGGAAAATGAGCTACATTTTTTTACATATTTTTTTATTTTTAACCAATTTTAACCATCTTCATAATCTACATAATTCAATTATTTGTAGTTTATAAAAAGAACATGGAGTAAAAAATAGTGTGACATAATGTATTAAGTTCTTAATAAATAAATTACTTCTCATTGGTGACTCTTGTGTGGTTGATGTAATATAATGTAGTGCAAGAGTTTCAAATGCATTAGGAGCTGGTCGTCAATCTTCTTCTTTTTTTTCTTTTTTTTTTATTATCCGTCCGGTTCACCAGAACTTTATCTCGACTATATTTATATTCGACTTAAATCGTATATCTGGCTATAGTGGGTAAGTCTTTTAATAGGGATTTTTTACATACGTTAAAGTTTAAACTCAAAACTTCACTCAAATAATATTGAACTGTTGATTTTGTGTCAGTCTTATGTTCAAGGATTCTAGCAACTTGTGAGGCTCTTATAGCGAGCTCATTTGTTTTTGCAAGTCGGAATGTTTTGGGCCATGTTTTTAGCAACAAGGCAGATGTTTTTGGAACATGTCACAAAAATAGCTCCTCTATTAATTCTATCATTCGTTGTGGACTCCTTACAAGGTACCCTTATAGGTAATTATCAAATCTTTTTTTTTTTTGTGTGGTATGAGAAATCTAATCCTTTTCCCAACATATAGGGATTGCTATAGAGGAAGTGGGTGGCAGCATATTGGGGCATATGTGAACTTTGGAACTTATTATATTGTTGGACTTCCACTTGCTGCATCCTTGGGTTTCTAGGTCGGCATGGGAAGAAAAGGGCTTGGGCTTGAATTAACAACTGGAACACTCTGCCAAGTGATTGTGCTGTGATCATAATAGGTTGTACAGATTGGATGAAGGAGGTTTGTAGTTCTTTACTTTTAAGGATATATATAACATTTAAATTCATCTTGAAATTTGATGTCTGTTTAGATTAACGTTTGTAAAAGTAACTTTTATCCTAATTAATTTTTATAAACTGAAATTAGAACAAAAATCAATTAGTATAATATAATTTATGTTTGAATATGTTTTTATAAAAATATTAGTTTGATATAAATTTGTTTAAATAATATATTGAAAAGTCAGTTTTAAAATGTTTAAATTTAAAAAAAAATCTAAAAGCCCCAAGAGTTAAAAAAAGTTTGCTTTAACTTTAAATTGATTTTTAAGGAAAAAAATCAGTTGCGCTTAAAACTGTGCCATTGCCGAATATCAT
Organism: Leucaena leucocephala; assembly: GCA_037074615.1. NCBI lineage: Eukaryota > Viridiplantae > Streptophyta > Magnoliopsida > Fabales > Fabaceae > Leucaena > Leucaena leucocephala. Next base: position 6,722,617 of record CM073570.1, on the reverse strand, counting down.
TTTAGATTGACGTTTTCAACTAAAAATATCAGTTTTGACATGAGGTAACGCCACGTCAAGCACATCGTTGGTAACTAATTTTGAAACTTTTTGTAGTGCTTATTTGAAATGTTCTCATGATGGAAGAGTTTGAATTTGCAGGCAAGACGGGCTAGGGAGAGCAAATTGCAAAAACCTTCGGCAGAAGAAGATGTTTTGGTTTAATTTGAGCAAAAGGAGTGAATTATTTCTTATTTGTTTTAGGCCAATTGTCATCCTCTTTTGGGCAAAGTGAGAGAGATATCTATGAAGGTTATAAAGGTGGTGGATCAAGCCTTTCACTTCAACAATGCTTATAATGTCTCCATCCACTGTGAGGTTGAAAGTTGAATCCAAGGCCCCAAGCATCAATGTCATTCCAACAATTAAATTGAAGAACAATGTGCAATCTTTAAAGGTTTATCACTAGCATGGGATTTGGGTCTCAAGAAAATCATATTGGAGTCTAATGCTAAAAATATAACTCATGATATCCTGCTTATAGAGAACAAGCATGAATACAGTCTATTGATGTTACAAATTCAACCTTCCTGAGCATTGAATGGAATGTGCAAATTAAATATATTCTAAGGAAGTATAAACAAATTGCTAATACATTAGCTAAGCATGAACTATCCAGATCATATTTTTTGGGACTTTGCCCCCAAGTTTGGAGGTAATAGTGTCTATAGAGAAATTGGGAATTATTTCCCTATAGTTAATTTATTATAATTTGGGTTTAACCCTCTCTTGTATAAAAAAAATCGATTGAAGAGGTTTTGGAGTAAAAATGTGAGACATACGACTATTTAAAGTGTGTTTGATTTCTATGGAGTACCTTTTTGTTATGGTTTAAGTCACAATATATAGGGAGAATGCTTAGTTCTTAGATACTTAGGTTTATGCCTGAGGGTAATTGACAGTTCGCCTTACCTAAAATTAGTATCATCTAAGAGGAAGGGAGATTTTGTAATATCTTTATATCGTGGATGAGTTCAATCTTTCTTTACAAAATTTTATATATATAAAAAAACAGATTGTCAATTTTTCTTGCTCGGATAGCTTTTAGCCTTTTACTTAATTACCTTTGTACAAAATAAAGTGATTTTTGGGTTAAAAATGTGTATGTTGAGTTAAAACAAAATCATTTTTTCCCTTCTAGATGGGATGTTTATTTGATATCTCGGAATTAAGAAAAGAAAGGATTAAAACAGCTAAATGACCTAAATATATACCATATTAAAATTGAATTTTCAAAACTTTTAGCTGAGGCAGATGTTTTGGAACATGTCACCAAAATAGCTCCTCTATTAGTTCTATCTTTCTTTGTGGACTCCTTACAAGGTACCCTTACAGGTACTTATTAAAACTTTTTTTTTTGTGGTATGAGAAATCTAAAGGAAAAGGACAAGAAAAACTCGTGTAAATTTTAAAATGACAATTTAAGTATGTGAATATCTAAAATGATAGATTGGGCAGGAGGCCCAATCTGTCATTTGCAAATTTGAGTAAGAAGACCAAATTACCCATGGAAGCATTTAAAGAAAAAGATGGACAATGAAACTCAGAATGAAGCAAAGAAAAAGCGGGAGATTATGTTTCAACTCTCATTGAACATCGCTCTAAAAATGGCATTCCGGCCTGCGTTAGCAATTGTAGTAGATTTCATTTCAAATACTCTACCACCAAAGTTGAATTTCACCCTGTCTGAAAAAATCCCCATAATTGGGTTTGCTTAAGAAAACAAACAAAGCCAGAACAAAAAAGAAACAATCTAATTGGAGTTGTTAGGAAACAAATTCTCAAAGAACAGAGGATGTGAAGGAATGATTGATCTTAAAAAAACAGCAAAAAAATGTGGGAAAGTTGGATTAAAGCAAACTAGTGGAAGAAACAAATAATAGAAAATAAATTAGAAATGGGATCAATATCTGGAGAATGAAGGAAGGTTATTAAATTTGAGAGATTTGGTGAAGAGGGGAGAGAGAGGTTAGGTTTTAGAATTGAAGAATTGACACAGTTTGATGACTGACCATTTCTCCCTCTAAAATACTCTGCTTTTCTAGTGGAATAAATAAGCAATATAAAATGAATTAGGAAGGGACTCATAATCTGGAGAATGAAGAAAGGTTATTAAATTTGAGAGATTTGGTGAAGAGGGGAGAGATTGGTTGAGTTTTAGAAACTGAAAAATGGACACAATCATCTGCAACAATTTCCAATCAAAAGAAATTTAAATCTACACAGAAACAAATATTAAACCCATGATTATAGATTGAGCCTATGACATTTTCACAACCTTATCAAGCAGTGAATACACTCATGAGAAAACTATTGAGGTAATATGAAGCATGAAAATGAGTTAAACGACAATATAATGCTTAAAATTCTAACATAAAAATTGAGTGTGTATTAAATGGTGATATGATTGTGTGCAAATTTTATTCAAAGAAGGGAAGAAAACATGTCACTTGTTTATTTTGACAAGTGATAGACTTTGTTAGGGATAAAATTTAAATGTACGACATCCCTGATTAATAGGGAAAAACTAGAAAAAATAAGAGTTCCAAAGACATAAGGATAACTTGGTAGCCATAAATATGATATTCATTATACACTACATAAAAGTTATAATCACATTAAGATGTCTCAAATTGTTTCAGATTATAACTGTAGCACCAAGTGAGATGATTTGGCCTGCTGACTAGTAAATAGCAATGATATTTAGTAAAAAAACATTAGCCATAGTTTTTTGAAGATGGAAAGCCAAACCTAGTACCTATCGCTATCAGTAGGCAATCAGTAGCCTTAATAAAAAAATATGAAGGACAAGAACTTATAGAAAGTAGAATGTGCATGTGCAAATGTATTATACACTAATACTTCAAATTACATATGCAAACAAGTCCCCATGGTGTTAGGGTCTATTTTCCCGGTATCCAAGTTTAAGGCCTAACAACACTTAGATTCATACCATAGCATATGGAATATTATCTTAGGCTAGAAAGAATCACATGAGGGAGACTCACCTCGAAATTCAGGTGCCTACTAAACCATTAAAACGTTGATTTTATCACGAAAATAAGAGGCAAATCATCATTCTTAATTTTCCTAGATAAAAGGTAAATAAAACCTACGAATTAAGCACAAGAATGAGCTCCAAAACTATAGAAGTAATGCAATGAAAGTCAGTAGTGTTAGCCCTTTCCTATCATGATCCCTCTATGTACCTATTAAGTAGTCATACTAAGAAAATAGTTTCACTAGAAGAAGCTCTCACTGAAAAACGAATCCAGAAAATCTAAGTTACTATTGCAAAATAGCTTGGTAGGGGGATCAATAACAGATGTGAAGAAGAGATTGCATGTCCAAGCAATAGTTGATGCGAATGCAAGGACAGAGATGGGCCTGAGGAACTCGTGAACTCGTGCTTCGAGGAAAAGAAGTTAGCAAGGGTTCTATGAATGATTTCAAAGAAGAAGAAGAATTATGAAGGTGATTTGAAGATTTGGCATTGGACTTGGGTTTTACGGGCTTGATTTAAGAGCGATTAGACCAATATGTTTTGTCGAGAGGGAAACCACCCTTTTAAGGCACCTTTGTTTCTCTATTATATGTTATTGGAAGTAATTTAGTCTTTTCAAAAGGAAGATTAAGTAGGCTCAATCTATCTTTTTAGATATTTATATACCTAAATTATTATTTTCAAATTCAATTGTGTTATAAAAATAAAAAAAATAAGAGCTAGAAAAGAGGATAGCAAGATAAAAAATTAGGAGAGAGAGTAAGGGAGTATTTCTCATGCACATGTGTCTTTTTTGTCTTACATATGTCTTGTATATGGCCTCTATTTATAGGTCTCTCCAACCCTTAAAGCTAATGCAAAGGGTATAATGAAATAAATAGTACCATAATGACATTTACAATAAGAAACTCATCCAAGCAATTCATTAAGGAAGTTATGAAGTTAAGGACATAAAGAAAAGAGGAATCCTAAGGGTTGGGGTTATGGGCATCCATTATTTAATATTCATAACACTTCCCCTTGGATGTCCATAACCAATATTATGCCTCATTAAAACTTTACTAGGAAAAATCCGGTGGGACAAAAATCTAGTGAAGGAAAAAGTGTACACAATATATACTAAAGTTGTCTCATTAAAAACCTTACAAGAAAAGCCAAATAGAATAAAACCTTAGTCAAGGGAAAAAGAGTGCAGTATAATTTTTACTGCCCCTGATAATAACATTATTTTTGCTCCCGATATTGATATATCGACATTTCAATATCTCTTTCTTAATAGAGTATATTATTTTCTTAAGTGGATTATTATTAATGCTTTTTTAGCATATATTCCTTTGAGTCGAACTGTGTATTATACATTGCCATCATATAATATTTTTACATATATTTATTCAACATATTTTCTGGATATGTTGAATTATTAACATACTCTTCACTTGCCATATGCACTATAGAAATAAAAAAAAAATTATCCTAAAAATCACAATAATATATCTTGCACCAACATATTCAATTAGTTCTAAACAAAATAATTGTATATGTAATAGTAATATCAAATCTAGTTTCATTATCCATTTATGCATATGTAAAGAACTTAATTTTGCCAATAAAATTATAACATGAAATATCAATAAAATAGGCAAATATTATAAATGAATAAATACATTGGACTCCTGGTCTATTAAATTTAATATATTTTTATAGACAAAATAGTCATAGAAAAAATCTAAAGATTATGAAATCATTGGATATTCAACTCTAAATATTTTCTTTCATGCTTTAGGTATTCTAAACCATTAAAAGATTATCATATATATTTTATTATTTAGTAAGTCATATGCATAGGCTTTAATAATATCCATTAGATACATATTTTATTTTCACAATCAAATTAGTAATATATGCAAAAATTATTACATCCACAACAAAATAATATTTCTTATCATATTCATCTTTAGCTTTTGTGAAAATCTTTATGTTTATATATTTCATTATAACTTTATGTCTCAAGTGTTTGGAATGCATGCCCATAATTTTTATATATAAAAAAAAGAATATAATTCTATTTTTATTGTGTCTGTCATTTTTCTTTTTCCTTTTTGGCCAAATATTTTTTTATGTCCACTTCACATGATAGATTTACACATAAGATCCTCATTTGATCACGTGATATTATTATCAAAAATGTTGTTGACAACTTTATTTTTTCCATTCCATTTTTTTTGTGACATAACTTATCGAACTCTCTTTATTACGTTTCAGGTACTTAAACCTCTTTTGAGATTTTCGTTAGTAGTTATATCTTGGCACTCTTCTGGAGTACTTGCCTCCTTAATATGATCATCTTAATTACATAATCCAATATTTCTAATATTATATTTGGTAGGGGTGTGCATGGGTAGGGCTAGGCAGCCCCTTGCTCGATGCCTTGCTCGAAAAATACATGGGCTACATTTTGCAGCCTGATACCCGGCCCTACCAGGTAAAAGCCTTAACTATTTTAGGCTGGGCATAGGCGGGCTGGGTATGCCTAAGTCGTGATGCCCTGTTCATATTGTGAAAATAATATACAATTATGAACTTATAAAATAATATTATATTCATATATCTTCAAGAATTAAATAATATACATAATTTACTAAGAATAAGATAACAAAAAAATAGTAATTAAAGTTTTAAAATCCATGTCATATAAAAAAATTACTAAAGTTTAAGTAATTTACAATTATAACTTTGCATCAATCTCCCCAAAATTGACAAAGATGAAGCATCTGAAAAAAATATATGACAGTTACCACAATTTAAAAAAATAAAGAAAGAAATCAATTTAGTTATAAATTTTAAAAGATGCAATTACTTACTTGACGACTAATATTTATAAAATTACCATTTAATCACCAGTATTTATCATATTTGTTCTATGTAAAATACTATAATTTATAAATTTTGATATATAAAAAAGTAATTAATTAGGTATGACTAAATTGCTGGGCAGCAACCCCTGCCCGATGCTCAGCCCAGGCCGAATATTTGCCCTACCCAAAATTGCCCATTTTACATTGGGCACTTTTTATCGAACTAGGTAGGGCATATTTTGTGTGGGCTTGGACAGGCTCTGAGCTTCTTGCACAGCCCTAATATTTGAAACTAATTAGCATTTCATGTTTTAAACATGTCTCACTTTATTTATTATAATTGGAGCATTTTCAGCTGGAATATGAGATTGGATAATCTCATTTAGGTCAGTAATCATATCTAACAAATATTTTGTAATATTTTACAAATACAATATTTTATGAACTTTTAATTCATACTACTATATTTGAGGATCTTACATTTGATAGTAATAATGCATTCATTATCTTCCTCTTTTCAGCTACTCAAGTTCTCCCCATTATGTTGAGAAAACTTTTTCAAATGACAATCAATTAATCATGTGGTATAAGTCTTCTAAATCCATTTGTTTCCTTTAGAAACATCATTTTGTTTCATTTAGAGACAAACAAGAAGAAGGAGGTTCTTACCCAATATTTATCTCAACTTTCTTTTAATAGCCATCTATATGTATTATGGTAGATCAATATAAATAAGCATTGCTCATTTAAACAAAAATATCTAGTTCCTGACCAAAAGCCGATTTAATTGGGAGATTTTTGTTGGATTGATGTGTATTGATCTAACTACTCATGAAGGCGTTAATAAATAATTTTGCTAATATATAATCTCACTAGCATCAAAGAATATTTTTAGGATCACATATTCTAGAAATTATGCACTCAATATAATGATTTATTTAAATAATCTTACAAACTTCTAGTTGTAAATTTATAATAATCACACATGTAATCATCTTATAGATGCATCTATCAGATTTATTAAATACTTGTATGGTTTACATGCTTTTTGAATGGGCCTATACATATGAATTTCATATATTTTCAAAAATATAAATATACATTCTATAAATCATAACTAGTGAGATTCTCATGATTAATTTTGGTTGAGAACAAGCAGTACATGTTAATTCTTATATTGGCTATTCATGAAGAATCTTCTGGTTCTTCAGTGGATGTCAATGCATAATTTTTAATAATTTGTTATATCATCTATGATAATCAAATAAATTATACCAACAATATATCTATTTAGATAAGTAAATTTTTAATTTACTATAAATAATAATAAATTTAATTTTCATAACATATAATTAATTTAAAACCTCAATATGAGATCTATTTTTCTAGAGATCAATTAGACTTATATGAAGATTTGAGTAGAATTTTATCTGATATTAACTCACATTTATATTCCAACAATCTCCCTCTCAAGTGAGTTATGTCAACATATTTTTCTTTTTCATATATTTCACTATAAAGTCTAAATACTTCTTACTTTATATACAATCATGAATTTAATGTAGATATATGACTCATATTTTCATTATCAATTCTTTTTCTTTTCTCTCTCTCTCTTTTAATATCCTTGAGAAATATAGTTTATCACACTAGAAAATAATATGATCGCTACTGTTTACCACCCCCAATATTATATTATATAAATGAAATCTTTATCGTAGCATTTGTCAACTAGCACACAGCTGCAGTAGAAAATAAATATTTACCTTCATCTGAGTTCATCCTAGCATGCATGCCTCCTATCCTTGTTTGTTCAGGCAACTTTAGGTAAAAATTATCGCAAGCTAGCAAGAGCTATACAACAAAATATGGCACAAGGTTGGAGTGAGTCTGGTTAGAGGGCAACTCAAAAACACGTGTGAATCCAAATTATCTCAACTGCATGACCCACACCATACAACATCAGACTCAATGCCCTCACTCAACTTGCACCTTCATTATGTTCATACACACACCAGCATAGACATGTGTAGGTTTAATTTAGAACCTGTCACTGAAGATGCCTCACAATGGATCTATATATGGATTGCTAGGCATATCTAACTTTGTAGATGGAGACACACACACAAGGAGTAGTGACTCATTCAAGTTGCGACAACCTTCTAACACTCATGACCTCTCAGCTCCAATGCCTCGTGTCAATTTGTGTTTTGATGCTAGAGATGCAAAGTTCTATTAACACAATGTTACTTAGTACTATCACAATAGCCTTCTAAAACAAAACTATAAAATATCCATTGCAAAGCCGAGTTCAAAGGCAATATAGAGTTATGAATCATGCAATATAAATATACAATACACTAAAAAGCTCATAAAACTAGAAATAAATTATTATTATATCAATTTGTTAGTCACAATTACGTTTGCAATAATATCCAATTTGATGTTAACCAATTAAATATATGCATTAATCAAAAGCAATAAACCTCTAACGGATAGGAAATAAGTAACATTAAAAAACAAATGGAAATATAATTTACATTTAATATCCATAAAACCCAACATTGAAACCGCTAGCCACCCTTTTTTATTATTATTCACACAAGTGAATTACTATGTTTCTCTGGAAATAAAATTTCCTTTCTCTTTTAAGAGGAATAAAAGCTCATTAAGAATATAAGAAAGCCACTTGTCTCTAACTAGGTACAGAGAAGGAATCACACAAATATACATATTAAGTTCTAGTTGCAATTAGCAAGTAGATTCAAACTCACTGAGATTATGATTTAATGGGGGAAAACATATAGCTAAACTTATACAAACAATATTTAAACTTCATATATTTAACTTTACAAATAAATTAGCACAAAATATTACATTCAGAATATGACCAATAATTAATTTTAGTTTTTTTAATTAATTCCATATACTATTCTTAGAATTTTTTTACAGTTTCGTATATCTTTGACTAATAGATAACACAAACATATCTAAAACAAGTAAAATATATTTAATTACCTCAAAAATAAAGATTAAGAGAAAATCTATAATGTTAACAATATCACATGTCACTCAATAACACAAATATCATAATATCAATCAAATACTTCCAATAAACTTATCTCTCGCAAATTAATCACAACAAATTTAAGCAATAATAAGAATTAAAAATCATATAACCTTATAGGCTTATAATTATTTCTTTTTATCATTTTTTCTACAACTTATTACATTGGGAGTCACAATTAATTTTGATATTTTTTATAAAATTTTATTATCTTTTTGGTGTTATCACTAATTTTGATATTTAATTTCAATGAATTAATGCAAATTTATCTATATGACTTTCGGTCACATTTTAACATTTATTTTTTTGTCCATATGACTTCTAGTCGTATTATAATATTTTTTGCATGACTTCTGGTCATCTTATAATATTTTCTCATAGGATTATCACCCTTATAGTTATATTATCTTGTTTTCAATAGAATATCATCAATTTTGTAGATATTGAGGACCATAACAAAAATCTTTTCAAGCAACAAGCTCTTATTTGTAATTAAATATTTTAGTCTTTAACCTTTAGGACTTTGATATTTATAATCATTATATCAATAAATTGTCATAATATTTTAGTTTGTCATGCCATCCATAAGAACCACAAGATGATATTTTATCAAATAATCATTATAAAAAATGATATGACTTATGGTCATTTAACACAAAAATATTATGGCTACTGGCCGTTTAATAATATGAAATTATAATATCAACATATATATAGAGAGACAAAATACAAAAAAATAATCTATTAAAATATAAATTAATATATAGAGAGAGGGGGAATTAACAATGTAAATAAATATAGCAATTTAAATAATAGAAATAAATAGAAATATATGCAACAATTTAAATTATGACAAGAATAATATTAGACAAAATAAATTAAATAAATTAAATCTCATAATCAAATAAAAATAATAAATAAACCCACAATCACATAAATCACATTATATAATAATTAAATGATATATCACAAAAAAAAAAACATAAATATGCTTGTTGTGTGTTGCAACGAGTAAACTCATGATAATATGAATAACCAAGGAAAAATGACAATAAGATTGAAACATATATATCAAGCTATGAGTCAATATGTTAATCTATAATAAGTTTATATCTCAAATTAAAATGTATAGAATAAATAATATAAAAGAAACAATATAATATGTTGTAAAGATATAGAAAATTAAAATTACAAATGATAATTGGGTAGGGGATAATTGAGAAAGAAAAATTAATATAGAATACTATTATACATAACATAATAACACATAAATCTATAAGAAGTTCATACATCATATTTTTAGAGTGAACTCGTGCTGATAACGTATTATAAAAATAAAAAATAAGAGACTAGAAAAGATGATAGCAAGACAAGAATTTGGGAGAGAGAGCAAGAGAATATTTCTCATTAACATGTATATCTTTTTTATCTTATATATGTCTTATATATGGCATATATTTATAGGCATATGCAATCCTTACACTTAATATAAATATTACAATGAAATAAATAGTACTATAATGACATATACAATAAGAAACTCCTCCAAATAATTTATTGAAGAGGTTATAAAGTTAAAAACATAAAAAATAAATAATTCTAATAGTTAAAAATTATGAGCATTCATTCTTTAATATTCATAATAAATTAGTTTTTTTTATTTATTTTTTTCTCAAAATCTAATCCTTTCACTTCAACATGCTTATAATGTCTCCGTCAACTGTGACGTTAAAAGTTGAATCCAATGCCCCAAGCATCTATGTCATTTTAACAATTCGATTGCATATGCTTTAGAACGAAGACGTTATTTAGATATATGACTATTTATGGCGTATTTAATTTATAGAGAGTATATTTTTATTATAGTTCTAATTGTAGTGTTTGATGAAGCATTCTATTTTCTAGATGTTTAGATTTATACCTAAAATTAATTGATAACTCATCCTGCTCAATATTAGTATCGCCTAGAAAGAAGAGAGACTTACCCTTAAATTACAAGTGAGTTCAACCCATTTTTAAATTTTTTTTAAAAAAAACAGAGATTGCAGAGGGTTTTTCTTGCTCGGATAGCTTTTACTTCCCTTTTACTTAATTACCTTTTGTATAAAATAAAGTGATTTTTGGGTTAAAAATGTGTACGTTGAGTTTAAAAAAATTATTTTTTTCCTTTTACATTGGATGTTTGTTTGGTATCTAGGGATTAAGAGAGGAAGGAGTTAAAACAGCTAAATGACCTAAATGCGCCATATTAAAATTGAATTTTCAAAATTTTCAGCACTATTTCGATGTAAAATATAAGGTTAATATTTTTAGAAAAATAATATTTAATTATATATAATACTTATTTTATACTCATTTTCAGTATAAAATATAAGACTAATATTTAAAATTTTAATGTCATAATTTTTTGTTAACCACACCCTAATTATAAAATACCTTCTAAATGTAAGGGACAAGAATTGAACTTTATGTAAATTAAACAACTAAAGACCACTTTCAGCTAAACGAGTAAAAGTATTATTTTATGTGTGTATTTAGATAAATTTTTAAAAAATGGTTTATGGAAAAAAAAGATTTTTGGGTAACTTTTGAAAAAAGGATTTTAAAAGTATTCAATATGCAGAGTGGTTTTGCTATCTATCATAACAAGTTGTACAGATTGGAAAAGAGAGGTTTTCTCTTCACCTTCAAGAATACTATTATTTGATTACATCTTCAAATTTGATGCCTAAGTTTTTTTTTTCCTTTTGAGCAATTTAGGGTTAATTTAAAATGCTCTAAGGTTAATTTAAAATGCTGATGAGCTGATTACGCTTAGCTCAAAATGGTTTTGCCAAGTGGGGCAAGAACAAAAGGAGTTTGCTCTTCACTTTAAAGAATACCATCTCAGTAAATCTTGAAATTTGATGCATTACTTTTGAGCAATTAATAACTCATATGGCCCTATCTTCAATTTTTAAAATTTAACTGATAGTTCATGTACCAATCTTGCAAGATTCTTCATTAGCTCTGAACATTTACTGTTTTCATGATATGGCATAGCCTAAAGTTTTATTCTTTGGGGCTATAGTTAGTGTTCTATATTTTGTAGAATCTTTTAATTTTGTGCTAGCTTCTCTATACAAATATATAAAATACCCAATTACCCATATACAATATGCATTGACTTAAGCAATTTCACATAGTACACTCAATTAACGTTAGTAATTTGTGTTACTCAAGTCAAGTTGTGCACAGAAGAATTAATATAAATGTATAAGAATGAAATGAATAGGAATGGAATGTTTACCATAATAAATATGTTTTTACTATTAAGAATGTCAAAAATAATTTTATTTTAAATATTTGATTATAAAAATAAAAATTGCCAATAATAGATAAAGGAAATTAAATAATTTGGCTGAAATAAAGATAGATGAGAGGTCTAATTTTATAAGCTTTTTAATAATAATTTGGAAACGACTAATAATATATTATAATAATATGGAAGAATTAACAAGCCAATAAGTCATAAAAATGACATTTTTATGACAGGATTTGGATGTGACGGGTCAAACAAGTTCTTCTGAGAATGAAAATAGCAATGATGCCAATTCTAAAGGAATTAGGGGTGAGTAAGGTGCCTGTAATCTAGTGCACCTATCTGGACCTAATATTGACGTGCCCATATCGAGTCCACCCAAAATAGACCCGTAATGGGCGAGTTTAAATGGGTTTAAACAGTGAAATATACGGGCGGGCTATGGGCTAACTGTTGGGTAACCCGTAGCCTGCCCATTTTTTTATGAATTAAATATATTTATTATTTTACTTAATACTTATGCTTTGCGTTGCGCCTTTTCCTTCAGTTAAGGGTTTCATGCTCAGACATTCAGTTTTCACTTCTACACTTTTCTCATTCTCACTCTCATGGTCAACGCAGCGCGGCGCAGTAGCAGAGTGAGCAAACAACGGTAAAGGTGAACGGTCCCTGAGACCCGAGGTTATGCTTGGCGACTTGCAAGTTCACTTGAAAGCTTGAAAGATGAGATTCAAAGAGAAAGACGGGCGAGGTGACGGTAAACGGATGCCTTCTTCTGTTCTTCAGAGAATCTCATAATCTCAAAACGCCAACAGTGAAGGTGAACGGTCCCCGAGACTCGAGTTGGTGCTTGGCGACTGGCGAGTTCACTTAAAGGCTTGAAAGACAAAAGTCAAAGAGAGAGACAAGCGAGGAGACAGCAAATGGCTGCCTTCTTCTGTTCTTCAGAGAATCTCATAATCTCATAACGCTAACCGTGACAGGTCTTTCTCTGTTCCTCTAATCTTCTGGTGTGGGTTAGATAAGCTTGACTTTTAATCTTGCTTCTATTCATTTGCTGCCATATTTTGAACCTAATTGGTAATCGCCATGTTATGCTACCATGTATTTGAACCTAATCGCCATTTGTAAGTCGCCATATCTAAGTAAGCTGTCAAATGAATCATAATGTCTTGCTTCTATTGGAATGGGCAGAAATAAATTGAAGAGTTTAGACTTTGATAGCTTACAGAACGGGGACTCATTTTGCATAATTTTGGCTTGGTAGAATTGTTAGTTTTGGTAGCCTTAAACTCAGAATTTGTTGAACAAAATGGTGGGTTATGATGCTTTATTTGCAAGAATTTATGAACTCAAGTAGTTCAATTTGTCTCACTGGTCCCTTTCTTCATAAATTCCTTTATGTTTATGGTATCATATGGAAAATTTGGTTCCTCTGTAGTAAGGAATGTAGACAATGCGCTTATTTAATTCCATTTTCCTTGTTTGAGCTTTTGGATTGTCGATTGGGTTTGTGGTTTTCCCTTGTTTGAGGTTTTGGATTGTGTTTGGTTCCATTTTCCTTAGTTCCCTTGTTTGAGGTTTTGGATTGTGTTTGAGCTTTATCAAAAACAAATTAATGTTTATAATATTACCTTAATATTTATCTTAATACTTCAATTCTGTAATCCATGGAAACAAATTAAGATTTATTTGTTTAAAAAATAGAACAAGATTAGGAAGAATAATCTGGTTTAGTTTTATTTTTATAATGCCAAAGCTGAAAATCAACCAATAAGCTGGAAAACAGAACAAGGAAGGAAGATGAGTATTGTTTCCATGGATAGCTGGAAAATAGAACAAGTTTTATTTTTATGTGTATTGCTTCTATTGTCTATTGTTTTAATCTATCTGTATTGCTTCTTTTGAGCAGGAAGGAAGATGAGCTCAGAACAATCTCTAATCACAATGATGGATGAAGCTATTGAAGAGGTGAATGAAACTGAAGCTACTGTAATATCACCAAATAAGGAAGGGATAACTCAAGCACAAGGAAGAAAAAAAGGAGGCAAACACCTGATGCATGGAAACATTTTATTAGGATGCCACTAAGTGAAACTAAAGGTAAACACTAGGAAAAGTGTAACTATTGTGGTGTAGATTATGTAAGTCATCCTACTCTGTATGGGACAAACCAACTTTGGTGACATTTGGCACGATGCCCACAAAATCTGAATAGAGCAAACAGTTTGACACCAAGTTTTTTCTCTAATTCTAGACAAACACATGTGTTCAATCAAGATCGATGCAGAAAAGTGCTTGCAAGATTCATCATTAAGGATGAAATGGCTTTTAGAACTGTGGAAGGGGAGGGTTTTCAAGAACTATTGCAAGAGTTTCAACTTAGATTTCAAATCCCCTCACGATGGACAGTTGCTAGGGATTGCTATAAGTTGTCTGTGTGTCCCTTACTACATATTGTTGGACTTCAGTTCAAAACTCAAACTTTATGTGTTTGACTACTCATTGGATCAATGATAGTTGAAGTTTACATAAAAGAATCTTGAATTTTTGTGTGATTGAGAACCACAAAGGGGATACAATTGGCAAGCAAATTGAGGATTGTTTATTAAAGTGGAATATTGACAAAGTTTTTACCATTACAATTGACAATGCTTCTTCCAATGATACTGCAATTGCTTATTTGAAAAAAAGTTTGAGGAGTTGGAATGGTCTAGTTCTTAATGGAGAGTTCTTGCAAATGCGGTGTGCTACTCACATTTTAAATATAGTTGTTTCTAAAGGACTAAAAGAAATGAACAAGTCCATTGAGCTCATTCGGCATGCAATTAAATTTGTTAGATCTTCCCCAGGAAGACAACACAGATTTAAAGAGTTGGTTGAAAAAGAGAGAATTGATTCGAATAGCCTATTATGTTTGGATTGTCCTACTAGGTAATTGTTCTAGTGTCAATGTTTAATTTACGTAATACTTGTCAACTTGACAGCTAGCTTAATACTCATGCTTTGTTTATGTTATTGTTATTAGGTAGAATTTGACATATATTATGGTGGACAGTGCAGTTAAGTTCATCGAAGTCTTCACTAAGATGGATGAAGAAGATGTAGATTACAAGGATTATTTCAAGAAGCAAGTTAGACTTGATTCAAGGCAACATGATGATTGGGGTTGGGGTGTTGATGTTCATGATGATGATGTCATTAATACAACTATTACCCTTTCAATACAATCTCCTACTGCATATGATTGGGGTATTGCGAAGGAGTTTCTCGTGTTTTTGAAGTTGTTCTACTCCATGATTCTAAAATTTTATGGATCAAATTATGTGACGACTAATAATTGTTTTCAACATATAGTCGCCATTCAATCAAACATTTCCACAAGTATAGATAGTTCATATTCTCTGTTGGGTGACATGGCTAGAAGGATGCTAACAAAGTATGATAAGTATTGGGGGAATTTGGAGAAATTAAATCCATTTCTGGTTATAGCAATGATACTAGACCCTTGATACAAGTTGACATATGTCAAAGTTGCTTTTGAAACAATTTTTCCTGATATGATAAAGCGTGAAGCAAAGTTGAAGCACATTATAGATGTATTGTATCGATTACATGATCAATATGCAAGTAACTTCAATTCTTATAGCAAGGAAGCCTTTACATCTTAGTCTAAGCCATCATTAAAGCAAGTCGATGCCAATGCTTGCGTTGGGAATATGTTAATTCCAGAGGTTGACCTTGGAATGTCATTGTCCGCCATTGATCCCACTTTTAAGAAATTTTTAGCCAATGCAAAGACTGTGACTAAAAGGGTTGAACAACTTTAAGAGGTGGATGAATATCTTCAAGCTAATTTATTTGACTATTGTGAATCAAAATTTGATCTTCTAGCATGGTGGAAAGTGCATTCTTACAAGTATAAAGTTATAAATCTTATTGCCCGTGATTTGTTGACTGCTCCAGTATCTACAGTGTCTTCTAAATCGGCTTTTAGTACTGGAGTTCGAGTCATCAATACTTTTAAGAGCTCTTTATCCTCAAACATAGCCGAAGGACTCATATGTGCTCAAAATTGGCTACGTACAACTCCACCTAAATTGCAAGAGTTTGATGTTGATAATTTTGAGCAGTCATTAAGTCTTGTTGCTAGTAATTTCAAAAGTATTTTCATCGTGTATTGCTTTATCTTTTATTACATACTAATATACTTTTCAAATTTGTTTTGTAGAGGTAGAGGCAACTCCGTCTACAACCATCACAAGTGAATCCGATAAATATGATGCATGATCATAATCCAATTGAATAATTATATTATGTGTGCATTGTGTATTGTGTGGTTATAAACTTGAAGTTATGATTATGTTTTCTATAGTGATTTTAGGATAAACAATAATATCATGTGTGTACTATTGTTTTATTCTCATTATTATTCGAACTTCAAATGGGTTTAAACAGGGAAATTTTTTCACTTTTGCCAAATAAACTGCCTAAATCCGTTCTAGCCCAAACGGGTTCAGCCCAACCAGTTTAATACAGGTTTAAACGGGCAGGGGTACGGGCATGGGTAGCCCATGCCCATTTAACATTTCATGGGCGGGCTACATGCTAACCATCGGGCCAACCCATCCTATCCGTTGCACACCCCTGAAAGGTATTTCAATTTGAACGTGTTTAGGAGAAAAATGTATTATTTGTTCACCAAGCTCTTGCTAAAAAATAAAGGAGAAAGAATTGTGTGCCTATATAATGAATAAGATATTTTAATCTATCTAAATTAGATAATTATCTTTTATATTATTAGTTATAACTATTTAATATATTTATTTATTTTTAATTAATTTAAAATAATTAACTAATTTTTATATTTAACTGGATTGATATTTATTTTTATGGGAGGACGACTTGATCTAAGGTGAAAAGCCTAGGACCTACCTTGGGATAGGAATTGAAGTGCCTATTTGGTTTCCTCGGAAACCAAGGTTTTAAAAGTCTTTTTGGGCAAAATCTAGATTTGGAGAAATTTTAAAATAAACAGTTATATTTGTTTAAATGGGTTTTTGGACTAAACTATGGTTTAAAACCAAAGTTTCAGATAAGTTGGTCAGAGTAGCTTATGGAACAGTAAACCACTTATGAACTAACCAATTACTATATTACCTCTACTTTTTCTTATACTATCTCTCCTACTTTTTCTTACACCCTCTCTCCTCTTATCTCTTATCTCTCCTCATTTAATATTCATACTCTTTTTCGTAATTTACCAATAACAAAAGTACTTTTGGAAATAACTATCCAAACACTCATTTATTCAAAATCACTTTTTTTTAATAATCTTTTCTCCAAAAGCCCTTTTCTATAAGCTGTTCAAAAGCCTATTTTTTTCATAAGTCTATTTTTAAAATTCTATCCAAACGGGCCTGAAATCCATGTAATAGTAGTTTAGGGCATTATTGGTTCAGTTTTAATTTAGTTTCATTATTTTTGTAAAAACAAATTTTATTACTAATATAAAGAAAATAGTAGAGTACACTTCTTTCAACATCTTGCTGAGAATTTTCTGGTGTCTGTTTTCTCGTACCATCAAGAAAATCTGTACTTTTATAAATAATATCAGAAACATTTACTGTATTTACAAACCCATCTATTTTTAATATAAAAATTAAATAATTAATTTATATAAATTAAAAAATAATTAATATTAATTATTTTTAAGAAATATAATTTATTTTTTAAAAATAATATCTTTTATTATATAATTGTATAATTAATAGAGATGTTTTTTTAAAAATTATAAATTTAAAAATAAAATAGGTTAAAATTTTATATTTAATATTAAATTTAATTTTTTAATTAACTATTATATTGAGAAATAGAAGGAGTACATAGATGGTGCACAAATTCACTATAATCGTCGGATTATATTTGAAAACAAATTGGATCATAGCAATATCTTGAAACTCTCTAGTTGTACGTTACATGCCTATTACAAATACAAAAATAACACCAACCTCTAATAGGAGTTGAATATAACCAAAAAAGAAATAGTCTATCCTAATATTTTGAATAAAATTATATCTAATAAAAATAATAAAAAGATATATATTTAATAATAAAAAATATGGAAAAAAATTAAATTTAGATTAAAAAATTTATAATTTAATTTAAAAATTATTAATAAAAAGAAAAGGAAAAAAAAAGTGGAGTGACGGGTTGGCCGCAAACACGCTTAGGTGCTGGATTGAAAATTTTCCCGCCAAAAGGCTGGCTAATTTTAACCTCTCCCACCAAGTATTCCACCTTTGCTCAAGTACTCTTCACCAACAGCAAAGCACGAAGCTAAACCTCGAAGGGCCGGACGAATTGTGGACCTATATAGAAACGATGCTGATCCGGATCGACCCGAGTCTCCAGAGACCAGAACTACGGAGTTCCAAGTGAGGAAGGACATTGGGAGCAACACTGGTTCTTCTTCGGTTCTTCCCATTCCTCAGAATCGCTATTCGATTGCAAATATTGGGTCTTTGAATCTTTGATCGCCGAAACGGTTGGTTGTTACTTGATACTTCTGAGCCTCTGCCTCACCCGAAAGCAACTGAAGGAGAAGAAGAGTCTCACTCTCTAATTCTCCAGTGTGCCTCTCTCAATCCCCACCGCACAATCCAGCCTTCTCTTTTGCTTCCTTCGTTCCATCCTTCTGAATTACGTTTATCTGTTAGCTTTTCAATTATTCTTTTTGGCTAGTGGGTTAGCAACTACTAGCCAGCCGAAACTTAATTTCCGATAGTTCGCTTGCATTTCGCACATTGGAACCGATGGGGCGAGAAAGTCACAAAATGAATGCTTTAAGCTTGCTGAGAAGTAGAATCTGTGACCCCAAATTTATATACAAGCCTCTCCACGATTCTGCAGACAGCAACTACAGGTCTTGCTCCCCTATATCAGTTTTGGTTTCTATTGCATTGTTTAATTGACGGACAACTAAATTAAGACGTTCAGAAATCTACGTTTTATTGATTTGCAGTAAACTGAAATTCATGATATCAAGTTCAATTACTGAGGCATGCAATAATTCTATTCTGCTTCTTGGTCCCCGTGGTTCTGGGAAATCTGCGGTTTGTTGATAAGTCTTTTAGAGCAAGTTCTGATAAGGGAATTCCTCATGTTGGTTTGTACTTAAAAGTAACATCTTCTTAAATATCGCTAGGTTCTGGAGCTTGTTGTTGGAGATTTATTGGCGGAGTATCCGGACATGATTTCAGTGGTATGGTTACTATCTTGAGATATCATTTGGAATTGAACCAAATGTATTGTTCAAGGTAGAATGGAGATACGTTCGTGATTTGATGACCATAATTGAAACCAATCTTTCATTTTCTTCCCTCAAATCAAAGTTCCCGTATGCTGGCCAAAAATAAACAAATGAATAAAGTTCTCATATATTTGAGTTATGTACGATTTTCACCAACATGGAGTAACACCATTAATTTCATTGTAATATAGGGTGTATTGGTATAATGAATTGGTTTGGTAATTAATCTTTGGAAACATTTTTCAATAGCATAGTGATCATGTATAATCCTGCAATTAAAATCACCTATTCAAACGCATGGTAATCACATATATTTCAGTCTAACTTAGGGTGACGTTGGAAAATACTAGGATAACTTTATTTGCCGGTTCTTCATACATCAAGTGATAATGTTGACAGCCATGTCTTGAATAAAAAGGGAATTAGTGGATGTGAAGTTTGTTCTCATTTGAGTCACATTAATTTTTGGGTTTTGTTTGACAGATCAAGTTGAGTGGGCTTTTACACCGCGATGACAACTGTGCATTGAAGGTTAGAGCTTAGAACCTGGATTTGGATTTGATGCAGTACTAATTGAAAAAGATCTCTCTAAATAAAAAACAAATAATCATATGTCCACTCTTATTGGAGGGCTGAGATGGAGTCTGCTCTCTGCTTCTCTTCAAGTGACAGAATCTGGACCACTCATAATGAGAATGTTAATGCCATTCATGTTGTACTTTTCTTTGCTGCCAAAAACCTCAAATTATGCTAATTTTCTGCTCTTAGCTAATTAAAATGATAAAGGAAATATTGATTGGCGGGAGATCTAGTGAATGTTTATCTATATGAATGTCTTACAATATGTGGGATAGACCTTTTACTGATTTAGAACTTGTAAATGCTCAAAGAAATTGGATGATAATGGTCCAAGATAAGATTTGGATTATTTATGCATTTGTATGAGAGGTATGTAATAGAATTGACAAATTTCAATGTCTGAAGATAGAAATCCTTTTTATTTGATCCTACAAACACTTGAATTTTCGTACGTGAGAGGGCACACACACAAACACTTCAAAACTATTTACTTTGTCATGCAACCGTGAATATAAACATTTCATATATAAATATGAAAACTTCAATATAATGATGTTTGTATGTTACTCATTACTGCACTTCACCACATTTCCTTGGAACCTAAGTTGAATTTGTTTTGATTTATTGATTTTATTATCACTGCCGCCCCTTTTTCGCCATATTATATCGCATTTGTTGTTGTCGTTGGTGATTAATCAGGAAGTAGCTAGGCAGTTATGCATGGAGCATCAATTGCAATTCTCAAAAGCGGTAATAATGCTAGCCTTTGCAAGATTTATATTATGCATTATAAACTATGGTATAATGATTTGTTGATCTTGATATGCACTTCTATAGGCATCATTTGATGACAACTCTCAATTCATGGTAGCCATGCTAAAGTGAGTAGAAACTTCTTTATTAAAAAAGGGTAAATTGTTTAACTTTCTGAAACAAATATTATCTTTGTTTTCCAGGGAGTGTGGATTAGCTCATAAAACAATTGTATTTATTCTGGATGAGTTTGACCTGTTTGCCCAGGTAAGAGTCCACCTTTTTGTCTTAAACTATTACTGAAATCCTTCTAGCGTAAATCATGAATTTTATTTGGCCTAATTGTGTCCTGTGCGAAATATTATTTATGATTCCATGTTTAATTTTGTTTAATTTTTCTAAATATTCATTGCTGTTTTGACGTTCTACAGGGTAAGCAGAGGTTGCTTTATAGCTTGCTAGATGCTATGCAATCAATAACATCACAGGCTGTTGTCATTGGCATTAGTTGTCGGCTGGTGTGTTATTTGCTTTTGCTTCCCTTGTCAATTTCAAGTTGCTCTGATTATATCATTAGTATATTGTCCCAATTTGCTTACCTGATTGATCAATGGGGAAAACTCTCTAATTTGATAGTTTGTGTTGTCATTTTTGAATTGTTATTCAACTGAGAATTTTCTAATTTAATCTGCTTGAATATTTCTTTGATTGAATACAATCTATTATAACATGAATTCAGCGTATCAATCTGATCCACCTTGCAGGATGCGGATCAGCTATTAGAGAAAAGAGTACGATCTCGTTTTTCACATAGAAAGTTATTGTTCCTTCCACCTTCTATGGAAGACTCAAAGAGGTAAATCTCTTGTAATTTCTTTTAGGCAGGCCATTTTGGCTTGTATGAAGACTATGAGAATAAATTGTTTATTTTTTAACTTTTCATATGTAGAATTTTGGAGCAAGTACTGTCTTTACCGGTGGATTCAAGTCTTCCACATGATTATGCTGTTGAATTTAATAGAAAAGTTCAAGTATCCTTTTCATGCTGACTCTTTCGGCTTGATAGTTTATGTTAGTTTGGAAAACTTCTGAACATCCCTGCCTCAGAGATTGAATGTGTTTGATGACATCATCTCAAAGTGTCATACGATTTTCATGAAAATTTTTCAAGTTAATACCACAAGTTGAGATTTTTTTTAAAAAAAAAATATGGATCATTCACATTTTGAAATGTTTTTGAACATATGTTTAATTGCCTTTGGTCTGAGAGAAAAGAATGTAAAATAACCTAAAAAATAAATTTGTAAAGAAATCATCTGTTCAAAATATACTACAGCTGGGGAATTTATTATTGCTCTTCAAGTAACCTGGATCCAGGTTTTGCCTTCTTTGCTTAACAGACGCTAGTTGTTGATTGGGATAAGCTTCTTGTTGCTGCTGCTGCTGCTGCTTATAGGTCTTCTTTTATATTTAAAAAATAATAATGATAAAACTCTTCCCTATCTCTTGTGGAATCCTTGACCTTATTTAGGATATTTTTTAAGATAGAAGGTTCAAAGAAACCTTCAATAAATACTTGAATTTTGACTCCTCAGTCAAACATTTGCTGAGGTTTCTGTAAGTATTTCTTTACATTTATCTAAACAATGATTCTTTTAAAGCTTCCTGTGTATGAGATAGCCCACCTGACAGACTGACTTACCGGAGTTTGATTCTTTTCTAGATTTTGTGCTGTTTCTTGTATGGATTTGCATAGTGGCCTTTTGATATACGAGAACTTTGAAACTGCATTCTCAAGTATTCTCAGGCAACCCAAACTGGAATGTTTAAAAAGTAAAAGAATTATTTATACTACCTGTGGTTCTTAATATAGGAGTTAATTGGAGGGTTCGATTTTGTCCTAAATATAAGACCTTAATTCATTTTATATCTAATATTTATCATTTTTTTCTAGACTAATTTACCTAACTTATAAATTGATATATAATCTGTTATATATGAGTATTTTGGGAGATCATGTCACATTTGTTATAATTAATTTATTTAGTTTTTTTAATCTACTCAAATTAATCAACGAAATCTTATATTAAGGATTAGAGGAGTTACTAATATGTGCAAGCACACATGCAAAGTAAATAATCAACCTTTATAATTCTCTCCTGTTCTTTTTTGGAGGAATTGATTGCTTTTCGTCTCTTTACATCTTGGTCAAACAGATTGCTCCATATTAGAACTTTACATCCTGGTTTGCATGAAGAGGTTGGAAGTTAAAGAACAGACCTTATGCAACTTCAATTCTGTGATGAAAGGTGAAGCTTTGATAATTAGTGTGTCATTTAAGTCTGTTATTACATTATTCACTGAATTTGTGTGTCATACTCTGCAGAGTATGAAAACGTACATGATTCCTTCCAGACTTCTGATTATTATGCACGAAAAGTCTGCTTAAGGGTGTGTATTTTTTATAATTTATTTGAGACAATGCATGTATATATGGACAAATGAAGTTCATTGTGATTTTTTCTTCAATTTCATCTCTAATGGGTGGTATTTTGATTTGGAATGCAGGCATTTCATCTGTCGAATTCCGCCCTGTTAAGCTTTTGATCTCTTCTGCTGAGCTACACCAAGGACTAAGAGCATATCATTCATGCCCTGTAAGTTACTTACAAAATGAACCTGCCTATTTCTAATGTGCCTTATCTTCTAAACTACTCATTTGGTAGCTTTCTGGCTTATTTTCTTCAGCTTTTCTTTATATATGAATGGCTTTTAATTTGTGTGTGTTATGAATGGCTTTTTGGCAGGCTATTCTTCATAAGTTAATGGATCGGGAAGGCTAAGACGCTTCAGGGAGATACTTTACTTGCTCAGTCTGATGAACTCAGCCTGAAGAATGTAAATGTCAATTACTTTGGTATTAGAATTTTTCAGTTGTAGCCGCATTCTCTGCTTAAGAGGGTGCTTTAAGTGAATTTCCTTGCCAAAACAACTTTTTGGTACTTTGCAACTGCTATATGAAACTGAACACCGGGACATGATTGTAATTACCAGAAATATGGATCAAGTCCGTTCATTGTAAAAGCAGAATATAACTTCTTTCTTACCGGTAAACTCGGCCTAAGTCCATTCATGAAAAACCACGAACTGTATCATTTTTTTCTAATCATATATATCATTTTATTAGATAATTCTATTTAAAATATTGTCAAGCATTAGATGTGGATACTTCTTCTAGTGAGGATTTAAACATTGGTTCATCGTATTATGAAATATTAACCACTTTTATCAGGTCAAGTCAACTCCCTGGGATCACATGGATTATATAATTTTGTTGTTTGGACAAAAAAAACTTATCTATTAAACCCCATTCCTCAGGCCTGCCCATATATATATGAAGTGAGCTTAAGTAGCTGTGGTCCAGTATAACAACACAAAGCTTCTTTCACCATAACAAAAGATTGAAAACAAACGTTCAATCCATAATAAAATAGTACTATCTAAGGTCTAGAGTTCACTTGGTAAAGAGGAGTAAGATATAATTATTTAAAATATGTTCAATCCTTGAATAGTACTATTTTATTATAGTTCTAGTCCTAACGTTTATAAAGATATTATAACTTTTAGGTACAGACTTACACTTGAGGGTAATTGGTGGCTCACATCACCCAATATTAATATTACTTATGAGGAAAGAAGATTTTATCCTACTCTTAGATTATGAGTGAGTTCAATCCCCTTCCAAACAATTTTGTATAAAAAAAATAAACAAATACAATAATTATCACGAGTTAGGTCTAGTGGAATAGATTAATTTTTCTTAATATAGTAAATTAAAATTTAAATTTTTATTGAGAGATATATTCACATTTAATGCACGACAATACATCGAATATAATACATGTATTTAACAAAAAAAACAACAAATACAATATAAGCTACCTGAACACTCCAGGGTTAGGTGTAAATGTAGGTCTTAATTTGGAGGTGAATGTTAGTTTTTTCTTCTATTTTATCTTTTATTTTTATCATTTGTTTACAAAATAATTTATCTAACTCATAGATTGATATACAATCTAATGTTACGTATGGATGTTTTAGAGAGATCGTATCATATATATTATAATTAATTTATTTAATTTCTTTAATTTTTTTAAATTAGATAAATATGTATATATTAATTGATGATACCAAATTTTCCTATAAAAACAATTAAAATACATCAAGTTAAGCAATATGTTCCTAATTCATCAACAAAAAAAAAAAGAGAAATATGTTCCTAAAGCTTTTCAAAACAAATGGATGTTAAATAAAGTGAAAAATGTTTATCCTAAAAAACAAGTGAGAAATCAAATATGTACATTTTCCTCTAGGCATAACATAGTTTGGTTGTATAGTTTTATTTGATGTTTCATTTTTATCTTGTAACTTAACCTTATTTTAGTTTTAAACATTAATTTTATTTTGTTCATTGATTCCATTTATTATAGTTTTTCCTTCATCTTGTAACTTTTATTTTTATAAGTTTTGTGTTTCAGCAAGTAATTTTTGTAACTTAATAAAGCATTTGAAAAAAATAAATTCAATTAAAATATAGAGTTAAAATATATTAAAACAATTTAAAATTAAAAAAATGAAACTTAAATCAATTTTTTATTTACAAGACTTTTTTATTATTTCTTGTAGTTTTTGTTTAGTTTCTTCTAATTAATAAATGGGAAAAGAAGTTGTACTACTTTCTGTGGTCAAGCTAGGCGGTTCGTGGAGCGAAATTCATCAAGGAATTAAATCTCGAATTTAAATATTAAAATTAAAATATTCATTAGGTTTTTTCATTAAATTTTTCATAAATATTCATTCACTCTTTTTCTTAAATAAAAATCAAATATCTAAACTTATATACTCAAATTAGAAACTGTGTATTTTTATTTCTGAAATGGAGTAATTATTATTTTAAATTTAATTATTCTAATTTGATTAAAAATACATTAAATACAAAAAATAAACTGCCCAAATTTTCAAAATACAAGTTAATTATTGATATTAATCTCCTATATCTATTTTTTCTAAAACAATATATTTTTAGTATAAAAATTTTTAGGGAGGGTTTAGTCTACTGTTCGGGGTTGGTCCAACGCAACGCATATATGTATGTATGTTCTGAATCTCATTCATAATTCTGGCTACTGCTCGAGCCGCCCACCTCTTGAAGAACCGTTCTGGCGGCAGATTTCAATACCCACTTGAACCTTCGCCGAAGGGGGTAGTTCACGGCGTTGTCTCCGAAGGCAACTTCTTCTTCCATTTACATTGACCTTCTCTTTCTTCTTTGAGGTTTTTCAGCCACCAGTAGTCCAATCCAAAAGTCCGAATGCGTGGTTTACTCAATGACCCTCTGTTTCAGAGCTTCAAAAGCTTTTGCTGCAACTGCTACACCCATCACAGCTCTTAAAGTACGTCTTCTTTTTCCTTTCTGCTCCACTTTCTATTGCTGCATCTCTAGCTCCTCCACATTAGTTTCGGCTTCTGAGGTCCATTACAGAGAACTTATCTTCGACACCATTGAAGAAAGGCCTGGAGCTTTTTGTAATTGTAATTGGGCATCTGATCAGTTTCGAGCTGTGGTGGCTGAACCCGAGTTGTTTGTTCGGGTCCTCAACTCTATTCGAGACAGACCGAAAATCGCTTTGCGCTTCTTTAGATGGGTGGAGTGCCAACGTGAATATAAGGGATCTGTATTCGCACTTGTCGTTATTCTTGACATTCTTGCGCAGAATAATCAGATGCGATCGGCGTATCGGGTTATGGAGGGGGTGATTAGCGGGAATATGGGCGGAATTGTGGATGTTTTGATTAACGGGTATGTGGCTTCGGATGTATCTGTTAAACTTCTCGATCTGTTGCTGTGGATATATACAAAAAAGTCAATGTTAGAGAAGTGCCTATGCGTGTTTCATAAAATGGTTCATAATAAGCTGTTGCCAGATGTGAAGAACTGTAATAGGATTCTTAGGACACTTAGGAATAAAAGACTGGTCAATAAAGCAAGAGAAGTTTATAATTTAATGACTGAATTTGGCATTAAGCCTACAACGGTCACGTATAATACCATGCTGAGTTCACTTTGCAAGGAAGGGGAAGTCCATCAAGCTTTGGACCTTTTATCGGAGATGCAAGAAAGAGGGTGCCTTCCCAATGATGTCACTTACAATATTTTGATAAATAGTTTGTCTAACGAAGGGGAACTAGAGCAAGCCAAGGAATTGATTGGGGAGATGCTGAAATCTGGACTGGAAGTTTCAACTTATACATATAACCCTTTGATTGGTGGGTACTGCAAGAAGGGACTGCTTAAAGAAGCATCTATTGTTGGAGAGGAGATGTTGAGGAGAGGAGTTTCACCTACTGTAGTGACCTACAATACGTTCATGCATGGTTTTTGCAAGTTGGGAAGAATGATTGAGGCAAGACAGTATTTGTCTGTTATGCTAAATAAGAATCTGCTGCCGGACATAGTTTCATACAATATTCTAATTTATGGTTACTGTAGGTTGGGGAACATAGAAGAAGCTTTTGTCTTATTTGATGAGCTACGATGTAAGAATTTTGTACCCACTGCTGTGACTTATAATACATTGATAGATGGTCTTTGCAGATTAGGGAATTTGGAGGTGGCCCAGAAGCTCAAAGAAGAAATGATCATTCAGGGGCGAAGTCCTGATGTTTATACTTTCACAATTCTTGTAAGAGGGTCATGCATGATAGGTAACTTGGAAATGGCTAAGGAACTGTTTGATGAGATGCTTCATAGAGGATTGCTGCCAGATCGCTTTGCATACATTACTCGTATAGTAGGTGAACTGAAACTTGGTGACTTCTACAAGGCCTTTGGTATGCAAGAAGAAATGCTAGCTAAAGGTTTTCCTCCTGACTTGATCACATATAATGTCCTCATAGATGGGCTCTGCAAATTGGGCGATTTGGAAGAAGCAAATAAAATTGTGAAGAAAATGCTCCATGATGGACTTGTTCCAGATCATGTAACATATACTAGCATCATTCATGCCCATGTGGCAATTGGCCATCTTAGGAGGGCTAGATTGTTGTTCGATGAGATGTTCAGCAGAGGAATATTACCTTCAGTAGTTACTTACACTGTTTTGATTCATTCACATGCAATTAGGGGAAGGCTGGAACTTGCTATTATGTACTTTATGGAAATGCAGGAGAATGGCGTTTATCCAAATGTGATCACTTACAATGCTTTGATTAACGGTCTTTGCAAAGTGAGAAGGATGGATCAAGCTTATAAGTTTTTCATGGAGATGCAAGCATATGGTCTTTCTGCAAATAAGTATACCTACACTATTTTAATCAATGAGAACTGCAACATGGGTTATTGGAAGGAGGCCTTAATATTGTATAAGGAAATGCTAGATAAGGAAATAGAGCCTGATTCTTGTACTCACAGTTCGCTTTTGAAACATCTAAACAAAGACTATAAATTTTATGCAATTCAACTTCTTGAGAATTTGATTGGAGGTGGCAAATAAACTCTTTATGTCAAGACTTAATTGATCTGTATGGGATTCTCTCATGATTTATAGTGAACGGCATGCCAGAATATGGACTTTTGCCTCACTAAGGTGTAAATTGCTGCAGACATAAAAAAGCAAAATTTTCTGCTCATCTTGCCAAGTAAGAATTTCCTTTTCTTTTTCCTTCGAAAGATACTTACATTGAAATCCATAATCCTCTGGCCTTGACACATTGTCTAATTTGTTACAGGATGAATTTGCTGGGTTTATTAATCAGTTAGAAGTGATAACTTCAACAAGTTACTATGCAACTAGGTAACACTTGAGAAAGCATGTGGATTTGATCAGTTAAAACAGTTATATCATAGTTAAATTATGCAGCAAAGGCAAGAAGAGGCTTATAGAAAGCCCTTTTTTCTTTTCCAAAATATTTCAAATAAAGTTTTGACGCAATCATACGGTATATTTTTTTCATTCTGTTGTTGTAGTCTTTGTAGGGGAAAGGGAAGTAGATGGGATGGAGGTCATTCAAAGTCATATCAGTTAGAAGTGCTAACTTCAACATTAATGGTAATTATTTTTTATTGACGTGGTATATATATTGTTTTCTAGAGGTACAACTTGTATGAAGGATGGACAATGTTATATAAAAGGTAAAGATTAGAAAATATATATTTTAACACTTCTATACTAGTTTTTCAGTGAAGACCACAACCTGTCTGAGCATTTAATAACGTCACTGTGCAGTTCCTTTTCCGAAGTTACTTTTACGGACATTAGGCGCTGTGGGGAATCCTAATATAATTATGAAGTGGGAGTTGACCATGATCTTCTGTCTGTGGTCCGCATTTGACACTTCTCTTTCAACATACTTCAGTTCAATATGGATATTGAGTTAGGAAAAGAATAGGCAATTAAACTGGAGGGTGTTAACCAGAATCTGAACTGGTAATTAAACAAGACGTACAAAAATATTTTCCTTTATACATTTAAAGTTTCCGTCTTTACAATTACCAATGTGGGTGTGCACACGTCAGATGAACTCTTCAGTCTTCAACAACCTATAGCCAATTGATGAAGACATAGATGTTTCAATTGTTACGATTTCATTTAAAAGAGAAAGAAATAAATGAGTGGAGTATGCTCGTTAAAACACTGGGTATTTTGATACAACTATCGAAGATCTGATACTAAAGAGTTATGTTCAAACATTGTTGGGGCCAATTGGTGTAGCTCTCCCAATATGGTATTTTTCATCTAAAAGGTTCAAACTTTCAACTTTGCTTAGGGGGAATCAAGTCCCTTCCACTCTACCCAACCACCGGTTGTAAAACTGCAAATTTTAAATGATAAAGATCATAATGTTAGGCCTTCTGTACTTTTTATATTTATGTGTATGAGAGGGGAAAAAACACTAGCGTTGGTCAAACTTTCCAGTGATTTGGAACATTTTGCTGTAACAGAAGTTTTTATTTTCAAAGATGTCTCTGTCTTTAGATGCTTTATGGGACATAACTTTTGCAGCCTCTCTGTGGTGTTTGGTTCACAGCAATTTCAAGGGAGTCACTTTAGTATACATACAAAGGATTGGGCAGCTTTGTTGATATCTTCCTTTTTATCATAATTGTAATACCTTGTCTTGGTTCTAGTAGTTTTTCTTAGGTATATATTTCAACTTCCTCATGTATTTTTCTTCCTTATTATAAATTTTCACGTTTATCCAAAAGAAAATGAAAAGACAAGATTCTTTAGCATCTACTTGGATCGAATAATTCTTTCTGTTATCTGTAATGTTTTTGCTCGTTGTAGCATGTATTTTCACGAGCTGTTATGGCATGACATATGCTGCCCATCTATTCCTTAGTTCTCTATAGTCTATATATATATATATATATATATTGAATGCCTTTGATAAAGAAGACCTTTTTCAAGTTGCATAGCTGGCATACATATAATGCCGACTAAGGATATCATTATCTCTGACTTATCTTCACATTGATATTGTTTGATTTTCTGTTGATCCTGGAGTTAAATTTATATTTTGGATAATCTGCTGCCTGATGAAGATAGTATTGTTAGTGGATTATTTTGGGATATTTAAGTCAGTAAGGAATGTGAGTGTATTGACTATTAATATTAGAGTTTACAGGCATCATCAATAAGCCTGAGTGGAAGCTACTAAGAAGTGTAGCATTTTGGTATTTTTAGAATCCAACCTAATTGGACTTGTGTGACCAAAGGCTATGCTGCTTCTCCTAATATCTCACCATTGTTTGTTCATTCCGTGTGTTAAAATCCCTTTTGAAATTAGAGTAGTAGTGTGATTCTAAAAAGTAGGGTAAAAAAATGCTTGATTGTTGTTCAGTTGTCATATTATAAATATGAGTATGTATTAGATTCATATAATTTTTCTATGTATGTTAGTCCTAACTTGTAATGTGCTTCAAATGCCAAAGATGCACGTGATTGGTTGTTTTTCTGCTTCTCTCTTTTCCATTTGCAGCTAAAATACTTTCTTTGTATTATATTTGTGGCAAAACTTTGCTTGAAGTTAATAGAAGTCCCGTTGGATTGCTATATATCCCTCCTGTCCAGATTTGGTACTTAAATTAAGGATGAACACATCCTTGAGCATCATGTCCTTATCTTTGAATTGAGATCTTGGACTTTTCAGATGTAACTTAATTTGTACAGTCTAAATTTATTTATTTATTATATTTTCAGTTAAAACTTCATTTTCAGAAGAAGCAGGAATCAGTAAATTCCCTTTACATTACATTTTGTTGGATTGGCTAGATCATGTTCCTTCACGAGTTTCCTTTATGTAGAATGTGATTTTTATTTGTGTTGGAACATCCCAAAATTAATACACCAAGGCTAACAAATGACTAACGCTTCATTAGGAAAACTAAATCATGATTTTAAAAACACTTTTATGCTAAATTTTTCTCAAATATTTACTTTTTTTTTTGGTAAAATCAAATATTTACTTAAAATTATTTTCAAAATGCTAATTCAAACACCCTCTAGGCCCACTTAATGAACTACCTGTTGCAAGGTATGTTTGGTTTTGGACTTAGGAGCACTCTTACAAAAAGCACTTGCCACAACCAAAATTCCCTCAATATATGAAGGATTTTGACACCCAAAGGCCACAATCCAAAACACTTGGATGTTTGCGAATATAAGCGCTTTGGAGTTTACAACCTAATGTATGTTTTAAAAGTGAAATAAAAAAGGTTAGCAAGTCTCAATTTTTGGAGTCTAAAACCTAAACCAAAAGGTTGTTACACTTAAAACCACACTAACCATATTACAATTACTCAACTTGTACAAATCGTAAGCCACTGACTCACTAAGCAAAATTTTTTAAGAGTGAAACAAATTTCTGGCACAAGATTAATGTGTTAGAAACTGAGATTAACACACACAGAGGCTTTAAAAGACATGGGTAACTTGTTAAGTGTATGACATAATACGTTAATAAAGTGAAAAACAACGTATGATAACATGACTAACATGTTAGATAGAAGGATTAATGAGTTAAACAACAATAAAAAGTGAAAATTATTTTTATTTGGTCAAGGCATGACCATATGGTTTGTAGACACAATACTTTTACCTTTTTAACTTAGTTTAATAAGTATTACATTTTAAATTTATTTTCTAAAGTTATTTATAAATTATTACCTTATTATTCCAGGGGTTATGTAATCTTTTACTAGTAAATAGCTTAAATATTTAAATATTTTCTATTATACATAGCTTTATGAATATATGAATGTTCTGGAGAATATCCATCAATGATCACAATCTTTTTGTCCATGGTTCTTCCAATCAATTCCTTTTCTCACCTCAGTGATCTGCATCATTCAGATTGAAATCTATGGTTCAGGAAGTTTAAATAAAAAAGAATTAAATATTGTTAAATTTTCTTCAGTGCTTACGCTATCTATCCATAGAATCACTTCAAAGAAACTTCAGTATGAGATCTTTTATTTGACATGTCTCTTCATAGACATCTCATCTTATTCTTCTTCTCATCGTGATCGGCACCTTTCACTGGTAGTTTTGTGTGTTGGCTCTAAATTTGTTGATCAAACAAGACTGTTAAATCTACCACAGAATGGCTCTGTTTACGATATTTCTTTCTATTTAGAGTTTTTTTTTTTATCTTGTTTCTTTTCTACTTCGCCATGATAGTTCCTTATTTTCCACGGGTTCTCTTCATAGGACCCTCTTAGTGAACTTGTATTTTGAATATTTTATCTTTTACTTTATAATGTAATTGCTCTTTTTTACAAAAAAAAAAAAAAAAAAAGACAATGGCCTAAGGCCTCCACACGCCATATTTATTTTCATATTGCAATGTAGTAAGATATATAACAAAAGATTTTAATACTTCAATTTAATTATTAAATTAAGAATTGCACTCTTTTCTAAATGCATGTGTGCTTATATAATATTAAGGATGATGAGCGACCTCATACACATAAAAATGAGAATACAATTTCAAATATTAAGAAACATATTTATTAGAAGAGATAAAAATATTTTTACACTCTAAGTCTCAAAAGAGATTATAACCTTAATTAAATAAAAAATGAATATTAATGATGATACTTGTTTTTCTACTACTAAATTTTTTTTTCAAAATAGTTTTTAATCTTATTCATGATCAAATATGTTACAAGATAAATTAAATAGTAATATTATTTATTAAAATTAAAATATTAGGATTACTTAATTATAAATATTTTACACACATTTTTACTGCAAAATATGCTACAAAAATTACATGTGGATTTACAAGTTATAACACAACAACCCTCTTCAATAATTTTGAACTGAAATGTTTACAGACTCAAAGAGTATGATGTCTTCTATATTTTATCCAATTAAAATTTAACAACTCAACATATTTTAATTATAGTTGACTGATGACTTATTTAAAATAATTCATAATTTATTTATTTATTAAAAAATAAACTTTTTAATTTGGTTCAGATGAGTTTTTATGTTTAAAAATTAAAATATTAATTTTTTAAAAAATAAAATAAATTATGAATATTTTTATATGAATCAGTATTTTAATTGAATAAAATTTAGATTACACGAACTCTTTGAGATATGTAACTATTTTGCCTTGGGGCACAGCTGCTGGACACGACTCTGCAATTATATTAGTAAGATGATGCAAGCAAATAAAATAAAAATATATTAATAAATGCTAAATATAAAGAAAGAAAAGTCCTAGTTAAGGTATCCTAGAATCAAACAACATAAAATGTAGCATAATTCCAATACATAATCGTGAATTACTATGATTCCTTTTCAGAGATTTGTATTCTTGGTTATACCACTCTAGACTTTGTCGTACTACCTTTGATTTTAATTATTATTTTTAAATAAATTTAAGAAGATAAATAAATTAATTATAATAAAATTAAACCTCTCAAAATAAATTTATATTATATATTTTTCAATTTACCTAAATTAATCAATTAACTATTGTATTAGTTATAATTAATTAATTTATTTTATTTTCTAAATATTGAATTTATTTAAAAAATTAACTAAATATTATAATTAGAATAGGAGCTAGTACTTTTTTGGGTCATCCATGTATATTCTTGAATATTCATCATTTATAGCAACAAAAATATAGGATTGCTTTGATTCTGTTGTAAATTTTTTATATTCTTATAGTAGTTTTATGAAATTATTTTTAAAACCAGTTTTGGGAAGAAAAATTTAAGAAAAAATATATTTGAATGATTATTATAAAAAGACATGTTTTCTGCTGGTTTTCTAATTTGTCGTATATTTTTTTTTCAAAATATCCATATTATTTATATTTATTAAATAAGTTTTTATAATTTTCATTGATTAAATAATAATTAAAGATGATATTCTAAAAAAAATAACATATATATATATATATTGCAAATAGCTAGTCTAACTAATTTTTTAATATCTTTTTGTATTCTAATTTTCTTAATAAGTTTTTATTCAGTGAAGGGTATATCTTTCTTTTTGGAGTTTAGAACACAAGAGTTTTTCAATTTTCTTAATAAGTGCGCTTTTAGGGATTTTACTTTGTGTTATCCTTTTTATAGAGATGAGACTGCTTAGTACCTCAATTAATATATTGATAATTAATTTTTTTAATATTTAACTCTAATATTTAGGATTAGAAAAAATATTAGGCATATAACTTTACTTTTTTGTTTATTTAATTTTGAATGCATTTTCTCCCTTCATTTTATGAATGGAGAGGATACAAACTTTTATAGACACATCCCATTCCCACCCATAAACTCATCATTTCTTAAATTGACTACTTTAATGAGAAGTGCATAACATGAATTATTTGAAATTTGAACATTCTGATTAGGGGGGATATTATCTTTAGACTTTAGTAATTTATCTCTCTGATTCCATTTTATGTCACTCTACGGAACTCGTTGAAATAAAATCAATACATAGATGTGGCATATATATTTTGTGACTAAATTCGTCTCTCCCATAAGGTATTTATCTTTATTTACTTATGCGAGCTTTAAGAAATATGTAAAGTGAAGGTAGAATACAAAAGGTGGTATGTCCGTTGTTATATACTATCTTCGAAAAAGTGGCATCCAGGGATGGGTATGGTGCCCATGTACCTGACCCGCCTCTGAACCAGAGGGAGGAAAAACTATTTAACTTGATCTAAAAAAAATGACCTAAAATATATTTGAATATAGTTGAATTAAGTTAAGTGTTAGACAAAGCAGAATACTAGATAAAATATATTATCTTACCCATTTGACCAGGGTATATATATATATATATATATATATATATATTTTCTTAGAATCTTATTTTTTTCCTTCATTTATTTTATTTGTAACTCTACATTTTTCACGTTAGTTGATAACTCTCTTTACTCATTTTTAAAATATTAAATATAATTCTTATATTTACTTAGATACTAAAGTTGCTCATATATTTTACTTGCCAAGTATTCGATGATTAGTGTTTTCATACCATTCTAGATATTCGACCTCACTACATATTTTAATTTTTTTTATATATGTAATGAACTTTAAAGCTTTAATTACTATTTTTTTATTACCTTGTTTATAATAGATTATATATATTATTTAACTCTTTAAAATATAAATATAATATTATTTTAAAAATTTATAATTATACATTTTTTTTACACAATATAAACAGGTCATCACAATATACGCATGTAAACCTGTCTATACTCAGCCAAAATAATTATAACTTTTATTAGGTAAGATTGAGCATCGGCCTACAAAATATAGTCTATACTTTTTTCGAGTAGGAAGATTGCTCTGCCCTACCTAACCTATCTACAACTGGCATCTTCTGCTCTCAAATAGTATATTACACTTTCTCTTTTAAATTTATATTTTTTTAAATTATTACTATTAATTATATATATTAAAAGGAATTTTATCAATATAAATAATTTGTTTATATAGATTATTTTAAAGTGTATTTTAGAAAAATTTACCTCATTTTTCAAATCTCAAATTAGTTATCAAATTCCTCATGGGAAGAAGTATTACTTCCAATCTTTTTTATAAACTTCAATTTTTCAAATGAGTCTTATCCTTTTTATAAACTATATTTTGGATATATATAGAATATTTAATATATTTTTTTTATTTTTACTCCTAAAAAATTATATATCTCTATTATCTCTTTTTTCAATTCATCCTCCGCATTCTCTCTCCCCTTCACCTTCTTCATAAATAAGGATGTTTTTGAAAAATAAATTATATTTTTTACATATTTGTTATATTTTAATCAATTTTAACCAATTTCTCAATCCATGTGATTTGCTTATTTGAAGCTTATAAAAAATACTGGAGGGATTAATAATTAGTCAGTAACTATGATTATGAGTCTGTTTGGATAAAAGTTTAAAAAATAATTTACAAAAAATAAAAGAATTTTTAGACAATTTTTAGAAAATAACTTTTAGAAAAGAGTTTATAAAAAAAATGGTTATGAATAAATAAGTGTTTAGATAGTTAATAATACTATAAGACTTTTATAATAAAAAAATATTAAAAATAGTATAATTTTATTAAAAATAGGAAAGATAAGAGATGGTGGAAAAGAAAAATGAGAGACAGGAGAGGGTGAAGAAGAGAGGGGAGATAAGAGAGGATAGAAAAGAGATATGAGAGAGGGTAAAAAATAGAAAAGAGAAATGAGAGATGATGTAAAAAAATAAAGATAAAATAGTAATTGAGTTGTTCATAAGCTCTTTTACTGTTCAAAAAGTTAGTCTCACTATTTTATATAAAATCATAATTTTATCTAAAAATTCTTTTACATAAATATAACTATTTATTTTAAAAAAAATAAACTAAAATTTAGGTTAAAAATATTTTTAAAATTAATATTTGAGAAGAACTTTCCAAACATACCTATATGCATTTTATTTTAGAAATGTTATTGAAAGGATGAATCCAAAGAACCAACTAATTTCTCAGTTCAATTAAGAGGGTTCGCTTGAAAAGGTGACATGGGGAAATGTGAGGATGACGCATAAACAGACACAAAGGTCAATTTCACAGAATTTAAATTTTCAACTGTGATCATATATGCATTTGGAGGCCAATAATTAGCATATGGCCTACACTACCCCATCTGTCTAACCCTCACGAACCTTGTTGGAGAAGAAAATAAACTATACATTGTATAAAACTCCTAATTAATGTATTTATTTATTTCAAAAAATATAATATTATTTTAATTAATTCATAAAATCCCAAAAAAAAATCAACAAAATTGTGACATTTTTCCAGAAATACCCCTACCATATAATGATTTAATTTAATGTGCAAAGATAAAAGTGTCAATTAAATAAGGGTAGTCTGGGAAATAAATATTAAATATAGGATATAAAAAAGAATTAAATTTTATATTTAAGATTAAGAAAAAATTCTTTAATGAACTTTATATTTAGGTGCACAAGAAGTACCATATTAACATCATATACTATACTATTAATGCTGTTATTTATTACTAATAAAAATTAGTAAGCAAAACTTGCAAAGGTAACGTATTTAAGTTGCATAGTGTCTACATTATTTATTTTACCAGCTACTAACACATTAATTACTTTATCAGCTTTTGTGCAAACTATATTAGTTATACGTGATTTTCAGATATTGTAGACTTTTTGTGCTAGCTAACTCCTATTTTGATTGATGAACAAGACCTTGCATAAATATTAACCCTTTGCTTTCCTGAACTTGTTGGCATTAATTACTTAATATGCATGAACTTGTTGGCATTGAAAGAAAGCTTTTTTTTACAAAATAACATTTCAGTAGATTCAGTCCAACGAATCTCTCACATTTCAAAACAAAAAATCAACATAGTAAGGACAAGAAAGCTCCGATTTTTACCCGGGTAAAAACATATATGGTTTTTTCTGTTAGAAACTTCCAGTACCCACCATGATCCTAATCTTTGAATGGAACAACATAACATTCTCTGTCTCTCTTCTTTTGCTTTCTGTCTTGAGCACACAAAGCTAATACCATTAACTTATTGAGAAGTTAAACTTAAACAACGATGTACTACTCTTTAGTTTAAACCAACAGGCCTTTGTTCCATTGTTCCCATGTAAAATATATCGTGTTTTTGGTACCTGAAAAGATGGAAAAATTCAAGTCAACCATAGAAGAAGACAAAATTAATTATGTCAGGCATGAGAGTTAGTGGAGTGTCAAAAATACATGTTTTCATCTTTGTATTTCACAAACCTATTAAAGAGATCGATCAGTTCTAGGAAGTTAGCTTCTCAGCTCTGACAACTAAAAGCAGCAGCCTAAGTAAACACCAAAGCGCTACTCTTTGATTTGTCAGCTCCATTCCAAGTTTCTTTACTCATTTGTCCCACTTAGCCTTATATATTATTACCTAGTCATTTACGCCCCGATGTCCCCCTATAAAAGAGTTCCATCCTCGTTTTCTCTTTCCAACTTCTCTCCTTCATAACAGAATAAAAAATAATGGCTACTACTTTCTCATTTTCATCTTCTGCGTACCTTGTGAGATGTTGTTCCTCCATGAGAGAAAATCATGACCAGCGTAAGCAGCAGCTAAACCGCAGCAGCATCAGGATTAATGGGAATTCTAGGTCTCCGATTATGGTTGATTCACTCAGCCAAACAGCTGAAGCAGAAGTTATTTCTGTTACTCCAAATGGTCTACGCCAGAACATTCCAACAAAGAAGCAGCTTGTTGATCCTCATCGTCAAGGGCTCATCGTTGAAGGCGGAGTTGGCTACAGACAGACGGTTGTCATTAGGTCCTACGAGGTCGGCGCTGACAAAACCGCAAAACTCGAGAGCATCCTCAATCTTCTTCAGGTGTACATAATACAAGTGATTCATGTCATATCACACAACCTTAGAGGTTTGTGTTGTTATTATAACGTAGTTGATGATGCTGATGTGCAGGAGACAGCATTAAACCATGTATGGATGTCTGGACTGCTCAGTGATGGATTTGGGGCAACCCATGGAATGATGAGGAACAATCTCATCTGGGTCGTCTCAAGAATGCAAGTTCTGGTTGATTGCTACCCTATCTGGTAAGTATAAATGTATAATCCATCCATATTGGTCCTCTCAAGTCTCAACAATTACAGAAACTCTTGTAGAATTTTCAAGTTTTTTTTGGATAATATGCTCATCTTCAGAAATGTTCACCCCACTTCATACAAACCTCGTTTTCCTAAAGATCCTTTATATTATCATATATTCACTACTAGAAAAATCACTTATCATGATGCTATTTTACAGTGATTATAAGAAAAATCACCGTGAAAAAAAGAGGTAATATTTTTATAAATAAATTCAGTTTTAAAAACCGCCTTAAAAAATCCCTGTAAAATTTTAAAAACCTTAAACTTGATTTCAATTTTAATTTCACTTTTCACAACGATTTATAATCTCATTTCTCTTTTTACAAACTTTGACATATGTCTTTTTTCGATGTTTTCCCTTAGTTTTAGTACACATCTCAGTCATTAATATCATTTTTCATCATTGTTTTCTATTGTAAAAGTTGTAAGTCACCGTTTAACTTTTTCATTTGCTCATTTTTCTTGTTTTTCCGATTGTTTGTTGTTTATAAATTATAATATATCATATAACAAAAGCTGATTAATAGCAAAAGCTTTCTATATCTTCAACCTTTCGTCAGATCTGTAACTTTTTTTTATAAATCTTCAACTTTTTAATAAGGTTGACCGTGGTAGCTAACAGTGGGTGTCAACGAATTAACCTTATTAGAAGGAGTTCAAAGAGTTTTAATAGAAAAAATTTATGGATATTTAGTTTATTCACTAGATCTAGTCCGATACTTTTGATGAGCATGACTAAGGTGGCTGATGGTAGGTGTACGCTAAAAAAAAATCAAACAATTAACAGCAGTATTTTTTAGAACTACCGTTAAAGGTTGCCTTTAAATGCGGTTATAAAATTGTCGTTAAAATGTATATTTACAACGGCAATAGAATTTACGATACTCTTAAAACTATTATGAAATATCACTTTTAACCGTTATTATAAATATTTTTTCTAGTAGTGATTCAGAAATTATCTGCAGAAAACCACAAACATTTGTGTCTTATTAATGTAAACACATGACCATCCAAAACTCAACTAAACACTAAATACACCTTCTCTTCATCAGAATAGCTTGAGTAACCATACTCTGAGCAGATTATTCCAGTAGACTGAAATTTAACTTTTTAAATTTTCTAACCGTTGTAAGGCTGAACCCTAACTATTGAATGAACTGTGACAAATTTGGCAGGGGGGAGGTGGTTGAATTTGACACATGGGTTGGAGCATCAGGTAAGAATGGGATGCGGCGAGACTGGCTAATAAGAAGTCATGCCACAGGTCGTATTTTCGCTCGAGCAACTAGGTTTGTACCTGAAAATTGCCCTTATTCATCTTGAAAATATTCCTCTTTTCCCCCTTTATATATGACTTTACTCATTCAGACAATTTATAAAACAGTACGTGGGTGATGATGAACCGAACAACAAGGCGCCTCTCAAAGGTCCCAGATGAGGTGAGGGATGAAGTTTCACCTTGGTTCATAGAAAAGCAAGCAATAAAGGAAGACAGCCATGAAAAAATTGTCAAGCTGAACAAGGAAGCAAAATATATGATATCAGATCTGAAGGTATCACCATGCTCTACTTCTGCTTCACCTTTAGGCCACGTTTAGTACGTAGCTCTAGATTTTGATGGATTGGGATTGAGAAAGGGATTGGGGGTGATAAGAATGGGAATGATCTTTTAAAATTATGTTTGGAATGAAATAATATTTAAAAGGAATTATTTTATTAATTTAAGCCCCAAAATTCATCCTCCTCAATCCCGTTCTTCTCATGGCCGTCGGAAACGGAAACTGCTTCAGGAATGTGGGAGTCATCCTCTTCA
Source organism: Leucaena leucocephala (assembly GCA_037074615.1). Classification (NCBI taxonomy): domain Eukaryota; kingdom Viridiplantae; phylum Streptophyta; class Magnoliopsida; order Fabales; family Fabaceae; genus Leucaena; species Leucaena leucocephala. The sequence continues at coordinate 6,681,666 of CM073570.1, read as the reverse complement.
ATCTCCCCTCTCCATCTATCTTACCTCTCATTCATTAATGGAAGATTCGATACCGTCGTCACCGTAGAACAGCAGCATAGAAGAGAAATCAGACACCGTAGTTCCGTTGCTCTGTTTTGACGACTCCTCCACCTCGATCCCGTTCATTTCATACGCTCTGGTTGTCGGAAACTTTTTCAGAAATACTGTAGGTTCATCCTCCTCAATCTCCCCTCTCAATCTATCTCACCGTCTTCTCATTCATCAATGGAAGATTTGAGATTTTGCGATGGAAAAAGGACACCATCGTGGGTGGATGACCAGTTAAGGGAGGAAGGAGATGAGAGAACTTCACCATGGTGTATGGACGTGCTAGCAGGAGATGAGAGGATGGCAAAGGGAGAGATGGGAGAAGAATGGGTTGAGGTAATTTAGTCTTAAAAATTATCAATCTCAAAACTAAGAATGCAATACCAAATGGAGGTAGTATTGCCCAATCTCAAGATTTTCTCACTGCTACATACTAAACGGTCCAGTTTAGCCTATTTTCTATCCATGTACTAGTCCCAAGCCCTCAATGCAATGTATCAAACGTGGCTTTAATTCCTCACCAAAGCGCACAAACACAGCAACAAAAGCTAACCGCTATTTTTCCATTGACACAGCCAAAGAGGAGTGATTTGGACATGAACCACCATGTCAACAATGTGAAGTACGTAAAATGGATGCTAGAGGTGAATTACAACAATAAATTTCAACCAATTTCTTCATTGATATATACCTCATTTTATAAATCTCATACTGAACTTTTAAAAAACTACATTTTCAGACCATCCCAAACGAAATCCTAGAGAGCCACCAATTATCTGGAATCACACTAGAATACAGAAGGGAATGTGGAAGTTCAGATATAGTTCAATCACTGTGTGATCTTGAAGACGACGACGAAATACCGAATGTTGTGGAAAAACGAGATTACAATTCAAATCTGTTCAACTTGGCGTCAGAGATTACCAACGGAGGCGGGTTACTGGGATGTCTGGAGCAGAGACCCGTTAGATTTACGCATCTTCTACAAGCCAAAGGAGAGAAGAAAGACGAAGAGATTGTGAGAGGAAGAACGGTATGGAAGAGAAAGATCCCCTTCGATGCCATGTTCCACTCAGTAATATGATCTACGTTACGTACAAATTTGCATTGTAGAAGAAGCGACAACGGTGTATATTATATTGTGTGAATCTACCAAGAAATTCTTGGTTGGGATTTTACTTGAAAGAACGAATGTGCCATTGTAACTGCAAGTGGAAGTATTGTGTGATGCTATTCTCTTTGTAATCAACTGTTTCATCATAAATATAATTGTATACCAAATTCAAAATGCATTTTATTTTGTACAGTTAGATTTTATATTTATTCTCATGAGCCTAAAACAACATCATTTTGATTTTTTAAAAAAAATAACTTGGGATTATGTATTCTATTTAATTATAGATTAATACCTTTTTATTTAAATATTATTCTTTTTCATAATTATGTATAGATATTTTTATATATTTTGATTAAATCATATTATTTTAGTCATAATTAAATTAATCTAATCCAACTACCGTTAAACTACTTACTTAACTAGTTGTATGATAATGGGAAATTTAGATCCAACATTTTCTCAAAAACCTGTGAACCAAGCTGCTGATGAATCAGCAAAAGCTGGACTCAACATTTCATCCACTCCACCAATAGGTATTGAGCTAGTAGAATAGGTTAATCTTTTATAACAATGTGACTAATCAACATTCGAATCTTTATAGAAAAAGATACTTATATTTAATATCATATAGTACTTTGAATATAATTGTCTCTAATAGAAAAAATGCATGCTTAACAAAAGAAAAATAATCCATCCATGTATATGACCTAGTCCCACAATAGTTAAAGACCTTGGTGCTGAAAGATTGTGATTTCAATTCCTCAGCAGTTTAATTTTATATTATAGCCTTATTAATCCTTACAAATTAATTATTTAACTCATATATTTAAGATTAAAATAATAAAATTATAAATATAAAACTTACAAATCTCATTATTCATAATATCACACAAGTCCACTTATAAAATATGAAATCCATAACAAAATATATTACTCCTAATTCAGTGAATAATATACTTATCCGGTACTTAATATATAACCTAATTGAGGAGTTAATCTTAGTTCTAAATATAAGATTTATTTTCCATATTTACTAATTTTTTCCTAAATTATCCCTACTGATACACCCTCCACAGTAATCAAGTAAGAGAGTTAGGAAAAATTATTAAGATATTTTAAAAATATATATATTATATTAATTAACTCATTAATCTAATTAAATTAGTTAAATAGATCATATATTAAAAATCGAAAGAATAACTCACCTCTCAAACTCAATCAAATAAACATCTATTAAATATAAGATATTTCTAAATATTTCATGCATCTTAAAAGGAAGTTGGTAACAATCTTAAACTCCTTGAGAAAGACCCCAACACCCGGATTTTTAAATTATTGCATTAAACCTTATAGATCAGGAAAAGGTTCTAGAAAACACCCTATATATACCCTATATATTATTATATATAAAACTAAAGGGAGTAATATATTTCCTTAATTTTTCTAGTTGGATTGGTCCATTTATATTTTGCAACTCAAGAAAGAGTCAAATGATACTAACAAATTGTTGATTAAAGTGATAAACAACACCATGTAAAGAGGAAAACACAAGTTTAAATTATGGAAAACATTTATTGGAAAAAAGGATACACTTGATCAATTTAAAAAAAAACAGAGAAAGAGTCTAATGGTGAAAGTACCAGCATTACAAGCACTTCTAAACACATCAATCCAATCTTGCATCATGCAAATTCTAATTATATAGTACAAGTAAAAACTTCAATGTTCTTTGATCAATAAGCACAAATCAATGAATTGACATTACAGGGAAAAGAAATTGACCAAATTCACTTATTTAAAGAAACCTGTTCATCAAATGCCCTCTCACATCAGACAAGCCGAAAATTCTAATATTTGTTGCTCAGAACTGAAACTGTGGAGCACTATCCTAGAAAACCCATCATTTACAATTATAATGTAGAAAGTCATTCATGAATATGAACGACCATCAAAATCAGGAAGGAATCAAAGAATTTAATGCACTACTTAGACCGTACGTAGAGTTATCGCCGCTTCTTCCCTAGATTCCGGTGCAGTTGCCGCCACGACCAAACAAGCAAGAATGTAACAAAAGCCACTCCAACTGATGACCAGAAGATAACCAACCATAAAGGCATTGAACTATGATACAAACCTATCGAATAAACACAAGAAATTAGTTATTATTAGAGAATCTTTGGCATAAAATCATGACACAAAAACAACAAGCCTTATCCCACTAAGTGGGGTCGGTTACATGTATCGCACGACATCATTATACTTTAAAATCATGACACACAGGAGTATTTTTTCGTAGTCAATGATAGCAGGAATGAACATATATTTGAAGAGACCTACCATGTCCAAATTTGATGCAAATCAGAAGTTCCACAATGCAAATAGCAAGAGATAGCCAACAAAATGCCCCAACCTTCTTCACTGGCTTCCTGGTGCAGATGAATAGCTAGAAGCATAAGAAAAATGTGTGTACGTGTGCATATGCCATTTTCTCACATATAATCCTGATAGAGATTTGGTAGTATAAGATACTAAATCTCACATTTAGTAGTATGAGATGTTGACTCAGTAATATCAAGTATAGGATACTAAGTTTTATATTGAGTAGTATAGGATACTCAATGGGGTATTTAAGTGGGTTGATTCTCCCATCTCAACAGATAGCTTTTGGGATAGGGTTCCCCATCCCAATTAGGTACCCATTAAATACATAAGCAAACAATAATCTTATGTTTCTTTGTTTTTTTTTCCTTTTGTGAGGTAGGGACAAGAGGGAGGATGTACCTATCTTGAAGGTATGTGTTGTACTCACGAATGGTTGGAATTGCTATTAACCACCATAAAATCAACCTATAAATTATAACTGGGTTCCGTGGAGGTATCCAGAGACAAAACTTGAGAAAGAATGTATTGAGTTCCACTGTCAAAAAGACAATACAGAGACTGAGCACTTGAACAAAACGCCATGGACCGAGCAATGGATGCCACTCATCCTTGTCCCACTGTGCTGGTGTGAATTGTCCTAACGTTCGTTTCACCTGATAATAGTATCAGTAGACAAAATGTTAGAGAAAAATGTGAAGGGATTGATCTTTAAACCATGCAAATAATAAGAAGTCATAAATAAAAACACATCTATATAATAGCAAAAACATACTTTTCCCATTATATTAGGTTGGCGGCTTAGACCGACCCACTTGTATGTTTTCCCGTCAAAGTATCTAACTGTATGCATTCCTGCCCATATACCTGCAATCTCAACCGCGTAAAACGTTTTCAATAGCCCCAACACATTCTAATTCATTCTTGATAAAGTAGTCTCACTAGACAATATAAGTAACCAATATCTTATCTCATGGCATATCATTCAGAAACCTGAACCAGCAATCTCAGGCTCTCTGGAAATTTTATTGGGAATAGGACAGATGCACCAGAGCTTAACAGCTCTAATTCAAAATAGTGCAAATAAATCATAATTTCCAGACAATCATAGAGTTCAACTGCCTTAAAACATTAAATGGAAAGCATTCATCCACAGAAGTGTTGAAGTCCTACAAGCATTCTACATATAAAAGGCTTGCCCTTTCCGAAATGAATTTTATGTCATTCACCAAAAAGAAATTGAGATCAGACCAATGAATGAGTTAAGTGTAATCATTTACATATTAATACAAGAAATAATCTCATGCTTCGACTTTTGTATGCCACATACTATATTCACCACACCAACAAGCCAAAGAAAAATGAATGCACAAATTCTTACCAAACCAATTGCAGATAAAGATGTCAAGAATAATGCTGTCCCACCAGCACTCGTTGAAGTTCGGTAACATATGGCGGAAGGTAAACTGGAAATGCCAACATGAAATATGTTTACAACATAGAAAATTTTAAAAAGCTAGCATTCTTTAAGGACTTAAGTGTACAAACATGCAAAGGAGGGTGTTAAAGAATAAGATCAAGGGCTAACCTCCATCAACTCGAATCCGATTGACAACACCCACAATAGGGGTTGATTACGTATCAATATAGCCTTTCCCCACCATCCAATGATATGAGCAAGAACAAACTCATCAAAAAGTGTCTCCTTGAGAAAGAAAAAAATATAAATATATATCAGTTGCATGAGGAACTAAATAAGATAAAGATGATAGAAAACATTAGAAGAATGAGAAAGAAATTAAATCTAAAAAATAAATCAAAGGTTTTGAAAGAAGAAATCATACATAAACATTCTTAAACCTGCTTGTGGGGTTTTCAGGTATGTATACGCGACAATCAGCACCATATGACCTTTCTGGAAGCTCTGCATAAAGTAATGCAAAATAATGATGATTCAAATTGACTAAACTTTCAAGTCTCAAAAGAAACTCAGCTCAAAAATAAATTAATCCTGTTTAATTCAATGCTAAAAAAATAAAATTAAAAAAAGAAAAGAATACGAAAGCAAAGCATATAGCATTACCAACACCAAGATCCGGATGAAGAAACTTCATAAACTGTCTAGCATCATCACGCTTCTGCAGAAACATAAATTTGAGGCCATAGATAAGCATAAGGTCGATTCAGTTAGAGGTAATAAAAAGAAAAATCATGTCTTCCTTCATGTTTATCACCCACAAGTTATAATAAGCAGACCAAAGGATTGGGAGGGAAGCAAATCAAGAAAGTATGCAAAAATCTAATTCAAATGCATACCCCAATGTACTCAACTAATCAAAATCAGAAAATGGGAAGTCCAATTGAAACAAAACAATAAACCTGGAAAAGCAAAAATGTAAGTGCAACAAGGTAAACAACAGCCATGCCATGGACCAAGCGCCAAATTGCAGGATGTGGTCTAATCAGAACCCTGAATGAAGACAGAAAAATAAAGAAAGTCAGACAAAGATCATTGTCTCAACTAAAGTACCACAAAAATTAAGCCAACTAATATCCTAACTCATAAAAACCTCCCCATCTAAAACGAAGATTTCATTACATCACATGGCCAAGGGCTATTACATAACGCACTTGAGTTGTCATCAGGATGATTTGTAGTGTGATTGTATCATTTAACCACATAATCTTAATTGCAGAAATAGAGTTAATACAAAGAAAGATAGAAAGAAACGAACTAAACATCATCTTCTTCCGATTTTAAAAATAAAAAAGTATTTTGTCATATCTAACAAGAAGAAAGTCCACAACACAAGCTCTACATTCTGGGAGAACCTCATTTGGGATGTAGACCCAAATGTAACAATATACCTGGCAACTATACATAAAAATAGATGTATGAAATCGACAAGAATAGTATATTTATAAACTACTCAAAGCAATTGATGCAATTACTCACGTGGAGGGAGCTTGCAGTAGGCAATAAGCAAGAAAAACTGCAATCATTGCCCAAACGCCCCTAAAACAAAATTGAAATTGTAGTCAAAACATTGTACAAGCATTCTAGCAACAAAATGTAAGCCATAAATAAGCAATATGAAACTTAAAAATATCAAAAAGAGCAGACCTTTTAACAGAAGTTACAAGATCCCCGGATGCATCTCTTTCTGGATCAAGTGCTCCACTTGCCCAACTGACATAAGCATCCAAAAAAAAAATTGATCAAACTCAATAATAATGTAGGGCAAACTCCTGAGTACGTAATAATACACCAACATTATATGGAAATAATTTATGAGGCAGCACACTCACATAAGAAAACATGCACCAATTAGTAACAATGTAATTGTACGAGGCTTGTATGCCCAAGCAGTCCATGGATCAAATTCATCTTCAAAATCTGATAGATGAGAGCCACCGTTTTCTTTAACAAGATGGCCATTTCTCATTACTCTTTGATGACCCTTGGTCTCCATAATTTACTGTTGAAGAGAAGCTACTTTCTCACAACTGTTAGATCTGCAAAAGTAAGATCATTCACTGATCTTGTGAGGCTGTGACAAAGAACATCAGCAACCTATTCTCCTTAATAAAACACTCCTGCAAAGCACACAGAGAAACAAATGACATGGAACATATAATCTCCTCCCATTTGAGTGGAGGGGCAATCCCATCTAACGATGAAAGACCAGTGTAAAGCACAAATAATAAAGATTTGTACTAATTTCTAATGCAGAATTGCATCTCAGTTACATATCATGTGCAACCATTAACAAGAGAATGATATCCAGAGAAGAACAAAAGATGGATAAAACTCCAAATAAGTCAACAAATACGGTTCTATGATAGCAAGCAGTATAAATGTATAATGCAATTACAGTCAGCATAAAGTACAACTGTTGTAAGTAAAACTGATAGTGAGTTTCACAAGAATACTTTTACAAAAATACTTTTATACAATTGCCCCTTTTTTCTTTTGCAGTGGACCCAAAGCATTATTTTTGAAAAAAAGGCATTACCTACTTTTCATTTAATGCAAATACAAATTATCCCAATGATCCGCCTACATGAAGAAGGGGCCTATAACTTCTGTGAACTTAACCATCTTAGGGTTCTACATTAAAAACCAGACTTGACAATTACAGGAAGCCAAACAAGTTTCAACATATCAAACCTTAAATTGCAATCCTATGGCAGTATCTAAGAAAACATCTTAATATGGAACGTTATAGATTTGACCAACTGTACATCACAAGTTCTAACCGAATACTGAAGGACTCTACAATATTATGAAACATTGCCAGCTGTAATTTCTGAGCCAACAGCAGAACAGTACAATCCTGCGTTTTAACACAGAATAGCATGCTGAGCAATTGACCACTTCTTGAAACTAAACTTTTCAACAAGCACTTGACAAAAGGTTAACTACAACAAGAACTCCAAACATACAAAGTTTGAATTCTTCACAATAAATTTAATGTAAACAGATATTAAATTTGACGATCACAGCATCATGATGGATCTAAATCTCGCATCCGCAGCCACTAAAGCAGGAAACCCATTACAATAATACATAATTCAACACTACAGCATTGCATGTAAGAAAGAGCAGATTGGAGCTTGAAGCCAATGGAAAAATTAATTTTACATAGTTGTTGAAGAGGGCAGAATGAACTTAAAAAAATAAAGAATTAGGACGACCCCAAAATGGGAAGAAGGAAAAAAATGACGTCCACTGAATGAGTAGATTCGAAAACTGGAACCAGAAAGAAAGTAGAGAACTTGGCATAGGCACAAAAAAGATATAGAGCGTATTTCAAAGCTGGTGATATCACACAAAAAGGAATTTAATTTTACTCCAAAAAAGAAAAGGGGGGAATAAACACACAGAAAAAGTGACTTAGAAAGTCAGGTTATACTTTTTGCTGTTACGGGGTCGGGAACTTACGTAAAGAGAATGTGGGAAGCGGCAGAAATGAGGACCCTGGTCGTACGATTGGAGAAACAAGAAGATCGCAGCCGTCGGATCAGAGTAGAGGGAAGGGAGGTTGTAGTAAGATAGAGAGAGAGGGAGAAGGGGTGAGTTTAATAATAACGAATGAGGATATCGAAATCGGGCGTAAAAAAGGAAAAGTGTCTCTGTGTTTCTTCTGCTACTGACGGAAGAGTGATAAAAATTGCTTATATATTTTCGCAGAGAATGATGAAAGGGAAGGGAAGAGAGTTTTCAAGTTCCAGCTTTGAGGCGTCTCTATTTGTGACTATGGGTCTCAGGTGTATGTGGTTGTGCTTCTTGGCGTTCTCTGCGTGTGTTCTGGTTTCGCTCGCAGCATAAAAGCAGAGTCCGGGGATGATGAGAGAGTGCACGACGGTCAAAGAGAGATTTGAAGATGGTTTTGGATACGCACCAAGGGGTAGAAGAGAAGGGGCAAAATGTGTTTGTGTGTATATATATTATATTAGGGAGATAATAAAATAATTTTATTATTAAATCTACCTCAATTATCAATTTAGTCCATAATATTTAAATTTAATATAATATTTAATCTATTAATTTTATCTTCATTCTAATTTTAATCTCTTAAATTTTAAATTATAAATTTTAATTTCTCAAATTTTTTTATCTTAAATATTTATCTATAATTTAATAAAAATATAAATTATTTTATTTATTGATAGACTAAAATTTATAATTTAAAATTTAAAAAATTAAAACCAAATTTTTTATAAATTTAATAAACTAAAAATTATATTAATACCTAATTTCATGAATGAAGTTCCTAAAATTTTATAATCATCCTACACAATTAGTTTTTATAATATTATTTTCATTTTAAACCATAATCACTAATGTGTGTATAGTTATAAAATTATAAGGAGTTAATTAAGAAATATTAAATTTTAGTGACTAAATCAATGAGTAAAAAAAATATTATTCCTATAAATAAATATAATTTTTAATTTGTTAAAAAAAATTTATAAATAAATATATAATGTTTATACATTAGATTATATTACCTCTCTTCTATTTTATTAAAATTACAATGACCTACCCTCTTTTTAAAACATACACTTTGGTCGAATTTGTAAGACAATTAAGAACGTCCCGTGAAAGATATCAAAAATACCCATATTTATTATTTATAATTATACTGAAAAATGTAAAATTGTTAATTTTTCCCCATAATTTAATTTTATATTATCTCTATCCCAAATTTAAATAACTTTAAAATAATTATTATACACGTTTGAAATATTATTTTATTTTATCCAATTTATTCATTTAAACTTTAAAAATTACTAAATAAATAATTTTACTTAACAAACAAATGTAATAATATAATTAAAAATTAAAAATAACAATTATATTATAGATTGGTATTTTAATTCAAAATATGTAATTTAAAAGTTTAATTGATGAAAATATAATTTTAAAAATACAAGGGAATTGGTGTAATTTAATTTTTTTTATTTATTTTTTTCACATCTTTTAAAAATTTCTGACTTACGGTTTATTTACTGCTATTGTACTACAATAAGAAAAATATCTGCTGGCAAAAAAAATGGCAATTTATGTATAGTAAATTTTTCCATAATTAATCTTTCCGACCAAACACAGTCAAATTCTTAAAAACGACCTTGCAAATTAATGAACGAAGAAAAGAACAAGGAACAATTAATTATATGCCCAAAGTACCCCTACCTGAATCTTTTTTTTATTGCAGCATATAATATTTGATTCCCACTCTTTATATTGGGGGCATGAAATGTCTAAAACGCCCTCACTTTTTTGTTAAATTTATGACTCATTATTCCTCTCTTTTCTTCTGGAAAAATCCCATGCAAAGAAACTCGTTTGAAAAAGGTGAGAATAAAATTTATCAAATTAAATTTTTGGAGGATTTAACCTGATGAAAATTCATAAAATTGACATTATAAGTATATGTTAAATTTATAATTAAAAACAATGATAATTTTAAAAAAATAAATATTTAATGAAAATACTATATAACTTTGATATTTTAAACTAATTAATTGATAGTTAAAATAATAAATAATTTTAACTAATAAAAAAGAATATAAATTTAAATTTAAAAAATATATTTGTAGAGTGAATCGAAAGACCTTTATACTTTAAATTTTTTATATTTAATTAAAAGTATTTATGAAAAAACAAGGTAATTTTATTAGACATTTTCATCCTTACTATATATGCATTAAATTTTGATTTTTATTAAATAAATTGATGTTTTTTAAAAAAAATAAAGTGTTACAAATTTTCTACCAATTAATTATAAACACCTCACATTTGCTAACCATGAAAACAATTAAATCCACTTGAGAATTTTAGTTTTATAAGGAAGGAATATAATATAAACTTCCAAAAGTGCCCTTCATTTAAAACTAACCCCCTGACTCATGTTTCCTCTCTCCATTAAATCATTTTATACATATCCACGATATAAATCATTTTCTTAACCTAACTTGATTCAAAATATAAGTACAGTCTAATAATATCTAAGGCATTTGAGAATTTTTTTTACTATTTTATCCTTATGTACAATTAAATTTTATGATTAATTACTTCCTCGTCCTTATTTATTCATTCTTATATTTAGATACAAAATGAAATCCCAAATTAGGACAAATAAATAGGGATTGAGGAAGTAATCCTTAAGGATGTATTTAGAAAATTTTACAATTTATTTACATAATTAGTAATATAACTTCTTTTTAACTTTTTTTTTTGTATACTTGAGATAATTAAATCACTTATATATGTAAATTGTGATAGCTTTTATTCAATATTTTATGCGATGCCCCCAGCCGACATTGGTTTTAATTAAATAAATCTAACAGATTGGATTACGTGTTGACATATTCAGGTTATCCATATCAGATAAGTATAGCTAATAAATGATTTAATTCTGGCAAAAAAAATAAGTAAATAATTATATTAAAACCATTGGGAATTAATTAATTAATTCGAAATAGCTGTTCCTTTTGCTTTTCCATCTACCATTGTCGTTAGGCCTTTAATATGGCTTAATTCATCAATTTTTTGGAATGTTCTTTCAATTAATTAATTGACCGTTGTTGATGCTTCACAAAGTAAGGGGGAAAAGTCACTTATAATCCATTAATAATTTACGTTTAAAAATTAAATTAATCTCTCAAATATTTCTTAAATAAAATGCTTTTTTTTTAGTTGGAGATTTATTTTCAGAGTATATGGTTTTATCGAAAAAGTTGTAGTATTAGTAAGTTAATATTGAGTTCAAATTAAATGAAGATATTTAAAAAAAATATATGACACATGACAAAATAATATTAGAGAACTTGACAAATTAGAATTAAAGAACTTGATACAAATGTTTTCGTATTTTACATAACTAATTTAGGGTTTAAGTATTTTTTAAAAAAATAAGAAACTAAAGTCATAAAGTTGAATATAGATATGGCGGTAATATATTATCAATTATTTCTTTAATCTTATTTATAGAGTTAAAAAATATTTATTTTAATCCTATTTATAAGAAAGATAGAAAATTTTTTTATATAAATTTATCATCTTATTCTTCATTTATTTATATTTTTTATTTTAATTGGTGTAATATATATTAAATATAGATAAAATTAAAAAATTATTAAATTTTATAGCATAATTAATGAAATTTAAGATTTTATTTAAGTAAAATATATTAGAAGTGATTTATAAATAGAAATTGATGAGTATAAAAATAGTTTCAAATGTTGAAATGCCTTTATTTTTTATAATACTCCAAAAGGCTTTATAATATATTTGTAATGAAAATAGTCTTTGCCCCTTTGAAAATATAAAGTAACACCTCTTATTTAAATAACTAAATAAAAACGTCCTGTTTGTAAAAAAAAATAATATAATAAAAAAACATAATATTTAATTTAATGTCAATTAGGATTTTAAAAGTCTTAATATTTAAATTTTCTCTTTTTTAAAATTTGGCATTGCTTAGCTCTAATTTACTGCTTGTTAGTATAGAATACGAAATACCTATAAATAACATTAAATATTTTTTATTTATTTTGTATTCTATTCAAATCAATAAAATAAAAATCAACAAAAACCAAGTGATGAAGTTATCTCTTAGACCAAAATGGTCCTGTAGATAGAAAAGAATTTTTGGACGTTTGAAAACTATAGTATTAAAATCTAACATGAATTAATTACTTATCTAATCAAAAATTTAGGATTGGCTTGACTGAATTTAATTAGCATAAAATGTTATTATGAGTTATTATTTATACATAAATATTTTATTACTATAGATTAATATATTTTTTGTTTAAAATATTATTTTTAAGGTTATATATAAATGTTTTTATATTTTTTAATTAAATATATTATTTTAATCACAATATTTATTTAAATTTGTTTATGACAAGTATGTTCATATAAGTTGAGATAAAACTCCTCTTTAGTGAAATTAAGATTCAAAAAATTAAATTAGTACTTCAAATTGTTATAAGGAACGAACGTATAATTAGATTGTTTTTAATTTAATTATAATTGGATAATGACTATTGAATTATTATATCGGGTATTATCTGGACTTTTAACCGATTGGATCATCGATCCGATTTTCAACATCATTACAACATGGAGCGTGTGTAGCAATCAACTAACAGAAACATTAATTGGTGGGAGGGTGAATTAAGACATGATTGATAAATGGAAATTGCGTATGAAATTAAAAAAGGTGAGAAAACAAATTCAACTTTGAAACGTAAGTTGAAGAAGAAGCCTTCTTTTACCAAACACCGAAACAAAAAGAAGCTTTTGGAATCGTCTTGCTTGCCTCGTTTCGTTTTTTTTTTTTTTGCATGTGCCGCTGCTTTAGCCTCGTTCTGCCAACACCCAACATGGAACGCCCCTCAATATCACTGTCGTTTATTTCTTGCCATAAAAACAAAAACAAAAAAACTCGTTCCACTAACCATTTTATTTTAAACGTTCACCTTTTCTACTCCCAACAAAATCAAATCATCCAAACGCCGTCTGCTACACGCAATTTACCACTACCTTTTTTTTTTTCTTTCTCTTTTTTGAGAAAAAAATATGTAAATGCCCTTAAAATATACTAAAACCCAAATCATATCATGAGATGCGCGAATGACACAAAAGTCTCTGGATCAAAATGGAATTAATTAAATGAAGAAAATGGAATTAAAGAAATGAAGAAAACGACCTTATTGCCCCTAGCATAAAAATCTCATACCTAAATTATTCTTATCATTTGTTATGCAAAATCTAGTTACTCATCCCATCCCAAAAATATAAGATCCTTTTAAGTAAATTTTATTTTTAAGAAAATAATAAATATGTAAATAATAAATATATTTTTTAAATATGTCATCATTTATAACAGTTAGATAATAGAGTAATAATGAATAAAATAATGAGATATAATATATTTATTATTAAAAAATAATAAAATTAAATAATAGTAAAATGGGTATAAAAATATTTATTATTGAGACAAACTCAAACAAGATATTATATTTTGGATCAGACAATTTAGAGAAAACGATATTATATTTTGGGATGGAGGAAGTATTTCATATAGGATAAAGTTATATCTAACATTATGATATTACTTTTCAATTGCATTCATTTTGTTAATCATATTTATAATGTATCTAGCACTCTAATATGATTTCTTGGGTGTTTCCAAATTTCAATATCATAATCTTATTTATAGTGCGACAAATACCCTAAATTATAAATAAGATTATAGTACTAGATATAACTAAAAATTAATATCAAAGGTTGCTAGATGTACTAGAAAAATAATATTAAAATGCTAAACGTATTATAAATAAAATTATAATATTAGATATTACTGAAAAATAATATTAGGGGGCTAAATACTACTTTATCCTTTCATATAGTTTTTTTTCGAAGCTTAATAATTTCAGGTGGATTTAGGACTTCTGTGCCATTTCTGCATTTTAAGTCACTGATTTGGGCTTTGTATATTTCATGTGTATTTACTTGTCTTTTTCCCTTTCTTTATTTTTCCCTTCCTCCCTCCTCAATACGGTGTGCCGTTTCCACAATCTGTATTGGACATTGTAATCCACATTTCTCCATGTTCTGATCCCATTTCTCTATATGCTATATATATATATATATATATATAGAGTATATTATCTCGTAGTTGGCCATTTAATAAAAAAATACAGAGCATCTTCTGTAGAACCTGTGACGTCATCCACGTTGTTTAGTTCATCATCCATTATTTTTCTTCTCGTGTTAGTTGAAATTCTTATGCCCTTTATTAATGTTTCAATAAAATGTGGATAATTTTTAATACCAAAAATAGTTTGAATAATTTGCAAAATTTCATGATATCTCTATATATATGAAAATATAAAGGGGGAATAACGGCTAGGTTCCATAAAAAGTAATTAATGATAGTCAAGTCCCCCATAAATTCCGATGAAAAATGAGTTGCAAGTATAATTCAGACAAGTACAAATTCAGAAGTCTCAATTTTAAATAAAAATTAAACCTTAACCATTTTATACTTAAATATGAATAAAATTATAAATTTATTCTATTTTTAAATAAAATTAATATCTTAATCACATTTTTTTTAATCTCAATAAGGTGATTAATAGGAGGTAGGATATTTCAAACCACTTTCAATTTGCTAAACTGAATTTTGGAAAAAAAAGCTGTATTCGAATATAAATGGCGTTTTGTCAAATGAATTTTTATCAAATAAACTTTTGACAATCAGACTTTTATCAAACGAAAAACCAATCATAAAAAATCATGTGAAGGAGGAGTAATTACCCCGGATGCTTTATGTTTGAAATTTGGCGGTTATATGTCACTTAAAATTCTGATATTATTTTTATATATGTCTAATATTTTAATTTTATTTATAATATAATTTATCTATAATTTTTCTAATTTAGTACCATTATTAGTACTTAAAAAATAAGATTATATATAAAATTATATTAAATTAAAAAGATTGTAAGTAAAATTATACTAAATTAAAAAATATATATATATAGTGATATTTCACCCTTGAAACTTTACAAGAGAAAGGAAAATTTGAGAGATTAATTTTTGTTAAATAACTTTTGATTAAACAAGACTTTTATTAAATTGAAGGTGAGATCTATTGCCGATAAAATTATTATTATGTGATATAAAAGTATCATCAATTTAAATTCTAAAATTAATCTATCTATTTATAAGGATATAATTATATATATTTATATCCCTCATCAAATCATATTTAATAGAAGTTTCTCTATTTATAGTCCCGTGCATTAGGCCGTATTTAAAGACTTTTACAAATTGAAAACCAATCACAAAAATAATTTGAAGGATGAGCAATTATACTAGACAGTTGATGTTTATAACTTACCTATTTTATATATAAATTCATCTTAACTAATTCTTACATATTAATAAAAATTAGTTAAATTATTTAATATATCTTAAATTTAAAGTTTTTTCTAAATTTATCTTTATTTTTTAGTAAAAAATTATATTAGATTTAAATCTGTCTTTATTTAAGAATAAATATTGCCTTTAATTTTCTTTTATCTTCTTTTAATAGAGATAAAATTAAAAAATATTTATAAATTCTCTTATAAATAGATTTATATTACACATCAAAATTTTCAATGAAAATGGAATGCAAAGAGTGGTAAGGTGAAGGGGAAGGAAGGTAGGGCTTTCAACTTTTGCACACTTTGTCGTGGCTAAAGTGGCTTTTCAATTTGGGGTTGCTTACTAAATGTTCTTTTCCCACTTTTTTTCTGTCAAATGGCACCCTTTCACAGATCACAAGGACCTTCATTAATGGTGTCCAACACACTTGTCTGCTTACAGAAAATAGGCCTTTTAGGGTGTCCCATTAGCAATAGCTAGGGTTTTGGGTAGACAATGTTCACGATGATGACGGGATGCATATTCCCCCATTTAGGGTTCCGGTTGTTGCCGTCCCACCAATATAATATTCTCCTTGAAATTTCTATTTTTGGTTACAAGATATTGTAGGTGAAAATATGATTTTTTGAACTTAATTAAGGATAATCATCAAATTACCTAGACTTGAGTTTAATTTCTCTCAATATTTAGGGTATAAAAAGTGTTTATCTTTTTAAATAAATATATATTTTTATATTCAAACTTATAGTCTATTGTTTATAAAAATAATATCACTTATCATTTTAACTAACTATTTATTAATTAAAAATAAGATTTAAAAAATCAAAATCTTATTTTCGGCATGCGTGACTATAATTTTTAGTAGTATCATCAATTAACAACATAAATCAATCTCTTTTCCTCATGAACTATCCTGAGCCTATCTCATTTTTAATTAGATCAAATTTATCAAGAGTAGGATCATTTCGGGTGACAAGGTTCTATCCTTAAGTATTTAATTATGTTACATTTTAAACTAATTCTATGTAGAAGTTATGATTTGTTAAAAGATAATATCATCCTCATCCTCATCATCATCTTGTGTCTATATCTCTTCTTCATGTATCCTGTGGATGGGAAGCTTTATCATCTCATGACCCATTTTCACATCAAATATAAGATACTTAAGGGGAGAATTTGCTTAGCTTATTATTAATTGGAATTTTCCATTTTTACCCCTCACATATGAAAACTATGAGTGAGAAGAAAGAAATTATTACATTATACATTAAGAAAAATTCAATTTATTATTAAGGGAGGTGTTAACTTATCTAATGGGGGCAAATGTAGAACCCTAATTGTATTTTGATACAAGATTAATAAGCTAAACTAACTTGTTTAACCATCTAATTAACAAGTCATATTATTTATAAATTAATAATTAAAATGAATTATTTTTTCAGATGACATAGCTCATCACACTAGTTGTTATTAGAATATAAAAGGGAAAACCCAGGAGCCAGCTAGGTGGGGATAAAATTAAAGATGAAAGGGACCAGTTGAAAGATATTAATAGATGGCAGAGGTATATAATAAATTTAAAGAGGTTTGAATGAAACAGTGACCTTTATGACTAACCAAAAGGTGGCTATTATTTATGGGTTTCACCTAGAAGAGAGAGAGATAATTATTTAGAGTATATTTAATTATTAGAGAATATTATTTTATTGTGTTTTTAATTATAGTGTTTGAGAAATTATCTTAAATCTTAGGTTTATGAGTTTACGCTTGAGGGTAATAAAAGACTTGTTCCACTCGATATTGGTATCGTTTAAAAAAAATGGAGACTTTACTCTACTTTTAAATTATAGGTAAATCTAACCCCTTTCTAAAAAATTATATACAAAAAAAAGAAGAGATCATATAGCAATTGGCATTTAAACTAAAAACCAACTCATCGTTCTTTATATATCAACAAAAATAATTTTTTTTTGTATTTTATTCTTTTTTGTGGGATCCTTCCTTTGATGATCTATCACAATATTTCTTTTATGTGACCTCTATATAAATTTTTTAATTTATTCTTTATAGACCTCTATATAAAATTTTTAATCCATTCAATAATAAGTATGAACTTATAGTTATTACTCCTCCGATCATTAATAGAATATAATTTAGGAGTTAATATTAATACTAAATATAATATATATTTTTTATATTTATCTATTTTCTCTAAATTATTCCTATTGATACTTCATCAATAATAATCAAGTAAGTAAGGGAGGGAAGTTAAAGAAGATAATTAAAATATTTTAAAAAATATATTATATTAAATAATTTAACTAATTTATTTAATCTTATCATATTAGTTAAATATATTATATATTAAAAATTAAGGGAGCACTATCCCATTCACCATGAGATATAAATTTAAAAAGAAAGCGAAATTACTCATATGTTTTGAATCATGTGTAAAACTGCAAATAATTTTATTGATTTTTAAAATTTGACAAAAAAATCCTTAGACTTTTAAATTTGTGCAAATAACCTTATCAAATTTGAAGTTATGTGCAAATAAACCCTATGCCATATTATACTCTTTTCATGAAAAAAAAAACTCAAAATTGATGGCATAAGAATTATTTCATAAATATGGAAATTTAGAGATATTCATTATAAAGTTTTAAATATAAAAAAAAATATCTACATATAATTTAAAGTCCAGGGGTTATCTATAAAAAAAATGATACTCTTATATGTTGGATAACACACACATAAATATATATAGGGCCTCAAATTACACATAATTTCATTTATATACCAAGGTTAGTTCATGATTTTTTTTTTATTAATCATATTTAGATCATCTGACGTACGGTTATTAGTGTGATTTGATTAAGAAAAAGTTGATATATAATAAGAATACAAATAATTACGTAGTAATTAATGAAAATCCAGTTGGAAAGCTAAATCCAAAATTTGAACCCTAATAATAAAGTAATGAAAACTAATGATGGCATCTTGGGTGTGGAATAATGATGAGAGAGGGATGTAACTCGAACAACGAGAAAAGGAAAATATGACTGATAATAATAATTAGATATGATTAACAAATTTCACTATCAATAAAATCCCCAAAGTCATATAATAATGAGATCCCATTTTGACTTGTAATTACTTTTGTAAAGTTCGAGGTTTTTAACTAATTAAAAATGATCACTCCCCTTCCTCCATATAATCATTGGTCAATTTGATGACTAATCATGCCTTCAATAAAAAATGAACTCAATACACTGATGTCGAGAGGTACCCTATATTTAGATTAAATTACATAAAACTATCTTAAAATTTGAATCGTGTACACATAATCCCTCGACCTCTAGAATTTAGGCTTTATTTAGTTGAGAGTTTTAGAGTAAAGAAGAAGAAAGAATGTGTTTGGTTGGAAAAAATAGAGGAGAAGGGAAGGAAAATTTTTTGTCCTTATATGCTCTCCTTCTCTCCCAGCCCATCCCATCCCATCCCCTCCCCTCAAAAAATAAGGATTTTTAAAGGGAAGAAAAACTTTTTATTCCTTTTTGATCAAATTGCCTTCGAACATTTTTTATTA
This sequence comes from Leucaena leucocephala, assembly GCA_037074615.1. Lineage (NCBI taxonomy): Eukaryota > Viridiplantae > Streptophyta > Magnoliopsida > Fabales > Fabaceae > Leucaena > Leucaena leucocephala. The sequence continues at coordinate 6,662,058 of CM073570.1, read as the reverse complement.
TTCTAATTGTATCCTCAAATTTTTTTTTAATTTTTTTATATCTAATTTTTTTTAATTGCATAATAATTATAATAAATTATAATAAAATTTAATAAGCATAATAAATTATTTATATATTATATTAAAATATATAATAATTATAAAATTAATAAGAAATAATGTTAAAATTTTATCATATTTTTTAATTTTTTTAATTTTATTATATATATAAATGAGATAAAAAAATTTAAGATTAATAAATTAAAAAATAATAATTTTGATATAAATATTGTAAATAAAGAGTAAATAAATTTAAATAAAGATATAAATATATATTTATTAATTTTTAATTAACTCCCCTCCCCTCCCCTCTTGAACTAAACAAAAAACATCATTCATTAATCTCCCCTACCTTTATCTACCCTCCCTTAAATTAATCTAACTTATTATCCCCTAAGGTGAACTAAATAAAGCCTTAATAAAGAATCCATATAATATTTCAATTTGTATGAATAAGTCCTCCCTATCAATCACATATCACCTTAAAAATAATTGTGAAACGTTATATTTAATTCTTTTAAAGCTAAAAGTGGGATATAAATATTTAAATATTGATTTAGGAAAGATATAAATATCCATATGTTAATTCATGTAAGATTGAATCCAAATTTCACAGCCAATATTTTATAATAGAGATTGCCTAATTTGTTGTAATATATATATATATATATATTTTGTAAGCATGATTATATTAAATTATTATATTGTACTATGTCAAGCAGTCAGCCATACAACCTAAATTACACATAGTCTATCAGAATTATATGTAATCTTGATGCATGAAAATGAACTGAACATGTTAGCAAATAAATAATGAGAAAAAGTATTAATATGAGAGTTATAAATGTAAAAGCTTAGGGAATTCATAAAGAGATGATTATCTATACATACATGAAGTATTTTGCCCAATATTTATTATAATTTATAAATATTAGTTTTATTTTATCAAAAATTCCACTCATGCGCTTAATGAGAGTTGATATATAGTGTTCACAATTGATAAATGATAAATATTATAAATTTTTATATTTTATGATTTTGATTTTAAAATTGAGTAGAATTTAACTCTTGGAAAGTTAAATATAAATAGGGCATATTTGGGAAACTCTCAAACCTAAATTTTAAAAGCGCTTCTGACTCAAATTTTAATTTAGAAAATTTTTAAAATAAATAGTCATATTTATCCAAAAAGACTTCTGAACCAAACTATAGTTTAAAACTATGGTTTCAGATAAACTGGTCAAAGTAGCTTTTAGAACAGTAGAACAACTTATGGACTATCCAATTACTATTTTACCCTTATTTTTTCTTATACTATCTCCCATCTCTCCTCTATTTTTTTCACTATCTCTCTTCTATCTTTTCAACTATCTCTCATCTCTTTTCTATCTCTTCTACTATCTCTTTTATCTTTTCTATTTTCTCCATCATCTCTCCTCTATCTTTTTCACCCTCTCTTCTCTCTCTCCTACTTTTAATAAAATTATATCCTTTTTAATAATTTTTTAATTATAAAAAATCTTTTAATAATAACTATCTAATCCTTATTATAAACTCTTTTTTAAAAACTACCTCTAAAAACATTTTTTTTATAAATTATTTTTAAAAAATTTATCTAAAAACATATATAATAATAGACCAAGCAGTTTCACACCAGTCTAGTAGACCAAAAACATTTAAATCAAAAGTTCACGAGATTTCAAATCCTTTTATTTTTCAAATTTTATTTTTTTACCATTGATATTCGCCCTTTTATTTTGATTCCGTCCAATTGGGGTTGGAATTCTAGGTTATTATGAATCTTTGTCCTCATTAATAATTACAACCGATGGATATATATATCATTTGTCAATAATCATCAATTGGTTAAAAAAGAAAAGGTGTGGATAAGGGTCAAAGTGGCTTTTGACTGGTGAAAGGGTTGAATGGTGGTCCAAATATGAATAGAATTGTGTACTTTTTGTAGAAGGCAATGAAGAGATATATGAATGAGACAGAAATATATAATAGAAAGATAAATAAATACTCACATGGGCATTTGATTGAATTACTTGTTCCCAATTTATTTCCATGCAGGTAAACAATAAGAACTGTTTCCCACCATTTGAAAGAGATATATCATTTGGGCTCAATCATTATAAAGATAACATTCTATACTTTATATGTTTTAGATTCTAAATATGAGAACTAAGAAAATATAATATTCACTTAATAAAATAATTTACTTTAAATTTAAATATAAAAATTTATTTTATTTTATTTTTAAAATTTATAATTTTTTCTAAATTTTCTTTATTAAATACACATATAAAAATAATAATTTTTAATATAATTAATTAAAAAATAATAATTTAACTAGTTTTAATTATAATTGATTGATTACTCATATGAAATAATTTTTATTTTATTTTATTTTTTTAAAATAAACATTTTAAGGATTTAGCAAAATAATAAAGAAGAATAGTATTAATAAATTGTTAGCTAAGTTCTCTGTCTAATGTGTTTGTTTGTGATCAAACTTATTACTAATTATATACAACTAGTCCACTACTGTGAGTTTAACATTTAATTTATAACTATTTATATATAATTAAATAACGCCAATTCACAGTAATTAATTTATAAAATCATCCTAGCCATATTAATATATCTAAATCTAATAATGACCCTTAAAATAACTATAGCAATGTCCATCATTCAGTAATATAATATATATAATGCTGAACACACAACTCAAACATTAATATGAAGGCCAAGAGATACAACGAGAAAAAGAAGAAAATAGATTGGGCAACCAATAAGCAAATGTATCTAGCCTATAACATTTATATATAAAATAAATGGTAAGATATAATTTAATATTCTAATCTTATTTTTTATATGTGGCTAGTATCTTATCTTATTTATAGTATAATTTTATCTATAATCTTTTTAATTTACTACAATTTTACTCATAATCTTTTTAATTTAATAAAATTTTACCTATAATCTTATTTCTCTAGTACCAATAATTATATTAAATTAAAAAATATAGGTAAAATTATATTAAATTAAAAAAATTATGGGTAAAATTATACAATAAATAAAATTAAGATAATAGCTACACATGAGAAATAAGATCTAATTTACTCGTCTTAACACTTTTTTTTTTGTTTTTATTAATTTTTGTGGGGAGCATTGGCTCATATATACATATATAAAGAATTATTTAGACTTTAGAATAATCCAGCTAATTTGGGAATACCATTTTGAGGAGTTCCTACCTCAAAATTCTGATCAATCGTCAACCGAAGGGCTCCCACGTTTCCCCAACTATCCGTTTTTTCTAACAACAAATTAAGATTGTTTTTTTTAAAATAAAATGATCAAATATACTAATAGAGCTTAATTAGTTCAACATAAAATATTACAAACATAAGGAATATAGAACGACTTGATACACCGGACACCAACTACAAGTAAAATATATATAAGATTCAACCTAAAAGCTTCTTCAGATAATCTAAAATCTTATTAGGGTTGGAACAAGCTTCATGGCTCAAAAAGAACATAGTAGAATATTTACAAATCATGCATCCGTGGAAAACTCTATGTTGATAGTAATATTTAAAACCAGTTTTTTTATTTTATTTTAAAAAAAGCAATTTTAGTTAAGCTTAACATGGAGGAGTTATTAGGAAAATATTAAACTAATCATATATAGTTGAAAAAAACAAGTTGTTTACAACTTATTATAAGCTACTCCGTGTTGTTCTAAATGTGTGTTACTTCAATGATTTGTTTTGATTAATATAAAATTTTAATCTATTTTAACTTCCAAATTTATAAATTATTTTTTAACACAAAATCATTTAAAATAAATTAATCCAAAGATAAATCTGGCCGTTAAAGTGACATAGAACAAATTCTAATGAATTGCATCAATATTTGTTGGGTAAGGATTGGTCTCATATGCATGCTTCTAAATTATCTCACTAAAGTTTCTTCTAAACAATTGACTTATCGTTATTTGCTAAATATAATGGCAATAAACATGGCGTGCTCAAAAAACTTCTTTCAATACAATTAAATTGAATTTTTTTCCAAATTTTTAAAAAACAAATTATATTTCCGTCGTTCTCTATTTCAAATATACAATATCTCTCTCTCTTTTTTCTCTTTATTATATACTAGGGTTTGAATTTTAGACTTTTGCTCATATTAATATGTTGATAAATAATATGAGTATTAGAAATATATAGATTTTCTTTATTTTTATATAACAATAGTCGTTTTAACTAACAAAGATGGTAGTTAATCAACAAGAAGATTAACAAAGGTTGTGTTTGGCTACTCATTATAAAATTCCACACTTACATTACCTAAAGATAATTGATCTAGGGTTTGTTTGGATTAATTTTTGGAGAATAGATTTTAGAAAATAGATTCTGAGAAGAATAGATTTTAGGAAGAATATATTTTGAAAATAGAGATATTTGGATGATTAGTAGTAGAATTACTTTTCATATTGTTAAATTATCAAAAAAATGTATGATTTGATTAAAAATATGAGAGAGGGTAGAGAAGAAAGATGAGATATGAGAGAGAAGATGAGATAGGGTGGAGAAGAGATGGGAGAAAGGAGAGAGAGTGTAAAGAAAAATAAGGATAAAATAATAATTGGATAGTATATAAACTCTTTTAGTGTTCTAAAAGTTAGTTTCAATAACTTATTCAAAACCATAGTTTTAAACCATAATTTTAGCCAAAATCACTTCTAGACAAATATGACTATTTGTTTAAAATTTTTTTAAACCAAAATTTTGCCCAAAATAGCTTTTCAAACCCTATTTCCGAACACACCTAATAATAGACTAGTTAGATTATAAAAGATTGAATTGTGTTTGAATATAACTTTGTTAAAATAGATCTTACGGAGAGAGATTCTAAACGGAAAATCTCAATTCAAATTATTAATCAGTTGCTCAGATATTTGACCTAATATTAAATGGCCTAAAGGTTATAAAGCAAAAAATCCAAACTTAGCTGCAAAGCAAAAACTCGTATGTTGTGGCACCCACATTGATATTGTAGTAGAAGGAAAGCTTCTTTTTTTCCAGTCCACAAAGGGACGCTTAGATTTTCCAAATTCGAACTCAAAACCAAACACATGCTAAGTTTCACAAATGTATGTACCTCCTGGGGACATATGAGAAAATAGGACATATGATAAAAAGAAAATATTGAAATCATGCAGAGAAGGCCAGCATTACACGTCTTCCAAACTCCAGTTTCAGAAACTTCCAACTCACAAAAATAAGAAACATAAACATGACAAGGCAAGTTAGTGGGAGACAAGCGTATGAGGCGCACAAAAGCAAGTACTCCCTCCCCGTTTTAAATGCATGAATCATTACATGTTGAAATTAATTGAGGAGTTTATTTTTAAGATATAAATTTATTTATTTTTTAAATTTATAATTTTTTAAAATTATTTTTATTGATTATATATATAAAGGAAGTTTCTAATTATTGAGCTATTTTGTAATACAAATGATTAGAAAAGGGTATTTTTTTAAAAAAAATATCATATTTTTTAACAAATAACTAATTTATTAATATATATATATATATAAATGTTAAAGTATATATTTAGTCATTTAAATTTGTATCAAGTTTTATTTTAATATTTTAAGTTTATAAAGTATATTTTTAATCCCATAATTTTAATACCATTAGTCTGATTTAACAGAAAATATTGCTTAGAAAATTTAAATAATAACGGTGTAAGTAAATATTGCCAAAGCATTATCATATTTTAATATTTTAATATAGTATTTTTATATTTAAATAATGTAAATTAACAAAGGTTTACAATAAAATCAGGGATGAGAGTTTGATGAGCTTTAAAATAAAAAAGGTAAATAAGGATTAATCTACACGGTTTTATTTTTAAAAAAATAAAATCATTAAAATCTATTTTAATCCTTTTTTACTTCATACAATTTAAAATATAAATATATCATATTAAAAGATTAAAATCTAATCATATATAAGTATTTAATTTCACAATCATCATTCAAATTTGTTGAGTCAATATTTTTTATTAAGGGAAATTAACAATTTTAAGATCATAGAAATAAAAATTCACTTTAAAAACTTAAGAGATTAAAATAAAAGTTAATAAAAATTTTAAGTATCAAACATATATTTTATATTATATTTAAATTAGTAATATAACTCCTATATTTAGAATTATAATGAATAAGTATTATGTTTTAAAAATATTCTATTTAAGCATTATCTCCAGATGGAAGCTCTTTTAAATATATATAAATTAATATATAAATTTGGAAAAAAAATAAATTTACGAGATAAAATTAATTAATATCTAAATTTTTTAATTACTATTTTAGGAGGGAAGAAGCAGTAGTTGGGCAGTACCATAGGGATATTTGCCGGGTTATAAACAAAGCAGCAGCAGCTTTGAGATTCTGAGCAGCTGGCGGACCACCACCACCAGATGCCAACCTTAACGCTGGTCGGAGGCCCCTACACACCCTACAGCTCAACGACTGTGACACCCACTCCCATGTGATTTTAGGTCTTAAATTATTTCATTGATTTTTTCCTAAAAATCATTAGAGTTCTTTTTTTTTTTTTACGTTTAAATAATTGAAAGCATATTAAATAATTAAAATAAAATTGCATGAAAAATTGGAAAAAAATGCAAAAAAAGAAAAGAAAAAGAATTACAAAAACTTCCCCTTTGTCCAACTTCTTATGGTACTCTGTAATTACTCTTGTTATTAATATTATTTTGCCTTTTACTAAAAAAAAATACTTTTGGGTTTATAAGTATTTTTTTATCAACAATAATGTTATAAGTGATTCATACAATATATTTTTTTACTATAATTATTTGATCGAGTCATATTTAAATATTATTAAATATAATTAAAAAATAATTATTTTAAATATATTTTTTAAATGCACGTAAACTTAAAATTGAAACTTCGTATTTTAATGGCTAAAGTCTTTTTTATTATGATCAACTCCTGTTGCTAATATATTTCTATATGTATATATATATATATTAAAATATAAATTAAGTTACGAATAAAATATAAATATATATATATATATATATATACGTATAAATATAAATTAAAATGATCTAACAGAAGATCCATTCTCATCCATTTCCAAAGGAGCCCAAACCAATGAGTGATACAACATAGAAAGGGTACTGTTTTTTTTTTCCCAATTGGGGACCAGAGACAAGATTAGCATCATCATCATTTGTGTCAACCTAACTTCCTCGGTTCCTATTGAATTGTTTATAATAATATCAAAGATTGTTGGCCAAAACAATACATCAAAACCAACCCTCCATTTTTCTTTAAAAATATTTATTGGTTGAATTTTGTAAATGAAGAATATCATATTGAAAAAGCCATTCCTTATTTAAGGCCCAATGATGTTATAACCTATATTAATTAATAATAGGGAAAATTATTCTTTTGGTCATATAACTTTATATAAAATTTTAATTTGATCTCTTAATTTTATAAAGCATCATTTCACTCCTCTAACACTAACATTGTTAATCTCATATAATGAATTCTTTGTGTCAATCATTGTTATGTGAAAACAATTAAGCTATAAAGTGATTAATTCTTAAACACTCTATATCAAATATCGGCCTCTTGTAGGTTGAATATATATTTTTTTGTTACAATGTAGGTTGAATATGTTGTTTTTTTTTTGTTGCCCACCCGGTTCACCGGAGCTTTGCCCCGACTACATCCGGATCCGACCCGCGTCGCGCACCTGGCTATGGTGGGTGAGTCTCCTAACGGAGATTTTCTGCATACGCCAAGGCTCAAACTCGATATCTCACTTAAGCGATATCGAGCCGCTTACCACTCGGACCAACCCCCATTGGTGGTTGAATATGTTGTTATTGCGGGGGTTACATATAAAAGGCGAATCCAGCAGAAAGAATAGGCCCACTAGTATACTTGGAACGTAAAGCCCATACACACAAATTAAGGCGTCTGAAACAACCTCCAAATGAGGCATCTTTTGGTTTGTATTAAAGAGAGGGGAAGAAAACGATAGCAGCACCAGGGGTCTAGTGGAGAATAGTATCCAACCACGGAATAGGTCCGGGTTCGATTCTCGGCTGGTGCATTCATTTCCAGAGAGCTGTGAGGAGGTAGTTGCACATTCTGTGGTTGAGATTCAATCACACTCTTCTGATCCAACGGATGGTAGCTGGTGCATCTGAGCTCTCTCTTTTTGGTGTGGCATATTTATAACAAAACAAACTATGCTCAAGCCAAGTTTATAAAACTAATTAACTCAGGTTTATTTAGACCAAATGTAACATTAGCCTATTTCCACTCATAGTTATGGATAATATAACTCTTTTTTTTTATTTAACTTATCTTTTTGTTTATTTTTTTATTATATTAACCTAATCATATCATCATATATTTTAATTTTAAGATTCATAATTATTTTTTTAGTGTAGATATATCATTTAGAAATTAAATTCGAAATTTAAAAGAAATGACAAAATCACTCTAAAACATGTGAATTCTAAATACAAGATGATTTAATCATTGTGAAGCTTTTCGGATTAACTTGTTGTGTAATTATTTCAACCCCCGTAATTTGAATTCATTTATTGGCAACTCAACATGGATTCGTGACCACAGCTTCAGTTAAAAAATCAACAATTTTCACTACATGTAACAACGACAACAATTTAACCAGTAACAACTGCATTTATAAAAACAATTGTGCCTTCCAATCAGTGACTATTTCAATTTCAATTTTTTTTTTGACATTATGGAATAATAACAACAACTAAATTAAATTAATGATAACTAAATTTCATACAAATCCATCTTCTTAGTTTACAGGTCTTAGTGGGTAATTTATGATCAATGACGACTTCAGTTAAACAAATAGTAATAGCTTTACTAATATGAGTTAATCTAAGTCATAAGTAACTTAATATCACTTAAACGAGATCTTGAATTCGAGTTTTAAAGTATGCAGAAAATTTCTATTGAGGGACTCACCCACCATAGCTAAATACGCGATATGTGTTAGATCCACATATAGTCAGATTAAAATTATGATGAATCCAGTAGGCAAAAAAAATAAAATAATAATAATAGCTTTGATTCAATAGAATGATGATAACAACAACTAAAACAATAAAACCTAACTCCGCATAAATTCAGTTTCTTGGCTCACACGTGTTGGTGAGCTTCTTAGACATCAATGACAATTTTAACTTAATAAATAACAACTTCAAACTTCATAAAATGACAACTAAATGCCTCATGACACCTAATTTTTTTCCAAAAAAAAAAAAAATAAACATCTCGGTTGAGTATTTCTTTCTCTTACTATACATAGGGTTAGTAAGATAAAGATGCAACAAAACTTAATCCCATATAAGTAATTAGGGATTTTGTAAGAATTCTCTTATTTGGCATTTACATATTTCAAAAGAAGTTTTTAGTTATTCTCCCTATAGATAATCACTCTGTCGCGTTATACTTCCTCTTATCTATATTATAAAAATATTTCAACTAAATCACACAGTTTAATAAATTATAGTTAAGTAATTAATTATGTCATAAAATAATAAAAAATGTTAAATTTACTTTTATTTAATTAATAATATAATCTTCTTTTATCTCTTTTCTATAGTTATAATTTTTTCTTTTTTATATTTATAACTAGTGATAGATTGAGAAAAAAAGTTATTAATGATTTTTTGGGGCTCTTATAGATTAAAAAGAGTGTTTTTTAAAGAAATAATTTTAAATTGATTTATAAAAATTATCCACATAAATATACAAATGGGGAGAGATTTACATAAAGTTTTAAATATGTCGGGGGGAAAATCCACGTATACAATAGGAAAAATACGAGAAAAAAACTTAGAAAAATGACAAAATTTAATTTGAGTCTGTAAAATTTTTAAACAACATAAAATGTTCTGATATTTTAAAATTTAGCGTGAATTAACTAAAATGCCCTCATTTGATTTTAAAAGGGTTAACGGGAAAAGAGCCATTTCAGTATGTCAGGCGAAGATAGAGCAAAGCTCAGCCTTCCAGAGAGCTTGGCGACGTGAAGAGGGGGAGAGAGCGAAATTAACAAATCTTTATTTAGAATCTTAATTTAAAATAAACTAAATTGAAAAGAAGTAAGAATTATTAACTATAACAATATATAAATTAACTACAATGCAATACTCATTACTAAGAATAATATCAAGATTAACGAGTCCTTATTTATAGTAAATTTAAAATAAATTAAATTGAAAAGAAATATACATTATTAACTATAAAGATATAGGGATTAACTATAATGCAATAGACGTTACCAACAATAGAATCAAGATTAACAAATTCTTATTTAGAATTTAAATTTGGGTCAACTAAATTGAAAAAAAATAGGTATTATTAACTAGAATAATATTGGGATTAATTAAAATGTAATAGGCGTTAATTATAATGGTTTGCTATTCTCCGCTCTATTCTTGATAATACCAATTTCATTTTAGTCAATCCCAATTTCAATGTAGTAAATAATGTGCATGTTTGAAAAATGCTAAACCTAGGTTTAAAATATAAATTTAACTCAAAATCTAGGTTTAAAGAAATTTTAAAATAAATAGCCATATTTATTTAAACAGCTTTTGAACTAAACTATGGTTTAAAATTAAGGTTTTAAATAAGTTAGTCAGAGTAGTTTATAGAACAGTAAACCACTTATGAACTAACTAATTACTATATCATCCCTATTTTTTCTTACACCCTCTCTCCTCTCATCCCTTATCTCTTCTCATTTAATACTCATACCCTTTTTCGTAATTTACCAATAATAAAAATACTTCTGGAAATAACTATCCAAACACTCATTTATTTAAAACTATTTTTTTTTCATAAACTCTTCTCCAAAAACCCTTTTCTATAAGCTACCCAAAATCTCTCTTTTTTTCATAAGCCATTTTCCAAACTCTTATCATAATAGGCCTAATGTCTATTTCATTTCAGTTTATTTTACCCAATTTTAAAGTCTATATAATGACTTGTCATTTTCTACTTTATTAATTATTGATAACGCTTATTACTAGGGGTGTGTATAAAGCCCGCGGCCCGGTATATTCACCTGAACCCGCAATAAAATGGCCCTGCCCAGCCCGATAAATATAGAGCAGGGCTGGCATCTGGGTACAGAATATTGCCCATACTTTTTTCGGGCAGGGGGTTGCCCTCCCTTGCCCTATCCATGAACACCATTTCTTTTATTTTTTTTACTTTTCCCCTAGATGCTATACTTGGAAGGGAGAATATGATAGTTACTGATGATTAGAGGGTCATTTTAGAAATATGAATAGTTAAATAGATAAGTTGTATATTTTAATATTTATAACTATATTAATTTTTTTTCTTTTTTTTAACTTTACTAATCATCATATGATTACATGACAAATTATAATTATTTATTTTATTTTTTCATATGCTCCATCTTTTTCAACATTGGAGAAATTGATGCAAAATTACAATTATAAATTACTTAGACTTTAAAGTTATTTTTTTTATATACAATGGATTTCAAAATTTTAATTATTATCTTTTTGTTGTTTTATTCTTAGTGAATTATGGATATTATTTAACTTTTGAAGACATATGAATATAGTATTATTTTAAAAGTTCATAGTTATAGAATTTTTTCACAACATGAATATGATATCCTAATTTGGGCATGTCCAACCCACCCATACCCAACCTAAAAGAGTTAGTTTTTATCAGGTAAGACCGGGCATCAGGCTATAAAATACAGTTTATATTTTTTTTGGACAGAGCACAGGCCCTGCCCAGCCCTGCACAACCCTACTTATTACATTTTAGTCAATTCTGATATCGTTGCCTACTTCAATTCCCCATGTTTCAACATCAAAATGTGACTCATTAACCAATCTATGCATTGTGTATACATTTTAGTCTTTCTCTATATCTCTCTCGCTATATATATTATATATATCGTCATTACCTATTCCATTATAGTCATTGCCTCCGGCTCTTTCATTATAGACATTCTCCAAACAAATATCGTCATTACCTAAACAATTGCTGTCATTGATTATGGAGGCTTTTTGTTTGAGAGAAAAGCCAATGTTCTCAAGTTCATCTGCTTTCATATCACTGAAGAAAATTTAATTCAGTAGTACTAACTCTTTTAAATCTGTTTGAGAATAAGATGCTTGTAAAGTAACAAGTAAAGAGGTTGCATTGCATATACTTTTCGAATCTTTTACTACAAATTTTGGTACAATTGTTTAGAAGCAGAAGAATCAACTATTTGAATACCAAATTAACAGCATTACTTGTTTCTGGACATCAAACTATCTAACATATAAAAGACAGTAGCAACCCATTAGAGCAAACTATACCAACTAGCCAACAAACTTACAAGTCTAACACTAAACTTATTGACATCACACTAAAGTCTCCATCCTCTTCAATTATCAAAAGCTTTCCATATCGAAATCTCATTGTTATTAGTCATTAATCTTCCCTTGCCTATGCTATTTCTTGCTCCTGCCTTTTAATCTTCTTCAAAGTTTGCTTGAGCACCATGCCTCCTACAATGAAAGAACAATTTTCAGTAAATTTAACTTTGTTGATGAAAAATGAGTTAATAAAACAGCTTTGGTGTGAATCCACTAAGCATTTCCAGTAATTTGCAAATTTAACTTTAATGAGGAAGTTACTCGATACAACATTCAGGCACAATAGTCTAAATACTTGCTGCTTGGAGGGAATGGAAGGGAGGGATACCCATCTTCTGTTCTGCACCATAGGCATATTATTAAGGAAGTTGATAGCTGATAGAAACTTGAAAGGTATGACGCACATTATTGTGGATGAAATTCATGAGCGTGGGATGAATGAAGGTTCAATCCTGAACTTGATTGAGTTTTGGTTTTCTGACTTCTGAACTTAAAAGATACATATGTGTTCACATTCTTAATTTTGGTGTCAGATTTTCTCCTCATTGTTCTTAAAGATCTCCTTCCCCGCAAACCAGAACTGAGATTGATTTTGATGAGTGCCACCCTTGATGCGGAGCTCTTCTCCTCTTACTTTGGTGGAGCTCCAACAATAAATATTCCGGTGAGTATCATCAGATAGATGTTGAATAATCATATGCTTTAGTATTCCATGGATCTGGGAGAAAGATTAATAATTTGATATACTAAACCTCAGGAGAGGGGATTGTTTAAATTCCAGGGTCACTTCCTGCAGTCTGGAATATTTGGATATGATATAAAAGGATGTTTTGTTGTTACAATTGGAATGAAATGGCTCAAGATTTCGGGTTAATAATTTAAAATTCTAAGTCGTTTCCGCTTCCTGCTTTGTTAAGGGTGGAAGTTATTCAAGTTATTCTTTTTTTTTTGTAGGGTGAGGGAAAAGAAGGTGGGGGGAAGGCAGTGGGCACTTAGGATAACACGTGTCCTTTTATATTTGGATGTTACAGACGATTAGCAATTTGATTCCAAGAACTAAAACTCCCTCTCCCCTCCTTTTTGTCCCCTTTTCTTAGGGCTTTACATACCCTGACAGAACTCATTTCTTAGAGAACATGCTGGAGATGACGGTCTACAGATTAAACCCTACCAATCAAATTGATGATTTCGGTCAAGAAAGGGTATGGAAATTGAACAAACAGACCCCAAGAAAAAGGACAAGCCAAATTGCTTCTGCTGTAGAGGTATTCAGGAATTGATTCAAGAACATGAGTTTCAATATCTCTTTATTATAATTAACGTTTGGAATTTTTCTACCAGGATGTAGTAAGAGCTACTGATTTTAAAGATTACAGCCCACAGACGCAGGAATCTTTGTCATGTTGGAATCCTGACTGGATGGGTTTTAACCTCATAGAATATATCTTGTACAATATATGTGAGAATGAAAGGCCCGGAGCTGTTTTGGTTTTATGACTGGATGGGATGATATAAGCTCTCTGAAAGAGAAGCTTCTAACAAATCCTGTATTAGGAGATCCAAGTCGAGTTTTGTTGCTTACTTGCCATGGATCAATGGCCAGTTCAGAGCAGGTAGTGTTCTGGCTGCTGCTGATTCCTTGTTTTGAAGCTGACTAAGTTAGCTGTATGTGATCTTGTCTGCATTTAGCCCCTCCCCACAACCAAAAAAACGTACCCAATTCGCTGCATCAACATCTTTTTGTAACTTCATGTCACTAAATGTTTTCATGATAAGATCTCACATCCACACACCATTTGAATTCTTTTTGAAAATTTTTATTGAATGCATAATCTGGCTTTTTGCATTGAAGGAACATTTGCTTTGCCTTCTTGTTTACAAATGATACTTAGAAAGATTTTTTATTCAATATGCAGAGCTTAATTTTTCAAGAGCCTGAAAATGGAGTAAGGAAAATAGTGCTAGCAACAAATATTGCTGAAACAAGTATTACAATAAATGATGTTGTTTTTGTTCTTGACTGTGGAAAGGCAAAAGAAAACTCATATGATGCACTGAATAATACACCTTGTTTGCTTCCCACCTGGATCTCTAAGGTTTCAGCTCAGCAAGTAAGTTTATTTTCTTGTTTATTTATCATGTGTTTGATGGTTGGTAATCATTCTATATAATGCAATCAATACAATCAGGAACACTTATGCTTCATCACGCCCAAACTTTCATCTCAAATAACTGTTGAGTTGGCTCGATGCAGTGGACGCTGGACTAGTGGCATTCTACTTAGTTATAGGACTATATTTGACAATTTTCTGGATCTTTGCATATCAATGTTTGCATGAAATGAATTATGCGTTTCTGTGGCAGATCTACTCTTGAGCCTTTTTATAGTCTTGAATTTAGAATTGGGAGAAGATGGCTGATAGTCCTACTAGTAAACTAGAATCTATACTCATCAGAACACACTATATGGAGTTTGAGACACATTACCTTTATCAATCATCCTCACCAAGAGCATGGGCATGAATGAAAATATTGAATCATGTAGAAATGTAAGAGGCTTGTAAGAGGCAACAGTCAAGTTTCATTGACAATAATTGATATTCGATTCCTAAATTGACAATTTTTTGAAAGTAGTATGGTACTTGTATGCTTCAGATTATATTGTTAGAAAATGACTTTTGATTGTTTATTATGCATGCTTATCTGTGAATCATGATCCTAAATACAAGCTGTGAAACTTTCTGATCTTTAATGTTAATTTTGATACATCTTTTTTCCCCTGAATTTATCTTTCAGAGAAGAGGAAGAGCTGGTCGTGTTCAACCTGGAGAATGTTTCCTTCTCTATCCTAAATGTGTTTATGATACTTTTGCAGAGTATCAATTGCCAGAAATTCTGAGGACACCATTGCAATCTCTCTGTCTACAAATCAAAAGTTTGAAACTTGGAAGTATATCTGAGTTCTTGTCTAGAGCTTTGCAGTCTCCTGAGTTACTAGCAGGAAGGATGAATTTGTAATTGTCAATCGGTGCTATGATTTTAACTCCAACATTTCACCCATGTCTCTCTTTCTTCAAATATTTTTAAAATATGTCTATTTGTCTGTTTCTTAAATTATTTGTATATAAATTTGCATGCTATACTCTTCTTTTATCATTATTTATTCATAGGTGCAAAATGCAATTGAATATCTGAAGATAATTGGGGCTTTGGATGAGAATGGAAATCTTACTGATCTTGGTATGTCAATCCCTTACAAGTGATGAAATTCTAGCTTCATAAAAGGTACGAGCCTAGTACTTGGTTTTTTCTTGACAGGACGGTACTTGACAATGCTTCCCATGGAACCCAAACTTGGCAAGATGCTCATGTTAGGTTCTATCTTCAATTGCCTGGATCCCATTTTAACTGTTGCTGCTGGCCTCAGTGTGAGAGATCCTTTTCTAACACCATTAGATAAAAAAGATGTAAGTTGATCTTGCTTCAGACAATTTGTGATTATCCCGAAGCTAATCCTTTTTGTGAAAGGTCAATTGAAATTTACTTTGTCTTTCTCTGCTCCGCGCTTCCTTTCTATTTTTCATGAACATGCATTATAACTAATAATTTTGGCATTTTTTTATTGTTTCAATTGTTTAGACATCAGATTCACTTGCCTTAAGACTCAAGATGTCTTCAAGTCTACCTGGATCAGTTCTTTTCTTTTAGTTGTATGTAAATGTAAATGTAAATGCATGTAAGTATGTAGGAAATATATGTGTGGAGAAGATTTAATGGGAAGTAATAGCCTGTGCTTTTTCTTTCTTTTTCATTCTTCCTCGTGATTATTTGTTGTGTGTTTTTGTGTTATATCATTTTTCTCCTTCTTTTCTTTTATTTACTTATTTTTTGTGGTTATACCATTCTTCTCTCTACTGTTTGAGTTTTTGTGGTCCACACTTTAGTACTTCCCTGTTCTGTTTATATTGCATATTGCTTGGCTCTTTTGTGCTGCTACCACTCCATTATTTATATTTCCCCAAACAAAATTCTGCTGGGTTTCATTACCTTTTTTGTCTTTTGGGTATATTATTTGTTTTTGGTACAAGGTTCCATTACCTTTATTTACCAAAAGCTTTCTGTTTTTTGTATATTATTTGGTTCTTTTGTTTTTTCCCGTTTGGATGAAAGTTTCTTTACCAAAAGGAGAAAAATTTAGGTGTAGTTTTTTGGGTTAAGGGGCAAATTTATCCTAAAAGATTTTACTTGAGCAATGTTATGCCGAAAGCTTTTTTAGGTTTAAGATTGCCCTAAAAGTGTTAAAATAGAGTAATGTTGTCTCTTATTGATAAAATATTAACAGTCAACATCAATTTTTCAACAATCAACGTTAGTTTTTGAATGGGATGAGACAATATTGTTACGTTTTGAAATTTTTAGGGAAACATTGAACCCAAAAAAAACTTATAGGGCAACATTACTCCTAAGCAAAAACTTTTGAGATAAACTTACACCTATGCAATTTGCTCATAAAAACATAACTGGTTTTTCTAGCTCAACGCAATATGATTGAGTCTCATAAGAATTTTGTATGGCATACTTTTTATTGGAGAACTTGATGGTAATGATCTTTGTGGCACGTTGCATTCTGATATTTTCTCAATGGAAAAAAATTGATTAGAAAGGATACCATTTGGGATAAATATGTTATGATCATTAAATGGATATGAGCATTTAAGTAAAATATATTGTGGCATGCTTATTTTGCAACTTATTGCTTGATGCCATCATCATTATGAGCTGAAGTTGATTGCTATGTCAAATATCATGATTGTAGCTTGCAGAGGCAGCAAAATCTCAACTTTCCTGCCATCATAGCGATCACCTTACACTTGTTAAGGCTTATGAGGGCTGGAAAGATGCTGCAACGGACCGTGCTGATTATGAATACTGCTGGAAAAATTTTATTTCCGCACAATGAATGAAGGCTATTGATGCTCTTCGCCAGGAGTTCTTCTCTCTGCTTAAGGATGTAGGATTAGTTGATAGCAACACGGCCAGCTGCATTGCGTGGAGCCATGATGTGCATCTAATCCGAGAAGTTATTTGCTATGGCCTATATCCTGGAATTTGCTCCGTTATGGTATGTCTTAGTTTGTTTATGTAACATAGCATGTATTTATTGCTACAAAGACTCTTGTCCAAGCCCCGGAGATATAATTTTCTGCTTGAAGCTGTAAATTCTGTTTTTGTATTGAATATCTAGTTGATACTTATGTTTGAAGACCTATTAAAAGTTATCATTTAATTTCATCTGTAGAATAATGAGAGTCTTTTTCACTGAAAACAATGGAGGACGGTCAAGTACTACTATATTCAGCAAGTTATTTCATTCGAATTTTATGTTTTATCATTCCCTGCTGGTTATAAACATGGTATAATTTATACAGATTTTCGTGTTGTCTTTTGATGTTTTGCTTCTCCTTTTCAACTTCACGTTTGTCCCATCTGCCTAGAACTCAGTTAATGCTCGGGAAAGCAAAATTCCATATCCATGGCTAGTTTTTAACGAGTGCCGCGTCTGATTCAGTGTTGCTTCTTTTTGGCGGATGCATCTCAAAGCGGGTAACTGTAAGGTTCTACGATTGTGGAATAATATTATTTTGTTCTCGTTTATTCTATAAATTGTTCTTCTCCCTTTGTCCCTTTGTCTCTATTTTAAATTTTGTTTACACTCGAGTATCGTCTTTCTTCTGGCAGGATGGGCACTTAAAAATGTTAGGATATTTAGAGTTCTTCATAAGACCTGCTGTTGCTGACATGTACCAGATTATTTAATACAAATGTAATATCATTTTATTCTTAGGGGAAATTATATCCAAGAAGCACAATTTTGAGAAAATGACTGATGTCAAAGACCTGGTCAAAACAAACCTTAAAAATTCCTTGTTACTTTGAAATAACATAGTCTTTGATTATAAATTTTACAAACTTGTATTTCTTAGATTCAATTTTCCCTCATATTATCTCGCACTCATACACTCAAGCAATCTCCACATACCCAAACACGTGCGTAGATAGATACACAGATAATCAGAGCGATAAATCCTTCAAGGAATCATTTCTCTTTAAAATGTTGAACTTTCCAACATTTTCTCTGAATTTTCGTTTTGTAGGATGAGAATCTTTTTAAGTGTATCTAATGAAATTGCTCAATATTTGCCAGTGTTGTTCTTCGTTCAATTACTTTATGCATAACACGCAATGCAAGAAAGAGCAAATACTTGAGCAATGTCCTCATATGACATACTACGCAAACCAATATGAAGTCTACAACCACAAGCAAAATTATCATAGAGAAAACAATAAACCATCTTAATTCATAAAACCAAATCAATGTACCTTTTCTTCCTTTCTAACCTTTCCTTTTTATCCCTCTGGTTGACAATAATCATCAATGGCTATTACACCATGAAAAGCCTCCTCAGAAAATTTATTCAACTCAGTTGCTAGAAAGGTTGATCTAAAACAAAACAAAAAAAAAACCCCAAAAATACAATACATCTACGTTTCTTTAGCATTTACTGCTAACAAGGTAGGACAAGAATAATTATGACAGATAGGATGTAGTAAGATGAAAAGTGCAGTATACCTTAACTTCTAGTAGGTATAGCCCTTGACAAACATTCCTTTCTTGGCTTCCTCGCTTTCACCCTCAGCTGAGTATCTTCCAAGTTGAGCCAAGGAGTTTGCTTTCGCGCGTATCAGAAGAGCTTTCTGAGCAGCTTCTACATTTTCAGGACGCCCTTGCCATGTCTTAAGCACGGTGTTCTGAAGTGCACGTGCATATGAGAAGGAGACATGCCATGGGTTGGGACTTTGGTTCATTGCATTAAGATTTAGTGTAGCCTCGACTTCAGATTGTCCACCGGACAAAAACTACAAAGAATGTCAGAACACACTTCAAGATTTTGCTGCCCAGTTTCAATGGTTTAATTTGAATCTCTAACTTAACGCTAAAATGGGTTACAGTAGTATTAATCATCAATCATCATGATTTGCTTGTCATAATGATCCACAAATTCATCAATAAACAACATCTGTTATTCAATCCTTTGAATTCTAGTGGCAAAAGGGGCGGGAAAACTTTATAATTTTAAGTCCTATAATTTTGGAAACTGATTATGGTATATAGTTTTGGTTGTTGCTTAAAAATTAACTTCAGTGGTCGTACCATGATTCCTGGAACTGCAGAGGGGACTCTTCTCTTAAGCATTGTGAGTGTATATTTCGCAATGGTCTCTGGAGAAGCCTTTTCCTTGTGTTCAGCACCAGGTGTCACCATGCTTGGTTTGAGCAAAATCCCTTCAAAAATAACATTGTTTTCAGCCAAGTAGTAGAACACCTCTGCCCAGACCTTTTCTGCCACCTCCAGTGTCCTATCAATTGGGTGGTCCCCATCAAGAAGAATTTCAGGCTCTACTATTGGAACAAGACCATTGTCCTGCAATGAAACAGTGTCCAAAACAATATAATAAAATTTAGTATGTGCTAACTAAGTGTATCTTTTATCATAGTGTCCAATCAAATACATATTCATGGGCAGATCAATACCTGAGAGATAGCAGCATAACGTGCAAGTCCCCATGCAGCTTCCTTAACGGCTAATGCAGAAGGACCACATGGAATGCTAACGACTGTCCTCCTGTATATCACAAAACAAAATAATATTTGAACTCAAATGTAACATACCTACTGCCAATTAAGTCTTATAAAATTTTAATGTTTACAAACTTTGGGACACAGAATTTAAAGGGAATAAGAATGACTGACCACTTGGCAAATCTTGCACCCTGCTTATAGTATTCAGCAGATCTTGAAGCCAATCCATCCAAACCTTGGCACCATGATTCACTGTTTGACCCTGGGAGTGGGACCAAACCCTAAAAATAAAAAGTAGAAATATGACTACCTAGATGTATAATCAACAGGATAGAATATATATGTTAGAGATTCTAGCAAATTTTATTCAAGTGCTCTTAGACAGCATACTTTGTCAACTTTGATGCCAGGTACAATCTTTTCCTCACGAAGGCAATCCACAAACTTCTTTCCATTTGTTGTCGATTGGTAAAGGGTTTCTTCAAAAAGAATGGCACCAGAGATGTATTCTCCAAGGCCAGGTGTGGTCAACAAAAGTTGCCTATAAGCCTGACGATTGGTCTCAGTATTGTCCAACCCAATGGATGCTAACCTCTTCCCACATGTTGCATTTGACTCATCAATAGCAAGTATCCCACGGCCAGGAGATGCAATAGATTTCTATGCCATGAAATAAGAAAACAAATTAAGTTTAGCAATAATCTATATTAAAAGATTTCTATACTCATGGCAGTTTAACTTTTCCAATGTTGTTACTTGTTACAATATAACAATTATACTACAATCTATATTGAAAGAGATAAATATTTCGACGCATATGCCTAGAGAACTAAATACCTCCATGTTATTCACAATACATTATCAGCACCAGTAAGGAAAACCATATAACAATTTGCAGAAAAAATCAAATTAAGTATTTAAAGTATACTAGAATGCAAAGTTGAAAACCGTTCATACTTCAATCAAATATGTTAATCAAGTAGGTCCAACCGTAAATAGATGTCAACCTCCGTTCCACAAACAAATCAAGTAAACATTAACTTTAAGAAAGCAACTACTGAAATGAGAAATAAATATTTTAAAGGGAAAAAAATACCAGGAGAAATGGTTTCCTTCGATTTGATACGACCGGAGGCTTAACACAAGGTTTCAACTTAAAATGCCAAAGAAAATGAGAAAGTCGCTATTTTTTAACTTCATGTTACCCTCACAAGAAAAACAAATCTTCATTTATCATCGATTATAAGACAGAAGAAGAAGAAATGCACAATTCAATAAAATCATTCGGACTATATAACAGGAATTCTACGAAAATGATTGAATCAGGACAAGAACAAGGACGGCGCAAAACAGGAAGGGCGTGATCAAAGCAGAATTATCAGTAGCAGCAGAACGGGGGGGGGGGGAGAGAGAGAACTAACGGCGGTTTGGACGAGTTCGTCAGAATAAGAGGAGGCGCGGATCGGGACGGAGATTCGGCGAGTGGACGATGATCCACGGCGAATAGAGAATGATTGCTGGCCGATCCATTGGGACGACGAAGCATTGAGTTTAGCGAAACTTGTGCAAGCCATGGCTTCGATTCAACACAAGGAAAAACGGAGAAAAAGAGGAAAAGATGGAATATGAGCGTGGAAGAATTATGGAGTGCAGTTGGTTGTTTGAGCAGCAAGGTCGCTTTATGTTATAGGGAAGGAAAATGGTTTTGTACCTCGAGGACTCCGCAGTGAAGCGGTAATAACAAGAACAGGGATAATTCGGTAACACCAAACGGTTCCTTCGCTTATTTCGTGAGCTTCACTAGGAACACCAAACACAAACTACGTTGTGGATGTTTTGGATTAGGCCTTTTTTAACATAATCACTTTTCCCAAATTAATGAATTATAACTAACAAATGTAAAACACAGTTAGTAGGTGATTAGAAATCTTAAATATAATATTATAGATTTAAATCAAGATATACAGACAGACAGACAGACAAAACTCACTTCAATTATAAGATAGTGACTACATTCTATTAAAAAAATCACACATACTTATAGATATATCCTTCACTTATAATATAAAAAATTAATATTTAAATTTTTATTAAAAATATATTTATATTTAATATCTAATAATACTTTAAATATAAATTTTTAATAGAAGTATAACAGGAATAAAACAATTTATTTGGAGCGATCCCCCCATTCTCAAAAGCAACAAAGGGTGGCTTTTGAATTTGAAATTTATTTATAGATACGATGATGGAGCATTAGTGATGGAGTTAAGAAATTATTTTTATATATAAATCTTTTAAATAATGTAACTCAATTTAAGAGGATTTATATATATATATATATGACCTTTTTTATCCTCAATGAATAATTCCATTATATAATAAAACTCAACTACAAAGTTCAGAATGAAGCAAACGCAACATGAAACGGAGAAACAAAATGAACAAAGAAAACTAAAGAGGAAATGAAAATTAACCAACACCCAATCTGGAAGTTGAGGGAGAGAAAGAATGAGCATAATCTCGACCTACTTGGCCATATTTGGCTCTATAAACACACACATAATGCTTTAAATCTATTTATAAGTTATTCTTAATATATTTTATTAAAATTAAAAAAATTAAATTTTATTAATTTTACCTTAAAATTTAATATTTTTCTCATTTTATCCCTATTTAGTATATATATTAAAAAATAACAATTTGTATAATAATAAATAAATAGTAAAATAGCATAATTATATTAAAAATTTAGTAATGTGCCTTAAAGGAAAAAAAAAAGAATTTCTTTCTTTCACTTATCTATAGGATCATATGAATAGTTCATAGCTAAATAATTATTGTGAAATGTGAAAGAAACCAAAAATAAGAGTCAAGTTGGGCATGTGGTTGGGTGCGGTTGCGCCTTCACCAAACAAGAATGCGCTAATAAAATATCATTAGATTTGATATTTCTTATTGGATTTTATGATATTTCTTCAATTAAATTATAATGGATTTCATAAGAAAGATAATTTAAAAAAAAATCCTCATTATAAAATTTATCACTAAAAGTACTTAAAATCATCATCAATTTTATTTTTAAAATCTTATAATATCCAATTTAATTATAAATAAATCGGTTTAAGTATAACAATCATATTTAATTTCTCAATAAAAAATAAAATTTATTATAATTAGCATTGCACTAGAAAATAGATTCTAGTTTTTTTGTTTTAAAGCATGTGTATAACCCCAATTAACGTGTTAATCACCCATATTAGCTCAATAAGTCACTCTCCGTTTACACTTTTTCTTTGATTTTGATTTCATTTTTTTCAAATCCATTAAGGAGAACGCTGTAAAATAAGAACTTATGACTATAATGCTCAAATTCAATGTGTGTATTTAGAAAATAAAAAATAAAATTTTAAAAGGATTTTTGAGCTAAATTTTAGTTTAAAAAATTTTTAAAATAAACAGTTATATTTATTCAAAAGAGCTTTTGGACTAAATTATAGTTTAAAATTAAAGTTTTATATAAGTTATTAAAACTAATTTTTAAAATAGTAAAAGAACTTATGGACTATCAAATTATTATTTTACCCTTATTTTTTCTTATACCCTCTTTCCTCTCTCCTCTTTTTTTCCACAATCTCTCCTTCATCTTTTTTTCATCTCTTCTTTCATCTCTCATATTTTTAATAAACTCATACTATTTCTAATAATTTTTTAATTATAAAAGTCCTTTTGGTAATAACTATCTAAACACTCATATATTTAAAACTATTTTCCTCCCATAATCTCTTCTCCTATTTTCTAAAAGTTATTTAAAAACTTCTTTTTCATAAGTTATTTTTTTAACTATTATCCAAACATAGCTAATGTCATAATCAAAACCTAAAGTAAGATGATGAAATTAAAGATTTCAAAACCCTAACCAAATCTCCAACAACCATACTCTAAAACCTAAAAAATTAGCCTCTAAATCACCACCGCTACTCTCTTTCTATCCTCTCATTTTCACTATATATATATAGCGCTTGTTGATGTTTCGTTCCACAGTGAACAACTCAGTGTAATTTGTGTCTGCTAATAGCTATGACTGTTTGTTGACTAGTCAACTAGGGTTTTCATCCTTGGGCAAAAGAATGCTCAACGCGATTCATCCATGATCGGACATTGAGAGAGACCAAAGGGCTCCGTCCTTGAGCTTCATCTACAGATGAACAAGACATTTTCAGTCTTGGCCGTGGACGGGTGCAAATAGAAGTATAGAACCTATAATTTCTTCCTCCAATTCACTTCATATCCCAAATTTCTCTAATCCTATGTGTATTCTAAACCTTGAGCAAGTCACATGATCAACCATACACCCAGAGTACTCCACATAATCATGCCCTAAGTTTGGTTAAACTCATTGAAACTAGGGAAGATTTTTTTTTTCTTTTTTAAGACTTAAAATATAAAAGATAAAAGATAAAAGATTTTTGTTTATTTCAATAAATATATTTTCTAATATTTAAATTTATATTATGTTTTTTATAGAAATTAGGTCGCTTATCACCTTAATCAATAATTTATTTATAAAAAAATTATAGATATTATAGTTGAGCCTAAAAATCTCATTTATGCAGTAGGATTTTTATTTATAAAGCCGTTAGGAGTAATTTGGTAATAGGGATTTGGAAGGAGGAGAGGTTGATGGGAAATTTTTTGAGTTAAAATTATAAAAATAAGACAAGTGGGGTTAAACGTTTTAATTATTTTTTTTATTTTTTATCTTACATCTTAATTTTATTAAAAATTTATAATCTCACCTCTTTAATTTTTCTAAATCCAATTTTAAAAAAATTTCTCTTAAGGGCTAGTGCGGGCTTTAGGGCCTTAGGCCCTTATACATATATTTTCTCACTTTTTTTATTCTTTAAATAATAAGATACTCAAAAACTCACAAAATTTCATAATTCAAATTATAAAATCATAAGCTACATAATTTTCAAAATATTCTTTTTTTTAGTATAAGAATTTTTGAAGAAGGATTGAGTTTACCTATGAAAATATTCTTCTTTTGATAATAAAAGGAGGAAATGCCCCTCAACCTACATCATTCAATATAAACAGGTTCTGAATGCAATCATGTTAAAGTAACTGTGGGTTCAACTGGTAAATGGGTGAGACATGCAACTATTTGAAATGTGTTTGATTTTTAAGGGATATCACTTTATTGTGGTTATAGTCGCGGTACTATGAGAGACATCTTAACTCTTGAGTGTCTATATTTATGCTTGAAGTTAATAGAAAACTTGCCCTGCCCAACATTAGTATCACTCAGAAAGAATGGAGACTTTGCACTACTTTTAGATAGTAGGTGAGCTCAACCCCTTTCTAAAAATTTTAATAATAAAAAAAAAAAAGAACTCCTTAAGATATGTTTTTTTTCTAATTATGAGGATTGAAATTGTTTGTCCCAAATAATTTTCTAAGTCAAAATTGTCCATTAAAAACATTGATACTTGTATTACTATCTGGATAATCATACATCATGTAATCTGTACATGATTAAACAAAATCAATTAAATGCTAATGAATTAAAATAAGATTAAAAAAAGCACAAATTTAATTGACAAGATAATTTAAATTATATATCAAAATCATCACCAAAACTTAGGTGTTGTTGAAACACTTGAAACGAGTGAGGGATAAGCTGTAAATGTTCATAACTCTCGAACTTGGTTCACCTCCGACATCAATAAATAATGATGCTCACAAAATCCGAATATTCTTAAAAAAGAATAGAATTTAACTTGCCCTTGATATGAACACTCTTCTTAAAACAAGGGATGATAGATTCAATCTTTTATACTAAAAGATTTCTAAGATCAAGTTAAAAAGAGCCTAAACAAACCTACCCATTTAAGTCGTGAACTCATTAAAGATGAACCTTTTAAGCTGTATTATAGAAAAGTTCTACGATTTTTAAATCCAATCCTAACAAATTTTGGAAGAAAATAAGGCAATTTGATGAGTCTAAATAGTTTATTTTATTAGCTCTAAGTAAAAGAGGTGTTGTTCTCCCTCCCTTAGAACATTGTTTTAGTCAAATGAAAGGAGGAGAAGAAATAATTCTTTCCAAAAACTTTATATTAAACAAACTATCTAAAAAACAATTTTATTATACATGTATTTATATAGGATTTTAGAAAAAAATTTATAAAAAAAAATTAAATAAATTTTAGAAAATATTTTTGTAGAAGAGTTTATGAAAAAAAAATAGTTCTAAATAAATAAGTATTTGGATAGTTATTATCAGAACTATTTTTGTAATTGAAAATTACTATAAAGAGTATAATTTTATTAAAAATAATAGAGATGAGAGAAGAAAGATGATGAAAAAGAAAAAAAAGAGAGAAAAGAAAGTGAAGAAGAGAGAGTATAGAGAAAAAAATGATAAAAATGAGAGATGATATAAAAATAAAATAAAATAATAATTACGTAATTTATAAATTTTTTACTATTTTAAAAATTAGTCTCAGTAATTTATTTAAAAATTAAATTTTAAATTATAGTTTAATTTAAAAATATTTATAAATAAATATTATTTATTTTTAAAAAAATTAAACTAAAATTTAAATCTTAAGTACATTATTTCCTATTTTGACCAAAAACTGAACCCTATCATATTTCATATCTTCTTCCTCGTTGTAAGGATCCTCCACGTGTGAAGGAGCCCACCGTGTCAGCGAAGGGTCCCACCCTTTGTCCAATTCTACTCCTCTCTTCCTCTGTGGAACGCCACCTCCTCCACCAACGAAATCCACATGAACCGGACCCACCTGTAAGTTCAACCCTAGCCAAGCCAAAGCCTGACCTGAACCTACCTCATCTCTTCCAATTTTATGTTTCTTCGTCTTCAAAGATTCAATCTGTTTCCCTTTTTAATGTTCCCATAGGCTTTCTCTCTCTCCCCAGGTCATCATTTCTCAGCTTCTTTCAGAAAACCATGTCTCAAAATGGTTCCTGGGATCGAAGAAACCAACCTCACGTTACCAGTGATGGCAAGGCAGACAACTTTGTAAACCCTAGTTTGGCCTCACTATCTAATTCGCATAAGCTCTGTGCGAGTCCCAAAATCGATCACAAGCCCGAGAGTTATGATGACCTACAATTGGAATTCGGCCCTCTTCTCTTCAGCTCACTTGAGCAGTATTTGCCTCCTCACATGCTGCACGCACCACGTGAGGCCAAGGTCCAGTACATGAAGAACATCCTATTCCGGTACTTGCCAGAAAGTGAACGCACTCGGGTATGTACGAGTATTGAGGTTTTGCCTTGATAGTGAAGGGGAATAACCTATACCCTGAATGCCAGGGAAAGCCTTGTTTTGTTCATTCTTATAAGACTATTTGATACTACCCAGAAGCATTATGGTTATAGGGCATGAACTTGTAGTGCGAAAAGCAAATGTGGTTCTTGAGTCTTGATTGCAGAGTGTTGCATTTTTGCTTGAGTCAGAAGCCTATAAGAGAATTGACGTAACCCTTTTCTGTGTGGAATTGGAAAGTAGTGATCTTTATCCTGTTTGATAGGTTGAGATGGCAACCCATTTGTATGCATATACCCTACTGTGGCATTGATATTCATGCATCCGCTTGGTCTTGCATTAAGAAACATTCTCGAACTCATTCCTTGTTTTAGACACACCTACTAAGATTATGAGAGTAATGGCTATCTGCTTTTCAATTTGGAAGTCCTTTGTCTTTTTAATGTTCTTGCTTGTATCTTTTGTAGAAATGATATATCTGCTATATATAATTGAGGACTGTATGGAAGCTCAAACATTCTTATAGGCAGTCTAACTTTACCTAAATTTTCCTTCAGACAATAAGAGTGCCTATTCGTCACACCATGGAAAGAGCAATCCTCAGAAGGGATAAATTCAAGATTTCGTTGATACTTATTCTTTCAAAACCTAGTGAAAATTTTCCAGCTGGCAAATGGTAAAATAAAAATTTGTTATTAAGATAATGTAGTTGTTAACCTAAAGAAATTAAACCCAACCCTATTATGTTTTTACCTTGTCAGAATGGATGTTTTGCTTAGTATGACCATATGGTGCATGTGATGAACACAATCTGCTTATGATATTTTGCCTTTGGCCCAGATTTGGTCATTAATTTTTTTTTTGTTTTAATTGTTGGGTTGAACAGATCCAAAGGCACAAGGAATACAAGCAAAAGATCATATTGAATTATCCAGTAAGTTTTCTAATTAATGGAAACTTTCAGTTTTGAGCATTTTTTTTTACAGTTTCAATTGTTCCATTTTATACTTTTTTATCTGAAATTGAGAGGATAAGTTCTCTCTATTTGTTGAAGTGGAGGCAGCATTTATTTGGAACATGTTTATATTTGATTTTGGAAATAGTGTAAGATAAAACAGTAAACACTCGCTGGAGAGCCATTTCCTTGTATCCTTTTCTGCATGTAGTGTAGAAGCACCAATCATTGTTATCCTTATCAATTATCCTTATCAATTGTTCACTTCTGTTTGTAGCCGCTGCATAAGGAGATATATACTATGCATGCAGAAAACTTTTTTACACCGTCATTCCTCAAAGCAATTAGAGATAATACAGAAGAGAGTTTTAGAAGTATAATAGCTGAACCATCTGCAGGAATTTATACATTTGAAATGCTTCAGCCCCAATTTTGTGAAATGTTGGTATCAGAGGTATTACTTTTCTTTTCTGACCTTTTCATAAACATATGGTTTTATATTTTATATATTAGTTTTTCTATGTTTTCTTATCAGGTTCTAATTCCATAGGTGGATCATTTTGAGAGATGGGTCCATGAGACCAAATTCAGAATCATGCGACCAAACACAATGAACCAATATGGGGCTGTGCTCGATGATCTTGGCATGGAAACCATGCTTGACAAATTAATGAATGATTACATTATTCCACTAGCTCGAGGTGACAAATCTTTCTTCATGAGATTCCAGTAGTAACTTGTGACTGGAAAAGTAATTATTATTGTGGCACAAACTCACTTTCCTGTTTCAAAACTTAATGTAGTTTTCTTCTCTAGAGTCGGTGGATCCTCGCTGGACTCTCATCATGGTTTTGTTGTGGAATATGGAATGCATAGGGATGTCGAACTTGGTAGGATTTTTACATGTATTTCTGTAGTTTTTGTGACTTTGCTATAGCAATGCATCTGCAATTGCAATTCATTTTTAGGATGTCCCATAGCGCTTTAGGATTTGAGCTATTTTTTCTGGTTTTTGTATTGATTTTCTTTTAGTGATGTTCTTCATGCTATTTCTATATTTGAGCTATACTCAAATACCTGTAATTTTGCATATTTGTGTTTTTCTCTTTTACTAAAACAAGTCAAAAGAAAAATGAAATGCATTAATAGAAGACTTAGCGCGATTGTCTGAAAACACTGATCAATAGACAAGTTATTTTGTCGCCATATGACTTGAATAATCTAAATTTACTGACTTTTGATGATAAATGGGCTTAGCTGCCCTTAAATCTAAATTTGTCTCTTCTGCTGTTGGAAGGAAGGTTGAATATTGTTGCCTAGATTGCAATCTTATGAAAAGATTTTTTTCCTTTAGAGATTTGGTTCTATGCTAAGCATGTTTTCTCTTCTTATTGCTTGCATCTGAATCTTATGCCGTAAATATGAGGAGCTTTTTTTTTGCAGGCTTCCATGTGGATGATTCAGAAGTCACTCTGAATATTTGCTTGGGAAAACAATTTTCAGGTGGAGAACTATTCTTTCGGGGTGTCCGTTGTGATGAACATGTGAACACAGAGACCCAACCAGAGGTACGCTTACTGTTATATATAAAGTTCTTTTGGCTTGTTGATCTACATTTAGTTACAAGATTCTGTGCGCGTCTGGGTGCATGAATTCCATTTTAAAGTAGGAAAATATCAATTACCACCCATTGATTGTGCTGATGTGTATCCTGTCTTTTAAGGTGAAAAAGAGACTGGCGTTTTGTATGTAGTGAAACAACTTATCAACTCTGTCCTGAAGTTTAACTAAGAGTTAATATTCAGTGATTCCGCGTTTGAAGAGTGGTAACAAAGGAAATTTGAGGACTGTTCTCTCAGGATACAATGGTGATATGAAATATGGGTTTTCAGATTTTTGTATAAAAATTGGGATGATATCGGGATAAAACTAAAATATATGATAGTGGTATTATGGGAGCATGTTATATGCATGAGGGTAATCCCAACCTCATCCTGATTAATATATGAATCGATTAATACATCTTTTGGATTGTTGGACTGTCAATTCATTATAATTCATACTAAATGTTGAATGGCATAATAGCATTATAATACAATATCAAGCAAATCTTAATATAATAAATCTCATAACAAGGACCCCCTCTGATGAAATCTTTGTAGGAAATATATGATTATCGCCATGTTCCTGGACGCGCAGTATTTCATAATGGTCATCATCGGCATGGTGCTCGAGCTACAACATCTGGACAGCGGATCAATTTAATTATATGGTGTAGAAGGTATTTCCATTGAACTTGTTAATCCTTGATGCAAACAATCTTGTTTGTTGCCTTGCTGAATTAGCAATTTTTCACATGTCCATTGAAAGTTTTAGCCTTTCACAGGTTTTTTTTTTTTTCGGACTCTATAGGAAATGACGTTCTTTACTGGATTCTTAAGAGAACCTTACCTCCTTTGGTCCTCTGAGTTCCTATATTATGAGCATTTCATAAAATAATACATCTGTTTGCTCAAATGTGCAACCACTTTGTTCTTGTAGTTCAATTTTTAGAGAGATGAAGAAATATCTAAAAGATTTTTCTAGCTGGTGTGGAGAATGCAGACGCAAGAAAAGAGAGAGAGAACGGCTCTCGATTGCTGCCACCAAACAGGTAACATTATATTCATTCATCAAAAATGAAAAGCATTACAGTAATCTTCTTCCTCTGTCATGAAACTAATTCAGGGCGTTCCATCACTGTACAGGAATTACTGAAGAGGGAAGTTAAATCCATCTCCTGAACTCCTGCATATCCCTATCATGTTTCTAAATTTGCTGATCGACCCTTTTTATTAAAAAAAACATATTGTTGTAATACAGTGAAGGGTGTCCTAGGGTAGTGGTGTATAGATCACCTGAAGTACATGTAAAAAAGAACCGCCAAATCCTTTAAATTCACAAAATGAATATAGATGGTGTGGCCATAGAGAGAAAGGAAAATTGATATGTGGATCCTGTACAACAATAGTAGCAACAAGCTTTATCTATTAGGTGGGGTCAGCTATATGTAGCTCCTTACAGTTTTTTGTCGTTACCCTCTTTCTGTATTTATTTCTCTACTTATATTTTGTGATTGGAAGCAAATATCACCCCTCTCCTCACTCTAGGGTTTATATGCTGGGCATGTTGATTCTGGTCTTTTGTAACTGGGCTGTTCAAGGAGGAATCATTGTTGTCGTTATTTATTTTCAATTTGACAAGCGCACTACTTGTAGGCACAGATCGAACTTATGATAAATGCCACTAAAGGCCGGCCAGTGTGCCACTGCACCACAAAGGTGCTGGCATCTTTATTCTATAAATAGCCCCTTTCATTTTGCCCCCTTGGTGGCTCCATATTTTGAATTTTGCGACAACAAATGGGGCGCAAATGTGACTGTTTTGTGGTTTCAGACAATAATAAAAAGTAATGTGATTAGGCTTTTTAGTTGAGGGGAATATGTTCACAACTTTTTGGATGGTCTTATTGGAAGGAAAGAAGAGGCTGAAGTATTCTTTTGCTATTCATTTTTATTTATTTTTTAACTAGTTTAGGCACAGTTATCTCCCATTTTCTGAGAAAGCCAAGGCTCAAGGTTATGCAAAGTTAAAATATGTTCATGGATAAGAAATTTTGTTTTTATACTATATTCAATTATTTTATAATTGTTTTTATTGATTAAAATTAAGTCAAGTATAATTTTCATAAATAATGTGAAATTGTGGTTTAACAAGTGGGGCAAATAGAAATAAGAGAGTTAAGCAATATTACTGAGAGGAAAAAAATAACCCTTTATATCATGTTTGGTATCTTAACGACAAAATAGTATAGATTTTTATTCAATTATAAGAATAAATATTTTAGATAGAAAGAAATTTGTAAGATTAAAATTTATGGTTTAAAAGTTAAAGAATTAAAATTAAAATGAGGGTAAACTTAATGGACTAAAGATTGTATTAATTCTATAATTTAACATTAATTCTATAATTTAACATTAATCCTATAATTTAATATTAGACATATATAGGTATATTTTAGAGAAATTAAATTATATTTGTTATAACTAATTAATTTATTTAATTTATTTAAAGTAGTTAAATAGTTGTAACGTTAAAAATGGGAAGAGTACTATGCTAATGTGAATCTATGACATTTGTTGAATCTTCCAAGGGAGAATATATAATGTTATATATATATATTTTTGGTATGATATAATGTTATATATAGTTGTTGTCAATTTGTACATAACTTTATGTGTGTGAACAGAACACACTAATATTTTATAATTTCATGATCAATATTATGTGCTCAATAATAATAATAATAATGCCACTTCACTGTTTTGCTGGGCACTTTGGAAGTAATCATTGTGTTCATGTAGCATCCTAAATTTTGTTTAAAAGACATACAATAGGTGAATATAATGTTGCAATGAACTAAAGATTAGAATCATTGCAATATAATGTTGCAGGGGCAGAATGATGCAGACCTGAATTTTTTTTTTTGTTAGCCACAGGTATTTTCCTATTTGAGATTGCTTTTTTTTTTTTACCCATCATCCGTGGGTTCAGCCGACGAAAGGATGAGACATGCGATCATTTGGAGTGTGTTCGATTCCTAAGGAGTACCACTTTGTTGTGGTTCCAATTGCGACGTTTGGGGAGGTATCCTAGTTTCTGGGTGCCTAAGTTTATGCCTGAAGGTAATAGACGGCTCGCCCTACCAGACATTAGTATTGTTTAGGAGGAATGGAGACTTCGTCATGCCCTTGGATCGTGGGTGAGCCCAACCCATTTTTAAAAATTTCTTATACAAAAAAAAACTTTTTTTGTATAAATTTTTTAGATGGATTTAATACCAGTCTCTTATCAAAGTCAGGATATAACCTTAAAGTTTAGAGAGTGCTTATAGGAGATTTATAATATTGCCTATTAAAGGAATCCTCATGACAACAATAGAAATCAAACTGGCATCATTGTAGGATACGAGTCTATTCTTTATCATCTGTGTCAATTCTTATATTGGCAGTGATCTTACATTTAACTGAGGAGGAATAATATGTGAAAATTTGGGGTCATATTTTTTTATATATAAATTTTTTTACAAAGAGGTTAGACTCACATACAATTTAAAGTCTGGGTGAAATCTCTTTTCCTTTTATACAATATCAATATTGAGTAGCGCGAGCTATTTATTATCTTCAGACATAAATTTAAATACTTAAGAGTTAGGATGTCTCCCTAAATGCCGCGACTAGAATACTATAATAAAGTGGTACTTCTTAAAAATTAAACATACTCTAAATAATCATATGTATTATTCTTTCATCAATTGAACCTCAGACAATAGTTATTTGGGTCAGATTTGAGGGCAAGACATAATAACGCTTCCAGGCTTGGAATTTTTTTTTATACAATTGAGGCTTAGATTTTTACTTTTGGGGCCAGACGTACACGTTCTGTCAAATATAAGAGTGTTTACGGTTATATGTTTATCCTCTATAATTGAAGCATATAGCTCTCATGAATATTTTAGATCTAATCCCTTATGAATTAATTATATTTATTATTGGGAGTTTAGGTCTCGTGTATACCAAATATATATATCTATATATATATATATAAGAGTGCTTGAAACTCGGGAAAAAAAATAATAGAGAAGGGAGGAAAAATAAAAGGGGGACTAATTTTCTCAGCTAAGGTTTACAATTTCAATCTACAGGAAGGGAATCTAAACTTCTTGCTACCAAGATGACTGATCCTATCCCGATTCTCATCCTTTGTTCTTGAACTTTTTGGATTTTTGAGTGGGTTTGAAATATGGTTTATTGGATTTCCAATTTGAAGAAGATTTCGTCTAGTTAGAATAGGTTAGTGGAAGTTATTTTGGTCCTCACTGGTTTCCTATCCACTCTTTGAAATGTTTAGAACGTGGCATTTACGTGTTAATTCTTACTTAACCATGGTAAACTTTCAAAGTAATATTTTTGTTCTTTTTCCTACTACGGTTTAGTATTTTAGAATTGACTTTAAAATGTTTCTACCTTTGATTGGTTTAATTCCTTATTATCATAATAAGATATTTTTAAAAATGGTGTTTAAAAATATCATTTCAAAGGCAAGGCATTACACTTTTAAGTCCATTTCGTTGTTCCTAAAGTCTTAATCAAACACAAATTTTATCCTTCTTTTATTGACTTTCACGTGCTTCCCATCTTGTGCAAGAAGCTACCCTCCATCTTCACCTAACCCAATTTTTTTAAAAAAAAAATCTACAAAACCATAAAATAATAAATGTTAAGAACATTATATTGAAATTTAAAATACAAAAGTAATTAAAAGTGATTGATAAAATATACAAGATATTGACCCTCATATTTATATAATTAGCAAAATGCCAACACCATTTGGGATGAGTAAAACTATGCCTAAACTATAGCAAGAAAATTCTATGAATTGATATATTGAGAACGTTGAAACTTTATTTAAATATATATATAGTTAGTGGCAATGTAGATTAAATAATATAATATATTATGAAAATGCCCTATCTTAAATATGGCATTAAAAAGGAACTTCCAAAGCATAGGCATTTGGCAGAACCTACCCACACATAAACCACAAAATAAATCATAAAATAAAGAATGTTTGGTATGCTAGATTTCCCTTTCCAAGCTACTTCCTCATGTGGTTTTTAATATAACTATTTAAAAAATATTTTTTATATAACTATATGACTGGTTATACTTAAATATTATTTAAAAAATATTATCAGTTGTAATTGAGAATAGTTCTCCCAAAAATTTCTTCTACATTCGTTAGAAATTTAAACTCAAAATCTCGTGTTTAAATGGCCAAATTAAATTCCTTCAACTTAGATCAACAATTTTAATTATTTAATAAATAATATTATTGAAATTAGATTTGAGGATTATCCAAACAATTTAATTTTGAGAAAATCTTTAAACATTATTTGTCTTCATTCCAAAGGTCCAAAATTTCTCAGTGTCACACACACACACAATGAATAAGGGTTTTTTTTTAGAAAAAAATTAGTTGAATTCCAGAGCTTATTAAGATTAAGATATACTTCTAAATTTAAAAATTATTTATAAAAATATTTATAGATCGACTACCAATAAGATTCTCATATTAATAGTATTATGTTAGATAGAGAAATTTCAAAAAATATTTTTTTATGAATCTTAAAGTTTTGTTTAAAAAAAATGAAAACAAAAGAAAGTCAATATATATTGCTATTTTAAACAATTCTCAAAACTTTTATAGAGCTTTCAATGAGTTATTAATAGGCACCATCGCCTTGTTTTCCTTACTCTTGTTTTCAGAACAAAAAAAAAAGTGAACGAAGTTTCCATCCATACCATCCATCACCTATATATGTAATATATTTTCCCACCAATAAAAAATAATGTTTTCTTTACAGATATTTTAGATATGATATTATTAGGTGAGATTTAAGTATTATAAGCTTCAATTAAATGTAGCTCTCATTATATTTTTTTTTCATTCATAAGGTTTGAACCATCAACCTTACTAACGATAATTAAATTTTTTTCCCTTGACTCAACCATCAATAAAAATAATTATTTTATATAAATATAGAGTTAATTTAGTAGTATAAAGTCTTATTAAATCCTTCTAAATCTTAAATTCGAGTATTTAAAAAGATAATTTTTTAAGACTTTTTTGAGAGGGGCAATCATAGATATTCAATTTAGAGTAGTTGGGATATCTAATAAATATGATCCAAAAAAGGCACATGGCAATTGATAATAAGTAAAAATTAATTATCTTTTATTTGATTGTTTTATTAGACCAAAGTTATTTCTGCTTATTTATACGAAAGGTATTTTAAGTTAATTAAAGTACTATCATTTAGTAATTGTAAGAGGACATTAAGAATCTTACATAAAAATTTAATTTCTCACCAATGTACCACATTTTAATAAATTATCACTCCGATCATTAAAACAAGTCATTTCCTCTTTTTTTAATGAGGATTACAAAAGTAGTTAGAAATCTTTTATATTTTTAAAATGGTAAAAAATCATTATTAATTTCTAATGTTACCCTCTTAAAATCAACCTATCTTAATTATCTTTAATTATTTATTATAATCTCTCTACAATATAATTAATAAGTTTATTTATGAAAAATAGGAATTAAATACTATTGACTTTTGTATTATAATTAAGTTTATTTATTATAATCAAAATTTTTGTGTCTTAAATATAAATTTGTTTAGAAGTTATTGATGATTGTTTTCTAACTTTCTTCCTATTGAATGAAGAAAAATATAAAAGAAAAAAAAAATATATATATAACATATTGTTCAATATACATTATTTAATATAGGTAAATTTAAAAAAAATTATAAATTCTAAACATATTTAATGAATTAACTATTATTTTTTAGAATATAAGAATTAATTAAAATATATTTATAATAAAAATTAAAATTATATATTTAGAATAAAAGTTTCTTCTAGGAGCACAAAGATTGGAGTGGTGTTATTGAATTACGAGATAATTCTAGAGTTAGAGTTGATAGCGATGATTATGGAAATAGCATTTGAGGAATACGTGTTTCAGGCCACCAAGAGGGTGGTCGGCAGATCCGGGGATCTCATTGGACGTCAGAGATTTGGAGATGCAGACTTTAATATTATCATTATTTATTGAATTTGTGTTTTTCTTA
The DNA here is from genome assembly GCA_037074615.1 of Leucaena leucocephala. Classification (NCBI taxonomy): domain Eukaryota; kingdom Viridiplantae; phylum Streptophyta; class Magnoliopsida; order Fabales; family Fabaceae; genus Leucaena; species Leucaena leucocephala. The sequence continues at coordinate 6,624,851 of CM073570.1, read as the reverse complement.
ATTAATTACTAGTTTGTCATTATTTCTATATTTAATTAAATTAAAAAAAAAAAGAAAAAAGGATGAGCCGACATCCCAGAGATTTCGCAAAGGGCAAATGAATGGGTCCTTCGCCTGTCTTAATCGTCCACCGCCCAAATACCCTCTGCTTAGGGATTCACATGACACGTCTACATCTTACTCTTTTAATTTGTTTGTACTTTATTATTTATTTTAATTTTAATTTAAATAAAAAAAGCTTCCAATAATAATAATCATTAATCAACCCCAACATTCATAGCATAATGGGTCTTATTTGAAATTTGGAATCGCACTTATTTTAAGAAGACTAAAATTTTTTGCAATTTAAATTTAAAAAAATTATATTTTTAGTCAAATTATGTATTATTTACACTAAAATTTTTTTATATATATGATGACGTTCTATCTATTCAAATATTTTAAAAGTTGAATCAAATTAAATTGAAAAGATCAGTGAGCATTGATTTTCATAATTCAAATGATTAGATAGGCAGTCGAATTGAAGACTTAATAATTAAATAAAAAATTAATAAAAAATAATATTATACATATTTAATATTTTATTCGATATTTTTATAAGCAAAATTTTTTCATAAAATAGTAATTCTCTATATAAATAATAATTTATCCTTATTTAAAAATTTAATATATTTTTTTATTTTTACTCTCAATTAATTGTATATTTTTCTCATTCATCCTTTATCATCTCTTCTTATTTATTCTCTCTATTTCATCATTTTTATAAATAAAAATATATTTTAAAAAAGTTATATTTTTAATATATTTATTATTTTTAACTAATTTTAACTAAATTAATGTGATTTAAATAGTTGTTAATTATAAAAAAATTGAAAATAATAATATATAAGAAATAAATTCACAATAAGTTAGTTGTTAACATAATAACACCATAGAATACAAAATCTTTAATGAAATAATTAATATAAAAATATATAGGGCTTTTTAAAAGGGTCAAAATTCTTTTCATTTTTTTTATAGGTTTGTTAATTTTTTTTCAACCATTTTTTTTTATGTCCAAAACCCGTCAGATTTTCGAAAAGTTATTTCAGTTCCAATATAATTCCATGTTCTAATGAAAATTGATTCATACTACATCTTATTTTTACTGATCTACGTAATCACACACACACACACACACATATATATGTATATATATGTATGGGAATAATACCATAATAATCAATATATCAAAGACAAATAAACGAAGCTACACTATTTATAAATTATAAATAGCATAATTTATTTTGAACTCCATATAAATATCAATAATTATAAGAGATATTTAATTTTTTATATATATTAAAAAATTTAAAAAATTAATTAATTTTTATAATTATTATCGAAGATATAATTAATATTAATCATTCATCCCTCTATTTACACGCGCACACACTCACATTCCTCTCCACCTCCACCCCCAAATTGTATGAAACTGTTTTTTTGGTCTGCCCATTGTATGAAACTTGAGATGGCTATCTTATTATTTAAATAGTTATCAAACTTAAATTTATTGTTCTATTATTATTTTTTTTTGGAAAAAAAATAAATAAAAGTTGTGGAAGATTCCAAAAAATTGGTGCATATGCTTGAGCGTGCGTGAGGCAAACAGAGCACATGGGGGCGTATTTTCAAAATAATATAAATATAATAAATAAAAAAGGAGATAAAGACTGAGGCTCTGCTGCCTATGGAGTGTAGGGTTTAACAGTTCCTTTACCTGTGTCCTGTGGGCATGTTTTTATCCACTTCGGACCATATGACGTCATACCAATACCATCATATATAAAATTTAAGTATAAAGATTATTAAAAAAATACTCCTCAAATTTAATGTAAAATACTAAAAGAATAATAATTATTTATATTAAAAATCACCATATTAATAAAATTTCTTTTCAATATGAATAGAAATAATTTAAAAATATATTAAAATGAATACTATTATTGATCTTTATAATTTTTTTTATTTTTATAGTTTTAAATTGTGATTTTTTATCTATATAGTTTTTCTTCATCTAAAATATTAATTTTTATAGTTTTATAAAAATTTAGATGAGTTTAATGGTATTAATTTTGTTAAGATCCCTAAATATAAAGACAAAAAAAACTCATTAAAAATATAAATAAAAAAAAATTCTCAATTTTCTCCCAAGCTTCTCAACATTATAATGAGTCAAGATTTTGTGATTAGAATTTTTTTCAATAGTCCTTTTTAATAAGATAGAATCGAATCTATATTATCTTATTTTATAATTTAATTAGTATCTAGTACTCTTAAATATAATATCATTAGTTTTGAATGATTATTTTTTGTGATAATTATTTTTATTTTAAAAAATTAAACTTAACATGTTAATATTTATAAATATTATTATTTTAAAGCTGAAACAAGTTTTTTTATATTTAAAACTTATAAATAAAAAATTTATAACTTCTAAATGTATCCTCTTCAATTAACCAATAACAGCCAAATGGAGGATCGCATAGAATTCAGATCCCTTGGGTCACAGTTTGCCTTTTGGGATATCGAAGTTGTATACAGTTCTCTCTTCTGTTTAATATTTTTTAAAAAGAATTATTTTAAATTCTATTTTTTTTAAATAAATGCCAACAATCAATACGATTGTAAAATTTTTAATACGTGATAATATTCACAAGATCTCAATAGTATTAGTATGATTCTTTTTTACTTTTCCATATTCACGAAACGTGAGAAGATAATACATATCTAATTTTTATGTCAAATATACCCCCTTTGATCCCGTTATAAAGTATTTTCTAGGAGAAATATATAGTTCTTGTTATAAACTATTAAATGGAGTATTAAACTATTAATTACATGTTTTAAGATTTCCCCGACTTAGAATCTTATTAATTGCACAATCTATCACTTCTTAAATTTAATTCATGTTATATTAAATATATATAAATTTAGAATTTTATTTTATAAGTTATAACTAATCACTTTTTCTTAGATGTGTTTGAGTGTAAGGTTTAAAAAAATCTTTTAGATAAAATTTTAAATAAACAATTATATTTATTTTAAAGTAATTTTGGCTAAAATTATAGTTTTAAATAAGCTATTGAAACTAGCTTTTGAAATAGTAAAAGAATTTATGAACTATTTAATTACTGTGTGTGTTTAGATAAGATTTTGGAACAAGCTTATGAAAAAAAAAAAGATTTTTGGACAGCTTATAGAAAAGGACTTTTAGAGAATAATTTATGAAAAAAAAATGGTTTTGAATAAATAAGTATTTGGATAGTTATTTCTAAAAATATTTTTATTATTAGTAAATTATGAAAAAGGGTATGAGTATTAAATGAGGAGAGATAAGATATAAGAGGAGAGATGGTGTAAGAAAAGAAAAGATAGAGGGTGTAAAAAAAGTAAAGAGAAGAGAGGGGTGTAAGAAAAGGTAGAGATAATACAATAATTAGTTAGTTTATAAGTTATTTTACTATTTTATAAACTACTTTGATCAGCTTATCTGAAATCTTGATTTTAAACAATGGTTTAGTCTAAAAGTCCATTTGAACAAATATTACTGTTTATTTTAAAATTTTTCTAAACTTAAGTTTTGCCTAAAAGATTTTTAAAGCCATAGTTTTTACTTTTACCAAACATACCTACTATTTTACTCCTATTTTTTCTTACACTATCTCTCCTCTCTCATCTCTTATCTCTACCCTCTATTCTATCTCCTCTCTCTTTTCTACCCTATCTCCTCTCTCTTCTCTACTCTCTTCTCTCTCCTAATTTAAATAATCAAATCTTAATTTTTTTAATAATTTAATAATATAAAAAATAATTATATTATTAATTATCTAAATATTTTTATTTTTAAAATTTATTATTTTTAAAATTTATTCTACTCATAATTTATTTTTTAATCATTAATCTACATATGCCTTTAATAAGATGATTAGAAGTGTCTTATCGGCGACACATTGGTCCTCTCGAGGAGTCAGAGAATGACGCGTTCATGAGGTACCATGTTCGGAGCTAGCAAGAGGGAGAGAAAAGGGGGAGAGAGTTGCAAATTATAAGTGTCTTATGATATAAGGATCGGAGAGACAAAAACTTGTTTTGACATCACGTTAATCCTTTTATATAAGGTATATAAAAACATATTTAATAGTCATTCTGTCTTTAATATTTTTTTAAATTATTATTATTAATACTCTATCAATAATAATTAAATAAGGTAAAAAAAATAAAAAAATTAAAAAATATGATTATAGTATTTAAAAAAATATATTATATTAATTAACTTTTTTAATTTAATGAAATTAATTAAATATATCATCTAAATACTCGTCTAATTCTTAATATAAGATATATTTAATTAATTTAATTAGATTAATTAAATTAATAAAATTAATTAATATGATATTTTTTTCTTAAAATACTAGAATCATCCTCCTTAAATTCCTCTATTCATCTCTTACTTGATTATTGTTGAGGGAGTATTAACAGAGATAATTTAAAAAATTAGATAAATACGATAAATATGTTTGATATTTATAAGTAATATTAATTTTTCAATTTAACAAAAAAATACTTTATAAAAAGGATTAAAAGTATCTTTCAAACGATGCTTTAAATTATATAAGCATGGAATCAAAGAGAGTAGTATTTCTATATTACCTACGTTTTGGCTTGGACAAACAATGTTTTGAAGTTAACGACAACAAATGGGTTAATGTTGAATTTTATCTAAAAAAAATTTATATTAAATTGTGGGTATTTAAAAAATTTTATAAAATCAATATCGTTAAAAAAAGTAAAATTATTTTAATAGTTAAAAAATTAATATTACCTATTAATATTTTTAATAGTTATAGACGATACTATTTTTTAACACTTTCAGACATTATTAATTAAAAAAAAATTGGGGTGAAAAATACAACCATGACCCTAACAAAATTTAAAGCTAACAAAATTTAAAGCAACTTGTAAAATATGAATTGTGTGCTTAATCGTTTATCAAATAAAGTGGTGGCATCCATAGAAGAAGCGTATGATAATTGGTTAGAGAGAGTGACTCTGGTAGTAAGCATGCCTCACACCTCCATTATTATTTATCTCATCTCAGCCACGGAACTCATCTTCTCTTCTCTCTCTCTCTCTCTCTCTCATTCCCCTCTTATAACCCTTTTCCACGATCACCACTTCAATTCTCTGGCCATATACTCACAATCTCTCTACAAGATGGGATTACAGAATAATCTCCACGACGTCTCTTCCGATTCCATTCCCCTCCTGCTCCTCCTTCACATCGCCGCCGGCCTCAATTACCTCCGCTCCTTCCTCTTCGCTTTCCTCCACTCCCTCGGCCTCTCCAGATTCCACTCCCACACGCCTGCTATCGTTGACGATGCCCTCCTCGCCGCCGTCGGATCCGGCCTCGCCCGCCTTGTGATTCTTTCCGACCAACTCCACGCCACCAACCGTGATCTTACTGACGACGACGATGACGAAGACGATGACCGCGCGATTGCCGCCTCCTCCTCCTCCATGTGTGTGGTGTGCCGGAGCTACTATAGGGAAGGCGACCAGGTAAGGAGGCTTCCCTGCCGCCACGTCTTCCATAAACGCTGCTTTGATGCTTGGCTTCACCAGCTCAAGTTTAATTGTCCTCTCTGTCGATCGGCTCTCGTTTCCGACGAACGCGTGGCCCTTGCAGAGCGGCTCGTTGGTACCGAAGTCTTATCCTGGTTCTCTGTTCGGTGATACGACGACGTTTCGATCCCGTAGAGTTGTGACGCTGGTCGATGAACGATAGTGATACTTGTTGGATGATAAACCCAGCTTCGAGTCATCGACGGCCCCCAATTTTCTCCCCTTTTTCCTTGTGGGATTTTACCGCGTTGACGGCAATTTTGATTTTTTTTTTATTAGTTTTTGAATGGATTATCTTTAAACTCTTTTTGTAAATTACTATTTTAGAATTTCGGACTCTTTAATTTTGTGGATGAGTGAAGACATTATTACTTATTAGGATATTAATTATATTGTCCCAAGTTATAATAATGCAATTTCCAGACTATAATAGTGTATATTTTGTGTGATTTCACTAACCACTGACTAACCCTGTTTTTTGCATGTTTAAAAAATGAAGTATACTATGATTAACTGGTAGCATAAATTTTAAATATTTAAACATAAAAACTCTAATTTAAATTTATATAAATATATTTAGAAAAACTTTCCTCAATTAATTTTGACCTAATTTACACTTTGTTCTCCACCGGGAAATAGGAGTGACAATGGTGAAAACAAGTTAAAGGATAAGTTAAAAGTAGAAGTTAATTAGCTATTAGTCTCTTTTAGGGCTGGTAATGCGGGTTAGTCCGCCGGATATGGGCTAACCCGCAGCAGGTTGGGTTTAAAACGGGCCTCTTTAAAGAGGCCCGTTTTTATGCGGGTTGGAATTGTTCCAACCCGTGACCGCCATGCCAACCCGCCAGTTTTTTTTTTATTTTAAAAATAATTTTTTTTATTTTAAAAATAATTAATTATTTATTTTTTTAAAAAAATATTTTCATATATATTTTTTTAAAAATAATTTATATGTATCAATATTAATTGGATTTAAAATATAATCTAAAATTGTCAAAATATTTATTTCTTTAACTTTATCACTATCCGTATATAAATCTGTCACAAGTAAAATAATAATAAAATAAAATATATGCTTACCAATAAAAATAAAATAAAATATATATTTAAAGAAATGAATCAATAAGATAAAGTTAGTATAAATTAAATATAATATAAACTTTAATTTAGTTAAAACTCTACAATTAATAAAGTGTAATATAAATAATATAAATAAAAAAAAAAGCGGGCTAACCCGCCAACCCGGCGGGTTAGCCCGCCGCGGGTGCGGGTCAAAAAGACTCGCATCAAAATGGGTTACTAATTTGGCAACCCAACCCGCCATTTGGCGGGTTGACGGGCCCAACCCAAATTACCACCTCTAGTCTCTTTTACACGTTAGTTTTTTGGAGCATAGTTACGTAGGGTAGGGGTGACTTTGAAGATGTTCGTTCACACGTGACGAAGAACCCTTCATTCGATTGAGCCAATATCCACCACAACTTTGGGAGCAATAATTAATGCCCTCACTTATTATATAATTGATATTTTTTTAGTATAATTATTTGATATATAAAAGAATTAGAGGATTACCTATTAAAAAATATTGTTTGAAATAGTTTAGATATATATAAAGAGAAGGATATTGGATACATTAGTGAGAATGTCCTATCAAATAATATATGTAGTTCTCTATAAAAAAGATAAAAAAATATTAAAAATAATATTTAATAAAATTATTTAGTATGATATTTTGTATTAATAATCTATTTAAAAATTTAATTATTAATAAAATAATATGACATTTTACAATCTTTACAGTTTACCCATGCTAATGAGATAAAGTTTATTTTTGTTTTGGTTGTTGTAGTAGTATATATATTATTATTGGGTCAAATTTAAGTAAAATAAAATCAAATGTATTTAAAAAGTAGTGTTATCCCAACATGATTTTTTTTACAAGGGACTTAAATATTTAATCTTACTTTTAAAAGGAATCAAGTTGAATGATCATTGATTAGAATTAATATTATCACTAACTATAATGTAGGTAGGGTTCTAAGTAAATGTGTGAGAAATGAGTCATATTATTTATATCTTATTAATAGTATAAATTTTTATAAATATTATTATCACTTGTATAAGTCATCTCCAATCTCATCATAATTAAGTTATTAAATTTGTTTAAAAATATATTTTTTCAATTTACTATATTTAAAATCATGAATTGCATATTAAGAAATAAAAAAACAAGGGCATTAAATTTTGAAGAGTAACAATCTTAAAAAATATAATTAATATCCCACTTGATAACTTATAATAACAATTATCAATAAACTGTTAGTTGATGTAGTAAACGACTATTTTCTATAAAAAAAAAAGAGAGAATTTAAGTTTGAATCCTAAGAAATGTACTTGTTAAAAAAATAAAAATATTTTACATTCTAACATTTAAAAATATATAATATTTTTAACTAAATAAAAAAATTATAATAAAGGGCACACATTTCTTTTAAAAAGTATTTTAGAATAGCTTAAAATAAGAATAGGTGAGAGTAATATATTATATATGAGATACAATCATTTCTTTTAAAGTCTCTTATAAAGGGTCATAAATTGTAAGATGCCTTCTCAATGTGCCTGAGAAGCAGTGAATCCTGTCCACCCACATCACTCTAAAAGCTCCCACTATGCCACATCATCATACTAATAAAAATAATTAAAAATAAATTTAAATAATCCTTGGACAATTCTTTTTATATGTAGCACACTATTCTCTAAATCTTTCTTATTTTAACTAGAAGATTTATTAGTAATTTATACTACTTTAGATTACTACAAAGAGTAGCAAAATTCTACCATCAAGTATTCATAGTTTTTAAACCTACCTACCTTTAATTTGATAGTTTATCTGAGCCTAAATTATATCAAGCTCCTTAAAAATAATAAATTTATCTAAATCTAAATCTTAATAAATTATTCAGTTGGAGTAAGAAAGATCTAGAAAACTTGATGCTCTGACTCAAAAATATTTTTAATAATTGTTCAAAGATAATTTAAATTTATTTTTAATTTTTATTAGTATGATGATGTGGTGCAATGGGAGCTTTTGGATTGATTTCAACGGATAGGATTCACTGCTTTTGAGGGACGCTGACAACTCCGCTTCTAAGAGGATCTGGTTCCGTAACAAAGACACTGTGAAGTTGGATACTCGTGAGAATTTATTTTTATTAATAAATAATTATTAAAATATTAAAAAAATAATTAAGATAAAAAATGACAACAATTATTTTAAAATATATTAAATCTAAATAGTTGAAATTAAATTTATTAATATTCATAATTTTTCAAATTTGACAAAAAAATATATAAAATCGCTAAATATAATTAAATTTAGAAAATTAATGAGTTTAAAAACAAATTGATTCATACAAAAATAATAACCAAATAATAAACTTATAAATTTATAAACATAAAAATAATAAATTTAGTGCTCACGAGTTTAATTAAATTGATAACTAGTACGAATTTAAATAAATTTGATATGATTTTATAAAATAAAAATATAGAAATAATAAATTTGAAGGAGTAAGTTTGACAATGATTATCATCTTCAATTATACTTACCTCATGTTGCTTAGTGCTTTCACGTTTCTACTTTTGAGTTCCAAGTCTCAAGTCAATAAAGGAGCTTCAATTTCATAGTATAACCACCACTGTCCCCATGACAACTGCTTTCTCTCCACTAAATCAGGGGATTGAATTTTATGGTTTTTAAAAAATTATATATATATATATATATATTAATGTATACATTAATGTGTATAATTAATAAGAATAATTTTTAAAAAATAATAAACCTAAAAATAAAAGAAGATTAAAATTTTATATTTATTATTTAAATAAACTTTTCAATTAGATCTACGTATAGAATTAGAAGGAGTAGCTAATACAACAGAATCATCTACTAAAAATTTAGGAAAATGTTAATGACCTTATAGCTTAATGATATAAAAATTTCTCAATAAGTTTAAAGTCTGTGAATTCAATCATATTTATAATATTATATTATTAGTGCATACTCCTTTAAATTAAGAAAAATATGTAAGAAAGTGACAATTAGCTTTGTAGTCTAGTAATATAAAAATTTTCCTATAAATAAGAGGTTATAGGATTAATTCTATTTGTAACTTTGTCTTGTTATTGCTAAGTTAAATTGAAAATATTTACAAATTGTTATATCACAAAACGAGCCTAAAGTTATGTTTAGAAACAATTTCTTTTTGTTATAAAATTTTTTAGAAAAAGATTAAATTTATCTATAATTTAAGATAGAATAATTTTTTTTTCTCTTAAATAATACCTGAACAGTTGAACCAAGCAAATGCTGCATTTTTACAGAAGTAAGAACTGTGTTTTTTTTTGTCAAAATGCAATTTTGGTTTTTTTCTTTTTTTTTATACAAAAATTTGTAAAAATAGGTTTGACTCACCCACGATCTAAAGGTATAGCAAAATCTCCCTTCCTCCTAGGCGATACTAATATCGGGCATGATGAATTGTCTATTACCCTCAAGTGTAAATTTAGGTACCCAGGAGTTAGAATATTTCCCCAAACGCCACGTGTAAAATCCTTCTAAAATATAGCTATTACTAATTATTTAAACATATTTGTATGCAATATAATTTAAAAATAATATTATAAATGAATTTAGTTTATTTCAAAAGAGTTAACCATGGTAGAAAAGAGTTTAATTAAAATTTAAATGAACTCTACCATAGTTATAAAAAGTTTTTCCTTAAAATATAAATAAGGTAATATGATATATGAGTATGCGAAATAAAATTTATTGTGGCAATATACAAATATTCTACACATACCTTCAAGGAGGAGGGATATACAATTAATATAACTCTACTTAAGCTTATGAAGTTTTTCCCTAGGGTTTTAAGATGAGAATATACCCTAAAAAATATTAATAACCACAGGGTGAGACAAACGTCTTAGTAACCATCAATCCTACTCATTATGCATACTAATATGTACTCATGAGGTGTTAAGTGGGACCTCACAAAATACAATATATACAAAATAATATATTATTTTAATAAAAATAAATGAATAACCCACCCAAGTTCCTCCACTCAAACCAACCGAACTACCTTATTTCCGCCGATCGAACCCATAGGCTAGTAGTAACTACCCCTCGATCAGTTAACTGATCAAGTGATATGGATATGTCAAAATCTACGGAGCACTTGACCAGACAATGAATTCATTTTCCCTCAATAAACAGGTGGGGGTGTCGTTGCCCCTCGATAAACAGGTGTGGCACGTCCCTCGATAAACTAATAGGACAAAAGCTAACTATCAAACTCCAATAGAGGTTATACCACGTGGTAGAAATATAGATATCTTCAACTATCCTCAATGCATAATTCTTAAAGTAATCATATTAATCAAAACTCAATAGCTTAATAATATCACAAGAGGTATTTTTCTCAAGATAATTTTTTAAATTAAACTTTAAATCTCACAAGACTATTTTCAATAAAAATAATCAAACAAATTTTCTCAATATAATGATATCAATATCAATAGTTATATATATATATATCAAATTACTCACAAATATCATATTAGCACACATAACGAGTAGAAGGCGGTTACCTCTCGCCAAAATATGTGAATAATTACCACAAAAGTTTTAAAAGGTAAATCTCAACTTTGAGTGAGTTGAACTAAAGGCGTGTTTGAGAAGAAAATATATGTAAGATTATTTAAAAATATAAAAGGGACTAAGAAATGATTAAAAATAGAGGAGTTAACTCAATAATTAAGTCTGAGGAATAACTCAAGGTCTTAAATCTATTTATAAAGTTATAATAGTAATTTAAAATTTAAATTCATATCTTATCTTTATTAAAATCTTATCAGATATAATAATTTAAAATTTAAACTATATTTTCACAATAAAATTGCATATCTAAATTTGAATCCAAATCTTAATAAATTTCTAACTAATAATAATAATCAAATCATAACATTTTAAATAAGATGAAAATAGGATAATCTATATCTTATATTTTATTAAAAATAATAAAAATATTAAATTATAATAATTTAATTAGATAATATTTTTAAATTATTGACAAATAATATTTTTAATTTTACTTAAATATAAAAATAAAAAATTGGGATGTTACACTGTGATTGAAACTATAATAAATTAGTATTTTTTAAAAATTAAATATACTCTAAATAATTACTGTTTTATTATTTTGTCATACGATAGGTTTATTCTTTTTTCTAAGCATGTACTGAGACTGAATCTTTGCAAAAGCTTGGGCCATAAAAATCATTGAAGGGCCCATTAAGATAATAGGGTGCCCCTTATGACCCTTTGATCAACGTTAAAGAAAAGAAACCACATTTCTCGTGTTGTATTGGACCGAAATACGTTCCACCTCCTAAAACACCCTCAACGAGAGAATTGGGTATCTATCCTCTATATATTTAACTAGTAAAAAAATAAGACATACGACTATTTAGACTATATTCGATCCTTGGTAATTACTATTTTATTATAGTTCTAGTCACAGTATTTAGGGAGACATCCTAACTCCTGGGTGTTTAGGTTTAAATTTGAGGGTAATAGACAGCTTATCCTACCCAACATTAGTATCGTTTAGGAGGAAGGGAGACTTTACCTTATCCTTAGATTGTGAGTGAGCCTAACATTTTTCCAAAAATTGTTATACCACAAAAAGGAGAGAGAGAGACTTGACTTTGATGATATTCCTAATATTTTCCTCTTACAATTATTACAACTTCCTATCATAATAACCAATTTACGATGATTTTGGCTACTTAAATATTGCGAACTTGAATTCGAGTTTACCTAAATATAAAAAAAGTGTTTGAGAGAGAAACTTCTAATTAAATCCAACAATATTCAAATCTTAGATCTGACCAGTCTTTCATACATATAGAAAAACTTACTAGTATAATAAAATAAAATAAAATATGAGATTCCGTGCATTTAACATAATATAAAAAAACGGGTGACATTGTTCATTTCTTTTTTTCATTATTATATATATATATAAATTTATTCGTAACTATTGAGGTATTATGGATGGATAAAAAGAGAATATTTTTGAAATTGTTTTAACCATAATTAAAATTTTCATTTATGTTCTATCAAGCCAGAACTAATCAAAGTCCTCTAAGCGGAGTCCACCCAGTTGTTTGATGAGGAAATTTACATCGTGATGCTTACATATTTGAAAGGCATAAATTGCAATATTAAAAAAAATATATCCGCAATGTATAAATTTTCTCAGTCTATTAAAAATGATTAAAGCTTATTTTTGTTCCAAAAATATTTATAGAATAGTTACAAACACCATAAAAATGGTTCTAGGAAAAATGTTTCCTTTTATATATTATAAAAATACATATTGTCGTCGCCTTAAATATTCCAACTTTTGCAGGGAAACCCCATGTACTTTAGCAAGCCCACACCTTAACCACTCGACGGAAGAGACACTACATATTATTAAATTTTTTCTTTGTACCAAAAAAAAAATTCTACTATGGTATGTAGATTTAGTAGACAAAATAATAAAATATATAATTATTTAGAATATATTAAATTTTAAGGGGAGTATTACTTTATTTTAATTTTAGTTGTATTACCTGAGGAAGCATTTTAATTCTTAGGTATCTAAATTTATACCTAAAAGTAACTGACAGCTCACCCTATATAAAATTAATATCACCTAAAAAAAATAGAGACTTCACTTACAACTTTTTTTTAAATATTTTTGTAACAAAAAAAATTATTTGATAAGGACATTCTTTTTTTTAAGAGGAAAAAGGAAAATGAGAATAAATGGCTACTAAAAAGAAAAGAATAAACGGGCTGAAGCCCAAGGGTAGGAAAATAAATTTAAAATATATAAGAAAAATAAAGTATTTTATATTAATTCAAATTAAAGATTGTTGATTTTGAGTACATTCATTTATTTTTTTGGAGATTGATACTTTTCCTATATAAATTTCTAGCTATTAACTGATTTCTATTTATAATATTAAGCATCTATACATTAACATTTCACGTACTAAAGTCTTAAGAAAACAATAATCATAAATAAATGGACTTATTTTTTTTTTACACTGAAGCAAAGAACATTTTAAAATTATTAAACTCTAATTAACATTCTTTCTTATTATCGTTTTGAAAATGTTGTCTCCTGTATTATTCTGATGATATATTGTTGAAAAAATATCCTCAAAATTAGAAAAAAAATATTGACTCTGAATTTGTTGAATTCCTATTCACAAAATAATTGTGTTACATTGAGTTTCCCTTTAAGTAAATTATATTTGAATAATATAAATAATAAAGGGTATTTAAGTACTTTTGTCACAAAATTTAATCCTACATTTCTTTCTAGAGGAATTACGTCATTTCAGGGTTCTAATTGAGATTTGCATATTTGGGTAGCTTTTATGTCATTTCAGGGTTTTTATTGAGATTTGCATATTTGGGTAGCTTTTGTTTCTTTCTCCTTATTTTCTATATATAGTTGGAGAAATCAACATCTCAGTATCAATTTAATTATTATATTTTTTTCTTATATTTAATATATAATATATTTAATTAATCTAATTATATTAATTAAATTAGTTATTATAACATATTTTTAAAATATTATAATTATTTTCTTTAGCTCTATCTCTTTTTCTCTTACTTAATTAATAAAAAAATTAATAGGGATAATTTAAAAATTAATTATAAAATTTTAAAATTAAATATTATATTTAAAATTAAAATTAGTTTATTAATTAAATTATATATTTATAATTATAACACATATATATATATATATAAAGATAGTGTGGATGGTGATGTGATTGGGAGTGATTAATGTCAAAAGGCAGAACAATTAATAATGTTTTTATTGTGAGTGCCAATGCTTGAAGAAAAGACACTTTAGTTTTTGTGGTTTTGCAAGTGCCACCATTCTATTAGCCTACTTAGGTCAACTTTTCTTCTGTTTGGTGCACTTCCATCCCCTGTTTTGTTTGTACAATTTCCATTCATTCCCATCAGTACACCAACAAAAGAAAAAGCTATGCTATATATATATATGATTGAATTCTTTCTACTAAATAAAACTATTATAAATCTGAATTAGCCAACTCGCCAAATACTCCTCCATTCCCTCTTGAATTATATATAAGACCTACTTTTGAAATTCAAGAATATCAAGAGAGCAGTTGAAGTTGGTTCATGTCTTAATTCTTTTAATTAAATGTAATTATTTGCACAATTTTAAAATATTATTTTATTATAATGTAATCATTTCTTAGGGGTATATTTGAAAACATATTATGCTACTTTTTATAATTGCAAAAAATGTCTTAGAAAAATGAATATTATAACTAAAGCCTTTAGTTCAAATCTTGAATATCATATTTTAAGGGATAATATTATCTATCTAGACTTTGTTAATTTATTATTTGTTTTAATTATGTAGTAGATTAATTCTTTTTTTAAAATATCTTTGTATAATGTTTACTCATTTTTTATATTTTTTACTAGATCGTATTACCATATATCATGTTTTAGGGTTCGTTGTTATGCCTCATGGTATAAATATTTTCTTGAGAAATAGAATTTGAGACCTAGAAAGATATAATGGGGTCTTATAATACTCATTATATTAAAATCAAATCCAACAAATTTTACTATTTTAATGAAAGAAAAAAATAGAATATATATATTTTTATACAAAAAAGAATATATGTATTTAATTCACATGATTGAAGGTACTTTTTTGCTTACTTATATTTGCTTACAAAAAGTCCAAACAATGCCATCCCAATCTCATCCTTCTTTTTGTTGGTCATAATTAGCCTCGTCCTTTTGATTAAACAACTCAACAAAGTCATAAACATGAAACGTTGAGTCAATCGTGCAAGCCTTTTTGTTTCCCCCCCCCCCCTTTTTTTTTTTGGAGTTTGGTATTAATTAGCAAGTTGACATGCGTCCCCCAACTTCGTACCCCACTAATGCTTGCAAACTGTTACTGATGAGATAATTTTTTGGAAGACACAAAACTATCCCCAGATTTGCAAACCCCATTTCAAGGTATAAAATAACCTAATTGCTATAAAGTCTTAAGGATAAGTATAGGATTAAATTTTATATTGAAATTACTTAAATACCGGGGGCTGATATGAGGAATTTAGAAGGAAAGGGAAGGGAAAATTTTTATTTTCTAAGTTGAATTTTAAAAAATTAAAGGAGTGAGATTAAAAATATTTAGTTAATTTTTTTATCATTTTATCTTACATGTTTTCTTTCTTTAAAAAAATTATAATCCTATTTTTTCAATTTTTTTTAAATTCAATTCACAAAAATTTCCCCTTCCTTCCAAATCTCTAGTACCAAATGGGCATTTAGTCGTCACTATTTTAATTGTTATTTTCTTATAATAAATTAAAGTTTTACTACTTATACTATTATTATCATTTCATTTTTCAAATTTCAAATTAAAGGCATTTACATAATTTTGCTACAAATTTAATCCCAGACTAATTCTTAGAGACTTCGTAGCAATTAATTCATTTTGGGGTTCTGAATTGAGATTTGCCAATTTATGGGTATTTTTGTATCTTTCTTTTTTTTTTCTTTTTTCTTTTAAAAAAACTCTGCCACCTATAGTAAACCATTGGAGAAAGAAGAGAGTATAGAATTAGGAATTTCTGTGATATGGACCAAAAGTATTAAAGTATACCCCCACTTAGGAAAAATTAGAGAATAAACTGATGTTGCTTTTATATTTTTAGGAATCGAACTTTCAAAAAAAAAAGTACTAATATTATTCCCTGTTAGGTCTACATATAATTTATAAATCATAGCTCCTTAGAAAGAGGACACAAAATAGGTATATCCAATCTGATTCATTAAAAATTTCTTATGATTCAATTCAACGACAATCGAATATCCAATTATCACCATTTGTGTCAGTTAAGATATAATTGACGTGAAGTGGGTAAATTAAATAACAACGACAATAATAATATATAATCATGAAAGTCGAAAAGTGAAAAACTTTAATTTCTTGATTCACCAAAGTCATAACTCTCTGATGACCTTTAACTTTTTTTTTCATTTTCTCTCATTTTTTTTCTTTTATCGTTTGGTAAGCTATCATTGTCTCTCTCTGATTTGCTTTGCATGTTCTTCCATTGGAGGAAGAGAAATCAATTAAATCAAAAGCTACGAAGACACAGAGCCAGTCAAAGAATGAAACGAACAAACAAACAAAAACAATAAAGGAAACTAAAGAAGAAGAAGAAGTCATTTTTGTTTATAGCAAATTCATTATAACAACAAAAAAAGCAACAATAAAATATATCATTGATGGGTGTAAGTGATGCATGCCAAGCAGAAGCATGAATACTAACAACAAACCGTCTCTTTCTCTCTCTAGAGAGAGATCAAAACCCTTCAAACATGAAATATAGAGCCAAAAATCCAAACTTTGAACCAAACCCACCTCACAAATCCATAGCTATAACCTCGTATGCATCTCTTACATCCCATGCTTTGATCAGAAAATTAAAGAAAAAACAGTGGAATCATCGGTGGCTAAACCGTAATAAAGCACAAAACCCAGGGTTAAACAAGGAATTAAAAGAAAATTTAAGGACCTAAGAAGTAAAGTTAAGGGATGAAATTCGGACCGCTACCCTCAATTCCCCGCAATGCAATAATAACGATCTCCCAAGTATGCCCCTCTCTCTATCATCGGAGGGCTAGAAACTCGGGAGAACGTAATTGCAAAGCCTTTTGGTTGATGTGTTTGTGTTGCTTCCTTTGATATCACTGCCGCTGCCGTCGTCTCCGGCTGACATAACACCCTTCACCGCCACCTCCTCCGCCACCGGGACTATGGAACACACCGTTTTGGCTATGATTCATCTTCAAGAAGATGAAGATAGGTAGCTAAGAGATAGGGAGAGAGTAGTGGGAGGAGGAAGAGGAAGAGAGTATGATGAGCAAAGCATAGGGCTGAGGAAGGGGACATGATGGGGCGTATATAAAGGCAAGGTTTTAGCTTTTCGTTCATTAGTTTTTATTTTTTTAGTTAGAAAAAATAAAAGATGGTTACATTATATTGGTCTTTTAATATAATATTATGGGTAGAGTATTTTTTTTAAGAAAAATAGATATTATTTTATTATAAAAATATATTCATATTTTACTATTTTAAAGAAAAATTATAATCAATTTAAATCATTTTGATAAAACTATTACATTTTTAGGGTAAAATATATTAATTTTATTTTGAATTTTGAAGAAAAAAATTATTTAAATTACGTACAACTTTTATCTCAGGTATTTAGATTCAACAAGACCGTTTCTGAAACAAAGAGTATATTACAATTTTTTAATATATATATATATATATATATTTTTTTTTTTTTTGAAGTGAAACAATATTTTTCTCTTTTTAGAGACATGAGCTATGTATAATGTAATATTTTTTTCATTCTAGGAGATGTTTCTATATGTTGAAAAAGTTATATATCTTTAGTCAAATTCCAAATATGTAAGTAAAAATGATAAATATTTAAGTAATTTATTTACATTGAAATAAATAAAAATGGAGGAGAGAGTAGTAGTATTTAACTATTTGGGGTTATTCGTTGGGAAAAGAGAAAGAGAAGTTGGGGAAACAAGATTTAAGAATTAAGGAGGGGAGGGCATGTTTGTGGGGAATGGAAAAAACTCCACTAACTCGAATTCCAAGGCTCTTGGAATTTTCACGATAATACATTTTATATATTTATTATTATTATTATTTTGATTTTGATTTGATGGATTCATTAGGGCATTATTGAGAGGGGGGGGGGGTATATGTATATATGCATATGCGTTGGCCACTTAGTGGGGCACTAACATTGGTTCTTGTGAAGTCTCTGCCATATGGTCCAATCTCCCCGTCATCTTTCATTTCTACTAGCCCTTTTTGATGCATCATTGAGTAATCAACACCATCTACACTCCCTCTCTCACTCTAACCACCAATTTGCCAAATTATATATAACACTATTTTTATATTGTATTTGAATGTTAATACGATGACAATAACTCTGTGAGTGTTTGGATATATTTTTAAAAAATAGTTTATAAAAAAATAGTTTTTAAAAAAGAGTTTATAGAAAAAAATGATTATAAATAAGTAAGTGTTTAGATAATTATTTTTAGAATAATTTTTCACATTGATAAATTATTAGAAAGAGTATGAAATAAAAAATATAAATTAATTATAAATATTATTTATCATATCTATGACAAGCAATGACCCACTGCAACCCATAGCGTGAAGCGACCTACGGCAAGTGGTGATGGCGAGCGACAAGCGGTGAGGAGTGACAGTGACTAGGGAGTAGCGACAGAGACCCATCGCATCTTCTCTCTGAGCAGTGATGATGACCCACTGCTTTTTCTCTCTGAGCAGTGACGGTGACCCAACAACTAAAACATAGGGACGACAACACATCGGGGTGTGAAGGAGAAGCATAGAGGAGAAAGAAGATGGGATAGTGGAAATAAAATAGTAAATGGATATTCTATAAGTTATTTTTCTATTCTAAAAATTATTTTTAGTAGTTTATTCAAAACCATAGTTTAACATATAAATATTTATAGATAAATATAACTATTTGCTTAACAAAAATTTAAATTAAAGTTTGGGTTAGAAACCCTTACGTGGCTTTTCAAACAGTCTCATCATATGGAGTTTGATAGAAGATGTAACGTATATAAATGAAATTATTGATGAATTTAGGGTGTGTTTGGTTTAAAGTTTGCAAAATGGAGTATTTCTTAAATTGAACTAATTAAAGTTTGTTACAAAGTTATTTTGATCCGTGTTTATAAAATTGGCTTTCTTAGTGTACCTATTTGGTCTTATTTATAAATTATTTTTAGCATGTTTCATACTAAGAAAAATTTTGAATGTTTTTAATTTTTCCTTAAAATTTAATAATTTTACAACTTTATCCCTATTTATATAATATCACTCTATTCCTATATGTAAGTCATTATAGGAGAAAAATTTATACTTATATGTAAGTCACTAGTTGGATAATTAATTATATTTTTTCAATTTTACCCTTTTTTTAATATAGAGAGAGATAGATGAAAGAAAATATGCAATATATTTTTTCAATACCCTTTCTTTAATAAGGGCAAGTATAAATTTTCTTATTAATTTAATATATTCTTTTAGTATGTAAAAATGAGGTACAAGTGACTTACATGTGAATATAGGTAGTTGCTCTAAATTTTAAGTCATATATATAAGTCCTCTGAAAAATATGGATTGTTTGTTCGGTTACAACTAGGTTTTTTGACTCATAAGAATGAAATTATCCACCTCATTCTTAGGAAGTAATTTGTTTGGGAAGAATTTTTATTATTATTGGCATTACTTCACATAAATTAAACTTAGAACCATTGAAAATATTGATCTAACCATAGGTTATATATAAATATTGTAAGGTTTATCTTAACAAAGATAGGTAAGGTAGTGAAAATTGTTTGGTTGTTGAATTGGTCAAGATAGTGATTCAAATATCAGTAATCCAATTGTGATTGAATTAGGGTCAAATCTCGTCATAATTAAAATAATATACTTTTAATTAAAATATATAAAATTATTCATATATGTATGTGTATATATAATGATGAAATAGTAATATTTAAATAAAAAAGTCATTAATTCACAAGTAACTATAATATGTATGAATAAACTACATATAATCAAATAAAATAGAATTAATGAAATACAAGTTGGACTTATTATTATTTTTTTAACTTAAAACAATACTATTTTAGACTTAGTAAAAAAAAATATCCTGGTTAGTTAGTCTAACAAGCTGATTTGAATTAAGTTTTAATACATTGGAAGACTATTCTTAAAACTTAACTCAATTAAATCATTATCCCAAAAAAAAAAAAGACTTTAAAAGGTATTAATTTGATCCTATAAATTTTCCTACTATACATCAATATGCATTCATGAAATAACAACTTCACGAAGACTTACAAAATATTATTCTTATCTTTAATTTTAATTATAAGAGTTAATTAATTTTTTAAACATATATAAAAAATTTAAATAAATTAGTTAATTTTAACTAGATCTAATTTCTCAAAATAAATTCTTAATATATACTCTTTAATATACATAAATTAGTTAATAACTCTTATATATTAGTTATAATTAATTAATTTATTTAAATTTTTAATCTATTTAAAAAATTAATTAATTTTTATAATTAAGATTAAAAATAGTATTATTGATAATGGAACATTTGAGTGGACAACGTTTTAATGGGAGTATCATTTTGTTGTAGTTCTAATCGCGGCGCTTGGGGAGACATGCTAGTTCCTGGGTGCCTAGGTTTATACCTGAGAATAATAGACGGCTCGTCCTACTCGACATTGGTATTGCCTAGAAAAAATAGAGATTTCACCTTACTCTTAGATCATGGGTGAGTCTAACTCTCTTTCAAAAAAATTTGTACCAAACAAAAAAAAAGGTCAGTCAATTCGATGAAATGTAGCAGTGTATGGATGCTAAGCAACTTCCACATTTTGAACTATCTCAGCTGTCAAAAAGGGCAATCTTTTTTCCAAAAACCATAAAACTTGGAAATTCCAACGCGCATGCCTATATTTTCACTTTACAACTAACCCTCAATACCAAACAAGTTAAGTCAAAGACGTTGTACTCATCACATCTCATCAAAATTTCCATTGATTACGCCTAAAAAGTACACACAACACAATATTGTTCATTTAATGGGTTCACATGTGTCTCATACTTCTTACTCTTTCTTACTAGCAAAGAAAAAGAAAAGAGAATCCTTCCTCCCAAATACTGGTAGCTAGCTATGCATGACAGCCTAAAAGAATTTCCCAATTATTATGTAATAATGATATGATCATTTTAAAAGGCGTAATTATGCTTTTTTGTCCTATAGCAACAAATAACAAAAGGAGTTAGTTAGGAGATAAAGTAAATTTTTAATAAAATTTATGCATTTGACTAAATATACACATGTATACATTTTTTTTATAATAATCCTTTAGACCACCCAGTATCCAGTATTTTTTCTAGATTCTATTGTTACTAAATATCTGAACAATAAAATAATCCAGATTGAAGCTTTATGACTTGCATGATGTCTCTCCTTGAGCTCTTTTTTAATAAGGTGATAATCGAATATCAATTTCTCATTTTATAATTTAGTTGGTTTATTATTAGATTAGGTACTCTTTGTTTACACACTTGTATATTATGCTGATGCATGTTTTATAAGTACATCTTATAGATCTTAGTATCAAATATATGAGCAATTAATTAATCTGGATTCAAATTTTAATTTGTAACCTTAATGCCTCTCCTTATAGTTTTTTTAAACAATGTGGGAATCAAATTTTAATTCTCTCACTTTGTGATTTAATTGATTCACTACTAAATTAGCTACCCTTCAATTATACACATGTATATTATGCTATTCTAAGCTTTATAAGAAACCCTTAAGTGTCTTTGTTGGAATATATCATACTAAATAAATTAACTAATTTTTTTAATTTAATAAAATTAATTTAATAAATCATATATTAAAGCTCATGGGGATATTTTTTGTAGGGTAAAGATAGTAGTGTTTCACAAACGGTACCTTCACCTTATGGTTTTTACCTTGGTACTTTTAAAGAAGGCGCAACGTTTACTTAAAAATAAATCTTATAAAAATCAATTTTTGACAAAGTTGATGCGAGAAACTACAAAATAGGTAAAAACTACTTTAGATTTAGATTATGCAATAATAATCATTTGGATCGAGTCTCTTGTGAATGCCCTAAATATGAAAATAATGGTAATATCTTGCTTTTGGTAAGATTTGGATATGCATTATTTCCTTCCTACCGTTGTATATATTCACCAAATACACCTCACACTTAATATTATAAAAATAAAATTATTTGGAAAAGTAAGAGAGGGAATTGAAAATGGGTGTAAGAGAAAGTGAAAATGGAGTGAGATAGGGCACCCCACCAAAAAGGCAAAAAAAGCATTTGGATTTTGTGAGAAATGATAATAATGGAGAGGCCAAAGTCATAGTGTACCAACTATTTGGTAGGATAAGGACAGTGGACACATAGAAACACCCTTTAGATAATGATGGAGAAAGCTCTTGCTTTGTGCTTGCGGAAATGTGCATGCAATCTCTTTCACTTTTAATTTTACTACACATTTGGCTATCACAATTCAACATATATAAAAGCAAAAGCACTCTCATAAGTCAGCGGTTTTTAGATTCCCCTACAATGCTTTACAGAACACTTAAAAAGCATACATTAATTCAAATAATTCAGTAGGAACTGCGGGCATCTGAATTTTTTTAATCAATATCTTATTAAACATGTTATAAAAGAGCAAAATCTCTATAAATGTTAAAATATTAACATTGAATGTTAACACGTAAAATATTTTTAACAGACAGGAGAGGTGATATTGCTATTTTCTTGACTCTTTTTTGGGCAATATTGATTTTAAAAAAATCAAATAATCATAACTCCTATATAAAAAATTTCGGGATAAAATTGAACTATAACCTTTCAGTAAATAAAATAATTCATCAGTTATTATAGTTTTACCTAATTTTTAATCATGTCTTTGTATTTTTTTTCCATTAAAATTATCTGTATAGTTTTCTCAATTGTAGCCATATATTAGTCCTTAACCAAATAATCTATTAACTAGAGCTGCTAATGCTCATTGAGTAATATTTAAGTTTTTATAAAATATAAAATACTTAAGAAAACATAGTCAAATTAATTCAAAAGTAATTAAGTAAAAAAAAAGAGGAAAATAAAAAAATGGGACAAAATTTAAGACGTTGTAAAATTCCTTACAATATAACTAATATAATGAGTTATATATATGTCATATTTTGATAAGAGTTTAGAAAATGACTTATGAAAAAAATAATTTTTAGACACTTTATAGAAAATAATTTTTAAAAAATAGCTTATAAAAAAAAAGTGGTGCTAAATAAATAAGTGTTTAGATAATTATTATAAAAATGACTTTTATAATTAGAAAATTACTATAAAGGGTATATTTTTATTAAAAATATGATAGATGAGAGATGAGAGACGAAAAAGAGATAAGAGAGAGGAGTGTGTGTGGATAAAAGTAAAGAGAGAATAGAGGATAGAGAAGAGGGATGAGAGAGTATAAAAAAATTAAAGTAAAATAATAATTGGGTAATATATAAATATTTTATTGTTCCAGAAACTAATTTTAGTAGTTTATTCAAAATTTTAATTTTAAATCATAATTTAGTCTAAATTTTTTTTTGAATAAGTTTATTTTAAAAAAAATTAAATTAAAATTTGACCAAAAATCGTTTTAAGAATTGTCCTTGAAACATCATTTTACCTTCTTTTTTTTCATCTTTGTTTTTGGATCATGTAGACTTTGAAAATTAATCAAACAAAACACCATCATTTAAAAAGAGAATGATGCTTCGAAAAGTCTTTATTATTAATAGTAATCTTCATATTATCATTAATTGTATCAAATAGCTAGCTAGGGTATAGGTGGGCTCTCATTTATATCATGCACATATACTTTGTCAATTGATTATGACTTTACCTCGTTCGACATGTCATTTTGATTAGAAGATCAAATGATTAGACTAAAAAAATTAATTTAATATATTAATAATTAATAATAGTGATATTTTAACGGTTAATTAATCCACTGTATTATACAATATGACTTGTCTTGTTTTGTTAGTATTTATTTGCATTTGAATCCAGTATTTCAATTGTCATACACAATCTTCCACATGTTACTTATTAATTATTATAAATAGCTGATTTATCTTGATAATAATATATTATAAATTATTCTAATCCTTAATATAGAAGATAGATAATTAATTTATAAATATTAATTAAATTAATTATTTATAATAAATATGTGTTAATTTTTTTAATAAAATTTGATCATGTTTAAGTTAATCAAATATCATACAAATAAATAAAAATTAAAAATTTGACCTATAAGTCTTATAGTTTATCTCAATTTTAAGTCAGGTGTATATAATTTATTTTATATTAATTGAGTCCTTATTATTTATTCCATTAATTTTAATTTATAAATGTTACAAAATTTTATTTATAAAAATGTATCGGTGTTTAAATGGGGTAAAATTAAATGAAGAAAATTTTATAAAGTTAATGAATTTTATAAATTAAAATTAACAATTTTTACACATGATTGTTGATACATATAGCAAATCAAATTATAAGTGTTCAATTTAAAAAAAGAAGATTATAGGGAACTAATTCAAAATTAATATAAACTATAAACATCTACGGATGATTTTTTTAAAAAAGAATGAATTAAACACACTGTAGAAAATAGAACATAGGATCCATGATTCCATATCCGTGAAAAGGTGGAAGTGACGAGGACAAAAGGCAGGGAATGTTTTCTTGCCTCTCGCAGTCCAACTCCAAGTTAATATTTAAATATTTTCTTTTCTTGGGCTACTAATATTTAAATAATTTAATTGTAAAGTTCAATGACAAAAATTATTTAATTAATAACCAAAAGTTGAGCTCAAAATTGAGATCATATATCCGCGCCCTGCCTTTAGATTTGGATCCAACGGATTTACTTGTTCTTGCCAACAGATAGATGATTCTTTTCTAAGGAAAAAAAATATTTCTTAAATAAAAATATAAGATGAATTAAGTCATGAAATACATAAAAAATTAGAATCAACCAACCAACGAGTTGGGTATAGCTATACGAGTTAATCCCATATAATATAATAAAGTAATATTTAAATTTTTTTAAAAAAATATATCTATATTTTCATTTGATAGATCTTAAATATGATTGTCTTCAATATAAATATGTATATATTTAATAAAAAGTAGAGCTAACCAACAGACTTTAATTTAGTAAAATAAGTTTTAATCTTTTAAGCATAGATTTAAAATTTAAATTTATATGAATATAATTTTTTAAAAAAAATTACTCTAAATGAATTAATTAACTAAATAATATTTGAATATGATTTAGTTATATAAAGAAATAGAATTAACATGAAAAGTTAAATAATATTTATAAAAATAATTAAAAAATAAAATTACCTACTTATCCTCCCATGATTCTTTTTCTTGATGCTTATTATAAGGGTAGATTAAGTTCTTATTAGCTGCACTGAACTTTATTTTCAATCCTTTTCAAGTGTTTGAAATTGGGGTAATTCCTTTTGTTTGGATAAAATACGTGGCTTTGATCGGACGGTGATTACAAGTTGACTGGGGGAATGTAAGGTAATGATAAGGTGGGACCCTTTGTAAGCTTGACTTCGTCACGTTTGATTTCTGGACAAAGGAAATCTTGTGGAGATCTATACGTGTGCCTATAATCTCTTTGTATTAAAGTGAAATTAAGTGATATCTTAGTTGACCGAAAAAAAAAAAGATATGTTGGCTTTACATGTAAATTTAAATATTAAGCTTACTTATAAGTTATAGTTTTAATTTGTGGCCAGCAATTTTTGTGACAATATCTGATATTTGAAATGATATTTAGCTGGTAAAAGTTTATATTTAGTGCTCTAATTTCATATAAGGTAACTTTTAAATTTTATTTCCTCATGACCTAATTATAAAAATTAATTAATTTTTTAGATATATTAATAAAAATAAATAAACAAATTAATAATAATTAAATTTAATAGTTTAAAATAAATTTATGATATATACTTTTTAATCTGTTTAAATTAATCAATTAATACTTATCTTAGTTATAATTAATTAATTTTTTTAATATATCTAAAAAAATTAATTAACTTTTATAACTAAAATCGGATGTAATATAAAGTATATTTTTTATTTTCTAATGTTTGTCTCAAATACTAATTTTTTTATAATAATCATTTTTATTTTAAAACTTAAACTTAATATATTAGTTTGAGAATGTTTAATCCACATTTAAAATTTTAATGTTATTATTTCTTATTAACAGATTAAAACGACACTTTATAAAATTATAAAATTAAGATATCAAATTTTAAAAGTTTTTAAAAGTTTTTTTGTCAAAGATATAAAATTAAAAGATTAAACGTGCACTTTTACGGTTTTACCTACTCAAATAATCATAATAATATTCATTAATACTAATGTATGTTCATATTTAATTAACAGATAATTCATAAAGATTGACCTTTGGAGAAATAAAAAAAGATTAATATGCAGAGAAATCATATTTCATCTATGCCTTGCAAATCCCACAAAATAATAATAACCGTTCGATTGTACACTCAAAAGAAAAATAATAACCGTCCGTTCTGACTGATTGAGCGGGTATTATACTTCAGCCTTACCTCATAAAAACGTCATCAACAACCAATAATCTCGACCGATATATTTATTTATTAATAAATTATTTATTTATTTATTTTTAGCTAGGTTGGACTGCATTAAACTATGTCCCAATCACGTGCCAGTGCCAATACGTTTTTATTAAACCAAAAAGAGGGGGAAAAAACACATTTAACACAAAATAAAAATTTAAAAGTTTTTTTGTTTTTCTCACTTCATGGAAAGTGTTGAGTTCAACGAGACATTAAAAATCTTACCAAATTTAGATTTTTTCCCTAAAAAATTGGCCCAACTCTCAAGTTTTTATTGAAACTCAAATCAACAGCAATGATATTTTTCATAGTATGATTAGCACGTACTATTTTAAATTTTATTGTTGTCAAAAAAATATTGGATTTTATTTTATTTTATTAGAATAAAAATTATTTGTTAAATTATAATTAAAATAAATTAGAAGTTTTTTGACATTTTTAAAAATGAACAAATTTCTATTTATATAATCACTTAAAAATTATAAAAAAAAATGCTAATTATGATTTATGAGCAACATGGTAGATTTTCTTAAACTTTATATGGGCATATATATAGATATGTTCGAATAATTTATGGAAAAATTTTAAAAAAATATTACTTGAATTTTAAAATTTTAAATAAAAAATTATTATAAATATATATTATTATTTATTTTATAAAAGTTGTCAATAATTTATAAAATATAGTAAATAAATTGATTTAAAATTTTAAAATTTAAATAGTATTTTTTAGAATTTTTCTATAATTTATTCTTTTTTTTCTAGATTAAGATTTAATTTTGTCTCAAAACATTTCACCTATTAGCTATAAGTATCTATAATTTTTTTAAATTAATATTAATTTAAAAATATTAAAATATAAACAATATTATCTTTATATATTAAAAATATTAACGATTAATATTAATATTTTAACTATCAATTTTAATTTTTTAATGACTAAAATGACTTTATTTATATTTTAATATATTTAAAATAATATTATTAAACAAAATTTCCAGATACCTACTCCTTTCTCTGTGGAAACTTTCAAAATAAAATTACATCTAAACTTTTTTTTGGCTATACCTATTTATTTGTTTTTTTAGGTAGTTATATGGTATTTTATTTTAATAAAAATAGTAAAGGAGAAAAATTAAAATTGAACAATGATTGGATACTCAAGGTAGTGGGAAAAGGGCAATTGGCAGTGTCTGAGGAAAGGTCGACACAGAGCGGCGCGTGACGCCTCGAGAGTGAGGCAGAGTCAACAGAGGTGGGAGCCACAGTGAGGCGCATTTTAGCCGTTTCAAGCTTTCATTGCATTGGATCCCGCATGCTCCCCCTCCACTTATGTTTCCCTTTTTACCATTCCCATATGCCCAATATTCCCATCTGCTTACCAGTCATTTGGACTTTTTATTTTTGTTTTTGCTATTTCACTTTTCATTATTTGACTTGGGGCTTTATATGATATTGATAATCACTTGAAAATTACGTGGGTGTTTAATTTTCAACAAAATAATTTATAAAAAAATTTAGTCTAAATTTTAGTTTAGATTAAAAATTAAACAAATAACTTTTAAATGCCTAAAAAAGATTTTAAGCTGAAACTATAATTTCAGATAATTTTTTAGAATAACTTTTGGGTGGTGAAAATAAGGTATGAGTTATCTAATATTTATTTTGGCCCCTATTTTTTTAACACACTCTCTCCTATTTTCTGTCGCTTCAGGTGTCTCTGTTGGTATCCTCTTCTACTACCATCATCATCATTACTGATCTTCTCTATCACTAGCGTCACTAGTCTTCTCTGTCGTCAACATCATTGCTGTTTTACTTCTTCTCTATCGTGTTTTTCTCTGTGGTCCTATTCTTCTAGGTTGCCATCTTCATCGCTAGATTTGTTCGCTTTTTCTCCATTATCGCTTCTTCTTCGTCTTCTTCTGATGTCATCGAAGTAGGAGCATGAATAATAATCATGGTGGTGGGGCCAAATGTATTCGACAAAAATGAGATTGATGTCTTCTTCATATCGTCTTTTTCGTCTTCTTCAAATCTCTATCTTCTTCTTTATCTTATTCAAATCGTTGTCATCCATTTTTAGATAATCACTGTTGGTAGTGGATGTCGACAAATGGGAGTGTCACCGAAGATAACATGAGAAATAAAAAAAAGAAAAAGAAAAAATAATAATTTTTTTAATAAAATTATACCATTTTGTTAATTTATCAATAACAAAAGTTATTCTGATAATAATCATCTAACTATTTATTTATTCATAATTATTTTTTTCCATAAGTTATTATCTAAAAGAGTTTATCCATAATTATTTTTAAATCATTTTTTCTCCATAAATTCTTCTCTAAAAATTAATCCAAATGAGCTTTCTAATGGATTTGGGTCATGTAACTTTGGGATTAATAGGTTTTTTTATTTACTTAAATTAGCTTATGGCAATTAACATGGTTGAATCTAGTAGAAAGAATTAGTCTATAATAATATGACAAATTAATATTTAAATTTTTATTGAGAGAGGTATCTACATTTAATATTTAGTAGTATTTTGAATAAGATTATATCTAATATAATTATACATATATTTAAAAAAAAATTAATTCATGGCACGTTGGGTTTAATTCATGTAAATAGCGATTACATGTAATTATGATATAATCTCTTGATTTAGGATATCTGATTGGCATAGTAAAATAATCCCAAATAATTCATATTACAATAAATTATGTAATTCTCATTACATAACGTTAGCTACGTAATCCAGATTCAAATTTACATAAATTAATGTATATATAGATATTTATATCCTCTATAAATCAACATTTAGACATATATATACCCTTCATTTTTTTAGCCTTGGTAGAGTTAAAAAAATATTTTTTATTTTTTATTTTTATAAATAAAATATATATTTCATCCCATAATTCATAATTCCTCGATTGGTGCAAGGAATTGGAGCATACCCAAAAACCCCCCCAACAAGTTATCTGATACGCCAAACAAAATGAAATTACATAGTTGGACTTCACTATGCTACACAGCTAATGCCGTGGAGGAGAGGAGAGACTTTTCTAAGAGAGATTTTCCCAAGAGACAGGAGAAAACCGATCACATGGCACATAACCTTAACGCTCTCAAATCTCTTATATATCGCCACAATTGGCAGTTACTCAACGTCATTTTCCTTAATTAAATAATAATTGTAAATGGGTCACCATTTTTGAAAGGGATGAGATATATTTATTTAGAGCATGTTTGATTTTTAGAGAGTATCTCTTTGTTGTAATTATAATTATTATGTTTGAGGAGACATTTTAGTTGTTGGGAATTTAAATTTATGCCTGAAGTAATAGACGACTCGCCTTGATCGATATTGGTATTACCTAGGAGAAAATTAGACTTCTTCCTGGCCTTATATTATAGATGAGGCAAACCTCTTTATAAAAATTCTTGTATAAAAAAAAATAATAGCATGCTAAAGCTAATGAGAGTTAACATGGATAGTAAGGAACGCGTTCGTATCCCAAAAAGACATGAGTTTAATTTATGTTACCATTGTAAGGGTTCTTTTAGTAAACGATCTAGTAAATTTCCTGTAAGCGCTTTCTAAGTTTTGAGACTATACCATAACCTTAGTGAGAAACTAGTGCTAAATCCACCTAAACTTTTTTATAACAAAAAAAATATCATACTAAATAAATCTTTGTAATTAATAGAAATTGGTTTAGCAGGGATTAGTCTCTCATAATATACTGAACCAATGTTCAAATTTTTTATGAAAGATGTGCCTATATTTAATGTTTAACAGTATCTCAAATAAAATTATCTCTAATAGGAAGATATATATATTAAGTAAAAGTAAATAAATAAATGCTATGTAAGATTGTAACCATCATTTTGTTACATTGTATTTCTACAATTACGTTTCCCATGATTCTCTTAACCAAACTGGCGCTGATAGTTCTATTGTTGTATAAAATAGAAAAGAATGGCCTCTGATGAACCTCCTCATGTCTAAACCATATGATTGTATAAAATATTAAAACTAAAAACCTAATCCATATGATCCTAGGTACATGCTATCATAATAGAAATTAATAGAATAAAAAAATATATTATACAGCGGCCATAATATCTCTATACTTGAATAATGCTTTGCAAAAAATAGTAAACTGAAATTAAAATCAAATCTATCAATGTGTATTTTCATATAAGTAATTTAATTATAATATAATTATTTTTCCTATTATTAGCAATACAATGGAATAGCTCAGTTGGTTAGGGCGTGTGGCTGTTAACCACCAAGTCGGAGGTTTAAGCCCTCCTTATAGTGATTTTTTCCATTTTTGTGCCGTCGCAAATACATAGGGACTTAATTGAAAATTTGTAGGGACCATATTGTAAACTTGGGGTTTGAGCATAATTAAGCAAAAATTGAGAGAAAATAGTGATAAAAATTTATAACTTTAAATAAGGGAAAATATAAGATTTACAGCAAAAATTAACTTGTCCAAAGTTATTTATATTCATATATTCTAAGTTAATACATACATATATAGTTATTTTTTAAGGCAAACTTTAACCTTCCCACAAAATTTGAGTGATATTTGACATTCCTATGGTACTTAGGCGATTGTTCTTTATTTATAAACTACTCAAGGATATTATATGAGATTATGGAATTACCCTAGCTAGCTATATCTTGGTAAGTTGATTACTAGGTCATAGAACTAGTACAAAATATGCTTTTTAAAACCCTATTTTTAAACTGGTCCTTGCGGAGATAGTCTAAAAAAATAACCGGTAGTATTTTTGTAAATAAGACAAAATAGTTATACTGGATTAACATGTCACCAGTGTAAACTATAATTACTACGCCGGATACTAATATCAATAGGTGTAGATTAGCTGCATCATATTCTGACTTTTCAGTTTCTTGTATATGTTTTCCCGCTTTTTTCCTTTAACTTCTTCAGACCTTGCGGAGAAACTTTTAGAACAAATAAAATGTGGCATTTTTGTAAATAATATAAAATATTTACACCGGATTTAAATTGAACCGGTGTAAAATATATATAACTGGTATTAAATATACTATCTATTCTAACTTTTCATGAGTTTCCTGTCTATGCTTTACCGTTTCTTTTCTTTAACTTTTTCATACCTTGCGGAGAAGCTTTTAAAACAAATGAAAGGTGGCATTTTTGTAAATAAGATGAAATATTGACACCGGATTTACATTAAACCGGTGTAAAATATATATAACCGGTGTTAAATATACTTTCTATTTTGACTCTTCAGTTTTCTGTCTATGCTTTCCCTCTTCTTTTCTGTGTAACTTCCCAAGCTGTTCATTTCACTTCTCGATTCCCAATGTTTGTACTCATTATGATAGAAGGCCAATTGCATTCTTCTATATTCTTTTCTAAAATCGTTCATATTCCTCAACCATATATATACCATTCCTATGATCAATACTTTTGTCTCATCACTTTATATATCTCTATTTTATTTTCTTCCTTCTATCTGAACACACCAATGGCTTCTTTCTCATGCATACCTCTTTCTCCGCCACACAAAAGAAACAGAGAAGATTTTGAAAACAAATATCCCGACCCTCACCCTACAGTTCCTTCTCTTCCTCCCCTTGTTATCACTCTGATAGAACGCCTTGAGGAACTGATCATGCCCTTCAATGCTCTGGAGGACTCAGTGGAAGAACTGTATGAGAAAGTTACTAGACTGAAAGACAGGTTGAAAGCTTTTCGCTCAAAAGTTCACCGCCATTAACAGCATGATAGCTTCTATCATCCTGTTGATGTTACTCACTCTGATAAATCCCAGACCTCCGAGTCTGATGAGTAGTGAAAGCCTGTAACCTTTATCTGTCGTCCCTCATATTTTATTTTTTTATACTTAATGACAAAAGGAGAGAATATATTATATATTCTGATAGATATTGTGTTTGGGAATTTCATACTTTTGATGAAAAGTTATTAGTAAAGCTGAATGAATGAAGTTTCTTGTTCTCTAAATGAATGAAGTTTCTCGTTATGATGACATGTTATTTTATTTTGCAAAAAAATACAACAGCACGAAACCAGTCATATCAATGTTCGGTGTAAAATATAAGTAAAGCTGAATGAATGAAGTTTCTCGTTCTGATGACATGTTATTTTATTTTGCAAAAAAAATACAACAGTATGAAACTGGACATATCAATATCCGGTGTAGAATATAATGATCGGGTAAAAAAGAGTTATTTCTACACCAGTGTGTCATTGTATCCGGTGTAGATGATATGCTTTAATTTAATTGAAAACCCCTTCGTGCCTCCCATATGTCATTTTCACTTATTCGCGCGTTTAAGTCTTCTCGACCCTTCATAGCCGGTGAATTTTGTTTTGAACTCCTTATCTCGAGAACTGAAGATTTATGCACTATTGGCAGTACCTCTATTATTTGTGCTAGATTCAATGCTGTCATTTACTTGTTTCATTTGATTAATTGCTGCAAGCTAGGTTTTCTTATTTTCTATTTTTTTGACTTTTAGTCTTCCACAAATATGGATCGTAGTTGGATAAATGTTAAACGAACAAGTGTTGTGTATGCTGAGGGGGTGAAGGAGTTTTTGAATTTTGATAAACAGAATGGTGATGATAACAATGGAATGTTTTATTGTCCTTGTGTGAGTTGTTTGAATGAAAGGAAACAAAATCCTGAAGATATGTACACTCATCTAATTTGTGAGGGGTTCTGCAAGAGTTAACATAGTATGGGTATGACATGGTAAGAATGTGGAAAGGTTGAGTGCATTTGAACAGTTGGAACAGACCTTTGATGATGATATGGATACTGATGATCGGGTAGAGGCATGATTCGTGATATTGGATATGATACTTTTATGCGGTCACATACATATGGTACTATGTGCTATGGTACAGAAAAACCTCACCTAAGGTGCAGAAAATATAACATGTTGAATGCGATGTTAAGATTGGTAAGTGTGAAAGCATGACATGGGTGGAGTGATAGATGTTTTTTAGAATTGGTTAAATTGTTGCAAGACATGTTTCCAGAAGAAAATGTATTACCCAAATGCTACTATTATGCTAAGAAAATAATATGTCCTTTAGGCATGCAGTATAAAAAGATTCATGTATACCCAAATGATTACATACTATACATGAAAGATTTTGAAGATGAGGAGAAATGTCCAATATGTAAGACACCAAGGTACAAATCAAACAAGTCTCCTGTAAATGTGTTATGATATCTTCCAATTATACTAAGATTTAAGCGGCTTTTTGCTTCAAAAGATGATGCAAAAAAAATGTTATAGCATATGACTGAAAAGATTTGTGATGGAAAGCTTCATCATCCAGCTGATTCTTGTAAGGAATTGAAAGACACGCAGCGAAAATTATCTTAAAAATTTTTCATTCCTTGCCAGGATCTACCGTATGTGTTTAAGTCAAGTGGGAAGAAGCATTACCCTAAGTGTGTCTCAGCGACTTCCACAGCTTTCGGTCACGATGTTCACAGCTTCTCTCTGCGGCTTGTGCTCCCTTTCTGATCACAAGAAGTCGACGACTCAGGTCGGCTTCCTCTACTGGTATCCACACGAACAGCTTTTCAACCACGAACGACGTGCTAGCGTCTCTTGTCCCTCCAGGGCTTTCTCAAGAGTTCGTCCTCTCCGTCTCTATTTCGGCAGTTTCTTATCTGCAAACCTTTTGCAGAGTCCCCTTCAGCCTTTCTGTGTTCTATGTGTGTGTCTGTTCCAAAACGTAGCTCCTAATATTAGATATATAGGATGCTCTGCGTTTTCCCTAATCGAAAAGGATTTTAGGAGTTAATCTTATATTAATTCCAAAAATAATACAATATCATATATTGTATAATTTTATAAGAAACTAATTAAATAAATAATATTAAATCCGTCCCACAGATTTAATTACCTATTTATTTAACTTTAAATAAAGATGAGACTGAACTATATTTGATTTATTCTTATAAAACAAATTTGAGATATCCTATCAATTTGAATTTCAAATTCAAACATGATAGGGATTTGATTTATTCTTAAAATTAAATCTTATAAATATCTCTTATATGAGATATCCTATCAATTTGAATTTCGAATTCAAACGTGATAGAGATTTAATGTATCCTTATAAATTAAATCTTATAAATATCTCTTATATGAGATATCCTATCAATTTGAATTTCGAATTCAAACGTGATAGGGATTTAATTTATCCTTATAAATTAAATCTCATATATCTCATATATATAATATATATATACGAATTTATATATATACGAATATAAATATAAATAAATATATATACATTCACCTGGATCATTCATTGAATCTGGACATATCTTAGATTCAATGAATCTGGACATCATAGCTCGTGTTGGGCTATTTTGTGTGCGACCCTGTAGGCCCATATGAAGTTGGCAGTGGGCCATTTGCTATACTAGCCCACAAGTCGCAAGCGGTCTCTAGCAAGACATAACGACTACCCAAATCATATGAGGATCGATAAACGATATAACCTTTTATACAACCATATCATGTCCCTTCTGTCACGCGATATTTTGGTCATGGATGAGGCATGGATGATATCATCCTCCTATTCTCGACCGTTACTTTCTCGATCCCTGAGTAGTCTGACTATAGAAATGGAACTACCTTTCCATTACAGTATGGCCATAGATTTCTCAGACTCACTCATCGAGGGGCCCAGTAATATCTCTCCACGAATGTGAGGGACAAATTCCATCTTGACCATTCACATTCCTCCGCATGAAAAACCACTAAGCCCGAACATAGTCTTTATGATCACTTGGTCAAAAGTGACTTTTGACTAGGTCAAAGCTGAGCGTTTTGTCATGTAGGAATCCATGATGATCTCAGGTCAAAGGGCATATTGACATGGTTTGTATATGAGAGAAGCTTATGACGTTACCCATGCAGTTCTCTCATAGCGGGTCGGTCCAACACCCTATACTCTTATATGTGCTTATGATTTTGATTTATATCTCTATACATCTTCAAAGTCATACTGGTCTTATTTCATCTGTGCTCCCACATAGATGATCGACCAGGGACATTTAGGATAATATCATGAATTATCCAAGGATGGTCATCATAGTAAACATGCAAATAATATGATAACTCAATTAATAAATTCATAAATCAATAATGTTCATAAGACAATGATTGGCCCCTAGGGCACGATTTCCAACAATTCTTTGCAATGGAAGAAGATTGATGACTTATTTTCCAACGCAAGGAACCATTAAACCTAAGGCTTAGACTCAGTATAGATGACATGAACCCTTATAGTAGTCTTAGTAGTATACATAGTTCATGTCCCTTCCTCTTGGTGGTTTACAATCTATCTCTCTTGTTATGTATGAGACGCAAGTATATAATATTTTCTATGTTAATCTCATGACCAAAATAACCGGGAAATGACATAAACGTTTACCTAATGCCCTTGATCGAAGATTTGAAAAAGCTATAGGAAGGCGTGGATGTTTTTGATGCTATTAAGAAGGAGGTATTTAATATGAGGGCCATGATCTTTTGTACAATTAATGACTTTCCTGCATATGAAAATTTGTCAGGATATAGTGTTAAGCATGTCCCATCTATGAGGAAGGGACTTGCTACTATCAATTTCATCATGGAAGAAAGACAGTCTACCTAGGTTATAGGAGATTTGTAAGACAAGGCTATCTATACCGTCGACTGAAGAAATTTTTTTTTATCGACCAATAATTTGAAAATGCTCTGAAGCCATTGATAAGAGAACAAGTTTATAAAAAGGTGAAAGACATCAACATTACTTTCAGTAAGACTATTAAGAGAAGTGAGAAAAATATATGAAAAAAAGATATGTCTTCTTCGAGCTTCTGTATTGGCAACATCTTCAAGTAAGGCATTGTATTGATGTCATGCATGTGGAAAAAATGTGTGTGACAATATTTTTGGAACACTTCTCAACCAACATAGTAGTTCCAAAAATTCTTTGAAGGCAATATTAGATTTATAAGAAATAGGAATACGTGAGGATTTACATTCAAGGCCAGATGGTGAGGGGAGTTATTGTGTTGAAGAGATTAATGTGTTGTCCAAGGATGAGAGAAG
Source organism: Leucaena leucocephala (assembly GCA_037074615.1). Taxonomy (NCBI): domain Eukaryota; kingdom Viridiplantae; phylum Streptophyta; class Magnoliopsida; order Fabales; family Fabaceae; genus Leucaena; species Leucaena leucocephala. Next base: position 6,587,494 of record CM073570.1, on the reverse strand, counting down.
AAGTATTTGTGAATATTTACAAGGAATCAAAATTCCCTCTGGGTACTTATCTAATCTTAAGAATATTGTGTTGATGAAAGATTTGAGATTAGTAGGCTAAAAGTCTCATAATTGTCATGTCTTAATGCAACAATTGCTCCTAGTAGCTTTTCGAGGAATCCTTCAAGATGATTTGAGACACATTGTAACCCGACTCTACTTCTTCAATGCTATAAGTGGCAAAGTCTTTGAGACTGAAAAGTTGGATGAATTGGAGCACGAGGATTATGTTATTTTGTGCCAACTTGAAAAACTATTTCTTTCAGGCTTTTTTGACATCATGGTACACCTCATCGTTCATCTAGTGCGGGATATAAAACTGTGTGGCCCTGTATATTTACGATGAATGTACCCATTTGAAAGATACATGAAAATCCTTATATGGTACATGAAGAATCCAAATTAGTCTGAGGCATCCATTGTTGAAAAATATGTTTTTGAAGAAGCTATGGATTTCTGTCAATACTACCTATCTAAAGTATGATTTACCGGTTTCATTAAACGTGCCAAATAAGGGGTTAACGCGGAATGTCGATAAAGAGTGTTGATCGCAATGAATTGCAGCAAATACACTTACACATCTTGAATAATATTAATGAAGTTCAAAACTATATAGCTGATCATAAAGAGTTTGTCCAGAAACAAAATAATAGAATGACAGAGTAAATGCTGATTAAAGAACACAATAAATCTTTTGCACATTGGTTCAAACAGAATGTTGAAAATGATGATTGTGTATCTGATTGAGTTAGATGGTTGGCATATAGTCCTAAATTTAATGTGATATGTTGGAATTCATTTGACATCAACGGGTATTTCTTTCATACTAATTCCGTAGATGATAAAAGTTGTGTGCATAATAGTAGTGTTATGTTAGTGGCTAAAACTATGCACTTCTCTAGTTCAAAAGACAATAATCCGAAATTAGCAGTCATCCCTTATTATGGAGTCGTTGAGGAGATTTTGGAGTTGGATTACACCAAATTCATAGTTCCCGTGTTCAAATATAAGTGGGCTAATGTAAACAACAGTGTTATAGTGGATTTGTTAGGATTTATACAGGTTGATTTGAAAAGTACAAGTTTTGGGAATTAGCCTTTCATTATGGCAGACCAAGCAAAGCAAGTGTTCTATATCATTGATCCGGCAAATAAAAATTGGCCTGTTGCTCTCCAAGGAAAAGGGTTATTGACGATGATAATTTAATTTGTGAGACCCCTTCATTTTTAGTAGGTTTACCAAAATTGAATGAAGAAGAAGTAGATTATGATTGATTTTTATGTGATTGTATATATTGTTTTGATATAATAATAGTACAAGTATATTGTTCTGATTGCATATATTATTTTATTGTAACTTACAAGTGATGGGTTAATAAATGATTGTTTTGAAAAAATAACTCCAATATTTAAACCGGTTGTACATGTTATCCAGCGTAAAAAATGAAATGAAAACTTTTTTACATCGGTTGTACATGTTATCCGATGTAGAAATTATTTTGAATTTAAAAATATTAGTCGTTTCATATTCAAAATATGATTTTTGTACTGGATTTTCATGTTAGCCGGTGTAAAAAGTCTTAAATGAAAATACTTTATCGAAGGCCGCTCTTTGGTGTGTCTCTTCCTTTCTTATTTCTCAGGTTGTATACAGTCTTAGTTTTCACGTCTTCTATCATTACACCAGTCATCGTGCTCTATGATTTTCATCTTACTTCTCTATGGTTAGTCGTTCTTCTCTATTCTCACTCTCGTTGTGCTTTGCCGTGTATGTGTTCTAGACACTTATTTTCTCGTGTACGTGCTTTGCCTTTTACGTGTTCGTTGAATCTAGGTTTTGTAGTTTTTTACGATAAATACTTACACTTCTTTCTATCGATAAATGCTTGCACTTCTTTTGCTGTGGTTAGTTGTTCTTCATTGTTTACTATGTTTATTTTTGTTATTGCGTATATAGAAATATGGGGGTAGTGGTAATTAGAATGAGGCTAGCAATGCTCCAAGCAACTCTAAGCAAAGGAGGGGTAGAAGTGCGATGCGATTGAAAGATATTTCAAAAGATAGGATGGAAGGCAAATTATTACCAATTGAGTTTGACACACGTTGGAACCCAATTGGTGAACACAGGACAAAGGTCATGAGTTATGTTAGCCTCCTAGCACGCAACAAGACTAAAATCACCATACAGACTTGGGATGCTGTTGATATTCGCGTGAATAATCAAATTTAGGACTCTATCCGGGTATAAGACCTACCTATTGTATATTATATGCAGACCAATACAGAAAAATATAATTATTTGTTGATAAGTCTGCTTTGAATATAAATTATTGCAGTTCACTTATAATGTTTCCAACAATGAAGTCTTGAAGAAAAAGACGTTGTCTTATTACGCTGAGTGTTAGAGGAAATTCAAGACACAACTAGCTCATTAGTATGTGTATGGACAGGACAAAAATGGTCAGTTTAATCCTTCTCCATGCAGCAAGTATCAATTCATTGACGAAACTATTTGGTAAGAATTTGTTAGGCTTCGGACTACTACAGAAGCTATAGTGAGTTGATATGTTATGAAAAAGGAATCTTGCATTTCCCATGTTTCTTCCTTTTGTATGTATTGGGGAGTAACTACTTTAATCCTTGTAGGAAAAAAGGGCAAAAGCCATTGAACACGCTTTCAACAATGATTGCCCCCAGATAATATCTCGAGGGGGTTACGCGAAGGCTGAAAGAGACTTGTTGGGGGCCAAGAGGAAGAGACTGGAAGAGGCTGTTGAGTCTGATCCTGGTGCTACTATCTCTTCCCCATTTCCAATATGTTGTGAAGATAAATTATTGTACGCTCGCCAAAAAAGGAGCAGATCATTTACAAGCGATCACGCTAGCATGATTACAACAAAAATTATAAGTACTACTTGTATTATTTTGTTTTAGTAAACTAATTATATTATTTCTTATGTTTTCTCTTTTATGTTATAGGTTGATTTTACACAACATGAAACCTATAGCTCCTTCAAGTCAGATGGTAGGAATGATATATTGACTGTTGCCATGGGCAAACAAGAGCATATGGGTCGTGTCAGGGGAGTTGGTCGAGGTGTAGGTATAAGAGATTTTTTTGGAGCATCTTCACGACATTCCCCATACGTCTCGAGGGCAGAGCTGGAATAATTGTTATCCACCGTGAGGGAAGATGCTAAGGCAGAGGCTAGGGCACAGACATAAGTTACAATTCAAGCACAATTACATGAGGGGTTGGTAAAGATTAAGGAATAAATGTTGTCCATGTTGACATCAAGGCAACAAGAGCCAACTGCCACCCAAATGCTCTCACATGCAGCCTGTCCTAGCATTAAAGGGAGCTGTTGCATGGCCTAAAAGTTGTTAAAGGATGGTGAACCTTGTGATCTATATGTGGAGATCCTATTAAAAGGTTAGTGGCACATGGTTCCATCTATATCTTAAGGGAAACTGCCCATCACATCCAAATTTAGGACGATCAATTAAGGATGATAGTTGAAGACGTGATATTTGAAGACGCTCTTGTCCCAATTCTGACTGATGAGGTGAAGACTGTGAGTCAAGCAAATGGGACTTTCATATTATGGCCAACACATCTTGTTTCGGATCACGTCGCGTCATCCCCAAGCGAACTTCCCTCACCTCCCAATTTGAGTTTCATGCAACGTGTAATCCAATTGGGATCTGACAAAATGTTCCATGTGGATACGTTGCCTATGGATTCAGTTGTGGGTGACACGGGGGCTGCTGTCATTGTTGACCATGCAATGTAAAATCGGTTATCACTCCTAGGAATGAATTAACCTCCGAATGCATCCAAGTATTTTTAATATAAATCTAATTTAAATGTAAATATATGTAATAAAATTTATACAAGCTGAGTGTTTGCATTAATTAACATCGTGTTTATATTAACTGGAGGCACATGCAAGCTAAGTTAGTTTCCAAGGGCAAATAAGGTCAGTTTGGATTCCTATGCCCATTTCAGATTTATTCAAAAGGGACCTCCCAATCTTCAAGACTTGAGTACATTGTAAGGAGGCTTGGTGAAACTGATATTGATTGTTTCGTCGCACCATATATGTAAGAGTAAAAATAATAATATTTTAATTTTTTTCAAACTAGGTTTGTATTTGCTTAATGCTAATAATAATTATTGTTTAATTATTTTTTACAGCAACTATTGGCAATTGATCATACTATGTAAGCATACTTATAAAATTTTCTTATTATGCTCATTCTACTACAAGTCATCGGTTGATGCCAAGAAGATTATAAACATATGAGTTTTCTTCCTTACAGAACAATGGTGTTTGTGATAAATTAAATATGGTATTTATAATAAAACGGTTACTAAATTCATAACTTTGGTCATAGGGCTATGAGGACGTTTGCAATTGCAAGTGGTCTTAAGAAAGTTAACTCAGTGAGAGACTCTGAATTGATCACACCGAAGGTAATACAAGTGTTAAGTGTTATGCTCCACGCAGTTTTTTGCTGATGACACATAATTTTATTCATGTTAATATTACAGAGTCAAAGGCAACCCAAAGAAAGTAACTTGTGCGGCTTCTACATGGTTAGACACATGATCAATATCATTTTGTCAAATAGGACTGACATATAAATTGTACTTTTAGTGATTTCATATATTTATAGTCAATTTAATATATCTTAGTAATGCTTTAATTTCTTTTATTTTAATTTGATGTTTTAGATGTTTGATCAATCTGACCTATTTCTTGAATAAGATATTAAGGACCTGCGCAATATTTAGGCTGATTTTTTTATATTCAAAATATTCTTTCTCAATAGTATTTGTCATTATATACCATAATGTATTTTTTTATTTTTCTGTTCAAATGATTGTATTATTTTATTGAATTTTATTAAATAAATATTGTAATGAGTAATTGAAGATCTATCTCTGCCATCTTGAACTTTGCCTTTGCTGCTGTCTCTTTCAGTTTATATATTTGAGCAGTTTATTCATGAAGCTTTAATAAAACAATATATATATATCGGCAGGAGTAGAAACAATATATGTAAATATGATAACATATACACCAGTTATCTTTATAGGGAGGTATAGAAAATTTATTAATCTACACTAGGTATAAACATAGCCGGTATAAACAATTTATTAATTTACACCAGGTGAAAACACAACCGGTGTGAATAATTCATAAAACCATTGAAAAGGGATTTGTTCAACCATTCTAGATATTAGAAATTCTACGCCGGATTTCAAAAAGGGACTGATATAAATTCTATACTTTCTACACCGGTGTGTCGCTCGATTTAAAAAGTGCATACTTTCTAAACGGTCCTTTTATACAATGGTCATTGTCTGATGTAGATCACTATTTTCAACCAATTTAAAAAGCTTTTTTTGCACTAGTGTGGGAGTTATATTTAAAATACATTTTAAGAAAGAATAACAAAATGGTAGATACACTGACAAAAGAATGCCTATCTAAATTTTTAATATATACTATATGTCCATTCCATTTGAAAGAACTATTTGATACTGAGTGTTTATAATTAATTTTTCTATTATTGTAACCTATTTGAATTGGACAATAACCTCACTTCTTATAAGAAAAAATGAATCGAATGATAAAATTCAAATGGTTTCAAACTCATTCATATCATTAGAGAACTGATATTATATCTTTAAACTATTTTTTTATATAACTGAGTTGATATTTAAATTAAGTTCAAGCAATTTTGATTATCTATTTGATGGCAATTCTGCCTATAAATAAATACGTCAAGTAGGCACTTTTTTTTTTGTAGTCATGGTGATAAGAATTTACAAATCCTATTTAATTAAATTTTATTTTTCTTAATTTAACTTCATTAATTTCTTGTTGCAGAAACTGATGATCATGCAGTTCTAGTTATAATATAGATGCAATAAACGATCAAAGTAAAAAATAGCATAACTAGAATAAAAGTTTTGTAATATTGGAAAGAAATAAAGTGAAGTGTCTATATTTAATATATGACAGTATCTCGAATATGATTATTTCTATCAAGAGGATACTTATACTTTATAAATAAAATAAAATAAATGTAAGACCTGATTAACATAAAAGTAAACTCTCCTTCCTTCATTTATCCGTTGATGAGCAATGGGTGTCGAATACATCTCAATGTGTTAACAGCTTTTTCATATATTTAAAAAAAAATAATGAGAAGCTGTAGCATTTTCTTGAAAAAAATGCTACTAGATACATGCTACTAAAGCCTCTTTGTTATAGTGGTACCATATAAAACCATATTCACATATACTCAGAAAAGAAAATTCATCTAAGATTGATTAAATATTATCAGAAATTAAATATAAATACTTATCTCAATAATTATTTAAATTTTATTTTATTATTTTATAAAAGACTAGTCCTTTTGCTAAATTCAATTCTTATTGGAATATAAGAATAGGTTCATCACAAGAGAAAATGATCCCTTTGTTCAAAGCTGTCCAGTAAATTGGTGCTAGGCCCATTATGGCCCAAACCCTTTGAAAATCCTGCCTAAGAAGTGATTACAACTCATTGAAACTATTTCCGTTATTAAATCATGAAAACAAGTTGTAACAAAAACAAAAAACAATGAAAACAAGGCTTTTTTGAAAAATAAAAAAGGATGTGGGCCAAATTATTTTTTTGTTACAAAAAGTTTTAGAAGGAGATTGGGCTCACTCTGATATAATAAAGTCTTTATTTCTCTTAGACGATATCAATATTAGGTTAGATGAGTTGTCAATTATCCTCAAGTATAAATTATCCATGAACTATGATGCATTTTCAAGTATTGCGACTATAATCATAACAAAATTATACTCCCTAAAAATCAAATACGCTTCAAATGATAATATATCTCACTTATTGGCTAGTTAAACTTATAGATGATGGGTTGGACATTGGCCGAATTGTCTTTGAGTAAGTGTTAGGCTGAAATGGCCTGACAACAATTCTATAATATATTGGGCTTTGCTATCATATTTATAGTATATGATACTAGAGTTTCTTTCAATTTAACTATCATATGTAGGTTCAATTGATAAAAGAGTGAGACAAATAACCATTTAGAGCTTATTTGATTTTTTTAGGGAGTATCACTTTATTATGGTTCTAATCGCGGTACTTAAGGAGACATTTTAGTTAATGGGTATTTAGGTTTATGTCTGATAGTAATAAATAACTCGTCCTGTCTAATATTAATATAGCCTAGAAGAAAAAGAGATTTTATTCTATTTTTTTATTGTAAGTGAGCTTGATTTTTTTTAAGAAAAATTATAATAAAAAAAGAACTTCTATCTCCTAGGACATGGGAGATTGGCTTATGCCTCGTGGTGGCATTATTTATTGGGAAAAGCTTTTCGAGTGTGTTCCTAGCATCACTCTTGGAGCGTTGAAGTATTAGAATTATCATACGTGGACTTTGATTGAAGTGTCACTAAAAACGATTTAGTTTAGTGGCATAAAATTTACTCTCTTAGTATTAGGGGTTTGATTAGCTTTTAGATAATAAATTTTTAAAAAAATAGATTTTAAAAAATATATTTTAAGAAGAATAAATTTTAAAAATAGAGATATTTGAGTGATTAGTAATATAATCACTTTTTATATTGGTAAATTACTAAAAAGAATAATTTAATTAAAAGTAGAATAAATGGAAGAGGGTAAAAAAGAAATATGAGAGTGTAAAGAAGAGAGAGGAGAGATGAGATAGGAGATAGGGTGGAGAAGAGAGATGAGAGAAGAAAGATGAGAGAGTGTAGAGAAGAGATATGTGATAGGAAATATAGTATAAGAAAAAGTAGGAATAAGATAGTAATTAAATAGTCCATAAACTCTTTTATTATTCTAAAAATTAATTTAGTAGTTTATTCAAAACTATAATTTTAAATCATAATTTTAGCTAAAATCACTTCTGGATAAATATGACTGTTTATTTAAAAATTTTTAAAACTAGTTTTTTTAAAAAAAACTTTTTAAATTATAATATTAGACATATACTAGGTCTTAGATTCGATCCCTAGCGTGTGATATGGGAGGAATGGAGTTTTAGAGTATTTTCAATGGTTTAAATAAGAGAAAGTGAACCCCATGCTCTTTTGTCAATTTTGATCGCACGTTTTGCCTTCAAAACAGGGCTCGAAGGCCACCCTTAGACCAGTTCAGAAACTTGGCCATAAAGTATTCTTCATTCAAATTTTCTTGCTTGATTGAAATCATGAAGCTCTACTTCCCATTGAGCTCTCAACGTGGTAAGGAAGTAGCGGTCGAACAACCTTTTCTGGAATTCATTCCAAGTCATAGAAGCTTTGTTGCTAGGCTTGACACTCTCTCACCGCTTTCTCCAACGAGACCACCACAAGTTGTACTTTTTTGATGAGAAGTACAAACAAATAACAACACGAAAAATTCACATGCTGGAATAATCGATGTCTAGGAATACCATGGCCAATTAAGGAGGTAACTTTAAAGGGCGTAGGAGGAATTTTGAGACGGGGAAGAAAAATTTTTCTGAATTAATTTTTAAAAAAATTAAATAATTGAGGTTAAAATTTTTTAATTAATTTTTTACACCCTTCTATTAAAATTTTATAATATTATTTTGCTATTTTTTTTTAAAATTCAACTCATAAAAAATAGCTGGGACTGATAACTTAAATTCCGATTCTATTATTTAAATAAAATACTGTAATAAACAATCAAAGTCATTCTTAAATTCCGATGCTATTATTTAAACAAAATTTAAATAAAATAATAAACAATCAAAGTCAACAACAACCCCAATTATAAACAAAACTTATAAGTATTAACAATATTTCATGTATTTTTTTCTTTAATATCCAACGTAAAAAGTATTTTAATTTATCTTTAATATAAGAGTTAACTAATTTTTTAAATATATTAAATAAATAAATTAATTATACATAAGTCTAATTATTTAAAAAAAATATATTATATACTCTTAAATATTTTAAAATTAATTAATTAATTTTTATATTAATTATAATTAATTAATTTAATTTTTTTAATTTAAGAAAAATTAATTAATTTTTATAATTAAAAATGAGATAGTACGTGTAATTTTATCCAATTCTCATTTGCTCAAAAATTTTTTACAGGTGATTTCCCTTGGGCCGTCATTTTAATTCAATTTACATTTTTGTCCTTTTTCCGAATACCCCCTTCCCCGCCGAATTTTTACGTTCTCTCCGGGGAGCTCGGCGACCACGATCCTCCCATATCCTCATTTCAGATCACGGTCGTTGGTGTTCAGTCTCCTTTGCGACGGCTCTGTGTTCAATTTCCCTTTCTCAATCTCAGATCGAAAAGTAGATCGAGGTTACGAGTTCTGTCGGTTCACATCTTTTCTCCTTCTTTCCTCCGCCTCACGTAGATCGGAGAACAACTCCTTCGTCTGTTGTCCGTGTCCTATATCCAGGTTCGTCTATGTGCGCAATCTGTTATGATTTTTGAAATGCATATCTTTGAAGCTTTGGTATTGGACCGTGGAAGGATGGTCTCGCAATGGCTAGGGCATATTCTTGCTTTAGTTTCCTCTTGTTGTCAGAAGCAAAATAGTTTTATGCAAGCCTGTTCTAAGATTAGTTAAGAATTAAATGTAGAACCTGAAATGCATGTCCGTCGCTCTCTTACTCACCCTGATTTGGTTTATGCTCTCTCTCTCTCTCTATGTGTGTGTGTGTATATATATATTCTAATCCTCATATGTCGGACGAGAATGATACTCTTGTTGATCCTACTGTTGTATTAGCTATTCATGTTATAAATTTTTCTGGACAAGTTACTCATTTCAATTGTATGCATAAGCCTATTCTGAGGACTCTAATTAAGATTTGATACGTAGATATATTTGAATAGATTAAGGATTCTAATCTTATTGCATTGGTTTGGCCATGTTCAATGATTCAATGTAGTGAAGTGAATAGATATTTAGATGTAATTTTTTATTCAACCGATTAGATTGATGCAGTTGGTTGGTTTAGGTGAAAAACCCAACGAATCCAAAGATCAGATAGTATTCTGAATCTCCAGTGAAGCTTAAAATTGATCAATTGTTTTCTCTTCAGAATTTGACCACTAAAAAAGAGAGAAAGCATAAAGTCTGCACTTTCCATTTAGACTGAGTTAAGTTTCACTTGTAGAGTAGCTAGTAGATTCAACCTCAAAGGAAGCAGCAATGCAAGGAGCATCGTCTGGCATAGGATATGGTCTGAAATATCAGGTAAAGTTCCCATTATCACAACCTAATTCTTCTTCCAAATCAGTTTAATCTTTATATTCCTAATATTAATTTTGGCCTTACCTTTTTGAATGTGTAGGCTAGATGCATATCAAATGTTAAGGCAGACACAGATCATACTACTTTCCTTGCAGGAACTCTCAGTCTTAAAGAAGAAAATGAGGTTCATACTTCAGGTTTACTATATATTCTCATGTGCTTCAAAGATAGTGAATTATTCTTTTGCAGGTACATCTGATTCGGCTTTCGTCAAGTGGAAATGAATTATTCTGTGAAGGCTTGTTTTCGCACCCTAATGAGATCTGGGACCTTTCATCCTGTCCTTTTGATCAACGGATCTTTTCAACTGTCTACTCCTCTGGTAATTGCCCTATTTACTTACCGTTGAAATGATTTGACTGTAAATAATTAGTTTATTTGGTAATTATTACTTATCAATGCATTGTCTTGTATTCTCACTGTAAATAACTTGCTCATGTAGATCAGTACTCACTTCCTACATTTCTCTCATATTCTCTTTTCTGTCACACTCTCTCATTCTCTTCAATTCTCTTTCTGTTTTTATGTTCCCAATTAAACGTGAATGAGTTTTGAATTTGAATTGTAATTTAGTTAACCTGTTAGCATATATGAGGAGGACTTGCATTATTATGTTAGAGGCATTAGGAGCTATTGATTCTATGAGAACTGCAATTGGAGTGAAAATAGGCCCAAAAGGAAAAGAAATCTGATTGATCCTAAAGATTATTTCTGTATCATCTCATGGAATGAGTAGCAGATGAATGTAATGCAATCATTGTGGTGCTATTAATGCCAGATTAGAAAGACTTTTGATGATCTTCGTGTTCATAAAGGTGAATCATTTGGAGCAGCGATATGGCAGATCCCTGAGTTGTATGGGGAGTTAAATTCCCCTCAGTTAGAGAAAATCACCTCTCTTGATACTGATGCTGGTAAGATCAAATGGTGAGTTGTGATTCCTACTTACAATTTGTTTTTGCTCTGGGGAAATATGTCATTTTTATCTTTTGCATTATAACTTTAATGTTGAGTCACTGCCATAATCTTAAATAATTATACTAAAAAGTAGAATTCTAGATGCAGGAAAAAATGAAAAACATATTTCCCTCAAGCAAGATGCGATTTAACTGTTGTATCCCAATAGAGTCACATGATTTCTCCTGTTTTCTTTTTGGACTTCCTTTTTGGTCATGTCATGAAAGGTCTGCTGAGTGCTGCATGATCTAATAACCTTACTGTTTACTATATGCTCATTTCTCAGTGTAAGTTTCAACCTAGATATGTTAATTGACTCCTTACTGCATATTCCCCCAAACAGTATTCTTTGGTGGCCATCTGGGAGACATGATAAGTTGATTAGCATTGATGAGGAAAATCTGTATTTGTGGAGCTTAGATATTTCCAAGAAAACTTCACAGGTATAAGGTTCATGGTGGATTTTATACAGCCTTGAGTCATGAGACATGTTTGCATGAATAAATATGTATGAGGAATTGGAATGACCTGAATAGTCCGATAATTGTATTCATGGGATATGTACAGTATATATAGAATAAAAGGCGATCACTGGAGATACACCCTAATAACAAAAAAGATTGTGGGAATATTTACAATTAATGGAGAATATTCTGCATCTAATTATATCTAATCATATCCCCAATAATAAACTTAAATTCATAATCAGATCCCTTATTAATAGGAAAGCATAATAATTATTTATTTCCTACAATTACCACGCTTCCCTTCAAGTTGGATCATAGATGCTAATTTTTCCAACTTGCTTACGAACTTCTCAAAGGTGTTTTTTGGCAGTCCCTTTGTGATAATTTCAGCTAATTGCTGTTTTGTTGGCATAGGATAAGCATACAATTCCATCTTCTACTCTTTCTTTGATGAAATGCCTATCAATATCGACATGTTTGGTCCTACTATGTTGAATAGGATTCAAAGCCATGCTCAATGGTGCCTTGTTGTCACAATACAACTTTAATGGGGAGCTGACTTATATTTGTGCTTCTTTTGTCATCCTTTTTAACCATTTGGGCTAATGCCCTTAGCTCTGATTCTACACTGCTCTTGGCCACATCCTTCTGTTTTTGACTCTGCCAAGTAACCAAATGCCCTTAGGATTTTTTATGCTGCATCCATATTTTTCTTCTTTGGAGAGTGCATGTGTTGACTTGCAGCACTCATAGCAAATGCTATATCTGAACGTATGTGTGACAAGTAAATTAGCTTTCCAAAGAGCCTTTAACATAGGGGTGGGCACGAGACGGGTCGGGACCAGAACAATCTCGTCCTGTGTCCCGTTCTGATATAGGATACGGGACGTAAAATGCGTCCCATGTCCTGTTTTGAATATATTCGGGTCAGGACGGGTTCGAGAATTTTTTTATAAAAAAAATTATATAACTAGCTATGGTAAATCACAAGAAAAAAACTAAGAGCTAACTATATCCAACCAAATTTTGGAAAGACTAGACTTCCATCTACTTCTCTAGAGAAAGTCCCCTCGTCCTTCTCCCAACAAGTCTTCACTACATAGGTTGCTCAACGGATGTTTCCACAAATTGTCAAGAGACTATATAATGTAGTAACCATGGGTAATGATATCTTTTCCTCAAATTTTAAAAATGATAAATCTGAACATTGTGGAAGACTTAGCATGTCAGAATTATGTGCATGAACTCTGAAGCTGAAGCAAAAAGCTTAAATAAGATTCTTCAAAAAAATAATTCCAAACTGCCAATCTTCACATGTAATTTCCTCAACCATGATCTACAATGCATACAGAGAAGCATCCTCTATTATTCTGAACTAAAAATTTGAAATATAGAATTTAATCAACATTTGAGCACATAAATAAAAACAACAAAAAAAACGTGACAGAAGGATAAAATGCTAACTCAAGGTATCTTTTATCATATTTCACAAAAAAAAATTCTTATTACCGGAAATCAAATGTAAATGAATTTATCAAGATCGTGCTGCAATCCTTCTCATGTAGGACATATAAATTGCATAACATGTAAAAAATGATCTCAAGGATTGTGCGCTCACTTTTGTACCTGATGATGATAAAATTTTCCTCTATGCTTCTGTCCTTAAAACACTTCATGGAGCTATCAATTCGACTGCCTTAGCTCAGAGGAAAAACAATGACAGCATGAGAATCTGTATATATCAAATGTCATGTGCAAACTAACCTTCTATCTTTATAGCCATTGCCATAAGATATTGTAGTTTGGGGAGCAACTTAAAACAGAGGAAACAGAAAGCTTTGTAGCGTAATAATTCAGATTGAATAAAGCTTATCATACTGATCTAAGGAACAACCTATTAATCTTCTATTGTCAGTTTTATGATACAAAATTGTAACCAAGGAGAAGCAGCAGCATCTACTGACAAACCTTCGTATGCGAAGAAATTAGGGTTCACGGCAGAACCCAGATGAGAGTACTGTAAATTGTGTAGATTAGTCATCGACGGATGGTTCACGTAATCTAAATGAGGAGAACCCTTAGCCCAAACATCATGGGTCGACCTGGTGACTATCTTATCCGTCGAAAAGGGGCCGATACCTTTGGGGATATGGGTTGTCGATGATTGAGAATTGGGATGAGGGTTTGGGGACAGAACGGGGAGCGCTTGAGATGTGAAGAGGGATTGAATTATATATATGCCAGGACGGGACGTCCTGAGGGTTGTGCCAAGACCTGTCCCGTCCCGATACATGTGCATATCAATCCTGAATTTTTCCCATTCCAGTTTTTCACGGGACGGATCCGTCCCGATGTCACCGGGACTGGGACGGGAAAACCGGTATGGGATTTTGTGGAACAGCCCTACTTTAACATCTGCCTTTGTCTGTTGCTGCCTCATCTCTCTCTTGTTTTTTCCTCTTTGCAACTTCTTTGTCAGTCTTTGTTGGCTTCTCATTCTTCTTAGTACTAATAGGTATTCCACTTAATTTACACCCAAGCATACCTGTTTCCTTGAGCAGGTCAAGGATATATTTTCTCTGTGAGCCATATATGCCCTCTTTAGACCTTGCAATTTCGATTCCTAGAAAATACTTAAACTTATCCAAGTCTTTGACCTCAAATTCCCTATTTAGGGCCTTTTTTATCCTGTATATTTCCTTAATGTCATTCCCAGTGAGTATGATGTCATCCACATAAACAATGAGAATAGTGATCATGTTCCTATTACTTCTAACATTGTGTGATCAGACAAGCTCTGATTGTACCTTTCAGTTTGAGAACTGCAGAGAATCTATCAAACCCAACATGAAGTGATTGCTTTAGTCTGTATAGAGACTTCTTCAATTTGCATACCTGATTCTCTTTGCCTTTATCAAAACCTGGAGGAAGGGTCATAATTGAGGAATGCGTTTTTAGTATCATGTTGCAATGGCCAGTCAAGATTAGCAGCAATTGATAAAAGTACTCGAACATCGTTTAACTTTGCCACCGGGGCAAGTGTTTCATTATAGTCCAACCTATATGTCTGGGTGAATCCTTTTGCTACCAACCTCGCCTTGTGCTTGTTGAAGGGGCCATCAAGATTGTATTTGGGAGTGAATACCCAATTGCAACCTACAAGCTTCTTACCTTTCGGCAAGTCAACAATTTGCTATGTACCATTTTTCTCCAATGCCATAATTTCTTCCATTATTTCCTTCCATTTTGGAATCTCAAGTGTCTCATGCACATTTTTAGGAATTGTAATGCTGTCAAGATTAGGAACAAAGTTGTAATAACTAGGGGAAAGAGGAGCATATGATACATTCTTTTGAATAGAATGCATAGTGCAAGATCGAGTCTTTTTCCTTAAAGCAATAGGCAATTCCAATTCATTTGTTACCTCTTGCTGATCATTCTCCCTTGTAGAGTCAGGATCCATCATTAGTTCAGAACCGGTACTGCTTCAAGCATGATAGTCTCTTGTATCTCTTTGTTTCTCCGTGATTAAATCTTGCCAAACTTATTTTTGGTCTCATCTCCCCCTGTTTTTTGGCAACATGATAGTTTCACTATGGATAGATTCATAATTGAATGGTGGTATAAGTTTGGGTATGGATTTAGACACATGTTCTAAGGGCTGACACTCCAACTTTCCCCATGAATTGAAGACTTAGTGAATAAGGGCTCATTTTTAGAAAAAGTGACATCGCGACTCACAAGTAAGCATTTGGAACTAGGATCATAGCATTTATATCCTTTTTGAGAAGCAGAGTACCCTATAAAAAGGCATTTGACAGCATGTGGATCGAAATTGGATGTAGTACGATGGAGGTGAACAAACATGGAGCAACCAAAAACATGAAGTGGAAGATGGTTCTCAAGATGATAGGTAGGATGTGTCTCTTGAAGTTTCTCAAGTGGAGAGGAGTAGGAGAGAATACGACATAGTAGTTGGTTAAGAAGATGAGTGACAGTAAGAATAGCATCGCCCTAGAAAAAATTGGGCACATTGGAAGTGAATAAAAGTGCTGAGTAATTTCAAGTAATTGTCTATTTTTGTGTTCGGTTATGCCATTTTGTGAGGGGCTGTGTGGGCAACTCGTCTTATGAATGAGCTATGGGTCTTGAGGAAGTTATTTAGTGAATGATTTATATACTCAATGCCATTTGTGAAGAACTTAGATGGTTGAAGTAAACTGGGTTCGAACATAATTGAAAATTCGACAAAATAGCAGAAGCGTTAGATTTTTCTTTAAGTAAATAAACCCAAGACATAAGTGTGTGATTATCAATAAATGTGTTGTGCTCTTGCTAGAAATAGGAAAACAAGATGAAGGAAAAGAAGAGAAAAGGGAAAGGGAAAGAATAGAGAGGGTCTCGAACAGAAAAGGAGACAAAAAAGAAACTGTAAGACATGTGTTTTATTCAACTCTTATTCTACCTCCTCTCATCCAATCGGATCCTATTTATACACTTTAGCCCTTATTAACTAACTATGCTTATAGTAACGGTCAATAGTAAACCAGTAAAAGTAATTGTTAAAAGTAATTTTCATAACAATACCCCCTCTGGAAACAACCCTTGTCCTCAAGGGTTGGGCACTTGAAATTCAGGGAACTGTTTCTGTAGATTGTAAAGAGTAACCCAAGAAGCTTCTTCCTCTGGATATCCCTTCCACTGCATCAGTATTTCAGTAATGATGCGTTTCCTTTTTCGTGCCTATTCTAGTAGCCAACATCTTCTCAAGATACTGGGAGTAGGGAACATCAGGATAATCATTAGGAGGATGCCTTTGTTTAACTCCTGGATCTGGACACAGTTTTAGCAAAGACACATGAAACGTAGGATGAATTCTGGACTTAGGAGGCAATTCTAATCTGTAAGCCACTGGCCCTATCCTTCCTATTACTTAATCTGGGGGCCAACTTCTAGGAACTTCTGGTTGCTGCAGAAACTTGTCTATATGGTTGTAGCTTGAGAAAAACCCATTGACCCACCTGAAACTCACGATCTGATCGCTTGACATCTGCCTTCTGCTTTATAGTATTGATAGACTTGTATAGATGATGTTTGAGAACAGCCAACATTCTCTCCCTAGCTGTAAAACTCCTAGCCATACTTTCAATAATAACTGATCTAGGGATGTAGGGAGAATAAATTGGGGGTTTCTGACCATATAACAATTCATAGGGAGTTGCCATAGTAAATGTATGAAAAGTAGTATTATACCACCATTCAGCTAGGGACACCCAAGAATTCCATTCCTTAGGATTCTCCCAACACATGCATCTTAGATACGATTCCAAACAGCGATTCAATACCTCGGTCTGACCATCACTCTGGGGGTGATATGCTGATGACAGTTTTTGCTCAATCCTTAAAACCTTGACAAATTCCTTTCAGAAATTACTGACAAAAATAGGATCCTTATCACTTGCTATTTTTACTGGCGCTCCATGAAGCTTATAAACCTGATCAAGAAAAATCTGTGCAAGGGAGGAAGCTGTGAACGGATGAGCCAACGAAATAAAATGGGCATACTTGCTCATGCGGTCAATTATGACCCAAATAACCTCCTTCCCATTAGATTTAGGAAGTCCCTTTATAAAGTCCATGGATATACTTTCCCAAACTTTGCTTGGAATGGGGAGAGGCTGCAATAACCCTGGTGAAGCTACAGTCTCATATTTACATCTAACACGTGTCACACCCATTTACAAACTCTTCCACCTCCTTATGCAGATTCTTCCACCAAAATAACCCACGAACCTTCTGATATGTTGTATTAATCCCTGAATGACCCCCTTGAGCACTAGAGTGAAGCCATTCAAGGATCTGCTGCCTCACAACTAGGGATGGAAACAGGCCAGGCGGCCTGTCAGGGGCCTCTGGCCTGGCCTGCATTAGGCCTGGCCTGTTTAGAAAAATACACAGGCTCAGGCCTGTTTGAAAGCCTGTTTTTCTTAAGAGGCCAGGCTCAGGCTTCTTACGAAGCCTGTTAGGCCTGTCAGGCGGCCTGGGCCTGTTAGTCAAAATTTATTTAAATTAAAGTGTAATAAATGGGTGTTAAACCTACCACATATTGAACACAATATAAGAGTCAAACCATTAAACTAATATATATTATTATACATTTTATTCTTGAATTTTATTTTAACAGGCCTGTTAGGAGGCCTGTTGTGAGGGCCTGTTACGAAAGCGTGTTATGAGGGCATGTTAGGTAGCCTATTAGTATAATTAAAAAAATCAGGCTTTTTAAACAGGCTTCAGGCCAGGCCAGGCATTTATACAAGCCAGGCTTAGACAAAAAAAATAGCCTATAACAGGCCACAGGCCAGGCTCAGGCCGAATTGGCACTTAACAGGCCAGGCCTGTTAAGGCCAAAGCCTGGCCTGGCCTGGCCTGTTTCCATCCCTACTCACAACCGCAACACTTCCCACTATAATCTTACCATCCCTGCGCAAAACAGATCCATCCCAAGAAAACCTCCCAAAAATCCCATCAACTCTTTGCTTAGCATCTGCTAATATAACCGCCAACCCTGGATCAGCTTCCCACAAGCTTTTGATCAATTCTAACAACTCAGGAGAAGCGGTATCAAGTGTCATATGTAAGATTTGAGAACCATGCAACCTTGAAAGGGCATCAGCTACACAATTATTGGTTCCTTTCTTGTATAGGATTTCATAATCATACCTCATCAGCTTAGCTAACCAGTACATTTGAAAGGGGGTTTTAAGCTTCTGCCCCAGCAAATATTTAAGACTTTGTTGGTCAGTTTTGATGCTGAAACGGGATCTCTCCAAGTATTGGTGCCAATTTTCTACTGCAAGAACCACAGCTAGTAGCTCCTTTTCATATATTCATAACTTAGCATGCTGAGGGGCCAAGGCTTTACTAAAGAATGCAATTGGCTGTCCCTTTTGCATGAGAACAGCTCCAACTCTTACCCCACACGCATCTGCCTCTACCACAAACTTCTTAGAAAAATTAGGCAAAGCAAGGACAGGAGCTGATACTAAAGTATCCTTTAAATGCTGAAAAGAATTGCTAGCTTCTACAGACCATTTGAAGACATCTTTACGCGTAAGGAGAGTCAAAGGATGAGCCAACTCCCCTTAACCCTTAATAAACCTCCTATAATAACCAGCCAAACCAAGAAACCCCCTTAACTGCTTTATAGTCTGGGGCTCCGGCCACCCCACTACATCTTGAATCTTTTTGGGATCTGTGGATACCTTCCCATCCGAAATGATATGCCCCAAATACTCCACATTTTGAGCAGCGAAGGAACACTTACTCTTCTTAACAACGTACTGGTGGTCACCAAGAGTTTTTAACACTAATTCCAAATGTGAAACATGCTTTGCAAGTGAGGGACTGTAAATGAGGATATCATCAAAAAATACCAATACAAACTTACGGAAAAAAGGCCTAAAGATGTCATTCATGGCCCCTTGGAATGTGGATAGGGCATTAGTCAGTCTGAAGGGCATAACCAACCACTCATAATGCTCGGAATGAGTCTTGAAAGCTGTCTTATAACAATCTCCTGGTACCATCCTTATCTGATGATAACCAGCCCTTAAATCTAGTTTAGTAAACTATTTAGCATAATGTCATTCATTCAGTAAGTCCTCCACCAAAGGAATTGGATATTGATTCTTTATGGTATGCTTATTTAACTCCCGATAGTCAATACACATCCTCCATGTCCCATCCTTCTTAACTAGAACAATGGGAGCAGAAAAAGGTGAACAACTCTCTTGCAAAACCCCATTTTTTAGAAGATCTCTAATCTGCTGCTCAATAACATTCTTTTGTTCAACAGAATAGCGATAAGGCTTGATGTTAATTGGATTGGTGCCCTCCTAAAGAACAATGGGGTGATTGTGGCCATGTCTCAAGGGAGGAAGGATCTGTGGCTCCCTAAACACATCCTCAAACTCAGTCAGAATCCCCTGTACCCCTTCAGGATACACCGTTGCCTCATTCTGCATTGCAAACAACTGAACCAATTCCTTCATGTGAGGCCTTATAAGCTGTATTAAGAACACCTACTGATCACTCAGACTATGAGAATTCCATTTGTTGGCAAGAACCACATCCAGAGTTTTAGGGCCCGCCGCTTGCAATGAACACATTTGCCCCTTATACCAGAAATTCATAGCCATACGATCATATTCCCAGTAGGCGTTCTTGATAGACCTCAACCATTCTAATCCTAGTACTATATCATAAGTATGCAAATCAATAACCCTGACAGTAGCTTCAAATTTCATCCCCTGCATTCGCCACTTAAACTCCTTCCATACTCCATGAACCCCCCTGTCACCTGTACTAGAGACACGTCATTCTGCCCCTTCCACCCGAGCTTCCGTGCCACTCCTCGATCAAGGAAGTTGTGTGTACTACCATTATCAATAAAGATATGCACCCCTCTTGCCGACACTCCCTGCAATTTTCATACATTCAGCAGTTTCTTGCCCATGGATAGCATGTAAAGACAGCAATGGAATAGAGTCATCAACAGCCTCTTCACAACCGTCAGAACCTGCAAGAGGTTCGCGGTCCTCTTCAAGACTAATGAAATGTAACTGCATCCTCTGCTTTTCTGGGCAACGGTGATCACGAGAGAACCTCTCATGACAATAAAAACACAAATTTTTTACACGATGCTCTGCTTACTCCGCCGTCAGCATCTTGATTGGCCTTACAAATCTTGCCGCAGTCTTGGGCCCCATAACTGGTTCCTTCACCACCAAAGGCCCCTCACCCGTCCGCAAGGAAGGTCCACCCTTTAGCAACGCGTTCTTGTAAGGAGCCAATGGAAGCACAAGTCCTGAAGCACCTGTCGCTTGTTTTCCCCCTCTTTCGTTGACAGACTTGGCACCCTTATGATTCATAGCAATTTCTTGAATCTGCGCAAGTCGTCGAGGCTCTACCAGCATTTGGGGGTCGAACATTAAAACAGAATATGCTATCTCATCCTTCAATGCTCCCACGTAAACATCCACCAAGTAAGCCTCGGAAAGATCTAATCTTACAGTAACAGTATCAAACCTGACATTAAATTCTGCTAACGAGCCGGTCTGCCTGAGATGGGTCAACTCGGTCATGGGTTTCTCATACGGGGGTCCGAATGTCTTCTTCAACAACTCCGTGTATTCTTCCCACGTCGGCCGATAGTTCCCCCACCGCCGCTCAGTGGCCAATTGCGACTCGAAGGAATCACCGTCAGGGTTCACCGCTGCGGCATCTGCCTTCCCTTCCTCCGGGATCTCTTTAACGCGGAAGTACCGCTCACACTTCAGTATCCAAGAATGGATGTTCTTACCGTCATAGTTTGGGAAATCCATTCTTGGTAAGTGGGTCCTCTGTCGGTCATCCCCGCGATCAATCCCCCTCGGGTTGCTGTGACGATAGGGCGCGCCTTGGATGATATCGCGCAGTTCTTGCGTTGTGGACTGCAATTCTTGCCGAAGTGCCCGTCCCATTATTTGCATTTCTTCTAAGAAGCCCAAGACGGTTTCCTGCAAGTCGTCCACCTTCCACAATCTTTCCTCAACGCTCTTTAACCTATTATCCATTACCTTTGCCGCTCCTTGATGTCGGGTCTTAACCATTCAATTCTGTGCACGGTAGAGGGCCGAAGAAGATTGGCTCTGATACCACTATTGTGCTCTTGCCAGAAATAGGAAAGCAAGATGAAGGAAAAGAAGAAATAGAAGAGAAAAGGGAAAGGGAAAGAACAGAGAGGGTCTCGAACAGAAAAGGAGACAGAAAGGAAACTATAAGACACATGTTTTATTCAACTCTTATTCTGCCTCCTCTCATCCAATCGGATCCTATTTATACACTTCAGCCCTTATTAACTAACTATGCTTATAGTAACGGTCAACAGTAAAACAGTAAAAGTAATTGTTAAAAGTAATTTTCATAACAAAATGTGACAAACCATTTAGAACGACTACGATTATGAACATGGGATGGACCCCTCACATTGCTATGAATAATGGAAAATGGACGATTAGGTGTATAAGGAGGAGAGAAAGTAGCACGATGGTGCTTAGCAAATTCACAGACATCACAATGTAAATTTTCATTTTTATTGAAAGAAGAATGAGGAAACAAACGTTGCAAATAAGAAAAACTAGGACGATATATTCTTTTATGCCATAACAAAATATTGTTATCTTCAGAGGTAGAGACAAGACCACTCAACTTCGAACACGAAGCACTAATAGTAGATTCATTGAGATAATAGAGCCCATCATACTCCTTATCCGTATCAATCATCAGCCCTGATGAGAGATCCTGAAATATACAGTATTGAGGGAAAAAGCGAGCACAACAATTTATCTGCTTAGTCAACTTGCTAATAGATAGGTTACATGCCAACTGTGGGACATGCAAAACAGACTCTAGATGCATTGAATCAGAAATTGTTACAGTGCCTGTTCCAGCAATAGAAGCTGATGTACCTTTGTCAATTCTAAGGTGTTCAGTTCCTGCAGAAGAAAGATAGGAAACAAATGTTCGTGCCTCTGAGTTTATGTGATTAGAGGCACCTGGATCAACAATCTATTTCGAGGGAAGGAAAGAAGTATGTAAGGCAATATGATTAGTACCTTTATGTACCATAGAGGCAGAAGTAGCAGGTTCGTAAGAACCTTAATGATATTGAGGAAGTGGTCCAACTTGGCCTTACTCACTGGAGGAATGTCATCACCTTGTGTTGGAGGGTTGTCTTGGGTCACTTGATACCCTCGAGGCTTACCCTTATGCGGCTTCTAATCAATGGGCCTACCATGAATATCCCAGCAGCAATCTCAGTTGTGTCCCGACTTCTTATAATGAGAACAAATAACTCTGGGCTTATGAGAGGGATTAGAATCTGTGCTCTTACTAACCAAGGCAGAACTATAGTGGGAGGTAAAAGAGATGGTTCACGTAACATCACCTGATGACACGATTCTTCGCTTCTTACCTTAGAAAAAACTTCACGTGTAGAGGGAAAGGACGTGCGACCTAGAATGCTACTTCGAAGATCCTGAAATTCAGGTTTCAGCCCTGCGAGGAACTGGAGTATGCGTGCTGTTTCAAGATTCTTCATGTCTTAATACATCACTAGCTGAGTCCCACTTATCATCGGCGAGCAAATCTAATTCCTGCCAATTAGCAATGAGTTCCAGCCAGTAAGCAGTAATGTTTCTCGACCCTTGTTTTGCTCTCCAGACTCGAGTGTGAAGTTCATATAATCAAGATAGGTCTTCCCCATCAGTATAGGAATCACGTACATCTTCCCAAATGTCATGAGTAGTTGAAGCTTTGCTTAAGGTCAGGTTACATGGCATTGATTAACCATGAAGAGACGGAGCATTGTTGACCATTGCTGCATTGCTGGTGAGCAGGATCAATTTGCATCTTCATAGCACTAGTAAGGTAACCGAGTTTCCCACAGCCTTCAACAGCAAGGTGAACAGCCTGAGCCCAATCTTAATAATTTGTAGGTGTGAGTTTTTCAGTAACAATTGATATAGGTGATCCATCAAAGCTAGAAGTCGACCCTGGGGGGCCTCCAGTTTTTAGGGGATCGATTTTTGAGGACCCATCAAGAGAAGTATCCATTAGAAAAAGATGCTTCCTGAAGGTTACGAATCACTGAATGTTGTTGGATTGAGAGGACGGTATTTCCGTCTTCTGCTTTGATACCATATGGAACTAGAAAGACCTAAATAGTCCGATAATTGTATTAATAGGATTTGTACACTATATAGAATACAAGGTGATCGCTGGAGATACACCCTAATAACAGAAAATATTGTGGGAATATTTATAATTAATGGAGAATATTCTGCATCTAATTATATCTAATCATATCTCCAATAATAAACTTAAATTCATAATCAGATATTTTATTAACAGGAAAGCATAATAATTGTTTATTTCCTCCAATTATCACAATGTATATGAATATTCTTGGGTACATAATGATATTGTTATCACTGGCTAAGTTACCATCTTTTTTTATTTTTTGGTAAAATTGAGCACTTTGTGGAAGGAGGAAGAATTCATGTAGATTGTTTCACTATTATGAAAAACTACATGAAACCAGTCAAACACTCAAAACCAATGAATTGGTGCCAGAATCGATATAGAATTCTATTGAACTGGTTAAGAAGAGAATTGGTCAATTTGGGAAAAAAACTGGGAAAACTGGCTGAGTTACTAGTTCAACCAATTCAAACTTTCTTTGAATTTTCTTAGTTGTAAGAACAACATAACATCACTTTTGGGATAATTTTTTTCATATATTCTAATATTATATAATTGTGATTCTTGTGCATGTTTATTGATAACTATAAATTTACTCATTAAATACTATGATGATTGATTATTGGTTGACTATTTTGGGCTCAACATTTAATTACAGATGAATATTAACTTAATAGATCTGAATATCATGTTACGAAATCTATTAGTAATATTATCTTTAATTTTCAACATAGTATTTCAACATTATAAAATAAGAATGTGTGGATTTTATTATTACCGGGTTTGATCATGGTTCAACCATGGTTGACTTCATGAAATAATGCCTTGATTGGTTCAATGACTTGTGGTTTTCAAAACATTGGATTGCATGCATGTGTGCGGTAGAGTTTATTGCATTATGAACTTTCACTTGAAACAAGTGACGTTAGGGAAAACGAAGAGGCGGGTAACTTTCCTTGGATGAATTTGGTGCTTAAATTCAAGAGAATGGGTCTTATTTTGTTCATTTATAAGGCTAAATTATTTGGGCGAAGATTTCAGTATCCTTATTGAATATATGCCAATAAAAGTCAGATTGAATAAGAAATTTTTTACGGGATTTTGGCGTTAGATACGTTGTATGTTCATGAGAATTTTGTTATCTTATATGTTGGTGGAGAATTCTATGCTTTGTTGCCTTACCTCATTTCATGTTTGTAAATTGTGAGTGCCATGGATTTTCCGTTGATTCTGACTTGTCCGCTTATGCACTACTCACCCTGGGGAAAAAAAAATCTAGGTCCAATCACAAGATTCAGCTGGGATGCTGCACAACTTATCTGGAGGGGCATGGGATCCCCACGATGTGAATTCTGTTGCAGCTACTTGTGAATCATCTGTCCAGTTTTGGGATATTCGAACAATGAAGTATGTGAGCTCTATAAAATGGCCATGCATTCATCAATCGTCTTATAATTTAGGGTCTGTTTGCTTAAGATTAACAAAAAAGTGATTTTGATTAACTTACATGAGGGAGCTTTAGAGAGAATCTTAAGCTAAACATGAAGGGTTGTTGGAAGGAAATCTAGTTTCAGCTTTTTTATAAGTGATTTTGATTAGCTTACCGAAATAAGCTATAAACAAATTTTCTTTCAACAACCCTTCATGTTCAGCTTAAAATTGTTCCAACGACTCTCTCATGTAACAGTCAAAATAACTTTTTTGTTAAGTTTAAACAAACGGCCCCTTATTCTGACATGTAAATCTGCCATCAGTGGATTTGAGTGCAAAAAGGATTTTGTCCTGTTTTGTCAGTTGCAGAGAATAAGAGTTGGTTTATTTTTGTTTGAAGTGTGTAGTCAAACACTTTCAGGGCCTCCCAAATAGTTATTAGACTATTAAAAGTCAAAATATTAGCAATAGTATTGTATTTTTGTTCCTATTTTGTAAAATGCTCAAGTCATTTGAAGTTGAAGTTGCGGATGGAAGAGGGTTTTATGTTCCCCAACTATTTTTTAGTTTTAGTGTGAACTGCTGAACGGGTACCCTGTCCATGTAATATCTGGTTTCTCTTATCTGTAAATTTAATATGGTAGGAGGATGTCCGTGGAAGTGTTCTCGTACTTGTGTCTAACGTTCTTCTATTTTCAGGAAGACAACTTCAATTGAGTGTGCCCATGTACGAAATGTTGATTACAACTCTAAGAAGGAGCACATACTTGTAAGAGTTGAATCTTGTCATTGTTATGCTATATGCGCGCATCCCATTCAATTAAGAATAGTGCTTTATTGTTTGGGACAGTGTGTAAGAATTTTCTGAAATTCACCCATAATTGATTTTTATGAATTGGCAGTATTTGTTCATATTGATAAAAATAAAAATATGCCTTGACAGGTTACTGCAGAACATGAATCTGGGATACACATTTGGGATCTAAGAAAGCCAAAATTTCCCACCCAAGAACTTCCAGGACACACACATTGGTAACCATCAGCTACATATTTCCATTTCATTGACCATATGTTTTAACAAACCTGTGCTGAAATAAAAGAGAAATCAAGACAGAAAAACAGCTGCAGTATATTCAATGCTCTAGATATGTTATTGCACTCGTAATTTTAATAATGCACAAATAAGTTAGATTCTTGATATGCCTTTATGATAAAATTGTTCATATTTTTTATGACCTCTGATTGGCAATCCCTGTTACTTGGATCTCCAGGACATGGACTGTCAAGTGTAACCCTGAGTACGACGGACTGATCTTGGTTCTCCTCTCTCTCTCACTCTCTTCCATTAACTAGCTATCTATATCTATGCATGTATAGTATACAAAGTCATCACGCAATTTGTAGGATATGGTACTTGAGGTTCGAAAGGCAAGGCAACAGGTATTAGACCAAGTAGTATTATAGAATTTTAATAGTATTGTCATTATTTAAATAAAATATTTTTGTACAAGAACTAGTTAAAATTTTAATGAATGTAAGTTGACAGTTTCTGTAATATCAAACATTATAGTATGCAACTAGTATTAATGTATTAAAAATTTTAACGCTCATAAAATTAGACATTTACAAACCCTGAACTTAGTATTGTTAGGTATGTGTGTGTGTATTCATTATTTTGAAAACTTTCTTGGAACTTGCTCATTTTAAACTAAGTACTGAACTGGAATTGTTTCTCACTTCTTGCAGAGTTCTGGCACTGACTCTACTGTTAACCTGTGGTTGGCATCGTCAAAAAACGATGTGTTAACATCTGAAAGGTCATTTTCTCGTCTAGGATATTCTAACATTTTCTTTGATGACCACTTATTCTATTTTTCATTTCATCTATGATTTCGTGTTAGCAGGCGAGCAGATTCACCTACCCGTTGGGTTGATCCATTACTTCATACATACAGTGATTATGAAGACAGCATTTATGGTAAGTGCTTCAATTTATGTGATGCTAGATTTTTAATGGCTTCCACTTGACACCTGCTTTATGTTACAGGCCTTGCATGGAGTTCTCGTGAACCATGGATCTTTGCATCATTATCTTATGATGGAAGGGTAAGATCCCAAGCAAAACTAATGGCAAATTGAGTGTGAAGGGCAAACTTCTGTTTGATGGGCACAACACACTAACTTTGAGCATCTTTTTAAAGTCTAGTAAAGGATACGTTTGCATGAAGACGGTATTAATCTCAGTGGTTTGATGTTATCTTGTTTCAAAGCAGGTTGTTGTAGAATCGGTTAAACCTTTCATCTCCAAAATATGAAAAGTTCAATATCTATGGCTTCGTTGCAACCAGCTGTCTTGTTCTGCGCTTCAGAGTAAGTACGTTGCATGCCTTTCCTCCGGTCCTGAAAAGCGAGTATTTCCACGTAGACCGAACTTATACATGTGTGGATTTGTCAGGGCCCAAGCTGAACAGGTTGCCATGCTACGTCTTTCACCAGCAATCACAATAACCTTTTAAATGAGTATTTTTATTATATGTATAAGCTGTTTTGTTCTTTCAAATTTAAATTTGATTTCTATATTATTCCTTGTAAGTTGTTGAAAAGGACCTTTTAAATAGAGCAAAATGGTATTGTGCGATCTATATAACTTACTCTACTTAATATGATAAGATTTATTGTTATTGTTGATGTGTATTATTCCTGCCGTCCAGAGACATATTATGCAGTTCGTCATGGTCATCACTTAATGTGTAGCTATAGGTGTCGGTGCCCTCTTGTAAGTTCATGAGTAAACTGCTGTTTGAAAATTGATAAGAGCTGAAAGAAATTGAGCTGAGTCGTTTTTTATTTTTTTGGCAAATAGAGGGAGTTTTACTGTGCATTGTGACTGTAATAACTAAAGTAATGTTGCGGCTGAGCTGCTAGACCATTTATTGGTTTTTGACTAGTTTGGATTTTGGAGTCCCTGAGCTATTTCTCATGAAAGTTCGTGAACAAACTAGATCCTTCTTCACTCTCTTCACTTTTCTGGACATTCTTATTTTCTGATGAAATGTATTGTGATCCTTCGTCACACTCTTTACTCTACTAATCTTTTTTAATTGATTTCGAGAATTAAGAATAAGTTAATAATTTTGATCTTTTAAAAAATCGCACTCTTCTCAAACATAACTTTACTGGAAAAAGCATGATAATGTATAAACTCTTTCTTTACCCGGTCTTGTATAAATTGAATACGGGTATATTTGAAAATAGAATAATATTGCATTGTCTGGAAAGGGTTTTAATATATGTAAGTGGTTTTTTTTGGTATGAGTGATTTGGAAGGGGGAAAGGGAGAGAAAATTGAGTTTGATTTTAAAACATATTAGAGAATTTGAATTAAAAGTTTTTAATTAATTTTTCTTACTCTTATTTTATATATTCTCTTTATCAAAATTTTATACTCCTATTTCTCTATTTTTTTTTTAAATCCAGTTTGTAAATCCAATTGAGAAAAATTTCATCTCCTTTCCAAATCCTTTGTACAAAACATCCCCTAGACAAAAGTAATATATGGAAAAGGTTCACATGTTTAAGATTGGATGGGACAATAAATTTACTCTTTCTAATTTTTAATATAAAAATTAGTTAATAATTATATTTGATCATAAATATAATATTTCAATCTATTTTATCTCATAAATTTATAATTTTTTAAAGTATTCTTATTAATTTTTCATCTAAAGATAATCATGATAAAAGATGATACTTTAAAAAAATCAAAATATATTTGTTACAAATAGCTAACATAACTAATTTTTTTTAATCTATATAAATTAATTATCTAACTTTTATATTAAAACATGAGATAGTAGAATATTTATAATTAAGCATTTTTGGATGGAGGGAGTAATTTTAGGGGTGTTCACAATGCCCATGACCCAGTCCGCCCGTCTGAGCCCGCAAAAAAATCGCCCGGCCCGACCCTAAAAAAGTTGCCCAAAATGTATTTGGGCAAGGCTGGGCCGGGCTGGGCAGGGTATGCTGCCCTTTGACTCGCCCCTATATATATATTTATTATTTTTTTTAATTTTTTTATTAACTTATTTTATTTGTAATTTTACACTTTTCACTTTACTTGACAACTCTCTTTGCTCATTTTTAAAATATTAAACATAACATTTATATTTATGTAAATATCAAAGTTGCTCCTCTGCTTTACTTGCCAAGTATTCGATTTTTTGTGTTACAATAACGTTACAAATATCCGACCTCTACATATTTCAATATTTTTTTTATATATGTAATAGACTTTGAGACTTTAATTACTATCTTTTTGTTACCTTATTCTTAGTGAATTATATATATTATTTAACTCTTGAAAATATAAATATGATATTATTTTATAAGTTCATGATGATAGATTTTTTTCTCACAATATGAGCAGAACATCACAATTTAGGCATGCCTAGCCCACCCATACCTAACCCGAAATAATTAGGGTTTTTACCGGGCAGGGTCGGGTATCGGGCTGCAAAATACAGCCCATACTTTTTTTGGGCAGGGCACCGGGCAAGGGAGCTACCCTGCCCAGCCCTACCCATGCACATCCCTATGAGTAATAAAAAAAAGAATGACAGTGCCTATGAGACATATGAGCATCTATATCCTCTTTCTTTTGGTAGATTTTAGACCATATTCCCTAGATGATAGCTATAAATTAATCCTCTCAAGATGTAAAGATTACTGTGGCAAATTTGTTTATTCCAACAAAGCATTTTCTATACACAGTTTAATTCGAACGCATGACATTATATTTAAGAAACTTAGCCGTCTACTAATTATGCTATACTTTTATTGGTTAAAAAAGTCTTTTAAATACATTTTTTACATTCACATAAACTTAAACTTGACTAATTGGCCAAAGTCTCTTTCTATTTATATTTAAATTTAAAGGGGAATAAATATAAATAGATGCTCTTTCTATTTATTTATTTGTTAACACTAACCAGAACAATGGGAGCCCGCATTCTATAAATTCTGTGGGATCCAATAATCAATATAAATTGATTATTCAAGTTTAAAAAATATACTTAATTAAAAAGCATTTTATCTATCAATAAAATTTAGTACAACTGATAAATAAGTGAGTCTTTTAAATATGATGTCCTAGACTTAAATTACGCCTTATTTATAGAAAAAGTCTTTGTTAGGAAGATTCTATTTAAATTTCTAAGATTTGAATTTTTTCATGATTCTGAATTTAATATTTTAGTATTTTTATATGTATGTAAATGTTAAATAGAAATATTTTGGTCAGATAACTTTATTTTTAAAAATGTTAATAAAGGACGAATTTTTTTTGAGAATAACATTATAAAATTTTGGACTATTTTTTTATCCTTTACATGACTTTGAAAGGCCCATTACTTGTGTCATTTGGAAGAGTACGAAACGCAACACTGAAAAAGGTCCAAATACTGGACATTCAGTGATAAGAAAGCCCTACCTATTCATTAAACATTGGGCCGCTCAAACAAAAACTTGACTACTTTGTTCAATTTCAATAAGACTAATATAAGAGATATACGATTATTTAGTGCGTGTTCGATCTCTAGAAAGTATTACTTTATTATAGTTCTAGTCGCAGTGCTTGAGGAGGTATCATAGCTCTTGGGTGCTTAGGTTTACGCCTGAGGGTAATAGATAGCTCGCCCTGCCTGACATTGGTATCGCTTAGGAGGAACGGAGACTTCACCCTACCCTTAGATCGTAGGTAAGCCCAACCCCTTTCTAAAAAAATTTTTGTACCAAAAAAAAATAAGACTAGAATATTGTGCCAAAAAATAATACTAGTATATGCCACTATTTATAATGTATTTAATTCTTAGGGAATACTATTTTATTGTGGTTCTAGTTGTAATACTTGGGGAGACATTCTAACTCTTGGATTGCTATATTTATGCCTGAGGGTAATTGATGACTTGCCTGATATTGGTATGACCTAAGGGAAATGAGACTTTGCCCTACTCTTGTATCGTGGGTGAGCCCAACCCCTTTTCAAAAAAAATTATCAAAAAAAAAAAGAATAAGACTAGTATAATTAACCCGTCGTTCGTGGGTTTAGCAGTCGAAGGGATGAGATATATAATTATTCAAAGCTTATTCAATCCCTAGAGAGACTATTTTATTGTAGTTCTAGTAACTATACTTAGGAAGACATCTTAACTCTTAGGTGCCTAGGTTTATGCCTGAGGATAATTGATAGCTCGTCCTGCCTAATATTGGTATCGCCTAAAAGAAAAAGAGACTTTATTCTATCTTTATATCGTAAGTGAGTTTAACCCATTTCTAAAAATTTTTATATAAAAAAATGAGACAAGTATAATTTGTACATAAACATAAATGAGTGTAAACATTAAGTGGCTAAAGTTTAGTGGTAAGAATTCCATGTTGTGGACGTGGATACATGGGATGGAATCCCATCAGCTACTTTAATAAGAAATTAATTTATAACTCATAAGATTAAGATTATTAGTTATTACAAAAAAGAAAAAAAAGAAAAATAAGTATATTCTTAAGTCTTTATTGTTGATGTGAGGGACTCAACTCACGTCAACTTTTTTTTATAATAAAAAAAAATAAAGAATATAATGTGTATTGGAAGAGAGGCTTATTAACAAGAAATTAATTCATAATTCACAAGTTAAATATAATTATTTTCAATAGGAGTGTACTAGCAAAAACAGAAAAAAATCAAGTATATTCAAATCTTTAATTCATTCTAGATATATCAGAGGAGGAATATTTACATACTTTAAAATGATCACATTTTAAATTCTATCCAACTAAAATACAATAACTCAATACATTTTAATTTTAGTTGATTAATAACTCATATAAAACAATTCATATTTTATTTTATTTTATTTTTAAAATAAATCTCTTAATTTAGTTATGATGAGTTTTTATTTTTTTAAATTAAAATATTTATTTTTTTAAAAAAATAAAATAAAATATAAATTATTTTATATGAGTCATTAACTTAGTTATTATATTTTATTTGAATAAAGTTCAAATAACATGGAGTATGGAGTATGTAATTATTTTTTGTTGTGGCGAGTGGGGAGAGAGAGAGGTATGAATTGAACTTATTGCATTAAAGTATAAAACACATCATCTCTATTTCCTTAGTACAAGACCCGTCTTCCTGGCCGTTAATATAGAGCTTTTTGTCTATTATTTTTTCCCCTACATTTCTTTTGCTTTGATATTTTTTTAACTAACTGAACAAACTCCAAATTAACTAAACAACATTATCCAATCAGTGAACTTCATTTAAGGTGATTTTAAAATCTTAAAAAGGTTTAACTTATTTTAACTAAATTCCCTAATCTATAGTTAATAGGCCCGTATTTCACTTGTTTCAATCTTGTACTTTATAAATTGCTTCAGCACAAAATACGAAAAATAAGGGCTTCAAATCAACTAAACAACGATATGGGTTGAGGGAGGGATAATTTGGACAATATCAGTTACTGGCTCATTTGCAGATTAATGGCAAAAAACTAATGGAAATATCATAGTAAAAGTTTTATTTCTCTACATGCAAGTGAAAAAAAGAAAAGAAAAGAATATTTGTAAAGGAATAAGAACAAGTAATAGACTATATAGAGTGACAAATTGTTTATTTTACCACGGGTATCAACGAAATAATTCCACAAAATTGCAGGTTGCAAGAGATTTCTTCCTTACCAAAAGTCAACAAACATCTTAAAAATTTTTCTAGCAGTTAATAGTGATATATATATCATATACAGATTCTTTTCTCATTGTGGTCACTTTCCTGTCTATTGAACATTGCTGCTTCTGCCAAAGTAGGCCTTGCCTTCCTCTGTAAGAATACAATTTCCACTGCATAGAATCATGAGCTTGAGGGCAACAGAGAAAGGAAACAAGTTGCTATGAAATCACAAATTAACAGTTTCTGAATTGCAAGTAGAGTGTATAATGCAGCTAAAAGTGTTTACAGTATATGAACAGAGACAGTATGAGATTGTTATTGCAAGAATCAATTTGATCAAATGAACAAAGAGCCTTATGGTTTGTAATGTGGACTCTGAAATGGAAATATATATATATATATATATATATATATATATATCAGTCAATAGCTTTCTGCTTTGGCAGTTTGGCCTTTCATCCTCTTTCTTACATTAGGCCCCGGTTTCCTGGTTTGACCTCGAGCTTGCTTTTCACGCCTACCAAGAAAACATATACCAGAGACTAGTCATGTGTTAATATCTACAGAAACAAAATGCTCCAGCAACTTCAAATTGTGTGATGCAAACACTGCACTCTTATTTTCTGAGAAAGGGTATTTTCACATTATCTCATATTGGTCATGAGTTGAGAATAATAAGTTAATCTGTTTTACCGAAAAATGTTTGAAGTTCAAGTTGGTATAGCCCTAATAATCCTACTAATACAACTGATATTTAAATTTATTTGTTTACTTTACTATTACTACTAAGTAACTAAATATCATAATTGAACTCGTTTCAATGTTATTTGGTAGCTTAATGGTAGAGTTTTAATGTTATTTGGTAGCTTAATGGTAGAGCGGTCGGCTTTCTGTATTTTTTTCTCCCTTTTACTCCTTTACCCTTATTTTTATGTGAAATAACGAGGTGGGGTAAAAAGTGATGTGAATTTGGTGGTATGAAGATAACATAACTCTTGTATGTTTAAAATTGGTGATCTAGATCACTCTGGTCGGTGTTTATCTTCTGATAAATTTCATATATTTGATGTCTCAAATTGAAAAAAATTGCAGATATGAGATTGTTGGCATGGTTTAGCCACAATTGAATTTGAAAACATGTAGATAAGTCAACACCTTAGTATATGTTTGGTTTCATATTGAAAGCCTCCAAAACCATGGTTAATGCAACACCAAACATGATGTTAAGCACGTTTGAATAGTGAAATGCATCATTTAAGCATATTTTTGAGAAGCTAAGTGTATATCTCAAACCAATTGAGAAAAATCTAGAAACTAATAAAATTCCCACAAACAGTGAGATTCTTCTTTGAAAAAATCTAATAAAACTAATATGACTTCCAGCAAATTAAGATTACTTGGTTAAAATACAGGAATGAAGAAAAGACACATGATACTCACTGTTGAGATTTCTTTTCTTTAATCCTCACAGTGTCATTTCCTCCAGTCTCCATGTTTGAATCTTCCAGTTCTGGGAAATAGCTACAATTTCCTTTCCATTCACTGTGAGG
This sequence comes from Leucaena leucocephala, assembly GCA_037074615.1. Lineage (NCBI taxonomy): Eukaryota > Viridiplantae > Streptophyta > Magnoliopsida > Fabales > Fabaceae > Leucaena > Leucaena leucocephala. The sequence continues at coordinate 6,553,176 of CM073570.1, read as the reverse complement.
AGAAAGACCGGTGTCAAGGTGATCAGTACAACTGCTTTTAGAGTTAAATTTTGAAACAGAGAATAATGATATAGTTGAATGAGATGGCCTAATTTTTAGAAGAAGGTCCATGTTTATTGGATCATACTGGTTTGGAGGAGAAATATCTTTGTCCTCATTAGCAGACTGCGAGATAGCAATGGATACGGCTTCCGAAGAATCCTTTAAAAAAAAACAAAGTAATACCATAACACCTGATCTCAATACATTGCCACTTACATGTGATTACAAGAATTAGGTGAAGACATGATTAATGGAAGTTAACTAAAGCTTTAAATGCAAGTAACAAGAAGGAAAAAAAAGGGCAGCCTAGTGCACAAGGGGTCTAGAGAAGTACGGATGTATGCCATACTTCCACAAGTAGAGAGGCTGATCCCAAAATTTGAGCCTTAGACCTTTTGGCCATATGGCAGCAATCTTGCCGTTACTCTAAGGCTCACCCTCTCAAGCAATAAGAGAATGTTTCCAAGAAATTGTGACATTTTCTAATATGGATCAAATAAACACAAAAGTATACTTCAAGTGGTAGTGATAATGGATGATAATATAAAAAGGAGAAATTCTGACCTCCACTGTTCTTTCATTGGAGATATCTGACTTATCAAGTGATATATCCTTGTCTATAGAAGAGCAGGACACATCATTATCACCAACCAGTCCTCTAACTGGATTTTGATCTCCTCCAAATAGTTCTTCAAAGTTTTGGAACGTTAAGTCAACGTCAGGTATGTTAAAATCATCTTGACAGATTAGTTCTTCACATATCCCAAGGTCTTGAATATTATGAGACCACAACTGCAAAAAAAAAAAATTAATACAAGATTTCTACTTTGACCTCAGATATGATGTCAACCAGATATAATGTTAATCGAAAGGAAGTAAAAAAATCTGTAAAGAAATAAATCATTTATGTTGCTTATTAGAGCCTATAAAAGAGAACAGAAAATCATCTCAAACCTGATTACTTTGAAGTGGACTTTTGCATGTCCACAAGAACTCGTTGTTTAAGGGAAGGTCTATCGCTGGAGATGAAGGTAAATTATCAAGTTCCGAAAATGTGGATGACAAACTTTCGAGCTTCATATCTGCCATGGGACTGTCTCTTTCCTGAAGATTATTATTAAAATCCTGGGGATCTTGTGCATGCTGATCACGTTTTTCATCATAGTTCTTTCGAGTATGATACTTCGAAGAAGATGAGCCTGTTCCTTGCAGCCCATTTACCAGTGCAGAATTATTACTGTTCTCACAGATCTGAAGCCTTTTCAAATCAACAATCTGCTGCAGAATAATTTGTCTCTCTTGATCTTTGTACAATTTCTGCAAGATCAAGTTCAAAACTGAGAAAATGACTTCTAGAATCCACAATTGCAGATTTCATCTCTATAGTGAAAAACAAGTATTAAAACTCTTATCCTGCATACCTGACCTTGTTGACTGCTAGATCCTCCACCAAATATGGCTTCAGACACCATTGAATTGCCTCCAGTTTGATTACCGGACTTTCCCAAGAGATTTACTGCATTGAAATCTGCAGAACCACTGTTTTCTATTTTATTTAATTCAAAACCCCAGAGAACTGCAAAGTCTTTGGCAGAAGGGCAACCCATATAACTTCTGATAGCTCGTTTCTGATGCTTTAAGGAGGGATCATGGAGCTTCTGATCGCAGCCACGGCAGATCAAAATTTGGTGATCCAAACACTGAACAAAAGCAAAATGGTTTCTACATAGGTTACATAGAAGAGTTCTGATATGGCGGCTGGACAATGCATTGGCTTTATGAACCTTTGCATCACAGGATAGACAAAGATATGCTTCATCAGCTTTACAATAAACCACTGGCCTCAAACATGTGCAGAATTCACAAGCTCTCTCCATTATTCCCTTTTGTTTTCATCGGCCAAAGAAACTATATAACGTCATACAAAGCCAAGCATAAGAGATCTAATCAATAAATTAAGAGCTGAAATAAATCATTCAGCCAAAAGATAAAATCAGAAATGGAAAAGGGTTCATTTGCATAAACAGTCATCTGAGAAAAACTGAGTCACTGCTATTGATAACAATTTTATTGAAACTCAAAAGGAAAGTCTTACAAAGATCATTAATTAGTGTTCAAATACACTTACATGAGGAAGGTGTTGTAAGCATAAGAATACCTGATAATCTGATTATCTGAAATCCAAAAGCCAAATTAATGGGAATTCAGGTATAGCCCAGCACTTTTACCACTCAAAGTTGCTACAGAAAAAGAAAACCAAACTGCAAGCCAAAATCATAATTCTTAAGGAGAAAAGCTGAATGAGATCTCAACAACGGAAGTAGCAAATCAATCCCAATACAAAAAACCAAGACACATCCCATCATCCCATAGTACCAATAAGCAGTTAAAGCACGAAGCTCTTGTGAACTTTGAGGAGCATCATGCAGTTGAAAAATTAAGCATTGACGCACTTTTCGGACAAGCTCATAATGACTTATAAAGCTGTGAGAGAAGTAAAAGAGACGTACCCGTGATTTGTTTCCCAAGAACACAGAAAAGGAGATAAATCCAAGAAAGAAAGCAAAGAGAAAGTGGGGATTATTGTTCTAGTTCAGATTAGCCAAAAGGGTGATAAATTTTCCTGGGAAAAATGAAAGCTTTAAGAGTCTGAGGATCTTGGCTATGCTTTCATTTCATGTGGGTTTGCTTTGCTTTGTTGCTTTCATGGTGGTTCTTTCTGGGGTTGCGTTGGTCGTCGACGCTTGCGCTTGCCCATGGGGCAGTAATGAATGAATGTTTAGCCATTTGGGGATGACGTGGGAAGATCTGACCTCGAACTTTCCAGCGTGGATGAGAAGACGTGGAATGGAAGTGGGGAAGGTGGGTCCCACTGACGTTATCCAAAAATAAGACATGTGAAGGGAAGAACGTTGTTCTGTAATCCAAAAGGAGGCTGCCCTGTCATTTGGCTTTCAAACGAAGCTCCTTTCAACTCTCCGGGATGGGCGGAGGCCGATCGTGGGGTCCACAATAAGTCATGACTCATGACTCACGAGGTGACTATAAGAATAGGGAAAATGATAAAAAAGTATTCTAAAAAATTGATATATATATCAAAAGAGGATATTATGTTAATGATATTTAATCTATTATTAATAATATATTTAATTTAAAAATTATTATTTTTAATTTTTTTTGTCATTTCGCATAACCCTTTTTGAATTATTTTGCACTTTTTAAATGGTTTGTTTATTAAATTATTTTTTTATAAAAATATGCTAACATTACAAATTAATTAATTTTTTTTTCAGTTTCAGCTTGCATCTCAACAGAAGCCTACACTTTATTTCCCATGCGATCCAATCTCAAGAGAATAAATTCAAGTAAAGTACTAACTAATATTTTAATTTTATTTTTTATATAGGATAGATATTCTAATTTTAATTATAATATAATTTTATCTATAATTTTTTTTATTTTATATAATTTTATATGTAATCTTTTTAATTTAATATAATTCTTAGTACTTGAAAAATAATATTATGAAAAAAATTATATCAAATTAAAAATATTATAAGTAAAATTATACTATAAATAAAATTAAGATATCAATCACATATAAAAAATAAATTTAGGATATTAGATATTACTTTACCCTATTATTTTTTTATAATAAGCCCCACATATGATAGTAAATTCACAGTTTTTTAAATAGATTGATTAACTATTTGTCCATTCTATATCTCTCACTCTTTCTCCTTCCTAAGGGTTTTTTTTTTAAATAAATTATATTCTTTTACATATTTATTATTTTTTAACCAATTTTTTATTTATATAATTTACTTAATTATATTTTATAAGAAGAATTGAGAGTATATAGAAATTAGATGGAACAATTAATGCTGTTATGTGTATCACGATGATCATACTGAGTGTGGCCAGGTTGAAACTAGCATGGTCCTCCTTCCACGAGAAAAGAGAAGCAGTTGGAGATTTTATTTTATAGGAAAAATAAAATAGATAATAATAAAAAAATAATAAGAAAAACAAACAGAAAAAGACAAATTGCGGCAAACAAGTTAACGAGGGTAATGGAGAACACTTTATAAGGCTTAGATCAGAAGCCAACATACAGTAAACACAATTAAAACAAGTTATTAAGTCATGCTTCACCGCATAGCAATCATAATAAGATCAAATAGGTCTTTTTTTTTTTAAAAAAAATGAATTTAAAAACCCCCAATACATATAGGATGGAAGATTCTAGTAATATTAATTTGAACATATTAAAATGGAAACATCTATATTTAATTCAACTCTAGTCCTTACTATAAATCTATTGTGAAATAATTCTTTATCCCAAGTATAAGTCCTCCTAGAAAGTTATTAATGACTATTTTTTAATTTTATCCTTAATTATCATTCTCAATAGAATAGAAAATTGAGGAGAGGGAAAAATGATTAGCAAATGAAGAGAGGGAAAATTTTAATGAGTACAAATTGAATTAATTTAAGACATTTAAAACTTAATTGGCATTCCTTAATATGTGATAATTAATTAAAATAGACTTGATAACAAAGATCATAATATTATTTTAATGTTAATCCACACACTTCAAACTAAGTTTGAACACCAGAGTCTTTTCTTATCATCCATTAAATGCATGGCCAATTAAAGCAAATATGGAAAGAAAAAAAAAAAGAAGACATCATAGAGTAACACTATTTTCCAAACTAAACAACAAAATGGATTTTGATATATTGTATTGCTACAACAAGGCTAGGGACCCCATGACATGTGCAATCTGGTTAAGATCTGCAGTAGATATGGTACCATTTTGTACCTTTTGGACACCAAAATATGGGAAAGGAAGACAATAACTGACTTCTGCTCCAAAAAATGCCAATGTAAATGATTTACAAGTCATGTGGACCCAGGAATGTTTTCCCTTTTATAGCTAAACACAAACTCTTCCATATCAATGGTGCTGATTAAATCTTTGATCATCACCATTTCAATTGCTTGTGTTTACTGATAGTATTAGTGGAACACAATAATTTTTCACAATCCACAGAAAACATGTTCTCAAAATGTTCCAAAGACCAGAATCAGGAGATGATCCACTTTGACCAACTCAAAACTGGTTCATTTTGGGAACGATTCACACGGTCCATGAAAATTCATTTAATAGTCCAAAAGCAGCATAGCAGCAAATTCATAATACAAATAATTCCAAGAAAGGGAAATTGAGCGAAAGAATTGTTAATATTGAGTTATTGGCACAATTCATTTCAATCAAAATATCTTCATTCAACTAGTTCATGATAAAAACTGCAGAAACCCTAGCATGATTCACATCTAAGAATAGGTATATTACACTGTAACAACCTATACCATATAACCAAGAAATTTCTACCAAACCGGTGTTTCAAAATAAATTCATATAATTATAAGCTGTACAATTGAGGCAAATAGCATCTATATATAAAAAATATACAGTTCTCTCATAAACAGTAATATGAGATTAACTTTGAAGGCAATGTAAATCCCAGAAGAGGCACAAAAAAAAGGGTTGATTCCAGTTCCGTGATTGAAGTAAGAGCCTGGATCAGAAAAGTATTGGTGACATATATATATCAACACAAGAAAACCAGGTTCGAGAAATTGTTAGCATTATCTCTTAGCCAGCACAATGAGTGGAACCCAAGTATATGTCCACTTCTATAATCGATTAAACTGAAGTTCGTTCATAAAAAGATTGAAATCTGCTTCACCTTTAGAAAATTTTGAATGACAACTTAAAACTAAGCCAACCGATAATGAAACAAAAATATAACGCACCACACCTTGATCAGCTTGATTTCATATGAACTTCAATCATATCATCATCTTCCATCCCAAGGCCACCAGGGGTTTGGGATGGATCAATTCTATCGCCATCAAAAGAAAATACCAAATGTCGCTGGTCAAGCTTTACTTTATCTGCATACATTTTGAAGATCCGTTCAAACTTGTCATCCTAAAAAAGTAGACAAACTTCCAATCAACCTTACATGAAAATTAATGGACATCATAGCATAAAGTGAAGTATGAATAAGGGCAAACAACCGTCAAATTACATTTTCAAAGGATGGGTAGCAGAACAAAAATGAAACCCAAAGTAATGGAAACAACTTTTTCGCAAGAAAAGAAATTGTGCCTAAATCTCAGCAACTCAAATAAGTAGGTTAGTATCTTTCTACAAAAAAAGCTTAAGAGAATAACAGTTGAACTAACTTATTCACATCTTAAATAGAATAGAACAATGGTTTGCCATGCAATTCTAACAGTTGGCTGTTGCTTAAAAGGAATAGCATGACTATATCCCAGTTTCAACATAATTCTATGTATATAATGGCAGAAGCAACATAAACAATGGGTAGCTCAAACAGATGTTGGTTCAAAGTTAGCAAAATAATTAATCCTTAGCCTTGGATAACTCAACAGTTACTAATAACAACAGAAAATTTAACAACACATTATATAAGCTAAAGGAATTCAACACGGTATCTAGTACATACCATGTACACACGAAACTGCTTCAGGCCATCCTTGTCTTGTATAGAGATGACAATTTTAACTCTTTCAGGTTGTTTTGATGTTTTTTCACCTGCAGCATCCACAGAAGTCTGCAATGAATTATCAAGCTCTTTCTTTGCAGACTCGTTAACTTCTTGTAACATGTTTTTTGCCGATTCTGCAAAGGAGACAAGCTCCTGCTTTTTTAATCTGCATGCATGAATCAAATGTTATAAGAAACTACATAAAAATAGGAGAATAATATGGAACACTTCAGCATTCGAACCAGAAGGATGCAGAATGCCAGGCTCATCTAAAAATCAAAGAGAATTTCATTTCAGAATCAAAGAGAATTTTCCGATTTCCTGGCCCCTGATAATCAGACGCTAAGACTTTGCACATTTTACACACATTTCTAATGATGAAAAACACATTTAGAGAGAGAGAGAGAAACTAATGGTATACAACCAATGAAGCATGGACTCTGGCATGCCAAGCTTTATCAGTATTAGATATAACACATACAAACACACATGTAAATTATTTTCCTTATCATTGGACATGATTTCTATATGATCACAATAGTTTCTTTGTTCAAATGTCATATTTTTTCCCTTTGGCCTGATTTCAAATGTCATCCTTTAATTTTTCTTGATGTTTTAATTGTATTTTATATAGTAAAACCATCAATAAGGTAGACAGTAGAACCCCACGTGCACACACCTATGTGGCCAAAAATTGATGGACATCCCCTGTACGTGGCAAATCACCCTTTGTCTCCCTATATTTTTCTTCTGTCAATGAGCTCAGCAAACTCTCCTCTAAGAATAACCCAAAACAAGCAGTCCGCACAGCATTTCCTTGCTACAAAAATAAATGTTGCATTTGTAGAATGCAAAGTCCATCAAGTAAACTATAACATTGCTGGGTCCACCAGACTTATTTCTTTTTCAACATTTTTTGTGTGCAAGATGGTGGCTAGTGGAGAGGGGTTTAGGGAATAGTGATGTATATGAATTCAAATTGGTAAAGCTGAAGGCTTGTGCAGTCGAAGATAGCTAATAGAAATGAATATACATGTTAGGTTGGATTTTGTCATTAAGAATAAAATAGATGCAGACACAGTTTGCCTAACAAGCAAGAAAGACAAATAATTCCCAAAGGAGGAACTTTGTAGGGTTGGATTCTAGCTCATGCAATATCACTTCACATTTTTCCTTCCGAACTTACAAGAAACCTGTATGATTTGTGAAAGAAAACCAGCTTTTGTGCGTTACTTGCATGGTCTAAGGTTTATAGCAAGAAAAAGAAAAATGGGGATGACGGCCCATCTAAGTAAGCTGAAAGAATATTCAAATATCCTAGAAAGGAAAGAAGGATGAAATGGTTAGAAAAGCAAGTATGGGAATTGGGAATTAATACCGATATAAGTTTATACAGTTTCATTAGAAACCAAGATCATTCCAATGTGCTAAAATGTATGTTTTCCTAATCCATTTAATTCAGAAAACAAACCAGATGGCAGTAATGGCTTCTCTCCTTCTTTATCCACTCCAACCTATTGCCAGTCATCGCTCTTCATGCTCGTACGGATGTACACTCAATGCATAATTTTCGTCTCCAAAACCATGTCAGCATGCCCCCTCACCTCTAGTTATTATACTCAGCTTTCAGCAGTGTCCGACTCATCAGCACACATAACCTAACTAACTACTTAATTCTTTTATCTTTGTACCAAAGTTAGCAAGCAACAAATCATACTAGTCCCTATCAAAATCAAGGGCGTACTTTGGGCATCAAACAAATCAAAGAACACACACACACACAGAAGCACAGAAGCACGCGAATGATAGAATGCTCAGACCTCAACTCCTTTAATGTTGAATCCTCCCCAATCGACTTGGATGCAACTCTCGAGACCTTTGGTGGAGGAGGTAGCCAGTCATCTTCTTTATCTTCAATATCGTCCACCACTACCGTTTTCTCTTGATTCTTTCCATGCATAACCTAAACCAAGTAATAGTTTCAAAAATTTAGAAACGAAGCATTCATTCGAGACAAATTAGATGAGTTTAGAGGTAAAGGTTATATTACAGGCTGACAAGTCTTCCTCTTTTTACCAGCATCAACCACGACCTCGTCCTCGTCGTCGTCTGCAAGAAATACAGAATTTAAAAATCTCCGACAACATAAAATACAAAATTCAAAAGATTCTTGCTTCAAAGGATAAAGCTACACTGACAAGAATAACCTCATTTCAAAAATAGAGGAAATTAGTAGATAAGAAAGGAAAAGAACCATCGAGGCACACAACATGATTAGGTTGTACGCGGCTGTAATCAAACAAGGGCTCCAGTTCATCCTTAGATTCCGCCTACATTGAAAAAAAAAACCCAGGGTTCAAGGAATCGGATTAAAGAAAAGTTATGAAATTTGCTGAAGCAATTCGTGATTGAAGTGTATGAGATAAGAGTAAAACCATCACACAAACTTCAGTGAAGCTCCCGCTCTCTTCCTGTCTTGTTCTTTTGTATACTATTTTCAATATCCCGCCCGAAACTCGAAATTGTACTACTGCCTTCATCGCACTGGAAGCAATAACGCTAGCATTGGCCCCCCAAAAAAAAAAATAATAACATTAAAAAATTAAAAAAATATATTTTTACCTCATTTTTAATCAAGTATATATAATTTTTTAAAAATCCTTATCATTTTTTTCAATTATATAGAAATTAGAGATATGCCAGTAATCTCTTTTAATTATGATTAATATGAAAGCCGACTAAATAACATGCATGTTATCATAAAATAAAAAATAATTTTAAAAAAATAAAATAATAGAATAAATTTTATTCGTTATAATATAAAAATAAAAATTATTATATTTATAAGTCTTTTTTTATATCTATATATAATCTAATTTATTTTAAGTTTATTTAAATGTATATCAAAATTAATCTAAATATATGTTTAATGAGAGTCTAGTGATTAACTACTAACATTATTTTTTTAAAATTAATAAATTATGAGTATAAATCTATAAATATCCAATAAAAGTTTATAAAAAATTAAGTGAAATTATAAAGGTTTTCATATTAACTTTTTTAAATCAGAAAAAAAAAAAAGAGTTTGAAGCAACTTTTAAGCCTTTCGTCTCCGTGGAAAATTATATATATTCTAAGGAAACACAAACTGTTGATTAATTGGCTAAGTAAAAAGTTTACAAATTATTTTTTTGGGAGCTTGCCCCCTATTCTTGAGGCATTAGTGTCTAACGAAGAAATGAGAATTGTTTTTCCATAATTTAAGTTTTTTTATTTTGTATTTTGGGTCTAACTCTCTCTTATAACAAAAAAAATTATTCACACCTTTTAGAGCTTAATTTTAAAAAAAAATTATAAAAAAAATAATTATTTACACCATTTACCTATAGTTGAATTCAATTTAAAGCGTATTTGATCTTCTGAGAGTACAATTTTATTGTAGTTCTAGTCGTGGTGATTGAGAAGGCATTTTAACTCCTTAGTATTTAAGTTTAAACCTGAAGATAATAGACGGTTCACCATAGCCAATATTGATATCGCATAAAAAAAGAGACTTTATCATGGCCTTGGATCATAATTGAGCTCAACCCCTTTCTAAATTTTTTTGTACAAAAAAAATTATTCACACCTATAGATTTAATAGACAAGGTGAGACATGTAACTAGGGAGTACTTTTTATTATGGTTATAGTTATTATATTTGGGGAAATATCATAACTCTTAAATATTTAAGTTTATATCTATAGATAATTTGTAGCTCATCTTATCCAATATTAGTATCACATAAGAAGAAGAGAAAATTTATCTTATTTTTAGATAGTAGATGAGTCAAACTAGAAGTAATAAAACATATTAATCCGTAGATTATAAGTTAGTTCGCCACATTCTGCAGGTTAAGTGAGATGGGATGACTAAATGCTAGCCCTAAACCCCCTCTTACCTTTTTTTTTTTAAAAAAATATATTTTTTAATATATTTTAAAAATTATTTTTAAATTTTTAAAATATTAATAAAAAAAATCTTAATGTTATATGAACTTAACTAAAATTTTTTTAATGTTATATTTTTAAAAAATTTTATTTTTTATAAAAAATATTAAATTTTATAATTATAAATTTAATAAATATTGACATAATTATAATATATTAACATATATTAATAAATAAATAATTACTAATATTTGATAATAAGAATATTTAAAATAATATTTGAATAAAATAAATAATAATATTAATATTTAAAAAAATAATTTATTAGTTGGCCTGTTTTCACAAAAAAAACAAAGTTGGTCAAGCCCCGTCCCATTTCATTAGTTATAAACTTAATTTTTTTCTAAAAATTAAAAAACATAATTATTCACAGGCAAAAATTAAATTATAGGTTCCTTATTGTTTACACAAATTTTTAAATGTATAGCTCAAAATGTTTGTAATCACGTCCTATTAACTGTAAAGGGTGGCATAGTTATGGCATGTTTAGATTAATTTTTAGAAAATAGATTTTTAAAAAATTAGATTTTAAGAAATAGATTTTGTGAAAAATAGATTTTGAGAAGAATAGATTTTAGAAATAGAGATGTTTAAATTATTAGTAGTAAAATTACTTTTTATATTGATAAATTACTAAAAAGAGTATGATTTGATTAAAATATAAGAGAGGAGAGAGGGTAGAGAAAAAATATGAGAGATGAGAGAGGGTAGAAAAGAAATATGAGAGAGGTAGGGCAGAGCAACGGGCGAGACAGGCTAGCCCGTGGGTAAGCCCATAGCCCGCCCATTAAATATCAAACGGGCACGGGCTCGCCCATGCCCGTATAGAAGCCCGTTTAAGGCCAAAATAAATGGGTTGGGCTGAACCTGTTTGGGCTAAAACGGGTATGGGCAGTCCGTTTATGAAAGATTAAAAAAAATTTCTATTTAAAATAATTTAAAGTTCTAATAACAATCAGAATAAAGTAACAATAATGTATACATAATATGATTGTTCATACTAAAATCACAACAACAAAAAATACCATAATCATAACTACAAATTTAAAACCATACAGTCCACAATGCACACATAATATAATCATGCATAATCTTCATTTTTCAAATGGACTATGAATATGATCAGGCATCATCTTCATCAGATTCACTTTTGAAAGTTGTAGACGAAGCTGTCTCTACTTCTACAAAATAAATTTGAAAAAATATATTAGTATGTAATAAAAAGATGAAACAATACAAGTTGAAAATGTTATGAAATTACCAGCGACAAGACTTGTTGATTGCTCAAAATTATCAACATCAAACTCCTACAATTTAGGGGGAGTCATACGTAGCCAATTTTGAGTACATATGAGTCCCTCTACCATGCTTGAGGATAAAGAGCTCCTAAAAGCATCGATGACTCGATCTCCACTACTAAAAGCTGATTTAGAAGAAATTGTAGAGACTGGAGCAGCCAACAAATCACGGTCGATCAGACTTAGAACTTTATACTTAGAAGAATGCACTTTCCACCATGCCAGAAGGTCAAATTTTGATTCAGAATAGGTAAATAAATCAGTTTGAAGATATTCATCCACATCTAAAAGTTGTTCAACCCTTTTAGTCACAATCTTTGCATTGGCTAAAAACTTCTTAAAAGTGGGATCAATAGTAGACAATGACAATTCAGGGTCAACATCTGGAAGTAGCATATTCCCAACACAAGTATTGGCATCGACTTGCTCTAATGGCTCAGACTGAGATATAAAAGCTTCTTTGATGGGAGGATTGAAGTTACTTACATACTGATCCTGTAATTGATACAAGATATCCATAATCTGCTTCAACTTTGCTTCACGCTTTATCATATCAGGGAAAATTGTTTCAAAAGCAACTTTGACATATGTCAGCTTGTATTGAGGGTCTAGTATCACTGCTATAACCAGAAGTGGATTCAATTTTTCCAAATTCCCCCAATACTTATCCTACTTGGTTAGCATCCTTCTAGCCATGTCACCCAACAGAGAATAGAAACTATCTATACTTGCAGAAAGGTTTGATTGAATGACGACTATATGTTGAAAACAATCATTAGTCGTCACATAATTTGACCCAGAAAATTTTAGGGTCATGGAGTAGAACAACTTCAAAAACACAAGAAACTCCTTCGCAATACTCCAATCATATACAGTAAGAGGTTGCATTATAGGTATAGTAGTTGTATTGTGGGCATCATCATCATGAACATCAACACCCCAACCCCAATTATCATGTTGCCTTGAATCAAGTTTAACTTGCTTCTTGAAATAATCCTTGTAGTCTGCATCTTCTTCTTCCATCCTAGTGAAGACTTTGATGAATTTAACTATACTATCCAACATAAGGTATGTCGAATTCCACTTAGTAGGATAATCCAAACATAATAGGCTCTTCGAATCAATTCTCTCTTTTTCCACCAACTCTTTAAATATGCGTTGTCTTCCTGGAGAAGATCTAACAAATTTAATTGCATGGTGAATGAGTTCAATGGACTTGTTCATTTATTTTAATCCTTCAGAAACAACTAGATTTAGTATGTAAGCAGCACACCGCATTTGCAAGAACTCTCCATCAAGTACTAGACCATTCCAACTCCTTAAGCATTTTTTCAAATAAGCAACTGCAGTATCATTGGAAGAAGCATTGTCAACTGTAATAGTAAAGACTTTGTCAATACGCCACTTCAACAAACAATCCTCAATTTGCTTGCCAATTGTGTCCCCTTTGTGGTTCTCAATGACACAAAAATTTAAAATTCTTTTTTACAAAGTCCAGTTATCATCAATCCAATTAGCAGTCAAGCACATATAGTTTGAGTTTTGAACTGAAGTCCAATAATCTTTAGTAAGGGACACACGAACTTTAGATCGTTTAAAATATTTTCTCAAACCTTTTACTTCTTCTACATACAAGTTGTAGCAATCCCTAGCAACTGTCCATCGTGAAGGGATATGAAATCTAGGTTGAAGCTCTTGCAATAATTCTTGAAAACCTTCCCCTTCCACAGTCCTAAAAGTCATCTCATCCTTAATGATGAATCTTGCAAGTGCTTTTCTGCATTGCTCTTGTCTAAACACATGTGTTTGACCAGAACTAGAGAAAAAACTCTGTGTCTGACTATTTGCTCTATTCGGATTTTGTGGACACCTTGCCAAATATCGCCAAAGTTGGTTTGTCCCATGCAAAGTAGGATGACTTGCATAATCTACGCCACAATAGTTACACTTTGCCCGATGTTTACCTTTTGTTTTACTTAATGGCATCCTAATAAAATGTTTCCATGCATCAGATGTTTGCCTCCTTTTTTTCCTTGCTTGTGATTGAACTTTCCCTTCCTTATTTGGTGAGGTGGCAGTGCCTTCAGCTTCAGTTTCATTAACCTCTTCAATAGCATATTCTATTGTGGTGATTGGAGATTATTCTGAGCTCATTTTCCTTCATTATCCAAACTAACAACAATTAAAATCAAAGAAATCAGGCAACTCTTAAATGAAATAGCAACTGCTAAGAAATGAACAAGCAACTATGATCTTAGGGTGGAATCATACAAGAGAAAATGATAGAAATAGCAGAGAAGAGTGGAATCATTCTTGTACAACATATGAGATTAAAAATATAGTATATATGAACATTTATTTTTGTGATCTTAGGCGCAGCAACAACTTGCTATGTAGCAGTGAGTGGAAAAACACAAGGGTTGAATATAACCAACTCATATATGTATATATAGCAGTGAGTAGAAAAACACAAGGGTTACATAGCAGTGATTGAAAAAATAACTTGTTATGTAGCAGCAACAACTTGATAACCCTCCCATACAACCAACTCATGTATGTATATATAAAAAACATTATAGGACTATTACATTACAAGTCAAAACCTCAAAGCATATTATGTGTAGCTCCACATCGAATTACTTTCACTAATAAAACTGTATACCAATTTGAATACACTATCATTGCCATTTCTATCTGCAATGACTTCTACCCAAATTCATGTGCACGGCAATTTTACTTTTGGATCAAGATATTGGCAAAAACAAATTAATTTAGCAGTACTACTACTGACGCCAATAATCTGTAAGATACTCGGTTAATAGTTGAATTATTTGCAGATGAAGATATTTTTACCCCCAAATCACAGATCTATGGCAAATTAAGCAAGCAGAAATATAAGATTCTACCTCTCATAAGTGGGGTTTTCTGCTTACAAAGAGGAGGACAGTGAGCATGGTAAAGAAGAGAGCGACGACAGCAAGTAGAAATCTAAGATTCTACCTCTAGTAAGCACTGAGAGCAATGACGAAGAGAGCCAAGAGTCCGAGAGTGACGACGGTAAAGAAGCTCAAGTGGACCTCAGGTGGCTAAGGAGAAGCAGACACCGACAACGGTACTGATGCAGGTTACAGGTGGAGTTCAGGTGGTTCTGTGAGCTTCAACCATTTCGGTGGCCGACGCTGTGGCTCTATTGGAAAGGTGGAAGCTGCAGCCGCTGTGAATGGAAGGTTGTGTAGAGGCCAAGAAGTGGGAGAAGAGTTTGGGGAGCTGAACGAATGGAGGTTAGGCGTTTGAGGTTTGAAGTGTTGGAACAAGATAAAGAGGAAGGAGAGAGTAACGAAAGAGTTCCATTGCGTGATATCACTAATGAAATGAGGCCAGAGTTCAAAAACGGGGCGGACATGAGAAGACAAAAGGCAATGTTGAATAAGGGGAGTGATAGGATGGAAACTAGTGTGAAGGGAGGAGTGGAAGAGGAAAGGTCTGTGGTAGCAAGCAATGCTATTGTATGAAGGGGACGGGGAGATGTAGTAAGATTACAAGAGGGTACAGAAAGAAATAGATGAGGAAGAGAGGAATATCGTTCTGTGCCTATGGAGGCTAAAGGGAATGTTCATGAGATTAATTATGCGGATACACAAGTACAAGAGAGATTGATGTTGAGTGCAGTGGATAGGGGATCTGCCTATCTTTCACAAAAGGCTAATGAGGTGACGGGCATGAGCCATGAAGTGAATGACGGCCTTGAAATAGAGGCTTATGAGGAGTATATGGTAGATTAGTGTGTCAGTGGGACTGGGTTTTTAAGTCTTGATCTTGTTATGATGTTTAAAATAATAGCATGGAATTACTGTGGGGCAGCAAGTAGGAAATTCTGGACAGTTGTTAAAGATATGTGTAGGGTCACAGTCCAGATTTGTTTGCAATGGTGGAAACCAAAATTAGCGGGAGGAAGGCGAGAGAAGCTATTCGGGGTATGGGATTCAAGCGTTTTGAGATTGAAGAGGTGAGAGGTTTCTCTGGGGGTATATGGGTTTGCTGGAAGTGATGAAGAAGGAGAATCAATTTATGCACCTAAAGTGGAGCAAGCAGGGAAGTCTGGTGAGTTACTGCACGATTGTATATGTGAACCCACAAGGGATGCAGAGGGAGGAGTTATGACGGAAATGGGAAGAGTTGGGGGGGGGGGTTGAGGTCGCCTTGGTTGCTTGTGGGAGACTTTAATGATATTTGGTCGATAATGGAGCAAAATGGAGGTGCAAGACCAGATTTTGCTCACTATACGGCTCTTAATGAATGGATAAATAGTTGTGAGTTGATTGACCTTGAGATGATGGTGCCTGCGTTCACCTAGAGGGGTCCTAAGTACCAAGGTGGAGATAGAATTTATAAGAAGCTTGATTGCTGTCTTTGTAATGAGAATAGGCAGCTAGATTGCTGTCTTTGTAATGAGAATTGGCAGCTAGCGTTTCCAGAGAGTAGCATGAGGGTGTTGCTGAGGGTATACTTTGATCATCGTCCACTGTTAGTGGATTTTGAAGGGTTGAAGATTCAGAGAAGGGGAAGGCCTCTCCGTTTTGAAGCCATGTGGTTAATGCATGAGGGCTTTAAAGAGTTTATGAAGTAAAATTGGAATGGCAGTAGTGAAGCACATCAAGCTGAGGAGATGATCTGGGAGTCTTTGAAAAAGTGGAATTATGAGGTTTTTGGGGATGTGATAAGAAGAAAAAATAGGACATAGGCTCAACTTGGTGGTATCCAACGGAAGCTGGAATATGGTAGGAATTCTTTCCTAAAAGAGTTAAGTGATCAACTTCAGGAAGAGTTGATTGAAGTGATGCATCAAGAGGAATTGTACTGGTACCAGAAATCCCGTGGTTTATGGTTAAAGAACGGGGATCGTAACACTAAGTACTATCATTTAAAGACGGTTTAAAAAATGAGGAAGGCATATAGGTGGAAGAGGAGAGAGAAATTTTGGGGATGGTGCAACATTATGAGAAGTTGTTTTCAAAAGAAAATTTGGCACATAACTGTGCAAAGGGTGGGGTTGGTTGGATGGAACTTTATTAGAAAGGATGGGAAGGCCCATCGAATGTGAGGAGATAAGGAGAGCGGTATTTGGAATTGGGCCTTTTAAAGCACTTGGAGTGGATGGTTTTCCAGCTATGTTTTATCAGAGCAATTGGGAAATTATTGGTGATACGAGAAGAATTATTGAGTTAAACAAGATGCTGATTGTGCTGATTCCTGAAGTGGAGCACCCTGAATTGGTACGTCAACTGAGGCCTTATGCACAGTATTATATAAAATAATTTCTAAAGTAGTAGTGGGTAGATTGAAACCTATTATGGC
The DNA here is from genome assembly GCA_037074615.1 of Leucaena leucocephala. Lineage (NCBI taxonomy): Eukaryota > Viridiplantae > Streptophyta > Magnoliopsida > Fabales > Fabaceae > Leucaena > Leucaena leucocephala. Next base: position 6,535,908 of record CM073570.1, on the reverse strand, counting down.
AAAAGTGGTATCACCTTATCAAACAAGCTTTGTACCAGGGAGATGTATTCAAGAAAATGTTATTGTAGCTAAGGAGATTGATCATACAATGAGCAGGATGAGTGGTAGGAAGGGTTATATGGTAATTGAGATTGACTTGGAGAAAGCGTACCATATGATGAATTGGGCTTTTTTGGTAAATTTGCTTGGGGAAATTGAGATTCCAGATTCTTTAGTGGAAATAATTAGTTGCTGCATCAAGCCGACTTCATTCCAGCTTTTATGGAATGGAAGTAAATCTGATAGCTTTGTTCCAATGAGGGGGGTGAAACAGGGTGACCCAATGTCACCATATTTGTTTGTGTGGGGGATGGAAAAGCTATCTCACATGATTGCAGATGCAGTGGAAGCTAAAAGATGGAGACAGCTAAGGTTGGGGAGAAGGGCGACACCAACTTCTCATCTGCTTTTTGCTGATGATTTGATGTTGTATTGTGAAGAAGAGAGCGAACAGCTGAAGGTAGTTTTGGAATGTCTTGAGTATTTTTGCAGAAATATCTTTATAGAAAGTGAATCCTTTGAAAACATTTGTCTATTTTTCAAAGAATGGAGGAAAGAGCTAGTAGAGGTATTTGGTTTTAAAGAGATTGAAGCAGTGGGGAGGTATTTGGGTGCGTATATTAATAGAGGAAGAAATTTAAATGAATGGTTTCAGTTATTTCTAGATAAAATGCAAAAACGGCTGAGTGGTTGAAAGAGGAAAAATCTTTCTTTGGCAGGGAGACTTACCTTGGTGCAATCAGTTACACAACAAATCCCAATTTATCATGTGTCATGAAAACATAACGAAAGGTGTATGTAGACAGTTTGAAAAGACGCAGAGGGACTTCTTATGGGGGGTCATCTGTGGAAAAAAGAAAGATACATCCAATAGGATGGATAAGTTTATGTATGAGTAAGGAGGATGGAGGGTATAGACTGAGGGATTTTAAACCCATGAACGATGCTATGTTGAGTAAAGTAGGATGGGATGTAATTGCAAAACCTGAGAAGCTGGCCTCTAAGGTTTTAGTGGCTAAATATGGAAGGAAGGCACAACTAAATATGCTATGTGTTGTGAAGAAAAGTGATTCTAGTTTATGGAAGAGATTGGGTGATTTATGGCCTAATATAACAGAGAATGTGGGATGGGATGTTAACAATGGAACGAGGGTGAAGTTTTGTGAGGATAGATGGGTGATGAAGGATAAAAGATTGATAGATGTGTGTGAGAGGCAGGTGGAGGTGGAAGAGGTGAATTGGGAGGTGGCTAGGTATGTTGATGAGAACGGGAAATGGAGATTGAGTGGGGTGGAAGATAATTTGCCAAGGGATGTCATTCAAAGAATTCAAGCTATACTTCCCCGGATCTTCGGGAGGAGGATAGCATCAGATGGTTGGGTACAACAGATGGAAAATTTTCAGTGGCTAGTATGTATCAGGTACTGAATCTGAATGCTGATATGGAGAAGGAAAAGATTTCGCAGCTGATTTGCAATTGGGGAGGGCGAAGGCGAATTCAGGTGTTTGTGTGGATGGCAACAGGTGGTAACCTGTTCACGTCTGTTAGGAGAGGTAAAATATGTAAAACTTCTCCTATTTGTTTAAGAGGTATGTGCGGTGATGAAGATCTTTTACATGCCTTGCGAGATTGTGACATGTCAAAAAGGGTGTGGGAGGGGTTGATAGGAGATAGAGCAAGGAATAATTTTTTTATTCTAACACTTAAGAAATGATTTGTCTTTAACTTGCTGAACATGAAGGGTGAGGCTGGAGGATATTGGAATTTATACTTTGCTGTAACGGTATGGTTTTTGTGGTTTTGGAGGAATTGGTTATTGTTTGAACCTGAATTTGAATGGCCTGTAAATCCCATAGGAATTGTAGAGAGATATGTTAGGGAGGTGAAGGATATGTGGAAGGGGAAAGTAAGAGTCAAGAGCAGAATGAAGGTGCAAGTGAAATGGTGTAGGTCTTGGTTGGATCAAAATGAACTGTGATGGTTAAGGGACAAGATGGGAGGCTGGATGTGGGGGTTTATTTAGAGGCTGAATGTTGGGCTGTGGTCACGGGTATAACTTTGTTACAGCGTTTGGGAGTGATAATTTGATAATGGAGGTGGACTATAACTGTATGTAGAAGGTTGGAAGAGATGTTGAGTATGGAAGGTGGGGAAGACAGATGGCTCAGGAGGATTAATAGAATGCTGGATGGGAGATGGAATGTGAAAATCTCTCGTGTACAGGGAAGGGAATGAGTGTGCAAAGTGGTTGGCTCAAAAGAGCTTCCTTCAAGACAATGAGATTAGAATGCTAGAACCACCTCAGGGCCTTGGTAGCCTCTTTTATAGAGATGAATTGGGCGTTTCTCTTCCATGTGTAGTTTATGTTAGTGTTTGATGATTAATACCAACAAAAAAGAAAAAGAATTCACATAAAAAATGAAGTTGCTGACAGAGAATGAAGACATAATAATATGTAATAACGAGGAGAATGAGGAAAACGCGACAATCAAATTCACAAAAGCTGACAATGTGCATGGTAAATGAGAAACCTAGTGCTATTGTAATTAAATGGGAATCTATATATAAGATTTTCTTTTAAGATATAAAAAGTGTGTCTTCAAAATTTCATAATTGTCAATAAATCTTGAATGAAACAGAATAAGATCTCCTAATATTTGGTTAAAGTGTCAGTGAAGAAAAGGTAAAGTATTATTGCCAACTGGGTTGAGTATTACGAATTAGGAAAAAGTTGCATTAGGAGATCTTCCCTCCTTTGAAGATCAGCATGATTCATATGCAAATCTGTCAATGTAAATAACATGATATCCTAATATCCACTTTATTCAAAATATAAAGGGGAAAACAAAAGAACATAGAGTCATAGACAATTAGGTTAAATATAGGCAACTTGACGCCCTTTAAAATAAAGATGATCTTTATCAATTAAAAAAAAGGTCACATTGAGAGATCTTCCCCCATTTAAAACTAGACAGTTTAGATTCAGGTCCTTCACTAGAAAGAATTACCCACCACTATTATCAACACAAATGAGATGGATTGAACAAAGATATGAAGGAAGCAACAACAATGGATGACAAGACAATGCCCTTGGTGAGAAGTTGTGGGTTTGAACCGTTTATATTTCAAGCCATTAATATCTACTCCTCTAAATCTGAAAAACCAATGGACAACTAGGAACAGGGAAGAACAAGGGAAGATCAACGATGGAAATGTTACATGGGTGGAGCTGGTTGAAAGAAAGAGAAACGAAGGAAAGGCGTAAAATTATTTGTTCATTTTTTTTTCTTTAGCTCTCATTTCAAGTGGTCAAAGGTATTTCGGTAATTTCACATCCTAAATTAATTCGTATTTAGGACCATTGTCCTTATTACCAATTATGAAAATTTAAAGTCCTTAAAAACAAATACCTTTACATTTAACTCTTCTGAGCCATTTTCCCTAAAGTATATATCAACCTTTTAAAAAACTTGTTGGGGAAGGAAAAAGAAACTTTAGAAGAAGCTTTTAGAATGTCATATGCGTGCACTTTCATTTAAAAAAAAGGTACATTTTAAGAAATCTTGATCTATATATATATATATATATATATATATATATATATATATATTACATAACACATTCAGGTTCTACATTCACTGCCAAATGTGCATCCTCAGGGTTATGTTTAGCAGCACCTGTAAAAACTGATTTAATGAACAGAATCCTGCAAAATTTCCATATCATTACTGATCCTAACTTTCTCTTCACGTTTAGTTATCTTTTTGAATGAAAATCTCAACTTTTTCTTGTACCCTTAAATGCTTACCAGAATTGTTCACCTTGTTTTCTGCAAAACTTACATATCATTCGCCCCTTGTAATGCCACCCTACACCAACATAGTTCACTTTCACTCTTTACTTAAGGCTTATAGGTTTGACCATTCTCTTGCTTCTTCCCATCATCATCTTCTTCTTCTGTGTTTTTGTGTCTTCTGGTTCTCTCTTTTCTTTTGAATCCTGATGAGAATTATGGAAGATAGAAGTTTCTTATCGATCACGAGTTCATCAGTTCCTAGTTTTGCTCAAGGGCTTAAGATTTTGCTGGTTCATAATGACACCATGTCGATCATCAACTTGACATCTATGCTTCAGAAATACTCATTCAGAGGTATGCAGAGATCATGAATTCTAATCTGCTTTCTTAGTTTACAGTTCTTTCATGTTGTCTTCTGCCAATGAATCAATTACATGAAAGAGAAAATTGATATGATAACAGATATAGAACAAACCACAAAGGTAAATTAACAAATTACAAAAATGTTTGGCCTATATATCTTTGGATATCGTGTGCGTGTTGTAAATATTGTGAATATTGTGTGTGGGTGTTTCAAAGAATGAAGTCTCTTCTGACACACCTCTTCGGTTTTGTGGGTAGAAGTAATTTTTAGACGTGTCTCCTACCCTTTCACAATTCATCATAAAAAGGACTTGTTGATGAAAAAGCAATACGCCAATCTTCAATCTCCTCTTTGCTTATTGCTTAGTTTACTTTAATTTTATGCTGTTTTGTCACCTTATATCCTTATATGAAGGGTTGGTTTAATAATTTGCTAAAGGGTTACAAAATATCTCTTACAGACAATATTTTAGGCCACAACTCAAACTGAATATTTTGTTATTTTACAGATTTTGTCAACAGTGTGTATTGTATATCATCGTATCATGTGTTAGATATGGATACGTGTAGTTTTCATAAGTATCGGGGCAATATACCGGGAGATCAAACCTACTTGCTGTTTGAAAAAGAACCACTTATGAACAACAATATAGCTTTAGTTATGGATGATATGTTCCTATTTATGAGATATTAATAGTACGTCTAAAATTTTTAATACCATTTTTTATTTTTTTCCACATTAAATAAATGTTAGTCTCCCCATCATTAAAATGAGTTGCATTATTTACATAATTTTTTAATCAATGCAATCCAATTATTTGTATCTTATAAAAGGAATAAAGGGAGTATAACTGAAGAGAAGTTTGTACTTAAATTATTGTGAAATTTAATCACCTCATTATACTTGCGCATATTCCTTTTATATATATATATATATATATATATATATATGTATATATATATTTCATCCTCTAGGGCTCTGTGACTGGTTTTATAAGAGTTTTCTCTCTAATGGTTGTCTTTGGCGCATGCTAACCACTCATCTCTTCTACTTGCAAATTTACCTAAATTTTTATTGTTATGATAATTAAAAGATATCTAGTTAGGTTTGTTCTATAAAAAACATAAGCGAATGAAGTCAAAAATAAATCTCATCAAGAATTGTGTGTATACAGTTAAATTAGTTTCATTTGTCAACCTTTCCTTGATATAACCTAAGATTTTTTTCCTTGTTAAGTTGCAAATGAAATCATTTATTGTGCGACATCTTGAGACACACCAATTCAAAGAAGAAATGAAGCTACTTATTGTACTGAGAATTGGACCCTACTTTGAATAATTTATCTTTATAACAAGTATTAATTACTGTTCATAAACATTATTTTTAATGTATGTGTAATGATTATTCAGTCACTGTTACTGATGAAGCAAAAGCAGCTGTGTCCATGATTTGTCATGCTGAAGATAGCCAATTCAACCTGGTAATGGCTAAAGATAACTTGCCTGACATGGATACTCTTTCATTTCTCCACTTGATGCTTGAAAACTACATCCCTGTCATCTGTAAGTTTCACTCTGATTCTTCATTTGAATTAAGTGTCTCAAGAGATACAAGAAATTACTCTTATGTCTGGTTCGAGTCGTCATGCCTTTATGAATACTGTCAAACTGACAGATTTCATCTGCGCTTGTCCTTATGTGCACGAGCCCACAAGGATATAATAGACATTGCATTTATATATATATTAGTAATCTCTTTTGTCATGTTGCAGTCATCTCTTCTGGAGAATACAATGATGTAAAATGGAAAGCATTGTCTAAAGGCTCATGTTTTTTCCTGGAAGAACCAATCCTTTTAGAGGATCTCAAATATGTGTGGCAGCATGTTTATCAAACAAAAGTCAACTTGGCCAAGAAAAATGATCAGCAAACTTGTGTAAGCAAGGTATGTTGCAAAAAAACTGTAAAGGAACTTCAACATTTTGAAATGTAGAATTTCATGGCCAAACACTGGAAATAAGATTACTATGGATTCAGATAAAAGAGTTGGCCTAGTAGCAATTAGGGCTGACTCAATTTTTAGAAACAAGATACCTTGACTAAAGGGTTTTTATTTTAATCAGTTCTAGCTAGTGATTCCTTGTGGGTAGTGTAGGGCATACTTTAATTAAAGCCAAATACAAGCATATAGAAATCCCACAATCCAGAGTAGCAGTGAAAGACTCTCAAATACTCGTTGTAATAGCTAGATGATCTGAAGTAGCGGTCACGGTCTCAAACAAGAGACAACTGAAAATAGAGAAGAGAAAACAGTCAGAAGAAAGTATGTCAGGGAATCTTCTGACTAGTGTATGGGTACAATGGTGGCAACTGGAACCGCCACTAGTTGGGAACTCTCAGAGAACGAATGAGAATTAGGTTTTTTTGAATACTGCTCCTTACTCGTTATATTGTCACTTATTTAATAACCTCTCCATCAAGATTATTTATTTAATTAAATAAGACTGAGCAGAACATTAAATCTAGACTCAATCAAACTAGCTAAGGAGCCACACTCTAAATATTTTACTTAAATCGGACAATTGAATATAGCAAATCTCCTTATATATTTCAAATATTAAAATACAATTCAATATAATATAATAAATAAATAAAATATCTAACAGGTGGGGCATCTACCAAACTTCTAAATTTTACTTGAACTATTTATCTTTACATATTTCAGGTTCATGGAACTCTTAATGATAGAAAATATGTGGGAAAAGAAAAGAGAAAAAGGTTAGGGATGAACTTTGAGGGCAATCACCTTGCTGCTTTTATGGAGGAGGATGAGGATACAGCAGAAAGAGGACAACAAAACTATGATGAATTTTCCGAGAAAAGGCCGCGTATTGTTTGGACTCCAAAGCTGCATCAGAAGTTCTTGGATGCCATTAATGTTCTGAGTGAGAGAAGTAATGTTTCTTTTTTCTCCAAATCATCTATGGAATTTCATTTCCTCTCTTTAAATTCCCACAAAATAATGACCTCTTATGGAATTTTCTTCATTATTCTTCAATCCTCACTAATATCAGTGCTTGTCTTCTTCTTTTTGAATCAAAGATAATATTCGCCCAAAAGCAATACTTGAACAGATGAACGTGCCTAACCTCACAGCTCGCCAGATTTCAAGTCATCTTCAGGTTCTATAATCTGTCCCTTAATGTATGTTTGGATATATTATAATGCAGGGAAAGGAATTGCATTTCCCTCAGTTTAGGACTTACCAATAAGATGCGAAAATATAAATATTTTCAACTAACTTTATAAGTGCCTCTTATATACTTTGAGGGAAAAAGTTTCTCTAAACAATGTCCCTTATTTCTTTTCTCTATATACCCATTTTCCCCTTCAAACAATGCCATCTTTTATTTATAGTGTTCTTGTTGCTACTACTATCTTTTGAATCTGTAGTGTTCTTCTTTTTAGAATCAGTTTGGGAATCAACAAAAAAACAAGCACTTCTGCATTTTACGAGACAAAACCCATCTAATTTATTTATCTCATATTTTGCAAAATCACTTAAAATAAGCTAATTCAGATAAGAAAAAGTTTTCTGACTTTGGCAAATTTGCAGAATTGTCCTTAATAGCAATAATCTATACTTTTTCTAACTTTGGATGCCAAGAATTAATGCATTGTGGTTCTTCAAATTTGCAAATCATATAAGAATACTGTTACTTTTAGGTTTAGGGTTTAAGGTTGGTATATAACGATGAGATCTTCAGATAAATCTAAAAGAACCCTTCACAAGTTTGCATGCAATACCTAATGCATTGGTATGAAAATCATAGTAAATAAAAATTCAAACCAAAGATGTAAAAATTAAATGTGACGGTGAGACTGAAAAGTACCAAATTTTCTTTTCCGTGTTGATGCATTAGTGTTTAATGATAATAATGCTTCTTTAACAGAAATACAGAACTCAAGAATTGATAAACCAGCAGGCTTGCATTTCTGGATTCACTTCCTCACCATTTCAGAGCCAAGGTTATCCAGGTGAGTCAAAATGTCAAGCTTCAAGCTTAAGCATATTTCATATTTATTACCTTTTTCTTTTAACCGTTCTCAAATCATAATTTACTATATGATACTCTTCTGATCCTTAATATATGATATTTTAATTAATTTGATTAAATTAAATGAGTTAGTTATAATGTAAGATGTTTTTTCTAAAACACCCAAATCATTTTCCTTAACTACCTTACTCCCTCTCTTATTTAATTATTGTTGAGGCAGTATAAATAAGGATAATTTAGAAAAAAAAATTGATAAATATAGAAAATATGTCTCATATTTAAGACCAATATCAACTTTTTAATTATGTTATATATTAAAGATTAGAGGAGTACATAATTTAAATCGTCTACATAATTGAAATACTTCATTAATACGTTAAGTTACATGCTCTATATTTCCTTCATTTTAGGGGTAGCTCTTTAATTTTTTTTTCCCCTCTTCATCTCTCTTATTTTATAAGTATTTCACAATCTTTTAATTTGTAAAGATTAAAATAACAAAAGGTTAATATAATCTTTAGTCTTAAGTTTTTCTTCATTTTAGTTTTGATCCCTTAAATTTTAAACTATAGGTTTTAGTCTCTCAAATTTCCCTTTATCTAAAATATTGGCCTTATAATTTAATAAATACCTAAAGCATTTTGTCTTTTGAGAAACTAAAACTAAAATTTGTGCAAACATGAGAAACCAAAGATAGTATTAACCCAAAAAAAAAATGGCTAGTTATGAAAACATTTCTTACCAGATTACAGTTAAGGTATAACAATTGATAAATAACTAAATTTTGCTTCAGGTTTTCCCATATCAATTGCAGCCCTTAATGGGAGCCAAAATCAAAACCATCGTTCATTGATTTTCATTGAAACTCAAGAATCAGATATGCCACAAATGGATGAATTTCCAAGAGCATTGAGCAATTATGGAACCCAAAACCTAGAAGCTGAAGTGGGACATCCAAAACCAGATGCTTCAATGGATCAAAACCAACCCATGAGAGCACATGATGATCCTATGAAAATGCTTGAGGAAGATTTTGAAGAACATGATTATTCTCAGAATGGAGTTCTTCAAGATCAAATTGATGAATACTGTGAAATGCTAAGGAACACTCTTTTAAGAAATAATAGCCCTCCTCATGATCCTCAAGATCCTGATATATGAATTCCCAGTAGATCATAAGGTCATTCTCTATCCCTTTGCCAGATTCCCACATGCTTCTTTTAACTTATTTCACCATTCCATTCCGCGTGTAAGAGAAAGACATAAGAACTTAAAAATATGAGAATTTAAAAATGGTCTATATGAAGTCCTTCCTTAGGTACTGACTATTCTGGTTTTTATGAAATGACCTAATTGCCTTTATGTAAAAAAAAAAATCCCTGCTCTGCCTTAGTTGTCATTATTACCTTGGTTGTTGTTGATGTTGTTGTGAATTAAAATAACAACTAAGGCAGTTGCAAAAATTAAGGCGGTGGAGAGATTTTGTTTTACATGAGGGCAATTAGGTTATTTAAAAAACCACTTAATTCTAAAACAGTTCCTAGGAACTTCATAGGAATTAATCCGCCATTTTGAACGACTATTTTAGGATTCTTATATTTTAATGGTCCTTATATGACTTTCTCTCTTCATATATATATATATATGATGATCATCATAATTATAATTATTACTATTTGTTATTTTTTAGGAACTATAAGATACTAAATTTCTTGCAAAACTTTTGTTTAGGTTTGGTTGCGGTCTGAACCTTCACAATAGAAGCATAGTCAGAGTTGCTTTATTTAAAGTTATAATCATAGTCTTGTGTGGGTATATTTCATTAGATATGTTGTATATAATTATATATATATGACTGAAAAATCTCAAGGTTCTTTATTATGGTAATCTTGCCATATGGTAATAGACCGGTTCAACATACAGCTGAAATAGAAGAATCATGCTGTCTTCACAATTATGCATGTGTAAATAAAGTGGATAGTAAATTAGGACCTTTTGAGTTTTTTAGTTTTCGGGTGAGGCAAAAAAATATTCTCATCAAAATTTGTAAATGTAGTAAATATAAATAATATGATGTTTCTTTCTTTGTTTTTTTTTTGGTTCCATTTTATGTATTTTTGTGTTGAATAAGAAAGAATTAAACATTTTTTTTGGCTTTACACCAGAAGCCTTGGACGCCTGTTCAACCACTTCTTTCTGCCTCAGATAAGATTAAACAAAAAATTGATTTATGGTTCTTGCAAGTAATTTCATTTTCTAGCATTTAGCCTATATATTTTAGAATTATTCAATATTAATTATTTTTTTCCGGTTTTTTTTTTGGTCCAACCTGACATTTGGTTTGATTTGGCATTGGCCGAACTTTAAAAAAGACAAAAAAATAAACAAAATAAATGATTCGGTTTGACAAAAAAGCATTCAGCATGTCATTTGGCAACAATACAGAAGATCAAATTCAACATTTTATTTGGCCAGAAGATAAAGTATCAAGATAAAAGATCAAGAACACAAATTGAGCTGCATAATCCCTCTATCTAGGACCTGTTTAATTTTGTCACAACTTCTGAAACTTTTACATGGTTGTATCTGAATATCGATGAGCAAAGTCTAAAAATTAAACGTGTTTTGATAACTAACAAAAATCATACACCCCTCACTCTATAATCATCTCAGAATCAAAGCCAACCACTTTATCTCACATTTGTTCAGAGCTAAAAAAACACTGGTAAGTATCCTGTCTAATCTGAGGAAATGAGCATATATATATATATATATACACACACGTATATCAATTTCAATTCTTCCATAATGTTACAGAAGCAGAAATCTGTACTGAAATTCACAAACCCTATAACTTTTTTACAGACTATATGCACTTCTGATCTTTTCCTGTGTCTCTATACTCCACTAAGAAACTGAAGTCCTTGTCTCCTTGAATTTTGTGATCCATCAAATATAGGAGTTGAATCCCAGTTATTATTGGCTTGAGCAACATTCCCATCATGTTGAGGTGGAATATTTACAATATGGATCTCACCAGGTTGTGGACTGATAATGTCATTATGGTTCGTAGATGAGACTTGAGCACCATTTTGAGATTCAGACAACATCTGAAAATATGCGTAAGGTCCCCAACCTACACCCAGAAATATATGAAAATTATAAATATCAGAGGAGTTTTGAAAGATATCTCAAAACCTCAGAGAAGACATGGAGCACAAGAGTAAACAGTCCAGGTTTAACAACTAGCAACACGTTATACAAAATTCAAACTCGCATAATCCTGATTAACAATATTTATGAACACCGAGTATAAGTTGATGGAATGTTTTAAACACGTGCTGCTATGAACACCATACATTTTTTTCAATCTTTTTACTTAAATGAAAGCCATATATTAATACCATCATACTCTTGTCCACTCAAACATAAAGGCTTTAATACCATTTCAGAATCATTTCAAGACAAGGCTTAAGCGAGTAAGCAAAGTTTCGTGATTGGTTTTTATTAATATCTCTAATAAGCTGAGCTTAAAGCATGATTAACATATTTCTTTGGATCACACCTTTAACATACTGAACCAAAGTACTAACACAGAACACATACATTGAAAGAGAAAGGCAGACTTTCACAAAAATTCATTGTGTTAAAAGAGGACAAGGAACAATTCATGGACATACTCCTGCATCATATGGAGGAGGAAAGAATTGCAAGTAACAAAAAGAAGCAATTATCGATCCTGCATAAAAGAAGTTCACATAAGGAATTTTATTTTTAAAACAAAAGGTGTGTTAATATTTAGACAAATACAAACAGGAATTTTCTGGCCACAAACAACACACCAATAAGACCTCCAGCAAAGACATCTTGCCAATGATGCCAATAATCATCGACACGAGAGACTCCAATCATAGCAGCCACGAGGATTGGTAAGAAAACAATACAAAGCTTTGCAACATGGCTCCTACGATCAAATACCTTAATTTTTCCACATAGATACCAATCAAGAAAAGTTAGACCAGCAAAAGATCCTGCATAAAGGAGAATTAAATAGTGGTTAGCTTATTTTGAGGTAGCCAAGAAGCTTAAACCTTATTTTTATTTTTCAAGCTAGCTGACTCCGTACCTTGCCCACACTTGCCTCCACCTTGCACATGTGTTCACCAAACATGCATACACTTGCCCACATCTTTTCAACACTTGCCCACACATTGAACAAGGTTGCACGTACCTTACCTACACTTACCTCCACCACGCACATGCGTGCACCAAACATGTATACACTTATCCACATCTTGCCAGCACTTGCCCACACATTGAACAAGGTTGCCCGTACCTTGGGTATATTTGAGTTATGACAATCTTATTCTTTTCTATTATTATCCAAAGCGATTTCACACTACACATGCTAATCCATGTTTGGTCCAGAACTTGGATAGCTTGATGAAATTGAAGCATATGACTGTAGCATGTATAAACACCAGTACTGAAAAAGGGAGAAAGCTAGGAGGGAATAGGATCTCTCAAAGAAAATGAAGGCCTGAGGTTTTAACCAATGTAACGAAAAAAACTAGCAAGTGACAATACCCCTAAACTTGGGTAGATTGCAGATAGGCCCATCAAATTACTTACAAGAGGTATGTCCACTAGGGAAACTTTTGTGCCCTTCCTTGATAACACTCTTATCTCCGGTGCACTTAACATCACTTGTTATTGGATCAAACGCCTGAACATGTCATGCACCAATGCCATGTTAACTGTGCAGATGAACTTAACTAAAGAAATGTGAATCACGTGGAAATAATAATGTTGTTTATATAACAAAATGGTTAGTTGATAAAATAAAGAACCCACCCCTTTGCCATCAGGAAAACATCGCCAAAAGAAGTCAGGGCGTGGCCGTCCAACGCCATCTTTAATAGCATCGGTTATCACTGCAGTAATTAGAACAGAAAATAGAAGCCCTGAAAAATGCATTTGGTAATACAAAATGTTAAAAACTTAAAATTATGTCAGAGTGATGTAAAAGGCTTTTAGAGCATAAAAATGTACCCAATATAGCATGATGAAAGTCATAAATGTCCTTTCGCTTGATATAGTAGTCAAGAATGATCACCAGTGGCAACAATATTGCTATTATCTATCCAGGAAAATAAGATTCAAGAGTTTATATTTAAACTGATCACACCGCAAAGGCCAAGATAAGATGCAATTCATTTTTTAATGAAAAAATTCTTCAAAGAAAAACGAACCGGGACAGCCCAAAAGGGAACAGTATTATTTTTCATTGGGTATCTCAGGTCAGTCATCATCCCCTCTCCAACAAAGCGGTGAAACGGCTCTATCACATTCAAGATGACATCAATGAAGACAAGAAGAAAAAGAATTAACCAGTCATGCAAATGTATTCTAGCCACTTTAGCTCCATGGGATTTCATAGTGTGCTTAGCCAACTGATTTTCTGGCATTTTTCTCTGTGAATGACAAAATAGGAAGATTGGCAAAAGTTCTTCAAAATTTAAATCACCAGAAATCCAAGGAATAAAGTGAAATCACAAATTGAAAGTATTTAGAAAATGAAAAGAATGTCACCAAAACAAATACAGATGCCGCTCCAAAGTTAAACCATCAAAACAGAACAGAACAGCAAACAGAGACTAGCATGGAGGGAACTGCAAGTGTGGGGAGAACAATATGGATTATAATCTTTTACAGAGGGTAGACTTTAACACTTCAACAGAAAATAGGAGAAAACCAGATCCTCGATCGGCAACTTGAAGATGTAACTTTTCAACATAGAAACCAAAAAAAAAAGCAAAAAAGGCTCAAACAAAAGCAAACATAAGCGTAGTAAGGTTATAGTAAAATACTAATTTAATCAAACTAAACATATCAAACTGTACAATCGCGAAACATCCTAATTGAAATGGTACAACCCGTTCAGTGATCTCTTTATTTTTATTTTAAGGGAATTTCACGTGCAATGGACTCTTCATGCAGCTTTTAAAACCAAAAAAAAAAAAAAGGAATGAGAAAGAGGAATGCCAAGAAACAAACGAAAAAAAGCTCGTGATTTTTTTTCATTGAACACGCTACAGAGGGAACACAATGCGCAAGGGAGAACAGAGAGATTCATTAACAGAGTCACGTACCTGCACGGAATCCGAGGTGGCGAGGAATGCGAGAAATGAATTTTGAACGAGAGATTGGAAATGCTTTACGAAGAAGAAGATTCAAACATGGAGCGAAAAGCTAAGCGAGGAGCAGGCGGCGACGCAACGATGAATTTGAAAAAGAAAAGGCGACGTGGAGAATAAAAGAGACGCGTGGGTTACACGTGCACCAAGGAGGCGAGTGAACCTCATCAATGTAAATCAGGTTGTGATTAAGAGTAAGATAAAAGGTTTTTCCTAATTAGGGAGCACTGCAAAGTAAAAAGGGGTCAGGGAAGAAGAGGACCGGATCATTGTTTGCTGCTAAAATCTGAACAGCTTTATTTTTTATTTGTGATTAATTAATTAAAATATAAAAAATAATCAAATATTATTATGAATATTAAATTGTGGATGTCGCTTTATCTTCTATTCCTATCTACCCATTCATCTTCTATCTCTATCTACCAGTTATCTTTCATCTCTTCAAATTCTACTAGGTCATTATTGCCTATAAATAGTGCATATCATTTGTATTGTAGAGTAAGTGAAAAAATACAATATACTTCTATCATTTTCTTGTCTTTATCTTTTCTCTCCTCTTAATTTGGTAAATTTGTTGGCTAGTTTTATAACACGTTATCCGCACAACTACTCTAGAAATTAACGTTATTGTAAGGTCTATAATCGGAAGGTAAGTTTCTATATTACTTTCATATTGAATTATAGTTTCATATTGGATTACTTTTTAATTATTCAATATTCTTAATCTTGATCTCCATTTAGCTTTTATTATACTTTTATGATAGTATCATCATGTCAAATCTTACAAAAATTGAGTTTATGGCTCTTAACATTACTTGAGTTTGTTATACTTTTGGTGGTTGAACAAAATAATGAATTTCTAATGAGGAATTATGAATCCCGTCCAACTGGCTCTACTGCATTCCAAGAAGTGAATGTAGTGACAAATGAATTATCCCATGGTTGGGGACGTATACATGGACGCGGCCGTGACTATAGACGAGGTTGTAGTCGTAATTATCACTCAAAGTGGACAAACAATGATAATAACCACAAAAAGAAAACTAGTGGGAATGATAATTATATTAAAAATTTATGTTATCGTTATGGTGGCAAAGGTCCTTGGACTCGTACTTGTCGTACACCAAGACATTTGGTTGAATTATACCAAGAATCGATCAAAAAGAAAAATAAAAATAAAGGCAAAGAGCTAAAGATATAAACAAATTTTGTCGGGGAAGAAAGCAATTCTGATTATGGTAATATGGATGTGACTCATTTAGATGTTGCTGATTTTTTTGTCGATCTTAATGGAAAAATTCATCACCTAATTAGTGATAGAACTGTCCAAAAATAAGTTAACTTTTATGATTATGTGTGTTTTCCTTTTACTATAATAAAGTTATAATTCTCTCAATAAAAAAAGGTTTCTATTTACTATGAAATTATTTATCCCAATAAATAAAATTATTTTTATTTCTTTTTCATTTGCTATGATCCTGTTAATGAAGAATGTCACTCATTGATATTAATAAAAAAGATTTGTGCCTTGTCGATAGTGCAACAACTCATACAATATTAAAAAATACAAAATATTGTTCTTCTTTAGTGATGCGAGAAGCCAATGTCCAGACCATATCTGGAATTATAAAGATGATTGAGGGATTTGGAAGAACTAATATATTGTTACCTGGAAGAACGCAATTATACATTGATAGTGCATTTTATTCTTCCAAATCTAACAGGAATTTGTTGAGTTTTAAGGATATCTGCAGAAATGGATACTATATTGAAATAACAAATAAAGAAAACTAAGAATATCTTGTTATACATATATGATTTTTGGTAGAAAATGCACATAGGAAAAATTCATTGCTCTTTCATCTGGAATGTACTATACATTTATTAGTACAATTGAAACGTATGCTATTGCAAATCAGAAGTTTGCAAATGAGAATAAATTTAATATTTGGCATGACCGGTTAGGCTATCCTGGCACAATAATGATGTGAAAAATAATGGAGAATTCATGTGAATATTTATTGAGAAGACAATCAATTCCACAATCCCATATTTTCTCATGTGCTGCATGTTCTGAAGAGAAACTAATTATTAGACCATAATCGGTAAAAATTGAAAGTGAGTCCCTCACATTTTTAGAACATATACAGGGAGATATTTGTGGGTCGATACACCCACCATGTAGACCATTTAGATATTTTATGGTTCTAATTGATGCATCAACAAGATGGTTGCATGTTTGCTTATTATTTTCTCGTAACCTGACATTTGCGAGATTACTTGTTCAACTAATTAGATTGAGAGCACGTTTTTCAGATTATCCTATCAAGAAAATATGTCTAGATAATGCCGGTAAATTTACTTCACAAGCTTTTAGTGAGTATTGTATGTCTCTGGGAATCAATATTGAACATATTGTAGCACATGCTCATACACAAAATAGTCTTGTAGAATTATTAATTAAACGTTTGCAATTGATTGTCAGACCATTACTTATGAAATCAAATATCTCAATATCTACTTGGGGACATGTAATTTTACATGCAGCAATGTTAATCCGTATCAGGTCAACTAGTTATCTCAAGGTCTCCCCTTTACAAATGTTTTTTTGTCAGGAACCGAATATTTTTCATCTAAAGACTTTTATATGTGCGGTATATGCTCCAATTACTTTACCACAACGAACTAAAATGGATCCTCAAAGAAAAATGAGAATATATGTTGGATATGAATCTCCTTCTATAATAAAATATTTAGAGCCAATAATAGGAGATTTATTTATGGCTTGATTTGTTGATTGTCATTTTGACAAATCAAATTTTCCAACATTAGGGGGAGAAAATAAGCAGCTAAAAAATAAAATTAGTTGGAATGAATTATGATTATCTCATCTTGATCCTCGTACAAAACAATGTGAGTTAGAAATTCAAAAGATAATTCATTTATAAAGTTTAGCCAATCAATTGCCAAACGCATTCACGGACCCCAAGAAAGTGACCAAGTCACATGTTCTAACTGTGAATGCTCCTATCAGAATTGATGTCCCTATTGGACAATCCATTGATGCAAATGGATCAAAAGCACTATTGAAGCGTGGCAGGCCCATCAATTTCAAAGATAAAAATTCTCAAAAAAGAAAAAGAGCTACAAATATAGATAGTCAGGTCGAGGATATTCAACAAAATTTAGTGACTCCAGAAGAGTACTTTGGCAACACTAATATCTCAATTCTGAGAAAAACTCAAGTACCTGAAATATGTGAAAATAATGAGATCTCAATAAATTATGTTGTCAATAGAATATGATGGAATCGAGATAAAGTCAACGTTGACGATATTTTTGCATATAATGTAGCGCTTGATGCAATAAATGATTATGAGGATCATGAACCAAAGTCTATTAGCGAATACAAACAAAGAGATGATTGGCCAAAATGGAAAGACGCAGTTGAGGCAGAATTAAAATCATTAGAAAAACGAAAAGTTTTTGGCCCTGTGGTTCTTACACCTGAAGATGTAAAACCATTTGGATATAAATGGGTTTTTATGAGAAAAAGAAATAAAAATGGTGAAGTAGTAAGATACAAAGCATGACTTGTTGCTCAAGGATTTACACAAAGATCTGGTATTAATTTCATAGAAATACACTCACCAGTGGTGGATGCAACTACTTTTCGATATCTAATTAGTCTGGTAACAAATGAAGGCCTCGATTTACGTTTAATGGAAGTTGTTACAGCCTATTTGTATGGCTCACTTGACAATGACATTTATATGAGTCTCCCTGATAGATTTGAGTTGCCAAAAGCATACAATTCGAGTTCTCGAGAACTATACTCAATTAAGTTAAATAAATATTTATATGGATTGAAGCAATCAGGGCGCATATGGTATAATCAACTTAGTGAATATCTATTGAAAGAAGGATATAAGAATGATCAGATATGTTTATACATTTTTATAAAAAGACCTGAAAATGAATTTGCTATAATTTGCTATTTATATCGATGACATAAATATCATTAGAAATCTTCAAGAGATTTCCAATGCGGTGAATTGCTTAAAGAAGGAGTTTGAAATGAATAATTTGGGAAGAACAAAATTTTGCCTTGGACTACAAATTAAATATCTGAAAAATGGGATCTTCGTGTATAAAGAAACTTACACGAAAAAAGTTTTAAAATGTTTCTATATGGATAAATCACATCCATTATGCACTCCGATGATTGTAAGATCTTTGGAGAAAGATAAAGATCCCTTTAGACCTCAAGAAAGTGATGAAAAACTACTTGGTCCAGAAGTACCTTATCTTAGTGTAATTAGTGCGCTTATGTATCTTGCTAGTCACACACGACCAGATATATCGTTTGTTGTTAACTTACTAGCAAGATATAGTTCTTCACCAACACGAAGACATTGGAATGAGGTTAAGCACATTCTTCGTTACTTAAAGGGTATATAACGGATATGGGATTATTTTATTCAAATGAATACAAGACTGATTTTGTCGGCTATGCTGATGCTAGATTTCAGTCTGATTCACATGTTAGTAAATCACAAATAGGCTATTTGTTCACATGTAATGGTACAGCGATTTCATGGCGATCAATGAAACAAATCATATCTGCCATATCATTTAATCATGCAGAAATACTAGCGACACATGAAGTAAGTCGAGAATGTGTATGGTTAAGATTGATAATACATCATATGCATACTACTTGTGAATTGTCATATAGTAAAATGATCCCAACAGTCCTATATGAAGATAATATTACATGTATTACCCAACTAAAAGAAGGGTATATCAAAGGAGATAGGACAAAACATATTTCTTCAAAAAAAATTCACACATGATCTTCAAAAGAATTGTGAGATTAATATCCAGCAAATCTGTTCTAAGGAAAATCTAGCAGATTTGTTCACCAAGTCACTTCCAGCAACAATATTTGAAAAGCTCGTACATGATATCAGACTTCGCAGATTCAGAGATATCAATTGACGTTGCGAATAGGGGGAGTCGATACACGCTGTACTCTTTTTCCCTTGGTTGAGGTTTTGTCCCACTGGGTTTTCCTAACAAGGTTTTTAATGAGGTAGCACTGTGAGTGTATCAATTAAATGTGTACTCTTTTTCTTTCATTAGGTTTTTATCCCATAGAGTTTTTTCTAGTTAAATTTTTTTTGAGGCACATTATTAAATAATAGACATTCAAAGGGGAGTATTATGAATATTAAATTTTGGATGTCTTTTCATCTTTCATCTCTATCTACCCCTTCATCTTCCATCTCTTCAAATTCTACTAAGTCATTATTGCCTATAAATAGTACGTGTCATTTGTATTATAAAGCAAGTGGAAGAATACAATATACTTTTATCACTTTTTTTGTCTTTATCTTTTCTCTCCTCTTAATCTTATAGATTTGTGGTTAGTTTTATAACAAATATAGTAATATTATCGATCTACACATAGGACAGGTACAGAATATCCACGATTAAGGAGCAGATCTTCTAATAATCATTTTTCTCCTCATCTCTCATAAGCAAAATCTCAACCGTCCATTTTTTTTTAAATCTATCTAAAGGCTGATAAGGCATGTATATTCTCTCTCCATTGCCCATCTCAGTTCCACAGCAGAAATCCATTTTCGAAAGCAGAGATGAGACTGCAGTATTTGAAAAGATCTTCAAATTCGTTAGAAACAATCTCAAGAACATCGTCAAAAATCCCTCCCATAAAGGTTTAGATTCCAACCCTGGCACTATTGCTTCCACCTCAACAAAAACAAGATCTACTATATCAACGAATCACTTATCAAGCAGGCTAGCAACATAGCACGACCTAACCTCGTCTCTATGCGTTATGGCAATCCCCACAAATCCTCAAGTTTTTGAAAACTCTTATTGAAGCTCCTTTAGGAAGCTTCATAATTCCAAAAACAATAGCAAGCTTTTCACTATGGGTAGACAAGACATGCTCCTTATGTTCAGATTCCATAACATATAATACGAACTTTGTATCAAGGATGTACCCCAATTTCCTCATTTAAAATACTAATTGTTCTAAATATTTGTACACTGCTTGAACCTCAGGTGTACAGTATCATCAACTAAGAAGACATGGACTTTGTTTTCAACTTCAATCCAACTACAACCAGGTTCCTTCTTAACCCCTCATTCTCTCATTAGTTTTCTCACTTCGGCTACATTTTTCCATTGACCTAAAGTAGCATACATATTGGAAAGGAGTATATAGATTTCATCATGCTAAGGCATTAGCTCGAAAAGTCATTCTATAGCTTTGATGCCTAAATCTATGTTCCCATGAATACGAGAACTAGCAATAATAGTTTCCCAAGATATAACAATTATGACTTTTCTTTTTTTTCTTTTCAAAAGATTAATATAAGTTGTTTGCTATCAGGGGTCATATAAGGGATTTCTAATGTTTTCTTGGAATTTCTACGCAGGGCTATGAAATTATTAAAAATAAGAGTCCAAATTGGGTTAACAATCATGCCATTTCACCAATTTGTAGAAATTATGCTTTCATGATATATTCAGATGCATAACTTCATCCTTAAATGATTAGCATCATAATTTGGGGATTGAAATTTTATGATTTACAGCAAATTCTATGGCTTTTTATTTTATCTACTCAAAGCAAATAAAGGATAAAATAAAATCGGCATAACAACAAAGATGAAAAGCATTCTTGAACATTACTTTTGGTCTGTAACCTGCCACCAATTACATTTTGAGTTAAAAAAGAATTTGGCAATAATCATGATATAACTAGAACTTATTTGTTACTTTCTTCCCAAAAGAATCTGTGTACCCCAGTTTCTTCTATGTGGTGTATATAGAGTTTAAACTGAACAAAATACTATTTGCTTAGATATTGACAAAAATATAATTTTCTGCATAAATCTTGTTGGTTTGAATTTATCAATAAAAGAACTTGTTAGGAACTGTTGTAATTGCACGTAGTGGCTGCTTTGTTCTGCTTTTAATTAGAAGAATAAATACTAAAGTAGAGGAAGGAGATTTTGATGATGGAGAAAGAAAGAGAGGGAAGAAAAGAAATTTCATGGAAGGAATAAGAGAGGAATGATTTTAGTTATCCTTCAAATAGCTTCCCCCCACCCCTCCTTTTTTGAACAGATTAGAAGAGTAAAGGAGAAGAAAAATTCCCTTCTCACCTTCAAATAGCCCTTTCTAAAACTTAAACCGTGGAAGAAAACAGATCTAGGTCAGATCATGATCAATTTTTCAGTACAACTCCCTTCAATTTTGTATAACTATACTGGAGAAGAGCAAAAATCCCCCCTTCTTCAAGTCATTTAAACTAAATGCACCATAAATAATTTATAATATGTTAGAGATAATAGAACATTTATGATGTGAAATGTTTTTTAAGAACAGTTTAATTTCATAATCTTGTGCTACACATAGGCTAGTTACAAGTTAGTAGCTAAAGCTACTATTTTTTATTCCTCTGGGTAGTAGTCATTGGACCTTGACATGAAAAACTAATAAGACAACTAAATTCTATTGGGCAGCTAAAACTACTATAACTACAATTGGCTGCGTAGAAGACCTCATATACATGTATACAGAAAAAGCAATCACAGCCTATGGAAAATATAAAAGGCAAAGTATCTAAAGCTGTACATGAGGTGAATCACTTGCGTTCAAGCTCCATGGCCTCCAACATAGGGCTATGAATGTTGGGGATATGAGCGAAGGCATCAGTACGATTTGGCCATGCTTCTGGATTCACAACCCCAGCCTCCACGTCTTGCTCACCTACTGCATTATTCGGGTTATTCCTGTATGCATTGGATCGCGATTCATCCTCCATTGCTTGGAAATACGCATATGTTCCCCACCCTGGAAAATCAGCAGAATAAGCAAGGAGGAACCACATGATTCATATCACTGAGGTCTTAAAGAAATAATGTAATCACCCAAAAGTCCTACATAACAAGTGAGCAGTATGAATCTGTTATTATTTCTTGCATTAAAATTTATCATTGTATGCTGCTCATTTATTGTGAAATTTTTTTATGTTACAATCATTTCTTGAGACTTTTTAGTGATTTTCCCTTTCTTGAATGTGCAGATTTGAAAAATAAGTCACTCATGGAGAGTAAAAGCTGAACCCCAGTTCCTGCTGAGCTAAAATTTGCATGCTTTTAAATTTAAATATAGAATGGAAAAGAACGGGCAAGAATCAGACAGTGACAACCAATGTAGATCTGACCACAGAAACATCTATTCTTTGTATTCAGACGACAAAGTGCTCTTCCAGACAAAAATCCCAAGAGAAAGTGGTCCAGTGAATTAAGAAGAGAAAAAGTGGCACATTTATTACTAAACATTTGAGGTACAGTACAATGTATCGATTGAACATAGTCTGGGTAAGAATATGATACGATCAAATATGCCTCAGAGATGTCCAACAAAACTTCGATTTCATAAACCTCATATAAAGGGGATTTGTTAATATCAAGATATCAAAAGAACAGACATAAGCGTGTTACCATCGTCATTATAAGGGGGTGGAAAGAACTGCCGATAGCAGAAGGTCGCCACAACAAACCCTGGAAGAAACAAAGAGGAGAAAGTTCATTTCTTCTTCTCTAGTTGAGTTCTGATATTGATATATTATCAAATTCTTTTTATTGCGAGGTAATAGGGTAGTAAAGGACCTAGAAGTGCTCCAGCAAACACATCTTGCCAATGGTGCCAATAGTCATCTACTCGGGAGACGCCAACTAGAGAAGCAGCAAGTAGAGGAAGAAAAACAATGCATAGCCTTGCCACATGGCCTCTCCGATCAAATGCTTTAATCTTCCCAGATAGATACAAAGAAAGAAAACCTAAGCCTGCAAATGACCCTGCAGAAATGAATTTCATTAGACCAGACGTTCATGCATAAAATATATTTGTCTACTACTAATACAATGGATTAAAAAATAACTAATCAGTATGAGTTATGAACTTAACCTATATTATGAAAAGTAGTAGTTACCGGGTAAAACTGAGATTGCAACTATTTGACCCTCAATTTTTAAAATGAAAAGGGGAATAAAAGTGAAATATGGTTACAAAACGTTTACCATATCAGTTAATTAGTGATTAAAAAAACTATAATAGAAATATTGTCGCTCACAAGATGTATGGCCGCTTGGGAAACTCTTGTGTCCTTCTTTTATATCACTAACTTTGCCATGACACACCACACCTCCCCATTTATTGTAAACCTGTGAGGGTAATCAAGGAGACGATGATTAATGCCCACCTTCCAAAGCAGATTACCATGTGCTATATAAATTGATTATTTGGGGAACTGTTCCCCCATTTTTTTTAAGTTGTTAAGCTGGGCTTAGGCCCTCGTTTTCCATCAAAAAAGAAAAATTGACAGTTTACATACTACAGATAGTTTGCTGAAAACATTTGGCAACCAGAGTTAATGAAGATCAGAATATGCAAAAGAACAACCAATATTAAGAAAAGAAAATTCTTATTGTCATTTGCACAAAATTGGGCACAAGTCCCCCTGATCGTAAAGATCTCAATCTCTCTCAGTACAAAACATTTGGTTCATACTATAACTCATCTATTGTGAGAAAATGCAGTATATACAAGAACTATAGTGTATTCCATATACCCTCTAATCAATACTCTTACTGAAATAAAAAAGTCTACTATGAGAGATTGGATAATCTATTTTGACCATGTTTTTAGGTTTAGGAAGCCAATTCTAGTGCTGCGCCAACTGGTTAACTCACTGTGCCCATGACACAGACGTAGAGTTTCAAATGATGCAGACACTATACTTAGGTTATTCAAATTTTTTGTTGGCTTGACATTATATCTCATTTATTCAAAAAGAAAGGGGGGAAAAGAAAAAGTGTATTCCACGCATTTGCACAAAACTCAAACTAAGTCACACTATTTATGATTTGTGCACAATATGGCTTCTTCCACTTTTTAAAGTTTATATTGATTATATTGATATTGATATTAACTGTGAAATCAATTGGAAATAGACGATACTTGCCTCTATCCCGTCAGGAAAGCAACGCCAAAAGAAGTCAGGTCTAGGCCGGCCAACTGCATCTTTTATTGCATCAGTCATGACTGCAGTGACCAGCACCGCAAATAGGAGACCTGCTAGCGATGAAGTACATTGCTTACTACATTTGCACAATTCTTCAACAACTTTTGAATACCGATGAACACATATGAAAGTGCAAATAAAATTTACCTAAAATACTGTGGTGCAAATCATAAACATCTCTCCTACGCATATAGAAGAAAATGAAAACAGCAATGGGCAACAAAACTGCATAGAGCTGACCATTAAGAGCAAAAATATTAAATTCACTCTGCCACTTGCAACAACTGAGGTTAACAACTTGCTAAAAAAGAGGAGTGTTAAGAAACAAACAAGGGTAGATGACTAGAATCCATTAATTGTTCTGTTATCGTGATAATTAATAAAGTATAAAAAGCAATTTTCAATGCAGAACTATAAAAAAATGAGTACAATTATCAGTCAGATTGGCACCTTAAATTGACGCAATAAAATGGATTAATCTTATGCAGTATCTAACTTATAGACCCAACAAAACAGATCCCATGACATGCGAACAAAGCTTTCAGAATTATAGTCTTAAATTTTCAGATAAACAATAAAACTTACCGGAACAGCCCACACTGGCACTGTGTTATCTTTCATGGGATATTTAAGGTCGTCCATCATGTCCCTTCCAACGAAGCGATAAAATGGATGAATGGCAAACAGAATGACCTCTATCACCAAAAGAAGAAGCAATATAAGCCAGTCTTGCAAGTGATTTCTTGCAAGTGAAGCTCCATGAGATTTGATAGTGTGAGCCGCAGGATCAACCTGCCCCATGCTTCCCTGCTGTGAAAAACAAAGGCAGACAATGAACTTGGAAAGGAAGCGTCTAATACCAGGTTGGGACATGGTAGAAACTCAAAAGCATTTCCTGCACTCAGATATCAAATACTGCAAAGATGGCTTTAAGTCTTATTAATTGACCATTTGACCACGCTTTCCTTTGTAATAGCAGACATGCTTTCACACTTATGTCCCTACCTATAATGCATATATCTCCAGAATTCTGTTCAAATTCCAAAACTCTGCTATTATACTCTGGTGAATTTGTGAATCAATAAAAAATGAAAACTGAAGAGCGTGTAGGTTATGCAAGCTAAGACAGAATACAAAAAGTAATTCAAATTGTCGTATACAAAAACATTGGCGAAAATGTAAAGCTCTATTTCGGTATAAAATTCCGCTCTAAAATATGACGCTACACGCCAAATTCATAAACCCGCCAAATATCAGGAACATGATTTACGTAGTTAACTGAAATCTAAAAATAGCACTCGACAAAAATGGACACGTTGAAAAATTACTCCATAGAGTAAAACCACTCCCTACCCAATCAAGAAAACGGAAAGAAAATCAGAAAGCAGTTCACTAATCACTAACCTTAAACAAAGCCCAGAATCTTCCAAGCGGAAATAGAGATGGCAGCATATTCTTCCACGCCATAAAAAACTAGGCAGTTTATGAGCGCAGTGACAAAATTTCCGATAATTATGCCTATAATACAAAGACGCTGAGATTAGCCGACAGTGAGGGGGAAGAAAGGCAAAAGAGGTTCATTGTTCCAGAAGCGAGCGAGAGAGAGAGAGAGAGATTATCCTAAAGAAGACGAAAAAGAGAGTAAATACAAAGGAGTGGAGACCAAGGAAAGCGGCCCTCTGCTGAAGATTATCTCATTTTCAAAATTAAAAAGGAAAAATAAGAAAATTATCGGAAAATCTTTCCAGGATCTTTTCCGCTGTGAAGAACAACAAGAAGAAGAATTTACCAGTGAATGCACGGAAAGAGAGAAAGAGAAGGAAGATTCAACTTCCCAAGTTCGAAACGAGATGATTTGGCGCGGAACTGTTATTATTCCTTGCGCTATCGCGTGTCACATTACGATTGAACCGAAGTAAGTAACTACTCCTTTATTTTTCTGTTAATTCTATTTGATATAAGAAAATAATAATTTTTTTTAACCTTTTAACTTTATATAACATTTTATAAATTATTTTTTAGTCTTCTAATGCTATCACTATTATAAATATTTATTTAATATTTAAAATTTTGATATCAACATTTTTTAATAAATTTAGTTATATTAGAGTTAGGGAAGTAAAATGATATTTTATAAAATTAAAGAATTAAAATAAAATTGTGTATAAAGTTAAAAAAAAAATCACACTTTAACTTTTTTTTTCTTTATATGGTCAAAGATTTAGATTTTACCATTGATTTATTTATTTTTTTATTGAAGCCGACGAGATTATGAGGATATTTTTCTATTTTATGAATATTAATATGAATTTTTTGATCAAAGGCATTGGCTATATTATTTTAGGGATTCATATTCATGTTGGCTACAATTTTATTTAAATAAAGTATGATACTGAATATAATTTTATTTAAAATACTAAATTAATGTTATTCAAACAAGGCAAATGAATCATCTGCTGACTCACAGCTACTAGGAAATGGAGAGGTTGACTTTTTTCTCATTTTTAATTGTTTAATGTTTATATATAAACTATTATCCACTCCATTTGTTTTATATGTTGTTTTACTAAAGCAAATTTTTGTTTTTATTTTTTTAATTTTTGTCCTGCTTTTTTCTTTTTAAAGTTTTAACTCCTTTCGCCAACTTCTTTTTAATTTTTTAAAGCAACATTAATTATCATTTTTTTTCATATATTTATCTATGTTACCTTCAATAGTTCACCACAACATCAATTACTAAAATAACTTAAATGGATATTAAAAATTTTCTATTTTGATTATTAATTGTATTTCTTATGCATAGTATATTAAAACCTTAAAAACCCTATAAAAAAAGGGGGGACATAATTTGACAAGTATATTATTAATTATTTGTTTATGTGAAATAAATTTTGTAATACTTTTTATGAAACGAAGAGAGTAATAAATTTAATTAATATTCTAAATTTTACAAATTGTAAAGATATTTTACTAAAATTATAATGTCTTAAAATAGACATATTTTATTTATTGAAGATTAAAATTGTTAAAAAAAAATAATTTAACAACTATTTTAAAATAGAGGGATTAACTATTTAATTTATTAATCTCTCATAATAATCTACGTACATTCAAGAGTTACTACACATTGCTAAAAAGAGTTAAAAAATTATATAATAAGACATATTGCAATAAGCATTTCAAAATCACCAGTGTTAAATTCTCATCTAAAACCTGTTGTTAATCATTCATGGGAATATAATCACTTTATAAATGAAAATAATTAAACGTTGAAAATTCCAATTGTGGCATAATCAATAATATCCACTGGCTTAGATGTTGATAAGGATAAAGGTACTAGGTCGCACCAAGCAATAATTTCACTTAGTGTCATCACCCAATTATTAATGAGACTAAAATTATAGTATAAACTTTTAATTTATATTTAACTATGTGTGTTATATTATTTTTTAAATGAAATTATATATATTTTAAAAATAAAAATTATATAATTTAACAAAATTTGTAGAATTTAATACAAGGTACAAAAAACTGAATTAAGTATTAAGGATTAATAGTTTAATTATCATGATTAAAATAATATAAATTAATTAAAAGATATAAAATATTTATATATAATTCTCAAAAAGTAATATGTAAATAAAAAGATATTAAATCATCAATAAATAGAATATTTATATATAAACTATAACATAACTTAATAAAATATAGTTACTAAGCAAAATCTAATGAACTGCTATTTTTTTTAATTTAAAATGGCATTTTGAGCTCAACAAAATGGAGAAAAGATATAGAATAAATCCAGTTTACTCGTCCTAAATTGTTAACCATATTAATAGAAGATTGGTTTCCTGATTTATCAGTCTAACCCACTCATTCATTTGAGCTGGTTTAACACAATGATTTAATGGTAAGAAAACAAATTTAATAAGTAAATAAGGGAAGTTGGTGAGAATGGGACAGGTTGGGAGGCTAGTGGTGTCCCATCTCTTGTTCAAGATTGGCTTGTGCTATGACTTCCTTTCCTACCCCAAAATAAACACTTTAACTATTAACAACTTTATTATCCAATACCCACTTTTTCTAGAGCTCTAATCACTCGCTATAATTGATATGATGTACCCTCTCATCTTTTTTATAAAATAGAAAGAATATTTCATTTATTATTATATTAACTATATACTCTTTAAATAAAATATATATTAAATATGAGGTAATATTAAAAATTTGTTTATTTTTAAGATAAAGTTAACAGTGTTTAAGTTTTTTTATTTCCATAAAACAAGATAAAAGTAATTTATAAATAAGACAAAAAAGTATTTTATAATTCATGGATCTATAGTTGCTTGCTCTTCCTTTAAGTTTAAAAGTATATAATCAACTTTGGGTTCAGTTAGTGAAAGGGTAAGATATACAATTATTTGGAGCGTATTTTATCCTTAGAGAATACCGCTTTATTGAGATTACAGTTGTAGCGCTTGGAGAGATAATTTAACTTTTTGGTGCATATGTTTATGCTTAAGGGTAATTGATAGCTCGCCCTATCCAACATTAGTATAGCTTAGGAGGAAGAGAGACTTCGTCTTACTTTTAAATTGTGGGTGAGCTCAACTCCTTTCTAATTTTTTTTTGTATAAAAAAAAAGCATAAATCATGCACGTGATGAAAAAATAATTGACATATTTAAACTTTTATTCTTCAAATACTTGGAGTGAGATTATTTTTTTATTATTCAAAGGAAAAATTAATATGTAAATATCTTTAATTTTATTTTATTTTTAATTAAGTTTTTATACTTTTTTATTAGATCCTTATAGTTTACTCAATTACGTTTGGGTATCTTCTTAATGGAGATAATCTTATTTCAAACATTGTTAGGTGCTTAATGTGGGCACCTCTCTCAATAAAGATTCAAATATGAATTCATCACGTTGTAAAAAACTAACATATTTTTTCATACTCAAATCCATTAGTTAATTTATAAAGTTCTAATAAGAGAATGACTAGGAGATCCCAAAGAAAGGATTTAATACCTAAAAAAGTCTCAATGACAAGTGAAAACATAAACATATTATCATTCTTTATCATATAACTTGTCATTAGATACTACTCAGTTGTCATTAAACTTTAATATATTTGATTCTTTTCTTTATTCCCCCAGTTCTTTTTTATTTTTTTTATAAAAAATTTTAAAAACAGGTTAGACTCACCCATAATACAAAGGCAAAACGAAGTCTTCCTTCTTCTTAGACGATACTAATATTAAGACAGGTTACCCTCAAATATAAATCTAAACACCTAGGAGCTAAGATGTCTCCCTAAGTGCCGCAACTAAAATCACAACAAAATAATATTTTTCAAAAATTAAATATATACTTTAAATAATTATATATCTCATCTTTTGCTAGCTAAACTTACCACAATATGTTATTTTCCTTGGTTTAAGATGTTTTGTTGGATAATGCCCAAAAACAAGAGATTATGGCAAGTAGTGAGCATTGGTGTTTTATGTTGGCTTCTTTGGTTTGGGCTCAGCCCATTGGGCTTGATTTGGAAAGCAAAGTCCGATCCAACATGATTATAAATAAACCGTATATTGGAGAAGATATATGTTCAAATATGAGTTCGTTTACTCATAGGGTTAGTCTAAGTAGTAAATAGTTTAGTATTACTTAAGTAAAATTTTGAGTTTAAACTTTAATATATCTAAAAAAATTTCATTAGGAGACTCACCCACCATAGCCAGATGAGCGACGTAGATCGGATATGGATATAGTCAGGGTAAAATTTCGATAAATTGAATAAATAAAAAAAAAACAGAGTTTGCTTAGCTGGTAAGCTCTTTTTTGTTTTTTTTAGTAATGGAGAGTCACAATTTTAAATTTAAATTTTGTTGTCTTCATTGCAACCTAAACGAACTACTTTCTTCCAGTGACCTCAACTTTTGTCCCTTTGCTTGCGAGGCAAGATTTTTAATATAATAGAAATAGATAAGAATGAAATGGAGATAAGTATTAAAAACGCAATTATAAAAAAAAATATATTATAAAACATAATGATTGATAAAATAGAGAAGGGAATGGCTGGAAATAATTTAAAGCACAAAAGGTTAAATTTGCCCACTTTTGTCAAATCATGAAGTAACTTGATAAGGGTTAAGATTCTCTAACACCGTACATTTTGATACAAAGGTTCATGTAAAATTTTGATATTTTTATCAAATTAATATATATAATAAATAATAGACATATATTCTATAATAATAAGAATTTAATTTCTATTATCATTATAAAAATTCTTTTAATAAAAAATCTCATAAATTCTCTTTAAATACTTTTTATAATATAGTTTTAATGAGAGGCTGGTGTAAAATTTATCTAAATTTTTTTTATTAATTTTTTTTTATATTTTATATCTTATTATAAAAATATTTATAAAAAATAAGGACATTGTTTACCTTTTTTTTAAGATTCCATGGTATGCCGAGCAAAACGTACTGTCGTCAGGTAACATAAAAGCTTTGTCATGGCTGCTACAAAACGACGTCACTTCTCAGCGCCGCAACTTAAGCCGGCTAGATTTTTGGGGCTGATCCATCTTCACGCGAGCGTGATATTTGGATCCCAAACGCGCTTATAGTTTTTTATTTATTTTCGGGGGCTAAAGAAACGCGTTTTATAATTACTTGACTTTCTGACTATGGAGAACGATTCTTTTTTTTTTAAAAAAAAAAATTGTTTCGTTAAAACAATTTTATATATTTTTATGTTTAAGTTTAATTCAAAAAAATATATTATATTAAATTTAATAAATAAATTCTATTTACTTACTAATAATTTTGATAGACAAAATATTATTTTATAAAATTTTATTATAATGGAATAAGGTTTATTGTTATTGTTATTTTATTATTTTAAAAAAATAATTATTGTTTAATTAAACTTTTATGCATAAACATAAAGTAAACTTAGTTTATTCTCTGTATATTTTAAAAAAAAAATTTAAATTAAATTATTTATAATATTATTATCAAATAATAAATATAAAAATTTCTTTTAAAATTTAAATATTAATTTATCCGAAACTAACCTTTATATCTGACCTCTATTAATAAAAATATTAATATTTAATGTTAATAAAAAATATTTTTCGTATTATCTATTTTTTATCAATGTTGTGATTATATTATAACTTTAAAAGTATATAAAACATAGATAATGACCTCTAGATTAAGACTTTAAGCACATTTGATTTTGAGAAATGATTAATATATATGTATATGTGTATATATTGTTAATTAGTGAGATTGACACTAATAATTTAAAATTATAAATAAGATAAGCTCTCATATTATTAGGTGATGAGACTGTAAAAAAATATATCAATTTTCTAATTATATGCTCTTGCCTCTTCAGAAAATTTGTCAATATGAACACAATTTTTATTTTTTTTTCTATTAAGAAAATATTAATATTGTAAATGAAAATGAGAAATATTGATCGTGTCTTTGATCACAAATAATAAAATTATAATTATTAACAAATAATAGATATTGCATATATATATTTTAATGTTTATGTAAAAATATTTTTTTAAGGCGGTGACAATTGCCGAATGAGATTAGATGTTCCAGTTTTGGCAAAGATATAAATACTTCTGTTTAGTGCTGTTTGGATGCATGGCTATAAAATTAATCTTGGATAAAATTTTAATTTAAAAAAATTAAAATAAATAACAATTTTTATTTAGAATTAATTTTAGCCAAAACTTCAGTTTGAAAAAATTTGAAATAAACAGTTATTTTTTTCTACAATTGATTTTGGTTAAAACTTCAGTTTAAAACTATAATTTTGAATAAATTACGGAAAATAGATTTTAAAAAAAGTAAAAGAGCTTATGGACTATCCAATTACTATTTTATCCTTATTTTTTCTTATACCCTCTCTCTTCTCTCATATCTATTATCTCTTCTTCACCTTATCTTCTATTTCCTCTCTCTTCTATACACTCTCTCCTCTCTCCTATTTTCTCTCTCTCTCATATCTCATCTCTCATATTTATTCTCTACCCTCTCTCATCTTTCATACTTTAATCAAATCATATCCTTTTTGGTAATTTATTAATATAAAAAGTAATTTTACTACTAATCATCCAAATATCTCTATTCCCAAAATCTATTATTTCTAAAATCTATTCTCCAAAATCTATTCTTCTTAAAATTTATTCTCTAAAACATATTCTAAAAACACTCTAATAAAGTTGCATCCTCCTCTTATTCCCTCGGTTGTGCATAGGTCGAATAAGGTAGTGCTCTTATCTGGTGCCTAATGTAAAACAAGAAAAAAAAGAAAGATATATTATATTTTATAGTTTGATGTTGGATCCTGTCTAATAAAAATTTTAATAATTTTAGGTTGGGCTGGACAGGATAAGCTTTTATGCTAAGTGGTGATATTTTGTTGATATTGTGAATAAAAATTTATAATTATAAATTTTTAAAATAATATTATATTTATATATTTTTAAAAGTTAAATAATATCAATAATTTACTAAAAATAATATTATAAAAAGATAATAATTAAAATTTTAAAATCTAGTGTATATATAAAAAAGTTTTAAAGTTTAAATAGTTTGTAATTGTAACTTTGTATCAATTTTTCTAATATTAACAAAGATAAAATATCTAAAAAAATAAAATAAATAATTATAATTTATAATATAATCTTATGATAGTTAGTAAAATTAAAAAAAATATAAATATAAATTTTAAAAGATAGAATTTATCTACTTGACTATTCATATTTTTAAAATGATCCTTAATCCTCATATTTTCTCTTCTAAATATATCATCTAAAGGAAAAAGTAAAAATATAAAAAAAAAGGGTATTCATAGGCAGGGTAGCCCTTGCCCAAGTGACTAGCGAACAAAAATATAGATTATATTTTGAAATCTAATACTCAGTCTGACCCTATATTTTTAAATTAGGTATAACTTTTTTTATCACGGGGTTCAAGTAAACATAATAAGCTGTGAGCTTTATACAAATCTTTATTTGCAGAACACAATGAACCCAAAATAATAATAAAATAAAATAAAGTCTTTAATTTTTAAATGGAGATTTTTTTCACCAAATATTTTTTTAAAAAGAAAAAGAAAAAAAAGGAAGCTAACCAGCAGAGTCCAACCAGTCAAGTAGCTGGCAACCCCCTCATGCTGCACTCCACGCACTTTTTCTAGTTCCTCCTTCTCAACATTTCAAATCCTTGAGAAAAAAAATAAAAATAAAAACAAATCATATAATATATATAAAAAATATTAATTATTACTAATATTGTTGTTGTGAATATAAAACTTATGTCAGACGAACTAGTCTCATTCAAGTTCTATAATGTTCATATTCGGAGCTACACTCATGGGTGATTTTATTTTTGAGAAAGGATGATTTTAGTGAGAGTAGAATTTGAGATCACTCGTTTCTCAAGAGATATAGCTAAGTTGTTATTTTTATTATGAACTCAAATTATTATTCATATATGATATTTCATAATATAATTTTCCCTTTATCCAAATACCTAATAAGAACTTTATATAAATTAATAAAATTAATTAAAATCATGACTTGTTTAGATTTATAATTACAAAAATAACTTTTATTTCAATTGATTTTCTCAAATTAAAGTTATGATAAAAGTGTCTAATGTAATTTTTGTTTAAAATATTTTTTTTATAAAAAATATCAATTTAATAAAAAATTATTTAAAAATAATATATTAAATAATCAGTTTTAAGAGATTCAAATAGATATAAAAAAGTCAGGCAACTTGGGAGGAAACTTTATTATTCTTAAATTAAGGGTATAATCAATAATCAATTATTAATTAACTTTTTTTTAAAATCTTATAGTTATCAATTCAATTAAAAATAAATATAAATCAATTTGATTTAATTAATACTTTCAATTATTTTATCTATAAACTATAATTAATAATTCTAATTAGTAGTTTTATTTTGATCTTTAAAAAATTATAAATCTCATAATAATAATTAATAATCTAATTAACTGATTTTATAATATTTTAAATTTATAATTATAATAATAATTTATAATATTAATCATAAATAATTAATCAATTATAATATATTTTTTATTGTGTTATTTAAAATGTATCCCAAAACATACATTTAATTAAGGTCCCACGATAATTTATGGTTTCAAGAGATCTCAAAATATTTTAAGGTATTGTGTAAAAATTTAATAATTTTTTTAAAAACTTTAATGTTCAGGTTTTTTTTTATACGAACTTTAATGTTCAGATTGCTTAAATAATTTTTTGTTATTTATTATTGAAATTAATTAATACTATTTAATATAAGCAACAAAATGGAAGAAACTTCCTAATTACTATTTAATGTGACGTTTATAGAAATACTCTTCGTAATATTCAATTAGTATTATTTTTTCTTTTCTGTATATTATATGTATAGTGCCGAACTAGTTTATGCTGTATATCTATTAGGATAATAAAATATAATTTTTTTAAGATAAAAAACAATTTCTTAAACTTGATATATTCACCTCGCATTATTCCTCCTATATTAGGAGATGAAGGGAATATTTCATTATTTCGTGATATCAGCTACTAAATGTCTAGATAGACAAATATATTAATGAATTATTAGTGATTAATAATTTTATTTACATATTTAACAAATTACACACAAATTATAGTCAAAGTGTAAAACCATAATTAAAGACAAACCTTCAAAAATATATATAATTTCATAAATTTTTTATAAATAGAATTGATGAAAATGACCGTCTACCAAGCGAGGAGATTAGATATAATCCACTATAATTATTTTTAATAAAAAATACTTAAAATTAATAAAAATAATATATTATTATTTTTTAGTATATCTATCAATCAATGAATTTTATTTTTAAAGTAATTTAATATTAAATTTAGTTAAAAATTTATTATTTTTAATTTATTTATAAGCTATAATCAATAATTTAATTAATGTTCTATTTTAATCTTTAAAAAATTTTAATTCACATTATTATAATTAATATATAATTTTATTAACTAATTATATGATATTTTAAATTTTTAATTATAATAATAATTTATAATAATTATATATTACTTTTATTTTTAAAATATTTTGAGTCCTATGTAATTAATATATTAATTTTATAATATTTTAAAATTTCAATTAAAATAATAATTTTATAATAATTATAAATAGTTAATTAATCAATTCCCCGGGAAATCTCTAGTCTCTAGTTCTACGTAAGAGGAGTAATTAGCGTTCCAAAAAATATATTTTTATAAAGTACTACTTTTCTATTGCATTAATTTTTCCCGGAAAAAAAAAAAGTGCCAGGGAGGGCCAGTTGTGTTGTGCCTTTGCAATAACTATAATAACGTCAAATTCCACGTCCTTTGCCCTCTTTTTTCTTCTCTCTCTCCTGCCAAGGAGGCAGCCCCAGCAGCCAGTATCCCTCAAAACCTCCCCCAAACCTCTTCTTCTCCGCCACCGCCCATGGAGGTTCCCTCCGCCACTCCGGCCCCCTCCTCCGCCCCAGCCTCTCATCTCAACTATCCCGACTCCGTTGACTCCTCCCCTCGCTCCCGGAACACTGATTCCTGGGACGAGTCTATCCTTCCGGCCGCCGCCGCCGCCGCGGCTTCCGCCAAGCTTCGCTTCATGTGCAGCTACGGCGGTCACATCGTCCCTCGTCCCCACGATAAGTCCCTCTGTTACGTTGGTGGGGAAACCCGTATCGTTGTCGTTGAACGCCACACCTCCCTCACTGACCTCTCCTCTCGTCTCTCTAATACCTTCCTCAACGGCCGTCCCTTCACTCTCAAATACTTGCTTCCCACTGAAGACCTCGATTCTCTAATTTCTGTAACCACCAATGAAGACCTTGATAACATGATCGACGAGTACGATCGAATTTCTAATTCGGCACTGAAACCCTCTAGAATCCGCCTCTTCTTGTTCCCTGTGAAACCCGATTCCGCCCAATCGATACCCGTAATTAGTAGCTCGGCGAAGTCTGAGGATTGGTTTCTGGGTATGCTTAATAGAGGGTTTTCGGATTCTGGTTCCGTTAATTTGTTGATGGGTTTTGATGATGAGGTTGGTGCTGGCAATCTGGATGGGGCTTCGAAAGATGTCGTGGCTGTGGGGTCTGGATCTTTTGGGAATGGCAAGAGTGCGAGGCAGCAGGGGCAAGATGTTCACTCGGTGCCCGATTCACCTATGCTGGAAATCACATCTTCATTTGGGTCCACTTCTTCATCGCCGTCAGTGGCGAATTTGCCGCCAATTCGGGTTCATGCTGATGATGTTAGTGGTGGTGGAGCGAGGGCTCAGGATCAGAAGGCGGTGGGCATTGAGGAACAGCTTGCTCAAATGGGTATTGGTGGCGGACAGAAGCAGGATGAGGGTTTTCTGATGTCTTCACCTCCTACTATGCCAGCATCCACCGTCCCGGCTGCCGGTGTGCCCATTGGCTCCTCGGTCCTTCCAGGTGAATACCAGAATCGTGTTGTATCTGATGATGAGAGATCAGAGAGATCAGACCATGGAGTCCTTGGGGGTTATAGGAAACCTCCGACAGCGCAGCCACAGACGGTGCCTCAGCCGCAGATTCTGCAATCGCAATTGCCGCAGAAGCAGGATTTGCCTTCTCCTGATTCAGTTTCAAGGTACCTTCAAATGTCTTTTCTGTGGATTGTAGTGTTGCATGCTTATTTTTATATGGCATTGAGTTGTTTCTTTCTTAATTTGGTTTGATCTTATTCATGGGTTATTACTTGTTAGAGCTTTCTGTATCACGTGCTTTGTGCTGATTGCTTGTTTAAATTCCTCAGTGACAGTAGTATGACAAATGCAATGTCACGTTCAAAACCTATGGTCTATCAAGACCAAGCTCAGCTCCAAATTCCCTCAGGAGCTACAAGGGTTCCTAGTAATCAGGTTGATCCGAAACTTACAATGTCTGATTCTCATGGACGGATGCAAGTGCAACAAGTATTGGAACAGGGATATGTTTTGCAACAACAATTCGAACAGCAACAACAGCAGCACCAATTTATACATGGAACACAGCAACAAGTACAGGAAGCAGGATATGTGTTGCAACAACAATTCGAACAGCAGCAGCAGCAACAACCTTCTCAACAGCAGCACCAATTTATACACGGAACACAGCAACAAGTACAGGAAGCAGGATATGTGATGCAACAACAATTCGAACAGCAACTGCAGCAGCAGCAGCAGCAGCAGCAACAACCTCCTCAACAGCAGCACCAATTTATGCATGGAGCACAGCAACAAGTACAGGAAGCGGGATATGTATTGCAACCTCAAATCGATCAACAACAGCAACAATTTATACATGGCACACATTTCATTCACCATGCCCCTTCCCAGGCCGTGCCACTCCCTGCATTCTATCCTGTATATCATTCCCAGCAGCAGCTTCATCCTCAGCTTGAACAGCAGTATCAGGTTTACTATGTTCCCACTAGGCAGACCCAACATTACAATTTGTCTGCACAGCAATCTAACATTAGCGAACCTGCTACAACAATTCCTTCTAGCCGTGCCCAAACAACAACAAATCCTGCAGCTTACAACCCCATCAGAAATGCTCCGGTAGCTAAATCCGAAATGCAAGCAGATGCATATGGAACAGCAATTTCAGTCACCCCTCAAGTGGTTCAGGTTGCTTCTGGTCAGCCTCAGCAGCAATTTGTTGCCTATTCCCAGTATCAGCATCCATCTCAGGCTGTTGCCGCCAATTCTGCTGCCCCGGCTAGTTATGCTTATGAGTATGCCAATCCTGCTCATGCCCAGATATACTTCTCTCAGCCTCTGGCACCCACCATGACTTCACAGTACCAAACCATGGCAGGTGCTGCTGCTGCTGCAGAGCCTCCCTCAGACAGCATGAAGAAGCAAATAAGAACATCAGAGCCACAGTAAGTAAGTCCCAAGTAAAGAAACAATTTTGAAGAAAAATAGGTTTGGTATATTTTTTTCCCTTACTTTACTTTTTCTGTTTCTGTTTTGTTATTGGTAACTGCTTGTGGGTTTGTATTTGTGATAGATTATTAAAAACTCATCTCATCTTGTACTTTTTCTTCTCTGTTATAATTTATAGAAATCGATAGTCCAAGGTTATACTGTAAAAGGTCAGGCTCAAAATTGTTTTGTCAAGTCCAAATATTGATTCATGAATTACTGTCTTGTAAATTAGCAGGCATTGTTCCTTGGTTCTGTTATGTATTTTATGGTTCTTGAACTATAAATGAGTAATAATTTCCTTATGCAAATACTTCTCCCATTTATATGGGTATGGGCATTAGGAGCCTAGGAGCTAGTCCCTGGTCCCTTTAACATCCGGACCTTAAAGGACCACTAGTTTGCCCTTGGCTTACATAGTTAATTAGCGCGTTTATTTAGACTTTACATCGGTTATGTTCGTTTTAAGTAGGAAATCATACATTTCTGCCAACTGATTTGTTTGTGGTTGCCAAGTTTGAATTGGACCATTTCTGATGGAATGTAGCCCTTGAATTAGCAAGAGTTGTCTGGTTGAATTGAATTAGTTTGTATTTCAAGCAGCAGATTATGACTTCATACAGGGATTCAATTGGATGGTTCTATGTGATGGTATATTGGTTTCCCTTTCTTAAATGAACTTCAATTCCTTGTTATGGCTTTCATTTTTAACCATTTCTCCAATTCTCTTTGCTTTTTCGTGAATTCAACGTTGTTAAGAATGGTTGGTGTTGGTACTCAACATACGCAACCGACATCAAAAACCAACGAAAACCATGAGCAGCAAATATATGTAGGGATGGGGAATTTTTACGGACAGCGAAGTTTAAGATATATATATATATATATATATATATATATATATATATATATATATATATATATATATATAATATCAAAGTTGCTCACAAGGAGTACGTTAGTTCACGTGACATTCAGTTTAAGTTAATTTAGATTCGGTGTTTTATTGTTATAAAAGTAAATGTTCTGGACTTGTGGCGGATTACCTGGGAGAAAAGAAAGAAGATCCAAGTGATTTCTGGAATGGTTGATAAATTTGGTCATTGTCGTTCCAAAAGAAGTAAAAAACAAGCAACCCAAAGAAAACGTGGACCCTCCCATGCATTGTGTGCGGAGATAATAGTCTTTCTTTTAAATGCCAAAAATCTTATAAATGGGTTAGTTTACTGTAAATTTTGTAGGGGTAGAAGTTGTGAATATTTAAAAGTTTTTTAATATCAATATTATCCAAAAAATTATTAAAAAATAAACAATATTGTTTGAACTGTTAGAAAAGTAGTGTTGATTGTTAAAAAAATTAACATTGGTTGTCAACAATTCTAACAAACAGTCAGGGCAATGTTACTCTTATTTTAACATTTTTAGAGTAGTATTGATCTAATAAAAATGTTGGGTACCCTATTTTAATGGGGAATTTGATATTTATATTGATATTAGTGGGACTAATGTGGGTGTTATAATTAATTAATGGGGAATCTGGTATATATTAGTTTAAAGATTTGTTGATTTTAATAGTATTGATTTACGAAATATTTAATTTGTGATCAGGGCAACTGATTCGTTAATTTTTAATATCAATACTTCTGGTCCATGTTATACTTTTTTTTTAACCCGAATCATGTAGGAATATAATTTAAATTAGTTAAAAAAATTTAATTTGTCAAAAGTTATTGAAACAAGAGGTCGTGATACCGGGGGCAAAGCTTCCAGCATGACACAGTACGGTGGGGGCTAGTATGATTCACAAAGTCAGGAGGAACCTTGAACTTGAACTTCAACATCAATGCCTGTCAACTAGCCACTATTCAAATTCTTACTTATAACAAGTTATCATGCTATAAACAAATATTGATTTAGTTTAAATTCTGTTATTAATATTAAAATTTTGTCAACAATAGGCTATATATAAATATTTTTTAAATTTAAAGATATATTTTGACTATGACCAATAGATTTATAAAAAAAAAATAATAATGTTGCCCTGATCCAAAATAATTGAGGTGCATTTACTTTAGTCAAAGGATTTGAGGGGGCCTACTAGGCACATGAGAAGTTGTTATTGTCACGCCACGCCCTAGTGCTCAGGGACCCACACCCAGGTTTCCCTATTATGTAGCCCACCCTGTATCCATCCATCCTTCACTCTCGTGAGAGTGACCCCTTCCCTATCGTCAACCTAACTTTGTTGGGGGGAAAAAATCAAATTTTTAGATATGTACTTTTTTTTAATATTAAGGGGGAATGACATTTAGTCAGTGGAATTAGAATTAATGACAGTTAAATCTCTGACAGATTTTTTCTAAAAAAATAAATTACAAATATTGATTTCGATAGTTGTGAACAAGAATCTCATTTACAAATTGAATTATATTTGAATGTTAAACATCTTTTTTTTACAACTAACATTACTAAATTTATAGTTATTTGAATTTATGTTTTAATTTGTTCTTTTGGGATATTAGCAAACGAACATTAAGGAGAGTATTTCTTAACAAGTAAACATATTTGAAATTACTAATAATAGTTAGATTACATGGGGAAAAAGTTATAAAATGTACTTCTTACCAAAGAACAAATGATGTTCAACTAGATATAAAATATTTTGACTATTTTTTATAATAAATATTTAAATGGCATTGTTCTTAAAAATAGCCTGTTATTTGAACACCTCCTTTTAGGGGTATTTATTTTTTCCCATCCCGAGTTATCCCGACCTGATCTCAGGCAATTCAGGACGGGTCCATCTTATCCTGTGAAGGGTTGGGACGGGACGGGTCTCATTCTGGCCCTTAGAATTCCCGTCCCGTTCCAAATATTTTTTTAAAAAAATAAAAATAGAAAATAGTATTGGTTATATTATATTATTTATTAGATGATTGTATTTTTCTCTTCCTTATATGTATTTATTTCTTTACAGATGAAGTGAAAAAATTGAAAAAGTAATAATATTTATAGTATAATTAATAGTATTTATTATTTTAAATTGCTAATAATAATAAAGAGAATTTAATTTCATCTATTATTTTTTTATTTTGATTATATGTTACTAATAGATAGAATGCACATAAAATATCTAATAATTTATTTTCTTAAAATTGGATTCAGGAATTCCCGAATCTGTCCCGAAAGGGACTGGGACATATTCAGGATGGGACGGGACAGGACACGGGACGCATTTTGCGTCCTGTGTCCTATCTTGGGACGAGCTTGTCCCGGTCCCGTGCCTACCCCTACCTCCTCCCCTCTCCTTGCTTTATCCCGAACTTCTTATTAAAAAAAATAGAGATAAAAAAATATTATGAATATTAAAATATATATCTGTCTTCTTCTTTCTCTTTAATTTTAACTTTTACTACTCTATTATTCCTCCAATACTATATTAACCATCGGTATCTTTCTCTTCAACTACTCTATTATTCATCTACTACGACTACATTAATCTTGTAACTTCCATTAGGTCATTCATAAATTTTATTACCCACTATTTATCATTTAAGTTTAGATATAATTTAACTATACCTATAAATATAGCATGTCATTTGCATTGTAAAGTAGGGCTTGTTTGGATTAGCTTTTGGAGAATAGATTCTGGGAAAAATAGATTCTGGAGAATAGATTTTGGGGAGAATAGATTTTGAGAATAGAGATGTTTGGATGATTAGTAGTAGAATTACTTTTTATATTGATAAATTACAAAAAGGGTATGATTTGATTAAAGTATGAGAGAGGAGAGAGGGTAGAGAATAAATAAGAGAGAGGAGAGAGGGTAGAGAAAAAATAGGAGAGAGGAGAGAGTGTAGATAAGAGAGAGGAAAGAGGAGATAGGATAAAGATGAGAGAGGAGAGAGGGTATAAGAAAAAGTAGGGATAAAATAGTAATTGGATAGTCCATAAACTCTTTTACTGTTCTAAAAGCTATTTTCAGTACCTTATTCAAAATTATGGTTTTGGCCAAAATCAATTTTGGACAAAAATTGCTGTTTGTGTGAAATTTTTTCAAACCAAAGTTTTGGCCAAAATAGATTCTCAGAAGCTGAATCCAAATAGGCACTAAGTGAAAAAATATAGTCTACTTCTCTTATTTTTTTATCTTCATTTTTTCTCTCTTTTTTAATGTTGTTGCTAGTTTTACAATAATAATTTCTTTTTTTCCCCTAAGAAACACATTTTTAACCCAAAAATCAGATTTTCACTTAAGCCTATCTTCTTCTCAAAATTTCCACTTCCCTAAAAAATAATATTGTCCTTACAAGAATGACATTAAAAGGATAGAACATAAAATGGCGTAGAGAAACAATGATTCGCTCAATAGTCACCTTCAAGCTGCCCTTTACGTCTTTTGCTGTTCCCTTTCCAACTAAGTTTATCTGTATTTAAATATAATAAATTATAGATATGAGGAGACATATTGTTTGCAAAGTCATTACTATTTTAAACATTTTATAAATATAAGAAACTCATCATAACTTATTCATTTTTTTTTAAAAAAAGCAAGTCTATAATAAAAATAAAGTTATTACATCATATAAAATTTCATTAAAATTATACAAATGCTTCTTTGTGTGTGTTTTATTTAAAATATAAATTTGAATTAAATAGTTTAACACATATAGTAAAAAATAAACTTGTATCCTATAAAGATAAAAGTTCAATTTTTATTATCATCATAAAAACTCTCTTATTAGGCGATCTCGTGAATCTCTTATAAATATTTTCTAAACCTTAAGGCTATACCTTAATTTTAGTAGATAACTAGTGTCGAATCTACATAAATTTTTTTGTACAAAAAAAACTTCAATTAAATAAAACAAGTGTAAATTCAAATCCCATGACAATTTTAAAATACCTTCATTTACTTTTCAA
The DNA here is from genome assembly GCA_037074615.1 of Leucaena leucocephala. Taxonomy (NCBI): domain Eukaryota; kingdom Viridiplantae; phylum Streptophyta; class Magnoliopsida; order Fabales; family Fabaceae; genus Leucaena; species Leucaena leucocephala. The sequence goes on along the minus strand of CM073570.1, from coordinate 6,492,357 downwards.
TCCATAAAATAAGCCCTAACCTCAAAAGATTAAAAACAAACTTAGCAGTTACAATAATCATATTAAAAAATTGGGGCCCCTGCCCCTAATTTTCAGTCCACTTTCATAGAATACATCAAACTCTTTTCTTCCAAGTCATAACTATGAATCAGATTTTCATTCTACAGGCATATCATACTAATCAATAGTTACTTCAAACACTCTCACGCAATGATCAGCTCCACAAGAAGCCATTTGCATACTCTTTTCATCTTCTCTCTTCTTCCTCCATGCCAGACGGTTCACAGAAGAGACATGGCACATAAGAGGATCCACGCGCACGGCAAGAGAAGCACCCAGATTTGTTTGAGAGCACGTCAGGTTCCAGAGCTCTATTTGACCAGATTCCATCCCAACGGCGAGAAGTCCATCGTTTCTCCGATCCTTAAGACTGACCCAAGATAATGCTGTTACACTACTTTGAAACTGAGGCAGAGTCATGAGCTGCCTGACTGTAGATTCTTCCTCCTTTACAGCCCAGATTTTCACTGTTTTATCCCGGGAACCTGTCGCAAATTCATGACCTTGTGGATTCCAAGAACATGACCAGATGATACGTTTGTGTCCCTCCTGCTTTGTGAGAAGATTGTAGCTTATTTCACCTCTGCCTACAAACCACAAGTGACTCAGATTTCTGTTGCCTTGCAGCACCAAGATACTTCAGTCAATAGGGTAAGGGGGGAAGTACAATTTTTAGATGTTTCTTACAAGGTCCTCCATTAAAATTCAGACACAAGAAAACGTTTTTGAAAAAGCAATCAATAATGTTATGGTCAATATGAAAAATGTTCATATGATCTGCATACATTGAAGATCTCATCCCATCCCATATGCTAGGAATTTCATCCCCTGGGAAATTTCTTGACTTGCCGCAGTCAAGTTATTAGGAAAATCTTGCAAATACTACAAGTTTAGATCATAATGCTCTTTCTTTTTATTTTTTTTTTCTTTATGAATAGCAAACTATAACGTTATTTGTATTCTTGTCAGTCAATTAAGACAAAACACAATCGGCACTCATGCGTATGCTGATGCTATTAGATGGTGACGATGATCAGGTACCTGTTCTTGTGATTCTGAAGATCGAGAAATGACGATCTCTTGAAACAGTCAAAAGGAAATTATCATCATATGAAAATTCCAACTGTGTCACTGTCAAGGTGTGAGAATGCAGGCGGCCAACAGCTTTCCATGAGCCCACTAACCAAAGCCATATCTCTGCCATATTTGCGGATTGAGCCTGCAAAGGACAAAACTCGAGCAATATAATTACCAAATTATAGTTGCACTAATTAAAAAAAATTAAAGTGAAAATAATGGTATTTTTAACCAACAAAATAATGCAAGCCAACTGTATTGAAGTGTATGCGTGTGTATCCAGAAATAAAAAAGATAAAAACTACACTGTCCATCTAATATCATAAATTTTGAAAGGCGTGTTTGGTGCACCATCATCTTGACACTAATATCTTGGATGTTGGGCTTCATTTCAAGTGCAAGGGTTGGCAGATACCAAGGCGTCATGGATGACAAAAGTTTAGGGTCACCCGTAATTTCACATACCAAGGTACCTCAAACCACTTACAAAACAAGGCAATTTCACATTTCACCACTGAGTTTTGTTAACTTATATATCACCCTTGTCCGTTTTATGAGAAACTTCAATTATCATACCGAACATGTTATTTTCTAATTAAGATATTTTTAGGTACCAGTACACTCCCTCTGGTCCTAAATATAAAGTCCATTTAAGGATTTTGATTTGATCTTAAATATAAGGTATTATTCTCTCGTCTCCCATATTAAAATTTTCTTCCCTATAATACCCTGTTTATTGGGGCACTTTTATATTTATGCATTAAATTTTAATCATCAAATGGCAGGGTTATTTGTGAAAAAAGTGTGACAAATTCTCTACACATTAATTACAAATAAATAACCAACTTACCTACTTTTTTTTGGATTCTACAAATTAGTTAAGAGGACCTTATATGTATGACCAGAGGGAGTATCTTTTAGTCTAATAAAAACAACTGTACATCAATAATGACACCATGTACCTTACATGAGGAAGCAACGAGCTCACCCCTATGATCACAGCATAAAGAAAATATTTCATTTCCATGACCATAGAGTTTGTGTGATTCAGGCCATAGTGTATGCCAAGCCAGTTGATCTTCAATCGGAGGCTCAGTGAACACTGTTGGCATTGCATCAGGAATAGTCTCAAGGGAGTCAATACCATCAATCCCATTTCTCTCAGGGGTTTCATGTACAGCTGCATAGGAGAATAGTCCATCAAACTATAACATTATATAGAGACACTACAACAAAGCATATGAATGTCAACTTCGATTTATGAACATTCTTTCATAGTCTTAACCAGTGAATTGACCTTATTTCATGCTTTTCTATATTGATCAACTTTATACACGAATCCTACCTAACTGAATTAACACTAACATAAGCCATATAGAAATTTATAGAACCAGAGAAACAGCAGCGTTACTATATGATTTCAACACTGACTGAAATGGGCAGTATCTCAATACATAAAAATTGCTAACCTTGAACGTAAATAGGTTTCTGTGATAACCCAAGAGCAGATATATTTGCACCCAAAATCTGAATATCTGGCTGGAAATCATCAGAAGAACAAGATTTCTGCAAAGAGGCATTATTCAAAGTCTTCAAAAAAGAAGTGGGGGCTTCAAACACTCTAGCAACTTTCTCTTCAGCTCCACTAACGAAACGATGGTTTCCCTTACTTTGGACAACTGTCACACAATTGAAATCATGGCCATGAACCTGAGGACGAGCAATCTCATGCCAAGATTCCCCTGTTTGAAGAGAAGCCTCAGTTTTCCATGGAGCATAAATTCTAGTTGTCTGCAAGTTTTATAATTTGCAAAATCAATTATAAGAACAAAACTACTTCAAAAGAATAAACAATTATAATATTGTGCATGCATGCATGTGCTCACACACACGTGTGCATGTGTGTGTTTATGTATAAAAGCTACATAACGTGTAGACCTGAATTTAGCAAAACATTGTCATAAGCATCAAATGAACCTAAGGAAGGAAATTTTTTAAGGATATGATTAGTAATTAGTCAATAAAAACTTTTATCATCACATGAAGTGAAGCACATGCTTTCCTGCCGAAATAAGATCCAAGCAGTGGGAATATATACCTTGGGACTCAATTCCCTGCTTTTGAGTGCAATGGTTTAGAAGCTTTGGGTTAAACCCTTTCTGCTAAGCAGTTTTCCCAAAGATTGAAATTTAACAAAGCAAAAGGCAATACCTAGTTCGCTTACTTTTGGTTCAATACAGTAGCCACACTACTGAACAAAACCAGATGACTTACCAATAAAATGGCTCTACTTAATCTTTAAAGTAACATGGTATTGTCCACTTATGATTACATTCTGAAATAAAATCATTTAGCTGTAAATTTTACAGAGTAAACAGTTTTATGCAAGAGTTCTTTTACTACGGGCAACATACCTGATCATGACTGACTGACAGCATATAGTCGCCAGATCTAGCCCAGGCAATATCAGTCACTGATGCAAAATGACCAGAGGGAACCTTTTGTGGCAGCCAATTATCATTATCGACATTTTTCCAGAGATGTAAAGATCCACCATATCCATGTGCTAATATTGAATCTCCTTGCCGGCTCCAGTGACCACCATAGAACCCCAGAGCACAATGGCTTAGTTCCCCAACAGTGACCACATTCATCCAAATACCAGAAGTCTTTTCAGGTTGCCATATCATCATAGTCTTGTCCATGGATGCTGATAAGATGCTCTGAGGTTGATAATATGAATCCCCCTCCATAGATGCAGCCAAAGGTGGTTGCCACTCCACTGAATATACCCAATCCTCATGTCCAATTAAAAGTGATTCCAGAGATATTTGAAAAGAAGAAGGACCAGCTACAAGCACAGGACCTTCTATATAGGATGACAAGCTTATTTCTTCTTTCTTGTATATAGCATGTCCATTGGACAATGAACAGCGTAGTGCCATCTTCCAAATTCTTATGCCTTTATCCTGAGATGAACTTACCAGCAAAATGCTGCTTGATTCCCCATTTGTACTAATAGGCAATGAGAAGTCCAAACTTCGGATCCAATCTGTATGTCCTTTTAGCTCACATGCACGAACAAGCTGGGTTCATATGTGAGAAGAGAAGTCTTTATACACAGATAATACTTACATATAACTAACTAAAGTACATTTTTGAATAACTACCTTTCCCGTCCTCTCCCCACAATAAAGATGAATCTTATTATCCAATCCTCCCATTGCAAGAACTATTTGCCCATTATTTCCAGGCAATTCCGCCAATGATAAAGCTACCATTGGTTTACGACCCACAGGGAAAGAATCCACACATAATAATTCGCAGTCACCTAAAATATAAAGCAAATTTCTCAACGTTGAGAAACGAATACTTATGATTTGATTCTCAGACTGGACAAAAGAATACAGGACATATAGAAACCACATCCCAGAAAAACTATTTAAAATAGTAATTTTACAATTTGGTCAAAATGGCTCATCTGCACTGCTCTCTTTGTTGGGCTTCTTAAGACTTGTTCCAATAATTCCAACGGTTGTTTCAAAATTATCACTATTCAATCTAATGTCATTCAGCATAAGACACATTTTAAAACCTAAATAGACAAAAGAATAGGGACAACAAAGCCGGACACTAAATTGGGAACACTCGTGCACATGGACTACTACAACAGTTAGGCAATCAAACTCTAGAGCAGAACAAAGGAAAAGGTTAACCAAATTAAATTCCACAATCTAAACTGTTCTGAATCCGTCACTCCATAGAAAAACTCAGAGGTATGTTTGCCAGAGAGATTTATCAGATAATGAGAGACAACATGTAGAATTTGAGAAGAAGAGAAGAAGGTCAAGGTTAAGTTCAATGTAAAAGAGATGTGGCAGTAAAGATCAATGTTGTCAAGAATTAAGCCTTACCTCCTTTGGCCATTGGCAATACCAGTTGCCATACACATACTGTACCGTCTGAAGAAGTAGATGCGAACATTGCCTCAGTTTGAGAAACCATGATTCCATTAATGCATGTAACACCTTTCTTGTGTGATTGTGGTACTTGTAAGACACATCTCCACTGTGGACAGATGTCAGAAAACACAAGTAACAGTAAGTAGAGGCTTCAAACTGTCTAGAAATATCTGCTCAAAATTTATAAGTCCCCACTCCTTGTCTTCTTTTCCCAGAATTATTTAAATTAGTTCGGAAACAAGTCATCAACGCCTAAGGAGAGGCAAAACTAAGAACATGGTGCACCTTTCCATCAGAAAGAGATATTGCCCAGAGAACAATTGCACCATCTGCATCGCCAGATAGCAAATAATGTTCCTCTAACTGTTTTGCTGCAAAATCACGGAAAAATCTGAGTAAGAACTTGGTTAAACAAACAAGCATAAATTTTTTTATTCCATTGAGTATGCCAATTGTCTAAGTCACTGTGGACCTGTACATACTCATGGATTAAAGCAGTAAATTGTGCTTTTGGTCTCTGCTCTCTACTGCAATAACGATATCAAATGAACTCAAACTTCTAAGCCAAAGCAAACGAAATTGGCTTTGAAGAATCAGTTTGGGAGAGGAAGATGAAGGATGAGTATTGAATATCTTTTCTCCTCCAAACATCTGCCCCTCCTCTCTCTCCCTCCCTCAAAATATTGTTCTGATCATTTCTCCATTAATTTATAACCCCCCTCATCGTTATGCTATTGCTAAACAGATCATTCCAAGTACCACTGAAGAAATTCGCATGGAATCATGTAGAAAGGCATTAAGTTAAGGACTCTAGTCAATCTCAGAAAGCAAAAGAGGCTACCTCTAAATGAAAACTTGCTGTTAGGAAGCCAGTGGGTGCAATTCACAGACGCTCTGTGACCCGGAAGAGTAGTCAGAATTTGAGCACTCTGTCAAAAACCCAATAGAAGAAAAAGAAATGGACTCTCAATCAGATGTTTAAGACAAAGAATCATCGAAAATAAGAACTCAGTGAGTTGAAGAAACCGAGAAGGACCTTGGGGCAGTATATAGCGACGGCGTTTTGAGCACCAAAGGAGACCAAGCCACAAGCACCCCATGAAACGTTGTTCACTATTCTGTTGCATCCTGCTCCTATAAACACTTTCTTTACTTCAGCCCGTCCGTCCCCAGTACTCGACATGGTGACAGAGACAGAGAAGCGTTCAGTTTGACAGCGATGGTGGTGGTTGACAAGGCGGCGAAAGAATGTGCTCTTCTTCTCAGGCCAGAAGAGAGTCAGGGGACGACGAGAAGGGAGAAGAGAATTGGGTCGGCTTTAAGGAAAATGGGCTTTAAAGCCCAAAATAAAACTAGGCTTTTTATCCAAAAGAAAATCGTTAAATTATCACTATTGGGATTTATGCCCAATAGCCAGCCGAAAAAGGGCTTTATGGTGTTTTTGTTTTTAACTAATAAAAGTGGGCTTTTTTAATTTGTTATGATTGAATTTGGAATGGATTGACCATTTTGTTTGGGGGAATTACTGTAGAGTTCTAAAAAAAATATTTAATTATAACAAAATTCTTAATAACATAAATTTATTATTAATTATTATACTAAAATTTATTTTTATTAACTCTTTAGTTATTATTGATACTTTTAAATAATTAAATTTTTTATTTTTTATTTTATTGTAATTTCCCCTTTTGTTTTTATGATTGACTACCTATATTACCAAAAAAAAAAAAAAATGATTGACTACCTATATATAGGCTAGCTTATATGGCCTGAGTTGGCCTATATTTATAGTGCTGTTATTAGGACACATTAGGTGTAGGAAAAGGTTTTAACTTTTAAAATAAATGAGAAAATAGTGAAAATAGAAATTGAAAAAAATAAAATAACATAGAAACCTAGTGGTATGAGAGCTCTCTTATGCGTTAGTAATTGTGAGTTTAATTCTATATATAATTTTAGACTGTATGTGTATGCCGCTCAATTAAAAAATAGAAGAAGATGAGCCTTTTATCAAACTAATTTAAATACCTGATATGGATGGAAAAAAATAGACATGTCTAAACATAAAAAATTGAAAAAAAAAAAGAATAAATGACAGAAATATCTTTTTTTGTTTTAAAAAGAGAGAGAGAGATAATTAGTCTTGAATTATAAAGGGTAGGGGGATTTTCATCCTTGACATTATGATTTTTCAAGGAAAACAGCACTCCTTAGCTGTCATGAAGGAAGGCTCCTTCTTATATCTGATGTTAAGAAAATTACTGCATCATATTTAGAATTTATGATATCATCAGTTTAAAACCAAAGAACAAAATCTCCTAAGATTCTTTCATTGATTTTTTCCAAATATCTATTGGGGTTATGCATTATTTGAACTTGCTTTTGAAAGATCACTCGTTTATTTCTTTGTTTTGATTTAGAAAGAACTCAGACCAGAATTAAAATATGAATATCTGTATCTGACCTAAAAAACTTGATGGAGACCGAGTAACAATGCTTGCTTAATCATTATAACGTAGATGCTCCCGTCCAAGTTGAGACAATTCCTACGTGTTCCAATACTATTTCAAATAAAGATCTCATACCTTTTGGAAAATCCATACTTGAAAAAAAAAATCACTTCTTGCCCAAAAGAAAGCTCTCTATGCCCTACAAAATATACAAGAGACACAATAACAACAAGAAGCTTTTTTTTTACGAAATGGGATGAGGTACATAAATTGTGAGGGCCTATTATACTATATTAATAATTAAATCTTTAAATAATTTTAATTAGTTATTTTTTGTTTTTTTATTATTTTTAAAGGACTCCATATTAACTACAATCAGCTACATAGATTGGATTATACTATTATGCTTCATCAATAATTAAATTTTTAAATGTATTGTTAATCAACTAATCCTTTTTAATAATTTCATTAAATATTGTCTATATTATTATTATATCATTTTTCATAAGATTTCATACTAATTAATCTATCTTTTTCATAGGTGCCTCCAATAGCTTTTTTTTGGATATATCCGAATTACCTTAAATGATTTTCTCTTCTATAGATAACATAACTTCTCTTCCCTGTATATTCATTATAAACCTTATATTTTTTTATATGATTACACATCCATCTTAGTATCATAATTTTTATACTCCAACATTATGTTATTGTTCTCCTAGTAAAGTTCCCTACCAAAATCCATACAAGAGATAAGTAAAGTACTCCAAAAACCTCAGATTCTGACATGAACACAGTATCTATTATCTGAGTCATAATGTGTATGTGTGTATTAAACAAGGAACAAGAAATTAATTACAGGAATGAATCGGAAGAAGTTTAATTAAGCAGTAAAAAACATGATTTGTTGCAAGGTGGAATGGGTTGTGGGGATCAGACCAGATCGTTGTTCCCTTGAAAAGTAGCATTCCTGTCATCTGATGGTCACAGAAAAGACCTGTCCCTGCATCTTTATGCCTTCCCTTACATTATTTTCTGAAACTGCTCTCTTTTTTGGACACATAATCCACTGAATCCCGCTGCAGTATAAAGAAGATATAAACTTGAGGATTTCCACTCTTAAACATAAAAAATAATGATTCTAAATCGATGCTTAGTATCATCCCTTATATATATACAATCTCAATCTCAATCTCAAGTATTGAAAGATATTTCCATCTAATTGGTACCTAAGTGTGATGGGAGCCTGCCTTAAAAAATTAACTGTTGAGATAGGAGAACCAACATACTTAAATATTTCATTGAGCATCCTATATTACTCAATATAGGATTTAATATCACATATTACTAAATGTTCATCACTATCTATATGTTGAATATTGAGATTATCTCAATATCAAGTATTAAAGATATTTCTATCTGATAGGTACTTCAATAGGTTAAAGAACCCTGCTCTAAAATCTAGTTATTATGGCAGGAGAACTAACCCACTAAATACTTTATCGAGAATTACATATTACTCAATGTGGATTTAATATCGTATACTAAGAAATGTTCATCACTATCTAAATGTTTAATATTGGGATTATTATTAACTTTCAGGTAACTGGTATTAAAGTAGAAAGAAAATACACTTGCATGTATGAAATCAGCATGGAATATTAACATAAGAGTCTGGGGATTTGTAGTGAAGTGAGGAAGCAGGATCCAGAACAACTTTTGTTAGGATCCACATGGCCATTCCATGTTGTTGTTGAGGTGTTTTGTTTCTACCTTGTGTTCCATGTTGACAGTACCAGAAGATAAGCTTTATGCACTCAATCATTGATAATGGGGGGAACCTCACTGTCTTCCATGTGCTTTTTTACATTTTAAGTTATATATATATAATATAATCAAAATCAAAATTGACCATATAAATAGAGGAATTACATGAATCCAACCTCATTACACATTCATCACTGAAAGATCAGAGTCAGATATTTCTAAGCTTAGAAATCTCCATGGATTCAAACACTTCAAGCTTTCTTCTGAATTCTTCAACTATTCACCCAGATTTCTACCAAGGAAAAGAAGATGATGATGATGGCATGATTGATTTGGGACTTAGCCTCAGAACTGTTCAACCTGAAGCTTATCATTCATCTAGCAACTGTATGTCTTTAACAGTCCCCTCTATTCTTTTGCTGATAATTATTTACTTTTCTGAAACTTATGTGACTCTGTTGTGATTTGTGAATTATTCAGTTTTGAGTTTGTGGAGATATGATGATGACCTTATGGATTGGCCACAGTCTAATAATAATCTCAAAAACTTGAGCACAATGCAATCTAAATCTGTTCCAGGAAACTTTGATGAAGAAATTGAAGGTGTTCAGAGGAATGATAGGTGGGCTTATGTGAAGGTGAACATGGATGGTGTTACAGTTGGAAGAAAAATCTGTGTCCTTGATCATGAAGGCTACTCAAGTCTTGCAAATCAGTTAGAGAACATGTTTGGTACGCATAAACAGTAATTTTCTTCTGAGAAAAGTCACAGAAAATCTTAAAAATTTTGTACAAGGTATCTAATCTTAATCTTTACTGATACTCTTTTGTTTTTAACTTGTTGGACCATTGACATTCAGGAAGCAAATCTGTTTCTGGTTTGAAACTGTTTCAATCTGAGTCAGAGTATTTACTGTTCGACAAAGACAAAGAAGATCATTGGAGAAATGTAGAGGATGTCCCATGGAAGTAGGTTTCCTTTTCCCCTCTCTTGTTTGTTAGGATTAACTCGTTTGGAAAATTGACTTATTATCCCAATTATATTTTGCAAATTGACGTTAAGATAAAAATCAATTAAAATAATATAATTTATATTTGGATATGCTTTTATAAAGAAAGTAAGTTTGAATACCCACTTGAGTTTTGTAACCCTGAAAGTTTCCAAATGTTGCTTTAAATCTAATTTGACTTTTGAAAAAAAAATCATTTGACTCTAATACCAAGCTAAACATAATTTTTGAACTCAAATTAGCTTTTAAGTTTTTAAACTAATTTTTAGGATTATAAAAGTCAATCCAAACAAGCCCTAAGCTTATTTACCTTTCAACTCTATTTTCTAACATAATTTTCTGTCATTTTGACACAGAGAATTTGTAGGAACTGTGAAGAGGTTGAGGATTGCAAGAAAGAATGCAGACTAAATTTTCTGTATTTCCTCATTTAAGTATCTTTATTTGAGGTATCAATGTCTTAGATAAATACAGACATTTTGAATATTACTTACTTAGAAGTTAAAGTTTTTTATTTTTATTATTAATAATATAAAAGTAACAGTGTGCCGGAGTGTTCTATATTTAATGCATTGGTTAAAATTAAATGGCTAGAATTTAGTAACAAGGACTTTTCGTAAATAGAACAGAAAAATTGAAATCTATATGCTTATACCTATGACTATTTTTGTCCTTTCACATGTTATATAGTTATATGGAAAGTGAAATCTTAGTGTTAGAGAGAATCTTTCATTAAGTTGGCTGTCCAAATTATACTTGATGGCTTCATCTCAGCTAAAATGCACATGGCAAGTTCAGAAGACAGTCAAGTAAAGCCCTTGATTAGAAAGAAAAAAATGCAAAAATTACTATAAGGTCTCAAAAAAAATAATTATTAAATTTTTTAAATATTATAAACTTATTATTTTCTGTATTAGAAATTGTCATTATTTGCTCTTCATTTGTTATTGGACTTCTAGTTAATTAAAACCTTTTGAGACCTGGTAATAATTCCAAAACAAAAATCAATCAAAATTGATTATGATTATTTTTTGTTTGTTTACATGATTCATTCCATTTCATTCTCTAGCTAACTTCCAATGGAGATAATAATTGTTGTCTGGGATTTATTTTCAAATCCAATATTAATTAATATGGCAAAAAGTACTGTTCTAAATTGGTTTCACTTTTTTAAGCAAGACAATGGCATTTCTCCTTCCATTGGCACTAATTAAAAATAAAATAAAAAAGATTAATTAACTTGTAAATCATCCAAAATAAGTTCACTTAGGTGAATCTGATATCATAAAATCATCAAAATAAAAGTAAACCTCACAATTCAAAAAAAAAAAATATTCAGAGAGGTACTTATAAGTTTGTTTCATTTTTTTTATAAAACATACTAAAATTAATTCTAGTCACTAATATTTTATGTAATTTGTAATTTCGTCCCCTATATATGACACTGAATTTGTCCTCATATAAATTACATATTTACCCATTAAACCAACTTTTAACATAAAAAAAACAACTAATAAAATCATGAGTTGATTCTTATAATTTTAACTCAATTAAAAATTATTATATAAATTTTAATCGATAAAATTTAATTTTTATAATTTTAATTCAAATAAACCTAAGTCTTTAGACTTTATCGCAATACAATTCAATAAAATTTTAACCATTTATAATGATAATCCCTAATTAAAGTTATTCCTTAAATATTAGAAATTAATATTTTAAATAATTAAAATTATAACGATTGAATTGTACAAATTAAAAATTAGGGACTAAATTTTATTAAGTTAAAATTTAAAGACTGAATTTTAATTAAATTAAAATTTTAAGAATAGAATGATTAATTTTTCTTAAACTCACATTATTAATTATAGAATAGGTTCTAGTGAAATGCGATCCGCCCACGTGCTGAAGCTCTTAGTTAGTGGGAAGCAAGAAGGATGAGAAGGCATGAAAGGATAGATTGTTGTTATTTATATATCAAAGGTTTTGATGAGATGGAAAACAGGGACAGTTTCTAAGAAAGAATGAAACAAGTGTGTCCCACTGCTAAGAGCATGTTGTTTTTTAACAATGAAGCAATGTGACACATGGATATGAAAGCTGAGTATGGTAGAACTACAAAGTTCATAGATCATTGCTAATGACAGCCATGAATTTCTATAGCTTAGGATGCTTTCTGGAGTCCATTTCTCCTAAATTTGCGCCACATGACTTGGCTGTCCCCAGACTCCAACAACTTCTTTAAATTAATACAATGTGGGGCCCTCTCTTGTTGTCTGTAAAGTCTTTAAGTTTTCCTCCTCACTCCTCAGTGTCTGGCAGTCAGGAAAAAGAAAGGGTACTGAATAAACCAACTGTTGAACTAGTCAATATAAGTTAGGATTTAGTATAATGATTTTAGGGTTAGTGGTTTAATTTGTTTTTTATTCTATAAGTTAGTATTTAGTATTTTTTTAATCTTTATTATTATGTATTTGAGCAATTGATTATTATAGTTTTGAGGATTATAATTTTCCCTCCAAATATAAGTATGTCTTCTTAGACTTATATTTAAAATTTAAAAAAATCTAATAGGGTCTTACATCGATATATTAATTATGTATTAGTAGTTTAATTTATATTAACTTGGGTTCATAATTAAATATAAAAAGTATTAATCTATAAGTAAATACAATATCCAATAATAAATCATACATAATATAATAGAATAGTTATTAAAACACAATATGATGTATCGTTATTTAACAAATAAATATTGGTCTAATTGATAAAAAGTTAACTTTTAACTCAAAAGATTGTGAGTTTAAACTCTACTGTCGATATGAAGATTTTGTTGGTAAGTGATATGTAAATATTTATATAATTACTTTTTGAACCTAGTGGTATGCTTTGACCCTAATGAGCTCAAGGAATCTAGCTCATCTAAATTTTTTTATATAAAAAAATATGTATTGTTATTTTTTTAAAACTCAAAATGACATCGTTTCATGTCTAATAATAGAAGAAAATATATAAAATTTAATATAATTGATTAGTCCAAAACTGGTTAGGGAATTGATTCACATGTCTATTGGTCTAACTAATTGATTTAAGTTGAGCTTTTTTTTTTGTAAAGAAAAATTTAAATAAGTTTAACACTAGTTCTACCAAAGCTAAAACACATCTCTAGGGCTCAGAAAGTGTTTACAAAAGATTTACGAGATTGTTTATTAAAAGAACTCTCACAATAACCATAAAAATTAAACTCACACTTTTATAAAATACTAACTCGTTATTTTGAGTTTTAATATCATAGGAAAAAGCCAGGAAAATTTTTCTTTCTTTCTTTTCTTATGAAAATTCTCAAATAATATTACTTATATAAAGGCTAATAAAGAAGAGTAAAAGCTAAATAATGATTAAGATTGGCCTACGTGCACTGCATTATTATTTGTCAATAACAAATGCTTTTAACGATTCAATCTTCAAAGGAAGAAAAGTATGGTCAAGAATCAAGAATTATACACAATTACACCGATTATTAATATCACAGACTGAGAATAAAACCTCAAATCATTTGACCATTTTGGATAACACTCATTCCCATATTTATTATATAGAAATAATATTTTATCAGAATCATCTCTCTGTTCTTTTTTCTTTTTTCCAATCAGATTTCAGAAGCTAAGGCATGTCCAAGCATTAAGTGTCGGTTCTCTTCTCTTTACCCAAAAAGTATGCAAAGAATGATACAAACCAAACATAATGTGGTCCAAGGTTAAATTACAGCAACATCAAGACATTCTCTTGCATGATTTTCATTTTCCTTTATTAAAAAAAATACATGTAACCAAACAACAAGAAGGTAGAAAAAGGCTCTCAAAGCATGCTCTACAACATAGTAAACCAACATAAACAATTCTCAGATGCTCAACTCACACATAGATAGGATGAATAAGCAGAAGAAGTTTATAGAAACTCATCAACGTTCATGTTTATTATGTCAGATCCGCTGAAACACTTAAAACATCAGCTCATGCGTTGATACACTTAAAAAAGAGAAATTACTATAAGGTCCCAAAGAAAAAATTTAAAACCCAAAAGTCTAGTAACAATTGAGGAAATTATAGTCCAGGAAATAACAAGTTTATATTGCTCTCTTGTCACTAGAACTTTTTGGTAATTAAATTATTTTCTTAAGATTTTATAGTAATTTTCCTATTTTTGAGTCTCAACAAGTCAACATGCAATGCAGTTCCTCTTGTAATGGCAACTAACAATGAGGAGACTCATCAGGTTGCATTGCCACAAACAAAATGCTTCATCCTTCTCTCTTCTAGCACTTCAATTACAAGGAGTTATGGTGAAACTCTGACAAAACTAACAAGCTTGAATGAAACCCTTGAACATGACCAAACATAATAAAGCTGCACAAATGAACTCGATTCACAATTCATTCACAGATTATTATTACTATTCCTAGAATTTCTCAATCAGAAGAAGCGGACAACCTATCCAAAGCATCGAGAACATGCCTCATTGTCGGTCTCTTCTCGGGGCTGCTATGGACACAAGCCATTGCGATCTTCAAGACTGCGATGATCTCCTCTTCCTTATCTGTGTCTTCTGGGAGATACGGGTCTATTACATCTGAGAGCGGCTTCTTATCCTCAATACAGAACTGAATCCATTGGACAAGGTCCATTTCTGAGTTTCCCACGTGGACAATGGGCAACCTTCCCGTGATCATCTCTATCAAAATCACGCCATATGAATAAACGTCCCATTTCTGTGATGGCTTCACCACTTTCAATGCTTCTGGAGCCTGATAGCCAGTTCCCAAAACATTAGCTGAGACTTCTGATGCAGAAAAGCTCTTTTGCCTTTCATGGGGTTTCTCAGCAGCGACTCGATTGGATTGCAAGGTTGGAGAGCCTCCGGCAATATTCGCAAGTCTTCCAAGTCCAAAATCAGAAATGTGGGGCTCCATGTTATTCCCAAGCAGTATGTTACTCGGTTTCAGGTCTCCATGGACATATTTCTTGGGGCTAAACTCATGCAGGTAGACCAATCCTTTCGCAATTTCTTTCATGATTTTCAGCCTAACCGACCAAGAAAGTGGCATGAATGCAACTATTCCAGCCTTCCCTGATGACATCGAATGAAACCAAACAATCAAATTGTTAGATAGTATAATTATTCATGAATGCAACTAGTCTCAATTCAAGCTTTCCAACACAAAGAACAGTGTACGATTTAAAATAGAAAAGATGAAAGAATCTGTCAACTTACCATGAATTGCCGTAGCAAGATTTCCATTGGGTATGTAATCATAGATGAGAAGTTTCTCATCAACAGACCAGTAATAAGCTCTAAGGGTAACAATGTTAGGGTGCCTTAATCTTCCTATTGCTTCCACTTCTGTTTGGAATTCTTTAAACCTTTGAGAACCGCCTTCCCCTAATCTTCTCACGGCTAAGGTAAGCCCGTCTTCAAGCACCACCTTGTAGACAATGCCTATTCCACTCTTTCCCAAAACAAAAGCTGAAGCCTTGAGAAGCTCATCCAAATCGAATGCCACTTGAGAATCTAACGCGACAAGATCATATTGCTCGACATTCTCAGATAAGGTCTCGGATTCATCCTTTTTGAAGCAAAAACACTCTTTCCTCCTTCCTTTCTCTCCCTTCTCAAAACTAGCTTCGTCATCGTTATCCAGATTAAACCCACAAACTCTTGAGTAGAAGTAAGAGAACAACAAACCCAAGAGGCAAACTCCAACTATATCACCCACAACAATGCCTACAATAGCACCCTTACTTAACCCTTTGGTTTTCTCATTCCTCCCATAAGGATTATCAGAATCCCCAGGTGGGTAGTTATCTGGAAGAAATGGTAACGAAGAAGGCGAGCTAGCACCAGGAGTTTCTGAAGCACAAGGGTTCTTCAAAGGAGGTCCACAGAGACCAGAATTGCCTATAAAAGCTGTTGGTCCTCTGTTCATCAAAGCACCATTTTGTGGGATTGGACCACTCAAATTGTTGAAAGTAAGATCAATATAAACTTTCTCAGGCAAATTACCAAGGCTGGATGGGATTAAGCCAGAAAAACTATTATGAGATAAATCTACAGTTCCTTGTAGGCTAGATAGATTCCCCATATCACTAGGAATTGAGCCATTGAAGTGATTGAAAGCAAGGTCAAGTTTTTCCAGAGAGAACAAATCAGTGCCAAATCGATCCGGAAGAGGACCGGTGAAATTGTTGTGATTAAGAACAAGGGTTCTGAGTCTCTTGCATTGTACAATTGTAGCAGGTAAAGACCCATTGAAGAAATTTTGTGATAAATCTAAGGTTTGAAGGTACCTGAGCTTCCCAATCTCTTGTGGAACAGGCCCATAAAAGGAATTGCCATAAAGGACTAAACTTTGCAGTCCCTGTGCTACCAATAGCTCCGGAGGCAACTTCCCAAAGAGCTTATTGTTCCTGAAATTCACATGGCGAAGCTGAGAAAGAGATCCCAGAGAAGAAGGAAGCGAGCCGTAAAGCTTCCTCTTTGGAATACTGATAGAAATAACACTATGTTCCTTGCATGTAACCCCATTCCACGAACAGGGGTTTGCATCAGAAGAATTCCAGTTACTCAGAGAACCTTCTGGGTCTGTGATGGACTGCTTAAGAGCCAAAAGTACAGAGCCTTCGGCATTCAGAGAAGTCACAGTCGAAAGATGATTACAGAGAAGAAGAAGAGGAAACAACGAGAGCAAAGGAAGCATCTCCAACTAAGTGACCGTTGGAGGAGCAAATCCAGAATACTGAAGGAAGAAGAAGAAGGAGATGATCAAGAACAGTGGAGATTCTCCTCTATTTGCGCAGCAGAAAACGAAGTGAAAGCAAAAGGAGTTGAAGGAAGAAAAAGGGTCAAAGAAAGCGTTAACGAATAGTATTGAATGGGGCAAAAGTTAAGCTTACCAAGACGATGACCTCGGGGAGATGCATTCATTTTCATTAATATTAGACAAATGAAAGAGGCAAAACGGGTTGGTGAGCGTGAGAGAGAGAGACGATAAACTGAGGATCTGACTGAAAAACTCACAATAATTTGGTAGTGGTCCATAATCCAGAGAAAAAGAAGGAACAGTACAGGCAGGCTCGTGATAAGTGTAAGACGCTTCTCCTCTTTCCTCTAACCAAAAGAATAAAGGACACTTCTTTCTCATTATTGATAATACCTGTAGAATGAGCAATTTGGAATATAATATTCCAATTACTGTTCATTTGTATAGTAATTTTTAATTTAATTTAATATTTTTTAATTTTAAATATAAGAATGAGATAGTTTAACAAAAAAAAAAGCTAAATAAAGAGTTTTTTTGTCTTAAATATAAAATATCAATCTACTTTATCTTAAAAAATTATAATTTTTCTCGTAAAATATACATAAATATTTATATGTATTAAGATAATTTCTATTACTTGTAGTTTAAATATATATGATTAAAAATAATATTTAAAAAAATTAGCACATAATTATTAAAAATAACTAATTTAACTAATTTTTTTAATTTACTTAAATTTATTAAATATATTTTTATATTAAAAATATAAGGTAATATATTTTCACAATTTTAAATATAAAAAATTAAATTTGATAATAAAAATAAGAATTTAATATAATTAGTCTCTCCATTTTTTTCATTAATTACACATTTTAAGATTTATTTATCAGCATGGTAGTTTTGAATAGAAATGATTAAAAAAAATTAAAGAAAATCAATACTTATTTTTTATAAATAATTTTATAAATAATTAATTTAATTAATTTTAAAATTTAATTATTTAATATTTAATTTATACATTTAAAATCAATAAAGTATATAGGCATTTATCATGGGTGTACTTTTACAATGTCATTTTTTATCATTGTTTTGAAAACCACATGCGTCAACCAAATATTTTTTTTTATTTTAAATATAAAAATTTGTTAAAAAATTATTTTTATTTAAATATAAGACTCAAACTTATTTTATCTTATAAATTTATAATTTTTTAAAATTTCTTTTATTAATTTTATTCATTAAAAGTTTCAAATACAAATGATTCTAGAGAATATTTTAAAAAATTAACTTATTTATTATAAATAATTAATTAAATTAATTTTTTAATTATTTAATTACTACATTTTAAATTAAATAGAGTGTTTTATTTTTATATATTCAGATATATAGTATAAGGAGATGTAAAATGTTTTCACTATTTATTAATATTATAATTTTTAAAATATGAAAACTATTAACTTTAATTATATTAGCAAAAAAATGGGAGTACAACGTCTACATTTGGAATTAAAATTAATTAATAAAAAGTATGTATAATTTGTAGAGAATAATTATAGTAACAAAGTGAACAGTGATGATTGTAGGCTTTTGCCTCTGGTCTGAACCGTTAGAGAAACATAATCATAATTATGTCCTCTTTTTGCTCTCCACTTTTTCAATCACATTCAACACATCAGGTCCTCAGTGTCAGTTTTTTAAATAAATCACAACCTGATTGAGAATAAAGAATTAAAATTCCTCAACTCAATAATATTTCAGCATATTGCTAAAATAGTAAAATAATATTAAATATTTATTTTTTAAATACAACTAATATTTTAATATTATTTATAATACAATTTTATCTATATTTTTTTTAAAATAATATAATTTTATTTATAATCTTTTTAATTTAATATTATTCTTAGTACTTAAGAAATAAAATTATAAATAAAATTATATTAAATTAAAATATTATTAATAAAATTATATTATAAATGATATTAGAATATTGACTACACTTAAAAAATAAAAATTAAGATATTATTTACTGCTTTACCTTTACTAAAATTAGTATAACTCACACTATAATATCCTTCTATATGTGTGAGGATGGGTTTAATTAATTAATTCTGTACATGTGTTATTAATTTATTTTCAGACAATTACTAGATATCATATATATAAATATAAATAAATAATTTTGATGATAGCTAAATGTGACTTTGCATATCTATGAGTGTGCAATAAAATGGCTTTAATTTATGTGGAGTTGATCATATCTAGTGAAGAATTATTGATATTACATGTCAAATATTCGTAATAAAAAATATAAGAGGTGCAATTCAGAAGTGACAAGATCCGCTCTTCCTGATTCAATTCTTGGAGGAAGGGAGATGTATATGGGCTTAGAACCTTTTAAAAATAAAATAATAAAAAATTATTTGAGATTATTAAGATATATACCACAAAAGGCCGTTGAAAGTATCAGTATATAAGATAAAATGATATCTTTTAAAATATAATAGAAAAAAAAATCACAGAGAACACTATAAGTTATCCAATGAGACATTTTTGTTGATATGTTCAAAAATTTGGCTTGATTATTTTAGTACAGACAATATCTCTAACTTATATTTAGAGGTTAATTTTTTTAAAATATAAAAATTATCAAAATAAATTTTATTTTTTTAACAAATTTTTTTTATATGATATAGTTTAAACTAAAAGCATAATATTAATAATATTTAGTCGTTGATAAAATATAAATATAATAAATAATATATAACTAATTTTATTTAATAAGATCAAGGTTACTGTGAACTTTGCTACTTGGGGCACTCCCTACAGGCATGTATAAACTATAGAGAAATGTGATTTCATGTATACTATAATTTTTAATTATAATTATAAGAGGGTAGTTAAATTTTTTGTATAAATATATAAAATTAAATAAATTGCTTAATTATAAATAATATAAAATTTAATTGACTAATTTTGATAGATTAAAAAAATATAATATAAATTTATTTTAAGAAGTTATATTTGATCATAATTAACTGATTTATTTAATTTTATAAATATATCTAATAAAATTAATTAACTCTCATAATTAAGATGAAATAGAGTAATCTTTTTATTTTTGGGTAAAAAGATATAAGGTAAAGCGGTTTTTTAGGTAATAACAAATGCAGATAAATTAAAAAAATAGAAAATAAATGAATAAATAAAAATATGTTATTACATGGGCTATGTTTTTAATATTATTGTCTAGGTTAAGTTTAAATATTATAAGGTTTAATTGGATGTAACTATTTTAAAGATAATTTTTACATTCATATATATTTAAATTGAAGACATCATACTTAACTTATCAAAGCCCCGTCCATTCAGACTAACATATGTTGATTTATATGGGTTATTTTATTTTGACTAAAATATAAAAAATTTCTTTAAATTTTAGATCAGTTACATATAATTTCTCTATTATTTAAAAATTTAAATTAAATATCCTAATATTTTATGTTTTGATTACTAAATTTCTACTATGAAATTTTTTGTTAAAATATATTTTTACCATATCATAATTTTTATTTTTTATTATGTATTACATTATTTAAAAAATAACATTAGGCACTTGATATATAATTTAAAATAAAATAAAATACTTAAATAAATATTTAAAAAATATTTAAAATATTCATTTGACTTGTTTTAATAAAAAGTATGAAATACTAAATTACATATAAATTCTCATAATTTATTTCTAAAATAGTATGGTATATGATAAAAATAATAAAAATTATGACATAATAAAAATTATTAATTTTAATTATAAAATTTTAATAATTGAAATATAAAATATTATAATATTTTATTTAAAATTTTAAAGTTAAAAAAATTATGAGAGATTTAGTTAAAGTTTAAAGAAATTTTATATACTTAGACTTTTTATTTTTTATTTTTTAATAAATATATCGGTTATTTTAAGAGGAGAGAGACGTTGGGAAAGCGTAAATATCACGAAACGAGAGTAAGAGAGCGCGATAAATTGGGGAGAGAGAAGGGTGAGAGGTGAAGGTGTATGGTTTGCCGTTTGAGAGGCACCCACCCACAAAAAGATCCCGTGGGGGGATATGTGGGAAATAGTATATTTGGAGGGGCCTACATGTAAATTTGAGAAAGTGTAGGCCTAGATGGGGTGTCCTCTTCCTACGTGATCCAACTGGTAACAACCTCTTGTTCGCTCGCTCGCGCGTGCTATTTATTTCGTCTCCCTTCTGGCCTTTTTCTTTTTATACAGTTTCTCTTACTTTGTTTTGTAGTTTATTAACTTTTACTGGTGAACGATCAGATCCACTCAATAGTATCTGAGGTCCTTTATAAGATTCTAAACAAGAAGTTACTTTTTAGAAAATATTTTTTAATTAATTTTAACTTTCTTTAATTCAAAGGATAATATTAAATAGTGCCCAAGATAATAATATGTATGACAATTATAAATTATCCGGAACAATTTTATCAAGAAAATCATATGACTATATGTGTGTATATTAACCAACAAGCTTGGGCATAGTTGGCACGTAATTAGGGGTCTTACATGTTATTATAGTTATCTCCTACCATATACTTTTTTTATTTTAAATATATAACTTAATTAAAGAATTAATTTTAATTTTAAATATAAGATTTATTTTTTATATTTATCTATTTTTTATATTATCCCTATTGATATTCTCTCAATAATAATCAAGAGAAGAAATGAGAGTTAATGAAGATAATTAAGATATTTTAGATAAAATATATCATATTAACTAATTTAACTAATTTTTTTAATCTAATCAAATTAGTTAAGTATATCTTAAATTAAAAACAATAGGAGTATATATTAATTGAGGTTGGTATTGGTGGAAGAGATTTTGACTATTTAAATATAATATATTTTGTTTGAAAGTTCATATAAATATAAAAAATATCTTTAAACCTCGATAATATTCAAATATGATATAATCATATAGTCATATAAAAAAAGATCTTGTTGAAAAAGATAAATCACACTTATAAGACTTTTACTTCTTAAATCCACAGGCAAAAATAGCTTAAGCTTTTAATAGAGTATACGACTTATCTTAGTTAAAATCTAATAAGATCTTATCTATTTAACAAATAAATTAAGTTTCATACTTATTTTAAAACCTACTAATTTAAATAAGTCATACTTTTTTTCTAAGACGTGACCTATAAAGCTATCGGTCTCATCAATTTAATTACATTTAGGCTATAAATATGTTTAAAATATGAAGCATTTTTAGACACCTACATTATAAATAGGCTTCTAAGGCGATGTTTGGTTTAATCAAGGAAGACATATGTTAAATTAATTTAAAGAAGGGTAGACAATAGTATGTGAGGTTATGAGTATGAAGATAAGAGAGGAGAGACCTGTGTTTCTTATTTTGTTCAGAAAAAAAAGAAAGGTAACTAATTAAAAATTAATAAATATATCATTATATCTTTATTTAAATTTATTTATAATATTTATATCAGAATTATTATTTTTTAATTTATGACTAAAAATGTTTTTACTTTACCTTATATATATATGTGATAAAATTAAAAAAAAATAGAAAATTTGATAAAAACAAAAATTCACCTAAGACCCAAATAAACAAGTGAAAAAGAAATCAATTAGAGGTACCAGTAGTTCTTGCATAAGCTATGAGACTTGTTTGAGAAAACTACTTAGATCAAGGGCTGTTCATAAAGCCTATAATTCGGTATGCCTGCCTGAGCCCACAATAAAAATATCCTACCTAACCCGATAAATATATGGTAGGGCTGGGCACTGGGTATGGGGGCTACCCTGACCTGCCCATTAGCACCCATTCTTCTTCTTTTTTCCCTATATGTTAGTATGCTATACTTGGAAAAGGAGAATATGATAGCTATTGGTGACTAGAAGGTCATTTTAGAAATATGAGTAGTTAAGTAAGTAAGTTGTATCTTTCAATATTTATAACTATATTAATTTTTTCTTTTTTTTTTTAAATTTGTTAATTAACATATGATTATATTATAAATTATAATTATTTATTTTATTTTTTTAGATGTTTTATCTTTATCAATATTGGGGAGAATGATGCAAAGTTACAATTACAAATTACTTAGGCTTCAAGGCTTATTTTTTATATGCAATAGATCTTAAGACTTTAATTATTATTTTTATTACCTTATTCTTAGTAGATTATGGATATTATTTAACTCTTGAAGACACATGAATATAATATTATTTTAGAAGTTCATAGTTGTAGATTTTTTTTCACAACATGAGTATGATATTACGATTTAGGCATGCCTAACCCACTCATGCCCACTCCAAAATTGTTAGGGCTTTTACTGGATAGAGACGTGCATCGGGCTACAAAATGTAGCCCATGCTTTTTTTGGGCAGGGCACAGGGCAGGGGGCAACCCTGCCAGCGTTGCCCATGCACACCCCTACTTAAATCTCTGCCTCATCATCTTTCTGGTCTTCCTCTTCAACCTCCTCATACGCTTCTTCTTCCACTTTGCTCTCATTATGCAAAGAAACGGACCTCCCTTCCCTTCCTCGACTCAGAACACTAATCGTTCTAAAGGAAAAAACACTAAATTTGATAAAATTTTAACAGTCTCTCATTAATTTTATGGAATTAAAAATAAAATCCAGTAATTATTAATTACCTCGAGGTCTACCTAGAAGAATTTCCTGCAAATGAAATTCGACCCCCGCGGTCGCCAGTGGAAGAAACTGAAGCAAAAAGTGTACACTGAAAGCAGCTCCAAGATCGCAGAGTAATGGCTAGTAAAGCATCCTTAATACTTTTCGGGAGCATACAAAACCATGTTTGTGTTCGTAAGAGAAGAGCAGAGAGAGAATAAATGGCAAAAGGGCAAGAAACATGATCGTGATTGTAGTTAGTGTAAGGAGAAATATGAATGGGATAGGAGGAGGAGAGGCGACCGAGCCAAGGAGAGTGGCAAGCGAGCAGGAGGGTATAATTGAAATATTAAAAAAATATAATGAGTAATTTTATAAAATTTCTTTTCTTCCAAAAACCTCTACTTTTAAGAGGGAGGTGACGACAAAAAGATAAAATATTTTAATCTCTCATTTTCTCTATTTTTTTAACTAAATACAGTTATACTTACATTTGTCTATCATCTCTTTTAAAAACCCCTCAAACAAACAATAGTTAAAAAGGCTATGGGATTGATAGGCCTTTTTTGATTATAAAAGAGGGCTAATCTGCCCTAGGTACAAGAGATTACTCTATGGGAATCAAATCTCAAACACCACAACCCTTAAATGAGTAAGGCATTAATATAATACTTCTGTAGATCTTAAACCTTCTTTTGTGAGGGCATCAGCCAACTAATTTTGATCTCTAGGTACATGCTTTATTTCTAACTCCTAAGATAGATTCATAAGTTTTCGTATATGAGATATTAATAAGCTGCATCTGTGATTTTTTTTAAATTCCTGAGCATATCTATTATATTTTTAGCATCCAATTCAAGTATGATCCTCTTGAAATATAACTCCTAGGTTAGTTTTAGACCCTTAAGGATTACACATTGTTCAATTTTAACTACATTACATGAACCTATAATATTTGTAAACCTTACAACCAACTTCCCAAATAATTTCTTATAACACTACCACATCCTACTAGATTGTTAAATGTTTATGCCTGAGCCTAAAAATAGTCTCTTAGATTTAAGCTCAAGCTTTAAATTTTTATTACAGGCCCGTGTCTATTTAGTCAATAGCCTAATTTCATCCTTACTTAAAACCTAGGTGTCATTCTTCCATATTAATATTTTTTATGAAATATTCTCCCATATTAATGTAGGGAAAGACAAGAAAAACCCATTTTAATTTGAGAAAGACAATTTGGGTATCTGAATATCTAAAATAACAGATTGGGCAGAAGACCCAATCTGTCATTTGTAAATTTGTGTGCAAATATCAAATTACCCCTGAAATGAATGAAAAGTATACTACAATAGTATCACTAGACAGAAGGTACTATTGGCACAAATGAGAGACGAAACTTGTAGGAGATGCCTTTGGCTAAACTAAAGCGGGAAAGGAGGAAGTGTAAGTAAATTTTTTACACAAATCTTCTTATTTTACTCCTCCGGTAATCAACTATATTGTGTTTATTTTGATGATAACCTTGGGAGAAAGAGTTTTATAAATACTATAGCTTCTACTAGTTTAAGAAAGCAGTAGGAGAAATGGCAAAAATTTCCCAGCAATACTTGAAAGCACGGAGAAGTTGGTGCATTTATAGGGCAAGTATGGATATGGGTAGTGTAAATGAGTATGTGTGCTACAGTCCATTGGGCATTCCTTTTCCATCTATTTAGATTAAGCAAGAAATAGTAGTTATTTGAGAAATAGCAATCATTTGCTTTTCGTATGACTCATAATGCTTATAGTAAGACTAACTTACAAGTCATGAAACTAATTAATTGGGTCATTTACTACTCTTCTAATGATATTTACAACTTCATGAATGATTTTCATAACTTTAGTTAAGCCATTTAATACTCTATAGAAAAAGTTATGTGTAATTAGTTGGGTTATTTATTATTTCTCTAATGGGACATACAACTTTAGAAATGATCTTAACAACATCAACTTAGACATTTAATACTCTGAGAAAAAATTACCTGCAATGAGTTAGGTTATTTAATACTCTTATAATAAGATTTACAACTTCAGTAATGATTTTAACAATTTGAGCTAAGAAATTTACAATTATATAACATTCGGGTTTACAACTCTTGTAATAGAATTTGCAACTTTAGTAATTGTATTGATAACTTGAGCTAAGACATTTACTAATCTTTAGAAAAACTTATAATCTTCATTGCATCAATGAATTTTGTGTTGTGACTATCTTGTAAATTGTTGACTGATGATTATTAAGGGCGTAAGATTGTGATGAATGCTTTATTTGTTGCAGTTAGTGGGTAAGATGACATGTAATATTGGGTTGACATCTTCAAAGAAAATTTGTTATTTTTTCCATGTCAGTGGGAACTTTATATATAATATTGAAGGTGGAGTTAAATATAATGGTGGGGATATGAAGGTAAAATGCATAAAGGAGGGGATGAAACTTAAAGAATTGATGATAATGATAGGTGGATGATTTGGTATAAATAGTAATAGTTGTGTCATGAAATATACAGTGAAGTTTGATGAGAGATTGTGAAGTTTATAATCTTTTTCAGTTTAATGACAGCAGTGCACATGTTTATGTAGCAATTAAAGTAAATGATAATATACCAGAATAAAAAGATGATCCAGATATGTAAGTGAAATTTCTTGTATTTATTGAATTTGTTAATTATTTCATTGTGTTAATATTTTTGCAAAACTTATTATTTTGCCTCCATTATTGAGGATTTATTCAGACTATCAGAACAAATATGTCACTCTTCATAGAGCCAGGGTAACAATTTGGAGATTCTATTTGAGCAAAGTACTGTTGGATATATAACTAATGGGGGTGGTGGATAGGGATGGAAACAGGCCAGGCAGCCTGTCAGGGGCCTGTGGCCTGGCCTGAAGGTAGCCTGGTTTGGCCTGGCCTGTTATAAAGAATACATAGGCTCAGGCATATATTTAAGTATGTTTCTCTTAAAAGGTCAGGCTTAAGCTCACTGAAAAGTCTGTTAGGCCTACTAGGCGGCCTGTTTATATTATTTAAAATATTTAATATAAATATACCATAGGTGGGGAGTCTGGGGATCGAACCTCCCACCTATTGAAGGGCATGAGCCAACAAGACCATCAAGCTAACCAATATTATTGTAAGATTTCTTTCTTTTTTATATATATAACAATAAGTAAAACAATCCACCATTGCCGCGTCATCAACTCACCATAGATATGAAACGTAACCCTAGAGAGTCTCTCCACAAGTCCATCAGCGCATCTCTGTATATCTCGACTCTTATTCTCGCATAACTTGCAGGTCGCAGTGCAATTCTGAATCGCTCTCTCAGTCTCTCAGTCATTCCATCGCAACTTCAGGCGGCAGGCAGCAGGCGGTAATCTACGGCATCGCTCACTCCAGTCGACGGATTGCACACTTTTGATTCTGAATCACTGTCACTCTTGCAGAGGCGCAGAGTCACCATTTTGATTCTGAATCTCTCTCAGTCTCAGTCATTCCATCGCGACTTCAGGTGGCAGGCGGCACTCGACCATCACGTCTCTCTATCTCTCGCAGAGTCGCAGTTCTCACTTCTGATTCTCAGGTGATTGCTCAAGTTGTGTGTGGGTGCTCTTTGTTAATTGTTATTTGCGTTGATGAATGATATTTCAATAGAATTAGATGGTAATTCATGGGGAAATGTTGCTTCTGTTAGAAGTGTTTGTGCGTATGTTGCTCCTGCATTCTGACGAACAAAAGATTAATCAGGTTTAAGAGAGAGGCAGGGGCTGCTGGTCCTTATATTTGCCGTGATTTTCTGCTCAATTTATTGCATGTTAACAAGAAAAGGGATAGTTCCAGCTGCTAATGCTGCTCTAGCTGTTGCGTATTCTCCTGCATGAAAGTTGCATCATATGTTTAAGTCTAACATAGCATTTGAAGAGGGCATGCATTTATCAACTTAGGATCATTTACTTTCTTTTCGTGTATGCTGATTTGTGTATGCAGATACTGGGATTTGACAATAGTTTGCTGATTTATGTATGCTGATTTGTTATTCAGGTTTAGTTAATGTTATCTCCAATTGAGTGTGAAACAATGTCATCAACTTCAGCTCCTCCTAATGCTATTGAGGTTAATCAACCAATGCAGACAGATTCTACCCAATAAACTAATGATGAAAATGAAGGTGATGATTGTGTCATCACAAAGAAGAGGCAAAAAACCTCAGCTGTTTAGGATGATTTTGATCAAGTCGAAACTAAAAGTGGGCTCAAAGGTAAATGCAAGTATTGCAAAAATACATTTTCATATTCTGGGCAGGGAGCTAGCACTACCCATCTTTGGAGACATGCGAAGACATGCTTGCAAAGGATGTTGCATTTGTCTTCTCAAAAAAAACAATCCACCATTCCATTTCGACCTTCAAATATGAATATCAATCCATTTCTGGCACCGGGTGCTAGATATTCCAATGAAAGGATGAGGGAAATTATAGCTACTGCAATCATGGTACATGATCATCCTTTTAACATTGTTGAGGATGAAGTTTGGATGTGGGGCTTTCAATATGCAAATTCTAAGTTTCAAAAAATCTCTCGCAAGACAGCTAGAAGTGATTGTTTACCTATATATGAGGCAGAGAAGAAACACTTAAAGCCCCTATTACGAGGTGTTAGCAGGATTAGTGTGACTACTGATATGTGGAAATCAACTCACCAAGTAGCTGAATACATGGTCATTACTGGGCATTTCATTGATGCGGGGGGAATCTTCAAAAGAGGGTTCTGAATTTTGTGAAAGTTCCTGCCCCAAGACGGGGAATTGATATGGCAGATGCTATTTTCAAGTGTTTGAAGGCTTGAGGGATTGATAATAAAGTGTTTTCTGTGACAGTTGACAATGTGGCTTACAATGATTCTTGTTTAAGGGTTCTTAAGGACACCTTAACACTTAGTAGTTCATTACCTTTGGGTGGTAATTTGTTTCATATTAGATGTTGTGCACACAGACTGAACTTGTTGGTGCAAGATGGCCTTGGTAGCATTAAAGACATTATACATAATGTCCGTGAGAGTGTGAAATATGTTAACTATAATGATGCAAGGCTGAAAGCATTTCATGATATTGTTGAGCAAAAACGTTTGAAAGAAAAGAAGCTCATGATTGATTGTCCAACTAGGTGGAATTATACATATAGGATGTTGGCTACTGCTTTAAAGTTCAAGGTTGTCTTTCCCGATTATAAGGAAATAGAGCCACATTACAAGTATGCACTAACAGAAGAGAATTGGAACAAAGTTGAGAAGATTTGTAAGATTTTAGAAGCATTCGATATAGCCACTCATGTCATCTCAGGTAGTGAGTATCCTACTGCAAATTTATACCTTCCTGAAGTTTGGAAAGTAAAACAAGAAATTGATAATGCCGTAGAAGATGAAGATTTATTTATAAGAGAAATGGTAGCCTCAATGAAAGAAAAGTTTGACAAATATTGGGGGCAATGTAATATGATAATGGCAATAGCAAGTGTTTTGGATCCCAGGTGCAAATTATATAGTTTGAATTATTGTTTTTCTTCAATTTATAAGCCTGACTATGTGGCTTCTGATAATATAGATAAAGTAGTGAAGGCTTTGAAATCTATGTATGATGAATATGTTGCCAACTATAAGGAAGTGACAAATGTATTAAATGAAGTTGATGTCAGCAACAACTCTTCTGTCAACACACCTTGTTTTCTAAAGTTTCTGGATTTGATCATTTCATGAGCATTGTTCATGAAAAGCAAGCACTTCCCCCAGTCAAATCAGAATTAGAAGTTTATCTTGAAGAGGTTGCATTTATTCCTGAGGGTAATTCTAACTCTTTCAGTTCTTTGGAATGGTGGAAAAATAATAGTCTTAAGTTCAAAATTTTATCTAAGATAGCTGCTGATATATTAACCATTCCAATCTCAACTGTGGCATCAGAGTCCACTTTCAGTGCTGGAGGTAGAGTTATCGATGAATACCGTTCAAGATTAAATGAAGAATCAATTGAAGCACTTATTTGTGGTAGGGATTGGCTTCGTAACAAGTATGGTTTAAAGAAGAAATCAAAGGTACACATTTTATAATTTACAAATAATATAATTCCTTTTACTTATTATTCGTTCAATTGTGTTATGATATAATAATATACATTTGATTTTTTCTTTTCAAGGTATTGGAGCAAGAGGAAGAAATTATATTGAAGATTTCATGATGTGTGGCTAATACTTTTACTTTGATTTGGCTTAAATTGTTGTACTTGTATTCTTGTAATAACAATTGTTGTATTTGTTTAGTATTGTCTTGAACTCTTGATGGTGGATTAGATATTTTTCAATTTTAAACTGATTAATATTATAAAAATATTATTTATAGTTTTTAAAATATGTAAAAAAGCCTGTTAGAAGGCCTATTTTAGGGCCTTTTACGGAGGCCTGTTGTGAGGCCTGTTATAGAAGCCTGTTCTGAAAGCCTGTAAGTATAATTGTAAACAGGCTCTTTTAACAGGCTTCAGGCCAGGCCAAGTATATTTATAGGCCAGGCTTATGCGAGATAATTAGCTTACAACAGGCTATAGGCTAAGTTCAGGCTAAATTGTTATTTAACAGGTCTGGCCTGTTAAGGCAAAAGCCTGGCCTGGCCTGGCCTGTTCCTACCCCTAGTGGTGGAGGACTTAATTTAAGCATACCATGTGGAGTGCACAGTGCACAAACATCGATGCCTATGATGAACTAAATGAAATGGAAGGAAAAGTTGCCTAGAAAGATTTAGATTTTTGCAAATGTGGATACATTTAAGAAGGCATTGCACAAGTTCAATATTGCACACCAGTTCAAGTATAAATATGTAAAAAATTATAAGGACAATATGTATGTGAAATGTAAGGTTGAAGATTGTATTATAAAGACAATATTGAGCACCAATTCACAATTGTGAAGGGAGAGACAAATGATACATATGACCAAACATGTATAACATCACCTCTTACAAGTAGACCATAAGAAAGGCTCAGAACTAAAAGGAGAGAATCTTAATTCTAAAATAAAAAGATATATCACTGCAGCACATGCCACCAAGCTGGCCACACTAGAAGAACGTGTAAAAATCTAAATCCAATGTGAAGTTGATTGTCAGTATATGAGGGATATTTTTTTGGTATTCAACTTATCCTTTTTGTACATAATGTTTAGGGTATAAGAAAAAAATATATAGTGCATGGAATATGACGTATAATGTTAATAGTTGAAAACAATAAGCTCAAGTGGAATATTAATGCCTGCTTGTCAGTTGTTCATATGTAATGTAATTGCTGTCCTGGGCATAATGGTTTCTTGTAAGTGCCATAAATTCAGAGGCCAATGTCATCAATGAAATTGTGTAGAAGTTGCAAATACTATTGTGAGACTTGTAAATTCCATTGTGAAAGTTGCAAATACCATATCAGGAGTTGCAAACCTCATTACCAGAGTGGCATCCCTTTGTCAGACTTGTGAATCCAATTGTGAGACTTGCAAATACTATTATACAATTAGTTACAAATACCATTGAGGAAGTTGCAAATATCATTGGCGAAACTGTAAATACCATTGGCAGAGTTACAAATCTAATTGTGGGACTTGCAAATACCATTGTGCAATTAGTTATAAATACCATTAGAGAAATTGCAAATATCATTAGGGAAATTGTAAATACTATTGAGAAAGTTGTAAGTATCATTGGTCAAGTTATAAATCTCATTGTAGAAGTTGTTAATCCAATTGTGGGACTTGCAAATAACATTGGCGAAGTTGCAAATACTATTGGTAGAATTGTAAATCCTATTGTGAAAGTTACAAATTCAATTATGGGGTTTACAAATACCATTATGCAATTAGTTGTAAATACCATTAGGGAAGTTGCAAATCCCATTATGAAAGTTGTAAATCCAATTGTGGGACTTACAAATACCATTGAAAAAGTTAAAAATACCATTGACTATGTTACAAACCCCATTGTAAAAGTTATAAATCTAATTGTTGGACTTGCAAATACCATTATCCAATTAGTTGCAAACACAAAAGGAATATCTTGCAATTTCACTTGTAAATATCCTAGGGAAAGTTATAGATCACATTGTTCAACATAGTCATTACAAAATATCGTCACAGTCATTACAAAATGTAGTCATACTCTTACTCATTACAAAATGTGGCCATAGTCATTACAAAGTTTAACATTACAAAAGTTGAATATTAAAAAGTGATTACCTAAGTTTGAATATCAGTTGGTCAATAGTTAAATATTACAAAAGTTGAACATTACAAAAAATTGAAACAACATTTAATCAATATAGCGGTCTCACTTGATAGAAGTAGGCTTAACGCAAATGCTCGCATTTAGTTGAGCTCGTGATTTTTTAGCCTTCACATTAGGTTTCATTTAAACTTTACAAAGCCAAAAAGACAACAAACACCATATATAATTGATGAGTGTAGAAAAATAACTCAAAATTCCACTTCTTCACTGGAAAAAAAGAGGTCACCCATATCAGTAAACCAGCTACAAGACTGATAACTCCCAAAAGATTGGCAACCCCAATATCTTTTCACTGTATCACCTACAAAAGGGGGCCCAATATTGTAAGGAGAAGTATATAGTTTGCTTGATGAAGCTAATATATTTGATCAAAACCTAGATTTTACTAATAAAATATTCGTATAAACAGAAACAAGTATATCAAATCAAAGTCACCTTTTGAGCAACCTTACTTCGTGGAAACCAAATAAAGCTTCAAAACTATACCATATTTATACCAACCATATTTACATTCCATAAAAAATACTAGCACACTTGCAAACAAACTTTATTATTTAAAGTGCAAATAGCACCAAATCAAAGCCATGCAATATAATCCAATCGAACTAAGCCGAAGTCCCAAAATTTTCTATATTAGCATGCTGAAAAATTAAAATTGGAGAGACATATAATTATTTTCTTAATGATAACAAAAAATTTAAAACCTGTGGAGTATTTAAAAGGATTGACACCTCCTATAATAAAATTTACAATTAGTTTAATAGGACTTGTAATTTCAACAATGTGATTTATAACTTTCCCTCAGATATTTGTAACTTTTAAATTGCAACTCATAAATAGTTATAATACACACAAAGTAATGGACTATAGGACACAAAAGCAATGGAAGGAAAGCAATGAATTTGTGATTTCTCCTACTATTTTCTTAAACTAGTCGAATCTACAGTAAAAATTGTAATCTTTCTCCTAAGGTAACCTTCAAAATGAACAAAACAATAGTGATTATCAGAGAAGTAAAAGAATAATATTTGTGTCAAAAATCTTGCTTACACTTTATCTTTTTCAGTTTCAGCTCAGTAAAAGATATCTCCCTCAAGCTTCGTTTCCCATGCAAGATAACAGTTCATGCTTCATATTGATGCCTTAGGTATACATTTCATTTATTCTATCTATCTTTTTAGATATTCATATGCTCAAATTGTCTTCTTCTTTTTTAATTTATATTGTTTTTCTTTGTCTTTTTTCCATTAATGTATCCTATTTGAATAATCTCTACCCTTGAAAGGAATTAATTCTTAGCTATATATAAGGAGATATTCTCACTAAAATTTATTTTTTTTATAAATAATAGATGTAGAGTTTATGCTTCACATGAAATTTAATGTAAGTCTTTCATGATTTATAAATAATGCATCTCTATAGATATTATTTATATAATATATCAAAAAAGATCATTACTATGTCAGTGTTTTTGAGCTGTTAACAGCTTGTTTAACCACTGGAGTTTTTTATCATATAAATAAAATGAATACATTAATATATGTATATATATAATATAAAATAGGTAGAAATTTTGTATTATTTATAAAGCATGAGTAATAATTCCTCACAAATCGTATTTATACCCCCAAAAAATTAATAATTAATTTTTTGAAGAAAAAAATTAAAGTTAAGTGGGATCCTAAAGTAAGGAAAAGCAGGAACAAACAGAGAGATAATTTCATTGGATGGAGCCCTATGTCCTTAAAATCTTGTATAAAATATTTTGTTCGCTCCAAAATATAAATCATGCCTAAAAAAATAAACTTTTTATCATATTTAGAATTTAGAAATAGTTAAATCTATGCTGAGATTAGGGGGATTTTTTTTATAATTGGATTAAGGTTTAATTTCATCCCAGAAATTTTCATATAGAAATTGTGAGGATCTAGAAATTTTTCTCATATTAATATCATGTCAGAAGTATT
Source organism: Leucaena leucocephala (assembly GCA_037074615.1). NCBI lineage: Eukaryota > Viridiplantae > Streptophyta > Magnoliopsida > Fabales > Fabaceae > Leucaena > Leucaena leucocephala. The sequence continues at coordinate 6,458,226 of CM073570.1, read as the reverse complement.
TAAAAATGAATAATGTTACATCTAGTTATTGAAAATATTAATAGTTAATATTAGTTTATTAACAGTTAGATATTTTTGTTTCCTTTTAACATTTCTAAAACAATATTAATTCAAGAAAATTTTTTAATATGGTAGCTCATATGAAAAAAAATTTAGGACAAAATAATTACATGATTATCACCCAGGTGTCAAAAGTTGGCGACCCAATTCAATTAAGGGTATAAGGAGCCTTCTTCTTATGGGCAATTGGATGTCAGTCAAGCTTGATGATTATTTATTTATTTATTTTCATTCTAGGCTTAAATCAACCTTAACACAACTGCACAATTCAATTAAGAATGAGAATTGTTCCGAGTGATAAGCGGTTTGATATCGCTTAAGCAAGGTATCGAGTTCAAACCTTAACGTATGCAGAAAATCCCTGTTGGGAGACTCACCTACCACAGTTAGGTGCACAACGTGGGTCAGATCTGAATACAATCGGGGTAAAACTCTGGTGAACTATATGGACAAAAAAAAAACAAGAAGAATAGCTGATAAGTTAGCCACAGAAAAAAAATTCATAATTGAATTAATAGATTTTTATATCTTTGATCAATCCTCAACTTTTTGTATGGAGTTGACGAATGATGAAGGATAAATTGTTTTTAATTTTTTTTATTGTTCTAATTCTAACTTTATAATGACCTAATTATTCTTATGAATATAAGATATTATTTACCATTAAAAATTAAAAAAATAGAACATGGGAAGTTTTGAACATCATAATTATATAAATCATCCACTTAAAATGTGAAAGTGGAGCAAATGGCTAAAGTGGCAAAATGGCCTCTTAAATTTGTGGAAAAATGAATATTATTTGCACTCTGGGGAGCGATGAAGGATCTAAAGGTTTCATCTAGTTGAAATTTTGGCATTTCTTACATACCTAATCCACATGATTAATTCACAAGAAATGAGCCAACAAATTTTTACTTAAAGAAAGGCATGCTTTACAATGGATGGTGGTTATTTTTTTTGTTTGATGAATAACCTTTTTTTTCATATTTATAGATAAAAAGAAATAAACTTACAAATTACAAATTCTCATAATTTTACTTAATTTTTTATACCTTACTTTTTATCGTCTTTATAGTTTTACCTATTTATAATCAAATCTTTGTAATTTTTTCCTATACGGAGAAGCTTATCCTTCCCAACATGCGGATCAACATTCAAATTTTGCTAACTGAGATATCCATATTTAGGGTCAAATAATCCCTTAAATAAAATTACTTCCTATTAAAAAATACATGTGAAGAAAATGAGCAATACAGCACACACTTGCAGTAAGTCAGGGTACGTATGGATCCCAAATCTAATTTTGATCTAATGATTTAGCTCCAACTTTTTTTTTTTTTTGCTATGATTTTTTTATCGTTTCGAACAGTAGTACCCGTGGTTACACATCATACATCCTCCCATTACTACATGAACGATTCAGGATTGGAAATCTTGGTTCCCATCCCTTTGTTTTACACAACAATAGAGCCACCAAAATTGCGTAAAACCAGCCCATACCATATTATTTCAGGCCTTTTCAAACTCTCCTCCCTGTTGGTGATGGTTGAAATTGGAAGTGGCCAATCCAACGCCTTCATTCCGGTGCTTCTCCCAGCCACCGGTATCAGCCCTGAAGTGAGTCCAGTAGTACACAATGGAAGCTATCAAAGACAACAATGTCAAAGCAGCACCAGCCGCAAAAACTCCTTTGCGGAGGGTGGCACAAGATATGTCGTTTTGGCCAAAGTAGCCTCGGTACTTTGTGTGGTACGCATTCCTTGCTGATCCTGCTAACAAACATGCCTCTGCTCCCAGAAATGTAATCCTGATATTTACATTTAAAATATCATCTCAATTTTCACACATTCCATTTCAATTCAACATTGTATCAACACCTATAAGGAAATTTTGAACTCCTTCAACTGTAAATTGAAACCACAAGTGAGTTAACTAATTTCCATTCTCTAGTTTGAAAGAACTTCCATTTTGGATCTCCCCTCTAGATAAACCTAATGAATTTACCCCTCAACTTCTATACCCATAGATTGAAAACAATATACCAATATCAATAGATGGCTTTCAAATGGTTGGCTGTGATATTAATATCCGTTCCCATCCCTTTGTTTTCATAAGCGCATATCATATCTATGCTTTGACAAAGTTTACTGCCTTCAAGTACTTAGTCTCTAGTTTCTTTATTTCTTTCTTTAAATAAACCAATTGAAATTTCCCTTCAGCATCTATTACGTAGCTCGTTATAAAGATAATGATTAAAATTGGACTTTTACAATGAATAAAAAGACAAATAGATACTTTCTTACAGGCTAAAAAAAGAATTTGCACAAATCGCACGGTGTAAGGTAAATCGAACCCTTTTTCCACAATAAATTATTGACTGTATCACTCGATTGGGCCCTAATTGACTCTAATCTGTGGTAGAGAAGCATAGATGTTGATCAGTTTCAGATATGGAACTCGCAAAAATGAAAGATAGAGAGAGAAAGAGGAGAGAAGGAACATGAACTTCGAAGCGTGAGAAAAAATTGAAGAAAATAGAGCTAGAAATTAATGAGATTTACCAAGAGAAAATGAAGAAGAAGGTGGCGCAAGTGGTGGAGCAACCAGTGACAAGCCCTTTACCGAAACAGAGGCATCTGGTGACACCGTGAACCACCACCTGGCTAACCAGCAACAGAGCAAAGGCCGCAAGACCGTACACCGTCGACGCATCGGTGTCGTAAACGCAAAAGGTCCGGTCGTCGTACTTATCTGGCACGATGTTGGCCTGGAAAAACGAAGAACACAGATAGTAATGAGTTTCCATACTCCAGAGCACGCGCATCAGTAGAAAGAAAGAAAGAGGGAAACCTTGCTACGTCGGCGTTCGGCGCCAACGGCAAGAACGAAAGCGATGAGGTGGAGGGAGACGACGGTGGCCAGAATTGGGACGGAAGCGGCCATGATTTCCTCTCACTGTCTGCTTCTTCACTCTCTCCCTCTACCTCTCTCTCTCTGCACTTCACTTTACTCTGCAGGTGTCGATGTCGCAGCCAAGGTGATGGTATTTTAGTCACCTCACAGTTCACAATCTATTTCATTTTCCGACTTTTCATGAAATAAAATATAATAATAATTCAATCCACTTATGTTGCTTTTTCATCTTTTTTTTTATTTGACAAAAACTGGAAGATATTTATTTTTATTGAATAGTTTTAAATTATTCTCAATTATTATATAATTAATTATTTAATTTCAATAATTAAAAGTACACGATTGTGAACAAAAATAAATAAAAATTATGTTAATATTAAATTTTATAGTTTTCTCTTATAATTTTTATAATTGCAGGCACAAAACATATAGTATAATTTTTATGGTTAAATTTATTTTTTACAAAAATAAAATTTAAATTGAAAGCTTCAAAATTAAATCCATCAATCAACTTGTACTAATGAGCCGCTCCTTAAGTCATATAATAGGCCTCATTACCCATCTATGAGAGAGATTTCTATCATCTTTTTTTTTTGTATACATTTCTCTCTCTCTCTTTTTGTAAAACATAATACTTACATTAATTTAGCATCTATCTCTTATCAAATTAGAGTATAACTCTAAAGTTAAAAGAGTATTTATAAAAAACTTATAAAATTATCTACTAAAATAGTTCTTACAACAATAGTGAGAAATAAATTCGTATCCTTATAAGATGAGTCATATTTCTTATTATTTATATTAACTCTTATTGTTATTTCTCTCATTGTTTTTTTTATCATTTTCCCTTTAAACTCTGGATCTGGATCCTCTCAGCCTTGGGTCCTTCAGCATCCAAGCCCAAAAAATTGAGTTAGGTTTACAATACCTTAGCAATTAAAGTTGGTCATCTTACAAGTTTAGAAAATATACGTGCTAAGTTATAGATGAAACTAAATTAATACGACAGTGTTATATGATTATCCTTAATATTTGAGGAATATTGTGGTCAAAGAGTGTTTGGGATATGATCCCTTTATAGTCTAATAGTTTACTTTAGGTGGTCAACCTCTCTTGTACTAAAAAAAAATTTAATTATTTATCCTCGATTGACAATTTGGGATAACAACTGACACCTATGGGTTGAGTTAAGATTAATAGATGGTGCTATAACTTTATCCAATAATAAAATTAGGTGTGGAGGGGTTATTATAGACCATAATAGTAAATGGTTACATATATTTTCTTTTTCTATTGAAGTTTGTACTGTCAGTGATCTAGAGAAATGGGCTATCATCAAAAGGCTCTAAATTGCGTGGGATAAATGATTTAAGAATGTTATTCTTAAATCTGATATAAAATTTATCATTAATATATTATCATAAACTAATAGCAAATAATGAAGCAGTCTGTTAGGTATTCCGATTGAGGAGTTAAGGTGTAAATAATAGAATTTACCGTTGAAGTTTATTTCGAGACAAGGTAATGAAGTTGTAGATACGCTAACAAAGTATACTCTTTCTAAATCTGTTATATTTAACATGCGTCTTTTACATTTGAGACACTTAATAGATTCAAAGTGAATATGATTAAATTATTCAATAGTCTAATTTCTTTTACCTTTTGGCTTATATAACAAAATAAAATAAAATATTTAATAATATAATTTAATTAATATTATTTAAAAAAATAAAACGCATCAAACCTGTATAGTTTTGCTGCTTTTTGTGGTGCTAACTGGATCCACAAAAATCTGAACTTCTCATAGATCCTTTAGTTGACCTAAGGTTAGTCTAGAAAATTATAAATATGAACTGGGGTTAGATATAATAAAAAAAATAATTTCTCACAATATAATAAATTTAAATTTTTATTAAAAAAAATATTCACATTTAGTATCTATCAGTATTTTGAATATAATTAACTCTAATAAAAATATACATATATTTAATAAAAAAATTATAAATAATTGGGGAGTAAAGTTTTGCCATCTTTTATGGTAATCTAAATTAGTCTTACATGGCTTTTAAATTAACCTTTTAAAAGTGATTTTATGAATGAGAAGCCTGACGTAAAAACACTTACAAAACTATAGTTTAAGCCTTCTGCTTTCAAACAGGTCTAAATCTCTCACAAATATTTTGGTTGAAATGAAAAAGAAAGAATTCAAGTGATTATTAGGGAAGGGAAGAGGAGGGTAACGACTATAACTATTCACATCAAATTTATTTATATAATTTATTTTACATAAAATGAATCATTAAAATTTTAATATAATAATAGGGAAGGGAAGAGGAGGGTAAAAGGAGGGAAATGGGGAAGGTCTCCATTTCCTAATGTAATCGGTTTTGATTTAATATCCTATAAAATAATTTTTTTTTTATATTTTTATTATAGTCTGATCCAATTTTAACTGTTTAAATTTATTAATAATTTTATAAAATATTAATAAATCCCCTCCTTCCACTTTTAATATCGGTGTGGGAGGGTGGGATTTGGTGAGGAGAGAATAAATCAAAATAAACAGCTGGACCACGGTTGGCTGGTCCGGGGAGCAAACCCATTCCCTCCGGTTTCGTTCTCTGTTTTTGTGGCTTCTTTTTTCTGTTTTTTCAAATTTTATTACTTGATTTGTAAGAAAACCCCTATTGTATCTTCTCTTTAGTTCTAAACACATGATTTAAATAACTAATATATAAAAAAATATTTATAAATAAATATGTATTAATTTTTTAAAAATATTTCTTATCCAAATTATTTATATAAAAAATATTTATATTAATTATATACATTACTATTTGTGTGCTTAAGAATATTTTAAACCTAAATTTTAAATTTAGCTTTAGGCAAAATTTAGATTTTGAGAAATTTTAAAACAAACAGTTATATTTATACAAACGGACTTTTAGACTAAATTATAGTTTAAAATTAAGGTTTCAGATAAGTTGATCAGAATAGTTTATGGAACAGTAAAATAGCTTATGAACTAATCAATTACTATATTACCCCTACTTTTTCTTACACTATCTCTCCTACTTTTTTTACACCCTCTCTTATTTATTTTCTTACACCCTCTCCCCTCTCTCATATCATCTCTTATCTCTACTCATTTAATACTCATATTATTTTTTATAATTTATTAATAATAAAAATATTTATGAAAATAACTATCCCAACACTCATTTATTTAAAACTACTTTATTTTATAAGTTCTTCTCCAAAAACTATTTTTTAAAAGCTGTCAAAAAACTTTTTTTTATAAATTATTTTTTATACTCTTATTTAAATAGATTTTAGGTACAACTTAACACGCGTTATAAAGTATAAAATAAATTGAAAAGGAATATCGTAACATATGGTTTTTTTGTAATATCCTGTAAAATTTATGCTGAATACTACCATTAATGAAAAATGGTATCACTGAATAAATACTTGTTTGATAAAACAAATTAGAATAAATACTTGTGACTGCAAATACTCTTCTTGTGGTATATATAGAACTTTATTAGATAATTAATTTTAGTTATAAATATATTTTTTTAAATTAATCTTATTAATATTTTATCAATAATAATTAAATAAGATAAGGAGAAAGAGAGTTAAAAAATATGATTATGATATTTTAAAAAAATATATCATATTAACTAATTTAATATAATTAAATTAATTAAATAATTTATATTTAGAATTAAAATAATACAATTTATGCTCCGGCATAGAAAATTAAACTTAAATATCAATTGTGGAGAGCTACTAAAGTTCAAGTAAAAAAAACTTACAAAAAAAACTCAGGGCATTAATTAGCGGACTAAATTAATTTTGAGGGTTTTTATTAATCAACTATCAACTATCCTTAATTATACCTTTTAAATATTATAATATCTAATTTAATAAAAAAATAATTTGGGTTAATTTAACTTAATATTTTAATTCTTTTGTCTAAAATAATCCCACTCTAATCATGGAAAGATTGAGTCACATTATAATAATGAAGTAATAATCATATTAATTGATTCTATAATATTTTAAATTTTTAACTATAACTATTATTCATAATTATCATAAAAAAATTTGATATTTAAAAGATTTTGAACTTCACAATAATAATTAATTAATAATTATATTAATTAATTATATGATATTTTAAATTTATAACTATAATAATTAATAATGAATAATCAATTATAATATATTTTTTTAAGAGAAATATATATATATATATATACATATATATCTAAAAGAATGTTCTCACCTCCAGGGTTATGAGAAGAAAAACATTGCTCCCAATTGGTTTAAAAAGTAAAAAGCAAAAACACGGAATAAAAATAAAAAGTTCAAAGCATTTTGAAGGTTATGACGTTTTGACCATAACGTCGGGAGGATTAGGACTGAACTATCGATTTCATAGAATGATTCCAAGCGAATGATAGGGGCATTAGTTCCGTAATTTAAGGAATCCATTATAAAAAAAATACTTTAAAATAAATACCTAACCATTACATTGAAATTTGTTTCACAACAAAGGATTAAAAGTTAATTCAATTAATAAAAAGTTAATTCATAATTAACAAAATTATCTGTTCAAATCTCCATTTCACGTAAAGACATTATGGACCATTTGTATATACTATTTCTTTAAGCGTATTTTTTTTAACTTAAGAGACATATTTTGACTTTTTTTCAAGAGAGTATGAGTAATATATAATTAAAAATTAATCTTTTTAAACCGTAAAAATAATTAAAATATATTTTGCCTCTTCTAATAAAATATTTTTTATGCACATAATTTAATTGTAATTTAGGTTATCATGTTTAAAAAATTTAACTATTTATCAATAGTACCAAATTTTGTTGATATATTCTAACTTTAATAAGCTATTAAAATTCAAGTCATATAGAATTTAACTCATAGATCCGATTATGTTATTGTTTATACAGATAAATTTAAATAAGTTTGGCACCTGACCTTACTAAAATTAAGACACACCCTTAGCGTTTAAAGAGTATTTATAAAGAACTTAAGAAATTACCTATAAAAAAAACTCTCATAATAACATAAAGAATTGAATTTATGTTTTTATAAAATAAAAATATATTTTTTATTATATGTATCAATTTTTATTGGTTAGTCGAATTATGTGATCCTGAAGAAGAAGGAATCTTGATTGTGGATCTTGAGTTTTAGCCAGAAAAAATGAGGATGTAACACTTCCAATGTAATTTTTTCCATTCACAAGATTTAAGGTGTAGATGTGATTTAAAGAGTATCAAGTCTCTTCTACTCTATTGGTCGTCATGATACTATGTTAGTTTTTTAACATAAGGGACAGTTAACTTTTATATATATATTAAAAAAATTAAATCAATTAATTAATTATAATTAAATTAAATTTTTTAAAATGAGTTCATATTATATATTTATTAATTTATTTAAATTAATCAATTAATTTTTATATTAATTATAATTAATTAATTAATTTAAAATATATTATCAAAATTTAGAATATTTTTAAGGATAGGAAGGAGTATCTTTTAGGGTTTGTGATCCTGAAGAAGAAGGAATCTTGATTGTGGATCTTGAGTTTTAGCCAGAAAAAATGAGGATGTAACACTTCCAATGTAATTTTTTACATTCACAAGATTTAAGGTGAGGATGTCACACTTCCAATGTAATTTTTTACATTCACAAGATTTAAGGTGTAGATATGATTTAAAGAGTATCAAGTCTCTTCTACTCTATTATTCATCATGATACTATATTAATTTTTTAATATAAAAAATAATTAATTTTTATATATAGATTAAAATTAATTAATTAATTAATTATAACTAAATTATTTTTTTTAAATGAATTTATATTATATATTTATTAATTTATTTAAATTAATTAATTAATTTTTATATTAATTATAATTAATTAATTAATTTAATTTATTTAAAATATATTATCAAAATTTAGAATATTTTTAAGGATAGGAAGGAGTATCTTTTAAGGTTTCGTTTGGAATAGCATTTTGACGCCAAAATGTGCCGTCAAAATTTGAAAATGCACCGCGATAGATTTTGGCCTATTTTAGATGACTTTTTGGCTCATTTGGCTTTTGGGACAAAAACTGCTTAAAAGCATAAAGCCGAAAAGGCTGCTTTCACGTCTACATCGTGGAGAGAGAGGAATGACAGTGAAGAAAGAGTTCCCATTAGAAATTAAAAGACCTAATAATTTGATATTTATAAAAATATTCAAAGAAGTAAAAAATTCAATAAACAAATTTAGTGAAATCCCATTTCAAATGTAATTGGTGGGGACTTCAAGTTCCCATTACAAATGTAATTGGTGGGGACTTTAGGTATCCTGCAAATTTTAAATTAGCAATAGTCTAACTTAGGTTCTTCTAACTAACGGACGCTAGATCTGTTTGCTTTTTTTATTTCTTCTTTTCTTTTGTTATTTTTTTTGCCTTCTACAGATCGCCTTTCCTTATCCATCGCAATATTTATTCATTATTGATTCGATTCTTCCTCCATTTTTTTCGGAGAAAACTTACGTCACAGGGTATGTTTGAATTAGTTTTTAAAAAATAAATTTTAAAAAAAATAAATTTTAGAAATAGAGATATTTAGATAATTAATAGTAGAATTATTTTTTATATTGATAAATTACCAAAAATAATATGATTTAATTAAAGTATGAGAGATGAGAGAATAAATAGGAAAGAGGAGAGAGGGTAGAGAAAAAATAGAAGAGATGAGAGATTGAGAGAGTGTAGAGAAGAGAAAAGAAAGAGGAGATATGATAAAAAAGAAAGAGGAGAGAGGGTATAAAAAGATAAGAGTAAAATAATAATTAGATAATCTATAAACTCTTTTATTATTTTACAAACTATTTTTAATATTTTATTTAAAATTATAATTTTAAATTATAGTTTTAATTAAAATTAATTTTAGATAAAAATTATTATTTGTATAAAAATAATTTAAATTAAGATTTTAGCCAATTGATTCCCATAAGCTGAATCCAAAGAGGCACTCAATGAATATCCAGTTTCCAATAACTATGTGCCATCCTTTAAAAGTTAAAACATCTCTTCCTTCTTGACGGCGTAACTCACCCCCTTGTCTCTCTCTCCCCTCCTCTCCATCTTCGTTCACGTCCGCATCCCCCTTGCGCAGTCCTGAGTCTTCCATATCCACTGTCAATGTGCCCGCCACTTCCATATTCAATTTAGGAGGTAGAAGCTAGCGACAAAATCAACACCAACCTCTGCTTCCTCAAGCAATTTCTGCACTTCAGCAGCCTCTGATCACGTGCCCTCCTACACCCACTAGAATGAACAGGATCAGAGGCGTGTTTCTCATGCCCGAGAGATCAAAATGAGCCAAGCGAGAAGAAAAGAGAGATATGAAATCAGCATCTCGATCCATATCGGGATTTCTCCGTGGTGTTTAATTTGTCTCCGCCGCACAGCAGCTTGCCGCTATCGAATGTTTTTTGAGACCGAAACTCAATTGCAATATTGCAGAGGCCGCCGCCGGTGCTGACACCGGAGCAACCCACGATCTCCGACTACTTCTGCAACTGCGGTCAAGATGCTCCGAATATTTCACGGTGGAATGTTGGTTGGCGTGTAGTCCTTTGTTTGCAGCCGTGACCGGAGCCGTTGAGAAATATGGGTTTTAAAGGTACAGATGGCAAATTCATTGGGAACTGAATATCCAGTATATCAAGTACCAGATGTAAGTGTTGTCCTTTTTTTTGTTGATCATAATGTTGCACTGATATGTTTTTTTTTCATAAAAAAATTCTTATAAAAAATATTGATAAATATATAATTTAAAAGTAGAGTAAAATTTTTTTTTTATAAATAATACTTAATACTAATATTATGTAAGATAAGTCAAATATAAATCTAGATACTCATGAGCAAAACTAACTCTTTAAATACAGCAACTTGCACTATAATAAAATAATATTTTTTAAAAATCTAAATAGTTGTATATTTTACCCTTTTACTAGTTAAACTATAATAATAATAAATCTAAACCAAAGAAAAAATATATATATATTTAAATAAATTTGACACAGTCCCTTACACAACTCTAGGACTCAATTATAGTTTATAAAAGAATTATAAGATTATTTACCAAATAAGTTATCACAAAAATAACATAAATCAAACTGCATCCTTATATAATATAAATACATTTCTTACCACTTTGTATCATCTCTCATATCTACCAAGGAGAAAATATATATATTTATACAAGAATTTTTCTAAAAAAAAATTTTAAGTCCATCAATAATCTAAATATAAGATAATTTATTTTTCTTCTAAATAATATTAATATTAAATAGAATAAATTATTAATTATCTTTAAATATAAATTTTAATATCTAAAAAAAATAAGAATATATATTTATACATCTTCATCCCTCTATTTGCCTTTTGCATTTTGATCCTTTCTCCTCTTCTCACATTGAACACGCCCCTTAGGTTCCCTTGTATACCAAACCCAATCTAATTTGCCATCGGACCTCATAAAGCAAAGGTCTAGCCCAGAGTGATTTCAAACTAGAATAGGGCTGTGGGTAAACCCGTCTGTGTAACTCTAGTTTTAAAATTCCTAAATCTGGGTCGAAATAAACTAAATAAAAAGCGGCAAATAGTTCATTAATATTTTCAAACTTCATGGTTAAGTCCACTTCCTGTTCTTGTGACTTCATGGTAAAATTCACATGCAATGTCAATCGCAATACTTAGGGTGTGTTTGGATTAGCTTTTAGAAAATAGATTTTAGGGAAAATAGATTTTAAAGAATAGATTTTAGGAAGAATAGATTATGGAGAGAATAGATTCTGGAGAATAAATTTTGGAAAAAATAAATTCTGGAAAGAATAGATTTTGAAAATAGAGATGTTTGAATGATTAGTAGTAGAATCACTTATTATATTAATAAATTACTAAAAATAGTATAATTTGATTAAAGTATGAGAGAGGAGAGAAGGTAGAGAATAAATAGGAGAGATGATAGAGGAGAGAGTGTAGAGAAGAGAGAGAAAAATGAAGATAGTGTGAAGAATAGAGATGAGAGAGAAGAGAAAGTATAAGAAAAAAGTAGAGGTAAAATAGTATTTAGATAATCTATAAGCTCTTTTACAATTCTAAAATCCATTAACCGAGGTTTTATCCAAAATCAATTCTAGACAAAAATAGCTGTTTGGTTCAAATTTTGTCAAACCAAGATTTTGTTCCAAAATCAATTCTAAACAAAAATTGATGTTTGTATGAAATTTTTTCAAACTGAAATTTTGCCCAAAATTCATTCTCCAAAATCCAAACACACACTTAAAAGAATTTGACCTAAATAACATTTTTATGAGAAGGCCAACAGATTGTTGACATAATCATAATCATGCACGCAGCAATTAAATGAATTGTAAACTAGGAACTCATCTTAATGCTAACAATTTTTTTTATTGGCATCAAGAGCCAGAAACAATATAAAACAAGTTATACCGGTGTTAAAACTTAAAAAGCTACTAACGTTTAATTAAAAACGTTGGACTAGTTCAAACACCAGCAACGCAACACTCACCATTTGTACCAATTCCACCATATATTAAAGTTTGGCCCTATATATCATCAGGACAACAAAAAAAATACAGCCTGTACTCGTTTAACACCATACCAACACACAAAATGGTTGGGGGCAAAACACGTGTGGCGCCTTCAAATGCTTCTTTGACAGGTGTAAGCCAGCATTTCTGAAGCTTCTTACTCTTTCCACCCACTCCATTCTCAAGTCCCTGAGAAGCATTAATAGAGATGCTCCTCTAAAGCTCATCTGCTCTAATTCCCACTATTTTTCTCATCCATTGCTTATTCTATTAACTACCAGCACGGCGCTACAAAGGGCAGCTTATGGCATTCCTTTCTTGATTCTTGTTTTCTTTTTAACCATTTTTTTAGCTTTTCTGTCAATTTGGTGTACTTACATGGACCAAGGTGGTACTGAAATGGCTAGACAACATCTTAAATGCCAAAGTTAAAATGCTCTACTGCCACCTCAAAATCTTCGACGGCTGAAAAAAATGAAATCTGGATGACTGACATGAAGCAACCTTAACCAGCTGTCCGCAGACTGTAGTAGAGAGCTAGCTGTTTGGCGCTCATTTCCACCATTAGAAGTCCACAGAGAACCCTTAAACTTATATGACGCAAGACCAAAAACAGGCAAAGATAACTTAAGCCCACCATCAATTTCCCCAAGATATGTCATGGCAGGAGCCCGTGGTATTTGTGAACCTGAAAGACCTCTGTGATCAGTCTCCCTAAATAGAAAATGAACTACCACAAGCACACAATAGTTGCTACAGGCAGTGAAATAGAGTCGTAGGAAGATCATCAACTTCCGTAAATAATGTTACCACTAACCAGAGATTCTAATACAATGTTTAAGATATAATTTCATCTTTATCCAACCAATCAAAGTAAGGGCTTAAACAAGTCAAAATCCACCTACCTTCCATGGACGTATGAAGATAATGGTACGTCAGAAAGCAAGCATCAAGATCCTTCAATGTTGGTCCGGTTGGTATCCTATAAATTGGATACCTGCAATTAAAATGTAACAAGGTCAGCCACTCGTGCATCTTGAAGCTGACTGCTAAACACATAGGTATAAATAGAGCATACCATGCTACAGATATCCAGCTCGAGGAGAGTACGTCACAACTTCTAAGTGTCTTCAGCTCAGGGAAACGAAAAGCAAGGTCCAATATCTGTACCATAATATAACAAAAAGTCTAATCAAAATGCTACACAAAGGGGCAGTGAATAAATATGATAGCTTTGTTCCAGTAAACTGCAGAGGAAAGCAAAGAAGGAAGGTGGGGAGAACATGAAAACACCTTATCAGCCAAAGGTTCACGACTGTATGGAGGGTCCTGTTCAAGATACTCAAAAGTCAAGCAGCCTTGGGGATTAACAGATTCTCCATCATCACTAGAAAACCCATCTTGGGTGACATTATGGTGATCTCTCATGGATAATCTGCCCAACCAATGGTGTGCCTCATCTGACAGATGAAGATTCCTCTGCTCCTCCATGTATTTCAATCCTCTTGCAGGTTCATAATCACTGCTAGCATCACTACTTGAGTCCCTGAAATCACTGTCACTGTCCTCACCAAGCTGCCTATCAGAGGAAGAGTCATACAATTAATAAGCAAGAGAACTGCATAAAAATGATCTGAGAAAAAGAAAGCAAGCAACTAAAGTTCACTAATCTACACTAACAGTAAAGCGCCATCACTATCATGACCCCAATTCCCGGCAATCAAAATGATTAAAAAAAAGGTAAAAAATTGATCATTGAGCAATGTAATAATCCAGCCAGAAATCCATGAACGCTGCACTGAAATTGAGGATCCACAAAAGTGGTGAGCTTGAAGCTTCCCCACTTCACGGCGCTCTTCTATATTTTTCCAAAATAGAGGAAAGATGAGAAGGCATGTAAAGGCTAACTAAACTTATAGAAGTATCCCGTTGTAAATATTTCACACCAAGTACCATCCCAATTGGAATATCTCGGCCTCAACTTCCATATCTAAGATAAAAATAAATAAATTATACCTTGATTTAGCAGGGGGCTTCGTAGTATCAACATATATTTGAATTCCAGAGAGATAAGGAACATAGTATTGAACGACAATATCATTGTCATTTAGTACAAGAGGCACTCCCGCACCATATGCACTCCACTCCCTGAATGATTCCCACAAATCACCAAGAACAAAGTAAGGCTGAAATTCCCCGCCACAAGTCCCAAAACCTCTCATGGCCATCTGCAAGAGGCAATTTGAAGTTAAAAACGTATAGCAAAGAGCTATTCATTACCACAACCACATAAATACGTTACCCAGTGATTAAGCCGTTGCAAACAAAAGCAGGAAATCACATAATAGTTTTAATGAATCTATAAACTAATTAAGATCAACATATAAATAAAATGAATTACCTTCCCTTACTTACCTAGTTACAATAACTCTTGATAGGGACCAAACAAATTATAACAAAGAAAATGTAAACCACATTATCAAACTGATTACACACATAGGCAACTGAACAAACAGACCTTAGATGGATACTGAGCAGGCACAGAAGGCGTGATCGACAGCAAGAACCGCTCAAGATTACTAAATCGCTTCAACACGGGTTTAGGAGTCGATGGCACAGCAGCGGCCTTCTTGGGCTCATCAGATCCTAACCTGTTCTCAGGTTCTCTATTTACTGAATCCACCGCTTTCTCTCTAACCAAATGCGATGGTCTAGTCGCCGTAATATCGGTATTAGCTCTACATAATCTATCATTTACCGAGCTATGCAAGGACCGCCGCGCCTTCACCGGATCATAAAATCGATCCTCTCCTCGGGCACGCCCAAACTGCATCCCAGTACCCAACATTCCTATACTCAATAGAAAAAAAAAAAAAAACAACCAAGACCAGATTTGGGAACTAAACAGAAAAGAAAAATCAGAAGCTTTTGTACTATTCCAATAAACACCAGCTATAAAGTCAACGATATCAGGATTAAGTTTTGTTAATGAGATTGAGCAAGTCTGTATATACGGTGACAAATAAAATTGGAGCAACGAAGAACCAAAGGATCTGAAATGTGGAAGGGGATTCAGCAAAGAGAAAAGGGTTCAAAAGTTCCTATAAATGGGAACTAGAAGAAAAAGGAGACTCAGCTTAAAGAGTTAAATAGAAACTCCAAACGAAGAAGACGAAGCGACGAAGTGGATCTGGTTCAAGAGTCCAGTGGACGTGGATGAGCACGACGGACAAAAGGGTTAATTAAGCTAACACAGAGGCTAAGGCACAACCACAGAGAAGAGGCATTCAATTCAATCAATCACAGGAAATGAATGGAAGCGAAGTAAAGAAGGAAACAAGAAGTAAGAGACGTACGGACCATGATCTGAATGAAAAGGTTGGGCAACGAAGAGGAAAACAATTTTTTTTTTTAATATTCCTTCATAAAAAGAAGAAGAAAAATTCAAAAAGTTATTTATTATTATTTTATTCTTTTCTCAAACAAGGTAACTTTCGGGTCGCGGGTAACAAGTCGAAAAGACAAATACACTCCGAAAGGAGACAAGTTTTGGAAGGTGAGGAGTGTAATAATTGGTTCATAGGAAGGGTATTTTTGGGAAATTGGATAGATCGATTACGAGGCATTATCTAAGTGAAAAGATCTAGAGATTGACAAAAGGCAAGCTGTGATTCGTTGAAACTAAGACATACGGATTAGCCCTTGAGGATGGGGGTGAGGTGGAGACACGTGTGAGATGCGCGAAAAGAAAGGACAAGTGTATGGTTGAGATTAAGAGAGTAGAATTGGGGTGGCTGTCTCTTTCTTATCCAATTGGAATTAGAATTGAAAAGCCGCCTACTTTATTGTTATTATTATATTATATTATTTTTATGCCAGATTTAGTATTATATTGAAAATGCAAATAAAATAAAACGCCGCCCTATTTTAATGAAGGTATGGTGTGACGCTAGGAAACGCAGCATCGTAGCGCGTGAAGAACGCGCCAAACGCGTTTGGGATTCTCGCGGGAGTTGTGGAGGCACGTATGTGGTTTTGTTTTTATTTGTTTTGTTTGAGCCAGGGAGATGAAAGATTTTTTAATTTGACCCCAAATAAAATTGCCATTGAGAAAGAAGAAGGCAGGATTGAGAAAATATTGAATAGATATTAAGATTGAGAAAATATCAGAAACAAGTTGATTCGAAGAAACAAAGTCATTATAAATCTAATTGTTAATTGCTGGAAAAAAATCTAATTATCAAATAAAATAACATCACTAATATATAAAATTCCCTTGTCCAGTTTAGGATCTGTCTAAAAAACTATTTTAATTTCTGATTTAATCTCTAGTTTCTTCCTAATGGTAGCTTAAGTTTAGTTCAATCTAGCTCAAACATAAATAATTTTTAGTCTAAATCAAGCCACTAATAATTCTAAGTGGTAGTCTGATCGATTAGGCCAGTCCACTTCTTTAATTATTGATTATAGTATAATGACTTTTTTTTTACAAAAAAAATTAGATATATTTAACACAAATCTCTTATTAAGGTTAAAATACAGTCTTAAGGCTTAGAAATTATTTTGAGGATACTTATAAGCTCGTATACTAAAAAAATTCTTATAATAATAGTGAAAATTAAACTCACACTTTTATATGACAAGAGTTTGTTATTTAGTACCTATTTAAAAAACTGGCAAACATAAGTTTGAAATTTATATTTAGCTCAAAATTTAGATTTTGATAAATTTTAAAATAAACAGTCATATTTATTTAAATGGGTTTTTGGACTAAACTATGGTTTAAAACGAAGGTTTCAGATGAGCTGGTCAGAGTAGCTTATGAAACAGTAAAATAGTTTATAACCTAACCAATTACTATATTACCCATATTTTTTCTTACACTATCTCTCTTATTTTTTCTTACACTCTCTCTTATCTCTGCTACTTTTTCTTTCTTTTCTTTCTTACATCCTCTCTCCTCTCATCTCTTATCTCTCTTCATTTAGTACTCATATCATTTTTCATAATTTATCAATAATAAAAATATTTTTAAAAATAATTATCTAAATAATTATGTATTTAAAATTGTTTTTTTTTATAAACTCTTATCCAAAAGTTATTTTTTAAAAATTGTTTAAAAATTATTATTTTTTATAAATCTATTTTCAAAATCCAATCTAAATGAGTTATTAATATCTCATTAATAGTATAATGAGTGTGTAAGTGTGGGATTTTGATTTTAAATTGGTATAAATAAAAAAAAAATCATTAAGCGTTATGGCCCAATATACTGGATCTCATATCACTACATAAAACAATTAAGAAAATGAAAGATATTATAATAAATTAAAATTAATGGTTACAATGTATTTATTTTCATATTTCATACATTTATGCTAGAACTAGTTTTTCAAAAAACAAAGTATAGATATGTCGTCAATTTTTAAAATTCAGTTTCATCACGGAATTACGTGTAATGCAATTTTGTCTCATTACAATATTTTTATTTTTCATTTAAAATTGAAATTTCGAATCATTAATATTTATAAAAATATAATAATACTAGCCATTATCTTAAATATTTTCATTAAAATATACTTAAAATAAGAATTTATGGATTTACTATGGTGGCTTCTAGTCAATATCAATAATCAAATTATAAAACACAATAATAACGCAGCATCACTTTCAAATTAAGTTAACTATCTGCCAGGAAAACAGACTAACTAATGTACAATAAAATAAACATAAATATCAAAATGAGTAAAACCGACTCAATGTGAACTAGTCAAACCGGTTTGATTAGGCCGATCAAACCATGTGCATCCAGCATACCTGGTTAAACACTTTTTGGAAGACCTTTTTATAGATTTTTTAATTATTATTTTTAGAATTGCTGAATTGTTCTGTAGATCAGTCATTATTCAACCATTGCTGCGGTTTTAAAGTTTTTTTTATCAGAACATTTATATTATACTTATCCTTTTTAAATAAAAAAATTTCAGAATATACACTGATGGATTTTGAGCCGGATATGATTTTTCTACGTGGCAATAAAATGTGCTTTTCTACCTTTAAATAAAAGAGATTAATATATAAATTAATTTCATATCTTCTTTTAAATATTACGATGAGTCGATGTCATATGGAACTCCAATAACTTTTTAGAATTCCATCTCATAATTAATGTGTTTTTCCCCTACTCGTGATTAAGTCTCCTTCTATTTTTAATATAAAATTTAATTAAAAAATTAATTTTAATTATAAATATAAAATATTTTTTTATATTTATTATTTTTTTTATCAAATTACTCTTATAGATACTCTCTTAACAATAATCAAATAAAAAAGTTAAAAAATATAATTATGATATTTTAAAAAATATATATTAACTAATTTCTACAATATAATCAAATTAATTCAATATATTTATATTTAAGACCAGATGAGTAGTATCTATCTACTTCTCCAATCCTTAATAGAAGACAAATTGAGCTGTTGATATTAATTCTAAATATAAGACTTATTTTTTATATTTATCAATATTTTCTCAAATTCCCTCTATAGATACTCAATAATAGCCAAGTAAAAGAGGGGAGAGAATTAAAGAAAATAATTAGGGTATTCTTGAAAAATTATATCATATTAATTAATATAACTAACTTCTTTAATATAATCAAATTAATTAAATATATCTTATATTAAGAACAAAATGAGTATTATATTGCTCAATCTAATTTTAAATATAAAAGCTAAATTATAAGTCTATTTTAATTATAAATATAGACATCAATCTTCTTTATCTTATAAAATTTTAATTTTTACCTAAAATTATCCCTATATAATTATATAATTGCACGTATCAAAGTAATTTGTATCAATGTTGGAAGCGAGCTAGGGCCATATAACAGTGCAAATCATCAATGACTTAAATCAAAACCGATACATGACTCTTCATTGCAAACATAAGCATCATGATCTTGGGGAGGTAATTCTCGGCCTCAACGATCGATATTCGTTCGATTTCGCAGAAGATCCGTTTCTGAGAAGCTTGTATTTCTGTAGCTTCTGGTGGCCATCATCAACTTCGCTTCATTACTTTGATATATATGTGCAGAAACGAGACGGATGTCATGTATGTGTTTGGAAAATACATGAAACTGGTCCTTGCAGTGATGATGGAATTTGCTATACTTGGAATACCAACAATACTCAACCTCATATTTGAGTATTAAACTCATATGTTTAATGTAATAATTACCTTTTATATATTCTGATATATATATATATATATATATATATATATGTGTGTGTGTGTGAAAGTGATATCTCTATCCGTGTGTCAAATTTGTCTTCGTTTAAAGCGTTGAATTCAATGTGTATGAGAACAAATCAAATTATATGCCATACATATAACAGAGGCTAGGTGATTTAATTGAGAAAAATGAGTAGAGTTATTTGTAATTAAAAAATATTTAATAAGATTAAAGGAAATTTTTATCTAAATGTTAAAATAAGACTAGTAATACCATATGGGGTGAGTGTTGAGCCTTAAAAAGACAATGAGAGCATTAAGTTAGATTAGAGCACTAGAGATCAACGAAGATATTAAAATAGATGTGTGATAATCTAATTAAATATAATATTTATAATAAAATATATATTAGGAAGAATTAATCTATTAAAGAGAAAATAATATAAAATTATTTAAGGTGATTTAGACATATATATATATATATATAAATTATTGGAAGTATTGGTGAGGATAAAGATAAGATAGTATGAAGTATTATAAAAAAAATAAAAAAGTTAAAAAAATATTCAGTAAAATTTTAAATTATATATTTTAATTAATAATATATTTAAAAATTTTATTATTGGTACAGTACAATTACGACAACAACATGGGCCCTGGTTAATAAAGGCTTGTTCTATTTTTATCAATTAGTTTAGTGAATTTAAATTGGTTCCTAACACCAAAATCTGTCAGCATTGGTACTAGTTTTAGGCCACTATACCTAGTCATTGATGGATTGATACTAGTTTTTTTTTTTTTTTTTGCTACTATTGGTCATCGGTACTAGGTTGTTGCATTTGATAGGCCTCACACAGTTTCTTTTATACTCCTTTTGATCCTATTTTATGAATTATTAAATATAATTAAATCTAAAAAAATAGAATAAATTTAAAAGCTAGATGAGTGAAGTTACACATTTAATTGAGTTTACAATTAATATGAATTTAAACAGAATTAATAAAATTTTATAAAATAAAAATATAAAAAGTTAATATCGGCACATATTTTTTTCTGTTATTTTCTTATAAAATGCATGAATATAAGGTCAAACTTTTTAACTAAATTTAAAGTATTAAAATCATGCAGAATAAATAAATGCACTACCAATTCTAATCTCAAGGCATTTATTGTCAAATATTAATAATAAAGATTTTTCCATGAAGTTAATATCATTAATGCCATAATAAATGTTGCCTGTCTGAATTGGAGGAACCCATTAACTCACACTTGGTCCTATATAATAAGGTAGGTCTATGCTGTGAAGGTAGGTCTATGCTGTGAAGAACTCTAAAGAAACACAGAGATATGCCTCCATATGTAAAATCCTTTTTACTTTTGCTCTTTGCCATGTTTGTTTCAATGTTAAAAGCAGGTAAATATTCTTGTCAACTTTGTAAATTAACTTATTATATTTATTATTTTTATATTTTTATTTTATAAAAATTGTGTCAATTTTATTTAAATTCGTACTAATTATAAACTTGGCCACTACAGAATTTATCATTTTTATATTTTTAACTTTTAAAATCGTATCAGCTCTCTCTTAAATTTTTATTAACTTTTTAAATTTGATTATGTTTAGTTATTTCATATACGAAATTTATAGGAATTTCTTTGTTGAAATATGATAAATTATGAATATTAATAAATTTAGTTACAATTATTTATTGTTGAAATATATTTAAATTGAATTGTTGTCATTTTTATATTTTATACTTTTAATAACTATTTATTGATAAAAATAATTTTTTATTAGTTTACGATTTAAGTTTAGTTAAATTTATGAGCTTGGTAACTTGACAGGTAAGTGCGATATAACAGTGAAAATCATCAATGACTTGAATCAAAACCGGAACATGACTATTCATTGCAAAGATAAACATCATGATCTTGGAGAGTTCGTTATCAGTTATAAAGATCAATTTTCGTTCGATTTCACGGAAGATCCATTTATGAGAACCTTGTATTTCTGTAACTTCTGGTGGCCATCATTAACAAAGCGTCTTTACTTTGATATATATGTAAAGAAACGAGATCAGTGTCGTGTTTGTGTTTGGACAATATATGAAACTGGCCCTTGCACTTATCCTTGGAATTCTCAACCACATGATCAGTCAATGGTTACTCCTCTTAGTATTGTTGCAACTGATAATGCCAACAACACTCAGCCTCATGTATGATTGTTAAAATCATGTGTTTAATGTAATAACCTTTATTGTGATAAAACATCCCTTGTTTTCCCTTCCTTTTTTGGATGGACAGATAACGAGGAATGAAAGAAAACTAAGGAGGAAAATATAGAGAGAGATGGATTTTCCCTATTTAAATGAGGATCCTACTCTATTTTCTCCCGAAATTTTCTCTCTACATACCTCCATGGTAGGGCGAGATTATTTCAAAGTATCTACTTCATTTTTTATACAAATTATATTCATCTAATTTTAAATATACTATCTAGTTAATTTATTAAAAAATTAAAAAAATAAAAAATTTAGTTAATTATAATAAAATTTAATTTTTTAATAAATTCATATTATCTACTTTTTAATTTATCAAAATTAAGGTACTAACTCTTATATTATATATAATTAATTGATTTACTTAATTTTTTTAATATATCTACAAAATTAATTAATTTTTATATTTAAAATTGAAAGAGTACCTAAGCATTAAATCCAAAATGGATCAAATTTTGAATATAGTAACACTGAAAATATAGGAAGCTTTCAATATTGGTCTGAATAGACTTATGATAGAGTCACTTTTTTTTTTTTTTTTATCTTTTCTAAATTCTTTAGTCTTTTTTCGTCAAGAGCAAAACCTGTCTAATTCCTTAAAAGTCGTTCTAGGTTCCGATCTAATTTTTGATTTTAAATCAATGACATCTCAACTCTTATTTAACCAAGTTTAAATATAAAAAAAAATTAATTTAAATTGAGCTGTTAACAAATTTGATCAGTAGTCCAACTAATTAAACTGTCAAATTTAATCACTGGTCCCACAAATCAATTTTAAAGATAAATAAATCTACTCAATGATAGATACTTTAATAAAAACTATCCTAAAAAACTTAACTTAATCAATCATCTATTTCATATATATATAATTATATTATATTTTGATTCATTACATACATTAATAAAAATTCAAGTTATTTTTTTTTATTATATATTAATATTTAATTTAAATTTTTTATTATTTATTTTATATTTTATTACTTACATACATCTTTATTATAACAGATACATAGCATTATAAATAAAAAAATTAATAGAAAGTAAACAAAATTAAGCCTTTAACAACTATTTTTATAAAAGTTATGATTATAAGTATAAACTATAACTATAGTTATTTTAAAAACTGCTATTATATGATTAAATTATAACCATAGTTTATTAAAAATTGTCATAATATTATAAACATATAATGACAATTTTATAAAAATCTCTGTTAAAATATTATATTTAATGATAATTTTAAAATTATTATTATAATTTAAATTTATAATTGTGATAGAATTTATATCTATTAAAAAATTAGATGAAAGGTCAATTTTAATTGATTTTTCTCTAGTAGTCGTTGGTTATTTTTGTTTAAATAACTCTTGATGATGATATCATATGTAGTGTGTGTTTGGAAACATTTAAAATTTAAGTTTTAAATTTAAATTTTATTATTTTAAATTTTTTTAAAATAAACAGTTATATTTGTTCAAATAGGCTTTTAGATTAAATTATAGTTTAAAATTAAAGTTTTAGATAAGCTGATTAGAGTAGCTTATACAACAGTAAAAGAATTTATAAACTAATTAATTACTATATTAACCCTATTTTTTCTTATACCATATTTCATACTTTTTCTTATATTCTATATTCTCTCTCTTACTTTTTCTTACACCATTTCTTTTTTTTTCTTACAACATATCTTCTATCTCCTTTATATCTTATCTCTCATCATTTAATACTCATATCATTTTTCATAATTTACCAATAATAAAAGTACTTTGGAAAATATCTATCTAAATACTCATTTATTTAAAACTATTTTTTTTATAAATTTTTCTCTAAAAATTATTTTCTATAAGCTACTTAAATTTTTTTTATAAGTTTAATTTTAAAATTTTATCTAAACATACGTAATTAAACATCAAATAAGTTTTAAGGATACGATAGCGGTTGATAAAAAAAAGAGTCAATAATAATAGCATATTGCTTTTGCTGACACATTGTCGATCGACATTGAAGAAAAGGTTTTCGGGGACACGATCATTTGAGCTGTTCCTTCACATCACATGCTCTCAAATATTTATATATTTCAAATTCAATTTGTCTCTCACTCTCTTCATTTTTTTAGTATATATAAATATATTATCCCACATGAACAATTGGCTATTCATAATTTACCCATTTTATTCATATTTGTTGTCCAAAATTTTGACTTCAAGATATTACAATTTACAATTTGAAGATGAGACAAAAAGAAAAACAAACTTGTGTGTTATAAGTTGTCATCTACACTTTATTCATACACGCACCGTTTTAATATGCATATTATGATTTTTTTAAAAAATAAAAAAAATTAATATGTAAGGACCTTTAATCTTACTTTTATTTTTAAGAAGGTTTTTTATATTTTTTTAATTGAGTTCTTATAATTTCCTTCATTACAGATATTTACTCATATATTCATATAAAAAAAATGATATTAATAGTTAATGATGTGACTATTATTCATTATACATTTGAGAGAAATACTTATATATTTAAGAATTATTATTTTATTTAAATTTTGTGTAATTAAAATAAAACAACTTAACTAGTTAGTTATTTAAAAAAATTATGATTAATTTTACTTTTTTAAAAATAAATATTTAAATTTTTAAAAAATAAAAAGTCATCTTAAACAAATTAATATATTTATTTTTTTAAAAAATAAAATAAAATATAAATTCATTCAATGAATTAAAATTAAAATAAATTAAATTATTATATTTTAATTGGATAAGCTCTAATGACATGCAAGGAGATTGTTGTGACTTGTGAGCGTAATAATTTTTTATTTATATGCTGAAAATAAATAAATATTATTCTATCATTTTATTTTAAAAAAATTTATTTTATATTATATTTACATGTCACTTTTATTCAGCATTCACATCAATTCTAATGTCTATATCTTAAAAAACATTAACAACCCGATAAAAAGGAGAGAGAAAAATTACAAGACGCGATTAAAAATAAGTATAAGAATTGACGAATTGATTTTCCTTTGAAATATTTAATTTTAATTTATATTGTTAATGAGTTCATTTGCGGATCATACATATTAATAACCTGACAAAAATTCATATAATAATCATTGAAAGATTCTCGGTTTACATACCACCCAATCTTTATTAAAGTGATCTCTACATATTTTAAAATGAATAATTTTTTAGTAATTTTAATAAATTCATTCACATCTTTCATATTTTAAAAACGTTTGCTTCTTTCAACTCACAGATTAAAAAAAACCCATAATTTGAAACTTCTATAATTTTTTTTTATGTTTTAGTCCAAATTTTATTTCTAAGAGATTCTCCAATTAATTTTTTTTTGAAAAAAATATACTTTAACTGATGGGGATATTTTTGTTTAATAAATTAGAATGAGACTAAAGTGTTGATAACATTTTATTTCAAGAAAAAAGTATGCATATATTTAAAATAAATTAAAATTTTAATAAATTTATTCACCATTTTATAAATCCACATATTTAAAAAAAATATACGTAATCTATTTATTTATTAACAAATTTTTTTTGACCTGAAACATGACACAAGATTACAATTTACAAGTATCAGCCTCTTGAAATGAAATTTCTTTAT
The DNA here is from genome assembly GCA_037074615.1 of Leucaena leucocephala. Taxonomy (NCBI): domain Eukaryota; kingdom Viridiplantae; phylum Streptophyta; class Magnoliopsida; order Fabales; family Fabaceae; genus Leucaena; species Leucaena leucocephala. The sequence goes on along the minus strand of CM073570.1, from coordinate 6,432,453 downwards.
CAAGAAAAAAAATCCCAAATTTATAGGATGCTTTTATTCTAGAAAATCTCGAGTACATGCTATTTATTTGTTTGTGGCTAATATTAATATAATTTTTAATGTGGGATATGATCTCAAGCTACCTTAAATAAAACACACGTAGATTATGAATGATATATATATATATATAGCACCGACCAAATTGACTCGTAAAAGAATACGGAACGCCCATATGGGCCAAGCACTGGTCATTAATTTTTCTTTTATTTAATATATAATTTTTATTCTTATTTTTTTTATTTCAAGAATTGTTCTTTTCTGCCAAATTTTGTGGCCTATATTATTGCCTGAGAGAGACATGTGGACACACACACGCCTGTGATCTGAAATAAATATGAATCTTTTAAATTTATTATTTTATTAGAAAGTGTTAACAAAGATTTTAAAATCAAATTTTATATTTGAAAAATTCATTTATTCTTAAATATAATAGGAAAACTATACTGAAGGGAGCTCCATTTCCCCAAGCTTTTAGTTCAATACCTACGTGATTTATTTCTTAATTAAACTGTATTATTTTACTATATTAGTACTGTCAATCCCTTATACATAAGTTAATAGACTAATAAAACAAAATTAAATATTTAATTAAAAAAATGCACATATATCAAATTAAAAATTTAGAGAAAGTATAGATACATGTAATATAGTTTAATAAGAATACTTAAGTAAATTAACTTTGAAATTACGATCACTTCGGATTATATTAGGACTTAAGAGTCTTTGGGCCTCAAATAGTATTATAAAATACTCATCTGATAATTAAATTATTTAATTATAATAAATATATAATAATCTCTTTAAAATATTTATATATAATATTATATTATATATTAATTTATAAATGAGTTAAATTAATTTTTAAAAAATAATAAAAATAAAATAAATTAGGGTATTTTATATTTAGGACTAAGATGTCCTCTCTAACTAGCTTTTACAACTGGCTAAATATTTTATTGCCAAATAAAATTATGTATTAATGGAATAAACAAGTGGTATTCTGATTTCTAATGATATGGGAATTGGAGGAATTTGAAGGCTCTTTATACATGTTTTGTTGACTCATTGTTTTTGTTTTAACTAAGTAATTATCATCAATTTTTGGTTTATGTGTGTAATTTGCATCGATTTTGACTCTTTTTTAATTACTATAATATGTTTTTTGTGTGTGTGGAATTACTGTTTTTGTTTTAGCCAAGTCATTATCAGCAATTTTGGTTTATGTGTGTAATTTGCAACCTCTTTAACACGTATTTCTGTATTAGCTTAGTTATTATGGAAGCAAACATATAATAATATGTTGGGGACTTGACACCCTGTAATGGGTTAAGTGATGGGATATGGAATAACAGTTGATTATGATTTTAAGGTATTTAGGATATTTAATATTATTATAGAATATCTGGTTTTAATTTTGATATTTTTATCATTTATTATTAACTGTTATTTGGATTTAAAATTAAAATTGCTTTTGATACAATTTAGATTCCTGGGTTGTTTTCGGAAGTATAAAAAAAAACATAGCTGGGTTTGACATTAGGGCACAGGTCAAAACCTACACAAGTTGATGTGAGCCCATGTTACATTTTAGGTCTAGCCCATAAATGTGTTTTTTTTTTGTTTCCAAAAACGCTTTTCATTGTATAGAAGAAGTCGTAAACACATATTGTATGTGTATTCGGCCTAGGCAATTGGTTTGATCGTATAACTATTTATAATATATTTAATATTTAAAAAATATTATTATTTTATAGTTTTAGTCACACTATTTAAAGAAGTATCATAGTTTATGGGTGATTAAGTTTACATCTGAAGATAATTGAATGTTCGTTTTATCCAACATTAGTCATTAATATCGTTTAAAAAAAAAAGAGACTTTATTTTACCCTTAAATTATTAATGATCTTTTAAAGGCAAAGAAAGTCATTTATACAAAATATTAAAAGTTTACCTATTGTGTATAATTTAGTTTTTTTTTTTAAAGAAAAGAGGAAACCTATCCATTTCGTACTTCAAAGATTAAATTACAAACATTAAAATGACATATAAAAGAGAATCGAAAATTGTTAGTATTTGAATTAATATTTACAACTCATATTTTAATAAAGTAAAATAATAATTTAAATTGATTGTTTAGATCTAAATATCATTTCTTCCAATGGAGAGAAGGTGTTATATAGGTAGTATATCATGTAAAAAAGAGAAGACATGTTAGGAAGAATAAAGAAAAAAATTAGGGAGAAGAGGGTAGAGATGGGAGAGGATGGGCAGTAGAGAAGAGAAAATCTAGAAAGAAAGAAGTAATCCAATATTCAAGTCTACTTTGTAATTGAAATTTCTAAATATATAACTTAAAGTTTAAGATTTTTAGGCGATCATATGCATATAACTCAAAGTTTGTGAGAATTATATGTATATAAAAATAAAGTTTAAAATGATATATAATTGATGGTTGAGGATCTATACAAATTTAAAAATTTAGAATAACTTATTAAGTTTTGAATGTTAAGGGAGTTCTTTGTAGTTTAAAATTTAGGAAAATTTGTATAATTTAGCCTTTTTAAAAATAAATTGCAATTAGGGAAACTTGAGAGGGTCATCAGAGTGGTAATGGTAGAGGAACAATCACAATTAGGTAGGGGTGAGATTTTTGTTCATCTGGGTGGTAATGTCAAAAGGCACAATCTCTTTCAATTGCTTGATTTTTTTTTAAATAATTATACAGATAGAATTTTAAATAATAACATGTAAAAAAATAGTTTAAGTGGAGGGTTAAAATGAAAGTTTGAGATCTATAAGTGGATATTGTTAATTGTATTAAAAAATATTTTAAGATACTAATTATAATTTTAAATATTTTAGATTATTAATTGTGTAACCAAAAATACTTAAAAGTTTTAATTATATCTTTAAATATTTTAAAATATTAATTGTACAACACAAATTAGTTTTGAAATGGTGGGTACACTTTTATAATTTATATGAAATATATTAAAAAGAATTTATGAATAGGAGGAGTAGAGGACTTCCTAAAAAGTTCCTACCTATATTAAATAAGGTAATTTTTTTTATCCACCTAATTCATCGAAATTTTATCCCTATTATATCTGGATCTGACGTGCGTCGCATATTTATTTATGGTGTGTGAGTCTCTCAACGAGAATTTTTTCTATATACTAAAATTTAAATTTGAAATCTTGTTTAAACGAGATAATTAAATACTATTGATCATTCCTCCTTTAGAATTGAGCTTATAATTTAATTTGAGAATAAAATACTAAAATATATTTTTAGCTAAAAATTATGGTTTATTAAAAGCTATTTATACCAACTTAATAAAATTTATTATCAAAATTATAATTATAAATCAATTCTCTTCAAAATTTACTATCCTCATGCTAATTCAAAGAGGCCATGAATTGGAGTTTTTATTTCATTTTTTGAAACTTTGTTTTCCGCCTTGAATTTTTTTATTATCCCACCAATGGATCCGATTAGTAAGGGCGACTCATTAGATGACTTGTACAACTTATTAGATTATAGTTAAAAAACCTACACTTTTCATATACAAAAGCTAGGAGTTAAAAAAAAATAAATTATATAAATTAAAAAAATTAATTATTTATAAAAAATATATTAATTTTTCTAAAGTATCATTTTAATTATTTGCATTAGATATTATTTTTTAATTAAAATTTTTTTAATATATACAATCAATATCAATAGGGATAATTTATAGAAATTTTTAAAAAAATTACTATAAAATTATAAAAAAAAGTATAATTATAAAAAAAATCATAACAACTGATAATTTTGATACAGGAAATGGTTGAACTGTGAAAACAATAGGTTTCAAGAGAAAAAGCTCCCAAAATTTTATTAATCCCAAGCTTCAAATTTGACTATGCACAAAATGCCTTCAAATGGAAAACAAATATTAAACTAACTAGAATAACTAACTTAAGTTGTATTCTCTTTCTTATGAAAATCCCTAATACGTAATGCTCTAATAAACAAAAATAAAAGACAAATTAATGATTTAGTCTAAGGCCTTATTGATGAAATAAGAAAAATACAAACTAAATAAATGCAAATAAAAGCCAAATGTCTAATTAATCTACAAATTAACATAAACATAACACTTCTTTAAATGGATTTGCATATAATGTGCCTATTTACATATTGAGCTCTAATTAAAAAACACAAGGGTACTACTCTAATGACACAAGCCTTCATACCACCATGGAATCTTGGCAGCATTTTCACCCCAAGGAGCTACTAATTTCTCATCAAATTATACCTCAAATACCGCCCTATATTTAGTTAACTAATATGAGTTATTTTAATTTAACCAGAGATCTCGAGTTCGAATCTAATAATACAACAACGTAAGATAATAGGGTTATTATTATTTTTTTTAGTTCACCAGAATTCTACTCCAAATATATTTAGATATAACCCTCATTATATTTAATTATGATAGATAAATCTTTTAATAATTTTTTTATATACACTAAAATAATAATAGGGTCGTTATCTATTTAAGTAGCTTAATTTGAATTAATCTTAGTCTCATTAAATTATCAAGTTAAAAGTGTAGGCCCATCATATAGGGTGCAATGAGAAAAAAAAAAAAATAGACCTCAAATTCCTTTAAAAGGATTTTGATTTTAACTTTCATACCTTTATTCACTTAGACGCAATCTTATCAACAGGAGAATCCTAACTATTCCTAACTTAAAAATAATATGGACAATACTCTCTTCTGTTTTTTTATTGGAGATTTTGTTTTCATCGTTCTCTTTTTTCTATTTATATAAGAAACAACAACTTAGCGTTTATTAAAAGTTTTCTTTTATATCCCTCATTAATAAAGGAGTATTTATTATTAAAATAAATTATTAATATTTTTTTTAAAAAAATTATATTTTTAACATATTTATTTAGTTATTCTTTCTCTTATGAAAAAATGAACGAGAGAATACATTTTTACTTTCATATCATTGTTATAAGGCATATTATAGAAGAGATTATTCTTATTATATGCCTGTTTGAAAAATGTTAAACCTTAGTTTAAAATTTAGATTTGACTCAAAATTTAGATTTAATTTTTTTTAAAATAAACAGTTATATTTATTCAAACAGGCTTTTAGACTAAATTATAGTTTAAAACTAAAGTTTTAGATAAGCCAGTCAGACTAGCTTATAGAACAGTAAACCACTTATGAACTAATCAATTATTATATTACCCCTACTTTTTCTTACACCATATCTCCTCTCTTCAACTTTTTCTTACATCCTCTCTTCTTTCTCCTATTTTTTCTTACACATTCTCTCATCTCTTTTCTTATACTATCTCTCCTCTCATATCTCATCTCTCCTTATTTAATACTTATACCCTTTTTTATAATTTATCAATAATAAAAATATTTTTGAAAATAACTATCAAAACACTCATTTATTCAAAATCACTTTTTTTTTCATAAACTCTTTTCTAAAAACCCTTCTATAAGCTGCCCAAAAATCCTTTTTTTTTTTTATAAGTTATTTTCTAAACTCTTATATAAATAGGCCATATAATTCACTTAATGAGGGACTATTAATTAAATTTTGTTCAACATCACTCCTATTATCAAATTCATTAACTACGAGACAAAATATAATAAAAATATTACTATGGTCTTTATGATAATTTTTTTTATCAACTAATTCTTATATACTAAAAATAATAATTAAGTAATTAAATAAATTTTAAATTGATAAAAAAATTAAATTTATTCTTATTAAAAATTTGTCTATATCTATATTTACTAATAATTCTCACATTTCCCCTCTTTATTTTTTAATGAGAATTAAATAGAAGAAAAATTGAAAAATAGTTTTTAATAACCCTTTAAGAGTTTATATTTAGGATTTTTTTTTCTAAAAGGAACTTACAGTAAAGATCCGATGGGTATAAAATATTTCTATTTAAATATGAGTAAAATTAAAAATTTATTATATTTTTAGATAAAGTTAATAATTTAATTAACTCTTTTTGATTCGGAAGAGATGATTAGATGTGTCTGATAATAAAAATAAGAGAAAGTACTCGGTTCCTATTTATAAGTAGAATGAAAGAGCAATTTGTATTCTATCTATAAGTTAATATATCATTATATTTTTTTTATATAAACTTATAAATTTATTTTTAATTTATTATCGTGTAGACTATTTTTTATGGAAAGTATATATATTAATAGATATAAAGTTAAAAAGTTATAAAAACTTAAAATAAAATTAATACGTTTTAAGATTTTTTTTAATTTTAATTAAATAAATATGTTGGAAGTGGTGTAAATAAGATCATAAAAATATATTTTATTACTTCTCTAGTCTAATTTATATAATAGACAAAATATTTATTTCAGTTATATTTATAAGATAAAAATAAAATATTTTTATATGAATATATATTTTATCTCTATTTTTTATATTAATTTTATTTCTATTGAGTATAATATATATTAAATAATAAAAAAAATAAAAAAAATGATTAAATTTTATAATATATGTTATAGGATTTAAGATTTTTTTAATCTCAAACGAATATTTTATATTGATATTGTCAATTGGAACTGCATTAAAATATTTAAAAGTGATAAAGTAAGCAGTCCCAAGGCAGGTATTACTTTGGGAGAGGGTGGAAGGTGCAAAAAGTGAAAAGTATAAAGGGAAATAAGAAATAAAAAAAAAAAAGGTTGTGGCTAGGAGTTGATCAAGTTGTCTCCACCTTATCACTTGCTAGCGCTATATGGCCACATTTGGCCACTTTCTTTCTAGTTTGGTACATTCAATCCATTCACCCCAAAAGTCCAATTTAGAAGCTGCACAATAAATACAAGTACAAGTGGACGAAGTCCCCACCATACCCTCACACACACACACACATATTCTTTCAACCTCATTCTTTTTATTTTTTATTTATATTTTATTTTCTTTTAGACTGCGTAATTGGAGCACAAATATTTTAGTTTCTTTTGAATGAAAAAAAGGAAGATGCCATATACTATATAGAACCGGGGGAGTGCTCATTACTAGGGGAAGATGATGATGAATTGCATAATAAGCACTCCAATTTCAGTTCAAATTCTTATTTATCTTCATTCAAACTTCAAAGTCCAACCTCTCCGTATTATCATTAATTATCCGTTATTATATTCATTATTGCAATAATTGTAATCCTCTTCTCTCTTCTTCTCCTTCCATATCTATCTTCATATCCACACACTGACACAACACAGCCCCAATGATCCAAAACCACCTCTTCCCATCCTTCTTCTTCGTCTTTGTTTATTCGCTCACCATATTCACCTTCTGTTCATCTGTGAACCCAAAGTTCGAAGCTTGTAACCCCGCAACCTGCGGTAACCAAACCATAAAATACCCTTTTTACATCAAAGGCCGACATAAATCCTTCTGTGGATACCCAGGTTTCGGCCTTTCTTGTTCCGATAATGGCGTCTCAATCCTTAATATCTCCCTTACCCAGTACATCGTCCATGAAATTTCTTACGAAACACAGTCAATTCGAGTGTCCGAAGTTGCTATCTCTTCACCAAACGCCACATCCTCATCGTCCTGTGCGATTCCTCGTATTCACAACACCACCTTATTCGAGGGAACAAGATTCAGTTTCCCTCCGAACCAGAAGGACCTGTTCTTGTTGTTTGGATGCAATCTGGAGTTGCTGCCGGGGTATTTTTTGAGGTACAAAATTGGATGTTCTGCAGAAAACGAAACGATGTCAGTTTTGGCCATGACGGAGGGGGGCGGCGGAGATTTTAGGTTGGCATCGGAGGAATGTAATGGTGGGGTGGTGAAGACGAAGATTGGAAATGAAGGGAACGGAGGGATTATTAATGGAGATGTAGTGAGAAGAGGGTTTGAGTTGAATTGGATTGTGGCAAGTTGCAGCTTGTGTGAGAGAACCAAAGGGAAGTGTGGGTTCAACTCCAACAAAAGTGTTTACAGTTTCAAATGCTATTGCCCAGATAGAGATCATGCTCTCAAATGCGATCCGGGTTAGTCTCTCTTTCAAATTCCTGCAAAATATTCCTTGCATATCTAACTTAGTTACTTTAAAATTAAAAAAACAATTAATTAAATTAGTTATATAAATTATTCTGGTCATTTTTGTGTGTACAAGTATCATCGAAATTCTATTTGAGTCACTTTGGCTTATGGGCATGTATAGATTAGTTTTTAAAAAAGAGATTTTGGTAAGAATAGATTTTGGGAATAGAGATGTTTAGATGATTAGTAGTAGAATGACTTTTTATATTGATAAATTACCAAAAAGGGTATTATTTGATTAAAGTACGAGAGATGTTAGAGAAAAAATAGAAGAGATGAGAGAGTGTAGAGAAGAGAGAGGAAAGAGTAGATAGGATAGAGATGAGAAATGAGAGAGGAGATACAATATAAGAAAAAGTAGGGGTAAAATAGTAATTGAATAGTCTATAAGTTCTTTTACTGTTTTAAAAGCTATTTTCAGTACCTTATTTAAAACTATAGTTTCAAACCATGATTTTGGCCAAAGTTAATTCTGAACAAAAATAGCTGTTTGTGTGAAATTTTTTCAAACTGAGGTTTTACCCCAAAATTAATTTTCTAACTTATGATATAAACACACACTTAGTTAACATGTAGCAGTGGTTCAAATATTGGTTCCATGAGAGATTAATCTCTATTATTAAACTCAACCTCGATCTTAAAATAATCTCTTTAAAAATTTGTATTGAAACTATAAATATGTTTAATATATATAATTAATATAAATAATTTAGAAAAAATTATAAATTTAGAAGATAAAATTGGTTAAAATCTTATATTTATAATCAAAATAAATTCTATAATAATTAACTCTTATATTTATGAGTAAATAGAGTGCTAATTTTTAACTTTGGGAAATGAATATGCCCTGTATATAAGTTATAGAAAAAATATGACTTGTATAAATTTGAAATTTGAAATTTGAAATTGATAATTAATTAGGGTTAAAGATAAAAATTTATTTATTGACATGGTGAAATCTAATAGAATGAGATATTCTTTTGTAATGTTATGAATTCAAGTTCAAAATCATATTGGACATGATTAGCCGTGTTTAAGAGAATGTGATGAAAAGAAAAGGAAACTTACTTAATTTTATAACTAATTTAATGAGATAAGTAATAACCAACTAATGAGGTAACTAAATACTTCTGCTTCTTAATATAAAATTTATTTAATTAATTTAATTAGATTAATAAAATTAGTAGTTAATTAGTTAATATAACATATTTTTCCTAAAATATCATAATTATCTTATTTAACTTTATCCCTAACTCTGTTATTTAATTATTATCGAATGAGTATAAATAGAAATAATTTTAAAAAAATTAATAAATATAAAAAATAAATTTTATATTTAAGACTAATATTAATTTTTTAATTAGATTATATATTAAATATATGATGAGTAATTTATATTTAAAACCATAAGGAGTAAGATAAGGCCATTTGGTAATATTCTTAGTTGATTGGGACTGATAATGAGTGATATCCTTAGCCATAAGAAATGGAATTGCCATGATAGGATAGTATATAGTGCAGGAACTCCAAACATTTTCAACTGTCTTTGTTTGGTGATGTAGAAATGTTTGATAGAAGTGATAGTGGAGACTAATTTCGTAGTATTTGAAACGTGCCAGTATTTAACATAATATAACTTGGAGTTATATACTCCACTAATTCTAAATTTAAAAATTCGATAATTAATTTATAAAAATTAAAAAAATCAATTGAATTAGTTACTTATAAAAAAATATATATTAATTTTTATTAAAGTACTCTTTTTAATTATTTATAAAGAATATTACTTATTAATATGTCCAATCAATAAAATTTAAAAAAAAATATATATTTAGGGGACAGCTAATTGAGTTAATATAAGATAAAAACAAACTCTTCTGTTTATTAATTTTTATATTTTAGACTAAAAAAAGTAGTATAAAGTATCCCAGCAAATTTCTCTTAGTTAAATTCTCTTTTCAAGATTTGAACTCTTGATCTTTACTCCTCTATTCTTCTTCTTCTTTATCATTAGCTTAATTATCAGAGAGATAATTATGAAAGGAGTTAAGAAAAACTTAAAAGAGTATATTTAAAATTAAGTCAAAATATATCTTTGATTCTTTAACTTTATATCAAGTTTCAATTCATTACATTAATTAATTTTATAAAATGTATTTGTAATTAAATGTTAACAACAGTACTCAAAATCGTGTCATTTAATATAATATTTTTATTTTTTAAAAGATGAGTTGTTGATGTTAAAAATTTAAATCTAAAGGCATCTTTATTATATTTTATTTTAGATATTTTTAAATTACAAATTTAAATTAACCATTAATATGTCACCATTAAATAGCATATTCAACATTTAGATTCGTTCTGGAATCATTTTCTGTTAATAAGCTAATAATTTTAATACCAAAAGACTAAAAATTTATTTTGTAAATTTAAGAGACTAAACTAAAATTTGATGTAAATTTAAAGGGCTAAATGTATATTTTAGTCTAGAAAATATAAAAAATAATTTTAACATATTAATTATATTTTTTAATTTGTGTGTTAAAATCCCAAAAGAGATGAAAAGAAAGTGAATGAGTATTTAGTTCATTGCATATCTAACTCGTTTATTAAATTTTCTCATGTCTTTTTTTATAAACATATTTTTTTCGGTGCTCACATAATCCCTGAAATGCAAAGAAAATTCCATGAGGTAAACAGTTTTTGGTTGAAATTTCAAAACATTTTTTATTAATTTAATTTAATTTAATTTTTGTGAGCTGTATAATATTTTTCACTGGTATTAACAAGGGAGATATTGACCCAAAGAAAGAGATAGGTATTTGCTACTTTTTTATGAATTTACTTCATTGCTAGACTCTTTAAAAAATAATAAAAAAAAAGGTTTGGCAACCATTGGCATATGGATATTTAAAAACAAAATATAATTAGACAAAAATAGATAACTATTTTCATATTCAGTCAAAATTGAAAATTCAAAGTAGTCAACCATGTATTTCTGGTTTTATTGAGAGCAAGATTAGGCGTGCTAATTGCAGGGATAATTACATTTAACATAATTTAGTTTCCTGTGGCAATAATCTATGAATTACGTGCTTATTTTCCAGACAGGGACATCTAGCTTATGTTGACTAGTATTCCATTTCATGGAGTTATTTATTTATTTATTTATTTGAAGATCTTAATGTTACTTGTACATGGTATTTGAAAAACAGAGAAATAAGAGCTTTCAAAATGTCTCTATTCATTTGTGATAAACTTCTCAATTGAATTGAAACTTTAAGTACATATATATACAATAAATGAGGGGGGAAGAATCAAAAGAGCAACTTGTTGCAATGTTTGGTACTCCCCTAGTCTTTATTACTACCTTCCCTCCTAAATATAAAATCCAATTAATTTTTTTAAATAGATTAAAAAATCAAATAAATCAGTTAATTATAATTAATATTAGAGTTAGTTAAGTAATTTTGATGTATTAATGAGTATATGATATATATTTATTTTGAGAAGTTAGATTTAGTCATAATTAAATAATTTATTTAATTACCTTAATCTATCTAAAAAAATCAACTAAAACTTATATTAAAGAATGAAGGATATATATAAATTTTCACCATATTTTATAATATCACATGTTTTGTTTAAAAGATTAGTTTTTTTTCCACATATTATCCCTAACTAATCATAACATTTTCGAGCTAATTAACTAAACTCTTCTAATTAATAACTTTTATTGAGAGTAATTTTTGATATTTTATAAGAAATAAATAATTTTTAACCAGCTAAGATATGACCCCCCAAAAAAGTTAAAAACTTTAAAACTATTGTAGTAAACTATTTAGAGCATAAAATGTAGGGAAGAGAGCAAAATTTCTTGTTTGATACCCAATGGCTGTGTGGCTTAATAACACCAAAGTTTCCCTTACTTGTGAGAAGTAGTGGGTTTGATTTCGCTGGTTCAAATTGTTCAACTTGACCATTTGTACTTAAAAAAAAATCTTGTTTGATGGCAACATAAATAATTGACTATAGGTATTTCATATGACCAGAATGTGCTTTGAAGGGCGACATGATTTTTCATACTCAGTTTCTTGTAAATATTATATATATATCCACTACTCAGAGAAGGTATACCTCTGATGTTAATGTTTATGAAAAGTCAATATTATTAATTGGAATAGAAGTTACCAGTGATTTTAAGAATTTTCTATCAGAAATTTGCCTGTTTTTGTTCATTCCAGAACTATATGTTCACTGTTTCTGCTTCTGTTCTTTTTATTTTTTGTTCCCAACATTTTCACTACCAACCATCTATTTTTTTTCCTGAAAGTTTCAATCTTTTTTGTTTCAAAGAATCCACAGATAGAACAAAACTTAGAGAGACGCAGATTTTAGAAACAAATGGTGTAGGATTTTCAAAGAGTCAAGTCTTTCTTCTGCTAGTTAGTCAACTGCCAAAACTTGAAGTTTCTTTACCTTCTTCCTTATTTCGATATAATATAATATTTCACTTTGGTAAAACGCAGACCATTAACGCTGCAAAATTCATAGGCAAACAAATGCTTCCTGAGTTCATATAGCTTTAGAAAATGTGAATAAGACCATAAGTTAGTGAATCGGATTCTTCTCTGAGTTCATCTGAGGATTATGGCTTCATCAGTTTTTACCTTTATTAGGGTCATCTTCTTGCTTTCATATCTTCTTCTTCCACTTGTAGAATCAAAGTGTCCAACTTCATTTGACTGTGGATATCTGGGCAAGATCCAATTCCCTTGGACCACCACAGAACGTAGAGATTGTGGATTATTTGTAATACAAGGTTGTCATGATCCTAATGTTCCTAAGACTCTGTTAACCAACCAAGGAACAACAACAACCTTTAAGGTTTTAACTGTCACTCAATCGGTTCCTACTGAATCTACCATCGTTATCAGAGACTTGGATCTCCATGAACGTTTAAGAAACAGAAATTGTGAAGCTTTTAGTAGTAATTACACTCTTCCTCTCACCTTCCCTCCTCCTTCTTTGGGTTCTTTCAATATCAGAAACAATGGATTCTTCTTCAGATGCAACCGATCGAACCCTCCACCGCATCAAACCCGGCCCACTTCTTTCTTCAGTTTTAGCTGTGGAGACTATGATATCATTTATAATCTTGCATACCCAGAGAGGAATAACCAGAGTTTTAGCTTATTATTATCATCTTCATGTTCTGTTATTCAGTTTCCTGTTAAAGACCTCCCTGATACTGATGATCCTTTTGCTTTTGTAACTTCCATGGTCGTTCTTCAAGTTAGATTATCTGATAATTGTAGTAACTGTCATAGTGACAGAACAGGCCGTTGTCAACTTGATCCCAACAGAATCATTAACTGCCATGGAGGTATAATCTAATGAGTTGTCTGGTCTATGGATATTCTAGTCCGCATAGATTATATATAATGCTTGATTTTAGAGTGCCTGAATAAGAAAAATTACTATGAGGTCTCGAAAGAATATAATCATCACAAAGTCCTATAGATATTATATTTTTCTAAGTATAGTGATTTTTCCTGAAAATTATATAGATATTACATTATGGTTCCTGCTTTATTCTAAAATCTTGATACATTAGAAATAGTTGGCTCTAGATTGTGTTTGAATTATTCAAGGGACTTTCCTTAAGGGTAAAATGGTATTAAGTTTATTTAGATTAACTTGCTTTTAAGTGATTTATAAGGTAAATATGTGCTTGTAGTTTTGTTTTGTAAAACATAAAAGTCACTTTTCCGGCCTGTTTTCAAACATCCACTAAGTATGAGATTTTACATTTTCGCCCAGTAAGCTGAACATGATTATCATTATTGTCTTTTGCTTACTTTGTTGCTTGCTCTAAAAACTGTCCTGTTTTTAAATCCTGTTGCAGAGGATAAGAGCCGGGTTCTGAAGCTGGGACTAGGAATAGGTAATGCTTACTAATTTTTCATTAATGGGTTACTTTACCTTCAATAGAAAAAAACTCACAAGCGTGATAGTTGAGAAGTAAAATTTCTATCAGATGTTAATCAAGATGGATTCCATTCTGCAACAGGATTAGGTATTGGGCTTCCAGCCATTCTGATGATTGCGTGGCTCATCGGACGACGGTGTTACCGACGAAAACATGGTTCTGATGATGATGATCAATTCGAACCCAAAAGAAACTCTTATTCTTCTGATTACTCAAATTCAGACCCGGAAAATTGCAATATCTACTTAGGACTTTCATTGTTCTCTTACAAACAGCTTCATGGGGCAACACACAACTTTGACCCAGCAAGAGTACTTGGAGATGGTGGCTTTGGAATTGTTTACTATGGTAAGCTAATATTCTCTCACACGCCTCCATTTTCTATCTAATGGACTTGGTAACTTTTAACTTCAAAATAAATTTATGTCAAAAATGATGTTTGACAAAGTTTTGGAGGCAAATGATTTTTTCCCCTCAAAAGATTTGAAGCAATTTTTTCTAATTTTTGATTTTTTTAATATTTGAATATTTTAAAATTAACTTTTCAATATATCTTATAGATAAATTTCTATCAAACTGATTTATAAAAGCCTGTCCAAACATAATTCACATTATACTAATTGATTTTTAACCTAATTCTATCCTGTAAAAGTGAGTTGGGATAAAAATAACTTTTACAAATTGCTTTTATCCAAATAAGCCTTAAGTCCCACATTAAATAATATGATATGTTTAATAGGTATTTAAGTAGATCATTTCTCTCATCTCAATAGTGAGATATTATTCCTCATCCCACTTAGATATCTATCAATTAGTATAATACTATCTCTATGGAACTTGAACTATGGAGAAAGTGTTTCGAACATGTTTAATTTGATGATACTAGGAAAACTCAGAGATGGACGAGAAGTTGCAGTCAAACGTCTATACGAACACAATTATAGAAGAGTAGAACAGTTCAGAAATGAAGTGAAGATACTCACACGTCTACGCCACAAAAATCTTGTGTCTTTATATGGCTGCACTTCACGCCGGAGCCAAGATCTCCTCCTCGTCTATGAATACATCTCAAACGGCACCGTCGCTAGCCACCTCCAAGGCAACAACAACTCATCATCGGAATCTACGACATCACTACCATGGTCGATTCGCATCAAAATCGCAATAGAAACAGCAAGCGCGTTGGTCTACCTTCATGCTTCCGACATCATCCATCGTGATGTAAAAACCAACAACATCCTCGTCGACAACAATTTCAATGTTAAAGTTGCAGACTTTGGACTTTCCAGATTGTTCCCTAATGATGTTTCGCATGTTTCCACAGCCCCACAAGGAACACCAGGTTATGTGGACCCAGAATATTACCAGTGTTATCAGCTTACTAGTAAGAGTGATGTGTATAGTTTTGGGGTTGTTCTTATTGAGTTGATATCTTCTAAACCTGCGGTGGATATAAGTAGAAATAAGGATGAAGTGAACTTGTCGAGTTTGGCGATGAAGAAGATTCAGGAGAGTGCGTTTATGGAGCTTGTGGATCCATGTTTGGGGGTTGAGAAGGATGGTGAAGTGAAGAGGATGGTGGTTTCAGTGGCGGAATTGGCATTTCAGTGTTTGCAGAGGGATAAGGATTTGAGGCCTTCCATGGAAGAGGTTTTGGAAGCTCTCCAGAGGATTCAGAGAGGGACAGGTGATGACGAGGTTGAGAATCTTCAAGGTGGTGAAGTTTTGGATTGTGATAATGTGATGAATCCATTGGCTCCACCGTCGCCGCCATCAATGTCACCGGGGAAGGAAGAAGTTGGATTATTGAAGAAGGCGAAGCCGCCGCCTTCTTCGCCAAATGCTGTGACTGATAAATGGACGAGTGAATCTTCCACCCCTAATGCGAGTGCTTGATTCCTCACGTTGTTGCTTCAGGAAAACAAAAAATGTAAATGATTCAAATTGGGTCATGAGTTTCTGATCCATCCTTCTATTTTTGTCAACCATATGCTCATTTCATAGTTGTTTTAATTATATAAAACAACAACCAAAAAAAAAAAAAAAGCGGGGAAAACAGATACAAATTCTACATGTTTTTTTTTAAAAGTAACTAAAATGATTTTCCTTCCGAGCACAATTTATTCTTCTTGGTTTTTTTTGGTACAAGTATTTTTAAGAGCACATACCTTACCTTACCTAAGCTAATATCTCTCAAATCCTTATTATAAGAAACTTCTAAAAAGAATACTTGGTCGTTATTATAAGTAACAAAGTATAGTATTAATTACATTTTCTTAAGATTACCATATTTAAAGTTTGATACAATTTCTTTTCTTTTTTAATTTCTCAAGATATAATTTATGCTTATAAATAGAGTAAATCTAAAAAAAATATTTTTAAATAAATTTAATGACTTTAATACCTCTTCTTAATTTTATTAAAGTAGTTGGAGGTAACAACCTAAACTGGTTTTAAATAAAATATGAGCCAATTGATAATTTAGTGTTTGATTTAATCAATTAATTGTAAAATGTGAATTTAGGTAACATCAAGTGTTAGTGTTTGTATGAGTGAGAGTCATAACTTTGTTTTTTTTTAAAAAAAAATATATGATAAGCCACTACAAGACCATCCAATTGATATGGATGATTAGCAGCACACAAAATTTCAAGAGATTTAATTTGTTCAATCTATTGATGATAACAATTTTAATTATATGAAATAAAATGAGGAAAAAATCTTAAGTAATGAAACTACTATTTTAAATTTTTAAGAATTTCAAAATATTAATTTTTATTACTATTTTAATAGTAGTGACAATAATCCTACTTAGGTCGCTTGTGACATAGCGGCTACGAGAGCTCCGGTGGCCAGTGGTTTAAGGAGTCCTTTTGTATCTTAAAAATATAAGTGTAGTAAGGTAATTTGACAAAACATAATTTTATTTGACAAAAAATAATTTTAGAAAGTTCCCTAGAGACCTATTAGACCATTTCGTGGGACCACTTTATCATTTGCATATTTTAATGGTCTCTGTATATGTCTTTCTTGCTTCGACTAATTAGTTGATGATGGATGTGTTATCTTTGAATGATACTCCCAATCATTCAAAATATAAAGTAAAAATAATTAAATTATATAAGTAAAAAATTTAGTTAAAATTAGTTAAAGATAATAAATATGTAAAAAAAAATAATTTGTTTTCTTAAAATATATTAATTTATGGGGATTGTGAGTGGGAGAGAATGAGTGAAAAAATATATACACCCAAGCATAATATTAATTGGCTGTAGAATGGAGAAAAAATTAAATTATGAGACAATCCTAAATTTTACCTTAAAATAAAAAATTAGGAGGACAACATTATTCATTAAATATATGTAAATCTTAATCAGTTTCATATGTCTTTGATGGATGATCAAAGTCTTAGAGACACGATTATTAATCAGACAAGATACATACGTATGTCATACTCATTTCTGTGCCCTTGCTTCTTTCTTGGTAAAGTATTATTCCAAAAATTAATGCTTTATTTCCTATAGTTCACCTAAATTTGTAAATCAGTGCCTAAATTTCAATTTTTTGTAAATAAACTCTTTATATAATGTAACTGTTTTAGTGTTAGTCCTTAAATTTTCATGTGGTTTGTGATTAACGGCCTCGGGTCACCGAAACCGGTTTAGACGCGTTTTCGTTACAGGTCGTTATTGAGGAAAATTTGGCCGCTCAGCTCTTGTCACCATTCCAGAGTAATAAAACAGCCCTAATTTTCAACACTTTTACTTGTATTCTATCCTCATATATGATGCACATATTGTCAACTGTGAGGATAATTCCTCAAGGAAGTTGAAGGGTGTTGTGAAACGCATTTTATTGAGAGAAAAACACGTGTCTCATTCATCTTCTTGGTCTTTGTCTATAGCCAAGTCAATTGGCGTGTCACCGAGGCACAGAGCTTCGACTTGTGTTGTGTGCTTTCATGTAGAATGAATTGCAATACTTGATTCCCCAACTGGATAAAACCTTCAAGCAAGTTATTTCTTGAAACAATCATATATAGTCTCTGACATCTTTTTCTCTACGAGTGAGGGTCTCAGAAGCATGGTTCTACCTGTTCATCTGGTTATCTCCTTCTCCTTCTCCTTCTTGTTCTCTCACCATGTGCTTGCTCTATCTTCTGCTTCTGGAGAGTGCCCAGCTTTCTTTGACTGTGGGAATCTGGGCAGGCTCTGGTTCCCTCTCACCTCTCCACAACGCAAAGACTGTGGAATGTTGCAGATTCATGGCTGTGAACACCCCACCGCTGAAAAAACTGTGTACTTTGGGAAAAAGAAGTTTCAAGTGACGAGAATAGACCCCTTTTTCTGGAATAGAGTTTTCATTCGAGACGCAGATTTAGAGAAGCGTTTGGTAACTGATAGCTGTGATGCTTTCCGCTGGAATATTACTCTTCCTCGCAGCTCAGCCTTGGGTTCCCTTCATATCCTCCCATATATAACAATGTACAGATGCAATAGTTCTCTCAAATTCAGTCTTTCAAACCAATTCTTGAACTACACAGGATGTGGTAAGAGTAATAATGAGACCATCTTCTTCCGAACGCAAGATCAAGATGATCCTCCTCCTACTCCTTTAGCAACATGTCCAAAGGTTCAGCTTCCAGTGAATAAGCTGGCTTTCTCTGCTGATCCATTCACATTCATAGCTTCTGAATTCTCCGTTAACATTCAGTTTTCTCCTGACTGTAATCAATGTCTTTTTGAGAGAGGCTCATGCCGCCTCAACAGCACTGGAGGAGTTTCTTGTTTCAAATTCAAAGGTATGCATAGCACAGTACAAAAGATTGAGAATTTACTCATTCTTTTTTTCAAGGTTGTAGGTCTGTCAACTCTGCTTTTTATTATTATTTTTTAGATCCCAATATTGATTAACTCTAATGAAACTGAGACAGAAGATCAAAATAAAAGACAGGCTTGGAAGCTGGGATTGATAATTGGTAATTTCACTTCATTTTTACTCATGATTTTCAGCTATCTGCTTTTTCTCCACATAGTTATTTAGAATTCTGTATAAATTGTATTCACAATATGAGGTTCGAAAGAAATAATAAAGATAAACTTTGAGTGAAATATTTACGTAAAACTTGACGCTTGATCAGGTTTTGGAGTGGGATTGGGAATTCCGATATTAGCGTTGGTGCTCTGCTTCGGAGTCTACAAACAGAAACAGAGTGCTCTGTCTCATGTCAGACTCCGATCAACGGATCAGAACCCAAATGACGCTGACCCAGACGGTGGCAGACTCTTCTTTGGAGTCCCAATATTCTCCTACATGGAGCTTCAAGTAGCAACCAACAACTTCAACCCCTCCAACAAACTCGGAGATGGCGGCTTCGGCTCTGTTTACTATGGTCTCCTTCTCAGTTCACTTGCTTCAATCTTGTGGTTTTCATGCCAAAGTTTTCAAATTTAAAGCTATTTCCTTTTATTTACAGGGAAGCTCCAAGATGGGCGTGAAGTTGCAGTGAAACACCTGTTCAATCACAACTACAAGCGAGTAGAACAGTTCATGACCGAAGTCGAGATCCTCACTCGGCTGCGTCACAAAAATCTTGTGTCCCTCTATGGCTGCACTTCGCATCAGAGCCATGAGCTCCTTCTTGTCTATGAATTCATCCCAAATGGAACCCTAGCCAGTCACCTCCGTGGCGGCTCTGCAAATCCTGCCTTGCTGACATGGCCTCTTCGAATCAAAATCGCCATAGAAACTGCAAGCGCCCTCTCTTACCTGCACGCCTCTGGCATCATCCACCGCGACGTCAAAACCAACAACATTCTCCTTGACAACAACTTTTGTGTTAAGGTTGCTGATTTTGGACTTTCTAGGTTGTTCCCAGATGATGTGTCGCATGTTTCTACGGCACCACAAGGAACGCCAGGTTATCTTGATCCCGAGTATTACTTCTGCTTTAGGCTAACGAACAAAAGTGATGTGTATAGTTTTGGGGTTGTGCTTATGGAGTTGATATCTTCATTGCCGGCTGTTGACATGGGAAGGAATAAAGATGAGATTACATTGGGGGGTCTTGCAGTTAGTAAGATTCAGAGGAATGAATTTGAGGAACTGGTGGATCCACGCTTGGGGATTGAGAAGGATAGTGAGGTGAAGACGAAGGTGGTTGCCGTGGGAGAATTGGCGTTTCAGTGTTTGCAGATAGATAAGGAGATGAGGCCTTCCATTGATGACGTTTTAGAGGTTTTGAGGAAAATTGAGAGTGAAAACGAAGATGGTGGAGATGTACAAGAGGATAAAGGTGCTACAAATGCAATAAGCTATGATCCTGCAAAGTTGTTCAAGTCATCGTCTTCACCAAATCGTGTGACTGTAAAATGCAGCAGTGAATCTACTACTAATAGCAGTGTTTAATCTTTGGGGAGCTATCATGTATACTTCTTGCATGATATCATTCTCCATGTTCTGCTGCTATCAATTGTATACTTGCATCTTACTTCCTTCCTCTCAATTGGGTATGTGACTATTGAATATCCATATTTTCTAATTTTTTTTAACATAAAAATTAGATAACTATTCTTTTAATCCTATTTATATGACTTATAAAATATGAGTATAAGAGTAATTTATAAGATTAAAATGATTATTTATAAAAATATATATTAGTTTTTCTAAAATACTCTCAATATCCTATATACAACTTTAGTCTTTATTATAAATCTTTTATAAAACAAATTTTAATTCATAAATATAAGCTTTTAGAAAGTTATTAATAATTATTTTTTTAATTATGCCCTATTTAATTCGTGTTTAAAATAAAGAAAGAGAAGATAAAGATGAAAATAATTATCTACAAGCCTGAATCACATCTGATAGATTAATAATGAGACAATAAGTTTATATTAGAAAAAATTAGATAATAAATTTGTTACATGAAACTTTTTAATGATTAATTTTTTTTAATCACGCAAAATTTATTTATTTAAGTTACAAATTTTTTTCTACCGTATATATCCTTCTCAAACCTCTTACTATTAGTTATAACCTTGTATCCGTTGATCATTTTGATAGCTAGTTATATGTTTGGTGCTTCTGAATAAAGAAGTCTCATGGGCTTTCAGCCAAGTCAACTGCCGTGTTCCAGAGATTAAACCAAACCTTGAAGCAAGTTATTGCTTGGAACAGTAATCATATATACTGTTCCAAATTAAAAGGTACATAACATCGTAACCAAATATGAGAATTTCTTAGGTCTAACAATAAAGTGATGTTTACTCATTCTTGATTGTATGTATGCCTGTCAAATAATAGCTCATATCCTTAATATAAGAATTAATTAATTTTTTTTAATAAATTAAAAATATTATTTAATTATAACTAATTTAAAAATATAGTTGACTAATTTAGATAAATTAATAAGTACATAATATGAATTCGTCTTAAGGGTTTAAATTTAATTATAATTAACTGATTTATTTAATTTTTTAAATTTATAAAAAATAATTAACTCTTATATTAAATATAAGGAAGTATCAATTTGGCTATGATTCTTTCTTATTTTTTTTTATGTGTGTGGATATAATCTAATTAAATCCGGTACCAATTAGTCCATTTCATGTATGCTGCTCTTAATTGTGCCAACAGATGAAACTGAGACAGCATATCAAAATAAAAGAAATTTTACTCATTTTCAGCTCTCTCCACTTTCCTACATAATTTTTTATGTTAAATTTGCATAGGTACAATACTTTATTAACTAAAATAAATTGTTGCTTATATTTTAGCTTAAATGTAATTCTGAAATAAAATAAGTTGTTTATTTCTATCTTTAACAAATAAAAATATCCTTTATAAAAAATATAATTACTTCTTCTTTAACACCATTATATTTTTGTGAGATTATCACTAGAAACATAAAGCCACATATTGTTCCAAATTTGATTATTTTTATAAAATAATCAAATTCATACTTTCTCAATATTTAAATTTTATAGAACGGAATGGTGATTTTAATGAGTTCAATTTAATAAAAAAATTGAATTCAGGTTGAAAGTTTTTAACTACATTTTCTTACTATTTTCTCTTGTATCTTTCCTGTATTAAAATTTTATAATCTCATTTATCTATTTTTTTTTTAAAAAATTAGAGTTCGTTAGAATATAACAAGTACCATCTGTTTCCCTTAAATAAAGGGTTAATGTCCCCATGCATCACAGCAAGTGTAAAATCTACATGGACCTACATTAATTATTTTAATGACAAGCATCTTTTTATTACAAAAGAGGAGTAAACCAAGAATTTACGTAATAATACAATTGTATCTAAGAAATTCCTTGTTCGTGAGCTTTGAGAATGGAATGGACTACACAAAAGCTGGAAAAAAGCAGTCAAAGGGAAGAAAAAGCCCACACTTTGGTGCTGAATTATGGAAATGGCGAAGGAAATGAAGATTCGATGAGAGGAATAGAAGAAGGTAGGGACTAACGGCGATTAAACTAAATAATAAATAGTTTAATATTGTTTAAGTGAAATTTTAAATTTGAGTCTTAATATATATAAAAAATTTCTATTATGAGACTCATCTATCATAGTAAGATGTACAACTCATGTTAGATCTGGATATAGTCAGCATAAAATTTTAATAAATTGGGTAGAAAAAAAAGAAGAAGAATAAGGTAGGGAAAGGAAGTAAGGTTACCAGAAAAGAAAACCCGATTCTTAACATTCAAGGGAATCTGTGCACAAACCATATAAACGCGCTTTGAATACTCTAAAAATCTTCAGAACCCCATCAACATCAAAATACATCTTTTTTCTCTTTGCTTGTCTTTTTTTTTTTTTTTGGTATGACTCTTTGCTTGTCTTGTTTTCCTCATTTGTCTCCAATTATCCAATCGAGTTCTTAACGTCTTGGACCACACATTAACTACAGACCCGTAAACATCACTGTACAGATAATACCTAGGAATTGCTCCATAAATAAGTGAAAGAAATAAAATTTAATTACCCCTTTTGACCCTGACGATGAACACTACGGTACTTTTAAAATCACTGTTACTGGTCTTTTTGCTGTCTTGTGACCTTCAAGGTGGATGGAAAAGACCATCCACCCAGTGGCAGTATATTCATTATTCAAGTCTTGCTAACATGACATTTGAGGGAGATGAGTAGGAAAAGGTTACAGGCCACTTTTCCATAAGCCATTGTCCTGGTAAAAAAAGCACACGGATTTACTATGCTCCCAAAGAATGTTCTCTTATCCAGCTTCCATTTGAACAAACCCTTATCCGCTGAAATCTATAGACAAGTACATTTGAAAATCATTTCTCTTTAGGCTTCTTCAAATCTTATTCGATGATAACAGAGAACAATAAAATCAATTCCAAGTCTACAACAATAGGTAATGCATTCCCATAAGATTCCAAGTATTTACCCCAAGTAGCCCAGAGTATTATTGCTTGTTAATGGGCTTATCAGTATTCCCGACAATCAAATGGTTATAATTGAAATGATTTTGTAAACTTCGCTTATAATAAATAGATTTTCTTATGTTGGAGCCATTTGCGTTGAGAGTTCTCAGTTTGAAACATTCCAAGTATATAAATTTTTATATTAATTCCGTGTGTTCGTGGCTGTTATACTCCAAGAATTGATTCAAGTTTCCAAGCTTTTCCTTTATTCTATTGCGGAACAAACGAAGACACAAGTCTTTAGTCTCCAAAAATCAGTCAAGAAGCAATGGATATGACAATACTCACACAAATGCAACCCTAGAAAGCAGAAATATCTACTTTGAGGTCCCCGTCTTCTCCTTACGAGGAACTCGAAGAAGCAACAAACAAATTTGATCCAGCAAGACTACTTGGAACTGTTTACTATGGTAAGCCACCTCAAGAAATGCCCTATTCTCTCAAAATGTGTATTGAGAGTTTCTTCTGTAAAAAAAATAAAATCAATATTATTCTGTTAGGTAAGATGCACTATTAACTTATGTTAATTTAGATATTGATGAACAAAGTGTTGGTCTGATTTTAAACAACTAGGAAAGCTTAAAGATGGACGAGAAGTTGCAGTGAAGCGCCTATTTGAACATAACTATAGAGGTGTACAGCAATTCATAAATGAAGTTAAGATCCTCATACGCTTGCGCCACAGAAACCTTATGTCACTCTATGGCTCAGTTCGAGTGGCAGTCGTGAACTGCTACTGGTCTATGAATACATTTCAAATAGAACTCTTGGTTGTCATCTCCCTGGCATAAGTGTATTGGCAGAAGTGTATTGGTAGGAATTTATATATATATTGATTATGAATGTAAAAACAAAATAGTATCTTCACTGTGACTAATGATGAAATTGCTTTGTGATAACTCTATGAGCACAGAACTAGGAGAACCAAACCAGAATCATGCAAAGTGGCAAGTTTTGAAAATGTAAGAATAGGATATGCAACTGAATTCATATATATATATATATATATATATATAAAAGTGGGTGGCCGATGTAATTAGGCATCTTAGAACCGATAGAGTATTATTTTTTAAAAAATATTAAAACATCAACTAGACCTTTTAACTAGAGAATCCAGTGCTAGCAAGATATAATATTTTTAATTTTTTATATTAAATGTTATTTATAATTATATTTTATTAAAATATTTTATAAAATCTATAACAAGCAACTTAAATAATATAAGAATAAATTTATTCATATAAAATATATTTTCTTCTTTTTTTACTGAATTAAATAAATTAATATTAAAATCTCTCTTCTTTTCTTCCTTTATATTAATTTAAATAAAATAATATTAAATTTTTTTATTTTTCCTCTATTAAAATCTCTGCATCCCCATTCAGCCAAACACAATTAGTGAGTGGAACGATTTTGTAACTTGCCCCACGAAGTGTTCTAAGTTCTGTTGTATTGTTGGGATCCCAATGTCCACTTTTCACTATGAGGGGAGGGAAGGGGAGGGGTTTTGGAGTACACATAAACAATAAAATAATTAAACTCTTCTATCATCCCACCCACAACCACAGCCTCCAGCTCCAGTACGATGCGCCGATTCCCTACAGCCAAGCAAATTGCGAAAGTATCTTCTTTGGATGGCGGAGAGGCAATCATAGTCTAGAAAGAGTATTTGGAGGTTGGGGCAGAGGATGGGTTGGTGCGGAGGAGAACATGGGAGTTGGTGGTTGTGAGGTTGAGGTGGAATAGGGGTGGAGGTGGGAACAGAGAATCTCCATTGAGTGATGCTTTGAGAGGTTGCAGAATAAGGAGAATCATCGAAGCAGCAGAAGAAAAGCGGTGGAAGGGAGAGGGAAGGAGAATAGATTCTTTGTAGAATAGATTCTAGATAATAGATTCTGGGAAGAATAGATTCTGGAGAATAGATTCCGAGAAGAATAAATTCAGGGAATAATAGATTTTGAAAATAGAGATGTTTGGATGATTAGTAGTAGAATCACTTTTTATATTAATAAATTACCAAAAAGTGTATGATTTGATAAAGTATGAGAGAGGAGAGAGGGTAGAGAAGAAATAGGAGAGAGGAGAGAGAAGAAATAGGAGAGAGGAGAGAGAAGAAATAGGAGAGAGGAGAGATGAGAGAGAAGAAATAGAAGAGAGGAGAGAGTATAGAGAAGAGAGAGAAAAGAGGAGATAGTGTGAAGAAGAGAGAGGAGAGATGAGAGAGAGTATAAGAAAAAAGTAGGGGTAAAATAGTAATTGGATAATCTATAAACTCTTTTACAGTTCCAAAATCTATTTTCAGTAGCTTATTCAAAACTATAGTTTCAAATCGAGGTTTTGCCCAAAATCAATTTTGGACAAAAATAGCTGTTTGGATCAAATTTTTCCAAACCGAGGTTTTAGCCAAAATCAATTCTGGACAAAAATTGATGTTTGTTTCAGATTTTTCCAAACCGAGGTTTTGGCCAGAATTGATTCCTAAAAGCTACATCCAAACAGGCATGAAGTAAAAAAAAAATAGATAAAAAATTTTAATTTTAATTTTTTAAAAATATATTAATATATTCATTAGAAATAAAAAATATTATATCAGTTTTTTATACGCATTAATAATTAATAATACGTTGGAAGAGAACAAAGCTTCGTTTTTTTATAAAATAGAATTTGTTAATTTGGTTTTTAAAAATATATTATTATAATTATTAGATATAAAAAAAAATCCCTTTAACAGTTTTCTAATACACATATTAATTTAATTTTGATTGAATTATGTAATATTACTTAAGGGATAAATTGATTTATATGACATAAATAAAACAAAAATATAAACTAATATATAAGAATAAAATGGTAAATTAGTTATTATAATCTCTCCCCTCTTGAACCAATTAATAGATTATTAAATATCTCTTTTTTTGTATCCTTTAATCAAATCAAATAAAATAATATTAAAATTTTTAAGTAATTTTATTATCATGTGAACTTGTAGGTGAACAATAAACATTTATAATGTAAGAAAACGAACAACAAGAATTAACTCTTGAGAAATCAACTCTCTCAAATTTTTATTCATTTACTAGAGTATTATTTGTTTACCAAGATTACTTAAGTTTTGAATTAACTTAAGTATAATTTTCACTGTTCACCTTAAGTTAGCTATTCGCATTGTATTTTTTTAATTTAGTAATCAACCATGGTTTCAAATAATTTGGACATATTAGAGATTTTTTACCTTTGACAAAAATAACCTCCAAAACCCTATGTCCTTTTTTATTTTTTTATGAAATTATCATATTAGCTTATATATTTTTCAGTAATTATACTCATAACAATTATCTAAATAATATCAATTTTTAATATCTCTTTTTTTATAAAGTATATTCTCCAAAAATTACTTTTAATCAGAATCTATTATCTAAAATAACTAAAATTGTGCAATTAAGTGGAAACAAGTTTCAAGTGAGGAGTGTAGATCCCCTTAACAGAAATAGTGTCATCCTTAGAGACACAGCTTTACAAAATAGTTCGGAAAAAGATTACTGTGATGCCTTCTTCTGCAATATTACTCTTCCTCCCACCTCAGTCTTGGGTTCTTTCGTATCCTTCCCTACCCAATAACCTTTTACAAATGTAATATTAGTCTCAAAGTTAGCCCTCCAAAGCAATTCTTCAAATATAGAGGATGTGTTAAGCGTTATAATGAGACCATCTTCTTCAGAACGTAAGATGAAGATGATCCTCCATCTTCTTTAGCAGCATGTTCAAGGGTTCAGCTTCCAGTGAATGTTAACATTTGCCTTTCTGATGACTGTTACCAATGTTCTCATCACAATAAAGTGTTGGTTTGATTTTAAACAACTACGAAAACTTAAAGATGGAAGAGAAGTTGCTGTCAAGCGCCTATTTGAGCGTAACTGAAGACGTGCACAACAATTCATGAATGAAGTTAAGATCCTCACACGCTTGCGCCGCGCCAGTCGTGAATTGCTTCTGGTCTATGAATACATTTCAAATGGAACTCTTGGTTGTCATCTCCATGGAAATCTAGCAAAACCCGGTTCACTGCCGTGGCCCGTGAGGATGGGGATTGCCATAGGGACAGCAAATGCATTGTCATTCACCGCGATGTCAAATCCATCAACCTTGTTCTTGATGACCATTTTTGAATCGAGGTTGCTGACTTTGGTCTTTCTAGGTTGTTCCCCAAGTTTGTCTCTCATGTCTCCCCGGCTCCAGCAGGAAGCCTAGGTTATTTGGAATATCACCAAAGCTACCAGTTTACTGAAAAGAGTGATGTTTATAGCTTTGGGGTCGTGCTCATTGAGCTCATATCTTCTAAGCCAGCTATCGATGTTACAAGGGGCAAGGATGAGATTAAATTGGCAAATCTGGCAGTTAACAAGATTCAAAGAGGAGCGTTCACTGAGCTGGTAGATCCGTCCCTTGGTTTTGAGTCAGATAACGACGTTAAGAAGATGATAATCTCAGTGGCAAAGTTAGCTTTTCAGTGCCTACAGAGGGATAGGGATCTAAGACCTTCCGTGGATGAAGTAATGGAGTTTCTGCAGAAGATTGAAAATGGGAATCATGATCTTAAGCATCTAGAGTTTCATGGTGCCGGGTTTTCAAACAAGGAGATTCATACCTCTCTCCCTACCTCAGGACACAAGGATGGGGCCGGATCATTGAACAACTAGAAGCCACAACAACCTCCCCATACAATATGATCGCCACTGGAAACGTAGTTTCACTGTACCTTAATGTAAGAACATAACTAAGGAACTTAGTTCAGTAGTTTCCAGTTGATTCTCTTGAAAGATGATACCGTTTTTGTCAGCATTCATCCTAAGTTGAGGGTGAGTGAGTATCTCATCTATTTGTACTACTGCTCATATGACGAATCATCATAAGGGACATCCTTGTCATGTCAACAGCATTCGTTTGCTGTTCTGTGAATTTTCCTTCATGCTTTCAAATATACAGATTCGAAGCAGGTAAATAAGGAACTGTAGGCATAAATCATCTTGCTTGGTTTATATGTGTTTGATATTCTTTTATTATCAGTTTTAGTTATGAAATAGCAGAATGACGGGTCTTTTGCCTTACGCTTGTGTATTTTTTTAACCCGTTGTAATTGCAGCTCCTTGGTTGGTCTGGTGTGCACTGAATTTTCGTCGTTATCTAACTGATTTTAGTATTCTATCATGTGGGACAATGTTTTGTCTTTCTTTGATACACTCTTGAATGTGACTTGAGAGTTGTTCTTCTTGTTAGATGTACATGACTCCAAGACATATACAAATTACTGATCATTTTATTTATTAATATTTTTATTATATTAGGAGTGTTTGAACTCTAAATTTTTATCAATACCTTACCTCACCATTATTATTTTAAAATGAATAGCCTCAAGTGGCTATGAAGCTTGAACTAAAATATCAATCAGCTATGTGCTTTCTCAAAAATTTGCTTTAGTAAATGGTCAAATTTAATGTTATGCTGTTTTATATTCTAAATATTTTTTTATTTCCATATATGTAAAATCTAAAATAATGATAATCTACTTATGTTTTATTAGATTTTAGTAATTTTTAATTTAAATGATACAAAACAATATATAATAATATCAATGATATAATTTGCAGCTTATAAAATAAATAATATTTTAACTTTAAGAAAAATGCGAACATAATGAGATTTAGTTCATTTTTAAATCTCATTTGAACAGTCCAAATGACACACACACACACACACACCATATATATCTTAAAAAATGGAACCAATGAAGAACATGTCAAAGTAATCCCTAATCGGTTTAACCATCTGAATTAAATAATATTCGTTGTTAAAGAAAATTAATATTGTACCCTACCACATGAAGAAATTTCTGTTTACCAGACTTAGCAAACACCCATGTAAGTGGAATATTCAAGAGTGAAGCATTTTCGAGGAAGCTAAGCTAAGTAAGAATGTATTGCCCTCACCTTCCTTAGTCAATGTCCAATTAAATTAGTATACTAAGCACTCTGATTAATGGACCATTATTAACACAAATCAGCTTAGCTTAGTACCTTGGCTCAGCCTAAGAGATTATGTCCTATGAAAATCCACAAATTTTGCTTTAAAATTCATGAGATTTAGTATGGCTCTCGATTCTCTGTCTTTGACTATCGTGAGTATGCTCCTGGATCCCCTGTTGAGATGAAGCCTCACTCTCTACGACTACAGCAATGTCTCCCATCACAGCTGTTCTGACTACAACATCTACTTTGAAGTTTGAACCTCTCAACTACATGGTTGGCCAATTGCCAAAACCTATCCTTTCAGATGCATACTATTATGTTATCCAGCTTCCTTATAGGGAGAAAGAAATGAACTATAACGATTGGGTTTAGTGCCTCAGCTCTGCTTTTAGAAGTTCCTCCCTCCTTCAAAATTATAAACCATTTTTCTTTTATTTCCAGGTTTTAAAATATAAGACATTTTGGTGGTTTCTAGGAATAATTAATGATGTTTTTTTTGCAACATTGTGCTTAATGAATATTTGAAATTAATGAGATTTTCATATTTATTTGCGGTTAAGTTACACTATTAAAACAAGGGTAGACATGTAAAGAGTATTCATTAAAAAGTTTTAGTTGGCTTGCAATGATTTTTCAACTTCTCAGTTGATTGATTTCAAAATTCTTTAATGGGGGAATTTTCAACACTCATTTTTAATTTTATATTTGAGGTTAAGCTCTTATGGGAAAGAACTAAAGAAGATCTATATGTTTCTCCTACTAAATAAACCCACATTGGAAAATGTAGCACACTAGTGTTCTGCTTTTACTTTTTGGCCATTCAAGCTTTTGAACCTCTTTTATTTCTTTGAAATCTTGAAGACACAAGGAAATAAAAGAAGCAAACCAATCAAAATGAGACCGGGAGAAAATAATTCAAAGCTGTAACCATTCCCAAAACAGATCCTATTTTCCCTCCTAGAAGTAATCAATTCCCAGTTGTTCCTTTATAATCACCATTACCACCGCACATTAAAATTTGAAGTCTCCCATCAAATTTGAGAGCCACAGCCACAGACACATAGAGGGAGGGAGAGAGACAGAGAGGGAGACTCACACTAAGATGGCGACGCTGCAGAAATTCAAGCTCCTGGCAATGCAATGCGGCGTCGTTCAGAGCCCCACACGAAGCCCTAGGACCAGCCCGCTGGTTCAGTTTCAGCGCCGGAAAACTACCCTACGTATGCTTCTCTGCCGGAGCACAAGCAGCCGATCACCTCGTCGGCGAGAGACGACCCTTCAGCTGAAGCATGTGCTGGATTCATCGGAGGAGGAGGAAAAAGGGAAGGATTTGATGCGGAGGAACTCACTGAAAGAATTGTTCGGGTCCTCGCTTCCAAACGAAGAACAAGGTCAGAGGCAAATCCCTGGGATCAGCGAGGGAGAGAAGCTGCCATCTAGAGAGTTCCATTCCGTCGTGGGTTCGGTTAACGGATTCGGGTCACCGAAACCAGGTTGGACGCGTTTCCGTTACAGGTCGTTATTGAGGAAATCTTGGCGCCCAGCTCTTGTCACCATTCCAGAGTAATTAATAATAAAAAAAAACCCTTAATTTTCAACACTTTTTTATCTATCTGTTTAATGCCCTGTAGAATTTCTTCAGTTAATCCAATCCAAATGTATTGTCCCCTGTTAATTACAATTTAAAACTATTTAATGTGACATTATCCTTATTCTTATATGATAATTAGCCTACAATTGTACTCTTTCCCTTTATTAGAATCACTTGTTCTTATTTATAAAAGATAATAATAGCTTGTCATATATTTTTAATATCATGTTTTATGATAATAAAAGCATGTGATCGAGTACTAAGGGAGGTGTTTTGGAAAGCTTTAGAAAAGAAAGGTGTACGCATGACATATATCAATGCAATAAAATATATGTATGAGGGGGTAAAAACTACTGTAAGAACGTCTGGGGGCGAAACAAAGGATTTTTCCATAAGGATTGGTCTACATCAGGGATCATCCTTGAGTCCTTATTTATTTAATCTAGTAGTGGATGTTCTAACTAAGCCTATTCAAGAGGAAATCCCTAAGTGCATGCTTTTTGCGGACGATATAGTTCTGGTGGCGGAATCAAGAGAAGAAATTAATTTTAAACTTGAGTTATGGAGAAGTACTTTAGAGTCGAAGGGTTTCCGTCTGAGTAGAAGTAAGATTGAATATATGCATTATAATTTTGATAAGAGGCAAGTTAGAAGTAACTTGGAGGTCAAATTGGGAGATCAAGTTATTCCACAAATAGATAAGTTCAAATATTTGGGATCAATTATACAGAAGGACGGTGAAATTTTGGAAGATGTTCATCATAGAATTCAGGCCGAGTGGTTTAAATGGAGAAAGGCTACTGGGGTTATATGTGATCGAAAAGTACCAGATAAAGTAAAAGGGAAATTTTATCGCACTGCTATAAGACCAGCAATGCTTTATGGAAGTGAATGCTGGGCTTTAAAAGGATAGCACGAGCATAAAGTTGGGGTAGCTGAGATGAGGATGTTGAGATGGATGTGTGGACATACAAGAAAAGATAAGATTCGTAATGAACATATACGGGGAAGAGTTGGAGTGGCACCTATTGAAGAGAAAATGGTAGAGAACCGTCTTAAGTGGTTTGAACACGTACAAAGAAGGCCAAGGGATGCGCCAGTGAAGAGGGTGGATCAAACAGTATGGACACCGGTTAAAAGGACTAGAGGAAGGCCAAAGAGAACGCTCAAAGAGGTCATTGAGCGGGATCTCCTGGTTAATAACCTATCCAAGGATTTAGTTTTTGATAGAGCACAATAGCGTCGTATGATCCATGTAGCCGACCCCATTTAATAGGATAAGGCTTGTTGTTGTTGTTGTTGTTTTATTGTTATTTATATTAGTTACTCCTCTAATTTTTAATATAAAATTTAATTAAAAAATTAATTTTAGTCTTAATTATAAAATATATACTATATATTTATTAATATTTTTTTAAATTATTCATATAAGTATTTTTTTAATAATAATTAAATAAAAAATGAAGGATAAAATTAAAGAAAATAGTTATGATATTTAAAAAAAATATATACTTTATTAATTAATTTAAATAAATTTTTTTAATATAATTAAATTAATTAAATATATTTTATATTTAAAGAATAGAAAAATATTAATTAGTCTGATTGTATTAATTAACCCTTTGCTCATTATTTCTCATAAACTCATCCTCTGTCATAAGTTCTGTCATAAGTAAAAGGAATTGTTTAAATATAAATTTTATTTTTATATATTTATTATTATCTTAATCTTTAATATAAAATTAAATTAAATAATTGATCTTAAATTTAAATATAATATATATTTTTATATTTAATATTTTTTTTTTTGAATGCGGGTTTTCTCCTACCTTCTTTGTGCTTTGCAAGTCCAACAATATTCAAATGACTTTTTTACGTACCTTGTCAGTACTTATTAGGCAACATCTTACTTTTTAGGATTAAGATATATAATTATTTAAAATATATTTAATTTTTTAAAAATATTATTTTATTATAATTCTAGTAATAATATTTAAAAAAATATCTTAATTCTTATATATTTAAATTTATATCTGAAGATAATAGACAATTCATTCTATTCGATATTGATATTATATAAGAGAAAATAAGATTTTGTTATATTCTTAGATCATAGAAGATCTCAACTTCTATTTAAAAAATTTTATATAGAAAAAAAATTTACTGATTCATTAGTATAAATGTTTATTGTTCATTTAGGTCCAATTAGCATTATCAATTGAATATCAATCATATGGTAGCAACAATTACCAATTAGTTTGATGCAAAGATATCCTTAGGATTTGATGTTTTCTCTCTAACCAAAAATCTCTAAATCCCATCTACTGGAATAAAGTATTGTTATGAGTATAAAAACCTTTGCTTTTTCTTTTACATGAATCATGAGAAGGTTTAAAGACGATGGAAATTGGAAAGCAAAAGAATTTACTTTTGACTAGTCCAAGAAGTGAATCATCACTTCAGATACTCTCAAATGGATCTAACACAGATTATAATATCCAATGAAACTTGAATAAAAGAAAGTGTAAAGTAAGGATAAGACAATTCGTATCATATTTCTTTAGATGCCAATAAGTGAGTTAACTCAGTCATGGTTGTTAGATTACTTTATGGAAAATTAACATGTAACTCCTATAATTTTATCTCATTTTTTATTAGGTCTTTTGTAGATCTTTATAGGGTCCTTATAATTTCCTCTACTATTGATATCGGTCCCTATATTCATAATTTATTAATTTATATAAAAAAAAAATATTAGTAGCCTATAATATGGCTCTCTTAACAAATAGTTAGATTAATTTTATCGTATGAATTTAAATAAAATTAAAATTAATCAATTTACATATTATATATAAATGTAAAGAAACAGTTGTAAGTATAATAATGTATATTTTTATATTGATAATAAATAAATTTTATTCTATTATTTTATTTTTTAATTTTTGTATTAATGCCATGTAGTTAGCATCCGCATTAGCCTTAATTGACAAATTAATACTAATAGGATTGATGTATTTAACTGGGAGGAAAACAGTAATTACCTAATGAAAAAATTTATAAGAACTTAATTTAATTGAGGAATTCATTTTTTTTATAATTTTTTAATTGAGAAGAAAATAAAAGGACCCACGTAATTAAATACTAAATCTTTCAAATGATGGGCTGATATCTTCTAATTTTATTTTAATGATTATAATGCACGTAGGATCAAGGAAAAGACATTCTTTAACGTACGTCCTATTCTTTTTAGGAAGAGAAATAGGAGGGGTGAAAAATTAAAGTGAGGAAGGCAAGATAAAAGAGAGAAGAGAGTGGGACGTGTTGGAAATGACATGGAAGAATGGATGTAATGGTTAAGCAAGAACAATCAATCAACGCTGTGAAGAAAGGGCTCTAAAGGCAGAAGACAGAGAACGATTTATAGAAATATGCACAAAACAATCACTTTGATAGGTATTTGCCTGCCATTAAAGACTCTACCCCTCATAAAATGCTCAGGATAGACCCAAAATAACACTGTTCTTGCATCCTTTGAGATCAATAATGCACAAATGGATCAATTTATATATCAAATAGTAAGTTGAATAGGATCATATTATTGGTGAGAATAAAAGATTTTGAAATCACTAGATCTGTTTGCTTTTGAAATCAAAATCTTGATTTGAATTTTGAGCATGATTTGTTTCCACCGGTGGCTTCTCCATTACGAAGACGGATCTAAGTCTTCTATTTGGTCTATAATAGGGAGATAGCCAAGGAATTAATTTAGGTGCTCATCACTTATGATAAACGCATAAAGTTTATTAGATTTGGATTGTCCAGATTTTATTTTGTTTATCACTATTTTTATAAAAAAAAAATAATTAATACCAATCTTTAGTCCCTTAAATTTTTCTTCATTTTAGTTTTGGTTTCTCAAATTTCAAACCATAGATTTTAATCCTTCAAGAGGAAAAATGGACTAAATTTTTCTTAAATGATAAAGACCAA
This sequence comes from Leucaena leucocephala, assembly GCA_037074615.1. NCBI lineage: Eukaryota > Viridiplantae > Streptophyta > Magnoliopsida > Fabales > Fabaceae > Leucaena > Leucaena leucocephala. The sequence goes on along the minus strand of CM073570.1, from coordinate 6,397,239 downwards.
AAACATATAATTTGAAACTTAGGGATATACCCTAACTTTAGTGGAGAACTAGTGCCAAACACACCTAAAGTTTTCTGTACCAAAAAAAAATTAAAACTTGAAGAACTAAAATAAAATTGAGGGCAAACTTGAGGATCAAAAATTGCCTTAACCCTTAGACAAATTATTTTAATTGGTATAGAATCTAAAATAAAAATAATCTCTTAACTATAATTTTTTATTTGAAAATGATTTTTTATTTAAAAAAGTCATTTGGAAAAAAATTAAATCTAAATCGTCTGATAAGCTTTTGGGCGATGAGCATACAAACTGATTTCAATGTGTAACCTATGAAAAAGATTAAATGCTTTCTCTGGAAAATGTCTTGGATAGAATCCATATGGGGTTCCATAAAAAGTCTCCTTGTCCTTTAGGCTGCTGTCAGAAGGAGACTACTCTGCGCATTGTTAGAGATTGCCCGGAGGCAAAGGCATGGACTAAACTTATCAAACCAACTATGAGAAATGACTTCTTAGCTACTCACACTGTTAGCTGTTAGGGCTAGAGAAGCAATCCATGAACATTAGTAACAAAAAAAATATATATTAAAGCAGTGCCATCTCATCAAAGAAAGGAATTAAAATTGTTCTCTATGTTGCATCATAAAGAGAGGACACAAATAGATATCTCATCAATTACCGAAGATGAGACTTTATTCTACCCAAGAAAAATTCCCTATACTTGCTCTACACGACCCCATTCATCTTTTGGTGGGGGTAAAGCTAACATCCTTCACCATTTAAGCTTAATCAAAGAATTTGCATCATAGAAAAGAAAAATCCAGCCACTAAGTTACAATTACAAACCCCAGAGAGAGAGAGAGAGAGAGAATAGACATTAGTTAAGAAGAAAAGTTCAAGTATCAACATCAAGTTAGCCGCTCTTTATTACCCAGAAGAACTCAAGCTTTCTCATCCATCAGATTGAGATGGTGATTACCGCCATTCTGGGTCTTATTGTAGCTATGAAACTTGCGTCTCCCATTGAAGGTACACGACTTTGACGTGGCTTTTGAACAATGACTCTCCTACAAAATTCATAACAGTTGGTATTTTACTAGAGCCCAAGACCTCAGCCATGGCATATTCCACTTCAGCACAAGCTTCACTCCATGAGGTTAGAGATGGACCCCAGTCCCATGCTTAGAATCTAGAATCATACCATAGGGCCCTTTTCAAACTTAATGTCATCACTGTCTTCTGGCTTAGGCTTGTTAAGATCATTAGATTTAGCACAGCCTTGTGGATATACGTTGTCCTGAGGTACAAAACGATGGAAGAACCGGTATATCATCTCGTAACTAGTGAATGTGATGACAGCCGATGGAGTTGTTCTTAATAGATTGGTAGCACAACCGCGATAAAAGCCCGGAAAGCCTTCCTTCTGGAACACCTTCTTAGTACAATCAACAACCCCTGCATACCGGACCTTCATATTTTTGGCCTGTCCTTGCTCCTGTAACCTGGATCGTATCACCTGGAATCACAATTCTAAGGGTTAACAAAGACCTGTGAAATTGAAGATGTGATGCTGATAAACGTCCTGAATTTTCTCTTCCCACAGTAATTTAGCCAAAGAAGGTTAGACATGCCTCATGAGGATAAGTCATTACAGAGGCAGTTACTTTGGAAATTGAAGATGCAATGGCAACATTTCCGGGGCTTAGCTTGTCAACTGTAGTGTTTTCTGAAATGTTTGAGATTTCCATTAGATAAGCAAGTAAACATGAGGGAACAGGAAAGCCTCCGTTCATGCCAGGGAATAAAATAATTTACAGATATCATATTTACCCTTTTTTGCCATGTATGACTTAATCTTTTCATACGATGGGAATTGTATTGCAACATGACTTATGCCGGCCAATGAAGGCAAGATGCCACTGCATCACAAGAAAAAAAAAAAGAAGTATTATCACGACTCATGAGTATCCAAAAGGATTATCTCAGTTGCTAAATGGCAAAATATATCTTCTTACAACCCAAGTTGGATTCATCCAAAAGTAATCATCAGCTGAGGTCGGGGAGGTGGGGCACGCCCCTTAAAATTACTAGGGAAGATATTTGACTCATAAAAATTAATATACAAAAACGAAAAAAACTCATGACTCTAAGCAAGAGCAGAATTAGGCCAATTAAGCTCCAATCATATATTTCTTGTCCTACAACTGAGTCACTGACTTCATTCTACTCGGCATTTTCCATAACCAGGGCTGCTTACTTTACGTGTACTTGGTGATTTGGTGTTAGGGAGATACAAAGCAAAAGCAGACACATTGAAACTAGAATTATTATGGGATACCCACAGTAAATGCAACAGCCACTTTTTTTTTCATATTTTCCTAACTTACTTATTGACTCGATTCATACTTTTAGCTAAAAACAGAAATCAGTCCATATTATGGACTAGAAATCAGTTCATAGTTTTACCCGTTTTGCCGAATGATCATTAGATCATGGCTAAAGACTATGCGTGATTAAACTGGACTTCTTAAATTCTTTTCCTCTTTGTTAGTGAAAAGCAAAGTAAACATGTTTAATGGACCTCATATCACATCCCTTAAACATTAGATGATGTTGCCAACTAGTTAGTGAGACAGCTTATGGTCATTATAATATAAGGGTAAATTATACATAACACTAACTTTGGCTTATGTGCAAATAACCTTCTTGATCTTTAAAACTTTACAAGGAAACCCCTATACTTTTATATTTATGTAAATAACTCCCCTACCATTAATTTGTTTGTTATTTCACTTAAATAATATAATATGACATAAGGTTTATCTACATATGACTTAAAAGTTTAGGGAGTTATCTACATAAAACTCAAAGTTTGATGAGGTTATATGCACCAAAAAAAATATAGTTACAGGGGGCTTTTGATCCATAACATATTATGCTCCATTAGTGAAATAACGGATAATTAGCGGCAAGGGGTTATCAGCACAAATCTGAAAATTTAAGGGCCTCATTGAGTTTTAAAAGTTAAGAGGTTGTTTGCACGTAGTTCAAAGTTCTAGGAAGTTTTGTTTAATTTATCCATAATATAATATATAAAAAGCAAATATTGAAACAGAAACAAAATTAGTTACTAAATTTAATCTACCATTTAAAACAAGCAAAAAGGTTCAGTTCCTCAATATTATTTTTTATTTACTTTATTTAGCACCCATCATAAAGGTTGATAGTCATCAATTGTTCATTGGGACATAAGTGATGCAAATACAAACCAGGACGCACACAAGTTACAAAGAATGACAAATATATAGCTTTACGCCTTTAATTCCATAGCAAAGTTCCCAAAAAGGTAAATGTGAGTAGAAACGTAGAAACTAACCTGTACAGTCCTCGCATGCCTTCCTCACCGGTAATCCTTGTCAGAGCAGAAATAACACTTTTGTAAGGAACAACATCTGACCTCATTCCCTGTGTCTATTAGTTACAGAAAAGGACAAATTATTGTCCAAGATAACAAAGAAGAGAGCAAACAATCTATGCCATGTAATTTAAGGAACATTCAGGATAAGTGGATAATATTAGCTGAATGAGTAGGCAAATTATGCAACTTATCACTTGATGTAACTTGAGATTTCAGTTTACCAAAAAAAACACGTGATGTAAAAAATGAACATTTAAGAGAGTTCATAGCAGATGACCCAGCTATAGTGCAATATGAATATTGATAAATAGGGAATTACTTAATTGTGTTCAAGGCAAAATTGGATTGCTTCTGAGACTTGCAAACAAGAGCCTTTATCAAAATTTACAAACTAAAGGACCAACAAATTTTAAATATTTGAGTGCTTCAAAACAAGTAGAGGCGGCCAAGGGGTGCAGATTAAAGCACAGAAGGTAGTAAATTTCTATGCCTAATCAATCATGACTACACATAGGTATAGCTAAGCTAATAAAAAATTAAATTGATACAAACAAGATATAACTCTATAAAATTCGTATGCATGCCTGCAAGATTGAAAATCTACTTACTTGTAGTCTGGTCTTAACAACCCACAATGGGTTTGTTGAAATTGCTGTGGCTGCTCCAGCACCAGCAGCAGCGATCATATTTTCACTAGTTGTGAGCTGGTGGAAACCATCTGTGACAAGTTTAGCACTTTTGTTATACACAACAAAAAGTACAAAAAATCAAGTCTTCTAAACAGTGAAGTAAACCTACAATTGTTATATTAAGTAAATGAAATTAAATATTTACCACGTGAACGGAGCAGGCCTTTTAGTTGCTCATAAACAGTGAAGTAAACCTACAATTGAGGTAAATTTTGTCACTAAAAGAAGTATGATTGGCCACCGTTACAAACATATATGGCTGAACAATATTAGCAAGATTATTCATTTTCTGATATTAGAAAATTTTCCCTAATGTGAAACCAATGATACAAGAAGGATCTATAAAAATTAAATAGAGCAGGAGATCAAATTCTGTTGGTTTGTCTACTGTACACTGTTAGATGGGGATGGAAACCAACATTCCTCCAACTGGAATGTGAAATCATTTGTTGCTTTAAATGCTACTTGTTCAAACCTCAGTAGGTGTTACATAGTAAAATGCAAATCATAAAAGTAGCCATAGGGAGAAAAATATGAAATCATTTTCAATTACAGTCAACAATTATTTCTAAACAAGTAAACATAGAATATGGTCAAAGAGGTTGCTTTTAATTGATAATCTTCTCTACAAAAAGAAGTGAAAACCTAGTCATCCAGAGTTAAGCAGTAGAAGAGACAGAAATTACCATGACATTTACTTGTATATCAATGAATGGAAAGTAGAAAGTGAAAAGAGGAGGACCACAAATTCAATGACTGGAGATAATGAACAATATAGGTTGGCAAAAATGTAGGCTTAGATAGGACTACGTGGCAAATGGGAATTAACATGAAGATTATAGTTTGTTCTAAATGCTTCCTCGGTAAACCCAAATTGTAGGAACTGGGATTATGGCTAGGCTTCTTTTATTTTATTTGAATATAAGATAGGGAAACAAATAGATGCTGAAGTAAGACATAAGAAGGAATACATCTCAATCACCCAGCTTATAGAACCTAACATGTTTGCCATCATGATTGCTAATCATATCATAAAGATTTAGTTAGAGTCAGCAGGAGGAGAGACACACCGCCCAGTTTGGAAGTAATGCTAGTATTGTTGGTGAAAGTCCACGATACAGTCCCCTGAAACCTTCAGTCCTTGCTACATTCTGCAAACTGGAGATGATAATGCTACCTAAGAGAGTTGACAAAAGTTAGTTTGGGAAACAATGACGCAAAAAATGTAAGGTAGAAAACATTAATATCGAAATTGCAGTGCTGACACATGACATAAAGTTGAATGATCCATAGCATCAAATTTAGAATATACAATCTTCTGCCAAAACTTGAAGACAATAAACATGTGTTTCACAAGGGGAGAAGTGCTTCTTTAGAAAGTTTATGCATCACATTCACAAATTTATCTCAACCATTTACGTTCTAAATTCTAATTTCTGACACCACTACTCAGACTTATTAGCTGTCCAAATTCAGCTCCAGTAATTAACTAGAAAATATGAAGCCTGTTCTGATGGCAAAATGAACTAACTTTTAGAGAGGGGGAAAATCTAGCATACCCGTCTGCCCAGGGGGAAGACCGTGAACTTGTAGTCTAGTCTTGATGACATCCAATGGGCACACAAATGTGGCCGCTATAGCCCCTGCAATGCTATGAAGTTAATCATCCAGAAGTAACTTTTTACACTGCCAGATATTCTAGCAGTAAGTCATAACCATAACAAAAAACACCAGTCAAACTAGTGCCAAAACACAAGCACTAGGCTTTACCCAAAAACACAAACGCTACAGAATTAATAGAAATGATCAAAAATGATAATTACATACCAGATTAAAGAAATTAACAAAAGCCCAAAAAAAAACATCGGAACTCAAATTTGAAAGGAAAGGCTTACCAGCCGAGGCACCAGCGCCGGCGTTGCAGATTAAGTCTCTGATGTTATGACTGTTACCGGAAGATTGGCCATTGCTACTCATATTAAAATGCCCTTACAACGCAAGTTCTCCTAATCAACGAATTGAAGGTGTTTCCGAATTACTGATCGAAAAATACAAGAGAGATCTCATAGCATATCTTCGTGAACATTTTTCTTTTATACCATTCCCCCAATTGGAAGATGATGGGCACTGATTACGTGATTATCTTGTCCAAAGGGTTTACGCTGCGAATTGGACCAAGAACGATTGGAACGTATAAAACACTCCCTTAGACGAAAAAACTACGAAATCTACAGACGGCATGAGAGTTGAAACTTCAAAAAAGGTACGCGAATTTGTTCAATTCTTTATTTCCCTTTTTCGTCCGCGTCTTCTTCGATCAGTCTTCGCGCACTTGCAAGCTTGAATCCCCCCGTGGGTTTTTCAAATTGACTGGGTTCGAATTTCGGAACCTTGAAGCTGAGAATTTTGTTTTTTCTTTTTCTTCTTCCCAATAAAAAATGCACGGTTTAGAATCAATTTTTTTTTTTTGTAAATATGGAATAAATTGAGGAAAAAAAGGAGAGAATATCGCTGAAATGTCCTCTATTAAAATTTTTATTACTTAAAAATAAAAAGGATCAGGGACGCCACTCTTCCTCAACGTTATGTCTTGGTTCTTAATCAAATTTTAGTTACATTTAAATAATAACAATCAGCAACTTTTCTGGGAAAACATACCCATAGTTTTCATATAAAAAAAATAAAAATAGATAGGTGCTCTCCATTTTATTTAATATTAATAGATTTCAATTAATTTTATATCTATAAGTTTAACCTGACCTGTAAATATTAAATTATTAAATTTAATTTGTAAATGACACATTTTAACTTATAAATCCGACAGATTGACATGGAAATATTAAAAATCTGAAAATTTATTAATATTAAATAAAATTTAAGAAACTTATTTATATTTAATTTTTTTTATCTGTGATTTATAGGCAATTTTCCCATCAATTTAATTAACTAAAGAAAGTACTGTCAAAATGATATCAGGCTCAACACCACCCGTCAATTAAGTTATCAAATTCAAAAGAATTAGAAGGAAAATTGTTTTTAGAAATTTTCTTCTAATAAAAAACTTTTCTTTTGTATAAAATGACAATATTATATATATTTTAAAGTTAATATAGTATTACATATAAAAAAAAAACTTAACATATTTCGAATTGATAATATCAAATGATTCGTTATGAAAAATTAATTGAATTGATTAAAAGAGTGAGCATAATTATTTTTTTAATTTCAATAAAGAGAAAGTTTGAGTTTTTGAGAGTAAATTTGAATTACTAATTAGTCACTTTGCATGTTAGTCAATTTGAATTGCTAATTATCCCGTCTTACATGTTAGTCACTTTGCATAAAAAAATAATCATTATTTACAACTTAAGATTTACTTTCTAAACTTCATGTTTTTAAATAAGTTGATTATTTGTAAAAAATAATGTATATATTTTTTCTAACATATCCATTCTAACTATTTGTTTGAGAAATTATTCCCTTAATTATAAAAAACCTCTTTAATATAATTTTTTAAAAAAATTATAAAGTTAATAATTTTATAAACTAGTGTCATAAAAATTCTTACATAAATGAGATGACAAAGATTCAATCTTATTTATAATTATGAATTGATATTTTATATTTAGGATTCATACAAACCCTTATTCTAACTCAAACATTTAGGATAAAAATAAATAATTAATATCACATTACTTGATATCAATGAGTTTTCATCCACGTTAAGTTGTACTTTACATCAAATTATGATAGAATTATACCCTAAGATGCTCACAATTTTTATTTTTTATTTTTTTTATGAATATAAGATATCTTAAACATATTTCTTTTAACTTGAGGCACGAGAAGTATATTTAGAATTTTTTTTGTATATATGATTTTTTTAAAAGAGGTTAGATTTATTCAAGATCTAAGAGTAAGATAAATTTTTTTTTTTTCTAAACGATACTAATATCGAATAAAATAAACTATCTATTATTTTGAGGCATAAATTTAAATACCAAATAACAAAAGTTATTTGTTATGTTTGGAATTTAAGGCGATCAAGACTATATGGGCTGTTGCCCAACTTGGACTGTGTGGGTGTGGGTTGGTGGATAATACTGGCCAACCCAGCAACCCTACTATTTACAAAATTTAATAATTTGAAAATCTTAAATTTAATTTGATTATTTTTTATTTATCTTGATATTCTTCATATAAATAAATTAATTTTATATTTTTAATACGTTTAAATTGGTTTCTTAAATGTTTAGCATGTAAATATAATTTATCATATTTTTTTGCCAACAAGTATAATTTATAATTGTTAAATATATGTACTTTTGAAAAAATTATACTTTTAATTCTTGCACTGCCTCACTCGACAGACATCAGGTTATACCAAGCTGAGACGACAATTGGTTAAAAAAATTTATATAAAAATAGTGAAAGTATTTTGTTCAGAGTATTATGCCAATGTGACATCTAGCCTAACTCTACCCATGATTTTTTTTTGAATTAATGAAAAATGTCCTTTTTTTAGGCAATTTTATAATGATATTATTTTGTTAGTTAAACATGAACCTCAAGACAACTTGTTGATGTGTCTGTATAACTTCGTTAGCTGTAGACACTAAATCAGCAAAAGCTGTCACTGAAATTTCACAACTAACAAAAGATGCATGAATAAGTTTCTGAGTATCGATAATAAATTTCTTTCAACTTAATAAACAAAAAAAAAACTGTAATGACCACAAACAAAATTGAAACTCCATCGGTATCAATACAAAATTGATCTAGTGGATAAGAATTTGACCCGTGCCTATAAAATAATGAATTTAAATCTTATAATTTTTATAATAATCTTGTTAGTGAACGATACTTTAAGAGTATATATATAAATTTTTTTGAGTCTAACGTTTTATTTTTGATTAATTTTGTGATTCAACTCATTTAAATTTTTGTATATAAGTAAAAATTGAGGAATTTTCTTGTGGCCATATGGATCCATGCAAACCCATATCCAAAATATTCGTTTTTAGTAATAAATCCAGCATATTGTTTTTTTTTTAAAAAAAATCAATGATATTGTTTGATAAAAATAGGGCATGCTCTCAAAATTGGTGGAACCAGTGCAGTAACCAAGAATTCAAATTTCGTGCACATCCCTCGGCCCTTAGGTAAGGACTACACATCTTATTTTAATTACATTGATTAAAGGGAAAATCTTTAAAAAAAATTTAGAAATTGATAAATTTTAAATTAAAACTTTAAATATTATAAATAATAAAAAATATTATATCTAAATTAAGATTTTGAAGTCAAGGGGTAAATGATTACAAATGATGACATCGCCCTATTTTTTTTTTTTTTTTTAAAATACCCCTCCCAATTATCTTCTCTGGCGAACCCAACCCCCTTCCTGTGTTCTGGTTTGGATCTTCGTTTACTTGAGCTGCGACCATGTTGTTCCCGTTGTTCATGTGCTTTCAGGCCACGAGGTTGCACTTTTGGAACACCACGGCGGCATCGCCGAAGAAGTCGACGGTGCCAGTGATGAAGGAGTCACGGTAGAATTGCCTGTTGGTGCGGATGTATAGATTGTCTTGGAAAGCGTCGACACGGCAGCGGTTGTTGACGGAGAGTTGGGCGCCAACGCGGAGAGCCACCGCGTGGTGCTTCTAAGGGCCTGCTGTGTTCTCGAACCATATGCCTTGGGCTATGAATCCATCCCCAACCGCAGCTGCAATACCATGTTGACATGACGTTAATGATTATGAAGTAAGAAGCAAACTTCATCGATTAGTTTTGACCGTATGCTGCAATTTTTGGCAGTTCGAGAAATAGATTTCTCTCGTGATTTTGTTCCCTCTCAGAGCCAACATTTGCATATCGTCGCAACCTGCAGATAAGATCCAAGGGAGAACATTTGGACAGGAAATACCGTTATTGAGAGACGGTGGGAGCGAGGAGGGAGAATGGGCATTTTAGTCTTTTAAACTTAAAACTTCAAAATGTCATAATAGGCCCTCACATTTATGTGTGATTTGTAAATGTTATAGTCCCAATTTATATTTTTCTATTTTTTAGAGTTTTTTAGGTCATTTTCACATAATTATGATTAAATTGAGATTATGATGGTTTGATTTTAAAAAAAAAACTAAGTTGCACTGTTATATCTTCAACTGTTGACTTATGTAATTCCACAAGTATAGGATCTGCTAAAATGACAAATTGCATTTATCAATAAAATAAATATTTTAAAAAATATACAAACAAATAAAATACATAGTTCAAGGAAAATTATATTAATCAAATCCTACTACTTTTTTTAAGTCGCTGACTCGCTGGCTTCCTATGAAATTTATGTAATGACTGATAATTGATGAATAAATGCTAAATAATAAATAAACAAAAAAGTGCCCTAACACGCCTTAATTTAATTGAAAATAATTTTAATTATTTAAATATAATATCTCGTATCCAAGTTTATATGAATATAAAAATATTTTTAAAAAAATTATTTTAATTAGATTCAAGAATATTTAAATATGACAAAATCAGATGGGCATATAAAAAAAAAATTAACCTTTCAAGAAATTGTAGGATTTGGTGAGGGAGATCCTCAATGTCCAGATAGAAAGGAACATTACAAGCTGGAATTGTGACCCCTTCTTCCCAACTTGTCCCAACGCAATCACTTCATACACCAATTTTGCATATGCTTTTCTCTCAATTCTGCTCAAATACTCAGCTACATCTGCTCAGCTCATGTTTGACAATTAAGCAATAGAGTAAGAAGCCTGTATTGTTATGCTACAAAGACCTTCTTAAGCATGCACAGTTTTTTTTATCCTGATGTATCGTTCTTCACCCTATTTAGTTCCCTATGAGTTCTTTACTAACCAATATTCTATATCATCATTGGCACCATAACTAATGGCGATAACAGCATGATCCAACTCATTGTCACAAGAACCTGTGAAAATGCCACTTTTATAAAACTGAAAATCAGATCCACTCACATATATGGCCACTGAAACTGGTTGGTTAGTCACTACTTTTTGCAGTGCTTTCTCATTATTGGCAAGAACATCCTCGTACCCTTAATTGTTGCGACATGATTGGCTTCTGCTTTGACATTGCAAGTTCCATCAACGGCGTTGTAAGGGTAGTTAGCCTCTGAGTTCATACCATGATTTTGTATAATAAATTTAAATGCATCATCCATTAGACCTCATTCACAACCTTGGTCCACGCCCTTGTATCACAATCCACTAGCTATTATTCTGATGGAGAGATCAATTTGCCTGTGCTCAACTTAGTGATTCCTTCTATTGCTGCAACAATAGAAAATTCCCAACAACATCCTACAATGTGTGTAAAGGCAAAATAAAGTTAGATGGAACTTTAATCTTAATTTGTTTGTTTTAAGGAATCATCAAGGGTTAATATCTAATTTTATCCTAAAAGTTTTCACGGATGAGTTGTAGGTATCCGAAATTTTTTCTTAGATCACTATTACTTAAGAAATATTAAAAAAAAAAAGCAAAATTGTCATAACCGATAAAAAAAACTAGTGTTAATTGTTAGATATTGCTCAGTTTTTAATATTTCCGGGGTAATATTGATTAAAATTTTTTTTAGATACTTAAAGCTTCTACACGAAGACTGTCGGGACAAAGCTAAACTTTAATCCAACTATCAGCAATACTTACCACAATCCCCTTGATTCTTGATGGGTGTGGCAGCACCTTGCTTTCTCTAATCCACAGAGGAAGGCACATCAGTTACATTTTCATGTTTGAAAGAGTGGGTGATTTCAATAGAGGAACCCATATGACCTTTAAATCTATTTCTAGAAGCTGCAAATTCTATTGGTGAAATCTGCAAATTGGTTGATGCCTAGCTTGTAAGGTTTGGTTCCATCACTGTTGAACCCTTCAATATACTCCACATTTTGCTTGAATATAATGAAACGCTTCTCCTTCTCTTGAGAATCCTTATACACTTTGCCATAACGAGCCATCCATTGTTCATGCCTCTCCTGCATTGAAGGCTTGGAGAGTTCGACGTGTGGCTTGAAATGCCATCATTCCCAGCAAAACCAGAAAAGCCAACGAAAGTTTGAAAGCCATGTTACTGTAACAATGGAAACAACGGCTTCAAATGCTGTGATGAACTCCTATGTTCTTGAGGTGTGTGTGTGTGTGTATGGAAAAATTTATGACTTGCAAACCGATCATGATCTGGAAGAATGTTATGAATGAGACAGCTGATGAGTAATGTGTTAAAATGATCTTATAGCTAAGGGCCAAGATTAACTTCATGTCGTGTTCTTCAAAGACTGATAGTAAATGAATACAAACCATGGTATTCAGACACTTACGCGTTACGTATGGAAGACTAATTATGTGTGCTATGTATTTTTATTATTATTAGCTATTTCGTTCATCGTCCTTGTGCTCTTAGGATGGAACGAAAAGTTGTCTTCTTCGTTAATTATTGTTATTTTAATCTTTAATATAAGATATAATTGATTAATTTAAATATATTAATAAAACTAAATAAATAAATTAATTAAAACAATTGTGATATGATCTCTCTAAAATATTTATGTATAATATTATATATCAGTTTATAAGTTAGATAAATTAATTTTAAAAAATTAATTAATAATAAATATAAAATATATTAAAGTCTTATATTTATAATTAAATTTAACTCTTCAACTAGTCCTATATTAAAGACCAAAAGTAGTATAAAAGTAAATAACTTAAATTGTTGCTAAATACTCCTCTACCATAAAATGTAAGAATTATTTAGGGTTTTTTTAGTTTAAAATATAAAATTAATCTTAACATATTTTATCTCTCATATATTTCATTTTTGTCTAAATTAATTTGCTTAACTTATAAACTAATATATAACTTAATACTATATAAAAATATTTTAGAGAGATTATATCATATTTAATATATTTAATTAATTTATCTAACTTATTTAATCAATACAAATTACTTGAGTAACTGCATCAAGGAGCGAAGGAATATCAGGTAACTAAATACCAACTGTGAGAAAGTGAGATGATCTTATCACTGTTTAACTGCTTATTTAGGTATTTTTATGCTTAGAATTCAGCTTGTTATGTGGGATTGAGAAGGGCTTATTAGGAGAATGGACATTGAAGTTTCGAAGTGATTCCTCACATACTCTCTCACTCATAATACTGGCTTTCATGCTGATAGGGATATTATTGATGAAATTAAACGAATTCTTCAAAGAAATTATAAGGTAGATATATATATGTTTCATGTTGCAAGTCAAAATATGGAAGCCGATTGCCTTGCTAAGAAAACATCATCTCTTCATATGGGCTTTCAGTATGTGCCTTTAGGGTATTTCAAAATATCCTTCAAGTGATATGATAGAGGATATTGTGATTTTTTTGTAAACATTCTTTAAAACTTAGGGTTATATTCTAATTTTGATAAGAGATCAATACTGAATTTACCTAAACTTTTTAGTATCAAAATAAAAATATCCTTTAAAAACTCATCATCTATAGGTTTAGCTGGTGAATAGGTAAAATATGCTATCATTTAGAGTATGTTTAATTCTTGAAGAGTACCACTTTATTGTGATTTCAGTCAAAACACTTGAGGAGTCATCTTACCTCCTAGGTATCTAGGTTTACACCTGAGAGTAATTGATAACTCGCCTTGTCTGATATTGATATATCCTCTAAAAAAACTTCATCCTACCCGTTTGATTTTGAGTGAGCCTACTTCTTTCTAAAATATTATTTATAAAAAAATATTATTTTCCTTTGTATAAAAATTAAAATCTTTTTGTGATTTTATTTTTAAAGTGATTTACTTTTTATTGAAAACACTATTTTAACAGATTAAATGTCATTATATTAGTTAAATACACATGCAATACTTTTCATATGATATAAATAATAGTTTTATATTATTTCTTATCAACATAAATTTAAAATTAATAACAAAATATATTATTTGTAAGTTATGATTTATGAATAGTATGATTACCTTTAAACTCCTTTCAATATAAAAAAAAAATTAATTGCTTATTATATAAGAGGAAATTGTACGATTTCTTTTAGAATTAGGTTTAATACTGAAGGAGAGTTGGGAAACCATGTTGAGTATGCATTTTATTTTTAAAAATCAACACATTTAGGTTGAGTTAGATTGCTTTGTCTATAGATAGATATAACTCTAACTCGACTTATTCCACGTTTGTATATTAGTTATAGGGCTTACTTGGATAAAATTTTGGAAAATGGCTTATGTAAAAAAGGATTTTTAGGTAGCTTTTATAAAATGACTTTTGGAGAATAGTTTATAAAAAAAGTGATTTTGAATAAATGAGTGTTTGGATAGTTATTTCTAGAAGTACTTTTATTATTAGTAAATTACGAAAAATTGTATAATTATTAAATATAGGAGATGAGAGAGGGTATAGAAGAGAGATAAGAGATGATGTAATATAGAAAGAACAGAGGAGAGAAGGTGTAGAAGAGAGAGGAGAAAGGATATAAGAAAAAATAGGGGTAATATAGTAATTAGTTAATCTATAAGCTCTTTTACTGTTCTATAAGCTATTATGACCAACTTATCTGAAACCTTAATTTTAAACCATGATTTGATCCAAAAGTCCTTTTAAAATCTCTCAAAACTTAGATTTTGACAAAACCTAAATTTTGCCACAAACCAAACGCACACATAGAAAATATCATTAGAAAAGCTCAATTTCAAAAATCCAATTTAGCAAAAACTAACCTTAAACTTATAAAGAGGTTTTTTTATGCTACTAAATTATAAGACATTTAATGTTTTTTTTTGTTCACTTATGTTTTTCATTTCGCATCCATTAATTTAATGTCAGTTTTATCAATATATAAAAGTGTTCCCACCAAGATTTCAGATAAAGGAAAGTGAAAAATATAGGTCTTTACACCATAATCTTATTTTATTTTCATTTATGCTTAAAATGAAATGGGTTTCAGTTCTAGTGCGTGTTTGGCTACCATGGTTTGGGAATTAATTTTGGGCAAAATATCAGTTTGGAAAAATTTCACACAAACATCAATTTTTGTCTAGAATTGATTTTGGCCAAAACTTCGGTTTGAAACCATGATTTTGAATAAGCTATTGAAAATAGATGTTGGAATTGTAAAAGAGCTTATAGATTATCCAATTACTATTTTACCCCTACTTTTTTCTTATACTCTTTCTCATCTCTCTTCTCTCTCCTCTCCCTTCTTCAACTATCTCCTCTTTCATCTCTCTTCTCTACACTATCTCCTCTCTCATACTTTAATCAAATTATACCCTTTTTAGTAATTTATTAATATAAAAGTTATTTTACTATTAATCATCCAAACATCTCTATTTTCAAAATCTATTCTTTCCAGAATCTATTCTCCAAAAGCTAATCCAAACACACTCCTAATCTACTGAGGGTGGACTATGTGGACTATGTATAACTCAATAGGGTTACATTTTAATTTTTTTATTATTTTTAAAGATGTAATTATTAATGAATCTAGTTTGTGAATATTTAGTGTATTTATATTGATATTGTTGTTTAATGTGTATGTAGTAGAAGTAGATATTAAATGCTTGGTTTCATAGTCATCTCCAATTGGGGGATAAGAGGGCCACCACATGAATGGGTGCCACCAGTCCACCTCTATTTTGTTGATCATAATTCTACCTAATAATAAAGGTATTATTTTTATTATATATTGAATAAAAAAGTAATAATTTAACATCATTAAAAAATTATATTTATTTTTTGATACTTAAACTTATCAAAATATATGAAGAAATAACGGAGGAATAAAAATAAGATCAATAAAAAATATAATAAAATGTGTAGTGAAAATGTTTAAGGATAAGGAAAAAAAAATGCTGCACAAAATCAAACCTCACAATTCAACACACACCTCACTACCACCACTTCCTCTACTACAATAGATCCTTTCCTTGTTTTTGTTTCAGGCATTTTAGAAATTTTGAGAATAAAATTTAATTTTGCATCACTTCTTTCAATTTTATGTAAATTGAATATATAAGGGAATATATTTTCTTTTCTTTTTTAATGTATATATTATTTTTCCACACACTAAAGTTTAAGTAAGTTGAGTCATAAAACTCATTAGGACCAAAATATATTTCCAAGCTCAAAGTCCTAGATAATTATAATTTATGAAGAGAATTTTATAATATTTCACTTGAAATTTATATTCTAATTTTTTACAAAAAATTATTAAAATTATAAAAGCGGAGAATAATCATATACAATAATATGTTTGAAGTATACTATACTCTCATTAATTTTAAATATAAGATGTTTCCAACTATTTCGTGTATCTTAGTAAAAATATGTTACATTATATTTTTAAATTTGTTAAAAAAATACAAAACATAATTCTTATCCAAATTAATTAAAAACAAAACTTCTCAATCGTTTTTAAGGGATAATTTTAGAGATCACTCGTTAAAAGATTGAAGGATAGAAAGAACAAAGGTATCAAATATATTACATAACACTATTTATTTTAAAACAAGAAAGTAATTTAGAAAACACTCTATAATTATGACAAGAAAGGGTATATAAAATAAAATATGATATTTTATATAATTATTTTTTATATTAGATTTTGTAATATGGTGTCCTCTTCCTCCTTAATTTGACCTTTTTCTCTGATTTTTTAATAAAATTGTATGGAGTTTAATCTAGTTTTATTAAATACATATTATTTTTTTGTCTTTGTCTTGTATGTCCTTCCCCTGTTGAAATCCCAACAACTAGATTAAAATTATAATTATTATTTAATAAAATATTGACAAAATGTGTATATATTTTAATCTTTTTAATGTAATATTTTAACTTTAATTTCACAATTAGCAATTATTTTTGTAATCATCATTTTAAATCTAGTGATTCAGTATTCTCCGTTAATAAAGTTTACAGTATTAAATTTAAAGAATTAAAAATATACTTTTAAAATTTTAGGAATTAAAATGAAACTTAAAGTAAATATAAATGACCAAACGTATATTTTAGTCTCACTCTCAATTTTTTTTTAATTTTCAAACAAATTTATTGACTTGGCCAACCTTTCTTAAATCTAGTAAGATAGTTGTATGTGACTTATAATAAAGATTGAAAGGAGAATTTGGTCATGTTTAGCAATTGTAATTTGTTTTTGACTAGTCACAAGTATCCTTATGTTAAAGGCATTATATTATTCGAAACATTATTATCCTTATATTAAAGTCATCCTATTATTCAAAATATTATTAGGTATTAAATATAAGTACTTTTCTTAATAAAAATTGAACTTTGATTTGTAATAATTAGTCATTTTTATTAGACCTAATCTATTGATACTTGGTTGTTTTGAGATTTGCATATTGTACAACATATATGGATATATATAGTAAGCATGATAGGGTATAACTTCTCATTTAATTTGCCTTTAAATTTTTATTATTCAGCATCTGATAACAATGTAACCAAGCTATTGAATGATCAAGTAGGCTGAACACAGTGCTGCCTCATACATTCACATGTAATGAAGAAATAAATAATCATAGCCTCACCCATTATCCATAGATTCAACTGGCGAAGAGGTAAAACATTCAATCATTTAGAGCATGATCGATATTTAAGAAGTATCATTTTATTTTGGTTCCAGTCTAGACACTTAGGAAGACATCCTAACTCTTGGGTGCATAGGTTTATACTTGAGAGTAATAGACAGCTTACCTTACTCGGTATTAGTATTACTTATGAGGAATGAAGACTTCGCATTGTCTTTGGACCGTGGGTGAGCTCAACTTATTTCTAAGAACTTTTGTACTAAAAAAAAAATCATAGCCTCATATTTATACAATAAATAAATAAATAAATAATCAATCTAGTGAAAAATTAAACAAATAATATCTGCGCGCTCGTGTTTAGCTATGAGGCAGTGGAACTTTGTTTTTTGGAGTGAAAGGGGAATTTCATTCAAGAAATCAACTGGATATGTACAAGTGGCCGAAGCCGAAATAAACAACGAACTACATCAAAATCAAAGTGAATAAAATCAGTGCATTAACATAGCCTTAGCCGAAACTGTATGGTTAACAATGGAGTGGGAAGCATCCGTGATCTCCTGAGCTTTGTATGAAGTGCCTGCAAACAGTCTCTTATTTCAGGCCTCCCAAAATTTCCAAGTGAGTATACCAAAAGTAAGGGACCATTTAACGGAGGTTCTCTTTGTGGTTTAATGTTGCTTAGCCACCAGTCCTTGAGTGGGGTCACCGGGAATGAATGAACTTCTACTTCCGGTATTAGGAGTTTCCAGCAAGCTAGAGCCGGAGGGCAACGACGGAAGACGTGATCAATATCCTCGATGGCTTGACGGCGAAGTTCACAGGTAGCAGTGGCGAGGTGCCTTCGTGCTCTTTCGCATTCATGAAGGAGCTTGTTTTTATAAGCAAGACATAGGAAAGAGTGAGTGGGGCCATTTCCATGTAAGCTTCCAGTAAGTGGATTCATCATTCCAAAGTCCTTCTTCTTTGATATTGTAAGAGGAAGAGACCGAGACATTACCAGAGGCTGTTAAACTCCACGAGCAAGTCTCTTCTCCATCAGAGGCATTAGGCAGCAAGGTGGCTGCAATTAAGAGGTTAAGGGTGTTTGAGTAAGAGAATATAACGGATGGGAGGTATAAATTAACTTGTATTTATTGACTAAAATAAAACCTCATATATAAGTATACAATAATTTTTTGATCATGAAAAGTATAAAAAAATGAAAGTGGGAAATTGAGAGAGATCAAGAGATAATAAACTTGCTTAATTCAAACTACTAAAATAATAATTAATTGCTTGAAGCATAAGTCAACATTTCATCTTGCGCTACACATTCAAGTAATCTCCTAAAAAACATAATTTCTTATTTGATAAAACTTTTTGGTAAATCTCCCATCTCCCATGTTTCATTCTTTTGAATAGAATTCAATTCTTCCACTATTATTTTCTATCATTCTTACTTTTCAGTTTCCTCTTCATAATATAATGGATATGAAACATTAAGATTAAATTGACAAGAATATATGTTAGCAATATATTTGTGATTTGGCCTTTTGACTATTGTTGACATTTTCAGTGTAGCAGAAAACTCTTTAGAAGCTGATGAAGAGTTTCTACTAGATGGATTTGCCATAAGAAATGGCTCTTGTTCTTCTTCTTATTATGGAACCTCTATAGGGATCTCTTATAACACTTGTTTATTACTCCAATCTTAACTTGCACCTTTATTAAATATTACACCTCTGTCGTTATTAATTTTGCCACTTATTAGATTATATAGCTTATATACTTTAGATTCAGAATAATAACAAATAATATATTTTTTAGATTTCTCATCAAACTTGTAAAAATGAATCTTAATCAAAGAATAAGCTATACAACCAAAAATTTTAAGATGGCTTACTGTTGGTTTTCTACCTAGTCAATCTTTATATAGTGTTTGATTAATGACATGTTTTGTGGGAGCTAAATTGAGAAGGTATATGACTATTGCAACATCTTCTATCCAAAAATAAATAGAAAGATCTTTCTCTTGCATCATAATTCTGGCCATTAAAACTACAGTACGATTCTTCCTTTCAGCGACACCTTTTTATTTTAATGTATATGGTGCTATAAGCTGCTTGCAAATTACATTTTCCTCACAAAAATTTTTAAATGTAGTTGAGACAAATTCACCTCCTCTATCTATTCGTAGTGTCTTTATTAGAAGACGATTTTTTCTTTCAGCAAAAATTTTAAACTTTTTAAACCTATCAAAAGCCTTAAATTTATTTTTTAAGAGATAAACCCAAGATGTACAACAATAATCATCTGTAAGTAGTAAAAAATATGGACTGTCATCAAGAGAATTTATGCTTATAGGCCCACACAAATTAGCACGCACTAATTCAAGACATTTAGTTGCTCTCCAAGCCTTACTAATAGGAAAATGTCGTTTACTTTACTTTCTTTAGACACACCCTTCACAAAAGTTAAGAGAATCAAGTTTTGGTAAACTAAAAATTATTTCCTTTTAATTCAATAACTTCAAACCATTGATATTTAGACCACAATCTAGTCTCATTATTACCACTAGCAAACAAATCATACTTTTCATGCATTGAAATATCCAAATGAAACATTCTATTTTTAGCCATTAGAATTACTCTAGCTATGATCTATCTAAATTTGTTATCTATAATGATACAACAACAATCATTAAATCAAATTGAATATCCACTAGTTATTAGTCGGCCAATACTAAGCAAATTATGGGTTAGACTAAGAACATGTATCACATCCTAAACGATCTTAGTATTACCTTGGCTGGTTTCAATGCTAATAGTACCTTTGCCTTCAACTTAAATCTACTCATTGTCACGAATGGTAACATCTAATTTTTGAGACTAATCAAGCTCCTCTAATAACGATTTTGTTCCAGTTATATGGTTTGAACAACCATTTTACAAAAACTAAACACCGTTAGTTTTCTCTTTTTCACAAAAAGGGCTATAAATAGCTTACTCTTAGCATATGGATATATAAAATTAGATTGATTATTCTCATCTTTCTATTTTTCCAACAGAATGTTTCTTTATGACTTGGCTTTTTGCAATAATGGCATTGAAATATTTTATTATCTTCGTTATATCCTCCCTGTCCTTGACCTTTTCCTTAGCCCCTTTTACCTCTTTCACATCATATGCCATGTCTACTACAAACATGACTAGTAGAATTATCCTTAATCTATGTCTTCATCTAAAAAGTCATTTCTTCATACTTTTTAACAGACCTTATCAACCTTTCTTCATATGCTTGCAAAAATCTCATTAATTTATCAAATAAGTAATCAAACATCATGTGTTTATTCAATCACATTAATAATATATTTAAACTTTAGAATAAGACTCCTTTAAACGCTTAGAATAATAATTTCTTCAAAAATATTTTTTCCATAAACTTCATTTGATTAACAAAAGAAGATACTCTAAATAAAAAAATATGAATAAACTTATAATTTTTTATAATTAAAATTTTAAAATTATAATAATAAGTCTTCAATTTGACCGTAATTACTTTTAAAAATTTTAAAAAAAAATTAAAAATTTGTGAAGTCTTTAATGACGTAGTTGTTATTATAATTCTTAAAAAGATATCTCATAGACAATTTGTTAAATGAAGAATAAAGCTTTTAAGATATTGAAGGTAAATTAACCTTTTATTTCCAGCATTTGAGGGAATTAAATTTCAAAAAAAGTTGATAGATTATAAGGTTAGATTTGATATTGAGTACATCTGTCAATTGAAGGTGGACAAAATGAGAATGAACACCGAAGTGTGGTCCCGAACCGAAATGACCCGAATCCGAGAGGCATGGGGACCCGGCTTACGGTAATAATAACCATAAATGGTAAACTGTGGGTCCAGTAGGTGCAGTGCAGTGCAGCTCAGCTCTGCAAAGCTGCCGCGCACCACAACACATGCACCCTCGTCCACATCATCATTGCTCTCCCGCAAGCACAAGCATCTCCCCGCCACGTGTCGCTTCTGTCCCTCACCTTTTCCCATGCTCTCATTCTCCCTCTTTAAATAGCATAAAAAAACTTTTAAAAAAAATGTTTTTCTGCTTTTGGGTTAAATACATAATATTAAAACCTAATTTTTGTCTATCCTCCTACCAATCAATTGATAAATTAATTATCTGATTAAGAGTTTTGAAATTGAGACTAATTAAGATTTTTGGAAAGATTAATAGATTAATTGAATTTTATTAATAATTTTGGAAGTGTTAAGAGATTAATTGATTTGATTGAATTAATTTTTTATTTCTCTATATCACATATAATATGTAATATTCACATTATTTATTTAAAATTATAAATTTCAGTAAACTAAATTATAAATTTTTGATTCAACCTCACCTCATAAAAAAAATATAAACTCGAATCCAATAAAAATATACAAAAAGCTTTTATAATTGAGTATTTTTTTTTCAATTTCTGTCTTTAAATCTCTTTATATTAAAATATTCATTTTTTAATATATTATCTAAATAAATTAAATTATAGGAAAATAATTTTTTATAAAAATTTATTTACACACGAATTGAATTATACTAAATTCACTTTTATTCTAAGTTTACTGTTTACAAAACTAAATTAGAATAGTAACCTCAATCTAAACGAAGTCCCTACAATTGTAAAATCTAAACATCAATATGATTAATTATTTCTTTTAATTATAAATATAAAATTTTATTAATTTTTTTAAAAGTTAAACAAATTAAATAAATTACTTTAAAATATTTATATTTATTTATTTTATTAAATAGTTTATTTAATTTATAAATTATTTATTTTAATTAAAATTATGTTATAATTAAATAATATATTAAGTTTTTTTAATATCTCAAAAAAGTTAATAAAGTAAGTACAAGGCAATAATACTAATATATATAGAAGTCAAATCTCCTTTTACAATTCATGATTGTTTCTTTCCTTGTTTGAATCTAATCTAATTAATATCGATGTGATCCTTTTACTTGGTTTTCGGCGAAAATTGGTCTGAGAGATTTTTCAACTCGCTTTCTCACCTCCAGCTACTCAAGTTTTCTTATTTCTTATTCCTTTGCTGAGTTGTTTCTCACTGTAAGTTTCACTGCAAACAAAAGTCGGGTTGCGAGTTTTCCCTCTAAGAAAGGGAAAAGAGAAGAGATGGGAGAAAAAGGAGGTGAAAACTACCGACTTTAGTAGAAACAGAATATGGGATTTCGACAATAAGGCTTTTTGTAAGTGGCAAAGTTTTCTTTCTTCCTTCAGCGTGTGTGGAAGCTAGCTAGATCCCGAAATCCCATGGCATTTTGTTGTTTCGTCTATAAATGAGTTTTAATTTTATATATTTCTGAAAAAATCTTTGCACGAGTGTTTGTTGGGGGAAGGAAATTGTTCCGAAGCTGACACGATCTGGTCTCCCAATATTCAATGATTTCTCGTCTTTTATGCCTACAATATATAATTTCTCTCTAGAAATTGGGTTTTTGGTTGAGGATTTTGGGTTTAGATTAATGGGTTTTACAGTTCATATTTAGTCATCAATACGCGTTCCGTGTCCTTGCGGATATCTCGCTTCTTCTTCTTCTTCTTCTTCTTTCTTCTGTGAATTTTTGCTTACGGTAGCAGTCAGATCTGCATCTGGTTTTGCGCGGGACACACACTTGAACATTCCAGCGGGTAATTCGCCTACTTTTAATTATTTTGCTTGGAATTCTTGTTCTCTGTTTGGCTATTGTGAAACGTGTGAACCCATCTTAAAGTTTCTTACTCCTTTTTTCCCAAACCATGGTTGCTTTTCGAACATTAAAGCTCCATGGTTCTTAAAATTGAAGTTACCAAGTTGGGTAATACAGACAGCATTTTATAGCGTAGAACGAATTATGAAAAACTGTTTTCGCAGTTTAGAATTCTATCTTCCTGTTGCTTGAGATCACTGGATAATTCTCAGATCCTAGCTTGACAACTTCATTTGTGATAAATGCAGATCAAGTGGGACAGAGTTGTTGTGAAAGAGGTTTTTGAGTTCTGAGTTTCCATGCGAATTAGTGTTTTGGTTGGGAAATATTTTGTCTCATCTGCTTGTTATCCTGGTCAAGCAGGAGTAACAGTACTTCATGTACGGAGTTCTAACATGCTTGTGAGAAGAAGAAGAGCTTAGAAACTTCAAATATTGAGTTTGAAAGAATATAGTGGTGGGCTTGACATGGCCTCTGGTGAAGGGACGCGGCGTCATCATCATGATCTTGTGCCGCTCGCTGCATTGTTAAGCAGAGAGATGAAGACTGAGAAGATGGAGAAGCCCACTGTGAGTTATGGACAATCTGCTCAGTCTAGGAAAGGCGAGGATTACTATCTAAGTAAGACTGATTGTCAGCGAGTACCTGGGAATCCCTCAACAGCATTTTCTGTATTTGCGGTATTTTTCACCATCTATATTGAACCCTGTCTTTCTCTTGAACTTCATATCACATTATGGCATCAAGGAGAAGAAAAATTTCCTAATTTTTCGACTCTGAGATGTTCCAACAACTTTTCCTGTTGTGTCATACATAATATAGCGTCTGGTTGCTTCCGATCTTCAGATCTTTGATGGACACAATGGAAATGCTGCGGCCATTTTCAGTAGGGAGAATTTGTTAAATCATGTGTTGAGTGCTGTTCCTCGAGGTCTTGGACGGGATGAGTGGCTTCAAGCTTTGCCTCGGGCCTTGGTAGCTGGGTTTGTGAAGACTGACAAGGAATTCCAGAGGAGAGGTGTGGAATTTAGCTTTTTATTCGTTAAAGAATTCATGTAGAGGAAGTATATACAGCAGGTAGGATGAGTTTGACCTTTGTTCTTCACTAATTGTATGTATGCTTCACTGGTTTTCTCCAGGAGAAACTTCAGGAACTACAGCCACATTTGTGATAGTTGATAGATGGACAGTCACTGTTGCATCTGTTGGTGATTCGCGTTGTATATTAGACACGCAAGTTGGAGCTGTTACCAACTTAACTGTTGATCACCGGCTCGAAGAGAATATCGAAGAGTATGTATCTAATCCTAAAGCTTGATGTTAAACTATTCCTTTATGAACTTGCTAATCACAAATTACTACACTTTTGTACAGGAGGGAACGTGTTACAGCTAGTGGAGGTGAAGTTGGGAGGCTGAGCATCGTTGGTGGTGCAGAGGTGAGCATAGCATCTCAGATTACCACCCTTGTCTCCTGAAAAAATAGAAATTGGAAACTGGAAACTCTTTTTTTTTTTCGTGAAAAAATAGAAATTAGAAACTGGAAACTGTTTTTTTTTTTTTTTTGTTATCATCCTTCCATGATTATTTTAACTGTAGTGTTAATTCATTGTAGATTGGTCCCCTTCGTTGTTGGCCAGGCGGTTTGTGCCTTTCTAGGTCGATAGGGGACATGGATGTTGGGGAGTTTATAGTTCCAATACCATATGTCAAACAAGTGAAGGTATCATTTGTTTCTGGATAATCTTTTCTACTTACAGTTTTGACTATAAGCGGACGTATTGCTATATCCATGCCAATCTTAAAGATGAACCTGACCTTGATAACGATATATTATAGCTATCAAATGCGGGCGGGAGGCTTATAATTGCTTCTGATGGTATCTGGGATTCTTTATCCTCAGACATGGCTGCAAAATCTTGCAGGGGCCTGCCAGCCGAACTTGCTGCTAGGCAGCTTGTCAAGGTAATGTACATAACAATGCTTCTTTCCTGCTTGCTCTGTTTAAATTTAAATCAAAATTGCTTCTTGTCTTTTGATTTTTGATTTCACAGAAGCTTCATGCACAGAAATGTTAACCTTTCATTTCATGTAAGCTCAAGTCTCTACATGTTCTTACTCTTATTCAGGAAGCATTAAGAACGAGAGGGTTAAAGGATGACACAACTTGCATAGTCGTTGACATAATTCCTCCTGAAAATACAATGCCACCGCCACCTCCCCCGAAAAAGAAGAACAAGCTGAGGGCTCTGCTTTTCAGGAAGAAGTCTGCTGGTAAGCTATCAAAGAAGCTTTCAGCTATAAATATAGTGGAGGAACTGTTTGAAGAAGGATCAGCTATGCTTGCTGAAAGGTAATGTCTCTTTTATAAACAATATAATTCACTAATTAAATGATACACAAAATGTCATGACAGTGCCCTGCATATTGGTTATTGTTGTTCAAAGTAGAGGGTAATATTCATTTAATAAAGGACTATGTGAGGTTCTTTGCAGGACTGTAATTTTCAAGTTTTTCTTTGTCAATAATGCAAAAACGCCATGGAATATTGATAACGTACTAGGATTTGATTTGATTTCCTTTGAAAAGCATACAGATTTCTTTTTAATTAATTCCTTGTTCTCATCTGCCTAGGATTCTATTTGAACGTATGAAAACTTGAAAACTGTTTGCTCATTCCAAATGGAAAAATAGAAACTCACATAATTAAGCACTATTTTTTTTGGGGACATCATATCCAAGCTACTATTAACTAAAACATTTGAAAACAAATTCTTGGATTTGCAAAAAATTATCAGTGAGATGTTATCAACTCCTCACGAATCTCGGGGTACTAACACATGTCTGATCAAAACTACTGCATTCTTATGTCACATCCGTTCAGGAACTTGTGTGTTTTGCTGTAACCCTTCTAGGCAGAATTATAGCTCACGGCTTTAGAAACATCTATTATATAGCACCCTGTTTCCTATCAAATATGTTTGCTCTCTGGTTTTTCCTTAGGATACCTTTCTCCATACATCCTGCATGCCAATCTCAAAATATGCCAGTAATTGTGGTTTTCTTCCCGTCTAGAAGCATAATATGAAAATTTACTTGTTTTTTCCTTCTTCTGGGATATCGGTTATTGAACTTAAGGTTATGCTTATTTTTGTAGATTCTCATATGTTAAAACATTTTTCTGGTTATTTCATGCAGATTGGGGAGTGATGAGAATATAGTGCAATCAACATCAGGTCTCTTTATCTGTGCTGTGTGCCAAGTTGATCTTGCCCCAAGTGAAGGCATCTCTGTTCATGCTGGTTCAATCTTCTCCACGAGCTCGAAGCCCTGGCAAGGCCCTTTTCTATGTGCTGGTTGTCGCGATAAGAAGGACGCCATGGAAGGGAAACGTCCTAGTGGAATCAAAGTGTCATAGGTTGCATAATTAACTGATTTCTTCATACCTTATTCTTTATGCTGCCATTATTATTCGTTTTATTTTTGTAGCAGTCATATTTTTTCATAGATCAAGTAATTACTTTATCATCATCACTATCAAGTGGCAACAGAATGTGTATCTAATATTCACGAAATAATGTAAGATGGGGCAATGCATTTATAATAGCAAAGGCTCTTGAGGAGAACCTGGTACTGCGTTTTCAGGTATCAGCAAATGGCTTTCAACTTTGTTTGATTGGTAAAAGCTGGATGCTTGGAATCAATACCAGGTATATTCTTTTGCATGGTATCTATTTTTGTATTGCTTGAAGGAACTAAAAAAAGAACAACTTTGGAAGTTTAAAGGTATTTATGCTCTCCAATAGACTTATATGTGAAGGAACTTTTTCTAAGCAAGAATCGCCTGATGTGGTACTAAGTTGTAAGTTGTCCACTTGTTTATAGTTTCATGAGAGAATCAAATAGTGAAGCTAAAAAACATTTCACTCCTTAAGATGCTAAATTCCTATAAATAAAGGTCAACTTAGCTTAGGCTTGACAAACATTTAAAATTTATGCTCAGGTCGTTAAAGTTATCCATCTCTCATCTCATTGTTTTTCTAAATATAAGTATATTTTTATTGGAGATAATTATATTTAAAGTACTGTCAAGTATTAAATACGGATACCTCTCTTAATAGTAATTTAAATATTAATTTGTTATGTTATAAGGAATTAGTCTCTTCTATTATATTTAATTTTTGTTGATTCATCTCTAATACCTTTCGGCTCTAGCAAGCCTGCTTTGTAAAAAAATTACAGAGTAATGGCATTGAATGCTTAATCATGTCATTAATAGGCCCAATTTTCACCAAGTAGGCCTAATACTACATGATTGGTCAAAGATTTGAGCCTGATTTAAAGTTTATGTAAGACTTTTCTTTCAGGGCTTAAACCTTAGCGTACCAAAAGCCTCATATGCCTTAAAAGTGTGTTTAAAAGGCCTACTTAAAGAAAATTAAGCTTTTTAAATGAAGGAAAAAATTAAGTTTTTTAAAGGAATGATAAAATGGTATATTTATATATAAAAAAAAATCTCTCTTTAATCTATAAATATGATCAAAATAAATATCTTATACATATAAATAGAACCAGAGGACTATTATTGTTTAGATCATACTAATATTTTTCTCTAATTTTTGCTCCTAAATCTTGCAATTTGGCAGTAGATTGGCTCACTGAAGCTGGTTGCATGGGGATATGCTATTTAGGTTGGGATTTAAATCCCCCATCCCCTTTTTTGTGTTTACTGTCACCAAATTCAAACATTGTAAATAGGGTGTTGGTTAACGTTAACCTTGTTATAACTTTTGAGTAATATGTATAATCTTTCTTTTAGTTGAAAAAAAAAAAGATTAATTTTGAACACTTTAAATTTTAAAGGTGAGAGGAATTATTTTAATATTCCTTTATTTGATTTATAGGAAGAAAGGATGCCCCAAAAAAAAATTAATTTGGAGGCGAGGAATTGGGAGGGAGGGGCAAAGAAAATCTTATTAAAATTTCTTCTTCTCATGCCTCAAATTTTTTTTAAGATACTGAAAATTGGAATGGTTATTCAATTGATCATGTAGTGATTTTAGGCCAATAGTTCAGTCGTAGATGAACTAGAATTAAGTTGATCATAATTAAAAAATATAATTTAATTAAAATACAAAAATACTTATATATAAATATTCGTATATATATAAATAGAATATTCATGTATAAAATATACATAATCAAACAAATCAATTACTAAAATATAAATATAACAAATTGTTCTTTTTTTAACTTAAAAAAGTATGGTTTCAAACTCAGTATAACGTAAAAAAAAAAATTAAAAAAGCTAACTAGTTGTCGATAACTATAGGCCTAACCAGTCAAGAGACTAATTCATTGGCCCATCCAGCCAACCTAAATTACGTTGTAACACCATGATTTTTTCTAACCATAGAGGGGACTGAAACACCTCACATTTTTTTAAACCAAACAAGTAGAGGGATACAAAATTAGGAGAATGGTAATATTTGTTTTGATAGTAAGAAAATTAGGGAAAAAATAATACTTAGAGAGAAAACACTTAAAAATAGTAATTTTTTTATTATTTTAGGGGGAAAAAATTTACCTAGTATTATCTCCCCCTATTTTCCCCTCACTTTTCTCTCAATCCTAATATAGCCTAAAAGATTTTTCTGAAAATAAATTACCCAAAATTGCCCTTTTTTTTGTGTGCATTTGCATTAACTGGAAGCTGAATATTTTTATTCTAACTAATGGAAAGGTATTTTTTTTATTCCTATTTTCAACACTTCCAAACAAAAATCTTTCTCAATTGTTATAATAAAGACTAAGTCAGAAGTCCCTCGTCTTTGCTTGACTTGTACATGCACGTCCCTTATTTCCCAGTTCAAAGCTGCATGTGGATTCTTAATCACAGGCACCTATAACTTTCCAACTTGTTTCTTTCCTTCCTTCGATATGTTCTCTGACATATTGCAAGTCAACAAATAATTTTCAACAAGTCTTCTAATTTGCCAATGATCATTTCAACAGATATTGATCCCTCTTAATAATTAAGTTAGGTCTTAATAATTGAAGAGTAGGTTTCCGAATATGGTTTCAGTTCAAGCGTTTTACTCTCTCTTAGTCTCATTCCTTGTTTTGCAGCTTTTCTGGAGTGCCCACCTTCATTTAACCGTGGAAATCTGGGCAACAAAATTCAGTTCCCTTCCATCAGCTCAGATCACTCAGATTGTGGCTTATCGGTCATTCATGGCTGCGATGATGAAGAACCGAATGCCCCAAAATCCATTAAGTACTCTGAAACATGGTATGATGTTCTTGAACTCGACCACGACCAGTTTACCATGACCATCAGAGACGATTATCTCCACGACCTTTTGCTGTCAAATAGCTGCAGTGTCTTGGTCACCTATTCTCTTTCTCTCCCTTTTATAATTACAAACAATGATTTTGCTTCTTATCATTTAGAAAATAATTTCACCATGTTCATCTGAGACAACCCCCTCAATCTGAAGCCTCCTATAGAATCATACTATAACTATCTTTTTGATAACTGTCCTGAAGAAATCTTCTATTTAACTTCACTTTCTTACCGTGAGGGTTCTGATGATTATGTGGTCTGATCTCTAGTTTTTTGAACTCATCATCATGTAAACCTGTTGAGCTTCCAATCGCAAAGAACACTGAGGTTGTGGATAATCCTTTTGCTTTCTTGTCTGCTAATATCACCATCAGCATACAGCTATCCCCTAATTGTGATACTTGTAACTCCGTTCATGAAGGACAATGTCGACTTGACTCCAAGGGCAAGTTTTATTGTGATAGAGGTACAACCGGAATAATAAATTTGAGTTGATTAAAGAAGTTAAATTAGTTATTTATAATGATTGTGTTTTAGTTTTCTTAAAACACTCCCTTTAATTTAATCATGTGTATTTGAATTACCCCTAATATAAACACTTTAATATGTGTAATAATATACGGATAGAAAAAAATTATAATTTTAGGAAATAAAATAGATTAGACTATTATATTTAGAATAAAATAGACTTATCATATAGTTAGCTCTTATATTTAGAATTGGACGAAAAACTATATATTTCTAGTTTAATTTGTTCAAATAAGTCAAATCGTTATGACTTTGTCTCTTGACAGTACTCCTCTTATACTTATAAGACCTATTTAACTATTTAGTTATATTAAAAAAATTAATTAAATTGGTATACAGGTAAAACAAGTACGAGGAATGGTGTTGGTATCATTGTGGATAAAGAGTGGAAGATGAATGTGGTGGATGTTAAAAGGATTGATGACAGAATTATATCTTTAAGAATAATTGTTGGTAGGGATACAATCAACGTTATTAGTGCTTATGCACCTCAAGTGGGAACAGAAGTACATCTTAAAGAAAAGTTTTGGGAAGATTTGGAGGGGCTTATTCAGAGCATACCACTTACTGAAAAGATTTTTATTGGTGGGGATCTTAATGGTCATGTTGGTAAGGAAGCAGGGCAATATGCAGTGGCTAATGGTGGTTTTGGTTTTGGGAAAATTAATATTGAAGGGCAATCTATCCTTGAGTTTTCCTTAGCTTACAACCTTAAGATTGTCAACACGTGCTTTAAGAAGCGGGAGGAGCACTTGATCACATACAAGAGTGGGGTCCACAGATCACAGATTGATTTTTTTTTGGTAAGGAGTCAAGACAGAAGACTTTGTACAAATTGTAAAGTGATTCCAGGGGACGGAGTGACAACTCATCATAGGTTAATGGTCCTTGACGTGCGTATTAAGTGTAGGAATGAAAAGCGGCGACATGTTTTAAACACAAGAGTCAAGTGGTGGCAGCTAAAGGGGGAGAAGAAGGAAACTTTTAAAAGAACTATGTTAAATGAGAGGATTTGGGAGGTGCAGGAAAATGCTGATATCATGTGGAAGGAAATGGCTGAAAAGGTCCGAGCGGTTGCTAAAGTAATTTTGGGAGAATCTAAAGGTTTTGGTCGACGAGATAAGGAGACTTGGTGGTGGAATGAGGATGTACAACAGAAAGTTAAGTACAAGAGAGACTGTTTCAAAGCTATACACTTATGTAATAATACCAAAAATTGGAAAAGTATCGTTTAGCTAAGAAGGAAACTAAAAAGGCGGTGAGTGCAGTTCGTTTTAAGGCTTTTGAGGAATTTTATAAGGAGTTAGAAACAAAGTCGGGAGAACGAAAGATTTATAAGAT
The DNA here is from genome assembly GCA_037074615.1 of Leucaena leucocephala. Lineage (NCBI taxonomy): Eukaryota > Viridiplantae > Streptophyta > Magnoliopsida > Fabales > Fabaceae > Leucaena > Leucaena leucocephala. The sequence goes on along the minus strand of CM073570.1, from coordinate 6,365,548 downwards.
TGCAAGAGACAGGAAAAGGAAATCGAGGGATTTGGATCAAGTACGATGTATTAAGGATGAAGAGGGCAATGTTTTGGTTGCAGATAGTGATATTAAAGAACAGTGGGAGACCTATTTTTACAAATTGTTTAATGACGAGGGAGGAGGGTCAAGTTTTGAGCTAGAGGATTTAACAGGAGAAGTTGAACCAAATTTAGCTTTTTACCGTAGGATCCGTGTTGGCGAGGTTAAAGAAGCGCTTAAGAAAATGGAAAATAGTAAAGCTGTTGGACCTGATGGTATTCCTATTGAAGTTTGGAAGTGTTTAGGTGAAGCGGGGGTGGTGTGGCTTGCTAAACTTTTTAATGTGATCTTAAGTTCTAAGAAAATGCCGGATGACTGGAGGAAAAGTACTTTAGTTCCTATTTACAAAAATAAAGGGGATATCCAAAATTGTGCAAACTACAGAGGGATAAAGCTTATGAGTCATACTATGAAGTTGTGTGAAAAGGTAATTGAACACAAATTGAGATTAGAAACTGATATTACTGAGAATCAGTGTGGTTTCATGCCGGGTAGATCTACAATAGAGGCGATTTATTTATTAAGGGGGTTAATGGAAAGGTACCGGACTAAAAGAAGAGACTTACATATGGTCTTCATTGATTTAGAAAAAGCATATGATCGAGTGCCAAGGGAGGTGCTTTGGAAAGCTTTGGAAAAGAAAGGTGTACGCATGGCATATATCAAGGCAATAAAAGATATGTATGAGGGGGTAACAACTACTGTAAGAACGTCTGGGGGCGAAACAAAGAATTTTCCCATAAGGATTGGTTTACATCAGGGATCATCCTTGAGTCCTTATTTATTTAATCTAATAGTGGATGTTCTAACTAAGCCTATTCAAGAGGAAATCCCTAAGTGCATGCTTTTTGCGGACGATATAGTTCTGGTGGCAGAATCAAGAGAAGAAATTAATTTTAAACTTGAGTTATGGAGAAGTACTTTAGAGTCGAAGGGTTTCCATCTGAGTAGAAGTAATACTGAATATATGCATTGTAATTTTGATAAGAGGCAAGTTAGAAGTAACTTGGAGGTCAAATTGGGAGATCAAGTTATTCCACAAATAAATAAGTTCAAATATTTGGGATCAATTATACAGAAGGACGGTGAAATTTTGGAAGATGTTCATCATAGAATTCAGGCCGGGTGGTTTAAATGGAGAAAGGCTACTGGGGTTATATGTGATCGAAAAGTACCAGATAAAGTAAAAGGAAAGTTTTATCGCACTGCTATAAGACCAGCAATGCTTTATGAAAGTGAATGCTGGGCTTTAAAAGGACAACACGAGCATAAAGTTGGGGTAGCTGAGATGAGGATGTTGAGATGGATGTGTGGACATACAAGAAAAGATAATATTCGTAATGAACATATACGGGGAAGAGTTGGAGTGGCACCTATTGAAGAGAAAATGGTAGAGAACCGTCTTAGGTGGTTTTGACACGTACAAAGAAGGCCAAGGGATGCGCCAGTGAAGAAAGTGGATCAAACAGTATGGACACCGGTTAAAAGGACTAGAGGAAGGCTAAAGAGAACGCTCAAAGAGGTCATTGAGCGGGATCTCCTGGTTAATAACCTATCCAAGGATTTAGTTTTTGATAGAGCACAATGGCGTCGTATAATCCATGTAGCCGACCCTATTTAATGGGATAAGGCTTGTTGTTGTTATTGTAATTAATATAACATACTTTTATAAAATATAGTACTCATCTTTTTGAATTCTCTCTCTCTCTTTCTTACTTTATTATTATTGAGAAAATATTAATAAAGATAATTTAAAAAAAATTATACATATAAGAAATATCTCTTATATTTATGATTAATATCAAATTCCCAATAAATATTATGTTAGAGTTCTATATCGGGGAGTTTTATTAATAAAATATGAGTTATAAGTTTAAAAGACTTCCCACTTAATTGGCTAGTCTTTTTATATGTGTTTTTTTATATTTATGATCATAACGAATGCATTTTTATTGAGAGAGAATGACTACCCATCCACAAGGTCAGATTTTTGGGATAGGTTCTCATTTTAAATTTGTAATCATAACACATTGTTTCTGGATTTTGCAGAGAAAATAAGAAAGGCAAAACTTTTAGTGGCAGCAGGTAAAACGTTTACCAAATTTATAACTCAAATCAAAATTCTGCAGCTTAGAGGATTCTAATTTATTTTCCTTCTCTCTTCAGCAGTTTTAGCCACTGGAGCAGTGGGAATACTTTTGGTTTTGGGATGCTGCTCCAGAAGACGTTATTACAACAAGCAAAACCCTACCCACCTAATAATTTAGCAGTTTCTTGAAGAACACGGACACATTGCAGCCAAAAGGTATAGTTACTTGGAGGTGAAGAAAGCCACAACTCGTTCAAAACCAAGTTGGGTCAATGAGGATTTGGAAGCGTATACAAAGGCAAGTTAACTGATGGAACTCTTGTGGCAGCGAAGGTTCTTACTGTATTGAATGGTGATGGTGAAGAATTCATCAATGAAGTTTTCAGCATTAGCTTGACTTCTCATGTCAACATTGTTAGCTTGTTGGGTTTTTGTTTAGAGGGCTCAAAAAGAACTTTGATATACGGGTACATGTTTAATGGATCTACCGACAAGTACCTACAAACACAGAAAGATCTATCAAAAATCAATATATTAACCAGTAAAGCTATACACAATATCTTGATTAGTACTAAATGTGGATATATTTATTAATAGAAATTCAAATATTAGTTTGTCATGAGAGACTAATGTCTTAATCTCTTCTATTAAACTCAATCTATATTAGTTCTTTATATGTTACTAATTTGTATAATAAATCTCGTTTATTTAAATGGGTTTGGGCTTATCATAATTCACTATAAGTGAATTTGATAAAACCCAACTCTATAATGTTCAAAGCTTTGCTTTTTCGGCTTAACGGGTCGGTGGTTTCTTGACTAGAAAATTCTGAGAGGTTTTAGATTTTGGGCTTAGTAACATTAGAGTTTCACGATTTTCCTGAGCCCAACTGAGATTCACATGTCTTGTTTGTAGGCCCAACTCTACAAGTTCTAGAAAACAAAAACTGGGATTCCAATTTTTTTTTTAAAAAAAATTCAAGTGGTACTTCTTTTTTAACCCTCTCCTTTTACCAGAGGTGCAGAGCTTTTTGACTAAAACCGACATGAGAGCAACCAGTTGACACAGATATGTAAGGGTATTAACTATCTCTATTAGCTTCTATCTTGTGGGGGGATGGGAATGAAGTTAGTATTGTTTGATAAAGTTGCCCCCATAACTAGACTTCTACAATACTTGAGAGATTAGCTTCTTACTTATTAGGATACTTTAAAGTAATCTAAAAAAAAACTTGCATGAGAGCATAATGTTTAGGTAAGAGGTATAAATGTTAATTAGTATTAGATATTTCACCCATTGTCTATTGATTCAATTGGTAAAATAATGAGATATATTATTATTTAAAATATATTCAATTTTTAATAAGTATTATTTTATTATAATTTTAATCGTGGTATTTATGAACATACCCTGACTCTTAGATACTTAGATTTACGCCTAAAAATAATAGATAGCTCGTTTTGCCCGATATTAATATCATTTAGAAAGAATAGAGATATCACTCTATTTTTAAATTGTGAAGTGACCTAACCCTTTCTAAATTTTTTCTTAAAAAAAAGTGTTAGATACTCTATCATGAAACTTAATTGAACATGTTCCTTAGCTTTATAAGTTCCCTAAAATGGCTCTGATTATGTTGTAAGTACTTTGAGCATACCAAAATTAGGCAATATTTAATTATTTATTTTATAATGAGGCTTACGAGAATGGTTTTTTTGGGTATAAAAAATTGCCATTCAGATAAAATTGTATAATAAGCTTGAATTATATTAATTTATTTAGATAACCTCAACAAAAAAAAATAGTTTTTCATTAAAATACTGTAATTTAATTAAAAAAATATAAAAATGTAATGAAACATTTATATAAAAATTATACATAATCCAACAAAATATAATTTCTAAATTATAAATATGACAGTTAATTAAAATGATATCTTTTTAAACTTAACAGAGATAAAAAAAAATTCTAACTTAAGTAATATGTCTAAAACTATTAATTAAAAGTGGTTAGAAAATTAATTCACTTATGTCTGACAAACTAACTTGAGTTTTAATATTTTTAAAAATATCATTAGGATACATTGGGAATAAGTTTGAATTATATTAATAAATATTTAAAAATGTTCTTCGCTGTAATTTTATATAAATAAACCTGAATAAAAAAAGAATTAGTTTTAATAAATTCTAATTAAACATTTAGGGTCCATCTCTCCTTCAAAAACCAAACATTCCATTTCCTCCTGTGGGCTGCAAATCTCTTTTTGGCGGAATTTCTGGACCTCCCTTTCCTTTCCTCCTTGGACTGCCAGCTTTAGCAGTACTAATAATATTTAATTTAATATTAAAACGCATTCCCCACAGCAAATAACAATAAATTATCTGTATTCCTTTGACTAATTTTGCCGTTTAAGACCCTTCATTCTCTTATTATTAATTGCTCTTTCATTTCACACAAAACCACGTCACTCTCACTCCTTCGCAGTTCACCCCACTCGCCCCTCCTCCTCCCCTCACCCTCGTCTCTGCTTCCGTAACTGCAATAATGGCTGCGTCCTCTCGCCTCTTTCTACTTGCTTTCTTCTTCTTCTTAGTTCCTCATTTGCCTCTTCCCGCTGAAGCGGCCATAAACCAAGATTTAGAAGCTCTCATGGCGTTCAGAGCCGCTTCTGATACGCACAACAAGCTCACATCTTGGAACTCCACCACCCACCCCTGTAACTGGGTCTTTGTATCATGCCTCAAGAATCGAGTTTCGCGACTTGTTCTTGAAAATCTCGATCTCCATGGTTCTATCGAGCCGTTAACTTCTCTCACTCAGCTTCGAGTTCTGAGCCTGAAGCGTAACCGTTTCTCCGGTCCTATTCCCAGTCTGTCTAATTTTACAGCTCTCAAGCTTCTGTTTCTTTCTCACAATCAGTTCTCCGGTGCGTTTCCGGTGTCGGTTACGTCGCTTCTCCGCTTGTATCGCCTTGATCTGTCTCACAACAACTTTTCCGGCGACATTCCGACTACCTTCAACAATCTGACTCACCTTCTCTCTCTCCGTCTCAATGACAACCAGTTCTCCGGTCACATTCCCATTCTAAACCTCTCCAAACTCCAAGACTTCAATGTCTCCGGTAACCGCCTCTCCGGCGAAATCCCCAAATCACTCTCGGGTTTCCCCGAATCATCATTCTCTCAAAACCCATCCTTATGTGGAGCTCCATTGGTGAAATGTAACAACACTCATGCCGTACCATTTAAACCTGGATCTGTGGGACCCAACATTCCACCGCCATTAACTCGGCGAAGCAATCCTTCCAAGCCGGCGAACAATACAGCCCCGAAAACATCATCTAACAGCACACACAACCATCATAACAACGGAGCTTCTTCGAAGATGAGCCCAGTAATTCTAATCGCCATTATAGTCGGCGACGTTCTGGTTCTGGTTGTAGTATCCCTTCTTCTGTACTACTGTTTCTGGCAAAAGTACTCCGCAAAATTGAAAGAAGGAAACATGTCGAACCTTCTGGAAAGCGAGAAGATCTTGTATTCATCAAGCCCATACCCATCAAACCAACCGGGATTCGAGAGGGGTCAAATGGTGTTCTTCGATGGGATGAAGAAGTTCGAACTAGAAGACTTGCTTCGAGCTTCTGCAGAAATGTTAGGGAAAGGTGGATTTGGAACGGCGTATAAAGCTGTTCTTGACGACGGCAATGTCGTCGCCGTGAAGAGGCTTAAGGAAGCTCAGATTAATGGGAAGAAAGAGTTCGAACAACACATGGAAATTCTGGGAAGATTAAGGCATCCCAATATTGTTTGCTTGAGAGCTTACTATTTTGCTGGAGATGAGAGATTGCTGGTTTATGATTACATGACCAATGGTAGCTTGTTTTGGCTCCTTCATGGTACGTTCTTTTGACTGAAAATGAAATCCTTAAATTTAGCTGCTAAAACTGTGTTTAATATATGATATAACAGTAATTTACAATTTTCGTACTGATGAATAGTGCTTTGCTGCTGTGGCTTGTGGGGGTTCTATTTTCTTTCTTTTCCCAAGTTGATCCTAATTACCCATATAGATTGCTAGCTAGATCAAAACGGTAGGATTGTTTATGTGGGTTCGTCCAAGGTTAGCGCAAATAAGACACACTAATGGCACGAGATTAGGGAGAACTTTTTTGTCCTAAAAATTTGTCACTTATAAGTTATATTGCTTTGAAAATTTGTTTACTTTTAATATTGCCTTTGAAATATTAAGAAAGACAACAATATCGTTTTTAATTATTAAAAATATTAATAATTAATATTAGTTTGTTTATGGTGATTCTACTCTTTTTTAACATTTTTTTGATGGTACTAAACTTAAAAAAAAATTAAGAAAATACAAATTTTATGACAAAATTTGGTATTAACCCCAAAAAATTTACACCCCACTAAGCCACATAATGAAGGTAGAATTAGGTTAGAGAAGCTTTAAAATACTTAAGGGGATTGGATAATAGACGGGTTTAATATTTTATAATGTATCGAATTAAATTTTGAATATTTATTAAAAGATATAATTATATTTAGTGTTTAAAGGAGTGTCTGGAATATGATTGTTTGAAGACAACTGTGTATGTATAAAGGGAGGGAAAAAGCTTTAAACCATGAAGTTGGAGCATTTGATTTGGGCGTGGAGAGGGGGTTTGGGATAGAGATGGTTGTCGCTGTGGTTCATTACAAATTCTGGGAATTGCAGAGAAAGGAGCTGTTTAGATTAGCAGGATCTGGGAATTTTCATCACTGTACGAGTATTGTTACTTTACAGACTGTACACCATGCTAGGTCGGATAAAAATACTGCATTACTGTAGAAAAAGTCAATCCAATTGTTTATTCTTCTGCTTCCTCTGGATTTTCCCAATAGCCAAACCCAGGCATCTACCTCCATGGTAGGGCATCTGTACCAAAGTAGCTGGACCCGTGGGGCCCATCTGAGGCAGTTTCAACCTTGAATCCCTGTAGTTGCACCATGTGATCATCATGGATGAGTTATTTATATAAATACTAAAAATCTCCTGTTCTCTTACTTTAATTTTATTATAGAAATAGAATTTCTAGATATTGCAAACAAAGCAACTGTTAGAATTAGAAGATTGGGATCACCACTAATATTTTTAAGCACTCCACAATGGACACTGCCCTTTTAGAAAAACAAATACAAAGCAATTGTCTTTTTCTTCCTCATTTGCTTTTTGGATCTTTATCTTTGAAGAAATGGCTTAAGTGGGCCCCACCCTCCTCCATGAGATGATACAGTATTATTTTGGTAGAGAAACTGAAAAATGTCAAATGTGTAATTATTGAGAAATTAATGGGTTAATTGAATTGGTATATGTCCGACAGGGAACCGGGGACCCGGGAGAAGCCCATTGGATTGGACCACGAGGCTCAAGATAGCCGCCGGAGTGGGCCGAGGTCTGGCCTTCATACACAGCTCCTGCAAGGCCGTTAAGCTCACCCACGGTAATATTAAATCCACCAACATCCTCATTGACCAGGACGGTGACCCACACGTGGCAGACTTCGGGCTCTCTGTTTTCGCATCCCCCGCCACCAAATCTAACGGCTATCGTGCCCCGGAAGCATTGGATGGTCGGAAAAACACGCAGAAATCAGACGTGTACTCCTTTGGTGTTCTTCTGCTGGAGCTTCTCACCGGGAAGTGCCCCTCTGTAGGGGATGCTGGTGGGCCCGGAGGAGGTGGGGCCGTGGACCTACCGAGGTGGGTGCAGTCAGTGGTGAGAGAGGAATGGACAGCTGAGGTGTTCGACATGGAGCTGATGAGTTACAAGGACATTGAAGAGGAGATGGTGGGGCTGCTTCAGATCGCCATGACTTGTTGCGCGGCTGTGCCAGATCAACGGCCCAGGATGAGCCACGTGGTGAAGATGATCGAGGACATACGTGGGGTCGAGATTTCACCGAGTCATGACCCGTCGGACTCGGCGTCTGAGTCGCCATCCTTGTCAGGCTAAGCAGTAAGTGACTGTGGGGTAGAGAGAGACGGTTCGTTAATTTAGGGGTGGGGGTTAAATTTGTAATTTGGTAGTGTAGGAGGCTTTTAATTTAAAGGGGAAGGTATTTGATTCTAAACTGTATTGACTTGGATTGGTGGATAAGATAGATATTCATGGAATTTAGGTCAATCATGACTGAATTGGCATGTTGTGTATTGGTGTTCTTGACTTTTTTGAGAAGCCGATTTTGACCAGGAAGAAATATTGTCGTGGATTTTCAAATGGAATTTGCTAATGAGGACAAAAAAAAAACAATTAAAATAATAAATAAAAAGCAATTTGAAGTATCTCCTCTTTGATGCTTATTGATAATCAAATTCTTCTTATATTTATATTTTTATATATTTTAATTATAATTGAATTGATCTGATTTAATTATCATTAGATTAGTGAGCTTTAAGGCCACTGTCTCCATATAACAGTCGGATTTTTAATATCTTCTCAAATAAGCTTCTTGCTAGTGCACATTTCATATCGTATGATTGGATGTAGTTTGTCATATTATGTGATTACGTAAGATTGGTTTAGGTCCCAAATTTTAGGGAAAAAAATTATCTAAATACCCTCTCTTTTTTGTTACAATTAATTTTTTTATTAAAACTATAATTTTAGTATATATTACCTAGATATTTGTTTTTTTTAGATTTTTTCTATTAAAATTATAGTTTGATATAATATAATGATAGCAATTTTTTTTTTTAAAAAAAATCAATGTTCCACAATCTATTTTATTTAAAATATATTTTTTAAAACTTATTCTCTAAAATCTAATCTAAATAGACTTTTATACTTTTTTTAAGTCGTAATATTAAATTTAAAAAAAAATTATAAGACCATGTTGCTTCTATATTATAACCTCTAGTGTAGAATTAGACTTTAATTCTTATTTTAAATATGATTTTTTGTACGATTTAATTGAAATCATTAACATATATTTTTGTAAGCTTCATCAGCAACTAGTCTGGCAATATTTTAAGTGTCTTTTGAAACGCTAAGAAATTACTATAATCGTTATAAACACATCACTAACTACTAATTAATTAAATACTTCCCATTTTGGAAGCCTTAATTAAATTTGAGATTTTTTTTTAAAATAGAGGTATTAAACCCCACAAGACATATCAGTTAAACCAAATTCAATCATAAGGATAGATAAAAACGAATGAACAATCAATTTCTTTAGTTATATAACTCTCTACACACATATACTCTAACGTTACTATTATCAATTCTTATAAATGCATAACCTTAGGAGCAAACATGAGAAGTCTAATTAAGGTACCAGGCATGAACTTCCGAGCAAACAGATAACACACATTACCATCTTCAACCCCATTATACTCACATGTCGTGTTCCTCAGAGCCTTCAAGAACTCGACGGTGACGTAGTTCCGGACCAACCTCGCCGGATGGGGCCCACCCTTTGACCAGTCAACCCATGTCAAAGTCCGGTTCGAGTTCTTCTCCCTGTGCTCCACGCTCAAGAACGTCGGCAGGTAATGCTCGTCCGCGTAACATGACCGTTTACAGTGTTCATGGAACACTGGGAAGTATGTCGTGTCGGAGACGACAGCAAGGGCGAGTTCCCGGTCCATTTCGAACCATTGGGAGCCCTTACGCCATTGGTCGACGGTGATGAGGGGGAGCATGCGGGGGTTGTAGCGGCCGCGGCCCACCCCGGAGGGGTCGTCGTAGGAATTTACGTAGCTGAAGGAGGAGTTGAGGAGGTAGGAGTAGACGGTGGAGAAGCTGAAGAGAGGAATGCAGGATTCTGATAAAAGCACGAAACGTTGGTTCCAAACGTCAAGTAAAGCGTTCGCTAGTAAACGACGCTCTGCTTCGACCATGCTCACGCTTCCCCATTTCACTTCCTGCGTTTTTTTCATAAGTTATCATTAAACGACGCACCGTTGCGTTTTGTGCAAAAATTACGTCTATTATTATGTGAATAATAACAAGCCAAAAAACTCAGCCTTTGAATGATCAACAATATGAAGTTATATTTTTAAACAAAAATAATAATATCTCATTTCTATGATTGTTTAATTGGAGAATTGCAAAAATAATTTCTATTACAAAAATTATTGTTTAAAAATATTTAAAATTTACTTAAAGATATAGGTATTTCCAATTAATAAAACTCTTCTTTAGTTTTTTATAGTACTATTATTTAATTATATATAAAATAAAAAATATTTATATATAATTAAAGAGAAATGCTTAAAGATATAAACTTTTAAGTATTTTAGGCAATAAAGAATTGTTTTTAGGAAATTTTTATTGTTTAATTATATTTTAATATTTAAAACAATTGAGTTTTTTAAAGAAATAAATTAAAACAAAAAGGAAAGTCAAGAAATGGGAGCAGAATGAATTTACACCTAACGCTTGTTTACTACTCCAATATCAACTCCGAGACTCGCTCTCCCCCAATCTATGAAACAATCATGTCTCCTTCACCTTCGTTTTGCTCTGTTCCATTCATTTATACTTCCCCTGTTAAGCAAGTACCTTACTCTTCTAAATTAAGCATTAATTAGGTACTTATGGTGCTATTAATTAAACTTTGACTCCATGTTTAGTTTTTTTTTCCCCAAAGAAACAGTATATATAACTTAATATTCAGAATTGAGAATACTGAAACAGAGGAGGAGAACAGAGTTTAAGCAAGGACGAAACTAACCTTACTGGGAATTCTGCGACCATGGAAAACTGGACTTTCAGGGTCTGATCCATTGTAAGAAGGATTCGAATGAACGTAAATTGAGTAATACTTTTCATGGCCTTCGAAGAACTTTTCCCACAACGGAGCCAGAAAAACAGGGCCTTTCGTCAAGAACATGAACGCCACTTTAGCTGTTCGATTAAATGGATATTCTTTGATCTTCGGAGCCATTGAAGCTCTCCATAGAAGCTCTTCATCGTCCATGTCGTGCATCACAGGTGGTGGCTTTAAATAGTTCTTCAACCCCATGCGAGTCGTCGTCGGCGTCTTGCAGGAAATTTCTTTAGGCCTTGGGGGTGTTATTTTTTGTTGATGTGGAATTTCAGAGACTGAGATACGAGTGAGTTGCAGGCTCAAGTTGCAACCTTTGAGATAGAAACTCAGAATGATTCCGAGAGTTATTCCGCAGCCTAACAGAATGAAGTAGAATAGAAAATGGAGGATTTGGAATTGAGGGTTGAAAATGTTTGAAACAGAGTATGACGAGTGTTGCGAATTTGACCTAGTCTTCATGCTTTTCTGAGTAATCTGGGTAAATGAGAAAAGAAAAGAAAATAAAAGAAAAGAAAGGAAAGGAAAAGAAAGGAAAATTCTTGAATTCTGTTATCTGGGTATGTGAAAAACAGAGACTTTAGAAGGAGAAGATATATATAATAATGAAAATATCTTATGAAGAAGAGAGAAATGAAAAAAGATCTAAAATGTGATAGACACTGAAAGTTTGATGGAGAAAGAATATAAGAAGAAGAAGAAGGAGAAGGAGAAGGAGAAGGAGAGAGAGCTTTTAATAAAAGTCCAGAGGAAGACAAATCCATGAGTTTGATGATGGCTTTGGCTTGGAAAGAAGGAAGGAGACGGGGACTTTCTGAATGAAACTTTTTTAATATTATCTTAATATATTCAATAATTTTAATTTATAATTTCATGGGCTACAAAAAAGAAGAAATAATATGATTACAGCTTGGCAAATTAATTTCGAGAGAGAGAGAGGGTCTTGCTGGTTTTGTAGAACCAAAAGAAAACGGAATTAAGAAATAAAAGCAATATTTAAAAAAGTAAATAATAATTTATTATATATAATAAGTTAATTTAATTAAGGAGGGTTAATGTGGATTAAAGAGGTCATGTTTGGGTGTTATGACAAGACACTTGGTTTTGTTGGAGCAGCCAGTCTTATTCCTTCATCCACACGTGTTTGATTTTTTATTTTTCTTTTTTCTTTTTCAGGATATGAAATTTTTAAAAAATAAATTTTATTATTTATAATTAAAAATAGTGTGATTTTCTATAAAAAAACTATTTACATATTGATAATTATTATTTAGGGAAATTCTTAAATATAAGTTAAATATGGTTTAAGAATTAATTTTTATTTTCTTAAGAAAACTATTCATAAACTGTATTTCAAGTAACAAACTTATTTTTTTTAACTAAAAAAGACTTTCTTTAAATGATTTTTGGACCAGAATCTGTCAAAAACATTCTTTTAAATTCATTTATAATTAATAGTTATATATACACATATACATCAATTTGTCTCCTGTAGAAAAATTAGATCTCTAAAAATTAGCATGTTTGTTTAATTTTTAAAAATAAAATAATAAAATTAAAATATTTAGATTTTCCTAAAATCTTTAAACAATAAATCACATTTTATAAATCTCTAAACAAGTTTCATGCCACTCAGTAAAAAGATTGATTATATTCCTTGGGTCAATTTTAGAGATGAACTTATAAGTATATATCTAATAAATATAAATAACTTGATATAAGTTAATTTTATCTTTAAAAAAATTAATTCATTTAGTTTTCTAAAAAAAATTGTACTACTATTACTTTTCCTAAAATATATTTTTTTAATTATTTATATTAAAACTATTATTTTAATAAAAAAAACTTTTAATATATACCATTAATAGGAAGAATTAAAAAATAATTTAAAAAAATGAATTGCTTCTTAGAACTAAATTAAATCCTTTTAAGTGCATCTTACATCTTCAAAAGGAAGGATCATATTACTATTATACCCTTGGATTTTTTTTATCACTTTCCATATACGTGTTGGTCAACATCTATTTGCATTTTCCAAATATAATCCATAGAACATGGATGTGGAAGACGAACATCAACACAGAGCACCAATTTTATGGATTCTTTCTAGGATAAATGTGCAAAAATAACATAGCCTTTCTCAAAAACTTCTGATAGCACCATAATTAAATTTTAGATACAACTTAGATTTTTTAGTATATAATAATGTAGATTCAATACCGATTTCTTATTAAGATCAGGATATAGTCTCAAGATTCAGATAGCGCTTTTGTCTAAGCATTTTTTATTTTCTAACTGTTAAACCCAAAGACTGTGACTTGGGAAAACTTAGGCAACTCACGCCAATGGAAAACACGGACTCACTCATAATTGAATTGAAGGCCAATTGATAATAAATTCATATTTAAAAAAAAACAAATTCCCTCTATTCTTAAATTTAGAACTATATAATTAATTTATAAATATTAAAAAAATAGTTAAGTGAATCATTTATAAAAAAATATGTTAATTTTCTTAAGATATTTCATTTAGTCATTTGCAATAAGTGCAATTAATACTTGAATTGTGTGTAGTTGCAATGTAGAAGACAAATCTGAATTGAGAAATACTTGAATTTAAAAATGCCCACGGTAATGATTGAAATTGTATGGAAATGATTTTTTTTTTGTTGAAAAAACTGACTTTTATGGGAATGATTGAATAAAATAAATAGTTTAAATTAAACACCACGCACTAATGAATTAAAAACTCAAATTTATGCTAATTTTAAATATTATTTTAATTTTTACCTTTTGTAAAGGTGGCAGAAAGAGTATATATAATAAAGAAAAGATGTTTACCCGCGGATATATAAAATGGAGCAAAGTCCACTTGCCCTGTCAAGATAGAAAGCTAAGATGGATAAGACTTAAGGATAATTAATTAAATAACAAAAAAAGACCTTTAAATCTTTTTCCCTTATACTAAGAATTCAATCCATATTTTACAAAGTTACAAGTTTGAATCCTACTATTTATTTTCTTTCTTAAAACTTACTAGTAAGTAATCTATCAACATATTTATAATATATTGGTTAAACCAGATGAGAGGAGAAACTGGCATGTAAGGTGAACATATGAACTTGACTCATTCTAATCAAGAAAGGGTGGTGGCAATTATGAGATGTACGGAATTCCACAATTATTTGTGAAAAAAGTGATCGAGTTAGTCGCATATGCTCTCCACCATCAAGTTCAAGCCTTAAGGGTCTCTGATCATTCTCTGTCAACATGGGTAGCTTCCTTTTGACTGAGTAGATTTATTACAACTAGACATGTTTTCTCATACATTGCATTCAAATGAGTTCATATCATTCATGGCTTATGAACAATGTGAATTTCCATTTTGTATTTTTATATAGATGAGTAATGCATGAAAATTTCCCTATCTAAGGGATATTTCAACGCAGATAATGAATTTTGCAGATACATATATAAAATGAAAGAGGTTAGTAGGTGGTAAACAGGGCCAATCAGAGCTTTCCCACAATGTCAACAAATGCAACCAAACTGGAATTGAAGGTTTCTAGAGAGAAGTCCTGCACAGGCTCACAGAAATTGCGGCACATTATTGAATCTGGTATATAATACATGCTTGGTGAACAACTTTCTCAAGACATGAATAGAATTGCAATTTCATGGATAGCCAATATCTCCTTTACAGCACATTTAATGTTGTCGCCAAAATTTGAACCTGACATCTACCCAAATTTCTCACCCACTTCAGCCATGAACCCAGGTGGTGTATCGTACATAAGAAACTATACATAAGCAGTTTTGGGGCAGTAATGAAATCCCAAAGTATGCAGAAAAAATCAAATTGTTTGAGCTTATGCTAAGGTCATAAAATTTCCCCTTCTTTTTATGTTGATAGAGAGAGTTTCCTAAGCCATTCTATTTTAAGGCTGTCAATCCGTGACCACACCTAGGTAGCAGCAATAAGAAAGAAACGATTACCTTTGGTAACTTATCTTGTTGGGCTAGATGGTCCACATGGAGCCTCACATTTGACGATGCAGGAATCCAGGCCCTACGGTCAAAATCGGAATATACATTTGCTACAATGTCAAACAATGTTCTTGCTCCACCTTCAATTGCAGCCAAGATATTTGCTTCTCTGCTCCTACGGTTCCTGCAATAACAAATAGCATTCTCAGCGCCAAGCCTTATTGCCATATTAAGAATTTGTCAAGGGAAAGTAATTTGGTCAACACAAAAACCATATCCACCCCTCACTCCCTGTACCCCTCAAAACCAAAACCAAAGCCAAAGATGATTGATGATTCATACTTGAGATAACTACACAGCATGTGCTTTGGACATAGGTTTATTCTCCCATGCATTGGTATTAAAGAATGTGGAGAGAGCTCAAGGAATTTGTAAGTGGTTTTGAAGTATTCCTGCAAATAACATGTTAAGTTAAAGCAATGCATCATTATATAACTAATTAAAATGCAGTCTGCATAAAGTTCAAAGTTGTGGTAAACTGAAGTTCTCTGAAATTTTAAGTTTTTAACATCCAACAAATTGACGAGTCTTGACTTATTGGAAAGATAAACTATAGTCTACGAGCAAGTATTATGTTCACTATAGTATAATCGTTAATATGAAGTGGATGTCACAATAATATATGAACTAAATGTTTATGAATAAGAAGAATAGAGGCAGTCTAACATCACAAGCTCGATTCACACTTACGGTCATATTACCACCAGAGGTTATGTCCAAGATAGCACTTCCTTGGCTGAAACAAAACAAGTATGCTTGTGAGGCTAACTTAAGAGACATATATGATAAAGTAAATCAACTAATAAATTGGAACTAAAAAAAGGGTAGGGTAAAAGATAGGTTAATATGTGACAAAGACAGGCAGAACGCTAAGTAAACAATGTGACCACACTGGAAAGCATGCAAATTAGATAGTTGAAACTTCAAAATTAACAACATGAACACCGATCATAGACTTTTCCCTCTGTACTTCCCACGTGCATGTAAATAGTTAGACCTCAGTCTTTACTTAGTCATTTTTCCTGGAATAGAATGGAATCTCACCCCACACAGTGATCACCAACAATTAATGAATGAGTGTTCTCATGAAGTAGCGCCATATGACCATCTGTATGTCTCAGAAAATGTCATTCGTTAGAGGATAGAAGAAATTTTATAATGACATTATTTTTTGACAGAAGAAATTTTTTTTAGAAAGATACAAGGTCCATGTGATTTGCTCTTAAATTATAAAGCTGGAGTAGCACTGCCCTAGTCATACATCTCAAAAAATTATCATGTTTATCAGAACATAGGGTCAAGAAAATGGAAGATGCTTCCCTCAGACATGCTATATCATTAGATATAATTGACTAAGCATGTGAAACACAAAATTGTTATCAACCATACCGGTGAAAAGATAACTTTCAATGTCTGACCACCTATATTAATTTCTTCATCTCAGGAAACTGAGGTATAGCCTAGTGACCAGTCATCTGTAATCATGCAATACAAAATTAACAGGACAAAGAAGTTTATGTTTTCACTATGTCACAGTACAAAGTTCAAAATCAAAAGAAGACAATTTTAAAAACTATAATTATCTTAATCAAACAATAACTATCATACAATACTTGGGAAAAGAGATTGATGAAAACATCATTACTTATTAACTTGAATAGTTAAAAAGACACCAAATCTCACTCAGTAACGACAATAAGTCCAGTCAAACTTAAATATATCATTTAATTGTCAAGATTAAGAAAATGAATTTAAGAGAGATAAACAGGAGAAATCTGACAGTTCATATGATCACATGCACCAAAAACACATGTTCAAAAATTTAGTAGCATGGCAATTAAATTAATGCTTCCAAAGCCCAAGCTTTGAAGGAAATATACAAGAATGCAGAATGTCATCGCTGAAATCTAATGAAAAGAAAACAGAAACAAGAAGTTTAACATTGCAACCTTTTCTTATGCGACGCATGGTGTTTTCATGTGCTAACAAAATAGCATCAGGAGTGCACTTTTGGATAACTGAGAGACCTGGCATAAGAGATGGCAAGAAATAGAACATAAAGAGTATAAAAATATAATAATATCCATTATACGATTATTCATGTCTGATGAGAATAGAATACACTTCATCATACTTTAACCAAAAACATACCATCTACGTGATCATAGTGGTGATGAGTGACAAAGACAACCAATCTTCTCGGCAAAGTGGTTACAACTTTCAGTAGCTGATAATTTAAGCCACTAATATGTTAGAATTTCATTGAAGGGAAGAAAGGAAGTTCAATAACAGATGCTGTAAATCACAGCCACCATTTGCCGGGAGAGAGATGGATTCATATTTCATAGTAACGTACGATCATATGGGCTGAAATGAAACACCAAAAAAATTTCAAGGTCTCAAAAGTCTTATTTTCTGGTATCCAAGCTTTAAAAAAGCTGTCAGCTACACGCAGACATACAAGACTTTCTCTTGTTTTACATTGCATTATGTCCAAGGATGGAGAATCACATGAAACAGTGGGCAACAATCAGTCTTGCAAATAATGTTTGTACCATAATCCAATCAAACAGAACTTAAGTTAATCTTATCACTTGAGAATAGGAGTTGGACAAAAGCCTGAAAGCAAGATATCATGCATGAATATGACTGCATAGTATCCCGAGTTCTTATATATATATGTATATATATATATTTATATGCCAATTTGACGTTTTACCTCTTCATGGAACTGTGATAGACATCCTGGATCAACTATCAGAGCATCTCCACTGGCAATAAAACCTTTATCCCCAGAATCACTTGGAACATATTCTGGGGCAAATACCACCAAGTTTGTTGTGTGAAAAGGCTTTTGGGTTCTACTTCTCATAGGTATAAGTTTAACACCAGGAGGATACTCCTATGAAAAAATAAATAAATCTTCATTTTGCATCAGAATATTAAACAATATGAACTCATGGGTAGAAGAACTTCCTATGTCCATATTCATTGTAAATCAATTTAAGCTGCAGCGGTACTCTCAATTGTGAATCTTGCCACTATTAGCACTACATATGGTATTTTCAACAGATAGCTCATCCTGGATGAGATAGTTATCCCATTAACATCATAAAAGCATTAAGGATGTGTGTTTGCACATTCGCAAGCCAATGTAAGAGGTTGAAAACCAGTAAACCCATTTGTTAAATCTTAATTAAGATTTTACTTGATGTTAGCAATAAGCACCAAAGAAACAAACAATACGAGTGATTTTCTCTCTTTCAGTGGTGGTCTGAATGCAATGTAGAGGGAGGATGAACTCATAATTGTTTAGGACGAAGTCTTTCTAAACAGTGACTCACTGGCCATTTGAAAATCTTGCCCTAATTTGCGAAAGCTTAGCTTGTACTACATGACTGGTTTTACATGCATTTATAAATTGTAATGTCCAGTATATCCCCCCCCCCCCCAACACACACACACGAAAATAGACAAAATTCAAAGAAAGCAAACCTGATAACTTATGGTTGGAGGAACTTTCCACTTTGCAGAACCCAGTGAGTCATTTATAAGACCAACAACAGCCAATGGTCCAACACGTTTGCTAGATGGTTTTACTTCCAAAAACCAGTTAAGACAGCTCTGGACAGACATCCATCTACATTTATCTGCAGCACAATTACCAGAATAAGTCAATCTTATAGGCAAAATCTGCAAAATAATAAAGTTTATAGTTCGAGTCGCGTCCGAGGACACTGTCCTTAAGAGATATTTCGCGATTCCTCATCAAATTTAGAAGCGACTCTCTCCAGGATTAAGCGAACTCTTCCTGTAAAAATATAGGGCAATATAACTGGTGGAAGATAAAGTAATCTCAGAAGATTGGTGTATCATTCTCTATATCATTCTCTCTTTGTTTATATGTTTCTCTGTACTTCTTCATCAAGAAGCCTTTTTTATAGATTGTAGAAGGTCACGAGACATGTCTTTTAGACATATGTCCCTTAGATTCAAGAGTTATGTTAGAAAGACTCTTCTTTCTTCAACACACCCTTTCACAACTAAGAATCATGTTAGAAAGACATTTATTTCTTTGACACACCCTTTCACAATATTTAAAATATTTCCAACAATCCCCCACATGTATCAAAGAAACACCATTAGCTGAGTTACACAAATGGACATAATCATTGTATCTATCCTTTGGACTATGAACCAGACCTAGACTGATAATACTTGGTACACAGATATGCCAGTGGTCCTATGGACTATGAACCAGCATTTCTTGGGTGTATACCAGAGGTACTAACAGCCAGATTATACCCCTACATTTCCACTGTTTACCTCGCGGTTTTGCGCTTTAGGCAGCCATGCATGTGTCCTGTTTTTAACGAATACTCTAGAGATTTCACCACGATTTCATAGGAGCGGCTCACACTCCTCATTCGTATAGGTGATTTCTTTAAATAATACACCATCCCGTGAGATTTAAAATCATTAAGAGCTTTGCTCACCATCCTCTATGCAATCTAGCACTTTTTCGTATACCATAGGAAAAGGACCAGTAATAATATTTGGTGTTAGCAGAACTAACAAACGACTTGTTCTTACCCATTGAACCTTCTTCATGGGATCACCAATCACAAAGGTTGGGTTGTCATCGCTGTCGTTATCAACTGACTTTAGTCCTATTCCCCTCTATGTATCAACAATTTAATTGTTTTCTTCCCAAGGGTTTTGTTAACGAATCCGATAGGTCTATTTTTGACCTCACCAAAATTGATTGAGATAACTCAACAATTTTAAGCATACTTATTCTTATAGTATCTCAAATGATTGCACCATTGTTCTCTTAACAATGTTTATTGCTATTTTACAATTATAACTCATCAACAATAAGTGTTGCTCATATTTGTTCTCTTTAACAAAGGTTATTGCCATTTTGCAAACACAATTCATCAACACTAAATGTTGTATATCTTTATTATCCTTAACAAAGGTTATTGCTATTTGGCAAATACAACTCATCAACATTAAGTATTACATGTCTTTGTTCTCTCAACAAAGGTAATTGCCATTTGGCAAACACATTTCATCAACATTAGGTGTTGGTTTTACATCAAAACAATTGCTAGAATGTTTTCAACCACTTATCCTCAGTACCAGTCAATTCCAAAGCAGTAGATTCATAATGCCTTTTGGTTAGAATTGTTTGCTTGGATGATTTCCATATGACTGTACCACTACCAAGAATAAACACATAACCACTAGTAGATTTTAACTCTTCTGAATCTAAGATCCAGTTCACATCACTGTATCCTTCTAATACAGCGATAAATCTACTATAATATGTGTATCATAATTTATGGTGCCTTTAAAGTATCTCAATAACCTTATTAGAGCATCTCAATGTTCACTGCTTGGATAGTGATTATATTTGCTCAATCTACAGAGTAATAAATTTAAGATAAATCACCATTTATCATCCGTGTATTTTAATACAACGGGATTTCACCATATATGATACTAATAATTATAGTACCTCTCAAATATTTCATTCTCCTCATGAGATTGAATTTTTATATGCGTATGCTCAATCCTCCACACAATATATACTATATCATAAGAATTAATTCTAATGAACCAAATTCTCATAATTTGTGCATAAACAAATTGAGCAAATAATTCAAGATAATATATTCCTTTATGATTTTAACACCTAAAAACATATTTAAATCATGCTTTCAAACTCAAATTTAAAATAGCATAACATTATAATATGTCATCCACATCATATATATTTATGTTAAGATAAATATATATCCACAAATAATAATATCATGAAAACTAACATATTTATCTCTCCAATAGATAAATGATCAAATTTTCATGCTTCCATTATAAAGCTTATTTTAAGCCACACATAAAATTTTGATAATAATCAAATTTAGTGTCAACAACAAATAATAAAACTTTCATTTAATTTTATCATAACATACTTCATAATTATAAAATGAGGCTAACAGACATATAATTTTTCATTCATAAATTTTATAAGGTATCCCACATCTTAAACACCTCCACACTTTTAAATATCAAATTATATCTCAATAACTTCTCAATAATAATTCTAATTAAATTAGAATTTTATACCATATAATCCACTTCCATTCTAATTAAATTAGAATTTTCCAAAAGATTTTGTCACTTACGAGATAAACCATTTTCCAAATGCTATATTATTTGAAAAATCAAATGTCAAAAATCTAATACTTGATATGAACCAACGGTACAATAAAGAGAAAACTCATATACCCAGCAGAGATATCAATAGTAATAGATATTAATTGGCATTGACACTTGATGCCATTTGAGGAATTGCCGTTGTCATGATAAAATAATAAACTATCATTTAATTGAAGGTTAGGGAATTAGTTTCACATACCGTTGCGCAAAACATCTCTTTCACTTGATTAGATTGTGACCAAACGACATATACCTTCCTTACTTTCTGCTCTGTCATTTCTTCTTAGAAAACAAACGCTGTGCCCTTCTGAATCCCACATCCTTGGATTTCTACATTCTTGCAGTTCTAATGGAAGTTGACAATGCCTCATCGACTCTTCCGTATTCTGAATAGCCGATTATCCAGATTCATTATGTGCTTGCTGAAGTATACGGAGCATCGCCTGATGTAACCGTTTGGATATTGGAATCATTGGGTTTGTCCAGAACCTTAGCACTCCTCTTTTTCTCGTCGATTGTTAATTCATCAATATTAAGCAACGAGACTGTCGACGACGTTCTCTTGTTTTCTGAAATTGGCGTTGACGGAGATGGCTCAGGAAAGAAGGGCCCTGACTTGCAAGTTGACGGTAGCGTGAAAAAGCGTCTCGCTGGAGAGCCTCTGTTGAACGCCATTGCAGAAAGAAGAAAGTTCAGCAGAAATTTACCGGGAAAAGGTTCGTTGGACTATTTCGAGAACTGTGTAGATGATGATGAGAGAAATGGGAATTCTGTTGGCAAAGTGAAAGGTGAGGGCATATGTTCTTATTTTTCTTTGGGTTCTCATGGTATGAACATTCCAAATTTTAAAACTTAAAACTTTGCAGTTAATATCTGTTAGATTGTAGGTAAAATCTGTAAAATAATAAAATTTATAGTTTGAGTCGCATTTGAGAATACTGTCCTATATTCTACGACTCCTCATCAAATTTAGAAACAGCTTTCTCTAAGATTAAATGAACCCTTCCTGTAAAAATACATAGTAATATAACTTATAGAAGATAAAGTAATATCAGAATATTGGTGTATCATTCTCTTTTTATTTATATGTTTATCTGTACTTCTCCTTCATCAAGAAGTCATTTTAATAGATTGTAGAAAGTTACGAGATATGTCTTTTAGACATATATCCTTTAAATTTAAGAGTTATGTTACCTTTAAATTTAAGAGTTATGTTAGAAAGACTTTTCTTTATTTGACACACCCTTTTATAATATTTAAAATATTTTTAACAAATCTGTCTTCAACGAACCAGTTGTTTTAGATAACAAGAAAAGAAAAGGCTAAAATAAATGAAGTGAAGACATTGATACTGATTGAATAAGTCACAGTCCAACTCAATTAACTATATCACTTATAAACGCTATGATAACAAGGCCTTATCAGTGGACTAAAATTGCCGCAAGTAGATTTACTTTCCTATCTTCGATTTGGACATGACCCACCAAATCAGTATCATATTCGTTGCTAGTACCAATGACGGCTGCCATATCTCCCAAACTTTTCCTAATGCATTGACCAAGAATTTGGCTATATTTCCTCTGTTGTCCTGCCTACCATTTTATTTCCCCCCATATATTTCTATCTTACATTCCCATATTTAACTGCTCTTCTGCAACCGGAGAAGTCATCATAAGCTGCCAAATGCCAAATAAGGCTTCTACTTTTGTTCTATAGCATAAAAACTCCGAATTGTTCTCTTATTATAGAAAACTTTTAAATACAATAAAAAATAAGACTTCTTGGCATCATCCAAAAAAATAATGCAGGAAAACTAATCAGGTAATAGACGCAAACGGATACAAGTTTTACAATGCCAACCTAAAGGCCAAACATTATCTTTCTCTGTTAGTCTTGTTAAAAGTATAATAACTTGTGTTTTTGTAAGACATCACTTCTCACTGAAATTTCTCCAAAGAACTAAATCAACACGGCAGACAAATGAAGGTCCGGCTTTAGGGCCGTTAGGCAATTTCTTTAAAAGATACGGTCAGAAGCCGATAGTCTATGATGCTCACAACAAACTTGTAAGCAGACCTAACCTCGCAAGTCATTGTCCTCGGCTGCCAATACTCCCGTGATGAAGACCGTTTGAATGGGCAAGTCAGGTCCAAATGCAGGTTCCTTCACATACTTACAGTATTTCCACACTCCCCTTTCAATTGCCCCAAAGCCAATTTGTGCAAAGATCTGCATACAAACAAAAAAAGAATACAAAATTTACCATCAAAGCATTAGAAACAATAATCGCATGCTCAAAAGCACGAACCTCATTAAGAGCCGAGCGAAGTCGAATTCTTTCAAATCAATCTCCTCCAAATGCGAGTCTGCAACTTCCACTACACTCTGATTCTCCTTGCAGCGGGTTCAATTGAGCGGAAGGCAAGTCCCATATATCAGAATCGACGTAAGAATCGTACTCTAATCAAATTTTGGCGGGGGTGACTGTTTAACAGGCAGAAACTCGTCGTCGTTTTGAGGGTTTTTGAGGATCAACACAAGCTTCTGAATTGCCATTGGCAATAACTGACAATTAAGAAGATTCGGGGGTAAGTGAGAGATAGAGTAGATAGAGTATCGAGTTCAGTGTTGAGAGTAGGTTGAAGAAACAAAGAGAAGGAGGTAGTTGAGTTATCAGGTTTTGACTGCAACTGCTCGAATGGGCGCGAATGGAACGATTATTTATTAGTTGACCGTTAGGTAAAGAGGAGCCATTGGCAATGGCTTTAGCTGAGGTTACCTTCGGTTTGAGCGGAGTGCGGATGAAGCGAGTATTCAAGTAACCATAATAATCCCCTATTATTTCCCAAACGAAAAACTAATCACATGTAATTTTAACTTTTAAGTGTTGAAATTTAATTGGGAAAAAGACATTTAAAAACCCCTAAAATGATGAAGACCTAAATCAGGTCCCCCAAATTGACAAAATGCTAGATAAGTCCAAAGACACTCATTTGGAATTTCACAATTTGGTGAGTTGACTTTATTGCCACTGAGTCGGCGCTAACAAAAAACCATCAATAGCTATTTTATAAGATTATAGTACATTTCATATTTTAAAATATTTTTTATTAATATTTTAAAATATTTTATGATATAATATTTTGTTTAAAATATTAAAATTAGATTGATTTTCACATTTATTTGATATCCTCTAACATTGTTTCTCACCCTAATTTAACATGCCTTTGCAATCCACTCCCCCTCCTCTTCCAATATGAAAAAAAAACAGATAAAAAGATTAATTCTTTTATATTATATTATTTTTAATTTTAATTATAAGAATTAGTTAAATTTATATTAAATAAATTAATTAATTAATTAATTAATTCATTATAACTAATATAAAAATTAATTAAATAATTTAAATATATTAATAAGTATATAATATGAATTTATCTTAAAAAATTATATTTAATAATACTTAGTTGACCTATTTAACTTTTTAATCTATTAAAAAATTAATTATTTTTATAATTAATATATAAAAAAAAAGAAGTATATTATTTGTATTATTTTATTAACATGCTTTATTGGCTTAATAATTATCTAACGTTTGGGGATCCAAGAGGTGGTGAAATCAAATTTGTCGCAAAATGTCCCAGCACAATATTTATGAACTGATTTTTTTTTAAAAAAAAGTGAGGGCATTGTGGTAAAAGTACAGTATTTTTAAATTCCAGTTAGGTACCTATAAACTGATCTGATATTTATGAAATTTGAGTTTTCCAAATATTAGGGGCATTTATTTAGAAGTTTCCCAAAATACTTTGAGCAAGCAAGTGCAAGTGGACTGACACTTATTTTCTTAGGAAAAACCAAAGCTTTCTTGGACCTTGGTATCTAGTCGTACAGTTGCATATCCCCTCCTTCAGTGTCGTTCGGTTGTTCCCAGAAGACGGTCTTTCTCTTTCTGACTCTGGTAAATTCAAAACCCCAATCTCGCCCTTCTCTTTTCCGTCATAAATTTGACCTTACTGCTTGGGCAAGACAGCAAGATCTCAATCCTCATAAGATGATCAATTTTCGTCTTTTTGACAATTCGAGGAAAATGTCAGCGATCCAATGACGCTTTGAATCGTGTGTCTTCCACTGTGGGAGTATTCTTCTGTTATTGGTTCTGGGTTTGGTGGCTTTGGTTTGAAATCTCTGGCTGCTGATTTCGTTGATTGAAGTGAAGAAGGTAATAATACAATAAATTTTTTGCACGCAAAAGGGGAAACTTGTTTTATTAGCCGCTCTGTAAGAAAAAGAGCGGTTGACGGCCGGAATGGGGACGGGTTCCAAGATCGATGGACCTTCTACCCCATCAATTCGACGAGACCCTTACGAGGTATTGTCCGTGTCAAGGGACGCAAATGATCAGGAAATAAAAACGGCTTACAGAAAGCTCGCTCTCAAGTACGTTTTGCTCGCTCTGAAGTCCTTTTCAATTATTGTAGTGTTACTTTTATGTCTTCTGTTTATTATATATATATATATGAGGTTCTGTTTGTTGTGAAAGCTATTGTTTTTGTTTCTCTTTCTTTCTTTAGACTCGATGTTTATTCTTTTAAATTAACACGCACTATCAGGTCTTGAGAGAGCATGCTCTTTTGTATAAAAATGAGTGCATGTTCTTTGGAGTTACTCAAACGCTCAACTATTGCTTTCCTTTCTAGCTACTTGATTTCCTCTGCACTGGATATGAAGAGGACTGTTCTATGAATTTTTCTAGGATGCAATATATTAACATAATCTTTAGTTGGGATGAACTTCTTTATTGTTGAGGCTTTTATTTTGCAGCCTGCATTGACTCAAAGGCGGAATACGTAAGCAACTTGCGTAATTGTTGATGTTCTATCGTCATTTACAATACTTTACACTCTTGTTTGAATACGCTAGAAAGGGGATATTATTGTTATTTAAGGGTAACGTTCATGGATTTTTAAGTGTCATCTTGCAGAATTGTTAAAATTGTCCTTCATGCCAGCTATGTAGCCTATAGTTATTGATATTTTCTGCTTGTCTGTCAAGTTTTGATTTGGAAGACTATTACTTGAGTGTCTTGTTTAGTCTTTCTTGAAGGATACAAATCAACCAGATTTAGAGCCGTATATGGTTATGCTTTGTTTTTTCCTTGGAGCTCATTGCATTCTGTTCTTGTACCATGAAAGTTTATGAAGTTGTTTTGTGGATAACACATTTCATACACAACGTGATACTTCATCCATCTGACAGGTATCACCCTGACAAGAATGCTAACAATCCTGAAGCAGCAGAACTATTTAAAGAGGTTGCATATTCTTACAACATCTTATCTGATCCACAGAAGAGAAGGCAGTATGACAGTGCAGGATTTGAGGTCCTTTTCTTCGTATATTTGCATCTGAATTCAAATCTTGGCTTCATTATTGTTCCCGTTCTCCAATTTTTGCTGCTATATTGTATATAGAGACAAGAAAAGTCTCTTTTGATTAATGAGGGAACATAAAAGGGAATTTAGACTAATGATGATAGAAGCTCAATTGAGTTGAGTTCATTTAGCATTTCCTCTACCCTTACTTTTCCTTATCAAAAGAAAAAGGACCAATTCTTTAACTAGTTGGCTACATTTCCTTTAGAGGGCATGCCATTTTGGTGTTTTGCTTTTCTTGTGATGCGGGGTTGGATCTTCGAGTATATGATGTGATTTTAAGAACTTACTGGATCTTTGAGTATATGATGTGATTTTAAGAACTTACGACTTGAAAAGGTTTGACATATTCTGATTTGGATTTGCATGCATGAGCATGTAAAACCTCTGCTGCATGATTCATTACAGACAGTATGCACATAATTTCTTTTGTTTATTTATGATTTGCATTCTTAGTAGATAATGATCTTTGCCATTAATTCATATTTGCTTATTGCTGGAAATTTTTCCCTCTTTATAAGTATATTATCTTTCCTATGCATTTCCTTGTGATGTTTATAACTTTTCATCTTAGGCACTTGATGCTGATAACTTGGACATGGAAATCGATTTGTCAAATCTTGGAACTGTGAACACAATGTTTGCAGCTTTATTCAGGTGGGTATTTAGTTTATAAACTGTGGATTTTCAAATTTGTTTTGCTCTGATTTGTTTCTTGTCTTTTTCATTAAAGCAAGCTGGGTGTCCCTATCAAGACTACCATCTCAGCAAATGTTCTTGAAGAAGCCCTGAATGGAACAGTTACAGTCAGACCCCTTCCTATAGGAACGTCAGTTAGTGGAAAGGTTCTTGCTTTCTTTACATTGAAAGAGCAAACACTAGTCTTCCTGGTGGTGTATTTCTTATACATATGTCTCAATTTGCTGCAGGTAGAGAAGCAATGTGCTCATTTTTTTGGTGTGACGATAAATGAGCAGCAAGCTGAGGCAGGGATTGTAGTGAGAGTTACTTCAACTGCACAAAGCAAATTCAAAGTACGAATAATATCTCTACAATAATGATCTCTTCCCCCCCCCCCCCTCTGTGTCATGCAATTTTGCTCTGGTAACACCATATTGGACTGTAACATAGAAACCTTATTTTGCAGCTGCTCTACTTTGAACATGATGCAAATTGTGGGTATGGTTTGGCGTTACAGGTAGTCTATCATTAAAATCATTTGTTGTTTTAATTTTTACTTCTGATTTGGCCAATTATTTTGTTGTGTAATTTTTTAGGCATAGATGAAAACATAACTTCTGTATATAGCGTTTGAAAATATTTATTAATTTAAATTTAAATGTTGCTAAAATTTACTGGTTCTATGATGTTTTGTGGTATAGAAGCATTTATGAGCTATGACTTAAGCTTGCTTGATATTAATTAGCAAACTTTAGTTATTCCTGCTAAAGCTATGTGGTTATCATAGTTTTCCCTCGGAATGATTCTAGAAAGTGCTGGTAGAAGATTTTTGGAGGAAATTAATTATTGGGGCTCTAGAGGATCTAACTTGTAATCATAAGTCATTTCTTAAGGCATCAAGAATTTAACATAGCCTTGTATTGGCCCCAACTTCCCTAATTAAAGTGTGTAAATGCCTGTGTAGTCAGAAGCCTGGTCTAAAATTCCTGAAAAATTAGCTTTTTATGATTACATTGGCAATAATCTAGCCAAAGGGGGATTGGATAGACTAGAGTGGGCCCAATGGTCTAATCCCATAACCTATGAGATTTTATGAGAAGAGATCCAAGTTGTCCTATTCCATCATAGAGCAACTTGCTCATACAATCATGGTAACCTACTTAGACTTACACACTAATCTAACCTCGCTTGAGATAGATGAACTAATCCTATAACCTATGAGATTTTGTGGGAAGAGACCTAAGTTATCCTCTTCTATCGTAACTCACTTGAGTTTACACACTAATCTAACCTCACTTGAGGTAGATGAATTAATCCCATAACCTATAAGATTTTGTGGGAAGATACTTAAGTTACCCTCTTCCATCATATGCAATTAATATTCACTTTAAGGCGTGCTTTCTCTTCAAGCTTGACCTTTTTCTTTTTCTTCACCATCAAGACCTTAACCAAGATTTAAAGACTGAAATTAGAGGAAAAAAGCCTCAAAATATTATTAATCATTTGAATGAATAAGAATACATATAGGTTTTTATATAGGCAAAAATATAAGTTAATAAGCTAAACCTATAATCTATCATAATCCTGATATTTCAGATTTATTCTTCTAAGATATGATAATTTAATATTTAAATTTGATCCTAAATAATATCTAAACTTAATTTTAGATAATGAATTAAATAACTAATAAAATATAATATTAATTAATTAATAATTAATTATAAACTACCGCATCTTAACACTCCTTCTTAAATTGGATCTACAGATTGAATACTTGTGCTTCTCAACACATAGCTATTTAAATTGATTAAGTTATTTGATATTGAACTTGTACGGATATTGATTGTCTTTTTGTATCTGTACAGGAAGATAGTGAGAAGACCGGCAAGGTGACATCCGCTGGCATGTATTTCTTACATTTTCAAGTATACAGAATGGATTCAACTGTGAATGCGGTATGCATATGAGTATACATTTTACTCTCTCTTAGATATTTATTATGACGGGGTTTGGAAAATGGTGTGGTTACTGTCAGTACTCTTTTACAGTTAGCAATGGCGAAGGATCCTGAAGCTGCTTTCTTCAAAAGGTTGGAAGGTCTTCAACCTTGTGAAGTCTCAGAATTAAAGCCTGGCACTCATATATTTGCTGTCTATGGTCTGAATAATTTCTGTATCATTTTCTTTTTGCTTGGGCTTTTCATTCAACTAAAACCATTTGCACTTTTCACTGATTGAAGTTGATTTTATCCAGGAGATAACTTCTTTAAGACTGCTACCTATACAATTGAGGCTCTTTGTGCAAAAACTTTTGAGTATACCTCTGAAAAACTTAAGGACATTGAAGCTCAAATTCTTAGAAAGAGGAATGATTTGCGCCAATTTGAATCAGAATACAGAAAGGTTATTGCTAGCTTAAGTCATTGGTGTTTCAAATTATGTATTAAGGCACGATGTATCATTTCTCTCAAACTTTTTTCAGGCATTGGCACGCTATCAAGAGGCGACTGAAAGATATGCTCAAGAAAAACAATCAGTATGATCTTGTGCCCTTGCTCCAGTTGCTATACTAGGCCTCTCTGTATATACGTGCATTAGCATTCATCTTACCGTAAATTTTGCCCGAAGCTTAAGCTGAAAACAAAATGGAGATATTATAATTGTTCAATTGAGTTATGACTAAACATATTGATTCTAATTTTTACTATCACATTTACTTGGTATGATGAAAAGAAATGCACCATATTAAGGGGCAGTCATAAATAACTGATTTTCCGTTGAATAGGAGAAACTATAATCTTCTTACCTGGGGGAAGAAGAAAGAAATAACTCTGATACTGACAGTTTTTTCTGGTTGTGACTAAAAGATTATGGACTTTGGAAGGGTCCTAAAACCTTGGTCAAATCACTTCTCCCATGAAATCGCGAGGTGTCTTAAAAGATTTGAAGCATATTTGCATGCTCAAAATGTCTTAGGTTTTCGATTGTTGTAACTCATGCTACAAAGAAGAAATAAGCAAAATTTTCATCTATGTTTGTCTGTATTGTGTTGTCTAGTGCTTTTAGATTAAAAATACTGTAATCAACAGATAATGAGAAATTATATAATACTGATTAAATTACTAACATTTTTAGCCATTTTTGAATATTACACATAACTTCCCCTTTAGTTTGAGAGCCCAAGTATACATCCATCCATAAGCTGATTTCACCTGTATGGAAGTCTATCAAGATTTACGTGTTTGGTGGAAAATGAAACAGTATATTTGTTAGAGCAGATAAAAAAAATTAAAAATGGTACTTAACATAGTTTCTAAAACAACAGAGGAGGTAAGAGCAATTAACGCTTTTGAATGCAATGTGTTATGCCTAATTGCCTATCTCAAGATCTCCAACTCTCCGTTCAATTCTGTCAACCATACTATGATTCTAGCTCAAGCCTTTTGTGTATGCTTAATAGTGGGATTCAATGGACTCTGACCATTTTAAGTTTGACTTGCTATTCAGGTGGATGAACTTTTGAAACAGAGAGACACTATCCATTCTTCCTTCACTATTGCTAGGTCTGTCTCTGTTAGCGGGAACAGTAGTAATTTGAGTAACGGAAGTAGTAGCAAAATTGCTGGCGAGGATTCCAACAAGGTAGAGAGCCCTGTGGAAGATGGCGGAAGCTCAGATGGCAAGGATAAATCTGGCAAAAAGAAATGGTTTAACCTCAATCTTAAGGGGTCTGATAAGAAAAATTAACTGGAAAGGTGATTGGTGTGGCTTGTTTGGATTAAATCTCAGAGCTATAGTGCAAGTCCAAGTAATCTCGTTACAGTTAGCAGCCTGCGGACTCTTCACTTGCAGTTCATGTTGAACCTGTTCCCTCATTTTGTTCGGTTCTACCAAGGTTGTAGACTGGTTTTTCTTTTAATCTGTTTATTGCTTCTGTGATGCATTCCAAGGTATACATTTGTTGTTTCCATATTCTTATCTAGCCTTCCTTGATGCTCACATTTTATAATTCTCATGTAGCTTCCTGAACATATACAGTTCTTTCTCATTGTAATGATATATTCATTCTTATTGTACCAAATAGTTATTTTCTTCAGCCAAAGTTACTCTCTATAATTAAATTTAAAGCTGTATCCAAGGAAAACATTATATTTTTTGGATGTTTCCTAGGAATCAAGCCCCCCCCCCCCCCTCTCCCCAAAACACACCGGAAAAAAAAAATTCATTGAGATTTTTTTTCATGAGTTAGTATGTTAATCTGTAAAACTAATCAAAAATTGTATTTTTACTGGATAATGTCTTAGTAGTGATCCTTGTTATGTGGGTGATGATTAGAAGTTATGTGGGGTTTTTTTCATACTCAATTTTCTTAAAAAGATATGGTGGTTTTTTTTTTGTTCACCCGATTCATCGGAATTTTACCCTGACTATATCTAGATCTGATTCGTATTGTATACCTGACTATAGTAGGTGAGTCTTCTAACAGAAATTTTTTATATAAGCCAAAGTTTAAATTTAAGTAATACTAAATTATTTATCATTTAAATTAACTCTTGTTAGTAAATCGTGGGCTATTTGGTGGCATTGATATGTAACATTGTGTGGGTGGAGATGTTAATATCTGGCCCAACTTTATGAACTTGAGCCTGAATTTAATCCGATTCTGTGGGCTTAGTTTTTTTAAAAAAAATATAGAATGTTCTGTAATTTTATGATTAGGTTGGAATTAACTAGATAATTTTTATTTTATATTCATGGAGATGTGTTTCATTTTGAATTAAATTTTATTCTTTTCTTTTATAACTTAGTTTTAATGTTTCTCAAACAGATCAAATATGAAAAAAAATGCAATCACTTCGTCAAAATATGTAATTTATTTGTGAAAATGCAGTTGACTTAAACCCTAATTTCTTTATAAAAAAACTCATGTAAGGGATGATAATATATTAATATTCATTAAAACATCAAACTTTTTATGTTAACCTTTTCTCATGTGTTTTTACCTACTCAAACCCAGCACTTCAAAATCAATTGAACTTTGACCTACGAAGGCATGTGCTATGGAAAATGAGCAATACTTTTCACAACAACAAAAAATGAGAGTTTCTGGGAAGGAACCAGAAAATTCAAGAACTATGAAACCTACCCATCCCTAAATTTCCCTTTTTACTAAATACTCCTCCTTATCCTTTTTATAACTTCCAGTTAACTACTTTACATAAATTAAGAAAGAAAGTTAATATCAATTATTTCAGGTAAAATCTAAAAATTACTTTCAATAAAAGTGATTAGTTAGCTGAGTTTAGTTAATTAGTTAGGAAATTTTATACTTAGGACCTTACAAATACTAAGTGAAAAAGATTGATACTTTGAACAATATGTTATATTATAAAACATGCATGATATTCTTATAGTAAGGATATAATGAATTAATCTATTTTTTTTACTAAATATAAGTATTTTCCTATTAGAAATAATTATATTCGAAATACTATTAAATATTAAATATGGGTATCTCTCCTAATAAAAATTTAAATCTTCATTTACCATGTTATGAATTACTAATATCTTCCACCAGAATAAATCCTCAACGGTAATCCATTCATTTTCATTCTGATGTTACTTGTAACAAGTTTCAAACGTTGTTGGATCTCTTGAAAAGAATACTTCTACTTAAGTCTACCCTAACAAGTGGCTTGAGCCTTGAAGGATGCTTCCTCTGACAATATCAATAACGGGGTTGGTCTGAGTGGTAAGCAGTTCAGTATCGCTTAAACGAGATCTCAAGTTTGAGTCTTGGCGTATGCAGGAAATTTCTATTAAGATACTCACCCACCATAACCAAGTGCACGATGCGAGTCAGATCCAGCTGTAGTCAGAATAAAATTCTAGTGAATCGAGTGGACAACTAAAAAAAAATGCACCTTCCACAAACCTATTAATCAATATCTTGACACAAGCATTAACACTTAGATTCAATGAAAGGAACTCGATCGATTATATTTAAACAAAAGTTAAAACTTAGAACTCTACAGATAAAAAACATCGCATGTTAAAAGTTATTGTTAATTTGATTTACCATATTTAAATCTAACTCAAGAAAATTGGATATCAAATAATTACAATAAAGATAAGAAAAATAAATATTGGACCTTCAAAGTATGAAATATTTAAGTTTTTATTATTCTTAGCCTTAGTATACTTTTGATCCTATCAACTAGAATGTAAGATTTTTTTTAAGATTATATTAACAGTTACCTAGTAACTGGTTAAGAGTAACTGATTAATCCAATTTTTGAGTTATTGATTGTTTCTTCTAATACATATATTTTCTCTTAGACTGAATTTAAAACCTAAAAAAATCTTATACTATTAAATTAATTATGTGTTGATTTTATAAACTAGGTCTACTCAAACAATAGTTAACTTGAAACTAACGTTTAAATTCCTACCTAATCCAAGTCCATTCTACACTCTTATTACTTACCCTTGTGACTTGGGATTGACTAAGCTTTTGTCCAAATTATTCCTAAACTGCAAAACACCCAACATTTGCCGTCACAAATACTTTAAACTAAAACTTCTCCATTGGGATCAATTTCAACTTTGAACTTTTGAAACACTGACAACACATGGCTTTCTTGACAAGAGAGTATTATATATATATATATATATATATATATATAAAGTTTAACACTAAATCCTTTTAATAATAACCTTGAAAGAAAATTCAAATTGTTGTGCAGAATATTATTGTTCATCTATCTCAGCAGATCTAGAAACTCTCAAAAAATCTAAGCTTATGGGGATGACTTGTGGCTCACACATTATTAATTAACTCAATTTAATACCAATATTTTAAATTCTTGTAATCCAAACAACCTTATCTTAACATGATCTGAATCTGTACTATATTCCTTTAGTTTAATGAGTTAGGTTATTAAGGTCTGCTTGGAGTTACCCAACAGACAAATTCTGCCACAACCCTAGTTTAAGATATTTTAAAATATACTATTCCCTCTTGTCTGTTTTTTTTTTTTTACAAAAAACAATTTAGCTGAGTTGGACCCTAAGGGCTTATCAGAGTCAGAGTATGTCTCCGGTTTAAAGAGCTCTTATAGAGGTATTTACAGATTTCTCACTAACAATATGCTTACATTAACAATAGGATTTGAACTTATAACCTTTATGAGCAAATTCCTTCTTCATTGGACTAACATTTGTTAGTGTCTTTTTTTTTTTATAATTAAAGGGAGAGGCACTAACAAGGTTACAACTCTCTAAGGGAATCAAATATGAGGTCTCTTACTTGTAAAGGGAGCTTTCATGCCATTAAGTTATAAGAGGTCATTACCCTCTAGTCCTTATTATATGAAAATGAAATTAGTTAAAATTATTTTTTTTATAAATTATCAAAATTACCCTTGATAGAAGTTATTAGTTAGAGAATTTGGTTAATTTCATTATAAACTTTTATATATAGTTAGGGATAGTAGGTGAAAAAAAAGTAATGTCTTAAACAAAGCATTATGTTATATTGTAAAATATGCTCGAGGTGCTTATCATATTTATCGGATAGAGTATTTTATTAGCACTATTATTTGATACGTTATATATATATATATATATATATAAGAAATGTTAAAAACCCTTTTATAGTTCCAAGTCCCACATGCACATTAATTATATATTAATTCCTTTTTTAGGGTCTCAATATGAACCTAAACGTGGATTATTATGGGAGATTCCTCGTTCTGAAATGGAATGAGAATCTTAATGAAGAACTTGTTTTTATATGAGACAGCTTAGTTTGACAACAAATGAACCTTAATTTATGCGATCTCCATCGAAATATATAGTTTTTTATGCTTGTAATTAAATTTAATTAAGTTCTCTCTTATTATTATATTTTATATGATGAAGGCTAAGTTTTTATATATCAGATTGTCAATTCTATCACCACTTGGCTTTGTGCACTCTATCTGCTATTGAAAATAACACAAGAATATATTCCAAATATTAATATATAACATATAGATTATTATCATATTTTCTTGGATTAAGGTCAAATTTTGCCTTGGGAGTTATTACGTAGGAACAATGTTACCTCATAAATCTTTTTAGATTCAATATTATTTTAGAAGTATTAAAAAATGAGTAAAGTCACCTAATCATTAATATTTTTAACAGTTAAGAGTGACATTACTCAATTTTTAACACTTTCAAAGACATTGAGCTCAAAAAAATTTAAGACAATATTATTCTTACATGACAATTTTCAATTCAAAATTGAACCTTAACATTATATTTTTATATATTATAAATATATATATATATATATATATATATCACAATTGAAGTTAGTCCATATCAGAGTGGCAAAAATTCAGAAAAAGTTTTGGTTGTAACAGGAAAAGAATATTGTATTAAAGTGGATAACTGGCTCTTGACTTAATAAAACACGTTTAATAGATTTTGGTTTTTTGGGTTCTAATCACCTGACTAAAAATCTTGGTTTGGACATATGTTAAGGGACAGATACTAAAATTGGTTGGAAAAATTTTTAGTTTTCATATTGGCGTCTTTTATTCAATTTAGTGCATGTTTGGTCAAGTTTTACAAAAGTATTTTTGCGCACAAACCACCCAAATAACCATACTATTTATAAGTATTTTTAGGCTAAATTATAATTACAATTTTAAATAAATTTGTGTGACTAGTTTCTTAGTAGAGTTAAAGATTTTATACTGTATAATTACCATTTTATTTTTATTTTTTTCTACTTACTGTCTCTCTTCTTTCACTCACTCTCTCTTCCTCACTTCCAGACTTCTCTCGGCTCCTTCTATTCTAGGCAAAGGAGGATGACGATGATGATGATGAAACAGAAACGGCAGTCGTAGCGGCGAGGAATGACGATGTCGGAGGAGGATGCGATGGATGAGGATGATGACTTCTACTTTAATGAACACAACTTTGATATGCAAACTTCTTCGATCTCTATCTTTATCCACATCAGATTTGTCAGCTTCTTCGATATCAATTCGTACCGGCAGCAAACTCAACATCTTTCAAAAAGTTGGAGCTTGTCACCTTTCTATCCCTTCCGTGGCTGTCGTCTCCGATGGGGTTTTTTGACTGGGTTGGGTGATTAGGCTCCAAACTTCTCTAGTCCCTCACTCCCATTGCACTGGCTCTTCTCAAATTCATCTTCCTATCATTTTCAAATTTTGAATAGATTTGGTTGAATCTCTATAGCCAGGGCTTGTATTTTTTGTCTATTAATTCACAATGCTCTGTAGTTTGAATAGGTAGATAGAGAATGATTTTTGTTTTTTGTCAATGCTATCTTGTTTTGGGAAGATTATCTCACCCATAATAGAACATGCAGATTCAACAATGGTGGATAAAGGATGAGATAAAATGAGTAAATGGGGACGGTGCCGCCGGTTGTTCAAGCTTTAATGGGCAGACGAGGACAAGGAAATAAGGACGAATGTCTCATTACATGGAAAGGGTCAAAAACTCAAAATGCTTATTTGTCAAAATACTTTGTTAACAGACATTTGTAAACTGTTAAGCTTATATGAGATTGCTCTATTTTAAAAATTTAAATGTTTAAATTGTACTACTAATTATTTTAGGATATTAAGTATATCTCTAAAAATATTTCAGGGCACTAAGTGCACCCTAGCCCATTTATTTTATTTTTATTTTTTTAACATTGATGACCAACTTTTTTTATTTTTGTTAATGGAGCTAATTCATCAATAATCAATTACTTTGGGATTTTTATTGTTTGAAAAAAACTGTTTGAAATATTTGATGAGTCAAATGAAATACGCAACAAACTATAGCTAGACAAGCCCAATAGTCATATATTATACTTATATTTTTATTAGATTTTTTACTTGAGATTTCTATCGTTATTAAATTATATTATATTTTTAGTTTATATACATATTAACTAATTTTTCTTTCACTTACATTCATCAAAATATATAAAATTAAATTTCTAATTATGTAAAAGAAAATAAAAAACTTAAATATAAATTCTTAATTATTTATTATTAATTACCAAATAAATCATTTATATTTATGTATATTGTTTATTATTTAAATATCAAACAAAAATATAAATTTAAAATTACACTTTATATAATTATTATTTGATCTCATGCCCTTTTTAATAATTTAATTATAAAAAATATTATAATAATAACCATCTAAATACTTATTTCTTCATAATAACTTTTCTTTTAAAAGTTATTATCCATAATCACTTTTAAATAAATTGTTTTTATAAGCTCTTCTCTAGAAATTAAACCAAATGGGCTCTTAATTCTTTAATTAACAGGTTTAACTTTAACAATATATATAACAATAAAATTAAAATTGGGTGAATTTTATGTTTCAAAATTTGATTCCTACAATTAATAGAATTTATATTCACTAAATCAATATAGGTGCTTGAGGAGAGAGTTAATTAAATTAATATACAAAAGAATGTCTTGAAAAAAAAAAGTTTTAAAAAACTTCTCAATCTTAATTTTAAAATTTGATTTTTTTTAATTTTGAAATTTATGCAAATAACTTCCTACGTTAAATGAGTTTCTTATTTCACTAATAAATCCTTTTTTTGTTAAAATAACTCCATTAAAATTTAGATTATATATACAAATAACTCCCTTGATTTGTCATGGTTTGTTAGTGAAATAAAAGACTAATTAATTTTAAAAATTTATCATCAAATTTTAAAAATTATAAGAAATTATCCGCACACTTCAAAGGTTTTTTTTAAAACAAAGAAATCTTTCTTTATTAACCCAAAAGTAATTATAGATTAACTCTAAGCAATGAGACCCTAAAATATATTTACAAAAAAAATGAATTATAAGAGATCATCTTGAAAAGTAATCAATATTGTGGAAAAGACAAAACTAAATTCTTAGTGGTCCATCTCCACTCTCCAACCTACCTAGCTAGTGGGACTAGAAACAAGGAAACCAAGTTCAATAACGTAGCTAAATATGGAAGCTGAAGCTTAAATATTAATTACTATTAATGATGGAATGAAGCAGCAAAGCCCAAGTTTGGTATAGTTAGGAAAGAATATTGCTGAAAAAATTCATACATATAACCCAAATAAGTTTGAGTGATATATAATTAATATTATGTGAATAATGTGAGTGTGTGTGTATAGCTCCAAATTATTAATATTGGTTAGATTGAGTGTACTTGATACCTTTTGACCTTAATTAACATCAGCAACAAAATCCCATTAAGTAGACTATAAGATTGCATAATGTTATTATGATCTAAAACAAACAACTAACTTATCATATATATTATTTATCAATATATCTCTCTTTTATTGAATGTTATTTTTTTTATTGTAAGTTCAAATTTTATAGATATAAAAATTTTATTAGTAAATTTAAGTTATATCTATTTATTTTTAATAGTACTCAAATTTGAGTTGGTATCGCTGAATATCAAATAACTTTTTGTAAATAAATTTTAGGTGCGTTGAGTTTTGGGGTTCATTAGGATTAGGTAATAATATTTGAACTCACGACTTTATAAGTTATGAATTAACTCGTTATCAACTTGATCAGTTTTTATTGGTTAAATATCAAATAGATAAACAAACATATATAGAGCCCGTTTGGATATGATTTTAAAAACGGGTTTATGAAAAAAAGGGCTTTTGAATATTTTATAGAAAAGGGTTTTTGAAGAAGAGATTATGAAAAAAAAGTGGTTTTGAATAAATGAGTGTTTGGATAGTTATTTCTAAAAGTACTTTTGTTATTGGTAAATTACGAAAAAGTGTATGAGTATTAAATAAGGAGAAATAAGAGATTAGAGGAGAGAGGAGAGAGAGTGTAAGAAAAAGTAAGAGAGAGGAGAGATGTTGTAAGAAAAATTAGGGTTAATATAGTAATTGGTTAGTTCATAAGTGGTTTACTGTTCTATAAGCTACTCTGACTAG
Organism: Leucaena leucocephala; assembly: GCA_037074615.1. Lineage (NCBI taxonomy): Eukaryota > Viridiplantae > Streptophyta > Magnoliopsida > Fabales > Fabaceae > Leucaena > Leucaena leucocephala. The sequence goes on along the minus strand of CM073570.1, from coordinate 6,326,183 downwards.
CTTATCTGAAACCTTGGTTTTAAACCATAGTTTAATCTAAAAGTCCGTTTGAACAAATATAACTGTTTATTTTAAAATTTCTCTAAATCTAGGTTTTGAGCCAAACCTTGGTTTTACATTTTCCAAATAGGCACATATTGTTACAAAGTACAAACATATTAGTGCCCATGCATGTGGGATTAAAGAGAAGTGATAATAGTAATTAAATACAATGATTAAATTCCAATCAGAGTGTTTGTTTTTACATGGTGTGAGTGTTGTCATATAATGTGAAGAAGTCCCCTAGATATGGAATTAATTCTTTGGGTTTTATGTAATGTGGGTACCATTTGTTATTTGCTTAGCCGTCTAATTGTCTCGCACTTTATATGTTCTTCATCTGTATTTACTTATCCTCATAAAAAAAACATACATACTAGGAAAAAACTAAGCAAAATCTATGTATTATTTGAGAATTATTTTTGTTTTTTGAGTTTTGCTATATCGCTATTCAATGTCATATTATTTTAAATTTCACCCTCTATCTACCATAGATATTGTTAAAAACAAGTAATAATTATACTTAATAAAATTTAAAACAAAACATATATTTTGAACCGAAATAAAAATCCAAATCTAAACAAAATAGGGATGGAGAAAGTATAATTAGTTATCATAAAATACTTGGATCAACTGGTTGTAGATCACTTCAACTTAATCAGTAGTCTCATGTTTGAGTCTTAGATATACATCCGCGATAATTATTTAGAGATAGCGAGGTTCCTCTTTGTCTATATTCCTACTAACCAAACTAATTGGTACTAGCGTTGGATACTGGTGGACAAATCTAAAAAAGTATGCTTAATTGTTGTCTTATTAATTTACCAAACCCTCATTAATCTTTCTCTCTAAACTGACTAAACTCAATTCAGGAGAACACTTTTAAAATATATGTATTTTATACTCATCAATTAATCAAAACCACTATCCCTTTTTATAATCACTTCATTAATCTTTAATTTCTCTTCCATTTACTAGCTATATACATTCTCTATTACAATCTAGGCTTAGCTCCACCATCATTACATTATCTGAAACATTATCAAACTCACATCAATAATTTTATAATAAAGAAAGTTAATTGATGGGAAAATATTATAAGAAGAAAGTTAATAGTATTTTTAGAAATTGTATTAAATAAAATCATTAATTCATCATAAAATCACATATTAATTTGTATATATGTTTGATAAAATAAGATGCTTTTAAGTTTTTTTTTCCTTTTTTAGATTATGGTGTGTGATTAACCATATATAGTATATAATATTAAGAATTATTTAGAGGGGGGAGGAGAGAGAAAATGAGAGTCCCTTCACAAGACTTAAAGCTTACTCCACCTCACCTATCCTCTAATTAGCTTATTAATTAAATAAACTAGAGGGAGAGAGAAAATGTGGATTATTTAAATTAAAAACTAAGAGTAGGTAGTGTCACTTGGAGTACATGGAGAGGCTAATTGAGTCTTACCCACAATGCTTAAAAAAAGGTGATCTGAACATATCTATAAAAGTGATATGAAGCTTGAAAAGTAAGTCATATTAATTAAATAATTAATCAATTGATTAATGGGGTTATTATATATATATATATATATATATATATATATATATATCCTTTATGGATGGTTCCAAAGTAATGGTTGTGAAAACAAACAAAAGATGATTTAGAAAGTTAATGGGGGATTCTAGTATGATGTAGGATCATGTCTCTTAATAATAATTATATGTCGTAATTTATTGTCTCATCCGTTAATTTTCATTGATAATCACAAGTTGGTGGGCCCTAATCACGATTCGGGCGATCTTAATTGATAATATTGGCATCACTTCAATCAACAACACATGAAAAGTAGGATTAATGCTCTTCAAAAGTATTCTTTCTTTCTTTCTTTATTTCTTTCTTAATTAATTTATTATTTTTCTTCACAAATTGATGGTGGAAGGCATTACAACGAGAGTTTCATTTAAAAAAGGTGATTAATTGTCAAGATGACAGTTGTTTATGAATCAACAGCACTTGTAAAGTCTGATTGGATCAATTTTATTTTCTCTAATAAAAATAATGTATACAAAGATTAATATAAAATTATAAAACCTATAGAAATTTATGAATAATTAACGATTTCACTTCATATTTCGCTTAACCAAATGTATCTAGTTTGCTTTTTATCAACATATTTATATTCATCAATAAATCTTAGTACTAATTATGACAAAAGGCTTGAAAAAAAAAATGTAAAACTGTCCCTTTAGTCATCTAATTTTATACAATATGCTAGTTTAGTTCCTTAATTTTATAAAGTAATTTTTAGTCCTCTAATCTTCAAACTATTAGTTTCAAATGATTGTTTCTTTGTATTAATCATTATCATGAATATTTTTAAAAATAAAATTTGAAAATATTTGGAAATGTCATGTTAATATTTAAAATTTTAATAGTGTCATATTTTGTTAATAAAACTAAAGTAGTTAGGATTAGATAAATGAAAAAATATATATTTTATAAATAAAATTAAGAGACTAAAATAAAATTTAAAACTTTAATTTTAATAAATAAAATTTATAAAATTTATAACAAGCAGAGATATTTTCATAATGTCAACAATATAATTTTGTTTAGATTTCATACGTATAAAAGAAGGGACCCACCAATTACTAAATTAAGCTAAGTAATGTGAATGAAACTCACATAACCAGTGAAGTTAAAAATTCAAAACATGTTAATGTGGGATGCCACAAAAGAAAGCACATGTGGACCAAATGTGGGTTGGACCTACCAATGTTGGTTCAAACAATGGAGGAACCAATCAGATGTTGAGTGCCATGTGGGATACCCTACATCAGTGGAGAGAAAAACCATGATTTCATCATTTGTCTAACCATTTTCAAACCCTCCTACACACTTAACCCACTTCTGATTTCTTCCTATTTATTTATGATAATCTCTCTTCTTGTTTTTTTTTCCTTTTACCTTTTCACTTGGATTAGTATGAAAAAATATTTAAACTTATATTTATTATTGAAAAAATTGTGTATAAAACATTTGAACATTACTCATAAAAGATATTAATAATTTGTTCATCTAAAATTTTTAGTATTATTTTTTATTTTTGTCTCTATTAATTATTAGTTAGTATCAGTGTATTAATTAACTATTTGTTCATCTTTTCACTCTCACTCTTTATAAATTAGAGTTTTTTAGAAAATAAGTTGTTGTTTTTACATATTTATTTCCTTTAATCAATTTTAGCCAACCTTTTTATCTACTTAATTTGATTATTTGTATGTTCTAAAAAGGGTATGATGGAGTAACTAGTTAGCACTCAATTTATGTCTATGTGATCATAAGTTCATAGCGTCTCTTCCTAAATTGGCATATAAAAAGCTAAAATAACACATTGGAAGTTATATTCTCTATTACAGTAGTTAGTTTTAAAATTAAAAATTTTAAGTAAGTTGAGTTTTGAAGATTTATAGAATTAGGGCAAGCCCCACAACTCAAATTAATTTATATAATTCAGAATTTATGAAGAATATATTTCTATATATGCCCCAACTAATGTATATTTCATTGATTTCCCAGCTTTAAGAAACTTGAGAATTAATTGATAGTATAAGCATGCATATTATACTGAGGATCACTGAAAACCCTAAATATGGACTCAGCCTACTTAATCTAGATCACTGCTTAGTTGTTTGGACTGCCAATACTGTAACACCATTTGGCCACCATATATATATATATATATGACTTTGAAAATTAATTCTCCATTATTTGTCAAACAATAACCTAATAATCACATGAATGCAACTTAACGAGTAAGAATAATGCAAGTGGAGCTTTTGAAAAAAAAAATTAAAAGCCTTCAAGAGAAGACAAAGAAATCTGATCAGAACATGAAGCCAAAAGAAGGTACAGTTACGTTATTGCTTTGATCTCCACTGATTCCAACAACTTTTATGTCTTCTCTTTTTTATATATCAACCCTTTAGACTTAAAACAGATTGTTAGATACAGTTTATATGATTAAATAGAGGATTCAAGGTGGAAGGTTCCGATACCCTTATCAAAAGGGAAGGAGTTCATTTTTTGAGAATATCTCGACATTTTGAGAGGCATATCTATAACTAAGTGAAACAGAAGTATTACTAGAGTCAAGATTAACGGAATGTATGTATCATACCTAGGGCAATTTCCATATATCATAAGTTAGGCAGCATATTTCTTATATCGTGAGTGAGTACAATCTTTTTCCTAATTTTTTTTATAAAAAAATAATTAAATAAAAAAATTAACGTATTATTAAGAATCGTATCAATTTTATACATATTTTCTCTCTTTTTATTTAATTTTCTACTTATGAAGAATATCACATTACAGCCATGGTTTTTAAAACTCTCAGGAGTGAGAAGGACCCTAAAAGAAGATCATATGATCCACAATAAAGCATAAAAGGTTATGTTAGGTTTGACTGTATGTTGAAAAACGATGTTTATTCTTAATTAATTAATTAAAGAAAAATGTGACCCATGTATTATTATTTGGTGCCTCCGGTAACCCTATATCAATGGATAAATTAATCTCTTGGGGCTCCACCCACCTAAAGGACGATGGAAACACCTTTACCTTCCAACATACATTTGTTGGCACATAAGATGACAAGAAATAGAAAACACTTGAGCATCGCAAGGAAATATATGGGTTAGAAATGCTTTTATTGCCAATGGTTATAAATTCTATTTATAATTAAATAAATTTTATTGCACATCATTGATCACAAGTTGTTTTAAAATAATAATATTATTATTATTGTTATTATGGGTATTCTCAGATTTTATTGAAGAATGATTATTCTTTGGAACAATTTGAAATGCATACATCTAGCTTAGTATAATAGATCATAGATTTGTATATTTATAGTTATATTTTTAAAATGTTTTATAAACAATTGAGCCTAAATTATTAAGATGCATTCCCTTCGAACTAGTTCCTATTGGGTTTGATACCACTATTTGATATTTAATATTACCAGATCAAATTAATTAAGGATTCTTGGCCCTATTAAAAATAATTCTTCTAATATGATTTAATTTATCAAGAAATAAAGTTTAAAAATCCTCAATATTATTTAAGAGGTATAAAATATTTTCTAGCTACTCGACCCAATTTTCTATGGAAAAAACAAAAAAAAACACTACTATTTCAAGTTTCAACTATGACACGATCTCATATTTGAATTTATATTATGAAACAATTCTTCTATCTAATCTCTGAACTTGATGGAAGATTAATATTATTTAAGATCAAGAAAGTCCACAAAACACTCCACAAGCTAATTAAACTGTTGGCTTTCATGATGATTAACTAGTTTGACCTTTCATTTGCCCATGTTAGAATACTTATTACTACATGCGTACATTACTGTAATTAATAACTAATTAGTTTAATGGATATTTGGCAACTATTATTGGTTATTCCTCTAATTCTATTTATTAGTCACTTTCAGCATGTTTTACACAGACTAAATTTTTTTTTAACTTTATTAACCCTACCTTAAAATTCAACAACTTTTAATTTTATTTTTATTTAATTGACATTATATCATATGAGAATATAGTCAATACAATAATAAATAAAAGGTAAAATTGTCCAGTTATATAAAAAATTTAATAATATCATTTGTAAATAAGATAAAAAAATTATTATCTCTCTAACTTATAAATAAGATCATAAGAGTATATATACTATATATAATGGTGATTAATGATAGCTTTCAGTACTCCAAAGTTGATCCAATCATGTATGTGATTGTGGAGGATTCACAAAGATATTTTTGGTTTAATTAATTTCTTACATGCGAAAATTAAAATTTGACTAATTGCTAAACGGCAAGAGTGGGGACAAAGGGTAGGTGGGGTCACATTAGGAGTTGCGATGAAGACTTTGGAAGTAAGGACATTAAATATTTCTAACCATTATTATTATTATTATTATTATTATTATTATTATTAATTATTATGCTTTTTAAGTGGGATACTACAAAACCCCTCAAAAAGCTCTCTCACTCTCGTAGTTAGTAAGATTCGCACAGATATCTCTCCCAAAGAAGTGTGTGTGTGTTTGTGTGTGTGTGTGTGTGTGTGTGTGTGTTTCAACGTCAATCACGCAAACATCCTAAACAATTATTCATCATCAAGCACGTAATGGTAGGGACCCAAACTCTAAGTTCTGTAAACTCACCTAAACGTTAGATATATAATGCCCTTCGACTAGGTATCTCGTTTTGTTTTCAAATGGTAAGATTTTTCTAGGGCAAAAAGCAGAGCAGCAACAACAATAACAAGTATAGGATATAGTATTCTATATGACTTGATCTACCATTTTCATTCAGCATTTATCATTGTGATAACATATAAACTATCTAAATTTAATTTGAATAATCTAAATTTAAAATTTTTAATATTCAATTTTTTAATTTTGAACGAAGTAACAATTATAGGATTATCTTTATTTTAAATTTTACATCTATTAAAATAAAAGAAGATTTAAAATATAAAACTTAAATTAAATTAAATATGGACCATCTAAAATCAATCTAGATAGTCTAAATAGGTGATGACGGATGAGCACAGAATATATACGTTTGAATTACTTCAAACGATTTTGTATAATTTTCTATTCCATTAAGAGTATAAAGTGAAAAAAAGAAAAAACAAACTGTTATGAGCTTATTTTTGTTAGGGACAAGATCAAAGTGAGTATACGATGGAAGCAGAAGTAGCTAGGCGAGCTGCTTGTGTTCACTTTTAAGGACCAAAAAGCCATTTCATGACTCAAGACAATATATCTGGGGGGAACAAGAAGAGAGTGAAGAGGTTGGAATAATGTGGAACAGACATATCTAACATGAGATAAATGAAGGCGAATATGATGTTGACACGTGGCCACAAAGCAGTGATTAGTAGTGGGACTGACAGTGTTAGATCTTAGTATCATCATCATGAACGATAACAGCAACATCTCTTAGTTTAAGATACAGGCCTCCATACATATATATATAAGCTCGCATGGCTCCATCTCTCTGCATGTAGGGCAGCTTTGACTTTTTCGAAAGAGAGAAAGTGACCAGTCTTGTGTTGGTGGTGGGTGAGAGTGTCGGCTTCTCTCTAACATCCATAATTGATGTAATAGCAAACACTGTATCGCCGTATATATATATATATACCCATATGTGTCAACTTCGTTAGCTTACCCAGTAGTCTTAGGTTTGAATCTCGAGTTGTTAAGAATTTATTGGGAGCATGTGGTGGTCTTCATACTCCTATCTAAATTAATTTGAATTAGTCAAAATCTAATTAAATAAATAAATATTAATATAATAATAAGGTTATAAATAGAATTAAATCATATATTAATATACTTATATAAACGGATTTGAATTACTTAGAATCTAACTCTGATATGGAGCTCAAACACCACCAAAAAAAGGTATCAAGATAAAGCTAAAATATGTAAAAAAAGAAGAAGAAGAAGCAAAATACCTAAAAATTTTCAAGTTGTGTGATATTTTGATGTGCAAGAGTGGGCGGAGGAGGAAACGGAGACAAGGGCTGCACGTCTCACGGTGGGTTATTGGGTTGCGTTCCTCTCTACCAGAATTCTGACAGAATAGGTTCTGATGAAGCGTATATGAGATTACAAAACTACCACTTGAAGGAGGTGGAAGAAAGATAAATCAAATGAAAAGGGAACAAAAACTTTCATTTCTCTCAGGCTTCAATTAATAATGATGTGGGAAATTAATTTGCTGCTCTAAGCTAACTAGGGTTTTTTTTTCTCAACCAATGTTAGAGGAAAATGGTGGCAAAACGTACGTGTCATGGGTGAAGTGGGTCATCATCTTCTTCTTCATCAATCTTGTTCTTTTTATAGCCAATGCTGATAAGTTTGATTCAAATACTCTTATTCTTGATTGGGCCATCTTACTCAAAGTTTCAAAATGCAATATCAAAAGATTGGAGCAAGTGCCACATAATACACACATACCTCCAACTTTTCAAACCTAGTAGTTGCTTTGCTTTAACACACACGTAGGGTCCTTTATATAAGAGTTTAAAAAGGTTTTTTTTTATAACTTTTAGAAAACATCTTTTAAAGAAGAGCTTATATAAAAAAATAATTCTGAATAAATGAGTATTTTGATAGTTATTACCAGAAGGACTTTTGTAATTAAAAAATTACTAGAAAGGGTATGATTTTATTAAATATATGAGAGATGATAGAAGAGAGAAGGTATAAAAGAGAGATGAGAGAGAATAAAGGATGTAGAGAAGAGAGGGTGTAGAAGAGAGATGAGAGATAGCGTAAGAAAAAGTAAAAATAAAATAATAATTGGTTAGTCCATAAACTATTTTATTATTTCATAAGATAGTTTCAATAGTTTATTTAAAATTTTAATTTTAAACTATAGTTTAATCTAAAATCTTTTTTAGATAAATATAATTATTTGTTTTAAATTTTTTCTAAACTAAAATTATCTAAAAAGACTTTTAAAATCAAAGTTTAGTATTTTACCAAATATACACATAAACATCTTCTCTCTAGATCTCTCTTCTATCCAATTGGTTGGAAAATCAATGTCTTTGATATGTTTGGATAATAATAAATACTTCTGTTCCTTTTTATGAGTGACAATTAACTAAATACTATCAATAAAAAATTAATTAAGGATAATTAATATATAAATATTGTAACTATTCTTTCCAAAATATTTTCCTTTATATTAAAGAGAGAGAATGTGCGATGAAAAGATCCTTAGTTGAGAGAGAAAATTAAGCCAAATATAAAAATTAAATATAATTAACATGAGTAATTAAATAAAGATAAAATAAAAAATAAATAAAAATAATTTAACATAACATCTAAGTGATGTCTTTTATAAAAAAAGAATATAGAGAGTATAAACTAATTGATGGGTCTATTATAATTTATATTAACTTTTGCATGTTTGTGCTTATGTAATTTAATGGCTTTGATTCTTCTAAACCATTAAGTTCATCACTTAACCGTTGCCCTTCAACATATATATAGCAGCCCCTATATATAATGGGTATGTGTGAAGAAGAAGCAAATTTATAAAAAAGAAAAAAAAAACAAAGTCATGTGTTGTGATTCAATGTGGCAATCATTTTTTATGGGTACCATACTCCAATCTCACATGCATGCATCACATTCGTAATATATAATCCAGTCTTGCCCCCAATACTTTGATTACAAAATGAATACCTAGCTAGTTGATGTTATTGTATTATTATTATTATTATTATTGCTGATTTTACATAAAAGGTTGCATTTGGTCAAATAATTGAGATATAAGGTCACTTTGGTAATTTCCACAAGGGAAAAGCAAGAGACAAACGCAATGCCTTGGGTCCCCTGAGCATTCTCGGGTCGTGTTCCCATATTTCACACCCTTCCTCTTCTCCTTGGGATGTCCGCAAACTACCCTCCCTCCCTCCCTCTCTCCCTCCCTCCTCACTGTGTACCTATTTGTATATAGTTTTTGTCAAAACTCACTCCTGAATCTTAAGTATAAATAGACCCACATCGCATGCAACACCTCCTTGTAGTGTGTATGTTCATAACACACTTGTTACCTCTCTCTCTCTCTGTTTCTCTCTCTATATCTCACATCCCCTCTTTGATCTGTCTCACAGTTTCACTAACCCTTTCGGATTTATATTCAAAGTTTCTAACTTTGATTCAAATCTCAGCTATGGAGGATCCGATTGATCATTACCAAACCAAAAGAACGAACCCCACCAATTCAACCACTAGAGTAAAGCTCTTCGGCTTCAATGTTCAAGAAGATATGGAAGATGAAGCAGTAGTGCTTGAAGATGTATCAGATTCCACAGGCAAGCCTGCCACCCCATCTGGCTCGCCGGATTCCGGATGCGGCGGTGGTGCGGCGTTCCTTCCCTCCTCCGGTGACAGGAAATACGAGTGTCAGTATTGTTGCAGAGAGTTTGCGAATTCACAAGCGCTTGGTGGGCACCAGAACGCTCACAAGAAAGAGCGTCAACAATTAAAACGAGCGCAGTTGCAAGCCACGCGCAACGCCGCCGTTCCGTTTGTTCGGAACCCCATAATCTCCGCCTTCGCCCCTCCGCAGCACCTCCTTGCTCCGAACGGGTCCGTTGTGCTCCCTGCAGCTCCGGCGTCATGGGTTTACATGCCACCACGCTCCGCGCCGTCTCCGTTCCACGTGTCGGTGTCGCACGGCTGTGTGTTCCCCTCGTCATCGCCGAATAACTCTATGAATTGTACTGGTATTACAGGTGGGAGATCTGCAGGTGCAGGGATGGTTCCCTATGGGGGCAGTGCAGGGGATTCGGCATCCACATTGTCGTCCGTCGGGTCGCCACAATCAGCGTCTAGGGTCAACGGCCGGGTCGACGGGCCGTCCTTGAGTCGGTTCTCCAAGGTGGAAGCTGGGCCCAATTTCGATGATTCCCTGGGTTTGGATTTGCATCTCAGCCTTGCACCAGCTGCGCCGTGATGGATCGGCTCGGCCCGGCTCCTAATTGAACTGTATCCATCTTTATAGGTTCAGCTTTGAGACTCCACTTATGGCTGGCTGCTCCTAGTTCAGCTTCAGTTTCAAGAGCTTCGGCTCACTTCAAATCTTGTACATTTTTCATATTTATTTGTTTATTTTTTTTACCCCTTTAAAAGCTACTATTTTTCTTCACTTAGCTACTAGTACACACATTGCACTCCTCACCCATTAAGTATTGTACAAATGGGTCACCTCTGTCTCCATTGATGGGTTCTAACTTCTAATATAATTAATTAAATATCTTATAACTTCATAATAACTTTAAACAAGGGTAATATTAGAAAAACTTAATTAATATCTTGTGACTTATAATAAGAATAATCTATTTATTTTAGAAGATGCCTAATAATAAGGATGAGAGCAAATAAGAGGCACAAAAATGGCTATTTTCTAATCAACATGTTGAGCTACATAGTTCCCATAAATGGAAATCTTCTTTTCAAATACTAAATTGAAATGATGCTCTCAATTAATTAGAAACTATGTAAGCCCGTAATTATTAAATTAGAGAGAATTTTAGGCAAGACAATAAGCTTACGTGGTTGCACACCAAGAACAAAATCTAATTCTTAATAAAGCACCGTAGCTAGTCATGGATCAATATGCTGAAGACATGACAAAATACAAATAAGCATTAAATAGAAAAATAAACATATATTTTAAGGCTTTCTTGTCAGGGTTGTAGTATATTCCGAAAACTCTTGTTGATTGCCCTTTGCTAACTTAAAGTGAAGTTCAGAAAATTAGAACAATAACATTTTAAAATGAATTAAGATAACGCAAGGTCGGTGCTTTTGCCACCCATTATTGAGATCTCTGATTCATATACGTCCAACCCAAAAGCAAGATTTGGCCACTTGAATTGTTTAACCAAATATGAAAACAAAATATATAGATGGATGATATCATCTTCCATGGTTTAACCATGAGATTTGGTCAATGGCATCTGGTCTAGTTGATCTCCACAAGGCAACTTAAGGGGAATATATGTGTCTATATATATATAGTGGAACATTATATAAGGCCACTGGAAGGGTATATCATATATATATATATATATATGTGAAGTCTTTTAAAAAGGAATAGAGAAATATTCACTAGAAAACTCAATAAAATTATTAAATGAAATATTTTAATTAATTATATTTTAAAAAATTTAATGGTTGATAGAGCATCGTATGATTTATATGTAGATAACTATGAGAGATTTAGAAGGCAAGAGACTAGAGGGAATATTTTTTAGTTGGATTTAAGAAAATTGAAGTGAGGTTATAAAATTTTAATAAAGAGAATGTGTCCCACTTTTAAGCCTATTTTTCTATTTTTTTTTAAATTTAACTCAGAAAAATGTTTCCTCCCTTTCAAAACTAAATAATTATAATAGGATAAAATTTATTGTTGTTGTATGCCTACACACACACGAGACTTTAAGTAGTTGGAAGACGCTTTTGTTTTCTTTCTTGTTTTGTAATATTTTTGTTGCTTGAAACTTGTATAATTGTTGGTTTTATTCTTGGAAGCAAGAAAAGGATGGCTCTGGTTTTAGATTTGAAAACTGTTCATGCAATTGGAAAAGTTTTTCCTTTCCTTTCCTTTATTTTTTTTTTAAAAAAATAATACTCTAAGATCTGATGCCTTGTGACTGGTGGGGAAAGAAATTAAATTAATCAAGAAGAAATTACACCTCTCATCCTATATTTATAAGGCAAAGAGAGAATGGTTATTTTTATTATATTTATAGGGCAAAAAGAGAGAAATTTTTATATGAATATACTATTTTACCCTCTATTCATTTATATTGACTTTATTTTCATAGTGTAATGTATACTAAATAGGGATAAAGTTAAAAAATTGTTAAATTTTATGACATAATTTATAAGGTTTAAAATTTTCTTTAATCTATATAAAGTATATTGGCAGTGACTTGTAAATAGAACAAGATGGGTATAACATAAAGCCTTACTTTGTTGAACATAAGATTCGTGGTGCATTACTTGGTTTCCCTATTCTGCATGAAATGATAAAACCTTTTTAATTAATGAACCTTTCTTGTTAATTAGTTTAATTAAGTTTAAACCCATGTAAATTGGAAAATTTGGAACAAATCTTTTCTTTCAAAAGAGAGAGAGCAAGCTAAGCTAAGCTAGCTAGCTCCATGTTTGTTGGGACCATATGCATAAACTTTTGTTAGCTTAACCATCACGTTCTTGCACTTACAAACCAAGAAACCCAAAGAACAATTTCTTTTCAACTTTTGAATCAATCAATATATATATAGCGAGAAGGAGACTTACAAGAAAAGTTTGAAAGTTAGATTAGGATTATTCTTTTATTTGGTTTCGTACACACACACATGTATGTAAATGGAGCTTGATTGGCGCTCTCATGTTATATGGTAACGTGATCAGAGGCTTATGGCCAGCTGGTTACCAATCAATCAATAATAATGTTTAATTTTGATTTGGAGCACTATATATATTTCTTCACTTCACAACAAATATGTAAGACAAATTCAGAAACCTATATATCTTAGTTTTTTTAATTATCTTATTAATCAAACAAATTAGTGACTCATTAATTTTTTTTTTCTTTCCAATTTGGAAAAAACTTGTATAACATAAACATAATGCACCTTTTAGTAGGCAAACAACTACATGTCCGCGGTGCCAGCATCCGCTAATTTGATGTGTTATTTGAATTGGATTATGACAAAACATTCCAGATTGGGGGAGACCAATTACTCATTCTGATTGGTCAATAGTATATATTCCCCTGATCTTATTTATAAGATAAAGATAAAGTAAATTTTAGTTATATTTATAAGTTATATAATTAAATATTTTATATGAATGTACAATTTTATTCATAATGTATTGTTACTTAGATTGTTATTTTCTTAGAAAGTATATATATTAAATAAGGATAAAATTTAAAAATTATTAAATTTTAAGGTAGAATATGTTGATAGTTTCTTATAAATAGAAATATGAGGAGTATATTGTGTGTGTGTGTGTGTGTGTTGTATATATATAGAGAGAGAGAGAGAGGGGTTGTCAATAATTCGGTTTGAAAGAGATCCTATAGTTGGACTAAGTAGTGTTAATTACGGCATGGAAAGATAAACAGAAGGTTGAAATTAAAGTCTTTGAAAATGAAGTTAGCTGAGGTAAAATCAGAGAAAAAGCTTCTCAAATTGTGGAAAAATAGTGCTTGGTACGATATAATCAATGTAGTTTGAATATTTCGGTTTCATATACATGGATTCGATGTGTGGTCTTACAAAGTTTAAGTGTCTATATATGTATGTAATGAATCACTTACTTCTAGGGTTGTTCTTTACGACTTTTTTGTTTCCTTCAATATAATTTAATTGTCAGCTTCACAAGAAAAAAATAATTACTAATATATATGGGGGGGGGGGGGGGAAGGAAGCAAGCGGTGCCATTAAAAAGTGAAGCTCATGATTAAATAAAAAGCAATACTCACAGGAATGAAATCATAAGTTCACACACAAAAGGTCAGTGTTTTCGCCACACTTTATTAGTATATGTTCACATATGGCGAAGTCAAAATTTTATTACGAGGGACGCCGAGATTAAAAATAATATATACATAATACTAAGTATGCATAAATTTTGGGGTGAAAATGTATATAACAGAAGCACATATATATAATATATAAAGAAAATTTTGAAAAATTGGAGCCTCTCTCCACCACCACTCTTCACACACATAAATTACTATATAAAGCTTGCTTATTTAATGGTTAATAATCCAGTTTTTTTGACTATCTTAACAATTAAACATGCACATTATTCTATCAAAGAATTTCTTCCAGTCACATTGAGTTTTTTTTTTTTGCATTAACTTCATATATAAAGTGTTTAATAATACTTTTTGTGTTTTTATATAAGAGTTACTTAATTAATTTGGGTATATTAAGGAGTATTGAGATTCAAATAAAGGTTACAATTTTTTACTCCTTTTCAAACTCAGTTTTGGAATTCAGAGTAGGTAAAATCAATATAATTAGAGAAATTATCATTCTGTTGATAGCGGCGAACTTCTAAACAGGAAAGATCTAAAACGATCTTCCAGTCTGTCAACTTTTTGAGTAAGTTCTTCCACAGAATCCTTCAAGCTATTGAAGCTCATAATGAGTTCCTCAAGGTGCTCTATCAGAGTAACAATTAGGAGAGGAGAATGAACTAAAGGATGAGGGTCAAGATACTTGTCTTTAAAATCATTTTTGTTTCTTTTGTGTGGCAGAAAAGGAGTTGTGTGTGAAGAAGAAGCCATTGAAGGGTTCTGATAAAAGAAAATAAAGGGAAATAGAGATAAAGTGTTCAAACGAAAAGTATTAATCATAAAAATAGTATACATATAGTTGAAGAATAAGAATATTTTTAGAAAAGAATATAGAAGAATGTAATTGATCTTTTATCATAATAACTACAAATGTAAGGAATTGAAGAAGGGAAATGAACAGTCTGAAGAAATTAAAGAAAAGAATCGTCAACGCATATACAGTAAACTGAAGAGTTGGAATATAAAGTACATTTAACACCAGTTATAGATATTTTATACCTGTTACGTGTATATCTAGTATAAATATTTTATCTTATTTATAAAAATACTACCAATTAGGGTGTTAGAAAGTATATTTTGTGGCAGTGTAATATAAATTTGTTAACTTGAGATGTTAAATTTAAACATAATTAACTTATTTATTTACTTTTTTTAATCTATTCTAAAAAAATTAACTAACTATTACTGGTGTGATTGATCTAAAACCAGATGGAGTAGCTAAAAAAATGATCTAAAAGTCTATTTAACGGTGGTTGAGTTAAACAATACAAGGGACTTGATTTCTTTTCTCAAAATTAAGAGTTTAAACCTCATGATGAGTTGGGAAAAAATTACATTGAGAAAACTATTTTTCTATTGTGTTTGATAATGCTCAAACGCAATGTACTGTATGGTAATTAACTAGATGTATTGGGAAAAAAATAAAAGAGCTAATTAATTAAAGTATAAATTAAAGCTTTATCTTTCTCTAATTAATTTTTCGACCCAAATTAACATTATGTATGGAAGTCGATTGGCTAGCCGCCCCATGGTAAAATCATAATGCAACATAATGTAAGAGGTAGTGATGATCTCATCCATTATAGCATTGACATATATATATATATATATATATATATATATATAAAACAAAAACCCTAATAATTATGCTTTGTCTATAGTTACCATATATCTAGAACTTATATAATTTCTAGAAGACTATAATTAAGGTCCATTATTATAATAATTTTCATGATAAAAGTATCTTCTAGTTGCATATGAATTAAAGGGCCTCTGATCTGCAGTTTCTTACCTGGGACCTGATATCAACCGAAATCATTTAACTTCTTGGCTACAAAATTGCCAGGCATGCCTCATCATGATGATGAGTTCTTTATTTGAAACTCATGACATACAGTAGTAAAACTAAAATCTTTTTGTTTGTGTTGTGCACAGAAAATTCAAAGTTAACGTTGAAATTTGCTTCACGCTGTGGCTGCCTTTTAGTCGACCAGACCTCAAAAAAAAGATCGGGAAAAAAAAAAGCGATAACGACAGGTGACAGGTGAAGAACACCTTCTAACAACTAATACTCATCAAAGTAAAGCATCCAATTAAGAACCAGCTATATACATATATCTAGAATGAATGATACAAACACACACACACACATGTGTGTATGTGTGTGTTTCGTGGTGGCTGGTGGGTGGTGGGTGGGTCACGACGACTGACTTTTTTACTTTAATTTCTATCTTCTACCTTGAAACTTCAGATTTTGAAATAATTACCCACTCTGAATTTTCGCTTTCTTTAACACAGTTTGAAACAATGAAGGGTATGAACTTTATTATTTTACAGAAACTTGAAAATGTTTTTGAATTGAAACTAGGAGTGCTAATTGGAGGGCATGTGTGTGTGTGAGTCTCAACTTTAGGTGATATGCTTCCCTCCAACTTTTCTTTCCCACAATAAAAAGTAACAAGGACGTGTTTTCTACGCGTGCATGCTTATTTGTGTGTGATATCATTTACATTGGATTTCGGATTCGTCCTTGATGGGTCGAGATATTGAATTGAGCTAAGCGCAATTTGGTTGGTAGATCAAATTTGAAATTGATCTCGTTGAAATCACAGATATCTTATTTAATAAAGATATTATAAGTAATTGGAAGACATTCCTCTAATTATCAATTACAATCACTCATATGTTGTTATTCAAAAGGTAAGAAATATCTCACCCACCACCTCTATAAATAGGGTGGCCACCACGAGTAGATACACACAATGAAATATATTGAGTAACACTTTCCTTCCTAACCTGAATCCGATGTCTCTCTCTCTCTAATTATTTTGTTTTTTTATATGTTAGATCAGATTCGAGTATTGTCAAGTTTCACTAAGAATAACTCTTTTAAAAGTAATTTTTACATTCATACTGACTCAAACTCAAAACTTCATGTTTAAACAGTCAGCCAAAGTCTCTTCTATTTAAATCAATGCATATTAACCTCTCTACTTATTTTCTAAAACACACACACACATATAACCATTTTTCTTTACCAAGATCTTGTAACTTGAAAAGGCTAAACATCATAATATATATGTTCCTTCAGTTCTATAACTTAATTCTCACGCCCAACCGCAAAGAAAATGGGGGAAATTACTTTACACACACACACACACACACACAGAGTTTAGGGTTTTTTGTGCTCATGTACCTTTCTTTAGTTATCAATTTTTATGTATGATATTTTTGGTCTAAAAATATTGATTAATATTGCGTAGGGTTTGTTTCTGTAGAAGTCCCTGGTTACTTAATTTAAAAGGTTATAATATTAAATGAGGTGGTGACTTTTAAGGAATATTCTTATTATCAAATATATAACTGATGTAACCCTTTATTTTTTAAAAAGAAATTTTTCTTGTTAATATTATCTTGTAGCTAGATTCCATATCTAATATTGTTGTCGTGGAGACTTGTTTATGCAGTAATTAACACGACATGATATTTTGAATGTGAGAGAATAATAAGAATTAGCTTCCTTATCTTCAAATGATTCATTTTCAATGTTGGTTCCTAAAGCAAAATATATATTTCAATCCAATTTTCAGTTTCTTTATTCTCATTTCCTCTTTCAAAGGCTCGAAGAGGGAGAGAGATTCCTGATATAGATTATTAAAATTATTCATAAATATGTGTGTGTGTCAATAAACATAATTTTTGTTATGATATACTCTTTCGATCTTTAATATATAATTTATTTAATTAATTTAATAAGATTAAAAGTTTAGTTATGTTTATTGATATAATATTTTTTTAAAATATTATAATTATCTTTTTTAATTTCTCATACTCTCTCTCTTATTTGATTATAGAAGTAATTTTAAAAAAAATAATAAATATAAAAAATAGATTTATATTTAAGATTAATATTAATTTTATAAATATATTATATATTATATATTAAGTATTGAACAAATATTTTATTTTATTTGGAAGATATTATCAAAAAATGAAGTTGGAGATTTTTTTTTAAAATTCTCCTGACGACATATCCCATGGTTCAGAAGAGACCTTTCTGAGAGATTAAGATTCCATGCAAAAGCTTGCTGTCAAGGTGAACACAAACGTTTGCGGTGGTTATATTCTCTTAGTCTTAGGTCACTTTTAGCTAGGTTCTTCTCTTGTACTTACCTGAACTGTTTTTATTTTTCTCAGAGAAAAAAGATGGGTCCCAAACAATTGTCCTCCCTTATATAAACACTTTTTTGACTGCTTTCATATCAGTGACATGCAAGCATTATTTTGCTATCTAATTAGTACAAGAACCTAATGGATCCAAAAATAAGCAATACACATCCACTAAACTTCACAATCATGCCAACTTTATTTGCCCCTTTTCAATCACCCACTGAAAGGCTACACCTATGCCTTTGATACCAACCTCACCAGGTACCGAAAGACCCGCCAATGGTTTTGAAGTATAGTGCTGAAAGGTAAGTTTTTCTAAAGGTGGGAGGTTATAGTTTGGATACATTTATAATTTCAGGTGATTAGTAAATATTTCTTTTTTAAATATTCTTCTGATATTTATATAAAATTTAATTAAAAAATTAATCTTAATTCTAAATATAATATCTCTTTTTATATTTATCAATTTTTTTATATTATCCCTATTGATACTTACTCAATAATATTCAAGTATGAGAGAGAATTATAGAGTTAAAGAGAATAATTATGATATTTTAGAAAAAATAATATAACATACTAACTAAATTCTTTAATATAATAAAATTAGTTAAATATATCATATATTAAAAATTAGTGAATAATAATAATAATATACCCTAAGGGTGTGTTTGGCTCAATGTAGAGGGGGGAGTGATTTTAATAGAGGGAAAAGGAAAGAAGGAAAGATGAAAAATTTTATTATTACCTTATTTAAATTAATATTAAGGGAGGGAAGGGAAGAGATTTTCATATTACTTTATTTAGTTTAAGAAAGGAGAGAAGGAAAAATATTTTTATATAGACTAATTTACCCTTGTATTATTTTATAGAATATTTTAATAAAATATAATATATGGATAATATTGGGATATTAAAAAAATTATAGGTATATTAATATTATAAAATAAAAATATTACTCTTCCCCTCTAAATTTCCTTAATTTTGGAGGGGACATAAAGCTTGGGAGGGAAAAATTTTAAAAAAAAATCTCTCCTCCTAAAAATTCTTATTATCCAAATAATAGAAGGTGAGTAAAATCTCTTCCCTCTCTTGCCTATAAAATCACTCATACCAAACGGACCCTAAGGCACTATTTGGTTGGATGAAAGTTGAGGGAAATTCCCATGAAAAGGAGAGATGTTTCAGAGGATTAATGACCAAACAGGGCCCAAGGGCACCAAGATAATCCCTTTTTCTCTATTGATAGTTTTATGATATTGGTTTCTCTCCATATGTATCTGATTATTGGTATTTTTTAGGGCACATAAAACTTTTGTGAAACTAAACTCATAATTTATGAAGCATGAGCTTTTGAAGTTTGTGAATATACTTTTGTAGTAGGATCAATGCATAATAGTAAATGAACTCAAAATATTAGCACTCATATTCAGCATCAACTATTAGGATCAACACCTACTAACGATATACACGAACTTATAATATCATTGATTGCATTCGTCCCCTTCTACTAGCATCAAATTTATATATATATATATATATATATATATATATATATATATAACTTGGTCTATGCTTTTCAGAGACTGATTCTGTAGCAGTGTTGACTTAATTATGAGAGCAAATTAAAGGGGTGGTATCCTTGTATGGGAACATGATACATGGTTGGGTCCTATTTAATGAAAGAGATGTTATGGGGTGGGGGGGGGGGGTCCCTACGTTTCCTTCTGGTACAGGTCAGAGTACTATAAGTGCTTCATAGGAAGAGGCACATGGGGTGGTTTACAGGCACTTGAACAACACTTTATTAAAGAGCATAAAAATGAATGGTGTTGTTGAGTTGTGAGGGACACTAAAGTCTTAAATCGTTGCGGGAATCAGTGTGTATGAGTAGGATGTGTCAGTGGGTCTCTTTAACTATCTATTTGCTAGAAGTACGATGACGGTGAAAGGAATCTATCCTTAAAGTCTTCAACTGGTTCATCTGGTCACATTCATTATCTGCCCTTAATTTTAAGACATCTTATCCCCATCTAAACATTTTATTGGTTAGAAATAATTGAACTAAAATACTGATACAATTTATATATCAAATCTTTTAGAATATCTGAACTTTATATGTATGAAAATATATAAAGTCCTCCTCACTAATAAAATATTCAAATACAAATTTTGTACCAATTTTTCTTTTTATATATTTATACATCTATTTTTATCAGGCATATTAAAAAATTAGTAAAAGTGAATTCTTTTTAAAAAAATGTTAAAAATTATTTTTTAAAAAAATTAATAATTAATGTTTCTCTCTACTTGTTGAGTACAAAATAAAGATTTAATAATTTAAATATAAGTTTTATGGAGAATAGTTTAAAAAAATGATATAAAACCGATTTTAAAAGAGAATGGCTTTTCAAAATGTAAAATTTTTATTTATAGAAAAGCATGGTTTTTCACTCCCAAACCATAGTTTCTATTGATAAAGTGCTTCTTGAAAAATTAGGGTGTTTAGCAACCTTTTTTTTATCAAAACCATGGTTTTTACTTCTAAAATGCCATTTTGGTTTCTACCGAAACACCCCATAGCTTAATACTCCATCCTTTTTTAAAATATAAAGGTTAAAACACATGGGATTAAGAAATGTAGTAAATACATAAAATTATCCATTACATTACCAACTTTGCCCCTTTTATAAAAGCTCCAATGTGAGAAATTAATTTAAATTGTTGGAGTAAATATGGGTAAAAAAAGAATAATGTTAATAAATGATGCTTTGAGTATCTAAAAAGACTTACAAAATGAAATGATATTTTTTTTCTCTCTAAAGATACATATATTGAAATAGAGACAATATTGTCATTTATTAAAATTTGGGCATGTTCATTTTCTAACACCACCGTCAATCTTGGTGAAGAGAACAAATACCAAGTATGCAACGCAATCCGTGGCGCCAGGAAAGGACCTTTCTTTCTTTTGGGATTTTTAAAATAAACATATTCATTTATGATATTTATTGTTAACAAGTCTTTAAGATAATTTTTATAATGCAACAAAATTCATTTGTAACAAATTTTTGCATAATGAAATGAAAAATAAAAAATATCAGTGGTTTGGACTTGGGAGAAGCAAAAGGGAACAAAAATTTGGAGTCCAAAGACCTAAAGGGTAAAAAGGAAGCGGATTTGGGTCAGGTATCAGGATTAATAAACATTTTTTCGGGGGCTCAAAAGTCTAAAACAAAATTGTATAAAAAAAAAAAGTCTAAAACAAAACCAATGAGAATGGTAAGGAATGAGTTTATATCGTATAAGGACGCGAGGTCAATTTTTGTTGTTGTTGTGAAAGTTCTTTTGATAGGCGATTTTGTAAATTCTCTATAAGCGTTCTCTGAGCACTGGAGCTATACCTAGCCTTAATGGGGGATCGATGCTAAACTTACCTAAACTTTTATATAACAAAAAAAAACTCATCATCCGATGGATTTAGCTAGCAAAATAGTGAAATATATGATCATTTAGAATGTGTTCGATCTATGGGGAGTACCATTTTATTTTGGTTTCAATCACGGCACTTGTAGAGACATCCTAATTTTTGGATACTTAGGTTAATGCCTGAGTATAATTGACAGCTCATCCTATCTTATATTAGTATCATTTAGGAGAAATGAAAACTTTACCCTATTCTTAGATATTAGATGAATCTAACCCCTTTTCCAAAAAAATTTATAACAAAAAAAAAGTCTAAAACAAAAAAAAATATAATGCTTTGCCCAAGGCATGAACACCATGTTTTTTTGGAAAAGTATAGAATTTAGGTTTAGATACAATGCTATATGAACAAATTAGTCTAATGGTCAATAAGAGTTAATACAGATAGTAAGAAACAGGATTATATCTTGCAAAAGCGCGAGTTTGATTCCCGCTACCATTGTAAGAACTTCTTTGATAGGTAATATCGTAAGTCTCTTATAAATACTCTTTGAACTCTGGGGCTGTACTTTAATCTTGGTGGAGGGGCCAGTGCCGAACTCTCCTAAATTTTTTATAACAAAAAATAAAAGTTAGTCTAACAGGAAGATTAATTTACACATTTTTATTTTTTAAAAAATTAGAGTCATTAAAATATCATCACTAATTTTATTTTAAATATTATTATATTATATTATATTAAAAGATTAAAATCTAATCATGTACAATCATCAATTAAATTTATCGAGTCAACCAATATTTTCTATTAAGTTAAACAAAGTGTTAAGATTATGAGATTAAAAGTATACTTCATAAACTAAAAGAAATAAAATAAAATTTGATATAAATTTAAAAGACTAAATATATACTTTATCTTTTAGTGTTTAATTACCAATAATTTAAGACCAAATTTAGGATGAAGTATGATCATAAATACTTGCATTTACTAGTTTCGATATTATACTCATGATACATATACAGAGGCTATATCCCACCAGCATAGCGTAGAAACATGCCACGTCAAGATTTGGATAATAGGCAGAGGATATTAAATTCTTGACCTTCAAATTTGTTTAGTCTCGCTTGTGCTTTCTTTTGTCATCAACAAGCAATCTAATCCTACTAGCAGGGTCAACTACATGAATACTATTATACTCTATCAGCCTCCTAATCTTTGAGATAGATTGTTACTTAACTAGAAGATCCTGCTGAACAACTCATTGTGCTTTCTTTTGTATTCTGAAAAAAAGGAAAAACCAAAACCACTACTGCATTGACTGTAGTCAGTTTCGCTACAAAAAGAGAGAGAAGTCTATGATCAATCTTTGTTCCATCTCTCTGCTACAACACAACAGAAAATCAAGGCTGTGTCAATATTGCCTAAAGAAAAAGGCGTCTTTACTGAAAGATGCTGAATACATAGATCAAAGGTCAACTGGCATGAGATAAAATATAGAGACATAGATCAAAATGTTAGAAACACAGATCCCTGTGCTATCATGGTAACAGAATTACCAGGAACCGGAACCTAAAGGCCTCAAAAAACAGGGACGATAATTAAGAGGTCTCTAGTTGTTTACAGGGTCGCAGCCTTCTATGTTGCAACTTTCAATAATTATCAGTATGATAAAAAATTAAGGTACATAGCCTTCTCACTCAATGACACTTGAGCCGCTACTGTTCCCTGGGGACGCATGGCCTCCAAACTGTTTCATTACCCACATCCATGAGGGCAATGCCCTTTACGGTTAAGTCGGCTCGAATCTGATCACCCTTGGGGAAGTCCTTGTTAATCCTTGCCTGAGTTCTCTCTTCTATCAAACGCAGTACATCATCTTCCAACATTCCTGCTCTCTTCAATGCCTTTTCTTTCAACTGCTGCAGAACCTGTGAAACAAATTTCAAGTCTTTCTCAAATTCCACTTATAATAGACATGTATAAATAAAAAAGGCAACCAAATGCACAAGGCTCTCATTACGTGGAGTCTAAAGAGGGACAAATGTACACAGCCTTATCCTCATAAGTGAAAATGTTTTCAGGATTTAAACCGTGACCTTTAGGTCACTTGGCAGCAACTTTAGTGTTGCTCTAAGGCTCCCCCTCTAGTAGACAGGCATAAATATGCAGAATAAATGAATCACCTCAGCATATGAAGAAGGGGACAACAATCCCAGCACGTCTAAGATTTCTTTAACTTCTTTCTCTACTGCAGCTAGAGATTCCAACAATTCTAAAAGCTGTTTCGTCTGGATCTTTTTCTGGATGTCACAGAAATATATTTCATGAATTACAGACACATGAAACAGACTAAAGGAAAGGAAACGTGAAGAAACTAACTTTGAACACACATACCTTCAGCATCTTCAAAGAACTGTTCACAAATTTCAAGGCCTCTTGGAAAGCACCAGTAAGTACTACTGGCGTTTGCAAGTCATCTGACATTTTTTCCTCAAACTCTTCTTGCATTTTTTTAATGCAATTCATGGCAGCGTCACTAACTTTAGGTCCCTTTTTATTCTGTTCAACGCTGCCTCCTTGAAATGATGATAAAGCTGCTTCACAATCTTGAAGGGTCTAACCAACCACAAAAACAAGATCCTTACCGTGAGAAAATAGTCCCGAAATCTTTTCCAGGAGTTATCAATTCACACGCATGGTTTCATCCTTTGTCCTGTCTTGTGTGTGTGTTTTCATTTAAACGTCTATAAATGAGAGTCTATTCATGCAGAAGATCAATCGGTAACCAAGTAACAAGAACCATCCTACATAAAACTGCCACCAAACTGTAATTATCATAACTCTATTATGTGACATCGGGATACTAGTTATACTCTTTTATTGATTTTACACAAGCAATAATCACGTTACGTTACAAGCAAGAACCATCATTCCCATGTAGGCCATCAGAATAATCTGACCCAGACAAAGGGAGAGTAGAGGTAAATAATGATAGCATAGAACATAAGTAAATATTTTCTTTCTATAAAAATAAAAGTATCCAGGAGAGAAACACTAGTGATTTTAATTCAAAGAAACAATTTATGCATCAGTCATGGTACCCTAGGGCATAAAATACCAAAATCATTCACAAACATGATGTATGGGAAAAAAATAACAACCAGAAACAAACAATTTACATCCAGATTAAATAATGTGAAAAGAAACTGTCTCAACCTCTGGCAAGGAACTAGTAAATTAAGCATTGATGTGACAATTTTGATACAGATTATCTAGTGCTGCTTACTTGATATATATAGTAAATAGTGTCTGATGAACTTTCCAGTTGTGAGATTGTGTAATTTAGAGGGGATTTGTAATGAGCACTGATCAAGAAATGTCTCAAAGCAATTGGATGATACCGCTCAGTGATCTGCAAAAGCAGAGGGAAAATCAATCACAAGGCATCTATAAGAATATTCTAATATATAGATGCTCCTAAGAATACAAACAAGACAATAAGTAACTTTATTTACCTGGCGAATAGTGAAGAAGTTGCCCAAGGATTTTGACATTTTCTCATTGTTATTAGTGACATGACCATTATGCATCCAATAGCTGATTTTGCTCTCTTGGCATGCAGCACAGCTCTGGGCAATCTCATTCTCATGATGTGGAAAAATCAAATCGATTCCACCACCATGAATATCAAATTTGGAAGTTATATAATGAGCACTCATTGCGCTGCATTCCATATGCCACCCAGGTCTTCCAGGACCCCAAGGGCTGTCCCAACTTGGCTCACCAGGCTTAGAAGACTGCAATTATTGCTCATTAGAATATAAGAAATATCCAAGATATTAACTGGAATATGTATATAGTAAATAGTAAAGGTCTTCAGACCTTCCATAGTGCAAAGTCAGCAGGATGACGCTTTCTCATGTCAACAGACACTCGTTCCCCGGCCCTATTATGTTCTAGCTTTTGTCCTGACAAACAGCCATAGTTTGGACATTTTTCAACAGCAAAGAAAACATCTCCATCAACTTCATATGCAAAGCCATTCTTGATAATCTGCAGAATAAGTCAACCTCCTCAATTATATATTTATTCCTTGAAACTAGAGGGAAACAAACCACAATAAAATTAATATTTGTCATTGCACTTTCTCATGCTTATTCCCATAACATCATTCTCAAACTCTACAATATAAATCAATGTAGCACAAGTATGGGTATTGAAATATATGCTGCATTATATATCATGAATATTTGATAATATATCACAATTCTTACAACAAAAAGGTGATACACCTAGATACCAAAGCCTCCCATAGCCAAATATTTGAGTGAAAATACAAATGCTTGGGCAATTTGGTTCTTTTCTAAAACAAACTATAAGATTAAATTATCATATAGCATATCCAATGCGGGAAGCTTATAGTATAAACATGTTAATATCAGCAAGGGACCAAAAAGAAAAGGTCCAACACTATAAATACATTTGAGTAAAACACCCCCCCACAACACACACAGAGACACAAAAGCGTTGATAAATAATATTAAACAGCAATTTTAAATAAATTGCAGCTTCATGAACGCAAAAGGAGGGTCAACGAAAAGAAAAAATCAATTGTGTTGTTCAGCCAATCTAAGATGAGCTTATTATAGTAGCAACATCAAACCTGACTTATCATGTCCTTTATCTGCTCCATATGATCAGAAACTTGAGGTTGATGTGTTGGAATCAGGCAATGAAGAGCATTCATATCAACAATATATTCTTCGCAAAAGCGGTTGCTTAATTTCAAGGGATCTTCACCGATTTCATTTGCTCGCTTAATTATCTGCAGAAATTCTAATAATAGTTGACTAAAATAAGCATTGAAGAACGAGTTAAGAAACTCAATTGGGAAATGATAGGTTTAAGGCCTATATTTTACAGGACAAAATACATGAATGAAACTTCTGACAGAGGTTCTCACTAAACAGGAACACTAACATAGTAACAGAAAATGGAGAGAAAGCAAGAGCAAAAACAATTTGAAAACTTCATTTGAACATACCAAAAAGTTTGATGCAATTCACATATTTTGAATCACACGGCAGGTGGGTTACGTACAGCCCATTGGTCAATGGATTATTAATACATAAAGCTATATCATGAGAACCTAATCATCAGGAATTCAGGCCTAAATGCCTGAATACTTATTTGAATCCAGTACAATGGAAATTTTCATTATAAAAATAGTAAAACAAAAAAATCATAGCAATGGAAAGACAAAGAAAGTGGCGCATCCTTGCACCCAAACATTATAAAAATCTATTAAGATAATCAGGATGTAACAACAAACAAAAATTTACCATGGCATGTTGAAAAAAACAAGTCAGCAGCAGTGGGGAAAAATTTGAACTTCTTATCAACATCCTGAGACCAAAGCTTATGTTTGAATCATTTTTTGACACCACTGCCTCGCATGATCTATTAAATTAACATGCTTTTGCTTTATTAACATGAGAATATCAATTAAGTTGGTACCAAATCACATTTTTTAAAATATATCATTATGCTTCCATATCAGAATCTTATATCACTACCAGTCCAACTCCAGCTGAAAATAAATTACCAAGGACAATTAACCAAAACAGAAACATACAAGAGTAAGAAAACGATTATATTATAAAAAGCTAAAGAAAGAAACAGAAGAGAAGCAGAAAGACGGTCTTAAACAAAAGCAAAGACATAGTAGAGTAAGAAATATATCAGCAAGTTATACATATGAATTCTCACCTTGTCATCAACATCGGTGAAATTTCGCACATATGTTACTTCATAGCCCAAGTGTTGAAGGTATCTGCAAATTTTTAGGTTAAGCACATGATCACATACCATGTAGTAACTCTCAATTTTTACATGCACCACAAGTAAATACAGAACAAGTCTGGGGTAAAAACAAAAATAAAAAAGGCATAAACGTTTGCCATTTTTCATACACTCTCTAACTTAACATCTGAAACAACGTAACTCTTGAGAAGTGACTACATATCATAAAAGACAGAAGTAAAAGCCTGTAAGCATTGTAAATCCAATCCACATAGTCATTTTCATAAACAGCAGTCAATTGAGGAAGGCGCATCTGTGGTTACTCAAGGAAAGCAGGAAACGGATGCTATGCATACTTATTATTGAATGCGCACATTAACATTCCATATACAAGAACACAAGATTCAAATTCTAAATCGGAAAGGCAAAATTTGAATCACAAATTGTAAATTGGATTGCAATATTGCATAGCATAATTCAAAAGACACATTAAACACGAATGCTATATCTATAGTTTGAGCAGCAAAAATAAACTTATAGCAGTTAGTTTCGCATTTGACCGTTATCAAACTATTCTTTAAGTCGTCGCAATAAGTATACCACTAGACTTGTATGTATACTTAAGCAAATTCATATAATGGGCTCCAAGTCAATTAAAAAATTTGCCAAAGTAAAAACAGTGAAAATTATAAATGCATACTAATTTTATTAATCAATTGGCTTCCAATAGTGTAGAATAACATATAACGAAAATCAATGACTTCCAGATCTGCTACATCTCCATTTAACATAAAGCATCTAATAAAATAACTGATCAAACACGAAGCAGAAGACCTCCATTTTTTAAGCATATCAGAAATAAGCCACAATTGATCACGTAATCCCAATCCAAATACAAATTAAAAGATATTTTCTTTTGAACACCACTTTACTAAATTACACGAGTACAAACGCTCCGAACACAATTAGTGCGTACCTATAGAGGATATCAAAATTGACAGCGGCACGAGCGTGACCCAGATGGCTGTAATCGTAGGAGGTGATTCCACAGACGTACATCGAAACCTTACCGGGAACAAGAGGCTTGAATATCTCCTTCTGCTGAGTCATTGAATTGTAGACCTTGAACTCCTTCTCCATCGCCATGTCCACCAAAGTCGCCCCTTTTCCGCCTGCCTTCAACACCCTGAGCTCTGTCTGGTGAATTTCAACCGGCAAGACACAAAAAGCGAAACCTAAAAGTCTCGCTAATTGTACCAAAAACATAAAAAATAAAACAAAGTCTCTCCAATTGCTTCGGACGAACGCGGAGTCTAGCAGTACGAGAAAATCCAATGGAAGTTTTTGTTGTCAATTTCAGTCGAGGAAATGACATTTAAAGGCATCCTAAAAACATTATTTACATTATGTATTGAATTAAGGTCCTAAATAAAAAAATTAAATATATATTACTTCATAAAATTTATTTAATATATTAATAAATGAGTTAACATATAATTTATACATATAAAAAGAAATAAAAATGAACAAGTAGCTTACAGACTTATTTCTTTGCCTCTCCCTCTCTCTCTCTCTCTCTATATATATATATATATTTGCTTAAAAAATTATATATAATACATAACATTTTAATTTTATTTATAATTTTTTTAATTTAGTATAATTTTATTAATAATCTTTTTAATTTAGTATAATTTTACATATAATCTTATTTTTTAAATATTAAAAATTATATCAAATTAAAAAAATTATAGATATAATTATATTAAATTAAAAATATTATGAATAAAATTATAAAATTACATTATAAATAAAATTAAGATAATAATATATGAGATAAATAAAATTAAAATATTAGATATTATATAACTTTTACTTAAAATTCATTATTTTGTGTTTTGTAGTATATAAGCAAAATATTCACACCTTGAAACATGGGTAATCTTCCAGGTGGAATTACTCCTGTCAGGTATGCGGTAATTTTAAAAAAAAAATACTTACATTTTTTAGAAATATTATATTATTTTAATTTAATTTAGATAATTTTTTATTTTTTAAATTAAAATATTTAGTTTTTTAAAAATAAAATAAATCTTAAATTTTGTTAGGTAAAATATTAGTTAAATTGTTATATTTTAATTAGATAAAATTTAAATAACATAATATTTATATAGTAGATAAGTATTTCTCATTTTTTTATATCATCATTTACTATAATTAAATAATAACAGTTGTAAAAGAAATATTTATATATTATAGGAATGTTATATTATCTAAATTCTATCTAATTAAAATATAATAATTTATTAAAAATATTTACAATTTATTTTATTTTAGATTAATATAATTTTTAATTTTTCAACTTTACATTAGTTTTAATTTTAACTTATCAACTTTTAAATATTAAATTTTGATCATTTAAATTTATATCATTTAAAATCGTTCTTCCTTATAACTTTAATGGCATTAAATTTGGGTGCAGGGTGCTATCATAACACTGTTAAATATGTTTATTTAAAGAAATGATTGTACAAAATAAGCTATGATATGTATACTTATGTGAATATGATATAATTTGATTATAAATATGAGAGAAAAGAAATAATAAAAAGATAAGACAGTATAGAGAATAGATAGGAGATAAAAAATATAATCAAAAAGATAAATAAAAGAAAAGAAAAGATAGAGATGAGGGATGAGAGAAGAAAAATGATATAAAAAAATAAAAATAAGATAATAATTGGATATTTTATAAACTATTTTATTATTTTAAAAATTAATTTTAACAATTTATTTAAAATTATAATTTTAATAAAAATCATTTCACGAATATAATTATTTATTTAAAATATTTTTAAACTAATATTTTGCCAAAAAAACACTTTTTAAACCAAGCTGGCACTAAATGCAGGAGGACTGGAGTAAGGGCAACGTCATCGGCGGACGACGAAGTTGGACGGCATACGGTGCAAGATTGCGTTCGTTCTTTTTTTCCTTATGGCTTGAAAACTCTCCTCCATTTTTGCTTCTCTCACTCGTGTTATCTCCTCTCCCATCACGGGTCGCAACGTTCTCTCCTCTTCACGTTGTTGCACCACTTCCCCGAGGCCGCCGTTTTCTTCGTCCTCCAGCTCGCCGTCGTCTATCATCTTCTCGAGCCACCCTTATCGCCGTCGCACTCTGACATTTGTCTTCTTCTCCTTCTTAGATCTGCGCCGGCTATGGTCTCTATGGTGGCCGTTGGTAGTTGTTCTGTGGCTGATATTTGATTTATCTTTCAGTTGTTGGGTTTGTTTTGAGATTCTTTGAGTTCGTGAACCTTTCCATTTCTGGGTTCGTTTCCAGAGTTTTTTTTATTCCATTTTTGGTTTGGCATCAACAGGGAGAGGAATAATCAAGAGAGGCTGAGAGGAAGATTTTATAATTCGAGTTTATGGGTTTGTTTTCAGATTATTGATTCATTTTCTTTACTGGTACTAGATTTTTAATTTAATTTCCAGGTTATGGTCGTGGTTCTTGTTCATTGTGATTGGTAATTTCAAACGCATGCACAATGTTTCTTGTGGGTGCGTTTTGGACTTTTTTTTTTTAAATAAAATATATATCTACGTCACTATATGCTTCAGCCTATTTTATAAAGTCAGCTCTCTAATAAACATATTTAACAAGGTCAGTTCCAAATAGGTAAATTTAATAGTATTAAAGTTATAAAAACTAACGAATTTAAATAGTAAAACTAAAATTTCTTGTTTAAAAATCGATAGACCAAAACTAAAATAGATACAAAGTTAAATGATCAAAAATTATATTAATTCTTCTATTTTTTTAAAAAAATAAATACTTTAATCAAAAAAATAAAAACTCATCTAAACTAAATTAAATATTTTTTAAATAAAATAAAATATAAATTATTTTAGATAAATTATCCTCTAACTAGAATTAAAATACATAAAATTATTATATTTTAATAAAACAGGCCGATTTTGCATTTCTATAATAAAATATGTAAATATTTCTTAAATTGTAGAGCAGGAAATTGGGATGAATTTTTTTTTATTACAAAAGTTTTTAAAAAAGATGTTAGATTCATTTACGATAAATCTCCCTTCTTCCTAGATGATAATAATATTAGGTAGGGTGAGCCGTCTATTACTATCAAATATAAAGTTAAGCACCCTCAGACGATAATAATATTAAAATTATAATAAAATAATATTCTCTAAAAATTAAATACATTCTAAATAATCATCTTACCATTTTACGAGTTATACCTATACATACGATAGGTGGGATGGATTTCATATATTCTTTGTAGCAAGCTGTTTTGTGTTGCATTCTAATATCTCGCCCATGTTAAGTGGACCCAATATCGCATAAAATTTAAGTGTAGCTCAGATTATAGCCATTTAAATAAAGCGAGGTCATTTTATTGTAAGGTAGAATCTCAGCATTAATTTTAATATTTAATTTTAAATATTGTTATTGAGATATTTAGAAAGAAGCCACTTAGATTCGACACTTGTCCATTTATAACAAAATAATGTAGTTTTTTTTTTAATAGAAAAGCAATAATAAAAGGAACCCACAGAGGTTACATACGAGTTTATTCATTATATATATAATTAAAATGTAACACCCTGAATACCATAACTGAACATGAATATGTGGCTACTCATCTGTGCCAGTGTTCCTCTTCTCCTTCAACTCTTTAACTAGTGATGCAGTCTCCTCATTCAGCTTTTTAGATCTTGAAGCCAAAGCATCCTGCGTTTCCAGAACCTTCTTCCCATCTTCACTAAGGCTCTTGGCTTCATGTTCAAACTCAGAAAATATTTTGGAAACATCATCAATTAGAGGGTGGGAGTTGTTCATTACATGGAATTAAGATTATAGGGGAGTAAATTAAAATACCCCTTTTCTTATACTAAAAAACATGAAAAGCTGTCTTTCTTACATTAAATTATCTAACTATTTTAATGAAAGGTGCATTTCATGAAAAAAAAAAGAGTATAAATTATAATTTTATACTCAAAAAAATATATTTACCTCTCTGATCTTAATTATAAAAGTTATTTATTTTTTTATAGAGATAAAAAAAATTAAATAAATTAATTAATTATGATTAAATATAATCCCTTAAGATAAATTTATATTATATATATTTCAATCCTACTTAAATTAGTCTATTAATTTTTATATTAGTTATAATTAACTTATTTATTTAATTTTTTAAAATTATATGTAAGAATTAACTAATTTTTATAATTGATAATAGAGATAGAAATAGCTATATTTTGTTTTAAAATATGATTGGAATCTGAAATTGAGGTGGAAAACTTGAATAAAGGTTGGAAATATTGTAGAAAGAATAAAAATATAAGTAACTAAAAAAACATTGTTAACAAGGTTGCCCTTAGAAAATAAATGGGAGGAGAGAGAAGTGTGCATGATCGGGTTAATGCAACTCAGCAAAGCAACACACAAAATAGAAGGAAAGAGAAGAAATAGCCAAGGAACTCAATGGCACACCCTATTTATACATTCAAGATCACCATTCCCAAAATTAGGAATAGGTAATAAGTCTTATTTATTTCCCCCTCAATCAATATCATAGGAAATTGTAACAAGGAAGACAAAGAGATGAGACAAGATAGGATAGCAGCTATTTTTAATAGGGTTAAATGTCTATTAGTTATTTTATCTGAAGAGTTTTTACTGCTCAATATTATTTTAAAAATTTTTAAATAGTAATAATTTTACACCAACTATTATTTAAATTAAATTAAATTATTAATTAATTAAATATATTGAGCTAACAATTAATGTGTCATCCCCATCATATTTATTTTAAATTAAAGTTTAAATTGATCCTAAAACTTTCTATTTAAAAATATTGAATATCTAAAAGATTATAAATTGTAGTAATTTTACTCTCATCATGTCTATTATCTAAATTAAATTTAATAATTAATTGACTAAATTTAATGATATGGTAAGTCAATATGTTATCCACCTCATTTTTTTTTTACAGTTAGATTTATAATTAAAGAAAAAATTTTAAAAAAGTGCATCATGTCTTTAGAATTTAAGAAATTCATTCTTGTGTGATGAAGAGAAAATTAAAGAGGCGCTCATGTATCTCGACATCAATGGGGTATCGTAATAGAGAATTTATGAAGGCTTGATCTCTAGATAATCTCTCTCAATATATCTTATATTTAATAATCAAGTCTTCTTTCTTATTACTCTTTAGCAAATATGAACTCCTCCTCTGATTTTTCATTATTATTCATTTTATGAGTTTAGCATATTTAGTCTATTAATAATTAAATTTAAGCTGGATAATGACAGGGCGATATTGCTCTAATTTAAAATTTTTTAAAATAATATTATTTATGAGTGAAAACTTATAGAATAAATTTATAACTTAAATAAAAATAACGTAGATGATATATAGATTGACAACTCAATACTTTAATTAACTAATTGTAAAACATAATCTACATAATGATAAAGGCTAAATTGTTATAATTTAAAAAATTTTAGGATAATATTAAACATAAAAAAAAATCCAATACAGCATAGCTCCAACATAAATTTTCATGACAAAATAGGACTAAACCCTTTTTAATATTGGTTTGAGTGAGATATTGTTTTTATTGCTTCCATCTAATTAAGTGAGATTTGAGCACTGCATTTACAAAATATTGAAAGACCAATGGCTCGATAATTATCTTTACAAACCAAATCCTCTCTTAAAGTTCTAATTATGCACACAAGATATCTTAAGATAAACTAATAAAACTTAGACATAGTTAGTAAATTGTTTGATCTCTTAAATATTATATGTTGAGTTTGAATTACATACAAAAAATTTTGTTAAGAGAGATAAAATTTATTTTAACGATCTCTATACTTCAAGATAATTAATCAACTATCAGTTGTGGGATACTATCTGAATTCTATAAAAAAATATATCCAAAGATAATTATCTTTAATTTCAGAAATTATTATGATTTATTTCTTTATTAATTAGGCTGGTTTTTTTTTTTGGCCTGAAATTTAGAGTAAAGACGTTAGGATTACCAATGCATTAACATGCGTACCATACAATATTCTCTTCGGTTCGATCTTATCTTGGAATGTGGGGAAGAAAGAATTTCTTGAATAATTCATTATATACTATATAAAATAATGAAAAAAATGACTCATATTAAAGACAAAGTATAGTGTTACACCCTCTAATTTCAAATATAAAATTTTATTTGTTTTTATCAAAATTTATAAGATTTCATTGAGGGATTGTCTTAATACTAAATATAATGTCTAGATATTCTTTATCTCTTTTATTTAATATCTTTTCTCACATATTACATTAGAAATAATTAAATTAATTATTTTTTTTATTTTTTTATAAATTAATTAAATAGATCTTATATTAAGATAGATAAAAATAATAAAAAAATTAACTAATATAACTTTTCTTTTAAAAAATACCATTTATAAATCATGATGAATTTAATTGTGTGTTTAAATTGTAAATGAATTACAAGTTTAAAATTTAATTAAAGGATGAAACATGTTGATTAGAAGATAGGATGTAGATTACTGGTAATTTTAGAGAGAAATATATATAAGAAGCAAAATAAGATGGATTGCCACACAGAAAAAAGGAACTAAAATCCAACGGTACTGTCAATATTCTTTAGGAGATGACTGTTGTTCATTTTCTTTCTCAGTTTTTCATTTTTCAGAAATTTTCTTATTCACTTACTTCGTCCTAAAAATTGGAAAAAGAGGAAAAATAAATATCTTGGCGATTTTAGCCTTACTAGTGATTCTAATTAAAAGTAGATTTTCTTCTTTTAAGTGTTTTATATTTATCCAAGTGATGATAATTTCACCGACAACATCATAGTTATCCCATGCATAAAAGCCCCCCGGATGATAATTTAATATAGTTTCAGTTGTTAGAGTTGAATATGTATCATAATCTCTGGGTATTAAGTTTATGCCTTAAAGTAATTAATAACTTGTTCTACTAGATATTAGTATCGTTTAAGAGATAGGAAAAATTTATCCTATTATTAGATCATGGGTAAACCTAATTATTTTTTAAAAATTTTCTTATAAAAAATGAAAACATTTTCAGATTTTATAAACCAAACACTCTATTAAATTTCTAATTATGTACACAATATATATCATAAGATAATTATCTTTAATTCCGGCAATTATTATGATTTATATCTATATTAGTTAGGGTCCTTGCTCAATTTTAAGAAATTTTAATTTATTAATTGAGTTTGTAAAGTAAAGGTAACTTAACATGTAAGCTTTCCGTTACATTAAGACCGTTCGTCGACCAGAGGAATACCCACATGTAGCTCTGGTTCTCTGTTGGAGCTGATGTGAGTGTAATTTTGCTCCCATTTATTTTCTTTTTTTTCTCTTGTATGCCGTACATAATTATTATTATTTGGAATGGGAATTGGAAAGTCATTAACTTGAAGAGGCAAGGTGAAAGGTGAAAGGTGAAGGAATTCTCTGTTTGGACTCACCGCAAATTTGTGCTCTAGAACGAAGGCTCTGTTCTTAAGTTTCGTGAAGTTCATTTTGAATTTTTGTTTGGTGTTTTTGAAAAATGGTGACTTTCCACAAAATGATGGTTGAAGAAGACGAAGCCAAGCAAGCAGCGGTTAAAGAGGTGGCAAAACTTTTGCAGCTTCCAGAGCTTCTGCAATCCATGCCTTCTATTAAGGCTCATTATGTTTCACGTCTACAAGTAAGATACTGTTTCATTCATCGCAAAGCCGTTAACTTCTAACGTTTTTGGTCATTTAACGATTTTGTTGTTCATGAACAGTTTCAACCCTATTTTTTCCCCAGTCCCAACTTCTCGCATCATCTATTCTTTTTTGTTTTATTCATGCCCCGAGGAGCGCTTCATTCGTTTAGTTTTGGTCCTGTTCATGTTGGTCTTACTTATTTAACTAATCTTTTTATTTCTTTTTCGGTCTCTGTCACTACTGATGATAATCCGATCTCTTTGCTTCCTTGAATTTTCTTCTTCGATCCTTTTGTAAAAAAGAAAAGAAAATCTAGAGGTAGGAATACTTCTAGGCTTGGTTCAAATGGAGGGCCCACAGGCTAAAATATATGTTTCAAGTTATCATCTTTTCATTGCACATTCACAATTAACAAGTCAAAAATCAAGTTAAACGAGGGACGGCTTCTCTCCAGAATGTGATGTGATGTGTTGGAGGTCCAAGGAGCAGATTTTGAACAACTAATTTCACCTCTATTTCTGTTTTGCTCATTCCCTAATCACTCCCAAGTCCTATATAATATTCTGATTGTTGATATTTTTCTTTATTTACAGGCTAATGATGCACAGCTCAGCACACTGGTTGCAGAGCAGGTAATTATTATTGAATAATATAAAATAGAGAACTCAGAATTCCACTATATTAAAAAACCCATTATGTTAAAAGAGGAAATGATTCGAGTTGTAGTCAGGTTATCACAGGACACCTTCGTTTCTTTGAGTATGCAAGGAAGATCTTAGACATTCATGATTACGAAGCTGAAAATCCATCCTCGTTGGTTTCTTCCATCATATTTCATTCACCATTACCGAACCATTTTGAACTCATTTTCCTGGCATTAGGCTAAGAACCTTGAATTCTAACTTTATCTTAATTGCATTTGATCTTTTTATCTGAAAAGAAAAAATTGCATCAGTGAAAACTTCTAATCCCTGGTAGCTTCCCTTTTCAAAGAAAACTCGTTACCTCGTATCTTCTTAAACAATCTGTCTTGCCGCAAAGAAAATATTTGTCATGCATGTCCTCTGCTGCAGCAATAGAAGGCATGAATTATATGAACTTTGGCCTTTGGAGATTGTTACATAATATTTATACAGAGTATGGATCACCTTGTAGATTCTGCAGTTCTTGTTAATTATCCCATGTCTTCTGCTGCTTTGCTGAAAATCGCTCTTGACTGCAGGTTGAGCAAGCGCAGGCTGGATTGGAATCACTTAACTTATGTCACAAGACGTTAAACCAGCTTCATGAAAACTTGGTCTCTATTGAAATGTGTGTAAACAATGAGATGAACTATCAAACGTTATGATTTATAATGTGCTTCTTTGGTCTCGCAATCCTGATTAATTTCACTGACCATAATGTGCCTTTCTGTGTCAATCAGGTTTTGTCAGGAATGCCAAACATTAATTGAAAACCATGATCAGATAAAGCTACTTAGCAATGCAAGAAATAATTTAAACACAACGTTGAAGGTTATTTTTTGACCCTTGTCAATGAAGCCATCTATCATTAGAACAACATAAAATAGGGTTACAACAAGAGAATACAAGCTGAGCGTGCAAGATGTTAGTGTGTAATACAGTAGATAAAGGAAATAAGGCACGAAAAGAATAAATATCTATATAAATAAAAGAATATAACTAAATAATTAAGAAGGGCACACCTGGAATATAATTAGATAAAGTACTTTGACTAGTTGTCTTCACTGAGTTAACATCTTAATCTCTGCTCCACTGTTCTGCTTGAATTCTATGCTTGGTTATCTGCACATATTTGCAGACATTGTTTCCTCTTAATCCATCTCTTTGTGAACCAAGGCTAAATTGAAGATGCAGACCCACACTTACTGAAATGATTCGTGCGCTGTATCAGCTTTCTGTTGTATTTGATATTTAGGATAAATTGAGAGTTGAGACATCTATCAAGTAGCGAATTTTTGGTTGTTTGTCCTGATTTTATTAGTATAGTTTCACCTTCATTGTATAATGTTGACCATCCTACTTCATTATCTTCTAATAGGATATTGAAGGTATGATGTCCATCTCTGTTGAGGCTGCAGAGGCCCGGGATTCTGTGAGTGATGACAGAGAAATTGTCAATACATATGAGGTAATGAAAGTCTTACTCATCCTCTGATTTATTATTATGCTTAATCTTAAGATCAAGTACATTTGAAAACTCTTTTTCTTTTTCATCTTTTCTTCTTATAGAGGTTAATAGTCTTGGATGGCAAGCGGAGGTTTGCATTAGCGGCTGCAGATCCTCACAAGGAAGATGTTGCCAGATTAAGGTTTGGTTTTCTTGATATGCTATTAGTCTCCCGTAATATCAAATGACCGTATAGGATTTGGATTCAATGAGAGACTGATGGCCCTGAGGCTAGGTTATTTAATGTTAGGAAGAGGCAATATTTATTGATCAAGCTTGCTAATGGTTGGTTTTATACCAAAATTAAAGTAATTTTGGGTTTGGTTAAACATGAGCCTATATCGAGGATCTAGTGGAAATCATTGAGTTATTTGAAACTTGAACTTGCTACTTAGATGATGATAAAACAACTAAGACCGTTAGTTAATGATTTTTCATCCTTCATGTTTATCGTAGTTTTCTCAATCTTGGAATATATTTTTTTCCCCATCTAAATCTTGGAACATGTCTCAGAGAATATTTTGAAGATGTAGATCAAACTTGGGAGACCTTTGAGAAGACATTATGGGGCCATATTTCCAATTTCTATAAACTTTCTAAAGAAAGGTTTGTGTCAATATTTTTTGTCAGCGGCTTGTTTCATTTTGAATATTAAAATAACCTACCAGAATTGTCATTATTTCTTGCAATCACTTTTGTCTGGTTACGAATCTGCTTCACTTACTCATCTTCTTTTAATTGTGTATTATTTGGACAATTAAGTTATGTGCTTTGATTGCTATAATAAGCATAATTCTTTATGTTTTCCCCATTTGCAGCCCTCAAACTCTGGTTCGTGCTATAAGGTATGTTGGTGTCATACAATTACATATACCTTTCTACTTTTATTATTGGGTTTCCTTATGAATGCTTTTGAGATGAGAAAGGTGTGGGCAGGTTATCATTGTTTTCTTCAAATTAACATAATCTGTTTTTCCTCTCTATCAATGTGGCTCTAGGGTTGTTGAAATGAAAGAAATCCTTGATCAACAGATTGCTGAGGAAGAAACTGAAATTGATGGGGATGGCGCAATGGAATCAATTGCAAATCCACAAAAACTTGCCAAGTAACTTACATTTTTTATATTTATTTTTTTCCTGTATTTTATTTTTAATGATATTTGCTTAGCAGTTTGGATTTATGTTTTTGTTGTTCTGCGATGATAATCCTCATACATCAAAGAAAGACTTCATACTAATTCTAGGATCAGTGGTGCGTTAGAACCAAGATTTATTAGCATCTATTGTAGGTTTTACAATGCTTTAGGGATCATTAAGCTTTTAATTTATGTGCCAAGGTGAGTTATTATCAAAACATTCAGTAGGCTTCTGGAGGACCTTTGGGGCTAACACCCATTTTATCTAACTGTCATGTCATCCTTTGATTTTAGTGTCTTATTCTCAAGATGATAATATCTTTACTAGATAAGGTGCAATAAGTTTTACCTTGGAATCACTCAGGATTCTTTTGTTAATGATGAATCACAGAAAATCTATCAGTATTAAAAATTTATCGCAGCAAAAGCTGAAGGTGGGCAAAGGCTATAAGAATAAGTGCTATGAACAAATACAGCAGACTGTAGAGGAGCGGTTTAACAAGCTTCTTACTGAGGTACCTCATTTCTTACAATGCTCTGATTCCCTGGCACATAACACACCCCTATTTAACAAACTTTTAGAATGACATACACATTATAACCTTGCATGCAACTCACTGCCGATATAATTTATGGATCAGCTTGTTTACGAGGACCTGAAAGTAGCTCTAGATGAAGCACGAAAGGTATGGGCGACTATTTTTGAAGGTTTTCTAACTCTTTGCTTTTTATTTTTATCTCCAAGTGGACCAAATATCAGTTATTGTTTTCTTTTCTTCCTTCCCTCATCAGTTTATTTCTTTCTTCCAATTACAAATCATATTGTATCCTAGATAGTCTTGTAAAGGAAATTCATCATTTTTTTTCTTTTTGTGATTTATTACGAGTCCTCATGAGCTTTATGTCCTGGTTAGAGATATGAGTTTAAGTCCTGGTTGTTTCACTTTGAGACTGTTATATTAAATTAGCATGTTATTGTGCATGGAAATATTGTAGCCTTTCTGTATTTTTTGGATAACACAAATATGTCTTTGTTTCCTTATGTGGTGTTTC
This sequence comes from Leucaena leucocephala, assembly GCA_037074615.1. Classification (NCBI taxonomy): domain Eukaryota; kingdom Viridiplantae; phylum Streptophyta; class Magnoliopsida; order Fabales; family Fabaceae; genus Leucaena; species Leucaena leucocephala. The sequence goes on along the minus strand of CM073570.1, from coordinate 6,285,374 downwards.
GAATATTCTCATTTTTCATTTCAATTGTAACTAGTAAACATCATGGTAGATGTGACTGGCAATGCTTGTTGAAAAGATAATTTAATAAAGTAAACCAGTCAATAAATCTGATGAAAGCCAAGAATATTTTGTAATTAAGGGTAAAAGGGATCATTTTTTATATTTGATAAGATTAGTCTCCATTAGTTCCTGATTTCTCTCTGATTTAATCCCTAAGTCTTCTCTTGTAAACTCCGATAAAAGGCTGTACTCATTCCATTCCAGCATAGAAGCAAGAAATACTTTTATCTCATTTCCTGTTAACAACTAAAATGCGTAATCTCAAAGTACTTTGGTTTTCAGAGATAGCATTCCCAACAAGGTCTCCTAACATCAAACAAAGTAACTTTTTGATGATCTTGTAAACATAAAACGTCACGCTAATAGGTATATGTCATGCATGAACATTTATTTATTAAAAAAGAAAACTCGTACAAACCTTTATGAGATCATTATTCTATTCACACCTTATGTTGTTGCTCTTTTGATTTTAGAATTCACATTATACAAAAAATTCTCATCATTGATACTGAAAATCTTAATTTGGCCCTTCTTGCTTATATTTGTTCAATATCATCCAATCTCCTATTTATGTCCATTATCAATGGCACTTCTCTTTTAATGTAGTACAGATTCAAGAGGAACTTGGAGATGTCTATGACTATGTAGCCCCTTGCTTTCCTCCGAGGTTTGCACCCTTTTTTAATATGCTTTCTTTTCATTTCCCTCCTATTCTACAGGCTTTCAGTCAAGATGTCATTCTCTTGAGATACTATTTGGGTATGATTCATGCTATATATTTTTTTGCTTCCTACTTGTATATAGCTTTTTCTTATTTTCTTTATTTTTTATATACAGTTCTTTCTATTTGTTTTATTTAATTTGGTTCTCATTGTAAATCACATGTACGCATTTCTCTGTGCACGCTTGTGTATTGTTGTTATCCGGTTCTTTATGTGAGGATAATCTTCATATTTTACTACACCTAAGGAAGCATTTTTTGTCATAGGGTTTCTTTATATACTAGTTCAATTTTCTCTCATTGAGTTTCCTGTTCTGGCAGATATAAAATATTTCAGCTCATAGTAAATCTGTACTCAGAGAGGTTTACTCAAATGCTGTGGTTGCTCAGTGACAGAGCAAATGATCTTACAAATATTGAGATATTAAAGGTATTTTACTAGAGTGTCATTGATGTTAATTATTATCTCGTACGATGTCATATTCTTTCAAAAGTGACCCAGCCGTGCATTTTTGCCTGCCAGAATGAATTCCAACTTTTGATTCCTTACAGAAGCAAACTTCCCATATTTTTTCTCACCAAAAGATGTGGGAATGGGATGCTTATTTTGTAATACTGAAAGTAATGGCTCTCATACTAGTATATGATGAATCTATATCTTTCAATGGAACTATAATATTATTGGATGCAAATCATCATAGTTCTACATGCATGTAACTTAGGCGGTGTTGAACTCCTTATTGCGGAAACATTACTTTTCAAGTGTTAGTTACAGTTTTCAAAGATGACAATAAAATTTAGAGACTTCTATATGCATTAGTAAAAAAACTTAGATTTCTTTGCTGTTCAGCTGTTGTGAGTTTCAAATAGTTTCTGGCTTTTATTTATATGAAAGTTGCTAAAATTGACTCATCATTTCTCTACTACATTCGCTCACTGAAGTTACAGATAGTTATTGTAGAACATTTTCCCTTTCTTTGCAATTCATTGATCTTTGCCTCTTCAGTTTCCAGTGTAGCTTTAGGTATCATGACTTCCTAATTTCTTGATTATCTAGTAGGTGACCAGTTGGGTTGTTGAATATCAAGATACTCTGATTGGGCTAGGTATTGACGAGTCTGTGGCTCAAATTTGTTCTGAAAGTGGTGCCATGGATCCTCTTATGAACACATATGTTGAAAGAATGCAAGCTACAACAAGGGTAATTCTAGCCACGTTATCTAATTCATTTGACTATGATGCATGATTCTTCCTTCAATAATTTTTTTTTATCAAACCTAGTATCACTCTTGATTCATGTGGCTTTTTAGAGATGGTACATGAATATATTGGAGGCTGATAAAACACAGTGCCCAAAGAAAGCAAAAGATGGAAAGCTATATACCCCAGTAGCTGTTGATCTGTTCACTATACTTGAAGAGCAAATACAAATTGTTCAAGATAATGGTTCTGATGTCATGTTATGCAGAATTGCCTTGGCAACGATACAGGTAATTCAATTTTGATATATATACATGACTGATAAATCTCCTCTTAGTAAAAAATTAAAATCAGACAAAACAAATCAAATACATTTTTCCTGCGGTGCAACATGATAAACTTTCTTCATTCATACAAGTGCTGATTAATTTTACAGACAAAACAAATCAAATATCACTATTTGTGCACCAAAAGAACAAAAAATATATCACCAAATAACCATAACTCAGAGCCCCTGATTTTATCCTGGGTCTTGACATTCTGTAATTTTACAGGTGCTGATTGGTTTCCAAGCGGCTGAAAAGAAGGGACTTGAAATTGATCTGGAAGCTTTAGTTGCAACTGTTAGTACTCTTTATCAGGCTATTGACATATTTCTTCAATATGACATTGTTTTGATGTTTGTGTTGACATAGATTCCACGGGATGTTGTATTTAGATAAACAACAACTTGCGCTGCTATGATCTTGCAATGGAGCTGAGTAATACCATTATAGAAGCTCTTCCACAAAATTTTGCTGAGCAGGTTCGGAGTTTTTTTTTTTTTTTTTGGTATTTGTTCTGGTTAATTTGATTTATTTTGTAACTGTTGCATGATTGATGTTCTCTTTTTGTTATTGTATTTTCCTGAATTCATGTTCATATTGTCCCTTATTGATGTTTCCTGCTTCAAGTTCCCACAATTTCTTGCGTTGCTACCTTATTATCTGGGATTGTGGACATTGGTTTTAAGAAACAACAGTTATTTCATTCTGCAGATGGACTGACATCTTTTCTACGTGATTGAGTTTCATTTATTCTTTTTCGTTCGGGTTTCAGTTATAGTACTGTATTGTTGATGTTAATTTGGAGAGTACTTCATCCCCCCTCATGTACTTATTCTTCCACCTTCATATGGTTTCTTTTATATGAAAAAAAAGGAATCTGTATGTTCTTTGATCTTGATATTTGAAGCAGTGATATTTTCAAGTTGTTTTTCTTGAATTCATATATTCAGATTTGTTTTCCTCACAGGTTAATTTTGAAGATGCCTGCAAGGGATTTCTAGATGTTGCTAAGGTATAGAAGTGTCTGAAAATGTGTTATTCTGATGCTTTCTTTCTTAGTGGATGTTTATTGGGTCCGCATTACTTTAATCTGCCAAATATAACAGCAAAATAACAAATAAATAAAAATAAAACAAAAAAATTAAAATAACTGAAAAAAATAAAAAAACATAAATTGGGGATCTAGCAACACAAGCCAACCATTGATTGTCCAAATGCCATTTGTTTCAAGCTCTGACATTTCATTTCTGGATAAGAGAACACTCTTTGCAGATTATCATATCTCCTATCCTTTAACACTCTCTATTAATTTGTGGCGCATAAATGACATTTATCAGTTGACCCAAAAAATTGAAATTTTATCAGTATTGTCTATGTACTTAACCAGTTTGATTTGATGATATCCGTTATTTGGAAAGGGGTTTTACTACTACAATCTAAATTCTGCACTTTGATGACAGGAAGCTTTGCGTTTAACTGCACGTGTGTTTTTTGAAGATCCCAGTGTCCAGGAGGAGTTGGCGAAGCTATATCAGACAGGTTAAGCACCTTTCCCCATTACCAAGCGACCTACTATTGCACTTATAATATTTAATGTAATAGTACAAACTGTGTTGTGGAAAAGTTCAAATGGAATATTTGATAAAACCAGACATCTTTTCTCCACTTAAGTGTTTTGCAATGCAAGGATATGGCCCACAAAAGCTTTCTGAGTTGCTTTGGTGTTTCGTGGGTTAGAGATCTTTCCATCCCTAGACCCCACCCAGTAGGAGCCTTGTGCATTGTGCCCCCTTTTTGAGCTCTACTTTCCTAGTGACATCAGCACTTAACTTATGGGAATGTGAAATCTAGTCTTACATAAGAACATGATCTCCAAGATTAAATCTTTATGTGCTATATTCAGCATGAATTACATTGGATATTTTGTAGCTTAGTCCTCCCACTTCAGAGACTCACTTCCCTACCCAAAAATTTGGACTTTCTTTCTAAGGGAGAAAGCTAAGGTGTTGTGAACCCATTCTCTATATTTAGTCATGTGTTATATTTTGTTGGAGCTGAACTCGAGAATTTTGGCCGAGGTGAGGTGTTGTAATACATCATCTTTGGAAAAAGGACAGCTTTCCTGGCTGGTGTTTATGCCTATCAGTCTTTCATCAGATTGCAGGGGAATTTAGGATCTATTTTCCTCCTTTGTTTATCTCTTTTCTTTTTCTTCTTCCTTTGTGCTTTTGGGATGTTTCCTTGTCCTTCAGCTCTGTATTATTATCGTATCAATAATTCTTTAGTGTAAACAATCCGTGAACCTTGAGACGTCATAGGAAGAAAGCCATTGCAGAGGCTCTAAATTTTGTGATAAACTATATCTTTCCTTTCTAGTGATTGATACATTCTTTTAATATCAGGTATTTTTTTTTCTATTTCATGTCTTTAAATATTGTGTGTACTAATATTAATTATAAATATTGTTCAGCTAAGTGAATTGATCTTGTACAAATAATGTCCTTGAAAGTCGTTGAACTGTTCTGATTAAGAAGTTGTCCTCTCTTTTTGCATATTACAGAGTGGAGCGAGGGGCAAGTAACTGAGTACTTAGTTGGATTACTTGATGATTATTTTTTAGTAGTAAAAAGGTAAATTTTCCATCCTGCAAATGAAGGAGAACAAAATTCTAGTTTGTTGGTACAACAAAATTCTAGTTTGTTGGTACTGAGGGAATCTTAGGTGTAGTGTACATATGTCCTCATGTTGCAGAAATTTGACCCATTTTAGCTTCTTTTTATTCAAGGGACATTGAAGAAAGATCTTTTAGAGGATGTGTTGAAGCCTGCCTTGAGGAAACAGTGGTCGTTTATATTGAACATCTCCTAATACAGGTTCCTAAAATTGCTAATTATCTTCTCAATAGCTAGACTTAAACAGTGCACGTTTAACAACTTACCCGTAATAAATCAGTGTCTCACTATTCAACTGATTGCAGAAAAGCTACATTACAGAAGAAACAATTGAAAGGATGAGATTAGATGAAGAGGTTATCATGGGCTTTTTTATGAAATATACAAGTTTTTTTGTGAGTTCTCTTCATTTTATGCCTTTAAATATAGCCTTTCTTAATGTTCATATCAGGAAGTTGGACACTGGACTGTCCAAGATATTTTTTTTCTTTTATTTTTTTCAAAATATTATTTTAATGTATATAGAATCCAAAATAAAGATAATCTCTTAACCTTCAATTTTTCAAAACTTTATTTTTTTTTTGTATTTAAAAATCATCAGTTAAAATTTTTAAATCTGCACATTGAAACTATATTTGGACAATGCAGATTTTATCACAGCGATGAGCCATATGGTCGCTCATCACTATGATGAGCATTGAAACTGGTTACGTTCATATTGTGTTGTTGAGTCTTGGTATACAGTTGTAAAGCTACTTATTGTAATTTCCTTGACATTTTTTTGGATTAGAAAGTTGAAAGCAGATTGAAGATACTCAGCGACTTAAGGGAGCTTGCTTCAGCAGAGAGTTTGGATGCCTTCAGCCTCATCTATACAAATATTCTTGAACACCAACCTGACTGCCCGGTATAATTATCCTCAATATGATCCTGTTATTTAATTAATATTAATGTAACTGCAAATGAAACTGTTCCAAGGTTATTACTGTAAAATTTTGTATTTTATTTTCAACACACTGCTTGCAGAGAATATAGGCCAGAAAAGGTTAAGCCAATCACCAACAAAAGGACACAAACATCGATAAAACTCTACAAGCACGAAACTATTAAGTTAAAAAATGCATCCCTTCTTCTAGAAGAACATGTCTAAAGAAACGGGTGACCCAGCGGTGGGATCTGGGGAGAGACATGTATATCTAACCTTTCCCCTACAAGTAAAAAGGATAATTTGAACCTGCATGGCATTAACCTTCATCATTGCTCTAAAGCTCGCCTCTAAGATGCCTAAAAGCCCATGAAATTTTTGAACTCGTAGTAGTCCTGAGGTTGATGAATCTCTTCTTTTATCTGCTCTTCTTGTAGGCTGATGTTGTCGAAAAGCTTGTTGGTATGCGAGAAGACATTCCTCGGAAGGATGCCAATGAGGTAAACAAAATTCAAGTGTCAACATTGTTTTGTACGGATTTCAATTCTTGCTGCAGAAATTTTACTGATATGGATGAATTTGATATATCTTGTTAAGCAGGTCTTGCAAGTGTGCAAGGAGATATATGAGAATTCCCTTGTTGATGGAAGACCTCCAAAGACAGGCTTTGTTTTCCCACGAGTCAAGTTCCTAAATACATCCTCAACATCATTATGGCCTAAACTCACTTCAATCAATTACTAAAGGAAGTGTGAATTGCGGAAGACCATTTGGTCTAGTGGCATAAGATGTGCCTTGGTTGCACTAGTTCTGGGCTTCGATCCCCAGCCCCTTCATCAAGCTTTAGAGTTTAGCCTACCGTCTAAATCCAAAAAACAAAAAAAGGGAAGTGTGAACTCAATTATTCTGTTTTTCCATATAAATTATTTGCTGTTCTTTCCCAAATTAAATCTTATGTTCTTTGGATAAGGGGGAAAAGTTGGGAGGAGAGAAAATAGAGAGAACACAGCAGGAGAGATCGTGTTATCGCTTCTTCTATATGGATAGATTAGAGAAAACATAGGAAGAAAATAGATAAATATCAAAATAACAATAATACTCTTATATCAATATACTCCCTTGGGTTCAAAATACAAGACATTTTTTATAGTATTAGTCCAAGATGAAAGACTCTTTGCAAAAAGTCAATAACATCAAATATTTCTTTTCCACAAAAAGGATGGAAAAGAGGTTTTGCGGGAGGGGAAAGTCTATTGGAGTCTTTTTTTTCCTTGTATATCATAGATAGACCTGAGTTATCATGTTAGTGTATTGTGATTTTTTTTTAAAAGCGTTTCGTTTTTGGTATATAATTTTTTAGAAAAGGGTTAGGTTCACCTAAGATCTAAAGGTAGAGTGAAGTCTCTCTTCCTTTTAAACAATACTAATATTAGGCAGTGCAAGTTGTCAATTATTTTTAGGCATAAATCTAGGTACTTGGAATTAGGATATTTTCCTAAATATTATGATTAAAATTATAATAAAATAATATTTTTTAAAAAAATTAAATATGCTTTAAATATTTGGCATGTTTAAAAGTGTTTCTTTTTTAACTATAGTGTGTACATTAATCATTGAGTTCTGTTTTTTACACGGTTGGCATTTCAGAGTTGCATTTGAAACTTTTCTACCCTTGTAAACACTTTTAATATTCCTCTAGTCTTTTAAAATTTATTTAATTAATTTAATTAAATTTAAGTAGTTAGTTAAGTTAATTATTATAATATTTTTTTATAAAGTATTATAATTATTTTTTTAATTTTATCCCCTATTCTCTTATTTGATTATTATTGAGAGAGTATCAATAGGGGTAATTTAAAAAAATTGTTAGAAAATAGATTTTATATTTAGGACTAAGATCAATTTACTAATTAGATATTATATTTAGGATAAAAAGAATATTATTTTAATTTAGTTATTTATTATTATGGTGGAACGATTAATTAGGGTTCGATTTTAAGAAGTGTATGTTACATTTATCTTAGTTTAGAGTTAAGAAAGTGGGTTAGGCTTGGTGGGCCAACCTGCTTTTTTTTTTTGTCCATTTATATATATAGGATTTATTGGAACAAAATAATTAGGAGATTAATATTTACATATGTTTAATTTTTTGTATAATGATTTATAATTTCTGATACTATATAGCCAGACCAATTATGTAAAACTCAAATAAATATAATAATATAAAATGGTTTGCATAGCTTATATTTGAAAGTTTTGGAGTTAATTTGATTCTTGATTTTATAAAAATATATAAAATTGAATTAAGATGGTTCGATTAGAAAAACTCCAACCAACTAGAAAAAACAGTCAGTTAACTTAGTTCAGCATGTCCTATTTAAAACGTAACATATAACTAACCAACCCATTTATAGGCAAATTCCCTAATTTCTCAACTCTAGTTTCACAATTATCTTTCTTTAAATTTAAAGAGAAAACCTACAAAAAATAATAAATAATCCATATCAGTTATTTTAACGCTTCGGAAATAAAGAAAAACTAAGAAACCGCATTAGGAAAACTACAAATTACAAGCAATATAATTTCCACTGGAAACTACAAATTAAAAGATGAAAGATCGACCAAAAGCTCTAGTCTGGTCTGAGAATTTACAATCCATTAGCTGCATTCAAAGCCCTTCTCACAAGAACATTTGTCCTGTCATTCATGTCTCGACTTATCCGTTGAATTTCCACTTGCCAAGAACGTCGCATCCCCGAGTTTCAATCTGAATAGAATCTAGAAAGCCCCCTAAGATTAGTTAATGAAAGGGTGAAAAATATAATTATTTAAAATATATTTAATTTATGAAGATTATTATTTTATTATAGTTTCAGTCATTATATTTATGAAAAAATTTTAGCTTATAAATATTTAGGTTTACACTAGAGGATAATTGACATCTCGCACTGCCCAATGTTAGTATTACTTAGGAAAAAAAAGAGATTGTATCCTGTATTTAAATTATATATGAGCCTAACTCTTTTTTAAAAATTTTTATATAAAAAAATTAGAAAACTTTAATTATGAACTATGACAATTTTCATAGACAAATACAGAAAAAGCTAATAAAAATTAGCATATATAGTAAGGAATAGATTTGTATCCTATAAGGACGCGAATTCGATTCCCGCTGCCGTCATAAAAGCTCATTTGGTAAGAGATATTGTAAATTCTTTATAAATATTCTGTGAATCTTAGAACTATAACTTAATCTTAACGAAGGACTTACATAGAATTCACCTAATTTGTTTTTGTGTAAAAAAATACAAAAAAAATAACGTTTATTGATATCTATGTGTGCCAATATTAATTAGCAAGCTAGCCTATCTCTTAATCATTGGTTTCCTTTCATTACCTATTATTTTTTGACCGAACAGTTTTGTCAAGATGCCACAAAATAGAACAAAAGGAACGATTTTTTTAAGTGGGGACCCATGAAAAATTAATTTTATAATTTTATTATGGGCGTCCTAAAGAAATAGAACCTTAGAAACAACGAGTATTCCATAACCAATGTTGAAAAGAACACAAAGTAGTCACATGTAATTATTATTAATAGAAACAAAAATCAAAAGAGAAAAAGAAGAGAAAAAGGCATGGGAGAGGCCATAAAAGCAGGATGGCCTGTTTATTTATGTCTCCTGAGCCTTAAACATTGTGATGTGCTTTCTTTGTTTTTGTCCATTTCAAGCCATTTAACTGTAGCTTTCATACCTATCTTCTGAATTTAGTTGGCCAGAGTAAAATATATAACCTTTGAAGTATATTTATTTTTTAAAATATTATTTTTTATAATTCTAATCATAATATTTAGAAAAATATTTTAATATTTAAATATTTATATTTATATTTAAAAATAATTGACTGCTCGCCCTACCTAATATTAATATTATTTAGAAGAAATAGAGACTTAATTCTATTTTTAGATGATAATAAATTTAATATTCTTAAAAAAAATGTTGTAACTAAACAGCTGTAGCTTATATGTATCAAAAAAAAAAAAAAAGAAACTGCAGCTTTCATTTGTCAGGGTCCATATTCCATTATCACAATGACACTTCAGGCGAATTTGAGATTTTATCCTTAGATTTCTCAATAATCCAATTGAGTATGAACAAATCAAAAGCATATAAGAAACTAATTTATTTCATTTATTTCTTTTTTATATACTGTATTTCATTTCAAGTTCCACGTAAAATATATTCTTTTAAAAAGTTCGATTTGGATCATTCTTTAAAATTACGAGTGCTTTAAAATCTTAAATAAAATAAAAAATGTCAGAATCATAAAATCAATTTATTACATATCACGTATCAAGAAAATAATATGATAAAATCCATCAATATTGACAAAAATTTAAAAGGATAATATATATATACACACAGAAAAATATGAGTGGTTGATTTATTTAATTTCAATTAAAAATGATAAATTAATTCATCAAAATAAAAATGGGCTAATCATTTACATATGATGAAAAATATGTTGGCTCAAAACCATTTGACAATATATTTACCCAAAAAAGTGTGATATATTTTTACATTTATTCATAATTAACTTGATCAATTAGTTTTTAGATAAGGGTTAAGTGAAATTATTTAAGTATTTATTGATATAGATAAATTTTATGTAAATCAAGCATTTTTTTAATATAATACCATAAAGAGTTTATTTTACATATTATATTTACTTTGTTATTAAAAATCAGTAATAAAATAATTATATGCTTTCAATATATCCATATCATTAACCACTGACTCTTACTTATTCCTCCGAATTCCATAAATAAAGAAAATATGTAAAATATACACTAGAGCAGCCTAATTTTTCTTTAATTTATTAAAAAAATTGATCAATTCATTTCAAAATTACTCAGGCTAGTATTTCATTAAATTTTATTTTTTTTTAATAATCCCATTGAATTTACAGGAAGCCTCACATCACCCTCACATCTTACATGAACAGCATGAGCCGAAATGATGGAAGCAGAACCCATTTGCAGGCGAGGACTTGATCAACAACAACAAGAAGAAGAACTGGGAAAAAAGATAGTGATGAAAAGATCTACAAAAAAACTTCTACTTGTTCTTCCTTTTGATCTTCCCATTACAGAAAAGCGAACCCAATCCAAAGAAACCCACATATGCTTTGGGAATATACGCTTGCGGTAGATTCAACACGGGACTGATTCGAACTCCATTACCAGAAGAAGATCCACATTTCTTACTCAAAGAAGATGCTGAATTCCGAGATGAACTATAGAAATAAAATGCACTTGAGCTCGATGATGAAGATGACGATGACAACGATGGCCTTCTGCTTGAAACAGAGGACTGTTTCTGCAACCTCTGTTTTTTCTGTGTTTCCTTCTGAATCTCAGATTGTTTTGAATTCAGAGATGAACCAGTCGATTTGCTTCGTGATAGAAACTGTAATGATCGGATCAAGCTCTTCCCGCGCGTGGTTTCAGAATTCAAACTGTTACTTCGCTTGAATTGCCAGAAAGATCTCGATGGAGGCTTTTCTTCTTCGTTTAAGAACTCTACGAGTCTCTTCTTCTTCTCTGTAAATCCAGTGCTCGAATATTCGGAACGAGGACAAACACCAGACTCTGAAAATGGATGAATCTCACTGTAAGAAGAAGAAGAAGAAGGATTCGGAGCTTTCGATTTCTTAATTTCCGTCGGAACGATCTTGCCATTGGAGAAAAGCTCATCGGCCGAAGAAAGTTCTTGAGACGACAATACATTATTGGAAATGCAGAAGACAAAGTCGGAGCTGGAGTCCAACAGGCACAAGTCCGATCGCCGGCGACGGTGATCTTCATCAAGTGGGTGGTCGTCGTCATCTTTAGCGTTCTTCAGATCATGCGAGAAGGAAATTCGTGGGCTGATTCCGGCGCTGGAAATCTCAGAGCACAAATCTATAGCCATGGAACCGAAAAACCTCTGTTTCAGGGGAACACAAAGAACCTTGAATCAAGCTAGGAACAGCAATAACCGCGAAAAAGTTTCAAAAAATTTAGCAGGTGACAGTGTTGGTTGAAATAGGAACCAAAATGGGGTCGGAGTAACAGAGTCAAAGGAAGTGAAAAAGACAGAGAGAGAGAGAGAATTGAAATGTTGAAGAATGAGGAAGAAGAAAGTCAGAAATAGCGGCTTTAGCTTTAGGTTGTGCTTTTTGTTTTGTCCAAGCTAGGAGGAAGGAGAGCTTGGACTTGATGGAGCATCTTCCAAACAAACAAAAGAATCCCTGCAAGAGTAAAGCAAAGGAAAAAAAGCCGGATCATGATGATGATTAGGATCTGGGGTTGGATTTCATTATATATTCGTTCCCGTGCAAAAATCTATTGTGGAAGAGTAAATCAGAAGAGAAAAGGCAGAGGAAAACAGAGGAATGAAAACACTTGAAATTATCACCGAAAGCCTACTAAAGGATCTCTCTTTTAGGGCTTTCCAAAGAATTTTAACCCTTGGATTTGTCCTATGCATGGGGCCATGAGTATGAGAGAGAGAGAGTGTGTGTATGTTTTAGAGAGAGAGGCACTACAAGTTCTAATAAAGTGGTTGAGATTTGGACATGTCAAGTCATTTGTCGTTTTGATTAGCTCAAGAAAATTAGGAATCATAGCCTTGGATTAACGAGGTTAGAGTATATCAGGGTGCTTCAACTAACGAGTTTTATACACTAGCTTTTGAATATAACTGCCCTCTAGTAATCTACTAGTCTTCACAAAAATTTTTAGGTGAAAAAACAGAGTCTTCTAGAAATTTTGAGTAACCTTGGAAAAATGTGTTGTTGTTATAGAGATTTTCAAAACATAATTTTCTTATAATATTAAATAAAGATGGATGGGATAATAAGTACTTTTTTAATTATAAATATAAGAATTAGTTGATAAGGATATATTGATTCTAAATATAATATTTTAATTTATTATATTATATAAATATTTATAATTATATATTTATAATTTTTTAAGCTAAATCTATATTGATTACATATGCTAAAGAATATTTTTACTAGTGAGAATATTGATAATTAAATGAGACATTTAAAAAAATAATATATAATTCTTATAAATAATTAAATTAATTAATTTTATAAATATTTAGAAATTATTTATTTATTTCTTATATACAATATGCTTAAAAGACTTACAAAACTTAATATTTTAAAATTTTAAATTGACTTTGGTTTTAGACTTACGAAGTTTGAGAATCATATTGTTTTGAACAGATAATTGGTTTTAATACTTCATTGAAAAAATCTTTTTCCCCTTTTCCTGGCTAGATTTATTTGAGCTTTTAGGCTTGCTCACTTTATCTTCTTGTAATCTTTGTTAACTCCTTATTAATGAAGAGACAAGGTTGGTATAATAATTAATCTCAATCCTCTGTGTGTGTGAATTGCCAGGTGTTACTCTCATGTACTTATCAGAGAATATAATCATCAAGGTCAAGACAAATTTACATTCAAATCAAAACTCATAACAACACTAATATAGGGTTGGAGAAATTATCAAATTTAAGTAATAATTAAAAAAGGTATATAAAGTACAAATAAAATCTTTGGATTAGCACTTTATTCTTTCAGTAAGTCAAGCTGACATAAATTTTTTTAATTAGCATTTCTTGCTTTTCTTTTCTTATCAATAATAAAGAACTAAAACTTAAGGAAGTGGTGTTGTCCACATAATGGGAACACTAAGCTTCATAATTGATGACCCTAGCATCATGTTCCTGAGGCATGCCATGTAGGGTCCATTTGGAAGACAACAAACACATAGACAAATAACCAGAATTGATAGGAAAATTATGAATCGAATCTTTTAAAAAAAATATCTAATCTTAAAAATCATAATTATTTTAATGATCAAAGTTATTATTATGAATTAGAAAAAATATTTTAAATGGATTTTTAAACTTTGTGATAGCTATCGGGTTGTTTATAAATTGTGCAAAACAAATTCTAATGTATATATTTTTGTCACAGTCAACAAAGGTAATGATATAAAATACTTTGCCTTCCTTTAATATATAATGTAAATAAAAAGTTAATTTTAATTTTAAATATAAAATATATTTTTTATATTTATATATTTTTTAAATTATCTCTATTAATACTTATTTAATAATAATTAAATAAGGGAGAGATAATTAAAAAAATTATTATAATATTTTAAAAAAATATAACATATTAATTAATTTAACTAATTTTTTTAATTTAATTAAATTAGATTAATATAGTATATGTATATGCCATGTGTTGTCAAAAAAAATTAGCACATGTTGTGTATATGAAAGTTGTAACATTTTTTGTTGTTGCCGTGAACTTATTATGGATAATTATTCAGAGGTCTCATATAGAAGTTATTTTATTACCCAGAGGTCTCACCAAATATCTGATATTATAAAGTTCCATGTGACTTATGGGTAAGAAATTATGAATATACTAAGTTGCCCTCAGAGATTAATTTAGGGCCAATTTAGATTAAATTTTGGAGAATATATTTTATGAATAATAGATTCTGGAGAATAGATTTTAGGAAGAATATATTATAGAGAATAGATTTTGGGAAGAATAGATTTTAGAAAGAATAGATTTTGAAAATAGAGATATTTAAATGATTAGTAGTAAAATCACTTTTTATATTACTAAATTACCAAAAGTGTATGATTTGATTAAAGTATGAGAGAGGAGAAAGGGTAGAGAAGAGAGATGAGAGAGGAGAAAGTGTAAAGGAGAGAGAGGAAAGAGGAGATATGATGAAGAGGATAGAGGGTATAAAAAATAAGGGTAAAATAGTAATTAAATAGTCCATAAATTCTTTTACAGTTCCAAAATATATTTTCAGTAGCCTATTCAAAATCATGGTTTTAAACTGAGGTTTTGCCTAAAATTAATTCTGGACAAAAATGACTGTTTGATTCAAATTTTTTTAAACTGAAGTTTTGACCAAAATCAATTCTGGACAAAAATTAATGTTTGTTTTAAATTTTTTTAAATTGAGATTTTAGCCAAAAATAATTCCTAAAAACTGTTGCCAAACAAACACTTAATTGTTAATGCATACTATAATAGTTATTAATGTAGATAGTTTTGTTGTTAATATTGACATTAGTTGTTATGAATTGAATCTTGAAAATAATAATTATTTTAATTATTTAGATATGTGAAGTTAAATGCCAAGTTAAGGTGGATCGAAATTAAAACAGCTATGTGAGGGTGCAGTTTAGCATCGAAAGCCAATCCAATTATGTGAGCTTTCCGAGAAGGAATAACTTCAGCAGAAACATTACAGCCCCATAACTTGTTCAATGCATAAACAACTGTAACTTAAATATATTTAAAACAAGATTTCAAAGCTATACTGCAAAACCTCAAAAAGAAAAAAAAAACAGAAACAAAGATAAGAAACAAACTATATAGGATGTGTTTAGAAACTCCCAAACTATAATTTTAAAAAAGTATTTAACTTAAATTTTAGTTTAAATAAATTTTAAAACAAACAATCATATTTATTTAAAAAGATTTTTGGATCAAATTATGATTTTAGATATGCTGGTAAGAATATATTTTAGAACAGTAAAAGAGTTTATGACATATTCAATTATTATTTTATCCTTATTTTTTCTTATATTATCTTCTCTCTCATCTCTATTATATCTTTTCCACAATATCTCTTCTCTCTTATCTATTCACTTTTCTTCACTATTTATCCTTTCTATTTTCTATTCACTCTTCTTCACCCTCTTTCATCTCTTCTCTCTCTTTTTCACAATCTCTTCTATTTTTAATAAAATTATATATTTTTTATAATTTTACAATTATAAAAATTTTTTTGATAATAATTATCCAAATATTCATTTAATTAAAACTACTTTTTTTCATAAATTTTTATCCAAAAATCTTTTTTAAAAGTTATTAAAAAACTCTTTTTTTTTATAAACTATTTTTTTTAAAAAAAATATATCCAAACACACATAATTAGCTAATAACATAAAGATATGTCTATCTATGTGAAAGAGAAGGAAAATCAACATGGTGCGTTCACTGCATAAAGCTTCCATGAGCTTAGGTACACTGTTCAAATTTAGCTTTACCAATTATAAATTGACCAATTGAGCCAAGAGTTCAAATGTTCAACCACGTAAAACATAACAAAATTTTAAGCCTTGGAAACAAGAGAAATTTATATAGTTCCTCACTTTCTCTTTTGAAAGTAACAGGATTCACCAACTTGCCAAGGATTACAATTGGCCTTGTGCTTTCAACATTGGGAATGGCATTGTTGCCGCAATGTATGAGACGAAACGATTAGCAACGGCGAACAGCATTACCGACGGCACCTTTCGCTGATAACATTAGGAATGGGTGGGTTAGAGATTAGGACGGAGTAGCCGGAGATGTGGGTGAAGCTGACGAGGGAACGGCAAACCAAGTTGAGCTTGCTGAAACGGTGGAGGAAGGCCAAGTAGACGAGAAAAAGATGCAGAAGAGCTGAGAGTTTCTGCCTTCGTCCTCTTCTTTCGAATGGAGGAATGGAATAGGGCTTCACCCAAATTCTCAGCGCCATTTGTGTGATATTAACATGGCAAGGAGGTAATTTCACAATTGAAATATCTTACCTACATGTTTGAGATTTTTTTTAATTATTTGATGATTTTAAGGACCTTTTGGTAATAAATTCTCTTACATAGGATTTATATATAATTTTTCTTATAAAATATATATTTACTATTCATATGAAATAATACTATTTTGCTATTATCTTTAGTGTGTGTATTTGTATATGATTTTATAAAATAACTTATGACAAAAAAAAGTTTTTGGATAATTTAAAAAAAAATTATGAAAAAAATAGTTATAAATAAATTAGTGTTTGAATATTTATTACTAATTTTTTTTTATAATTAAAAAATTACTAAAAAGTATATATAATTTTATTAAAAGTATGAGAGAGGAAAGATGAGAGGGTGAAAGAAAGAGATGAGAGAAGAGAGAAAGTGAAAAAGATAGAAGATAGATGAGAGATAATGTAAAAGATAGATGGGAGGGAAAATATAATAGAAAACATAGAAAATAGATGAGAGATGATGTAAGAAAAAATAAAGGTAAAATAGTAATTGAGTAGTCTATAAACTCTTTTACTGTTCTAAAAGTTACTCTGATCAATTTATCTAAAACTATAATTTAGTCTAGAAATATTTTTAGACAAATATAACTGTTTGTTTTGAAATTTTTTTAAACTAAAGTTTTGTACAAAAAAACTTTTAAAACTATGATTTCTATTGAAACTAAACATGCTCTTAATGTAAAATCTATTTATTTAATTTAGGGAGATCAAATTAACTAAATCAATAATTTAATTATAACATATATGATATGATCTCTAAAAAAAAGTTTTATATAACATAAAGTTTTATATTAATTTATAAGTTAAGTATATTGGTTTAAAAAATGATAAATATAAGTAATGAAATAAAATAAAATAAAATCTTATATTAAAGATTAAAATTATATATTTAGTACCATATAAATATTATATTTATGAATAGAAACGATAAGATGTTATTTTCACGACTTGGTTTCAGTGTAGATTTATAAAATTGAAATGAAATCTATCCATGGATATGATATACTCCCTTCATGCTTCATCCTTAATATAATAGATAAAAAATAATTTAAATAAATTAATAAAATTAATAAAATTAATTAAATTAATTATTTATAAAAAATATATATTAATTTTTTTATAACACCCTTCTTAAATATTATAACTACCCATTGATAGAATCCTTTTATTATATGTAACTAATATAGATAGTTTAAAAAATATATTATAAAATTAAAAAATAAAATAAATTAGAGTTTTATATTTATAATCAAATTAAATTTATTATATATCTTTTATATTTAAAATGGGAGTTAGTATATTGGAAGGAAAGTAAATAAAAAGAAAAAAAATCAAATGCCAGCTAGTCCTCCTTCACTTGCACGGTCTGGGTATAAATTTGGGTTTGGACCCCTAATGTGTCTCTTTCTAATTTCCTTTATAACGTCCCAACCTCCCAAAATATTGTTTTTAGGATAATTAGATTTATATAAAATGAATGAAATTTTAATATTTTATAATAAAAATAGTGTACTTTTTTAAAAAAAGTATTTGACAGGTTTAACATTTTAAGGAGTATTAGAAAGAGAGGCAAATTAGAAGCCCTTTGCCCGATAAATTCATGACTATTGTTGGATTAAAAGTTGGGAAGGAAAATCAAATCTTTCTTGTTTCTTGTTCAATAGATAGACCCTTCCACGATTCTCTTGCCATGATACTTTAAATTAGAAATTAGAAAGGGAAACAGTCCGCAGGTTAAAAGGGCATACTGTATAACTTATCTCAAAATAGACCAGTACAACACTAGTTTGAGCCCGAGCCCGCTTAATGGCCGATTGGTGCTATTTTTTTTTAATATTTTTAAAAAATTATTTATAAAATTTTAAAATATTAATAAAAAATTTCTAATCTTATATTAATATAATAAAAAATTATTAATATTATCCTCTTAAAAATTTTTATTTTTTTATAAAAAATTTTAAATTTTATAATTATAAATTTAAATAAATATTAAAATAATGTCGACAATAAAAAAAAGAAGATAAGGGAAATAATAATAAAATAGTAATTGAATAATTCATAATTTTTTTTTATTTTAGAAGCTACTACTAATAATTTATTTAAAATATTAATTTTAAATTATAATTTAGTTTAAAATTTATTTTAGATTAATATAATTATTTAATTTTAAATTAAAATTTAGGTTAAAAAATCTTTTAAAATTTTATATTTATTATTTGCTAAACAGCACAATGTCTATATTTAAAAAGAAGAGGAGGATGGAAAACAGATGTACCAAAATGAACAAATAATATCATCATTAAAGGTGAGAAGCAACGAAGCACCAGTGGTCTAGTGGTAGAATAGTACCCTGCCACGGTACAGACCCGGGTTCGATTCCCGGCTGGTGCATTTCGAGAGCTGTGAAGAGGAATCTGTTGCGCAATCTGTGGTTGAGATTCGATCACCGTTGTCTGATCTAGCGGATGGTAGCTCGTGCATCTGAGCTCTCTCTTTTTATCCGACCGTAGGAGAAAAGGAACCTGCACGCAGAGGGAAGAAGCAAAGCGAAATGTTTATTTTAGCTATGGAGCCTTTACTAATTACGTTTGATTTCAAATTTTTCTCTTACTATTGAGCTTTGCTTAGTTTGTCTTTGTTTGTTAGTTTTCTCTCTCGAATTCTTGGACGTTTTATTTTTCTTCTTCTTGTTTTTTTTTTTTGATGATGACTTGTTTCTGTAATAATGATAAATTTAACTCTTATTCCATCATGGCTTCCCTTACCTTTTTAGGATTCGATAGAAGACTCTAGATGATCCTCACTTGTTGTTTTTTTAAATGATTTTGCATTTTAGTTTGCTTTTAAAATTAAATTCTTTTTAAATGTGGTTTTTAAGTTTTTTTAATAAAAAAATTAAGTGAGTTAAGTAGGACCTCAATGTAAGAGTAAGTCCCTCATCTCAAAAAATATTTTATATATCACTTATTAATAAAATTATTTCATTAATAACAATAATATTTAAATTTATGATATTTAATCAAATTCTTATTAAACTAATTTTTGTTATATGTCAGTACATATTAATAAAATCAGCAACATATAGTTTTGGCCCTTCAGGATTAATATCATGAACCATCATTTGGATGTAAAGATTTTTTTGAGCTCTAGTATGCCTTGATCTTCTTGTATTTTGCATGGCTTACCTTGTGGGTCTTTATTTAAAAAACATTAGATTATGTATAATATAATTTTTTTATTGATTATATATTTTGAACCTCATTTTATTATCTATAATAATAATTGTAACTAAATCTTATAATAATTATAAATAAATATTTTTTAAAAATATAAATTTATATTTTCAATTTTTCTTTTAATTTTTTTGCCATTAAGGTCGAATCTAAGTATTGATGTAACAGTTTGGTTGGTAAGTATTTTTATAAGTTTCTTTTAAGTTGGGAGACTTGTCCGAACTCTAATGAATTATGAATACTCAATTTATCCAATGTTTGTTCTAAAAAAAAAACAGATCAAGTGCCCAACACGTGCCTATATTATGTAGATATATTAATGTACATGTACATTTTATTCAGGTCAACAACAAGTGATATATATATTTTTTTAAATAAATATATCTTTTTATTAAAGATAATCATATTTAAAAAATTATTAGATATTAAATATAGATATATTTCTCTATAAAAATTTAAATTTTAATTCGCTACATTATAAAATATTAGTCTTCCTATTAGATTTAACTCTAATCATAACAATAGTAATACATATTTTTTAGAAATCAAGCTATATTATCTAATTGATAGTTTAAAAATTAAATGTTTATACTGATATAGATTTTGCCAATTTTTTTTCTTTTTTTTATATATAATTTTTTAAAAGAAAGTTAGGTTTACCTATAATTAGAGGGCAGGATAAAATCTTATTTTTTTTTAAATGAGGTGATGATTTTGCCAATTTCAACTTCATAGAAAAACGGTTACTGGTACACTGGAAAAGCCCATATGCGTTAAGCCCAAGCTAGTCAATACTTCAAGCCCACGTTGAATGAGAAATGTCAACACTAAAAAAACTATGCTCAAACAAAAAATCTGGGAAAGAAGAATCCCTCGTCCCCAAATCCACGCTATAACGCCCGCTGATTTCCCCCGTCTCATTATCGGATCCTCTTACACATTACTTTTCTGAATATTCCACTATTACCCATCGCATTAAGCTCGTTATTTTTGTCGTCTTCACTGCTCGCCTCTGCTTGGTCCGCCGCCGCCGTCTTGTGCACCTCTAGAGCTGTCGCCGTCGACTCGCCATCCTCGTGAAGTTACTGTCTCTGTATTGGATTGAAACCAGAGGTTAGTTTATTACTCCTTTCAAATCCATACCTTCTGAAGCACATGCAACCTCTAATTCCTGACTTGGGTTTCTTGAGGTATTTTTTATCAGAAATGGAGGAACTTTGATACTGCAAATTGTTTTTCCTTGATTTCTAGAATCTTGGGCGATTCCCAAATTGTCGTCTATGCTCATCTTGAGTTGTTTTTTCCCCTGATTGTCAGAGCATGCCGACTAAGGATGACAGTTTCGATAAGGATAAATGCTTGGAGCTATTTCTGAAGATCAGTTTAGACGAGCGCACGGCTCGAAACACAATTGCTAACAACAAAGTCACTGCCAGTCTCACTGCTGTCATTAATGAGGTAATAAACCTCTGTTTCGGCCATAAACTTAGTTCATGGAAGAAGGCTTTTTCCCCGGGAACGAAATCTCTTATTATATTTTCAACTGTAAATTTGAAGTTTTTCTTTTGTAGACTAATTTTACGTTTTTATTGGTTGGGTGTTTTAAGGCTGGTGTTACCGATGGATGTGATCGGACCATTGGAAATCTACTTTACACGGTAAGATATATCGTGGGTACAGTTAATTTTCCTTGGACGGATTGCTGGAAAATAAAAATGCTCTTTTTTCTTTCTGCATGCAGCAAAAGTTGGAGAATGATTAGATCATATATTATGAATTATATGATCTCTACAATACTCAATAAAAGTTGTTCACATTATTGTTTTTCTTTCAGTTGTTTTTATCAATATTTGTTGAAATAATTCTTGCCATTAACTTATGTGGCAGGTAGCTACAAAGTACCCAGCAAATGCCTTAGTGCATCGTCCGACACTGCTGCAATACGTCGTTTCATCAAAGGTGTTCAGAATAGTTTCCTTCTAATGTTTTATACTTGGCTTATACAATGTATTGCTGTTTATCTTATGTGATTATTTCATTCCATATTATCTTTCATTACTTAGTTGATATACGTTTATCATGAAATCCACTGCATGAGTTGGCTTACATAAATTCATATACTGGAGTATTACCCTTGGTCTCACTAAAATTTTAATTGCAGATAAAAACAATGGCACAGTTAGATGCGGCACTATCCTTTCTTGCTGCTGTGGGACCAGAGAACCTTGATTTGTGGAAGTTTGAAGAAGCTTGTGGTGTTGGTATGGTAGAAAGAGCTATCTCATAAAATTAACTGTAGCGTCCAATCCTTTTCATTATCCTAGATATACTGCTAAGGGTTTTTGTTTTCTTCTTATATTGATTTCAATGTTGAGTTCTGATTAAATTTTGATTGTGTTTCTAATTTCTCTACTTACATGAGCAGGTGTTGAGGTTTCACTGGAAGAAATCAAACAGACTGTTAATGAAGTAGTGGAAAAAAATAAGGCTACTATTGTGGAGCAACGGTATCGTACTAATGGTAGGTGTCCAATTTTCTATTATCATGTAACCTACTAATTTAATCATGTAAGCTTTGAATTCGAAATTATTGACGGTTTATTACACATTGCATTACTAGTTACTAGTACCCATATCTTGAAATTTTAGATTTTCTGTATCTGATATATATTGAATTCGTGAACTGTTATCTGTGCAGCATAGATATTCACTTTGTCATCTATAGTAAGATACCCATTTATTGTTTGCGAGGTGTAAAAATGGAGGGGAATGGAAGAGGAGGTTAACTACCATCACTTTCCCCTCTAAGCACCAATCAATTATTATATTATGATTTATTTTATCTCAGTTGTAATACGTGATGATTTTAGAGTTTATTCTGGCATAAGTGAATTTTTAACATTTATGAATTTTAAAACTATGGACGTGTTCACCCCTTATGGATTTTAGCATCTCTTTTTGCTAGTCGGTGAATTACTGGGGCATGTACGTAAGAGGCATCCATGGGCTGATGCTAAAGTTGCCAAGGTGATGATGGCTCTGAAAGAAATCTAATATGAAAAATAACCTGTCTCTTTTTATCATAATTGATGATAGTGCTTTTAATCATTGCTCTGTTGCTCCTTCTTTTGTCACAGCAAGTCATGGATGCAAAACTATATGAACTGCTTGGTGAAAGGACAGCTGCAGATGATGAGAAACCTGTAAAAAAGAAGAAAGAGAAATCTGCTAAAGTAGAGGTGAGTTCTTTTGCGATGTATATGTAGAATATTTTCTCATTACATTTTATTTTTATGTCATGGATAGAGGAGGATCTTGACAAATTGGATTACATGCTTACACAGGGTAAGGCGGCTGATGTGCCTGTTCCAGAAAAGCCATCTGAAGAAGATCTGAATCCATTTTTAATATTCCCTAATCCTGAGGAAAATTTGAAGGTATATGATTGCCTTATTCTAACTATCAATTTCATGTTCATTCAATTATGTTCACGTTGTGTTGCGGACTCATGCCTCACTTTGCTAGTGTACTTTTGTTCTGTTAAGTCATTCCAATCTACTGTTAGTTGATCACTTTATGTGATGGTATCCATGCAGTGGGGTGGTTTATAACCACATCAAAACTTTCTAGTTTGTGAAGTCTTGACTGTCAAGATTATGAATTTTCCTGTACGCTGGGTTTCCTAGTGAAATGTTAAAATTTTTGTAGCATTAGCTTGTATCTACACTAGCTCATGATTGTTTTGCTGATTTTCAGGTGCATACTGAAGTACCTTTTAGCGATGGTAGTATTCTGAGGTGTTGCAATACAAAAGAGCTTCTTGATAAGCACTTGAAAGCTAAAAAGGAGATTCTCTACAAGCACCTCATGGATAGAAAGGAGCTTCTTGAAAAACATTTAAAAGCAAAGAGTGGAAGTGTTTTGACCCGCTTTCCTCCTGAACCAAATGGATACCTGCATATTGGTCATGCCAAGGTACATAATATGCATTTATGATAACCATGCCGTTTAGTATATACCTTTTTTTATTAACTTCTTTTATTACTCAGGCAATGTTTATTGATTTTGGCTTGGCAAAAGATAGAGGTGGAGGGTGCTATCTAAGGTGAATTATGTTCGCTATTAATTTCCTTTTATTTAAATACGCACACATTATGCTACTGGTGTTGCTGGAAAGGGTAGACGTTGTTGCTCTTTTGGACACTATACATTTGGTGATTGTCTGTTGGGGTGTCATCTCAAACATATAAGTCTTAAGTTTGACTGTTATTAACTTTTTAACTTTCGACAGCTTCATTATTTTAGTTTAAAGTTAAAGATTGGAATGCTTCATAATCTAGTTATGGGGGGTTGAGATTGAAAAACATATAGTACATAGTCTGCATAGATTTTTTTGGGGCTGGAAATGTATAACACTTGTTTAATACTAAGAAAAGCTTCCATATCATGTCATGATTATTACCTTCCAATTTATCAAAGCTTGTCAGGGTTGGCTTTTTACAGGCCATCATCTATGTCTATGAAGTTTCCATCAGTTCTCTAAAGTAACTTTTTAATATGATCTTTCATGATCTAGGTATGATGATACAAACCCTGAAGCAGAAAAGAAGGAATATATTGATCACATTGAAGAGATTGTAAGGTGGATGGGATGGGAACCGTTGAAGGTATGTTAGTTCACATTGGTGACTTCTCATGCGTTCTACACTTGAACCTTTTTTATGGTTTTAAAGATTTGCTCTTTATGCAGATTACTTATACTAGTAATTATTTCCAAGAACTGTATGAATTAGCTGTGGAGCTCATAAGAAGAGGTCATGCATATGTTGATCATCAGGTCAGTAATCAAACATCTTTGTACATTATCAACAAATATAGATGGTAAGCTGTTCTGTTAAGTGTTTTGTTAGTGGTGGATGAGATAAATGTATCCACTACTAATTGACTCATCCAAAGCATAATTTCTTAGCCTTTTGGCAATTTAATGCAGCTGGCTCATTTTGCATGAAATTATATTAGCTGGGATAAAATTGATGTGTGCCAAATACTGTTATGAGAAGTTACTGTGTACAAACTAATAGAGGAGAAGATAGTTGCATGATGTTCTTCATTCTGTTTAATTTCCACGATGACAAAGTATGCATTTAAATGATTTGGTTTCAGACACCGGAGGAGATAAAGGAGTATAGGGAGAAGAAATTGAACAGTCCATGGAGGGACAGACCAATTGCAGAATCATTGAAACTCTTTGAAGATATGAGAACTGGTCTTATTGAAGAAGGAAAAGCGACACTTAGGATGAAGCAAGATATGCAGAGTGATAATTACAACATGTATGACCTCATTGCATACCGAATTAAGGTGAGCACAACCAAATATGCTTTGTATGATAACCTGAAGTTTCATGAGAATCATACAATCTTATGGTGTGAATGCTTTGTGCCTTTAGTTTACACCTCACCCTCATGCTGGAGACAAGTGGTGTATCTATCCCAGTTATGATTATGCTCACTGCATTGTGGACTCTCTTGAAAATGTCACGCATTCAGTAAGTTCTCTTTCACTAAATTTTTTCAATGTGCTATTTCCAATTTAAGATATTTATATGTTGAGAAAGTGAGTGAAATCTTTTATTGTAATTCGTCATTTTATAAATTGACAACCATTTTGTAGAAGGGTAGGATTGGTCCTTTATGCAAATTCAAAACTTGTTCTTTTGAACTTTGAAGTTGCACTGTATAGTGCGGCAATTTGGATGAGCATTGGGTCTGTCAAGGGCTCTTCCGAGTTTTTTGTAAGGACTTAAATTAGGGGTACCTATGGTGTGATTTTTTTTCCCTTTCAGTGTGTTCATTTTATAGATGGAGTGGAATGTATGAATTTTCAATTGCATTTATTTATTTTACTTAACCGTATTTGGGGCAGAGTAGCTTTGCTTGTTCTCTTTGGGCTCCAAATTATGTCTTTTCCAAGGGGATTGAGAGCTCTTTTGATGTAATATTTTTTCTGTCTTTTTACTTGTTCTCTTTAGGGCAGTTTCTCATGATTTATTATCTTTCCGGTTGTTTTTGTTGACTGTATTATAAATTCAAATGTATGCCACTTTAGTATATCGTCTATTATCTTTCCAAGTGTTATGTTTTCTTAGTCAGTTGATGCATATATCCTGCAGCTGTGTACACTTGAATTTGAGACTCGTCGTGCATCATACTATTGGTTATTGCATGCTTTGGGACTCTACCAACCTTATGTCTGGGAATATTCAAGGTTGAATATCTCTAACACAGTTATGTCAAAGCGTAAGGTTAGGCAATTGTTTTGAACATGTTGAAGTTTGAGCATAACACTTTTTTGTGCTGCTCCTAATTTTTTATTATGCCTTGCTATTAAAGCTAAATCGTCTTGTGACGGAGAAGTGGGTCGATGGTTGGGATGATCCTCGTTTAATGACACTAGCAGGTTTGCGGCGTAGAGGTGTGACTCCAACAGCAATCAATGCTTTTGTGCGAGGAATCGGAATCACTAGAAGGTAGGATATGAATGCATAAATAACTAATCTATTCATGTGACGTCCATCATGGTTGACACTTGTATTAAATAAAAATTTTAGTTTTTACTACAGACAAAAAATTACTTGAAATATTTTGCCCATTGATTTATATTCCATACATCAATTGTTTGAAATTTTACATTTACATGACTTTGGAAGTTTTGCCTTCATTTGCTCTGGTTATTGATTTTTATTTGATCAAATTGATTGCAGTGTATGGTGACTAAAACCCCCTCGATTTTTTTGGATTTTTCTTTCTGCTAACCATATATATATATATATATATATAACAATGCTAAATGATGGTATTCATAATTTTTTTTGGCCTGATAACTGGTATTCATAATTGAATTTAAAGGACAGTATAGAGGATGAATCTTAAGGATTTTTTTATTTTATTTTTTGATGAATGAAATTGTTGATATACTTTAACAAGGTCTGATGATTTTTCATAAAAAGAATAATAACAATAGTAGTTAAGAATTAAAATTTTGAAGACAGGCATCATTAAAAATGCTTACAAGCTGATGAAGTGTAAATCAGCAAGATGGCATCAGTCTAGACGACTTTGCTAGTTTGATCTAACTAAAAAGTTAAAAAGAAGAGAACGCTATATACAAGTTTTTTTTTTAAAGTTGCTATTATTTTTCTTGTGAAAGATATTTAGAACTTTATATGCCTATGTTGTCTTAATAACTATACATTGCTTATAATTAATGAAAGTTGTTTGTTCTGTAGTCCTTGGCCCTCCCATCACCACTATATTTGGAATAGTGCTCTGCTTCATGAGTTTTCAGTTTTCTTTGTTGTGAAATAACATGTGCAAAGCTTTGACCAGAAGCTGTTGTTCATGTGCAAGAAATGAATAGTTGTTTACTGAATTGCATTTAAAGCATGCTTGACTGGATATATGAATGTGGTTATGGTTAGTTTTTTTTTTTTAAAAGATCATTTTGATGCAGTGATGGCACTCTAATATCTGTGGAGCGCCTTGAGTATCATGTTAGGGAAGAACTGAATAAGGAAGCTCCTCGCGCAATGGCTGTGCTACATCCGCTCAAGGTACACGTCTTGGTTGAATTCTTCTAAAGCTTACTGTTGAGTTTAGCTAAAAGCTGTGTTTTTAGGTTGTCATTACTAATCTGGAAGCCAACTCAACTATAGACGTGGATGCAAAGAAATGGCCCGATGCTAAGGCTGATGATGCATCTGCTTTCTACAAGGTGAACTTGATTTTCTGAAAACCAATATCTATAGAATATTAGTGTGTTAAGATGCCATCCTATTTGATCGGCTAAACTAATTTTATTTAATGTTCATCCACCGGTACCAATGCCTACCATATTAATCTATATCACCATATCCCCTTTCAATATGATTTTCTGTATTTAGCATTTTTTACTTATTACATTATTACTAATTTTGCATTTTGTTTTTGTTCTTAGATTCCATTTACCAATGTTGTATACATTGAAAGTTCAGATTTTCGGATGCAAGATTCCAAAGACTATTATGGCCTTGCTCCTGGTAAATCGGTGATACTAAGGTTAGTACAAGCGGATTATATTTTGCCAGGTGCCCGTGAGAAGTTATCTAGCCAATATTCAAGATCTTTCTTCTGTGCAGATATGCTTTTCCTATCAAGTGCACTGAAGTTATTCTAGCTGATGACAATGAGACTATTTTAGAAATCCATGCTGAATATGATCCTTCAAAGAAGACAAAACCTAAGGTTTATTGTTTTTGCTATATTTTAATGTTAAAGATAATGCTTTCTAGGAGTTTGTGTGATAATTTTGGTTAATCATGAATAAATCTTGATGTATAGGGTGTTCTTCATTGGGTTCCTCAACCTTCCCCTGGAGTTGATCCGTTTAGGATTGAAGTCAGGTTGTTTGAAAAGCTTTTCCTATCAGAGGTCGGCCATCTTTTATCTCCCTATCCTCAATCAAATGATCATTCTATTTTATTTTAGAGCTGACCGGCTATGTTTATTCCAATAACTGCAATAGAATCCGGCTGAACTCGATAATTGGCTTGGTGATCTGAACCCCCAGTCCAAAGTTGTTATCCCAAGTGCATATGGTGTGGACTCATTACGAAAAGCGAAAGTTGGTGAGAGGTTCCAATTTGAAAGATTAGGTAAATTTAGCAACCTTTTCTTTATTTTCTAATATCACTATATAATAACATAACTAGTACTCTTACTTGGACTCGGCAAAAAATCATTTAAAGCAAAAGCCAGTAGGGTAGGTTAGTTCTTTACATGATATGAATGTGGTCATGTCAAGCTCTAATGACGCATCAGCTGGTGCCTATACTGTGTACAATTTCAATAGTCTTAGAAAGGTTTGATATTTCACAAGGTAACTATGGAGACCTAGAATACCAGACCTAAAATATATTTCAAAAACTCCAAGAGTATATGTAGTTTCATTCCTTGTGGGATTGAGAAGACTCAAAGACATAACTGAAGATAAAAATCAAGAGTCTCCTGTAGGCTAGATGTATGTTGGCAATTGCATTAGTGTGATTATTCATGTCAGCTATCTTCAAATTATATCTACTACTTGAATCCAATGTGTTGAACTACCCTAGCTGGAAGGTTAATATAGCAGTTAAAGTTGGTCTCTTCCAATTGGATTAGATCTATGAGTGCTAAATAATAGAAGAATTCAAGGTAACTCAACATCAAATACCTCTAACGGATTTGTTTAATGCCAATTAACCTAAGATGCCTTTTATCAAATGCCTTGTTAGCATATACTACTTGGCTTGAGTTAAGTCATTAGTTACCTTGTTATAATCACACTAATCAGATGCAAATATAATTGAGAGTTTGATTGTCTATCCCAACAATCCACCAAGAAATCAAGGCAATAGAACAAAAGTATTGATGGAAGAACATAAACGCCCTTGAGAAAAGAGTGATTCAATACAGTATAGCAAGTAGTGAGCGTTTGTGCTATCAACCAAATGAGAGAAGTTGAAGGGGAAGATGATAGAAGGCATCATTAAAGGACCTTAAGTGATTGAACAAGGGAAGTTCCCTGGCCCAACACCACAGACCTCTTTTTTGGCTCGATCTTTCTTCATTTTTGTCCAATTAAACTTTAGTTTTTGTAGATTACAGAATTAGGTGGAAAATCCGTGTTTTGCAACATAGGAAATTAAGGCCAGCCCTGTGGCAATGAACTTGCTGTTTATGTGCTGAAATTTGTTGCTGATGCTGAGGACTTGCTGGACAGCATAGGATGCAAATTTCAATCTTCAAACCCCCAGAACTCTCAACTTTGATCTGGATGGCTCAACCCTCAATTTAGTTCTTTCTTTTGGGTTCTTTGATCTTTTTTATTCAAATAACTTGGGGACTTTAGCTCCATGCAAAACCTACAACCATAAAGATGAAGACGGCTTAAACTCAACTTTTATTGCGATTTTATTTCAAAATACAGATAAAGTGAGCAATATAACTCAGAATTCACGATAAGTCCGGACAAAATTACATGAATATATAATTCAAAGAGGCACTTATCAAGTAAGGAAATTGCGGGGGCCAATGCCCAACCTAGATTAGTCAGAATCTTTGAAGGTGCTGACTCATTATAACAAAAGTAGTCTTGACTACAGATAAAAGTTCTTGATTCATTTATGAAGTACAAAAATTTTGTATTGCTATGTTTTGAAGCAAGAGTACACGGAGGTGAGGGAAGTGTGTCATGGTTGGAATAATATGCATATGTTGGGAGGTTTGATAAAGTTTGTATGAGCACGGTCAAGAATGCATGAAGCTAGATATTGTAATTCTTTTGTCTTTGGTACTATAATTGACGATTATTTTATCTGCAATTCCAGGTTACTTTGCAGTCGACCAGGACTCCACTCCTGAAAAACTTGTTTTTAATCGGACAGTGACCTTAAAAGACAGCTATGGTAAGGGTGGGAAATAGGATTTGATTGCAGACTAGAAATAGTTTTGATGATGCAGGAAGATCAATGATTAATATTTGTCCAAATATCACTTGAAAAAGATATAGAATTAGTTATTATTTTTTTTTAAAAAAAATTGCATGTACAAACTTCCACTTTGATACTATGGTATTGAGTCTGTTGACAGACATTTTGGTCATGTAAATTCGTTTAATTAATCTGAAGTTCCTTGGTTATATATATACAGTCCAGTGTGATAATGTAATATGAACCCTGAAGAATTTTATTTCTCTTCAATGTATTTGTTTACACACAATGAAGTAATTTGAGCAGCTTGTGGTCTCGTTTTCTTAATGTTCTGTTTGGGAAGGTTTCTGATTCTGGTTGCCATTTTTTTGGGTCAGTTAAGTTGAACTGAATGAAACCTACAGCTTGCAGATTTTTTCCTATAATGTATCAACATTTGGCTAATAATTGGTACTCTGTTTTATCCCGTTTCACATGATATCAGTTGATGTGATATTCTGGTGAATTAATTTGTTCATCGTGTCTGACGTGTCTGATAGATACATATGTTGAACTGCATGATCAAATTTGTTTCTTAGTGTTTAGTCCAGCTGTGGTCTTTTTCGAGTTGCGTCTCTCAAAATACCAAACTTTTTATATTCAAAGTCAAACTAGAGAAGTCGTTTTCTGTTAACGTACAGCAGCTTTGATGATGGAGATTATAAGGTGACTTCTTAGCAGACAAATTTTCAAGACTATGAATGAAAGCCCTAGGGGACCATTCATTATAGTACTAGTGCCTAGCCCTGCTAAATGATGAAAAATGAGTTGTGCATGAACATGTGTTTGGAAGACCTTGGCCGTAAAAAGAATTTCATACCAAACATATTATGTTTGATGCAGTTTTAGATGAGATTTTGGTATGGGGGATTTGGGAGGAGGGGAAGAGATTTTGCTCCCCTCCCCTTATTTGGCTCATTAAAACATTTAAGAGGGGGGATTTTTTTTAAATTTTTCTTCCTTTCCCCAACTTTACCTCTCCTAAAAGATTGGGGGAATTTAGAGGGGAGTTGATATTATTATTTTATAATATTAATATATTTATAATTTTTTTAATATCCTAATATTATCTATATATTATATTTTATTAAAATATTTTATAAAATAATATAAGGTAAATTTGTCTACATAAAAATATTTTTCTTCCCCTTTCTTCTTGAATCAAATAAGATATGAAAATCTATCCCTTTACTTCTCTTAATGTTAATCTAAACAAAGTAATAATAAACTCTCTTATCTTCTCGTCCCTCTATTAAAATTCCTCCCCCTCTGTTGAGCCAAGCACACCTTTTAATATGATGCAGCTTCTATTATCCTACATTTTGATGATTTTAAGAGTTTCATTTACTCACTAGACCTAGCCTGAGCTATTTATCTCCCCTCTCCAGAAAAACAGTATCAATCCCCAACAAAAGGTTTCAGTACAGGCACAGTTTAGAAAGTGGAATTATATTCACAGAAGCAAACATTAGAGTAGTTGAATAGTTTAATTTAGCCTATTGCCTTGTACTTTAGTGACATGAAAAATTCCTTGTGAGAGGTTATAAATTCAATTTTGTTTGTACTTTCATGCCATTAGTATCTGTAACTTTAATTCTGAGCCCAAATTTAAGAAAATGTTACATTGCCATATGATGTATCAGGTTTTTCTCTCAGATGAGCATGAGATTCCAATCTCTGGTAGGCTAATACTGTTCTGGCTCTAGGGCATCTTTAGTTTGAATCAAGTTCCATCACGTGCAGAATTAATTTAAAGCATGATATTCCTTAGCAGTATATATAAGCCATTATGATCATGCTGAAAAGGGCTACATGTCCTGTAAGCAGAATCAGTCAGTGTTCTTTCTTTCCTCTTCTTGAGGACTGGTTTATAAAAGCAGAATCAAAATCAAATCATGTTAGCAATAAACTTTTTCTGTCCAATCAACCTGAATACATGAATTTAGACACATCTCGTAATTGCTTGCATGCTCTATGATAAATGAATTGTTCTATTTATGTAAATAATATCGCTTATAAATTTTATTATATGCTAGACATTTTATCATCCATGGGTGCATGTGGGTGCCCTACGGCTCTAACATCCTAATGCAAAATTAGTGAATAACATGAAGTGTGTGCTAATATTTATGAGCTCACAATTTCATTAGCTTTATGATAAATATGATCATTAATAATACTCTAGTCCTTTAGTAGAGGTTCCTTTATATGCTCGGACGATGCTGATCTTCCAATCCTTCCTGATGTGAGTTCTGTTTTGTTTGATACATTTTACTTCTCGAGCATACAAGAGTTAAATACCTAATATGTAAAAATTAAAAAAATTAGTTTAATTATTTATAAGAAAATAGATATTAGTTTATTTAAAATATCATTTTTAATTATTTGTAAGAGAAACTATTCTCTTGATGAAACTCTTCTAATATGCAAGAGTTTAAAACTAATAAAGGTTGGTTAAATTAGTAAAGAATTGTTTTATAACCCGCAAAGTAGCGGGTTCAAATTTTACCGGGGTGATATACGGATCTTGTTTGTGGGCATATCCTAACATTAGTTAATTTTTAAAATTCAACTTACCTAACTTTTTTAGGAAAAAATTATAAATTAATATTATATTTAAGATTAAAAAAAATATTTTATTATATCTTATATTTAGAGATGATAAGATATTTTAAAGAAGTTGAATTCAAAAGTTAAATAGAATATAGCAATTCAATCAATCAAGTTGGTCAAGTAATTTAAGTGGGATTAGAAAATACTTGCCTGCATCATCAATCATATCATTGTAATGGCTTTTCAATGTAATGACTCACTCTCTTAAAAGACTACTATTTGGCCAGTCCAAGTAATGTGAAATAATTTGCAGTTGCTACCACGTTTTATTATTTTCAATGACCATTCAATAGTATCTTTGAGGGCTAACTCATCAAAGAAGTGATTGATTTAATTGTGTAATGGGGTCAAAATTAGACAAAGACAGCAAAGACTGAGTGAATTATTAGAGCAATTATTGGTGGGTTTTGTAGTAATGGAATGCAATCAAACAAGAAAGAATGGGTATTCGTAAATGGTAAGAAAAATGAAGTTAGAGGGTCTATTTATTTAATGGTTCATGAGGAGTTTGGTCTCAAGACGCTTAGATATGCTTTGATAGTGAAAGAGTGAGAGTGATGGAATAAGTATATTATCATATGCTTTCTCAATTATTCTTCTTCCAATTAAACCCTTTTCTCTTTAAAACATAATTAATATAAATACAATATACAAATATGGGGAGTAAAGAAATTATCCATTTGTTAGGTGCATTACCGATTCTGTAACTTTTTTTTAAGTATAAGTGTCTTTTTATTGAAAATATTATTAAATATTAAATATAGGCGACTTTCAAAAAGAAAAACTTGTTGTAAGTTATTATTTTTTCTATATTCAATGGGAGAAAAACCTAAGTGTGATGAGATGAGTATATTACCATATGTTTTCTTATTCTTCTTCCAATATACATGAATCAAAACATATGGGACTTTTTTCTTTTTTCTTTTAAAAAAAAGAATTAATATGAATATAAAGTATAAATGGACATGTTCCTTTTTCTAGCTACTCTAGGGAGTAAAGAAATTTATCCATTTGTGGAAATCTTTCAGAAGTTGCATTGCAAATTTAAATGTTAAAGAAGTAGCCAAGTAGGTAACATTTTCAAAAATAAAACTTGTTATTATATTTTCTCTATCTACTAGTTACATTTAATAATTCAATATTAAAATTTTGTACACTATAATTATTTTAAATTATTAATTAATGTTTTAATAGATTATTATCTTATTCATTAAAAATATAATTAATTTTATGAAAATTATAAATATAAATAATTTAATTTTTATTAATCATAGTATTTTTTTTGGAAAAAATTAGTTGTAATATTATAAAAATTTCAATTAATTTTAATTCTTAAAAGTTTCATAAATTTAAACTTCAAAACTTTAATTTTAATATTAAGATAAGATAGTAAATATTCTCACATTAAGATGGAATAACCATTAAAATATTCAATTTAAAGTAAATAAAAATTAACAAAGTTATAAATATTAATCTAGCTCTATGTTAGAAAAAAAAATTAAATCATCAAACAGAAAATAAAAAAGTAAAAAAATACTTTACAACATAAGTTAAAATGTCAAGAAAATCGAGCACAATATTTTTATATATTCAAGAAGAAGAATAAGTACAACTCACCCACCCAAAAGTTAAACTTTACTCCTATGAAAAACTGAAAACAAAAAATTAATTGAATAGTTTAAAAGCGTACGTGTTCTCCTGAGAATGAGTCAGAAATAGAAATCTCCAAGGTGAATTGAATAGATAAGGTAACTTGAAACCTTAAAATTTAAAAAAGTAGAAGACCAGTGGAAAAGAAATGATTCTGTGGATGAAAATAAGCACGTTTTGGGAAAGAATCATTCACAAGTAAAGTCTAACATTGAGCTTTCATAATATAATATAATATATATATATATATATATATATATATAGATCCCTATATCCCTACAACGTAGCATGTTTGGCAGATAAGGAAAAATATGGAAGAAAATGCAGTTTCTGATATGGACCTGATGTTATGGCGGTTTTAATTCGCTGCATCATCTTGCAAACGAAGCAATGACCTGTTGCCAACGATTTGTCTGACCATCTGATCATTTTCACCGAAGAAGACTTTGAAAAAGAAGAGAGAGAGAGAGAGAGAGAGGGAGGATTAGTTCAATGATTTGGAGTTTTTTCTTTCTAGCTTCATCTATGGAACAGATGATACTAATAAAGAGAGGAGGTGGACAAGAAGATACAACAGTTTATTCCATTAGTATGATATTATTATATTATATCAATAATTAATTAATTTTTTAAATAACTAAAAGATATGATTCAACAATTTGTTTTGAGAACACTGTAATGTCTGATACGTCATTGTCATCAGGGCATCTAATAGCACTTTTTTTTCTTTTGATATATTAAAATCACTTTAAACTATTCTCTTCTATTTTTTTATCTTTAATAGAAGATAAAATAAATAATTAAAAAGAGAAGAAGCAAAGTCTCCATTGGGATTGAACGACGACGTAGAATAACGAATAAGAAAAAGAAAGAGTCAAAGAAGAAGCATAGTACTATTCCCATGTATCTTTCTTTTGTCAGATCCGAGTTCTTGATTTGATCGTTCTATCCGTCTGTCTTTTCAGTCTTTTTGTGATCATGCATGCGCATGCTGCTAACCCTTCGAACCTCAATCATTTATTGGTCGCCTCAACTTTCCAATTCAATAATTCAAACTATAGTATTATGAACGATATATATATATATATGTTATGTATTGGATAATTTTTTTATAGCAGATTATATATATCCAGAAATTTTAATTATACTATAAACTAAGTTGATCTTTGTTTCATTGAGCTGAAAACTGATATATGTGCTGTTTAAATATCAAGTCATGCATGAGTTGCATTGTAAGGTGGATTATATATCTAAAGTTTAGAGTGGAATGAGTTCTAATTTATGACAAATATATATATATATATATGAATAATAACACTACTAAATAATTTTGAAAATATTGTCGTTTAGTGGAGCCAGTTGGCGCTAATTAAGCAAGGGGACAAGGGAGATTTGGGTGGAGTTACTGTTTCAAGGTCTTAAGAGGGTGTCTTGAATGACACAACTTGTTTAGTTTAGCTTTTAAAGATAAATTTATGAAAAAAAAATAATTTTAAAAAATATTTTTTTAAAAAAAAGTAATTACAAAAAAATAAATTTTTAGATGACTTTTTTTATAAATAAATTATAAGAAATAGCATTAGATAAAATGACAAGGGCTGGAGAATAGAGACGACAAAGGTCTCAAATCCATCGATCCCTTTGCTCCCTTTTCCCTCACCATTGACTGTGTCTATGTCTGCCCTGGTTCGTTTGTTGAGTTCCCCAATGAAGAAGCCATGGTCGACGAAGACACAAACAATAGGTCTTCTTAAAAGCGATTGAAGACTCATTGCCACCGATGGCGCTAGCGGCGTTTTTAGTAGAAATCATGAAAATAGAAGGCAGGATTTCGAAAAAGGGAAGTGAAACGGAAACAAGAACTAGAAAGATGATGTTGAAGGGCAAATGAGAATTTGAGGATTGAAGAAAGAAGAGCAATAATTTCTTCAGGGAAAAAGGGAAGAAATAATTGAAGATGGTGTTGAGATGAGAAAAGAGAAACAGAGAGAGAAAAGAGAGTTAGCAAAGTCTGTAAGAGAAGAAAGGCAGAAAAAAATTAATAAAATAATTATTATACAGTTAAAAAATTCATAAACACTATTTAGAAGCTAATCTCACAAACTTATATAAAAATATAAATTTAAACATCTAAAATTATAGTTTAATCTAAAAGTACTTTTTAAATTAACAATAGATTATTGGGTGCTTTTGGGTTCAAAAATATTTTTTAAAGTACAAACCAAATAGACACTAACGTAATTTGATTAGTCAAAAGAAATTATAAATATCTTTTTATATTGGATTAAGTGTGGGAGTCTCTATACTTTTTAAGTAGTCTCTCTATCCTTTTTATAAGGAAAAATCCCTCATCAAGGCAATCCTAAATATAAGAAATAGATTTCTTTTGTATGAAATTTTAAACTTATCTTTCCATTTTCATATAATTGAAAAAAGAAAAAAAAAGATACATGTTTTACATATTTATTATTTTTAACTAATATTTTTATTTGTCTAATATTTGTAGTTGTTCCTTATAAAAAATATTAGAGGTGGTATTTATTAATTATCAGAATTTTAAGAATACAACAATAAATTTTATATTATATTAGGTAAGGTCAGGTACATAAATCATACAATATTATTGTGCTCTATTAACAACTAAATTTTTAAATAAATTATTGATTAAAACATTTCATTTGATAACTTTATTGAATATTTTTTTTCAATTTTCCTCTTGCTCTTTTCAAAACACTTCATGCTGCCTAACCTACTTTTCTCACCAGTACATACAATGATTTTCTTTGTATATGTTTAAATCACCTCAAATAACTTTTATCATTTTTTCTTGAATAGACTTCATGCCAACTCTTTCTAGTATATATTCATTATAAACCTTATATTTTCTTATATGATCACATATATATATCTATCTCAACATCATTATTTAAGCTATCTCAACTTTATATTCCATAAATATTTGAATTTTAATTTATGAATGATAAGAGGAATTTACCCTAGGAGAGTTATTTATTATTTAAACTCAATAATATTCTAATCTAAATTTGAAATAGTTAGTTACTATTAGGTGTGAGAGAGATCAAAATGTGAGAGTTGAATGGATGAAGGTAGTGGAGATTTCTTCATATGTTTGAAATTATAAAAGGAATAGGTGTAAAGTTGTAATGCAGGATTCAGTGTTTGCACTTGCAACCACATGCGCATCTCTAACCAATTTTATTTCACTTTGTTCCCAAAGTGGTTGCCTACCTCAAACCTATCAATACTATCAGCCACATTTTCCCTTTGAACAATGCAATTTTTCTACGCCAAATACAGCATTCTCCTTAGATATTTCAAACTCTTATTTAAGGTTTTTTTTTAAAGATAATATAAATAAAGTATGTGAAATATAACTATATGGCATGTATCATTTTGTTTGGCTACTTTGATGCATGTCTAGTGAAGTTCATACTTTTGTATTTATTATTATATCTGAAAAATTAATAATATTGGTGAATTGAAAAGTATGAAGAGCATTATTAATTTTCAAATTTTTGAATGATTAGTAAAGTTTTTTTTTTAAAAAAATTAGAGAGTACGAACTAAAAGCTTAATATTATAAGTAATATTGAATTCATAATTTTTTATTTATAGAAAAATTTTTATGTTAATAGATTATAAAACAATTGACAATTATTAGTAAATTTTAAACTTCTACGTATGCATATAAAAATTTAATTGTATTAGCAATATTATTATTTTTGCATGTCACAATATTTAAGGATTAGAGTCTACTGAGATAGGACACACCTGAGACCTAATCAATTTTTAAGATTGCAAGTTGGTGTACTTGAGGATAAGTATTTAATTAAATAAAAGCATTTTTCAAACTTTCCAGATGAAACCTATGGGATATATGTAGCCTCCCTATTATCAAATTACACATGCCCATATTTTAAATACGTGTGTCATTTCATTCCATAATTAGATATGACTCCACCTTTGCTTCTTGTCCCTTTTGTTATATATATGTCAGTCCTTTTGAATGTACAGTCCATTTTCTCTTCTTGTTATAATTAACTTTTTTTTTAAAAAAATTAAAGTAAGTTCTATTATATGAAGTTTGATAAATCAATCATACTATTTATAATTCATAAATAACACGCAATATAAAAAATCTTATATAATAATATTATTATATAAAGTTTTTTTAAAAAATTGAGTGGTATTTCTCAGTTAAAAATTTAAAAAATAATTCTCTTGAGAAATAAAAATTATTGAAGTAGATTTTAATTGATTTAAATATAGAATATTATGTTTAATAGGCCCAAATACTTATTAATTGTGTCAGTGAATTAATTATATAAAGTCTTATGTAATAAATAAGTCGTATTACTTGTAAATGGGAAGAGTGAGGCTTCTTCTAAAATAATTGTATAAATTGTGTGGTTTATTTAACCACCAAATAATCTCATTGATCAATTTTTTGGGGGGACACAGGAAGAAAATAAAAGCAGAGCAGCATGTAGACGATCGATTCATCATATATGATCCAAAATACGTTGTCTTAGTCAAATTACAGACTTTTCTGAACTAACAAACCTCATCCTTCACTGTCATTTTTATCTAGATATAACCTATTTAAAAGGTGATTAAGAATATATATTAAGTTAACAAAAGAAAGACATGCATGCAATAATAATACATGAGGAGTGATCTATCCTTAACAACCTTAGACCTTAATTTTTTTAAAAAAAAAAAACTGTAACAATAATAAAAGAGACACTTTGGACATTAAAAATCTTCAATGGTAAGATGCATGCGAATGGCTATTCTCTGTTACAGAGCTTCCATGTTCCATAAAGTTTCTGCCATGTTTCCTAACGTTGTCCAGTCACTTTCTGCTGTAGTTGGCGGATGATAATAATAATAATAATCAAACGGCAACATGTCGTAAGTTTCCATCATTGTCGTCGTCGCTGGTTCTTGCTGCAGGTTCATCAGATTGTTATTATCCATTCCATACCCAAAAGAAGTAGCTATCATATTGTTCATCCCCAACAAGTTTTCCTGAATTTGGTTGCTGTAACAAGCATTATTATTGTTCTCCAACATATAACAAGAAGGGCTAGCTGGGATTTCTGAAGAAGAAGGTCCCAGAATCTGCTGCTGCCAGAATTGCCAGGAATCTGCAGATGATGGAAAATTGCTGGGATTATTGGAACAGAAGCTGCCAGGAAATTTTGCAGCAGGCTGCTGGAAAGATGATGATGGTGGTGGTGAAGAAGACAGAGAATAAGGTATAACAGAGTTGTTGTTGGCTGACAACATTGGAGAAGATAATGAAGAAGAAACATGAAGGTTCGTGTCTGCTGTTAGCGAAGAAATCAAGGTAGTTGAAGGAGAACTCTGCTTCTGTTCAACCTTTTGAGCTAATCTTGGCATCCAGAAATATCGAATCGCATCGATGAATTTCTTGCTTCCAGATTCAATATTAAGTTGGCGAGCTTGTTTCTGAACTCTGGTTCTCCAATAGTTCTTGATCTCATTATCAGTTCTTCCTGGAAGATGCTGAGCAATTTTTGACCACCTTAAAAATCACGACCAAACCCAAGTTCATGAGCTCATTTCAAGTTTTCAACATATAAAAACTAACTAATAATTCATACTAAAACATGGAAAGAGGTCATTAATTAATTACCTGTTACCCCACCGAGAATGAAGATCTAGGATCGAAAGCTGTTCTTGTGGGGTAAGATTTCCTCTCTTGATATCTGGTTTCAAGTAATTCAGCCATCTCAGTCTGCAACTCTTCCCATTCCTCTTCAATCCTGATGAATTGCAAACCAGAATACAATTAGTAAAGTTATTGCATTGAAAATGAGGTTTCAAGTTCAGGCCAAATAATGATAGAATCTGACCCCATGAAATAGTCATATCAGAAGAAAAGAAAGAGTGTTGAGGAACGTACCTGCACTTTTGGCTAACATATTCCAGCGACCTTCGCCATGGCGAGCGATATAGTGAATGAGGAGGCTGTCTTCTTCAAGGGTCCAAGGGCCTCTTCTCATTTCAGTACCACTCTCTTCTTCTTTAGAACACATCTTAATATCTCTCTTTGTTATAGCTGACATATCTCAGTTTCTTGCGGGCTTCTGCAAGAGAATTAATGCTATATACTAATAATAAAGTGATGAAGACAAGAACAAGGAGCTTTGAACAAATAATCCTCTCAATGATGAGATCTGAGACTAGCTTGTCCAAATGCCTATTTATATACTTATTCAAGGGAATTTCTGAAGATGGGGTCTTAATAATAAATCATGATATCTGAGTAATTGAATGTTGACCATGAATTGACACGTGGATATATGAACGTGTTAAAAAAGTGACAAGCTTTTTTACTTTATTTTGGCTTTGAACTTTGAACAGGTGTGAGAGAGAGCCGGGGGGCCTATTGCCTATAAGGGAATTTTCGGAGATAGGGTTTGGTACTAGAGTGAATATTTTCTTGTTGTCTAGGTTAAATCGCACAGATAAATGAAAACAGTAATGTAGATATGATAATAATAGAAAAATATAGATAATTGAGTATATTTTTTGAAAAGAAAAAAAATGGGATTCAGGCAGGTTATATTTGGATATGAAAAATATTCGAGAGAGAATAGAGACATATGACTTCCTAGTACCATTATTATGAGCCACTAGACAAGCATCAACGAAGCAAAATGGGAGGATGTCTAGTAGATATTCCTTCTCCATTGTTACCTCAAAATAAAATATTCACACATTGGAAATCTATCCGTTGTGATCATTATATTATCTTGTGGAAAAAGTTAAGTTGAAGTAACATTGCAATCCATGTAGTTAATCCTATTTAATAGAAAATGTTTGTTGTTGACTTCTTATTGTTGGATGATAGGGGCTCACAACAATTAGGGCAAACCCCTATTAATTAAAAAAATAGGGAATTACTACTATTAGAAAAAAGCTTTTGATAGCCATTAAAAGTGATATTCACGACTGCTTTACAAGTGGCATGAATTTTATTACCGTTGTAAGTCTAACTTTAACGGTGATTTTAAAACCGCCATTAAATGGTAGACTTACAACAACAATTTTGATATTACAACCACCATTATAGTGTAATACATTAATGGTAGTTATATTATTAATTGCTGTTAATATATAATTTTCCTATGACTATTAGTAGTTATTTTTTTATTTTTAAATTTTACACAGCGGTTTTCCTTAAAACTATTGTGGAAAGCTTTTTTTTTAATCATTTCTTTTATTTATCATTTTATGTCACCCTGCATTTAGTATAGTCAACATAGACCAATTAATTCCATGCATCAAAGTATGAAGTCAGTAATCCCCAAATTCAAATAGTCATATAATCATCTGAATTGGTAAACTTTCAATGAATCTATATATTTGTACATCATATATAAAAGAAAGAAATAGTTGAAGATGAATCTTAAACAAGTTAAAAGATAATTCCAGATATCAAAATATTAATTGAAAATATACTTCATCACATTTACAAAACAATAAACAAATGCAAGAACCAAGAATATTAATCATACAATGAATTAAGTAATCAAAGGGACATTTATTATAACAGAATAAACTAATTTTATACTAGTTTATATCCACCTAAATTCTATCATAATGATAATCCCTAACAGCATATTCATTATCTTCTAAATCAAACTCTATTGTCGTTATAGGTCCAGTAGTTGTAAAATGCAAGGTTTCGTCAAGGTTGAACCCTAAGTCATTTTCGTCACCAATCGCTTGCCTTTTACCTTAGAGTACAATGGAAATATCTTTATTTGCTAGATCGATGACATAAAACACTTAAATTG
The DNA here is from genome assembly GCA_037074615.1 of Leucaena leucocephala. Classification (NCBI taxonomy): domain Eukaryota; kingdom Viridiplantae; phylum Streptophyta; class Magnoliopsida; order Fabales; family Fabaceae; genus Leucaena; species Leucaena leucocephala. Next base: position 6,242,894 of record CM073570.1, on the reverse strand, counting down.
CTAACTTACTAAGATGAATGACTCATCTAGGTATCCAACTCTCTAAAGATTGACTGAAAAAAATTCAAATTTCTCATCTACTTTGACATTATTAATATTAATACATTTACATTTCAAAACTGACACTTTAAACTTGGAGTAAATAACCTCTCATATCTCTTCAATAACTCCATAATTTGGCATGAACGCCAATGTTGATATTTTATCTTTTAAACTAACAAAATGCATCGCTTCAGCCACAATCATAACCCCACTATTTTGCATTGTACTTTTGTCATCTTGGGCTTTTGTGTAAAAAGAGTAGCCATTTATGTCATACAGACAACCTCAAAACGACACTCTACAGCTGGCCTTTATATGGTCTCAGAAGGATTGTTATCCTTTTACACTTCTCTTGTTTGTATGCATCGAAGATATCAACACAATCATCCCATAGTTTTTTCAAATCATCAATTAAATGTGCCAAGTACACATCTATATCATTTTCCAGTTGTTTTAGCCTTGAAATCATTAAAGACAACATGATGTACTTTCGTTTCATACACAATGAGGGAAGTAAGTTATAAATCACAAGGAGAACTGACTCAGCACTATATGTGCTATTAAGATTACCATATATATTGATTATGTCCGTACATAGTCCAAGCTAAAGGTTTCTAGGCTCAGAACCAAATTCAAGAAATTTTTAATCTATTATCTTCCATTGAGGAGAATTAGCTGGGTGACGAAGATGCCTATACTTTATTTTTTCATCTGAATGTCATCTTAAGTTTTTTCCATATGTGGTGTTAGCAAACAAATATTTAAACCGTGTTATTATTGTAAGATACCATAACACATTTGAAAGAGAACTTTTAGTATTCTCATCACAATCATCACCGTCTTTCTTTACTTTGTATATTGAAATATCTTATTTATGACACTTATTCATCCATTTATACTTATTTTTATACAATATACAGTCATTTTGATATATATATATATATATATATATATATATTTTATATGACAAACATATAGGACAGAATACTTTCTTCTTACATCAAGACAATCAAAACATTATACACGGCATGTGAAACTTGGGATCAAAAGTGGGCCAATTAATAATATTTTGTACTTTTTTTCTCATAAGACATTTAAACATTATTCATTTTAGAAATTTATAGAAGCAAGTCGTTCTACATCAATCAGATGTATTTAGCAACGTAGCAAAACTCAATTTAGATAGACAAATCATGTCTGTGAAACATGTACTAGTTTCTTAACCAAGTTCGGTTAAGTGCCTCTTTGGATTCAGCTTATGGGAATTAATTTTAGACAAAACCTCAATTTGAAAAAAATTAAAACAAATATCAATTTTTGTCCAGAATTGATTTTGGCCAAAACTTCAGTTTGAAAAAATTTGAACCAAACAACTATTTTTGTCCAGAATTGATTTTGGGCAAAACCTCGATTTGAAACTATGGTTTTGAATAAGCTACTGAAAATAGATTTTGGAACTATAAAAGAGCTTATAGATTATCCAATTATTATTTTACCCCTACTTTTTTCTCCTATCTCTTCTTCACACTATCTCCCATTTCATCTCTCTTCTCTACACTCTCTCATCTCTCCTATTTATTCTCTACCCTCTCTCATCTCTCCTATTTATTCTCTACCCTCTACCCTCTCTCCTCTCTCATACTTTAATCAAATCATACCCTTTTTGGTAATTTATTAATAGAAAAAGTGATTCTACTACTAATCATTCAAACATCTCTATTTTTAAAATCTATTATTCTCATAATTTATTCTCCATAATCTATTCTTTCAAGAATCTATTCTCCAAAAGCTAATCCAAACGGGTAAAATTTTTATATAGATTGATCGAATTAAATTTTATTTATATTCTCTCTCTAATTTAACTTGAAATAACATAGTTTGTGTAAAAAGAAAAATTAACAATACGTATATAAATGTTTAATTTATTTGTGAATTAATATATTTTTATTTAAATATTATTCTTTTTAGTGTTATATATAATTATTTTTATATAATTTAATTTAATTATATTATTTTAATTATAATTGGATTGATTTTAGTTCAGTCACGAGTAGACTATTGACTCTTAAACCAGTGTCTCAATGGGTTAAATTTAATAATCAATCTTATTTTCATCACCTTAGTATTTAGAGAAAATTCCATATTTTATGTTCATAGAAAAATATTCTTGGTTTTTTATCGGGAATATTTGTACTTTTAAAATGTCATGATTAAAATACTCTATACTGAATACTTCTTTAGTCGTAAATGTATGGAATTTTTAGGGGATTAATTTTTAATTTTAAATATAAAATTTCAATTCACTTTATCTCTTTTATTTATTATTTTTTTAAATTAATTTATTAAACTTATAAACTGATGTATAATCAAATATTACATAGGGGTGGGTAGGGCTAGGCTGGGCAAGGCAACCCTCCTGCCTGGTGCCCTGCCTGAAAAATACATGGGCTGCATTTTGTAGCCTGATACCTGGCCCTACCCGGTAAAAATCCTAACTATTTTGGGCTGGGCATGCCCAAATCGTAATGCCTTGCTCATATTGTGAAAAAAATCTGCAATTATGAACTTATAAAATAATATTATATTCATATATCTTCAAGAATTAAATAATATACATAATTTACTAAGAATAAGACAATAAAAAGATAGTAATTAAAGTTTTAAAATCCATAACATATAAAATAAATATTGAAGTGTAAGTAGTTTACAATTGTAACTTTGCATCAATCTCCCCAAAATTGACAAAGATGGAGCATTTGAAAAAAATATATGACAGTTACCACAGTTTAGAAAAATAAAGAAATAAATTAATTTAATTATAAATTTTAAAAGATACAATTACCTACTTGACTACTTATATTTGTAAAATTATCATTTAATCACCAGTATCTATCATATTTATTCTATGTGAAATAATATAATTTATAAATTTTGATATATACAAAAATAATTAACTGGGCAAGGCCAAATGGGCAGGGCAGCAACCCCTGCCTGGTGCCTGGCCCGACCCCGATATTGACCCTGCTCAAAATTGCACATTTTACATTGTGTCACTTTTATCGAGTTAGACAGGGCATATTTGATGCAGGTTCGGGCAGGCTTTGCGGGCTCTGGACTTCTTGCACAGCCCTAATATTACACATGAATAAATGAGTATTTTAGAGAGATTATACTATATTTTCTTTAATCTATATGTACAAATAATTCTCTATCTTATTTCTATTTTAGCTTATTCAACATACACACTATATATATATATATATATTCATTCTTTATCAGGAAAAAAAATCTTATATTGAAGCATTTGTAGGGCCTAGAAGGCTACAGCACTTGGTTGTAGCCATCGTTTGGGTGCATGGAGGATTATAGAGAGAATATAGACTCCACTATATTAAGAACTACCGAAATATTATTTATTATGCTTTGACCATAATAGTCAAAACACGACAAATTACATAAAACTGTATTTGAAATAAAGAAATAATACCATCAATTGAAGATTTTGGAGAAGATGATGAAATTAAAGGTGAAAATGGAAGGAAGGTTGGATTTAGTTAGTAGGGTATAATTCACTTTGTTTTTTTTTTTTTTTTGCCAAAAAGAAGCTAAGGTTATTTGCTTATAGTTTGTTTAAGTTAAAAAAAAAAGACAAAGAATTTTAGTTAGGCTAAACGTGTAAAAGTTGTTGAAAGTATGATGAAATTTTCTGCTGAGAATTTAAGATAAAGGATGTGTTGGAAAAGGCTTATTTTGATAAAATATTTGAAACAATTAATAAAAGGGGGGGGGAATATTAAATGCTTGTTTGGATTGTTAGATTTTGAAACTTTAATATATGACTTTTCAATTGTGATTTTTCATATTATTGAAAATAAATCCAAACAAGTAGTAAGGGTAGGTCGAAATTTACTGCTAGTATAAAACTTAAAATGATCCATCAGCACCTGTACAAGGCAGAAAGATCTTATTTTCTACCGAAATTTACTGCTAGTAGAAATTTCCCTTGTATATGCGAGTTAAATTACAGAAAAGTATTTGTATAAAATACCTTAATTGCCAGAAAAATCTTATTTTCTACCTCATTTGTGAAAATTATCCACTAGCTGAAACGAGACTGAAACATTATGAGAAAAGATATCAGTAAGTGTTGCTTGCATGCATTCCAGGTTCTGTAATAATTTGTGTTTTTAATCCTTAATTATAGGAATATTATCTAAGATTCAAAGGAGTATTCTGGTCTCGTTATCCTAAGTTCTTGGTCGGTGCCTTGGATCTTACTTATAATCATTGCATTATTATTCTTTCACTATAACTGTGGAAGGAGATAAAAGTGAAAAGAACGTGTTCAAATTGAGAAAATAAAAAAGATTATTAAGAAAATAACAAGTAAAATGAAGAGCGTGTTAAAAGCAGAATAAGAAGGGGCATGAAGATTAAGACAGAAACCAGCTGATTACGGTGTTTTGGGGAGAGAGAAAGAGAGACAGACAGACGTGTTTGACTGAACAAAAACAACCATGAAATGAAACAAGGCAACATACAGAGAACTTAAAATTAATGGCCGTCGGCAAATTACTACTGGAGAAAAGCCAATTTTTCACGAGTTGGTGGTGGTGGTGACAGTTAAGATCTTAGTATGTTGCCACTCAACTGTCACCCCAGCCATCCACGTGGATATATATCAACGGCTCTGATTTCTGTTTCAGACAATGATGCTTCGTTTCAGACATTTTGTCAAATTGATAACTATATTTGAAAACGATACCTTATGCAATGCAACTACGCTTTTGGATACTCCTATGCCTCTCCTTTTATTATGTTTTCCCCTTTTCAAATTATTTTTATTTATATAATATAATAATCATTTAGAATTAGCGAATGACATGCTTTGTCTCTTTTGTGTGATATAATTACTACAACTCATGACTTTTACACAGTTCTTCAGCTAGGATCACAGTTTTAAGGTTGGGCCTAAAATTATCAGCCCCTTGGGCCTTATGCCCAAATTTGCCATCAGCCTTCATCGTGTGGATCAGAGACCCAATATCCATATGACGTCCGACCCAAATAAAATTGTTATCGTTTCAATTCAACCATATGTGCTCTGATTGACCCATTGTTTATAGATTTAACTAGTAAAAATATGAGATATATAATTATTTGGAGAGTGTTTGATCTTTAGGAAGTATCATTTTATTATAGTTTTAGTCATAGCGCTTAGGGAGGCATCATAGCTTCTAAGTATCTAGTTTTACGCCTGAGGGTAATAGACAACTCGTTCTACCCAACATTAATATCACATAGGAGGAACAAAAATTTTGTTTTGCCTTTTGATTGTAGATGAGTATAACCCCTTTTTAAAAATTTTTATAATAAAAAAATGTGCTCATATTGAATGGAAAATTCTACCCAAAGAGATTACAGTGGGATACGTCTATAACAAAGAGATAGGTTAGTATCTCATAATATAATAAATTAAAGTTTGAATCTCTGTTAGAATAAGTACCTATATTTTGTATATAATAGTGTATCAAATAAAATTATCTTCAATAGAAAAATACCTAAAACAAAGTGAGAGAGACAAAGAGATTGAATGGAAAAGATTTGTTTTCATTTAAATAAAATAGATTATTTGAACACATTTTTTTTATAAATACTCCTCTTGTCTTTAATATAGGGTATAATTGGAGAGTTAATCTTATTCCTAAATATAATATATATTTTTTATATTGATCAATTTTTTTTAAATTATCTCTATTAGTGGTCTTTCAATAATAGTCAAATAAAAAATTGAAGATAAGAATTAAAAAAGATGATTATAATATTTTTTTAAAAAATAATCTATTAACTAGTTTTTTTAATTTAATTAAATTAAATTATTTAAAATATTACTTTTAGGATTATTTTTAAATTCATTCATGTCAGTTCCATTAGTAAAATTGTTTTAACATGTTTCAATTTAAACCGTACATACGTGATGATCATAAAAGTTGAACAAATTTATTAAGTTAAGGAAAACCATTGGATAAGGATGATGACAGTTTTTGCTTCCACTCAACCACCGAAATTATAGCCAAGTTTTTAAATTGCAGAAATTGATATATCCTATCTATAATAAATTAGTTAAACTATTATTTTAATACCCAATAGAATTTTGAGACGTGACGTGGACGATCGCACCACAACCTCGTAAAGACCTACGGTATGGGATTAGGTATCTTGAATGGTTTAATTATATGTTCAATTTTATTATTTTAAGTTACCTTTTAATGATAATGTAGATAAAGTAATTAATAGAACTCCAGTAGTGTGCAGGCTTTCGCGTCTTTGAATTCAAAATTCAGCAATGCGAGTTTTGGGTGACAAATATGAAGAATGAGAAAAAAAAATATGAATGTTTTGAAGATTTTATAACTACAGTTCTTTTACTTTTGTTTATAGTTATCTAATTAAATTATATTTAAATATTATTGAGTCTAATTGAGGGTAAAGCTCTTAAAGATTTTTTTTTGTATTCACATAAATTTTAAATTTGAGATTTCATATTCAAACGGCTAAAATTCTATCAATGTCTTAATATGGATTGGTTCAACGATTCCTTTTAATCTTAGAAATATATATTATAAGGATTGAAGGGATGCATTTTGTGGTGGTTAAGAAAGCATAAATAATGGTTAATGGACCCTCCACATTAGAAGGACTTGGAATGAGTACAATGCATCTTGGCCAATCATACAAGTCTCCCATTAACTCATGCTTCAGGCATGTAGGACCGTCACAGCTTTCTAACCTAATTATACAAAAACATCATTCATTCATTCATTCATAAATCAGATTATGTTAATCTTAGAAATCTATACATGTCCTATTAATATTAACTCATTGGCCAACATGTCCTATAAAAAGGAATTAATGAAGAATGAAAATTGAAAACTAAGGCTTTTTGAACAGAGAGATCTTCTTTCTTCTCTCAACTTAATAAGGATTCGTCATCATGGATCATCAACAGCTGAAGTTTCCAGTGATTCAGACATCAGAAAGCCTAGGGGAGAATTCTTCTTCTCTACAACATTCTGCAGATTTTCCAGAAATCAGAAAGGTTAAGGAAAAAATATATCTTCTTCTGCTTTTAAAAACTGACTTGTTCTTGTAGTTGTTCATGGCTTAATAACAGTTAAGTGTTTACTGTTTTGCAATTAACAGAAAGCAGTTGGATTCAAAAGGAAGAGAAACAACAAGAGGATTGAAGAGAAACGGAATGAAGTAATCCATGTAAGAGCAAAAAGAGGTCAAGCTACTGATAGCCACAGTTTAGCAGAACGGGTACGAACAAGTTCAAAAAACAAGCCCCTTAGTAAAATGCAAGAATTACTGTACAATCCACTTAATTACTAAAAAAGTACCTTGAGTTGTCAATATGTCATCACTCCATCATTCTGAATATTATTATTACCATGCTACTTACTTGTAAAAAATTTTAATAATTAATTACTTATATGAGACTATGCGGTAATTTTCTCTTATAAAAGACAATACTTTTTTCTGTTTTAATTGCAGGTGAGAAGAGAGAGAATCAACGAGAAGATGAGATGTTTGCAGGATCTGGTTCCAGGCTGCTACAAGGTTTAAATGATAGTATCAGAAATATCAGAATAGTCCTTGATGTTTATAACATGTTTGTTCATCAATCAGTACCTGTCCTTGATATTATTTACGAATTTTGCAGGCAATGGGAATGGCAGTTATGTTAGATGTGATCATAAACTATGTTCTATCACTACAGCAACAGATTGAGGTTATTATTATTATGGTGGTTGTACTATTCATTATTTTCCCACTTTGGTTTATCAAATTAATATATCTTGACATGCTGATATTAAAATTTTCTCTTTTTTTCTTAAAAAGTTTCTCTCCATGAAGCTCTCAGCAGCAAGCATGTGTTTTGATTTCAACACCTACCACATAGATACCCTCCAAACCATGCAGGTACCACTTTACTGCCACCTGTGTTCTGTCCTTGTTTCACACGTATCACACACACATTTACAAGCAAAAATTCAAAGAGAGAGTCTGATCCCAAAAGACTAGCTCATGGGGTAGGAGAGCTCACTTGGCCTTTTGTTAGTTAGAATCCTTCATGGCAGGCCCTCTTCACTTGCGAGGCTTACTGTCGTGAAACTCATACATACATACATACATACATACATACATACATACATACAAGTTTTTCTCAACACGCTAATGAGAGGCTTGTGTGTTGCAGAGAAGTACTAGCACAGATGGAATCCAAGGGATGGAAGGAGAAGGTTCTGGAGGCTTTGCTTATTGGAATCCTACATGGCCTCTTCAATAAAAAAAATAATAATAATTAGTCTTTGTTTCTGTTGGAAGCCTCAAAGTTACTATGAAATTCAAATATGAGTTCTTACATACACATAAGTTAATTGGAGAACTGTAAGATGAAACTCTGTAAGACAAATATATATATATATAGTGCAACTTGTGTTGATTTTTGCTTTCCGAATCATTAATATGTTCAAGTTCTAAAATGTAATTTTTGTATTCATGAATTTATAATAATAAAGTGGGCAAATTCATTCCAAAACTCTCTAAATAGTAGTGACAGTTTTACTACAGTATTTTTTTCTACTAAACATAGTATATTTATCCTCTTACAATCTTATTTGAGACACTATCAATACTAAATATGATCACTTCTTCTAATAAAGATTTAAATATCGATTCACCAGAGGAACTAACTCTAGACTCAACTTCTGTTGGTACTTATTATAGCATTTTTTGTTCACTGACAATTAAATTGATGAAAAATGGTTCACAGGGAGAGGAGACTTAACAAATGAGTCAAATAGAAAGGGTCCAATTTGCAGAAACAGATTTAACCCCCCAAGCTCATAACACTGACATTAACAAGTGAAAATGAAATATCCCAATGTCGGTGGTCATGATCTAGGCTCCCTGAAACTGAGTTTTAGATCCATTTCAGTAGTTAGTAACATACTGGGATGTTATAGAGTTTGTCGGACTAATAAAGAAGAGAGTGCGAAAGGGGCAAGTACAATGGATTGTTCCTCAAAATTTGAATGCACCAACGTTGTCTTTAAATATTAAAGACCGCTTCAACAGATAGAGACAGAAAATGTGAAGCAGGATACGGATTTTGCGCGTGGGAGTTGGGACAGCAAGACCAGAATATTGTTATACGTACGTATCCTCTATCTTTAATGTAAAATTTATTTAATAAATTTAAATTAATAAAAAAATTATTTAAATTAATTATTTATAATAATTATATGTTAATTTTTCTAAAATATATTTTTTTAATTATATGCCTTTGAACTACTTTTGATAAAATTTATTTGAATATATACAATCATATAGGAATATTTTAGAAAAATATTATAATTTTAGAAACACAATAAATTTATATTTAAAATTAAAATAATTTTTTTATCTAATTTTTATATTTAAAACTCGAGAGAATAATTATCTTCATAAGTTATATACATTGATAGAATGTTATATATATGTACATTGACAAGAACAAACTATATTTAGGGCACGTTTAGATAGGATTTTAAAAACGGGCTTATAGAAAAAAGAGATTTTGAACAGTTTATAGAAAATGGTTTTTGGATAAAAAATTATGAAAAAAAAAGTAGTTTTGAATAAATCAGTGTTTGGATAGTTATTTCTAAAAGTACTTTTATTATTGGTAAATTACGAAAAAATGTATGAGTATTAAATGAGGAGAGATAAGAGATGAAATGAGAGAGGAGAGAGGGTGTAAGAAAGAGAGGAGAGAGGAGAGAGGGTGTAAGAAAGAAAGGAGAGAGAAGAGAGGGTGTAAGAAAAAGTAGGAGATATGGTATAAGAAAAAGTATGGGTAATATAGTAATTGGTTAGTTCATAAGTGGTTTACTGTTCCATAAGCTATTCTGACTAGCTTATCTGAAACCTTAATTTTAAATTATAGTTTAATTCAAAAACCCGTTTAAACAAATATAATTTTTGTTTTAAAATTTTCCTAAATTAAGATTTTGCCTCAAAAGGATTTTCAAAATCTTGATTTTACAAAAATCAAACAGGCACTTAATGTTGTTACTTGTTATTTTAATTCAGTAGTAGAGGATCCGTTATACTGAATTCTACTCAATCTTCTCATATCTGCATCACTCTTCTTCTTTTTCCTCTCATTTCATAATTTCCATTATAGATTTTCTGGATAATAAGAAAAAGATCTGTTGATGAAATTAAAGTGAATCATATGTATAACTCACACAATGACTGTATAACCTGGAGATCATTTTTATTAACAAGTTATGATTTTTTTTTTTGAGTATTTTCAAAGGAAAGATGGATTTTAGTCTGATGTGTCAGATTTATAAATGTGAATACAGTGAATATAATTCTCTTTTATATATATAAAAAATGGATTATATCAAATTCATCTCGTTTTAATTATTTGTATTTTTGTCCTCGGCTTCTTGTTGGATAACATTTCTCGCTTACAAGTTGTGAGAAACAAGCTGGATAAAGAGTAAACAAATTAAAGATGATTTTAATAATTTAAAATTATTATTCTATCTATATTTAATATATGACCTAATTAAAAAGTTAATTTTAGTTATAAATATAAAAAAATTTCATATTTATCTATTTTTTAATAAATTACCTCAATATATACTTTTTTAACAATAATCAAGTAAGAGGGGGAGAGAGAGAGAAAATTAAGAAAGATAATTAAAGTATTTTAAAAAAATATACTATATTTAAGGGTGAAAATATGTTAGGGCCCTATAGCTTAGCCTATATTTGGCCTAAAAAAGCTTAGCATATTTTAAAGAATACATATGCTTAAGCCTATATAGAAACATGTTTCACTAATAGATTAGGCCTAAGCTCTATAAAAAATATGTTAAGTCTATTAGGCGGCTGAGACTATTACTTAAAATAAATATAGTATGATAATATAATGGTTAAATGTCAAACTCTTAACCTATTAGATAATATTTAATAATTAAATTACTAGATTAAAATTTATTATTATAAAATTTTATTTTTAATTTTTAATTTTATATTTATATAATAAGATATTATAACTCTGATCCTCAAATCTCTACCCTAATTCCTCCTGAGCCTTCATTGTATTTGTGTAGTTTGCGATTGTGGGATTCAAACACAGCTTGCGGCACCTTGAGACTTCGTAGGAATTCAGAGTTCAGAGGTCACTGCCGGTTAAACCTTCACGGCTTGCAGCTTGTGGCACAGGCGGTTGAATCCTACTCTTTTACTTCAGTTTGTGATTCTGTTGTGATTTTGTTGTCATGAATGCTGCTGGTGTTCTAATTTTTTGGTTCTGCTGGAATATTTTACTACTTTCGCAAACGAAGAAATTGTCTCAAAATTTTCTTTCTTTCTTTCTGGAATAGGCTTACCTCGTAATGCTTGAGGCAACAATTAATAATTAATTAATGAAAAGGAAAGTGTATGTAAAAGAAAGAATAATTAATTAATGAAAAGTAAGGTGTATGTAAAAGACGAGTTGGTACACTGCTACAATGCCTCAAAATATTACCGACCTAAATTACAACTCTGACACCAACCCTACTCTGTTCTTCGTCAGGCACCTACGTTGCCCCATGTTTCTCTCCTTCTTTCCCATTTCATATAATGATATAAATATAATAGCCTCTTGTTCTGAACATTATAATTTGAGGCACTCATCTTAACATGAATAAGTGATTTGCGTAGTTATCAAGCCAAACAGTTGCCCTTCCATGAGCTTATTCTTTTTGTGTATGGATCCAGCTTGCTCTTCCTTCCTATGTCATGATCATTTTCCAACATTACCCAGCACATATATATGTTTATGTTTCATACTTTTTCATAACAGATAAATTTTTTCATGAATATGTGTTTCATTTTCATAACATACTATATTTATGTTTCATATTTTTTCATATCCGGCTTGCGTATTTATTGAGGTACTCATCTATGTTTTATGAAAATATAATATGGGAATGGCAATAACAAGTATTTTAGATATCACTTACAAATTATATGATTTAAATTATTATTTTTTTTCGATTTATAAGTCTGATTATGTGGCTTCTGACAATATAGATAAAGTAATGAAGATTTTAAAATCTATGTATGATGAGTACGTTGTCAACTATAAAGAATAGACAAATACAATAAATGAAGTTAATGTCGGCAACAACTCTTCTGCTAATGTGGCTTATCCATCTAAAATTTTTGGATTTGATCATTTTATGAGCATTGTTCATGAAAAGCAAGTATTTCTCCCAGTGAAATCAAAATTAGAAGTTTATCTTGAAGATGCTGCTTGTATTTCGGAGGGTAGTTCTAAGTCTTTCAGTGCCTTAGAATGGTGAAAAAATAATAGTTTTAAATTTAAGATATTATCTAAGATGACTACTAATATATTAGCTATTACAATCTCTATTGTGGCATCAGAGTCTATTTTCAATGCTAGAGGTAAAGTTATTGATGAATATCATTATAGATTAAATGAAGAATCAATTGAAATACTTATTTGTAGTGGGGATTGGCTCGCAACAAGTATGGTTTGAAGAAGAAATCAAAGGTATAAAATTTGTATTGTAAAAATAATCCTATTGATTTTAGTTATTATTTGTTTAATTATTTTATGATATAATAATATACATTTTATTTCTTCTTTTTAAGGTATTTGAGCAAGATGAAGAAATTACGTTGAAGATTTCATGATGTGGCTAACATTTTTACTTTGATTTACCTTAGATTGTTCTAATTGTATTCTTGTAAAAATTGTTGTTCTGTTTGTTTGGTATTGTTTTATTAGTTAATTATATATTTTTCATTAGAATAATTAATATTATGAAAATTTTATTTGTAATTTTTTAAAATATAATATACAAAAAAGTCTATTATAAGGCCTGTTACGGAGGCCTATTATTAAGGTCTGACAGTATAATTATAAAACAAGCTCTTTTAACCGGCTTCAGACCAGGCTACATATGATTACAAGCCAGGCTTATACTAAAAAATTAGCCTACAACAGGCTACAGACTAAGCTTAAGCTAAAGTGTCACTTAACAGGCTTGACCTGTTAAGGTTAAGGCCTGACCTGGCCTATTTTCACCCATAACTATATTAACTAACTTCATTAATATAGAGCCTGTTTGGATAAGATTTTAGAAAATAACTTATGAAAAAAAAGACTTTTGGGTAGCATTTAGAAAAGGGCTTCTGGAGAAGAGCTTATGAAAAAAAAATTTAAAATAAATAAGTGTTTGGATAGTTATTTTCAGAATTATTTTTATTATTGGTAAATTACAAAAAAATGTATGAATATGAAATGAGGAGAGAGGAAAGATAAGAGATGAGAGAGGAGAGAGTGTGTAGAAAAGAAAGGAGATATGAGAGAGGGTGTAAGAAAAAATAGAAGAGAAGGGAGAGATAGTGTAAGAAAAAGTAGGGGTAATATAATAATTGATTAGTCTATAAGCTCTTTTACTGTTCTATAAGCTACTCTGATAAAAAAATAGGGGTAATATAGTAATTAGTTAGTCTATAAGCTTTTTTACTGTTCTATAAACTACTCTGATCAGTTTATCTAAAATATTAATTTTTAAATTATAATTTGATCCAAAAGCCCTTTTGAACAAATATAACTATTTATTTTAAAAATTTTCAAAACTTAGATTTTGTCTAAATCTAAATTTAAAACCTAGGTTTAGAAACTTTCTAAACACACGCATAATTAAATTAATTAAATATATATTATATTAAAAACTTGAGAAGTACTAACTAAATGTGAAGTTTGAAAAATAAATAAATAATATTACATCTAATCTTAATATAAGATCTACTTTATAGTTCAAAATTTCATTAAAATGGATCTTATATAAGGTCCAACTTTGTTAATGTGAATGACTTATGAAGTACTATTTTGGTATTTATTATAAATCTAATTAGAGAAAAATTTGTTGGTCTTAAATATAAATTTATTTAGAAGTTATTAATAACTGTTTTCTACTTTTATTTTTATTTAATTCTGGTTAGAAACTAAGAAAAAAGAGAGAAAAGTGAGAATGATATATAATATCATAAAAAAGGAATGATATGTAAACGTTGATAAACAATAAGGTTAAAATTAAAAAAAATATATTATAATTTAAAACATATTTAATAATTTATCTATATTTTTTTATAAGTGAGATTAGTCCCAGTACAATTATAATAACAACTTGATTGGTGAGTAAATGATTATGCAAATGCGGAGACACAAACAGAGAACTTGTTGGATTGAAAATAGTGCTTCTCATATAAGATCCCACACGTTCCCATGAAAGTCTCTTGGTGTTTTCAGGGTTGTTTGTTTGGTTTTGATTGACCAGTAGTTATGACTTTTGACAATCTGGACTCCATTCTAAGACATATCCCAACTATATATAGGATCTATTTGGATAAAATTTTATAAATAGACTTATAAAAAAAAATTTCTGGACAGCTTATAGAAAATGTCTTTTAAATAAGAGTTTATGAAAAAAAATAATTTTAAATAAATGAATATTTTGATAGTTATTTCTAGAAGTACTTTTATTATTGGTAAATTATAAAAAATTGTATGGATATTAAATGAGGAGAGATAAGAGATTAGAGGATAGAGGATGTAAAAAAGAAAAGAGAGAGGGTGTAAGAAAAAGTAGGAAAGAGAAAAGACTGTGTAAGAAAAAGTATAGGTAATATAGTAATTGGTTAGTTCATAAGCTCTTTTACTGTTCCATAAGCTACTCTGACTAGTTTATCTAAAATTTTGGTTTTAAACCATAGTTTAGTCCGAAAGTCCGTTTGAACAAATATGACTGTTTGTTTTGAAATTTCTCAAAACCTAAGTTTTGAACCAAATCTAAGTTTGACACGTTGCCAAACACATATAAATTAGGGGTATTCAAAATTTTTCGTCTCGGATTATTTCAATCCAGTCCTAGGCAATTCGGGACAGGTTCGTCCCATCCCGTCCCGTAAAAGGTCGGGACAGGACGGGGGCCAAGGTCGGGACGGAATGGGTCTCGGTCTAACCCTCGGGATTCCCGTCCCATCCCGAATATTTTTAAAAAATATATAAAATATTTTTATTTTATTTATTTTTTATAAAAAATATAAATAGAAAATGGTATTGATTATATCATATTATTTATTAGATGATTGTATTTTTCTCTTCCTTATATGTATTTGTTTCTTTACAGACGGAGCAGTAACTTTAATTGGTAAACTGAAAAAATTGAAAAAGTAATAGTATTTATACTATAATTAATGATATTTATTATTTTAAATTAATAATCATAATAAAGATAATTTAATTTCTTCTATTATTTTTTTATGTTTTAATTATATGTTACTCATAGATATGATATATATAAACGTCCTGACCCATCCCAATCCCAAAAGGGACTGGGACATATTCGGGACGGGATCAGGATAGGGTTATCCCAATCTTGTCCCGACCCATGCCCACTCCTAATATAAACGTCAAATTTCAAGTTTTCCTCCTTTCACAAGCCCCTTATTCTCATAAAAAAAATAATAGTGTGTTTAGATTAGTTTTTAAAAAATAATTGAGAGAAAAATAATTTTAATAAAAAATATTTTTTAAAGAAGTAGAAATTTTAAGCTTATAAAAAACCTCTCTCAAACCATAGTTTTTAATATAGATAGTTTTCAATATAAAAATACTTTTGTAACAAAAAAAAATCTACTCTCAAAATTATAATTTAAAAGGTTTAAAATATTTTTTTATATCTACCCCAACACACTCAAAGGTCTATTTAGTGTGAGAGAAATAGAGGAGAGGGGAGGGAAAATTTAATAAGTTCAATTTAAAAAAATATTTGAGAAGTGGGTTAAAATTAATTTTTCTTAACTCTTCTTTTTACTATAATTTTATAACTCCACTTATTTATTTCTTTTAAATTAAACTTGTTAAAATTTCTTCTCTCTTCCCCTATGCTCCATTTCCGCTAAGTAAATAGATGCAGTAAAAATTTACTTTATAGTAACATGCTTCAGCATTGCATTGTTTTTCAGAAATGCAGTTTGGTTCTTTGGGTCCTCATGATTCAAATCTCGAATTGAAACATGACCCATATTGCTTGCTCGAGTAATGTTTGACTGACCGGTGAACTGCAATATCCAATTTACCGTTTCCCAACTACCAAATTCATAAAACTTAGGTTTTCTCAAATGAAAGACACACATGACTTCACTTAAACACACTTTTGCGAGTTGAGATTTTGGGTTCATCAGTCTGAAATGGCAGAAGAGGTAGTACGAGAAGATCACATAGGGACAGGGAAGAAGGTGATGGTGGCCATAGATGAAAGCGATTACAGTTATTATGCTCTCATTTGGTTGCTCAAAACTCTCAAGGAATCCATAACAAGCAATCCCATTCTACTCTTCATGGTTCAACCTGCTCTTGATAGCAACTACACTTTTCAAGCTTCCCTCGGCACTGCTCGCCTCTATTATCTTCTTTCACCCAGTTAAGTCCACTCATTAATCTCAGGGATTCTCCTTTGTGCTTGTGTGTGTTCTTGTTTTTCTTGGTTTCGGTTGATGAACTTGTGTTCTGCTAAAAATGCAGGACCTGATTTTGTGAACTCATACAAGGAGAATCAGAAAAAGCTTGCACTGGCTCTCTTGGAGAGAGCTAAAGGCATATGTGCTACTCATGGGGTACGCTTCTCGAATCTCTATATAATTTTAGAGTTTAGATGAAAGTTCTCTGGTTATTGTTTCTTTTTAACAAAATATTTAGGTGAGTTTGATCCTACGACTCATCAGGACCCAAACATCCCTCCAACTCTTGAGAGTTTTTTTATTTGAGGCTCTCTTGGAGAGAGCTAAAAGTATATATGCTACTCATGGGGTACACTTTTGGAATCTCTGTATAGTTTAGGGTTTAGGCGAGAGCTCTCTCAATTTTTTTTTATAGTAACAAAAAGCTTAGATAGGTTGGATTACGAAAGCTCATGATGACTAAGGCAGACACTTCTCTAGACTTTTGAGAACACTTTTATTTGAGTAACAAAACACTTGTTTTCGGTTACCGTCCAAATAAAGCCTCAAAGAAAGTGGCAAGATATATATTTTTTTAATTTGATTATAGGTAGATGCAGAGATCTGTACAGAGGAAGGTGAACCAAGAACAGCCATATGTGAAGCAGTAGAAAAGCATAATATTGATTTGCTTGTGTTGGGGGAACGTGAGCTTGGAACAATAAAAAGGTTTTTGTTCTTGTCTTAGATTTTGTTTTTACCCAATTATCTGATGATGATGATCCAACCAAAGAAAGACAAAAATGTCCCTTTCAAAATTACTTGGTGCTACTAACACCACCATGCTTATGCAGGGCTCTTTTAGGAAGTGTGGGAAACTACTGTCTCCAAAATGCCAAATGCCCTGTCCTTGTTGTAAAGAAACCGGAGTAGTAAATTGCTTACTTGGAAGTCTGAAAACTGGTATTAGATTCCATTTCTAGCTTTTACTGGGAAGAATGTGCTTGTTGACCACTCTGTAATTCAAACTGAGCAAGATTGAATCTGATTATCTGGCTTTGGAATGAGTGACAAAGATGAAAAGTTATTTATATTTTCCTTTCTACTGAATAACACATGACTCATAATAGCTTCATTACACACGCATGTCTCCAAATTTTACCCAACTTTAAGGTTTGTAGTTACCAGTATATGAAAGATTGAAGTGTCAGACAGAAATTAAACGCATTTCCATTTACAGATTTCTGAAGTAAACTAGAAAATGATGAATGAAACTCATCAGGCATGGTCCTCCTATTAGGCCCATGCGTATCTGGGCATGCCAACTTATTATTGCTGGGTATCCCATCCATCAACTTGATCAACCATTCTTTCAGTCCATTCGATAATACATAAACTATTTAATTAATTTAATTATATTAAATTAATTATTATAATATATTTTTTCTAAAATATTATAATTATCTTTTTTAACTCCTTTCTATAGAACCTTTCTTCAGCAGTTTCAATTATGTTATCATCCCAAACCTATGTGGTGTACAATTAATTGCTAGAAACTGGGTAAGAAGACCATATAAAAGTATTATTGATGACTAGTTAGGATCTAAGAATAGTTAGACTCTCATGGTGGAGATTTTGTAGCCTTGTTACCGGTGAACAGCAATTGCGCAGAGAGGCTAATGTTGAAGCATGTAAAATGGAGACTGATTATTGTTTGCCTCCACTTAAAACAAATATATTTGTGTCCTCCGCAAGACAAAACTACTCTGACATATTTTTTACTTCGTACATCACCAATAGGATTAAGTGAAACTACAGAATTACAAGACCAATAATTTGAAAAGAGAATCAGACAATCACAGACGAACAGTCCTGAATAGCTAGCAAGAACCAAAGGAAAATTAACATGAAAAGGGACAGATCTTGTTATAGGAAGAAAAGAAGATCCAGATGGACAAATATGATCAATGGTGTCTATATGATTTGACAGAAGTGGTTATTTTGAATAGTTTCAGGAAAGAGAAAACCTTGCTTAGTGTTGACTTAATTGCCATTGCCATAACTAATTCTGATGGTGATTCATGTTTGCCTTATTCATCATCAGTTGTTATTTTTGAAGAACATCTGAAAACACCTTGTTGACATAGGGAAATATGTCAAGAAGCATTATCTGCGATCTGACTGCAGAATATCTATGATTATAACTTGCTCTTGAAAATCTCTAATTTTATCTGTTAGAAGGTTGAATTAGTAATAGGTTAAAAGTGATTAGTGTTAATCAATTAGTTACTAGATGATCCTAATTCTATATAAAGAATCCTAGTCTATAGGTTAAGTGGGTGAGATTGTGTAATCCTCACCATAGTGAGGGAAAGGGTAACTTGGGTCTCTAATCAAAGTCTCTAAGTAGGGTTAGTTTATCTTCTTCAACTGATGGTAGATTAGTATAAAAACCCATGTGGGTTAACATGATTGTAAGAGCTTGTTGCTCTTGAACAATACATATTATTCTTCATCTCTCTTCTCATTATTTCTCTTTAATAAAGTTAACATGGTATCAGAATAGGATATATTGTGACATGTGTTCTTGTTTTTCCACCATAGCCCAATCTTGAAGAAGCCTAATCTTGAATCAATGCTGCCAAACAGAGTCTATCTTAGCCACAACGACATCGTTGCTCCTAGCTTCTTGATCAGCCACCCTAAGCTACAAATGACGTCGTTGCTAAATCCTAAAGTCTATTGATCGATTCATTCTTCCATCCAGCTCGTCGCTCAATTCTGTCACCGTCAAAGTATATTCAGTGCATGCCGCCACAAGCCCTCTCTCTCTCGTAAGATTGGATCGAAGTTCTTGGCAGATCCTTACTTTCACAACTTGGAGTTTCACAGATTCAAGAAGCGAAGAAACTGGCAATATCGAGCTCACCATTGATACTCAAGCCGCAATCTTCATCCTTTTTCGCAGTTACTCGCCAACGTTTTGCATAACCATCATTTGTTGGGACTGGAGATGAAGTCTGCTTCTCTTACACTGTCCTTGTTATCAATGACAGCCCCTCGATGTTGCATGGTCACCTTTCTTGTTCTCTATATCTGCCACTTCAAGCTTTAACATTTGCTCAATTTCTTTGGTTCGAAATTCAAGATCTGTTAATATTTTGTGAGAGAAGATTTCCCAACAATGGCTTCTGCATAATTTGTGTCTACTGCACAATCAGATTCTAAGTGCATATTTCTTGATCTATGGTGGCATCATGTTCACTTCCCTTTGTCATTGTTCATTGGTCTAACTTTTTAATGGCTTGATTGTTGCAGATATCCTATACCCAAGGCTAAAATCATAGCTTAATTAGTTGTCATGGATTTTTTATGCTAAAATCTGCAATAGTATGATAAACATATTTCTTTGGCATTTGCATATGAGCTTCATAAGGTATATAGAAGAAGAAATTATTGGAGCTTGTTGACTTCAATTCAAAATGAGAGGTAAAAGAAGTCAAACTGAAGGATCCCATAGAAGGGATAAAAGTGCAAGGTGTAGAAGAATATAAGAGGCTAAGTTTGAATTTCTATAGATTCTCAAAAGCTATTAATTGGAGATCAGATGTACATTCAAGGATTGAGAAAGATTGTAGTGTTGTTTCCTAATTTTGTTGGTGATGTGTCTTCATTTTTACTCTCCATATGACTTCAAAGTCATATGAACCATTAACTGCCTTAATTGAGGGTCAACCATGAAGGGATAATGGCCAATCGAGGCGCATTATTAATACCATATTAGATGTGTAGTGAATCTCGTGACAAGCAAAGAATGTTGATGGCTTTGCTAGTAAGGGAGATTGTTGAGTAAACTACTGCAATTCATTGGGAAAGAAGCGTCTTTCTGCAAACAAAATTGTATATTGACCACTTGTAGCAACAAGGCTCTTAAGACAAATGATGGTCAAGATGAATGAGGTTTTTCTTAATTAATATTGTTTGAAGATTTCTGTGGAAAATATAGTCAAAGTTAACAAGGATAAAGATAAAAGTAGATAGTCCAAACAATCACTTCATGAAGCCAAGTTGATGAAGATGACTGAAATATTGTGGGTAGTCAAGGTAATTATCTCGTTAAGCCAAGTCATAAAGTTGGAAGGAAGAAGAGCTTCCAAGTTCTTATATAAGGAACTGTTCTGCACATAGAAGAAAAAGAAAATTTTCCAAATAGAGATTAATAGGTAGCATAATTCATTGTGGAGTTGCAAATGGAGAACAAGGCTAGAGTAAAGGAGCCAAATGAGGCACTCCAAAAGGTTTATGAAGAATCAAAAGTCGGGTTCTATCAAAATGGAATTGAAACGTGTTTAAGATTAAGATTTTGGGGTCAAAAGTGGAAGATATCTCCATGAAAGTTATTGCTCCAAGTATTCATTGAGGGGTAGAGAGTTTTTAAAGAAATATTCATATTGTATTTTGTAAAATGAAAGTGGTTTAGTTTAATTCACCTTACTTTTTGTATTGTGTTGGCAAGTTGAACACCTAAAGTTAAAGGGTGTCAACTTAAGCGAGAGTGTTAGAATGTTGAATTAGTATTGGGTTAAAAGTGATTTAATATTAATCACTTAGTTACTAGATGATCCTAATTATATATAAAGGGTCTTAGTCTATAGGTTAAGTGGGTGAGATTGTGTAATCCTCACTATAGTGAGAGGGTAACTTGGATCTCCCCTCAAAGTCCCCAAGTGGAGTTGATTTATCTCCCTCAAGTGAGGGTAGATTAGTGTGAAAACCCATGTGGGTTAACATGATTGTAAGAGTTTGTTGCTCTTGAATAATACATATGATTATTCATCTCTCTTCTCATTATTTCTCTCTAATAAAGTTAACATTATCAATGACACCACATGAACAGTTGGAACTACAATCACTTCGTGGAATAGGTCACAAATCAATAAGCTCATTCCATATAAGGTCCAACTATTCACAATTCTGCTTGCTTAATATTATATAGCTATTCCTGCAATTCAGCGATTGTGAAGATATCGCCTTCTAAAAACTAATCCTTAAGATCGTCCCAGATATCACATGTATCTCTGGGCGATTGTTGCTAATACAGAACGCATAATCCATACCACCACTAGAGTGTTGCATCTTTGCCATACGGGATAGGGTGGATCTGTGGAACTAGGGGCACTGATAAATCCATCGGTAAACTAGAATTTGTTCTTTCTAAATAGGGTCATCTTCATGGTTCTAGCCCAGGAATGGTAACTAAGGCTGGAGAGTACCGAAGAAATGAGTTGATGAAGATAGTATGGGCTCGCGAGTTCTGCAAAGCATCTCTTACGGGGACTCGGTCATGATAGTAAAGAGAGAAGAAATAAAATACCACCAAGTTAGAACAGATGGTAAGGAACAAGTTTGTATCTTACAAGAATATAAGTTCAATTTTCACAGTCGTTGTGAGGGCTCCTTTGGTAGACAATCTAGTAAGTCCTCTATAAGCGCTCTCTAAGCCCAAGGGTTATGTCCTAACCTTAGTGGGAGACGAGTGCTAAATTTACCTAAACTATTTTTTGTACAAAAAAAACAAAGTAGCATGTTCGGACTATTATTTGATTGTGATTTTAATCATGACATTTAAGGAGGTATTATAACTCTTAGGTACATAAATTTATACCTGAAAGTAATTGATAGCTCGTCCTACCCGTTATTGCTATTAACTAGGAGAAAGGGAGATTTCGCCCTAGCCTTAGATCGTAGGTGAGTCTAACCCCTTTCTAAAATTTTTTGTAAAAAAAAAGTGAAGGAAAGATGCTTTACCAAAGAAAGCCAACAAAGAATTAGAAATATCTACTATTCAATTTTGTATGCCCTTCACTCTCTCCTCACCAAGTGAATTTTTTTTGGAAGGGTGAGAATATTTTATTTTTAGCTTAATTAAGTTATCCATATCATTTTTTTAATAGTACAAATTTACCAAGGCCATATAATAGTATCACTGATGATGACTAGTTAGGAATTACAGAATTAGATTTGAATGCAATGGGCACACAAGAAATTGTAAGAACTTGTGTTTAGCAAAGTGGCACACATCAAAATCATAGGACAAGAAACATACGAAAACTGTTGTTGAATATACATTTAAAAATATGGTGGAAAAATTATCTCAATCTATAGTTCCATATATCAAACTTTAAAGTACATGTTTGAGCTCTCTTTTTTATCAGTTGAACCAATTATCTTCCATGTGTCAAGGTCCAGAATAAAGAAATGATCGGTTTGAACAAAGACACAATAGATCGAAGATTGCACCGATAGGTACATGGATAGTGTTTGCCTTATTCATCAAGTGTGTCATTTCTCGTTCTTATCATTGAACCACATGAACAGTTAGGATTACAATTGCAACATGAAATTGCTCTCAAATTAATCAGCTCATTCCATATGAGATCTAGCTTGCTAATATTGATTCACAAACAATTCATCTTGCTTAACAACATAGAACTTTTCTTGCAATTCGTCAATTCTGAATATATCGCCTTTTATGAAAAGATCTTTAAGATCATCCCAAATGTTAAGCATTTTCAAACCATATAATACTCTGATACCAAACACTTTATCAATGTAACTACCATAGCATTGCATATCTGCCATGCCAAAAATAGGGGATGTGTAAGGTTTGGAGAAACGATAAATGATCCACAAATTCAATTTTTTTATAAATAATGCACTATTCATTGATCTGGCCCATGAATGATAATTTGAGCTAGAAGTATTGGACAAACCAGAACCTACGTAAGGTTCTCCTTAAGAAGATCATATTTTACTTCTGTTATTTGTTTTTTGTATGGATAGATTATCCCATATTATTACCAATACAGTGAATGCAGATGATTAGAAACTAATTTTTATTACTAGTAGAGGACTTATATTTCTCATCTTATGTTTGTATATTATATTCTTCTTTTTAAAGTGGCATCTGAGAAATAAACTAGGTGTATGATAAATTATTTGGATAAATTTTGCCATGCCTCTTGGGAGAATATCAATAAAAAGCAAATCTTTACTCTTCTTTTCGCCAAAGGTTCATGGTAATGTTAGAAGAAAAATTAGTGGGTTTATAGGAATGTCTATTTTGGTGAATATAGGGAAGTATTTGGGTTTTCCAATCATCAAAAAGAGAAAACCCAGGGATACTTTCAAATATATCATTGATCGGGTTAAATCTAAGATTGCTACATAGAAAGAGAGTATACTTTTTGTGGCTAGCACGATAACCTTGGCCAAATCTATTTTGAGTTCTATAACTATTTATCCTATGCAAATGTCTAAAGTTTCATCATCTGTTTGTCAGGAAGTGGAGAGATTGCAAAAGAATTTTATAGGGCGAATGCACAAAGTTCACATGATTTTCACCCTATTGGATAGGATTAAATTGTTAGATGCTGTGTGGAAGTTCATTTCGCAACAGTAAGAAATAGTAAATTTAGGTACAAGACAGCATATTAGAGATAATTTCTATATGGATAAGTGATTATTTTCTAATAAAAGCTTAAAGGAGATGTGTCTTCGACTACTTACAAGGAAATAAGAAAATAGTAAAGTGGTGGATTGGGTAGTTTACGAAAAACTTGCTAGTATTATACCAAGTAATGTATTCCAGGATTAATAAGTATGTTGCCAGCTATGGAGGAGGTGAGTAATGACTTAATGATTTGGAATGCTATAAATGAGGGCTTCTTTACTATTAAAAGTGCATATTATCTTATTGAGAAGCAAGATGAGAATCATTTGAGCTCTACTTACAAAGACATCTAGAAATGGAGGGGTGTGGAGCGTATTATATCTTCCTGTAGATTGCATTTAATAATCGACTTCTGACCAATGATTGAAGAAGAAAGTAGTCTTCAACTAGTGCTTTATATCAATATTATAGAGAGAACACATAAGATATTTTGCATATATTATGTGATTGTTCTTATGCAAGACAACTTTGGAGTCGATTAGTTCATCCTAGGTTTTATTCTTCTTTCTTCGTAGCTTCGTTAAGAGATTGATTTGCTTTTAATCTTATAAGGGAGTTAGAAGTTGATGGTACTTCTAATTGGAGTCTAATCGGGGGTTTCTATTTAGAGCCTTTGGAAGTGGCGTAATCAATTTAATTTTGATCAAGAGTTTTCCAAACATTTAGACCCTTATTTAGTTATTATGCAAACATGGAAAGGATTTGGGCAAAGTCAACAGGCTTATATGCCTAATGATCTCGTGCTATCAAATTCAACTACTTGGCAACCTCTCTTGCTGGGGTAGAACAAGTTAAATGTTGATGAAGCCCTACAATTACATCGTATGATAAAGCATGATGTGGTAAAGTCATTCGTGATCATTCAGAAAGTTGGGTTATTAGATTTATAAATCAATTAGATATATGCAGTGTGATTAGAGCTGAACAATTAGCTTTTTATAAAGGGTTAAAACTATATTCAGATCTAAGATTTAAGAATATTATTCTTGAATATGATACTTTTGAATGTTGTCAAGATATTATCAAATATGAACACTAATAGATATAGCTTATTGGTCTTACAGATATACTATCATGAGAATTGAAAATTCAATATATACCTAGATATCATAATAAAAGTTTGGCTAACATGGCAATATAACATTTTTGCCCTTCACACTTAAGCCACTAATTGATACGAAGTATTTGGGAGTTCATCCCATTATAGTTTAGTTTTTGGTTATTTCAAGCGTTCAGCCTTCTCCTATAACAAAAAAAAAAAGTTCTCCTCAAGATAGAGATAGTAGGTAGTACCGATAAAAATGCTATTGGAGGGGCGGGCTGCACGAGCTGGCAAAATGACAGCTTGAGCCACCCAACCCGTCATCTTTTTTTTACTTTTTTAATATTTTTTAAAAAAATATTTTTAAACTTTTAAAATACTAATAAAAAATTTATAATGTTATATTAATATAATAAAAAAATTGTTAATGTTATACTATTAAAAATTCCTATTTTTTATTAAAAAATCTCAAATTTTATAACAATAGATATAAATAAATACTAACATAATATTAATCAATTATAATATGTTAATATATATCAATAAATAATTAATCATCTTTACTAGTATTCGATAATAGAAATATTTAAAGTAATATTTAAATAAAATAAATAATAATATTAATAATTAAAAAAATAGGTTGACAGGCTAAGAGGGTGGGCTATAAAACGGGCTATCATTTTGTCAGTCTGAATCTACTCTTCTTTGAGGTAAAATGAGCTCAGACAGCAGGTTAAACTCATTTTACCAATTCTAATAGTAAAGACTCATCATATTCTGTATAGGGCTGAGCTCATTTTATTAAATAGTAGGGACTCGCCAGATTCTGCATTGCATAAATCAAAGAAGAATTGTCAACAATTTTGCCTCAAGACTCCATCATGATGATCGGGAAGAAAGCGAGAACGAGGTGAAGGAAAGACGATTTTACAAGAAAACCAAAGAGAGAAATACAAAGAAGAAGCAATGATTATATCTTGCGTTTTGGACTGAATGAGATGCAAAGTATATTCATAATGCATACAAGCTAACTAACTCAAGCCAAGAATCTATTAAAAAATCTTTAATTACAAAGATTTTCTCAATGATCCTGCACACCTTGCAGATTTTAATTCTCCAGGGATGAACATCTTTAACAGAAAAAAAAATAATAGGGAGTCCATTAAGAAAAATAAAATTATAGGGGCCTAATTATAAACACCTTAAAAGAATAGGGATTTGAGGATTAATTTCTCATTTTATTTTTTAAAATAAAGACAAAAATATTTTAAATAGTTAAAATATAAAAAGTGAATCGCACCCTCAAAATTTAGGAATTGACTTACAACTTATTAAAAATTATAGTGATTAAATTTTACTTAATTAAAATTTAGAGATAAGATTAAAATTGAGTCTAAAATATAAGAATAAAAAAATTAATTTTTCCAATAAATTTTATTAAAGTCATACCAAGCAAACATTCTATTATCAATGTTTAATTAGGTTTGATTATCCTCCATATTACATTCCATTCTCACTCATTCCATGAAACAAAACTAGAATTAATTAGTTTTCAGTATACATCATTTCTAAATATAAAAATTAAATAATTAATTATAGACTAAATATATTAGTTTAGATAATTATTTATAAAAAAAATATGTATTGATTTTCTCAAGTATATTTTCCAAACATTTTCATGGGAACCAATTCACTAATGAAAACCCCTTTAATAAAAAAAAACCTTTAAATAAATACAATTAATAAGAAGAATTTTAAAAAATTATAAATTTAAAAGACAAAAAGAATTAAAATAACATATTTTAAATTAAAACAAACTCATCTATTAATCCTAATATTTACAAAAGGAGTTTTCACCCAATTGCCAACACATACAGACCTCTCTTCATCAAATCTCTTTCTTTTAATCATGCTACTAAGATCCAAACCAGTGACTAAATCAGTTAAAATAATAATTTACAGGTTAATGGTTTAATCTTCAAGAAAAATTAATAAACATATAATATTTTATATTAGTAGTAAAATATTCTTTTCCAATAATAGGAATAAAATTTAAAGCATAAAAAAATAAAATATAAAAACATAATTATAAATAAAATACAAATAAACAACTTATATAATATGTCGATACATAACTTTAAATTCGAAAAACATAAAATTCTTCATAACTAATAACACCACACTTATCGTCAGTAGAGGAATAATATAATACGATACTCATGCATATTCATGAACTGCGAATTTAAATTGGCTTGGGAGTCTTGGGAGGCCTTGGGAGACTCCACTTATGTTACTTTCCTCTATCCCTCTAAGATGATTCATGTTTTTTGGCAATATTTTTTATATCATATTATCATAAATTCAGTTTCAAGATTTATGAGTTTCTCTTCTAGTATATATGTCTTCTTTAGGATTTGAATTCAAGACTCATAAAGATCTCACAGAAACTTTCTTACTAATTTATATAGTATTTTTTGTACAAATCAGAATCATCTTAAATATTTTTATATTATTTTTTTCAATTGATGACATAATAACTCTACTTTATTTATATTTATTACAAATATTATTTTTCTCACGTTACTACACATCTAATTTGTGCTAATCCTATGCTCTTATTGCCCCTTTTAACTAGTGGTGGGAAAAACATTTAAGGAAAGAGGGGGGGAAATGGATCACAACAACCAAAAATGACACTTCTTGAGTCAAAGAAACCACCAAACAAACAAACAAAAGTATTCACACGACGATGATGCAGACAGACTATATATTTAGGAGATTGTGAATATGTGAATTATTAAGTTGGTAACCGTGTTCAGTAAGCAATAAATGAATGAATAAACTAGTCATCCATCTAAACGGTTCCTCAACCATATACGTAATTGAAAGGTTGAATAATACAATTCCAATTTCAAAGTCAAACAAATTGTAGAAACATAGATATCTCCACGAACCATCAAATAAAATTACTACACGCTTATCTAATCCCACAAGTTAGTCATTTACTTGGGAGACCAAATATATCCTGACTATGCACGAGTTTACATTTGGACAAATTAATAATTACTAAATATTCCAAACACTTTAAGTCGTTACTTTTTTTTTTTTTTTTGCACCAAACAAAAATTGTTAGTTGTTACCAACCCATATTACTTAATACTCTATATATTTTTTATTTATTTTTTTTTTACATATTTTCTCATACACTTCTTTTATAAATGAGAATATTTTTTAAAAATATTATTATTTTTATATATTTGTTGTTTAAACTAATTTTAATTAATTTTTTAAATAGTTTATTTGTATCTTATAAAAATTTGGGAGAGTATTAATTACGCCAACATGTTTTTTTTTTTTTTTTTGGTTTCTCCTTAGGCTGCCATTCATCGATATCGATATCACCAGCACTTCATCAGCACGAGTATCAGCTGCAAAAATGAGTAAATGGCCATTGAATCCCGGGAACAAGGAAGACTCTCAAAGAACCGACCACATGTGATAAACTCCCACCAAGAAACAAACGAACAAAGAAACAACAGAAACATTGAGAAGAGAGGTGCAATATGGTGTGGTCAGAAATTCAGAACGTTGAACACGACAAATTCCAGCTCGATGGCTTTTTTCAGGGGTGAGTGGCCCCCGCCCGGTTGCTCTGATCAATCCCTCCTGTTTTTCGTGTATGCTGACTCAGCTACCCTCTGTTCTTCCTATCTTCCCCCCAAGGCTCCAAGAAAAAAGCTTCCTATCTCTTTTCCTTTTTCCCTTCTAATAGTGAAATATTTATTATTATATTATAATTTATTTAAATATTAATTAAAATAATTAATAAATATTTTTTAATATGAGATATAGTCATTTACACAAAATTTAATATAACTAATTAATTTAATTTATTAAAATTAATAATTTTTAATATGAAAATAATTTAATTTTTCTACTTATTTTTTAAAAGTGACAATAGTATATAAATTATTATCATTATATATAATTATTAATGAAAATATATTTTCTTTTTACCTAATTATATTATCTAATTAATAAGTATTTAAATAAATTTTATTTTTTAAAAATTAATTAAGTTAAAATTAAGTGATATTTATAAATATTTTATAGTATTTTATATAAATTTTATATTTATATATGTTATAATATAGAATATTATAGAAAGATTAAATTATGCATGACACTTTTTTATTCTACAACTGAATATTTTCCCCCAACTACCAATCATTATCGTCCACGCAACCCTTTCCCATCAACTTCAATCATTTTACTTTTCCTTCTTTCTTTCTCTCTATATATATATCCCCTAATACCCTCTTCTATTGCCAAATTCATCTCCACTATTGTTTAACCATGGAAGTTCCTGTTATCAGCAGAATCAAAGATGTTCATATGGGTTTAACCTCTTCTGGGGTTCAGTCTGTTTCGTTCTCTTACACTTTCTGTAAATGGAGTGCTGTAATTCTTGCTCTCGTCGCTACATTTGGAAGTTTGATTAGTAAGATTAATGTTCTAATCGTTGCATTCCGTCGCCACTGCTACCCTCTGCCTTCCATCCCTCTTCTCAACGGTGATGATTACTCTAGCTCCGACGAGGAGGACGAGGAGGAGGAAGAAACCAGCGCGTCGTCGTCTTCTCTGTCGTTGGAGTTTGAAGAGGAAGAAGAGGATAATGAAAGGAGATCGTCTTCTTCGTCTTTAATGAGTTCATTCAATTGGCGCATGGCGGGGGATGAAGATTTCAGGGTTCGAGGCTCCAATCACCAAATCGATGACCGGTTGCAGAGCGATGGTGTTAGGTTTCGACGTCGTCGGAGCATCAAGGACATTTTTTCGCTGTCGGAAATCGTCAACAGTAAGAGCGTCGTCAAACTATGGGACAGCATAGGATTTGGATTGGGTTTAGATTTTGACGAAGGTGAAACCAACGCGGGAAGCTTGACCCGACCGCCGGCGGCGGCGTTATCCAGTTCACCTCCAGCTGTGGTTTTGTCCGCCGAAAAAAACTCGTCTGGTAAAACGGCTGTGAAAATTTGGGACAGTCGCCTCCGGCAAAGATTACCGGCGGTTATCGCCGAGTGGAGGCCGAAACGGGGAAAGATTGTCGGGGTAGGATTCGGCGAAGTTGAGAAGTTTTATGTAAGAGATGACGCACACGATGGCGTCACAACCGGAGACCTGAGAAGTGTCAGCTCACCGTTACAAAACGTAACGGAATCAGCGGCGGAAACATGGTGGGATACCGACGCCGTTATTGTTTCCGCCGAGAATTAGGGGACAAAAAGCAGGAGTCTAGTAGAATTAATTGCCGTAATTTTGTAAAAAAAAAAATTGTTTATTATATTAACTTATGCTTAAATAAGGAGATTAAGAACAAAAAAATTAATTTATTTACAAATTTTCGTGCCCTAATAATCGGTTAGCATAATGCCGATGCCTGCAAGGAGACATGTTATTGCTTTCATAAATGTCTATGTATTATATATACATAAATGTAATTGTATATATTATAATATAATACTCCCTTGATTTTAATTATAAAATCTAATATTATTATCTATATATGCATATTCTGGTGTTTTTTTTTTTGCCCATCAAAACCAGACATATTATTGATATTAAAGCAGAATTTACATCATAACCAAGCAACTGAGTGTTACCCAATAAAATACACAAACAGAAAGCAAACCCTGAAAACAAAACAACTGAAACAAAACCCACTAGCTGATCAAAAAATGATCATTTTGTAAATATCATAGCTCCTTATGTTGCAATTTGTATAAAGGTTACAGGGCAAAAGTAGTTTATCATAACAATATGAAATTGGTAATTAACAACTCATCTTACCTGATATTAATATCGTTTAAAAAAAGAGAGATATTACCATGCATCTAGATCGTGGGTGAGTCTAATCACTTTTTTAAAAATTCTTAGACAAAAAAAAATAATATGAAATTGACATTATTACAAAATGTGTTAGCATAGTTGTGAATTTCAGTTGAAAGCATTAATTAGAGATGAAGTAATTAGAGTTAGAAGGTATATTACTTGTAATGGATTGATCAAAATATAAGGTTGTTGGATTGGATATGAACGATTCTTTAGCCACATAAACCAATTAGAAGATTTGATATATGTAGAAAATCTCTATTAGAAGACTCACCCATCATAGTTAGGTTTAGAATGAGGGTCGGATCCGAATATAGTTGGGATAAATCTCCAGTGAATCAAGTGAAAACCAAATCTAATTGAAGGAAATTGTGTTATATACATATTGAAGGAAATTGTGTTATCTAATTGAGACTAATTGAAGGAAATTGTGTTATGTACATATTGACTTGTATCAATTGAAGAAAGTTGTGTTATGTACATATTGACTTATGGAGGCAATACTTTTTCCCATTTTGATACATTGAAGAATTTGGCTTTTCACAATTAATATTGAATTAATCTAATAATATAAAATTTTATTAAATTTCTCTAAATTTTAAATTTAAATCACAAATAAGATACCTATATTATGACAGGATAGCACAAACCCTAAATCTAAATATATGGTAATATGATTTAAAAAATATTTAAAAAAAAAGAATTTGTCTTATTAGAACAACTAATTTTAAAAAACAATCTCGGAAGTATCCATCCTCTGTTCCTCAAATACTTGTGCATTCAGTTTAAGTTTAATTTTCTTTTAAAAGTTTTCATATAGCAGCATAAAAGTATGTATAACACCTTAATATATTTTTTAAATAATACTCAATATTAAATATATTTTTTAATAATATTAGTATCTTAAAGTATTTTTTTAGTACAATTTTTTCTTAAGGTATTTTTTTAACAACAATAAATACATTAATTTTAGAATAATAAGTGGTACTAAAAATACTTTAAATGTGTTGAATTAATTAATCTTTACTTTTATATGTGCGCGCACATACATACATATATATGTGTGTGTGTTTAGAAATTTTGGGCCTTACCTAAACTCATAGAAGCCTAACGCATTATACATCATTACTCTTGACATCGTTGTTTTAATATTTTAAGTTATAGTATTATTATATAATTAAATAACTATTCTATCTTATCATAATTATAAGAGTTAATTAATTTTTTAGAGAGATTTAAAAAATTAAATAAATAAATTAATTATAATTAAATCTAATACTTTAAGATGAATTCTTATCAATCTATCTAAATTAATCAATTAACTCTTATATTAATTTCAGTTAATTGATTTATTTAGCTTCTTAAACTATATAAAAAATTAATTAACTCTTATAATTAAATTTAACGATAATATTATATTTCTCTCCTTACAGATAATATATTCAATCTACATTGTAATATAGTTGCTCTGATAATTAGATTTAAATAATCTTAATTTTAAAAACATTCTCTTTTATCATAATAGTCGTTACCCCTAGTATTAATAATATTTTATAAGTAACTTTTAATATTTGTAGTGATATATTAATTTATTTTAGTAGCATTTTTCTCAGCAATCAATATTCTAAAAAAAAAAATTACCATTGCATTGAATATCACGTGTTCTAGTTATAAAATACTTTCCTCTACCTACCATATCACTATCGTCTCCGTCTTTGCCTTTCACAGAAAAACAAATGATATGAACCATTGCTTGACTCTAGTTCACGGTATTAAAGTGCATCACTAAATATTTGAGAGGGTATCTTAAAAAATTATTCAGGATATTACTAAATATTTGGATTGATTAGTTATAAATTATTTTAATTTAATCAGTAATTTTATATTTGAGCTTTGAGTATATATATACGATAATTATTTTTAGGTAACGAGATTGAATATACCTTAATACATTAATGTATATGCATATTTTAAATTAAAAATATTAGCCTATAAAATATAGAAAGTTTTAGCTAGAAAGAAGGAAAGGAGTGCCAAATCCCACCAATTCCAAGTTGCAACACAAAATTTAATTTATTTTTCAAGCTTTAAATTCATTCCATAAAATCTTCAAGAAAATCACGTCGAGTTTTCAATCTCCATCCGTCCCTTTATACTTTTTAGTACCTGAAGTTCATGCATATTTTTCATTAATTAATTTAAATACATATTTCAAAATTCAACACAAACTTTGGAATTTTTTTTATATCTGATTTGGGCCTTGGAGTTATTGGGTCAGGTCCATCATAGAGCAGCCCTTAATCGTTTTTCTTTGGTCCAATAGCACCCCTATATATTGGGCCAAGCGTCTTAATCCATCCCAGAGCAACTCAAGTTTCCATTTGGAGGTGTTTAATCATGAAAAGTATTATTTTATTCTGATTCTAGTCATAATATTTAGAGAGACATTCTAACTCTTATATACCTATATTTATACCTGAGGGTAATTGATGGCTCACTCTATCCGATATTGATATTGCCTAAGAGGAAATAAAACTTCACCTTACCCTTAGATCATGAGTAAGCCCAACCTCTTTCTAAAAAATGTTATACCCAAAAAAAGAAACTCAAGTTTTAATTATCTATTACTTAAATTCCTTTTTTTTGTCTTTTTTAAAGCTAAAATATTTTTTCCTCATTTTTATAATAAATATTTTTTTTCTTTATTTGGCTATCGCAACATCAAAATTAGTAAGCATGATCAACCGAAAACTTGCTCCATTGGTAAGAGTGTGATTGGTTTTAAATTTGGCAAAAGTTCATTAGTTAGAGTCCATTAGCCAAAATTCAGTTAGATAAATGTTAGAGCATGCTTGATTAATGTTAGAGTAGTATACTTTATAAAAAAAATATTATTGTAAATTATATTTAATATTCTATTAATAAATATAAAAATTAGATAATTAATTTATATAAATTAAAAAAATAGCTAATTGTAAAAAATTTGTGTTTTCTTAAAATACTCATCCTAATTATTTGTATTAAAAATTAAAAAATGATAAAAAACTAAAAAATAATAAATTTTAAATTAAATTTGTTGACAATAATAGTTGTAAAAATAACATTTATAGTGGGAATAATAGCATAAAGTACTGTTTTAGCATTTATTATTTTTTAAAACTTTTTTCTCTGTTATTTTACATGGACAGGAAATAGTTATGGAGGAGTGCTAGATACTATATACATTCGAAATATAAATTTTAATTAAAAAAACGTTGTAGTGGGAATTGTGAATAGTGAAACACTGGAATCAATGAAGTTTGGGCCAATAATATGTTGCAAGTGCAGAGGCATGCCCCCAAAAATTGAAATTAATTAATTAATTATTAAATAATTAATTAATGGGTTAGTGTGACTGAGTCATAGGATCATGCGCAAACCGAACCGCACGCGCACTCTCTGCCTCCACCCCCATCATCCTCATCATGTTCCTTCCCACCATTTTCTTTCTCCGTCTCGGATCTCCCATCCCCCCCCCCCTATCTCTCTCTGTTTCTTTTTTTTTTTAATCAATTTTTTTTCTTAATCTTCCCCAGCACATTTTCTTTCGCACCAGCGTGTTTTCATCTTACACGCATTTCATCGAACACTTGGAATGCCCCTCATAAATTGCTCTCTCATCTGCTTTTTACCTTAGCTTACACGACTGTCGATTTTCTTGTTTGAAGCGCCTCTGTCAGATCGCAGCAGCTTTATATATTTTCCGGGGAGTTTCCTTTTTATTTTTTGTTTCATCCCTACTCTAGCAAAGAATAATGGCTGAGATGAGAAGAAGTCGTAGGTCCAGATCCAAGGTATTTTTCAAGAATCACCTGAATATACATAGATTATTTTCTTTTGTGTTACATGTGAACCATCATCTACCCCGGAAAATTCTATCTTGTGTTGTACTTCTAGAACTGTTAGTCTGTTGCAAGGCATAATTTAACTATTTAAGCGCTCCAGTTCTTAAACATATAGTAGTATTATTATTATAATGTGACAGATAGAGCTTTTGCCTGGTCATCTTCCTACTGATGAGTGATGAGCAGAAACCACCATAAAGCATTAATTAAACTAACAGAATAAGACAAAAAGTTATTCATCATGTAGGTAGCTAGCTAACACCTAAAGGGACTTTATAAATGCAGCTCCATCTCTGATCGATGTCAGCTTGTTTCATCTCCTTGTAGAGTGTGCGGAATTAAATTAGTATTATAATATTTGCAGCAACCTATAACCCCCATTATTCTTAAAAAATGAAGAACGTGTAATCATGAACACACAGCCACAGGCACCCTCAGGCTTGCTGCTAGTAGTACTTGAGACTTATTAGGACCAAATAACAAGACAAACATGCTTGCTCAAGCCTTGGGTTTGGTAATTATCAACAACTAGCAAGGAGATTTTCAAAACGAATTTGTGCCTGCTTATTTTATATAAACTCTCCAGAATTCTTTGATTTGATCCACCCTGAAATCTGAGATTCCTTGTTAGTATTCAGTCTTGAAACAGGGAAAAACAAAACACCCAGAAATTTGAGATTCCTTACTAGTTTACACTCTTGAACCAGGGAAAAAAACCCTGAAATTTGAGATTCCTTACTATTATACAGTCTTGAGCCAGGGAAAAACAAAACACCCTGAAATTTGAGATTCCTTGTTAGAATACAGTGTTGAGGCAGGGACAAAACAAAACAATGGGGGTTAGGTTTTGAGGTTTGTTTCAAGGGAATGAAATGATTTTGATATTGAAGTGCGTGAGAAAATGAGGATGAGCTGGATGAGACAGGGATGAAGGGGGGTGAGTCCATCCTAAGTGTGCCACCCTATTTTGTTTTAGTTTCCTATATTCTGAACAATTGACCACCAAAAAGTATAAAACTATTTATCACACCTTCAGAAAGGGAAACAGAAGAACCACCAAGAGAGAAAGGAACATTTGCTCCCTTTTTAATATATGCAAGGGGACCCCCATTACACAGTCACACACAGACATTGCTATTGGATTCAGAGCAATATTCTGTCCTCTTGAGTCTTGAATCCCCCCACTATTTGCTTACAGCTTGGTCCCCACGCATCTTCCTTTGTTCCTAAATAAATGCCTACTTGCCTACATCCCAGGAATTCTTGTTGCATCTAGCTCTGTATAGAGCTTATTTTTCTTCACACTCTTTTATCTTCTTTGTTAGCAAGACCACATGATGTTAGTTGACCATTTTAATTAATTCAAATTCAAGCCCTTGAGACTCATCTGGAAAATATAGCTCTATAGCTCTTCTAAACACATCATCTCCATTTTTACAACGAATTTTTAAAAGACTCAGATTCATTGGGAGCTAACAATTTTAGTTGATCCGAATTTTAGTAGGGCCATATTCCGACAAGAAATAGCTCTTCTAAGCACATCTTTATTTCTATTACTTTAAGAGGATTGAACTCAGGAAGAGTTAATAGTTTAAAGACTCGTACGCTTTCTATCTAAATCAACTGTGTTGGTAATTTTTGTATTTATTTTTAAATGTGTCATGATATATCTTTATTTTTTGTGGCCAGAGAAGAATCATAATATTATTGTATTTATTTGTTGTTATAATTATAATGGATATGGTCAATATTCTTTTTCTATCTGCACTGGCATATGTTTTTAGAAAAATATCAGGACCTTAATAATGGCAAGATGAAAAGTTCATAGTATAGGTCCTTCAGGAATCTCGGAAGAATTGAATCATGGAAAGGGACAACAATGAGGAAGAGAAAATTGAGAGCGACGCAAACTCATTATACTTTTCACTAGGAACGGTTATTTATGTTGTTATAATATGTTTTTGTCAAGGGCAATTTGAAATGAGGTTGCTGTAATTGTGCTTGTTTTGGATTGTGTTTTGGATCATAAGATAGCTTAATATCAAGTCATGGGATTTTATATTTGAGAATTCTCATAAATTTTCATCATAATTCCTTTCAAGCCAATCCAATTCAGGTCAATCCATTGATTCTAGTCATATATATTTTTGAGTATAAATCCTTTGGAGTATCTAAATGAAACAAGTATATGTGCGCGCGCTCTCTCTCCACAAGTTACAAAAGGTAATGTTGCTTCTGCGGTCACCTATTCTATTTGGTAGATTATCTACGAAACACAACAAAATTACACTATTTGGGAAGAAAAAAATATAATTAAAATGGATCTAATGACATGGTTAATTAATTTACAGGGTAACTAATCTATTTCTGATTAATGCTGATATCATGCCTAAAAGATGAATTGACTTGGTTTGTCATTCTCTGCGGGGGAGAGTTGGAGGAGACAGAACTTCATTTAATATTATTTTTGTTTCAGGTTATGGACAGACAGAGCCTTCATTCATCATTTGAATTAAAAGAACAGAAATATTAGAGCAGCATTTTAATTTTAATCTGTTCAACCCACACAAAACAAACAAGACAAAGAGTTAGGAATAATTTAGGATTATTTTAATCAGACAACCTGAATGTTTGTTACTAAATTATTGCCTATAAAATACTATATAACCCAATCATATATTTATTCAAAAGCAGTGAGTCAAACCTTCTGCAAAAACTTTAGAATCATTAAAGATACAAAGTTTATGAGAATTAATATAACGTTAATTACATGTTTATATAGAAACATCAAAATTATCCAAATTAAAAAGTTTTTTCCCCCAAAAGACTCAGATTATTATAGATGAAAGGGAATTTGGGGTTATCCAGCAATCTGCACGTTGGCGTTTGTAAAAAGGTTAATTTTGTATCCATATACAAATGCAATATTCATGCCTTTTCTTTTCACACACAGAATTCATTCAAGTGCAAGAAAGTTTCCTACGTGATTTGCTCATCATTTTTCAAATGCACATCCAAAATGCAAGTGAGAGAGAAAGAAAGATGGTGGGGTAGAGAGAGAGAGACATAAGAAGTTGGAGAACAACACTCGCAATTTTACGGACCAAAAATCTCTAATCGAAGACACCTCCCAAAAAAACGCAAAAAAATAAAATAAAAAAAATATAGCTAGTTGCCAAAACTTTCTCGGCATTTTCTCTCCTATTTTACTCCTCTCATCTTCTTTCCCACAGTGCTTTGATCTTCACTGAGCTTTGATCCCTTCCCTCTCTGCAATATCCAATTTCTGTGTGTGTATATATATATATATTTCATTTGATATATAGATAGAGAGAGAAATGAAACATAAAATTTTAATTGAAGTAGCTGGATTTAGCTGGAAGACCTACTCCTTCAAGAACCTCTTCACAATCTTCACGCTTGGTTCTGCCACCTGTCTCTCCCAAATATCTGACCATCTCTCGCCGCGGCCGTCGGAGCATTTCGACTGCGTCATCGCCGCTCGGAACGACTCTGTGGCGTCCAGCCTCCGTAGGTCCCACCCTGCTTCTTTAAGCCGCAAGATCTTCCCAATTTGCCTTTTCGCTAGCCGGCAAGTGTTCTCCTTTATCGCCCTCACTGCCTCCTCGTATGCGGCCTTCCGAAGCCGATCCTCTTCCCTTCTCAACACACCCGATGGTGGATATCGCTTAAAATACCGGTCGAATTCGGGTACTCCGATTGCCTTCCTTAACCCGACCCGGTTCTCTGAGTCATCTTCTAGGTCGCTTGCTTCCGGGTCGAAGAACAGCGCCAACTCGTCCGCCATTCCCATCTCGAGCATGTCGTCGACTCGTTTCAACAAGTAATCTGATAACACAGGGACCGATACGTCCACCCAGAGGAAGCAACAGTTGTACCTCAACTCGGATGAGATCAAACTCGGTAACGATCCTTCATCGAACACATTTAACGCCGGGTCAAACTGGTCCACAACAAGAGCATGAATCAACGAGTTCGAGCCACCGGCAACGATGGGAAGCTTCCTCCTCGAGGTGATATCGGAAATGATGGACCCGGCGACTGAACGAAACTCCAACGGCGAGAACTCTCCGTTTGCAGGGTCGACATCTCCGAGGAGGTGGTGCAGGATGCCGTTCCGTTCACCAAAAGGAATCTTGTTGGTGGCGATGTCGAGTCCTCTGTAAAGTTGCATTTTATCTGCGTTTATGATTTCCGAGCAGGCGCAACGGGTGGCGATGTCGATGGACAAGCGTGACTTCCCACAGCCGGTGGCACCCATTATGAGAATCAC
Source organism: Leucaena leucocephala (assembly GCA_037074615.1). NCBI lineage: Eukaryota > Viridiplantae > Streptophyta > Magnoliopsida > Fabales > Fabaceae > Leucaena > Leucaena leucocephala. The sequence goes on along the minus strand of CM073570.1, from coordinate 6,203,640 downwards.
CTTGTCTTTCCAACGATGGCGGTAATAGGCAGAGTCAGCATCCATTCGGGGCCAACGAGGCCTGCGGGAAGAAGAACAATAAGAAGAAGAAGTGGTTGCAGGGAAAAGGGTAAGCGAAGAAGAAGAAGAATCCTGAAACCTAACAGGAACAGAGCAATGGTGGGAGTGAACTATGGAGAAGGAAGAAGGAAGCTCCATAGCAAAGAAATGGAAAAAATTCGATGATGAGAAGTGATATGAGATATATATGAAAATGGTAGGGCGAGAGATAAAAAGAAGGAAACGGAAGAAGAGAGAGAGGGCAAAAACAGAAAGTGTGCTTGTGTGTGTGGGTGGGTGGGTTGGCGTGGGTACAGGTAGCGTGTAAGCAGAGCAGTGAGTGGGTTTGTTTATGGCATTCAGAAAATGGGAAGAGAGAGAGAAATGCGTCGTCTGCTTGCTGGAAATCGCATTGCATTTGCCAATCAACACCGAAATGGATTGAGCAGAGAGAAAGAGAAGAGAGAGAAAGTTGGTTCGCTTGTTTTCTCTCAGTCTCTGTATCTGTATATGTCAATTTGTTTCTCTGCAGCGAGCCCAGATTCAAGTTTCAGAAGCTTTATTGCGTTCCCTTTTCTGATTTTTTTTTCTTTTTTACTCGTTGGAGAATTGAATTGCTTGGCTCACCACGTAGTCCTCTTCTCTCTCTTACTCTTCGCCCCGGCTTTTTTTCCCCAGACTCTGTTTTCTTCTCTCTCTATTGCAAGCCTATCTGAGCGTGGAAACAGAAACTTATACCCATAGGCATGCCACCCCTTACATTTAATATGAAGAATTTAATTTAACTTGCTATTAACAAGAGATTAGTACGATGATATGATTACCTTAATTTGAGTTATTATTAAACTAGACTTAGTTGTTAATAAAACCAAAAAGCCAAAGTTGAATACTTTTACGGTCGAATGTTTTCAGTTTCCATAATTTGTTTGGTACACCCGCTTAATCTTCCGTATTTATACAGGTCTGTCAAGGCGCCAAGTGGTTAAAATGCTTGATTACTACTATTTGAATAATGTGTTTTGTTTTAAAAGCTAAAAATGTGGCTTCTTGAGGGGCAACACATGTTATTAAGGGCATGTTTGAGAACAAATTTTAAGAATTAATTTTAGTCAAAATTTTAATTTAAAAAAAATTAAAATAAATATAAATTTTTGTCCAGAATTAATTTTGGTCAAAATCTCGGTTTAAAAAAATTTGAATCAAACAGCTATTTTTATCCAGAATTAATTTTGGGCAAAATCTCGGTTTGAAACCATGGTTTTGAATAAACTACTGAAAATATATTTTAGAACTGTAAAAGAGCTTATAGACTATCTAATTACTATTTTACCCTTATTTTTTTATACCCTTTCTCATCTCTCTTCTTCACCTTATCTCCTCTTTTCTCTCTCTCCTCTACACTCTCTCATCTCTCATATTTCTTTTCTACCCTCTCTCTTATTTATTCTCTACCCTCTCTCATCTCTCATACTTTAATTAAATCATACGCTTTTGGTAATTTAGTAATATAAAAAGTGATTTTACTACTAATTATCTAAATATTTTTATTTTTAAAATCTATTATTCCCAAAATCTATTCTCTATAATATATTCTTCCCAGAATTTATTATTTCTAAAATTTATTAGTCAGAATATATTTTTCCCCAATCCTATTCTTCAAAAAAAGCTAATTCAAAATCGCCCTAAATGGTCAAAGCACATGATAGTGTCTTCAGTCTTGCGGTCTCATTCTGAAGCCTGAAAGTTTTTTTTGACTATGTTTGAAATGCTTGAATCTTTAGGTCGGCCAGAAGAATCATGAGCGAAAAATCACTTTGTAATGGTAATGTTATAACAAGTGTGATAAATGGATGAGCGAATTAAGGAGGACAAGGGAGGACAGATAGAGAGAAAACATCGGAGGGAGGGCTGGGGGAAATGAAACAGAGAACAACAGAGGAACAAGGGCGTGGGAGGGTGTCCGAGAGAGAAGTGTAGAGCCATCATGGGGTTGCCCCTAAATTGGAGGATATGTATGGTCCACTCTCTCCTCAGGTTCCTTCTCTTTTTTTTTCCTAAATATATATATTCTTATTAAAAATACTTTTATTTAAAATATTTTAAATATCAAATATAGATATTTTTTTAATAAAAAATTTAATTTTAATTTATCAAGTGATTGATTAACTTATTGTGTTAGAGCAACCCTTTTAGTTCATCAGAATCCCTTTATACTATGGCTTGTGAATGGTTTAAGCCTCAAGCCCATCCCCTCTTTAGTAGGAATATTCATAAAGCCCATGGTCTAATATATCTATATAAATCTGCAAAAAAAAAAAATTCTACTTAACCCAATAAATATAAATAGGGCTAAACATTAGGTTATAAAATGCAACCTATGCTTTTTTCGGGTTGGACACCGGGAAAGAGGGTTGCCCTGCCTATGAGCACTTATTCTTTTATTTATTTTTTTACTTTTCTCCCTAATTGCTACATTTAGAAGGGAGAATATGATAGTTACTGGTGATTAAAATGTCATTTTAGAAATATAAATAGTTAAGTAAATAAGTTACGTCTTTTAATATTTATAACTATATTAATTTTTTCTTTTTCTTTAACTTTACTAATCATAATATAATTATATTATAAATTATAATTATTTATTTTATTTTTTTAGATGTTTCATCCTTGTCAACATTTGGGAAATTGATACAATGTTACAATTACAAATTACTTAGACTTTAAAGCTTTTTTTTTTATATACAATAAATTTTAAAATTTTAATTATTATCTTTTTGTTGTCTTATTTTTAATAGATTATAGATATTATTTAATTCTTGAAGATATATGAATATAATATTATTTTAGAAGTTTATAATTGCATATTATTTTCTATAATATAAGCATAGCATCACAATTTGGGTATGTCCAACCCACCCACACATAATTCGCCCATGTCTAACTTAAAATTGTTAGAGTTTTTATCTAGTAGGGTTGGATATCAGACTACAAAATGTAACCTATATTTTTTTTAGACAGGACACCGGGCAATGAGATTGCCCTACCCAACCTTACCCATGAACATTGCTACTTGCTACCTTCTTAGTAACTGAGTGTAGGATGAAATTGTATTTGTTTGCATCAAAAAGTCACCCTAAAACCCTGACTAGTTCAGTTATTAAGGAATATTTAACATAGTTGCATATCAAGACTTAAATACAATACCATTAGTTAATTTAACACACTACAACTCTCTATCATCTAACTGTTTGTTGACATGATATTAAAATCTAACTTGAGTTAATCGGTTAAAATAATAAATTAGTGAATAAATTCTTAAGTTAGAGTGATCAAGAGTTTTTAAATGAGTAGATCAGGTTTAAATTTTATATATATTTTTCCTTTTGTTTAATATGAAATGACCTTCAGTTTAAATTAAAAGATAACTACATACTAAATTTGTATTAACTATATTTTATTCGATTTTACGTGGTTTATAGGTACATTTCTATTTATTTATGGATTAAAATCTTTTTTATTTTTGCATAAAAAACCTTTTTATATATTTATATATTTTAATTAAACAATATTACTTTGATAAAAATTGGGTTGACCTTGGTTTTAGACTGATTGGACTATTAATCCTTAAATCACAATCTCAATAGCTTAAACAACTAGTCCAATTTTTAGTGTGAATTGAAATTCCACTATTAATGTAAATTTTTTTATTAAATAATTTGTATGCATTTTTATAAATGCTCTTAAAAAATGTAAGACTTGCTTTGAGAATTATAAATTTCTAGAACATAACTAACTATTTAAACTTTAATTTTATTTTCAATAATTAAAAAAAATATTGCCTTACCTTGCGTTGCAGCCTGTGACGCTCCGGAGCATGCCACCCGGCACCCATGAATCCATGTGTGTTGTATAATAAATGTGTTTTCTTACTGTTCTCTGTATTTATATAATGCTTTAGACCATGTCGTCATTCTTCTCATTCATCAACACTCCCTCAGCTTTCTTTCTCCACTTATAAAATATCGTATTCTCACATATTCTTCTATAAACCCTTACTTTTTAATCACATTAATTATTTTTTTATTAGAATTAAATAATATCTAATATTTTAAAATAATTTTTCAATAACACTTGATATATTAAAAAAAATAATTTTTTATACATATGATATCTTAAAATATTTTTTAATAATATTTCTTTTTATTTATCAACACTCTCTAAGGTTTCTTTCTCCACTAATAAAATATATTATATATTCTTCTCATCTCTTACTTCTCAACCATATTAATTATTTTTTAATATATATATAAATAAAGGGTTTACCGTCAAAATTGTCCTGCCATTCTCAATATAATTGATCATATGAATTAAATTTTCCTTCTCCTGACGTCATGTTATGTAAAAGTTGTTTTGATTTTCAATGAAAGGCTGTTTCACAATGTTGATACACTTATTTCTTTGAATTAATTAAAACAGTCTGCCTCTTCCAGGGGATATTTAAACTTAGAGTATAATAATAATAATAATAATAATAATAATAATAATAAATATAAAATATCCATTAAAATTAAATAAGAAAAATATTAGAATATTCTTTGGGTCTTGTCGATTGATGTGATCTTTCTTTTTGGTCAAATTGATTATTGTTGTAATATTAACAAAAGTAATGTCTAGCAATTAATAGTATCCGTGGAAATTAATTAATGGTGACGAAGTTGTGATGATACCTTTTATAGTACAATATATTAAAAAATGATACCTTTTATTTATAAATAGTGAGATTTATTAAATTTTTATATTAAAGCTGTGATGAATATTGTTCCATTTTAAGATGCTCTGCCAATAAATTAAATTGTCATTTTGATTTGATATTTTACTTAATCATTAAAGTATAATCGTATTAATTTAAAAAGTCAAAGATTTCATTGACACATTAGATTAGATTATTAAAGTTAATGATGCAGAAAGGGCAAAAAGTGTTGTTGAAAGGTTGCCTTAGATCGCAAAACACCCAATGAAGTGCAAGATGTGACGAGCATTTTCACCGGCCGAACTTTAATTCTTCGGATCCTTTTAACGGAAAAAACCGACTCAAAATTATGAAAAACAATTATATCTGTACCATCTGTTAGTCCAAAATATACAATATCTATTATATTTTAGAAATTATTATTCAATAATAATTTTGAATTCTATTATTAATATTATTTTTTAATCTAAGAAAACAAATGGTAATTAGCATGCAATTTTTTAATATTTCATTAGCTTTTTCATTTTATTTTAAATTGTGAAAAGTTTTTTATTTTGTATATAACTTTTTTTAGTACAACAAAATTTAAGTATATTCAGTACTGATCCCTTATTAATATTAGGGTATAATTTCAAGGATCATATAATGCTTCAAGGGACTTACGAGATTTCTTATGAAAAGAGTCATCACAATGATAGCGGGAATCGAACTCGCATCTTTGTATGATACGTTTAATGAGGGATGTATCCCACCTATTTATTAAGGAGGAATAAACTCCTAGTTGGATTATTTGCTTGTGGATTTTGGCCTATTCATACCATTTGACTAGTTAATTTTTTGAGTGGTCAGTTATCACTAGTTCATGGGTTTAGTCGAAAACTTATGTGGGTTATCTATTTGATTTTATTATAATAATATATTATTTTTTCTATATTATACTTTGTGATGTCCTACTTGACACCTTATAAGCACATGTTATGCATGATGAGTAGAATTGCTCGTTATTGAGACGTTTGTCTCATCCTATTTTCATAAATATTTTTTAAGTGATACTCTTATCTTAGGACCTTAGGGAAAATTTCAAATGCTTGAATAAAACTATATCAATTATATAGCATTCTCTTTTGAATGTATGTGTAGAATACATGTGCATTGTTACACTAAGTGTCTGTTTGGCAATAACTTTTAAGAATCAATTTTGGTCAAAACCTCAGTTTGAAAAAAATTGAAACAAGCAGCTATTTTTATCCAGAATTGATTTTAGCCAAAACCTTGGTTTGAAAAAATTTGAAACAAACAACTATTTTTATCCATAATTGATTTTGACCAAAACCATGATTTAAAACTATGGTTTTGAATAAGTTACTGAAAATAAATTTTGAAATAATAAAAGAGTTTATGGATTATCCAATTATTATTTTACCCTTACTTTTTTCTTACACCCTCTCTCATCTCTTCTATCTCCTCTCCCATCTCTCTTCTTCACACTATCTCCTATATTCTCTCTCTTCTCTACACTCTCTCCTCTCTCCTATTTATTCTCTACCATCTCTCCTCTCATACTTTAATCAAATCATACCCTTTTTAGTAATTTATTAATATAAAAAGTGATTATACTACTAATCATCCAAATATCTCTATTTTCAAAATCTATTATTCCCAAAATCTATTCTCCAGAATCTATTCTTCCCAAAATCTATTCTCCATAATATATTCTCTTCAAAATCTATTCTCTAAAAACTAATCCAAACACAACCTAAATTCATTATGCATACTCTAATATTATGTTAACTATTTCAATTTTAAAAAAATTCTTTTATAACCATAATAGAATTTCTTTTAGATTTTAGTATAACTCTTTTATATCATAGTTAACTATTTTAAAATAAACTAAATTTATTTATAATATTATTTTTTATTTATATTTTCAAGTAATTAATAATAATTATATTTTAAAAAAAATTATAGGATACAAACTTATTTTTATTTGTATATAAATAAGGAAAAATGACATATGAGTTCCATGGAAGCAAACGAATGACAAAAAAGTTTCACCAAATGCTATAATTCATTTCAAGTCCCATGGGACCTCACATGAATTTTTTATAGTTGTAAAAAGACTTAAATGCCCCGTTGAGATGTAAAAAAGTATTAAAGAAAGAAATCAGAGTTGGCGGGCTTTGCTGTGTGAAATAAGAGAATAGTCAGACACCATAACTCACAATGGCTCTGACATTGTGTTGGCAGGTGGGTTTACGCATCATCGTGGCTGAATGTTGACGCAAAAGTGTTGTATATTCATCTTCTCTGACTATCATATGAGAACGTAAATGACAAACATAGCAAACCTAGGGAAATAGGTAGCTCATCATCCTCCTGCTACATATGATACGATAGTGTGTGGCTAAAGTGAGGTATAAAAAGACCCACGTAAATATGGAGATTGTGTTCATTCCATGAGTTTTTTATCATTTGAGGTGTGGGTTAAATGAGTTCATTTAGGGTTTGAAAAGTTATGTTTAGTTTTCAAGAATTTGTGGTGCGTTTCATTGAGTGTAGTAACAATATATGAACAATGGAAAGCTACTTGTAAACTGTGAATGACATGCATGAGTTTATATGCGGGCCAATAAGAGTTGTTATTATAGTATGACATAGTTGTTAATATAAGTGCATGAGTTGTTAATGTTATATGTCTGGTGCAGGTTGTCATTGTTGATGGCGAGTTCATCTGCAAAGCATCTATTCTGTTATATTCATATGGGAGGACAGTTTGGAGATGATGTAAAAGGTCATACATATGTTGGGAGTCAAGTAAGAATAATATCCATAAAAGAAGGCACAACATACGATGCATTTAAAATATTAGTAGCATCAATGGTTGGGAAAGGAAGTGATGAAATTTTGATAAAATTCACTGTTAGATTTGATAAACACACATTTATTGACATGTTTAATGATGAAGGAATTGAGCATTTAATAATGTTCAATGGAGAAAGTAGCCATGTGTACGTAGGAGAGAAAGAAAACAATGAATGCACAGAACTTCGTATAGATGATGTAATTGAAGAGGAAGATGTGTAAGTAATATAGTGTGTTGATTGCAAAATATTGTCCTATATAATTTGCAATATATGTTGTCATATCAGTTGGAGGCAGTTGTTATTACTGACATAGTAAGTTGTTATTTTCTGTAGGTTTGCTGAATTATTTGGAAGTGAGAATGTATGGTCTATGTCTCCAACTGCTGTGGGAAATGAGAATGAAGGTTGCCATTAGTGTCTTGTGCTGACAAAATGATTCCAACAGGTACACCTGAAATGAAATGCACAAAGTGGAAGGATATGATTGTTGGAGAAGGTCAAACATTTCTAAATGCAGGGGTTCTTCGAAAACAGCTATACAAGTACAGCATCGCGCACAGATTTTCATACAAATTTATCAAAAACAATAAACAAAAAATCATTGTGAAGTGTAAGGTGGATGGATGCCTATGGTACATGGATGCATATTGTTTGGGTGAACGTCAAGATACAGAATTGTTAAGTATAAGAAACTTCACAAGACAACACATGCATAATGCACAAGAAGACCTAGTTGTAACTCACCATGGAAAGGCAAGCTTAACATCATCTTTAACGATTGATGCTTTGACGAGTAATATCAATAAGAATGCAAAAGAAATCAGCAAAGACTTGTACAGAGAATACGGTGTACGATTGAACTATAGGCAAGCGTACAGGGGTAGAGAACAAGCATTAAGGAAAATACATGGTACTGCAGAGGATTTGTACAAGATTTTTCCTTGGATATGTGAGAGGCTTATGAAAACTAATCCAAGAACTATTGGTAGATGGGAAGGCTCAGAGTCCAAAAGATTTGAGAGGGTATTCATTGCATATGGATGCTTAATTGAAGGTTTTTTGCAAGGGTGCAGAGCAATACTGTATGTAGATCGATGTCATCTTAGCGGTCTATACAGGGGAACAATGCTTACAGGTAATGTATATTACGCAGATAATGAATTATTTCTGTTGACATATGCTATTGTTAGTGGCGAGACGCATGATGAGTGGATTTGGTTTCTCCAAAATGTTAAAGAGATCATAGGATCCTTAGATATCACAATTGTGTCGAACTGAAACAATGCAATCATCACTGCTGTTCAGACTATTTTTTCATGTACTAGACATGCTTATTGCTACCGACATGTGAAAGAAAACTACAGTGCTACTTTCCTCAAAATAGTAAGAGGTAGGGGACGAGCATAAGGGGTCCAAAAGGAGGACGCACTTAACCTGCTTGATGGAATTGTATATGCAAGGCTTGGGGGAGATTTTAATATCGCAATGGGAAAGCTACAAGCATTTTGTCCACAGCTAGCGCAATGGGTCCAGACCCAAGGGGACGTGCAAAAATGGGCTATGAGCAAGTTCCCATTCAAACTATAGGACAATATCACCACTAATCTCGCAGAGTCGTTTAATGCATGGATTTTACAATAGCGGAGGCATAATGTGTCTGTTCTAATGCTTGAGCATCAAGAGAAGTTAGCCCAGAAGTTGTTGAGAAGTAAATTGTCAATAGTCAATTGGAAAAATGGTGTTGGGCTAAATATTGAGGCAAAATTGATGCAACAAGTTAGGTTGGCCACAAATATGTATGCCCAATATTGGGGAAATGATGTTGTGCAGGTTGAGACTTGGGGCCCCCATGGAGTTATTAAACTTACTGTTGATCTGCAAACACATAAATGCACATGTTTAGGTTGGCAAATGAGTGGACTACCTTGTATCCATGCATGTGCTGCAATAAAGCTAATGCAAAGAAGTGTGTATACATCTGTGGATGATTGCTAGAAGTTATCTGCCCAAGAGAAAATATATGCTAGTGTCATAAGGCCTATTGCTACACATGATTGTCCATATCCTAACGACCCAACAGTGTCCAAACTAATAAAAGAAAGATTCCTTGACCCTCCAATTACTAGAAGGCCTCCAGGAAGGCCAAAGAGAAAAATGATTGAGTCTCAATTTCATAATAGAAAGATTTATCATTGTGGAAGATGCCATGAGGTTGGACACACAGTGAAGACATGCAAGAATCCAAACCCACGCTAAAGATTGACGCTTGATTGGTCTATTTTGTTTGTAAATATGTAGCACACTGATTTTTTATTTGCACATATCTGTACAAAGTGCTAAAAGTCCTTTCTTGTAACCTTGATCAATCTCCATCTTGTTGGAAGCTAGGGTGGCTCTTAATGAAGTGTCTATGTTTACTGTATGCCTTTTACAATTGCTGATAATAGGGGATGTCATCACAAACTTCATGTATAGAAACATTAAATAAGCAAACCACCATTATAGTACACAACGATCACAGTTGATAAGGACAATTAATCTTCTTACATGTGTTTCCCCTCCTGTTTATTTCCTTTATCACCACCTTCCTTACCATGTTCGTCTCTACCTCCATCTGCATCTTCATCACCACTTCCATTGCCCTCCTCTTCACCTTCACCCCTGTCTTTCTCATCACATTGGATTCCTTCATCTGCTCTTTCTTCTTCATAATGATCTGCTGCTTCATTGACATCTCCACCTTCAGCTTCCCCTAAGAGCCTATGCTAAAGAGCCAACAGTTCTTTCCCCACTATATTTATGATTTTACCGTAAGTTGCCTTTATTAGCTGAAAAGACAAACAATTTAGCATATAACCTAAATTGTACTAAACCAACAAATGAAACCAATTAGCGTCGTACGTACCGGGTGAGTAAGATCAACGTCTGGATTAAACATTAAGGCTTCTGACTGGTCCTTGCTTGTGATACCATGTAGAACACCTTGCTTACTTTCCTTCTCAAGTCGTATTCTTGCATGGACCTGCTCATCATTCTAATAACTAATAGCATCCCCGGTCTCAAAGGCTTTTTGTCGGCCTAGTGGAAATATTTGCAGACAATAAATCTACATTTCACATTATGCACAAGTTAAGAACATATTTTAATACACACTAACAATTAATTGTTCTTACACACACAAAAAATGTTACATTTAAGACACTTACTATGAGGAAGTATAAGCAGCTTCCTATGTTCTTTCTCCCACTAGCATCCCCTTTCCTGAATTCTTCCAGATAATCTTTTATAGAGTATGTTAATTTATTAAGAATAAAGGTGCACCAATCAAACTCCCTGTATGCATCCTTGGTTAAGGCCATTACCTTCAACACCTTGTCACTTACATAGATGCATGCACTAGGATCTAAGAGGATCCCTATGCTGTACATCACAAAGAGGAACTCTAAATCAACATGCTCCTTCTCATCAACCAACCAGCAAGCTATTGTTGTGTATGACACCTTCCCATACACCATCTTCATCTCCTTGAACCTTTCCTCAGCACACATTGTTGGCATTATTTCATACCCATCAAATGGCAATCCCATTATTTCATTCATATTTGTTGCATCCATTTCACACTTCTTCCCTCTAATTGAAATTGTTTTCATCGGGGGTTCAAAAGCACGCATAAACACTTACATAAGTCTCGCTGAATGTGTGAGCAGCTTATGCGGACTAATTTATCAAACCCAATTACTTTCAACCTCTCCATTATTTTAGGTTTTCCCTTCAACACCTTGCAGACATCTATGAATTGCTTCGGGGCACATCGTGTATAGAAAGGCACAATATATTTCTTCCTTTTTACTGGACCTCTTAATTCCTTTGCCCTGCTTTTATATTATAATCTCTCATGCTCTTCCAATTTATTCCAACTTTCCCTCAATGATGCACCGACAACTTCTAGTGACATCTTCTTTCGTGGGTTGGTTTTTTTTGCTCTTCAACGAATAGTGCATAACTAGAGAAGTTGTAACTTCTTTGTCCGCCTTTACTTTTTCCAATATTGGACATGTTTTATCCTGCAATAACAACCACTTTCATCAATACAATGAATTATTACTCAATATTTCAATCTAAATAATTAGGATAACAGTGTTACAAATGTAGAAGCATCAAATGAAAATCAGAACCTCCCCCCAATTCACTTGCATACACACAACAACAACACCTAATCCACCAGGACAATTTTACACACGCGCGACAACAAATACTAGCACAAGCACAGCTTTTGTTTCCTCATACAATTTTTAACAGAATTCTCACACTATTTTATAAATATATAAATGTATGCAACTCAACCATCCAAGCAAGTCATATACACCATTCATTCTCAACCCAAAGCACCAAACCTGACAAATTCCTTCTCTAAATTCACCCACGGCCGCACTATAATCACATTGGTTTTTCCATCTCAAGGCAACAACAACGTATACATACATACACAGCACACAAAATGTGTACCCACACACAGAGATTTTATGCTCAGCTCAAGCCAAAATAGCATTCTGAATAGAATTCCTATTGATAATGTTTCATTCTGAACAGAAGCACCAAATTTTTCATTCTGAATTATTACTATTCGTAAATGGCATTGTCAACAGATTTTTCCTTCTCAGATTTAAGCTTCTATGTCAAACGTCTGTATAAGCCTCCAATTGAATATCTACCTACTTCAACAACACTTACCTGACCCAGCTTTCTATCATGCTAACTTTATATATCCACAATCTTACTTGGGACTTCCTGATCCATGCTAACACTCCTACTTATATTCCTATATCATAACCCCATGTTTGTTTGCTTTGTCTTCTTTACTGGCTCAGAATTGAACTCCAAAAAAGGGACTGACTAAAGCCTAACAACAAATATACGTAACACGATACTAAAAAATAAGTAGGGGAAAGCGCCATTGTATTCAGAAGGCCAATGCTTCCCTTATGTATGTTAAAAAAAAGATAGTAGTCACATTTAAAGCAATAACAATATTACCCGGACCAGGGGCTTTCGTAGGAAGAGGAAATGTGATGATGATTTGGACGATGAAGCAGGATAGGCGGTTGGCAGTGGCAGCGACAATAACCATAGCACGGCCAGCTAACTGAAGGAGTATAACTAATGAGTATTGGAGGAGGAAATACGGCATGACAACTAGGTGCCAGTGATCACAATCACCACAAAAAGGGTGTGTAAACAGAGGACGAAAGGCGATGACAACTTCAACGACAGACAAGTACTGACAGCTGGAGGTGTAAGTCAGAGCTAAGGAGCACAATGCACAGACCACACACAGATGAGGAGAAGAGAGCACAGGCTGACCTGAGAAGAGGAGCAGAGTGATGTTCGCTAGGGCAAAAGTTTCTCAATTGTGCAGAGTGATCGGCGGGAGAGGCATTTAGCATTTGGTTTCTCAACAGGGCATTTAAGTCTTTTTACAACTATAAAAAATTCATGTGAGGTCCCATTAGATTTGAAATGAATTATAGCATTTGGTGGAACTTTTTTGTCATTCATTTGCTTCCATGGGACCCATATATCATTTTCCCTATAAATAAATCCTGATTTCTCTTTGTTTTCCTCCATAGCTATCTAACTCTCTCAAGCTATGGCCCATCTTCTCTCAAGTTTTCAAAGGTTGTTAAGGTTTGCATATTTTCTATCGAGCTATGATGGGAAAAGAGTACGAATATTTAGCTAATTTCTTTCAGTTGGTGGGATATTTTTCATCAATTGAAAAGGATATTTCTACAATAAAAAATAAGATGCTCTTTTTAGTCCTAAGTATACATAGAGGAAAGGATCCACATGTCACTATAAAAATTATTTATTTAATACATGTAATCAATATAAATAAATTAAAAAAATTATAAATTTAAAAGATAAAATAGATTGATATTTTATATTTAAAATTAAAATAAATCTATCAGCTAGCTCCTAGACATTTAGGAATGAACAGATTAATTTTTTTCTAGATATATATGAATAAAATAAAGGTAATGTTTAATCATAAAAGTTTTCAAGTAAGAACTATATAGATATCAAAAAGTTTTGGTTGGATTAATATTAATTTAAAAATATTAAAAAATGAGCAATGTCATCTTTAGCGGTTAAATATGTTAACAATTAACGTTAATTTTTTAACTATTAAATATCTTTATTCCTTCGTTTTTTTTTATATTTTTAATATAATATTGATATATAATTTTTTTAAAAATATCTACAGTTCTTATGTGAAAATTTTACAATAATAATTAGAATTGTGGAAAAGTGAGAAAAAGCTGAGTAGATAGTTGATTAAAGGCATATTGTTGGAAGATTTTTCTTCTGGTTGGGGGTCGTACTTATGATTAAAATACCGTCGGCAGATATTATAGAAACGATGGTGAAGGGTTAAATGAATGTATCCCAAATGTGAAAGATAAACGTTGAAATCATTACTTCCCCTCACTATCGAAGACTTTCGAATAACGTGGCTACGTTTTATCATCAAGAAGATTAAACAAGCATGCAATAATGAACTAGTGTGAGACTTATCGATGTCATTTATCCGATTAATAAATATAAAAAATATTTTTTTTATTTAAAGTTAAAATTAATTTTTTAATTAAATTTTATATTAAAGATTAAAAGAGTATTATATAATTAAGTTATTAAAAAATTCTTATTATATATTTTTGTCAAAAATACTCCCAATTAACAACACACATGTACGTACCTACTCAAGGTGTGTTCAACAAAATATTATCTATTATCGTTCGTTATACAGTGTTAATATTAAACACGGTCGTTTTCATCTAGTCCCTAGGATCACATATAAATAATCTTCCTTCTTGTTTAAGTCAAGTAGTTAAAAGTGTGTTGTGTTTATAAACGTAATATTGTTTTAGTAAAAAGAAAATATAAGAGAGTGATATATTATATTGATGAACGTTTCAATTGTGCTTAAATAGTGAATTAAAGGATCAAGCCCCATAATGGGATTATCAATAGTGTGAACATGAGAATATTGGCAACACAAAACAAGGGGAAATTTATATTTATATTTATATTTACTAAATAAAGGCACAATAGCTTTAATTTGGTTTCTGTAAATAATTAATAAATCTTAACATTTTTCTCCTAAAGTTATGTTTTAAAAAATAATGCGTGTTTTATCAGTAGAAAGAAACTATGTGATAGCGATGATATAATATATATATATATATATTTATATAATATTAGCTATTATATATACAATATAAAGTAAATAAAAATCCTAATATATAGGATAATTATTTGAAATATTTATTCATTCATTAACCAAGCTTTGAGAGAGGAGTCCAAGTGGCCCTTTATCAACTTCTTTATCTTCATCAGAGCTAGGCTTCATGACAACAATCTCTTTCGTAACAACGTTCACTAATAAGGATCTTTAAGCTCATTAGCAGGCAATTAGAGATCCATCCTGTATGCTCGTGTAGCTGTTGTTAGGTTCACACGCCCACCTTCGTATCTTGTAATGTCGTTACACCCGATCATTATCCACTCTATGGGGAAGTCGTTTTGTGGTTTCCTTCAGTAGTAGGATAGGCAAATTGGGACGTTGAAGTTCAATTGCATTGAGGGCACTCATCGTCTTCAAGCTCCAACTCCAACTCTATGGGGGAATGATGTATGGATTGTCATAGTGGATGTGGCTGTGTTTTTTTACTTATATATATATATATATATATATATATATATATATATATATCGTTTCACATGCTTTCATGGGTGAAAACTTTATAAAAATGTGTTTTTCCTAAAATAATCATTGACTTGCCTTAAGTTTTGGTTTATATATCTTCCTTTATGCAGTTTCTAAACTTATACACAATTATAGGACAAAATTACGTATTTCTCACATAACAATTAAACTACACTAATTCATGTCTTAAACAGACTTTATTCTTTAATTCTACCCTCATTTATTTCCTACTTTATTTGTTTTCTTTGAAATGCTTGAATTTATATGGCAAGATCATTTCATAAATTTAATAAGGGCATATTGGGGATAAATTGAACTCTTTAAATTTGTAATTTTTTTATAAATAAAAATTAAAGGAATATAATTTAATATAATGTTTGCATTAGAAAAAACTGTAATTTCATACCATATTTAAATTAATTATATATGTATTGACTCATTTTGATTAAACATTTGAACCATTTAATTAGTTTGGTTAATTTTTCTCCCTTGAAGTAATAATTAATTAAAAATTAATCCGCCTATGTAAGATTAAACTCGTTTTCATGATTTATTTCTTTCTTTAAATATGATCATCATGAATTCATCAAGAGATGAGATAAGCTTGAGAAGTAGTGACAAGTTGTTTTGTTGCCTCCTCTTGTCAGCACATGATGGATATTATTGATGTAAGAATTAAATACTCCTTAATTTGATCTTTAATGTAAGAAATAAATATAATTTATAAAAATTAAAAAAATTAATTAAATTAATTATTAGTAAAAAGTACTTATTAATTTTTTTAAAATATCATTTTAATCATCTATGTTAAAATTAGCTATTGATGCAAAATCGCTTAATATTTATAATTTTAATATAGATATTTTAAAGAAATTATAAATTTAAGAGATTAAATAAATTATTATTTTATATTTATAATTAATATAAATTCCTTAACTTACTCTATCAAAATAAGTGTTGTATTCTTTCATAATTTAGCGGATAACCATGAATTTTGTACGTATGTTCATAAAACTATATAATGATCTTGACGTAGGTTACCATCATTTTAGCTATACATAACTGTCTAAATATATTTACTGCTAATAATTAATCCATACGTCAACTTTCACACACCGCTTTCATAAGAGAACAAAGAACCGAAAGGTGACACCAGCAATTCAAATACAAATACATTATATGTAGACGCGTACACACACAACATTATTTTAATAAATTTTCTGTCCTTCGTATAAAAATTAATGAATTAATTTATATAAATTAATTATAATTAAAATAAAAAATAATTGATTAATTTAAATAAATTAATAAGTATATAATATAAAAATATTATAAAAAAATAAATTTAATAATAATAAATTAATAATTTTAATTTTTTAATTTATATAAAATTTAACTAATTTTTATATTAAATATACAATATTTAACATCTCGCTAAGTATATAGAATATTCGTTGATGCGACACTCGAGAAAAGTTAGCCAAGTGTATGGTATTCACTAAGGGCTGTTTAAAAAATTATTAAATCTAATTTTAAAATTTAGATTTAGAAAAAATTTAAAATAAATAGTAATATTTATTCAAACGAGTTTTTAGACTAAATCATAGTTTAAAATTAAAGTTTCAGATAAACTGATTAGAGTAGCTTATGGAACAGTAAAAGAGTTTATGAATTAATCAATTATTATATTACCCTTATTTTTACTTACACTCTCTCTCCTCTCTCCTCTCATATATCCTTATTTAATACTCATATATTTTTTCGTAATTTACCAATAATAAAAGTACTTCTAGAAATAACTATCAAAACACTCATTTATTTAAAATTATTTTTTTTTATAAACTCTTCTTTAAAAACCCTTTTATATAAGCTATCTAAAAGTCTATTTTTTTTTTATAAATCTATTTCTAAAATTTTATTCAAACATACACTAAATGATAATGGTACTGAATTATTACCATGCACGAGGTGGTTTGTTTTCGTCGTGGAGCCAGCATATGTTCAATATTAAACGGAACAACATTAATTCAAGGCAATAAGTTACGTTTTTCTATATATATATTTATATATATAATTTTTTGGCTAAGTTAAATTTTAGTACCATCAGATTAATTGTAGAATAAATAACTCCCTCATCAAAAAATTTTTATATTCACATAAATTCAAATTTGAAATTAGGTTTAAATAATCAAAGTCTTAAACGTCAGAACCAACACTTGTCGAATCCACACACACTGCTAGATGAGAAGTTGCAATGAATAGGTCAGAATGGGATGATTTATAATTCTACTAATAAACAACGAGTTGACTCGTTGAAGAAAGTTCATTTTTCAACGTCAATATTTGGTCAATACATATAATGTTGTGTTTTAAAACAAGCAAAAATATTGGAGTCTGCTGGAACCAAAGTTACCGAAAGATTATGGACTCTGGTGATTCTGCTGAAGCCCTAAGACTCATGCAATTCGTTAATACGAACACTTTCAAATCATCCACTTATTAGAGTGTGGATAGATTAATTTTTAGAAAATAAATTAAAAATAACTAATTTATAAAGTAATATATTTTCGTAAAATGGATTTTGCAAAATAAAGTGACTTTTGATTGGAATAGATCTTTAAGAGAAAAGTTATTATTATAAGTTATTACAAAAAATTATTCAGATATCTTATAATAGGGATTTAATCTCTTAAATTTATAATAATAAATAAACAGTATAAATATGTTATTATTCTCTATCGTATGATAATTATAAACTATTAAGTTATCATTAGATTTAAAAGTAATTAATTCTATTATCTAGTACATGAGTAATCCCCCCCTCCTTGTTTTTTTGCTAAAATCATTGTTTTGATAAGAGAAATTTGAGACCGTACTTATCACACTTGATTGGATTGTCATTTTAAATCACGTGTCTGAAAGAGGTAACGGCTATAGGAAATTTGCTTCTAGAAAATTAAAGTAATGAGCGTGTGTATTGTTAATCAATTTATTTCTTTGCATAGTCTCATTAATACCCTAATATTTCCACGAGGAAAAAAAATACAACTTGACGCTAAAAAAGGTGAAAATGATGTGAAAACGGCTGTGAAATTCATCGTATTATAGAATTTATACTAAGTAACGCAGTTTATTAAACATGATCAATATTTACTATTTCTTTCAATATTTAATATAAAAATTAATTAATTAATTTATATAAATTAAAAAAATTAAATAAATAAATAAATTATGATCAAATCTAACTCTTCCAAAAGAATTCATATTATATAGTTATTAATCTACCTAAATTAATTAAATAATTCTTATATTAGATATAATTAATTAATTTTTTTATCTTCTTTAATATATATAAAAAAATTAATTAACTATATACTAAATATAGAAGAATGGGAAAACGTGACAAGCAAACATAAAGGAAAATGACGGAATAAGACTCTGAAAAATGGTAAATTTCATATCAGATCAATTCCAATAATAGATTAAGTATTATCAACACAATATTATACTTTAATATTTATTATTTTTTATAGTCTTTTTCTATTGTTTTTGAAAAATAATCGTTGTACTTATTATTCGGTTGTTCTGATAACTAAAATTTTGACTAACTTATATATATATATATATATATATATATGTAGATATATATAAATAAGAGATGTTAGTCCAATATTTAGTATCGAAGTTGTAAAGTTCACAAATATGTATGTATGAACTACTATATAATAGAAGATTTAATGAAATTCTTTTATTTTTTATATATAAAAAAGACTAATATTATTAAAAGATAAAATGATAAGTTATAGCACAGAGAGTAAGTAGAAGGCTAACAATAAAACCAGACGTCGAAATCAAAAGAATTAGTCCTAAAATTAATTGAACTAAAAGATTTTAAGATAGAAAGGATATCAAATCCAACAGTGTCTTACAACAGACGGGAAGTAGAAGGAAGATTGACGAATGACCTCTTACAGCAGGCAATTTCCAATGCCATTGATTTTGTTAGGAGACTTGATTAAAGTATCTAACTTAAAGATGTTCTCGGAGATTAAGAAAAAGAAGAACCACAGTTTCTGGTTGAAGAAAAGTACTCAAAGATGCAATGAAATTCTTGAAATACCTAAAATGAAGGAAAATACCAAACACATGATTCAACTAGTTCATGATCAAGTCTAGAAACAAAATTGACTTTTTATATAATTGAAACTTAATTTTCAATGGAATCATATCAGACATTAGATTTGAGAAAATGGAAAAAAGGAAAGCGAGGTGAAGGGATCGCCGACCAAGCCTAGTGTTTAGCAAAAATGTTGGGTTTCAAGTTAAGTTGGCACATATTGGTGAAAATCGAATAAATTGCCTTTTAGAAACACAAGTTGACTAACTTGGTTCCTACCAACTACCACTAACCCCTATAGCAATGAAATTAATATGGTTATTAAAAATTAACTTGCAAAAGTGTGGTAACAAGATTAAAGGGAAATTAATATTCTCTCGTTAAATATATATATTTTTATTAAAAATATATTATTTGAGATATTATCAATAATTAAATATAAATATTTCTTTCAGTGAGAATTCAAATATTAATTTAAACCTTAGGTATTGATTATATTTGATAAACAAATAATAACATATTTTATAAAAAAATCATAATTTAGGATTTTAAAATTCAAACGATTTTATAGGATATTCTCTTATTAAAACCAATGCTTTTGATATGATGGATTTGGAATGGAGGGTTTGGGAGGGAAAATTTGTGTTATATTTTAAAAAATTAGAATTAATTTTTGTGTCATATTTTATATTCATCCATTCATTAATAATTGAATGATCAATAAAAATAGCATACAAACGAACATATTTAAATTAACTAAAGCGAAGTATTATTCTATTATATTAAGTAATTTGTCCTTGTGGGGGACATCCGGTAATAAGAAAAAATAGGGATTATTGCTTTGGTTTATAAACTCCACTTGGCTCTCACAGCCACACCCGACGTCTGGATTACGTTAACAAGTAACGATGCAAATTAAACAATTCCAAGTGAACTCAATAGGCACAAAACACCAAAATTTGGTATTTTTAATTATATTATTTAATTGATTAGGTCATGCCAAATATTAAAATAAAATTAAGGACAACCTAGGTCCTCAGTTTTGGAGCTGTTGGAAGTGGAACCTACACACACGCATATATCGGATGGTTATTAATTAATTAATTAATTAATTGTGGTGTTATAGTTTGGAACATATAGGGCTGTACGATAACATAATTATTATTATCAAGAATAATAAATAATAGTAATAGTTCTGTAATTAAGTTGCCTACAAAATGGGCAGAGGGTTGTCTTTAGTTTCTGGTTTTCGTCTGCCTTTGGGAAGGGGGCTAGAGCTTGTGCCTTATCATTGTGTCCCTCTCTAAACAATTGTAGGCCGTCACATCCTCACATGCATCTCCCTATGTATTTCTTCCAACCGAATTCTGCCGTTTTATAAGATTGTTGCCTTTATTTTTTTTTAATAATATTAACCATATTTTATTATTAAATATTTTAATATTAGAGTTTATAATTATTCCTTTTAATATAAATATTTTTTTAAAAAATTTAAATTTAAAATCTAATAAAATTTTATATCGTGAGATTAATTATATGTTAATATTGTTATTTTTATTTCCCCAAAATAGAAAGAATTGAAAACATCACCTGAAGTTTTTTTTTCAATCTTTTTAACATATTAAAAAAGATTAACACGTTTTTTTCCTTTCAGCGTAGTGGTAGATTTAGTAAAGATTTTGTTACATTTTTAATATAAAAATTAAATAATTAATTTATATATATTAAAAAAATTAATTAAATTAATTATATATAAAAGACTTATGTTTATTTCCTAAAATACTCTTTACTCATTTGTATTGCAATTAACCCTTATAAAAAAGTGATTTAATATGTACAATTAATAAAAATAATTTAAAATAAATTATAAATTTTAGAGATATAAAATTTTATATTTATAGTTAAAATAAATTTATTAACTCCCTCATATATTTAGAACTATAATGGGTATTTTGTGTCATTTCTCTCTAATACTTGCAAAGAGGAAGTTCAGAATATCCTCTTTCTTTATGAACAAGTTCAAAATATCATGACACAGAATTATTGAGTTTTATGAATAGTACACTAGGTTTTAAGAATGCGTTATACTGCTCATGTAACTTATAAATGGTAAAACTTATTTTAAATTTAATTATTATAATTTTTATATTTGTTATATTTATTATAATTATTATCAATTTTTTTGTTAAATATATGTATCATTCTCTTGAAGACAATTATATTCTAGGCACTGTTGATACTAAATGTAAACATATTTTTAAAGAAAATTTAATTTTGTTCATCATGTTGTGATGGACTATTACTTTCGTCAAATTTAATCCTATTTTGTAATTATCATTAATATATTTATAAGAGTTTTACAAAAGTAGTATTTTTTGGTATCAAAATTTTTGGAAGAGGGTTGGGTTCATTCCCTATATAAGGGTAGGACGAAGTCCTATTTTCTCACAGGCGATATTAATATTAGATAAATAGATCTGTCAATTATTCTCAAGTATAAATCTAAATACTCAGGAGTTAGAATGATTTTACAAGCGCTATGATTAAAATTATAATAAAATAATACTATCTAAAAATTAAATATGCTCTAAATAATTATATGTGTTATCTTATGTAAATTTAACTTTCAGACGATTAGGAGGCAGCATTTGTGTACAAATAGGACTTACATATGCCTTGGGCTCACAGAATTCAAATGGGACTCAACAAACAGACCGCATTTTCTTAACAGAAAGAAACCTCTTGTTTGGGAGAATACTGATGAAGATAAAGAGGCCCATTTAAATATATGGGCCTCCATTTTATAAGTCACGTAGATGGGTCTGGTGGGTCCTCGAGCCCATTAAAAAGAGACCAGATTGATTTGTGCTATATCAAAAAATTACAAATCTCAACTAAATTGATACAGTTGATGGGTAGTTAGACTGTGCCCGTCAAAAATATTTTATTAAGAGAGATAAAATTTATTTTAAAAATTTCTATTACTCACAAAAATTAATCTCTAAGATATCACCAAAGGGATACAACCTAATATATACAAAAAAAAAAAAAAAATCTAAATCTCAATTTTGATTTTGAGGTTCAGATTATGAGGAGTGTTTAGATTAACTTTTTGCAAGTGATTTTATGTAAGCATTTAGGAGGAGTTTGTCCTAAAATTATTTCTAAAACTATGATTTTAGATATTTCTAAAATGGGGAATAATCAGCTCAGTGCTTACCAAACTACATTCCATTTCTGATTGGTTGCTTTCTTTTTATGACAATATGCATGCTGAAAGCTATACTAGGAGAAGTGTATAGTTCCCCATTCTAAATATACTAGGAGAAGTGTATAGTTCCCCATTCTAAACATAAGATAATTAATTTATAAATATTAAAATAATTAATTAAACTAATTATTTGTGATTGAAGGGAGTACTATATTAAAATTGAGATTAAAAACTAAAAGATGAATAATAAATTAATAAAAAAAAAATCAAAGTTAAAAACTAAATCAATAAATAGCTCGTAGTTGAGGTTGAAGTTGTAATTATAAGAGGGAAATTTACAAATCAATGGACAATAGTATTCTAAATTGAGTTAAATAAAAATAATAAATATCAATATAATATTATGATAGAATTATAATCATATTCCAAGAACATTATAATAAAAAATAAAAATAAAAATAATATTAATTCTGACACAAGTTTATTTATGCATGTCATTTCTACACAGAAACATGCATTGACCCCCAAAAAAAAATGGAGACACGTGATAATTGTGCCTTTCGCTACAGGGACCCACCCCCAATCTTGGCGAGAAAGGAAATTTGGGAATCTGCCGGCTTTCTTCCATTTAACAAACCTCGTGATTTCAGTCACTGCGCGTCAATGGAGAATTTCTCAATCTTTCAAGTTTCATCCTTCGATATTCAATTTCTATATTTTTCCTCTTGTTCAAACGTTTACCTGTTATAATCTTCCATTTTTTTCACGATTTCTTTTGCTTGTTTCCACACCCCACTAAGATCCCCGGCCATGGAGTTTTCTGGGACTCTCAGGTTCAATTTACATAAGGTATCTCTGTTCCCCATTGACGACCCTCTCAAAAAACCAATATCCATTAGACCCCGATGGAAGAAGGAACCCAATCCGCTACTCTCCAAGACTTCACTCACTGTAATGGCAAAGAAATTAGCAACGGAATGCATCAGCGACGAGTTACATGCCATCGCTTCTCAGAATCTGAACTTTGCAGCCTCCCGCCGACAGGTTCGTGCTGCTTTTAGGGAGTTCCAACAGCAGCTGGATCATTGCTTATTCAGGGTTAGCTTAATCTTGATCTTGTTCAATCTTGAGCTTCAGTTACGACTATTTGATTTAGTTGAGACTTCTTTTCTTTGTGTTTCTTTTATGTCACTGTTCAAGAATCGCTCACTGATGGTTTAAGTTTCTTCCTCTCATTATCTTTGATCGGCATATTCTAGATGGCTCCTACTGGGATCAGAACACAGGAAGTAAGCTGTTCTGCTTTACCTGATTATCCGACACTGTATAAAGCATATTCTAAAGTTTAAGATTTGGAATGCTTTCAATTTTATGTTTAGTGGTACGAATGGAATTCGAGGGGTTTGGAAATTTTCTGCAAAAGATGGATGCCAGAATCTGGAGTTCCAATCAAGGCGGCTTTGTGTTTCTGCCATGGGTATGGCAGTACTTGTACCTACTTCTTTGAAGGTTTGTGTTAAAATGTCCCATTTCCATTGAGATAACCCTCATTAGTAATTAGTGCCTCCTTTAATTTAACAAAGACAATCTTGAAAATTTCAGGTGTAGCCAAGAGAATTGCTGCATCTGGTTATGGTGTCTATGCTATGGACTATCCGGGTTTCGGTCTTTCTGAAGGTCTACATGGTTACATATCAGATTTTGATGATTTGGTTGATGACGTTATAGAACAGTTTACATCAATTAAATGTATGATATTTTTAGCATCCATTGTGTCATCTACTATTAAGATAATTCTGTAATATTTTAAGCTGTCAAAACGCAAAATGTTGCTGAGCATGCTTTCTATTTTAACTAACAGCAAGACCTGAGCTGAGAGGGTTGCCTAAATTTCTAATGGGGCAGTCAATGGGTGGAGCAATTTCTCTTAAAGTTCACTTGAAGGAACCAGATAACTGGGATGGGCTGATCCTTGTAGCACCAATGTGTAAAGTAAGTCCATACCTCTATATTGAAGTTTGATGTTGAAGGATTTCTTTATTATAGCATAGTATGCAGTAATTAAGTTAAGAATCTGCATCTGCTCATCAAATAAATGGATTTTGCAAGTCTACTTTCCTAATCATTTAACTTCTTCGGAATTCTCTTATTATTTATGTATTTCAACTCAAAATTCTGTGCTTTTGACAAGTATTGCACTTATTATCTAGCAAAAAGTGAGGTGCTCAATCTGGTATATAATGATAAATTTAGATATCTCAATTAGTATGTCAGTGGGAAAACATGGCTTCAATCTTGGTATCATTTCCTGCTTTGCTAGATTTTTGGCTTGTTTTTCTGACTTTAGAGGCTCATGATTGGGGTTCAAATGAAGTATTGCGAGAAGCTGCAAGACACATGTTTTTTTGTTTACCATCTTTGGAATGTGTGCTAAATGGAAACAAACACTCACATAATACATAATCAGTTACTAGTTGTGAGAGTTTAGAGCTGCAAACTTAAATGTTAACTGGAAAACTAATTTGCAGGAGGCAGCAGAAAGTAGTCTGAATAGACATAAGTCTTACATTGATGTGCAAGCACAGGATTGGTTTGTTGTTCTATTGTAGAAAATTACAAGGATCAACGTACGCCTTAGAGATGTCTAAACTGGTTTTTGTTCATACAAACATGGCAGGAACCCCAGATATGATAAGGGGTTGCCTTTTCCTTAGATGCAATATTCCTGGTTTTAGTTGTATGTAAGATATCAGATCATCAAAGATCAGGTCCTTTAGCCTCCAAGTGGTGCTAATTAACCCTCTGACAGATTTCAATGTGCCAGGGCATGGAACTCCTGGCTTGAGAGAGCTTAATGTGAAAATAGAATGAATGAAGTGAAAATGGCTCTTTTCTTATTCTGACCATTACCCAACATAGTCATGAAATAGAATGAACGCACTAGATTTTGTTCTATGAAATTTCTATTGTAATGATTTTGACCAGGCTTGGCTTATTGTTGCATATGAAGCACTACAGAATTTTTGAATATCAATATTATTTGGAACAGACAACCAATAATGTGATGAAATTCTAATACAACAAATTCATCAATATAAATGAAGAATGACCATTCATTTCTTTTCATTTACATTCTACTTTGGGGACTGCATTAGTTTATGTCAAATGAGAGCTTGACCTGGTGATCTTGTGTTGTTGCCAAGATTGGAGAGGACTTGTTACCATCACCTACAGTTTTGAAGGCGTTAAATCTTTTGTCAAAGGTGATTCCAAAAGCAAAACTCTTCCCAAAAAGGGATCTGACTGAGCTCTCCTTCAAAGACCCGAGCAAACGAAAATTGGTTGGTTACTCTTTTACAATAATGCTTCTCTTCCACCTCCTGAAATCTTTATCTACATGTCAAATGACCACATTTTTAATAGTATGACACTGTTAGGAAGTGGAGAGTTTTAAGCATGTAGCTTAGTACTCACAAAAATACCAACTTTACTTGATAAGTTAACACGTCAAGAGGAAAATCCTAGCGTATAATTTTGGCCACTATTTTTGTGTTGTAGCTTCAAACGAATGGATGGAATCTCACCAACATGGTTTAAAACATGGTACCTTCCAACTGATGATTTTATTGCAAAATTGGCTTTGACAGTCACCACAAATTTCAAGCCAAAAAAACAAAAGTTCTCTAGAAATCTTCATACATATACCATATGAAGTCTTTCACTTAATGCAGATTTATGGATCCACCCCTTACTTGATACTCTAATCAACAACAAAAGGAACAGAAAGATAAAAATCTTAAATGACCATGACATAAGCAAATAGCAGTCATACAGAACACATCAAGCTGAATCTCCATAGCTTTCTGCATTGGTCATTTTTTCATAAAAATATTTTCTGTTCTAGGCCGTGTACAACGTTATTTCATATGATGATCGAACGCGGTTGAAAACCGGCATGGAACTTTTAAGAGCCACTCAAGATATTGAGTCACAAGTGCAGAAGGTTAGTTTCTGCATTGTGCGAACTTTTGTTGTTATCAATTTGCCTTATTGCCATTTCTGATTTGTTATGCATGAATTGCAGGTTTCAGCTCCACTGCTGATTATTCATGGAGGAGAAGATAAGGTGACAGACCCTGTAGTGAGCCAATTTCTTTATGAGAAAGCGTCAAGCAAAAATAAGACCCTGAAGATTTATGAAGGAGGCTACCACAACATTTTGGAAGGGGAATTTGATGACAGAATTTTCAGTGTTCATGATGACATTATCTCATGGCTTGATTCAAGGAGCCTTAAGTGAGGTCCAATGCAACACTGTTCATAGATGTAGGAGATATTCTTACGTACTCTAGGAGCATCATATCATCTCAATTTTATCTGATCAAAATATAACAACTCAAATGACTTTAATCCTAATTGGTTTATTATTCATATGAAGCAATTCGCATTTTATTTTTATTTTAAAGAAAAATAAACCTATTAATTGGGAAAACAAACACATCTGAATTGCAATTGAATCAATGCTCAGGAATATGACCCAGAGTCTGACTTGTGTATTTGTAATTTTCTATACTCTTGCTCTTGCTCCGCTCGGCTGCTCCATCTCACTCATCTGGTGATCCTCCCATGCTTCTCTGAAACTGAAGTGTGAAATCTGAAGGTGAAACTAGCTCCTTCTTAATCATCTCATCTCATCTGCTTATTGTCTCACAACTTAGGTAAGACATTGATTGTTATATAATAACGCTACTGGTCTGGTTTGTGTTTGATAATTTCAAATGGCATGATCATTCTGATGCCAAAAACAAGCATTTACAATGCATAAAAGCTTAGATATTATGAAAGGGTGTAATGATTTTAGCATGAAGCATGATATCCTTTACAATGAAGGGAAAGGTGACGATTGGCTACTTTGGCTGTGGTGAGAAAGAGACTTTTTCATATTCTTGAAGAATGTCTTGCAGCTCATGCTTGCTCGTA
The DNA here is from genome assembly GCA_037074615.1 of Leucaena leucocephala. Classification (NCBI taxonomy): domain Eukaryota; kingdom Viridiplantae; phylum Streptophyta; class Magnoliopsida; order Fabales; family Fabaceae; genus Leucaena; species Leucaena leucocephala. The sequence continues at coordinate 6,175,911 of CM073570.1, read as the reverse complement.
TAGAATTGTTGGGCAATTAGTCTCAACTGGGAGGTGAAATAATGAAGAGCATGAATTTTTGAAGAGGCAAGAAGACTTCTAGATATAGATTTGTTGGGTTGGAGAGCCCTCTACTTTCTAGTCTGAATTGGTTTTTTCAACGGATTATTCAGGGCCTAGTAAATGTAAATATTTATCTGCCGTTAGAAGGATTAATTGGGCAGATGTAATTGATTTTGGAATAATATTGTTACTTTTATTTTATTTTTTAAAAAAACATTTTGATGTTTGTATATATGAGATTGGTTATTTTTTTTGTTACAAAAATTTTCAGAAAAAAATTAAGCTTATACACAATCTAAAAGTAAGGTAAAATCTCATTTTCTCTTAGATGATATTAATATTAAGCAAAACAAATCGTTAATTACTCTCAAATATAAATCTAGATATCTAAAAATTAGAATATCTCTTAAAATATTGTGACTAGAACTATAAAAAAATAATACTCTTTATAAATTGAATACGCTCTATAAATCTAATACACTCCAAATGGGTCGTCTTTTACTTACCCCTTCGCTAGCTCACAATAGTTTATATGAGATTGGTTATATATATATATATAGCTTCCATCTATACACCCATGTCATACGATATATAAAAAGATGCCATGAGTTTACTACCATATACCTTGTTGATTCTGCGCATATCAGCATAGATGTAAACTAACGGAGTGAAGAGCGTAAAAAAGCTTCCTTCATTCAATCTGACATAGGTTCTAAGCTAAAACAAGCTCTTACAAGCAAAACAGTTCAAACTCTAAACTACAAAAGAAATACAAACAAAAAGTACCTACGTACTACTACAATCATTCCAATAAAGTATTAAACTTTTTCCCATCCTAGAGCCACTATGTACACTGTTTAGCTTGTTAAAGCCCTCAAACTGAGACTTCAAAAAATATCTTTAAGTCCCAAGTTCAAAGGACATTTGTAAAAGTTGCTAATAGGTATCAACTTGACTCTGATTATCATCAAATAAGCACTTTTCCAAAACATGATTTTCATAGCTTCTTCCATGTTTTTGTCTTGATTCATGCTTGAGATTTGCTCCTCATGTTTAAAAGAATCTCCTTCTTGAGTTTTCATAATTCTACCAATATCTCCTTCACTTGATGCCACGGGATGCTGGCTTCGACAGATTTTCTACATATCCTGCACTTTGACAATCACAAATCAACTATTACAAATGTGTTCAGACCCTTGTTAACAACAGTAAGCAGGGGAAAAAAGACTCATATGCCGAGAAATTATAGCATATACCCAGATCAAACTATATCAGGATTTTATATGAGCAATTTTGTTACATCCACTCAGTACAATAAACTTAGATTACATTCAGCAAACTTAATCCGGAACGACACACTACCAGTAAAACAATATAACCAAGATTAGCACTAGTGGATCATATATGACAAATTAAGAACCCCAAATAGATATCGCTCAAGTAGAGAATCCTAGCTAGAGACCCTTTAAATAACACAATTAATAAGCTTAACCAATTTCATTATGAACAAGAAATAACCAATCAAAGTGTGCAAGTGCATATAACATCTTCAAAAGGCACACATACCTATGCAAACTACAGAGGCTACAACTTAATGCTTGAATGGTACGTTATACAAATAATAAGGGCATGACATATTCCTATGAAACAAAGCATGCTTACGTTTTCAATTGGTCAGCCCTGCATAACTGCGCTTTAGTCCGATAGTGAAGAGCATCAAACAGTAATAAGACTTGGTTCAAGGGGGTTGCTTGGGTGAGAATTGAAGCAAATAGGAACTTCTAAATTACATAGCATAGATCTGATCCCCCCCATCGTTCATCCTAACTATCAAAATTCAGCCTGCCACAACTGTGTTCACCAATGTTATTGTCATTTCTTTAAAAATATAGCATATTGAAGAAGTTGTTCATGAAGTCTTGCTCATAAATTAACAAACATAAATTATATTATTTGGAATATCAATATATCAATAAGCACAAACAAAGTTAACAATCCCAGATCAGCTTACTGTTACATACTCCATAACTACATATCCCGCACAAGTTTATAGTCTAAACCATAGTCAGCTGAATAAAATGCACTAGAAGGAACTTCAAAGAAAACATGTACAACATACGTGAAATTAGGCATCAGCGCTGTCCAAGGCTTTTGCAGCAAAAGGATCATGAGTTGGACCAACATCCTGCCCAATATGGCGCTGCACAAGCCGCTGTAGATCAGCCATAACCTTATGTTCCCTCTTGGCCTTCTCTTCGTAGTTAAACATTGCCAGAGCACGCTTATCCTCTGCACTATAAACCTGGTTTTCTTTCCTAATACGAATAGCATTCATCCTTTGATGCCTACTGCCACTCATCACATATCCAAGGCTTTCAAACTTCTGAATTTCCTCCGCAGAAAGTCCCACTTCACCTCTACGAGGGATACGCTTCCCTTGCTGGACATACTGTGCAATGGCGTCACCTTCACCAGGCCTGAGAGCCCCACCATAACTAATATGGCCCTCAGCTCTCGGCAAAGGTTGTGGTCCAACGACAGGTTCATCATCCAATGTGGGTTTCTTCTGTGACTCAAACAATTCTTTCAGCTTCAGCGCCTCAGCACTAATTTCTGGCTTCTTCACCTCGTCCACCTTGTTCTTTGCATCAGCTTCAGCGTCCGAACTCTCTTCAGAATAAGAATCGTCACTTTTTGCATGAGGTCTCTTTCTCCGGCCACCTTTTGAACGAGACCCTGAGGATCGCTTACGTTTGTCCCTTGACATCTCACGATCAGCTGTACATCGACTAGCATTAGACTCCTCACTTTCACTGTCTTCGCTGGCGTCCGATTCGCTGTATCTTCTCTTCCTACTGCTCCTTTTCCAACTTCTTCTGGTTCTCTTACTCTTAACCGATTTCCTTCTCCTCGGACGATCATCTTCAGATTCACTTACACTTTCCTCAGATTCAGTGTCACTGTAAGACTCCCTAGTCCTGCGCTTGGAACCTGATTTCCTTCTCATCTTCCTCCTTGAGCGTGAAACATCGGTTTCAGAATCAGACTCGGACGTACTCTCCGATTCACTACTGGCAGATTTCTCAGACGAAGATTCAGATTCCCGTTTCGATTTAGTTTCCTTGGCGCCGGAATCAGTCTTGACCACATCATCATGCCGGTCATCGTCAGAAATTTCTTCTACTTTCTCCTCAAAATCATCGCTCTCACCTCTTGGTGGACTCGGCGTAGCATTCCAAATACAGCGTTTCAACATTTTCCTCATCTTCTGCCTCTTTAACCTTCTGAACTCCTCGTAGCTCAAACCCTTGAACTCCTCGTCCGAATCAGAATCAAAGCGCCCAGCATCACGACGATCTCGGTCGAGAAACGATTCATTTCCGCGGTGATCTCCACGACCGAATTGCTTTGGCAAAGTATCGCCGTTCATATCTCCATGTTTGTATCTATGGCTTCTGTATTCAGGTGATTCCGATCGACGGCGGTAACGATCGTTGTCAGTGGAGCGACCATATGATTCATAACTAGGGCTACGACGGCTTCGGTACTGATCATAGACATCGGAATCAGGGGTGTAGCGGCCGTTTCCTTGGCTCGAACGGTGCCGTCTGTCGGGGATTTCGATTGTGGAAGATGGCCTTCCCATCAAGGTTTCTGGCAGTGAATGAGAAGGAACGACACTGTTACCAGGTGTTCTCGAATCAACGGAGAACGCTTGAGGGAAAGACAGCGGTGAGTCGCGCACCACAGGACGATGTTCAGCGATAACCAGCAGAGTCGAGTAATTTTTGGCCGAAAAGAATCGAGGCCTCGAGGGTTTGGAATTTGGCAGCAATAATAAATCATATTACTCTTTATATGTGTGTATATCGGCTTGCCATTATTTACAGATATGCAAACACACACGTATATATTTTCAGGGTTTTCAGGATAATTAATTTTTTTAATTAAAAAAGTTAAATAAATAAAATAATTATAATTAAATATAAATTTTTAAGAGAAATTTATATTATATTCTTTTTATTTTATCTAAAATTAATCAATTAATTTTTATTAATTTAATTAGTTTATTTAATCTATTCAAATTAATTAACTAATTTTTATATTAATGACTAAAATTTTTATTTAAATTTAGTTATTTATATTAATTATAATTAACTTATTTATTTAACTTTGTTAACTAGCTCTTATATTATGAATTAAAATAGTATTATTGTTTCTGAAATTAATTTGTTAATTTTCTATAAAATAATTTCAAATAAAATCTTTGTATTTCATAGCTATTTATTTTTGCTTTATAATAATATTTTTTAAATCACATATATATTAATTTAATACCCTTTTTAGATATTATGGGAAGAAGAAAAAATTATTTAAGAGAATATTTATCTGATAAATATAAACAAGTTTAGAGAAATATAAAATATTATAAAACTAATAAGACAATATTAAAATATGAAGAATTGGAACCACCTCAGGAATAGGGATGTAAATAAAAAAGATATAGGAAAAGAAGAAAAGAGAAAAAATTCAAGCTCTAATAGTTTTAGGGTCCAATTTCTTCTCCTGTGGATTATACACTCTTACTTCCATAGGACAATCCCATACCTTGAAATGATTTAAACTGGGTTTATATCCTTTCCAGATTTCAAAGGATATCTTAGACACTGCCTTTGTTGGAACCCTATTTAATATGTACGTAGCTGTCTTGAGTGCTTTATTCCACAGAGAAGATGACAACTTGGAGCTACTCATCATGCTCCTAACCATATCCAGCAAGGTCCTATTTTTTTTTTCAGCTACACCATTCATGTCAGGTGATCCAGGCATAGTGTATTGAGCCATTATACCTTGCTCTCGAAGAAAATCAGCAAATGGACATGCCGCTTGTCCTTTACTAGTGTATCTGCCATAATACTTACCATCATGGTCTGATTTCACGATCTTGATTGGTTTTCCAATCTGTTTTTCTACTTCTACTTTATATTCCTTGAAAGTATTTAGTGTCTCACTTTTATTATAAAGCATGTAGACATACATATATCGTGAGTGATCATCAATAAAGGTGATAAAGTACTTTTGACCATGTGCAGTCAAATCAGAACAACAAATATCCATGTGTATAATTCCTAACAATTCAGAACTTTTTTTAACCCCCTTATGTGACTTATTGGTCTGCTTTCCCCTTATGTAGTCCACATAAAAATTAAACTCTAAATGGTTTAAAGATGGAAGGATTTCGTCTTTATTTAACCTTTTAATTCTGTTAACAGAAATATGACCCAATCTCCTATGCCACATGCTATAAGAATTCTCATCGATTACATTTCTTTTAGTACCATGCGAAACAGAAAAAGATTGAGGCGAATCACAAATAATTTTAAATAGGCCATCAATCATAACTAAATTCGCAATTAAAATTGAATTTTTTGTCAAAATCATAAGTTTCTTATAAAGAACTAAATGATAATTAAATAGAATGAGTTTTGAAATAGAAATCAAATTTCTTTTATAAGAGGGAATGTACAAAATATCATAAAGTTTCAAAACATGATTGTTTGAAAATTTTATGCGAAAAGTTCCAATGGCTCTCACAGGATCTCATCTCCTACTGCCTAAAAAGATAAATTTCTCATTGGGATGTGGAAACCTGCTTGATATAAAGCCCTGCATGGTAGTCAAAATGTGGATCATCGAATCAGTGTCAATCCACTAAGTGTCATCGTTAACACTAGAAAAGTTAAACTCAAAAGTAACACATGATGAAAGCATACCTTTCATCTCCATAATGTGTTGTCCCACACTCCTAATACCTGTAAGCCTCATAGCACATAATTTAGACATGATGGCACCACCCATCTGCTCGTCTGTCAACTTAAATTGCTCATTTAAGGCTTCCAGGTATCTCTTGACTGTGTTGCACTTAGGGACTGCTCCCCGAATGCTTATAGTGATAATTTGTTTTATAAGCAAAAGAGATAAGCGGTTACTTCGCTCCCACATATTATACCTTTCCTTTGCCTCTCTGTCATCGGAGGTATTATCAGTTCTCAGAGGTTTATCAAACCTCAAGGCATAATCTAAGTCCAAGAAATTGAGTTGCAGCAAAGCATCGTCTCTCCAGTCAGCATAGTTAATGCTGTCATCTAAGATTGTTTTGTTGCTTACATTAGCCATAATCCTCGGGGAAGCAATTAGATCTGCAAAATGATAATAGACAAACGTACAAATAAGCTCACAAAGAATTTGAAGCAATCACAAGTCAATGTGCCATGTATACATGCTAGCAGTATAAATACGTATAACTAATGTCTACTTGTGGAAAAAGACATTATCATAGCCATGTATTTATCTCAAATTGTGGAATTAGAACGCATTCGTAATTTCCCAATACATATGGGTTAATTAGAAAATAACGAGGTCATTCTATCCCACCCTAATTAAATGTACAATTATAAGATATCTACATGTGCGCAAAGATAGATCATAGCTATACATTTAATTACAAATGATATTTCTAATCCCGATGTGATTAATGAATGCATGCAACAGCTTCAATAAACAATGATGCTGTGGCTATTCCTTAAAAAATTGCACGCTAACCACAAATATAATTCATGTGCATTGAAAATCCAAATATGCACAATTTAATAGAGAAATTAATTCTCCCATAATTAAATGTACAATCATGAGATATCTACCTGTGGGTCAAGATAAATCATAACTATATATTTAATTATTATTAATATTTTAAATCCATATGTGATTAATTAATGTAGGCAAAAAAAATAAATGAGGATGCTGTGGCTACTCCTCACAAAACTGCATGCTAATCACAAATATAAACAACGTGCATATAAATCTAAATATGCACAACATAATAAAGCATTTAATAAATTAATTTAATCAATCAATGTGACTAAATAATTTAAATTCTTCCACTAGTCCATTCACCCAAAAAATGTCTAATAAATTAATTTTAACTCAAAAAAATTTTACAAAATTAAATAGTTAATTTAATTGCCAAGGAAAAAATTAATGGGCAATTAAATAACATAAAAAATTAAAATTTATAAATATCTTTTTCTTAAAAATTAAAATAATAGAGAAACTAATGTAAACATTTATAGTGCATAAAATAGTAATTAAAATATAATAGAAAACCAAATTAAATGGCCAAAAAATAATTTTCTGAAAATAAAACCAAGTGGCTCATACATAAAATTTTAAAATTATGGTATAAAATAATTTTCAGAAATTAAAACTAAAATTTAAGCCCAAAAGGCGTTTTCTGAAGAAAAAAATTGTTTGCCCAAAAATTAGCTCAAAACGCAGGCCCAATCTTGTCATAAAAAAAAATTATTGCACATCCCAATAACCAGAAGCAGCATAGAATGAAAGAAAAAAATAGCAAAAAAACAAATATTCCTGCGACCCAAAACAGTAGCCCAGAACGCTGCAAAAAATTTTTTTTAAAACAAACAGCCCAACGATGACACGGGGTAAGTTTTGCCGTGAGTCAGGTTAACCTAACCCGACTCACGACCCGGAGTTAATTTTTTTTTAAAATGCATGAGTGTCGGGTCATCTGCCATGTGAGTCAGGTTGACCTAACTCGACTCATAACCCAAGGTGCAGAGACCCGTGCTGTGACTTCCCTTCCCGAGCAGTAGATGTCGGCGACGCTTCACAGGCGATATGCGACAGCTCTCACGGTGACCTTGGGCTCCAATTGTCAGCGATTGCGACGGCTGCTCCCTCTCTCCCTCTGACGGTGATTCACGATGACACTCATGGTGAACCAGTGACTTTGGCACTACCCGATAGCCCAGCGACCTGAGAAATTTCAGCAGCAGCAACGAGTCTCCTTAGAGCATCGATGTTAGCTGCCTGCGACAGGGGTTTTTCGGTGGCTTTTGCTCCTATTTCCACGGTTACTTTCACCGTCACGACAGCGGCTCTCGCCTCTCACAGTGGATTCCTCTCGGCCTCTCTACATCACTCTCACAGTTTCTCTCTCAGTGTTCAGAGAACAAAGGATGGTTAAAGAATAATAAAAAAAGTAAAATAAATCTTGTATCCCATATTCATCCCATGAACACAAAAGATCAATAAACAAGGTAAGAGTGATCTCAAACTAGGCTCTGATACCACATGTTAAAAATTAAACATCTCAAATATAATATAATCAATCCAAATTATAACATACTCAAATATAAAACCTATATGAGATACAACGAAAGACTTAGAGTTACCTCTCGCAATTAGCTTGATTGATATGAGGAGAACTGGAATTTAAAAAAGATACCTGCCAAACAGAGAATATTGTCAGATAAACAACAGGCTCTTTCAGCTAGTGATTAGGTATAGTGATGGCAACTTGTTTTCAGTCGTTACCAGTGGGGAACCTTCATAAGAGAGTTGAAATTTAGGTTTCGCTCTGGACTCAAAGAGATCTCACAATAAACTGAATTGTTCTCAATTATTAATTTATACCATTAGAAAATTAACCTTAAATAAATTGAGTCAATAACTCACTTTAGACTGAATATAATGATTATGGGTCATACTCAAAAATATTTATTAATTATTCTAATTAATATCTAAATATGTTATAATAAATAATAAATATTGTACTGGTGAATGGCCGATCTGTAATTGAATTCCATCGAGTTTCTCTTGCTCCTGCCGTCGAATTCGTTGCTGGGCATTTGTTTAGTCATAGAACTTATCGATTCATGATTTAGTTGTTTTCTCATATGTTTACTTAATCAAATTGATCGAAGGGAATAATTTCAATTCAATCTAATTTCTTTTTGTTGACTGTTTAAATGTTTTAATGCACCCAATGTGTATAACCTGATTGGGATAGGTTTGCGACTTATTGTTGCTGTAACTAGCTATTTGGATCAAGAGTTGTGCTGGTTTACGTAGTCGAGGAAGGCGTGAATATTGAAATTGTTGCTTCATACTTTGAATTTGGAATGAATAATTTACCTATTGTTCTGTCGAATCTCTTCATGTAATGAAATTGCCTCCTTTTCGCCCTCTCCCTGTTTTGGCTTTTTGCAGTAAAACATGCTTGAACTTGGCGATATCTCGCATTAAACTGCTGCAAAACAAGAGAGATGTGCAACTAAAACAGATGCGCAAGGAGATAGCCCAATTTTTGCAGGTTGGCCAAGAAGCAATTGCTCGAATTCGGGTAATCTTTCAATTTTCGGTGATAGCTAATTGCTTCAACGTTAGATTTTATTTATGTTGACTCATCGTTTATTACTTTTATTGGTTTAACTAGGTGGAACATATCATAAGAGAGCAAAATACAGGAGCTGCCTATGATATTTTAGAGCTATTCTGTGAATTTGTTCTTGCACGCGTTCCAATAATTGAGAATCAGAAGTAAGTCCATAGATCACAAGTGTTTTATGGGCGAACTGTCTATTCTACTATCCTTTATTGTTTGTTTTAATTTATGAAAATGAAGTGCAATAGTCTTTCAAATTAAGTAGTATTTTTATTTTCCTGACCGCTGCAAGTTTCAATTTACTTCCTGTATGATGAATTTACTTAGAAATTGTTTGGTTCAACTTAGGAAAAATTATATTAGGTTAATTTAAGGGAGGGTAAAGAATGGTGGGAATGAGATATGATGTTTTTTTGTTTGGTTTAAAAAGGGAAGAGATGGGAGTTAATTAAAAGTTGACAAATATACCATAATCTCTTTATTTAAATTATTTATTCTTTATTTACAATATTCATATCAAAATTATTATTTCTTAATTTATGAATTTTAAATTTTTTTATTTCATTTATATATATAATAAAATTCAAAAAATTAAAAAATCTGATAAAATTTTAATATTATTTCTGATTAATTTTATAATTATTATATATTTTAATATAATATATAAATTATTTACTATACTTATTAGGTTTTAGCAATTAAAGCAAAAATTATGTGTGACGAGAATAAAAAAACAAGTTTCAACTCATGAGAATATAATTAGAATATTAAAAATATATAAAAGATAATTTGATTAAAATTAGGTAGAAATATTATCTCCCCTCTTAAAATCTCTATTTTTAGAGGGAAAGTAGAGGAGAGGAGGTAAGTGCATAGAGATAGAAAATTTTCAATTTTCTTCCCGTATGATGAATTTACATAATGTATAATGAGCGTACATTTACGGGTCTGAGGAAGCCTACCACTAGTTAATTATTTCTCCTAGTGATCAAGTTTTCAGAAAATTGTTTATTATCCATATTTTGCAAACTTTAAGCCTTCGTTTCTAACATAATAGGGATTGCCCTCAAGAATTGCGAGAAGCCATTGCAAGCATTATTTTTGCTGCCCCCAGATGTTCCGATGTGCCAGATTTGTTACACATCAAAAACTTGTTTACCACAAAATATGGGAAGGAATTTGTATCTGCAGCATCTGAACTTCGGCCTGATTCAGCTGTGAACCGCACGGTAAAGTATCTTTTATTGAACTATCTTAATTTTAGATTATCTTTTTTTGGTTTGCGCACACATATCTTCTGATTGGAGACTATTCTATCCAAGACACTATTAGACACTAAATTTAGACATCTCTTATAGTAAATTTAAACCTTAGTTAGTTATATTGTGTGGAATCCCCTCCCACTGAACTTAACCCTGTTGATTCTTAGTTTCAGACTATTTATTCTACTGTAGCATCAGTGTTTGGGTTCTTAATTTCAGATTATTGATTCTGCTGGAGCATCAGTAGTTGCTTACTGTTCATCTCTTTCTTATTTTCTTGCGTGATAATCTCTCTCTCTCTCTCATTATTATTGCAGACAATTGAAAAGCTTTCAGTTCATGCTCCATCTGCAGAAGCAAAGCTCAAGGTGTTGAGAGAAATTGCTGAAGAATACAATCTGGCATGGGATTATTCCAAAACTGAAGCAGAGTTGAGGAAAAATCATGAAGATCTCCTGGTACTTTCATCAGTTCGTTTGTTTGGTCTTCTTTGATTTCTTCCTTCATTATTGCACATTGAATAATCGCATAATACGAATTTTCATCACAATCAGATTCAGGTGATAACATTGATGTGCTGTTTATGTTAAAAGAGAACTTTTGTCTCCTATAAATCATTTTTCTTGTCAGTGGCCCGTGAAACTTTGTTTATTTTCCACCTATCTCTTTAATTTTTATTTCTAAGCTTAGGATCCCAATATGTGATGCCAGGAATTTGAATCCTTTTCGATGGAACCCACAGCTCAAATAGATTATTAAAAGTTGAAAAATCAAGCTAGAGTGTAAGTCTAAGCTAGATTAGCTACAAGTTTCTGGAAAATAGAAGAATAAGGCAAAACCTCACAACTGTTTTCCTAGCAATCAAGAGGCTTGAGTCTCTCCCTCACAATGCTCACGGTCTACTTAAACCCCCCAGTAAACCCTTCTGCCCGAATATATACTGCACACTGCCCTCCCTCCCTCCTCTCTCTCTATCTCTGACTGCACACACTCCACATGACCTAGCATTGACCCATTAGATAAGATCCCATTAGCTACAGGTCCGTCACTTTTTTAAATTCTTAAAGAAATTGATGACTAATTTTGGGGAGAGAAAGATCCAATACAAGTGGGACATGAATTTGAAAAATATTGTGGAATCCAATAATCAGTAGTTGAACTCTTGCATTGTGTGTGTCTCTCCTGAATTGGCAAGGTCAATTTCTTCAAGAAATGTTTGGGATCTAAATTGGGGACTCTGGCTGTTGAATATCTCAAACCTTGTAATTAACATTAACTGCGAAGATATCATGTACTTGATATTCTTTCATTTTTCACCATCGTTGTTACTTGTATGTTTCTTATACACCATATTCATGCTTTTCTCAGACAGATTATTTCGTGGGCAGTTAGATGATTTGGTAATTGGTATGATTTAATATAGTTCAGGGAGAAGTTTGTTTAACACTCATGGATGTTACCTTGAAGTTATCATTTTTTAGGTGCCCAAACTATTTTTGCATATAATTTAATCCCAACACTTAGCTCTGTTGGTTTATCTTCTCACTACAGTTCGAACATCAGTGAAGTTGGTTTTTCCTTGTTAGTGTGTTGCTTGATAAATATAGTTAGCCATTGGAGATGCCCGTTTTTGTCTTGGTTAAGAATTTCTTTTTCTTGACCTTGAGAAGCACATGTTCCTCTGTTATCTTTTGACCTTACTATCTGGTATATTATATTTTTTTCATTTCAATTAATGATCAATGTTCTCCCTCAGAATTTCAAAGCATATTATTTTATGTTGCCCACATAATCTTCCGTAGGCCGGAGCAAAGCAAGTCAGTGATAGCGCCATGGCTTCTCAGAATCTCAGCAAATCGAGTTCTTTCACTTCAGCGCCTTCTACCATGAAACATTCTGAAATGCCGGTGCATAACAACAAACCAACTTATGAACACCTTGAAACTCCCAGACATTCTAACAATAACTCTCATTTGAATACTCACGAAATTGAACCATCACATAAAAATGGTGATCTTCACTCTGATGATACCAAGAGAGAGACAAGATCTCAATCCGGGGATGTGCTAGAGAAGGCTCGAGCCGCTATTGCTGCCGCAGAGCGAGCTTCAGCAGCTGCCCGTGCAGCTGCAGCACTGGTACACATCAATAGTTTTGGACCCTGAAAACTGGAGGGGAGATCTTCTTAGTGTACTTAAATTGGTAATAGTGATTATGAGGGAAAAAAGGATTATATCGTGATTTTAGAAAAACATTGTGGCAGTCATCTATGCTTGTGCCTCGTAATAAAATTATGTAATTATTGCTATAACTATAACGTATTCAGGAAAAAAAAAAAAACTTTGTGGATGGTTTGCCTTGAGAAGTTGATTATGATTTATGTATCAAGTCATTAGGCGATCTGAGGAGAAAGAAGTTGCAGTAATTTGATGCTTTAATATTTTATAGTAGGATGTTATAAAAAAAATTATATTAGGTTAAAATTTTCACACATCATATCAAATGGGTATGGACTTACATAAACAACAAATGCAACCAAACGTATTTAGAGGGACGATATTACAAGATTTATGTTAGTATTACATCTCTTTTTGTGCGTGCATAGAGTGATAAAACAAGCTACTTAAGTATTTATATTATATAGTTGGAAATCTTGTCATGAAGGCTTTTCTTTTAACGCTAATTTTCAAAATTAATATCAAATTCAAGCCATGCTGATCTGACATTAAATTTAAATGTAATTTAAACATAATAATTAAATGAAGTCCATTTTAACCAATTATATGCATGGCTTTACTTTTTTCTATATATCTATACTATTTATATTTATGGCAAATCATACTAAATTATGAACCATAGAATTAAAATACTTACATATTTTAAGGGTATTATATCATTTAAACTCTATCTAATTAAAATATAATAACTCAATTGATGATTTATCTAAAATATTTACAATTTATTTTATTTTTTACAAAAAAGATATTTTAATTTGAAAAAAAATAGAAACTCATATGAACTCAATTAGAAGGTTTATTTTTGCTTAAAAACAAGGATTAAGATGCATCCAATGCTTAAAGTAATTTATGGTGCACCTAGTACCATAAAATATTTTTCCAGATACGTCCAGTATTCTAAAATAATTTATGAAGTGCCTAGTCCCCTAAAGTATTTTTTTAGTTGTGTCTAATGTTCTAAAATAATTTTTGATACGGTTAGTCCCCTAAAGTATTTTTTTTAGGTGCGCTTAGTGTACTAAAGTAATTTATGATACCCTCAGTACTCTAAAGTATTTTTTTAGGTGCACCCAATGCTCTAAAATATATAATATCTTCTTTCTTGTTTGTTTTTCTAAGTTCTCAGTGTCTATAGATACATAAAATAATTTGCAACTTTCTTTTTATTTTATTCAAATTTTATTTTTTCTTTTTCTTACACATTTCTAGCTAAGAAGTAAAATAATTTATGGCATTCTTTTTATATTGTTCAAAATTCTAAAATAAAAACTAGCAATTGTCTTCTTTTCATATTGTTCACCAGAATTTGATAAGAATGAAGAGTTGAAGGGAAGGAGGGAGAGAGTATAAGATGAAATGATGAGGGTAAAGAAGATAGAATGAGAAAGACAAAAGCATAGATACTAAAAGAATTTAGGAGAGCCTAGTCATCTTGCTAAGTCATCATTTTTAGGGTCAAAATTAATAATTTTGTTAGTGTAGATGGGATTACATTATTTTAAATATTTTAAAGATGAAATTGTACCACAAATTACTTTATAGTACTGGATGCACTTGAAAAACAAAACTTAGGGGCACTATGCGCACATGAGAAAATATTTTAGGATACTAGGCACACTATATATTTTAGGACACTATGTGTACATGAAAAAATACTTTAAGACATTGGTTGCACATTAACCCTAAAAATAAAATAAAATTGAATTATTTTTTATAAGTCATCGGCCAACTATAATTAAAATATATTGAGTTATTATATTTTGATTGGATAAAGTTTATATGTTGTTATACTCTTATAGTATATAAATATTTTTTTTTGATTGGAGGTTTTTGGAATGAAGAGTTAAGGAAGGAAGGGGATAGGGATGTTTGGTTCAGAAAAATGAGTATAGAGGAGGTAATAGGGATGTTTGGTTCAAAAAAAGAAATGAAGAAGAAGGGAAATTTTTTATCCTTATTTACTCCTCTACCCTCTATTCTCAACCCTTCTAAATTGGAGGTTCTTAGAGAGGTGAGAAATTTTGCTCTGTTTTGGACAAAAATACCCATAGAAATCTTTTAAAATTCCACTGCTATCCTCCATTGCTTTATAAGAAGAAGATATTTCAGAAGACAAAGACGACAATATCTCTACCTCCGCCTCCTCAACTCCTCTATTCTCTTCACACATACAATAATCTTAACTTTTAAAAGAAAAACAGGTAAAGAAAGTATACGTCTTGTGCGAAATTGGCATATCCATTTTCTAGTCCAAGCTGCAAGTTCTTCGATTGAGAAAAAAGAGTGGTGAGAGAGATGGGAGGAGGGGATTGAAAATTGAGGGAAGGGATAGCGAAAGCTAGTAATGGAGAGTTGAAGGATATTGCAAGAACCAAAGAGAGGAGATTAGGAAGGAGAATGGGTATAGGGTTTCAATTATGTGATTTTAGAAGCTCATCTCTTCTCGGCTCCCTTATCATTTTAATATAAATATTTTAAATAAATAATAAATAAATTTATATAAAAATATAAAAATATATTTATTAACTTTTAATTAACTCATATCTATTTTTCTCTTATCCTGAATTAAATAAAAAATATTATCTCTCTTCTTTTATTTTATATTTATAACCTCCTTTATCCTTTCCTATTTTTCCTTAAATAAATATAATATACTCTTCCCTAATTTAAACTAAACAAAGCCTAAAACATCTAAAATATGCTTAATGATAGGAATTATTATTCTATAGTAAACTATAATGCCGTAGGAAATGAATCATTTAAATTTTTTAGGCTATTTTATTTCATTTCTTAAAAATAAAAAGCTAACTCCGAAATGAAGAGGGTAAAATAAAAAATAAAGAATGAAAATAGAAAAACCTATCCTATCCGTTTAAGTTTTCTTGCTCGCTGAAGAGCTAGAACGAAATGTACACTTCGACATCCATGGCTTCTCTGCTTTCTCTGACACCAGCGCCATTGTTCGCAAATCCAGCAAGATACCCATCTCTTGCTTCTCCTTTTAAGGTATTTTCGTCTAACAATCTTTACTTAAACTTCCCCTTTTGCTTCTTTATCCCTCACGAATTTCAGTATTTCAGGGAAGCTTGGAAAATTTAGCGGCAAAACAATGCAACTTACCTCTGAAAATTCACCGAATTAGTAGAGAGAAAAGACCCCTTGTTATTCTGAATCAAGCTGCTTCTTCCCCTGCAGTTGTTACCCTTACCAGTGAGCGCTTCCGACTGAATAATCTGGGCCCTCAACCTGGTTCGAGGAAGAAGGCAAAGAGAAAGGGAAGAGGTATCTCAGCAGGTCAAGGTGCTAGCTGTGGATTTGGTATGAGGGGTCAGAAATCACGATCAGGACCTGGTGTACGGAAAGGATTTGAAGGGGGTCAGATGCCACTTTATCGACGAATCCCTAAACTCAGAGGAATTGCGGGAGGTAAATGAATGGCTGTTTCTCTTTGTTGTTGCACTCTCACTTCACTTGTGGGTGGTTGATTATGTGTCTTGGTATTTTAATTTTGAGTATAATTAATTTTGCCATCAAAGAATATGATGCTTTTGCGGAACTTATGTCTTTAAATGTGAAATTATGATCAATTTCTTGATTGGATGGATACAAATTGCGTCTGATATTTAGTTTTACGAATTTCGATACTCTACAATGCCAGACTTCACAATGGAAGTTCAGAAGGCTGAGAGCTATAAACCATAACCAGAGAAATAGTCTTTGACGAAATTATCAATCCATCTTTCTTTTCTTTCCCCAACTTTATTAAGAAGGAGAGTTGAAATCATGTTTCTATTGAAAATGCAATTAGAATCCAGTACCTGGATAAAAGAATTCAAATATTTATACCTTAGAAATATTTTTTATGTATCAGTTAATGTTTCATGTTTATGTATGCATACAAATGGGATTATGCATACACCCGGAACCATGTTAAGTGCCAAAAATTTCTACATATATCTGGATCTGCTTCAAGTGGTCACATTTATGTGTTTGTATATTTCTTTAGGAACCATATGTTGATTCCCCTTGTTTTTCTACTTTTGGTTTGACAAGGTATGCATGCTGGATTACCCAAATATGTCCACGTAAATTTGAGGGATATAGAAGATGCTGGATTTAAGGATGGAGAAGAGGTATCTCTAGAGACATTGAAGGAGAAGAGGGTAATTAATCCATCTGGAAGAGATAGAAAACTTCCTTTGAAGGTACAAACTTGTTAATTTATTGACATATAAATTTCCTTCTCTAACTATGCTCTCACTCCAGCTTCTGACAAATGATATGATTCTGATGTAGAATGATATGTAATATATAAATAAGTCGTTTAAGTAGTTAAGTCATTTTATTATTAGAATTAATATTAGATATATATACTAATTCTAATAGTAAAATGACTTAACTACTTAAACGACTTATTTATATATTACATTGTATTCTATATGGTGCCTGTGTCAATGAAGTGAAACTGAGAAAATGGAATATATATACTTTCTTCTATGTGATTTGAACACCATTTATAATGTGTGTGCACTTGCACGTGCGCTTGCATGGGTTTCATTCACATTGGTGTAAATCAAATTCAAAATTATATGGTTGTACCTATGAATATAATTGATTGCTATGATTATATTCAAACTCTGCTGATGAATTAAGTTTCTATTATGAATATTATGCTCATAATATTTCGCATAAATATGTGAATTATTTTCACCAACTTCCCTTCTAACAGCCAACAAACCTTCAAGGGACACAACTTTGCCTCTCTGCATTGACTGGTGTCAGATGGGAAAGAAATAATGGTTCACATATTATATTGGCATGCTAATGAATATCATGACTGGTAATTCTGTTGCCTGCTATCCAAGCAAAGCATGTGCTAATCTAACCTAGGTATATGAATGTTACCCATTGAAGTTTGCAGATCAATGGATCTGAACTTGACAAGTGTCTGACTTGCAATTCAGTGTCTACGGCTTGCTTTATGATTTAACATCGTTATGTAATGAATGATTCTTAGCCACTCGTGTGGTCAGCATTAAGAAAAAAAGGTGATATATACCTGAGCTTGATGAGGTGATTCATATTCCCAACTTGGCTCTTGCCTGAAACAAAGCTGTTACATTTCATTCCACACCAATAAAATCATTTTCAATTTCTTATCATTTCTTTTTGCCCTGTGTTGACATGATTTGCTTGAGTTCATTTGGTTGTGTAATTACACGCGCTTTATTAGATACAAAAAGAAATGTTGAAAATAGTAGTTTGTTGCACTTTGATTACAGATTCTGGGAGAAGGAGAACTAAGCAAGAAAGTGGTCATTAAAGCTCGTGCATTTTCAACATCAGCAAAGGAGAAGCTCGAGAGTGTTGGCTGTTCACTCACTGTTCTACCTGGCCGTAAGAAGTGGGTTAAACCATCGGTTGCTAAAAACCTCGCCCGTGCGGAGGAATACTTTGCCAAGAAACGAGCTGCTGCTGCTGGTTCTTCTGAAGAACCAGCTTCAGCTTGAAGTTGAACCAAAATTTCCTCAGACATTTAGAATTCTTGAATGCACAATGATCTCTCTTTAGGCAAAACGTCTCATTGAACTTTGCTGATATCTTTTTCTTTCTCTTCTTCAGCTTACTTTTTTATTTCTTTTTTGTAGTATTGTTTGTTTCTTGTCCATGTTTTGCTTTGTAACGTTGTCAAGTGCTGCTTCCAAAGCAATGTTGTATACCTAATGAAATTTGATTCTGCCAGCGTTATGATGTTTTTGGGGAGACTGATGTACAAAACTTGTGAAAATTGTACCATTTGTTTAGCGGCATATTGCAAGTTGACCTTCAGAAAGCTGTAATTAGTTAAGATATATTACGTTGTTTCTTGTTTTAGTGATCCATATTCTGTTTGAAACTTGTAATCCATAAGCTACAGAAAAACTACTCGGCTTTTGTACCCAAAAAAAAAAAACACTAGGCTTTTGCGGATAATGGCCTATTGCAAGTTGAAACATGTAGATACAGTGTAACTTAGTTATACGGAATTAACACATATAATAAATAATAAATTTATATTCTATAAAGATATAAATTTAATTTTTATTATAATTATAATTATAAATAATTTTATAAGTTCTCTATAATTATTTTTTAAATTTTAAGAATGTGTCTTGAGTTTATTAAAAGATTAATATTTAATTAACCTAAATTTATTTCTATAACAAAAAATAATAAGTATTTGAAGTTTCAATAAAATGTTAAATTATTAAAAAAAAAATAGGGAGAATCACTCAGAAAGATTTAGAATATAAAAAAATTTAAATTGAGTCGCTAACATTTATTTGTAAATGATATAAAGGTATGAGTATCTATTATGACAATTTAAAGCTTTCGATGAAAAGATTAAAATGCCCCATACTTCTTCTCCTTCACTCCCCCAATCATCCAACGTGGGGCTCTGCTAATCAGCTCTAGTGTGAACACTCAAAATGACCTCGTTGTAGAGTCATACCATGCTTCAAAGCTTATATTACAGCAGAACTTCCTACTACTCATAATCACACGCAATCTTTAAATCCGTATATTTTCTTCCCAGGTGAAGACAATTTCTTCTTCTCCATCTCAATTCACCGCTTCCCCATTTTCCCAGAAACCAATTATTAACATCAAGAATCGATCCTCTGCTTACGCCTCATGGGCTAGTTTTCTCAGGTATCCTGCGAAGAAAAACTATGATCAAATCCAAAAGCTTTCTTCAAAGTATTATGAAACATCTCAAATTCTGTTCAAGCAGAAGTAAATAGCAAAACCCAGTTCGCGTTTTCCCCTTATTTTCTTTTCTTCTCTCAGTCTATTTTCTGGGTGATGACAGAGAGACGCAACGAAGAAGACGTTCAGCGGATAGCCGTCAGGGAGCAGAAGGTCTTTTTCCTATGAAACCCTAGTTTGACAACGAAGAATTTCAATACTCATCACAAGCTTGGCGAGGGAGGATTCGGACCAGTCTACAAGGCAAGATCCATGAGAGTCTCCTAACTAACTAACTATGATAAAATAATATTTTTTTATAATTAAATATATTTTAAATAATTATATATTTTATCTTTTTATTAATATAATGGATAGTTATTATTTTTGTCCATTACATAATGCGAGTACCATGTTCAAGTTGGTTTATATAGTGCTCAACAAGTTGGCTCCTTGTACACATCTTTCACTTGAGGTTTTTGTTGTCTTGTCACAAGACCGTAAAGCTTTTTCATGCTGACTTTGTTTTGAAACTAACCAATGTAACCATGATGTGTGATATCCCAGACGTACAGAACATGGTAATTTGGGAAAGTTGACATATTTTCTCCGTTGTTAAATATAAGTCCTGATAATATTAAAGAAACACGCAAATTAATAAGGTACCATAACCTTTGTGTAATGTAAAAATTAGGTTTTTTATTCAGAAAAATCAATCTTTTACCCTTTATAATTTTAATTCATTTTAATTTAATATAATTTTAATTTAATTTAGATTCGATCATTAAATTTTAACTCATAATAACTCAATTTTTATAATTTTAACTTAAAACTTTAATTTATAAAATTTATGAGTATATATAATTTTATTTTTTAAAATATAGGGATTAATATTTTAAAATAACTAAATTTTAAATATTAAATTATAATTAAATTAAAATTATAAAAATTGAGTTGTATCGAATTAAAATTTAGTGGATAAATTATAACTATATAAACTAAAAAATAATTTATTTTTTTTAACTTTACCCTCTATTTAAGGTCATGACATTTTAAACGACAACCGCAAAGAAACAAGTATTAATTATACTTAGAACGGGTATTTTTGACCCAATAAGGGCATGATTCGAAAAGAACGGTTATTTTTTAAAATAAGAATTACTCATACGTAGAAATCTATATTAAAAATTGTATTTTAAGGGGGTGGAAAAGTAAAAATTAAGACTTATGGCGGAGAAAGCGTTATATATAATGGTCAACAAAATTGATCAATTCTTACAACAAGAGGGCCAATTGGATTTTTGAAAAGGAAGTTGGGATAATGTCAAATAGAATTATGAGAGGAGACAATAAATTAAAGAATATATATTTGAGGTTTGTGTTCATTTTGGATATATTCCTCTCTACAAGAAAAAGCAAAAAAAAAAGAAAGAAAAAGAAAAGCAAAATGCCAATTTGCAATAACTGTTTTTTGTGTCCACAAGCTTAGCTTCGTTTGGACCAAGGCGTGTCAATTTTTCCAACCAAACAAATCAAATCGGAAACCTTCAATTTTATTTTATCTCTCTAACCACCTTTTTTGGGTGCCAACATGCATACTAAATTAATATTTATTTTTTTATATTATCATAGAATATTTAAAGTTTTTTTATATCATATTAATAAATATATAAATAACATATTAATTTAATTTTAAAATTTATAAATTATTCTTTTAGTATAAATATCTTTTTTATAATTTAAATTCGAGATCTATAAAAATTTAATAGAATTTTATATTATTAAATTAATTATATATTAATATTAATTTAATATAGATAATATAGTACAACGATAGCATAATCCACATTAGATTCTCTTGAGACTAATCTAATTTTAAAATTTTGAGATCTATAAAATTTTTATAGAATTTTATATAATTAAATTAATTATATATTGATACTAATTTAATATGGATAACATAGTACAAGGATAACACGATCCACATTAGATTATCTTCTTTTAAGTCCAATAAATACAATCACTAGCGATAATAACTTTGAAGTGAAGTGGGAGGAGGGGCCTATATTCCATCGAAGAACACACATCCTTTTGTCAAATTACTTTACCTCCCTCAAAAATGTCCATGTCTAATAATAAATTGTATAAAACAATAATTAAATTATTGATATTTTTTTAATTTTGAAAAAGAATAAAAAGGTTATCAATTTATATTTAGTAAATGCATCATCTTAAAAAATATGCATGCCTCTCATGCAACATCTTACTTTCCTCATAGAAAATTTAAAAAGTTAAAAATGAAAAACAATAATAATTTTTTTAATCTTTTTAAATTTATTAATTACCTATTATATTGACACAATGGATTAAAAGAATCTTATACTCTTATTGTACTATTTATAAGTCACTTCTAACATATTTTATACAGATTAATAAAAATATTTAACTTTATTAACTTTACTTTAAAACTCAATAATTTTTTAACTTTATCTCTAGTTAATATATACATTATACTCTATTAGAACAAAGTCAATAAATAATAAATAAATAGTAAAATTATATATTTATATAAAAAATTTAATAATATTATTTATAAATAAAAAATTATTATCTCACTACTATTTAAATAGTACTAGATGAGTATATGTAAAGTCTATTGACTATGATACAGGAAGATGTGAGGAATTGGAATTAAGATCTATGAAGAGGATTTGCCATTAATCATTCACAAACTTTGGGTTAAATCAGGAATAATTGAATATGCATGATGCACTTCCTTATTCAACTCGTCTGGGTTCCACTTCTTGGGAAGCATATAGCAACATTAAAAATATGCTTGTCCCTCGTTTTGTCAAGTGTTTCATGTTCATTTAGCGACACGTACAACATTCTTCACTCATACGATCACATATATACATTATGTTATCCCCCACAATGTCCTACGAGGTATCAACTTGGTCTTCATGTGAGACAAACGTTCACATATATATACCATAAAAAAATTGACATTTTTAATGTATACAACTATGCTTTTTGTACCTGCATCATATACTATGATTCCATTTTAATGTACAATTTGCGGAGGAAATTCTAACTTATCTGTATCTACCATTGTATGAAAACCTGGAGGACTAGTTGCTTGATCAGTATTAGAAAATGATCAACTCGGTTAACTCATGATTAACCCGGTGTAACATGTTTTATTTCATGGGTTGGACTGCTACTGCTCATGTTCTTCTTCACCTCTTCTGCCCTAATAATCCTTGTGCAACCTCAGTCTATCGCTGTCGTGGGTGTGGCTCGCCATCCATTGTCTCTCTGTGAAACTAATGTCTCGATACAAAGACAAGAACGAACAAAGCTTAAAAATTAAGTTAAAACAAACACAGATCACAAAATAGGATCACAAGCCCTCACTAATAAGTAGCCTAAATCCAAACGAATTTTGCTCTAAGCAAAAAGTTGGTGGTTCCCACAATGTAGACAAATCACCGCTCATCTCATGAGCCTTTTTGGCAAAAATATAAGCACATTTCAAACCTTGTATGTGAGAGTGAATAATCCCAATACCCCAATCAGAGGAAATTAAAGACCTCACATAAGAAATCTCAATTCTAAAAGGTTGAGATGAGCCACAATCAATTAACAGTATAAGTGCAAAGCCATGTTGTTTGCACAATTGCAACCCTGCACGAATTGCTTGAAATTCTGTAGCAGTTGACGAGCCATATCCAAATTTCTGTTCAAAATCCAATCACCTTTATTGTTTCCGACTAATCCTCCACAAGCAGCTTGTCTCCGACTTTTGACAGAACCATCCACATCGATACGAATAAATCCAGACAGAGGCATAGTCCAAATACAATTTGCTCTATCAAAGACTTAGAAGATCCTGTGCTTGAAATGCCCATTATCTAACACCTTTCCATATGTTGGCACTGACTATCTCAACAAATTTGTTTAGCGATTCTTCCAAATCTACCCCCCATGCAAGGCCAAACAGAAACCCTTTTGGTCTCAACCGGTTGCATCTTTAATATCTTCATATCTTTCTACCTTTTCTTACTATCATCATTATCATTCAATTCCCAAAGCAACTTATGCAGCACTTGGTCCCTAATTAATACGGGGTTTCCCTCTTCATAATTACCAGTTTACCACTTGATCTCATCAAATTTGCAAATACAGATCCAGAAATAAATAAGAGATAAGGCTTTTTTTTCCTAATTATTTCCCCAAAAAAATCAGAAAGTTTTTAATCGGCAAAGGCCCAACATGAGTAATAAACAAATCTGATAAAAAAATCAATTGAATTTTAAGCAATTAAAATATCGAATATTTTCTTTTTTAATAAAATAAATTTAAAATAATTCAATAATGCCTTCATGACTTGATCCATTGGACGGCTTGTCTCTGGCCGGGCATGAAACCTCCGCCAAGTCCGCTGCAACTGAATACGGCGTCGTTTTCTCTTCACGTGATTGGGTGTTCTTCCTTTTCTTCCTCTTAAATACGAGTACGTCCCCAGATACAGATCTTGACACGTGTCAAAATCAGAGGTCTAGTCTTAACGATGTGATAAGCTCCGTAATGAAGACCCGTTGGATTTAATTTATTTATTAATCGAGATTTCGTAACGACAAACTAATTAAAAATTTTACAAAATACTATTAATAAATAATGGTTTCTTTCTTTCAGGGTGAGAAAATCAATGTAGTCTCACGCATGAGGCACCGCTCGCATGACTCAATTTTATAATGCTTAAAAAATTAAAAAAGAATCATTAAAGTATTAGACGGGAAAAAAAAGCATAAATAGTAGTAATAAAAAAATAATAAATATATTAAATTAAATAAGCATGAACCAAGTGTAGTTGGAACCTTGAGTTGATGCGGCCTTCTCCCCCTTCTCTCGCGGCTTTCTCCCCCCTTCTCTCTCTTCCTTTTCCTTTTCACTCTCTCTCTCTGTTTACGTTTCCTGATTCGCTCTCTCTCTCTCTTCCACTTGTGTATAAATGAGCCCCATCTTCTCTTTCCCCATCCTCTTCAAGCTCTTGTTCTCTGAGCCTAACCCCTTCATAATTAACTTACCTATTTTTTTATTTCTTTTTGGTAACTAATTTTCAAGTATTTCTCAGGCTTCGTTCCTGAAGCTGTATAGGGAAGAAGCATACAGGTAATTTATGGCTCTTTCTTAGATCCGTTGAGTCTTCCGAGATTTATTTCCTAGCTTCAGTCGCAGATCCGATTTTTTTTTTTCTCTCGTCTCCTAAATTCGATTTTGAGTCTGTTTTATCTTAATTTGCTTCTCTTCTGGATCGTACATCTGCTTACGCGCATCAATTTTCGAGAAGGGGAAGATTATGATTTGGACGGCCGTAGAGATTTCTTTTGTTTTTTGGTCTGAGAAAATGAAAATTAAGAGTTGAAGTTTTCGCCTATCGGACTGCAACTTTTTGCCAGATCTATCCTGCGTTTTGTGAAAGCTCAATCGCTATCTCAAAAACATAAAAGATGAATTTTCCCGTCATTTAAAAAAAAAAGTTTAGGAATTAAAAAATTCAGTATTATAGTTTCCCTCTCATTCTTTGCACGGTCTTAACTCTTTAGGTAAGGTGTATAGTAGCTATCGAAGGACGGCGCTATGGGTGGTTAATAATTTTAAAGTTCGAATATAATATTTTTTAATTTTTTTTAATCTTGTTCGGTTTGACCAGATCTTAATGTGGAGCTTTTCAAATTTTGATGTACGTCTTCCATCTTACTGTATAATAAACGTAATAAGTCCAAACTTGTAATATTTTTTTTATTTATTCCGTTGGTTTGGATACTGTAGATTATCATCCTAAAATATTTTTGCTCTAGATCTTTGTTTGGCTTTGGAAAACCAGGTTATTTCCAGCTGTCGATACGCCTCAAGGAAGATGAGGAACCTCTGTGTGATCCAGCAACAAAACGTTGTCGTGTCAACCCCTGAAGATATGAGCAGCAGCAGAGACCCTGTGGTTTGTCCCAAACCTCGCCGCCTCAGCCTCTTAAACGTCGCCGTTAACGACCATACCGTTAGATCCTTTCGGTGGTATGTCAGGTAGCTTTTTGATTTTGGATATATGCTTTTTGCAGTTCCTTTTTCCCGTTAGATTTGGACTTCACCTTTAAGAGAAAAGTCGTTTAATTTAAACCTTTCTCTTGTTTCTTCTTCAGCTGCCAGCCAGAGATATGCGACACAAAACCTATGTCGGATCCTTTGGATTTCATCCTCGCCGAGGTAGGGTCGGTCGCCGTCTTCATTCATTTCCTCATTTTGTGAAGATCTTTGGTTGATTTCTTTTTGTTTTTTTTTTTTTTGGTGATGTTTATGTCTGCAGAGTGATTATGGGATAGAACAATCATGGACACAGATGGCCTCGTCGCCCCCCTATTTTTGCGGGTCACCGCCGAGTAGAGTAGAGAACCCATTGATTCAGGATGCTCGATTTGGGGATGAAAAGTTCTCCCCACTGTCGCCGCCACCAGTCTGGGCTCCTTCCCCGCCGGTTAGGACATCGTCTCCGGTGTCTTCTACAAGGAAGGGAGGATGTGTCCGAGCCAATTTCGGGAACAATCCGGCCGTAAGAATCGAGGGGTTCGATTGCCTGGACAGGGACAGTCGAAATTGCAGCATCCCTGCTCTGGCCTAGAAAGAAAAACACAATCCATCTTTCAGAGAATTAGATAAAATTACTGGTAAGAGGAGTTTTTAGAATATTATTTGTTACGGAATAGAAGATCACATAAACAACTACGACACCAGAAGAGGAATTTTGAATGTATCTGATGAAGAGGAGGAGGAGGAAGAAGAAGATGTAAATATCCCTTGGGAAAGTGTTTTTGAGTGTGTCAAATGTGGACGGTGGAGTGAATCATGTTTGTTTAGAAGGGTCTAGAAGAAAAACGAGAGGGGGTTTGGTTTTGGGGGTGTATTTAGTGGGGATTGGTCCTCTCTGTTTCTCTGGTTTTTTTAGGGTGTTCCATCCTCTTCATTTGTAAGTAGGTTTGGAGGAAGGAAAAAAATTTATGTTTAAGATTCGTTCAGTCAGAGTCAGGTCCTTGAAACGTAGTAATAGTTAGCTAGCGGCTGAAGAAGAAGGAGAATCTGTACAAAATTAATAGTTGTATGGTCTAAAATTGCAAATGTGAACATGAAACCACTTCCTATGTTTAAAAACAAGTTGTCTTTTTCTCTTGTTTCGGGCACGCCAGTTCTTTTTCCTTTGAATATTTGAGGGTGACTAGTTTTGTTTGAATTTGACTCTCTTTCACAATTGAATAGATAATAAAATATAATTTTAAACAGCCAAAATAAATTAATTACAAAATGAAGGTATATATAAGAAGGGATTATGGGCCAGTTTTATTTTAAAAAATTGTATATAGGAACTCTAAATATTAAGAATTTTTTCCTGAATCAATATCATTTTGAAAGAGTGTTAATAGAAAACCGAAGTTATTTTAACAGTTAAAAAATTAATATTAATTATTAATATTTATAACTATATTTTTCTTTTAAAATTTTTTTAGATAACTACAGTTTATACAGCAAAATTTTTAGGGCTAGATTGGACAAATAGTAGGGCTGCACAAGCAACCCTGAAAACCCACACGTCCACTTGGATCAGGTCTAGAAAAAAGAAACCCAAAGCAACACTGGATAGGATTGGGTCCAACTTAACTATCAGGTTAGGCATTTAGATTACATGGCCTAGCATGACCCGATGATAATTATATATTTTACTTTTATTATATTAACAATTTAATATATTTATTATTTCTATTCCCTCCTTATTTCCTTCCCAGTGTTATAAAATTGTACTATAGAAAAAGTATAAATAATGTATACACATAAAAAATATACACACAAATTACCTTTTAAGAAATAATAAACCAATTGTCATAAATAAAAAGCAACTAAACAACCTATACCAATCTAATAACATGGTAGATCAAGTCTAACTTAGTTTTAGTGTTGGGTCTAATAAAACTGGGTCGGGCCTCGGACCAACAATTATAGCCTAATCTTTTTTTGGACCAGACAGGTTGACGCTTAACCCGGTCCAACCCGGTCTCTTTTGCAACACTAACGAAAAGCTTGAATGATATTATAAAATCGAGTAATTTCATGGAACAGTTAGAAATTAGAATGTTAGATCATCGTACATAGGGGAGTGGACGGTGCCAAATTGGGCCTTTATTGTGACGCTGTGTATGAAAGGTCCTCGCCAGTTGTGTGGCCGAAACCCTGCTTTGCCAATCAAGCAGAATCTGTTGAGTGTTGACTATTACCGGATTGCAGCTTTCTTAAATGTCAATCCCTAATATAGGGTTTTTTCTATTTACCATATTTGACTCAATAGAGATAAAAGATTTTAATAAAGAAAAAGAGATAGAAAGGGAAAAAAAATTTATTATTATCTTATTTGAATTAACATTAAGGAATGGAAGAAGAGGAATTTCCATATTATGTTGTTTAGTTAAAAAAAAGAAAGAAAAATATTTTTATATAGACAAATTTATATTATATTATTTTATATAATATTTTAATAAAATATAATATATGAATAATAGTAAAAAATTAAAAAAAATTATAGGTATGTTAATATTATAAAATAATAAAAATACACCTCCCCTCCAAATTCTCCTAATTTTGGAGGGGAGATAAAGTTGGAAAAGGTTTAAAATTTCCCCTCCTCTCCTAAATGTTTCAATTAGCCAAACAAGGGGAGGGGAGCAAAATTCCCCCTCCTCTTTCCTCCCCCCAAATTACCTATACCAAACTGACCTTAAGGGAGGGGAGGGGATATATTTTTATATTATCTTATTTGATTTAAGAAGAGAGGAGAGGTAAAATATTTTTATATAGACAAATTTACCTTATATTATTTTATATAATATTTTAATAAAATATAATATTATGATATTAAAAAAATTATAAGTATATTAATATTATAAAATAATAATATCATATCTTCCCTTCAAATTCTCCCAATTTTAAAAGGGAGGTAAAGTTGGGAAGGAAAGGGAAAATTTTAAAAAAAAATCCTCCCCTTCTAAATATTTTAATGAGTCAAATAAAGAGAGAGGAATAAAATCTCTCCTCCTCCTAAACTCCTATCCCAAACAAACAAAATATGATAGAATGGTGGATATTTTAATATATAAGTTTATTTTTTGCCATCATTTCAATATATAACTTTGATGCTTAAAGACAAAAGTAATGGTGCCCACTTCCCACAGAACATTTATGTAATTTCTTATGTTATAAGGTAAATAATTTATTAAGAGTAATTGCGGAAAATAATTGTAATTTGGGACAAATGTAATAAGTTAAATAATGTTAATAATTAGTTGCATATAAGTATAATGAGCTCACCCAGTTGTTTTTTTTTCAAATAAAGTTCGATGTTTTTTTTTATAATAATGAAAATAATGAAAAAAACGTTGTTGGGTGTTGAAACGTGAGTTAAATGGGCTTTTGATGGAATGACGTGGACAGTTTATCTAATACCAATAAATGAACAAAGCCAGTATTTGAAAGATGCCACTGACTTTTCAAAGCAAGACGCTTTGTGGCCGAAAATTAAATAGGCCGTTGGCGAACGCATTTTCCAATAATCAAATATTTTTTCTTATTATTATTCCCATAAGTAGGTATCAGTACTTTAGATTAAGCCTTCTCTAGTGTAAAAAAAAAAAAACAGTTATTACGTTTGGCATAAAAAAAGTTACTATGTTTGCCTTCTTTGTCAAATCAACATATGTATATATACTTATATGTAATATAAGATTTAAAGAACTAAAACTATTTATTGACAATGAACAATAGCTTGTGAACATAAAGTTTCCAGTCACACATTCTTTGTGAATTTAATTATTAAAAGAATAAAATATATAACTATTTATAATATATTTAATTATTTTTAATATTATTTTATTATAATTTTAGTCATAGTACTTAAAAATATATCTAAATTTTTAAGTACTTAAATTTATATATAAAGATAATTTATAATGTATCCTACCTAATATTAGTATAATATAAAAAAAATTTACTATACTTTTAAATTGTAGATGACCTCTCTCTAAAAATTTATATAATAAAAATATAAATAAATAAAGCTACTAGTCAAAGGACCAGTGGTCTAGTCACATTCAACCATTTTTATACATTATTTGGTTAGGGCTTTTAAAAAAGAAGAGATAGTGGGATAAGGATAAATATATTTGGTTAAAAAAAATAAAACACGTGAGAAGTTAATATTTTTGTCTTCTAGTGCTCTACTACTCTCTTCTCTCTTTCCTTTAAAAGAAAATTTTTTTTAAAGGGTGAAAAAACTTTGATTATTTGTTATCTAAAATGTCCAAAACTTTTTTAAATATTATAATTCCACCTATAAAAATTAAAACAAGGAAACTATTTTTTTTAACTTAATAAATGCTATTTATTTTACTTTTCAGCGTTTTGCTTCTCACTGTTGCATTCGTTTTTTCTTCAAAAATCAAATATTTTTTTATCTTCAGTTTTTTTTTCAAATTTAAATTACATTTTTGCTTAAAAAATGTAAATTGTGTTTTCTTAAAAAAATGAGAACAAAAAATAAAAAACTCAATAAATTATAAAAATAAAATAATAAGAAAGAAACCAAATAAAATAATAAAAATATATTTATTAGTTTATAATAAACTATCGTCATCTCCTAAACCAAACAATAAACATCTCATTCCTTCCCTTAATTATCTCTCTTACTCTCCTCTCTATTAAATCAAATAAAACTTTAGGGGAAAGGTTGCAGTTGTTAGTGCGTGTGAGTATGGGTTTATGTGTTAATATATATATATATATATATATATATATATATGATTTAATTTGACTCTTATTATTATTATTTTATTACAATTTTTTTTAATTTGACTCTTTTTATTTTTTTTATTTTTTATACAATAACTTTTGAAAAGAGTCTGGACTCACCCACTATCCAAGGGCAGTATAAAGTATCTATTCCTCCTAAATGATACCAATATCAGATAGGGTAAGCTGTCTATTACCTTTAGACATAAATTTAGGTATTCAAGAGTTATGATACTTTTCCAAATACTAAAATTATAATTATAATAAAATAATATTCTCTAATAATTGAATATATTTTAAATAGTTATATATTTTATTTTTTTTCTAATTAAATTTACATGTGATGGATAATTTGACTCTTATTCGTGTTTTTGGTACTGATTTGACTCTTATTAAAAATAACATAAAGCCACCCACATGTAGCATATATCTCTTATTACTGTCCTTTCGGCCCATCATCCTCCTGCCTCCAAATCCATTCATTAATATTATTCTCTTTAAAGTTTAAACATTTTTGCGACTAAGAATTTCTAACCCTAAGTATTGGGCTCAATTGAGGCCTTTCCATGCTTCGGCCTTTAAAGGAAGGCCTTGTTATTTTATTTTAAATATTTGATAAAGATACCCATTATCTAGGTTCAATTAGCAAAATGATGAAACATATAATTATTTAAAATATATTCAATTTTTAAGGAGTATCACTTTATTGTGATTCAAATCTCGGCACTTGGGAAAGCATTCTAGCTCCTAGGTGTTTAGGTTTACGCTTAAGAGTAATAAACAGCTCGCTCTACCCGACATTGATATCGCTTAAGAGAAATTGAAACTTCGCCCTGCCCTTAAATTATGAATGAATTCAATCTCTTTCTAAAAATTTTTGTAACAAAAAAAAAATATTTGGTAAAGATGAGATGGTTATATGTTCTTCTTCTTGTTTTTTTTAAACAAATCTTGCTCCTCCTTGATTGCAACAAGTTGGTATACTTTTAATTTATACAAAACATTTTATTCTGATAATTAATTTTAGGGAAAGGAAAAATTATAAACTCACATTTTTTTTTACAAACTGAAATATATCAACTACCGTTCTTTAAGAAATGTGAAATTAGATTAACTGTAACTTATAATTAAGATAAGATTAAATAACTATAAAGATGGTGTAGTTATTTTTCTTGGTTAAGAAAGACTCTTTTACTTATATTATTTATTCCCTACAAATAGCACAATTCGCTATAATTTTTTTTTTAAATTCCAAATGATTTCAACCCTTAATCTATATTCACTCCCTCTTGTCATCTGAGCTAACCCATGATAATTTTATATTTAATACGCACACATATATAGAAGTGTAAGATTATGGCTCTAATTTTATATAAAATTTTTAAATTAATTTTTGAATTACTAAAATTAATCATCGATGTTATTTTCAAAGTTATGATCTTTAAAATTATAATATTTCGTATGGGTGAATTTAAGAGATATAACCTCATTCTAAGTTTTATGAGTTATCAATCATTCTAATAAATTAAAAAAGTAAAGCTAATGTTCAATTTTATCCTGAATATCCATAAGTGTATTATAGATTAATATCTTCTAAAAATATTTAAAAAATAGCAAAGCTATTCTAACTGATAAAAAATTAATATTAACTATTAAAAATTAATGTTAACTCTTGATATTTTTTAAATATTTTTGGGATGATATTAATACAAAAAAATTTAAATATCTATAACTTATACGTGAAAACTTTTGAAATAAAATTAATATTTAATAAAAAAATACTACATGAAAACGGTAAAAATAAACAAGAAGAAGAGATGGAAAGAGTTGGAGGAAGGAAGTGGAAGGAAAATGAGAATGAGAGATAATAAGGAAATAATGAAAAAGGGTTCTGCCGTCTTGCCGACAGACAAGCGTGCAGTCACAAAATAAAGTGGTGTGTTTGGAACAGAGCAACAGGACAAATCATCTAAGCGTTTATTTGAATAGAATATTAAAAATAGACTTATAAAAAAATTTAACAAACTTATAAAAAATAATTTTAAAAAAAATTATAAAAAAAAGTAATTCTAAATAAATAAGTATTTAGATAGTTATTTTTATAAATATTTTTATTATTGATAAATTAAGAAAAGGAGTATGAGTATTAAATGATGAGAGATAAGATATAAGAGGAGAGAGAGTGTAAAAAAAATATAGGTAATATAGTAATTGATTAGTTTATAAGCTCTTTTATTATTCTATAAACTACTCTAACCAATTTATCTGAAATTTTAGTTTTAAACTATAATTTAATCTAAAAGCAAGTTTTAATAAATATGACTGTTTATTTTAAAATTTACTCAAACTAAAATTTAATTCTAAAAAGACTTTTAAAATTATAGTTTGGTGAAAACTAAACCGGCCCTAAATGATTAATTGTCGTTTATTATCAAATTACTACTAACTACTCAAATCTTATTTTCGTAAAAAAATTGAAAGCAAAATATAATTTTATTAATGTAATATCAGTTTCTTGTTTTAAAATGTAATTATAATAAAAAAAGTTATTACTACTATTTGAATGCTTTGAGATAAAAGGACAGCCCACTGTTTATTAGCAATCCCATACGCAAACAACTGCCGCTTGTGGGAACATGCATCCTCCAATCCTGTCTCATATACTAAAGTATAGGATGTCGTAATTTCATCACTTTATTCATTTCCCAATTTTTGTCCCATATGAAATTAATTGCCCCCTCAAAGAAATAAGAGAAAAATAATTTTCAGGTCTTTCTAATTTACTTCAATTTTAAATTAGATTTTTGTGATTTATTTTGTTTGAATTGGGCTCTTATTTTGATCAGTCATAATACTCGTTTGGATTAGCCATAAAAAATTAATTTTATATTATACAAGATAAATATACGAGGGGGTTTTATCTCGTAAAAGCATAAAAATACTTAAAATAAGCTGATCTAAATTGGCCTATAGTCATATATACAAGACCGTTTTAATGCATGTTCATTTATATAAGTGAACTTTAATGGAATTTATAAATTAAAATTTAGCCGATCAAATAATAACTTGTAGATTTTTTGTTAAAAAAATAATAATTAACTCATATTTACAAATGATTTATATGGGATGAAAACATGAACACCACACAACAACACACAAAGACCATATCTTCTTCCCTTCTGGAATGTAAATGCATGAATCTGAGCTTTAAAATATAGTATCATACTGTCATTTTATGGGAACATTTCTTTATATAAATATCTATAGATTTCTTATTGTAATTATGAATCAGAGTCATGACTCATGCTGATTCTTAAAAGCTAACGTAACTATGGAAGGCACTGGTAGCATGTTTGGCCAAAAAGAAAAGAAAGGAAGCTAATGGTTACAATGTTTCCTCCATTTTAAAATAATTGTTACTTTATTTTAAAACTATCATTGTTTAAGATTGTGATATGTACCTTAAAAATAATTGATCAGTATATATTGATTAAAACACTATCATTTGATCACTTTTTTGACTGTGTAATTAAGAGAAAGAGTCAGAAATTGTCTTAAATAAATGAGAGAGAAATAAAATTAATAAAAAGAAAAAAAAAGATGCCATAAAGGAAAACATAATTATAGTCTATTGAGAAAATTTTGAAATAATTATCCAACTAGAGAAGTTTGGAAAAGGTTTTTTGCTGTCTAAGTACTAGGTTTCAAGTTTAAATCGGTGTCAATACAAAAAAATATTTATGTGAGAGTGACCCCTAATTAGATTTGATAATATTTAAATTTAACTTAGTCAGATAATTATATAAAAAAAAATAACACCAATATTATAATAATGGAGAAAGTAGGTGTCTGGTATAATGGTAGATGATCTAAATCACAAAGTGAGAGAATTAAAATTTGTTTCCCAACTTATTAAAAGAAGACCATTGGAAAGATATATCTTGATCGTAAATTTTTAATCTAGATTTATCGATTGTTTAAATATTTAGTAATATGATTCATAAAAAACACCAGACACCAGGAAATGGTTATAAAAAATGAAGTATTTTGGAGTTATAGTGAAATTTATTTCAAATTAATTATCATTTTAGGATTTTAGTGATTTTTATTATTATTTTATGCTTTATTAGTGAAAATAATAGGAAATAGAGCCCTAAGTACTTACTTAATTAGAATTTGTGTTATTTGTGTTGACTGTGGAAGTATAATTATTTTTGAACTGTTATTTGTGTGAAGAAAAAGCCGTTTCCCATTCTTTAATGAGCGAATTAAAACGTGATTATAATTAACAACACAGTGATTTTCCATTGTAATTAACTCTTTGGTAGTAATTAATTATGCGAAGACTTGTATTATGTCGCATAATGAATAGTATCTGTCGACAATAAGAGAGCCATTGATTCCTTGGTCAAATTGTCAGTCGTTGATTTGTCCTCTTATTTGCTCCAAATTGAATATTTTGGTTGGCCATATATATATATGTATGTATATATGTTTCTTTAACATACCTAATTATATCTTTAATTAATTAATTAATGAATCATCTTCCAATTATAACTTCACACTTGTGTTAGACTTCTATTATATCTTGACCTTTACGTTACTCTCTCTCTCTCTCTGGCCGTGATTGTTTCGTTTTGTTAAGTGTTATTAGTTATAGATAATGGCACTCTAAGTATGAATCAAAGCAACAAATTATGCATCCAAATTTCGGCCATCTCTTGATTTCCAGAGTGCAAATAACACTTAACTCTAATTTAATTGGAGTTTACTCAACTAATACGTATGTTTTAAGAATTCCAAAACTGAACATTCAAATTAGAGCTGTCTAGTGCAACTGATATCTATAACACCTCCTTAAATCTTATTTAAACACGAGGTTGCATCTTTAATCTTCCATGGGTGCATGCTTGAGTTCCTTCTAATGTAAATTGAACATTGAAGAATAGATATTTATATTATATATGTTTGCATCCATTATTTTTTTAAAAAAAAATTAACTGTCACTTCTAAGGGAATTTTTGTTTCTATTTATATGTCATTTTACAATTTTAAAATGATATTAATATTATTTATACATAATATTTAGGTCATTAATTATTGGTGGCAAACAAAGGTCATTAATTATTTTTTTTCCAAATTTTTTTCCTTATTTAAAATTAAATACTATATAAGAGTAGTTATTTTCAAACAAAATAAATATAATTTTAGAAAGTGTGGTAATACTTAACTTTCTGACAAATTTAACAAGTTAATTTTCATTAAACTCGCCCTCCTTGTTCTCTCTACTAAAATCTAATAAAAATGACACAAAAATAAAGAAAGAAAGTGAGGAAATATTTAACAATAATAACTCGTCGAATTAATGGAAAGAAGGAAAAGACACAATATCCTTCAGTTAAGGGCGTGAGAGTTGGGATAACGTAGATATATAAACTAAAAAACGATAATAAAAATAATTTTAAAAAATCATGAATAGAGAGAGAGAGAGAGAGAGAGGAAGAGGATAAATATTAGGAATGCGATTCAGATTTTGAACCTGGGCATGAGGCCCCACAAGGAAGATGGGAAAAATTCAACGAACGTAGCCAGCACGTGACGAAAGTGGACCATTTTCCGAATTTGACCCTTTTCTCTCTTTCTCTCTCTATATATGCTACGTGTTTATCTCTTCTCCGTGATTCTGTCTCTACTCTCGAAGGTGGCACTTCCCTTCTTCTCTCTTCTTCTTCCCTTATACAGTGCCTACCACCGAAGTCCACATTCATTCCTTACATCATCTTCTCTCATTCCTCTCCTTCCATCTCACCCATATAAATACTCTCCCTCCTTCACTTCCTTCATTCATCACCAACAACTTCGATCTCTGCATCATCATGAAGAGGCAACGAGTTGTGAGTGTGAGCGGTTTCGAAGCTCCAGAAATGGCCAAGAAGAAGAAGCCCGGTAAGGCTCAGGTGACTACTGATCAGAAGGAAGCGGCCGATGTGCGTAAGAACGCGGAGGGCGAGGAGGAGGAGAAGATGGAAGTGATGGTGGTGGGGACTGAGGAAAATGGTACTGGTTTGTCTAACAGCTGGGAGGAGAACTGGCCTAATTGGATTGGAGATTTCTTCGACGAGCAAATGTCGTGGGGTTCTGTTTGGTTCCCGTTTTGGGATATGGATTTCTCCGGCGAGGCTTTCGGCGCTCTCTACGGCGACGTTGTTTGGGACGACGATATTTGGGATTTGAAGAAGGAAATCCCAAATCCTATCCACCAGGGTTGACAAGAAGATGAAGAACAATGGCTGGTTCTGAGATTCGTCAAAATTCGTTATGGTTTCTGGTGTTCTGTTCTCTGTTGGCTTACTTAGGAATCAAACGAAATATTTAGGTTTTACTACAATGAATATAGGATGATGTTACCATGTTTTGATTACGCTACTTGATCAAAATGAATAAGCATCTCTAATTGCATTCATTATTTTCTATCTATATATATATATACATATGCCATATGAGTTAGTTAGAATGCCTGACTCAGGTCTGTCCTTCTGCACAATTAATCAGTAGATGTAAATTTATATTACCTCACATGCTACATATATAATAGCTAAATGAGGGGTTAATTTTAGTCTTAGCCTCAATCTATTTTATTTATTAAATTTATAATTTTTTTAAATATTCTTATTGATTGCATCTATATGTGACTTCTATTGAAAACAGTTCCAATACATATGATTAAAAAATATATATTAAAAAAACTAACACATATTTATTATACATGATTAATTTAACTAATTTTTTAATATCAGTCAATTAATTATTTAATATTTATATTAAGGATTGAAGGGAATATTTTTTTTCAGAAAAAGAGTAGCTGCACCAATTCAAATTGGATGGAGTAATCCAACTTACATTCCTCTTTTTATCTTGCCTTTAATTTAAAAGCACCAAAACCTAAGATTATAAGTAAAATTAAATTTGTGACTTTATATTTATAAGAGAGATGCCATTAACTTTAAGAAAAGTTTTAATCAAATTCAATTCCTTCCCTTGCCTTTCCTCCTTTTTAAATTCCTCCAACTGCTACAACTGATTGGGCTGTTCAATTTCTACCCTATGTGCATGAGGTAGATTTAGTTAAAAAGAATCTATCATTTACCCATCATACCTTTCCTCCAGGGAGATTCATTTCTAGTGCCAAAAGAGACTTTAACAGAAGTACTAGGGGTGTGAATACATAAAATGTATTTCAAGTATCAAGTCACTTAGGTCAGATAATATTTAAATTTAACTCAATCAATTAGCCATATAAAAAAAATAATTTTACTAGCCACTAGATAAAGCCGGCTATGTAAATCACATAACAATATTATGCTGTATATAAAAATCAATTATACTACTGATATAAAAAAAATTACTATTATCTAATAACAGCACGGTACACTTGATATCTTGGGACAACATTAAATTTCTCAATAATCTAAAAAAGAAAAAGATGGATGAGATTGTCATCAAATTCTTTATAAATACAGCACATGTGGTTTTTTTTTGGGGTGGGGGGGTTGTTGAGGGGTTATACAAGTATATATGCATAATTCCAGGTTCAGTGTTTGTTTACTATAGCGACCTTCACCAACCTCTCTCTGTCAATATATATATATATATATATATATATATATATATATATATATATATATATATATATTCCCTTGGAATTGGATTACTAGTTTTGAGACGAATATAGAATAAATTTAAACCCACCACAAAGGCAAAAAGATAAGACTTTGACTAGTAATAACAAGTTCAACGAGGAAACAGTAGAGAGACAGGAAACTGAGAAATATATGCTTTAATTGGAACATTATTATTAAACAGTCAGCAAGAAAAAAAAATCCGAGATTTGTGTATTTTCTGCATAATTTGACTTTGACTTGAGCTTTATTTTTATTTTTATTTTAATTTTAATAGCGTGTAAAGATATATGGTTGAGCCTGCCCGTATGAGATCCGTTCCAAGTCCAAAGTGGACTTGGCTAGCCGAAAACAACAACACAGCATTAATAATAATAATAATAATAATAATAATAATAATAATGTTGAAAACGAAAGTTTATAATTTTATGACCCTATTGTACTTGTAATTTTATTATAGGCGAGCCAAACTCAAACCCATTCAATAATTCACCAATATCATTGTTTTCACTTAAGTCAACGCTCATGTATTCAATCTAACTGTAATTTTCCAGTCAATTCCTACAAGTCTTTTTTTTTTTTGTTAGGTTTTAATTTTATCTCGGAGGTTATCATACGCTGGGTTCAATATAGTCCTGTGAGTGTTCAACATAGGGACCAGTGTTTCATATAAAAATAAATTTTAAGGACTAAAATTTAAACAACAAAAATTAATATGAAGATAAATTTAAGAGACAAAATATTGTATTAGTAACTTTTTTTTTTTTTGAGATAGGTTAAGAGGAACTTAGAGCATGTTTTATATTTTAAAATGACTTTTTTAAAAGAAAACAATTTTGATAAAACGAATTATTTAAATCGTTGTTCCGTAAATCCTAAGGCAAAAAAAAAGGTAATGTATTATTAAAAAAATATATAAAATATCTAAGCCTATTATTATCTCCCTCTAAAATAATTGAAATATTTGAAGATAATTACAGACAGATTAGTGGCGCCTTAGTCAAACAAATGTAGATCAATCGTAAATCAAATGTGACAAGTGATTTTGTCTTTATGTATCATATCGATTGAAACGTATTTTTAATTTATTTCTCTATATTTTTTTTATAAAGTATTTCTCTATATTAAGAAATGAGGTTTTGACAAGGTAGAAGTTTAAATTTAGCAATAGTATACACAGAGAAACAAACAAATCCACTCTAGTGCTTAATCTCTTTAGAAATATTTTTGTCTGTACAAAATTTTTTAGAAATAGTTTGACTCACCCACTATCTAAGGACATGATGAATTCTCTATTTTTTCTATACAATATCAATGACAGACAGAGCGAGCCATCAATTACCCTCAGGTGTAAATCTAAGCACCTAGGTATTAGGATTTTTTTTCCAAGCACAGTAACTAGAACAATAATAAAGTAGTACTCTCTAAAAATATAATATACTTTAAATAATCGTATGTCTCACCCTTTTGTCAATAAATTCAGGAGACAATAGGTAATATTAATTGAAATATTCAAATAACCTATTAGAGCAGTCTCCAGGACAAGAGAGGCCCAAATATTTTAACATTTGGGCCGAACAAACCGCTTGTGTGAGCTCATATGGGACGGAATGATATTATAATGGGCCTCTCCTTTATCAAAAAACTATTATTATAGGCCAATCTTTTTTTTGCCACCATATTATGGGCCAATTTAGTTATTTATGGGTTTGATCTAGTAGATGTGACTAGCCCCTCACATTATATTAAACTAAAATTTAAATTTCTATTGGGAGATATACTCATATTTAATATATGATCAATAGGAGGGTACATATGTTTAGAAAAAGAATTAGTTATTTTATCAAGTTGATTTTTCCATAAAATAAAATATCTAACGGGGTTGGTTCTAACAAAAGGGGTTAATCCCTTATAATATAGTGAACCAAAATGAGTATACACATTTAATATATGATAGTGCCTTATACATAATTGTTTCCAACAAAAGGATATTTGTATTTAGAAAAAAAAACAATCATTAATTGATTTTGTTTTGAATTTTTATTAAACTAGAACTGCGAATCAAGATTCAAATACCTACTAAAAGATATACTTACATTTTTGTGTTTGACAGTACTTCGAATATAGTTACTTTTAATAGTAAAATATAAATGCCTATAAAAAATAAACTAACGCTCTTCATTCGCTATTTTTCATGACCAACAATGTTAGATCTAGTTAAAGATATTAGTTCTTCACAATGTGATAAATTAATATTTGAATCTTTATTAGAAGAGGTACTGATATTTAATATCTAATGGTGCTTGGAATATGATTATGTCCAATATAAGGATAGTTATACTTGGAAAAAATAAACTTGATTAACATAATTATTATGTTTCATTCCTTTAATATTAAGCACAAATCCTTCTATTCTCTTTTTATTTTTATTTTTTTACAAATTAGGAGGATTTGAACCTTTAATCTTTACCCATGCCACAGCCTGATTTGTTCTTTCCCTTCTTTATTTGTTATTGGTTAAAATGGATAGAAGCTCTCAAGATTTTTACTCATGACAATGGTCTTTTTATATAGCTATTTCACCATGTCAGATTAAAATATTGTTAAATTTAATCATAAATAATTTTTTAAAAAATATTTTTTAATTCATATAAATTCAAATTTAAGACATCATTATTTCAGTAGTCAATGTTTTTAATCTATAAAAATTATTTTCTATAAAGTTTTGCATATTTTTTTCTTTTTCATATTACAACAATATCATCTAAATCCTAAATATTCGATCATTACCACCTAAATTTAGTTTTAGTCCCTATATATTTTTGCCTTTAATTTATATTATTTATTTTATAAAACTTATAAATAAATACTTTTTAATATTATTTTTTTTATTGTTATTGTTAGTTGTTAAAAAAAGTATGTGTACTTATAAATTTAAATATGAAATTAGCATACTAAATATAAATAAGTCCACATAAGTTTTATCTATTACTATTATTATTATAGAGGTACATTTCAAATATAGAAGACTAATAATGATAGGTTATTGCACGTTATTTGAGGTTCATACTATTCAGAGAGCATAGTAACATATTTTTTTATATAATTTTTTTTAAAAAATTGTTAGAATCTTTTATAATCTAAAGGTAGGACGAAATCTCCCTTCTTTTTAGATAATATTAATATAAGATAAAACGAGTTATTTATTATACTTATATATAAACTTAAATACTATACAGTCTAGAGTAAAAAGTTTGAATTTCTATGCACACGGCTCTCTCTCTCTCTCTATGTATATATGTACCAACAAATCCAAATCTGCGACACTAGATCTTCTTGGATTTGTGACTCCAACTTGTTCATCTATCATCATTCACTGACAAAGAGATTAAAAAATTAATATAGGAAGGTCTTTCTAATTACATCATGATTTTCTAATTAAATCATGATTCCCATAAAGCTAAATTTAATTTACAAACTTATAAGAGATATATTATGGATATATAGTATGTCTATTATCCATGAGATAATAATAATAATTTAGATTTATCAGAAGAAGAATCAATATATGGCTAACGAATGAT
Organism: Leucaena leucocephala; assembly: GCA_037074615.1. NCBI lineage: Eukaryota > Viridiplantae > Streptophyta > Magnoliopsida > Fabales > Fabaceae > Leucaena > Leucaena leucocephala. Next base: position 6,134,247 of record CM073570.1, on the reverse strand, counting down.
TATGACATCGATCCCTTCTCATTTACTGATTACTGATGGATTTGTATATAACTCTCAAGTTAATAGCAAGTTCCCGTACGTGTATCATAATATCAATGGTTTTAGGCCTATTTTTATCTACAAAAGTCATAGTACAAATCATAAGGTATTAAAAATTAGATTGATCAACCTAAATGAGACATTAATTTAAGAGTTAGTAGGTCAAGTGTAATTCAACATAATCATAATTAGAATAAATTAATTAAATTAAAATATTTAATAAAATATTTATATATCACTTTTAAAAAATAATATCTAAATAAAAAAAGATATTAATCCTTAAATAAATAGAATATTTATATATAAATTACACTTAATCTAATAAAATATAGTTATTAAAATATAAATTTAATATACTACTATTTTTATTAAACTTAACAATATCGTTTAATACACATTAAGAAAAAAAATATAATTTAATTTAATTTATAGGAGTAGCCGACTCGTCTTGAGTTTTATTTTTATTTTTTTAATTGTAAATAAAATACAGAAAATTGTTGAAGTTAGAACTAAAATTAAACCCGCGATATCTTATCTACTTGAAAGTTTTCATGCTATTATTCCCCCGCATTGAAGTTTAATAGCATGTAGGGTACCAAGTTAATTAATGTGGAACCCTGACAAACAAAGCTGACGAAGAAGCAAGGTGTGGTAAAAGTAAATAGTGAAAAGGATGAGGGGGTAGTAAATGCAAAGCATTTCAGTGAATGATAAGACCCTATAGGAAGCCCCAGAAAGGAGTTAGAGTTTGAATGAGGTCAAGCGGAAAAGGGCAAAGGTACACAAAAGGACAGCTTGAGAGAATTAAAGGTATTGAACCAGAATCATAAATAATAATGAAGAACAGAAGAAGAAGAAAAGGGTACATAATGTAATTATTAAATTAAAGAGAAAAACAGTAGAGAGAACCAGAAGAAGAAGAAGGAAAGGCTAATAAAAAGTTCTATCAACTTTTTTATGTGTCTGAAGGGTGCAGAATCTGCTTGCTGCTATATTATCAATGGCAGTATCTAGCAGGTGCTGCTTTTTTCATATATGTTTCAAACTTCGAACTTCCTGTGGATTCAAAGATGAGACGAAGAGCGTGTGGCTTTTCAACTTTTTCAGAGTAACACATCACCACAAAACCCACTTTTTATTCTTCTCTTGGGAATACCCACAAACAAAACACTCATAATTTTCTGCTCCTTCACCGGACATCTTCTGCATCACATTTCCCCACCCACAATTGATTTAGTGCTCTCTGTTATATATTAGATTTGCAGATTTAAATTCTTCCTAAATCTATCTTATCTATTTTATACTAAAATAGGTTATATACGTCATAAGATATATAGTCAATTATAAGTTATAAGTGATAGATTGAGAGTTGAGTCAGTAATTTAAGAGTTGATAATATTATGTTTGAATTGGGATTAATTTAATCTTGATTAAAATAATAGTTCTCCGATCTTTATTTAATATAACATATATTCAATTAATTTAAATAAATTAAAAATATTATATAAATTATTTAATTATAATAAATATAATTTAATCTATTTAAAATATCAATGTATAACAATAAATTATACTACTTCCTTCTTTAGTATAAAAGTTAAATAATTAATTTAAATAGATTCAGGAAGTTAGTTATATTAGTTATTTATAATAAATATAATTTAGTTTTTTTTTAAAATAACACATTTCTTCTTTACATGTACAATCGATGGAGATATTATAAATTGGAGGGACAAAGTGAGTTAAGAACTTATATTTAAGACGAAGTTCAACCTCAACTAATTTTTATATTAAGGACCAAAAGATGTATATTAGTTATAAACTAGTTAAAAAAATGATAAATATTAAAAATAAAATGAATTGATACCTTGTATTTAGATCTAAAATAACCTCCTAGATAACTCCTATAATTAGAACTAGGGAAGTATAATTTAATTAAAATATTTATATATAACTCTTAAAAAATTATATTTAAAAAGCATTAATACACAAATAATTGGAATAATTATGTATAAACTCCAACTAAACAGTGTTAAAGCATAGATATGATGGAGTATTATTTTTTCTTAACTCAAAATTAAGAAATGTCATTTCAAGTTTAATAAAAAAAATATGAATTTCAAACTAATCAACTAGTCTAAAACTATTGATTGAATTGCTCAAAGGAATAATTCATCGATTATGGATGAACTCCTTCACTTAATACTCCTTTAATTTTAAATATATAATATATATTCAATTAATTTAGATATATTAAAAAATTATATAAATTATTTAATTATAATAAATATAACTTGATCTATTTAAAATATCAATGTATAACAATAAATTATACTACTTTCTATCTTTAGTATAAAAGCTAGATAACTAATTTAAACATATTCAAGAAGTTAGTTATACTAAATAGATATAATTTAATTTTTTTAAAATAACACATTTAATCTTCACATGTACAATCAATAGAGATACTATAAATTTGAGGGACAAAGTAGGTTAGAGTCTTCTATTTAAGACTAAATTTAACCCTTAAATAGTTATTAGATTAAGGATCGGAGGAGGTATATTAGTTATAAATTAAGTAAATTAATTAATAAAAAATGATAAATATTAGAGATAAAATGAATTGATAGCTTGTATTTATATCCAAAATCAACCTCATAGCTAGCTCCTCCAATTAGGACTATAGGAGTATAATTTAATTAAAATATATAAAAATATTTATATATAACTTAAAAAATAATATTTAATAAAAGAATTAATACAGAAATAATTAGAATAATTATGTATAAACTCCAACTAAACAGTGTTAAAGCATAGATATGATGGAGTATTATTTTTTCTTAACTCAGAATTAAGAAATGTCATTTCAAGTTTAGTAAAGAAAAAACTATGAAATTCAACATAATCAACTAGTCTAAAACTATTGATTGAATTGGTCAAATGAATAATTCATCAATTATGGATGAACTCCTTTACTTAATACTCTTTCAATTTTAAATATAAAATTTAATTATAAAATTAATATTAAACTTAAATATAAGATATATTTTTTAAGTTTATTAACTTTTTTAAATTACCATTATTAATATATATTCTCTCAATAATAATTAAATAAAAAAGATAATGATAATGAGTTAAGGAAGTTGAGGAAAATATTTTAGAAAAATAGGTTATAATAAAATAATTTAATTTAATTAAATAAATAAATTATATATTTAAAATTAAAGAAGTATATATATTGTATGGTGTACTCTTTGAAAACGATTTTGCTACTTTATTATGAGTAAACTAATGGTGGGAATATTATGGAATATTTCAAGGTTGACAAGTCCTCCAACGATCAGCAGTATGTGGGGTAGGGGTGCAAGCATCCAGCTTGTGAACAGTACTCTTGACCCATTTTAGAAATTAAATTAGTTCAGGAGTAGAAATCGTATTTCTCCCAAAAAAATCGTATTTCTCCCCAATGAAAGTGACCCAATTGTTTATATTAGTGGAATGGTTTTAAAATTAAATATTTTTTTTATCAACTTGAAAGTTAAATATTTTTTCACATGAAATATATTTATATAATATTCAATTAATTTTATTAAATTAAAAAATTAGTTAAATTAATTAATATTATATATTTGTTTAAATATTTTAATTTTTTATTTGATTATTATTGAAAGAATATTGATAGGATTAATTTAAAAAATAGATAAAAATAAAAATTTTTATATTTAAATTAAAATTATTTTTTATATTAAAGATAAAAAAATAAATATTGGCAAGAAATCAAATCCAACAAATAAATCTATTTAATTAATTAAAACATGGTTGATTAAACTGAGTGAAATATTAATTATAGTAGCCGTAGGTGGTCAGAACAGTATAGTCTAATCACATCTGAAATGAAATGACATATCCTATTTAAACAGTACTCATTAATTAATCATTCTGCAAAAGATACCTAAACGCATAAAGTATTCAATAAATTAAACAAAATTATTTATGTTTCATCGATTATTATAATATATATTATAATTTATAAGTGCTACTATTTCTTTTTCCCCACTTAGTTGCTATAAAAAATGAGTAACTTATAAATATAATTTCAAGCAAAACAGTCTTTTTTATCTCTTAATTTCACCCCTAACCCAAACAAAACACTTTAATTAAATCTGTAATTAATAAATGTAAATTAATTAATGTATTTTCATACATGTTTTACTCCTCCGATACAATATTTTCATATGCTCATTATGACTAAGGATTTAATATGACTCCCTCTTTCAACTTTTCTTATGAGACCTGACATTCTACAGTGCAAAACACTGTTCTTATTATATTTTCTGCCATTGCTTCTGTTTAACCCTTCAACTCCTGATTCTTCCCTGAAGAAGAGGAAAAAGAAAAATACTCAACAACAATAACAATAACAATAATAATTATTAACTTATGTAAAAAAATAAATGTATATTTGAAATTTTATTATTTAATAGGATAAACCGAGAATATAATAATAAAATAAAAATAATAATATCATATCATAATATATGTTAAAGAAATTAAACATCATAAAAATCTCAAAAAATAAAAATGCTTCAACAAAAACATATCGGGTAGTTCCAAATTAAAATCCAAAAACATTGCTAGTGAGCGAATAAAGTATAAATTAAGAAGACTTACTAATTTAATTAGGAGATGAGCTGAGGCCATGAATCAGAACATATAAATATGCATGTTCGATCTTCTTTTGTCTATTTATTTTCTCCTGCGAGGTTTTTGAATTTCCATGCCTAATTGGAATGAAGCCTAATATAGTACTGCATATGAATGACTAGGAGCTTCACATGCATGCAATCTAAACCCCATATTTACTTAAATTTAAATAATGTTTTTTTAAGAAAAGGAAACTAGGTAGGCAGTTTCATTATTAATGAGAAGACTGTGTGAGAGATATGAGAAATAAGAAAGACCAGCAACAACAAGCATGGGGACGAACTTGAATATATTGTCAATTGAACCCATATAATGTTTATTAATATTGTAATATTAAATAGATTAATTTATTTCAAGTGTCCTTCTTGATTTTGTGGACATGCAAAAGAAGGCTTGTTGAACATTTGTTTGGTGGTACAAAGTGATTCAGGTGGTGAATACAATTTTACTACCCTGGCACCGAGAAGACACTTTTTATACTGCTTGAGATGGACATTTTAAACTGTAAAAAAAAAAAAAAACAGTGTAGGAAATCGGATTTTGTACCCTATGTACGGATATCCAATATAAAAAGGTGCAACAAAACTTTATAAATAATTATATTTTATTTAATTTCTACACATATGTCCCGATACCTTTCAGCGACATGGGAGAGTTAGTTGACTTGGGTAGTTTTGTAAACGTTTTTTTAATGGCGAGATATTTCTTGACCAAACTAAACTTATGAAAATAAACTAAAACTCATTTTATTTCCCCAAAATAATAAAAAAAAACTAATTTCACAGAGAAAAAGTGATTAAGAAGAGGAATATAGAATGTTATAAAATTATGATTTCAAAGAAAGAGAGAAGGACAGTGGAATCCTGGAATATCGACGTTGTTCCCTCCAAACACCGTCACGCGATTCCCGCTCCCCCCCTCTCTCTCCCCACTCTCCTAAGCATGTTTGTTTGCATTGACGTTTTGAATTATTAATTAAAATTTTTAATTGTAAATATACACTTTACAAGATATATAAGTATATAAAATTAGTTTGAGCGCACATCACACTATTAAAAAAAAAACATAAAAAATAAATATTGACAGTCCAAATCGGGATGATCCATATGAGATGAGCTTTGAGAACCCAGTTCCATCTTATATTCATGTTATCATTAATTAGCAATATAGTAGTGATTTCTCTTTATTAATCTTTAGTTCTCTTTCCTTGAAATTAGTTAAGAATTCTGAATATATGGGTCAGCTGATGCTGCTAGCCAAGTCATTAAAAGTGTATGAGATGGAGTGTGAGTATGGAAGTTTGAGTTCCAAGAAAATCAAAACAGAGTTAGCCAAGGAATCACCATAAATTTTACAAACGTGTTGTGTTAAGTTGCATATTATTTTTGCTATAGAAAAGTAATTTAATAGATCTCTTATTCTAAAAACTCTTTGCAGTCTTTAATCTATTTTTCACCGCTCACGGTCTCTGTTTCTTTTCTATAGAAAGTCACTGGTGGACGCATGCCAAATCTATGATGTGTGTGTTTGGCAACATGCTAGATTTAGGTTTAAGATTTAAATTTAGTTCAAAATTTAGGGTTGAGAGAAATTTTAAAATAAACAGTCACATTTATTCAAACGGGCTTTTGGACTAAATCATGGTTTAAAACTAAAGTTTCAGATAAATTAGTTATAATATTTTATGAAACAGTAAAAAAAATTATGAACTAATCAATTACTATATTATCTCTACTTTTTCTTATACCCTCTCTCCTACTTTCTTTACATCCTCTCTCCTATTTTTTATTATATCCTCCCTCTTTTCTTTCTTACACTTTCTCTCCTCTCATCTCTTGTCTCTCCTCATTTAATACTTATACTATTTTTTATAATTTATCAATAATAAAAGTACTTCTAGAAATAACTATCCAAACACTCATTTATTCAAAATCATTTTTTTTTCATAAACTCTTCTTCAAAAGCCCTTTTCTATAAGTTGCCCAAAAGCCTTTTTTTCATAAACCCATTTTTAAAAATCTTATCCAAACGGGCCCGATATATATTAGGGAAAATTATATTTAAATCCTATACAAATAATTTAATTATAAAAAAATTATATTAAATTATTAAACTACTGTGAAATTCTATAAGATCTAAGATTAATTTTTTAAATTATAAAATAGTAGAACTATCCATATAAAAAAATAATTTAAATAATATGAATGATAACTTTAAAATAAAATAATAATTGAAAAGTAAAAGTATAATAATTAAATACTGTGTTTAAAAAAATATCTTTTATAATTATGTATTCAACTGTATATTTATTACTTAAAACAAAATAAAGTGACAACAGATACGGGCGTGGCTCCCCGCCCAACTGCCTTCTTTCTAAATTTTGTCACCGACATTCACCTCTCTCTCCATTCGTATTCTTAATTCACGTAATCCCAACCCTCAAATGCAAAAATAAAAAATAAATAAAATAAAAAATTTATATTCGTTTTCAGGTTCCATCCCTCACTTTTATTTTTCCTATGGATGATAAATAATAAATTACATTATGCTTATTTTCATTATTTAAATTAAAATACGATAAACACGTATACTTATATAAAATAAATTTTTTAAAATCTAAATTTTAAACCAATATTTAAGAAGATAGTTTAAAAAAAATAATCGATGATTTTTTTTATATATTATATTAAATCTTTGTATTGGTTGTGTATTTTTACATACTTAATATCATATTTTGTAGCTTATTCTTAAACTGTTTATTTTTTCTTAAATTAACCCAGAGCTCCGAATTCAAAATATTACTGGTCTCTTCATAATTATTTTCCCCTAACTAAAATCATCACTCCGTTAAACAAATTATGATTCCTCCAATATTATAGAAAAAAGAATTCATGTGATCATTAATTAATCACTGCATATTTTTTTAAAGTGGCATTTTTTTTATAACCAATTGAGGAATGCAAACTGCAAAGCAACCATATTATTCTATCTTTGAAAATTTTATATCTTTAAACAAATGATTACCTTACTAATAAAACTGAAATATGAATTCTCATAAATCTTAATCAATAAATAGGATAATATTTTATTATAACTCTTGCAGCCATTAAATTCTTCAAGATTTGAACTCATGATTATTCTATTTAAAAAGATCTTAAGAGAGGTGCTTAATGTGGGTTAAAACTTAACCTAAGTATAAATTCTTCAATCAACATGGTAGGAAAAACTAATTTTACAGGTATCTATAATTTTTTTAATTTTTAATTTAGTATTTTTGTGTTTTTCTTTTTTAATTAATTGATTTAATTTTTCTATGTGAGTATGGTCTTCTCGATACATTATAGAGAAAATCTCAAAAAATATACTATTTAAATTTTTAAATATAAAATTAATAATTACTATAAAAATATATTTTTATTTATTTTATAAAAATAATAAACAGTTTAAAAATATAATAGACAAATTGATCTAAAAATTTTAAATTTAAGCAATATTTTATTTAGATTTTGCCTAAGCTCAATAATATTTGATGGGCCCTTTGTTAATAACGTACTATAGAAAAAACTAATTTTAAAAAAAAAACAATTATTAGTTTATTAGCGAACAGAGGGGGTTTATATTTATATTCACATGGGGCACTGTAGATGTGTGGGGGCGTCCATGGCCATGACATGAGCCTCCATCTCTTCTAATCTCTGAAATCTCTCTCTCTCTCCCCATTAATAGCTAAGCCGTCAATTCTCTCCTTCGCTGTTTCCTCTCTATCTCTGCTTTTCCCAAACTCAAATAATTCTTCACAAACCTCCATTCTTTTCCACCAGAAAGAGAGGGATCTATCCGAGAAGAAACTGAACCTCGAAATTTATGTGGGTGTTTCTCCGGCCGCCATGTGGTTCGCCGGCGTCAGGAGAATCTCGTACCTTTTCGTGGTGGGCCTTCTGCTAATCTCTGTGCTGTTCATGTGGGTTTGCTCCCAGTCGTGTCGGGTCGAGGCGGCGAATCCAACATCTGCTTCTTCTTCCACAGTGCAGACGAATCAGAAAGAGAAGCTTAGCTATGGCGTTTTGGACAACAAGAGCAAGCAGGATCTGGTTCAGAAGTATTTCAGAGGAACAAGAGCTTTTGGCCCGCCCACCATTAAAACGAGTCAGAATGGCTTCGACGACAGTAAAAGAAGAGTCCCCAGTTGCCCAGATCCTCTCCACAATTAAATCATCTCACAAGTAGAATTCCCATCCCTCCCCCCCTATCTTTGAGTTTTTCGTTCTGTAAGTCTTACGAGGCTCCATCATCCCAAAATACACTCGTTTTTCTCATCATTTTCCCATCACTATGAGGGAAAACCGGGGGTATTTTGGTATATATATTTATGTAGAAAAACAATATCCTCTCTCTTTTATTCATCAATGGAGAATTCAGAAATGGATCATCATCATCATCTCGCCTTCTTCAATATGCTAGCTTTTGTGTACAGAAGCTGAGAGAGGTTTGAGTTCTAGAGTAAATGTTGCTTTCTTTTTATATATTGCTAGCTGGTGACCAGAATCTCTGAGCAATTAGGTTGACTGCCATTTTGTAAATTACTAGCTTTTGACCCTCAGAACTGAGAAGGGACGAAGAACACAAAGAATGCCAGAAATTAATATTATTGTTGAATATTTCAGAGAGAGCAATTATTTTTCTGCCTTGTTTTCCCAATGCACGAATAATTATATATATATATATATATATATATATATATAGCTAGTTCATTCACTGTTGCTCAAGTAAGTTTGTGAACAGTTGATATCATGAAAAGTGGTAAAGGATTGAATATTTATTCTGAGACTTCATTGAAATCTTCAGTTCACACAGTCTCTATTTCTGGGAAGTGATGACGATGATTATGATTTTTTTTAATATATTTATGCAATTGGCAGCTACTTGGGACACCGGTAACTATTCTCCCATACGTGTGTGTGTGTGTGTATGTGTGTGTTTTACTGATTCTTCATTCTTAATTATAATTCTCTCTCAATTTTTGTTCCAACCCTATCATCATTATTATTAGGGCAAATATTATTGCAGATTTTTCTCCATATTTTTCTGCACTTGGATCTCTTCAAATTATTATTGACAAAGACCTAACTTTTGGAATCTCATCCTCTAACGATCACTGCTATAATTGTCCAGAAAATCTTAGCCGTTTATTTTTTACGTTGACTTTGCTCATTTGCCCATACCATTCTACTCACTTTTAATTTTTCAATTAAAAATATTTTCTCCCTCCCTTTTCTCTTGTCCTTGTAGAAAAACACACACCCACGTACTAAGAGAAACTAAAATCTATGTATTATATAAGATTTATTTTTTCTTTTCCGGTTTCATCCTTTATTAAATATTATACTATTTTTCATGACAAGTAAATGGGAACGGAGAAAGTATATATAAGGCTTTAATGTCTAATAGTTATCGTTACTAATAATCAACATTAGTATTTTAATAGTTAAGATTATATTATTTTTTAAATATTTCTAAAATAATATTAATTAAAAAAACACTTTTAAAATAAAATTAGACATTAACCCTATATAAACATTCACTCGCAACTACTAAATATGGTGGGATTTGAACTCCCAACTTCTATAACACAAGCCTTTGAGAGAAAGGGTCATCCCTACAGTCACTTTTATCAAGATAACTTGGTTTTGACAATCACTAATATAATGTTTTTTTATTTTATTAAAAATTGAATAGCGAGACCTGAACACATAGACTACTTAAAATTCACTTCAGATCAAATACTCCTTAATTAATTCTCAAGTGTAATGATGGAATTGTCAATGTTTGTTCTGTCAGAATAATATATGATTCAGACTGGCCAGAGAAAAGAACAGAATGTACATTTCAGCCATTAGTTCTCCTCATCCATTAATATTTGAACACAGAACATACTTTCTAGCTAATCTGAATATCTTGGATTTATAACAATCTTAACTTTCATCCTAATATAAATTTCTACCTTAAAATGTCTCGTTGATCTGTCCATTTAACCTAAATAATGATAAAATAATGACATGATGGCATTGGTATGATTTAGAAACTTTTGAATTGACATTGAACTTAAAAAAGAAATTAGATACCTAATGTTTATAAATAAAGATGTACAAAATAAATTTTTACTTTAATCTATTAAAATATAATTAGATAGATTGCATTTTTTAAAGTATTACACCAACTTTGATGTAAATCAAACGATTTAGTCATTTACTATATATAGCGCACATTTTTATATTATTATATTAATATTGTTTATTGATGAGATGTGGGCCTCATATGTTATATTAGGTTTAAAATGGATCACACTATATTTAATTATATTACTTATAAATAATGTCATTTTCAATAATATCTGTTATGCGTTGATATATCAATATATCATGCAATGCAGGGAAATGTTATATTTCAATATAATTTGTCTATGTTGCAATTTTAAAAGCATATATAAAAAGCACACACGTGTAATGACTTTTGACCTTTTTTTTAGTGTGAAAGGTTTATATAAAAGTCTGGAGGGAAAAGGGGAAAAGCTAAATCCTCCATAAGATAAATCCGTTTGTATTATGAAGGAAATTAAATAATAATGCATGATTAATTAGATTCATATTACTAGTGTTTTGGATAGAATAATGAAAACGAAGAGAGAACCACTAACATCATGCCAGCGAATAACAATATCTAATGACTCGTTATTCACGATCGAGCATCTTGTCATCTTGAATTATTGGGGTGACAACTGTGTTTTGTATCAAAATATGCATATAATTAATTAATTAAAGAATCTAATCAACTCATAATGTACTAGTCTTGTCCAAAAAAAAGCATATATATGACCTAGAGCAAGAAGAAATGAATTTATTATTCCTTGTACCGCATATTATCAAAGACTATATTAATGATCAAGATGAAACTTTTTTGTTAAATGAATGGCTTTTCTTGAATAATTGAAACGAGACGTAGAGAGACACTAGACTTTTTTAACCCCGTGAAACGCACAGATGAAATTGTCCTCAGGAGTCCTTTGAATTGTGATATTTTATTGAGATATAAAGGACGAGTGAAAACTTTTCAAGGAAAATTATAAATTACCAGGAATTGAACGCATCAACTTTTAAAACATCTTATAACATGATGTTCTGAAACACTTCTTTGTATACCGTATATATTTGTTGTAGCATTTCTCGGCCTTTTGCCGGAATCAAGGATCAGTATCTTCAACCCCTCAACCCTTCTAACCCTTGCCATTGCCAGTCCATGTGAGAATATCGGAGTGGGAAGATAAAACTAAGGGAAGCAAAAGTACTATGGATCAAGCCAGACAGGACCACGAAGGGGCGGAAAAAGTAGTATGTATAAGATGGGATCAGTATCATATAGGATCGATAGAGGAAGTAGAGAGTAATGTTAGGTGGAGTTTAGTTGTTGTAAACTAGCGTATATTCAGACAGAACAGCAGGAAGCTTTGTATGCAGGAGATTTGTCTGCTACTTACAAAAGTGCGTAAAGACATGAAAACGATACAGAATGGCCAACATAGAAAAAGTCTAATTTGGTCGAATTCAAAAGAGCAAAAAATGATTACTTTTTGTTGCATTTGCACATATTGCTCTGAAGCCCTTTTGTTGGATCTGCAAGCTCTGAGAGTATATATATTGTTGTGGTCGTGGTCGAAGCATTTAGGGAGATATCATAATTCTTGAGTGTCTAGATTTATGTCTGAGGATAATAGACGGTTAGACCTGAACGGCATTAGTACCGTCTAGAAGGAAGAGAGATTTCGCTCTATCTTTAAATCGTGGATGAACCTAACTTTTTTTTTAAAAATTTTGTACTAAAAAAATAAAGAGAGGGAGGGTTTTTGTAAAAGTGAGGGAGTTATCACATTGTGGAATTTTGGGGGCCTATGATTATTATTATGAACATGGAAGAGAGAGAGAGAGGGACCAGAGAGAAGAAGAGCAGAGAAATCGATGTAATTTAATAAAAGCTATGCCGTGATTCGTAGTCTCATGCATATTTTGTCTGCTTCTACTTTGGATTTGGAATCAATTTTGACTCTCTTCTCTCTCAGTCCTCATTAATCATTTTTCGCTGATTCACTCCTCTTATTACTTTATTTACCTCCCTCCCCTACCAAAAGCTATCCATGTCCTCTTCTTCTTAATCATCAATTTATACAAACGTTTATTCGAACAACACTATAATGTACCGTGATTCTACTTAATTATATTTCATAGCCACTCGTAAGTCTAAATAAAGGAGGAGGGAGGGATGTCTCAGGCTATCAATAACTAAAATAAAATTCTTTCAAATCTCTTTACCAATATAGATCCCCACACCCATCACCATCTCTATGTGATCTATATAACTAACTTCATCTCATGAGATAAATATCATTTTGTTATTGTTGTGTATGTATCTCATACTCCGCCGATCTTGATAACATGTGGCATGATCTTTTTCAAATATTATTATATAATATTAAATTATATATTATTTTATAAATTAAATAATTTAGTTTGGAAGATAATGATAAAATATAAGAGATAAATTTAATTAAAATCTTATATTTATAATTAAAACCTATCTCTGTTAGATAATATATGTAGGACTAGACAAGTATCTACTTTTCAATGAGCACTTGAATGATTATTTAATTTGGCATGCAAATGAAATGTAAATCAGTCCAACTAAATAATAACATTTGCCTGATCTTATGAGAATTGAAACTATTTTGTTTAAGCATATGCATTATTCTATTTAAGATAATTATATTCAAAACACTATCAGAAATTAAATATGAGCATATCTCATAATAAAAATTTTATTATTAGTTCACGTTGTTGTAAGGACTAACCCCTTATGATAAATTTAAGCCGCATGGTTATCAAAATTGAATATTAAAGTTGTGATCATCCGATAAACTTAGAACATGATACATGGACATGTATCAAGTTCCCCCCACAATGAGGCCTATGATGAAGAAAGTATGAAGGCCGAAGGCTTGAACTATAATTGGGTTGGGTTTTAGGCCCAACCCAGTTAACGCAAATTAAAATGATTAATTGGGCCCAGGAGGGGATTCCTTCAGGGCCATTAAAGTGTGGGCTATCAGACCAATAATAAAACCCATGAGATCTATAACCGATGAATTTGGCCCAACGGTTTGCTACTCTGGTGACCTAATGGTGCTGCTTAACAATTTTTCTCCATCAGTACTTTTATTTGTTTAATTAATTCTTCTATTTTATTAGAGGATAATTTGTGATTTGATCCCTATGTGATTTAGTTTTCTTTATGTTGGGCATTAAGCCCTATCTTGTACCCAAAAAAAAAAAAAACTTCTGTTGTACCAAAAAAAATTCTTCTATTTTATTGATAATTTTTTCTTCCCACGTGGAATATTGAACATAAGATCTGGATAGTGATTATTAGAGTAATATATGAAAGGGTGGCTTGTCCAAATTTATCTCTTTGTCCAACAAAATCCAACCCCATAAATGTTTTGATCCTGAAATAACAATAATAACGTACAAGGCAAAATAAGGAATGATGCGAGAAGAAAAATACACACTAAATTTATGAGAATAGATTTAAGAGAATGTAGAGAGGAAACCATAAGTTTGAACCCACGGCTATAGAAAGACTACCTGAGTTTTCCATTTCATGAAAAGAAAAAATCAAAATGAGACATTAGACTAGACCATGGGCATGCTTATTTATTTATGCGCTTACCCAAACGAGCTCTCAATTTTGTTTATCTTATTATATACCTCTAAAGAACAAGAAACAAGTGGTTTGCCTTTGATTAAAAGAAGTACCCAAAACATAAAAGCAAAGAAATACAAGATGCTTTAAAAAAAAAAATAAGAAATTTACTGGGGTTGCTTTCGGATTCATTTCCTCCTCATGCGAATTGACCAATTTATCCCTGGGGTCTTCCCAAAGACCTTGGTTTATAGTGTAATATTGGATTTCATGGAGGGCAATGAAGAAATAAGAGAAACCAAGATGAGACATTTTGGCGAAACAGAATCGATTGGGAAGCACACAATTGGTAAAAACCACAGCACCAAGCTTCAGCTTTGCCTTGTTTGTTCTTCTTCACTCATTTTGGTGCCAGCAAATAGTGAACTCCAAAACAGTGAAAGCAGTTAATTAGCCAGAAGCTAAGTAAGCAGAGGTTCACGGGCCACCGTCTCTCTAGCCAGTAAGTACCACCATAGACTCAGCTGCAACGGTTGCCATTCTCCTAAAAGGTTGCACCGATAACTGCACCGTCCGTCCTTACTTCCAATGGATCCACTCCAGAATCTCTGGCCAACGCCACCCTCTTTCTCGCCAAGTTCTACGGCCTCGCCGGCCTTCTCAACCTCCTGGACGCCGCCCCGCCCCATCTCCGCCCAGGTAATAACTTGGCATTTTTTAATCTTCGATTCTGAGGTGTGTTCTTGGTTTAGCTGTGTTCAAGTCGTTGCTGTATGAATCTTGTGGGAGGATTGTGAATCCGGTGTACGGCTCCGTGGGTTGTTCTGGACGGGGGAGTGGGATCGCTGCCAGGCCGCCGTCGACGCGGTCATGATGGGGTCGGACATCGACGCCTGCTCGGGTGCGGTGGTGGTTTCCGATTAGCAAGGGGGCGATCAAGGTTTTGTCGCTGCTTGCGAGATACGCTACGTGGCGTAGAAGGAGAAGGAGAAAGGAGAGGTGAACAAGGTGAAAGGGAGGGGCCGGTTCAAGAGGAATGGGAAAGTGATAAAGCCGAAGGCGCGAGTGGGTTGGGTCGACTCGTCGGTGCTGTGGAAGCCGGTTCAGGAAATGTCGGAGAGTGACAGCGTGTTCTCCGGGCAAACCGTGGAGGCTAGCTTGGCGAACCGGGAGAGCAGGGATGATGGTGGAGATCAGGAAGATGCGAACCGGGCCGAAAAAGTTCCTGTCAATTTGAATTTGAGTATGGGAAAAGACCTGAGTCGTGTCTTTCTTTTTTGTTACGAAATGTTTTTTTTAAAGGATTTATATAATTTAAAAGTAGAGTAATTTTTTTTATTAAATAATATAATATTAGATAAGATGAATTATTAATTACTCTTAAATATAAACTTAAATATTTAAAAGTTAGAATATTTCTCTAAATATTATGATTATAATTATAAAAAAATAATATTTTTTAAAAATTAAATAATTATAAATAATCATGTCTTATCTTTAATTAATTAAGCATGCTTTTTATGTTTTTACTTTTTAGTTTTGTTAATTTGCTGCCCTATTGAAAGGATAGGGTTGAGACTGAGTGCCTGTTTGGCAATCAATTATAAAAATTGATTTTGAAAAAAAATCATGGTTTAAGGATGATAACAGCCAAACACCTTATTTTCTTTTGAAAATCAATTTTAACACCCAAACCACGGTTTCAATCTTGAAACCATGGTTTTGAAGAATTGAACAATTTGTAGCTTCTCACAGGTCTGTATCTGTTAGGCACAACTTCTCACAACACTTTCCTTTTCTCTCCCCTCACATTCACGCACAATGCAAACTCTGCAAAAGGGGGCCTCGCATTCACTTTCCTTTTCTCTCCCCTCATGTTCACGCATAGTGCGGCATTTTCCCACAACTACTTTCCTCTTTTCCTCCGAGCTAATGGTGGCCTCTGCTTCTCCAAAATCCAACCAGCTGCATGCGCATGCGTCTGTTCCTTCCACCCCTGGCAAGCTCGCGTCATATCGTCAATCCTGTCGTGCTATCATCGTTACTGGCTCCAAAAGCTTGCCGTGCTGTGCCGTCGCTTGGGCGTCGATCTCCAGTAACACCCTACTTTTATCGTCATCCAGTGGTCAGGTCCATTGATCTGCACATTTCAGCAGTCATCGTGGTCTGTGGGCGTCAATCTCCATCGTCATGCCATCGCTGGTGCATCGACTCTCTGCTCTCCATACGTAGGTAATTGTTTTGCTTTATGGTTTTATCATCCATGGGTAATTGTTTCAGGCATGTGTAACTGAAAATATCTACTTCTCTCAATTGTTTTGCGTGTGTTCAGATGTTATGTTTTTGCGTGTGTTGGAGCAAATTGACATCTCTTCCTTCGTCTTCATTTGCTTCTCTTATGTTGGTAGCTATAAATTGGTAGCTGTAAATGGGTGTCTTGGAAATTTGGATTGGGTTTAAAAGTTAAAAAGCCCTTTATGTTGTTCCGTGGCTGCTGGTGAATTGTGTTTTTTTTACTTCAGGAAAAATGAAAGGATTAAAATATGAAAAGCATCATTAGATTCACCTATCCATACAACTTGAATGGGATGAATGTGAACAATAGTTATAATATATATAGAGAGAGAAAAATTCATGCAAAATGGATCCGAAAAATACTCGAATTTGATCAGTTTATGTTTCTATGATCATTGATTGAATAGGGTTGGAATTCATAAAGTATAAATTAGATTCAATTTGACCCACTGTATTTAAACTTGAAAGTTGATATTTTGAAAAATGTGTTGGTAAATCAGCTATCAAAATTTGGTAGAGAATGATTTTTAGAGGTATTCATTTTTAATGTGTTAGATGCACATTAATCTGATCTTGTGAAAATATGAACATCGGTGAATTGTTTACTACTATTGTTCTATTGGATGATCTCAAGTGTTCTTAACTTGTGATTGACTTTTGTATATTTTGATAAATTCATCTCTTACATAGTACAATGGTGAAGGATAAATGTAAAGCTTCATGGGACACTAGCACCACCAAGGTGTTCATTCTCTGTATTGAACAACTTCGCAAAGGTGATAGAAATGGTACTGTGTATACAAAAAAAACATGGACCAACATTTGTGATAGGTTCACAGCAAGGACTGGGAAAGTCTATGAGAAAATACAGTTTAAAAACAAGTATGACTCCCTACGAAAGGGATGGCAGATGTGGAATAAATTGATTAATGAGACAGGTGTAGGCTGAAATATAGGGCAGAATATAGTACAAGCGGAATATGAGTGGTGGGAAAAGAAAAAAAATGGTACAAAAAGGATATTTGATAATACGCTCCATTTTCAACCTGTATCACATATAATTGTCGTTTCTTATTGTTGTTACATGTGCAAGAAAATACACAATATGAGAAAATTAGAACAAAAGGTCTTTCGTTTGGGGTGGAGTTAGATGAAATGTTCAGTAATGTGGCAGCCATAGGGGCAAATGCATGGGCACCATCATCCATGACACTCCCAACAGAACAGACAACAGGATACGACAATGATGATAATATAGACATGGAAGAAGGGTCGGGAGATAGCGATGAAGTTTTGGTGGCTCCAACTGGCATAAGTGGGGATATCAATCGAATGATGTTCACTAAATCTCAAGGGACCAGTGGTGAAGATAGCGTAAGGGAGAAGCAGCTAGTGTCTAGTAGCGGCTCATTAGGGGTTAGGAAGAGGAGTGGAGGCATGAAAAAGAAGAAAAAAGGACTTGCATCAGCTAGGATAGCAGATGCACTAAGTGAAATGGTTGATTTAACTAAGGCAGAGGTCGAACATGCTCACAAAAAGGTAGATGAAGCATCTGCTAACATACCCTCAATTACAGATGTCATGACACACCTAACCCAACTTGATGGAGTAATCGCTGATGATGATTGGTATGCACGATGCACAAAACGCTTGCTAGATCCAGCAGTGAGGGAAATGTATGCTTCACAAATGGGAATGAAGAAGCAATTGTTACTATTTTTACGGATCATATGTTATGGAGAGTGAGACATTAATGTTATGACTATTTATGCATGCGTGTTGTATGTATGGACATATTAATTTATGTACCCGTTATTGTATGTATGGACATATTGAGTAACGAATATCTAAGACATTGATTTTGCTATTTTTGTATTATTTTCTTTTCATTTTTCATTGTATGATAGTTATTTAATCACGATCACTTTATTCATTGATAATGAGAAATCTAAAATTAATTTTTCTATGCACAGGTTAAACAAGTAAGGGGACGATAGTGCAAAATTGACACAAGCTTGTAAGCGGCGGGTAAAGAGGATGGAACAAGTTGGCATTTTGGTTGGTAGTTATGCGACACAATACTTGTCTAAACAACCAATACGCACTAGTGATCACACGGGTAGCAAATGGGTTGATGAAGTATTATACAGTCATCCGAAGCGTTGTTTTGAACAGTTCATAATGGAACCACATGTGTTATTTGATCTTTGTATTGAATTGCAGCAACACGGGCTTAAAGAAAATCAGAACATTGGAATACATGAAAAGGTAGCGAGCTTTTTAAATATTGTGGGACATGGGGAGACTAGTAGGATGATGCAAGAAAGGTATCAGCGCTCAGGAGAGACGATTCACAGACACTTTCATGATGTCTTGTTAGCTTGTTCTGGACTTGCAATATCAATCATCAAACCCCAAGATCCAACGTTTCAAAATGTGCATAGCAAAATCAAATATGACCCTCGATATTGGCCATTTTTCAAGAATACGATTGGAGCAATCGATGGCACACACATTTCTTGCATCGTCCATGCCAATGAACAAACAAAATATATTGGTAGAAAGGGGTTCACGTCACAAAATGTAATGACAGTTTGTGATTGGGACATGTGCTTTACCTTTGTCTTGGCTGGATGGGAAAACAGTGCACATGATGCCCGTATATTCAGTCATGCTTTGACAAATCCTTCCATGAACTTCCCTTATCCGCCTCAAGGTATGTTTGTAATATATTCAATTGGTTTCTCTTTATCTGTGAATATAAATATTCAAAATAATAACTTGGAATACATGCAGGTAAATATTATTTGGTTGATGCTGATTATCCAACGCCAATTGGATATCTAGGCCCATACCGACGTAAGCGTTACCATCTCCCTAATTTTTGACAGTCATCTGGATTGGTTAACCCTAATAAAGTGTTTAATTATGCTCATTCAAGTTTAAGATGCATAATAGAAAGAACTTTTGGGGTATGGAAAAATAAGTTTGCCATATTACAACACATGCGCAGCTACGACTATCAAACACAAGTGAAGATCGTTTGTGCAACAATGGCAATACACAATTTTATTAGAATAACCTCTATTACTGACCTTGATTTCGCGCCACAGGACCAAGATGATCATGATCTATTGCAAGATGATGATGGTGATGAGGACTATAACTCTTCACGAATACCTTTATCCATAACTTGCTCATCTGAAATGGCCTGTTGTCGTGATTTCACACGAGATCAACTTATTTATTATAGACAAGACCAATAGTTATATATTGTACATTTCTTTGATGCCCCTATAACATCAAAGTTATGAAATTTAATTTTCCCTACTTCGTCCAACATCAAATCTTCATGTTAATCAATCGTATTATATGTTTCTTATTTCTGTATACATATATTAATGTATTATATAAATTTTTAAATTTTCTACATAAATTAAATTAAAAATTACTATTTAAGTGAGAGAAAAATTAAAATGCATGTGAATATTGTAAATTTTTACCTTGCTCAAACAATAATGTATATATATTATTTTTTAATCACTTAAATAAAAAAATTTAAAATCAAATTTATTCTTTATATAATTATCATATTAGTTTATGTCCTTTTTAGTAAATTGTCTATGGAAAAGCGATTCTGCTACTAATCATCCAAACATCTCCTGAGAGAGAAAGTAAAGGGAAATATATAGGTTGAGAGAGGCCTTTTGTGTAAATACAAATAACCCTAAATCAATGAATCAAAGCGTCCTTTTTTGCTATAAGCTTTAATTATAATCATAAATCCGGTGGTAATTAGGGGATCGCAATTTCTTAGAACAAGATGACTTGTATATAATTGGTCACCCTGTCCTGTTTTTTCTTTGGGCCGACCCATCCCTACCCGTTTTCTATTAGTCAGGGATTTTAGAGGTAAAAATAGATTGACTTATTTAAAAATAAGTTAACCTACTAATATTGGCGAGTATAACTCACCTTAAAATGGGGTTGATATTTTGTCAGTTTAAGTCTGTCCCATTTTAGAGATAGGCTAGCCCGCGATCGTATTTTTTTTTTAATTTTTAATATTTTTAAAAAATTATTTATAAAATTATAAAATATTAATAAATTTTTTTAATGTTATATTAGTATAATAAAAAAAGTATTAATATTATACTATTAAAAATTCTTATTTTTTATAAAAAAAATATCAAATTTTATAACTAAATATAAATAAATATTAACATAATATTAATCAATTATAATATGTCAACATATATCAACAAATAAGTAATTATCTTTACTAGTATTCAATAATAAAAATATTCAAAATAATATTTAGGTAAAATAAATAATATTAATAATTAAAAAAATAGGCTGGCAGTGCGGGCGGGTTGGCCTGTTTAAAACCTGGCTAGCCCACCCCAAAATTGGCTGGTATTCCAAAATGATTGGCGCGTTAGCCTGCTTAAATAAGATTATATTTAATAGGAGGATATCTGTATTTAATAAAAAAATATAAATATATTACCTCTAGTACTTTATATAATAAATAGATACCTAATTTAAATATATTAAAGAAATTTATTATATTAATTATTTGAAATATATATGATTTAATTTTTCTGTAGTATAATATTTTATCATGACTACCTTTAAATATAAATTCCTTAATGTGTGTAATTGGTAGGGATATTTTGAAAAAAAATTATAATTTTGGAGGACAAAGTAGATTGATTTTAGGGTCATTTAGGATTAAATATAACATACAATTAGTTCTTATATTAAGGATTAGATAATACTATATATGAGAATAGATATATACTATATACCCAATAGTAAGAAGTACAATAATACTCATCTAATCCTAAATATATAAACTAGTTAGGAGAAATTGTCAATTGAGTCTCATTGCTCTATTTGGGGACAACCATTTAGACTATTCAAGTATATTTTGGGTAGTTTTTATATTTATTTTTTAATAGATATATAATCTAAAATAAAGATAATCTATTAACTATTAATTTCATTTTTAAAAATGATTTTATTATTTAAAAATTATCAATTAAAAATTTTAAATATGGACCATTGAAACTATATTTAGATGGTGTAGATCCCACCATAACGATGAGCATTATTATGATGAGCACTGAAACAAAACTAGAGGTATATTTTAGTACTAAATGTAGGATCTTAATATAATTCATGTCATATTTATCATTTTTACCTAAAATAATTTACTTAATTTATAATATAATACTATATGTGGATATTTTGAGAATATTATATCATATATATTATAATTTATTTTTTTTAATTTTTTTAATCTATTTATATTATATAAATATTTTTTACATAGGAGGAATATATGCCCATATGTGTGTGAGGTGCTATAATTTTTACATTAGAAGAGTTATTTTGCAATTGAGCTTAATAATGCTTAAATTCAAAATATTAAAAACAAGACCAGTTATTAAACTCGATCAAGACAGTAATTCAAATGCCAGTGATCTAATAGTGGTTAAACTGTGATCAAACTAATTATAATTAAAATAATATAATTTAATAAAAATATACAAAATATTAGTATATACTTTAGAAAGAGTAATATTAAAATAAAAATATATTAGTCTACAAGTAAATAAAATATCCATATATAAACCACCACACATAATTTACCAAAATAAAATTACTAAAACACAAATATAAAGTATTTATATTTTTTTTATTTTTACTCAAAATTATGTTGTTTCATGCTAAACAAAAAGGATATACATATAAAAATGTACCATATTTACCCATTGTAGGTTTTTTATTGAATCGATTAGCCGACTTGTGTCAGATTTTATTACCATGCTTAAATTTGACTCAATAATATGTTTTTTTTTAAAAAAAATCTCTTAGACACCTAGAGTTTCTTCTTAATTTAAATGATAAAATGGGAATATATATATATATATATATATATAAAGGTTTAAAAATTACCACATAAACAGAGTTGATCTGAGCAATTGAAAGGGGTTAATATGTTGCAATCAAGAATTGAGAAGTGGGACAAAAGGAGTTGGAATTTAGGGGGAGAAATCCAAAAGAAGAAAGCTAAGGAGAGGAAAGCAACAATGGTAGGGAGAAGAAGAAGATGCCACAACATGAATAGGGAAATTTATCTGTAAGACCATAGGGGAGTGGCCCCCACCAGCCAACATGGACCACCTTCATTATTGGCCATCTGTCTCCATTTGTTAACTAAATGACACTTCTCTATTGGATACAATCCCCCACTATCACCATCAGTATCACCATCACCCCCTTCCCTTTTCACTTTTCTTAATCCCCCTTTTGCCACTAATTAATTCATACTTAATTATCCCATAATCCCTTGAGGTTTCTATGTATTACAGGAAACAATTTAATATTGTATCATAGTTCATTCTTGCAATGGATTCATTACTTGGTACCTATTATGTTTTTTGTATCTTTATCTGTTAGTTAATTACTTCAATGGGTTGACAACATATATATATAGATTATTTTTGTTAATTATTACTTCAATGAGGCAGAGGGAGAGAGGCTTTTCTTGATTTATTTTTTATTTTTTGATGTAGTTATTAAATATATTAATACCCTTTCAAAATTTTTTAAAAAAAATATCTAATTTAAGTTTGTTATCTTTCCTATGGGGATGAAGCTGTAGAGAAAGGGTTATATATTTTCCTGAATAAGATTATGAGTTTAAACTTTGAAAATAAAAAACTTAAATATGTTAAGAGAAAGTTACCTTCATTTGTATTTGTTAGGCTTAATTTAGATTAATTGGTATTGTTGGATAGAGGATACGAGGCCATTGTCAAGATAAACACTAATACGGAAAAGCCTTTTTATATCCTTTAAAAAAGCTTCCTACACTGATTTCAATTAGTGTAGAATTAGAGAAATAGCGATTAGAAAGTTTCGGACTTTCTACACCGACTGTCTGTCGTGGAACTACTATAATTTTTTTTTTCTATACCAATTATATTGGAACCGGTTTAATAAAGTAAGCAAAAAAAAAAATTGTTCATTTCTACACCAATTGTGCATTAGAATTTTTTTTTAAAAAATAAAATATACTCTCCCGTAAGGTTTAGGGGTGTACATGGGTAGGGTTAGGCAGGGCAGCCCCTACCCGGTGCCCTGCCTGAAAAATTATGGGTTACATTTTACAGCCCGATGCCTTGCCCTGTCCGGTAAAAGCCCTAACTATTTTGGACTGGGTATGAGCAGGCTGGGCATGCCCAAATTGTGATGTTCTGCACATATTGTGAGAAAAAATCTGCAATCATAAACTTATAAAATAATATCATATTTATATCTTTAAAAGTTAAATAATATCTATAATTCACTAAGAATAAGATAACAAAAAGATAGAAATTAAAATCTTAAAGTCCATTGCATATATAAAAAAGAAATATTAAAATATATAGAGGTCAGATATTTGTAACGTTATTACAACACCAATAATCAAATATTTGACAAGTAAAACAGAGGAACAACTTTGGTATCTACATAAATATAAGAGTTATGTTTAATATTTTAAAAATGAGCAAGAAGAGTTACCAGTTAAAGTGAAAAGTGTAAAATTACAAATAGAATAAATTAAGAAAAGAAATAAGATTTTAAGAAAAAATTAAAAAATAATAAATATATATATAGGGCCGGGTTAAACGGATAAGGCAGCATACCCTGCCTAGTGCTCTTCCCAGCCCAAAATTTGGGCTGGCCTAACCCTACCCAAATATATTTTAGGCAACTTTTTTAGAGTTGGGCTAAACGATTTTTTTAAGTTCGGGTAGGCAGATTGGACTATAGGCATTATAAATACCCCTAATAAGATTTACGAGACATATATACACACATATACATATAAATGTGATATTCTAATTATTCTTATGTAAATGATGTTATGGTTCATTACTAAGTGTTCATTTTTATTGAAAAATGTTTTGTTGTATCCCCTTGTTCTTAAAAAAAATTCATTTCTCCACCACCCCTATGAGCTAACAATATTTCTCTTCTCTCATCATATAACTAAATTAGATATTATAAAATTTTAAAAATAGAGTTGATTAGTAATTGCCATTTGGACAAAAATTCTATTGTTAAACTGAGGATACTATTAAGATATTATTAATTAGAATTATAAATTTTTGAACTTTAGATCTTCACATGAAATCAAAATATATTATATAGACTCTAATATGTTCATACATCAAATGACACCTAAGGGAGATATTTAGAGCAACCCCACTAAAAAATGCTTCTATCTATGTTTATGCAAGTATGAAAAGAGGGGAAATGGGATTCAAAAATAAAACTTACCACTTAATTTCTATTTCTTTTCATATAGAGTATATTATACATATATATACCCCACTCTTTTCTTTATTCTCATAATGACCCCTATACCTATTGGATTTAGGTTTAACCTACTAAAAGTAAATCAATCCACTTTTCAACAGAAATATTAATATCCTAATAACTTATATTGTATACTAATTTAAATATGATTGCTAGATCGAACTAACATATTTATACTCAAATATTGTAATATTTTAAAAATAAAGTTGATTGATTGTTCCATTTTTCCATAAATTAAGTGTGTTTTTATATAGTTGATTAATTGTGTTAGATTCAAATATTATTAGGTCAAATTTAAGGTAACTCTCCTTGAATATAGTGGGAGAATTAACCCCAAGTAGATTTGATAATGTTTAAATATAACATGAT
Organism: Leucaena leucocephala; assembly: GCA_037074615.1. Classification (NCBI taxonomy): domain Eukaryota; kingdom Viridiplantae; phylum Streptophyta; class Magnoliopsida; order Fabales; family Fabaceae; genus Leucaena; species Leucaena leucocephala. The sequence continues at coordinate 6,108,717 of CM073570.1, read as the reverse complement.
CCGATAGCCATGATAATAATAAAAAAAGAAAAAAGAAAGAAACCAAACTGTTTACATTGAAAAGAAGAAGAACACAATCCAGCTAGCCCAACGAATTCAATCACAGCCATATAATCACATAAACAGTAGAAATAATGAGCAATGAGGCAAAATAAACATAGGAGTTCCAACTGCAAAACCAACTCATCGCTATCAATGGCAATCCTAATTATATAGAAATCAATCCCAAATAATAGAAAAAACAACAAACGTGACCTCAGTACTATTCACATGCGGACTTCCTCGATGTTAACCATATGGAAATTCAAAACCCAGCAAAGCAGTAAATCGTTAAAATCCACACAACCAGTGCAAAACAAATCCAACATAACCAGAGATTATCTTATTACAAATATAAGCATTTCATGGTGTGTAATCAACGAATGCAAGTTTTATATATATATAAAGGGCTTTAGCAGGTTTACAGATGAGGTCATGGTCACAAAATTGAATCCTCATTTGAAGCATGTAATCCATAATGTGGCCTTTTCATGATAACTTATTTACGACAAAGACATCCCACATTTTATTCTAGTTTATACTCTGGTTCTTTACTTTAATAACCAGTGTAAAAAAGTCTCTATAATATTATTTTTTTTGTACTAGTCAAAATATAATAAAGCCATGAAAAGTAATTAACCTTCTCTTTAAGCGATTATTCCTGCACGCGTTTGAGTGCCTTTATGTAAACGAATTTATTTGGTGAAGTTAACGGTCGGTGAGGGCTTCGCAAGTGAAAATAATAAAGTATGATGTAGCCAATTTTTACATTTATCAGCTTTGTCTATTTAAATAAGAGATTTTAAGTTCATGCTCATGTGCATGTATAAATTTTTTTTAGAAGAGTTATCTAATTAGACCAAATAATACTCAAATTTGATCAGGTCAAATAATCATATAAGAAAATTATTTGAATTTTTTCCTCAAAAAAGTTCACTTTAAAAAGGGGCAAAGAAGGATGACAAGAATTCAAACAAATTACCCATTTTCACTACTTCATTTCATAAATTATAGTAATTTAAATTATATGGAGCACCTTTCGGTCTTCCATTATTCTAATCTTTCACATATAAAAGATATGATCAAACTTTCACCACTTTATCCAAATTTCGACCCAACTTCCCAATCACTTTTAATTAACGAGTTTTGCAGAAATCATCTATGCATGTCGAAATTATTTGGTGGAGTAATACAAACGTTTTCTGGACTTTTATATATATAATGATCAAATTCACTACTCATATATTCGTTGATATATGACATATTTAATTAGTTTAATTAGAGTAAAAAAATTAATTAAGTTAATTACTATAACATATTTTTTTTAAGCACTATAATTATTTTTTTAACTCTCTTCTCTTTTTACTTGATTATTACTGGGACAGTATCAATAGGATTAATTTAAAAATGAGTTAATAAATTTAAAAATAAAAATTATACTTAAGACTAATATAAATTTACTAATTAAGCCTTATATGTTATAAGAACAAAGGAGTATCCCTTATCCAAATTTAGACCCAACATCTGAATCTCTTTACTCAGCTACACAACTATGCTTTGTTAGCTTTACGGAAACCATGCATCAATGTTGAAACCTATTGGGAATACTTTTAAGCATTAAATATTACACCTCTTTTAGTGAGAATTAAAACTTTAGTTGGCTACGAGAGACCAATCCCCCCGTTAGTTATATGTGTTAAAATTATTGGGTGATGTAGTAACAGGACGAAAGATTGTTTTCGAAATATGTTCATGCTTTACTGTAGCAGCCCAGATCTGGGAAGAAGATGCTGCTTCAAATTTTTGCACATTTTTTTCACCTCCTCCTTCTTCCCCACAAAGGGCACTGCAAAATGATGGATACCAGGCTCTTCACCTCAATCATCGTCACGGTCATTTTAAAGTAAAGCAGACACAGAAATAGAAAGGACTTGAAAATGGAAAGTAGCCAAACTTGATTGATTAATTAGTCATATTCATTCATGATTATTGGAGCAGTATACACATCAACATAATAAGAAGCATATGGGGCATAGCAAAATTTAACGGCAGGGGTCGTCGTAGCTATTAACAACTATTACTACGTAGCTATCGAAAAGAAAATAAAAAGGCTTCAATTAATTAATTAATTACTATAATATAATATATAATTTATCTGCTGAGCAAAGGGCATGAAGATAAAGATGGGGGTTTTTGCGTTGCAACTGCAAAAGAAGCCCTCTTCACAAACCTCCCTTTCATTCTAGGTCTCTTCTCTGCATTCAATTTCCGAACCTCGTACCTTATTTTCTTTGAGAACAATCTCGTCCTCCTCTTCTCTCTGTACCTCGACACTCTCGCTTCTCTCCCGCCGTCTCCCATCCCTCCGGCTTGGCACCCGCCGTATGTCCCCATTTCTCCATAGTAGGGTTGATGAAGCTCCGTTCCACAAGTCCCCTGTTTCAAATGATCATTCCCAATACAAATCATCTCAGTATTCATTTTATATATATATATATATATATATATATATATTCATTCCAATGTAAATTTGTGCTAATAATAGAGATGTTATTATACATACCATGCACTCCGGCCAACACTCGTCGGCGTCCAACTCTGGTTTGCCGCCGGTTGTCCATGGAGATTTCTGAGATTTCCAAGCTGAAATGACTGCTTCGTAGTCTAACTGCAACAGTATCTTCCTCTTTCTCTCATTACTATTTGCTTTGAGTTCTCCTTCGTTATTCCTCATCTCGACCTTCTTGTCGTCGTCGTCGTCCGGTTGTTCGCGTGTCGCCGGAGAGTCATCATAATCGAAGTTCAATTCAAATGGTTCTCTGATTCCAATCTCCATATCAATCTCATCCGCAGTTTCAATCTTACATGGGCTCTCTTCATCTTCCTCCACCTTCACTTTTTCACTACCCATCTCACAACGCTCCTTCGATTCCTCCTTCTCTTTACTGTCAGTAAGCCCTAAATCCTCCATGCGTATGCACTCATTCTCTAATCCTCTGCCCAGTAAACTCTCTACATCAGCCGCGAACTGAGCAAGTTCCATTTCAGATGGAAGAAACCCGTGTAAATTGTCCCCTCCGTTATTACGATTGCTTTTGTTTCCCGATGAGGTTTTATTGTCGTCCATCTGGTTTGGGGCGGCGGGCGTAGCTTCTGTTGCTCCTTCGGCTGAAGTTGCAGACGACGGAGGAGTACATAGCTCTGTGACCAACGGGTCGAATATGGGTACCTGATAAAGGAGCTGCTCTTCGTTTTCGTCGTGACAATTGGAATATTCATCGGAACCCACTTCCGGCACAAGATGGAACGGGTTTCTGGTGGGTTCGTATCGTCCTCTAGGCGTTTGATTGGCAGACGATAAAGACTGGTTCTTGCCATGTCGAGGAGTGCGAGGCTTCTTGGTGATACCTTGGTGCCACGAGGGAGCCAGAGTGAGATCGACGGCTGCTAGAACGAGCGCATCGGAGGAAACGGGTGAGGATTTAAACGACGCAGTTTTCAATCGGAGCCTTCCATGCCTGCGAGCCAATGGGTTGGCGGAGTGAACCAGAGAGTCACAAGATTGGCAGAGGAAAGCATCATCGGCGGCACAGTACCAGCGAGCACGCTTCCTTATGCAGCTGTCACAGGCTCTGACGATCTTGCCGCCGACGGCGCTGGCGGCGTTCTTAGCAGAAGTCATGAAAACAGGAGTCAGGATTTTGGAAAGGAGGGTGAAATGGAAGTTGAAAGAAGTGAGAACTGAAGAACGGAAGAAGGAAGGGCGATAATTTCAGGGGAAAAGGGCCGAAGGAAGGATGACCCACAAGAGGCGCTTTTGCAGTATAAGTAGGAAAGAGAGGATTTGCACTTTTGGTCACAGGTTGGTGGTCCAAGGCCTTATCTGGTATGTGATTGGAGGAGGGGGGAAAGTTGATCCTAAACTCTGTGTTATGATTGGGTAAGTTTCTAATCACTGGGATTTCTGGGGGTGGCCCACATGGCCCCACCTTACGGCATCAGCATGCCACTCCCCTCCATCATCTACAAGCTTTAATTTTCTCACTTAATAAAACCATAGAATTAAAACCCAATTTGAATGGGTCGGTGACACTAAGTGAATTATTATACCAATCCCATTATCAGTATCAGTCGAGTTTTAGATAGGATTGATAATATTATATTTTATATTTTTCTCCATTTATTGAGCTTAAAATGTCGTCATTTTGTATAAAAACACTAGAAAACATGAAGCGGCAGACTTAGTAGCAGGGCCTCATACCCCTACTAATGTTGTAGTGAGTTTGACCAATGTGTGTAGCAATTTTAGGAACCGATATTAAATTGCTCGGCACGGATGAGACTATAGAGCGGTTTGGCAAACTGCCATGCATATGTCCAGTAGTAGTGATAACCGCTATAAATATAATAATTAACCGTTACAAGTTTTTTTAGCAATAGTTTGTTATTATATATTTATGCTTTAATCTTTCTTTTTGTTAGATTATATATAATTTATATATGAATATTTTATTTATTTGTTTATTATATCTTTTATTTAAATAATGTTCTTTTTAAGATCATATATGATATTGTTATATATTATTTTAATTAAGATTGAATTGACCTTAATAATTAGTCTAATTTTCAATACCTTATTTAAAAATTTGAAACAACATCGATGGCAATGTTTTCTTTTATTCTATTAAATGAGACGGACAACGTAAATATACAATGTTATTCTTGAGCTACCTCAAGTACACGAATAATTGACTATAAGGTTTGGGTTTATAGTTTTCTTTTTCTTTTTTTTATATTATCAATTGATGTTCAATTTTTTTTTAGATTATATTATCAAGTATATAAATAATTAATTATTCTAATTTTAAATTTATATTTGCCTTTCTTAATTATGTGTATATTATGAGATTTAAACTTGAGATTCATGTCAATTAATGAAATTTTATACTACTAATAGTTTGTCTAATTTGTATGCTTTCACGAGTGATAAGCTTATGATAAAGTGAGAGAGGGGTTAACTGTGTTAGGGTATGGGGGTTGGCGTCTTTTCGGGGCTATAAATTTGAATGAGACCCCTTTTTGTGTGTTTTTGTGGGAGTGACACTGATGCCTGGGCTACACCCTAACTTTTGTTATGCGGTCCCCTTCTTCTTCTTCATCTTCTTCTTTCCCCCATATTTAATTTCTCCAAATGATATGAACAGCTTTCACATCTCCGAATTTAATTATGCGTTTGTTTTGTAATATGGGTTCATCTCTGTCTGATGAAACACGTCAAATTGAGAATTCATCTGCTCATTTCCCTTTCAAGGCATGTGAAGTGGGTAATGGCAGTGACCAATGAAGCTATGCCACACTCCATGCAAGCATTCGGTTGGGAAGATAAAAGGGTCACACACACATCTCTTGAAGTTACTGCAGATTCCACAGTGCACCCTTCCCCAATTCCATTCAAGTTGGAGGCAATTCTGACAAAGCATTTGCACCCTAAATAAAGACCCATTTATAATTTAAATGTCTAATTACTCCCATGGATTTTAAAATCCCACGAACTATTTCAATTCTAACATTTTAAAAAAGATATGCCAATATATAAAAAAGAAATATTAGTCACAAGTATTAATACCATATTTCAATATTTATGGAAAAAATAAAATTACCCCATAATTTTATCTAATTACTTGAACCACTAGCTTGTTAAAAAAAATTAATTTTGTTATTATAATTTTTAAAATATTATACGTGTTATACCTATAACTTAATCTTAAACTACTAACTTATTTAAAAGAGTAGTCAATCTTATTATCTAAATAGTTAAAATTATTATATATATTATCATTTTCGTACTTACATCTTAAAGATAATTATGTCTTTTTTACATATATTAAAATCCCATATTAATATTTGTGACTAATTTATTATTTTATATATGGGCATGATGTTTTAGAATTTCAGAATTCATGTGGTATTTTATGAAAATTTTTCTTTTAAATATAAGGTTTTAATTGAGAGGTTTGTTTCTTTTTCTTTTAAAAGTGTTTTGCGTTACCTTTTTTTTCCGCCGTAATAATGAGCACATATATATGTCATAGTCTTGGTTTCAGATGCATTATTATTTTGAGGAATCCTTTTTTTCACTTCTTTGGATGTTAAATGTGAGCGAACTTGATTTGATATAACAAGTCTCACATTAGATAGAGTCGAATTTAATAACTAATAATATATAATAAGTAAAAAACCCATAAAATTATATTATTAAGACTTTGAATTAAGATGGGATATCAATCCCAACAGTTTTTTCAAATTCTACCTCTTGGCCCACTTTGAACTTTCTTTAAGAGTTTAGAATCTCCCCATTTTTGAGCATGTTCTTTTTCACTATAAGTGAATAAAATCTCCGGTCATCCTAATTCCCAATTTGGTCCCATCTTTTGAAACTCCAAATTGCATTAATCTCAGTTCATCGTTCTTTCTCCTGTGCCAACTGCAGAACAAGATCTCACTCAGTCGAGCTCAATCTCTCACTTCTTCGCCCTTTTGTTTTAGCAATAGCAAAGAACATAGGTAGCGATTCTTGATTAAGAAAAACAAAAACAGATCAAAGAAAATAAAAGGATTAAGAAATACTACTACTTTGAATTAAAATTATAAAAATTAAGTAGAAAGGATTCATTTTAATCCTAAATATAAAACTATATTTTACATTACCTTTCAAATCTATGATTCTTTTCTCAAAATATCCATATGGATTACACAAAACAAAAAAGTTTTCATAAAAGAGTAATTATTTGGCCAAAAATATTAAGGGATAATTATAATACATATGATTAAAAAATATATTTTAGATAATTAATATATATGTTTATTATAAATAATTTAACTAAATTTTTATTATTTAAAAATTAGTCAGTTATTTAACTCTTTTACTAAGAATATAAAAAATAACTATATATATATATAAAAGGTTAAGGATTTGTTAGTGGGCCTTTAGTACCAAAGCGCTAACGAAGTCCTCTGTGCCCAATTTCAGCATAACTTTGTATGAAATACTAATATATAAATTTGCAACAACAAAAAAACATATAAACAATATTTTGACCTATCCACAGAACTCAATAAATTTGACAGATAGTTATATCTTTTAAATATAATATTTTAAATTTAAATTAAATCTTATATATAAAAAATATTTTATTAAAAGAGATAACATTTACTTTAGTGAAGACTTGTCATCGAAAAAGAAATACATGTGGACTTACTCCTTCCCTTGATTGCGACTCCTCATCTCTCTCTTTTCTCTCGTCACATGTCGACATGGAATCTCTTTCATCTTATGCTTGATTGCCAAATCCATTCCCCCCTTAAGTGAATTTTTATCAAGAGATCAATGTCCAGTATAAATACCTAAAAAAATACTTAAGGAAAAGCCAACACATAGATTATGTTATACTCACTGATCTATCATTTAAGCATGAGTTCATAACTAAAGAGAATATGGGTTGGTCTTGTATAATAGTAATTTAACCACGTCACCAAAGGCAACATCAAGAGATAGTCCAAATCTTTTTGGACGGTTAGTGCGTTTGGGCAAGATTTTCTTGACGGTAAGTGGGTTTGGGCCTATCCATTAGGTGGGCTTTTAATGTAATTGAGTCCAAAAGAACAAAATGACACTTGTCGATATAAAAAGAATCCAATCTACCCATCATCCGTAAGTTCAATTGATGAATATGTGAGATATACGATCATTTAGAATGTATTCGATCCATAGAGAGTACTATTTTATTATGATTTCAGTTGCGGCGTTTGGGGAGACATCATAGCTCCTAGGTGCATAGTTTATACCCGAGGGTATTAGACAGCTCTGTTTAATATTGGTATCGTCTACGAGGAAGGGAAACTTTGCCCTGCTATTGGATCGTGGGTGAGTCTAACTTTTTTCTAAAAAATCTCTTATATAAAAAATAATCCAATCTAGCTACAACAATTTTACTCTTATCAATAAGAGTTGACATAGATAGTAAGAAATTGGCTCGTATCCCACACGCGAGTTCTATTTCCTTTGCCATTGTGAAGCCTTATTTGGTAGGCGATTTCATAAGTTTTCTATAAGTGTTCTCTGAACCCTAGGACTGTACATTAGTCTTGGTGGGATATCGGTGCTGAACCCCTATAAACTTTTTTGTATGAAAAAAATCCACTCTTGGGTTTCATTGGAGTGTGTCCATTCCATAGGAAATATTACTTTGTTGTGGTTCTAGTCACGACGTTTGGGGAGGTATCCTAACTCCTAGGTGCCTAAATTTACACCTAAGGATAATTAACGGGTCGCCCTACCTGACATTAGTATCGTATAGGAGGAAGGGAGACTTCGCCTTGTCTTTAGATCGTGGGTGAGTCCAACCCTTTTCTCAAAAATATTTTTAAAAAAATAAAAACTTATCTACTTACCCTTAAAATTTGTATTACCAATGAGGTTGAGTTTAGTAGATGAAAATAATTTCTCATAATATAATAAATTAATATTTAAATCTCTGTTAAAAATGTTATCTATATTTAGTATATGATAATGACTTAAATGATATTGTCTAAAAAAAACTTGGTTGCCAATATTATTTGTGTTAAATAAAACAATTTGATACCCTTTAAACTAAAGTTTTAAATTTGAGCCCTGTAAATGGAAATCCAAAGCTTTATCTAGACTCAGAGTCCAAATTAGTTGGTAATATTAGATATTGATTATTTGTTATAATAAAAAAAATTAGAAACCTTATTGCACACAAAGGGGAAAAACACTGGGGAAAAAAAATATTACAGCCATTTGGATGCAATTGCCGGCATAAACTAGTCATTCATGTTTGTCTTGGTACACTTGATGGAGAAGCCATATATCGAGTACAAGTCAGATAGTTGAAGTGGTTAAAGGCTGAGTCATGTGTGATAGAAAAGTACTCTTAAAGAAAGAAAGTTTTATTCAATTGCCATATTTTAAAATTACAATAAGAGTATAAAATTAAAGGAATAAAAATAAATATATTGAGATAAATATATAATTAGAAGCGCCTATTAAAAATAAATTATTAGACAATATGTAATTTTTTGATAAAAATAAAAGAAAATTAGAGAGAATATTCAATAAAATTATTAAATGAGATATTTTGACTAATAATATATCTAAATACTTAATTCTTAATAAAATATAATAACATTATATATAATTCATATATATAATAATAGTTAATAAGATAATACTTATTATTATTATCCCCCTTGCAGGTAATTGCTTCTATTATTTGATGGGAAATAACTGCAAACCCTAATATATGTAAACACACATTGATGGAGGCGGGGGCAATCATATTGCAGAAAATTATGACTTGACTTGGGTCTCCCGTGCTTATTTAATAACAAGGAGGACTGAAGAGTTCTGCTGAGTCCAAAAAATGCCTCAGAAAATCAAGAATTGATGAGAACATATAACTTTTATTCCCATTCTAATTCTCAAACATCCATACCTCATGATCCCATCAATTATTCCATTCCCTTTTTAATTCACAATCATATTCCTGTTCCCATTTTTTTCATAAAAATATTTCATCAGGTTCATCCAAAACAACTACTCCTGACAGAAATGAATAATAATGGTACTGAATTTTTCATCCACACAGCAGAAATAATATGCAGAGCAGAGGGAGAAAGAAGCCAGCCAACTGCCTCATTACAAAATTTATACACAAGAATAGTTATAGCCACTCTGAGACGACTTCTTCAAAATGATTCATTATTATCCCTTCAAAGCCATTCTGCATTTATTTATTCAAACCCTAAAACAGCCAAATCACACACACCCACATATATACGAAAAAAAGAAACAGTCAACTTCAGCTTAATCAGCCTCACACGTAGTACGAATCTGTAGTTTGATAATAATAATAATAATAATAATAATTTATGGGACTATATAATTATATGCTTTTTGTTAGGTGGGGGATTATTGATGATATGACAAGGATATATATATATATATATATATATATATATATATATACACACACATATTCTTCAAACGTGCTTTCTTGAGCATGAGCCCTATAACTTTTAGTTTATCTTAAAACTTAGAATTTAGAGGTAATTATTAAATCCGAATTTAGGTAGAAGCAAAATAATTCAAGTTATTTAGGGTAATCATTTAGCTAACATGGAGCCCGTTTGGATAGGATTTTAAAAATGGGCTTATGAAAAAAAGGACTTTTGAACATATTATAGAAAAGGGCTTTTGGAGAAGAGATTATAAAAAAAAGTGATTTTGAATAAATGAGTGTTTGGATAGTTATTTATAGAAGGGATTTTATTATTGGTAAATTACGAAAAAGGGTATGAGTATTAAATGAGGAGAGATAAGAGATAAGATGAGAGAGGAGAGAGGGTGTAAGAAAGAAAATAGAGAAAAAGTAGGAGAGAGGAGAGAGGGTGTAAGAAAAAGTAGGAGAGAGGGTGTAAGAAAAAGTAGGCATAATATAGTAATTAGTTAGTTCAAACGTGGTTTACTGTTCCAAAAGCTACTCTGACCAGCTTTTCTGAAACCTTGGTTTTAAACCAGAGTTTAGTCCAAAAGCTCGTTTGAACAAATATGACTGTTTGTTTTAAAATTTCTCCAAACTTAGATTTTGAGTTAAATCTTAGTTTAAAACTAAAATTTAGATTTTTCCAAACAGGCACATGGTCTCACTTTCTCGATTATTTGACTCCATAACTGCTACAATATTTTAATTTTGGCTTTGTTTGTTATGTGCACATATGACAATGCTGAATCAACTAGTTAGGGTAGGTTTTCTTTTTCAGTATTGGTAAAATCATATAATTTTTTTTACTATTTTTAATTTAATATCTATATTTATTTTTTTATTAAATTTTTTAATTTTATGATGTTGCATCATTAATTCCTATAATTTTACTCTGTTAATATTATTAGCTTTTATATAAAAGTTAATTATCCTAACAGAGCTAGACTTAATTAAAGAGATAAAAAATATAGGTATCAATTTTAAATTTAAACAGTCGAGTTACCAGTAAAATTATTTTTCTTGCGTGTTTATCAAGAAAATATACAAACCGGCGTATCTTTTGCCCCGCGATCATGTCTTAAACCTACTAAATCTTACATTCATGGAGGAACATGATGGAGGTTAGCTGGTTAGGGCCCGTTTAGGGTGTATTTGAATTAACTTTTAAAGAATAGATTTTGGGAAGAATAGATTTTAAGAAAAAAATGATTTTAAAAATTAGAGATATTTGGATGATTAGTAGCAGAATCACTTTTTTATAGACAATTTATTAAAAAAATATAAATTAATATAATAATTACATGAAAAATAAATTTAATTTTAATTTTTTTATTTAAGTGATTAAAAAATAATATATATATATATATATATATGTGTGTGTTTGAGTAAAGTAAAAATTTATAATAATTTTATTTTTTTTACTAAAATAATATTTTTTAATTTTATGGATAATTTTAAAAAGAGAAATGGAGAAGTGCTGGAAGAAAGAGATATGGACGAAAGGCAAGAAATAATTGCTGTACGGATGATGGAAAAAGCTGTGTTGGGTAGATTATTTTGAAACCATGGTTTTATCCTTAAAACCATGGTTTGGTATTCCAGAAGCGATTTTCCATTTTTGAGGCATGTTTGGGAAGGAAATACGGAAACCATGGTTACACTTTAAAATCAATTTTCTAACCTATATCCTAAACACATACTTAGGGCCCGTTTGGATAGGATTTTAAAAAATGGCTTATGAAAAAAAAGGGCTTTTGAACAGATTATAGAAAAGGACTTTTAGAGAAGAGATTATAAAAAAAAAGTGGTTTTGAATAAATGAGTGTTTGGATAGTTATTTATAGAAGGGATTTTATTATTGGTAAATTACGAAAAAGGGTATGAATATTAAATGAGGAGAGATAAGAGGAGAGAGGGTGTAAGAAAGAAAATAGAGAAAAAGTAGGAGAGAGGAGAGAGGGTGTAAGAAAAAGTAGGGGTAATATAGTAATTAGTTAGTTCAAACGTGGTTTACTGTTCTAAAAGCTACTCTGACCAGCTTTTCTGAAACCTTGGTTTTAAATCAGAGTTTAGTCCAAAAGCCCATTTGAACAAATATGACTGTTTGTTTTAAAATTTCTCCAAACCTAAATTTTGAGCTAAACCTTGGTTTAAAATCAAGGTTTGGATTTTTCCAAATAGACACTTAGTCTACTAATTAGTATAGCTTTAATTAATATATACTAGTCCCGTCTTTATCTTGTAATTTTTTTAAAACTGAATAAATCAATTGTAATTAAACAAGGGTGCACTTAAAGTGGTTGAATGAATGCCTAGCTATTAATTGCGGGCATGGATTAAAATATGGGGGAACAACTTCGTTTCTTAAAATAACTTGTCGGCAAAATGTGAACGGACCAACTTAAAAATTTGAATGAATTTTGTCTTCTTCCCCTTCTTGGTTCCTTTTGGTATTAAACCATTAATGGCATGTTTGTATTAAATTAAAGTAATTTTTACCCTAATTAAGTTTTGAAAGTAAAAATTAAAATAAATTTAATCAGTATAATATAATTTATATTTGAACAGATTTTATTAAAAAAATTAATTTAATATAAACTTGTTTAGATTACATATTAAAAAGTTATTTTTAAAAATTTTAAATATAAAAAATCAAAAAATCAAAACTTAAAAAAAGTTCACTTCTTTAACTTTAATGTAACTTTTTATTTGCCCCAAAACATGTGCTTAGGGGTGTGCATGGGCCGGGTTAGGCAGGGCAGCCCCCCTGCCCGGTGCCCTGCCCGGAAAAATCATGGGCTACATTTTGCAGCCCGATGCCCGGCCCTGCCCGGTAAAAGCCCTAACCAATTCGGGCTGGGCATATGCGGGCTGGGCATGGGCGGGCTGGGCATGCCCAAATAGTGATGTCCTGCTCATATTGTGAGAAAAAAATCTACTATCATGAACTTATAAAATAATATCATATTTATATTTTTAAGAGTTAAATAATATATATAATTCACTAAGAATAAGGTATCAAAAAAATAGTAATTAAAGTCTCAAAGTCTATTACATATATAAAAAAGAAATATTAAAATATATATAGGTCGGATATTTGTAGCGTTATTGCAACACAAAAAATTGAATACTTGGCAAGTAAAGCAGAGGAGCAACTTTGGTATCTACATAAATATAAAAGTTATGTTTAATATTTTAAAAATGAGCAAGGAGAGTTGCCAGCTAAAGTGAAAAGTGTAAAATTACAAATAAAATAAGTTAAGAAAAAAATTAAAAAAATAATAAATATATATATATAGGGCCGGGCCAAATGCTGCCCTGCCCGGTGCCCGGCCCGGCCCGACAACTGGCCCGGCCCCGGCCCTGCCCAAATATATTTTGGGCACTTTTTTTAGGGCCGGGCCGGGCGATTTTTTACCGGGCTCGGGCGGGCGGACCGGGCCACCGAGCACTATGAACACCCCTACATGTGCTAGCTTATACACTCCAAACTTACCTTTGGTGAGTTCTAAATAAAGGGCACTGTTTAGTTTGATTTTTTGAAAAAAAAAATTATAAAAAAATAATTTTAAAGTAATTCTGAAAAAAAATAAAAAAAATTTAAATAAATGTTTAAATAATTATTATTATAATAATTTTTATAATTAATAAATTATTAAAAAATATATGAAATAAAAATTATTATTATAGCTATTCATGTCACGTGGCCGCCCTTTTAACTCTCTCTCTCTCTCTTCTCTCTGACCATTGGATTCGCCACCCTCCTCCTTCTACTTCTGTCTCCCTACCGCCACTCCATCCACCCTTTCTCCCCATGAATAACAACACTAAACAAGAGCAAAATTCCATCAGATTCAACAGTAGAATAAGGCTCCATCAGAACAGCCAAGTAATCGATAAAATTCACAAGGAAAACAAATGAACAAAACCACAAGTAGAGATCTTGAATAGCAGCAAGAGAAATGAATTGCAAATAGTGTCACGTGAGAAAGGAGAGAACAAGCGCAAAAAAATGTTCGACCATCCTATTGACATCTCAGATCTCCGGAGATCTCTCTCTCTAAAACCGAAGCATAACCATGACAAAGAACACACCACAAGTCAGTGAAGCTTCGATATGCAATGGAGGAACTGACAACCTTGCTCAAACGAGATGGAGGCGCACGACAACAGAGAAAGTACAGCGAAGGAAGGAAGAGTAATGTGTGAGAGAGACTGAAGCTTCCAATAATGACGGATGAGCATGGAGAGGAGAGAACAGTGGCGAACGAGCAATGGAAGAGAGTGAAGCAGACGTGACAGAACACATAAGAGAGAGGAAAGAGAGACTGTCAGTAAAACTAGGGGTAATTTAGCCTTTTGATTCCAATAAACTTTTCTTTTAATCTAAAAATTAATTGTGTGTATATATATATATATATATATATATGACTGTTTAGTTAATTTTTTTAGACTATAATTTAAAATAAAAGACATTTTAAAATTATAATTTTTAATATATCTATATATGCCCAAAATCCAAACAAACAATAAATTCTCATAAAGCATGGGTATGTTTGGATGGATGTAAAATTAATTTTACTGTAGGCTAATTTAATTTTTTTAAAAAATAAATAGTTATATTTATTTAAAAGAGTTTCTAAATTAAATCATAATTTTAAATAAGTTAATAGAAATAATTTTTATAACAATAAAAGAGTTTATAAATAATTTAATTATTATTTTATCTCTATTTTTCTAACACATTCTCTCATCTCTTCTCTCTCATATCTTTTATTCCTATTTTTCTGATACATTCTCTCTTCTCCCTTCTCCCCTCCTTCTGTCTTCGCTTGTCCGTCAGAGGTTCATCGTCACTGGTGGAGCATCGCCTGTCCATCAATGGTGGGCTGTCGCTAGTGGTCCACTGGAGGTACTTTAGTCTCTCTATCGTCTTCCTTCTTCACTCATCATCTGTAACTACCTCTTCTTCTTCTTCCTCTTTTGTTAGCATCTACTGTCATCCTCTGTCTTCTTCTTCCTTGTCCGTTGCTATCACCATCGCATCTCTGCATCTTCTTCTTTCTTATTCTGGAGGTGTAGTTAGGGGGTTATAAACAATAAAGTATTTTTCCCATCTCATATACATTATGATAATTTATCAATAATAGAAGTACTTTTGATAATAATATTCAAATACTCATTTATTTAGAATTATTTTTTAAGAAGTTATTTTTCAAAAACCTTTTTTCTCAAAAATTGTTCAAAAACTCCTTTTTTTTATAAATTATTTTTTAAAATCAAATCTAAATATACTATATTAGATTCCAAACAAGCACTTTTGGTACTACTCACTTTTGACCCAAAAATAAGTTTATTGTTAAAATAACTTTTTTTTTACTTTTGATTTCTTCATATTTAAATATTTTAGAATCAATTTTTTCAAATATTATCAAAACAAGTTTTTAGCATATTGACTTTTTTTTATAAAAACATATCTTAACATAAATTACACTACATTAATTAAATTTCACACTAACTTCACATTATAAAAATAAGTAGAAATAAAAGTATTTTTTGTCAACTTTAATCAAAACAAGCCCTTGGTTAACACATTATCTTATCTTACTAGCTTACAGCCCTGGTTTAGTTTCTAAAAAAAATTTATAAAAAAAAATAATTTAAATTGATCTTTGATAATAGCTTTTAGAATAAAAGTAATTATGAATAAATAAGTGTTTGAATAGTTATTGTTATAATAACTTTTATAATTGATAAACTATAATAAAAGGTATAAGGTCAAATGATAATTATATAAAGTATAATAGAAATTTTGTATTTTCTATTTGCTATTAAAATAATAAATAATACAATACATATACACATATATTTGATTTATTGGATAATTAATAATATTTCACTTACTCCCATAATCATCATCATCTCCATACTTCGCCTACTATCATTGTCATCTCCATCTCATCTCATCATCATCGACTTCACCCTACCACCCAATCGGCCTCCACCATTCATTCTATACAACAACTGTCACCTACTCATAGCATAACTTTATCCAGCAGAGCACGGCAATGGTCCAATGAAGAAGAAGTGAATAGCAATGGAGATAGAACTAGCAGACAATAGCAACGACAGACTAATAGACCAACAACAAAAGCTTGAGACAGCAGTAGTGATGGCGAGCCACTGAGCACTGTCAAAGGAGAAGAGACTTTGTGATGACATAAGATTCAACGACCGACTGAGCACCATCAATGGAGAAGACACAAGACTCGACGATTGATTGAGAATTGTCCACGAAGATCCATGTTCTCAGCGAATGTTGCAGCGATAGAGGAAAGAGATCATTGAAAATGACAATAGATGAGAGAATAGAGTGTAAATCAGGAAAATAGGGGTAAAATAGTCATTTGATGTCCAAAAGCCCTTTTTCCTACTCAGAAGCTATTACTACAAATTTATCTAAAACCATAATTTTGAACCATTATTTAATCCAGAAACTTGCACAGACATATGATGGTTGCTTATTTAATTGTTGGCCCAAATTATGGTTTGGTCCAAAAGTTATTTTCAAACTAAGGTTTATAGTGCAATTAAAAAAGCACTTATGCTACGTTTGGTATGATGGAAGAATTTTTTATAAAAGTAGAAGTGAAAATAGAATTATGTTATAAATGAGTTTTAAAAGTTTATTTGGTAGGTTATAAATAAGTATATAATTGATATATATATTATAACTTGGAGTAAAATTGTCTAAAATATTTCACTTCCATTTCTCCTATTTCATTTTCTAGCTCTTTTGATAGAATTGAAATAACAAAAAAAAATATTAAAAGTGGAAGTGATTTCCATCTACTAAACAAGGGAATTGAGTTATTGTAATTTCACTTTCACGCTCCTAAACATGTCTTAAGGTACGTTTGGTAGGATATAAGAGTTTTTTTATAGAGTACAAGTGGAAGTGAAAGTAAAATTAGGCTAAAAATAGGCTTTAATGATATATTTGATTGGAGGGAAGTGGGGGTGGGGAAGCGGAAGTGAAGCAAAATCTTTCAATTCTTTCGTTTGGTACGATAGAAGTCATTTTCACTTCCACTTCCTTAGGCTATTTTAGTTCTATTAGAAAATGTGAGAATTAAGATGATAGAAGTGGAAATAGAATTTTTTGGACCATTTTATCTCCAATTATAAAATTTTTGGACAATTTTACCTTAAGTTATAAAAAAATATACATTAATTTTATACTCACTTTCATCCTACCAAATAAACTTTTAAAATTTATTTTTAATTTAATTATATTTTCACTTCCATTTTGATAAACAACTCTTCTATTATACCAAACGTATCTTAAAAGTTAGTTTGACAGGATGTAGATAAATATATAATTAATTTAATTTTTTACAATTTGAAGTAAAATGGTCTAAAATATTTTTTATAACTTGAGAAGGGTTAAATTTATTCAGAAATTTTATGATTGGATAAAATAGTTAAAAAAATTATTTTTATTTTTATCATCTCAATTATTAATTTTTTTAATAAAATTGAAAGCCTAAAGAAATCATATCAAGGGTGTGTTTGGATTAGCTTTTGGAGAATAGATTCTGGGGAGAATAGATTCTGGGGAATAGATTCTGGGAGAATAGATTCTGGAAAGAATAGATTTTAGGAAGAATAGATTATGGAGAATACATTTTGGGAAGAATAGATTATGAGAAGAATAGATTTTGCAAATAGAGATGTTTGGATGATTAATAGTAGAATCACTTTTTATATTAATAAATTACTAAAAAGGGTATGATTTGATTAAAGTATGAGAGAGGAGAGAGAGAGGAGAGAGAGAGGAGAGAGAGAGGAGAGAGAGGGGAGAGAGAGGGGAGAGAGGGGAGAGAGGAGAGGGAGAGAGGAGAGAGAGGGGAGAGAGGAGAGAGAGGAGAGAGAGAGGAGAGAGAGGATAGAGAGAGAGGAGAGAGAGGAGAGAGAGAGAGAGGAGAGAGAGGAGAGAGGAGAGAGGAGAGAGAGAGGATAGAGAGAGGAGAGAGAGGGGAGAGAGGGGAGAGAGGAGAGGGGAGAGAGAGGGGAGAGAGGAGAGAGAGGAGAGAGGAGAGAGGAGAGAGAGGATAGAGAGAGAGGAGAGAGAGGGGAGAGAGGAGAGAGGAGAGAGAGAGGAGAGAGGAGTGAGAGTATAAGAAAAAAATAGGGGTAAAATAGTAATTAGATAATCTATAAGCTCTTTTACAGTTCCAAAATCTATTGAAAAATAGCTTCTTCAAAACCATGGTTTCAAACCGAGGTTTTGCCCAAAATCAATTTTGGATGAAAATGGCTGTTTGGCAAAAAATTTTGTAAACCGAGGTTTTGTTCCAAAATCAATTCTGGACAAAAATTGATGTTTGTGTGAAATTTTTTCAAACCGAGGTTTTGCTCCAAAATTGATTCTGAAACGCTATGCCAAACAGGCCCCAAATAAAAGAAATTAGAAGAATTCACTTATACTCTACTTCTCACTTCCCACCAACTAAGAGTCTGTTTGGCAAATTGTTAAACTTGGTTCAAAATATAAGTTTAGAGAAATTTTAAACTAAACAGTCATATTTGTTCAAACGGTCTTTTGGATTAAACTATAATTTAAAATTAAGGTTTCAGATAAAATGGTAAGAGTAGCTTATGGAATAGTAAAAAAGCTTATAAACTAATCAATTATTATATTGTCCCTATTTTTTCTTATACCCTCTCTCATACTTTTTCTTACACCCTTTATTCTCTCTCCTTTTATCTCTCCTCATTTAATACTTATATATTTTTTTTAATTTACCTATAATAAAAATATTTTTAAAAATAACTATCTAAATATTATTTATTTAAAAAAAATTATAATTTTTTTTAAAACTCTTTTTTTATAAATTTATTTTTTTATAAATCTATTTTTAAAATTTTATCTAAATATACACTAAATATACCATTAGTGTGCTGGTTGGTGTCTTCTTGTTTTCATTAAAAGTTCTCAAACGTCTTTCCAAAACTTAATACAGTGACAGCGTAGCTAAAGCCTAAACAGCATCATTTAATGTCTAGGGATGAAAAAGGCAGTGGCAAACTGCAAAATCGGCATTAAAAGTGATCATGTTCATCACTGCACAGATAGTACTTTAAAAACCCCACATTATAGAAAACTATAATGTGTCATTCTGTGGGAACCCTCTTCCTTTTATAAAGGAAAAAAATTAATTCAAATACTACAATTCTCTGAAAGAAGGCAGTATTATTAATTGAATGCTTCATGATCCTTCCATTTGCTTATTTATTATATATATTAATGACGTAGTGGTGGATATGTTTTGAGCGAACCAAATGTTATATAATTTTAAAATACTCATTACGCTACACGGAATAATTCAGTTTGAAATGCAAATACGGCATGGCATTGATAGAACAAGTTGCCTTGTCCTGCGTTGGAGCTTTTAATTTATGCAGACAAAATTTCTTTTCTTTTCTATATTTTTTTTCTTTGGCATTATATCATATGAAGTTATGCATGTCATTGCTATAAAATAGATTTTTTAAAACTTTATTTTTAAATTAATCCTTATAAAGATATTTTAAAAAGAATAATCGATAATACTTTTATAAATAAAATAAAAAGGTGTATATGACTGATGTAAATAAAATAACTAATGTAAATGATAAGTTTAAAATGTGTAAACTTTTTATACCATCTATTTTTATATAGAAAATTATTTTAAATCATTTTAAAAAGCCTTTTAGAATAGTGTGTGTAGTGTTTAGATTTGTAAAGAAATGTGAGATGGTAAAAACTTTATTATATTTATATTATATATTAATTAATGCCAACAAATAAAATAGGTGAAAGACAACTATTTAATATTAAGGACTAATAAGTTAGATTTAAATATTTTCGAACTAAATTAACTGAATATAACTTTCTCAACGTGAGTTTTCTCATTTGCATTTTGTAATATCCTGAACACTAAATCTTATATATATATTTCTCTTATCTTTAATATAAAATATATTTAATTAATTTAAATATATTAAAAAATTAATTAATATAATTAATATAATATATATTTTTTAAAAATACTTTAAGCATCTCTTTTAATTTTCTCCTTTTATATCTTATTTGATTATTATTAAAAAAATAACTATAAGAATAATTTTAAAAAAATAGATAAATATAAAAAAATATATTATATTTATAATTAATATTAACTATCTAATTAAACTCTCATTTTAAGAATTTGAAAAAATATTTTGGTGTTACTGCCATCTAAAACTTAACCTTATCCAGAAAAGAGTTTCTCTCTAGTTATTTTATTGGAAGATTAACTTTTTTGAGCCAATTTTTAAAGGCCCAAGTTATTGAGAGAAGTCTTTAAGTTGAAATTAATTTTTAAAAAATTATAAACGACTAATCCCTTTTGTACAAAAGTCACTTTCTAAAATAATTATTTGGTGCTTAAATAAGTTAACCTTTTCTCTTTCTTTTTTTTTTACTGTATCAGGTTATATAAATATATTTTTTACAATTTAAATTTATATTATTATTTTTAGTGGATTAGTCTGCTTAACACGTTAACTTATCGTTTGATGGTTAAATTAACCTTTTCTTCCCATAACATAATTACTTGAAAGTTGCCCATATACATATTCCCGTATAAAGATATGTATCATCAACCATCAAACCACCAACCACATCCCATTTTTGTAAAAGAAATCTATTATACCTCTTGCTAATATGTGCTATATCCCTTTTTTTTTTTATAACAATGAAAACGATGTATATAGCTTACCAAAAAAAACAATGTATATAAAGATTTGTGTGCCATTTAGTTATATAATATTAATATGTAAGCGAAAATACTAGTAATTATCATATTTCTGAGAATAATACATTAACCTATGATTCATCCAACTATATATAATTGTTTAATTAAACTAACTAATCCGTATTGTAATAACTTATGTCTTCTATCAAGATGGCTTGATTAAATTTATGTAAATAAAACCTAACCATACTCAAAATTCCCCCCTCCCCCAACCCACAAAACCTGTTCCAATAAACAGCTACAACAGTAGTGATCGATGAAATTAATGATTAAACCCGCAAAAAGTACAACTCTTATCTTTATTATAATTTCATTCCAATTCATTCTCAACTTATCAAATCAAGAAATAACAATTAAATATATATTAAATTTATAAAAAAATTAAGTTTATCCTTATTAAATTTGTATTAAAAAATACTATATATTTTTTCTCGTATTTTTCATCTTTCAATTTGAATAAAATTGAAAAATAGTCATTAACCCATATGTCTTCATATTTAAGATAAAAAAATTCCATAATAAACATATAGTAAGGATTAAAATGGTAATTACCACTAGACTGAAGGAATCACAATTAACAACCACCATATAATTAATTTGTAGGTGTTTCTAATTAATTATTATACTGGCAGCAGGCTGCATTGTCTTAATCAGTGCCAAATATTACTTGAAGACGTGCTCAGTCTATTGCATGATGTTATGAACAAAGTTAGTACTAATCAAAAAGTGATCCGTAATATTTAATGGATTAAGTATAAATTTATTTTAAAAAATTTTATTCAAGAATAATATTGTTTTAAAATATTTTAAATTTAGTGTTGTTTAAAAAAATTTAAAAAACGTAACAATATTACTTCACCCCATTTTAAAAAAAAAACTAACATTACATATTTATATTTTAACTAGAAATATTATTCTATTTTAACACTTTTAAGATAATATTTAACATAAAATAATTTTTAAGTAAGAACTCTAGAATAAATTTGCCCCTTAATCTATATTTAAATACCATATACATATTTTTTCCATTCTTGTTTAAAATATTCATTTATAATTTATCAAAACGAATAATCTCAAGTCCGACACCGCTTATTTTGAAGTCCTAATTAATCATGAGGAAGTCTCTTGTAATAATAATATATTCGAAAGAAAATTAAATATTTTCTCAAAAAAAAAGTGGGGTAACAAATATGACACACGACATGAATATACATACAAGAAGTCAGAGATGATCTACAGATCAAATCTGAATAATCATATGTATGCCCACAGACTACATTAATTTCTTTTTCCTGTGACGTAGAGATCAGGAAATACAAAAATAAATAAGAAATAATAATTCTGGCTAGTAAAATCATTGAAGAAGCATGACAGGCCATCATCTTCTTTTTCTTCTGTTTTAGCAGAGACAACTAAAATCAAAATGAAGCCAACGACCGATCAACCTCGTTCTTCTCTTGAACTTTAGTTGCCTAGAGCTTAACGATCTCAGGAATATGAACTGGGTAACTATCAATGCAATCAGCCCAGGGACTATCCTCAATCGGCGTCTTGATTGTTCTGTTACACTTCCACACCGCACTGTTACACTTAAATCCACTTCCGAATGCTATCTGCCACACTCTTTCTCCTTTCTTCATCCTTCCCTTTGATTCTATGTAGTTCAGCTCGTACCACAGCGACGACGACGACGTGTTTCCGAACCGGTGAAGCGTCATCCTCGACGCCTCCACATGCTCCGCCGACAGCTGAAGATTCTTTTGCAACTCGTCGATCACTGCCCTACCTCCGGCGTGGATGCAGAAATGCTCGAACGCTTGCTTGAAGTCTGGGATATATGGCTTCCACTTGGGGTTAAAGATTTTCCTTCCGATCAGAGTCATGAGGAAAAGAAGTTGCTCCGATGCCGGAAGAACCAACGGCCCCATCGTCGTTATGTTCGACTTTAGAGCTTCTCCGGCTATCGCCATCAGATCTTTGGACAGTGAAATCCCTACCTTTCCTTCTTTGTCTTCTTCTTCAAACACGCACCGGTATGCCTTGTCATCGCCTCCTTTGTGCGTACGAACAACGTGGACCAATCTGTACTTGGCTCGCCGGCTCTCTGACCGGCGGTTCGTTAGGAGTATCGCGGCGCCGCCCATTCGGAAAAGACAGTTGGGGAGAAGCATGGCTCGCTCGTTTCCTTGGTAATAGTTAGGGGTGATAATTTCAGTGCTCACAACAACAGCATTTGAATTTGGATGAACTTGAAGAAGATCTCGAGCTAAGTCGATTGAAATCAGCCCGGCGCTACAGCCCATGCCGGAGAGATTAAAGCTCTTGATGTTGCTTCTGAGTTTGTATTTGTTTATAACCATGGCAGAGAGAGAAGGGGTGGGAGAGAAGAGGCTGCAATTCACTATGAGGATGTCTATGTCTTTGGGTTTAAGCCCAGTCTTTCTGAAGAGAGAATCCATGGCGGAGAAAATGACGAGCTCGGCCTCCGATCTGGCAGCTTCCATGGTAGGTTTGGGCGGAATATAATGGATCGCCGGAGGCAAGCAGGTTTCTTCACCGAGCCCAGAACGCTCAAGAATCCTCATCTGAAAGTCGACGGACTTAGGGTTATTCTTGAGGATGAGTCTAGAATGTTCCATGAAGGTAGAGAAAGGAACACGGCACGTAACAGGGGGCTTGAAGCAGGAGTAATCGACGAGGAAGATGGTACGAGGCTTGGACATGAAGTAGAGAGTGGCCATGAAGATGATGAGGAAAGCAGAACAGAGAATCTGAACGAGATCGAAGTGGAGGGATTTCCAGAGGTTCAGAATCTCAGACGGACCCAAACGTAAGACCTCGACGAAGATGGCGACCATGATAGGGATAAGGGTGAGGGTGATGATGTGGTTAACTAGGTACTGGTAACCGAGTTTGACATACTTGAGCTTGACGGAGCTGGAGAATTCAGGCAACATAGGAGGAGGCATGTTGATGTTGAGGTGTTGTGTGAGAGAGAACTGAAGAGGACGATGATGAGATTGAGAAGACAAAGTATTTGATAGAGAAGAGATAGAGAAGGTAATTGATGAGAACCAGTGAGGAGGGGGGAAGTTGAGGTTTTAAAGGCAATGGGGGCCAATGCAATGAAGGTGGCAGATAAAGAGATTTAATGATGCCTTCCCCGTCACTTAACGATCGTCCATCGTTCCTGGACAAAAGGTTTTTTTTATAGTAGTATTACAAAAAAAAAAAAGTATAGCTCAGCTTTATGTAGTTAACCATTTTGATCATTTAAATGTCAAAAACGTAAAACATTGGCAAAAACATGTTAAACATACTTAGCTGATTAAGGAATGTGAAAGTTTAATTAGTATTTTTTTTATATTATTTCCTATATCCTATTAATATTCAATTTTAAAGTTTATGATTATTTCTTCCAATACTTATATCTTTTATAGAAATTAAATTTGACATATATAAAAATATAACAAGATCTTATATAACTAGATTAATTTTATATTAGTAGTTTAATTAATAGTTTTAAGTTTGAGTCTTACTATTTTAAATCCTGTCTATAATATAATGTAAGGTATTTTCTCTAGTCTATATTATAAAAGCATTTTCAACTATATCAAATAGATCAAAAAATGACAATTAAGTTATTAAATCTGTCATAGAATGCTAAAATTTTCTAAATCTACCCATAATTAAGATATCACATTTTTATCTCTATTCCGCATCTATAATTTTCTTTATCCTATATTTATAATTAAGGATAAACTTAAAAATAATTATTAATGAAGGATAAAAAATTTCTTCAAAAAATAGCGCCTATAATATAGACTAGGGGAAGTACTCATTTACTTCTACTTATAAGTCAAATTTCATATGTTTTACAAAAATTAAGAAAATTTTAAATTTTAT
Source organism: Leucaena leucocephala (assembly GCA_037074615.1). Lineage (NCBI taxonomy): Eukaryota > Viridiplantae > Streptophyta > Magnoliopsida > Fabales > Fabaceae > Leucaena > Leucaena leucocephala. Next base: position 6,083,867 of record CM073570.1, on the reverse strand, counting down.
TAATTTTATTTTAAATTTTAATAATTATACAATTTTATCTATAATATTTAATATATATCATACCATATAAAAACAAAATCAAAATATAATAATAAATGAGAGTAGTTGGATGACCGTTTGTGCCCTTTTTATAAGTACTCATTTACTACATTTTTTTTATTTTATCCCTATTTAATTTTGAGTATAAAAATAGAAAATTTTTTAAGGATATATTTAATATAGATAATATGAAACTTTTTTAATTTTTAGACAAATTGATGAGTTTTATTGTTTTTTTAGTTTCAACAAAAAATATTATAAGTGACTTATGAATATAGCTAGCGTAAATAATATTCTTTTTAATTCAAAATATAAGTACTTTATTCTTTTCTAGTCCAAAATACAAATCTCATTTAATAATATATAGGGCATTAATTTTTTTATAAGCATAATTTAAGAAATGATTGTTATAGACATATTTAATAAGCTAACTTAATTTTAGTGCATGTTTGATTCAATTGAAGTGGAATTGAGAAAGTATAATCTTTTACTTCCTTTATTTAATATAATAGAAATTATTTCCTCTTTTAACATTTTGTATCATTTCAATTATATAAAAAAACTAAAAAATAAGATGATAGAAGTAGAAGTAAAATATTTTAAATAATTTTAACTAAATTATAAAATTTTTGGACAATTTTAACCTTTTATAAATTATAAAAAAATATTTTAAACTATTTTATCTCAAATTATAAAAAAAAATATACTCATTTTTATTTTATTAAATAAAATTTTAAAATTTATTTTTAATTTATTTTTATTTTTATTTATACTTCTAATTTTATTTTTACTTCCATGGAAAACTCTACTACACTACTAAATGTAAGGTTAACTCTCTTTCTTAGTCTCTTGATAGTCCCGTAATACATAGGTGTGTTAAATTCTCACTAGGCTATCTCCGTGGTTGCATTATTCTCTCTCATATCTAAAATATAAAAGTCTTTTAATTACTTCACAAGAATCAAGAAGAGTAGTTAAAAATAATTTGTATTATAAACATAGTAATAAAGATTATATCACTATTTGTCAAGATCACCCTTCAATTAAAATCAATATATTTTAATCATCTTTAATTTTTTTATACTATTAATCTCTCCATACAATATACTGTTGACTCTATACAAAGTCCCTTATTTTTTTTTGACCAATAATATAAAAAATGTCAAATATATTGGGTAAAACGGAGTAAGATAGAAAGCTTTACCAGTTGAGTTTATTAATTCGCTAGCTAGCTTGATGAGTTTATGTTACTTTCACCATTAAAACGGGATTTAAAGGGCGATTGGATATAAGATTGCCATGTTTGTGACCAAAGGATATGAAGTTGAGTTACTAGAATAGGAAGACTCGCCTCAAAAAGTGCGACTTTTAATTTATCGATAAGTATTCAAGCGAATAAATATATGTGAAAGAAAAAGCAGAGCGATCCCATTATATTTTGTCAGGTTTGTTTAATTAATGTGGTTTAGGGCTATATTAATTAGTTTCACAGCATGGGTACGACGTACGACCCCGTGACAGAAAATTGTCTACAATCTCCTACATATATATATATATATATATATATATATCCTACGTGCTCTAATATTGGAATTATCTTCTTAATTATTATAATTTCAAAAATATTTAGTCTCTATCTTTATCCTTCTTCTTTTTTTAGTTTGACACTTTTCTGTTTTGTTTATTTAATATATATAATTAAGTTTTTGTCCCGTTAAAACAGTTCCTCTTTGATCTTTTGCCAACCCTATCATATTCTTATCACTAAAAATAAGCTATAAATAATATTAATATAACTAGATTTTGGTCTCATACAATTTACATAAAAATTTACAGAACTACTGTTCATAATATAAAGAATGGGCATTCAATAGGTTTTAAATTGTGTGGGTATTTGTGTGTTTATATGTATATATACTTAATCTAAAAAGTATATGATAGGGCAAAAAAAAAAATAGCACTCAAAGTTATTGGCATTTTTGTAATTCTAGTATAACACTTTATTGTGAACATTGATTTTAACACTCGATAAATTTCTTGAACAAAATTATATTGGTTAATATTTTATTTAAAAATTTGGCTATTTTTAGGAGATATACTCCCTCTACCTATAGTCTATAATATAAGTCATTTAACTTATAAATAATTCACTATAATCAAAAAAGTTATTGGTTGTATAATTAAAGTTGTTTAAAAATTGTTTGATTTCTATATTTATCATTAATAAATACTCATATATATAATTATATTTATAAGGTAGAGAGAGTATTATCTTTAGTCCTATTTATAAGTCACCTCATTAAATTTTTTTGCATAAATATATAATTTTATTCTTCATATATTATTATATAGACTTTATTCTCATAGGATAGTGTATATTAAATATTACTATAGTTATATATATAAATCACTTGTATCTCATTATCACATAACAAAAAATACATTAAATTGATAAAATTTTTCACATTACCCTTATTAAAGAAAATGGTATTAAAACAAGTCATTAATTAATTTTACAAGTGACTTATATTTAATAGGAATAAAGTTTTAAAAATAATTAATAATTACTCTACAAGTGATTTATATTTAAGATCAAATTTTTCTCTTACAAATAACTTATATATAAAACTAGAATATATAAAATTAAAAAGTTATTAAATTTTAAAAAATAGTTAATGCAGTTTAAAAATTTTTTAGTTTCAATATAAAATATATATTAAAAGTGATTTATAAATAAAAATAAAATAATATTATAATTTTTTAAAAAATATACACTGTATATCCTCCCATTGGAAATTGAGGAGGAGGAGGACACATATTTAAAAAAAAAAGGCAATTAATGCCGCACAAATTGTTATAAAGTGAGTTATATTTGAAACATAGTTTGTGTATAAACTATAAGCACTAAAGATTAAAAAAATTTTATTTAAATTTTAGTTTAAAAAAGTTTTTAAATAAATAATTATATTTATTTAAAATAATTTTTAGATTAAATCATAATTTAAAATTAAAATTTTGGATAAGTTATTGAAACTAGCTTTTAAAATAGTAAAAAATTTTATTTTTTTATATTTTTTCTCTTCTATCTTTTCTATCACGTATTATCTCTCATATTTTTAATAAAATTATACCCTTTATGGTAATTTTTCAATTATAAAAGTTTTTTCAATAATAACCATATAAATACTCATTAATTTAAAATTATTTTTTTTCATAAACTCTTATTTAAAAATCTATTTTTATAAGTTATTTTTTAAACTTTTATTTAGATATACCTATATTATTCTTCTAAAAAGGAATTCATATTATTGAAAAGGAGCATTGCATTTGAATTGCTAAATTATTTGATCGGTTGAGTTCCCCAATCCATATTCTATAATATAGTACAACCTAGCTATCCGTTTAGATTAGGGGTGTGTTTGGAAACACCCTAAACCATAGTTTAAAAAGGGCTTTTGGCCCCAAACCTCGGTTTGGGGAAATTTTTTACCAAACAACAATTTTTGTTCAAACGGACTTTTGGACTAAACCATAGTTTAAAATCAAGGTTTCAGATAAGCTGGTTAGAGCAGCTTATGGAACAGTAAAAGAGCTTATGAACTAACCAATTACTATATTACCCTTACTTTTTCTTACACCCTCTCTCATACTTTTTCTCTTTTTTCTTTCTTACACCCTCTCTCCTCTCTCCTCTCTCCTCTCTTCTTTCTCCTCTCATATCTTATCTCTCCTCATTTAATACTCATACCCTTTTTCGTAATTTACCACTCATAAAACCCCTTCTACAAATAACTATCCAAACACTCATTTATCTAAAATCACTTTTTTTCTACAAGTTCTTCTAAAAAAGCCCTTTTTCATAAGCTATCTATAATCCCATTTTTTTTATAAGCTAGTTTGAATTTTTTTTCCAAACACACACTAGGATGGTGCCAAACGCAGCTTCATAATAATTATTATACCATTGACTTCTTAAGCTTGGCCAATCCCTCATAAATATCCTCTTAATACAAAAAAAATCTCCCGTAGCACAAATAGATTATTTATATTTTGGATATATTTTTAAAAACAAATTTTAAAAAAAATTGAACAATTTTTAAAAAATAATTTATAAAAAAAATTATTCTGAATAAATAAGTATTTAGATAATTATTAGTAGAATAATTTTTGTCATTGATAAATTATCAAAAAATATATAATTTTATTAAAAAATAAATTTTTTCTCTCTCCTTCTCTCCTTCGATCTCCCTCTATTCCTGCGAACAGAACTAGCGATAGAGCGACTTAGTGACAACACTATTGATGGACGAGGGCGATGATGGTCAGAGGTGACCAATAAAGGTGAGGTTGTAGCGACCAACGACCCACGAGCGGCAATCCACAACTTGCAATGACTTACAACGAGCAACAATGACAAGTGGCAATCGACAGCCCATTACTTGCAATGACCCACGAGCTACAACGGTGACACAGAAGAAAGTAATACAGAGATATCGACGTGAAGGAGAAGAAAAGCAAAAGAGAAGAAGAGAAAAAAGAAAGAAGAGGAGAGAGTGGGAAAAATTGGAGTAAAATAATAAATAGGCAGTTCATAAATTATTTTACTACTCAAAAAATTATAATTTTATTTAAAAGTCCTTTTTGAGAAATATATTTTATTTATTTTAAAAAAAAATTAAAATTAAATTTTGTTTAAATGGGATTCTAAAACTATGACTATAGAGAACTCCAAACAAGCCCTATATGATCAGGAGGTGAAAGAATGTCGTATAAACTATAAATTATAAAAAAAATTAGAAGAAGGTGAACTTATTAACAAGTTAACCATGCATATGATCATCCCTGTTAGTAAATTTTGGAGAAAATTATAGTTTGGCGGTTAAAAAATATTCTGCCCAACTTATATTAAATTTATTATTTTAAAGGTTGTTTATTTATTCTACTTTTTAAAACTATGCTTTTATAAATTCTCTAAAATCGGATTCTTTAATGTTTTTGTGTAGACTTTTTAGTTATAACCATGCATCTTTCCGTAAAATAAATTTAAAAATAAATCGTTGAATAATATAACTAATTATATATTTTTATATTAATATTAATTTTGACTGGGGAGCAAAATTATTGGCAAAACTTGCAATATATAATTAAATAATTGAAAATTAATATTGAGGTGCTTCACAGGGAAGCCCATACGAATGACAGGGAGATGGCAAACAATCATTTCTTTCTTTCCAATCATTTCATTACACTGGATATTATCTGTTTCATAAAAATAAACGGAATATATTTATTTTTTATTTTTTAAATTATTTAAACTAACAACATAAATTCTATTGTATTTCACTCTATTTTATAATTTAATTTTAGGTTTAAGAATAAAACATAACAAATAGAATAATTTTTAAATAATTATTATTTATTATTATTAATAATAGATAACATATAAACACAAAACAAAAACTGAAATATTTAAAATTAAGACTTTTTAGAAAAAATTATAAAGTTCACTTAATCATATTTTATAATTGAACGCAATGTATTTTTTTTAATTATTTTTTATTTTACTGAATTATTTTTTTTAAGATTTATTTTTTTATAATTCAGCTAGTTATTTTAGAAAGGATACTTACAGTAATTAGTGGGAAATTTCATTAACTTCTTAATGTTCCTGGACCCTAACTTGTGACCAGCTCACTATCCAAAATATTTATATGCACTTTTTTTTTATTATCTAGATATATATTTTTGGTACTATTGATATTTTTCATGCATATAAAAACTAAAACGCATGTGGTTGGTTTGGCGGACAAAAATTCTCATATTTTAAAAAACAATTATTCATAAAATCTTAAAATTTAAATTTAAATGTCTTGAATTATAAAGGGAGATATCAAAGTCTGATTCTTTATAAATAGAACTCTAAATTAAAAAAAAATTGAAATCATATCATAATAAAACATGCTTAATTAGGCAAGGATCATTCCCTTTTCTTATATATAATTATTGCAAATTATCCGAGCAAGTATAAAAGTAAATACTCTTCTCGTCCTTAGTAGATAAATTAATTGAATAATTAATATTAATTCTAAATATAAGATATATTTTTTATATTTATTAACTTTTTATAAATTACCCCTATTAATATTCTCTCAATAATAATCAAATAAAAGAATAAAAAAGTGAATTAAAAAAATAATTGGTGTATTTAAAAAAAATATAATATTAACTAACTTTTTTAATCTAATAAAATTAGTTAAATATGTTATATAGTAATAACTAAATGAGTACTAAATACTCTAGAATAAAAAATAGAGATATTGTTGAAAGTGATTAAATAATACTCTTTTAATTCTATTTATAAATTATTTTCAATAAATTTCATACAGATAAAAAAATTAATTTTTTTAATTTTATCTTAAAATTTAATAATTTTATATTGTTTAATATACATTATAGTACCACATAAGAATAAAATCTAGCACAAAAAGAAATAAAGGGTAAAATTGTATATTTATATGAAAAAATTAATAATAGGACTTATAAACATGACTAAAAAATTCTTTCTGTCTTTACTCTATAAATAGGATCAGAAGAGTATGAATTATTCTCCTTACATCAAAAAAACAAAGACAGGAAAAAATCTTTATTCATGTGGCTCGTTGTATAATCTAACCAATTTGCCCAAGAGTTAGCCTCCGAAAACAATCAAAACATACTTGTATCTTTGACCAATTAAGCTTTACAATACCAATAATAATAAGCAAACTTTATCTCATTGTGTAAGTCAGTTATATGAATTATATGGAATTATTATACTTTGTTCACAAATAATCTTATCTGAGTGTTTCTTACCGTTTGATCTTCAACTAAACTTTAAGCCATTTAAAATTCTCATCAATTCCACCACAAGTCCACAATACAAGGGTGAAAATTATTATCATCATCATTGTTATTATTTTGTCAAAACCTTTATAATATATATACCCTCTATTGCTATCACAAATCAGACCTTTCCAAGTTGCCGCACCCATCTTGATTGTGGAGAAAACCATCAATACATCATATATCTCTCTCTTTGCACAACTCCTAAGGTTCTTTCATAAACCCTATGAGTGCTAATTAACAAATTAAAGATGAAATCCTCGTAAGAATTACCCTCTCCTGAATATAGATCTTGATTTCCATAATAACTAGCCTGCATGATGAGCAATTCCTTCACACATCTAATGAAATTTAATTTGTTTGAAGCCAATTCCAAGCCACTTGCTCAAGGAAAGTTTTGGTTTTTCTCATAATTATATTATTCCATATTTTCGGCCAAATGGGAGAATTTCAAAATATATCTGTTAGAGCATAAAGTCATAAACCTCTTAAATATAAAATTTATTTAATACCTGAGTTCTATATGTCAAATATTAATATAATTTATCTATCATATTTATTATTTTTTAAACTAATTTATTTAACTTATAGCTGACTGATATATAATTTAATATTACACGACAATATTTTAGGAATATTATGTCATATACTCTTCTAGTCTTTAATATATAATATATTTAAATAATTTAATTAGATTAAAAAAATTAAATTAACTAATATATAAGGTATTTTTTTAAAATAACCTAATTATTTTATTTAAATCCTTCAATTCCTCTCTTATTTAATTATTGTTAAGGGAGTATCAATAATGATATTTTATAGAAAAAAATTAATAAATATAAGAAATATATCTTCTATTTAATATAAAAATTAATTTTTTAATTATAACATATATTATGGATAGGAGGAGTATATTAAAATTAAGTAATTTTTTTATTTTTTTTTAATTTACTTCATTCCTTTCTTCATCCAACACATGTATCAACCTCGCTTTGTGGTAGTTTTCTCTCTAATTAATTTGTTTTACTTCCACTAACATTGGTTTCTCCTTATTGATTAGTGATACAGCTTTTATTTTCAATCAAGAATAACAATTGAATACCTTATAAAAATTCTATGTAAATTGAAAATTTATATACTCCTCTCATCATATTTATAAGATATATATAGTATATATATTTTTATCCTATTTATAAATCATAATTTTTTATATAAATATATAATTTTATCATTTATTTATTATTATATTGACTTTATTTAAATATAATATAATATATATAACATATGGATACAGTTATAAACTTGTTGAATTTTAGAGTAGAGTTATTGAAATTTAAATTTTTTTTATTTGTGTAAAATATACTGAAAGTTACTTATAAATATGATGAGATGAATATATTTTACTAAAGCTTCTAAGTTTATTACTCAATCTTTTATATTTACAACTTTAAAGTTCTCATTTTTTTTATTAATTTTCTTACAAGATTTTTAATTGTCATTTTCACATCATTAAACACGCTTCTTTTTAGTTCTTTTCCCTCTTCTGAAAAAGATGAAACATTTATGTCTCAACTATATATAGTAAGGAAATATATAAATGAACATTGATTTCAAACCTGTCCGTGGCACCATACTTATCAATCAAAATATATTATCAAAACCATATTTCCTTTCAATTTCAATTTCATAGCCTTTTACTAATATCCATCAAGGCTAGTAGAGCATGATATTTCGTTGAGGACCACATTGATGATATTTTATAAATCTAGAGACAATTACAGAATCAAGGGAGACACCGGCTCAACTAATTAAAAAACCAGAGGAAAGGATAAATAATTAAGAAGAGGGTAAGGTTTAACCCTAAGTTTAAATGGGGAGAAAATTATGGAAGAAATAATATTAGGAAGAAAAACTTTAAAAAATAGTGCTTTTTTTTTTACTATTTTAAGAACATTTTCTTCCTAATATTTTCTCCCTCTTAGTTTTCCCTTAATTTTCTCTCCATCAAAATATACCCTAAAAATATTAACATTTACGAAATTTAGCTCTTTCACTACTAAAAGTTTAATAGAAGGTGTCAAAAAGGAAGTCATGGCCGAAGGCAAAGTAAAAGCTATGACAAAAATTACCTCTAAAATAAAATTAGTGACGACACAGCAAATCACTGCTTAAAGAGAATCAGTGGAAACTTAAAATATCATTACCTAAAAAGGAATCAACAATGACTTAAAATATCGTCACCTAAAACTAATTCAGTGGCGATATAAATTATCACCGCTTAATATAGAATCAACAGACTATCTATTGATTAGCTTCTGAGATGGAATTTATCAACTGATCTAAGCTTGATTAGCACCTAAGATGGGATTTATCTAATATTTTATTTAAGGGAAAAATGGGGGAATTATTTTAAGGTCATAAAGAAGATATTTAATTATCAAAAAGTTTCAATAGCAAGTGAATAATATAAACATGTTATCATTATAATATTTTTTGTATTGAAATTTATCATTATATGCTCCTCAATTATTATTAGATTTTTTAGTGATTAAATCACTTAGATCTTTATGATAATTCTCCCAAATACTATACCTTTTATATGATTTGAGAAGGGAGTTTTAGAAGTAGGATATGTTTCTATGATTGTTCACTCCTCTCTCAAAGACAAATGTAGAGATATTCCCACCTACTCCCATTTCTAGCAATAATTAAGCTTTCATAGGACTTTTTGGTTTGCCTAATTATCACTGTATGATCTATTTACTTGATGCCATGCCCTTAATAAAAACACCAAAAAATTAAATACACTGTGATTCTTTTACATCGAATATATTTATAAAAAATATAGTTTTATATTGACTATATATCATCTAAATAACTTGATAACGCATCTTGTGCTTTGTGAATAAAGTCATGTGCTAGTAAATATACCTAGAAGAGAGGTAGGCTCGTAGGCACGATAATAGGTTATCAATGAGAAATTCAATTGAAATCTGACGATTTTTTCCTGCGCACGAGATAGAGCATAATATTGATCACTTTTTTATGAAAAATATTTTAATTTATCTAAAAATATTTTTTTAATATGACTAAACGAAAATTCTCTAAATCCTTATAATCAACATGAATTTGATTTGAAAAGTTAACGGTTTCTTTTTGTTAATGTTGGCATGATGACTATTAGGAAGGGACTATTGTGGGTCAAAGGGTTGTCTCTTATGGACACAATCTGTGTTTTTATACATCTTCCTGCTTATAAAAGTAGCACACAAAGTTACTAAATCAGATGTAACAAATGCTCTTATTGTCTTGATTATTTTTCTCTTAATTTATTTTCTTTTGCTAGATTATGTTTTTTTATTTCATAAGAAGAATTTATTTAATTATGGGAAGTACTATTTTATCTTATTAGTTGTAATGAAATAATTTTTAAGGATAATATCTTTTAATACGATTCAAATTGATTTTTTTTTTTGCAGTTACCGGCGCCAACATTGCATAGGCACTCACGGATATTTTGGTTTATAGATGGGCCCATTACGTGCCGTAAATATCATTTGATGAGTAAGTGAGAATTAATTTTGGAGAGTGGAACCAACCACTGGCCAACTAACTTCCTAAAACCTTAAATTATTAACAATATTTTAAATACTATGGTTCCTTTCGGCTGAGGAATTAGTAGTTGAGAAGTCAACAGCTTCGTTAGGCCTGTGCTGTGGACAACAACACACTCCCACACTCAAAACCAATACTCAGTATATTTGGACAAAGATATATAACCACTTCTTTTGCTAATCCCATTCAACAAAATGAGGTACGTGAGAATACTTAATTAATAACCAAAATTTAAAGTGATATTTTGGGAATCCCTATATGTGTGTGTGTGCTCGCGCCACGTGGGACACAAACTATTGATAGTTAAGATGATTAATGAATATATATATATATATATATATATATATATATATATATATATAGTTGTCCAAGGCAAGGCACTTTTTCAGGAATGGATATACCTAGCCCTCCATAGGCGAGGGACCAAATTAAAAACTATCTTTCAAGTTTGGGAGATACACTATTTTATTTATTATTTATTACCAGTGAAGTTTCCAACATTTAATTTAATTTAATTATTCTGATGGGATGAAATGGCATGGAAAACACCCATGATCAATTAAAAAGGTGATTCTCAAGCAATCTGAAAAAAACTCCTTTCACATACACATCTCATGCAAACGCAAAATCAATTCATTTCAAGGGATGTGATCCAAAATTTTTTTTTTATACAAAATTTTTTAAAAAGAGAGTAAATTTACTTATAATCTAATGGGTAGGGCGAAATCTTATTTTCTTGTAGATAATATTAATATGTAGTATAATGAGTTATTTAATATTATTAAACATAAATCTAGATATCTCCTTAGGAACTAGGATGTGGACCAAACTCTGAATTAACCGATGGACTTTTTCTTCTTGGGCTTTCTCTTCTTAATTGCTCGTTTGGGGTTAGAGATATAGGTATCCACAGGGTTATAAATGTTTCGTACAAGAGGCCCACCCTAGCCCCAAAAAAGCACATTGAATATCAGCCCCCTTTTCCATTCAATGACCACATTTAGTTTTGGAAAAGCATTTATTGTTCTGATTTTATTAAAGCTCGAATATTGGCAGAAAAATATGCCTAAATATAATACTTCATCTCATCTTAAATAAATAAAAAAATTATTTTAATTTTAATTATAAGACTTTAATCTATTTTATCTTTTAATATTATAATTTTTTTCTAATATATCTCTATATAATTATGTATATTATTATTAATGAAATTTTTACTAAAAATAATTTAAATATACATTATTAAATATAATATTTTAAATAAATTAATACACAATTATTATAAATAAATAAATAATTTAATTAATAAAATATATTTTATATTAATAACTAATAGTATATCTCAAATAGAATCTTTCAATAGGATATATAGTGTTAACCAGAAAAAAAATATTAATACTGTCACAGAAGCACTACAGAAAGACAAATAAAGAAAGCAATCTTCAAGTAACTGAATTTTCTGTTCTACCTTCAAAACATTCAAATTAAAGTTATAAAAAATTATTCATAAATCTCATATAAACGATTAAATTAAAATAAATCCTTTAAATTTCATTTAATACGAATAAGTCTCAAATGATTTATTATTTATAAGTCAAATGTTATATTTACAAGTGAAATTTAATAGCTCAATGTTTATAAGTCAACTTTTTATATATTTATAAGTTGGAGATGCAATATCTATAAATTAAATTTGTACATATTAATTTTTTCGAAACATATTAGTATGAGATAAAATTAGGAAAAAGCCTCCTATTAAAATTTTGTCGGCGATAAATGGAATGACCTAGATCAGTGTACTTGTATTGTGTATATATATAATTTATAAAATATTAATATTTTTAATATATAAAATTTATAAAATCATTTTTAACTCTTGCTAATAAACTTTTTAATCAGATTTTTTTTTTTAATTTTTCTTTATTTTTAACCATGTTTGAATTCTTTCTTTACTTATAACTCTATTTTCCACTTGACCCCAGTCCATTTTTGTTAAGCATCCAAATTTGAAATTACTCTGGTCATCAACAAAAAAAATATTGTGAAAATTTAAATTGAGAACTTCAAGTTTTAAAATCATTTTAAAATACATAAAAAAAAGGCTACATGTGCATTTTCTTATAGTTTTTGGTAATCCCAATTATTTGGAGTTAGGATCACGATTATATAAGTCATTAAAAAGTGAGATTCAGCCTTCAAATCATTAATAAAAAAATATAATTGTCCAAGAGTCCACTCCAAATGTTTTTTCCTCTGGTGTATTTAATTAATATTAATATTAATATATAATTAGTGGTAATTAACATGTGCGGACTCTGAAGAGCAGAGACCAAAGCTGCAGAGACTTGGAAAGGTAAAGGTGTAGAGAGAGATGCCGGAATACTGCGTTACAGGGGGCTCTGGCTTCATCGCAGCTTACCTGATAAAGGCGTTGCTCCTCCATGGTCACTCTGTTAGAACCACCGTTCGAAACCCTGGTATTCATTTCTCTTTCTCAGTATTAATTTCTCTTATATGTTGAAACTTGAAACAGTACTGGGTTTTATTTTTCCTGATTAATCCCACCAGATGACGTGGGCAAGTATGGTTTTCTATGGGATCTGAGTGGCGCCAAAGAGAGACTCAGCATCTTCAAAGCTGATTTGTTAGAGGAGGGCAGTTTCCATGAAGCCGTGAAAGGAGTTGACGGTGTCTTTCACACTGCTTCCCCAGTAATTGTGCCCTACGATGAAAACGTTCAGGTAAAAGCCGTGAAAGTCTATTTCCCCCATTTTTTACTTCTTTTTACATGTATTTTGCTCTTACCCTATTAAACAAATTTCAAAGAGTTTGAGAATGATCCTTCTTGAATAAGCTCGATTCCTTTTGAAATACACATTCATTCATTCGTGTGTGTGTGTGTGTGTGTGTGTGTGTGTCTGACAATATCAAAATCAGAATGGTTATGATAAGCAAAGAATGTTACTCCTCCTCTCGTGCGTAATTAGTGGATAGGTAACTAATTCGATTTGATTAAGTAAGTTGATTAAGTTTGTTGATACGAGATGTTTCTTTTCAATTTTTTTTTAACTCATTTCCTACTTATCTTATTTTATTATTGATGAAAGAGTTTAAATAGTGATAATAAAAAATAATAAATATAAAAAATAGGTTTAATATTTAGGATTAAATTTAACTAAGTCTTGGAAGAGTATAATATTGTAAGTAAATAATTTTATTATTGAGAGATTTCTAATCCTGTAAAATCTTAGAAGGAGCTGAGATTCAATAGAACAGAGTTATAGAATATGCTTTGTTTTACCCTTTCTGGCCGACCATCTTACCTTGACGCCTCGAATGATGCATTTTGGTCCTGTTTTCCTTTAGCATCAATTCGAATGATGCATGTTGGTCCTGTTTTCCTTTAGCATGAATAGTTGTCATTTTTGATACTTTGAAAATATGTTTCAGACAACTTTAATTGATCCGGCCATAAAGGGCACTGTGAATGTGCTTAACTCCTGCATCAAAGCACAAGTTAAACGGGTGGTTCTCACCTCTTCTTGCTCTTCCATTAGATATCGCTATGATGTTCAACAACAAGAAGTGACTACTCTTAACGAGTCCCATTGGAGTGATCCAGAGTACTGCAAACGCTACAATGTAACACTTCTTTTATTTTTTTATCAACTTTTTGATCCACTATACTTAAGATTCTCACAACTCTGTCAATTTTATGAATCTGTCACTGAAATGCAGCTATGGTATGCATACTCAAAGAGTATGGCAGAGAAAGAAGCGTGGAGGATGGCGAAAGAAAGCGGGTTGGATTTGGTAGTGGTTAACCCATCTTTTGTTGTTGGCCCTCTGCTTGCGCCACAACCAACCAGCTCTCTTATGGCCATACTAAGCCTTGTGAAGGGTTAGATTCTTGTTTTTAATACGTTGTTTTTTGGTTTTACCAAATTAATCTGCTCTTGATATTTAAGGTGCCAAGTCCTTGCTTCAAACAGGCTTAAGGGGAGAGTATCCAAACACAACGGTAGGGTTTGTGCATATAGATGATGTGGTAGCAGCTCATTTGTTGGCTATGGCTGAACCCAGAGCATCTGGCTGCAGACTCATTTGTTCCAGCTCAGTAGCTCACTTGTCTCAGATCGTCAAAATGCTTCAAGCTAAATATCCTTCCTACCCTTTTGAAAACAAGTGAGTTAAACCTAGCTACCTCTTAGCTAAAAAAATTCAGAAAATTAGTCTAGTTATTTGTAAAAAATGTTTTGGTTCCTTAAATGACCCCTTTTAATTATTTGCATTGGAAATTATTCATTTGGTCTTTAATATAGAACCTAATTAGGGTGTTGATATTAATCTTAAATCTAAGACATTTTTTATATTTATCATTTTTTTCCCAAATAACTATTGTTGATATTCCCTCAACAATAATCAAGTAAGAGAGTGAATGAAGGAATTAAGGAAGATCATTAGGATATTTTAGACAAAATATGTCATATTAACTAAACTAACTAGCTTCTTTAATCTAATTAAATTAGTTAAATATGTCTTATATTAAGGATTTAAAGAGTATTTTCTTGATTGAAAACCCTGCATAATATGTGCAATTGATGGCGAGAGTTTGTTGAAAAAAATTATAAATTTGATAGACAAAGTGAATTAAAATTATATATTTAGGACCAAAGCAAATATAGCTACTACATTTTGCATCTAGGATTGGAGGGAATATTTTATAATAAACTGACTGAAACCCCCCAAAATATGTGTAGTCAATCAGGAGAGTTTATAGAAAAAAATATAAATTTAGGAGAGAGTGAATTGAGTTACCAAAGCAAATCCAAGTACTAGCTCTATATTTAGGAGTATTTTACAACATAAGGATATAATTTGGCACCATATTAAGATTTGAGTGAAGAAAACGGAGAGTTCTGTAATAATTTAATTTGGAGTTACGCTCGTGTTTGGCTTGCCTGCTAAAGTGAATTACACTAATGAAATTGTAGGTGTAGCAGCCAGGAAGGAGATAGCAACCCACACAGCATGGATACCACTAAAATTGCAGAATTAGGGTTTCCTCCATTCAAAACCCTAGAACGAATGTTTGATGACTGCATCAAGAGCTTCCAGGAGAAGGGCTTTCTGTGACTCTCCTCATAATACAACATTCATAGGAATAAATTTCTCCTTTAATTCAATAATGTGAGTAATCTGCTTCATTCAATAATCCACTAAATAAACTAATGTAATGGAGTACTTACGCTAAGTTGAAAAAGACTAATCCATTGATCCATCTTCTTCATCTTGCGTGTTAAAGTTTTTTTCAAAGTCTAGATATCATCTTATTGGAAATAATTATATTTGAGGTATTGTTAATCATTAAATGTAGGTATTTTTTCTAACGAAGATTTGAATTTTAGTTCACTATGTTAGGAGAGATTAATCACTTATATTGGACTCAATTCAATTCTATTAATTTATTTTTGTTTTTGCTTCAACGTGATTGTGGTAAGGGTGTTCAAATATGTTCCATCTTGAGTATCCTGATCCAATCCCGATGGTTTCATGGGTTTGTCCCATCTTGAAAAAGTACCTGGACAAGAAACTCTCAAGTTGGAACGTCCGAATATGATTTTATTTTATTTTATGTAATAGCACTCTCAGAATTATTATAGAGGGTTTTTTGGCTATTGGGTTTCTCTAATTTTCCAATTTCTCCAACAAGAATCAGTCATTTATACATGAATTTGTATTTAAAAGAGAGAGATATTGAATTAATCTATGATATTTAGCTAGAGAGAAAAATTAGTGCATTACTTTGGTGGGATTTGGGATGAGTTCTCTTACAGGTGAAAAGGTTGAAACCATTCTCAATTTGCTAGAGAATTTATAGGCAAGTTCATATGCAAAAAGGGGTCCTGTAAAAAAATAAAGGACGCATTTGTGTTTTCCATCCCCAATGTTGGATGGCCAGAAGAAGGATTAATTTGAAGTTCAAAATCAGTTTGAGTAGCTGGGTTTACAAATGAAGAAGTGGAAGAACTACTGGGCAAGCTATAGAGAAAATTACACTGAAAAAGATCTTCAATAATAGGGTAAGGAGGTGGTTGATCTTGAAGATTTTAGTGATGGAAGTTCACACTAGGGTCCCATTTAGACTGGTAAAAGGAAATTACTAGTTGATTTGAGTCATGAGCAAATTGGAATTGACACCGTAAGGGTTTTGTTCAATCAAAGCAGAAGCATCGTCAATGTTCAGAAATCGGAATCATAGCGTCGTGTGAAGCGAAGGCTAAACTTTCCATAGAAAGACCCTCGTTCTCTAGAAAGCTAGGGTTATGAGGGTGAGGCCAAAGGACAAGAAGCGATTTAGGGGGAAGCAAACTTCTGACTACAACGACTTCGTTTTTGAAGAAAACTCAAATTGGAATGACTTTTTTGTTTTTTAATTTAGCATAAATTTATCTAGATGAGACATGCCACACAATTAGAAATTTTTAGGTTGATCTAATTTAATATTTTAAATTTATTTATCTGTAAATCATAATCAATAATCTCAATAAATAATTATATTTTGATTTTAAAAAAGTTTTGAACTCAATGAGAGTAAATAATTAATAATCTTATTAAATTATGCCTCAGAATCTTTTAAAAATTAAATTTTAAATATTTATGATATTTTAAAATTTTAACTATAATAAAAATAATAAATAATTAATCAATTATAATTTTTTTTCAACTCTCCTGAAAGATATATCTAGTTAATAAGTAAAGTTGTGCAATTTATAAAACAAGTTTAATAGTTTCATGTTTACAGACCAAATTTTTGTTTATTTACAAGTCGATATGCATCATTTATAAGTCAAACTTATAAATACTAAATATCTTGAAACCTGTTAATGTTAAATAAAATGTGAGGGGTCTATCTATATTTAATTTTTGTATCTAAAACTTATAAGCATTTTTTTCTTAAAGTTAAGTGCGCGCATTTAGAAATCAATTTTGGTTAATAAATAAATCGAAGTTATTTTAGAGTAAATTTTAACCACGTTTGAATTCTCTTTTCTTTTAACTCTATTTTCCATTTGACGCCACTCCCTTTTGGGTAAGCATCCAAATTTGAAATTATTCACTCTTTTACCCCCAAAATTTGAAATTATTCTAGTCATCAATAAAAAAAAATATTGTAAAAATTTAAATTAAGAACTCCAAGTCTTAAACTTATTTTAATAATAAAACTTAAATCAAATTACTTCTACCAGTTAGCTTAAATTTATAAATAAATGTATTTTAACAATAATAGTAAGCTAACAAATGTCTATATTTTATAAATATTTAAAAGTGGATTTACAAATCAACTAATAATAATAAAGTAATAAGTGTAATTGGAGTTAATCTCACAATATAAATAATATAATATAAGTTTTATCCTTATTTTAAAATGTATCAAGACAAAAATTTCTTGGAGGTTTTGGTAATCCCAATATCCCACGCTAGAAGCGACAGTGACTGAGAACTAAAATAGGGAGGATGAGTCGAAGATTACAGAGTCTAGTGACACGTGATGTGCCTATAGTAATACCAGATCTAGAATTTGATCCCTAATTCTTCATCAGGTTATGTGTATGTTTAGAAAAAAAAAATTAAATTACCTTATGAAAAAAGTTGACTTATAGATAGCTTATAAAAAAGAGGTTTTTTAGAAGAATTTATAGAAAAAAAGTAATTTTAGATAAATAAGTGTTTAGATAATTATTTATAGAAGGGGTTTTATGAGTGATAAATTACGAAAAATGGTATGAGTATTAAATGAGGAGAGAGGAGGGAGGGTGTAAGAAAAGGTAGGAAAGATGGTGTAAGAAAAAGTAGGGGTAATATAGTAATTAGTTAGTTCATAAGCTCTTTTACTATTCCATAAGCTGCTCTGACCAGCTTATCTGAAACCTTGGTTTTAAACTATGGTTTAGTCCAAAAGCCCGTTTAAACAAAAACTGCTGTTTGGTTAAAAATTTCCTCAAACTGAAATTTGGGGCCAAAAGCCCTTTTCAAACTAAGGTTTAGCGTGTTATCAAACACCCTATATGTCAATCAACCCATTCTCTATAAATTTAAATAATAAAAAGTAATATATAAAATTATTTAAAATATATTTAATTTATAGAAAATATCACTTTATTATGATTTCAGTTATAATATTTGAAGAAATATTCTAATTTTTGAGTATTTAAGTTTATACATATTAATAATAGATGACTCATTATATCTTAAAAGAAAATGAGATTTTATCCTATATTTAGATTATGGATAAATTTAACTTTTTTTTAAAGAAAAATTGTTAAAAAAAAAGACGTTGTATGTCTACCATCTAAACCCAAAAAAATAAGGAGGACAAACAGAATCCCAGAACCAAAGCCCACTCCACGTTTTGGTGTATTTAATTAATATTAATATAAATATATAATTAGTGGGATCTTAATCAGTAATTAACATATGCACACTCAAGAGTAGAGACCAAAGTAGCAGAGACCTAGAAGGTAAAGGTGTAGAGAGAGAGATGCCGGAATACTGCGTCACGGGGGGCTCTGGCTTCATTGCAGCTTACCTGATAATGGCGTTGCTCCTCCATGGTCACTCTGTTAGAACCACCGTCTGAAACACTGGTCTTCATTTCTCTCATCTGTTCAAAATTGAAATTCTACTATGTGTCTTCTGTTTCCGATTAATCCCACCAGATGATTTGGGCAAGTATGGTTTTCTGTGGGATCTGAGGGGCGCAAAAGAGAGACTCAGCATCTTCCAAGCTGATTTGTTAGAGGAAGACAGTTTCCATGAAGCCGTGAAAGGAGTTGACGCTGTCTTTCACACTGCTTCCCCAGTAATTGTGACCTACGATGAAAAGGTTCAGGTCTATTTACCCCCATTTTAACCTTCTTGTTTACCTGTATTTTGCTGTTACTCTATTAAACAAACTTCAACGTGTTTGAGAATGATCCTTCTTGAATAAGCTTGATTCCTTTTGAAATACACATTCATATATATATATATATGACAATATCTAAATCAGAATGTTTATGATAAGCAAAGAATATTATGCGGTAATATTGTTAGTAAATAATTTTATCACTGAGAGATTTATAAGTGATACCAACCTGAGACCCTTACTTTTACATTCTAGTCCTTTAAAATCCAAAAGGAGCTGAGATACAGTGGATCACATAATTGAGCATGCTTTGTTTTTTCCCTTTTTGGCTGACCACCTTAATGCCTTGAATGATACATTTTGATCCTGTTTTCTTGAGCATCAATACTTATTGTTGATACTTTTTGATTATGTTTCAGACAACTTTAATCGATCCGGCCATAAAGGGCACTGTAAATGTGCTTAACTCCTGCATAGAAGCACAAGTTAAACGGGTGGTTATCACCTCTTCTTCTTCTTCCATTAGATATCACGATCATGTTCAACGACAAGAAGTGACTACTCTTAAGAGTCGCACTGGAGCGATCCAGAGTACTACAAATGCTACAATGTAACACATGTTTTTTTTTTATCAACTTTTTGATCTACTATCTAAACATATTTGGTATTTAAGATTCTCATACTTGCTTGAATATATTACAATTCTGCCAATTTTATGAATCTGTCACTGCAATGCAGCTATTGTATACATACTCGAAGACTATGGTAGAGAAAGAAGCATGGAGGGTGGCGAAAGAAAGTGGGTTGGATCTGGTAGTGGTTACCCATGTTTTGTTGTTAGTCCTCTGCTTGCACCACAACCAACCAGTAGCCTTCGACTAATACATGCTATTGTCAAGGGTTAGATTCTCATGTTTGGTACTTTGTTTTTGGTTTTAGCAAAGTTGATCTGCACTTTTCAGTACAGTTGATCCTTAAGGTGCTGAGTCCTCGATTCTAACAGGTTTAACGGGAGAATATCCAAACAAAACAGTAGTGTTTGCGCATATAGATGATGTGGTAGCAGCTCATTTGATGGCAATGGCTGAACCCAGAGCATCTGGCTGCAGATTCATATGTTCCAGCTCAGTAGCTCACTGGTCACAGATCATCAAAATGCTTCGGGCTAAATATCCTTCTTACCCATTCGAAAACGAGTGAGTTAAACATAGTTACTCTCTAAATAATTAATTTATAGAGATTAAAATAATTAGTTAAACAAGTTATTTAAAATATGTCTGTTGGTTCTCTTAAATGATCCCTTTTAATCACTTGTCTTAAAAATTAATTAATTGAAAACTCTACAATCACTAAGGAGAGTTATAAAAAAAATATAAATTAGGGAAATAAAGTGAATTAAGGTACCAAAATAAATCCAACTATTAGCTCTTATATTTTAAACTAGAGTAAGTTTTTTACAACGTATGGATATAACTCGGCACCATGTTAAGAAAATTGAGAGTTGTGTAATAATTTGGAGCTAGTGTTTGGATTGCCTGCTGAAGTGAGTTGCAGTAATGAAATTGTAGCTGTAGCAGCCAGGAAGGAGATAACAACCCACACCGCATGGATACCACTGAAATTGCAGAATTAGGGTTTCCTCCTTTCAAAACCCTATAACAAATGTTTGATGACTGCATCAAGAGCTTCCAGGAGAAGGGCTTTCTGTGACACTACTCATCTTATGTAACATTCATAGCAAATAAATATTTCCTTTTAATTCATCTGCCTTTTGTATTCGTGTGAGGATTTTTCTTCAAAGACTGATCCATGCCAAGGGACTAGTGGCCTAGTAGTATAAAAATTCTCCTATAAATGGGAGGTCATAGGCTCCGTCCTGTTAGAACTTCAAGCCATCAGTGGATATTCTTTTAACACAAAAAAAAAAAAGGCTGATTCTGTTTCTTCTGTGTTGGATTTGTTTTTTTTGGTATAATGTTGAATTTTATTTCTTCTTCACTATTGTCATGCCCAACCCAAAATATGGTCTGAAAGAACGTAAACAGTATTTGGAATCTCAAGCTAAGTTACTTCCATTCATGTTCTTGTTGTCCCCATAAAGTCTAAAATTCACTACCAGCATCGTTAGTTTTATAAAAGGGCGATCAAACTTCCCTTAAATCAACATAACAACACAGACGATATTAATTCTACCTGCGTATTTCCCTGCAAAAGAGAACAAGCTCATTAATGAGAAAAATGAAGCTGATGTTTTAAATCTAATATATGAATGTATCCAAATTGAAGCACACTTTGTAAGTAAAGACAAAATTAGTGGAGGCTAATACCATTAGTTATAAGAAGAAGAAAAAGTCATGGATGGTTGACAAAACAAGAGATGGAAAAATCAAAATAGCCCAAAAGATTGAAAAGAAGAAGAGGAAAATAGGAAGATTGAATTAGCATAGATGATAAGGAACAGGTGTGTATCCTTTAAGAATATAAGTTCAATTTATACTACTGTCATAATAGTTCATTTGATAGATAATCTCGTAAATCTCTTATAAATATTATGTTAGTCCTAGGACTATACCCTATAGTAAGGAACTGGTATTAAATTTATATAAATTTTTTAATAAAAAAACACAGAGAAAAGAAACCTCCACTTACAACTTATATATGTGAAATTTAATGTAGTGAAGTTGTGGAGGGGGGTTGTGAATGGGGACGGAAGAATCAAGGGGTCAAAGATGATGACGTGGAAGAGTCGCCTGAATGAATCACAGTGGGAGAGAGTGGGGGACCCATTGAAACTAATGAGGGATGAAATGAAGCAGAGTCACGAGAGGAGACAAGTCTTCATTAATGTTCATAAATCATAATAATAATAATATAATATCACACACTTTCCCTCCCTCCTTCTGCTACTCAACGTGTTCGCCCTTCCTTAAATTGCGCATCCAAACATTCTCCCATTTGCCTGATCTTATATTGCTTGAGTTAATATATGATTCAGTTTCCATTTAAAAAATAAATAAACCTTCCCTTTATCCCCACCAATTATTTCATTATCAGATAATTAGGTATTTCTTCTTTTATTCAAGTTTTCTTTTCCTCCGTATGTTGAAAGCATGTTTGAGGAATATAGTTCACACAGTATAAAAAGAATATATTAAAATATATTGAGTGCTTTCAAAATGAGTAGAGAAAAGATAAATATTATATGCCAACTAAAATTTTCTTTTGTTAAGTATAGATATTCTTCTTTTAAAAAGAGTTATATTTAAAATATTATCAGACATTAATTATAGGTATATATGTCTTAAAAGAAATTTGAATATTCATTCGTTAAGATTATGAGAAATTAATCCTTTCTACTATATGGTAGCCCAATGCATAAAATTCTTCTTAGGTGTAGTTTGCATAAATATAGATATACGTAATATTATCCTACCAATAGAGAGGCTCCCATTAGATAGATACATGCACTCTAAACTCTCACTAAAACTATAATTTACCAGAAAGTGATATTTTAAAATATCAAAATTAAAAATTAATACTACTAAACTAGAACTAGAGAGAGTTCTAAGTAATTAATTTTTAAAAAGTTAATTATTTAATCCTTATAATTTTATCGAGTTTTTAAATCAATCTTCATAATTTAACTCTCAATCCTTATCATTTTATCGAATTTATAATTTCATTTTATTAGTAGCACATTATATAAAAAATAATGTAAGAAATTCTAAGTTGTCATTCTCTTTTCTGTAAGAAAATTACAGCATGGACAGGGGGGGAAAATAAAGTTTTTATTTTTTACAGAAAATAAAATGACTACTTAGAATTTGTTGGATCATGTTTTATTCACGTGCCACTAATAAAGATCATCTTTAGATTATAAAGACTGATTTATAAATTTAATAAAATTACAAATAATTAAATAATTAATTTTCTTTCAATTTTCCCCTTCATTGAAGTGAACAGACGAATATTTTGAAGAAGCAAAACTGGTACTAATCAAAATCAAACTGAAAATTCAGTGACAGAAGAAAGAACAATTAAGTGAATTGTATTGGTCCACTCCCTTAACGTGGAGGCCAAGCAAAATATTGGTCTTAACCTTTTAATTCACTTTCACTCGTAAACACATCGCAATCACTTCTCATTAATTTATTTATTTAAATAAAAAACAAAGAAAAAGAAAATGAACACTTGCAAGAGACAAAGAAAGAGACGAGATATCATTGTTTAAATGTAGGAAACAAGGATGACAAAGTCGGCCCAGCCAAATTAAACACCCAACTTAACCCTACTTAATTTTAATTAATTAATATTAATTATGCCCAAAACACCCTAATGATTAAAACAAGTGACACGTGTACCAATGTTAGGCCCAATACAAACAATAGGGTCGATACAGCCCCCCTTGAAGATTGACCGGATCCCATCAACATTCGGATGCCCCCATCATTTCTTTGTCCTCAAGTCAATTCGGGTCGGGTCCCATTTTACGTACTCTTCCCTCGATTCATCTTTTCATCCTCATCTTTCCTAATAGTATATATATATATATATATATATATATATATATATATTTTATAATTGAATTTCCGTATTATTATTATTATTACTATAATGCACTCCAACAGCGTCTTCAGAAATAGAAACATCATTTTTGGGGTAAAAATAAAAATAGGATCTATCGCATAAGAGTATAATTAAAATGGGACCCAGCAGTATCTTTTTAGTTAGGCTGCAACCAAAAAATCAACAATTTCGCGGACAGGGCGACCAAATCGCAATGGGATACAGCTAGCTTTGCTCCTCATAGGACTCTCGAGTACATTCTCCATTTATTTTAGATATACCTCGGATTTTAAATAGTTAAAAAATATTTTCTGTACATAGATATTTTCTGAGTTCAAAGTTCATTTATTCAACTCACTAAACTTATTTAGTATTAAAAAAACAGTAATTGTATATTATTAGACTCCTAAGACGATTGCCAAAAGGTAAAGACTTGTTGATCAACACAAAAGAACTTATAATATGGATTACTATAATTATTTCAGATGCCAGATGAAAGATTTTAACATAAGCTTGTGATTAACTGGGAATTAACACAAGCAGCATAGAAACTTTGAGAACCTGGGACGGCTCTAATAGCACAGGAAGCCCAAAGGATTCTCTTTAAGCTCTCGTTCATCTTCTCCTAGCCACTCTCATTTGGTCTCCCCTGAGAAATTTTAATCAAACAAACACAATAACACAAATCATTCTCAGGAGAGAACGAAGGCAAAATTTTTCACACAGAAACTTAATTATTTCTATGTGAGCTGCAAAAAAACTCATGCACATGGCAGTATGTTGAGGGAGTCCTCAATCCAACCGGTAAACTCATCATCTTCACCAAAATCTCCAAAATCGAAATCTGGAAGTTCACAAGGCACATCATCGTTTAACCCACAAATTCCAATACCCAGCAACCCAGAAAGATCATCGTCATATTTAAAATTCTGATCCAAATCATTCACCATCAAACAATCAAGCTCATACAGGTGATTAGGCTCTGATGAACAAACTGGAATTGGCACTTCTGATAAGCTCAAATCAAGTTCAGACGCCAAATCACTCGCTTCATTACCTGAAGTCTTGTTGTAATCCGCTGATGAATTCGACAAACTTGAATCAGGCATTTGCAAAGCTGAAAGCGCAGACTCGAAATTATCAACTTCTTTGCTTGAAATTCGACCATTATAGACTTCAAGAACAGAAGGAGGTGATGATGACTGAGAAATAACACTACTGGAATCTTCCGCTGAAAAGGATGAATATGAAGAAAAAGTAACAGAAGGAGGGCTCTTCTTAGAGAAATCCAGGGCTTCAAACTCTCTTCTTTTAGCTTCATAAGCTTGAGAAGCTTCCTCTGGAGTATCAAAAGTACCCAACCATTTACGACCCTTGATCGGATGACGAATCTCCGACGCCCATTTACCCGAGTTTCTCAGTCGAACGCCTCTGTATTGTGAAGACCAACGTCTTCTTGGTGCTTTAGGTTTAACTGGTTCAAATTCTTTAACTCCTTTGCCATTCGAGTTACGATTTAAGCTCTCGGTTTTAACAACAGGTTTAGGCTTCTCAGGAAGAGGAGGAAGGGTGAGCTCTTGAACGCATCGTTTTACCCTTTTCAGCTTTCTGCTTCGCCACACTTCTTCGTCTTCGCTTGAAGATGAATCTGTGGCTTCGGGATCGTTATAAATAATCCGAAGTTTTCTGGATATTACAGGCTTCTTTCGTAAGGGAAGAACATGAGGCTTTTGCTTTACTGTTTTGGGGAAATTCATCAGGTTCCCAGGTTTTGTGAGGTTCGTCAGAGGGTTCGTCATTTGAGCAAATTTCCCCAGAAAAAAAAAACCCTCGAATACCCACTAACCCACAGAATATATCTCAGAAGTTAAGAAAAACAAAAACAAAATCGCTATGGGAAACACAACCCTCTCAAAATTTTTAGTTCCCCTCTTAAGAAGATGAAAAGATTTGAGAATCGTTGTATGTGAAAATCACCAAAACAAACTACTTCAGAACAAGTCCTGCAAAAAACCACCCAGATAACCAAAATCTTCAGAAATAGAATAGGAATAGAAGGGTTTTAAGTATTCATTAGAACAAAAAAAAAACAACGAACCTTTTTGGCCTCAAACGCATCGAGAAAGTCGGATTTAACAAATTCAAGCCCTGCCTTACAGAGCACAAGATTACAACACGAAGATACCGCAACAATGAAACAGAGAAACCCCAGAACTGCAACGACAACATAAATTTTCCCCTACGCGGCCTCCTCTAAAGGGCTATTGAAGAAGAACACTGTTCCTTCCACGTCAAAAACAGGGAATTCCTACTCGAGTCTCTCTCTGCTCTCTGTTTCAGTTAGTCAAACAAGTCCATAAAACTAAGCGAGACAGAGATATATAGAGAAGGTAAAGAAAGAGAGAGAAAATCCCCAACAAGGAGATAATTTTCAAAATCAGAAGAAACCAACAACGAGAAGATCACAAATCAATGGCTCCGATTTCCGCAACAAGAAATTACAATTACCACGTACACAACAGCATTAGTTATCTATCGCTAGTTTTTATCGATCGGCACAACAATGACGCAGACCGTCACAGAAGATTGGGGTTAAAGCCAGGAAAAAAATTTGCCAACCACGCAAATCTAAATAAAAACATCACACTCAGAATATAAATGCAACCAATTTTTTCTGCCAAAAAAATCATTAATTAATGTTCGTATAATCGAGAATGTGTATAATACTCACCTCCTCTGTTTCTTTTACACGGTAAACGATGGCTTTTCTCTGCTTCACAGCCTGCTTTTTCAGTTTTCTTCCCCTCTCTCTCTCTTTCCTTTTTGTAACAGTGCCTAGGGTCAAAATAAGGAAATTAATCAAGCAATAAATGGGAATTAATAAGAATTGATAATAATTAAATAGTGATTATAGTAATAATGAGCCGACATCATCATCATCATCATCATCAACATATACATACTTTGATGCATGATGATGATTTTCCATTGCCATGATGGAGCATTAAAGCGCGTAACATTTACAGAAACATATATTTATGGGAATCAGATTCAGAGGAGGCGCTGTCTCCTACACTTCTACCTTCTGGTGACGGGCGTCTAGCCAGGGTTGCCTTTGATTTGGATTTTAGTGATTCTGTTATCACGCGCTAGGAGAGCAAGTGGTAAAAGAAGGAACGACACTTGTCCCTGCTTTATCTGGGAATGGAGCGCCGTGATCGCCGAGTGGGTACTTTTTGACTTTCTCCTTCAAACGGCTGAGAGGGTATCCTGGGATTTTCACACGAATACACCAGTACATAAATTAAAATAATAAATAAAAATTTAATATCATCATCTTATTTCTTATATCTAATTAATATTATAATTTTATTTATAATTATTTTATTTATTTATAGTTTTTTTTATTTAATAAAATTTTTATTCTTTAAGAAATATAATTATGTTAAATTAAAAAAATATTAATAAAATTATATTAAATTTAAAAAATTATAAATAAAATTATATTAAATTAAAGATAATATAGATATATTTATATCATAAATAAAATTAAGATATTAATCATATATAAAAAAATAAGACTAAAATATTATGTGTTAATTTACTTAATTAAAAAAATATAATTTTGGCCAATTTATTTTTTTATGTTTTTTTAAAAAAATTTGAAAAGGGAAAAAAATTATATTTGAATAATTGTTATAAAAATTGCTTTTAAAAATTATCAAATTTTATTTGAAACAATTTTTTTTTAAATAATTATAGATGACATAACGTGTGAGTGAAAATGGGAATTAGAAAACTAATCATAATAGACGGGGGGAAAAGGAAACAATTAAACACCACAAAACTGTTTTGAGTCCTTATTTTTAAAAATATATTTGAATTCTTTTAAAACATTTCCTTAAAAATTTATAACCCAACAAGTGTTTTTTCCCTTAAAAAACAAAATACTGTTTCCAAAAGAAGAAAATAAACCTCTATTATTTTTCTATTAATATAATTTTAATTCAATATAATTTAGTTTTTTTTTTGTTCATTTAAAACTTAGTTTTTGAATTTTAGTAAGTTATAATTCACTTTTTATAATTTTATTCAATCAAAATCTTATTTCATAAATTAAAAAATAGCTTCAATCTTTATAATTTTATTTTTTATAAAAGAAAATATATGGAATCTAGTTTATGAATCTGTGGTGCTGAAAAATAATTTCTGCTCCCATTTTACTGAATTTAATTTATTATTGCCAACACATAATGGCCATTAATTTTCACTTGACTCAACTTCATTTGTCAAAAACACCTCTTTTATGGCTATTAACTAAATTTTACGAGACTGTTTTTCCTGGCACTGATATACACCCCACCCATATAATAAATTGACTTATAAAGTCACGAAAAATCGTAAGAATTCAATATTCAATTTAAAACTTCATAGGGTAAATAATCTTCCAAGTCTGAGTGCCTCCTTTGAGCTGCGTATTGGATGCTCTTGAGCGGTAAATTTCTGCGAGTCAAATGTTTTTTTACTTATTTTATTTATGATTTGGGCGTTTGATTGACCACGCGCGCTCAGCATAGAATTAGCCAACTTGTGCAAATCCCACTCTCACGCGAAAAAGACAAAGGCGCGTGGCTGAGAGATTCTCTGCCCCGCCAGATATTTTCCTATGTCCATGCATGTTCCATGCCTCTCGCATGCTATGATATGTTATGCCATCATTTCTCTCTCATCTTTTTTAAAATATTACTATATTAAAATAATTGTCCATTTTCTGACGTCTTTAAAGCCCCCCCTACTTTTGCCCATAAATTTAAGGATCACTCTGTTTTCACTTCTGTATATTCTTTCATCCCCTATATCATTAAATATGCTCACTATTATTATTTTATTATTTCTCAGTTGGTGTACTCCATTTTAAAGTTTACTAGTTCACAAGCCTCGCACGAAAATAATTTCAAGATTTCCAGTAGCTTTACATGTCTAATATATCAAGATGGAAAGAAGAAGCAATTTGCTCAAAATACCTCCCATTATAAAATTATTGCTTAAATCTACTCAAAGCCTTATGCTTTCTAATAATGCAAACTCTTCTTTCTATATACAATATATTTTTAATTTGATATAAATAATTTATATTTTATATATAGTTAAATATAAGTTATATATAATTAAAGAAAAGTTAAAGCTACCGAATATAAGTTGCTCGTGCTTATTTTAAAAAATTAGTTATTTTAGGACATGAAATTTGAAAATAGTAAAATTTTGAGCAATTATTTAAAAAATAAAAAATATATTTAAAAAAATAAAAGTGATGATAGTTTAAGGAAGGAATGAGCAGACAGGAGGCCAGTTTGGGAGTGAGTGAGTGAGGTGACAAGAAGGAAAGACGGACTGAGGAGAAGACACGTACGTGGGAGGTGGTAAGGAGGGGGTGAGTGGACCGAGGAAGGGTTGCTTGCTTCAGTTTCCCGCCAATTAGCGGGAACGTGGGCCCCCACCGCCCTTTTTGGCGCCAAAACACCCGCTTTCCCCGTCGTGCCGCCAAAAGTGGCCCGCCACATGTTTGCCGTTGAGACATGTATCCTGGAGAGTGCCGATCTCCATGGTGACGTGGACCGCTTCTGCGAAACCCGGTGGGCCCATTCATATCGCTCATCTTGTTTTCCTTTCTAAACTAGTATATATCTATGATGTACCCACTTGTATATAAGTTTAATTGACTAAAGGTAAAATATATAATTATTTATAATATATTTAATTTTTATAAAATAATATTTTATTATAATTATAGGGGTGTTATTTAAAAAATATATTAATATTTAAATATTTAAATTTATATTTAAAAATAATTAAAAATTTATTCTATTTAATATTAATATTATTTTTAAAAAATGATACTTTATATTTAATTATTAAAAAGTTTCATAACAATAAAAAAAAATATCTACTATATATATAAATATAAATATAATATATTATATTATAATTATATGCTATTTTTAGTTAATTGATTTGAGACGTGGCTTTTTCCTGCGACCGCCAATTCCGACACGTCATCTTCTCGCCTTCCTTTCAAAACCGCTTTGCTTCTTCTAAAGGGACTGCACGGGGCCTTGTCTCCCTAATTCTAGCCAACCCAATCCTCTATATTTTCTACATTTATAAACAAGAATAGGCAAAACTAAAGTAAACGCCTGCTTATAAGAAAAATTAAAATCGCTTTATTATTGGGTACTAGTTACGGGCTTTTATGTAGTTCAGGGCCCAATAACTAATTATGAAGACCCCAATATAGCCCAGTAAATATAGTGGGCTTCAAAACCTTACTAGCCTCTCATCCCCAAAAAACAGAAAAAGAACTAAGGATACCCATACTCCTAAATAATTTTAAGTTTCGAGTTTAATTTTTATATAAAAGATATATATTAAAAGGAAAGCCACAAATACAAAACTAGGATACCTAATAATAAAATTCAGTTAATATTTAAAAAAAAATAGGAAAAAATAACAAGCCATCAGAACTAAAGATGAGAACACAACTATATAAGTTGGAATGCCATGAAACACATTTACTAAAAAGAGATAGGTGAAAACTTTTTATACTCTAAGCTTTAAAATAGTAGAGATACCGTTGACTAAATAAAAGAAAGAGTCTTTCGAAATAATAGTTAGATCTAGAGGAATAAACTAGTATATTACAATGCGATGAAATAAGGTTCAAAGCCTCGTTTGAAGAGATATTTACGTTTAGTGACCAACACTGCCTTAAATAAGATTGGCTTTGATGCTAAAATACATATGCTTAAAAAAATAGTGTTGCGAAGCTTGAAGCTTGAAGCTGGGAAGAGAACACAAGATGGGTTTGAATTTCAGAGGGGAAATTACTCGCATCACATCGCAAATCTTGTATTTGTGATTTATAGCTGCATGCACCGGAATCGTAATTGTTTAGGTCTATCAACTTTGTTGTTGTTTTTAACATCCTGGATTGAACAAGTTTCTCAGAGAAAATTACATTATTCACAGCCTCGAAACAATAAATAAAACGTCATGCATGCCAAGAATCCCAAACAATCTTTATGCATCTCAAGGGGTCCAGATCCCTTGCAGGATAATACTATACCAATACGATTGCTTTCTCTTTTCCTTTTTGTGCCCTCCTTCACAATAACTTTCATAGTATCTCATACGATATGATACTTTGGA
The DNA here is from genome assembly GCA_037074615.1 of Leucaena leucocephala. Classification (NCBI taxonomy): domain Eukaryota; kingdom Viridiplantae; phylum Streptophyta; class Magnoliopsida; order Fabales; family Fabaceae; genus Leucaena; species Leucaena leucocephala. Next base: position 6,052,651 of record CM073570.1, on the reverse strand, counting down.
GATTGCTATTCTTGTCTCATTAAATTGAAAGAGCATTTACGTATCCTCACCAATAAAATCTTTTGACAGCCTAATTTGAATTTGCGATCTTTTTAAGTTATGAGTGAACTTCTTATTAACTTAATTAATTTTTGTTAGCAATATGACCACACTTAATTTTATGAAAGAATTGCTTTGCCCTTGTTATAAGGAAGCTTCTCCAATTCATCCCAGTTCCCAGCAGGCATTTATAATTTTCTTTCATCAACAGTTAATGCTCTTTGTCGTTTTGATTTTTTCCCCCCTTTATAATAATCCCTCAGTTCAAAATTGTAAGATACTTATTCTAACTATTTTATACCTCGTTCTTATTTTTTAATACTCATTAAGAGCATTTTTTAAAAAACATTAATTAGACATTGAAAGAAAAAAAAAATCTCTTATCATTGTCAATGTGAAATTAAACCAGCGTCATAATCTCCAATGCATGGCGCCCTAATAACCGCACACGTGTCAGATGACCATTGGACCTCTGTGAGAGCGGACCACCCCACTGCTGTGTGAAAACGTATCGTAGCATTCTTTCTTGACAATAAACCATGGGGGCGACGGTTATAGCTTACCATTATCATTATTACTACCCAACCCACTGCATCGGCCTGGGTGTCCTCTCATTCATGTCTGAAGGAGAGAAGAGGAAGCTTCACGCAGACGAAGACGGCCGTGACGTCGTTTCCGTCACCACCCAGAAGAAGGTGAGGGACGTCGGTGATGTGACAGATGACGAGGTGGAGGAGTTTTACAAGATCCTCGGCAGGATTAACGCGGCGGCTCAGTACTTTAAGAGCGGCAGTGATCAGAAGGACGGGACGGCGGCTTCACATCGCGGGTGGAGAGCTTCGCTGGAGGAAGAAATCGTGCGGCAAGTAAATAGAATTAAAGAGAAGGAGACTGCAAATACAATAGATCTCAATCTGAGCCCCATCCCAGAATGAGGTCTATGTGTTTGTTGGATGTGCCTACAGGTTTTTTTTTTCTGACTTCTTTCTCCCTTTCAATATTAAGATTAAGAATAGAACTTAAGATCCTTATTTTGATTTCTTGTTATGGAGAATGAAGACGTTGCATTTTTGGATCTGATTTATGTTTTAGTCAGTTGCCATATTGGGTAAGAGGGGAAAAAATCTGGTTTCGCCCGGAAGAATAGTAGGTGAATTAAACGACGTCGTCATCATGAAGATGCAAAATTCAGCCCTTTATGAAGGAAAGCTCCTCCAACCAAGCCCTACCAAAACAAATATCCCAACTCCCAAAAAGCTTCAATTTCCAATAAAAAAAAATCTTCGAGCCTATATATTCTCATGCTGTTTGATATAATACTAGAATAAATTATAAAAATTAATTAAATTATTTAACATAATATTTTTTATAAAATATACTAATTATTTTTTTATTTTTTATTTTTTTATTTGACTATTTTTAAGACTAAGAGTGCCTGGATAATTTAAAAGAATTAATAAATATAAAAAGTAAATTTTAGGACAATATATTGTGAATGATTATCGTTGCCGACTATGTGTAAGGAATCGCACGCTATATATATTATCTTCTTTGTTTTTTTTAAAAAAATAAAGAAGTATATATAAGAACTATTAGCAATAATTAATGGAATCCCAGACACTTTTGTGATGATTAATTAAAAAGATAAAAAAAAAAAAAAACGGTGATTACGAATGGCTACATTGGGAGGGGGGAGGAAGCTGATAAGCTTCCCTTTTTACGGTGACAGAGTCAAGGTTGTATCAGAGAGTCGTTCAGTGACATAAGATATGCTTTTGCCGATATTAAGTTTGGGGTTCAATTCTCACTCCTTCACAAGGCTCTAGTGCCAAAGAACCAATGGTATATTTAGTAAGATGGAAGGAGAAGTAGAAGTGGGTTATTAGAAGTAAAAGTAATTTTTTTATTTTTTATTTAATATAATAAAAATAATTTTTAATTTAAATATTTTAGGTTATTTTAATTATATTAAAAAAGTTAAGATTTAAATTATAGAAGTAGAAATAAAATTTTTTAAAATATTTTTTTAGTTATAAAATTATTATATAACTTTAATCCTTCTTAAATTATAAAAAAAAAATTAAACTATTTTACTTTAAATTATAAAAAAAATACACATTAATTTCCTACCCATTTTTATCTTATCCAATAATTTTTTAATTTATTTTTATTTATTCCTCTATTTTTATCAAAAACTCCTCCAAAAAGTTTTATAGCCTAATGATAATATAGAAAATTCTAGGAATCACGAGAACAGTCCCGCCTCATGCCTTTTAATTAGAAATTGGTAAAAGAAATGTAAAATATAAATATCTTTTTATTAAAAATAACATATTCAAAATACTATCAATATTAAATATAGATAATTTTTTAATAAAAAAATAAATATCAGTTTATCTATTTATCAGGAACTAACCCGTTCTTCAGTTGGAAAAATATTTCTAGGAAGCAACAAAACTGATGGGTTGAAATGATAAGATAGATCACGTTATTGAAATAAATAAATGGGCCAAATGAGGTTGCCAGAAGTCAGAGAGCTTCGTGATTCCTCCTTTTGACTTTTTGGTTCTCTGCACTGAGAAACTTTGGAAGGGAAGGTCCCATGTTTTAAATGAAAGAGGGTTACCCACCCTAACCACCATTTTCTCCATTCATTGTTTGTTGCCATTCATTTCTTTTCTTTTCTTTTTTAGTAAAAGAGGTTTCATTAAAAAAATCAAAATATATACAACGTGTTCTTAGAGGACAAAGTTAATCAGTACAATTAATTACAACTTAAGCTCTTCAAATAACTTTATGCTTGTATCCTGTAGTCTTTTAGGGTAAAGGCTTCATTCACAATATAATGTATCTCCATAGAGTCATAGTTAAATATTTGAGTATTCTTTATATTTCAGAGTTTCTAACAAACTATATCAAACATAACACACCAATCATAATTCTATTTTCTTGTGCTAAGGTTGTATTGGAGCATTCTAAGAAGAGGGTTTGGAAGAAAAGATTATGCATTATCTTATGCAAAATATACTCAAGTAGCAGATCTTCAAACAATCCTCAATCCCATTCCCTATTGTTCTTGACAAAACAATGGACTTTTTTATGGAGAGATTCTTCAGGTAGAGGAGCAAAATATAAATTACATATCAATGTCAAGATCCCCTTACCCAACTATCTAACCAGAATTGGATCTTGTTACTATCCCCTGTTACCCATGAAAGGCATCACTTCAAGTCTTCCCATCCTAAGTGTAGCTTCCTCTAGAGATGAGAGGCTTGCCTTCTCCTAGGAGGATCACCATAAGCATTTTCCCAGTTATACTTTGATCTTAAAACATGAACCCAAAGCTTGTTAGGTTCTTTGACAATGGAGTAAGCAATTTTCATGAGGAAAGTGTCATTTTGTTTTGTGGGATCTCTAAGTCCACATCCTCTAGATCATTTGGGTTGACAGATTGAATCCCAATTCGTTAAATGAACCCTCTTATAAGTTGTTGTAGATCCCCAGACAAAATTCTTAATAAAGGATTGTATCCTTTTGCAAGTGTTGGTAGGTAGCTTGGAAATTTGTATAGAATAAAGCGGCACAATTGATAGGACTTATTGGGCTAGAGTAATTCACTCAGTTAAGGAGAGGGATGACACTTTTCAACCTGTAAGTTTCTGCTGTATTCTCTCTTCTATGTAGTACTTAGACACTCTTTTGTGTAATAGAGGGACCCCGAGGTATTTTCCAAATAGCTCAGTTTTCTAATAGCCTAGGTAGTTACAGATAGAATTGCTAACCTGAGGAGAGACATTAGATGAGAAGAAGATTTTGGTTTTGACTTTATTCACTTTTTGCCCAAAACTATAACAAAAATCTACAAGAATCCTCTTTATGAGACTGATTTGAGTCACTTCATTTGAGCTAAAAAGAATTAAATCATTAGCAAAGAAGAGATGAGATAAGGGTGGTCCTCTTCGTCCCATCTTAAGGGGCTTCCAAGATCAATTATCCACTTCCTTACAGATAAATTGAGGCAAACAGTCCATACAAAAAATAAAAAGATAATAAGAGAGTGGATCCCCCTGACGTATACCTCTTTGAGAACAAAAGTTTCTAGAAGGAGTACCATTCCAAAGAACTCTCATTGTTAAAAAAAGTGATACAATTCATAATAAGATTGCATAGAAATTCTGGGAGATGAGCCTCTTTCAAAGTTTTCACAATGAAATCTCAGGAAATGTTATTAAATACATTTTACCTTTATAGCCATCTACCTTATCTTTCCCGTTTTCCTCTTTATCGAGTATGTAGCTACTTGTGCTATTATAACATTGTATGTGATATTTCTTCCTTGAATAAAACTAGATTGGAGAGGCATAGAGAGAGTGGGTATCACCAATTTGAGCGTATTGACAATGATCTTGGTGATCAACTTATAAATAGCGGAATAGAGACTAATAGGACAAAATTCTTTCAGCATTTGGGGCTACTTGGTCTTAGGGATCAAGGAGATCAGAGTTTGATTAAAGCGGGGATCAATATCACCACATTCAAAAATCGTTTTTATTTCTTGAAAAATGGAAACACTATCATCGCCTTTAGAGATGTTGCAGCTTTAACCTCCTTTTGTTGGGCTTATATCATGCCCTTTTAAAATAAAATTTTCTCTTTTTAACTCTAATTAGCTTAGCCTTTGGCCTAGATGACCCACTTAACTCTCCCTCTATTTGCTTCAAGATAGTGTGAGAATATGAAAAAGCGATAGTTGAGTGATAAGAAGAATCAAGGGAGATCAAAATACATGACTCCTGATAAGCAAATCTATTAAAGATATTGTCATTAGAAACGCTAAGCAATAGAACAAAGAGAGAATAGATTTTTGATGCTGATAAAAGTAGGATTACTAGAAATGAAAAGGAAAATTTAAATCTTATAGGTAATTATATCATTTTATAATTAAAAAAATTTATCAGATATTTCATGAGATTTTAAATTAATTATGTTATTTTCTAAAAAATTTAGTATTTAATTGCTTTCATATGTCATTTTTCTTTTTAGAAAAAAACATAGAGTAACTAATACAAAAAGTAAAGTAGTTGATCAAAATTTTTTAAAAGTTAAAACTGCCCTAACAGGTGGCCAAGAGAAACAATTGAAGCCTAGTTGGCGGGCCGTTGCTTGCAAGTTCGGGTAAGAGACGTCATCCCTCGCACGTCATCCCTCGCACGTCATCACCTCCGATCTCTACTCTCTTTCAACTTTGACAATCTCACGCTATTCTCCATTCTCTATTCCCTCACTCTACTTTCTCCAATCTCCTTATAATCAAACCTTGCTTCTGCTCCTTCTCTACTTCCACCTCGTTCCATCTTCCATATATTCTTCTTTTTTTTCAAACGAATTCATTTCCTCCATGGAGCTCTCCACGACGGAGAAGAAGAGGCCCTGTGATGAAGATGGGGAGGAGGAAATGAGGAGCGACAACAAGAGCCGCCGCAGAGGCCAGCATGTTGATGAAGACGACGACCAAGAACAAGAGAAGGAGATCGAGGAGTTCTTTGCCATTCTCAGGGGGCTCCACGTGGCGCTCCAATATTTCCACCAGCCACCCCCACCTGAGTCCTCCGCCTCCCCCGTCACCACGGCGGCCTGGAAGCCTGCGTTTGAGCCCCAAGATTTTGAAGACCCGCCTGACGGTAACTCCGGCTTCGATCTCAATTCCGAACCCATCTTCGAGCATCATCCTCCTGGTTGACCTTACACAACCCTCGTTTTATAAATGCCTCATCACAACTCTATGCTCTAGGCTAGCCTTTCGGCTATTCCATTTTATTCCTAGAATTTGTCCATGGCAAATAAATTAGATAAATTAAAAGCTGAGATTTCGGAGTTGTTTAATCGGGCATTTCATGGAAATATTTGAACGTGATTGGGCATGTGAAGAAAAAATAAATATACAAGTCCTAATTCACATTTTTTCCTCTAAAGAAAAGTACATATACAAATCTCCAGCTAAGGTCATGTTTCATTTAATAACATTTTGGAGTATGCTTTTAAAGATATGCCTTTAGTACCTAAAGTATTTTGTAATTATGCTTTTAAAGTATTTTTTTTAGTAATTTTAATCTCATTATTAACTAATTAATTCTCCAAAAATCCCTTGAGAAAATGTACATCAAACCCTTTAAAATATATTTTAGTCATGTACATCCAAGTAATTTTCTGTACAATTTTACCCTAAATAATTATATTGAGTTAATTTTGTTATCACTCATATTCCATATTTTTAATGCTCATCTTTAATATTTTTAATAATCCATTTTTAATTCTTTCCAATAGTCATCTTAGATATTTTCTAGACTTACGTTTCATGTTTTCAACCCTAATCTTTAATTATTTTCAGTAATGAAAACATGGAAGATAAGTAGTGAAAACATTTAAGAAAATAACTGAAAAATTGGAAAGCTTTTATTAAACTTTTACTCAATACCGAAAATAATTAAAGATTAGGATTAAAAACATACAAGTCTTGAAAATATTTAAAATGACTACTGAAAAAAATTTGGAAAATATTAGATGCATCTTTTTTTTTGTAATGGACTTTTTTTATATTTAACGGTGAAATTAAAATTACTTTTAAAAAATATTGTAAAGATAAAATTGTAATATAAAATAATTGAAAATGCTACAGGTAAAATACTTTAGACCTTAAATTTGGTTGGAATATTGTTTAATATTAAAAGTTACATTTAGGCAGTTTTTTTACCCCCCAATTTAACGTATAAGACATGATAGGCAATTATATCATCACAGCTAGCTTAAGTGATTTAACGTTTCACTGCCGTCGTTGCGATGAAGCTTTTTCATTCAACTTGCATCTTTGTGGAAGAAAATAGACGAAGTCAACGTCCATTTGGTTGGCACGAAACCGTTAGTTAAGCTGTCAACTTGAAGAGAGGGGAAACTTTTTTCTGCGTTTGGTATGAGGGACTTGTAGGGGTGGGGACTAAAATTTTTTCTCAATTATATTTTAAAAAAAATTAAAATAGAGTTAAAAAAATAAATTGATTTTTCTTACTATTTTATCTTATATATTTTTTTATTAAAATTCTATAACCCTATTTTTTTATTTTTTTTTAATTGAACTAAAAAAAAAACAATTCTACCCATTGCCTCCCCTCCAAATCCCTCATTCTAAACTATATTATATTTCTTATATCATATAATGCAAACAAGAAATAGATTGCTGGCCAACTTACTAAGATAATGATTGCCCTCTCAAGATCTTTTTGAATGAATGAACGAACATAACCGATATTAACAAATAAACAAAATTATATATTAAAAAAAACGGAGAGATTGGTTCAGTTGCCTTTGATCATCATCCACCTCCCTAATGTAAATGTGAAATTTGATCAAAATAACAATTAGCTACAGTTTTCAATCCTGACCTGCCTAACAGAGTCATTACTACCACCCTGGTTAGACACGTCACTTAATTATAAAGAATCAAATTTCAATTACAGTCCCTAAGCGGCACTTTTAGCATTTAATGACAAGGAGGTGTTTATATGTTTGCAATAAGTCCGATGAAGTCCGATGAAGCCTCAACAAGGAGGTGTTTATATGTTTGCAATAAGTCCGATGAAGTCCGATGAAGCCTCAACAAGGAGGTGTTTATATGTTTGCAATAATTATTATAAAATGGGAATTATATTTAAATATTTATGTAGTATATTGAATATATTTAATAATTATTATTAAATATAATTATGGAGATATAAACAGCTTTATAAAATTCAAACCTTTTTTTCGTAATTATACATTATATTTTAATAAATGAAATCCAAATATATTCAAATTTCTCAATCTTTTATAAAAAAAATATGAACAGAAGTCAAGATTAACCAATATCACTTCTAATCAATGGTACTACAAAAAGCGCGATCAAATTCGGCCAGCATCTCTCAATCATTTGCATGTTGCAGTAGGCCCAATATGACTGGCCCTTTGCATCTAACCCATTTCCAGTATTCCATTGAAGCCCACTACTTAATATTCGCCTCGTGATCATGATTCCAGACCAATTGTATTTTTACTTTTTCGTTCAACTTAGCCCAATACAATAACAAAGCAAGCCCTCACTACAATCCAACCCAGGACTCAATTCTCCTTGCGGGCTTTGAGGCCTTGACCATCTCTGGTCTTCACTCATCTCTAGCCGCATATTCACCCATCACCAACAGAAATTGATCCGAGTGATAAGAGACTCAGTATCATTTAAATAAGGTCTCGAGTTTAAACCTTAATGTACGCAGAAAATCCCAGTGGAGAGACTCACTCACCATAGTCAGATGCGCGATGCGTGTCGGATTCGGATGTAGTCGGAGCAAAACTCCAATAAACCGAGTAGGCAACAAAAAAAAAGTTGGATCTGGATTTAGTCAGCGCAAAGCTCTAGTGAACCGCGTGGGCAATCAAAAAAAAATTACAGTCCCATCAATTTATTGTGATTCGGTACTTAGAAAGATATTCTATCTCTTTAATATTTAGGTTTACACATAAAGGTAATAAACGGTTCGTCCTACCCGATATTAGTATCTCTTAGGAAGAAGAGAGACTTTACTTTACCCTTAAATCGTGAGTGAGCCCAACCCTTTTCTAAAATATTTTATACAAAAAAAAAATAATTTTTTGCCTAAATTGCTATTTTGCCCATCAGATGTCCCTCCTTCAAGAAAAGGGAAAATTCCCAAGTCCTCATTTGGCCAAAAATTAAAATTCAAGTCCTTAATAGTTTACCTCTAGTTTGAATAAAGTCCCTCTAGTTTATTTCTGTTGACTTGGGAAATTGATCGACTAAATTTGAACGCTCACAATTTTCACTAGCAACTGCCTCATCCTCATCCTCATCCTCATCATCCACCCCCTAATTAAGTCATATTATTTATGCACATATTAGCTGATCCTCCAACTCGTTGAAGTTAAATGGGGTTATAACAGTTTATACCATCAAGGATGGATGGGTTTAACGGATTAAAATATAAATGTGTCAATTCAAAAGAAATAAGCTACAGAGACTTAATTCAAACTTAAAGTAAATTAAAAAGAGGGGTGAATTATCTTACATTTTATCTCGTAGTTAATAACTTTAAATAAGGATAATATTAAAAAAAAATCAATTAATACCCCAATTAAGTGACCTGTATTCATATAAGAAGGATTAGAGGGAGTATGCTTGTATATGTGAAAGAGGATTAAACACACCGACAAGAATGAGGAGAGTAGGAAGAAAGGTGTGTGGATGGAATGAAAAGTAGATGGATGAATGGTGTAGGTGAGTTAGACTCAGTGGTGATTAACCATGTTAGGTTGGAGATAATCTGCCCATATGGGAAGTTCCATACGGGGATGGGACAATTATTCTTAATAAAATTTATTATATTAAATTAAAGAAATTAAAAAGAAAGAAAGGAAAAAAAAAAAAAGAGGTAAGGTACTGAGGTACAGCCTCTTGTGGGCAAGCCGATGGAGTGGGGCAGCTAATACGGGCTTCCCATGTTTTGTGCATATGAAAAAGTTATTCTCATTTATTGATTTTGAAATTTATAAAAAAAGGGAAAATTATTTTAAAAATATCTATACTTTCTTTTATTTTTAATTTTTTGTTCATATTATTATTTTTTAATTAAATCATTAAATTTTATTCTGTTACTATAATTAGCTTATATATAAAGGTTATAGAGCAAAACTATAGAGGTTAGTAGACTAATAAAATAAAATTGAAGAATTTAATAAAAATAACATGTATATTAAATTAAAAGAAAATATAGCTATATAGAAAATAATTTCCTAAAGGGGGAAAAAAAAAGAGTTAGGCGATCTGCGTTCCACATTTATTGAATCCCTCTCACTTACGTTTTTTCTACAAAGAAAAAGGTGGTGACACCATTAATCTCACTATTATTGCTGTTTCCTGCCTCCCTTCCCTCGTGGATAGCGACTCTTTTCTGTCCTCCCCCATTCCTCTCACAAAATAAAAAATTTAATTAATTTCTTTGATTGATTTATTTAGTTACTAAACATTTAGGACGGAAACACATTTATTTAGGGTATTTGCTAAGAGGAATTCAAATTCTTATTCTAAGATTTAAGGAATTCAAATTATTATTTAAAAATTTAGGGTTAAATTATATTTAATACCCTAAAATATTTTTAAATAGTAATCAATATATAAAACTAAATTATGAGCAATTTTTTGTGCTAGCCATCCTCTTCACACCATATACTCCTTCCTTCCAATGCCAAATAAAAATAAAATAAAATTATATTTTAATCATAAATAAATATAAGATTTCAATTGAAACCTTCTTATTATGTTAATTAATAGAAGTTGTTTAAGAAAAATTATAAATTATAGAGATAAAATGATTTAAAACCTTATAATTATCATTAAAATGATTTTTTTAGCTGACATTTATATTTAGAATAGAGAGGTATTGAATCTATTTATGAGAGTTTTTTTATAGAATGATTCAAAAACAAGAAAGTGAGAAAGAAAAAATGGTAAAATAGAATGCTATTTTTTTAGTTATATTTAATATATTGATCCTATTTATGATGTATCAAATACTCTGATCTTATTTATAGTGTATATAGTATCTTGATGTTATTTTTTTAATACTTTAAATATTTTAATTTTATTTATAGTACATGTAGTATCAAGAATATTGGAAATACTAGATCTACTAAAAAAATAATATCATAATGATATATGTTATTTTATCTAAAGAAAAATAATGATAAGGAAAGGAAAGGAAACAATTGCGTGTGAAAAATATTAAAAGAAAATAGCATCTACTAATGATGGATTAAACTTTGATAAAGTAGGCCGCGAGCAAATAATAATGTCTCATATGGAAGAGGAATATAATAGAAGGGAGGACGCCACCTGTTCATAATTATTGGTCAATCTGAATAATTATTTTTAATCCTTTTGAGACAATATGTTTCATGAGTTATGTTCACAAATGATCTTCTCTTTACCTTTTCACTGTGTGATTTTACATATTCTACTGAGAAATGTGTTTCATTGTATCTATAATTTACAAGGTGTGTTAGAATTTAAATATATTAAGATTCATATTTACAAAAATAATTAAGCCTATAAAGGTCCATCTAAAAATAGTTATATTTATCCCAAAATAATTTTAGTTAAAATTATAATTTAAAATTATAGTTTTAAATAAACTATTAAAACTAACTTTTGAAATAGTAAAAGAGTTTATGGATTATCTAATTAATATATTATCCCTATTTTTTTTACACCATCTCTTTTTCACCATATCTCATCTCTTCTCTCTCTTATTTACATTATCTCCTCTCTCTTCTCTACCTTCTCTCTTTTCTTATACTTTTAATCAAATCATACCCTTTTTGATAATTTACCAATATGAAAATTTATTCTATTGCTAATTATCTAAATATTTTTATTTTTAAAATCTATTATTTTTAAAATATATTCTATAAAATCTATGATTATAAAATCTCAATTTAAACTAGTTAATTATTTAGATACATTAATAATAAGATTTAAAAAATACGCCAGATATCGAATGCGCCAAAGAGTTATATATATATATATATATATATATATATATATATATAAAACTTTGTAGAATAAAAAAAGTAGTTTATATTTTATTTAAATTATTTGAAACACATGTTGAAAAGTAGTAAAGACGTGAGAATTGGGGAAAGAGAATTATTAGGGCCAAAGAAAGAAAGAGGTGGGATATTATTTTATGATATCTGAATTGAAATGCTCTTCCATTTCCTACTATTGTGAAAGTGATTCCTCACTTTCCCTCCCTCGCCCGTCACCCCGTGATCAGCGTGTTTGCCTCTTTCCCCTTCACACCCCACCTTCCAAATTATCCAATTCCCATTTAGTTTTCTCAAACTTATTCTCTAATTTATTTGTCCATCATACGATCAATGACACCTCTCAATTGCGTTTTTATTTACATAGATATATGATTTACTTAATAAAATTTAAGCATTATCGAATCTAATTATAAGTAACTCTTTTAAAAATATATTTTATATTCATGAGTTTAAATTTAAAATCCCAGGATTAATTGCATAAATATCTCCCATTTAGACTAATATATGTTGATTAATATATCTCAAATGCTTTTCAATCATTTCCCCCATGGCTTATTTTGATGGTAACTTATATTTTTTTTTCTTATCAAGGATAGCACAGTTTTTAATATCAAAATTAGTTGGAGAGATAAATTTTATTATAAATATAAAATTTTAATTTATTTTATATTTAATATTATAAACTTTTTAAACTAACTCATCTATATTATAAATTGATATATAATATAATATTATATATAATTACTCTATATAAATTATATCATATTTATTATAATTAATTAACTTATTTAATTTTTTTAATATATTTTGATCAATTAGTTAATTTTTATATTGAGAAATGGGAGGAAGTAAAATATATTTTTTGAAAATTTATTGTGATTTAATGTTATATATAGAATATAGTTGAAATCCCTACTTTAAACTTTTTTTTCCCAGCCATTTTATTTTTCTGAAATTTTACCAAACTATATTAATTTTCATTAAATCTACTTGGAAAAATACTAGCCGGGTAAAAATTGAATGATTGAGATGGGCCTACCTCTTTTCTTTCAATCTGTATAACAGCTCGACCCACAAAGTGAGATTTGGATCTAAGAGCACTGCTTAAGAGTCAAGGATACAACACATCCTCTCAACTAATAATATATTGAGATATATAATTATTTAAAATATATTTAATTTTTAAAAAATATTATTTTATTATAATTATAGTTATAGTATTTAGAAAGATATTTTAGTTCTTAGATAACTAGATTTACGCTTAAAAGTAACAGACAATTTACCCTATCTGATATTGGTATCATTTAGAAGAAAATAATATTTCGTCCTACTCTTAGATTATAAGTAAGCCTAATTCCTTTCTAAAAAATTTTACACCAAAAAAAAGGAAGTCAAGCACACATATTTTTTAGGTGATTTCATAAATTTTATATTAATGTTCTTTGAGCTTTGAGATTGTGCACTAATCTTAGTGGAAAATCGATATCGAACCCATATAAACTTTTATTTACAGGAAGAAAAAAAAGATACATGGATTTATTTTATTTTATTTTATTTCCTTAATATTATATATACTTTTTTTGTTGTTAAAATTCTCATCTAAAGATTTTTTTCTACTTTGTGTTTTTGTATCTGATTTTAAATGGAACACGTGAAATTTATACACACACACGTATATATAATTCAAAGTTTAGCAAGGATTTTTTGCACAAAAAGATGAAATTTGAAAGAATGGATAGTCAGTTATATATTATGCACCTTTAGTAAAATGAGCTAGCTATATAATCCAACAGTTATATCCTTATTTTGATTATAATGATAAGAATCAATTAATTTTTAAATAAATTTATAAAATTAAATAAATCAATTGATTATAATTAAATATATCCTCTCAAAATAAATCCGTATTATATACTTTTTAATCTACATAAATTAATCAATAAATTTTTATATTAATTATAATTAATTGATTTATTTAATTTTATAAATTAATTTAAAAAAATCAATTAACTCTTATAATTAAAATTAAAGATAGTATATGAACATGAATTTTTTTATAAAATCTAATCTTGAGATTTGAAGTTTAAAAGAAGGCTTTTGCTTTGGCAAACAAAAAACAAGAAAAGAAAAATTAAAGAGGCCACTTGCATATAACTTTTCGAGGGTGTTTTATATAGTTTATTCATATGTTTAAATATTTATTTAATAAAATTAAATTCTGAATTGATGATAGTATATTTGTAATACTGATATATTATTTCCTCCAATTTTAAATATAAGAACTAAAATATAAGTATATTTTAATTATAAATATAAAATATTAATATATTTTATCTTTAAATTTATAATAATCTTTTTAAATTCTTTATATCGATTGCAAATGTCAAATGAGTTTTCCAACAACAAAGTTATATCAAATGTAAATGATGAAAATAAATATTTTAAAAAAACTAATATAATTTTTTTACAAATAATTAAATTAATAAATTTAATTAATTTCTATAAATTAATTATCTAATTTTTATATATACGTGTGTAATAGTAGACTCCATGTTATATCCTCCTACATTAGAGACTAATCTTTTGAAAATTGTCAAATTCTTTTACTTATTTTAACAAATTCTTTTCTATATACATAATATTTAAGAGATTTAATTATTTATTAATTATAATATTTTATTGGGATTTAACTTGTATATTTACAATTAGAGAGAGAGAGAGTATTGTTAACACAAGCAGAACAGGTACTTAGGGTTAGATGGTATGCATTTGTCAAGTTGAGGATGGAGGGTCTAAGCTAGGAGACAACCTCGTGTAAAACCATCTTCCTCATATTATTATTTTAGACAAAAGGCTACAGAGCCACACTTTGTAAGATGCACGTTGCTCATTAATTTAATCCAACATATAAAAAAGAAAGAAAACAAAGAAAATATTAAAATAACAGTGGGTGGGAAAAGGAAGTGAGTTTGTAGTGTGAAGGTGATTAGGGTGAGGCTTCGGTTTTAATATTCTAGAAAGTGGCTCTTTTTGAAAGTCATCACCAAAAATGGGTTGCTTGGATTGTTGAAATCTGTGTTAGTTGCTGGTGAGAATCTGCTGGGTCAAGCTTTTGGCGGCATTTTTTTTCCCATTTATCTAATCAATTTAAATTGACCAATTAATTGCTTAATTAGTGTTAGTGTGATCCCACTCAACTTAAATCTCTATATCCACTCAAACTAAATTAATAGAAATTGACCAATTACTTGCATTTTCACATTTATCTCCACTCCCCCCCACCCCCTTTACCATTTGCCAACACATGAGATCTACCAATTATTCTTCAAGTATCATCTTCACATATTAAAAATAATTAAGAGTTGATTGAAAAGGTGTCCAAATTTTTGTTTCAATAGATTTCTTCTTCCCTGAGTTAAAAACCTATGAGATTTATTTTTTTACAAGCATAATATATAGAATCTTTGTTCTCGATTTTTTTTCAATTATTAAACTCAGGTTCCAAAGTACACTTTATATATACACACACATACGCACGCATTCAATATATTAAATGTATATTATCTAATTTTTAATATAAGAGTTGACTGATTCTTTTAATATATTAAAAAAGTAAAATAAATATATTAATTATGATTAGTTAACTAATTTATGTAGATTAAAAGATATATAATATAAATTTATCTTGAATTATTAAGTTTAATTATAATTAATTAATTTTAATTTATATAAAAAATCAATTAATTTTTTAATAAGTATAAAAAGGAGCATTGTAAAATGTATTAAAAGGGTACACTTTCCAGTAGTTAAAGACAGAATATAAGTGAAGCATGAGTCCCGCAATTTAATTGTTTAAAATTACACAGTTGGATACAAAAAATGAATGTAAAGTTAGCTAATTTGTTCCCTCTATTCATGAATTGTGAGCGTATCACAATCATTTTGGTAAAAAAATCACATGATTATTTTCAAGCCCTCCAATGTCACAAACAATTCAAGAGACTTATTAGACTAAACTTGATATAAACTTGAATAATTAAATGTGTACTTTAATATAATTATTTTTATTCATATAGTTATTTTTTTATAATTTTATACTCTATATAATCTTAAATATAAAATCTCATTTTTTATTTTATTATTTTTTATTAACAATCTCTATTATTTTATAAATATAATATTCAAGACAAATTATTAAAAGAATAATATATTCTTAAAAAACTTAACGTATATTTTTATAAATAATTAATTCAATAAAATATTAACAATTATATAAATTAATTATTTAAAAGATGTATCATTGAGGGGAGGCGGCCAGCAGCGCATTGGGGTTAGCATATGTGTCTGCGTCTGATTTGAAGAGGCAGACGGCAACGAGTTGTTTTACTATTCAGATTGGGATAACTGATAACACGCAACAAATATTCAATTTAATAAAATATTTGTTTGCTCTTCTAAATATATTATTATTCTATTATTGTATAAGATGTAAATAATTAATTTATAAATATTAAATAAATTAATTGTCTTCTTTAATTGCATGTACAGGAACTACTTTAATAGAAGATAATTTAATTTGTATAATTAATAAAGATATATTTTTTAAAAAAAGATAAATTTAAAGAATAAAATAAAATAAAATATTATAATTATAATCAAAATAAATAATTTATTTAATTTTTATATTTGGAACGGTACTATTATTTGTAAAACCCTTTTGGAAAGGAAGAACGAGTCAATTGACTCCATCCGAGGTTGGGGAAAGTACCGGCATATACACAACGACCTTTCACATTTGGCACGTTCCCACTTCCACCATGACTCAGCTTTTGCTTACCCTTCCACCTCCTTTCTTATTTCCCACACACATCTACTTTGTTTTTGGAAAACATAAATTATTTCATATTTATTACTCATTTTTTATCCTACTCTTTCCTGTTCACAGTATAAGTTATATTATCTAATTTATTAAAATAAAAAATTAATAGTTAATTTATTAAATATTTCTTGAATTATTTTTTTTATTTTATCCATATTAAATAAAATTGTGGAGGACTAACATGTATTGGTTTTAGTAGTGGAAGCAATTTTAGCCTCTTAATCATAATATTTTAAATTTAAATTAAATTTATATGAATATAAAAAATATGTTTAGAAAAATATATTTATTATTAAATAATAAATATATTTCTCTTGTTGTATTCCCCAGTTAATAAATAATTTAATATTTACTGTTTCTCTTATTGTATTTATAAATAAAAATATAGGAGTAATAATCCTTTTAGTCTAGATAATATCACTATATTCTTTTATGTAGATGATTCGTACCTCACTTTAATATGATATTAGAGTCCTAATTTTTATGCTAACAACATTTGTAAAGTTTCGGTCACGTGAGATCTTCAGACGGAGGAAGTATTATCCATTAATCTAGTGTGATGAACTTGTTTAAACTCAAGTTATTAAGTTTCTTCGTGAGCTCTCAACCCAGCTCAGCAGCGTGCAAGTACAAATACACACACATATACATGTATTTATGCGTTTGTTTGGTTGAAGCTAGCTAAATTCAAATTAAAAAAAAACATATTTTTAAATATAAGTTGAAACCTTTAATCCCCCTATTTTTTCATCACATCCTCTTACACTTGATATTATCAAATTAGATGTAGAGTTAGGTTTAAAAATTAATTTTGGGCAAAATTTTAGTTTAAAATTTTTTAAAATAAACAATTATTTTTATCTAGAATTAATTTTGGCTAAAACTATGGTTTGAAATTATGGTTTTAAATAAGCTAATGAAAATAATTTTTAAAACAGTAAAATAGTTTATGAACTATCTAATTACTATTTTATCTATACTTTTCTTATACCATCTCTCATATCTCCTTTATCTTCTTTATCCTATATCCTTTTTTCTTTATCTTCTCTACACTCTCTCCTCTCTCATATTTCTTCTCTACCCTCTTTTCTCTATCATACTTTAATCAAATTATACCCTTTTTAATAATTTATTAATATAAAAAGTGATTCTACTACTAATCATCTAAATATTTATATTTTCAAAATATATTTTTCTTAAAATCTGTTCTCCAAAATCTATTCTTTTCAAAATTTATTTTTCAAAAACTAATACATACACACCCCTAAATTTTATAAAGTTTAAGAGTAGATAACCATAATCCTGTTAGAATGATTTTCTTTCGCCTATTAGCTGTGTCTGCACATCCTCCACGTCTATCACTTGACCAAAACCTTTTACTAGTTGGAGATTTTAATTAAAATTTTAAAAAATATGATATAATTTTTTATTTAAAATCTTAGCTATTTCTGTTGTTCTAAATATAGAAATTTATGAGGTTAGTTTGTGCTAAAAATAATACTTTAATATATTTTTATAATAGTAGTTATAAACTCTAAAATTATCTATCTAATAATAAGATTTAATAAATAATATAAAAAATACCTTAAATATATTTTATTTTTAATATTAATCATTTTCTCAATTAGTTTATTTAATTAACTTATATATAATATAATGTTATACTTTATTCGATTATAATTATAATAGTTATATGAAGAATTTAATTTTATCATAATTATAATATTGTAGTTCACTTTGTCTCTCAAAATTATATTTATTTCTTAAAATATTTGTATATAATTACACATATTAAGGATTTTCTATTCAGGATATTTCAAAATAATCATGATTAAAAATATATTTTTAAAAAAACTAACGCATAATTATTATAAATAACTAACTCATATTAAGGATAATATGTAGTATAGGATTTTTTTTATATGCATGTGTATTCTTCTATTAGAGAAAATTATATTTGAGATATTATTATCGTAAAAAATTAAATTTTAGCTCGTCACATTACAAGATACTAATATTTTCTATTAAATCACTCAACATGTTAGTGTTATACAGAACAATTTAAAAATCACATAATTTATATAATTTTTTGAATTAATTAAAATTAATTAGATAATATTTCTTTATCCTAAATATAAGATATATCTAATTAATTTAATTAGATTAAAGAATTTATTTAAATTAATTATTATAGTATGATTTTACTAAAATATCCTAATTATATTTTTTTATTTTTTATTTAATTATTGTTAAGTAAAGACGTATCATTTAAAAAATAATTAATAAATTTTAAAAATATATTTTATATTTAAAATTAAAATTAATTTTTTTAATTACATCTTATAGTGTTTATGTTAGGTGTGCTTAAATTACAAAAACCAATCAATTGAATGATGAGATGCGACAAAAAGGACAAACAAGAGATGGTGAGAAGTGAAAGGCACGATAGCTTGTTGAACAAGACGTTGCATTTTCCATCTCATCCATTTTTTCCCACTCCCCCACGTGGTCCCCACATCTTACCCATATTCTAGATCTCTCAGTTTTTTTTTTGTAAATAAAGTAAATAAAGAAAAATACATACAAGAAAATAAATAAGATATTGGCGCCACGTCGAAGATGAGAAAAACAAATGGAGTGAGTGGTCATCTGCAAACGGTTCCACATGGAAACGTGCAAGCAAATGAAATTATAATACATTATTGTTGAGGTACGTTTGACTTGGTTGGATACATTGTTCACGTGATCTATGTACTGAAGGGAACTGAATTTAACAATTATTGAGGTAAGAAAATTAATAATGAGTGAATAACCAAGAATAATAAATATTATTAAGTAGAATTAACTATATATATATATATTATATAATATATACTCTATTAAAATTTAAGTCTGTTGATTAAAATATTACATTCAATAAAATAGTGAGTGAATATTTAAAAATAATAACATAAAATAAAATTTCCTATTAAAAATTTTATTAATAAGAATAATCTTATTCAAAATATATGCATTTTATATATATAAAATTTGTAAAATATTAGTATTTTATTTCAATAAAATTTTATTAGATACTTCTCATCAATAAAATTTTTAATTAGAGATTTTTTTACAATTTTTATATAGAAACCCTACAAAGTTAATACTTAACAGACAATTTCACATTAATATTATCTTTATTTTAAATGGGAGAAAATTTGATAAAAAATATTGAGAAGAAAAACTTTAAAACTAGTAAATTTTATTATTTATAGAAAATTTCCCCAAGTATCTTTTTCTCCCATTTCCCCATTATCTAAATCAAGTTTCATTTTATCAACCCAAACACGGTCTTATAAATGACAGGTAGTTTTCCAGAAGCAGGCAGGTACGAGCGAGCTGTGACCTGGGAGCTGTCCACCAAAGGAATCTTGTGGCTTAGTCGCAGTGAGGCGACGATCCATTCCTTCCACTTGCTTCTCCCCTTTGCTTCACGAACGAATCTCGGCTTCGGCTTCGCTCCTTTGAGAATGTTTTCTTCTCTTCGGCCGAAACCTCCTTCGGGAACGTTAGCTCATACCAGATGGCATCTATTTATTTTTTAAAAATATACATTTAATTTCTACCGCTTGGAAATTCCTCACAACTTGTTAATTTATTAATACTATGTTTCAATTATAAAAATAACCCACAAGATTTAACGTCAAAAATCAATAATTTATTTTCTTTTCTTTTCTTTTTTTTAAAAAAAAGAGGTAGACTCCCCCGAGTCACATCAAGCTTTTCGGGGGTCAGATATTGTGTGAGAGTTAGATAGGGATATTTTAAAATCAAGAAGCATACATAAAAGTCAGAAGAACCCGAGGCTTCTTGTCCCGTTTTCATCCTACTTTTTTAATCAAATCTATTTGATCCGTTCAAATTCTTATTGCAAAGATGTCAATAAATACAGGCGCCCGTTTTTAATTATAAAATTAATTTAATTAATTTAAATAAATTAAAAAAATAAATTAATTATATGTTAATATCTCTAAAATACTATTTTAATAACATGTATTTAATTACTCTTGATATATATTATTTAATATATGTAATTATATACGGACAAACTTAATATTTATTTAATTTTTATAATTAAAAAGAGAGGGAATAATTATTAATTAATTAGTGTACTTCTACTTTAAGTTTCATAACTCACTATTAGCATTTTCATTAAAAAGTAAAAAAAATATTAACTATGTGTAAAAATAAATAAAATTCTCAATTTCATCCTAATTAAACTCATCTTTTGAGAAGCTAAATAGGCAAATTTTAAAAATATAAATTAATATCAAATAAGAGTAGTATAACTATTAAAATGATTAAAAAAAATTATTGTAAGTCTCTTATAAAAGATGTAGGAGGAAATATTAATTAGAATTTGAAGGAGGAAAAAAATAATTAAAGAAGGATCCAGAAGGCGAAAGAGGTTGTTGAGAGTTGTAAGTAGTGATCGCTGATCAGCTCACTTCACTAGCAGGTGCTTCTTGTAAGGAGCACTCTGCCTTCGCGTGCTTTGCCTCTACTCCTAAACCAACCCTCTTTTTGTTCCCATTTAGATTTTTTTATATACTTTTAATCATATGATATTTAGGGGCTCTTTTTTTAATCTTATTATTAAATATTATGCAATTAACTGATCCAAATCAAGCATTTATAAATACCTTTAATTTTGCAAGCTCTATTAATTATATTTAATACTATTATATTTAAAACTCGAATTTGCTACCTCATATATATATATATATATATACACACACACTAGTGTTACGTTCCCATTCGAATTTATTTATGTCTAGGTTAGGTTTGGAGCCAAATATTATAATTTTTATTATTGTTATAAATATATTGGAGTCTATGGAGGGAAAATGAGAAAAAAAATATGGGAAGATAATATTAAGAAAGAAAATTTCTAAAAATAACAAAAAATTATTCAGATGAGCATTAATATAAAATTTATTTATTTAATTTAATTATACTAAATAAATTAATTGAATTGATTGATATATTATATATATTTTTAAAATAATATAATTATTTTTATTAATTTTTATTATCTTTTTTATCATATTATCGATGAGAAAATATCAATAAATTAGTTTTAAAATATAAGAAATAAATTTTATATTTAAAATTAATTTTTTAATTATATCATATATTAAAAAGTATAAAAACTATTTTTAGAATTTTCTTACTTAATATTCTTTTATATCTAATTTTCTTCGCAGCATCTCAATAAAAAGAGAAGGACGTTGGTGCTAATTATATGAGCTGGCCTTTTTTTTTTTGTCATCTCATTTTATCTTTTTAAAATATATATATGGGAATAAGATAGCTATAATTAGTGATGGTTTTCATTTTTATTTATTCTTATTAACTGTTTATTGTCTCTTCAAATTATAAATGTTATATTATCTGAACTCTATCTAATTATAATATAATAATTTAGTTGATAACTTCTTTAAAAAATTAACAATTAATTAATTTATTTTTTTAAAATATTTTAATTTTTGAAAAATAAAACTCATCTAGACAAAATTAAGAGGTTTTTTAATAGAAATTATTTCGAATGAGTTATAATTAAACTGTATTAAATTATTAAATTTTAATTAGATAGAATTTAAATGATATAATTATCTTATAATATATAAATATTTCTTATTGCAAATGATCCTTTGTAATATACTCATTATTCTAAGTTTAAAATACCAAGTACTCCCATATTCTAATTATAAGTATTATTTAATTTTTTTAAATAAATAAAATAAATAAAATAAAATTATAATCAGATTCAACTTTTTAATATATTTAAATTAATTGACTAGTTTTTAAATTAATTATAATTTATTTATTTAATTAATTTTTTCATTTATTTAAAAATAATTAATTATTATAATTAAGATAGGAGATAATATTATTAAAAAAAAACTGAAGATAATTTAAAAGGAGGAGGAAGGTTGATGAGAAGGAAAAGTTAGGTAGAGATCACTTCAACACAACGTGTTAGAGAGAGAGAGGGGAAGTTCTTGCACGTGGTTGGTTTGATCTTTGTTGTAAACGCTACGCCCTTTATACCCTTTTTATTAGGCTCCCTCGCCTTGCACGATTGGATTTGCATTCTTTTCTGAATTTGCTTGCATTTGTTATAACCTAATACTATCCCCACAACACAAGTAGTTAAAAGGAATTAAGACTCATTTTTAATAAATATATAACTCAACCTCAACTAACTTTTATAATTTGTTTGAATTAGTAGTTTTTTTTTAATTTCTATGTTTAGGGCTGAAGGGTGTACCAATCTTGTATTTTTATTATTTGCCAAATGAAAAACTCGTTGGCGGCGTTTATTGAACGAAGGTCTTTTTTCTGGTTGTAACTGTCTGAAAGTCGTTTTGGCTTCAACAACCTTCCTCTCTTTTCTTTTTATTTAAAAAAAAACTTATTTTCTAATTATAATTTCACTTTTGTGTTTTACCATTACCCCACCAACAATCTGGTCACTTAACCAAAATCACTAGTTTGGTCCATCCGCACTTGCGGAAACGTCATGTCAAAAATTATGCACGACTTTTTAATTTTCATAAATTAAAAAGGTTAACTATTTTGCTAGCCCATTACGTGTTGAAAAAAAATAATATTATAATTATATATTATTAATTTAATCATATTAAAAAATTAATTTAATTAATACGGTATATTTTATAAAATATTCTAATTATTTTCTTTAATTCTCTTACCTCCCTCTCTTATTTAATTATTATTAAAAAAATATTAATAGATATAATTCATAAAAAATATTAATAAATATAAAAAATAAATATAATATTTATGAAAAAAATTATTTTCTAATTATATTATATATAAAGAATATGAGTAATTTGAACTAACAAATAGCAAATGTTGACTGCATATATATATATATATATATAAAAGATATTAAGTTCTAATATGTGATTGTTAAAAATATTTTTAGAATAATTTTTTAATTATGTTTGATAATATTTTTGAATATAACGTAGATAGATATACATATCAAATAATATAAAACTTTGTAATAAATTATATTTCTTTTTTAGCATCCAAGTCTCAATGAAATATATAAAAAAATAAAAATAAAAATAAATTATTAATTGAGTTGTTAAGTTACCTTACCTCATAAAAAGACAAACTTACATTTAAATATAAGATGTACTTGTTGAAAATAGTGAGAATTTTTTTGTTCTAAATATCAAAAGATATTATACACATAATTAAATAAGCAAAAGAGGTCATACACAGACCCGTATAAAATTTGTAAATACAATTATTGGAGTAGAAATTAAAAAAATTGAAGAAAACCCAGAAACAAGGTACAAAAGTGCAGTGAATTTCATGGTATTTGGAAATATTAGTTATGTTGTTTATGAATCAGGACTTATAAAAGGATATAAAAACTTTATATTGATATTAATATATATGGTTGGAAATCATATTTGATTTTTTGGAATTAAAGTGTCCCTATAAAATTAATTAAAACATAAATTTTACAATGTAATAAAAAAAATAAGAATTTAAAACAGAAAAAAAAAATGTTCTGATGCCCTACGATATGCTCCTAGCCTCCTATGGTTAGAAGAGATTATTCCCAAAAGATAAAAAAAGTACGGTAAATTTTACAAACAAAAAAAGTTACCATTCCTCAAAAGAAACGAATATCTGTATTAGGGGGAATCGAAGAATCACCAATAATTAGACGAAGAGAAAAAAACGAGAAAATATTGTAGGTGCATCACATTTTTAACAGTATAAATTTTCAGCTATTCATGGTATATTCGTAAATATTTTTCTTTTACATTTAATTAACAATAAGGTATACACAGTTATACATAATTTTTTATAAGAAAAGTTACTCTAAAAAAAAGATTACATTTACATATTTAAATAAATTTTAGGTGTCTTTAAATTTTTTAATAGTAATTTTTGTAACGAGGACTTTTTCGATAATTTTTTAAGAAATCAAATTCATAATAAATACTATTAATATATATTGTACCAGACAAAATATCGTCATAATTTTTCTTCTAATGTGGGTTATCGTTACAAATTTACGTATTGGTTTATTTTATTTTATTTTTATGTTCCATTTTCTAAGAAGAATTTGCAATATTTTCCCAGGAAAAAGGGGGGAAAAAATGAATGGACGGGATACTGGATCAATGAGCAGAGGCATGGAATGGAACAAAATGAATAATTTCCATTACACAAACGACAAACACCCACGAACATACAAAAATCTCTCTCACAGGGATTACAAAAATTTAATTTTACCCTCAGCAGAAAATGGGAAAAAGTAACATAAATTGATAAAACTACTATCCACAAATAAACAAGAACAGAGAATTATTTTAACCTAAAACTATATCCAGCAACTTAAGATAATTTTAAAAAAATAATTAATATATTAAAATATTTAAATATGCAATTAGTACTTTAAACTAATTTTAGAGGTATAATTAATATCCTAAACTATTTAAAAATATAATTAATACACCTAATTAATTTTAAAGAGTAATAAATATCCTAATGATGCATTTTTTCTCATTTGCTAATAAAAACATTACTTTTCATTTGATATATACTATATAAAATTTTTATTTTAATATATTATTGTTTAAAAGAAATACAGGTGTAATATTGCTGTAATAAATTATACTAAATAAATTATAAAATTTCACAATCTTCTTATTTGAATTATGTATAATATCAATTTTAATATTTATCTACTACTCTTATTTAAATAATATAACACATGTCACTTTTTAAATAATAATATATCAAAATAAAAAGCTCATGTGATATAGATGGGATAAAAATTTATCAGTCAATAAAAAAGGTAGAATTGTATAATTTAAATACTTTAAAGTTTTCGCCGTACCTCCTAAATTAGTTAAAGGTATTCATCGTACCACCTTAATTAGTTTATAATATTAATTTTATCTTTAAATATTTTAGAATACTATAGGTGTGTTTGAGAAACCCTTAAACCATAGTTTTAAAAAGCTTTTGGCCCAAACTTTAGTTTAATTTTTTTTTTAAAACAAATAGTTATATTTGTCCAAAAGGGCTTTTGGATCAAACAATAGTTTAAAACAATAATTTTAGATAAACTGATAAGAGTATATTTTTAAATAGTAAAATATTTTATAAACTACTCAATTATTATTTTACTCTTATTTTTTCTTACACCCTCTCTCCCTTCTCTTATATCTTTTCCACAATTTCCCCTCTCTTATCTCTATTCACTACTTTCCACTCTTTATCCCCTCTCTTATCTGTTCACTCTTTTTTACTTTCTCTCTTTTATCCTCTCTCTTATTTTTAATAAGATCATATAATTTTTGGTAATTTTCTAATTATAAAAGTCCTTTTGACAATAATTATCAAAACACTCATTTATCTATAACTATTTTTTTTATAAACTCTTCTCTAAAACCCTTCTTTCAAAAGCTATCAAAATTTTTTTTTTTCATAAGCCATCTTCTAAAAATTTATACAACATAAACTAATTACTCTTCTAAAATATATTTGCCAAGAATTATTAAATTGGGTGTGTTGAAGTTTGATAGAGGGGGGCCATTATCTTTTAATTGAAGCTGTCTTTCCTTAAAAAAAAAAAAAAGGGCCATTATCACATTATTGGCCAGAGAAGAAAAACTCATTTATTAAAGATATCTCTTTCAATTTATTTACCCCCATTTTCAGGCATTATGTTATTAGTGCAAAATCAGTCAATCTTAATAATATGTGAAACACACACAGTCTTTTTTTTTTCAAGAAATGAGATACACGTATTTTTTTTTAAAAAATATAGTATATGTTTAATTATTTATGTTCCCATTAATTTTTATTTTAGTTATTTAAATTTAAAAATATATATTTTAGTCTCTAAGTTTAATATAGTTAATCTTATTAATAAAAAAAATATTAATTTAATAAATTTAAAATAATGTTTCAGTAATTAAATATTGATAAAACATGTTTAAATTTTATTTATTTAACATAAAATATAACACAATATAAAAATATTAAAATATAGACATGATATCTCAGTATTTAATTTTACAATAATCACTTAAATTTTATGAGTTATTATTATTTTATTAAATAAAGTTAAAGATATTAAATTTTAAGAATTAAAAATAAATTTAATATAAATATAAATGACAGTTAATTAAACATAATTTCTCAATTCTTTATATCTAATACACTAAAATAAAATTTATTGTAAATATGAATGATGAAATTTATATTTTAGTCTAACTAAGAACTATTTATAGAAATATTTTAAAGATTCCAAAATATTTTGACAATTATACCCCCTTCCCAAGTCTAACATATTTTTCGGTTTTTCCTTAATGCTGTGGTCTGATTCATATGTCTGTAGTTGGGTTGGTCTGGTGATAGACGCTATTATCCACTCAAGCGATTTTTTTTTTTTTTTAAATAGATAAGAAAAAGTCTAACATATTTTTCACGCTCAAAATTTATTGGGTAGCTGTATTTCCTCTTGTAGATCCCAAATTCACGAGAAATTGGGGATGGCATTAGAAAATTGGAATCAAAGATTCGACGAATTAATACGATTTATCAAATATGCCCAAATTTCTTGGCAAAAAAATATGCACCAATACAGAATCCACAATATTTTAATCCTTTAAAATAAGAAATTAATCAATATAAAAAAATTAAGAAGAATTTTTCATGCAGTTTATGGTATTCTTGCTATTGTTAATAATTTTCCAAAAATACATAACCATAATGATCTTTTTCTTTAGAATTGAATTTTTCTAAAATCTAGAAATGTAAAAAAAATTTCCTAACTAAGTATTGGATAAGATTTATAACTCCTATTCATAGAATTCCATTGCCGGATTCACAGGAAAACAATAATCAAATTCAAAGTCAACAAAAATAGTACTATTTTCAATTATATAATGTCCTACTTGGTTCCCATGGAAATGAACCAGTCAGCCTTTTACCACGGGGGCCATCGCTATCGTTTTAAATAAAAAAATAAAAAATATATAGTGAAAATTCCTCAAAAATACCCTATTACAAAATTTAGTACCCAAACAGTTAAGATTTTTAACTTACAGCTCTTATAGGATATGTAATATATCTCCAACTACAAGATAAAAAATATTTATTTATAATTAAAAATATATTAAATATAGTTAAAAGTAAGTTACACAAATTTTAGTTATACTTTTTTAAGTTTTAAATTATATATTTTGATTTTTAAAGAATAAATTATCTAAATTTTTATTAAATTAAAATATTAATATTTTAAATATAAAAAAAATAAAATAAAAATAAATTTCAGCACCAAAAATATATTAACCCTTAAAATTTTAATCACCCACTTTTCCACATAGGCCATACAGCACTTCATCATTCAAAGCTACCCACCAAATTTCCCACAATACCCTGGGCCTGATCCCATATTTAATTTTTTACCAAACCGTACGTACCTAGTTGAGCCAAGTTGAGTTAAACGTAGAAAAGGAAAATAAAGAAATCTAAAAAAAAAGAAAAAAGAAAAAAGGTAAAGGAACAAAGACCGTGATTGATTAGAACAGTGGGGCCCAGCAACTGACCCGGACTCCAATTCCGAATTCAACTCCGTTTAATAAATTAAAAAGGGAAAGCAGCAGGCACCAAATTTTCCTTTTAATTTTTCGGAATATAGAAAAAAGAGGAAAAAAGGGTATATATATCAAGAAACGTAAAAAAGGCAAATCAAATCCGTGATGGCCTAAGTATTCGTTCCCACGCGCCTGCCTCGTCACATCATTACACCTTCCTTCTCTCTGTGTCTTTCTCTCTCTACCTTGTCCCCTCCCTATATATACATCTCCTCCCCACGTCTCGCCACACCACTCACCTCTGAAGCGTTTGCGCCATAGAGAAAAAGCAAAAATTAAATCAGAAGTTTCTCTTTCTTCTCTGAGATTTTTGTTATCGTTTGTCATTTTCCCATGGAAGACACGAGTTCCTCGAAGCGTGCCCGAGATGACTCGGACGAGTCCCGATTGGAATCGCCCGAGGTCAAGAGACTCAGAGACGATCTCTTAGACTTCGTCGATAATAACAACCCCGCTCTTTCGAGTCAGGACCTCGACTCGGTCATGAAGAGCTTGCAGGAGGAGATATCTGCATCTTCCTCGCCTGCTCCTGTTGTTGATCTGACGTCAGATTCCGGCGATTCTCAGCCGCAGATCGGGTACCTTCTCGAAGCCTCCGACGATGAGCTCGGTTTGCCTCCTCCCGGCGGTGAGGCGGTGCAGCCGGACGGGAAGAGCGAGTTGCCGACCGAGTTGCTCCCTGTGTCGTCAGACTCGTCTGGACTCGCCGAGTTATGGGAATTTGAGAACCAGATCCCGAGTTATGACTCGTTCGATTTGGGAACTGGAGTTGAATATAACAACGGTAATAATACTAATACCGAGTACGCCACGTTCGGCGGACTTTTTGATCACTCCGATGGGTATTACGACTCGGCCGATTTGTCCGAGTCGTGGCTGCACGAGACCTTGCCGGCTCAATAGAACGGAGAGGGAAGAGAGAAGGCACTTTTCCGTCGTACGGATTTTATTTCGTAGAAGACGAGACTTGTAAATTTATTCGCCGCCATTGTGTTCCCCTTTCTTTTCGAAGGAATTACAGAAGTTATATGTAGGGTTAGGACGAAATGAAGGACGACGACGAGCTTTGACTGGGAAGAATCCTCCTTTTTTTTTTTTTAAATTATTTACTATTTTAATTAATGGCAAAATTGTCGGATACGCTCGCCGGAAAAGCAACCCATCTCTAAAGTATTCCACATATATAATCCGAGAAAAGCAATTATTATGCATATGAAATATTTATTAAGTATTAGTTAATTAACTGATTAAATAATGCTTTGGCTAACTTGTTTCATTTATTAGGCCACAAAGCCATTTCCTCGTTAGTCATTACATACCCTCTAATAAGCCTTAAAACCTTCATGGATCTCACATAAATTTTCAACTTTTCAATTAGTAAAAAAATTTGCACAAATTTATCATTTTTTTTATTAAAAATTGTATTTTATACTGTATATTAATACAATGGGTTTAAGGCCTATGGACAATGAATTCAGAAAAACTATTCTGATGTCTAAAGACTATATTTCATTCTAATAAAAGCAGACATGAGTTGTTGGAAGTGTTTAAATAATTCTGGTTATTTGTTTGATCATCAGATCTTAATCTTGTAGAAATTATAGGAAGGGATTGGAATGTAATTTGAAATTAGCACATATGGAAGAAAATCATTGTGTCCAGTTGCCAGGAATATTTTGTATTTTTGGCCTGCTTGAGTTAATACTTAATTGGAAAATGATTAAAAAAATACTACAGAAAATAATAAATTTTAAATTAAGTCTGTTAATAATAATAAATATGATATTAACAACAATATATATAGTATTAATAATAAAGTTCTATTTTAATATTTATTATTTTTTAAATATTTTCCTGTCATTTTCTTAGATAACACTCGTACATGATTTCATTTCCATTTTATTTTTTTAAATATTCACTTTAATATCAATATTTGTTTAATTATCAAATCGTTAGTATTTCTTCTCGTATGGAAGTTATCTTTTCCTCATACTGCTTGGAAGATACTTATATCCTTAGAATAGTTATTTGAATAAATTTATGTTTTTATTGTTATATTTATTGAAAAGAAAATAATAATAAGTTTTTTTTTTAAATAGTATGAATATGTATAAAGGGGGCCGTTGAGGACGCTAGCAAAGAGAATAGATCAACTCTGTATTATCGATGGCCTTGTGACAGGAGGGAGTTTTTTATAAGTAGAGGAGATTGGACTTGCTTGCTTCCCTCCTCCTCCTCCTCCTCCTCCTTTATTTTTCTTTATAAGTTCAATGGTTGAGAGTTAACAAGTTTATAAGAGGATATTTTTGACAGAGATGAGAACCCAGAACTTTTGAAACAAGCAAGATTTATATCAAGTAGCAAACAACTATCAATTAGCATTATTGTTAACGTAAAAGAAAATTGAATCAATGGGATGGTTAAATAAACACAAATATTTCCATTGATTCGTAAACAATCATCAGGTTGCCACAGAGTCTTATGAAAATTTAAATATGAGAGAGAGAGAGAGCTGCAGTGCGACTTTAGTCGTGATAAATTAAAATTTAGATTCTTACTAAAAGATATATTAAAATTATAATATTTTAAATAAAGATTGTCTTTAATAAACAGATGTATGTGTTTCTTGGGGGAAAAAACAGAGGAATTGTTAGGGTCTTATGAGTTCTTTCCTCTTCACACAGGCTTTGCAATCTTGTAAATACTATTTTATTTAGATCAATATAATATTATTGACTAATGGCAATTAAATCTAGTAATACAATTAAATATAACGAACTATTTAACGAACTATTGTTTGAATCCCTATAATAAGATATATTAACATTAATATCTGACAATGCCTATAATAAAAGAATGGTACTTATATTTAGAAAAAAAATATATAATATTATTGGGAATGACTACTAGGTTACCCAACTTTAATACGAATAAATGATAACGGTTTGATAATTAGAATTTTCTGAGATGGGCCTGTAAAAGCCCTCGTTTTTAAGCACTGGCCAGGCCTACTTTAAAAAAAAACATAGGCTTAAAGAACGAAGCCTTGAAGAGCTTAACATAAATTTCAAGCATATCAAAACCTACTTAACATATCAAAACTAATATAAAATATTCACTAAAGGAATTGGGTCTGATAGAGGGAGCTAGTCTACCATGACGTAGCGAATTAAATTTTAAATTTTGCTAAAAAAAAAATCTATATTTAATATTTGATAATACCTCGAATATAAATTTATTAAATTAAAAGATTTCTATACTTAATAAACAAAATTAATATAAAAATATTCCTCTAGTCTTCTTAAATATAGAAGTTATCAGTTAAAAGATAATTATGATGTTGGTCTTAATTTTGTGGGCCATTAACCTCATTTCCGGCCCATCTTGCTCCTCTCTCATGTCTCCCTTATAGGCAGTTTATAGATTCACATGTTAAGTTGATGGAATTTTTTTGCCAACAAGAAGAGAGCAAGTGAATTTAAGTTTTATATATTTTGGTACCCCCAATCACAAATATTCTCAATTTTGCTTGGAAGTCATGTTTGTCAAACACTCCATTTTCTCATACGAAATTTAGATAGCGTATGGCCTTAATTGTTGATTTTTAGGGCTATGAAAAAACAGAGAGAAGGACAATCAAATGCAAGTTGCATTATTTCTGACTAGTTACCTTTTTGATAGTTTTACTTGTGAATCCCTTATCAATTTTTTTTTGGTAGAGTAAAGGTAGTATATCTAATCGATAGTTAGACACTAATCTTTTTTAGTATAAATTATCAAAGTAGATTTTGTCTCTCTCAACAATTTTTTTCCCCATTGGCACATGTGACATCTGGTTTAAGATTACTGAATCCATTATCAATCGAAATTACTTCAACTTTCTTTGCTTTGTGAAAATGACATATAAGCCCAGCCCATATTATAAATTACGGATCCCTCCATAAAGGATTTAGCCGGCCCAAACAAAATGGGGAGTGGGCTATAAATTATCATCTATATTTCTTGATTATTTTTTGATTAGCAGAATTGTTATTTTGTGTCAGATTCCTATATAATATTATTTTATTGATATTAGATAAGACATTTTAGCTCTTGTATTCTTATGTTTATATCTAAAAGTAATTGACAATTTACCCTACTAAATATTGGTATCGTTTAAGAGAAATAAAGAATTTTTCCTATCATTGAATCGTAAGTAAGCCTAATACTTTTAAAAAAATTATGTAATATTTTGTACCAAACTTAGCCTTAGGTACTTAATATGTTTGTGTCCAATCAAATCAGAATAAATATTATTAATAACAAAATTTTGTTATAGAATAAGTGAGACATAAAAAATTTACATATTTTAATTTGATTGAAAGCAGTACTTTAAATATCCAAGACTAAGTTTATAAGTTTTTCCTTTCTAAGCGAAGTAGAGGTAAAATATAAAATAATGATGGATCCAAATATTGAATGATATTTTAATTAGATTATTTGACTAATTTAATCGGTGCAAAAGGGTTTATTAGATAATACATTATACGAAGAAAACAATAAATAATATTAGAAAATAGTAATACTCAAAATAGGGTATATTTTTTTAAATGTTTAAAGATATAGAAAGTTATTAGATTAACCTAGATTATTTGTGGGTTTAATAGTCAAAGAGTCATAGTCTCTCATTAAAAGGAGAGACTTTAAGTTTTGAGAATATTATGGTATTTAAAGAAATATCTTTACCATTAAGTGAAATAATAGTAGTATAACTATTAAGATTAATAAGATATATAAATTTTTTATTAAAATTAACAAGATATATATACTTTCTTATCTAGATTAGTCCCTATAAATCATAAGTTAGGAACTATAGATCGTGGGTTAATCCTGTTTTTCTTAAAACTATCTTTAAAAAAAGAATTACATTATTAAATTAACATCTAATATTTTTTCGTATACCATTATCATATTTTAAAAAACATAGTGCCAATAGTTTTATGACATGCTGAAAAAGGTTGCAGGTACCGGTCAACGTACAATAATAATTTTGTCATTATTAATTTTTTATTAATGTAAGCGAAATTTTTTTAAGAAGCCGATAGAAATTGCCAATTGAGACTGTAATATTTGTAAATGTCAAAAATTGTGAGGATTGGATGTGGCATTTTGAATTTAGAGTGAAACCAAAGTACCCATTGTTTATTAAGCCAAAAAGGCATCCATCGTCGACTAATCTTCTTCATCAACGCCGGAGATGTTAAGCTAACAACATCAACAAGTTCTTCCAGAGGCAACAAGTTTAAGCTCAAGCACTACGAGGGGGAACTTTCTCACAGTAGCCAATCCAAAAAGTTCTTCCATGTCTAAATCCTTTGACATAATCAGATAATCTCCCTTAGATGGTTTCTCTCCTTGCTCTCTCTGAAAATCGAATCCCCAGCATGACCAGAAATCGAGCCCCTTTGTAGAGAAAAATTCCATTAATTAATTAAAAAAGACAAAGACACCAAAAATGAAAACAAAAACCGCAGAGAACACCCCTTTTCGACCTTCGACTTGACGGTTTCTTACTTCGAATCGGGTTAAGAGAAACCTTGTGTTTTAGGCCATAAAATTGGTATAAAAATGAAGAGGAGAAGAACACGAAGAGATCGACACCAAGAACACCTAAAACGGAGGATGTAATAGCCGGAAAAGAGGGAATAATAAGTCAGGTCGTTCAACCCGACCCACGCTGAAACCGGGTCTATCGTAACCATCATCGAGAACCAGAGGGAGTTGGAGGCGACGTCATCGTTGTGGACACCACATACACGAACTTGTTCTTCTAACCCACTTCCTTCGATCTCCCACCTTGCTTGCAGTCGGCAGATCTAAAGACCCTCGGGCACGAACACGTCGTCGTCAATGGAGGGAGCTTGGTTTGACGGAGATCTACCTTCGAGAAGACGACCCACGGACCTCCGGCTTCAAGAAGACGAACGGCATATGTGGTTGGGTAAGAAGAAGAAGGAGATGGGGACGCTGGAGAAGAGGAAGAGGGTCGATAATGGTGGAGAAGGAGAGAGAGATGCCGGTAGTGACTGGTGAGGAGTTGGTTCTTTTTAATATCTGGACTTTTGATAAAGAGCTGGGCATACCGTAAACTTCAGAATGAGAATGGGTCCTCGTTCCTTTTTAGCATTTACAGATATTAGAATCTCCGTAACAATTTTCCGAGTGTTTTGGGGATTTTCCTTTTATGTAATACATATATATAGTATTTATATAAAAAAGATTCTTTTTTTTTAAAATAAATCCATTCAACTCCACCGGCATAGCAGAAGTGCTGGGAATTTTGCATGGCCCTTTTTACTTTGTTGGATGAAAGGCTATAAATCTGTTATCATTTTAGCCGAGCAATTAATCTTATTATTAAGAGAGGGTGCGATAATGATCACTTTTTTAGAAATATCATTGGTGATGTTAGGATCCCTCAAAGATTTGAAAAATTGTGTTTAGACATAGGCCTAAGGATGACATTGTTTTTGCATATTGTTTAGCTACTTGCTCACACAGGATGATAGGGAATTTTTTTATCATTGATCAACCTCGCCGGTGGCGGATGATGAAGGATGACTGACTTTTTTGTACTGGTGTTAGTTTTAATAGTATGAATACAGCACTTTTACTAAAAAAAAAAACGGGTAAATCCCATTCAAATTAATCCGGGGATCCATTTATCCAAAGGATTTGTGATCTGATCGCCTGTGAATCGCCAATCAAGCGGGGATGGGATAAATTTCCATCTCTAACAGAATCAGATAAACTTCCCGTATCAGTTACAAAAATCTAGCTCACTCTATTTCCTTCTTTCAAACTACCATCCTCTCCCCCTTCCCACGTCATTCCACGCGCTCCCTTATCCGTCCACGTCGTAAAACACTCCCATCCCACACAGCGCGTCCCCTTCCTTCCCTCAAGACGCGTGATACTCACTCTCAACGGCCCCCCATATATATATAATTAGCATTTTGGTGGACTTTCGCCTTTTGTAGTTTTTGGAGACTCTCTGTGTCTTGCTTCTTGGGAACCCTGGCCTCGTATCTTTGTTAGGGTATATCGTTTTGCCGATCGGTGGAGCAAGCCCCTTCCGGCGAATTTCGAATTTCGAATCTTCTGTCGGGGATCGCGAAGTAGTATCAGAAGATGAAGATATTCGTCAAGACTCTCAAGGGCACCAGCTTCGAAATCGAAGTGAAGCCTGAGGATACGGTTTGCTCATTTCTTTGTTCTACCCGTTTTCGTTCGGAGTATCAGTGATATTGGGGTTTCGAATTGCGTTTCATTCTTTAGTGGCCTCGAGTTGTTTGGCTAAGGCCCTGAAAGTGAGGGATAATTAGGGTTTTCTCTCTCCTTTTCTCCTGTGCTGTTTCTGATTATGTGTCTTAGATGTGTTATTTGTTATGAATTTGATGGTTAATTCGAAATTGGTGTTATGATATGGTTACCTCTTAAATCGTAATTGATTGACCGGCTAATTGTTTAGTTCTGTCGGCTGACTTTTGCCTCGGGGTATTACGTAATACTATCAGTGGCTATGAGTTGTAGATGCTCATCTGGACTCTGCGTTGCATTGGGAAATCTTGCGTGGAAAATTTTGGTGATATTAACTCGTGACAGTGAATAAGCGACAATTTTGGACCTTTGCTTGACCGGAATTGAATTTCATCCGTGTCATTGGCATTTAAAATGAATTTAATTGCTAAAATATGATCATGAATGTGTGGAACGTTGTCTTTTTGCTAAACCGAACCATTATCATTCTATCACCATTTATGTCAGCTAAATTGTTAGATGGATTTTCATGTACGTCACCGAATCATACGTAGCTGTCGTAGAACTTTGCCTATAATCACTGTCCATTTTTAGCAGTTCAGGTGGCATGTTATTACAATTAACAATCACTGTGTATACTCAGTGGTTAAGGTGGCACGGTTGTTGAAATTAACAATGCCAACTAGCAAGTTTGGACAATCAGTGATGTTGAGTTTCACTGTTTTGGCTTTCCAGAGCAAATCTGACTTGTATAGACTGCCTGTAACTAGCACTGGGATCAACAACCATGTGGCTGATAAGCTGAGAGAATTAAAATTGTTGTTTCAAATTTGAAGGTCGCCTTTATCTTTGAAATGTACATTTTCTGACCCTTTTGGCGGCAAATTTCTAATGGTTGAATATCTTATACAGATTTCAAGCTATCAAAGGAATTATTCAAATGTGATAATTCTTGACCATTATTTCATGTTGCTCATAATCCTCTTATGTGATAGTTGTGCAGTTCTATGTTGTTCTGTTCTTTCTGTTTTTATGAATTGTAAATTTATTTTATTTTATGAAATCGTAGCCAGACAGTCTAGTTTCATATATGGAAATAGAATAATCTGCAATCTTATTATGAGTCAATTTTCTTTCAGGTTTCTGAAGTGAAGAAACATGTAGAAACTGTCCAGGGTGCAGCTGTCTATCCTGCTGCACAGCAAATGCTTATTTATCAAGGGAAAGTTCTCAAAGATGGTACTACCTTGGAGGAAAATCAAGTAGTTGAAAACAGTTTTATTGTAATCATGCTATCAAAGGTATTTTGTTTGCCGAAAACTAACTTGAATTTTGAGTACTCTCAAATTATGCTTCAGAATTGTTTGTATTTATTTGGTGGGCTTAGGTTTTCATTCAGGTTGCGTATGTAGATGTTTAATATTTAAAAATGAAAAACTATATATTTGTGAAGAATGGTTTGTATTTATTTGGTGGGCTTATGTTTAGGGATTTTCATTGTTGAATTATTGCAATCTGAGATGTTAGTTGAAAAATAGAATGAAATTTCAAGTGATTAAGGGTTATCAATAAGCTATATGTTGTTCCTCTTATCTATGCATCTGGATTTCTGCCTCCACATCTAGTAGAAACCCTTAATATGACCCCTTGTTTTCTAAAGGTGGTGAATGCTTGCTTGGGGCGTACTGTTGTGTGCCCCAATTGTTGTTTAAACTTAATTTTCCCAAAGTTTAGAATTTGATCTTCATTGTTATTTTTGGAAACTTCTTATGCTCTTGCAGCATTGTTTACTTTCGAAAGCTGCTTTTTCTTGTACCGAGAATGATTCATTATTATCAAGCCTTTATTGTCGTAACAGATAAGTTTATATAGGAAAGGGGGCAAGATATCCTCCTAAGGAACCAATGATGAATGAGAAACTTCAAAAGAAATGAATTAAACCAACCTTGGAAAAACCTCTCCAGCCGCAGCAAATCAATCAGATAAACTATTTTTCAGTAGTTCCTCAGAAATTCAGCCAATCTTGTTCATTTTATTGACATTTAAGATACTTTGAATGTTCTATCTTACGTTGATAGTTATTTCCGTGTGACAGTTATTGGCTTTGAATATTACAATGGATTCAATATTCATTAGAATAGAATTGAAAGTCCTTCCTTTTTCCATGACTCTATTCTAGTTTGACCTTAGGAGTTACTTCTAGTGACTCTTGATTTAGACATAGTTCAATGAGAAAGATTTGCGTTTTTTCTTTTTGGTAGATATATATATATATATATATATATATATTTTAAAATGTGGCATATTATCTCTTTCTTAAATTCTAACTTGTGTCCTTAAAATATGCTAGAGTAAGAGCTCATCAGGCGAGGGATCCACTACTGCTCCTTCAGTTAAGGTGAGAGAAATTTTCTCTGGTAAAATGTTGCTAGTGATGCTATTATCATTCTGGCCTTTATCCTTGGACTCTCCCACTTACCTTGTAGTGGA
This sequence comes from Leucaena leucocephala, assembly GCA_037074615.1. Taxonomy (NCBI): domain Eukaryota; kingdom Viridiplantae; phylum Streptophyta; class Magnoliopsida; order Fabales; family Fabaceae; genus Leucaena; species Leucaena leucocephala. The sequence goes on along the minus strand of CM073570.1, from coordinate 6,014,590 downwards.
TAATTTAGATAATGTTTCCATATCTGATGTTGGAGTTTCATCATCTCAAAAAAAAAAAAAAAACACTAGGGAGTAAGGATGATAGAAAATTGTCTGTATGCCTTGTGGGTCCCCGCAAAATTAACCCATTTGAGTATGGGCATGGGGATGCAAATTTGGCATGGGTCTGAAGTTGGTGATTTTAATTGGGATCTTTATGGTTACCTATCAGGCTAGGAATTCAATAAAGATTTGCTAGATATAATATGTATGTATCATCTGGTACGTTTGATACATTCAAGGATAATATCGTTGAGACTACAATTTCAATTCGTGTTTTTGTATGTTTGAATAATAATATTAACTGCTGTTAGTTTTTTTGTTGATCTTATATGTATATATTTTACTTAGAAAAGGTTCAGTGTGAAATTTTAAAACTTATACATGTAAATTTGTCTGAATGTATAAAGGGATGGTGATTTTGTCACATGTGATGGTTTGAGTCCAGGGATTGGAAAAATAGTTCTGTCTGCATTTGAGGATAGGGCCATTCATATCTATAAATAACAATAGAGATATGATGAAGTGGAAAATATTGTTATTTATTAAATAATTTAACGACCAACATTTTCTTTTCATTGCAGGCCCCTCAAACTAGTTCAGCTCCTACGCCAGCACCTGCATCAGCAGTACCTCAAGCTCCTGCTACAGCTGGGGCATCGTGAGTCATTGATTTTTTAAAATATTTTGAAGCATAAGATCAATATTTGTTATAACTATTTTGACGTGATATTTATCTGTCATTTCAACTTGACAGGCCTGTATCTGTTACTGCACCTGTGTCTGCATCTGCACCGGCACCTTCACTAGCTCCAGCTCCTGCCGTGTAAATCTCTGTCTCGTGTATTGTTTGTTTGCCATGTTTGCATTTTTGCAAGGGAAATATTCTTCCCAAGTTTTTTGGGTTTTTCCTTTCTTAAATTTGATGTCAATGTAAACATTGCTGGAGCAGGTCAGGGTCTGATGTCTATGGGCAGGCAGCGTCTAATCTTGTTGCTGGGAACAACTTGGAGGGAACAATTCAGCAAATTCTTGATATGGGTGGTGGTAGCTGGGATAGGGATACTGTTGTCCGAGCTCTTCGTGCTGCTTACAACAACCCTGAGAGAGCTGTTGAATACTTGTATACGGTATGTGAATTTCTGATGCTTTATATCAATTCCTTACATTCTTTTTATGTTAATTAAAAATAAAAATTGATATGTGAGAGAGTAAATAGCTTTGTGACCACACCATCTTCTAGAATCTATTGAACTTAATAGTTCAAGTATTATATTGGCTTCACTGTTGTTGTACTTCCAATTCTGTGGTTTAAGTCTTCATATTACATATAAACCTTAGGGTATCCCAGAGCAAGCTGAAGCTCCCCCTGTGGCTCGTGCGCCTGCAAGTGGTGCCCAAACTGGAAATGCTCCATCTGCAGCTCCACAAGCAGCACAACCTGCACCTGTTCCTTCAAGTGGACCTAATGCTAATCCTCTAGATCTCTTTCCTCAGGTTAGCTTTTGCTTCTTGTTTGTTATCCCCCTTTTTTAATCAAAGAAAGATACTGGAGATTTTTCAGGTTGTGCACTAACATGAATGTAACAGGGCCTCCCAAATGTTGGTGCTGGTGCAGCTGGTGCTGGCAATCTAGATTTTCTTCGCAACAGTCAACAGGTATCATCTATTCCTCCTATCTGCCTTAATTTTGTAGACTTTGGTCCTGTCTACCTTGAATTATTAATTTGTGTTCGCATTGTTGCAGTTCCAAGCGTTGCGATCCATGGTGCAGGCTAATCCACAAATATTGCAGGTCTTTGCTTCGATGGTATAATTCTCTGTTCTTGATTTGGAGTTCTTTAACATTGATCTTTCTGCAGCCTATGCTTCAGGAGCTTGGGAAACAAAATCCTCATCTGATGAGATTGATTCAAGACCATCAAGCTGACTTCCTGCGCCTGATAAATGAACCTGTGGAAGGTGGTGAGGGGTAAGAGATCATTATATGCTGTTCTCCTGTAGTTCTTGTCTTATTATTATTATTATTTGTGTCTGCTCTGGGTAGCAGTGGATTCTCTTTTGTCCCATGTCAAGTGTCTCATTTTGCTGTTGATTTGCTTTAGGAATACATTGGGGCAGCTGGCTGATGCGATGCCACAAACAATAGCTGTCACACCTGAGGAGCGCCAAGCAATTGAACGTGTAAGTTTAAAACCAGTTTGCCATATAAGGGTCTGAACGATATCGGTTTTCTTTGTCTGGTGGGAAGGAAAAAATCTCACTTGAAATACCTGATTGCTTTCTGCTCGCTTGAATTCTAATTTGACCTAATACTATACTGGTTGTTTGATAGTAGCCATTTTCTTAGCCTTTTGTTTTGTTGTCTGCCGCAGCTTGAAGCAATGGGATTCGATCGGGCACTTGTTTTGGAGGTGTACTTTGCTTGTAACAAGAATGAAGAATTGGCTGCTAACTACCTCTTGGATCACATGCATGAGTTTGAGGAATGATCTCTTCAACTTTTGCGGTTCTCAAAATTATTTCTTGTCGTTTTTTTAGAACTTGCTGCCGTCTTGTCTTGTTTAAATGTTTGATAGAAGAAATCACAGGATGGACGAAAGGGATGTTTTTAACCTCCTCCGCCTCATTATCTCTCATGTATCTACCATTCTCTCTTGTGTCTAGGGTTCTTCAAACTATTATTCATTTAAATAGTTCCTTTGGGATATTCTTATACAGCATATGTGCTTCCTTCCTTTCAGAGTTCAGCCATGTTCCGTTTTCAAATTTTATTATTCATGTTCCATAGTATTTAGCATACACCCTCCGAGCTGGACAACTTTCTGCCTACCCCATTAATTATCCATGCTGGGCCTTGTTTGGTGGTATACCCAATGCTACTATGCTAAGCCGTGAGAAGTGCGGCGGTTTTCAGCCTGTGAGTTGCATGGGGAAAACATATTATTTGAATGAATATTAGGGTCAGTTATCAGCGATGATGCAATACTCTTCAAGATACGAGTTAATAAGAAACTAATAGACTTCAATTTTTTGAGGGTTCCAAGTTTTAGAATTTTCTCATTTTATGAATGCAAGGTTTAGGAGTTTAAAACTCGCTCAACAGCTGAAGGAGAAATGGAACAAGAAGGGTGTAGGGAGGAAGATGGTTAAGGTAAAGAAGGAGAAAAGTAAAAGAATGTGTTAACTTGGTAACGAATCTGTATTAACAAAGGCCAATGAAAACAATTGATTCTTTCTTCTTGAAACATGACCTAAAGAATTCCTTGACGTGACGAGGTTAGGGAGTACCATTTCATAATAATCTTCACTCGCGCAATGTGTAACTGAGATCCTCTTTAGGATTTATTTGAATTAACGTTTACAAAATAACTTTTACCCCAGCAATAACTTTCGCAAGCTGGATTATTGGGGTAAAAGTTAATTAGTACATAATATAATTTGTTGAACCGTACATATATATGAATAATTATTGAGAAGTATATTGAATTAATTAATGAACATTTCCTAAGAATGTTCAATTGTTGAAAGCTGCTCTTGATCTCTGAATGGAATGCCCTACCAAGCAAATCACTATGAGAATATCATTCTTGACCTTCCATCTTTCTTTCTGTGTTTATTTCGAGATAATTAAGGTAAGACAACCTTTCGATTTTTATCATAGAGACAATTTTTTCCCCAAACAAGAAGAATGAAAATTAAGAAAATAATGCTTGTCAGATGAAAACTGAGAGAACATTCTTATTATAAATTTTCCTTCAAATCCGTGCTAATATAGAGAACATTTTTGGAATAACTATTCTAAATTAAGTTTAACAATACTCGAATTTAATCTAATTATATAATCATATAAATATAAACAACCCATATATTATTCTGCCAGAAGTAAATAAGAGTAGTATTTATCTCTTGAAGGTAGAACATCAAGTGGGTTGGACAAATGAACACATCTTGAGTGATAATTATAGTTTATCAAATTGATTGAAATGGTCAAAATCAAATCCAATTGATTTATATTTTATTCTTTTCTTATTTTAAAATATGGGAACCATATAAATTAAATTTTGTGGGGAAGGATCCATATCCAAGTCTAAGAATTGTGGTTTGTGAAGGAGATGAATCCGTACATTGGTGATGAACTGATGATCATAACATCAACTGTGGTGGGGACCAGTGGACCACTGACAAGCACTTGTTCACCATCACGTCTCTCTCTCTCTCTATACACACACACACACACACACGCACCATTACAAATTAGGCGTAGCCGATCATTTTTGGGTCACAAGACAAGGATGAATTTTTTGGTGGGTTAATAGTGTCCTTGTTCTCCAGCATTTTAGCTTTAGCCTCTATAATTTGACTTTTAATTCTTATAATTTTACAACGATATAGTTTAAATTTAACGGTGTTAATTAAAAGTTAATGCCTTTAGTTAATGTTAAACAATTTTTAGTTTTAGTACTTGTATTTTTAATAAATTTTAATTTTTGTCTCTATAATAGTGTTAATTTAGATTAAGTACTTATAAAATTATAATGAATAAAATTAAAATTCGATTAAGTTGTAAAGATCAATGGTATTAACCTTATTTTTAAAATAAAAGATGTGTGAAAATACACAGGAATTGACTAGTTAAAAAAAGTGTAGGACTAAAAGATTTTAAAAGAATCACCGTGCCATTCAGTAAACCAATATGTCTGATGACAACTTTAATATTCATTTGGGTTTTGTTTGGACAATGGTAGCCACATGAGAGTCTAGAAGGTTAATTGAGTTCCGCTTATAGTGCTTTATAAGGTATATTAACTTTTAGGTATTTAAATTTATATTTAAGAGTAATAGAAAACTCATCCTGCTTGACATTTGAAAGTGATACTTATAAATTTCTTTAACGTGACTATTCAACATAGATGGGCATTTTGGTTTGCACATAATTAATTTTCCTAGAAAGGACTAAAACCATTAGGAATAATCTAAAGGAATTAAACTTCCTTATCAATAATTAGTTTCGTTATTTAGTCTCTATTTCCAATACTCCTCCTTTTGTTATGGAATGAATTCTCGAGATCTAGACAGTTTATATTGATTTTTTAAAGTATTTTAACAGCTACATAATCTAAAATAAAGATAATATCTTAACTCTCAGTTTGTCAAACAAAATGTTTTTATTATTTAAAAACAGGAAATTAAAAATTTTAAATTTAAATCATTAAAAATGTATTTAGACATTGTAAAAATGAGTTTTGAAACTATATAAGTATGTTATACCCATCTGATCTTTAATATAAGATTTAATTGAGAAGTTAATTTTGATCATAAATATAAGATATATTTTTGATATTTTTTATTATTTTTTAAATTATTCTTATTAATATTCACTTAACAATCAAATAAGAGATGAACAGAAAAAGTTAAGAAAGTTGATTATACTATTTAAAAAAAATACTATATCAATTAAATTAACTAATTTTTTTTAATTTAATCAAATTAGTTAAAAAATTAATAAATACTATTTTTTTCTACTTGAAAAAAAGTATATTTTCCGGAGTGCAAAATATTTGAGAGCTTTATTGTTCCTTGTGACAACATCTAGAGAAGGTCACACCCCAAATTGTTTGACATGATCTTATTAAGGAATATCCTACATTCTTTTATGGCAATCAGCCCACATATCTTGAAACAATTTGAAAATAATTGAAACACATTATGAACCAATTTTCTTCTATGGGGCCGTATAAAGCCAACTAACCTCTATCCTTTTTTTTAATAAGAGAAACAAACAAAATATCCATTTGATAAATTGTTTTATTTATGAAAATTAAAGCTACTTGTTGTTTCCTTCATTTTTATCTTCGGAATTCGGACATAAGATAGATGAAATAGTGATTTTCCCCCTTAACAAACTAATGTTTTAAAGATATTCTTTGCATTAATTGATTATGCCTTAAAACCTCAATTGGGACAAAATTGTGAATATTAGGTAATTATTAGAAAATTAAAAACATATGACATTTCAATTAAATAGTGTGAGTCTCATATATTTTATATGAAATCCAACAAATGGGTCGATGCTTTTATAATGATGGGTTAACAATATAATTTCCTAAATTTTTATATTTTAATATTAATATTAGTATTTTTGGACGTATCGATATACATGTGAACCTTTCTTAGTAATCAAGTGAAGTGAATTTAAAATATTTAAGATGGTAAATAAAATTTTATAAACATATATTTTTATGATTTGTAGGGTAACATAGTTAAAGAAGAAAATAGAGAGATTGAAGAACAATAATGAAAAATCTGGTATGAAAAGCATTTAGTGGTCAATTATTTATTTTTAAATAGAGACCTCGTAGTAAAAGATTATTTACTGTTTTTGGCGGTTGATACTCTGATCTCTATATAAAAGAAAACAAAAATGAAAGAAGCAAATGTGTGGTGTTTGTGGAGTTTGTGAGTATCACGTAAACAAGAAATAATGGAAGGCATAATCATTTAGTTGTCCGTAGTTTGCAATGATTCACAAACCGTCCACCATCATCATTTACCTTATCAAATCCATCCTCATATCCAATCAAAATTTATTTATTTTGTTCTTTTAATTTTTATTTTAAATAAAGATAAAATTAATATTTTATTTTATTTTTAGACCATTTTAATAATTTCTAATAAAACAGTTAGAAGACTTGTGTTTTAAAATGTAAATTTAGCGACCATTAGATCCAGGCATTTTTTTGGGTTAAAAAATAAGTTGTAAATATCTTTTTTAGTTAAAAATATGAGATTACTTCTTCAATTTTTTTTTAATACAAGATTTAATAAGTAAGTTAATTTTAATTTTAAATATAAGATATATTTATTATATTTATTATTTTTTAATAAAATTATTCTTATTAATATTTTTTTAATAATAATTAAGTGTGATGGAAGTGATCAAATTAAAGAAGATAATTATAATATTTAAAAAAAAATAATATTAACTAATTTAATTACCTTAATGTAATTAAATTTGGTAACTATATCTTACATTAATGACTAAACAAATATAAAACATTTTAATTAATTGAAGATTTCAGAAAATTTCATGATTTTGTCCTAGTTTACCTTGAACTAAGGGATCTTATGTGTTGTTGTTTTGATATATTGTGGGCATGCTAGCCTATTATATTGGTTGTCTTTTGAATTATTTTTTAACTTTTAGCCTTTTTCCCTGTACAATAAAGTCTTTTTTCGCTTCCTAATAAAAAGATAAAGTCTTTTGATGCCAAAATAATTAGGATGGGGGAAAAACACTTGACATTTCAAGTACAGCAAGAGCTTTGCAAGCTTAATTAAGAATCCTGGCTAGAAGTGTGAATGGGATTCATCATCATCTAAAATAGAAAAAACAAAAAACAAGGGGAAAATATTGTCATATCCATATTTATTTAATTTGGTGGCTCTAACAATAAACCAATAGGTTAAAGAAGATCAGAATTCGGTAGAAGACAGGGGATTTTATTTTGACTATATATCAACGAACTTGCTACATACATGTGTGGAGCAAGTTGAGAGAGAAAAGAAAGAGAATATGACAAAATATATTTATTAATGTTTTGATTTGATCCATCAACTTCACTCCAAGAATCTACTCATGGACTCTTACTGTATGGTTGTTTGGTTGGAGAGAAGTAGAGGAAGTAAAGGTGGTAAAATAAAAGTAAAAATAGAAGTAAAATTTTTCATTTCTCTCATTTGGTACAATGGAAGTCACTTCTATTTCTATTTCTCTAAGTTATTTTAATTTTATCAGAAAAATTGAGAATTGAGATGATAGAAGTAAAAATGAATATTTTTATACCATTTTACCCCCGTTATAAAATTTTTAGATAACTTTAACCTTTCTCAAATTATAAAAAAAATATTTTAGACTCTTTTATCTCAAGTTATCTAAAAAATTATACATCAATTCTATACTTACTTACATTCTACTAAACATACTTTTAAAATTCATTTTTAACATAATTATACTTTTACTTTTATTAAAAACTCTTTTATCCTAACAAACATACCCTTAAAATTAGACATAAAGAGTATACTTGGTTGAAAACAAAGATTAATCTTTCTTGGACCATTTAGGGAATTTAAACCAACCACCCAATTACTTATTTAAGTGACAAGAGTTTCTATCGCTCACGCCAACTTGAAAGAACTCACGCCAACTTGAAAGAAAAGCCCTGAAAGGGAAAAACTATAAGAGAAAATAAATATTTTTTTTATTTGAATAAAAATATTAAATAAAAAATTAGAGGAGAAAAAGAATGATGAAACCTAGGTGTTTTCTCACTGAATTTTTTCTTAAAACAAAAGGTTTTGGAGCGAAAATTAAATATAATTTCCAAAATTTCCCTAAAGAAGAGGAAGAGGTTTGATGATAAACATATCTTTACTACATGAATGTCATTGTCATTGTCAAATTAGTCATTTTCTTTTGTAGTTTTTTTTCCATCTAAAATATGAAGAGAGAAAACATTTTCACTCTCCTTTTATTATCTTTTCATTTTCTCTCCTTCGGTTTCATTTCCTCCCGTTTTCTCTTTTTCATCTAACCAAAGTATTCCGTTGTTTATGTTCCTGGACCTCCATTTGTTACTCCCTATATTTTTATTGGCCAATCAGATTCTTCATCATTACATTGAATTAATCCATTCTAATTGTTCTTTTTTTATATTTAGGACAAGAAAAAGAGGCCAATTGCGTCACGGGTCCTTAACATAATGTCTCACAACTTTTTGGTTTATTTGCATATTTCTTCCCCTCGGATTGAAACCCAATTAAATTAATAAGAAAAAATATCTTCATTTTGTAGCCAACATGACTCTAGCATATCTATAAAACTGAGTAACGTGTGAACGGTCCCTAGGCTTTGCCAGCTCTAAATAATTGGGACTCCACGCTCTCCATATCTGTACTTCAAACTTAGCCTATAAATACACACTTCAGTCTTGTTCCAATTCTTATGCACAGGCAAATTAAACCCTAGAATCTTTGCAAAGATGGAGCAGAGAGATCACAATCATGTTAGAAGAAGGAAAAAGGGAGGCCTTCTCACCTTGCCCTTTATCTTTGGTAATATCTGAATCCTCAGAAAAAAAGTTTGAGTTTCTTAATTTCTTCACACAGAAGCGCTTAAGCTTTTTAGCTAATGGGGTTTTGGATTTGGTTTGTTTTGTTGTTTTGAAGTCAATGATGCGTGCGAGAAGCTAGCAGTGGTGGGTTTGGGTACAAACATGATTAGCTACTTGACAACGCAACTTCACCTTCCATTAACCAAAGCTGCTAACACCATCACCAACTTCAGCGGCACTGCTAGCTTGACTCCTTTGCTCGGCGCCTTCCTCGCCGACTCTTACGCTGGAAAATTCTGGACCATCACTCTAGCTTCCATTTTCTACCAACTAGTAATCCCCCCACCTTGTCATTATCTCTATCTTTTCTATTTATAATGAATACGGGAAAATCTGCAAAAAAAAAAAGTCCTTGTTTAAAAATTTCATTAGTCAGAAGAACTTGATATACTTTTATCCATACAAATTGTAGATACTCTCAAAAATTTATATATAGATAATCCTAATACTCAAAACCAGATCCTTCTGACCAATATCGTCAATACAACAGTCTCTAGTTTGTATCTACCAAGTAAAAACTACAAAGTAATACTATAAACATGCAGGCTAGAAGTTGGAAGAGTATGGGATATACCTAATGTTATTATTGTAGGGGATGATGAGTCTGACATTATCAGCTGTGATCCCACAACTAAGGCCACCGCCATGTGAAGATGGTAAGGAGGTATGTCAAGAAGCTGACTCAGGACAGCTGGCAGTACTTTATGGGTCTCTGCTGCTCGCGGCACTTGGGGCGGGCGGGATCCGACCGTGCGTGGTGGCTTTTGGGGCGGACCAGTTTGATGAGTCGGACCCGGAGCAAGGCATAAAAACATGGACCTATTTCAATTGGTACTATTTTGTCACGGGGACAGCAACATTAGTAGCTGTGACTGGGGTTGTTTACATTCAAGAAAATGTAGGATGGGGATGGGGCCTAGGAATCCCCACTTTAGCCATGTTTCTGTCGATTTTGGCCTTTGTGGTAGGATACCCGCTTTATCGGAACCTGGATCATGAAGGGAGCCCGTTTACCCGATTGGTTCAAGTGGGTGTGGCTGCATTCAGGAAGAGAAAGCTACAGCATGTGACAGATTCTGAATTATTGTACCAAAATGATGAATTGGATGCTTCCATTTCTTTGGGAGGCAACCTTCTCCATTCTCAACAGTTCAAGTAAGTCTCTCTCCCTCCCCATCCTCAAAGTTTTACTAACCCTAATTTTAATTATAAGAGTTAGTTAATTTTTTAAAATATATTGAAAAAATTAAATAAATTAACTAATTATAACTAAAATAAAAGTTAATTAACTAATTTAGATAGATTAATGAGTATATAATATGAATTTATTTTAAAGGGTTAAATTTAGTTAAAATTAACTAACTTTTTTTAACTTTCTTAATCTATCTAAAAAATATTAGTGACTTTTATAATTATAATTGAAGGAATACGGCATTTTAATTTTTTTTAAAAAAATATTCCTATTTAATGAGTTTTTTTGTCATCCCTTAATCAGTAACTTTTTAACAATGATAATATTATAAAAGTCGGACCCGTCAATGTATTGATTTCCAATTAATATGTTAGACTTTGATTGAACCAATCATGAATATAAATTAATATGTTTCAAACAATATAAGCTTCATATAAAAAAATCCATAATAATAAAATAATATTTAAATCCCAAAATAATAATATATATAGGAAAAACAAGTAATACTCCATAGTCTTCATCCAATATATTTATGTACTTTATTTCATGATTTATAACTTACAATTTTGGAATACATACTCTCATATGCAGATCTCTTACACATTTGTTCATTTTTCTTCCCCTCTTCATGCGTATTTAGTGTGTGTGTGTGTATATATAAAAGCATAAATTGTAACTTAGAAACATAGATTAAAATATTTAAAAATAAAAAATAAAAAATAAAAATAAGTGACAGGTTCAATAATTATAGTCGAATCATCTGTTCTTATTTCTCAAGTCCCACAATTATCTCTCATGTTCATATCTAAAACTGGCCTGTTTCTCGGTTCAACTGGTCAAACCAACAAATCAATCAAATCTAAATATCATAATAGTGAAAAATACCACCATTTTATTAGGAACAATTTTAAATCAAATAAAAAAGATTCCAAGGACAAGATAATTGATTTAGGTGTTTTTGTCCACCACTTGTTATATTTATATTGACGGGGTCTTAGGTTAACGTAAAGATTAGTCCCCATCAATCCCTATATATTCATTAAAGTATTAGTGAACATGCAGACAAATATTTACCATTCCATTGCGCCCCACATTTTCTTACTTTTCGTCTCGTGTTTGTCATGAAATATATGGCCATTCAATCGTCATCCTTCCTCAATCGTCCTCTGATTATTTACTTTTTCAATTTTTTTTTGTGAACTTTTATTTTTTCCCCCTGTTACTGTATTTCAAATATAAAAAAAAAAAACACACACACACAATAAAAACAGGTTGGTCGTCTTATTGTGTTTACAAACAATGCTCAGAATGAAGAATCAAATCATAACCAATAATATCATGGAAAAATTATTCTCAACTATCATATAAAATAATTTATTATTCAGAGATCCTATATATTCTTTAAATTATTGTCAAGTCTTAGAGAAATTGTGGATAAAATATTATAATTATAAAAAGACATCTTTAACCTTACTTTAATTGACAAGTGGAAAGCCTTTGTTAATAACTTAAAATGAAACATTGGATGCATTAACTCGTGCCTTAGAGTTGGTAAAAATAAGACATACTGAAACTATTGAAAAGTCAAAAGCCTTCCAGCTAATATAGTTCATGTCTATTCATTATTTTTATGCAATAAAATTTATAATTTTTTTCAAAATATTTTAATGCAGATTTTTGGACAAGGCATGCATAGTGAGCGAAGATGACAAAAAGGACCTAAGAAAACCAAATTTATGGAGGCTAAACACTGTTCATAGAGTGGAGGAACTCAAATCGTTAATCAGAATGGGACCAATATGGGCCTCAGGCATTCTCCTCATCACAGCCTACGCTCAACAAAGCACCTTCTCCCTCCAACAAGCCAAAACCATGGACAGGCACATCACCTCCACCTTCCAGATCCCCGCCGGCTCCATGACCGTCTTCACCATCCTCACCATGCTCGCCACCACCGCCTTCTATGATCGTGTCTTCATCCCCGTCTCACGCCGCTTAACCGGCCTCGACCGTGGCATCACCTTCCTCCGCAGAATGGGCATAGGCCTTGTCATCTCCATCTTGGCCACCCTCGTCGCTGGCCTCGTGGAAGTGAAACGCAAGCAAGCGGCCACCACCGCCACCACCGGCAAAGCCATCTCCGTGTTCTGGCTCGTGCCGCAGTATAGCCTTCATGGAATGGCTGAAGCTTTCATGGCAATAGGGCATTTGGAATTTTTCTATGACCAGGCTCCTGAGAGCATGAGGAGTACTTCAATGGCTTTGTTTTGGACGTCGATTTCGGCCGGGAACTACGTGAGCACTCTTCTGGTTTCGTTGGTTCATAGGTTCAGTGGTAACCGTGATGGATCAAATTGGCTTCCTGATCATAATCTGAACAAGGGCAAGTTGGAGTACTTCTACTGGCTCATCACGTTACTGCAAATTCTTAACTTTGCTTACTACTTGTGTTGCGCCAAATCCTATGTTTATAAGCCAATTCAGGTCCATAGTAAACGGGATGAAGATAGTTCTGATAAGAACCAGATTGAGCTTGCCGGCAAAGTTTGATTGCAGCTTTAGATAATGATTCAGATTCAGATTTTCTTACTCGTTTTCTTATGAAAAATAAAATCTTTTAAATAGATGGTGTCCAGTTCAACTGGTACAAATATCAGGTTGACGTAGTTTCTCTTACTTGTATCGTCGTGATTTTACGCCTTTATAGATGGTGCAAGATGAACATGTATTGTAAATAAATAATACACCTTCCTATCCTTAAATTACATTATAAACAATATCTTATATTTACTACATTTCTAATAGAAACCAGTAAAACTATGTTCTTACTAGTCTTTTTAAGGAAGAAAAAGAAGATTTTATTTTGGAAAAATTGGTGTAACTCATCTTCAAAATGTGCGATTTTGTTTTAGGTGTGAACAAAAATTTGTAAAACATAAGTTACATTTGCTAAAGTTCTGGTCTTTCAACCAATAAAATTTTTAAACAATTACTTTAACCAATATTCCCTTTCATATTTTATAAAAAATAAGATAAGACAGTGAAACATTTCGTAAAAGGAAAATTCCATGGGAATTCATGAATCTCAATTCTCAACTTCAAAGTATTCACTCCCATATTATATAAATTAAAAGTTTATAAAGAATTTTTTTGTGATGAAATTTTTTTTAAAGACTGAATTACATATTTTTGAGATTAAGAGTTTATGATAGCTAAAATATGTAATTCAAACAGGTCAAAGATTCTCTTTTGACCATAATCCCCCCAACAGTACATGGACTGAGATACCGAAAGCCTTTAATCAAAACCCCATGAGCTACACTGAGAACAATTGGGCCTTTTCTGAACTGTAGGCCGATCGCCGATCCAATTATCTTCTCAATGGGTCAATCGACTATCCAAACCTGTTCGGCGCTGTCCCCACTCCCCCGTGATCAAACGGCGCGAACCGCCATTGACGCGCCAGGTGGACGTTTCTCAGCGTTCTCTCTGTATCTCTGCTTCATGAAAATTGGCGGGTTTCCTAGTTTCAACCTCAGGCTCAGCGCGTCCTTAGGGAACCTTCTAACTGCCAAAATATCTCATCAACGATTTTACGCTTTTGTCATTTCAACGAATTTTGATGTTTTGTTTTTCCTTTTCTTTATCGCTCTTTGGACATCTTCCACAATGTTTGCTCTTTTCTTAATAACAAAGGAAGGCAACTAATTGTGGCGGTGGATTTTGAAGATGTTCAATGGAAAAGTTAGCAATGACGAAGTTACGCCACCGGATTCAGCGACGATGCCACTATCCTCCATGGCCGACGCCTTCGAGGAGGTCGCAAAGAGGCTCGAGGGTCAGTTAAAGGGGTCCGTGGGACAAGAAATGCTTCGGTTGGACAACTTTTGCCAGGCTTGCTATCTGGTATCTTTTCTCTTTAATTGCCTCGGCCTCGCTTTCAAGTTCGCTGAGTTGGAATATATCGCCAAGGTTCGTTGTCCTTTTTCTGTCCTTGAGTTTATGTGCTTGTTGAGCATTTGATGCTCTTCTCATGGATTGATGGATGAAAACCTGACGAGTTTGAAGTGAGAAATGTATACTTGGTTGTGCTGATAAAAAATGAGAAAAAATTAACAGAAATTCAACTTGTATGAGGCCGACAGGTGATTATGATCATAGTTATCGATTTTTTCTTACGTATTTATTTTTCTTCCTTGTCGATTTACATGATATATTTGAAGTTACAAGAGGACTATGTATAACTTGCTAGTTTAACAATCAAGCATGTGTAGTTAGAACAGGGAGATATCGAGTTAGGGGTATCTTTATCCATCAACATGCTGAATGAACAGGGATCTTGTTATGTTCATGCCTTCATGGAATCATGTTTACTTCCACATATTGCAATCTACAAATCTATAGGCTTTTCTTTTCGAGTTTTTTATATTGGTTTTAATGATTTGATTGATATATTCAGCTACATGCACTTGTGGAAGCATCGAAGAGATTTGACACTCTAGGTGATATTCTTGATCATGATATTGCACATAATACAGTCAAAACAGCAGGAAGCTTTTCACGCAATCTGCGTAGAGTACGACAAGGACTTGATCTCATCAGATCTATATTTGAGAATTTTTGTTCTACTGAGTATGAAAACCTCTTTACAGATGTACCTTTTTTCATTCAGAATATCATTTTTGGCCTCTAAGAATAAGATGCATATAACAAGCTGAATAATTTGTATGATATGAAATGTGCTCCTCTGTTGCTGACTTTTCAAAATGAAGAGCACATTCTGGAAAATTTTCAAGAAACAAATGGGTACTGCTATTGTTTTTCTGACGGTTCCTTCCATGAATGCACAGTCATATTATTGATTTCTGTAAATCACAACACACAAGAACAGTCTCAATGGAAAAGCTTTGAAATTCTTCAATATCGAGTTTAAATATGATTTGTGGAAAGCTTTTACTTTGTAGAATACTATTTAATGTCATAGAGGAATCTCTCCTTAGTCAATTTATACTTCCCTTTTTCTATGACAGCATTCTTGGTTGACAACCATTTTTTTTGAAGCTGACACTTCATCTTTGAATGTCTATTTCCCTTTCTTGTGAAATGTATTGAAAATAATTTTGTAATTTAATCACATCTTCTCAGCTCCATGGGTCATTCAGTATTAGCTAACTGGGAAAGCTGTCTTACATTGCATTATGCCATTGTATGGTTCTCCCCACTCCTTCTATATAGCGACGTCTGTCTGTTCTGTTTAGACTTTATAATTATTAGTCTGCCAAGTTGTTTGTTTATGTATACAGTACTTTATTATTCATAGCAATTCAAGTTAATTTGTCTGGTGGATGATGGTGACATCTGATTTATGACTTTCTCATTTTCAGCGATAGCTCATTAAGAGAGGTAGCTTCAACAGCTTATGCACAAGTTTGTGCACCATATCACACATGGGCAGTAAGAACTGCTGTAGCTGCTGGGATGTATACACTTCCAACGAGGGACCAATTGTTGGAAAGGCTCAATGAAACAGGTGAGATTACATCAATGTTATTAACTTATTATGTACGGTGCTTGTCTTGTAGGAAGTTTATTCACACACATAGACTGAATTATCTAATATTTCAAGTTACCTTTTGGCTTTATTCAAAGTTCAAACCTAAAAGCGTTATTACATCTGGTTCTGTAAATTAGTTTTTCTATGATGTTAAACAATATAGAATTTGCTTTTTGCTTTTTATCAACAAAAGGATTTTCTTACATATTTTTTATGTGGTATTTATGTCATGAATGGTGCTTGCAAGATTGGCTATCTTCATAGACTGGTTGGCGTATATTATATTATGTTAAATTTGAATACCCTGAAAAATTTTATGGTAAAATACAGTTTACTTTTTTTAACTCACATGCAATGACAACAATTGCAAGTGTCAAGCTTGGGACTCAAATTTTCTCCAAATCTCTAATTTTCTTTCTCAAACTTGGCTATATTTAGTAACAGTAACTTTGTGCCATGTTGGTATTATTGGATTCTTCTAGAGACCTTATGGTATGATATATTTTATTACAGATCAATCAGCTGAAAAGAAAATGAGAAGGTACATCAGTGCCTCCCTCCCAGTTATAGAATACATCGATGAACTCTACCTTTCTAGAAATATTATTCTGGACTGGTGAATTTACCAGCTTTTTGGCACACAGTGCTCAGATTGTGTGGCTGAAATGCCAAAAGAAAGAGAAATTAAAAAAAAAAGAAGAAAAAAGAACAAGAAATAGGAGACACTATTTTTTTTTTTTTTATTTATGGGCCAGAGATGCCCTCTGAATGTTAGAAGGCGCTGAATTGGCTTCAGTGCATAGCAGCAATGTTAGTACTCCCTTTATTTGTGTCACTTTAAAAATGTAATTATGTTAGATTCTCAAATTTATACGTAACCAGAGTTATAATAGTTTTCTTTTTAACTTTCTCTGTTCTTTTTCCCTTATAGAAAATATTACATGTATTGTGTGGGAAAAACCTGATTTGGCCAATTCTTATTATAAATCGAAGCAAATCAAGCACTGAAAGGTGTACGTTATTATGTAGATTTAAAAAAAAAAAAAATAGGCACACAGATATAATCAGATCTTGAGTTTTATAATTTGTACGAAGCATCATGTTTTTTAAAGCTCATGAACCGTATTTTTAAATATATTTTATATTTTATATTAATATTATAAAAGACATCATATTAAAAAAAAGAAGTAAAGATTGGACCATTTTCAACTTGTTTAAGCTGTAAAAATGATAGACAGAGTTATCTTAATTAAAGTTTAAAGAATTAATTAAAAAATAGTGTAAACTATAAGGATTAACTTTTAACTTTTCCTTTTATATTTGCTTCTTTTACAGTCAAGAAAATCTAAATACATTGAGGTTTTGAATTCAAGTCTCACAGGAGATATATATATTAGGAGAGATAATTATGAATCATAAAATTAAATTAGTTAGTTATCTGGATAACTATACTGAAACTATAATATAAAGGAAGGTAGATATTAGAGGAAGGAAACTGAAACATTTGGCAATGAGATTACTTCATGGAATCACACTGTTTAGAATTAAACTTGGGAAACAAGAAAGAGATGCTTGAGGGTGGCAGCAGGTACATGCAAAGTCGCAAAGCATAGTTAGGAAGATATGCTTGTCGTTTTCCGCGATGTTGTGAATGAATCAAACTTTCAGATAAAGTCAAGCATCAAAGACTTATGACACAAACAACAATTCCTCTGGAATTGGTCCAATCCAAGTCGAATCAGATTCCAAAACAGAAAGGTAGAAATATCACATAATTTCCATTCTGATCTCAAACCCCCACAACACAAAACAAATCATCTTCATCACAATGCCTTTTGGTCTCTCCAGAAGAAGAAACCAACCTCGTGTGGTTGTGTCAAGCCCCAGCCACCATTACATACCTGCTGAAAAGGCAAGTTCTTCTCTTCTCCTATCCCCACAAACTCATGAATCGCTCTTAACAAAGCCTCTTGTTAAAAATCGCAGTATTGTGGCATGATCTTGAGACTCAAAATTGACTGCAATGCTTGTTGCCGAAAGTTAAGGAGAATCATCCTCCGGATGAAAGGTTAAGCTTTCCAAACTCCTCTCCAACCCCCCCCCCCTTCTTTTTCTTCCTAATATTGTAAAAGTTTGAACTTTTGACCTACGCACGTCCTACTCCAACCTTACAGCCCGATCTAGCTTCAAGTGGCTTCCAAAAGACTTCTTATTAAAAACATAATATGTAGATATTTATCTACGGTAATTCAATCTCTCTCTTGTAGAAACAATATTTTGCTAGGGGAGAGATATATGTTTTGAGGCGAGCCATACTTTTTACAAGTTCATAAACATTAACTCATGTTCTAAACATGGATGCTAACTTTGTGAAATGAATGGAAATACACATGGTTATAATATATTTCATCTCGCCTTAAATGTTTGAGTAGTTAAGGGATTGTCTTTAATTCCAAAACTTCAATTCACCTTCCCTCGCAAACTTATAAATTTATAAAAAGGGGTTTTCATTAAAAAAAAGAAATAGAGTATTTTAGAGAAACTAACTCGTATTTATTACACATAATTAAGTAAATTAATTTTTTTAATTATAAATTATTATCTCATTCTTATATTTAAGATCTAATATATTAGGAAAGCATACGCAGCGTAACATTATGTTGGTGATTTGATAATGAAGGGATAGAGACTCACATGATAGAGAAGCAGCAGAGGAAGCTATTTGTGTGTGGTAAATTTGTTCCAGCAGACGTTGCAATACACATAAGGAAGAAGATGAATCGCAGAGTAGAGATCCTCGAAGTTCAGGAGCTCGACGGGAGCGAGACGAGTGAGAGAGATCAGCAAACAGATAATCGAGAAAGACCATCGGCAGAGAATAATCCTCCACCGTCATCAGTTCCCATGGTGGTGTATCCTGGTCAAGCTCCTTCTTTTCATCCTGTCATGCCGATGGCTTACTGCAAATCAGCTTACTCCGCCATGGAAGTTGTACAGTTCTGGGACAACTGTGATTGCACGTGCATGACTGAGGAAGAAGGAGAAGATGAATTTCCATATGATGAGGACATAATGGGACTTGAAGAACCATCCTGGGAAAATAATTATTTTCTGGATCAGTACTAGATTAAGATTTCTAAGTAAACATCAATTAGAATGTGTGGGAATATTTGCAACTTGTAAAAAAATCAGATAAAGTAAAATAAGATGACTTCAAGGATCAGGAACCTCGTTGAAAAGCAATATATTGATCGTTTGCCCATTTTGCAGTTGCAGAACCCAGAATTTGGTTTAAAAAAAAAATCATATCACACTATGAAACTAATGCACATTAATGACAATTTTAAATTTTAAATAAATTAATTTACTTTCAAGTTAATTGTTTGTCTTCCCAATCTCTTATCGAGTCTTTTGGTTTTTACTTTTTTAGGTGATATTTTGCTTCAATTCTGCCGTACAAATCCATCATCCCCCCCCCCGCGCGGAAAACCTCTTCTGGTTTTGGGTATTCAAAGTTTACTATTTCTAGTGTTCCAGATATTTTGGGAATATCTTCTTTATATATATATATATATATAATTAAGCACATTATTGTCAAATTAACGAGAGTTTATTGTTTGGATTACTTTCTATTACTTAAGTTTATAAAGTTTACTTTTAACCTTTAATCTTAACTGCCAGTAATTAATTAGCTCAATGATATTAACCCCAACACCTGAAGGAGGAGGTTGGGGGATCAAATCCCAATGTGGCTGGGGAGATGCGTAGGTGGGTTGTGTTGTGTGTGAGCAGTCTTTATGGAGAGGGTTCTAGGATAGGGGTAAACAAAAATATATGTTAGTCTCTATTAATGAAATATACTAACTTAATATATTTAAGTGATAACTAATAGTTTTAAGATTAAAGACTTAAAAATATATTTTATAAACTTAAGAGATGATGAAAGGGAAATTTTGTATAAATTTAAAAGGATTAACAATACATTTTTAATTTTATTGTTTTTATCGTTTGTAACGTGTAAAATTATACCAGTTTATTTTTAAACTCATGATAATAAATTTAATTGAATTTACAAATTTACTTACTAAATTTATTATTTATAATATATAAAATTATACTAATTCACTTTTAAACTCATGATAATAAATTCAATTAAACTTACAAGTTTACTTATTAAAATTATTATTTTTATATTTTTAATTTGTAAAATAGTATAAACTTGCTCTTAAATTTTATTATTATTTTTTTGGATTAAACTATGTTTGTAGTCAATAGATTTAATTTAAATTATTTATATTTAAAATATATTTATTAATAAAATAATTAATTGTGGAGTTTTAGAAAATGCCTAAACTAGAGTTAGGAATACGGGCTGGAAGTGAGCTCCCTTTAGTAGTAGCTTAGCCTCTTAGCTAACCTGTCACTTTTTTTAATATTTTTTAAAATAATATTTTTAAAATTTTAAAATATTAATAAAAATTATAATATTATATTAGTATAATAAAAAATTGTTAATATTAGATTTTTTAAAATTTTTATTTTTATAAAAAATCTCAAATTTATAACTATAAATCTAAATAAACTTTAAAATAATATTAAATAATTATAATATTTTAATATATCAATAAATAAATAATTATATTTATTATATTAATATTCAATAATAAAAATATTTAAAATAATATTTAAATAAAATAAATAATAATATTAATAATTAAAAAAATATATTACTGTGCTTAGAGAGGCGGGCCTGCCTTAAACAAGATTGAACCGTCTAGCCCAAACTCACAATTCGTCTTTGCCGTATGAGGGCACTCTACTGACCTTTGACTTTGTGTCTCCTGGCTTCTTTCTTTCCCATGCTTTTTTAGACTCTATTAATTTTTTAAAAAAACAACAGAGACTTATTATTTATTTTATATAACCATGTTTGATATCCAAATATAATTGAGTAAAATTTAAATATAATCAATCGGAGTGTAGCACTCCCATTGTTATTTGTATTATTTATATATATTTATAATTTGATTTCATTTGAAGTTGCATATAAGTAACTTTCATCTTATAAAAAGAAGAACAAAAATTTATATTTTAAAATTTATTTTAGTTTTAAATATAATTATTTTATCATTTTATAATTTTTCCTACATTACCTTCATTAATTTTACAGTTTCTTACTTTCTTTATCTATCACATTTAATATCCTCATTAAAAAGACATTTTAATAATAATTGTACACAATTTATATAATAATGACAAATAATTAATTTAATTATTTTTTTTAAAAAAAATTATAACCTAATTAACTGAGATGGAGTAGCAGGTATATAATGTTGACATTAAGGTTGGTAGGGAAGAAATGTAGAAAATTGAAAGAATCATATTTGTCACCCCTTAATTTCTCTCTGTTTTTTATTGTTCCGCCATTAATTTTCAAATGTTCAAACATAATACAATGTGACTTGGCCAAAAGACTTTATAGAGCACAGCTAATTTTAAAGAAAGTCTGTATAGCATACATACATACATACATTACTTTCATGTATAATAAATTAGGATCACCTGGGGGATCTTGCTATTGAATATGACGCGTTATCTGTCTCTAAAATATGAACCTATTACATAAAATGAAAGTTCATGTAAATAGAGCCATAGGAGGTATTTAGCTTATTACAAAACTAGACGGTAACGCGTTTTTAAAATATAAAGAAAATCAATAAATTGGGCAAATAGATAGCGGCACATAACGAGTGCTAAAAATTTCTACGCACTTTCCTGGAAAAAAAATGTGTGAACAAAGAAGATCTAGTCGAGCGCCTAAAAAACTCCTTCAACTAAACGCGTTTCATAACTCAGTCCCCATTCGTCCCCTTCATATTCTTCTCCCATAAGAAAACCCTTTCTATTGCAACTTATTGAAAGTTCTCATATATATATATATATATATATATCGTTTTCCTTCTCTCTAGCTTCTCCTCAGAATCATAGAGAGAGAAACAAATTAACCAGGTAGGGGACATTCCCAAAGCAGAGCAGGTGCTATATCATATGGGTAAGAGGCGTGATGCTCTGTTTGGAAGAGGCTTCAAGTCCTCAAAATTCAAGCCACTCGTGAATCTTGCCATTTCTCGCCTCGCTGTCCTCAAGCACCAGCGTCAAGCTCGCTTCAAACAAGCCCGTTCTGATGTTCTCCAGCTTCTGCAACTCGGTTTCCATGAACGGGCTCTGCTTCGTGTACGATCCTTATATCTCTCTGTATCTTGTCTCTCAAATCCTATCAAGAAACAACACTGATATATGTTGTGTTGACAGGCTGAGCATCTGGTGAAGGAGCAGAACTTGTTGGATGTGTATGATAAGATTGAAGGGTACTTGAACCAGTTGATTGAAAGGGTGCATCTCATTGAGGAAGAAAGGTTGGTTCAATTCTGAGTTCATTTGTGACTTTCACTGAGATATTTGAATTCTATTCTGAGTTCATTTGGTGTTTACATACAGAGAATGCCCAGAGGAACTGAAGGAGGCAGCGTCGGGTTTGCTATACGCGTCTTCAAGGTGTGGAGAATTCCCAGAGCTTCAAGAGATTCGTGCAGTCTTGACCATTCGCTTTGGCAAAGAGTTCGCTGCTCGTGCCATTGAGTTGCGCAACAACTGTGGAGTCCCTCTACAGGTATTAGCTAAAGATTGCTTAGGAGTTGGGACTAATAGAGAACTGTTATGTGGTTAAGTTTAAGAAATTTCTTTATAAGGTATAAATCCTGCACTGGTAAGTATTCATCTTTGTTGGGGATGTCTATAGATAATTCAGAAGCTGTCAACGAGGATGCCAGGCCTGGAAAGCAGAATGAAGGAACTCAAAGAAATTGCTTCAGAGAATAATATTGTTCTGCAGCTCGACAAAGTTGAGGTATATATACAGCTTATAAGTTATCAAACCAGTGGAATGTTGTTGTTCAAATGACTTAGGTGCTTGATGAGAGCTATTGCAGGGACCATTGAATGTGAAAGATGAAAACCAGCCCGGGCCTGAGAGACAGGAAAAAGAGAATATACATATTCTAAGTAAAGGAGGAAAAGATGACAAGTTTTCTGATTCCCTTGAGACAAGGAAGAAGTATAAGGATGTAGCTGATGCAGCGCAAGCAGCTTTCGAGTCGGCGGCGTATGCGGCTGCTGCTGCTAGAGCGGCTGTTGAACTCTCACAATCTGAATCACATGATCCTCCCCCTAATGATAGTCGTGGTAACTCTGGGGAAATTATGTCTCAAGTGGTAGACAAGGAAATCATCCCTTTCCCTGATGATAACAACACTCTTGATGACGATCATGGTAACTCTGCGGAAATTACGCCTCAAGAGTTAGACAAGGAAACCATTGAAGAAATTCGAGGTGAAGAGTTTTACAAGAGTGACAATGAAGAAGCTGTGAAAGAGGCTATAGTGTCAGTGGTTGCAGAAGGAGATGCTCCTCGTCATCTTAAAGAGGAACAAGTTTTTGATGAGAGTGAGAATGAAGCAGATAATGAACATGAGGGCAAACTGCAATCTTTCAAGCGGATATCTTCCAAGATTCATGATGATAAAGTGGCTGATTTTGACACTGAGGATCCAATTTTGAAGGCAGATGCAGGATCCAAGAAGCAGAGCTCGCCGTCTATGAACTTGGAGAAGTTGAAGAAGCCATTTTCAGTGAGGACTAGACGAGTGTGGGGTTTTTGAGTAAGGACGAGTGCATGTGGGTGGAACAGAATGTTGTGAAAATATTTGAAGTAGATCCGCAGAAGGAAACAGAGTAAGTTAATTATAGAGACATGTAAATATCCCTAACATATTTACATGTATTCACATAATTAACTTAGTCTGGCTATCTTTCACAGATCTGCTCTACTTAAAAATAATCTCAAGTTTTGCTAATTGCTCAGGCTTTGTTAATTGTTTGGTCTGTTAATTTTCTTATCATCGATCCACCCAAGAATGTAAAACTGATTTGGATATAGTGCGTTTAAGAAATTGTTTACGTAGTTGGAGGGATAACTAAATAGTATCATGCATTTCATCATAGTTATCTACATTATTGTGTGAAGAGTTACTTTCTCCAGGCAAAGGACAAACAGATTTCAGTAAATAATAGCCATACCATACAACAAATTTCTGGCAATGAAAATTCGTTTCCTGAGGGTAATGGTAATGTGAAGTTAGTTCACGTTAGATTCCATCAATATTTAGTAGCTCTATTTGAATAAAAGTTTAGAAAATGGCTTAAAAAAAAAATTGGATAATTTTTAGAAAAATACTTTTAGAGAATAGCTTATAAAAAAAAGAGTGTATAATTATTACCAAAAAGACTTTTGTAATTAGAAAATTATCAGAAAATATATGATTTTATTAAAAATATAAAAGAAGAGAGAGTGTGGAAAAGAGAGAAGAAAAAGGAGAGGGGAGAGAGGATGTAAGAAAAAGTAAGGATAAAATAGTGATTAAGTAGTCCATAAGCTCTTTTACTGTTCCAAAACTAGTCTTAGTAATTTATCCAAAATCTTAGTTTTAAATTATAATTTAGTCCAAATGCCCTTTTGGACAAATATAACTATTTATTTTAAAATTTTTCTAAACTAAAATTTAGACCACAAACCTTTTTAAAATATTAATTTAGGGGTTTCGCAAACAGGCACAGTCTTTTTCCCCATCTTAGAATCGACAATCAAATTCAGAATACTAGCATAGCTAAAGATATGATGATATTATGATAGTGCTCAGAGTTGAATTATTTCCTGGAACTCAGTTATCATTTATCAGTAGGTTTAGAGTTTGAAAATTATGTGCCATAATGCATTATCAATAGCGGTCTATGGATAGTATGCTATACATGAGACTAATGTAGGGGTCTGAAGAGAAATATAAACAATAATTTTGCACTATTTTATGAGACAAAGATCCAGTGAGCTATGCTTGAAATTGGCAGCCAATAAACCTAAGACTTGATATGGGTTAAACTTAATACAGGCTACGTGTAAAATGAAAGCATGTTCTGTGAGGCAAGGCACCAAGAAATTAATGCCCCTAATTTGTTAAAAAGGGAAGGATAGAATTCTGGTATGTGTGTGCGTGTGTGTTACTGCCCTCTTGGCCGCTTCTTACCACGTTGCAGCAGTTCGCTATATGACTGCAAATTCACACCGACATCTTCATCATATTCTAGTCCAAGCTCTTCCTGGAAAGTTCAAGCAACTATCAGTAACACAAGAAAAATATGAATATTATGTCTAGTTCGTGAGGGAAGGGAATGGAAAAAAACCTTGAATTCTTTGGGATCCTTAGGCGAGTTTTCAGTTAGGGTGTCCCATAAATCCTTGAACATTCTCTTACGTTTTCTCCACTGACTTAATTTCTCCGAGAACGTGTCCTCAACTGCCTTGCGTTCTTCTGGATTCACAAGAGTTACGCCTCCCCGCAGCTTAGCCAGTTTCTTCTCCATTTCTTCAACCTGTATTACAAAACCGTAGAGTAACTTAGTTTTAACTGCAATACCATCAAGCCCCTTTCATTCAAGAGTTCATAAACACACATGCCAGCTACCTCACTTCTCAGTTTTGCTTCTTTTTCACGGATTTTTTCCAGTGTTAAATTTGATTGCAGTGCTTTGATTTCTGCAGCAACAAGTACGTCTATAAATTGCACGACCAAAGCTGTTGTCTTGTAGGTCTCAGACCCATGACAACTAGTGTGTGTAAAATATTTGAAAATGGTTAGGAAAACATGAATAGTTTTACTTGAGCATACCTCCTTCAACCTCGCTAATAGACCTTTTCTGTTCGTCTAGCTGTTTTTGCAGGTCGGCATTTTGTTCCTTCATCTTATTAAGCTCTTCATTGTTTGGAATATTGAATAGATCTTGCCGGGCAAGGTATATCTTCTGCTTACCATGCTCCTTAAATGAAATTCGACCACTTTCAGCAAGATTATCCAGTGCTTTTTGTACGACTGACTTCTTGAGGTTGAACTTTTGTAATGCATCGGCCACATTCTGAGTGTTTAATGGCCTATTTTGCTGAGAAAAGAAGGCCAAAAATTTTCCTCGATTACTTTCACAGATCCACCATTATATTTAACAAATTACTGTCAGCTATTCCATGAGGGCGCTCGTCAAAACAAGTAACTCCCTATTTTTCATAGCTTCCAATCAATATAAGCTAAAATCTTATTAATTTGAGAGCAAAACCGGAAGAAATTTACAAAAGCAACCCTTGATTTAACAACAGATTCCTTACGAAGCCAGCATGAACGATTATTGAACATATGCAAGCTACTAACCTCATTCACGAAGTTCAACACGATGGCTGCAAAATTCACAGAAAAAAGGAAATCGGGAAGACAGAAATGTTAGATTCACGAATGAAAACCGTCAAATCGAAATTGGAAAGAAGCATTGGCAAAAAATTGAAAAATAGATAACCGAGAATCTGCCTTAAGAAGCAGGCTTAGTTCAGCAAAATTGATTCAAGCAAGCAAAACAAACAAGCAAGAGAGAGCAACGCCGGTTCCGGTGATGATCTTACCCTCAGAGTTATCGGACTTCGGAGGCATGGTTTGGAACGCAAGAAAATGGGCGGGAAAAAATCCCCGAATCAGACCTTTATCAAGCACGAAGATCGTTCAGACCAAAGAAGAAGAAAAAACAAGACGATTGAAAAAAAACACGGTGGCCCTCTACGACATCGTTTTACTCTGGAAAAATTAAAATTAAAAAAATAAAGAAAAATTTGAGGGGGCCACACACTTGGAGAAACCACCGAAAAGCCCAATTGTTAAAAAATAAAAAACAAAGTTGAATTTAAATGAAATGGGCTTATTGCATTACTCTGAATCCAATAAATATTAAAAAGAAAAAGAAAAACTGTAAGAAAAATCTTCTTCATTTCTAGTCTCCCTCTTTCTCAGCCTCTGGGTCTTCTTCCGATTTCTGGAATCTGAGGCGTCCGGCGGGAAGACATAGAAATTAAAGTTGGTAAGAGGCTCTGTTACCTTCGATTTTGTGATTTTTTCTAGGAATTGCGTTCTTGCATTCTTTAACTCTAAAGTGAAGGATCTTCCATTTTTGATGGAGCAACATTGGGGATCACCCCGTCTGTGTGGACCCTGGAAAGCCGTGAGAGCAGCTAGAAGCTTGCAATTTTCAATCTTAATGAACTCTGTTTTCTTATTTTCCTCGAATTGGAGAGCAAGTTCTATTCGACGGGTTTCTGGAGTCACTTGCATTTTGGTTTAAAGTATCGATTCTTTAATTCTTGCCACTTCTTAGGATTCTAGAGGGAGTTCTAGATTTTAAGATGGTGGGATTTTTTTATTTACCTCATTGTTTTCCACAACAGCCTTCCAGTTTCTTGATTTGATCACTAGGGTTTCGTTTTCTTGTTTGTATTAAATGGCTGCATGTACTTTCCCGATCTTTGAGCTTGAGAAATTTTTAAAGTGTTATGGATGAGGCATGCTAGTTTAATAGGTTTTTCGTTTGAGAGTGATAAATTAATAACTTCCTATCATTAATTTTCACTTCACTTTAACTTAGAACTTCATGGTTCATCCTTCTCTAACCCCCCCCCCTTCTTCCTTTTGATTCCTTTTAAGATTAATTTCATATGTCTGAACAAGAAAGAAAGAAAAGTTCCAAATTCAAGCGTACTTAAACAGTGATTTATACACAATAATGTAATGCTTTCTGGAGTCTGTATTATTTTTTAATCATTATCATCTGAAGCTATGGTTATATTTGAGATACTTTACTTCTTGCAACTTGACTAATTTCTTAATTCTTCCAGAAATCTTGGAAACAAAATGTCTAATGTTGATGAACCACTATATCCAATAGCGGTGCTCATTGACGAGCTGAAAAATGATGACATTCAGCTACGCCTGAATTCAATTCGCAAACTATCAACAATTGCACGTGCTCTTGGGGAGGAGCGAACTCGTAAGGAATTAATTCCATTTCTAAGTGAGAACAATGATGATGATGATGAGGTGCTTCTTGCGATGGCGGAAGAGTTGGGAGTGTTTATTCCTTATGTTGGGGGAGTGGAACATGCCAATGTGTTACTCCCACCTCTGGAGACACTTTGCACTGTTGAGGAAACTTGTGTGAGAGACAAAGCAGTGGAGTCTCTTTGTAGAATTGGATCTCAAATGAGGGAGAGTGATTTGGTTGATTCATTTATCCCGTTGGTGAAGGTTAGATAGCACTTTTCTTCAAATAGATAGATATTTTGTTATTACCTTTTTGGTGATTCCATCCTGAATGTTGTGAGTTGTGACATGGAACTTGCTTCTTGCTTGCCATCACTGTTTATCCATTGTTCTAATTCTGCTTCTGGTTCCTATTGGCCGTTTCAATTTTATATTGCTTCTTTACCTGGAATTTGACTATTTTTCTATTATATTAAACTCTCAGTAGAGATTGGTTAAGGGATCTAAGTTAACTGGAATGGTGCCTGGGTCCTGGAGGCTGTTTTGATGTCATACATTCAAGTTGGCAACAATAGTAACATTTTTTGTGACTATTTTATCACTTTTTTTTCCTGAGTTCATGCTATTTATTTATGCTCTCTGGTTCATATCCTGTTAATTCTAGTTACCATTTCATTATGTTGTTTGAACATCATGCCCAATACATGCTATGCTTTTTTGTTTCAGAGGTTGGCAGCAGGTGAATGGTTTACTGCCCGAGTCTCTGCATGTGGACTATTTCATATTGCATACTCGAGTGCACCAGATACATCAAAGACTGAGTTGAGGTCAATATACAGTCAATTGTGTCAAGATGACATGCCCATGGTTAGAAGGTCTGCTGCTTCAAACCTCGGCAAATTTGCAGCAACTGTTGAATATCCTCATTTGAAGGCAGACATCATGCAAATTTTTGAGGATCTTACTCAGGATGGTAATTGAATACATATATTTTGTGTCTTCTAGATTGACACTCTGTCATTTATCTAGACAATAAGGATGTTTTATATGTTGTGGAGCCCATTGCCTAGTTTTCCAGTTATACATGCTGTTTCTAATATGTACTTTGCATATGGCTTCAGATCAAGATTCTGTTAGACTGTTGGCTGTGGAGAGCTGCGCTGCTCTTGGCAAGCTGTTGGAACCTCACGATTGTGTTGCACATATACTCCCTGTTATTGTCAACTTCTCTCAGGTACATTTAAACCATTAATAATTAATAATATATATATATATATTCCCTCCTTTTCTCACCATCAGTCATATGTTTGCTATATAGATTATTAAATTGTGAAGCTTTGCACTCAGTGATGTTCCTTTTCTTTTCTAATATGTATTACAGTTATGCGGAATTTACTCTGTGTATCAGATAAATCTTCATTATAAATTTATTTTTATTTTTTCTTTTGATTTAATTTGATCCTGGACAGGATAAGTCTTGGCGTGTGCGTTACATGGTTGCTAATCAATTGTATGAGCTATGTGAGGCCGTAGGCCCTGAACCGACCAGGTATTATTTTGTGGTGGGAGATAATACATTCTGCATATCTTTTCATTTTATTACTTTATTCTGTCAATATGATGTGTTCATTGCATAATCTTATGTATCCTGTGGGACAAATCTGAAATCCTGCAGTATATCTCTTTACACTTATTAAGAGTTTACGTTATCATTATTGTTTGTCCAGAACGGAGTTGGTCCCCGCATATGTTCGGTTGCTACGTGACAATGAGGCTGAAGTGCGTATTGCAGCTGCTGGAAAGGTCACCAAGTTCTGCAAAATTTTAAATCCAGAACTTGCTATTCAGCATATTCTCCCTTGTGTAAAGGTGTGAATACTTCTGAGAAGTTGTCATACAGATGTATAATGTTGCTCCTTATATGTAGAGTTTTGTTTATTCGTTGGTACTGCAATTCAATATTGAACAGTATATGGTTTTTTCCCAACAACTTTCGCAGGAATTGTCATCAGATTCTTCGCAGCATGTCCGTTCTGCTTTGGCTTCAGTAATTATGGGAATGGCTCCAGTGTTAGGAAAGGTAAAAGTATCTCATGGCATTCTCTGCAATTATTCTATATATCAACTGTTTTGATGAGTTTCAATTCTATCATTTTTGTGTTGCAGGATGCTACAATTGAGCAGCTTCTTCCGATTTTTCTCTCCCTTCTAAAGGATGAATTTCCTGATGTGCGTTTGAACATCATCAGCAAGCTTGATCAAGTGAATCAGGTTTAGATTAGTTATGGATTGTTTTTCAATTGCCGTTTTTCTTTTCATCTGGTGATTATGTAAGTTTTAGAAAGCAGAACTCATGCTTTTTGCATCCCCCTCCCTCCCCCAAAGAAAATCTTATATTCACCCAACCATGCTCTACTACATACATGCAAAAGGAAATGCATACAAAGAAATCAAAGTTTCTTAGTAGTCACGCTGATCAATCCATTCTTGCAGGTTATTGGAATCGATTTGTTATCTCAATCTTTGTTACCAGCCATTGTTGAGCTAGCCGAAGATAGGCATTGGAGAGTTCGCCTTGCAATTATAGAGTATATACCCTTATTGGCGAGTCAATTGGGTGTAGGATTTTTTGATGATAAGCTAGGTGGTCTTTGCATGCAATGGTTACAGGATAAGGTCTGTATACCAATCATCTGCCCTAGTGTGAATCTTTTGTGATTGTGCCTGGATCACACTTTATATATTTATAAACCAGCCTCAACCCCATGCATTGCATGGGAATTATTTTTTAGAACCACACAAAGTTTGAAAAAAAAAATTGTTCCCAGAAAAAGAAAATCAACAGCCATGAGATTAACTAGTAAACGAACCGTAAAATATCAGTACTTACCCATTCTACTTTTATAATGTGCTAAAATTGCAATGTAAACATTTAGATTCCCGGAAGTTTTATGTTGGTACTGTATCCACTAGAAGAAATAGATGTGAAACGCTCAATGGGCACTACATTATTGTTAAATGTGTTTATGCAGGTTCACTCAATTCGTGATGCAGCTGCTAACAACTTGAAGCGGCTTGCTGAAGAATTTGGTCCTGAGTGGGCTATGCAGCATATAATTCCACAGGTTCAATCATGTTCTCTCCGTCATCTAAAAATCCCATTGTGCTAGCTCCTCTGTAACATTATTAATTAATTATGCATTACTCTGGCACTTTTATAGTGCTCAGATACATGGTTTTGAAATATCTAGTTTTGGCATTTGTTACTTGTTTATTACTTGGTTTTAAAGTTTCAGTATGGACATCTATTTACAGGTTTTGGAGATGATCAACAATCCACACTACTTGTATCGGATGACCATTCTCCGAGCTGTTTCTCTTCTTTCTCCTGTAATGGGTGCTGAACTCACTTGTTCGAAATTGTTGCCCGTCGTTATTGCAGCATCAAAAGACAAGTATTTAAATACTATTCTTTCTTATGCTATAGTGCAAGGTTCAATATGGTTTGTTAGTTTACTTTTCTAACCGGTCTGCCTGATTGTTCCATGTAGAGTGCCCAACATCAAGTTCAATGTCGCGAAGGTGCTAGAGTCAATCTTCCCCATTGTTGATCAGTCTGTAAGTGTCTCAAACCTTTCCCCATTTCACATTTTCTGATTGCTGGAAGTGTTTCTTCTTGTATTCCCCATCTGCTGTCTTTGTTTTGTAGTTGTTTGTTTCCATTCATCTGTGAACAATCATGGCTTTTCAGGTCGTGGAAAATACGATTCGTCCATGTCTGGTTGAGCTTAGTGAGGATCCTGATGTCGATGTTCGATATTTCTCCAACCAAGCACTTCAGGCAATTGATCATGTCATGATGTCTAGTTAGGCAGGAATATCTGACACGCATTGAGGTTGAAGAATTATTCTATACAGATGATAATCTTCACATGTAACATTTGGTGCTTTCCCAATTAAAGAGAAATGGCCGTGTGTTGTGTTTAATGTTGCGCAGTAGTTCTTGTCACTGGATGTGATTAGTTTTCTTTTCTTTTTTCTTTTTACCGCTCAGAAATAATATTGTTTTCTTGTTGATTGTGTTTTGCATAGTTTTTATTTTTGTTTCTGGTGACTCTTGAAGTTTATAGTCTGTATCTGGATATGAATAGGTTCGGCTGCTCATGTGATAGGCAAGTCACTGCTGGTCCATCCTAAGCCCCATAGAATCTCTCGGTTTTTTCCCCAAATCATGTTTGATTCTCCCTTCTCCGTGAAGTTAGAAAGGAAAAATTAATATTTTAATCCTCCATTTTTAACTGTTTAGAACTCAGTTCTTTGATAATATCTAGATGTAATGTAATTCCTGAACTTTTGACTCATAACTTAGTCCAAGATTTTTTTTATATATTATTATTATCATCTATAACTTATTTATTTGTCATCCTATGTGGTATCTGAGTTATCCTTGTGGTCTTAAAATTGCTTCCGACTCATTTTGGCTTTTTTAAGAAGAAATAAAAAAAAAAGTGGTAATGGAGGGTAGGGATTAAAAAAAAACTAGTAGTAATGGAGGGTAGGGACATATTTGGAGAGAGGAAGTTGCGGAGCCAAGCTGAGTGCGAAGCAACTCTAAGATGACAAGGATAATTCAAATGCCACATAGGATGGCTAAAAAATGAGATATAGATAACAAGGATAATAATATAAAACTTGAAAATATAAAGGATTGAGTTATAAATTAGGTAAAAGTTTAGAGAGTTGTATTGGAAATAAAATATTATTTTTTTTATTATAAACTATAATTTTTTTTTTAATGCAAGGAACACATTAATATGAGTAATTGTATGGGGTTCCAACAAAGTTTGAAAGGTTTATTGAATCAAAACTGGGGTTCAAATCTTGTGACTATATAATGACTGAGATTCAATAAACATGATGATGATTCCAGATTGAATGAACATGTTAGGTAAGTTAGGTTCATCAAATGATCACGTTTGTGCAACGAATGTACAAATATATTAGGCTTTTTAAAACATTTTCCAATTATATTTCTCCCTAATATTTTCCCCCTAATAATGTTGCAAGATGAAGATGAAATTACTTTTAAGAATTGTTCATATCACCTTCTAGAGATGATGCATGCAAACAAATATTCATTCAAAGTTTACCAAATAATTCTCACTTTTATGAATAAATAAGTTGATTTGCATGTCTTCATCCTTCTTTTCAGTTTTAAAATTAATTCCAACACAATGATTTTATCTTAATAACCTCAAACATTTGCGTACTTTTACACGAAATCTTAAATAGATATTGTTATTCATAATACAATTTTTTAAATATTTTATATTATAAATAGATTATTCAAATAAAATGGTCCAAGAATGAGAATACTAATGTCACTAACCGCAACTTATGAGGTATTGGAAATCCAACACTAACAAATTAGCATTTCCAATAATGTAAAAATTTTAGTCATTATCGTATTCTCAAAGCTTGGCCTTTTGTTTTATCAAGTAGTCGTTTGATTTCTCAACTCTCAACCGATCAATTTATTTTGAACAATTTTTAGTTTCAGCGTCCAATCTCTTGTTTAAAAACACTATTATTAATATATTATTTAGACGGCTATCATATTTTATTTAAAAGAACAATAATTTTCTCTCAACACAGAATAAAATATCTTTTTTTTTTGGAACAACTTGATGACTTGTATAAACCTACAAGTATATATAAAATGTTGAAAATAAATTGTTAAAGAAAACATTTTAAATGTACTACCTCTTATACTTAATATATGAACTAGTTAAAGGGTTGAATTTAATCTTAAATATAAAGCCTTAATATATTTTATATATAATATTTATTATTTTTTCTAAATTAATTTATCTAACTTATAAACTGATATATAATCTAATATTATATATAAATACTTTG
This sequence comes from Leucaena leucocephala, assembly GCA_037074615.1. Taxonomy (NCBI): domain Eukaryota; kingdom Viridiplantae; phylum Streptophyta; class Magnoliopsida; order Fabales; family Fabaceae; genus Leucaena; species Leucaena leucocephala. The sequence continues at coordinate 5,980,753 of CM073570.1, read as the reverse complement.
GAGAGATAATGTTATATTCATTATAATTAACTGATTAATTTTAATTCTTTAATTTATATAAATTAATCAACTAAATTTTATATTAAAGATTAAGAGAATAGTGATTAATAAGAAGGTGAAATTGTCAAATACAACATATATAGCAAAAATAACCTTTGAGGTAATGTAGAGGTTTTGGACACCAAAAGCTTAGAGACTCTTTTAATGGATTAATTAATTTGCATTTTGAGACGGCCAAGGGGCCAAATAACTTAACCTTTTCAATTTAATTAATAATTAATAATGTTAATAATAATATAACAACAGAAAACTTGCTAAGTTTGAAACGTGCTTTGTGTATACATACATACATACATACATACATACATACATACATACATACATACATACATACATACATACATACATACATACATACATACATACATACATACATACATACATACATACATACATACATACATACATACATACATAGATATATATATATATATATGTGTGTGTGTGTGTGTGTAATACGCTCCATGCATTCTCTGAATCCATCTTGGTAATACGTATTAAGTTTACAAATATGGCTGCCGAAGGAAAATGGACCACCGGGTTGTATGATTTCTGGGAGGACTCCTCTCTCTGTAAATTCTGATCTTTATATTGTTTATATTTTTTTTAATTATTAATTATACATATTAAGAGTTTGAATTAAAGGAAGTAATTTTTGTTGATATTAATCATGTTAATATATATATGTGTGTGTGTGTGCGCGCGCGCGCGCATGCAGGCTTGCTCGCAGCGTGTTGCCCATGCTACGTGTTTGGTGAAATTGCAGAGATAGTTGATGCAGGAACGACACGTAAGCCCTAATTCATTCCTAGCTTTCAGGAAAATTTCGGTTCAATTATCTTAATTATATTTGATATTGATATGAATTGATATCGATGACAATGGCAGCAAAAAAATGGGCGAGCTGTATTTATTGTCTGGGAGGCCCTGCAATGTCGTGGCTGATGGGTTCGATCTACAGAAAAAAACTCCGGCGACTGTTTTTGTTGCCGGAAGAGCCTTATTCTGATTATGTACTTCATCTATGTTGCTTTGATGCTTGTTCTCTCACCCAAGAGTACAAAGAGCTCAAAAATCGCGGCATTGATCTTTCCATCGGTATCAATATATATAACATTACTTTCAGTTTTTCTTATACATTAACGTTAATACAATCTTTTATTCCTTAAATTTATATAAATTTTAATTTTAATCCATCAATTTTTAAATGATGGGCTTTGATCCTTCAAGGAATAAAATGGTACCTAATTTTATTAAATTATAAAGATTAATATTTTATATGAAAAGAAATTTAAGAGACTAAAATTAAAATGAGAATAAATTTAAATAACAAAAGACTGTATTAAATTAGAATATTTTTCTCTTGTCTCTACATTGTTTTCACATATGTTTGTATCAATTACAATATATTATTATTGACTACTTCCAGTCTCAAATTAAGTCATCCCTGTATTGATTAGAGGGCTGCATTGGACATTTGCACCTGGTCAGACTGTGAATTAGACTCACTAATGACTCTGGATTAGACCATTTGAATTAGACCAAGAACTGAAGTGGTTTTTATAAAATCAGATGAGTTTTGGACCAGACATGAAAATGGCTAAAAAAAATTGAAATCCCTATAAATATAAAATATAAAAAATAACCCTATTAAAAAGTTTAGTATATTTTAGGATTATTTGTACCAACTCAATATATGTCTACAATTTTATAAATAAGATAGAATAAAGGAAATATTGGTGTATTTTAGTATATTATTTATTATCTCTAATTTAAAATATAAGACCTTAATTCATTTTATCTATTATATTTAATCTTTTTACAAACTAATTACTAAATTTATAAACTAATACACAATCTAATATTACACAAGGGTATTTTAGGGAGATTGAGTTACATATGTTATAAATAAGTAATTTATTTAATTTATTTAATTTATTCACATTAGATAAATATATTTCTTTTTTGGCAATTAAATAAATAGCCCTTAGATTAAGGGCATGATAAACACTATTATTTATTATTCTTAAATGTTTGAATTTCATTTGATTGAAGGTTGGCAAGGGAATGAGGAGAAGTGGAGGAGTGAAGGAGTGGAACCACCAATTACTATTCCCACCATGACTCGTTGAATATTATTGGTTAAGTTTATGAAAAAAACAACAATACTAATAAGACTATTAATACTGAGATTGTGGGCTTTACTTCTACTTATTACATATATAATATGAATTTGTGTTTGGCGTGTCTTTCTTCTTCCCTTTGACCCAAGAGACACAGAGACACCTGTACGAGGCATGTTTCCCTATGTGAGTTCTTAATATTATTATTATTATTATTATTATTATTATTATTATTATTATTATTATTATTATTATTATTATTATTATTATTATTATTATTATTATTATTATTATATGACTTGATACAATTTAACTACATAGAATTTATTCCAAATGTAGAATTATAAGTTAGCATTTTCAGAATTATAAGTTCGTGTCTTTGCATTTTACAGATATTATTATATGAATTTTTTAGGCTTCTTGAGAAATTTTACAAATTTTATTCTATGTGTTTTTTAATCTTGATTTAGCCCCTCTCATAATTAAATTCTCGTTACGCCCATGTGACACAGGAATTTGAAATATATATATATATATATATATATATATATATTCAAGATTGTAAATCAAAACTTAATATTAAAATAAGGGTAAAAAATGCTCTGAAATTTTATTAGTTGGGAGTCACATTGGGCCCTGTTAATCCAAATTAAATTAGTCAAATAAATTAGACTGAATTTCATAAAATATAAAATTTCTTTTAAAGACACTTTTTCTACTGACAAAACTTGAATGCAAGACCTTATCAAGACGTGCCCAACCTAAACCAGCTACCAATGGATGATAATGGCTAATTTTTATTTATTTTTATATAAGTATATATATTATCTTATTTGAGATAATATTAAAAATTAAATATAAATATCTCTTTTAGTAGAGACTCAAATATTAATTCTTATATTGTAAGTTTTTGGTCCCTTTTATTAGACCAACTCTCATTGGTATGATGATCATGTGCTTCAATCTTCCTAGAACATTGGGCCTTATTAAGCCCATAATAAAATATCCAGTTAACCAGCTAGTTGCCAGAAGAAACAATATTGTAGGGAGGATGGGTTCAATTGGCAAAGATGTGATACATACGATTATTTAGAGTGTGCTCGATACCTTAGGAGTATCACTTTATTGTGATTTCAGTCGCAGAGTTTGGGGAGGTATCCTAACTCATGGCTACTTAGATTTATGTCTGAGGGTAATAGACGACTTGTTCTATCAAATATTAATATCACCTAAGAAGAATAGAGACTACATCTTACCTTTGGATCGTAGTTGAACCAACCCCTTCCCAAGAAATTTGTATCAAAAAAAATATATATTGTAGGGACGAAACTCATTCTACGTGGATTCAACTGGGGGAAATGTGAGACATATGACCATTTAGAACATGTTTAATTTTTAAAAAATACTATTTTATTATAGTTCAAGTTGTACCGTTTTGAGAATCATCCTAGATTCCGTGTGTTTAGATGTATACTTGAAGATAATTGATAGTTTATTCTGCTTAATATTAGTTTGTATAAAAAGAATAAAGATTTCGGATTACACTTTAAGTGAAACTAATATTTTTTATTTTAAAAGTTTTTATAACAAAAAAAAAATATTGTAGTAGGGATGAGAGGAATATTAAAGGATCTTAGGTTGTCGTTGTCGGTAATGGAATCCAAAGCCGAGGGGGAATCTTCAGCAAACAACTGTGAATAGCCCAGGAATCAAATCTAAACCTATATATTTCGTCCTTCCGGTCCGCACTTCTACACTCGCACAATGTTACTTACACTTTAGTATACCAAAATTATATCAATAACACTCTTTCTAAGAGTTACTTATTAATTTAAAATAAATTAATTAATTATAATAAATATAATATGATTTTTTAAAATATTTATATATAATATTATATAATATATCAATTTATAATTTAAATAAATTAATTTTTAAAAAATAATAAATATAAAATATAAAATTGATCAATATCTTATATTTATTATTAAAATAACTCTAAATTAGCTTAGAGGACAGTAAAAATAATATATATATATATATATATACCTTGAATAGTGAACACAAGGTTAAGTTGGGCATTTGTTGACCTAGAAAATAAAATATTAATAAGTTGCGTATGATTTTACATTTTACATATAAAATTCCAAACTCAATTGGCATTCAATAAACCCGCCAAAGATTATTTTAAATAAAAAAAATAGTTTAGACGTAGTTGAATAACATAGTTAAATTGAACACTCCTAATAATATAACTATACTGCGTAATGGCGAAATAAAATCGACTGCCACCCCTCCAGAACATGCCAGAATCACGTAGATGTATTGCAAATCCAAAACAAAAGATAGAACAAATTGACCATTTTATTAATGTTTATTAAACTACGTAATTAGTGGTTATCCATTCCCATGAATTTTGATGCTCTCGTTTAATGTCTGTTCATCGCTTTCGTAACCCACAATCAATTAAAATTCATGATTCTGGATTACATTTTATGGCGATGATGACCCAATTCATAAGAATGCTTGAGACGACGTGGATGTTTGAGTATGGTTAATATTTAATAATTATCTCCATTTATGTCACTCGAATGTTACTTCCAAAGCCTCTCTAATCCTCTCGATTCGGTAACTTAAAACTTCTCATATAATAATATTTAATAGATTCAATGATTACTTCCAAAAATTATACGGCATCATGTAACGTACGAAAGTGGTCACATTCTTTCAACTTGGACACTATTTGAGAGGCAGATTCACAAGGGTGTGTTGCTTGGACCTAAAACTTTGACTGCAAACAGAGCACTCTTTTTCTTCTTGATTCTTCTATTTAATCCTTTCAAACCCTGTTCCTCTCATCACTTGTCTGCTCATAATCGGATTTGAAGAGGTGCTTCAATCTTGAACATGGAGATGGGTTCAGATCGGGGGTTGTTGTTTCAAGCAGAGAACGATGATGATGTGTTTTATGCTGAGATCAGGAGGCGGATTCTGCAACTAACATCTGAAGAAGACGAGGAAGAAGACAACAACGTGAGATTCCTCGGAGAAACCAAACGTGTCACCCCCACCATCGTCTCTGGTGGCGGTGGTGATGGCGGTGGTTCATACGGGTTGGGTTATGGTTTCAGCGATGGGTTACCGGGTGGTGGAAGCCATTTTTGGACGTGGGAAGCTCAGAACTCGGGTGGGCCACCTCCTGTTTGGTTGATGAACTTGTGGAAGAACGGCAAAGGAACAGGGGTGTTCATTCCTCAAGCTGCCCGATGCAAGAAAATTCGAACAGGTACTTGATCTGTTTGTTTCAATCAAAACTTCATCATAAACTTTCATGTTCTTTGATCTGCAAAGGAACTGGGGTGTCCATTTCTGTTTGTTTATGGGCAGCTTTGATCTGCAGAAATCAAAAGACTCAGATCTATTCTGATTCAATAGTTACGATAAAACTGAGTTTAAATCGAATCTAAGACATGGTTACCTTTCAAATCCTTGCAGGTAGAATGAACAGCAAAAGAACATACAAACCAGTGGCGACCAAGGATTTGATGAACCAGCAATTTGGAAGATGATGAAGTTTATAAGAAAATCTCAGATTTAATTCACAAGTAGCTGTACAGAATTAAAACTAGCCATCTGTGTACAGAACATACCAGAAGTTGAAATCTGGAGTAAGATTGAGATTTGGATTCTAGAACACCACTAGATCAGCAGAATAAGGCATAAATGAATTGTAATGAAGCATATCTATTAATAAAAGTCAAGTGCTTTGATGTTTTCATAGTTAGTGAAAAGTGACAATTATAGCCATAAAACAATATTCAAAGGATTCTTCACTTTTTCATGTTACACTTTCACAATAAATATACAGAGAATATTTTCTCAGCACTTGTACACATCAGGATGGTGATGATTCAGACCATTTAATTACTTCTGCAGAATTACATATAAGCAGCAGAAGCAGCAGCAGCAAACAAAAGCCTAAGGGCTCTTCTTCAAGTAACCAACCTTGAGTGCTATACCATACATCGTCGTTCCCTACTCTCTAGGACGAGCTAACCATAATGAACTAAGTGCTCGTAGTCGCAAAATGTAGTCATTTATCACGAGGAATGCACGTGCGGTTTGTCGTGTGGTTAAGATTTTTTGCAGTTGTTGCAGTGTTTGTTGCCTCAAGAGATCAGCCTAAGAAGAAATAAATGAAGCATACTACTCAAAATGCAATTGATATATATAGTGTGCTAGAGAAGTGAAACTAGCATATATAACATTCCCTACCTGATGTAGGAAACTCTCCAACGTGGCGAGTTTGCTCATAGCAAGTGCCATTTGACCCATGTATTCGGCGACATTTCCTGAACCGGCGGGTCCGAGGGAGGTTGAGGAAAGTGTCTCTGAAAGAGATTGATGCAATGCTTCCATGCCTTGTGATAAAGCATCCTCAGCCTGCAATGAAGATTGCTGCAAATTATACAACCCCACCAATTGCTGCTCTGTTGATGGCTCAAGCTCGTTCCTCAGTATCTGCAATTAACAAATTAACAAAATACATCTCATAAAACAATCAAGATGAACATATTTCAGACATTATGGAAATACAAGGATTAAAGTAACTAGACCATTTACCTTAAGAAGTTCAGATGATCGAAACCCACCTAACCACATAAAACATCTTTCTGCAGGTGTCTGCCACATACCATAGAGCATGTGAAATACATCAGCCTTCGCCCCGATGCTCTTTAACCTGAATAACTCGTCGTAATGCGCTGTAACGCCCTCGACAACAATTTGCAGTTCATTATCTCCCATTTGAGAATTAACAGCCGCTCTTAGGTCATTTATCAGCTGTTGATGCTCATCGACCCAGCGCGCATAGTCCATGTCGAATGCTAAAGCACCTGAAGGTCCAGTTAACAATTATTTTCAAAAAAACAGACAATATCTTAAGAAGTGACTTTTCTGATTAAATTAAAGAAACTAAATAAATTAGTTAATTATGATCAAATACAACTCTTCAAGATGAATTCATATTATATACTCCTCAATCTATTTAAATCAGTTAATTAACTCTTATATTAGTTATAATGAACCAATCTATTTGGCTTCTTTAACCCATCTAAAAAACAGTTAATTAGCTCTTACAACTAAAACAGAGGTAGAAATTGTGGTAGGCTAAGCCCTGTTGGAATCTGACGCCATCACAATGCTCGGAGATTCAATCTGTAACATGTTTATGTAAAGTCCTACTTTGCAAATACGATTGTTCATATGATTAAGGATGTTCTCAGACAACAACATGCTTCAGAACAAGAAAATGATCAATTAACATCGGGTAACATACCGTTTCCAACCATTGAATGACTATGATCACTAGGAAATCCACTTGCAACAAGCATTCCCTGCATTAGGAATACATCATGAATCCATGAAGTTACCTTAACATAAAACATTAATAAGTGGAAATCTTTCACTTCTTACACCTGCTGTCGTGTACGTTGAAGCTCTTGCTCGAGTTGTGCTAGTCTCACACGACTGTTCTCCAACTGCTGTACATATGCCTATATATCAAAATCCAAAACCTATAAATCAACCAAATAATATGTTTCACTTATTATCCTAAGACTTAGATAGACCCCATATGCAGATAAAGATTAGTTCACAAATCAAGGAAATGACTGAGCACATAGCAGAATAGGTTTAACCACAAAAAGATATAAGAAAAAGATGAGAACTTCAGAGGAATATAATGAAACAGTATCATGGGTATGCAAAACGTAACATATATATCATGTGGACAAACATACAGAGGGCTAAGATTGCAAATAACGGTCGTGAAGAAGAAAAGAATTATAACGAACCCTTTTCTACATATCGTAAGCAATAAGAGCCCTTCCAGTAAGTACCTTTTTCCTCAACCGACTCTTCCTCGCAGCCTCTCGATTCTGGGCGAGCCTACGAAGAGTCTGAAGAAGAAAACAACCATGTTAATAACATATAAATAATAATAGCAATAATCGAATTGATTACTATGCTGTGTGAGAGGGGAAGAAATAAATAAAAAACCTTTGGATCCTCAGGTTTGGCCTTAGGTTGATCGATGGAATCAGCAACCACGGCTCTCCCAGCCTGAACTCTATTACACTATGGTAGAGTTAAGAAACAATAACAATAAATCAATATCCACCAAAACATAAATAGCATAAGCCTTATGCACAAAAGAGTGGAACTTGGAAAAAAACAGAGCATGATGGAGAAAACAGAAGACCCACTTGGTTTTTATCATCAGGATCGATATCCGTGGAAGTATCAGTGTGTTGGCTATTATCTACCATGCCGGAATCCCCCCAATTCTCCATATGTCCGTTCCCCACCGTCACGACGGCTCCGGCAGCCGTGAGTCCCTTCTGATACGTGAGATGCTGCCCGGTATCAAGGCACCCAGCCCCTGGCGAAGCAATCTCTGAACACCCGATGTTCTGTACACAAGAAGGAACTCAAACCCAAAACTTTCATCAGATACGATTCCATGTATAAATAAATAAATAAACTTTTCTACCAACAAGAGAGGGGGGGGGGATGATACCGAGCTCAATGTCCCATATTGCAAGTTAATAGGAACAACAGCGACATTGCTGGACTTCACAGTAAACATAGAGCCTGCGCCAAATTTTAAATTACAAGTTGACAAAAAAAAACGTATATTTATGTACAAGGAATACAGGTATTAGAAAGAGACTTGAGCTTAAATCAACAGCATCGTCATGTTGAATGGGAGAAACGGAATGTTGAAGCTCTCCAAGATCGGAGAAACGCATTGGATTTCTGTCCGCGCCATCTCCCCTGTTTCAAACCATAGAAACAGAGAAAGAAAGAAAGGGGGAAAAAAGCATCAGCTTCACACTTTTTCTCATTTACCAGAAGCCAAAACTAAAGAAGACATACCGAAGAAAGAAGGAGGGGTGGAAATAGAGTTGTTGAGGGGTCTTGAAGCTTTGCATTATGGGGAGGTCGAGGTATGTGGAACGAGAAGTCTCTCTCAGACGAGGAAAGCGAGAAAGAATGAATGAGAAAGAAGGAGAAGAATAAGCGGTTGCATTGTGGGGTGTGTTGGAACAGAGGAAGCAGTGAAGAGTGAAGAAGAGAAGATCTTCTTGTGTATCTTAAAGGAGGGGATAGCGTATCAGTACGGCTACTTTTGGAGGGTATAATAAATTATAATAATAAAAATAGGGAAGAATCAGGCTTTTTGATTACTGCTTTCTGACTTGGGATTTTAGTTTCCCAACACAACACTGCGTCTCAATCTTCTTTCTCTATCTTTCTTAGCTGCACCACCACGTCCCTTCCACCTTCACTTTCCCTCATTTTCTCTTTAATTGCTTGGTGCTGGTGTGTATTAAGGTGTCGGATCTTGATAGGTCAATTGCTTTCTCATGCAAATAGTGTTATGCGTTTATGTGTTAAGAGTTGGTTCTGACTTCTGAGGAATTTGGAAAATCGACAGCTCAAGAATTACTTTCCAGCTTTACGGTAAATTATTCAGACTAAGGGGCCATTTAGATTAACTTTTAAAAATTAAATTTTAGAAAAAATAAATTTAAAAAAAATAGATTATAAAAAAAATATAGTTTAGAAAAAATATATTATAGAAAATAAATTTTATGAAGAATAGATTTTAGAAAGAATAGATTTTAGAAAGAATAGATTTTAAAAATAAAAATATTTAGATGATTAGTAATAGAATAACTTTTCATATTGCTAAATTATAAAAAAGGGTATGATTTGATTAAAGTATGAGAGATGAGAGAGGAGAGAAGAGAAATAGGAGAGATGAGAGATGAGAGAGAAGAAATATGATAGAGGAGAGAATGTAGAGGAGAGAGAGAAAATAGGAGATAGGGTGAAGAACAGATATGAGAGAGGAGAGATGGTATAAAAAAATAAGGGTAAAATAGTAATTGGATAGTCTATAAGCTATTTTATAATTCCAAAATTTATTTTCAGTAGCTTATTCAAAACCATGGTTTCAAATTGAGATTTTACTCAAAATCAATTTTGGACAAAAATGATTGTTTGATTCAAATTTTTTCAAACTGATGTTTTGACCAAAATCAATTCTGAACAAAAATTGATGTTTATTTTAAATTTTTTTAAATTGAGATTTTGACTAAAATTAATTTCCAAAAGTTGTTGCCAAACGGGCACTAAAATCCATGCTTGATTTCTTATTATTTTAATAAAAATTAAAAGGTTGATTAAAAGGATTCCTAAGGCTTTGTTTGGTTCAGTTAAAGGGAGGGGAGGTTAGATTAATTTAAGAGATGGTAAGGAAAGGTAGGGGAGGTTAATTAATGATATTTTTTGTCTGGTTCAAAAGGAGAGGGGAGGGGAGTTTAGTTAATTAGAAATTAACAAATATATCCTTATCTCTTTATTTAAATTTATTTACTCTTTATTTACAATATTCATATCAAAATTATTATTTTTTTAATTTATAAATCTTAAAAAATTTTATTTCAATTATATATATAATAAAATTAAAAACCTGAGGAGGTGGAGGCATACGTTGGCGAGGAGAATGAAGGAGCTGAACAGAAAAATCCTGAAAGATATTATTGGAATATTCAAAAGGGGACATGGGCAATTTTATCTAAAATGGAGAAAAGTCTCTCAAACTTCTAAAAACCTCCGATTTTGAAGGGGTGAGAGAGTGGGGGAGGAAAGCAAAATAAGACAAAAAATTTTCCCTTCCCTCCCTTCTATTTTTTGAACCAAACATCCTTCTCCCCTCCCCTATAAAAACCTCCAACCAAACAATACCTAAGTCCCAAACACCTTTGATGCCTTGCGCTTTCGGCTGTGTTATTTACTACATGCGTCCATATTTACATCCTTTTAACTCTTACTAGTTAAACTGCAGAGTTAACTCTATAATTTTATTCTTTTTATATTTTTATTTTATAAAATTATGTCAATTCATTTATAAACTAGTGCTAATAACAAATTTGATTAACCAATTCAATCACTCAATTTATTATTTCCATTTATAAATTCGTGTTAACTTTTTTATATTTGATTGTATTTAATAACTTCATATATTAAATTCATGAAAATTATAACTCATAAACTCAACTTAATAAATATAATCAAATCTAAACATGAGGATGTTACTACTAAATATAAGAATTCTCCTATTAAAAAGTAGAATACTAAATATAAATATCAATTTATTAAACTTGACCTTTATTGATAACTAGTGTCATAGTTATTTGTTGTTTTGTTTATGTTTCCTTGTAACTCTGGCTAGTTCCTACAATCTTAGTAACCTCATACACTTTTTAATATTTTGTTTTATCTCTATAATAAAATTGTTCTTTATTTTTTTTTCTAAAAAAACATTTGATTTGATGCCTTTCCTTTTCGCATATTATACAGGAATATTTAAAATTCTTTAAAAGAAATATATAAATTTAAAAAATACTTCCCTGAGTCATTTTTTAATGGTCCTTTTATAATATGTTGGCTTGAATCATTAATTTCTTTTACTCAAAATGATTTTGTTAACATAAAAAATATTTAACTAATTTAAAAAATTAGATAAATTAATTAATTATAATAAATATAATATGATCTATCTTAAAATATATTTATATGATATTAGGTTATGTATAAATTTATAATATTGGTAAATTACTTTAAAAATAATAAATATAAGATATAGAATAGATTTATATTTTATATTTATAATTAAAATAAATTATCAAACTAATTCTTACATTTAGAATATCAAATATCTCTCATGTTATTTACAAGCTAATGATTAAAAAAATATTTACATGAAAACACTTACCAAAAAGAAATTAGGTTTAACAGTTCCCAAAAAAAGATAAGAAGTAAGTACCCAAGGCATATAACTCAAACAAATGTTTATTTTCATTAAGCAAGCTCGTTGGTTCAGGTTAATTTCATAAATGAAGTGTCACTTGGAGAACTTTTAACCTTACGTGGCTATATTTTTTTATAATATTTTATAGATTATATTCCCTATCATTTAGTTTTAGGCTTTATGATTATTTGACATAATGTAACTTTTGAAAATAAGTTTAAATTTTTTAAAAAATGATAAATATTTTAATTTTATGTTGATGTCATATCATAGATAATAAATAAATAGCAAATAAATTTTATTTTTATACAATACCACATATTATCATTTTTTTTATATCTATGTATTAGCGGAATATGTTTAGACACTAAAAAATCCCCCAAGAATAAACTAATCTCCATTGAAATGATGAAGGCTAAACCTTTTGCTACTAGATTTTATTTACTAAGAGAGTTATTGACCCAAGAAAAAGTTGCATGAGATGCATGCATGCACTCATACACGCATATGTATTTTTATATATTGATGTATTTTTATATTTTCAATTTATATGATCTATTATGATAGAAATATTCATATTCTTGAAGTATTAAATGGGTAACTCGGAGCACAACTCATCCTTTCTCTTCTCATCTCTCATCATCACTTATCTTAGACTTCACCTTATGTGCTTAACACTTTTAAAAAAATTAAAATTCTGAAATATTTGTTCCAATAGTATAAGTATTCTTAAATAATTTTTAGTCCACTTGACACTTAAATATTTGTATAATAACACTCAGAATAAAATATACAATATCTTAAAATATTTTTCTATTAACACTCAATGTCTTAAAATAATTTTTATTATATTTAATATTTTAAAATATATTTTTAGTAACATTCAATATTCTAACTTTATGATGTTCATTGATAATAAAAAAATAATTTATAATTTATGGTGTTAAAATATTTTGTGATACTAGATGCACTAAAAAATAGTTTATAATACTAGGTATTACTAGATAAATATTTTAGGGTGTTAGATATTAGATTCTAAATATTACTAAAAAAGTATTTTCTAATAATGAATATTATTGAAAAAAAATTGATAATACCTGTTATTTGATGACATTGATTGTCATTAAAAAAAATTATTTCATAATGATGGATGCTAGATTTTAGTATTATTAGAAAAATTTTAAGGTGTTGAGTGAACTAAAAATTATTTTAGGATATTAGGTAATATTGAAAAAAAATATTTTAAAATCCTAATTGAGAGTAAATCTATTTCTAAAAGGTATAAGAGTTGATTACGAATTGATAAATATATTAATTATTATTGTATTGATAACTGAAAATAGATTTGCTTTTAAAACATATAAAAGTTAATTAAAAGTTGATAAAAATACTTTAAGATGCTAAATATAGCAAAATTTATTTTAGAATATTGGATATTAATAAAAATATATTTAAGAGTATTATATGTTAGATTATATATATTATTAGAAAAATATTTAAGTGTTGAATGGATTAAAATTTATTTAATAATATTTGATAATATTAAAAATAAATATTTTAAAATATTATTTTTTTAAAAAAAGTGTGGACTGGTCATAGTAAAATATGAGAAGTGACGAGGAGGGATGATAAGAGGATCCGCACCCCTCCCGATATAGTACCGGGTTTTAATTAAAATTAAATTTTAAAAAGGTTTATATCTTAAAATTTAATTTAATTTTTTTAAAAATAAATAATTATATTTATTTAAATAAATTTTCTATTAAATTATAATTTATAGTTTAAACTTAAAATTTTATATAAATATTGAATAAAAGAGTTAATTAATTATTTAAATACTATTTTATTTTTATTTTTTTCTAATATTATTTCTGCTCTCTTTTTTCATCTCTCTCGTCTCTCTTTACTCCTCTATCATATTTCTTCTCTTCTCTCTCTTCACATTCCTTATCTCTTTTTTTTATATATTTTTTTACTCTCTCTTCTTTCTTTTTTTACCTTATCTTCTCTTTTCTCTATTTTTTATTTTATTTTTAATTAAATTATACTATTTTTAATAATTTATCAATAATAAAAATATTTTTAAAAATAATTATTTATTTAAAATTAATTTTTTTATAATTTTTTAAAAAAATTGTCAAAAATTTTTTTATAATTATTTTTTAAAAAACTTATCTAAACATACCTAAATTGATGGAGATGGAGTTGAGAATGTGGATAGCAAACATGTTGGGGTGCGCGTAGGGGATAAGAAGTGACCCAGGGACCGAGAAATAATAGAAATAAGAAATTAAAGTAAGACCCCCCAGATGATTGATTTATGGCGTTGCATTTTACTCTGTTTCTGTGTTCTGTGTGTATAGGGGTCTCTTCCTACGGAGCTGCCATCTCTGAGACTGAGCCCTCTGTTTCTGAGGGTCTACGATTTGCAATTTGCAATATCTTTGATTCAGACCCCCAACCGCATTACCAATAGATACCCTCTTCCTGCATCCACGACATCATATTGTAACAGAGACTGATGTGTGTTTGAGTATATGTGTATATATATAGGGCCATGTAGAAGAGTAAAAGGCTACACCAAAACCCTAATTCCCGGAGGAGGAGGAAGAAGAAGAGGAGGAGGACGGCAGGTGTTTGGAGAGAGATTAAATGAGGAGAGAGAGAGTGTGTGTCAGAGCGTATGTAGTTACGCTAATTGTATTTGCACTGAGGGCAGTGTCAGACGCCCACATATATACTAAGCATTCTATTGGAAAACACACCCTCCTCCATGACTCATTCCCTACGCAAACTCGTACTCCTTTTATGCCCATGCTTGTTTTTATCTCCTCCTCATTATTTATTTATTTTTCATATAAGTATCATTACTATATATTAATATTTGCATGTAAATAAGAAGATGATTAGTGTCTGTTTCCCTATAATAATAAATATTATCTTATTAAATGAGATTGGGTACATAAATCATGGAATGCTATTATATTTTATTAAAAACTATTTTTTTTTGTTTTATGCATGGGGTCTCATGCGTTAATTAGCTGTGTGTTTTTATGAGTTGCACCACTAAGAAAAACCAAGCAATTACATAATTGCTGCGTAGGTTCTAATATGGTTGTTAATCAAGTAAACACGCGCGTGTGTCCAGACCTATGTTAGAAATCAATGTGGTTGGCAATTAGAGTTCTAGTGTAACTGGCCTGAGTTCAATTATACTTGTAAAGGAAAGAAATGCGGCATCCTTTACTAGTTGCCAGGGTTAATAAGCCGAAAGATCATCAGTGATATACTCACTTAGACTATATACTCATTAGAAGATTATGATATACTCACTTATATTATCCGACAATACATCCAAGAAGGATATATATATATATATATATATATATATTTATGCCTATAATTTTTTTTGGAGTTAAAAACAAAGTGCATTTTTATCTTAAAAATATATATTTTTTTGTCCATCCGATTCACTAGAGTTTTATTTCGATTATATTTGAATATGACCTGCGTCGCATACCTGACTATGGTGGATGAGTATTCGAATAGGGATTTTATGCATATATTAAGACTCGAACTCGATACCTCACTTAAACAATACTGAGCTGTTTAATATTCGAATCAACCCCTGTTAGTATCTTAAAAATATTTATTGAGGAGTAAGTAATACCTTAAACTTTAATTATAAGAGCCCAACCTTTTAACTTTAAGGGCTTTAGTACAAGAGATTTGAAGTGAAGGGAAGGGAAGGGAAGGGGAAAAATTTCAATCCAACTCTCCATTAAGATCGGCTCTACATTAAAACATACAAAATGTAATTTTCATTTCACTTAATTAATATTCCCTAACAATTTCAATATCATTTTATTCTCTTCACCTTTATACAATATTATGAACCAATAATTTCTTATTAAATCTATCAATATAAAGTAAAATAAATTTAGTGAGACATTAATTATCCTAAAATATTCAGAGGAAGAAACATCTTACCGTAAGTTATATTAATACGAGAGGTTCCTAATATTTATTAATGTTATTAGTTGTGATCCTCATATTGACAAAGGACAAAGAAAAAAAAAAATATTGATAGAGCAATAACACACACACACACACGATGGCATACAAAAGATGTCATCACAATAATGTTTCAGTAAAGGGGTATTCTAACGTGTTCTATTCGTACTTTGTGAATGTTAAGGGACAGTATTATGACTTTATTAGTAGGGAACCCTATTATGAGAAAGTGCGTAAGAGGACATTAAAAAATAGTAACATGAAATTGGCCAGTACATATATGAGCTAGATTCGAAGTCTCTAATAAAAATTTGTCTCTATTACTATTTTTATCCCATAATAGGCATTTTGAACCATATCATTTGTTTTTGCAGAATAAGTAAAAGACCTTGATAATTGATTAATTGTTATTTGTCGAGTTGTTTAGATTTTTTTAGGTTTTTATTAAGTACTTTTTTATTTATTAGGTTTTATCTTTTTTAATTTATAAATATATATATATATATATATAATTTTTGGTGGCCCTCATAGGCCACATTAATATATATGAAAATATATAAATTATTATTATTATTGTCTCTTGATGATTAGTAATTTAAATGTTAATTAATCTAGCCAAATAATATATAATACTAATAATAATAGCATGGCCAATAGAAAAATTATTAATTAACAATGATTGGTTTAATTAAAATATACCCTGGTATGTGGGTATGTCCAGTATATATATATATATATATATATATATATATATATATATATGTAATTTTTGGTTCTCCCTGGAGTACCATATTAATATATATAAATTATTATGATTTTTGTCTTTTCATCAGCAATTTAAATGTTAATTAATATGACCAAATAATAATAATAATGAAACAATAATGATAATACTAATAATAATAGCATGGCTACCAAGAAATATTATTAATTAATAATAGTTGGTTTAATTAAATTAAAATTTATGTATATTAGTTTATGGGTATGTTTGGCGTAAATATTATTATCTAATTTATAACTTTACAATTCTGCTTGACATCACTTCACTCATCATTTTTCTATGGTGTTTAAGCTCTCACTATTATGAGGTTCTCTCGCTCTCTCCTTCTACCTCAACGGTGTCCCTTCTATCAATGCTGTTGTTCCATCTTTTTTTTGTAAGTAGTCGCCCTCTTTTCTCTCTTTATTTCTTGCTTGCATTATGTTCATTGAAGTTGCTAGGGTTCAATTTTATGTTTGTTTCTTTCGATCCATGCTAATGGTACGAGTTTACTTGTATTGTATTGTTTAAATTGCTAGGATTTGGATTATTGCTCAGAAATATAGTTTCCTCGCTTCTAAATAGTGTTTTATCTCAAACTTATTATTTCTCAATTTATTTCATTTCCAATTGGTTGATATATTTAGACAAATGTTATCTCATTGATTTTAAAGGCTCTAATTAAGTACACGTGTTTATATATTTAAGTCATAAGTCTCTAAAATCGATCAGGTAGTCTCTACCTACATATATGCTTCAATCATTGAAATTGTCGTTGAATTGTATTATATATGAAAAGCCATTCATTCATCTCTGCAAATTTCCTCTTATAATACCCTTCAGCCTACATTTTTCATCATCTAATTTAAAGATCTTAATTCTCAACTCACCAAAACTATTTATATTTTCTTAGATATTACATTAATATTGGCCTTTAGTTTGGTTTTTGGCCATCCAGTATCATTTCATTCAATCATAAAATATCCATATGAAGTATAGTTAATAAATTTGAAATCAACTATGTTATACTTAGCTTGGTTGAATATGAATCTTCCCCTAGCCATAAGGATTAAGTGGTCGATGGAGCCATGTTATACTTTTAGCGTTATAAGGACTTAAATGTTAAATATTGATAAATGTAGCATCCAATATGAGGTTGCGGGCATTTACATTAGCTATGCTCACCAAAGGAACATGATATCAAGAATTAGTAGTTAAATTACATCTAAGAGATCCAACATTCAAGAATTATCTAACTCTTTTGGAGGCGTTGAAGCTAAAACAAACAAGGAAAAAAAATATTGTGAAGAAACAATTGACAAAAGATTCAATGAGCATATACGAGAAATAATAATAAAGGTCAAAGAAGGAATTAATACAATACAATTGATTTGTAAGTGTATTTTTAATAAGTTTGATATATATCCTCTTTGTGAGATTCATAAGTTATTGTTTGATTACTTTGTATGTTAATTAAAACCTATATTGTATTTTCAATTGTATTTTGAAATATTTAGGATGACTATTGAATTTATATTGCTACATAATTAACTTATAATGAGGTTATCAGAACATTTTAGGTGGATAAAAATTCATTATGAAATTTAATAAAAGAAATAACTCTTCTTTAGAACAATTATATCTATAATTGATCTAAATAGTGGGCATTTTTTGTATTGGACAAATGCTCACTCTTTACACTAGTTATAGAATAGCCGATATAAATTACATCAGATGTAAATCTAGTATAAAAATTTTATGGCTTTCTATATTGGTCGTATCTATATCAAATTCAAATATAGTCTTAAAAGTCTATTATTAAATACATTTTTTTTCTAGTAGTGAAATGTTAAAACATCATGGGTAAATTATCTTGTACCGCATTTTCAAATTCATGTATTTATTGTTTTAGTGTTAAATCTAGAAGTCTAGTTAGAAATTATGAACAATTCAGTTATAAATCATGGGTATGCATAATTATTTATAATTGAACTTCTAGTATTCACATATCTAAACTTGTTATTTTTATAATTGGGATTTTGGCTTTTAAAAGTCACTATATTTTTTTATTATTTAAGAGTATTTTTTCGTCTATATCTTTTTTTTTAAAAAAAAAATCAACAAGGAACCTTAGTCCTTAACTAACATTTCTTTAATATATATATTGGGGTTCTTATGTGCCATTATTTTCTAATTAACAAGGATATTCTTTGTCATCATTTTCCCTCAATAATTTATAAAAATTTCCAAAACATGTATTTTTTTTATAAACTTAATTAGTTATATGTGAATTTTAACACACACACACACACACATATATATGCGGGGTTACGTATAATTCCATGCCAAAGCTACGTTTGTTAATTTCAACCGCTATAAATTAAAACAAAATGCATATCTTCTTCTTCTTGTTTGATAAGCACGTATATAGTTCTATTAGGGATATTTCTATGTGACACTATATATTGTGAAAGGTTAACTAGTCTTTTTTTTGTTATACTTAATCTGTTAATAATATTAATATATATATATATACGTATGTGTATGACAAAGAAAGAAAATATTTGATTATGTTAACCTTTAAAAGAAACAGCAACTGATTCCCATACAACTTTGGCTAAAATGTTATGGTGTTCAGCGTTTGAAAGAGCATATTTTTCTAATTACATGAAAACAAATGTTAAAAAAAACATGCCATTGATTTAGAAACTTATTCCCAAGGTGCACAAAACAACACAAAGGAAAGTTTTAATTAAAAACGTGTTATAAAGAACCTATAAAGAACTAACATGATATATATATATATATAGCAGAATGACAGCAGGTTATGGTATCAATGTGATGATCAGTGCAAATATATATATAATGAATGAATACAGAGAGTACTTTGTTGTTCAGAGAGAGAGAGAGAGAGAGAATCACTTTAACAAGAATGCACGTCAAAGAAGTTTCCAAGTTAGTGAATGAAAAAATGGCCAAAAGATTCCTCTACCTGTGTGCATCGTTTCAGTGTACTCTCTTCTTCAACTCAACAATAACAAGATTCTCTTCTCACTTTACTCTGATAGCGTGGAATTCTCACTCACCCTCCTTTCTTTTTTATTTCTTAATTCAATGCGTTCCATTATTTATACCAGCTGTTTACATTCATCCTCATTACTTCTTTTCTTTTTTATCACTCACACAGGAAGAATCTAATGTAATGAACACCATAGAGGCCAAATTTGTTTAAAGGTTAAGCTGTACTTCTTGCTTTAAAGTATTTTTCAACAGCACACATTATTCTAAACTCATTTTTTTAACATCCTTCATCTGAAAATATTTTTCCAATCATAGCATCCAGTATTTTGTTTTTGAAGAACTAGTAGCATCTAATATTATAAAATAAATTTTAATATAATTTTATTCTTAAAATATTTTTAATAGCATTGGGCACCACAATAAACTTATGATATTGAGTGTTACTTAAAAAATACTATCTTAGTGCTATATGCCCCACACAAATTATTTGAGTTTGTTTTGCTTGGGTCAAGTTACTTAGGTCTATTAGGTCCAAGTAGCCAATGAGATTTTGCCATTTGGATTAATTGCACACACTAGCTAGCACTTAACCTCCGTTAAACCACCGTTGGCAACTCTCATTTCAATCCCTAGTCGGAGTCAACTGCGATGAACCTGAACGGCAACTTAAGCTAGACCTTAAAGCAGCTCTTCAGGCGTCAAATCCGAAATTGTTTGATTCGTTGAACGTTTCTAATTCAGTTCAAATTAGCAGGTTCAATTCCGCAAGGTCTGTCTTTTGAAGCTTCTAGGTTACGCAAGTCGACTTCCGTCCTCTCACGATCGCCCTATCCTGGCTAACAGGCGTTTAACGGAGGTTAAGTGCTGATGTGTGCAATTGATCCAAATGGCAAAATCTCATTGGGTACTTGGACCTAATGGACCTGAGTAACTTGACTTGGTCCTTTATTTTAATAAGTTAATCAAAATTATTTATATAGGCAATGGAAATATGTTAATTTAATACGAAATTAATTTATAACATGTAAACTCAACTTTACCCAACAAAAATAGTAACCTCTAAAATTTGAATGTTACTATTTAATAACAAAATAATTAGAGTGAATCCGTGTATTTGAACGTAACAAATTAAAGTCCCAGCATTATTGTTGACTCTTTTGAACGCTTAAATATAAGAAAACATGAAAATCATTATTCTCCAAATAATATTTTTTTCACTCTCTTTCAAATTAAACTGCATTCAAATATATATAATTTCATACCTTGTTGTATATTACATTTATATTTTTTTTATTAATTGATATGCTTCGTTAGTGTAACATCATTAAGAAAATATGTTTCGTCATTTACGTTATCAAATTAATTTAAATTCGTTTGATTAAAATCATATTGGCAAACCTTCTTAGGAAGTTTGAATTTAATTTCTTTGCAAATCACACAACAAAAGGAAAAAAAAAAGATCACTTAGTAAATATAATTAGAATATGGATTCCTATAAGATTGTTAATTCGAGAGAAAAAAAATTCCTATAAGATTGCTAAGATTAATGAACTTGTCTCATTACACTATTAACGAATATCTCTCCATGTGAAAACACAGTAGTATTAACAAAATATTCGGCTTCTTTAATTATGACATGTTTCAAAATGGGGAAAAGTGAAAAATACAATATGATAATCAATAGTCATTAGGCACCATCGTTAAATAAACTAATCCTTCAACATATATACATTAACCAGCATCAAGTATTTTATTATATATACACAGTACTTACCAAAAATTAAGGAAAGAAGAAAAAAGCCTTTGGATGCGGAATTGTTTTTGAACGTACGTACGTTTTGTATTTAAGCATCAGGAAGAGGCAGATTCTATGTTTTAAGAAATGCTTAATCATTAATTAATCAATTAGGACCACTTCGAGCTCTATTGTTTGATATTGTGACTTTGAGTAAAGCGAAGTAGATTTGTAAGTATATATGTTCTAGTAATTAAAGAGAGGATTTTAACTCATAGGGTAACTGTTTTTAATCCTAGAGAGGTACCTTTATAACAAAGAGCTGACTCACTTTTATAAAAATCAGTCAATTAATTAATTGCTTAGTGGCGCACTACTCATATACTTAGAGACTCATACTGAAGAACCAAGGGTCACATCGCTAGCTGTAATTAATGTAAAAGCTTAATTAGGGGATTAAAGCTCTTCTACATAGGTATAAAAAATTCTAGTTGTTCTATATAGGCTGCAAAGCAATTTAGAAAACTGTTAGTTGAATCTGGTTGAGTTTTTTAAGACAAGGAATAATGAATGAAAGCTTAACTGGAATTTTAGTGTTGTATCGACCATAAAAATTGGCAATTTAATTTCATACATGCCATCATTAACCAAGTTTAATCCAAACTTTCTCAAAAAGTAACCATATTGGGTGTGATCAGTCAAATGATATATATATATATATATATATATATATATATATTGTATTTCTCACTCGGTTACTTCACTTCACCCTCTGGTTAGAACCCTCTACAATAACCTTTTTAGTTGGCCGATTCTTAATAGAGGCGCTATTATAATAAGGATAAATCTTTGGAAGAATCACACCATAAAAAGTTAGTTATTAGAGTTGACAAGTTTAAAGTTTTATAAAGTCCTTTTTTCAAAGTCACTCTCATGGGATGCATGGCTCCTATGTCCCAAGAGTATAACAATTCGCTCCCCTCTATCCAACGTTACTTGTTGGATGGTTTACAAGGAATCTGTGTAAGCCAAGACCCTGTTGAATCCATGTTGCTTACATCGTCTAAACACATTAATCGATAAAACTTCACGACTAATAATTAATGCACGTGTTTCAAAGACCCACACACACATATATAGGTGTTTACTAATGTATTTTTCATTGGAATACTTTTTATTTAAGCTTATTCATGTCAATTCTCCACTGGGGGCATTTGCAATTATTAACCCAACAAGTAAAGTTGTTTTTTTCATGTGAATATAATTGAGAAGAGTTAAAGGTGAAAATTTGTCTAAAACATTTTGTTTAAGAACAATATTATTACAGAAGTATTTTTTATATTTATTATCTTCTAAAAAATTTTAAAATATAACAATATTATTTTTTAATATTAAAAATATTAACAGTTAACAATAATATTTTAACGAATAATGTTAGTTTTTTAACAAAATGAATTAACGAACCAACCCCTAACTGTTATTTTACCGTTGGGCTCCTGATAAGAGGAGACCTGTCCATTTTGCATTTTACATTTTACATTTTAATTTGCTGATTCGTTGTTTTATAGCTTGCTTGATTCACTACTATATTAAGCAGAAACGTGTGTGTATACATATACATGGATGATAGGATATCATAAATCATTTGGTATCGTAAGTATTCATGCTAAGTGCGAACGTTTTAAACCAAGTTTAATTATATAATAACATACTCGGATATTATATTCTCTTAATGTGTAATTAAAAAAAATTAATTGTTTTATTAGTAAAACCTAAAAAAAAAAATTCACTTTAACCAATATAATGAAATGTCAGCGGTAATTAGTATAATTAATATAAATGTATTTAGTACGCGATCCGATCGACGGCGATATTATTGCTCAGTTCTTTCATCTTTGCAGGTTCGTCGAAGTTGTTTAAAAAAATTGATGCATAGTTATCTTGTAATGAATTTTGAAGAACCAAACTTGAATATGGGTTTCCATAATGAATCTATGACGAATTTGCTTTTGGTATATTTTATGATCAATCTGTGTTTCTGTTCTAGAAGAAGTAATATTGTTGTTTATTTCACATTGAAACTTCCATTCCATTGTAAATGAAGATTTTGAGCGTACCTATGAATCGGGTTAAGTGATTAATATCTCCACATGAAATGAAATCACACAACGGACTTCGTTATCTCACACATCGATCATATGCAGGTTTCTAAGACGGGAGTTGTCTACCTTCGGAGTTACCGATGAAAAACTGACTCCCTTAGTCCTTCATATCTCATGCATTACGTCCCGAAAGTTATATGGATTTGATTTTTAAATAACAAAGGGAAAAATAATCTCAGTGGACCCATACTTCTCCTTATTATCATTAAAGCTTGACTTGTATTGGGATTGAGCCCTAATCTACCAACAAATAATTAAACATATCAATCAACAGGGTTAAGTCTAATAGAAAGAATAGTCTCTTACAATATGATCAACTAAGGTTTAAACCCTTGTTAGGAGAGGTATTCATGTTTACTACCTAATAGTGTCTCTAATATAAAGAAACATATGCTTAGTAAAAAAATACCTATACCAATTAGCAGGAATTGGGTACCAATATTCAATGTGGTGTATTAAGATTCAACTAACTATTGAGAGATGTTCCTATCTGTAGTGCTTAAAAGTGTCTCAAATAGGAAGATAAAAAAATACCCATACCAAACAAAAATCATTATAAGATTCCATTTATTTTATTTGACATACTAAACAGTAAACATACGTTTCATATCTCATTCCTTCCAACACGCCAAACATGACCATAATAATACATAAGAGATCTCCATATTAATATATTACAGTTTACTGTCAATCATTGGAGAGGTCGAGCTCCCACATTTGGCATTTCTTAGTCGAGAAATGTAGTCATTGATGACAAGCAGGTGCTCGTGCTACTTGTGGCATGGTCAATATTGTTTGCAACTGTTTCAGTGTTTGTTGCCTCAAGAGATCAGCCTACGATGCTCGAAAAAGTATATAGTAAGTAGGTCAGAACTTAGGAGTGTGCTTGATTATGAGCAAGAAACTGAAACTAGAAACAACACAAGGTCAATTATTCTACTACTACATATATATATGTTCACTCTCATCAATCTCATAGTCAAGATTAATTACCTGATGAAGAATTGCCTCCAATGCGTGAAGCTTACTCATAGAAAGTTCTATTTGATCCACGAGCGAGCCTGACGAAAGTAATTTCAAAAGAGATTGTTGCAGTGCCTCCGTGCCTTGTGAAAAAGCATCCTCGGCTTGAACTGAAGACTGCTGTAGATTATACAAGCCCACCAATTGCTCATATGTTAATGGCTCAAGTTGGTCTCTCATTATCTGGAATCAACAAGGTTACCCACAACACACCCATTTCACGTAAGAATTATTGTTGGAAACATACATATATGTAAAAATATGCATCGACTCCTCGTAATTAAAGAATCATTCCTGCGAGCGAAAAGCAAACATAATTCACCGAAAGAGCAGATGAGGGGGAGAGGAGGGTTCAAAAACTTGAGCTTGTTATGCTTAAACTATATGATACTTGATATAAGATTTATTTAATTAATTTAATTAAATTTATGAAATTAATTAATATATTATATTTTTTTAAAATATTTTAATTATCTTCGTTAAATCTCTCATTCATTTTTTTGATTATTATTGAGAGAGCATAATTATTATTGAGAGAATATGATCAATAGAAATAATTTAAAAAAAAAGCGGTGCTTATCTTTTATGGGCTATGGTCACTTGGAATCCTTTAATCACAAGCGATATGTGGGATTTTCTTTTAACGCATCACACCTGCACGATAAATACAAGAAGAATCAAGATGATATACTTGTTCATTGTGAATGGGGGATTGATTAAGTAATTTGCTAGGCAAGGAAGAAACTTAGATCATTTACCTTGAGAAGTTCATATGATCGGAATCCACCTAGCCACATAAAACATCTTTCAACAGAAGTCTTCCAGGCACTAGAGGGGCGTTACTAGAAAATATAGCTTCCACATAGTTACTTTACAACGATTAAATGTAAAAAAATATAATGTTATTTTTATAATTAAGTTACTGAAAGTTTACTTTTAATAATGATTTTACAAAAAAACGCCATAAAAAGTTCTCTTAACTGCAGTTATTTAAAAAAACTATTGTTAAAAGTTCATACAATTTTTTAAAAAATCATTGTTAAAAAATTTTTTATGGCATTTTTTTAAAAATCCGTTGTTAAAAGTTTTTAAAATTTTATAACTTCATCATGATAAATAGTTTCAAAGTTTTATAGTCACTCAACTCTATCAACTCCAAACCCTAATGACTACCAAAAATTAATAATTTTTTTTTCAATTTTTGGCCTCACCACTCCCTCTATCGTCATGCTTGCTGTCGTCAATTATAAGTTTTATCCTCTTTGTTATCTTTTCTTTATTCCTTCAACCCTAAACTCCTTAAAATCTCTTTGCCATCTTGTTAGAAGGAGTTCTAAGAACTCTAATAATAAAAGCTTCTGAATCTTCAACTTCTCCTTAGATCTTTGATTTCTTCTCTAGATATAGTCTGATATTCTCACGAGAGTGGCTGTGGTGGCTGATAATGGTTGGTAGCAGACAAACCTTATCAAAAGGAGTTTGAAAAGTTTCAATGATAGAAGTTTTTGGATCTTTAACTTATTCACCATATCTTTGATTTTTTCTCCATTACTAGTCCAATATTTTTGATAAGGGTGGCCATAGTAGCTAGCGGAGGTTAGTTGACCAAGTGACTTTTAATGATAGTTAATAGTAAAACTAACGTAATCTTTTAACTTACTATAGTGCTAGTATTGACATAGTTTCTAAAACAACCGCAAAAAGCCTTTTCTCTGGTAGTGAGGATGTGAAATACATGGGCCTTTATGCCTATGTTCTTTAATCTGAATAATTCATCGTAATGTGATGTAACAGCCACACTAGCAATATGCAGTTCATCATTGTCTCCCAGGTCATTTCAAAATTGAAAGCCTGTTGATCACATTTTGGCGCTCATCTACCCAACGCTCATACTCCATGTCGAATGCCAAGCCACCTGAATCAAGATCCTCTGTATTAGAATATAAAGAAGAAGAAGAAGTCCCACATTGATCAATTAGAGAAATGATTTTAAGTATATAATGTCAAGGGAAGTTCTATTAAATATATTGGATTTTTAAGATTAGAAGTATATATTGGAGTGTTAACATTAGTCAATTTGATATAATTTATTTCCCTTGACACTATAGATACTATTATTTCTTTAGTCAATCAATCTAAGATTTCTTCTTCTTTATATTCTAATACTCTGAACACTTATCATCAAACCATAAGGCATTGCTTAACACACAGACCGCCATTATATAAGACCTACGTACTACAATTCTACATGTCTTTTACCTATATCTTGAGTTTATAGGTTCTTCCACTTATATGTGTGCATTTTTAAGCCGAATTACATCCAATATGGGACTTCTCCCATCTTCTCACATAAAGTCAAGTCTGCACGCACGCTTCACATCTTAATAGTATTGAATATGATCGTAGCATTTTGTGTAGGGAACCTAAAGCCATTGCAAAAAGCTCGATGATTGAATATTTAAAATGAAAGGTTCTATTTTGTGAATACAATAGCTCATATTTTCTATTCATTAACATACCATTTCCAACCACTGAATGACAAATGATTCTGAGGGAGCCTACAAAGATTCTGAAGAAGACAACATATATCAATAACAACGAAAATATAACTGAGATCTCAGAATGCTTGAGAGGTGTAGCATTTTACATGTCGTAGTTGGGAAATATGGTCATTTATGAATAGGAAGGCTCGAGCTGCTTGTCGCGTCGTCAACATTCTTTGCAACAGTCTCAGATTTTGCTGCCTTAAACTATCAGCCTGAGCAGATAAATGAGATAATAAGTATATGTAATCAGAATGCAGTGTCTGTATAGTTTACAACTTTATTATTAGCAGAAAAGAATACAAGGTAAATTATTTGAGTTAAAAAAAGTTAAACTATTTACTACTTTATGTATATATAGTTCTTTTATAGTACTAAATATTAAGAAAAATATAATCATTAATCATATTTTTATATACTAAGATCAATGCCTAATTGTCTACTGTGCCTAGCTAGTGCCTAATGGTATCAATCTCTTTTCCTCCAACATATTTTAAAATAAATTTTCTTAGAAAAATCTAATATTTATTTTAAAATCATAAAAATATTTAAAATTACGTATAAAAGATATCAGGGGAATAAATATAATATTTATTTTTGGAAATATTTTCTCATGAAATCTCATATTGTATTTTAAAATAAAATAATAAAAGTAATATTGCAATCTTAAACAAAATTTAATATTTACAAAATGCCTTGACTTATCAGCTTTGAAATACTACTCATAATGTTAAAATATCGTATATGCATAAAAAATTAATTAAAATAATAATATTATTAATATTTTCCATATACAGATTCACTCCCATATATCAAGCCCATTCTAGAGAAGTGACTAAGAATTAATAAAGTAAGTAGGGAAAATAACAAGAGTCTATATATAGCATATTAATTATATGCATTGCGTACGGCATGAAGGAAACCCTCTAGGTTGTGAAGGTTGTTTATAGCAAGTTCCACGCTTGAACCATATTTGCAGAACTGGTGGATCCGAGGGAGGTTTGAAGAAAGTATCTTAGAGAGAGAGAGCGTTGTAATTCGTCCATGCGTTCTGATAAAGCACCCTCCGCCATCGACGAAGACTTCTGCAACTTATACAACTCCACCGATTGCTGATCTGCATGTAAATCCCTCAAGCTCGTTCCTTAATATCTGAAATAAAAAATAAATACATGTATGAATATATATATATATATATATATTATATGAGAAATGATATGTGAAATACTCTTACACGTACGTTAAATAACTGACGAAACAAGGATTGAATCAGAGCATTTACCTGAAGTAGTTCAGATGGTAGGAATATCCACCTAACCACAGAAAACATCTTTCAGCAGGCGTCTTCTTCCACATACCAAACAGCATGTGAAATACATCAGCCTTTGTTCCTATGCTTTTTAACCTAAATAATTCATCATAATGCGTTGTTATACCCTCAACAATAACATGTAGTTCATTATCCTCCATTGGAGAATTACAAGCCCTTCTTTGGTCATTGATCGGATGTTCGTGATCATTGACCCACTGCACATAGTCCACGTCAAACGTTAAGGCGCCTGAAGAAGAAGATCCGGTTTTAAATCAGTATTGCTTAACAGTTCATCTCATGGTTAAGGATGTTCTCATCTATATATTTGGTGGCTGCTTTGCTTGAAAATCTAAGAAATGCAGCAGACAACATGTGTAGAAGTAATCGCAGTTTAGTTTAGAATGATATATGACAATAACATAATTCAAAATACGTAAATGATTGATAACGCTGAGTAACATACCATTTCCCCCTCCCGCAAGGTGGCGCTGGCAACCGTGATTCCGTCTGATACATGGGAAAGAGGTGGCGTACGTGATAAGTTGGAATAAACAATCTTGACGTGTCTCAAAGGAGAGGATAGTGTATCAGTGAGGCTGCTTTTGGTGCAAGATACATATGATAATAAAACTAGGGAGAATATTTTATTTTTATCATTGCTTTCTGACATGGGATTTAGTTTCCCAGCCAAAAAGACCAGTTTGAGAAATCGAGTATGGTCATTCAATTGTTCTGTGATCATTTGATATTTGAGCATTGGGAAGAGGCAGATTCTGCGTTTTAAGAAATGCGTATTAGGGCCTATTTGGAAAAATTCAAACCTTAGTTTTAAACCAAGGTTTGGCTCAAAACCTAGGTTTGAAGAAATTTTAAAACAAACAATTATATTGGTTCAAACAGGCTTTTGGACTAAACTCTGGTTTAAAACTAAGGTTTCAGAAAAGCTGGTCAGAGTAGCTTTTGGAACAGTAAACCACGTTTGAACTAACTAATTACTATATTACCCCTACTTTTTCTTACACCATCTCTCCTACTTTTTCTTACACCCTCTCTCCCCTCTCCTACTTTTTCTCTATTTTCTTTCTTACACCCTCTCTCCTCTCTCCTCTTATCTCTTATCTCTCCTCATTTAATACTCATACCCTTTTTCGTAATTTACCAATAATAAAATCCCTTTTATAAATAACTATCCAAACACTCATTTATTCAAAACCACTTTTTTTTCATAATCTCTTCTCCAAAAGCCCTTTTCTATAATCTGTTCAAAAACCCTTTTTTTCTATAAGTCCGTTTTTAAAATCCTATCCAAACGGGCCCTTAGTTGAAAATCGATTAGGACCTTCGTGTAAAGTGCAGTTAGACCCATAATAAATTATGTATATGTTAGGAATGCTGAGTTGGCACTATAGAAGAGCGTGTTTGGAACTAAAGACGAAGCAATATTGATAGGAAGTGTTTGGCTTGAGTGTCCTTTATATTTCTTTTTAGAATAATCAACAATGTTTCATTCTCATTTGTTGTTTTTTTTGTAAAAAAAAGGATGACATTGACTTTGTTAGGCAGTGACTTTTAGTGAGCCCTTAGATATTTCCATTTGTTATCCTTTCTGAGATCAAGGAATGAAGGCGACTCCTGATTTTTCATTTTGCTGATTCTATGCTTTAGTTTGCTTGATCCACCAACGTTAAGTAGAAACACACGCATATGGAGACTATAATAGAATTAATATCATTATATAAGCTATCATAACTTGTAGTATATAAAATTATCATTAATTTGTCTCATCTCACTTATTATTTGTGCTTCCTGATTTAAATTTTTGTTCTTCTCCTTATAGAAATGATATCACTTACCACTTAAACTACCAGCTTATTCATTGACACAGTGTTTTATGTATTTTGTATGAAATTATTTTATTTTCAGCTCATCAAAGTTAATTAAATTACAGAAGATACCGAAAAATATAGCCCAATATTTTGTCACAAGTTTTCTTGTTTTAGTTATAGCCTAACCAGTGTGTTTAAATGGAATTCCAATACCCCTCTCATCTCATTAAGGAAACTAGTTCTGTTTTTATACTAAAAGACAAAACTACAATTTTTTTAGTATAGATATTCAAACCAAGGTTGAAACCCCCTTTTCTTTCTTTTGTTTTCTTTGTATATATAAACTGTGCAGTAGGAATACAATGTAATTAATCCAAGGATGTGTTTTGGCGAACACGGTACTCAGGTTGTGAGTGGGTTAGAACTTCCCTTACTCGAACACTCCTATGTTGAAGCCTCTGGTGAAGTGTCTCAGACATCTGGTTGAAAAATTCTGTGTCCCATCTGCGAATCAATAATGGGTCCTCCGCATAGCAGATATATATGGATGTCCCAGCACTTTCCACCACAACCATGGCCACTCCTACCTGAAAATTGCCCATTTCAACTCACATTCTCAACCTCAAAGTGAGATTAGCAATGAAGGACGACCGAGACCAACTGAATGGAAAATTCGGTTTAGCTTATGACTCACCAAGACCATCCCCATCAACATAGATGTGGTTCCGATCATAAATACTCTATCTAAACCACCAAATCTGTACCCACGCGCAAACACCGGAGCTTGTTCCGGTTATCAAACCACCACAGATAGCGTCCATAAGCAGGACAGCGCCTGAACAGTCATATGCTACGAGTGCTTCAACACCAGTTGACTGGAGTAACTCCCAGGCATCCCTTGCTGAACGGCGAAAGCTTTTACCATTAACAGCTATCTGCAAGACATGATCATAAATGTCATCAAGAATCAATCCTCAAATCTGGGGACCGCTACGTTAGATTTCAGTTAACACAGAAAAGTCATTGATCGCTTCTGATAGGACAAAATAGATATAAAAAAAACATATGTAATTCTCATGTATAAGAGAAAGAGAACGTTTCAATGTTATACAAAGTGACACTGACATAAAAGCAAAAGTCTACCTGAACATAGGCATACTTGTTAAAGAATCGGACTAGAGTCTCCACAAGATGGAAAAGGAAATCAACACAGCAAAGCAAACACTCATTGTTGCCGATCTTCGACTGGAAACCCCTTATCTAAGAGATATATAGCAATTGTGGTGAAACTAGAGGAAAGGCCGCTGTATTTAACACACACACATGCAATAACAGAAACGCAAATGGCAGTGAGTATCTCCCACCTAAGTGTCCTGATAGCAGCAGTAAATAATGAGCCATAACAAATGCTTCCAAAAGATTTTGTCAGGGGATGTTGTAAAGATCTTATTAAGGAGTTAGCTGGTATTGAAGTCGCCTCTCTACCGCCATGGTTAAGATTGAGAAACACCATCCCAGACACTATTACATGTACAATATTACAGAGTACAGCCCCTGTCCAGAATAGACTGACACTGAAAATCTGCATGGTAAGTAGCAATATAGTAAGAAGATAAAGCAGGTCACATAAAACTTCATCCGATTATCAAGTTTCCACAATCTCATCCCCAACATCTAAAATTCTCTTATTTAAGCAAAATAAATAAATGAAATATGGATAAATTTTCTATAAATCTTAAATAAGCAACTGGTAGTTCATTAGGAAAAGATGAACTTTCATGTAAGCTACTATGAAAGAAGAAATTACCACCAAAGATATTTGTTTAAAATGAAAT
Organism: Leucaena leucocephala; assembly: GCA_037074615.1. Taxonomy (NCBI): domain Eukaryota; kingdom Viridiplantae; phylum Streptophyta; class Magnoliopsida; order Fabales; family Fabaceae; genus Leucaena; species Leucaena leucocephala. The sequence continues at coordinate 5,948,456 of CM073570.1, read as the reverse complement.
ATAAAAGTAAGGTAACTTTTCCTTTGTAGATTTACCATTCATTTACACATTAATCTTGATGCACGATATACACTCAATAACCTCGCCTATATAATTTTAAGGAACTAAAGGGTATTTCTATGTCATTGGCAGCTATGAGAAGAAAGAGTTTTATATTTAAGATAATGATGATGATACGAAACAAAGGGAAGAAATTCTGCAGAGAACACTACATTTTCGATAAATGCAGTTTCAAGCCGATACCTGTCAATGATCGATATCACGTACAAGAATTGCAGGGCTGCTCCGGTGGCAAAAACAACCGCCCAGAAAAATTGTTCAGCCCAGAAACACAAAACACTGATCACAGCAAGATAAGTGGTCAGTTTGTAAACAGGCACCTTCATTATTTGGTTTGCGCGAGAACCCAACAGCAGGAGCCAACTCAATCAGAGAACAGTCCCAACTCCACCAGCAACAACGTAAAGCAGCCAGTAATCCTCGATGAATCCATGTTCACGATGGTGAAGCGGTCCGGTGCAGATACCAATCTTAAGTCTATCCCTTTCCTGGAACCTATCGAGACCGAGAACCCCCAAAATGAGTGCAGGAAAAGGCAAATGAATTATAAATATTCCGGACCAGAAAAAATCATGCCACCGACGCGAGTGCTCAAAGGTCAAAGCTTCATGGGCATCGCCACTTCTCCGACTTCGCTCCGCATTCTATCATGATGAAAGTAATGGTGTTCAAAATTTCCAATTGGGTTCTCACTCTTCAAAAGAACATGAAGAGATCAAATAGACAAATTAGTGACTTTTTTTCTTTGGGCGGGGTTGGATGGGAAAGAGAGCATTTTGCCAGACAATAAATGGGGTGCCAGATAGAAAAATATTGGGGGAAAACCTTCTCCCATAAGACAAATAGGGTTAGATAAACAAAATTAGAGACATGATTTACAGGGATACTTTCGCGGACTAGGGGCCTCTCCTTTTCTTTCCGGATTGGGGCATATCAGATTAAACAGTGTGAAACGATAACGAAACAGAGAAAACATGTTGTCACAGAAGAGAAACTCGGGTGCCCAAATGAAAAAAAATCAAATCAGTAAAAATAATGAAATAAAATGGGAGAGTGCTTTAAGAGTGTGACTGGCATAACTGATCACTGGTAGCGATGGTACCGGAATTGGAGGAGGATGAAAACGAGGGATACTCCATCATCGAGTGCGATGAAGAAACATAGCACAGATCAATTTGGTTTAAATAAAAGGGAAAAAACGAAAACGAACCCCCAGCATGGACCAATTTGGGTAACGGATCGTATCGGGAGTACCGAAAATGTGAAAAGTAATACAAAAACTAGAGAAGAAGGTCAGTTGGGTCAATAATGGCTGTTTAGGATTCTGTGAAATCAAAAAATAAAATTGAATTGAGAACGATGACGAAGAGGAAGCAGAGGGGAAATAGAAACTGCTGCACGACGGCTTTTCTAAACGGTTGAAGCAGATAACGCCAAAGACGCAATGAAGACAGATGCCACACTGCCGCCACGCATCATATTTTAACCTCTTTTTGAACCTTTTTTTTAAAAAACCCAACACCAGTAAATGTCCGGTAATTTTTTTTAAATAAATATATTTTCTATCTTTAATATATAATATAATTAAATATTAATTTTAATTTTAAATAAAATATTTTTTATATTTATCTATTTTTTAAATTATCTATATAAATATTCTTTTAATAATAATTAAATAAGATAAAAAATAATTAAAATATTTTAAATAAATATAATTTATTAATTAATATAATTAACTTAATCTAATTAAATTAATTAAATATATTTTATATCAAGAATTATAGGAGTATATAATTCAAAACAAATACATATAATTTTCTATATTAAAAAAATTGTTTTAAGGAAGGGTTTGGGAGTTGCAAAGGTTAAAGCAATTTTATCTCTAAAAGAGTTGACTCTTTTATAATATCTCAATCTATTTTATATTTTAATTTTTTAATAATTTTTTCTCTTAAACTCTTATTATTAATTGTATATAGTAAATTATTTCTATCAAGTAGTTATAATGCCCATAATTGAGAAAGAATCTAATTGGGTGCCTAAAGCTTATCTAATACAGATTGTCAATATCTAATATGGATGATATGGATTTGATTTTCTTTTATTTTTATTTTCTTGAAATTTTATTTTAATAGGTATAGAACCTAAAATAAAAATAATCTCGTAACTTTTATTTTTAAAAAAATTAACATTTTTTACTTAAAAAATATCACTTCAAAAAATATTAAATTATAATAGTCCACATCAAATTTGGACACTTGAGAGCACCTAACCCTATAGAAAAATCAACACTTATTTATTATGAATAATTAATACAATTAAATTATTTAATTTAATTATATTAATATTCTAACTCTTATATTAAAAAACAGAAGAAATATTCATAAAAGTGTATTTATATAGTCTCTCTTTCTTAATTATAAGAATTAAATAAGAATTAAATTTATTTCTAAATATAAAATCACAATCCACTTAATATTACCGTATATAGTTGTAGATATCAAGTGATATCTATAAAAGATAATTAAAATACATATGATTAAAAAATATTTTAAAAAATCAATACATAATTATAATAATTAATTAATTTATCTAATTTTTTTAATTTATTAAAATTAGTTAAATAAATAATTCTCAAAATAGAGTTTATCTCTTCTAATAAAATATTTTTTATATATACAACATAATTTAAACTTATAATATCACGTTTAAATAACTTATACATTTACCAATTGCTTCAAGTTTTGTTAATTATAAAGGATTATTGTTTAATAATATCTGTGGGATTCGTAATGGTGACTTATACTATCCATAAGAAGTAATTGGAGATTGGAAAGATGACTATTAGTAGATTGAGAGAGAGTATTGGTGCCAAAAGTAGAATGAAGAAACACTTGGTTGAACCGTCCATCAATTGCAATCTGCCTGATTCAAGAATTCGATTAATGCGTTCACCTCATAACATCGTTAACTTGTATTCAGTATTAATGTAGGAACAATTCCTGATTCATGACGTTCATAATCCCTATCTTTAGAGATCTGGTTTTAAAGTTTATTACAATTGCCACCATACCTCCAAGCCACTGCGTTGCATTTTGCCCCACCATTAAGCTGGTCCCACAGCATTACAACCTTATCCGAACGGGGCCCAGACACACCCACACCCACACCCACACCCTCACAAAGCTCCGCTTTTTAACAGGGGAAAAACAGTAAATAAAAATTAATGCTACCAGCCAAATCTAAAGGCTAGCTACCCCTAGCAATTGTTGGCAGAGAATCCAACGATGGAGTTCTTAAGGTCGAAACCCACACGTGTCCCTTGCTGTTGAACGTTGCCTATTATTGATAACGCGGAACTAGTAGGCGCGAACGCCAAGCAAAACGTGCCGTCTGAGTCAACCGGGATCAGGTAGTTCTTGGCCTGTAACGATAACTCCTTCCCCTCCGGAAAGTGAAAGGACACCGTTGGCACCTCCACGCTGGTCTTCGATGACATGTTGTAACACGTGTCAAACAACGCCACGCCCTTCGCCGGTGGCAGCCCTCGGGTTCCCTTCACGAACGCGTCGCGGAGAGAGTTGTACACGTCAGTCTGCAACCGTGTCACCGCCGTGCCGGAATCCACGATAATGCCACCGTTCCCGGTGGCATCCACCAGAAAGCTCGACGCCGGAATCTGTAGCATTTCACCTCCGATGCTGATTCCCGTTAGACCGAGATAGTAGAAGGTGTCGAGTTCCCTGTTACGGTGTATCGGAGCAGTGACGGCGTTAGGGGGCAATGGTGAGTCAAACTCGAGAGTCGAAGTCGAATCAGAATCGCGGTCCACGAGACAGTATGAGAAGAACGTTGCATTGAGCTGAGACGGGAAAGAAAGCGAACCGCCACCCAGACCGAGCAAGCCGGCTGCGCCGACGAACAAGCCCTCGTTGTTATGGCCGCAGCCAATGGCAATGTCACTAACCGAAGCCGAGCCCATGGTTATAGTCTCCGTCGCGAAGTCACCGACGGTGTAGGATCCGTCGCCGTAGGACACCTCGTAGAGGCAAGTGTTATTCCGGCACTCTGATAAATCTAGCGATTTGCATCGAGGGCTTTCACAGGTGACCGGCGAGTAGGAAGCCGAGGAAGCCGGGTCGAAGATGGGGTCGGTTTGTTGATAGCAATCAGCACACGGCGCACACTGAATCCAGCTGACATCGCTCCCAGTGTCGAGAACCATGTAAGCTTGACTCGGCGGCTTGCCAATTCCGACTCGGGTGAAGTACTCGCCGCTTCCCTGACTCGTTCCAGAGACGATAGGACCTTGCATTTCCTCTGCTCCAAATATGACCTTTCTTTCTCCGTCAGCTGGGTGAAGATCTGACGGGGTAATGCGTTTCAAGGCTAGATCCAAACGAGTTATCAAGGATCTGACTCGGGCTGAATCGCGCTCGAGTCGAGCCAGAGTGAGCGATTTGTAATCCCCATGCGAAGGTTTATAAAGTGAAGCTCGAGAATGCAGTTGCAGAGTGAGGAGAGAAGATGAAGGAGAAGAAGACCTAAGTTGCTGCTGGTTCAGTGAAGCTCGCTGGGTACTGGAGAAAATTTTCTGGGTATTCTGAGTGGAAGAAGCGACATGAAGCACTGTGGTCTTTGAGCTCTGTGGTGTGCTCCGAGACTGTACCAATGGGGAAGTGAAGAAGAAGAACAAGAGAAAAAACAGAAAATTCTCTGATTTAGCCATTGAAATGAATGAGGGTTACATGACGAGAATGGAAGGAGATGGGTTTATATTGAGCAAGGAGATGGGGACCAGCGAGACCAATGAGAAGCTATTAAAGCGATTCACGTCAAGCTCGCTCTATAGGGTAGCATAAAACAAAGCCAATTAAAGCAAAGAAGAAGAAGAAAAAAACAAAGAAAGAAAGAAGCTTGCATAAGCTTTGCACTGTCGGGTTATTTCCTCATTGATTCCACCAGAGTCTTTATCGTTCTTGGGAAGGCCGAAAGAGGGCTTGAGATTGAGAGAAGTCTAGCTTTATGGGAAGTTGATTAATGAGGGGATTATAAGATATATGATGCTTGAGACTTACGAGAGACATGTTTTCGATGAAATCTAAGCTTTTGACTAATTGGGACCTATGTGTAATATGTCGTATTTTAGTTATTTACCCCATGTTATATATATATATATATATTAAAAAAATTTAAATTTTATTAATTATACTATAAAATTTAATAATTACTAATTTTATTCCTATTTAATATATATTATATATAATTAAAATAAAATTAATATAAATAAATAAAAAGTACAATAATATGTTTATATAATTTTTTTACTTTATAAATATAATTAAAATAAATAATCTCCTTCTATACTATAAATAGACTAGAGGAGTATTCTTTTAATTCTATTTATAGGGTAAAGAGAAAATTTATTTTAGTTCTATTTATAGAATAAAAAATAAATTTATATAAATATAGTATTTTATTTTTTATTTATTAATATGTTAATTTTGTTTATATGAAATATAATGATAGGAGTAGATTTAAAAAATTATTAAATTTTATGATATAACAAAATTTAATATTTTTTAAATCTATATAAAATATGCTTAAAATAATTTATAAATAAGATAAAAAATATATATTCATAATCTTATAGTCTTATTAGGGAGGGGTATTTGGGGGGTGCGACTTGCATATTAGTGGGACAAGAGGTGGGGTCGAATTTTTTATTTAGTAAAAAAATATTTAAAAAAATATTAATTTTATCTATTATTTTAAAAATAGAGTAAAATTTCTTTTTTTTTTTATGTGATATCAATATCAGGTAAGATGAGTCATTAATTATCTTTAAATATAAATTTAAGTATCTACAAATTAAGATACTTTTTTAAACATCATAATTAAAATTCTAATAAAATAATACTTTTTATATATTAAATATATTTTAAATAATTATATATCTTATTTTTTTATTAGTTAAATTTAAATACAGTAGGTGGGGTGCGATTGAATCCTGTGAAGCCTCCTCAGTTGCTGCTATCATATCATGACCTAACTTGCAATAATATGATGACCTAACTTGCAATAATATGATCACGCACTGTCTCAAAGTGATTTTCATTGTGCTGGGGATGGCCTCCATCATTTTGGTCCCAACTTCCTCCTTTATTTCTGTAGCGAATTCCATCTTTACATATATATAAAGTGCTCATCTTTATTTTTATATTTCCTATATACAATCTATGAAAATAACTAAGAAAAATCTAAAAAAAATACCACTTAAATTTTAAAACTTTAAATCAAGAATTACTATAAAAATATATTATTATTTGGTTTACAAAAATAGCTAAAAGCTTATAAAATGTATTAAACAAATTGATTTGAAATTTAAAATTTAAGTTATATTTTTTTAAAATTTTCTCAAATAATTATGACAATAGAACCCAATCCTAATCAGTCAATCAAATCAATAAATCAGTAAATCAATTCTCTAATTAGTTCCCTTAAAATTTTTGAGTTAAATAAAAAGAAAATATAGCAGTAAGTTAAACTTCTACTTTAATAACTCTATTTTAGTTGATTATATGTTATTATATATAAATATTTTATTTACTTGTATACTAATATCTTTCTTATTTAAATAGTTGCTAGCTGATCAATAAGCTGAATCTTAATGTTTTAGTTAATTGCATTAAATTTTTTGAAATATATCTTGTCCCATAGTGCATTATTCGCACCTGGGGAGCAAATTACATAATTTTATCTTATTATTTACAATTTATGAATAATGCCATTTAATACACACACACGGACACTTAATAAATAATAAATAAATAAGAATGGGATATTTTGGTGCAGGCCTTGTCGGGTTTCATTTTCCTCATGGATCTTCAAACTGATTAATGTGGGTGGGTCCAAAGACAGCCCAGAGACTTCTCTGAACTTGTTCAGAATTTCATATACTCCAACTTCAAGAACTAGTTTACCAACACCTCCCATAGTTAGGTACGCAATACAGATTATATTTAAATATAATCGAAGTAAAATTCTGATAAACTAAGTAGACAAAAAAAAAATATTTCATTAACAATTGGACCAACAATAATAAAAGCAAAGTAATTTTTCCAAAAAGAGTAATACTCCACCTAGTTCTTCTAACAAGGCATTGATACCTTTTTCACTAAAACAAGGAAATACCTTTATCTTATTGACCTTGTTTCAAATTGAAAGAAGTTTCCAACTTTATTTTTTTAAAAACTCATGCTCTAATGAAAAAGAGACAAATGGAAAAAAAAAACAAAACAAAACAGGGGTTAACAAAGTAATTGATTAATTTTAGCATAGATTCCTGACTAGCTGTATATGTAGTGTTTTGAGACTGAATAATGTCCCATTGAATGTTTTCATTCCCAGGTTGATGATGATAATTTGAAGAAGTTTAAATGACCATTATTCTCTCAGTTTTTCTCCTTAATCCAAGACGTCATCATTATTCACTAAGCATAACTTAACTTTGTTCTGTTTCAGCTGGCAGATGAGAACCCATTTCGTATTTGACAACTTGTTAAAAGTATTGAGGCCTAAAGTGAATTTAACACAAAAAAATGGTAAAAACTTGATTGAGAAAAAGACAAAATAAGGGGCAGAAAAGAGGCAACGAAAGAGAAAGCGAGGAAGTCTTCTAGAATCAGAATCTAATCTTTCTGAATAGCACTTTATTCATATCCTTAACAGAATGCATAATATGATATTTATAGTCTGACACAATATGAAAATAATATGAAAATAACTACTATGCCCTAGATAAATGAATCTGCTAATAACATATAACTTACACAAGACACATAACACCAACACATGTAGACATAAAGCATAAAAACACAAATATTGAGTCTTCCTTTGAAGTGGGGCTGCCACGCCTCTACCTAAAATAAACTACTAAAAGATGTTGGCTCCTATCAACCTGTGTGACGAATGTGCAAGAGACGAGAGACGCAGATATCATGCAAGGGTCAATGCTAAATAAATACAAAAGAAATAAGAACACTTTTTGTGCATAGTTGTGAGTGGTGCAACTGCAGCTCACATTTCCTGACCATTATTAAAGGGGGAAAAATTGACAAGAGCGTAGCCTGATGCCGATCACCACTACTGAAAAATTTTACCTAAAGAGACATGTATGCCGGAAAAGCATAATAAAGACATTAGTTGATGCACAAGTTGAGATGTTCTTTACTCAATAACAACTATCCCATATCTTGATCATAGATTCATAGCAGACCAAGGTTCATACACAACACATTTTTGTTTCCTTTTCAGTATGTATATCCATTAATAATTTAATACTCCCACACTTCATTTTATACACATTGATTAGATCAATACTGATTTACGTTGATACCTTTGTGCAGCAGCCACCCCTTGCAGGTTCAATAGAACTGAATAGGCTGTTACCTCTTAGTTGCGAGCAGTGTCCTTCAGCAACAGCTTGGGCACAGATAATCACCACTGACATCCCATTGTAGTGAGTTTATAGCATAATGTCATATGCATCATCATGGATCATCCCAGGAATAACCTTCATCATTACTTGAACAACATAGTAGTCATTGTGCAGAATCACTCAGTATGGTGGTGCTGTTTTCCGTGATTTCCTGCACATCTTAGAAACCCCAGGATTAAAATTTATTTTCTTTTTATTTTAAAATATGACAATGCATCTTTGCTTCATAGCAGAAAACTAACAAATGGCAAAAAAACAGCTTTTCGATGGCAATCTGAACTATAGTGAAGGGAAAGGGAAAGGAACTTCCTCAGTTTCCTTAAATTACTTCAATCCTATGCCATATCCATAATCACGACTTTACTGCCATCTACATGCCTCACATTACAAGAAAACAATATAACATGACATCAATACCAGAGTTTATTTCTGCATTTCATCCAATAGTTCTCTATTTAGATGGTAACGAGAATCCCTCTGTAATTTCTATGATTATAACTAATAAAGTACCAAATTATATCTTTGAAACTAATTTTTTTCAAGTACAAATATTTAATTTGAAGATTGCAACAACCGAAATATTTGCATACCTCAAATAAAACTCAGACTCACGACCAGGAGTGCCTTTTTCAATAACCGGTCTATCCAGTAGTCCTCCTCCTTTACCTGTTGCTAACGCAGCCATGGGAATGCAAAGATTGGAGAATGGTCCTTCGCAAAGAGAATGTTTGTCCCCTGGGGTGCAAATATTAGTTCATTAAGTGCAACTGAAACAACTAAATACATAGGGTGGATCCGGGATTTTATGGGAAACAACAAATTCTACAAGAATAAGAAAATGAAATAAGGAAGAAAAATATGGGTCAAAACATTACTAAGCAAGTAATTGTACATGACAGAGGTATTAGAAGAAAAGAGTCAACAAAAAGGGTTAAAAAGAAATGACAACGAATTTCACAGGCAGACAAGCACAGAAACAGATTGAGAATAAACGCTATGGAAATTTACAAATTAACCAATAGTTAACTGACATCAGGGTAGAATCTAGCGTGTTTCATATGTTTCATACCATTAAAAACTTATAATATGTTAGCATAATGTTGGTACTTGTGTCCAATATACAAGAAATTAAACGACACAACGCAAATAGGTAGGTTAAAGGTGACAAATACAATGAAATTATTTTCAGGACTCATATGATTCGTCACAAAACAGCTAGAAATTGGGGACATTTGGAAGTCCTAATTTTGATCTTTTGCTTGGCTTCAAACTCAAGCCCCCACACTACAGACTACAGACGTTGCATGCTTATTCTTGGAAAGGAGAGTTATGCCAATTTATTTATTCTTGGAGTAGAAATGTAGCGACTGAATCCAAGTCCAGAGGAATTTCATAATAGTTATGATATTCCGTATGTTCATTAACTTATCCAAATTCCCAAAAGAAAAGCGTAAAAAGAATAATATTTTGAATATCAAGCACAGGAGCATACAAAGTAATTGAAGAAATCGGAAGTGAGAAAGAAACTTTGAAAATACCAAAAAAAAAAAAATGTTAGACCTCTATATCTAGGGGATGAAATTAATAAGAGAGCTCAACATATAAAAAAAAAAAAAAATCATTATTCTTCTGATTGCTGAACAATTCACAATAGAAAGAGTACAAAAACTATCCCTGGAAATCATTCCTGAAATTCGTATCTCATAAAATGATAGGCACCAGCAGAAGAATTTTTCGCCGACACCACAAAATTAAGTTCCAAGCAAAACCTTCACAAGAATCATTAATTCATTATAATCGATATTGGATTTAAATGGTTGAAGAATTCACTGATTTAATTGCCCAGCGAATCAAATTTTAAAACGAAGAAAGCCATAAAAATCGGAGGGAAAGGGGAAATGAGGAAAATACCAGGCTTTGGGTTAAAGACCTGTTTGGGCGAGAGAGCTAATCTTCCGCATATCACATACTTTACAGTCTCCCTCTCTGGCTCTCTACGTCGCCCTCTGTTTTGTGTTTCCGAGCTTCTTTTGGATTTGGATCTGTGCAAGAGAGTGATGAACAACAAAATACACACTTTTTTCCCCTCAAGTGTGGTTACGGTTTCAAGAGCTTGTTATAGTTCTCGGCCGGAGTCTGAGGTTATAGCTAAAAAACCTTGTTCAGGATAAAAACTTTTGGGAAAATCCTAAAAAAAGACCTGTAAATTTGTAAATCTAAAATTAAGACTATAAATATTAGAGAAGTCAAAATAAAATTTGTAAGGTACCTTTTATTTTATTTTTAAAAAGTCAACCATATTTTAAAGTTTAAGGGTATTTTGGTCATTTAATATTAAACTTTGAAATTTTAATTTAAATCTTAACATATTTATAATATTTATAATCTTAATTTAGGATTATCAACTTTTATAATTTTCTTTAAAACATTTTCTAAATTTTTTAAAAGTATAAAAATCATATAAATATTTATTATGTGATATATTGCTGGAAAAAAAAATGAAATCATATAATGATTGCTATTTGATATTTTTTTTATAGGGTGCAAGTGATACTCAACTATCTACTAATTAAATCGGTTTGGTGACTTTTGTTTGATATTTGAGTGAAAGATAGGTTGAAACAAATAAAGAAACAACCTATTAATTTATCCATTATTCCAGAGATGGATAAATAAATATTTTATCATATTATTACCTTTATTTATAATTATAAAAGTTATTTAATTTTTTTAAAAAATTAAAAAAATTAAATAAATCAATTAATTATGATTAAATATAATTTTTAAAATAAATTTATATTATATACCACTCAATATATACAAATTAATTAAATAATTTTAATATTAGTTATAATTAATTAATTTATTTAAAAAATTAAATAACTCTTATAATTAAAATTAAAATTAATATATTTTATCAATTAAATAATAAATAAATTAATAATAATGAAGTCATATGTATATACTAAAACAAATGTTCAGAGGCTGGCATATTATGATATTTAAATATTGAAAAATATCTATATATTCTCAAAATATTATATCATTTAAATTATTTTCAATTAAAATATAATAGTTGATGACTTGTCTAAAAAAATTTATATTTTATTTTATTTTAAAAAAATAAATATTTTACTTTAAAAAATAAAAACCCATCTAAATAAAATTAACAAAAATATTTTTTCTTAAAATAAAATAAAATAAAAATTATTTATCTTATTAGAATTAAAATATGTTAAAGTTGTTACATGTAATATATAAGTATGTTTTTTTTAAATATTACAGCTTGTTTGGGGAGCCAAAAATTCACCAATATAAAAAGAAAAATGTCAATTTTCCATCACAATTCACAAAGCATGTTCCACATGCCTCATTCTCAAGACATTTTCTTTTTGCTTTTTTTTTTCCCTTACGTATAAGACAGAGTCAACAAAATTACAGTAACAAGCAAAACTAAGCAGAAGTATAAATGGTAACAATGAGATTCATGCCTTTAACAGGGGAAGGAGGGTGGTTTTGGTATTTTCTTTGTTTTCCTTTATTTTGTTTTTCTGTTTTTTTTTTTAAATTCATTATTTTTCTTTTCCTTTCATCGTATCTCATTCCATTTTACTCTTATTTTGCTTGATGTCTTAAATTGTAAGAGGCAGGGAGTTTCTCTGTCTCCCTGAACCTATTATTTATTTATTTTAGTAAATATTATTTTGGTAAAAAAAAATGCTTAATAAATGTCGAGAAAAGTTGATAGGCTGCAAATAGGTCAGGAATGCGTATGTGTGTGTATATATATATTATAAAATTATAAATTATAAAATAAATATATCAATTATAGATTTCTTACATTTCATAATTATTTTACATTTATATTTTGAATGATTCAATATTTATTAACTTTTTAAAATTATACTTTTTACCTTTTATCTTTATTATTTAAAATGCCTAGTATATAGTTATAAATATTAATTTAATCACAACTAATTTTATTATAGTCATCAGTGTAACAAACTATAAATTGTAAATCAATACAATAATCAGTAATTGTTGGGCAACCATTGTGAATGAAGTTAAAATTTCTGTCCCCAAGCCACTAACATACTCCAAAACATGTAAATATATATTTTTTAAAAAATAATTCAGCATCACACTATCCACTCTGGTCAAAGAGTTTATATCATATGTAATTATTCTACTCAAGATCCTATTCTTTTTTGGGGTAAAACTCATGAAAGTACTCACTTAAAGATTAAATTTTGCAGTCCGTAAGTTTAACTGGCAAAGGGATAAGACATGCGATCATTTAGATTATGTTCAATCCTTAAAAAGTATAATTTTGTTATGGTTTCAATCATGGCGCTTAAGGAGGTATCATAACTCCTATATACCTAAGTTTACGCTTGAGGGTAATAGATGGCCCGCATTGCCCGATATTTTTATAGATCGTTGGTGAGCCTAAACCCTTTTTAAAATTTCTTTTATCAAAAAACAATTAAATTTCTCCTGATGAAAAAGGGAGTGGCCCCTCAAATATCATGATTGAAAAGAGGGTCATTAGCTAATTAGCCAAGCAGATTAAATATTAATTACAGTTGACATAACCTTAGGATAGAGTAATAACGTTGTTAAGTATAGAAACTATATGTGTAGGCATCTGCAACAATATTCCTGAGGCCACCGATTGTGGATGCCAACATTATGCTCACTCCTACCAATATTGAAGCCTGAAAAAGAAAAACACAAAAACTAATTAGAATCAATGCATTTTACTTGTGGGCTTTCTTTTGTTCTTTCTCTTTTGAAGGGAAAGATGGATGCTTCTGCAGATTATTGATCAGTACGTACCCAATTGATGAACCAGTTGATGCTGAATCTCCTTGGCTTCTTGATTATGAGCCATATTATGCTTGGAAGCTGAAACAAGTATTATAATCCAGTTTTAAGCTTTGAATCAGTTCTTGAGGAAATTGCAGACGAAGATTGATATATAGAACAGACTTACAAAATAGGAAGTCGGAGTAAAACCAAATCCTCCAAAAAACCCAAGAAGATCGCCAAAGAAAGGGAAGGTCACCCCAACGAACAATGTAAAAGCTGCAACATTTCAAGATTTTTCATGTAAGAATCAACTCTCCGTCTCTCTCTCTCTTATCTCAAGCATAATATATACATATATATATATATATATATTAAACTACTTAGGACTTGTTTGGAATAACCTTAGGAAGTCTCAGAAGTTAGTTGAGATAAAAAACAAGTTAGTTGGATAAAAAAACATTATACTTGACATATTTTTGGGCAATTGACTTTTTGTCTAAAAATTATTTTAAAATTGTATTAAAATATATCCAAACATAAATCACATTATACTAATTAATTTTTACTACAACTTCACTTTACAAAAATTTATTAAAATAAAAGTCACTTTTATTAAAATTAATCTAAATAAGCCCTAGTACCTCTAAAAGTCATATTAAACTCTAACCAGCCTAAGTTGAGTTGGGAAGGATCACAAGGATGACAAAACTTCCCAAATGACTATTTAACACAGATGTATACCTAAGGTTCAGAACCCAAACATAGCATCTTAACAACTAAGTTGCGTGGTCATTAGTTACTAGACATGTAAACTTATTACTTGGGCTTGAATTTAAATCCACTAGCCCAAATACTAAACTAGAACCTTAGCTCAATTTCTAATGCTCTTTTCAACAATACAATTTCTGTGCACTATCATATATACATGCATAAAATGGTTCACATTGAATCTCCATAAGTAACACATATTCTGCTGCAATGAAATAAACGGTTCTGACATCTCACCTACATAACTAGTTCGAGCAATAAGTCTGAGTGTTAATCCTTGCTGAAAGTTCATTCTGTTGATCATCATCCTCTCTATCAGACCAAACACAGGCATAGCATAAACCTACAATCCAATCCATTTTTCTCCATCAAACCAGACAAAAACACACCTTAATTATATATCAGTTAACACAGCAGCTTGTTGATTTTGAAGGGAGACACACACACACACACATGTACCTGGTAACTACCAACGACATGAACAAAGACCATCAAATTTGCAGAGGCAATGAGCCAAGCAGGCTTTTCAAGAGACATGAGGATATTGTCTTCGACGGCGTTCCCAAAAGTCCAGTACCCTATAAGGGCTACTGGGAAATAGCATATAGCATTAACGAAATAGGCACCTAAGGCACCCTTCCACATGGGTACTTTTGAGGGCTTCTCAGGCGTTGAAGGGATTGTGGCCTGAATTTCAAGGGCCACTGCATGGCCTGCAAATGCAAATGAGATCTCACCAAATGCATTGAACACCCTGAACATCAAATCTGTTGAGCTCGTCTTCTTGTACGCGTAGCTCACGTTCTCTATTGGACCTCTCGCCAAGCACGCCACCCACGATATCGTTGAATAGCTACAATCACAACCTTGAGCATCTTAGGATGTGTCTTTGTTTCTCTGAAAAATCAAACTTGTTTTGCCAAACTGGATTAAGTCCTTTGAGCAGTGAACATATTATAATCAATTTATTGATGGTTTTAGTCTATCATACTCTTGTTGGTTCTTCTCCAAACTGTGGGGGAAAAGAACAAATGGTTATATGTTCACGTGGTTTTTTTTTTTTTTTTGAATAAATACCGAAGTCCATTACTTCACGAGAACGTTACGAAAAACAGCACAAGTTCTAGCTTCCCTCATCCAACTCCACCTCTTACCAAACAGGCAGGTGAAGGTTGATCAATGATACAAAATCACCTTCCATACTATGGGAGAACTTAGCTAAGTAATCAGTAAGGGTAAGATTTTCTTTGAGTAGAGTTAAACAAAACTTGTCAATCTCTATGGACAAATAATCTAATGTCATCAACAATATCTCTAAAAAGATTATCACTATCATAAGCCCTAGTAATCATGTTAATGGCTAGACATGATTTTTGACTGGATGAGATTGGCCATTGCTCAGGCCTAACCCAAAAAGTGAAATTTCTGAAGTATATAGTTGATTCAACCCAAGTTCAAGCCAAAGACCCTATTTCCAAAGCTATACTAATCTGGGTTCTAAAGGATATGCCCCAGTTTTTCGTTTTTCAACTTCTCAGAATCAAACAGACAAACACCTTCCTAACATTCCCCTGTAGAAAAAGGTATTTCACTGATCACGAAGCAAAGTAGACAACCCCACCAAAATTCTCTATAAATTTGGCTACCTGTCTTAAACTATTTCTCACATGGGTTACCATTTTTTATCCCCAAAGAATCCAAACCAAAACTTTCCTGTGATCTTTAATGGACATAAAGTGTCAAGCTGGCTCTCAGAAAGCATCCAACACCCATAAAGCTACTGTGGAAGAAAAGTATAGACTCCTCCCGAGACACTAGACAATGAGATACAAATCAAAACATAGTTTTGACTTATAATATAAAGTAACAAGACAAGACATAAAAGGATTCAGTGATCCGTACCAGAGGGACATAATAGCGGCTGCTAATGAAACACCAGCAACAGAGTTGAAATTGGGAAGCTGAGAGAGGAAGAAATGGATGCCACCGAAGATGAGAATCCAGTAAGATTGTTTTATCTGTGTGCAATTCGTGCAAGCTATTTCCATGAACTTCTTGAGACATTGCCCACCAGTGACCATATACACAATATCACACCCAACTTGGACAATTAACTGCTGAGGTAGCACAACCCAAGGTCCGAGCTTGGGTCCGAAAGCATGTCGACCCAGATCAATATAGCGGTCGAACCGGGTCCCCGGAACACACTCATGGAGTTGGATCATTTGCCACATCGTATTCAAGGTCAGACACCAAGATAACAGCAACAACAGCGTACCTGGTCCCCTGAAAATTAAAAAAAAAACATGTAATTTTGGAGTGTTAATGTTAAAAGATGATGAGGATATAATAATGCAAGATTGATCTTCTGTGTGTACCATCCCAAATAAGCCATGGCATAAGGTAGGCCTAGAACTCCGGCGCCTATCATGGCCGTGACGGTGTGGAAGGTCGAATACCACCATTTGGCATTTCGGGAAGGTCCATTTTCTGTACACTTTCCGTTTGAATTAACTTCCTGCAACAACCATAGCATGAGAAATACAGAACCCACAAAAACAAAAGCACAGAGGCACTGTAACGAACACTATACACAGAATCACCTTGGAGGAAGGAGGAGAAGAAGCTGACACCATTTTTGGTAAGTTATTAGAGAGCTTAGTTGCAGAGAGCAAGAGAGAGAAAGAATAGGCTCCCTTGAATTTTGGACTGAAGTGGATGAAGGTTATATAAAATTTAAAGTGTAGCGGTTGATGGGTCTCAAATATAAATGTTTGACGTAATGATGAAGAACGAGTGAGCCCTACCTCCAAGTGGTCACTTACCACTTAATTGTACAAATTACTACTTTAATTACTTGTTGGGAATCATGTGAGTGACTAGTGAAAAATGAGAGAAGGTGGTGCGTTCAATTAAAGAACAAGTTAATTAAATTAAGGAGCGAATTCCTTGTATTCACACTAATCCTTACTGTGGGAAGAGATTAGTAGTATTCAACCAAGTTTCCACCTTCAATGTAAGAAACTTGCAGAATCTTCTTTTTCATTTTTTTATATTTTCATTTCTCTTCGTGTCTGCGTTTAGTGTGTTGAAAGGGAATATTGAATGATTACCACTGAAAACAAAACGGATCACTTGATTTGATCGATCACTTTGATATGTTAATTACTGCTAATATGCTTAAGTCATACAGGAATTTCCCACTAATTGGGATATGCCGTAAGTGAACTGATCTTCCCGTTTACTTAAATAAATAAATGAGCACATACAAAAGTTTCATATGTCCACATGAAATTCAAAGTTGTTAAAAATGTGAATGCTTCATCACACTGGTAAAAGGAAGTTCATTCAGAAGAACTGTTGAATTTTTGGTATGGAATTGACCCAATGATGGGAACGTTTTGCTGGTTAGTGCGAAGGATCTTCTTCCTCTATGTAATGATTAAGCTTAAGGACTGAGGACTTATTGAGAAAGAAGGAATTTGTTTTGAGGATGGGATTTAATAGTAACGATTAAAGTGATGGAACGTTGTTGATTTTGAAAAAATGGTGGAGGGGTCTCTCTCTATGTGTCTCTCATATTTCTCCACGAATGCGGTTGGAGTAAAAAAAGTTGGTGGCGTAAAGAACGCTCCTAGCTGTAGGGACCTAGCACACCACAAAAAATGAATAAATAAATAAATAATGATTTTATTTCTAAAAATACAACTAATAATTATAATGAAACTTTTTTATACATATAGAAATGAACCCATTTTAAAGGGAAAATTGCTAGGAAAAAATCATCATTATAAAATTTATTATTTAAAGGGATCTAAAGATTTAAATCTTTAAGTGAGTATAATTTATTTTCAGTAGGTGTAATATCTTTAATTATATATAAATACTGAAGAAGAGTTAAATTTAATTATGAAATGATTTTTAAATATTTTTAAACAATAAATTTTATAAAGAAATTTTTTTTCAATAATTTTACGAGTGCTTGCACACATTTAGTTGTTTCAAACACTTTTTTTTTTCCCTTTATTTGAGCAGGGTTATCTGTAAATAGGAAGATACTATCATATATGTCATGGTCTCATAGACTTGTCTTTTTCCCCAACTATAGGCACCAATAATTATTCAGGTATTCCTAAATCTGTATAATGTACTTCCTAGGATCCTACTAATACTCAATATATAAGTTGAGTGTTGGTAAGGGATTGCAGGGAGTATGGTAAACATTTTTTAACAAAAGGATATACTCCTTTGCTCTTAGTTATTTATAAAATTGATAGAAAATATATTTATTTTTAAAATTTTTTTTGTATACAAAAAGTTTAGTTGACTTCAGCATAAATTCTCTACTATAGTTAGGGTATAGTTCTAGAATTTAAAAGTCTTTATAAAAAATTTACGAGATCGTCCACCTAAAAAACTTTACTATATAAACTAACTCTTATTGCCTTTTATTTTTAAAGTTACTTAGCCTTTTATATCAATTATTTGTAAATGTACTATTTGTTTGAAAGGGAGAAGGACAATTCAAGACCTTGTAAAAAGGTTAATACCAAATTTAGTCCTCATCTCAATTTTAATACTTATCTTTCTATATTTGAGCACTTAAAATCTTTTTTTAAAAAAAATCCTATTATAATGCTAGCTTTTTTTATAAGGTTCATATTTGTTATTCTCTCTTTTTTTAAAAAAAATAATTTATTTTTTGGCCAAAAAATATAATTTATTGACTTTTAGACTTTATAGTTAATTACTCTTGCTATATATTATTGGATCGTTTTGAGGTCTTTGAAATGTCTAATATACTTGTTTGATCATAAGGGTAAATATTTTTCAATTTTTTATTAAAAATTAAAAACATTTTAAATAATATAGTAAACGTTATATATATATATATATATATATATATATATATATATATATTGCAACTAATAGATATTGGTTTTGAGAGGAAGTTACTTTACACCGATTAAAAAAGTCAAGATTGTAATTTAATGGTTAAAAATGATATTGATAGAATTACTTTTTTCCTGCATATGGAGTTATTTTTTTTTTAAATCTCAAGTAACAATAATATGGTAAGACACGAGTATAAGTATATAGGGATTAAACCCTTGTAATAAAATAAAAAAATTATTATATTTTTTTGGGTCATATAGAACATCTTCATAACCAGCGGAAACCACCTATATATGTTCACTAAGCGTCAGCCTTGTTTAATTCATTTTGCCAATTTCATGCCAAAAAAAAAAAAGGAATCATTTTGAGATATATCCCATAAAAATAATGAACAAGCAATTGAGATATATAGAAATATAGTAAGTTAATAAATACTCTTTTATATATGACCTAATTAGAGAATTAATTTTAATCCTAAATATAAAGTATATTTTATATATTTATTAATTTTTTTTAAATTACTTATATTAATACTCTTTTAACAATAATCAAATAAAAGAGAGAGAAGGGAAGGAGAGAGTTAAAAAAAATTATCAGGTTATTTTTAAAAAATATATATATTAACTAATTTCTTTAATATAAATTAATTACTTAAATATATAAAAGTTTTTTGGTGAAATGAAGGAGTTGGATTTGAACTAGTTAAAAATGCTAGATATGACTTGGTTTTATGGGTGACAAACTATCTATATTTTCTCTCTTTTTCATACGTGTAGCTTTCTTGGTGATCAAACATTGCACAAACAAAGAATTAAATTGCATATATATATATATATATATATATATATATATATATGAGTTGTGCATGATATTCTAAAATCTCATAAAAAGAAATACAATTGATGCCAAGTCCTTTAATTTGTCGATGCCATATTTTTTAGTTTAAATTGAAGATGAAGAATATATGTAATGGCGACAAAAACGTCAACATCGACTCTTCGAATTACTCAGCAAATTGTGAATAGAACAAACAACACGAATGAATTGGGTTGTCACTTTAATAGAACCCCCTCACGTTATAGGCACTTTGTGATGAGTATGACGTTTTAACAACATAGCTATATTAATTGGACATCAAGCCTAACTAGTAGGCTATGTGTCTTTTCCCTGTTGGCGGCCTCTTCTTTGCCTTTCGGGATGGAATAAGTAAGGAAGGATTCATTTTAATTAAACACATTTGAATTTGGGAAAATTATTCCTAAGGACTAATAACGTAACAAATGTTCTAAGGATCTTAAAGATTTATGAAGGTCCAAGGGCCTTTATAAATTATTAAGACATATTTATCACCTTAAAATATTTTTTAGGTATATTTAATATTTTAAAGTATTATGTGATATATTTAGTATTCTTAAATATTTTTCAGGTGTATCTAGTACCTTAAAATATTTTTTGTGCATTGATACTAAATGTATCAAAAAATATTCTTGGGTGCTGATGGGCATGGAAAAAATATTTCTCAGTACTAAATGCATAAAAAAATAATTTATGCTACTAGACATACCTTAAAATATTTTAGCGTGGTAGATACATTTGAGAAAATCATCAGGATGCTTGATGTACCTTAACTGAAAGATAAATTTATGTACACTAACGAAATTACATCCCTTGAGCATTTTTAACCTTTAAATGGAAAATTGAAACCAAATATTTCTCAATTCTCAAAATATGGCGGCAACTGAATTCCATTTTTTTTTTATTATTGACTCCAAAAGAGTTGCACAAAAGGCATGATTCTCTTTTCTTTGGGTTTTTGGCACTTTTTTTGAACGTCACTTAAAAGCTTGAGCATAGCAGCATCTAATTCTTCGACAGGCAAAAAGACGTAAAGGCTTTTTGTTGTTGTTGCTTTTGTTAGTTTTATTTATATATGTAAATGGAGAATCTGGTAATTGGGACCGCCAGTAGTATTCTTCTTCACGTGTTCTCAAGAATGACTCTGGGATGTTGGTTCAAGGAAGTTGTGTTTGAATGTTATGCAAAGTATTTGGTGGACATGTTACTGGCAATTGTAGCTTAATGATCCAAAATATGATGAGGATGGAATGATATGTGCAAGTCCATTGTGTCACCATGGAACAAAACAAAGTTGATGATGCTTTAGTAAAGAAATAAGTTGACAAACTCCGCTCTTTTGAAAGTGTATCAACCTGATATGTGTACCTTAGTTGATTAAGTTTGTATAGAATTAAAATTCCCCTCTTAATATATTTAGCCTTGTTTTAAAGTGTTAGCCTCTTCCCTTTATATTGGGGGACAGAGCCATTGAAATTTAGGTGAAGACGTGTCTATCATTTTAATATATCTAACATTTTAAAATATTTTATTGTTTATTGAGTACTCTATAATATTTTTTTTAAAATGTTTCCAACTACCTAAAGTATTTTGTAATGTAAGCCTTGGATTAATTTTGAACTTAAATAGGTTTGGAGATACCTTGATTAAAATCAAAGAATAAAGAAGTATGCTTTTGGCAATAAGCACGTCAGTGTGACCAAGACGATGCTTCTTTTTCTTTTCTTTTTTTCTTTTTAGTTTTATTTTTGTTACAATTTTTAGCTCTTGACTGCACTGTTGCAAGGCTGTTTTATGTGGTATAAGCCCACAGAGTCATAATAGCATTAAGAAAGGCCCAATTCTTTTCTAAGGCCCACTTGCATCTCCAAGAGTGAAAATAGGCAAACGAGGTTAAAAGAGGTAATATATATAATTATTTAGAGTGTGTTTGATATCTAGATAATACTATTTTATTGTGGTTTCTAGATTTACGTATGAGGATAATTAATGGATCGCCCTGTCTAATATTAATATCGCTTAAGAAGAATGGAGATTTTGCCCAACTATTGAATGTGGATAAGTCTAATCTATTTTTAAAAATTTTTATACAAAAAAAAAAAGTTTAGAACCTGTGTTATTTATTTATTTATTTTGCCTTCATATTGTGAAACATAAAGGAAAAATTAGAGAAAATCCCCCATTAAAAAATTTACCGTGATAAAAACCTAAATCAAAATCCTAATACTCTTTATGTATAAAATTTATAAAATATTGATATTCTATATGTACAACAATTTATCATATCATTCTTACCAATAAAAATTTTAGTGGGAGACTTATCCCCAATTTTCCCTAAAATGTTTTTGACAAATTGGGTTTTATAAACTTAAAAAGAGTAAAGCATAATTCATATTTTAAAGAACTTTACAAAATATGTTTATAAGCCATTCATTAACAAAAAAACACACGTTCTATGTGAAATGAGACCAATTCTTACTAACCAATTAAATAAATACTTTTGGGTAAGTATAGTATTCTACTCCTACTCAAAGTTTACAAAAAGATAATTTTTACACACACACACACACATATATAATTTAAATTAAACAAAGTGCTAATCATCTGAAAGGGAAAAAACTCAATTATAAGAGTTGGTAAAGAAAGTAAAAACGATAATGAATGAAGGCTTGATTGATGGATATGAATTCAGGGAAAGGTAGATCGTGCATGCATGAATAAATGAATATAAAAGTATATGGAATATAATTAATGCGCGTTTGATTCTAATTAAAGATGAAACTTTATGCTTATCTCTACTGATTAACTAGTTCGTCATTGAACGCAATCGTTTTTCCACATCTTTAAGAGTCAACTGACCTTACATGCACTCAAGGGGCAGATTTATATCTTCACTTAATTCAAAGTTCAAACCCTTATAATAAACATGCACGAGAAAATCCCTTAATTCAAAGGATATAGGCAAAATCTATCGTACCATCAAATAAATATATATTTTATACCCAGAACTTATCTTTTAATCCATTCATGCTTTTGTTAAAGCCAACTTCATGTGGCTTAATCATTTCAAACAATCGATCCCCATAGGATACATATACAATTTTCTATACACAAAATATATTAATAAATTACTTATATACTCCTAAAGTCCTATTTAAATAGCAGAGAAAAATATTTTTTTCTATTTATAAGTTACATCATTAAATTTTGTATATGAGTATGCAATTTTACCTTCATTTATTATTATGATGATTTTATTCTTATAGGGTGGAGTATATATATATATTAAATAGGGATAAAGTTAAAAATTGTTAAATATTAAGATGGAGTTAATGAAGTTTAAGGATTTTTTTTATCTATATAAAATATGTTAGAAGTTACTTATAAGTAGGATCAGATTAGCATGTTCAATGCATGTCAACATTTAATCAATAACATTTGTCTTGACCTTATTATATATAAAGATAGCTTTGATTTATATTTTATTGGAGAGAAAATAGAAGGAATTCAAATTATAAATAACTTCCTAAATTCTATATTTTAATTTACATGCATCATATTCATTACATTTCACACTTTAATTTCTAGTATATAATACTTGGAGATTATACATATATACATATATGTGGGGATTATTAATTTTTTGAATGGACTCTGGGGTATTTTTAATGGGAATATCCACCCTTAATTATAACTTATATTTGAGCTCATACATATTATATAGTTGGCCAAGGAAAGAAGAAAGAAATTAATTAAAGGAGTTCATATTAATATTACTGATAGATAATCAAGAGTATAAAAATGCATATCAAAGGAATTTAAAAAGCCACCACATGAAATAGTTTGTGCAATAAAAAAATTAGATAGATTTTTGATGACCTACATAAAATAATTAAATTCCCGTTTTTTATGGACTTTGCATCAAGAATAATACTATATGTCATACGATTAAAGCCACCACATGGCATGATATGTGACAATACATTCATTTTTTAAACCATTTGATGAGAAGTATATCGACATATAATCTTGGAAAATAAATTAGGTCAAGATTTTGATTGAGACCGTCTGAATTTTAACTTTTTGAATAAATTTTTATTTTTAAAAAAAAGTATAAAATAATAACAATTATTTAATATTATCTTATATAGCTCTATATGTTGGTAATGAAATAGAAGATAATTAATGTAAACAATAGAGAATATACTCAAAAGCACAATAATAGAAATGAAAAAATATGCATATGCTGGAATATTCCAAGGAGCCTAACTTTTATAGAATTTCATGGCAATGTTGATAATCATATATATGACTTTGCTTTGTCCTACACATAGAGCCATAAAAATATGTCTATCTCCATTAACACTATAAATACGTACACAAGGCTCCAACCCCACTATCTTCAGTATCTTGTACTCTTTTGTTGTTGGCAAAAAAAAAAAATCTCATCACCATAGCGTTTACACAGTAATGAGGACAAGTGTCATAAGTTATAAATAATACTTATAAAAATATTTATAAATTACTTATCATTAGGATTCTCATATTTATTGTTAGATTTAAACATGCAACCTTATAAAATAGTAAAATTTGCTTAAAGTTCTCCTATTAAAATTTTTATCACTTAAATATACCTAAAATTTGTTTAAGGATAAGCGAGTGTAACTCATTTTCAGTAGGTGTGACTTTTATCTTTAGTTGTATACAACATATCTTCAATTATGTTCAAATGTTTTTCATTTTCCTTCTAAAAAAGATATGTGTAATTATTCTTCAGTTGTATGAAACATATCTTTAATTACGTATAAAAGTATTCAAAATAAAAAATATTTATACATAACTATATTTTATACATAGTTGAAAAAAAAAGTTATACTTGCTAAAAAAAATTACATCCTCTTAAGGACCTGGGTTTTTAAACAAATTTTAGGTAATAAAATTGTCGATGGTTTTTTTTCCAGTAATTTTTTCTATAAAATATGGCCAATATTTGATTATTAAGTGGATGGTCTTCAAACCAACTAGAGCCTACTTATTTTATATTCCTATAAAATAACTCATCTATAGCAAGACTTAATTTAAAACTAAAAAATTGGCACAGATAAGTTGTTCAATAAAAAGTTCAAAATGAATCTAATCATTAACAAGGATATATTTTGTGTGCGTTAAATGATGAAATTTTTTAATAAAATCTAAGTTTAAACTTGGTGATTAGCAATTTCCTGATGCATAAAAATACAATTTATTATGTCATGACAATATGTGTATGCAATTAAAATTTATGTTAATTACTCGCATATACTTCCGCAAAGTATATGCAATTTAAAGTTAAAATCCGCCCCCTACGATTAATTCAAGTGTTGAAAATAATGTAAAAGCTAGGTGGGTAGGGATCGAAGGTTCAAATTCTTGTCATATATTAATAATAATAATAAAAAGAGTTGAAATCCATTTGTTCCTAGCTATTAAGAAACATAATATATTAATTAATTGCTTAAGGTGATAAGGATTAATCCTCGTGTAGGGTTTTGGTTGGCTTATTAGTTTATTACTGCAAATTGCTAGTCCAGATTTGAATCTCAAAAGCCTGTTGAATCTGATTTTGTTTTTTAAAAAAAGAGAAATGTTCGTTGAATATGTAAATTTTGTCAAAGTTAATCCATTGATGAAGGAAGAGACCCCCTCGAAGTTAAAAAAGGGACATGGAAATCTGTTTAACAGAGACATATCATATCATCTTTTGGTAAAAATAATCTTCACTTTAAACTTTCATTGATCGATCTGAATCCTTCATGCCTTCAGACATAACCCTTAGTAAGAGTTGAAGTTCACTCCTCTAATGCTGGACAGTTTTCATTTACTTAAGAAAATAATATAATAATATTAAAATGGGATTCGAGAGACAAAGTGTTCCACAATTTCAATAGCAGCTAGGATGGATTAATTGGTAGAAGCTTAGGACCGTGTTTTGGGATAATCTCGGTTTGTTAATTAATAATATTTCTAAAAACTGACATGGATTAACTATTAATTAATTAAGAGATATATAAGGATAAGAAAAAATAGTATACTCCTTCGGTTCTTAATATAAGAAATATTTAAATTTTTTTATAAATTAAAAAATTTAAATAACTCAGTTAATTATGACTAAATTAAAATCTCTACGATGAATGTATATTATATACTTTTTAATCTATTTAAATTAGTCAAATTGGCTTGTATATTAATTATAATTAATTGATTTATTTAATTTTTTTAATATATCAAAAAAATCAATAACTCCATTACGAACTGGAGGAGTAGATTTTACGTGGTAGCAATTGAGTTTACAACTAATAGAATATCCAACAAATATACCTAACACTCATTTGATAATTATTAATTAGAGAGGCTTGATTAGTGCCTTGCTGCTTGAAAGTATTGACCAAAAGTGGTTGAATAGATCCAATGTTCGTATCTTAAAGCTTTAGGGGTCATTTTGCAAATGTATGTTATGTGTAAACACTGGTCCAAAGGTTTTTGGAATTTAAAAAGAGATTAGGTAAAGAGGTGAAAAAATGGTAGTAAAAGGGAATACTGCATGCATGTGAATTCTATTTCATTTGGCCATGATCAAGTTAATTAAAGAAAGTAAAATTAAAAAAAATTACAATTTAACATAAGAAAGACACATTGACTATTGACTCAGCTGACTCTTCAAAACATAGGTTTTTAAAGTTTATTTCTTTTAAAGAATGTTTTTTAATGAACTTTTTTGCCCTTAAAAGTATAGGAAGTCACATTTTTATGTAACTTATTTTATACCCCATACACAAATCCAATAAATTTAATAAAAATGCACTGAATATATATTCATTCATGAAACAGTTCACCTTTAAGAAATTGAAGCATGTTATAAACTTTTATGATTTCTTTAGTTCAAATAATAATTTAAAATAAGTAATTTAAGCCAAAATATAATAAACATATTTGTAAAGTTTTGTTTTTTTGGCCAAAGTTGTGCTTAAAGTTTAGAACATTTGATTAAACCCTGAGATTTGTTGTATTATTATATATGGTGATGTGGCATTACCATAATAGTGCTATTAATTTGAAGACGCCTCTCCAACTATAGAGAAAATTCCATCAAGATTCTCTTTACATTATAGTATGTATGCATATATATCATATATGTGTAAATTATACTCTTTCCTAATTCTTAATATAATAGTTAATCGATTTTTTTATATAGATTAAAAATTTAAAATTAAATAAATCAGTTAATTATAAATAAATTTAATTCTTAAAAACGAATTTATATTGTATATTTATTAATATATTTAAATTAGTCAATTAACTCTTATATTAATTATAATTAATTTTTTTATTTAATTTTTTTAATATATATTAAAAAATTAATTAACTCTTTTATTAAGTATGCCACGAGTATCAAATGTGGCCGAATAAGCCAAAGACCTTAATTGAGAGTGCACATGCAGGAGGACATTCTTTGAAAGGGATCACCATGTCATTATAATCCCTTTTACCACTCAACATATGTCTTTATTCAGATTCTAGAATTTGGTAAATTAAATACAACATTCTCATTCCAATAATAGTTATCAAATGGAAATAATGTACCAGAAAACCAACAAAGTTCTAATTTTTTTTAAAAAAATTTGCTCAAGTTAACATATATGAGTTAGTAATGTTGACATTTGAGTGTCATGTTAGGTTTGAGGTAATAATTCCTTTCATGTTGACTTTTTTTTTATTTAAAAAAAAAAGGAAGTTTGTGAAGTTAATGAAGAGCAATGTGCACCCCAGTATTCCATGTTCTACGGTTTTTTCGCCAACTATTTCATATTCCATCCTTGTCATGTCATGAACTTCACAAATTTTCAATTCATTTTAGATTATCCATTTCAAGGTGCAATTTTACCCTATAAATATTCACATAAGAGCTATAGATATCTAAAAAAAAAACATTATCAACATTGCCTTAAAAATATTAAAAATTGAGCAATATTACCTTTAATCATTAAAAATGTTAATAATTAATATTAATTTTTTTAACCGTCAACATTAATTTTTTTAACTGTTTAAACAATTTTAATCATTTTTAATATCGCCAGAATAATATTGATCTATAACAATTTTTTTGGATACCCACAATTATTATGAAAAATTTTGGGACAAAATTATACTTAAACTTTTAGCATTTTGGCTTTTGTTTTTCCTTTTTCTATTTTTGGGTTACTTTTTTATAATACAATTAACAGTAATTTTCAAGATTCTCATTGGGCCCTAGTCTTTTTCTTGGAAAAATTGTATTTACTGAGTACTATAGAATAATTCTTTAAAGAAGGGAAATTATATTCAACTCTAAGATAATCGTTTTAAGCTTTAAAATTTTATAATGAATTCCTTAAACTCTTATATTTATATAGATAATTACACTGTTAGTATTTTTATTCATTATTTATATACAAATATATTAAAATTTTAGGGTTTATATACATATAATTTACAGCTTGAAGAGATTATATACACACACAAAATATAATTTAATTAAAAGGGATACATAATTGATTGTTGGGGTTTATTTTAAAATTAAAAGTTTATGATTAATTATTAAGTTTCAAAAAGATAGTTATTTATATATGGTTCAAAGTTTAGAAAAAAATTGTATATTTTAACTGAAAAAAATCCAAAAAATAGAATCTATGAATACACAAATCAACTACAAGAATAAGGATGCAGATTCTCTCATAAGCACTCATCTCCTTACCTTTGTATCATTAAATATTAAATTTGACTTCCTAGAGGGAAAAAAAAATCATCTCATACGATGCTACACAAGCCTGTGAACTATGTATCTCTATAATTTGACACCGGAAGCACAAGAAAGGGGGAAGAAGAAGAAAGAGAAATTATTTATTTGGTTATAATATTATTAATTTATTTTATTTTTGTTTAGAACAACATCGTCAAATAGATTTATAACGAGGGGAAGCTGTGGTGGTATGTGTTGAAGAAGACGAAGTTGGTGAATTTGCATGATCCGCCACTTCGCTGTCTTCTGAATTAGAACGTAATTGCCTTCCCTGACCCTTCGTCGGAACCGCCTCCCGTGCCAACGCAGCTGCATCTGACGTCACCGGAGCATAATTCCCAGGCACCGCCGCCGCATGTTCCGGCGGCCCCACTATGAAGTTCCCCACGATTACAAATGGAGCCGCTTGTGAATCGCCATTATTGTTCTGAATCAATGGGCTTGGCCTCTTCGTGTGCAATCGAAATTTCTGTCCACATACATAAAAACCCAGAAACGTCAAGTTTTAGATTTGAATCAACGCAAAAGGATTGATATATGAATCCTAAAATTAAATTATTGCTCTAACTTGTCCTGATACCTGTAAATGACTCTTCACTTCATCATTTGTTAATCCATCAACCTTCATAAGTTCCCTTATCTGCTTCGGTGTTGCAGCTGCAAAACCAGACAATGAGGAATTCAGATTCTAATCTAATGTGACAAAAATGATTTATTGATGATTGATAAAGAGAAAAACTCACAATCTGCTCCACCAAGTTGCTGAAGGGCGTTCACGAAGCGCTTATGCAGCTCCTGAGACCAGCACCGTCGTTGTTTATTCCTTTTATTATTATTATGTCCTTCTTTCTCTTCTCTCTTGTTGCTTCCGGCGACAGGATGCGCCGGCGCAGGCGAAGATGATGCTTTGGATGTTAATACGGTAGTTTTTCCTACACTCGCTTCCCTGTGGAATGGCCGGAAAGCTCCACCGTCTCTGTTTAATTCCGACACCGACGTTTTCCTAGGAATACCCTGAGATTTTGGTCGCCAAGTTATGGTTAAATGATAAATACAGCGTATGTGGAAGATTCAGGGAATGATTTAAACTTTGTCTAGTAGTACCTCTTTAACTGGGGATTGTGGATTCCAGAGTTGTACGGATCTAAGCCATTCTGATTTTTTCTTATCAGTGTTGTTATTATTATCCTTGGCAATCTTGAGTTTATGCGAGTGTTGCTCATTTTCTTCTTCGTCTTCTTCCCCACAATCCGAGGATGGTCTTTTCTTTAGAGGTATGAACTCCAAAACAGGTCCTTCTGATGATGTCTGTCCTGATGAACACTCTGATTGCCGGTTCAAATTCTGCTCCTCCGACGTCGTCCTTCCACGCAACTGTAGTCTACAGGCTGCAATGGCTAAACACACACACCCAACAAAAAACAATAAAACCCCAGGAGGCCATTTCAGAAAACGAATAAAATCCCAGTGAAAAGGAAGAAACTCGATGGGTATGGAGTAAAATGTAGTCTCTCAAATTAGAAAGGTTACCTTGGGTAACGAGCTCCAAGGAAAGAGGAAGCTCTTTGGAGAAGACGTGGATTTTACGGCGTTCAGATTCTAATGCTTGAATATAATCGGAGAACCCCAACATCAGGTGGGGGTGCATTTTTCAGAGTCAAAGTGGAGGAAGAAGGAAGAGGGAAGAGGTGCGGGCTCTGGATGTGGGGGAGAGAGAAAGAAAAGGAATATATATAGAGAGAGAGAGAGTGAGTGGGAGGAGAGAGGGTTTCTTGGCATAGGCATAGAGGGATCCGACCCAAGCAAAAACAGGGGTGGGAGGCTATGTCAAAGGGAATTACGGGCCCGTTTGTTGTGCTGTAATTTAAGGGAAATGGGGTTGTGCCAACAAAAATTTGGATGAGATGGATCAATGACTACTAAGGTCAAAGCATAAATTTCCACTTAAAAAAAATTTATAAAATTATTTATAGAATATTTATTAATAGAATTCTCATATTAATAATTAGATATTTAAATTTATGATTTTATAAATTATGATTACAAGTAAATTTTTTTACTAACTAGATGAGCATTTTGTTGGTAGCTATGCAAAAATCTTAAAGATAACAAAAGGTGATTTTCTTTGGGTTTTGGTGCATTTTTGTTATCTTAAATAAATTTTTCAGGAAAATATGAATTTTCCATAAGTCAGGGTGGAGAAATTAATTTCCATATTTTTTTTATAGAAATTGGTTTCGCAGAAAAATAAACGAATAACAAATAGTGGGAAATCAATTTTCAGTTCCATTTCCTTGGGAAAATCCGGGAATTCCAACCAAGCAAACGGGGCCTAAATATTGACGCTGAATCAAAACCAGAATTAGGAATAAACATTGGAACTTAGAGACGGCGTCCACAGATATTAAAAAAAAGTAATTGTAATAATAAGTTATAAGAGGGGAAGGTGGGCCCCCCGGGGGGTGTGGGGGCAGGAGGGGAGATGTGGTTGGGATGGGATTATGGGAGGGAAAATATTCGAAGCCGTGTCGTCGCATACAAAAGGAATCTTGTGGGATTTTCAAGTGGATTGCTTGAGAGAGAAAACAAGTGTCAATCCTAATTTTTGGCATACTAAATTTATTTTTAGAACCCTTAATCCCATCAAAAATAATAAATCATCTTGTTTAATGCATACATTAATTTATATAATATGAAATTGATTCTATTTTTTTTCAATATATATTCTTTTATTAAAGATACTTTTATTTAAAATATTGTTAAATATTAAAATTTGAACACTTTTTTTAATAAAAAAATAAATTTTAGTTTTACTTGTTTTTATGTTCATATGATGCAACCAATGATATATGTATCTCTTTTACATTTTTTTTAAATAAAATTGTTTTTGTGTTTATAAAAATATAAAAAAATTAATCTAACAATTTAACCCAATTTTAAATAAGTCCTTACAATATTTTTTTTTTCTTTTTATCCCATCCTTATAGTCATCTGTGCACGTCCTTCCGTCCATGAAACATGAATTTGCTGTTAATCGGGTGACGTGGCTATCTTACTAAGCACAAACACTGACACGTAAAGGAAGAAATCAATGAGAATGCGAGAGGAGAGAGAATCAATAGAAAGTTAAAAAGAACTGGGTTTAGTTTCCTTTCCTTTGTTTGAATCGAGAGAGAATAGAGTAGATGAGTTTATAAATTTTCTTTAATTAGAAAGTAGGGAAAAGAAGATTTCTTTTTGGTTTAGAAAGAGAAGGAAGGAAAGCTAATTAAATATTAATAAATATTTTTTTATTTTAATTTTTTTATAATATTTATATTAAAATTATTTTTTTTAAAAATATGAATATTAGAAAATCTATTATATCATTTATATATGATAAAAATATTATTATATATATTTTAAAGTATAATTTTATTATTTTAACATATTATACTATTAATTTTAATATATTATAAAATTAAAAAATATAAAAAATATTAATATTCTATCGTTAGTTTTATAATTACAAGACATGTAAATATATTTATAATATATATCTTATTTATTATAAATATATTTACTTTAAAATATATATTTTTATTTTAATTCTATGTAAGCTTACACATAAATTTTTTTTATTTGAAATATATATCTAATACTCTGACAATAACAAAAAAGAATAAAACAAAAATAGTATTGATAACAGTATAATAAAAAATAATTTTAAATCAATAATAATAATAAAAAAATATTATAAATATTTTTATTAAGATTATAATAAAAAATTATTTTTAAAAAAGAGGCGCCCCCCCCCCCCCCCGCCCCCTCCCCCCTCTTCTATCTCTATTTTTTCGGAATAAACACACTTGCAACTCCCTTTACCTTCCCCTCAAAAAGCCCCCAAGTTCGCTTGCTGCTGCTTCCTCTCTCTTAAATCTTCTTAGCATTGTACTGTGTGTTTCAGACTTTGGGCAAGACATCAACCATCTTCAGCTCTTCTCCTCTCCCCCACACCACTCATCAGGACGATTTTAAAGGCTGGGGGACCCATCTGTAGGGAACACGAAATAATATTTGTCGGGGTCGACATGGCCAATTGTGCCGATATCCACATGGGATTTCTGCCTCTCGAACTTGCCACGTGCAGCTCAGATTGTGAAGGAGCGGAGGTGGTGTAGGGGAACGGAGGAGAAGAACAGAAGAAGATGGTTGAAGAAGACTCAGTCTGAAACACAATACACAGT
The DNA here is from genome assembly GCA_037074615.1 of Leucaena leucocephala. NCBI lineage: Eukaryota > Viridiplantae > Streptophyta > Magnoliopsida > Fabales > Fabaceae > Leucaena > Leucaena leucocephala. The sequence goes on along the minus strand of CM073570.1, from coordinate 5,915,524 downwards.
GCGGAGATGTGTCTTTTTTATTTTTCAATGGCTCAAATTTGTAAATCTACTGGTAAATAGCTGCAATGAGCCCACGAAGACCATTATCCATGTCGACCGGACTTGTTCTGGCCCACATATTCATTAAAGATTACTTTGGGCTCTCTAAGATCAATGGCCCATGAATAGCATAACTGTAGCCCATATCCATGTCTCTGTTTATAGCCCACAGTTAGTTGTGATTAATCTGACCAAAAACTACAAAAAAGAGTAAATGAGGCCTCAAACAAGCCCATTAGAAGAGGTACGGCATTTAATATTGGAAAATGCCTTAAACAAAGTTGTCTCAAATAAAATGGATTAAATCCAACAAAAGTAACTAATCCCTCGCAACGTGACATATTTAAATTTTTTTTATAGAATTCAAAACTTAAAATATTATATTTAAGAAACTTGGCCATACACTAACTACATGGTGCTTTATTGATTAGGCTCGAATTCCTAATGGAAGAAATTTTTATATTTGATATCCAATAAGAATACATATGTGATAGATAAAAAAAGGTACTGATTATATAACTAATAAAAGTATTAATTTATAATTTATTAATATGATATTAGAATTAACATAAAGGAAAATTACCCAAAATAAAATTCTTAATTTTTTACTTTCTAGCACTTCTTTATTTTTGTGGTTTGATTTCCCGTTTTCTTATTAAGTTCACACATTTTGTAGGTTTTCTGGCTATTTAATAATTAAATAAATAAATTTCATTTATGCACAATCCCCATTAAAAAATTGTCGTGTCCAATAAAAGAAAGTACAATAGATCTATAATTCAGATTTCATTAATTTAATTAGTTATCCACTGTTTGGCATGTGATGTAGATAATGAGTCGCCTAAGCGTATCAAAAGAATTATAAAGGAAAAATAGGTTGATGTATATATTTGTCACATTCAGAAATCAGAATCAACCCAAAGAAAACTGAGGTTGAATTGATTCTCAAATCTCAGAGAAACAAACAATACCTTCAATGCTACAACAACAATTAGTTGTTCTAATGGCCACCAATGATGATTAAGTGGATATATTATATCGCCTATGGATTCGGCTGACGAATAGGTAAAACATACAACTCTTTAGAGTATATTTATTTTTTAAGGAGTATCACTTTGTTGTGATTCCAATCACGATATTTAGGAAGTCATCTTAATTTCTGGATATTTAGGTTTACGTTTAAAAATAATTGACAGTTCGCTCTGTTTAACATTAATATCGCTTAAGAGAAATGATTATTTTACTCTACCCTTAGATTATGGGTGAGCCCAATCCCCTTCCAAAAATTTTACCAAAAAAATTAACAATTTCAACATTTTTTTATGGCAAAAAAAGTTTTTCTACATTTTTTAATTTTGTCTCTCCTTTTGGTTCCTAGTAAAATCTGTAGTTTCAATGTAAATGGCCCTTCTTTGACCACGTTCACGTTGATGCTTAGCCGCTTAGGAAACAAAACAACATATTCAAATATTATTGCCATCAACATATTCAAATATATATAGCACAATAAGAGGAGAAAATCCATGACAGCTTTTGTGAGAGAATATACGTTTGCTTAGAAACTAGTTGAACATAGGTTTTTTATAATTTGAGATAAAACCATTCCCCTATTATTTTGATCAAAATCACATTTTGACTAAAACCAATGAATTTCCAAATATATTGCCATCAAAATCACATTTATTTTGCATTCAATGCTAAAATAGTTCTAAGAAAACGTATTGAATTTTAATTGGATTAAAAAAAAGTTTATATAAGTTAAATTTTAGGAGTACATATGGCTCCAATAAGATCATAATATTAGTAATCAAATTTAAACTCAAAACCTCGTACATTATGAGTTAAATTCTTGCCAACTCAACCAACATTTATTGGCATATACATTTAATGTTATTAAGTATAGACATTGGTCAAAGAATTACAACTAACCAGACTGCTGATATTCTTTCATGTTCCGCATTTTCTTATCTAGGTTCACGGAATGAATGCATGAAGATAAATAGTTCAATTGCATCGTGAGACGAAGAGTTAAAAGAAACAAAATTATGATACTAGAATGAATTCATTCATTTATTAGGTTCAAACCTTAAAGGAAATAATAACAACAACAACAATAAAAATCTATTGAGGGAACTGAAATAGGTGATCAGTTGGTGAAGTTAGGGATAGCAGCATGAAGTTGACCAGCCTTAGCAGCAGGAGAAGGCTCAACACTTGGAGAAGGAGTCACAGCCATGCATGTGAGCTCCTCAGGCAAATCAGCAATACCCTTCAAATAGAAAGTGTAGAAAAGCTTAAAAGGGAACACAATCTGACGAAGCTTCACTTGTCCCTGAACTCCTTCAAATATACCAGAGCCTCCTGTAATTGCCAGAAATGTGTCTTGATATGTGAGATAAGCTCCTTGAACTGAGATATGACCATAGTCCCCAAAGTAGAAGCTATAAATGGCTTCATATCTGTCTCCTTTCTTCTCTGGTTCGTGTTGTATGAGAACACAGAGACCTGATGTTATGCCTATTCTCTTCTGTAAGTCTCCTGAGTAGAGCTTGTTGCTGAATGGCACTAAGTCCCCTAATGAGTTCTTAGACTTCCCACTTAGCCTTAGGTATGCCGGGCTTCCTCTATCACGTTCATTCATCTCATACACATTCAGTTCTTGAACTTTGCCTGCGCCAATAGTCATCATGCAGTTCATCAGTGAATCAGAGGAAAGAAGAAGCTTTATTTTTTCAGGTAGATTTGATCCTCTAAGCAGAGGATTTGTTGGAAAGCGAAGATTCAGGGAAAGGATCATACAGTCGGAAATTAAGGAGGAATGATGCAAGAGAGAAAACAGCAGGAGATGACAAGTACTCCCTCATCAATTAGATAACTCATTTATAATGATTAACTAAGAGTTCAATTACTAATTTATAGATATTAAAAAATTGATTAAATTATTTATTTGTAAAAAATGTATGATGATTTTCTTAAATACTATCTTTAATTATTTCCATGGAAAATTACCTATATTAATGGAACTTCATTTAGTATATTTAATCAATAAGAATAGTTTTAAAAACATAAATTATAAATTTGACAAATAAAATAAATTTAAATCTTATATTTACATTTAAGGTCAAAATAAAACTTTTAATTAGAGCCAATATTTAGAATAGAAGGGAATGATACTTAACATCCTATGGGTAACAAGAACAACAAAGGGGGTGAGAGAAGAATACTTACTTGGATTTGGAGGATCTTGTTGCGGCTCCTTGGGCTTATTGTTATAGAAGAAAGCTGAGATTTTGGAGTTGTGGGAAGCTGTCAAGGATAGAGATAGATGATGGGTGGTTGAAAGTTTCAAGCTTTGTTTGGGAAAAGCCTGAAAGAGATTATTACAACCCAATTGGTTTTGGGAATGAGAAGTTGTAGGACTTGGGTGGGAGATTCTGAGGGAAGAGGCCATTTTCAGAGAACCTGTGGAAGCCATAGATGATGAAGATGAAGTAGCTTAGAGTTACAGGAGAATGGTGGATTAAACGGAGATACTTCCATATTTATAAATGGGAAACCTTTAGAAATATTCTTATTTATCCCACGTGGGGGTTCACCTAAGTAAAAAAATCAATAGTACATGGTATAAAAAAGTTAGCTTAGGCTTCATTCAAAAAAAAGACCAGAGCCAATCGTCCAAAGCCACCGACACGGAAGCTCCACGTTTATACGAGGACGTGGCAACATTTACTTTACCAACAACCATTATAAAAAAAACTATAATTAAAAAATTGATATGGCAGAAGAATCTTGGTGCCGGTGGCTCTTGCCTCCTAGTCTGTATTAACAATATATATATATATATATATATATATATATATATATATATATATAAAAGTTAGACGTCACAAGAATTTACTAGCCAGAAGTTATTATAGTTGCCATCCAAATTTTTTACCTTATAATAAGAAAGAATCTTAAGTCGAGACATTTTATTCCTAACTTCTAACACAACTTGACAAGACACCATTAAATATGATTTTATCTTATTTTCAAGTGATCTCTACTTTCTTTAATTTGACTTGTCTCAATTTTGTATAAAAGATTGGATTATTTCAAGTAAATGTTAATTGTCCAGTCAACATAGATCATCAAAAAAAAAAATTTAAAGTAGAAGTAAATAATAATTTATAACAAATTTAGATCAAATAATCAAGCAATTGAACTTTGGAGTTGATATTTCAAATAAGAAAATTAGCAATTTAACCTTTTTTTTTTTATAAAAATTCCTCATTAAAAAATTTATTGCTAAAAAATATCTGAAATTTATTTAAGAATCTAAATACAACCTATCTTTAGTAGGTTTAACTGTATATAACATATTTTTAATTATATACAAAATATAAGATATTTATATATAGTTAAGATATAAATACATGATTGAAAAAAGTTGTATTATTAGGTGTTTTAGGCAAATTTTGTAATAGGAAATTTTTCAACAATTCCCCCTTTTTTCTAGGAAAGTGACGATGAATAACTTGAGATAGAAAATGAACCAGTAACACTTTCCACAAGAGATTTAAGTAGGAAAGGGGAAGATTTCAGAAAACCTAAAGATATTTACTCCATGCATCCATGTACTGATGTACATTTTTCTTTTAGAGAGGGCCCAGGGATTAACATTCGCCAACAATCTGCTTTAATACGATTGAGTTGTGCCCTGGTTCTAGAATTCATTTTTGTCAACGAACTGAAATTAACGTTAGTGTAATAGAGAAAGTAGTTCACAGGACCTTCCAATGTCCACAATTCCTACACATAGTTGATGCTTGCATTGAATTGTTAACTCCTATTACAATTCCACAATCTTTTTTGAGGCAGGTCCAACAGAACGCTTTATGGTTGTAATAGCTTTGAACTTGTGTATAACAGAAACTCTATAGTTGTCTCTGCACCTAAGATGGGTACAAAAAGTCAAATAACTCTATTACCAAAATAGAAAAAGTCAATAACTCACAAAGGTGGACTTTTTTAGTGGCAGAATCCACTGATAAATCTATTGTGATTAGTTTTTATTAAGGGTAATTTTTTTTTTTTTTTTTTTTTGCGTTGGGGACTACCTTGCCACTAGGGCATGCACCAAGTGCAATTAAGGTCAAATTTTATCCCGACAATTTTTTCCTAGAAATTGTAAGTATCTGGGAGTTTTTGTTGGATCAATTTCGCCCTAGAAGGATTAAAAAGGGAACAATACCGCTCCTAACTTGTAAAAATATTAACAGCCAAAGCTAATATTTTAATAGTCAACGTTAATTTTTTTAATAGTTAGATTGAATTTTTTCTTTTTTTAATATTTTTGGAGCGAAATTATTTTAACAAAAACTTCCAAAAACTCCTACTCAAAAGCTTTTGAAACAAAATTGGACTTTAAACCTTTTATTAATTCTTTGCACTAATTCTAGGGGGGGTGAAAGGAGCGTGTGTAACAATATTTTTATATCCTAATGGAAACGCGTACCCTTGAATCTCTGTATATCCATATCACATCTCCTCTGTGAGTCCCTTCAACATTGGGATTCTATAGAGATAGTGGCATTCAGGTTCTCAGGGGGCATTTCACCTGTCCGTGCATAAATTTCATGTAAGTTTCTCCAGTGGCAAAGTGAAGAACACAGAAATTTTAAATTTTAAGACTTTACAAGAAACACGACAAGTTACCTCGTCAACATATTGTCAAAATTTCTGCTCCGGTGCGAGTTATCAAAATGGAATGCTCAAACTGTGCGGCAGGACTACCGTCTTTTGTTACCGCTGTCCAGTTGTCTGGCCATGTAATGCAATCGGTGCTTCCCATTGTAAGAATGGGTTCTGCATTAGGAGTTGAATTATAGGGGTGAAAATGTAAGATTCAAACCAACAGAGAGAAGCGGCATGTATAATAAACTTACCAATTGTAAATGTTTGCCCTTCAACCATGACACCAGGATTGTCATTACCTGTCAAGCATTAAACAAAACTATATAATATATAACTGCTCCTCACACCTTCACACCTGCCTCCAAGGAAAGCAATATACAATGGTTTTTTCGGGTTTCGTGAGATTCTAGCACCCACTTGAAAAGAGGGCAAGAATCAGTAAACACAAGCACAGTTTTACTGGTCTTTTTCAACTGTAACAATCAGCAAATTTTTTTTGAAGTGAATGACCTGGTACTCCCTGTGTAAAAGCAGAAATATTTTCCCACTTGAAGTTTAAAATTTAAGCACTAACATGCAACTAGGTACCCCCAATATATACTTTATTATTAAAATGATGGAGTCAACATTAGCTTTTGTTACAGTAAAGGCAACACGGGGAAAATGTCAAATTTAAAAGATTACTTACGGTGATGTAGGATTATTGGCTCCGAATGAAACACTGCTCCCACACCATGCCCAACAAAACGTTCCACTACCCCAAAACCATACTTTTCAGCATGTTCACTGTAATAACGTCTCTCAAGGGAAAAAAATCAAAATCTATAGAATATATTATGTTTAGCGGATCACATCAACAAATCATTCAAATTATAATTGTACTAATTCTATAGAGAGGGTGTCAAAGACTACAAGTCTATAAATAAATGTACAAACTCTAATATCATTTACATTGTTTTCAAAATCTTTATTTAGAGTAAACATCCATGCTTCCAATCTAATAAAATGCCTTTTACTTTTACTAAAACCATTTTTTTAGTGAAATCGGTATAAGTTTCACCAAAACATTCAAATTCGAAAAAACTAAAACGCTCCCTCGGTCAATTGAAGTTAGTAGTGTTTTCAGATTCTGGCATCATTATCTTTCCCAGAATTTCTCTTTATTTCTCTTCTTAAACCCGGATTCTATCATTTTCGCTTAAGATCTAACAAACTGTACCTGATTGTCTCTCCAATTTTGTTAAAACTTGTACCATCCTTGCAAACAGCTATTCCCATTTCCAGGCACTCTTCAGTTACCTGAAAACATCAGATCAAATGATACAACCAGTTCATAAACTAAATATTTTCCATAAGAGGTATTATTAACTGTGGAACCAACATGTACGATAACAAAAAATACATCAATCAAGTAAAATACTTTCAACATACAACAGGTTATACTAGCAAATTTTTTTTTCTCCATAAGGATCAGCAGCCAATCACTCACCTTAACAAGACTTTTCATTGCATCACTGACCTCCCCACAAAAATATGTCTTTGATGTGTCTCCATGATATCCCTATGACAGTGTATAAGGGGATAAAATAAGATTACTTGGTCATTAACAGTAACAACCAAATGTACCGTAATTAGATGAACCTCTAGGTAACATATCATGGTAGTTCAGTCAGCAGTGTGATGCAGCTTTTAACATTATTTAATCTTCAAAAGTATAATATGGCGAAAAGAAGAGAAGATGTATAGCTTGCATGATTATAACCAATACAAATAAACCATGGCAAAAATGAAATCGCATGAGATTGCAGCTGCACTGCATCAAAGACTAGTGAAAAAATGCTGTTGGAGAAGATTTCTATTTTTTAAACTTAACAACATGCAATAAAACACTCACCCAATTTATAGGGATGAAGTAAGATGACAAACAGGCAAAGAAATCTATTAGATACACAGGAATAAAGTAGAATGCAAAATACAGTGGTGTGTTGCGATTGATTGAAGAAATTTCAGCTAGGGATAAAAGCAGTGTCCAAGTAAACCAAAATATATTATCATCAAGAATAGAAGAGCATACATTCAGGTAGACTGTCACGTCTATGTTAATAATGTCACCATTCTGCAAAAGAGATTATTGTTATCACTCATCAGTTATGAGCTATTTGCATGATACGGATGAAACCATACAACAATTCAGTCCTTCAAAACCTGTAGCTGTCGAGAATCAGGTATTCCATGGCACATGCACTCATTAACTGATGTACACACACTTTTTGGAAATCCGCCATAGCCAAGAGGTGAGGGATAAGCACCAGCATCTATTATCATCTGATGGACTGCTTTATCAATTTCATCTGTTGTCACAGAAGGCTGACAATATAAACCAAATATATACATCAGACACAAAGCTGTGAGGTAGTTGATAAGGAAGGATGGGACAGCATCATGAAAATGGGGAAAAAAAGGAATGATAAGATGCCAATTTGTCCTTAAAAAAGGACACTTAATCATGGTGATGGAAATAAACTTCCTTATGTTCTTGGTTGTAAGTTCTCGCCCATGCACAACAGCTAAATGCTTCACTCTTAACGGATCAAAATAACTGATATAATTTACAGTCCAATAAAGGCCATCAGACTATTCTAAAGCTGGAAAGAGAAAAAAGCTTTCACACTTCCCACAAAACCCCAAAGTCAAGTGGAGACATGTAATATCAAGTTCTTTTATAATGAGCCGAAATTTGTTTTTTAAGTACATGCTGTCCAGATATCATAGTAATTATGATGATGGAAGGCTACTCCAATATGTGAAATATAATCACAGGCTCACGATATCACATCACAGACTTGTGCATCTGTCCATAAGTCCATGATAAAAGGAAATAATTAGAGCAATAATGAAATGAACTCTGTCATGAAAGAGAAATTGAATCTCAGATAAATACATGATTTATAACCAACGTTTGAAGGAGAAAATATTACCCTAACTAGAGTTCCTGCATAGTTTAGGACACGAGCAGCAAGCTCACATGCAGCTCTCATGCAAGCAATGCCTTCAGAATCATGAATTTGAATCTCACTCGAGATTTCAGGCAGTATATCTGAACCTACATAAGGAGGCCTAAGTATGTGATCAGGGACAGGTAGACGTGGTGATACTTTTCCCCGCTTTAGTGGAGGCCTTCTTCTAGGCTTTGTGACACCAAGTTCACGTTCTCTAGACATTACATAAAAGGATTTAGAAGCTACAAAAAATATCACGAGAATCGTTTCTCTTTGTTACATTAAGACTATCAACCTTTATTCAGATAAATAAAAACAAAGAATCTAAAAAGTTTTGTTTTATTTTTAAGTTAAAAAAAAGTGATTTGGTGTTGATTTTGAATGCACAGATAAGAGGAGCATGCAGTAAACTTCTTATTTTTACTCTATATTTCAATATTTGATATGATAAAAACATGTAAGATGAAAACAGATGAGGGGAAAATGGATTGTTGACAGTGAGGTCTCCCACATGTTCTATTTCTATGGAAGACGTGCCATGGAATGTTATCAACATATCAGATCAAAAGGAAAAAAACACAGTCGTAACATCAAATGAAATATCTACTGAAATTCTTTTACTGAGAGCTTTTTTTATATGTAATTCATAGAAATCCATTCAATCCTTTAGTATGCAAAGAAATTTTAAAAAACAGTTACAATCGCCCCAAAAACTTCAATGAGCCACAGAGAGAGTACAGATTTGCCGAAGATTGTACCTTTTGATTCTCATTGCCTCCTGCCATCCTGACAGCCTCTTAGAGAAAATCACAAGTTGCTTTTTAGAAGGTGACTGGTTTCCTGGAACAAAGAAAATCATCAGAAAGATATCCCTCTATCGAACCATTGCGAGGCGGGAAACAAGAAAAGAAAGAATTCTAAAATCTCCCAAAAAAAATGTACTGGAAAACAGAAATTCAAACAAAGTTCTCTCAATTGAATTTACTGCCCGCGAAAAATCTGAAAAGGAATGTGACTTAGAGTTGAAGAATTAACGAACCAGAGAAAGAAGAGCGTGAGAAGGTGAGAGAAGTTCCCATACAACTTGATGAAGACGATGATACTTCGCCATGAAGGGAAGTTGAGAGTTTCAGAAATGCACAGTGAGCAAGCGAAGCACTGAACACCATTCTACTAGAGGGATTGGACCACAAGATAACAGGATCAACGAAGCTCTGATTCGAGGTTTCGATTTGCTTATCAATAATTCATCTACCACATGCAAACTGAAAAATGATTTGGGCCCAGAGATTCAGTTTCCAAGAAGCCCAAAAGCAATTGGACTTAACTGAGAACTCCTTTTTTTCAGGGACTTCAAGTGTGAATCATTTCATGGATAGGTTAATTTTATTATTTTTAGTTGATCAAAAAAAATATTAAATATATTATCGTGAACGAAAACTGAGAAAATTAAGCATATAATAAAGAAAAATGTGTTCGCAAGTGATGAGCAGGAAAGAGAATAAACAAAAATTGAAAAAGGGGGTGTTACAGGAGTTTAAAGTTTTTGTATTAAATTATTCAGAATTTGAAATTAGTTTATATTAGTTGAGAAAAAGAAAAAGGACGATTAATAGTAATTTTCTTAGAACCTTGATATTGTATTTATTTCCCGACGTAGTCGTTAGAAAGCTAACAAATGACAAATTGGACTCCTAATTACTCTTGTCTTGTCATTTTGTTGGAAAGTTATAAACCGATCATAAGTTAATTAAGCTTCTAAATTACTACTACTGTATACTCCATCCAAGTTATTTTCATCCTATTCATAATATCTCAACCTCTTTTACTTTTATGATTAATCATTTTTTTCATGAATTAAGCCTATTTATTACACAATTTTTTACTACAGAATACTAAATTAAATTAATGAAAGGGATATTTTAAGGAAATTATTACAAAATTTTGACATATTAATAGAAAATAATTGACTTAATTTAGTTTTTAATCTATATTAATTAATTAATTATCTCATATATTTAGAACAGGAAAAATAGTATAATATTAATCCTTCAATCCTCATGTTCCTTGCTTAATGACACAACTGTATTCATGGAGGTAGCAACCTGATTGTGAAAAATATGTTAAATATTAATACAAATCTCACGTGTTATGCCAATGTATGAGATTAAAAGAGAACGCTCAATAAAATTATTGAGTGAACTTTATAATCAATAATTTATTTAAAAAATTAATTTTTAATAAATTATAATAGTATTGTGTGATTCATATGACCAACCTTCCTTATGAGATAAGGCTTATTATTATTGTATAAGACCAAAATATCAATTTAATTGAAAAGGATTTAAAGGGAAATTAAGACCAACAGACATGAAGTCATAGTTGCTGTAATTAGCTTAGAAGAATGGCTTAATTAGAACAAAGTTGGAGAGTTGTGTGTGAAGAGTTTGATAAAATAGGTTGAGTACGTTTTATTATAAAAAGAGACAGGTTCGAGCTAGTTTTTTGTGGCAGATTACACAATCCGCTTAACTCAGCCAATTTTTTTAATTATTAATATTATTATTTATTTTACTCAAATATTACTTTAAATACTCTCATTATCAAATACTAGTAAATATAATTATTTATTTGTTGATATATATTGATATATTGTGTTAATATTTATTTAGATTTATAGTAATAAAATTTTATATTTTTATAAAAAAATATAAATTTATAAGATTATAATATTAGAAATTTTTTTATTATGCTAGCATGATTTTATAAATTTTTTATTAGTATTTTAAAAATTTTAAAATAATTTTTAAAAAATATTAAAAAAATTTAACAAAAAAAAGTGATGGGCTAGTAAAATAGTAGCTTATTTTGTGGCAGGATGTGCTTAGCCCATAGGTTATGATAGGCTAGCCCACAACCTACGTGTTGGCCCATTTTTTCATCTCTATGTATATTTTTGCCTACCAACTTCAAACGCGTTTAATTCATTAGGGTTATATTATAATCATTTTGTCCAATTAGAAGTTTTAAAGGTTGCATATTATTATTTTTAATATAAAATAAAAACTATGAAAAAATGATCATTTGGGGGAATAAGGAAACGGAAGTTATTGGGTATATTGAGGAATTAATTAGAAGAAGACGGCCATGCATGCATACTAGGGGTGTTCATAAAGCTCGCGGTCCGGTATGCCTATCTGAGCCCGTAAAAAAATAACCCTGCCCAGCCCGATAAATATAGGACAGGGCCAGACACCGGGCTGCAACATGTCGCCCGTACTTTTTTTGGGCTGGACACCAGGCAGGGGGGTTGCCCTGCCCTGCCCTGCCCATAGGCACTTATTCTTTTCTTTTTTTTACTTTTCTCCCTATATACTATATTTGAAAGGAAGAATATGATAGTTACTTATGGCTAAAGGATCATTTTAAAAATCTAAGTAGTTAAATAAGTAAGTTGCGTCTTTTAATATTTATAACTATACTTATTTTTTTCTTTAATTTTACTAATCATAATATTATTATATTATAAATTATAACTGTTTATTTTATTTTTTTAGATGTTTTATCTTTGTCAATATTTAGAAGATTTATACAAAGTTACAATTACAAATTACTTAGACTTCAAAACTTTTTTATATGCAATGAATTTCAATACTTTAATTATTATCTTTTTATTAGCTTATTTTTAATAGATTATAGATATTATTTAACTTTTAAACACGTGTGAATATGGTATTATTTTAGAAATTTATAATTACAGATTATTTTTCCCAATATGAGCAAAGCATCACAACGGGCCCGCCTAACTCGCCCATGTCCAGCCCAAAATGGTTAGGGCTTTTATCGGGCAGGGCCGGGCATTGAGCTGCAAAATGCAGCTCGTACTTTTTTCAGGTAGAGCACCGGGCAGAAAGATTGTCCTGCCCAATCCTACCCATATACAGCCCTAATGCATACCAGTTCAATACGTCATTTGTATGCGTACGTCCACGAAAAAAAGTTATTCAAATTGAAATATTCAACCCTCAAATAAAAATCTTTAGTCCACATACGTTATAGGAGTTTTTAGCGTTATTTATAGTAAAATTAATTATAAGTTTAATTTATAGTATAACTTACGTTAGACTTAAAAATAAAATTAAAAGTTTTTAGATATATTTGAGATAGTTTTCTTTCCACTTATATACCCATATGTAACCGGAATATTTTTATATAAACTCTGATATATATACATAGCAAATATATTAAAAGAGGAAGAAAATAGAGAATGGCCACTAGACATGAATACACACCGAGGGGGAAAAAAGAGCACTGAAAAATACTTGTTTTGTTCTCCTGTGCACATCTCCTATTGCTTGGTGGGAAAAGTGAAATTCATATTCAACCTCTCACTCTCATGTTTTTCTCTGTTCAAAAGATAGGAGAGAAAAATTGTTCTCTCTATATATGAATTGACCCATTTTTTAACAAAAATAATAACGTTATAAAAAAAACATGAGACAATCCATATATATACTCTGAATTTCCAGCTTCTATATATAGGACGCCTTCTAGTTTACAACCTTGAGAAGGAAGTAATCAATTAAAAGAATTAACGAAAATGATAAATAATATAATTAAGTGGATATTTTTCTCAGCTCTGGGAAATATGATTTTTCTTTTTTTTCTTTTTGCATGGATTATTCACTTGAAGGTGAAAAAAAGATTGTTCACTAACAAATTAATTATGCACACGACATTCATTTGTAAAGACATTATTTAATTTTACTATCATTAATAAAAATGAGGGTTATTAGTCAAATTTGCCGTCCAGTGTTGTTAGCTGGGTTATTATTTAATTTCGACCGATGAATGATTTTTTTTCTTCTTAGTTTTTCTCCCATTTGCATGCTATTTTAGAATGTGATCTTTTGTATGCTTATCTGTATCTAAATTTTATTTATAATATATTAATTTAATCCTATTAATATGTATCCTAATTTTAAAATTTATAATTATCCTTTAGTGTATATATATATCTTCTCTAAAAATTAAATATAAAATCTAAAAAAATTAACAGGTTGTGATGCCCCTAACATGTGGTGTATGTCCAAATTTTACATGGTCCTTAATTAATTTTTCTTCCTTATTTCATTTCCATTTTTTTTTTTTTGAAAAAAGGAGGCCTTGTTTCTTTCTGACAGGTTTGAACCTGAAAACGACATCTAGGACATTTGAGAAATGAGTAGAAAATGTTTTGGAGGTGTCACAGCACTCTCAGAGTAATTATTTCACAATGTACTTTTGCATCAAAACCACGATTGGATACAAGTTAGAGCGAACATAGAACTTTTAACAATCGATTCCAATAATCAATTTTTGTTTCCCAGTATACACTAATAAAATGAATATTTCTGAAGCTTTATTTATATTTGTGTAGGTTAAGAACAATGAAGGTAATGGGAGGGAGAGGGAAGGAGGGAGGGAGGGAGGGAGATGATGATGAGGATATGGAGGAATTAAGGAAGGAAGGAGGCAACAAGTGGGGAAATGATGGAAGCAGACAAAGCAATTTGACTCTTCCAACAACGACGTGCCATAAAAGGTTCCTCCCTCCCTTCCCATTGGCCCATCTCTCTCTCTCACACACACACTATTCTTCATCCCCTCTTCTCATCTTGCCACTTGCCAACCATCCCCTTTCTTTATTTAACATTGTCTCTCTCTCTCTCTGCTCAACACGTTGTCTTAACAAGTGGTGGTATCAAAGCCTTGTTGTATCTGTATAAAATATTACCTTGTATTTTAATAAGGACTTGAGAATATGATATGGCGATTTGATTCGTGCAACACAAACCTGATGCAGATAAGAGACATGGCTGATTTATACCTTTGGACAAGGCATTCCTACCGTGTGCCCCCGCACAAGGGAAAGAGATCGAGATTTTCAAAAAAGTTGCTGAATTATTACAACTATGAACACTTACGAATGAACAGTTATACTCTTTTTTTTTGTGGGTCACTTTTTCTTTTATACATGTTGTTTTCTGCACCTAATTTCAGCTTCTTTCTTAATAATATACAATTCATCTTTTCTGCAACTTGCTGCAACTACAACACCACCACCGTCACCTTCCTCCTTCCCTCTCTCTCTCTCTCTCTCTCCCGTTTTTCTCCCCCTCCTTTCTCTTTTCTTCCTTCACAAAATTTATGAAAATTACCAAAAAAACACACACAAAAAACAAGAAGTAAACGTTACAAAGCTCCAATTATCTTTGGCTTCTTGCTAAATTCTAACGTCAACAGCTTCATCTCTTTCCTCTTGCCGTGGCAGCTACTACCTACGGAATCTGACGGCGGCATTTTCAGGATGTTTACCCCAAAGAGCCGAACCATCTGAACCGGCTCCACCACTGGTCCCGCCGGGTTGTACAACCCCTCCATTCCGGTCCCTGCACCCCCGACTCCTCCCTGATTATTTCTGGTTTTCCAGTCAATGTAGAGCTGCCGGTCCGGTCCGGTTGACCGCTGGAAAATGACCGTATCGCCGGCTTTCAGGTTCTTCTCCTTCACGAACCTGCTCCAGCCTTTTGTTAGAACGTAGCTCTGGCTACTGTTCCAGTACGAGTACCGAAACCTCCACACTTTCCCTCCATCGTCCTCGAAATTCAAAAGCACACCCTTCGTGGCAGACGCCGTCGGGCAAGAAGCAGTGCCTCCGCTTTGCAACGGGAAGTACTTCTCCGCGTGCTGTTTGGGTATCACCAATCGGTTCAGCTTCCCCACGTCGCTGGGTGTGACGGTTTTCTCGAAAAGCTGCTCGCGCGCTTTCTGTGTCCGCTCGAAGCACGCCCCTGCGCCGCCATCCTTCCTCGACTTGCCGTGGCTTCCTCCGACCAACCTGCTGTTGCGCTTGCTCTGCTCGAGTTCTTCATTGTAGGTGTGCTTCCTCAGCATGTCCACGATCTCGGCCTTGGAATGCGAGTTGAGGAACTCCGTCTCGACATCATCGTCGGACGCATCGACGTCGGAGCTGTTGCTGTTGAGGGACTTGAAGTTGGTGACGGCGTCCTTGCCGCGGAACCTCTGGGCGGCGATGTCGTAGGCCCTGGCGGCTTCATCTTCCTCGTTGAACGTGCCCAACCAAACACGCTGGTGCTTCTCATATATCTGGGCCCCCCATCGTCCATTCGGCTGTGGCACCACTCCCTTGTATTTCGACGACGGCAGCTTTCGGGACTCAGCCTCAAGACCTCCATCGGAGTCCAGAATAGTACTTGCGCCGCTGCCAACCCGGCAGAGACTATTGGGAGGCGGCGGCGATGACTTCTGAAGCGTCACTTTCATCATCGGCGATACTGTTATCGCCGGAGAAAGCGATATGGAGACCGAATCACTCGTGGTACTTTCATCTACGCAACTACTCGTATCCATGTTAGCTTCGTATCTGTCTATGGTGTGTGAAAGTAAAGCAATAGAAGGAGAGAAAGAGAGAAGATAAAGAAGGTATTGATTTTTTTTACTAAGAAGCAGCGAAGGAGAGAGAGAGAATCGAAGTGTGGGAATAGGGGAAGAAGAAGGAATATATATCTATATATAGGAAGAAGGGTGAGGGAGTGAATAATGGAATATAATATTGGAGATAAAATGAGAGGGGGAAATGAATATTATTAGTTGGGAAAGTTATACAAATGAAGGGTGGATACTGTTTTCTCTCTGCTTTATTATTAAATGGTAATAACAATAATAATAATAATAATAATAATAATAATAATAAGCAATTGGGAGTATTTAGGGAAGATATGAGATATATGTGGGCTACTTACTTAAGGGGTGGGTCAGCCAACTGAGATGGAGGGGTGTCAAGTGTTGACTGTTAAGGAACTAGCCAAGAAAATTCATGCCCCTCTCTCTAGGCTCCTTCAGTGGCAACAATCAAGATGCGCAATTTAACATAAAAACACACACAACCCTCTTCAGTTATATATAATCAACTTCCTAGCACATTCCTGGGGCATGTTTGGTACGGTGGAATTGGGAGTTGAGAAATGGCACTTAAAGTAGAATAATTTTTTTTTATTTGATATCATCAAATTCGATTCTATTTCTAATATTTTTTTTTATTTAAATTATGTTCAAAATGTTAAAAATTTATATAAGTTCTATAGACAAAAATTTTACTCTAACTTGTAAATTTTTTATATAATTTTACTCTTTTCTAAATCAAAATAAAATGTCATATTTTTCTTTGACAATTGCCCCTTATTGGTCATAGCTTCCTTCTTCATTCTCGACATTCTCTTTAATGTTATCCCTATACTTGATAAGCATTAGACATCCCTTCCTTACTTATGACAGCTTCGCTCTCTTTTCCCTCACTCACATCTCCATCCCCATTCCTGATTGTGGTGATAACCAATTCCTCTACGCTATCGACAACTATAGCAATCGCCTTGAGTGTGGCAGTCAGTGCTTCCCTGTGGTGGTTGCCTTGAGTGCAACAGTATTAGTAGCGTAGCTCTGACATCTTTGACTTAGTTCAGCATCCACCATAATACGATGATTATTCCTCCTCCGGTGTCAGCTTCATGGATGGTTTCAAAGAATGGAGAGAGAGAGAGAAAAAGTTAAAGAAAATGTAGATAAACAAAAAAAAATATCGCAGACAATAAGAGTAAATAAGTATTTTTATTCTACTTTCATCTATTTTTTCTATTTTTAAAATAGACATTAATTTCATATTTATTTCTAACATACCAAACAAACTTATAAAATTAATTTTTAACCTAATTCAATTTTTACTTCTATTTTTACTTTTATTTACATAAAAAATACTTACGTCGTACAAAACATACAATTGGTTTGTCACAATACTATTGGCATCAATTCCTATTTCATTGTTTAACTTGAGGATCTTAATTAGAGTAATTAGTAAGTAACCTATATAACTATCTCCCTTAATATTATATTGATCACAAGGCTTTTTCAAGTTTTAGTAAGTTCCAAAAATTTACTTCCCTAGTAACAGTAGTATCTATGACACACTTCTAACATATTTCTTTCAAATTAAGCAACATTTTAAATATTTTGTCTACTACTTTATCTTAAAATTTAATAGTTTTTTAACATTATTCCTATTTAGTTATATATATTAAAAAAATTTAGAGAGTTAAGTCCAATGGTTTGTAGGCTCGTCAGGTTAAATATATCTATATATATTGATTTTAAGTATTTTTTATATTAAATATAAAAGTTAAATAACTAATTTAAATAAATTAACTCTAATAGTTCATTAGGTGTTTATTATTTTAAAATATCCCTTTAATTATTTTATTATTTATTTTATTTATTTTTTTAATATGTATAATTAATAATTAATAAGGATAATTTTTAAAAATTTTATGAGTTTAAAATATAGATTAAAATATTATATTTATGATTAAATTTATATTTTTACATTTAGAAGGGAAAGATGATGATATTAAAGGGTATTAAATTGAAATAAGATGGAAGAGGGGGTGGGAGTGATGAGAGTATGTAAGAGTTGTGGGGAGTGTATGCGGGGTAGGGACCAAGTTGATGGGAATCACGAGGGGTGGACCTTGACTCCCTCAAGTTCATTCCCCCCTGAACTTCGCTGCTCCTGCGCCTCATCCTTCATCCCAATCCTTCTCTTCTCTCTATCTCTGTCTCTCTCATTATTAATTAACCATTTTCTTCTTTTGTTTCTTTAAAAAAACATGATTTAAATAAATAAAAATCTTATCTGCCACTGCTGCTCGATAGCTGATCATTGAGAATCTTCTCCATTATTTGCAGTTTGCTTTTAATGGACCAATGCTGCTCCAGATAGAACGTCGTGGGAAATGGGTGGGAAAAAATGGAAACCAGATTTTCTTTTCCAGTTGGATGTGCCTTGTGGGGGCTACATATATATTAGAGGGGATAGGCTTTGAATTGATCATGAAAGAAGAAAATCTCTCAATTCTCCAAAAAAAAGATAATTCCCCCTTTTGGCTTCTTTATCCATCCCTAGTTTCACTGTGCCCTATTGTCCAGGTTCATCCAGAGTTTTCGTCACATTCTTTGATTCCCCCCTCTTCCCAACATAAGATTCCCCCTCCAGCTATGCATTAAAACAAGTACTCCTTAATTATCTCCTCTATATCTAAAACATGTGCTTTTTTCCAAAAATTAAGGTCTCATAATAACTTCGTTTGTTTTCGTTCTCGAGTTCCCCTTAGAATCAAACAAGACAAATGGGACAACCCATCCATTTCACTGTCCTTCGTTTACTATAATATACCATTCGAAATTTTAAACATAAAAGTTACTTAATTAATTTAAATTAATTAAAAAAATTAAATATATTAGTTAAATATAATAAATATAATATGATCTCTGTAAAATATCTCTATTAAATATTTATAAATTTAATAAATTAATTTTAAATAAAATTAGATGAGATTTTACGTTTAAAAATAAAATTAAAATTAATTATATTTAACTCATTTTTATATCTGGGGATATATATTCGGTTGCGTGTTAATAAAACCAGGGAAGTTTTGGGAACTGCGGGGGGCTCCATGCAATCTCTTTCTTTCTGTGTCCCACACCCAAAACCAAGCATCTTATCGACTTGGATTATGGTACAGATTCAGATCACGACCATCGTGTTATGTATGGATCATTATTTTTTTTATTTTATCCACTCGCTCCGTTTTATTAATTATTTGATTAATTAATATAATTAAGCTGGTAACCTGAAAAAAAATATTGATATTACAATTATTTGATATTAATAGATATTACATGCTGATTCCAATTCAAATTAGATTCAACTCTAGCTCTGAGACTTTTACATAATGGTTATTTTGAGACTCTTTTATCACTTATATTCAACAATTACTTGGACCAACAAATTTGCTATTATTAGTTCGATAAGTAACAAGTAATTATTAGTTACAATTTTTTAAAAATATTGATATGGATGTGAGATTTTTTAGTATTTCTTTTAATATCATAATAATTTTTTTAAGTAGTTGTCAATTAAAACCGTCTAATTTATCTATTTTTATGATGTCATTAATGAGGGGGGCATTCTCCAATTAGGGTAATAAATAAACAGGTAAGATCGATAAATAAGTTGTTTGGAAACTCCAAACTAATTTTTAAAAAAAAAAATTAGTTTAAATTGATAAATAGCTTATTTGAAAACTCTAAATTAAAATTTTAAAAAAAATATTAGTTTAAATTTTAGTTTAGAGAAATTATAAAATAAATAGTTATATTTATTAAAAAAAATTGGACTAAAGTATAATTTAAAATTAAAATTTTAAATAAACTATTAAAATTAATCAATAAAAGAGTTTATGAACTATTTAATTATTATTTAATTATTTATTTTTTGACCCTCTTTCTCCGGTTTACCTTATCTTTTATTTTTAATAAAATTATATTATTTTTAATAATTTTTTAATTATAAAAATATTTTTAATAATAATTATCTAAATATTCATTTATTTAGAATTATTTTTTTATAAATTTTTTTCTAAAAAATAGTTTTTAAAAATTATCTACTTATTTTTTATAAATTATTTTATAAACTCTTATCTAATCCCAAAAAAAAGATATAGTGTACGGAAAAGTCCTGAGCAGTGGAAGGGGTCCCACATGGACAAGTGGATCAAAACCGAGGTCTGGCAGACGGGGGGTTGTTGTTTGTGTGATGAATGAAGCATTCCCCCGGTGGTTTTGGTTTTGGTTTTGGTTTTGGTTTTGTGTGGCACCCACACCAAAGAGATAGGGGAAGAGAAATTGACAGACAGATCCCCACCAAAGTTTTTCAATTATGTTTACCACCCAAACAAAGAATTCGGATAATTCCACACTCAGACTCAATTATTATTTTCTCACATAATTACCTTGTTTCTGTTGCCTTAGGCTACTCAACGCTGCAACACTTTTAAGATCAGATTTACATTTTGTTGCTTCTTCTTTTACATATTCATCTCCCTTCTTTAAAATAATTAGTTTTTTGGACCCATCATAATCCATTATTCTTAAAAATATTAGTAAATATATTATTATTTATTTTTCTCATAACTATACACCATTGTGTCTTCTTCATACTAAGTCTCACGAAACATGGTTCCTAAAATAAAGTGCCTCATAAAAACACTTCTTTTTAAAATACCGTGGTCTCATAAATTATTCTAAATTCAAAATTGTACTTTAGTGTGCTATCTTTAGGTCAGCAACTTTTTTGTTTTTTTTTTTTAAAAAAGATGGTATAGGTGATGAAATAATATCAATTTTATAAATATAAATTAAATTATTATAGACTAAACATATAACTAAAACTATACGATCTATTTATAAAAAGAAATTCTTTAAAAGCTTAAGTCAGCACCTTTAATTATTTCCCTTGCATTCTATTTTCAATGTCATAATTTGACTTTTATGTTATTTTCTTTCTCAACAGAGAACTAAAATGAAAATCTCATTACTCCAATAATAGAAAATTCTAATTGAATTTAATTATTGAGTTGGCTAAATATATAATAAATAAGCTAATTTTAATGAAGGAATAATAACTATTATAAAGTCCCAGCAGATGAATGAATTTATCAAAAGGGCTCAAAATAAGTAAACAGTCATAGCCAAGGGCATCATGTTAAAAAAGGCTATTAAGAAAAAAATATTATAATCATAAAATCTTGATCTAAATTAATTAATTATTTAAATATTTAATAATAAATTAGAAATAGTGACAGGCAATCCAAATGATTATTAAAAAAAATATGCACAGTCATAGATATATTGTTATTTTATGTATTAAAATTTATTATTATATACTGTTAATTTGTTATAAAATTTTGAATGGGGAATGGGATGAACGGTATAAGTACGTTATTTTGGGGTTGTTTTAAGTAAGAAGGTTGTCCTTTCAGAAATGTCCACTCCGACCAAGTGGGAACGTGGGAAGGAAATGTGCTGTCTCAGACTGACATATTCCCATTTTGTTTTTGTTAAAAGGCTCTGATTCTCTGTTCCTACGCCCCATCGTCCTTGTCATGTTCCCTTTTACCTTTTTTGCCTGCACTATTTTTTATCCTTAGAACATTTTCGACTAACTCTTCGTGTATACAAAAAAAGTTTAAAAATATTAAAGTTATATTAAAATTTAAATAATTTTAAATATTATTTTTATTAATTATACTAGATTGTATTATCATACTCTTCTACATATATTTATAAGTCATTTCCTATATATTTTATATTGATCAGTAAAAACTTTAAATTTAGATAAATAAAATTAGAGGAGTATTAATTTTTATTTCCTCACATTATCCTTATTAAATATAGGTATATATAAAAAAATAATTAATACTTTTAAAATGAAGCAAGTGCCTTATAAAAATACCAATAGCACTTATTAATTGTTCCTTTATAATAAAGACTATAGGAAATAAAAATGAAGGAAAAATACTTAAATATTTTAATAATATGTTAATAATGATTAATGAGGTTTTTTGTTTAAAAACTCTTAATCATATAATAATTAATCATGATTGGTTAGGTCTTTTAGGCTCAAATTGAGGTATTTGTTTGAAATTCTCACTATTTGATCTTACACCCTAGTACCTACTAAATGCCTAGCAAACAGAAGAAGAAAAATACAAGTCAAGCTAACTGTGCAAAGATCGCACTACTTACTTACTTACTAGGGTTTGTGGAAAAGCATTGAATTGAAGTATGGCTTCACATTCTCAGATAAAAAGATCTTCAAAATCTATAGGGCACATGAAAGATAACACAAAATCTTAAAAAGAATTAAATAAAGTATCGTCTGCCTCATCATATCTATAAAATATAAAGAAGATGCATGAATCTTGTCAGCATATAGGTATCAGGTCCATATAATATATTTTTATTCCTAATTAAATTAATTAATTCCCTCTCATTATATTAATTCTATAATTCCACAGCGATTTGAAATTGACATGATTTAAAACTATTTTTATGACTTGAAATGACTTAACCTTTTCTTTTTCCACATATAGGGTGTGTTTTAGCCTTCTCCTTTTCCATATACGGGGTGTGTTTAGAAAATCTAAACTATAATATTTTTTTAAAAAATTAGCTTTTTTTTAAATAACAGTTATATTTATCTAAATTTTTTTTATTAATCTATAATTTAAAATTATAATTTTAGATAAATTGATAATAGTAGCTTTTAGAACAGTAAAATAACTTATGAACTACTCAATTATTAGTTTACATTTATTTTTTCTTATATCATCTCTCCTTTATCCCTTCTCTTTTATATTTTTTTACAATCTCTCATCTCTCATCTTTATTCACTTTTCTTGACCCTCTCTCCTCTCTCTTTTCCACCCTCTATCGTATCTCCTATTTTTAATACAATCATATATTTCTGATAATTTTTCTACTATAAAATTTTTTTTAATAATAACTATCCAAACACTTATTTACCTATAACTATTTTTTTATAAATTTTTGTCTAAAAGTTATTTTTTAAAAGTTATTTAATTTTTTTTATAAATTATTTTTAAAAAGAATATCTAAATCTATTATCAATAGGAGAAAAATCGCAGGATTTCCTTGTTTTCCCAATTATAAGTCTCTCTTTTTCTGTCTTTTGTTTTTTTTTTGGTTTATTCGCTACCGGGAAAAGGCATATATGGTTCTGATTTCTTTTTCTTTTTTTTTTTTAAATAATTAATATATATACTTTATATTTTATTTGGATCAATTGTCGGCTCACCCCTTTCAGGGCTGCTAAATAGAATAATCAGTCTACACGTCATCAAATCTGAAAAAATGAAGCGTCCATCAGAAATCCAACTCGTTTGATCCCATCTAACTTTTCTCTATTGGTTGATTAATTAAACTAATTAATCAAATGATTAATAGTATAATATCTCATTCTTGGCTTCGCTAGGTAGCTTGTTTCAACTATTTATATATCTTCTCTCAAAACAATTTGCTGCCCAAAGTTAGGTCTAATACTCTGTTCACAACCTAATTAATTAATTGGATTAAGTAATTATGGTTTAAAGACCTCTGATTAATTAATTATCAGATAAAGGCTAATCACTATTTGGTGCACTTCTAGCCACTCCTTTTTTCAATTTCCCCTCTTTAATCATCTCCACAAAAAATTAAATGAATGGGTTTTCAAGCAATATATATAGCTCCTTCAATTTGGCTCACACCAACATGTGACTCACCTATTGGATTTATTATTACTATTATTAATTAATTAATTAATTAATCCCCCACTATCTTAACCCACACATACTGATAAATATATTTTTAATTAGTCTTTTTTTGGCTCACAATGTGAACGCAAATAAAGTTCATTTATAACTTTTTGACAGATAAATCCCAATTAATCTCAAAAGGCATTGGAGGTGCCCTAATGTCCTTATCTCTTTCTCAATCAAATTAAGATGGTGTTATGATTAATTAGAGAGTGAACAACATAGTGGCTACATTAAGTCAATAACTTTATAATTTTTTGACATGAAACCTTCCACCCAATAAATAAAAGATCTTAGGTTAATCTGATATTGCCTGTAATATCATATCGTCAATACCTATCCTTTTAATTTAAAAAATAGTGATTAGATTAAAAAATTAAATATATTTTCTCTCTCTCTTTAAGTAAGATTGATAACCCGAACCTATTTAAAAATATTATCCTAATTTCATAGAAAACTCGATAGTATGAATATTATATAATTGTGTGTGTATATATATATATAAAGAATTTTGGAATGTTTTTGGCATAAATAAAGATTAAAGTAAAGTAAGAATAAAGTATAATTTTAAATAAATACTTCTGATGCGCCTTATGTTACCGTGCTTGCCTGAGGTTTGGCTTTTTCTAGTTGGTAATGGATTAAGATTACAATGCCATGTGTCATCCACCGTCGGCACCCCCACGTGCCAAATAAAAGTGCCACATCATACGCACACGGAAAACACAAATATACTACACGGTTTGGGATAAAATCTCTCATACACTGGTTATGAATCTTTGATCCTTTTTATGCTTTTTGGTGTGTGTGTGTGTGGGTTTGAATTATTATCTAAAAATACCGAAACATATATAATTTGTAATAAAAGCCCATATAGTAAAAAAAGCAAGATTAAATTTGACAATATTATTTATTGCATGCTCAATAGTCAATACTAATTAATTAGGGGTTAATTAATTATTGTTAAAAATATTGTATTTTATTTGAGACTATTACTGTGATCACATCATCATGATAACTTTATATACATAATTTTGTTTGAGCGGGATATATATTTTTTGCCTTCTTGATTCTATTGGTTTAAAGAGGATAGAAGCATTTGTTCCATCACTCTTTTTTTCTTTTTTTTTTTTAACCTTATTTACGGTTGGATCTGTGTCATCATCTCCTAATTTCCGTATCATATCACCATTTATTAATTCACTTAGAAAATGACTTAATTAATTTAAATAAGAATACATTTTTATAAAGTGTATTTTTAATCTTTTATCTCTAATATTATTAGTTTTATTAATTAATAAAAATCCCGATATTAAGACTTTAAATACTGACTAAATATTCACAAACACTGACATATTAAATTTAATTTTAAAAAATGAAAATTTGGCACAAAAAATTATCATTTAAAACTATTAAAAATGTTAGGGCTGGGATAAATGATTAAAAGGATATTTTATGAAATTAAGATATTAAATTAAAATATTATATAAAGTTAGACGATGAAATTCATATTTTTTAAATTAATTTATTGAAAAGTTGTTGTGATGACTCGTTTTGAAGAAAAGCTGAAGCTAGAGCTAGTATCAAATGCTATGTAAATAGATTAAGATGATCATGAAAATATAAACAGAAAAAGATTCTTAGTTATCTCAGAAGATCATAAAGATGGAAGATAATGTAATTAAAAGGCGAAGTTAAACAGGTAATGGATATAGAGAATCAAGTGCAAATTGTAATTTGAATTCAATTGGACAATTTAAGTACGGAGTTTGGCTTTTCTTTTCCTTTTTTCTTTTTTTTTTTTTGAGATTCGCACCACATGATTAATAATTACAGTAACTAACTCATGCATGGTCCCAATTGGAGAAATTAATTAATTAAAAATTGCTTTTTTTTAATAAATGATTTTGAGGGATGAGAGGAACACAAGCAAAGGAAAAATAGTAATGATGATTAGCATGAGAGATATTTGTTTGTTGTTGTGAAACTTTCTTGTGCGTCCCCTTCCCGCAATCCTTTTCCTCACGCAATTTTTTTTAATTAAAAAATTTAAAAAAAATTAACATTAATTTCTCACTAAAACTAAAATATAATCATAAAATTTAAAAAATATTTATAAAAAAAATATAAAATTATCTATTAAATAAGTCCTCATAATAACAATAAAAATTAAACTCATATTTTTATAAAACAAAAATTTAATTCTTTTTATTTTTTATTTGCTTTTTACCCCTTTCCTTTCCTTTTTTTTTTATTTTTTAATCTGTTCACACTAATAAAGCATCCTAATCTACTCTATTTTAAATTTTAATTATCCACTTGAATTTTTAAAATGCATAATCATATTTTTCTATATGCATAATTGCGGTGGTTAATTTTCAATACTTTGATCTTCCTTCTGGCTATTTTGTTTGGTATAGCCCTCGTGTATATGCAAATATATATATTAATTAAATGGGCTTAATTAATAATTAAATATAAACAAAATGAATAAGATAAGAGTGTTGACGTGGAAAGTGACCATGCTTTGTTCGTCAAACCACGTGGTGGTGTCAAAGGATCAAGAGGCTGAGACCAGCTCTGCAACTCAGAAATTAAAAAAAGCCTCTAATTATTTTTTATTAATTTTACGAACTTATCCTTACACGCTTCATATACCATGCTTTTTTTTATTATTTAAGAAGTAATCGCCAGAATTTAATGAACAGTCGGGTAAATGACCATGGATTAATTTGAATTTTTTTTATGAAATTGATATAAGGGCATAGTAAACGAATAATTAATATTTATAATTCAGGCAGCTGTGTCTGTGTCTGTGTTTGGATTTTCAAAAATGTTGCCTCTAGAAGAAAGAGAGCATAGAGAGAGAGAGATTAATGACAGTCTGGTGCGCAAAGGAGTAATCAAAGGAACCAAAGAATCAAAAAGTACCGTTGGGTTCAAGCTGTTATGTTTGCAATCATTTTATTCTGATTCATATGTTTCTCTCTAAAATTACTTCTAATCTACATTTATGTGTTCTAATTAATTATTTTTTTTACTGAATATAGATATTCTTCTATTAAAATAATTATTTTTATATAAAATTTTTTTAAAAAAGGAATTATGTTAATCTATAATCTAAAGATAAGATGAAATTCTCCTTCCTCCTAAATGATACTAATTTCAGACAAATTGAAATCACAATAAAATAATACTTTTAAAGATTAAATATACTCTAAATAGTTATACAATTCACTCTTTTATTAGTTGAATCTATAAATGATGGGTTGTATGTGGTGATTTGTTACAAAGGTAAGGATATTTTGTTTCCTTTTGGTAGAAGTTGGGGAATGGGAGGTCCAATCCAAACCATTGAGAAGTTGGAAAACGAAAGGCACAGCTGTTGTAATGAAGAAAGGTAGAAAGAAACCAATAGTAATCCCTCATAAGGTGCTCATAACAGCAGATTGGCTCACCTCACAAATGTAGCATTAGGCCCAGATAATACCTACATACCATCTAATTAAATAAATACAAATAATAATAATAATAATTAATTAATGGGAATATTCTCTCTTGGAGGAATGTAAGTGTAGCCCTAACTCTTAAGTTGCTTTTGTTGACTAAGGAAGCTTCATCCCCATCTTATACCATTTTTCCTTTCGCCCCCCCCCCCCCACTTGACCACTTTCCTTCATTTTTTTTCTTTGATTCTATTTCTTTGGTATTATTATTTATTCGTTAACATTAATGATCAAGTTGGGCGGGGGTGGGCCCCCCCATTCCCCTCTGTACCACATAACTAATCATTTTAGCGGAGCATGTGCGCTGTGCTCTTCTAGTCTTGGGGAACATTTGCACTCATATCCCCCATTTCTTTAAAATTACAGATGGCCCCTTCTTGATATTTTTGTTCGTCGTCGTGGTACTGAGGGGAGGACTTTGAATTTTCCATTGGTTTCATTATTTTTTATAACTTGCCCCTCACTAATAGGATATTCCAAGTTGCTCTCTCTCTCTCTCTCTAGGGTTTGGCCTGACCGATGGGGAACATTACAATAGTTTTGCTTTATGATAAAGAGATGTAAGAACATTACTACTTATGAGATCATACTATTTGGAGATAAAGTGCATTATTTATGGCTTATAAATATAAATTATTGTAGATTTTATATTATTTATATATAGAGTATAGAATATTTATATTAGGTTGCATATAGTACATAGGAAAAGTGATTTGAATAAAAAAAAAGTGGGGAAACGATTTTAGGTTTTTAGCCATATATAGGAGTTGATGAAAGGACTCTTCTTTTTCTTTTCTTTTTTTTTTAAACTCATATTTATGAAGATAACTTTTTAAAAACCGAAAGAGAAAAGGAAACCAATACTCGCTGCCCAATGCTTGCTATGATAAATCTTTTTTAAAAAGAGAGATTATTCTTATTACTACAAGTCAATCAATAGGATATTATTTTAATTTTTTAATATTATTCTTATTTAAAATTACTATAAGTCAATAAATAGGGTATTTTTAAATTTTTTAATATTATTCTTATTTAAAATCATCAATTATGAGAAATAGTGTAGTATAAATTTAATTTTTTTAATATTCTATTTCCAATACATGGGTTTGGATATTAAAAATTATTTTTTTAACTTTTAAATAAAACTAATGACTCAACGTTAATAGTTTCGTAATTTCTATGATAAACTAAAGATAATTAGTTCAATCTTATTTATATTTTAAAATAACAGTTTTTTTATACAATTTTTTTTCTTTTGGTATAAAATTTTTTAAAAAAAGAGTTAGGCTCACCTAAAATTTAAGGGTAAGAAAAAATCTCTCTTTTTTCTAAACGATATTAATATCGGGTAGAACGAGCCATCTATTATTCTTAAATATAAATCTAAATACTTAAAAATTATAATACTTCTTTAAATATTATGATTAAAATTATAATAAAATAATACTCTTTAAAATTAAATATATTTTAAATTGTTACCTGTTTTATTAATTAAACTCATAAATGATGTTTTTTTGTACAATCTAAAAAAACAGTTAGCAACTGTTATTTAACAAACGGGAAAAAAATCCAAGTGGGCCCAGAAAAATGGGAGGGAGAACCTGAAGTTATGTTGCCGACATGGCACGCGTGAAATTAAATGTGCGCCAAGTGGATGGTTGCCCATTGACCAGTATTATAAATGATCCCCACCGGATTACAGCTTCCCAAAGAAAGAAATACTCGCATGAATCTTCTTGTCATCTTCCTCCACATTTTACATTCCAAAATTTGTCTTCCAAACCAATTAAAACATGCTTCCCCAATAATTAGCACTCATCCCCTAATTTATTAAATATATTATTATATTTCTTTCTATTTTTTCTATAAAAAAAGTCTTCGTAATTATGTTTTACAAATTCACCACAATTATGTAAATGCTAAAAACATGTATAAATAAACATTTGGTCTCTCTAATCTAATTTTATTTTGATTTTGGTTAATCAATAAATAAAATATTTTAAATTTTTTAGTGTTTTAGATATAATTTTTTTAAAAAAATTTAAAACTTATAATATAAATTTTAAGAAACTAAAATAAAAATAAAAATAAATTCGAATATTCATACATAGAACTATAATTAAATGTATAAATATTGATGAACGAATAGGTGGAGGTATATAAACTCAGTTGCATGAGATATGTAGGCAATAATTAATTAATTATATGGATGAGGATGAATGAAGTAGCTTTAAGGAAAGAAATTGGAGACATAAATATTGAATAAGACTTTTTGGTGGGAACAAACGACGAGGACAGCCAAGTCAATGGCTCTTTTTTTTTTTTTTTTTTGCTCATTTCTTAAAGCACAATTCAAATTATTAATTAATGATATTGAAACATGTTGTGTCTTACACGAATTTAAATTCATGAAATTGATTTATATCTAAGTCATGTAGAATGTTAAGAAAAAAAACAAGAAGAGAAGGATACAAGGCAAGAAGTGTCCTCCATATTCCTATTTATTTATTTATTCTCTTTTTTTTCCTTTTTTAAATTTCAAGATGAAATACTACTCATAGAATTGGGTGGGGCAAAAAATGTAAGTTTTCACTCAAAACCAATCGTTAAATAATTAATTAAAAATTAAGCCAATTTGATGGTGAATATATTAATAAATATTGGTAATTTCATTGACAAAAAAAAAACATTATCTGCTTAATTAATCGTACTGGTTTAAAATAATTAAAAAATTATTCGAAGATATAGTGGAATTGCATCGCATGCTTCTTCAAAGAGACATGTGTGGACACCTCATAACCACATAAGAGTTATATTTTTAATTTTAATTTTGAAAAAAAAATTAAAAAAAATTCGACCACCATCACCACCTAAGAAGCTAGCTCTAGGTCATGCCCTTCTACTATTGGAATCTTTTGCCTGTTTTTTCAAACATATCTTAGTACATAATTAACATATTTATTATTACATTTAATATGCCAAAAATAATTTAATATATATATATATATAAATTCTGTCATCTTCAAATACAGTTATACTCATAAAATTTTGTCTCAAGGAAGATATTTTTTGCTTAATCATATTAATTAATTGACAACTTGCACTACATGTATAGATTTTGGCTTATTAGATATGCATCATCAATGCCTAACTATGGTAATTATCTCATGACTTTTAAAAGATATTTATTAATATTATAATATTATATATTATATAGTATATATATATATGGCTTCAATTTTTTCTCTGATCTTCTTAATAATTTTGCATTATTTATTTTACAATAAATAAATAAATATGATATTATATGATTTCACCTAATATCAATATATAATTAATAGTAGTAATTAATTTGGTAGTATTAAAGCCGTGTCACACACAATTAAGCCAGCTCATAGGGCAGAGAAATAATATAATTAACTCTTAATACAACACATAATTCTATGTACATAGCATGAACTTGTTGACAAGACTTCTGATTAATATTGGGATTAGGTATCAGTCTCACACTGGCAGGCTGAAATCAAAATCAATAAACTAAACAAAATGACTGAAAATAGGGAGTTTAAGTTTAATTTAATGTCTTCATTTTACTTTTTATGCGCTTCAATAATTAAAAAAAATTGTTGAAAAATTCCAGATTAAAAAAATTATTATCTATTTTTTTTTTAAAATTTTAGATTTTTGAGCAGATACAACTAATTTTTAACTGTGTATAATATATCTTTAACTATTTGTTAGTGCCTTCTATTTTACACATAACTGAGAATATATTACACATAATTAAAAAAAGATTCTAGTAATTGAGAATATGTTACGTGGTTCTTTGAATAAATTTGAGATTTTTTGGGGCAATATATTTTATAATAGAAGATTTTTCCAACACTTTTTTTTATTTAAAAAAATTAAACATCAAAACAATCTAGATAAAATTTTAATGGATCAAATGAAATCTCCTATTGGAAAAGTAAAAGAGAACTTTATATGGAAGACTAACAAATTTAGGGCATAATTTTTCTTGATGAAAGTGATAGAATTAAATGTATAACATCTGAGTCAAATCAAGGCAATGGGAAGATAACATGTTTGAGAGAAAAAGGACAATAAATAATGGCCTGCTTGGGTCTCAAAAGTCATACACTGGTTGTATGCAGATGAAGCTTGTGGGGATTTTGTGGAAGTCATTTTGCAACTTTTATAGCAACTAACAATAATAAATAAATAATCAATAATAATAAATAATAAATTTATATCTTTATAAAGATATAAGTTTAATTTTTAATATTATTATGATAACTTTTTTAGTAAGTGATCTCATAAATCTTATATAAGTATTATCTAAACTTTAGGGCTATATTTTAGTTTTGGTGAGGGATTGGTACTGAAATCACTTAATTTTTTTATAAAAATAAATAAATAAATATTAATAAGAAAAGACCAAGTTGCATGGTGGTGTTATGTGGTTTTGGTCCAAGTCAAAAACTCTGTTCCTTCTGATTCAGATTTTTTGTTGTGACTCTGACGGAGTAAAGAAGTGAAAGTGTTGCGTACGTTTCTTTGGTTTTAGGGTAAACTCTGTACTGCTATTATTCTTGTGTTAAATAAATCTGACCCAACAACCCTTTAGGACCATGTCAATGTGCCCCCCAACAAAGGCGGATCTGTAAGGTTTGATGGAATATGACTTCAATGAGATAATTGACTTGAAGCAATGATGCAAATGTATTCCTTTTTTATATTATGTGTTAGCCAGCTATTTTAATTCTTTTTTTGTTGTTGTGTTAAATCTAATGAATGGTTAAGTGAGATCTGAAGGAAATTAACAAATTATTGGATCACTTATTATAGTGTGTATAAAAAAGACAAGGGGAAACGAGTTTTAGAGCTGTTTGCTCTTGTTTTGTTTTGAATGGAAAGGAGTGTGAAAAGTAAGAATTGCCCCTTTATACAGTTTATGGAGATTTATTGAAAACTCCACTTGTTCACAGTAATTTGAATTGTTATACCTTTTTTAGAGATTGAGAATGATACGAGTATTATTTCATTTTATTCCCATTTACTTTTATTTATATTTCCTTCATTCCAACGTATACCACGATAGTCATGGCATAATTTCGTTAAAGACTTGAGTCACAAGTAAATGATCAACGGTACACTTATAAGAAAAAGAGTATAATTATATCCATATTCAATTTCTTCCTTTGATATATATATATATATATATATATATTAGAATAAAGATTAAAATTTAATCACTATCATATCATACTGTTAGTTAAAATACTAAACACTTAATCGGTCTCACCTTTAAAAGAAAAAGAGAACATAAATTTAAATTATGAAAAGTGTATTTATTGAGAGAAATAAAATTTTTTTATATTCTAAGATTTAAAGTAGATTAATTTCAAGTCTAAAATAAATTGGGATAAACTTGATTAAATAAAAAAAATATTAAGATTTGATGGCAAATAATCAATTGATTAAGAGCAGATGTGCATATATTGAGGCCCTTCTAGAAACATCAAGAAAAGGATTCCCGCAAGGATCTTCTTTATCTGATCACTTTGACAAAATCATGCGTGCCAAATTTTCGAAAGTCCATCATTACGGGGTAATTTTTTCTGACTTTACCCTGCAACACAGTAATACTCTCACTGACACTGACTGAGGAAAGTTCCAAGTCAATAAAAGTATAACCAGGATTGTGCAATTATATTTTTCACCAAAAGGTTCAAAAGGAGAATATAGATTTTTCAACTATGAACCTATGAAAAATCATCCTAAATTTCAAATTTCATTGTACAACAATGCCCCAAACCCCCCCCCCCCAAGCTGTTTGGCTTCATAAATCAGTATACCGTGTCAAGAGTCAACAGATATCTGATGTATTCCCAGAATTTTTGGACACTAATTTTTGGACCAAATTACAGACTTTTAAGAGTTCCCCACATCATGTATTCATCAAAAGATGCTAAAGGGTTTTGAATTAACCCAAGGACTTTATGACCCCTTTTTGGGGGTAAAGAAATAATGTGTCACAAAGCTTGGCAACGAGTGGTGGCTTCCAGAATCCTCTTGACGAGATGAAAAAGTTGAGGGAGAAAAAAACCCAACACCATAAGGCAACTTATTTACAGGGCCAGCGTTGGCACATCAGAGCTGGGTATTATTATTGTAACATTTGAGTTCTTCTGAATAACCTGTGTCGTTGTATGATCTGGACAAAAACTAAATCCAATCTTTCATTTCCAGCAAAACTTTATTATTGTGGAGAATATGGATGTAATCCCTTGGCATGTTGACTCTCCATCTCAAGGACCATTAAGGATTTCTGCCTCTGATATCGGTTTCTCTTGGCAGCTAAAGCTGCAAAAATGGAGCCAAAACGAAACAACATACTCAAAGTTAGAAGAGAATATAAGGTTTAAACACCCCAATATTCCTTTAAAATAAAGACCTCTAAGCAGCTTCAATTATAATATATCATCACATAAGTTCAAACATTTTTCACTAGGCATAATACAAAATATTCTTGGGAAGTGAAATTGAGACTGAATCCAACACTGATGTCAAAAGCCACACCAAGAACATTAATGGTAATTTGCTGCATCGTCTGACAATTTACCAAGTTTGAGAGACAAAAATTGAATCATTTGAAGAACCAGAAAGAAAATGTAAAACTAGTAATGCACCACAGCACTCAGTGCTGCCCGGAAAAGATAAGCATCATTGCAGAATTTTGACAATATTGTAGAGAACTAATCAAATTGACATTATATGTTTTACCTCACTAACAGAAAATAAATACCAATGACATGTTTCCTATTAATCATGCAAGGTATCATCAGCTGAGTGTGTATGAGCTCAGTAAAAGATGAAACGATTCACACAGAAAAACTGAAAAAAGAAATGATAGGACCAACTATGTCCAAACTAAACACAGTTCAACAAATCTCTGATAGGTTGACAGAGATTAACAAAGCACCATTACGTTGGCAACATGCAAAAGAAATATTAGGGTTATAACCTTTAATAATATCCCAGACAAAAGGAAAGTCATAATAGTAAATGTTCATGAATAGATGAGCTACAATAAACTGTATTTGTGTACACAGGTGAGAGAGAGAGAATGCATGCATGCGAACAGTTATTCTACCACCTTCAACATATATTGGACATGAAGAAACAGAGACTAGAGAGAATGAATCGGACATGGGGAAGATGGAATAATAGCAGATGATGCACAGTACTAGTAAATATTTAAAACAAACAATTATTAGGTGTGTGCACTGTGCAATCTAAACAGTAACATAGAAGAGCAGCTACTACACTAGTAAAAGCCAATAAAAGAAACACTGCAGTTAGCCCCCAGAAACTAAAACATGATACGGATTAGGTGGACGATGGAAAATAGACAACGCTTTCCAGAAGCTGAAGCTCGTTGACATCATACTTACACATCAGTTCATGAGGTAGACCAAAGTCATAATCATTCCTTCTCTTCCTGATGTAGATATATACCAGCAGCACTATCAGACACAAAACAAAAAGACATGACAAGCCTATGGCAATTTTACCCCGAGAGGATAGTCTGCCATTCTCCCAAAATATTGGACATGCTGGCAAAGACGGCACGCCGCACAAACCTTTGTTGCCAGAGAGACTGAAAGCAAGCAAATCAAGAAAAAATAGACAATAGGTTAACAGAGCTTTCTTAAATGAACAGTTGCAAACGGTGCTCTGATGATATGTGACTTCTAATCTTATTACATAGCCAGCAAGCAAATGGCAACTAATGTTGATCAAGTGGACAACAATTACAGCAATCCAAGAAATCTTACATAATATCAATGGATTATAATCTGACTTACGCCAGTTTATCAATATGTTTCTCAGTAAAAGATAAAATATTGCAGAGACAGCATTGTTGGGGATGGGAACAATGGAGTCAGTTTGTTAAAGAAGGTTGATTATGATGTGGGATCAGTTTCATGTATCGTCAAATTAACTTCAGCCCGCAAAAGCTGATAGATTATAGTTAGAGGATAGAAGGCATACTCGATAGCTCCACCATGCACACCAACTGAATAGAGTTCCTCTGGCACTCGTCCTTCCAATAAGTTTCCATTTAATAGCCTGGCAAGATAAAGTGGAGTAGTAAGCAAAACTGATCTGGAGAATATAAGGAATCACATGTAAGGCTAGATTACAGTGCATGTTAAGCGATATCTACAATTGCAATGGTTAAAGCACAACTTGTATTATGCAGTAACCAAACCAAACAAAGTACAGTTTCAATATTTGTAAAAGTAATATGGCAAAGAACTGAGCACACTATGACTGTCACAAAATGAGTATAGAAATACTGACACTGATATAAGGACAACTTCAAATGGAATATTGTTTGCAAAAGCAAAATTTGAAAGGCAATCTAGAAAAGGAAAATAAAGGTGTTGAGATATTAGTTACCAATGAGATGAGAGCACTAGATACGGGAAATGTGTGGACGGTAACAATTTGGGATACCAGTTGACTTAATAGTTTGCCAAGGGAGGTGATGGAATATAAGAATTAATGTATTTTGAGGAAACCTACTATAGAAGGAATCCGAACTTTTACATTTTACCTTATTTACTTTCTGTTATAGCTTGCAAGTGGATTGCTTTAATTATGTCATGTACTCTATTGTTGCTGCAAGTGGGATGTTTTCTTTTCGTGAAGGAAACCTTAACCTATATACCCATTATGCATATTTTAGAAGAGACTTGTTTTTTATGAATGAAATATACTAAGGCTTTGTTCAGATAGCTAAACTCTCCATCTCCCTTGTCAGTTTCTCTTCCCCCACCCTTCTGTTCATATCTCTCTTACCCCTCCATTTCTGTCGTCCTCTCTCCCTCCTCCCTCTGTTTTCTATCTGCTCCCAAAATCCCCTATGTTATCATCTGTGGAAGTGTGTGTTGCATCAGTAAGACAAACAAAAACTGCATTTCATTTCAAAAGCTGATGCTAATCATGACAGAGACTTCATTAAAGTGTTATAATATTGAAGCAACGAATACTTACACAAGCTGCAAACTTGAAGATGCTAAGCTCTCTGATATGGAGCCTGTTAACTGATTGTTGGATAAATCCCTACAGCATGATTAAATACAAAACCTGATCAGACAGTAAACAAATAACAAGGCTTCATTATTTTCCATATAGATCAAATTACTATGTCGGACAAATCCCTAGAAATTCGTTGATGTTGACAAATAATTAGGCAAGACATACAGACTCTTAATATATTATTAGGATGTTAGTATAATAGCAGACCACTTGTAAGTAAATAAAAGAATATGACCTCTTATGAGGTGAAAAATTTTAAAATCCGATCACTAAATAATCAAAGGAAGAAAGTACTCCACTCAATTGAATTGTGCAAAGGATTTCTCAATAATAACTAAAATAAAGGAACTGTTAGAACAACCGCATCAGACAGAAATGAAATCAGAAACTCTTACAGATTTATTAGAGATTTTTGACCAAGTCCAGAAGGAATTTCACCCTCCAAAGAATTAGAACTCAGGTTCCTGTAATTTTAAAGCAAAGAAAGTTACAGGACAATCGAGACCAAAATGAAAATGACTGAAGTTTGGTTAGAAAGTTTAATGCTGCATATGTGTATATGTCCATGAACGATGACCTGCGACAGAAGATTTGGGACTAAAAGTTCAGCCAACATGCATATTGAAAGAGAGTGCTTATTATAAATGATTATCACGTTGAGGCTCATACAATATTTTGGAAGGAATTCTAATGACAATGTTAAGGACCAAAAAGGTATAAATCAGGGTTAAGCAAATACTCATGACTCCATCCACTGGGTATAGTGTAAACTGTTCATTAGGGATGACGAATAAGAGGTGCTACAGTGAGTTGGGATTATGCCAATATTGTTCAACAGACTAGAGTGTAAATACTGTAGGTGCCGAAATTGGAGGTAAAATTTTATTGAAATTAATAAAGATGATGATTTTGAAGGTGAAGAATCAATTTGTTCTTAATTAATTAGAAAAGGATTAGGCAAACAGCAATTAACAAGGACAACTGCATTCTGTGGGTACTGCTAAGACTTATGAATCATGAATGCTTAAAAAGGAGCTACATCCATTTCTAACACTGTTATTAGATATCAAATGATACCTGCCCTTCAAATTTTGATGTGTCACGGTGTTCAAGTCAGTGTAGGGTCCTGTATCCATGACAATGCCCATGATTCCTAGGCTAATTTAAACGACAAAGCATAGGGGAAGAAAGTATCTTATGTAGGCATATTTTTTTATTTCAAAGCAGTATAATGTTAAGCCCAACACATAATGAATTTGTTGTCAAAGATGTCTAATATATATAAATGTTGGCAGCTGATACTTACAGGCTTAGCAAATTTGACAAAAGACCAATCTGCTGACTTATGTACCCTTTTAAGCCTTGACTGCCTAGATCTCTGAAATTAAAAAGTTGAAATATAGATATGAGCAAAGCTGTATAAAAGGGGAAAAAAAATTGTTACTTAAAGAAGAAAAATTATATGGCAATTAGATACCAGGCATACTTAGAAACACTCATGAACTATCATCTAGGCATCTTCACATGGAACTAACCTACTAGTTAACTAGCACATAAAGTATGATCATTCATTTATTGAAAGATTTCATTGTAGGAATCCTTTTATTTATTTATTTTTCTTTTTGGCCGATCAGTATGAATCCTTGTATTTATGCGTAGCATCAAATTTGTTTCAGAAAGCCAGTCAAGAGCCTGGATAAACGACTTAACATAAATGGAAAAAATACTTACATTTGGCTAATCACAAGAGCAGTTTTATTCTCGTTCATACGGCACGTTACTCCCTCCCAAGCATCCCAATTAGTTGGAGCACAAGGGTCGCCATTCCAACCCATTCTATCAGGAATGCGAAGTGACTCTTTCAATGCTTCCATGGCAATTACTACAAAACAAGTCCCAAGTCAAGTCAATAATAAACCAGATACCGTAGATCTTTAGGTTTGGACTACAGTCATCAAAATCTTAATCATGCCCCTCGTTTCCCCGTGTCAGCATCAATAGCAGCTATTATTACTAAAAAAGGTGAACCATATAGCAAGCTTTCTTCCTAATTATTTGTTTTATCTATGTAGTAATCAATACAAACAATTTTTCAGATTCCAAAAGAAGAAAAAATAAAAATCAGTTTCCTTTCTGAGAATATGTTTCTAAAATTTATAGGGACTTAGGGTATTGCCTCTAAATTCCTTTAACGCACCTTGTTCAGGGACGGTGGAAGGATCGTTAGGTACCAGGGCATAATTTTCAAGCCCACTAATGAGTGGGGCACCTTTAGCCGCTACAAGCTTCACACTCAAGACACTACTGCTTAAATTCTTCACGGTGCAATGCCAACTATATGCAGCAAAGCTTCCCACCTGCTTGTATATGTCAATCCTAGTCACATTCTTGTCATTGATGACCACATCGAAAACCCGATCCCCTGCCTTCTTCACGCTCGAATCAATTTCCGCAAAATGCAACCACACCAGGTAATCCAATTTCGCGTCCACATTCAATTTGTACTCCAGTGCTCTATCTCCATCCACCGTGACCGCCGACTGGTACAATTTCATGGGCAAGTAATTGGGCTTTACATCAGTACCGCTTATAGTATTCCTCGTCGATATGGTACTGATGTCGCCAGAATTTGATCGGAATTCTTTATCGGATTGCCATGACCGACCGAACAGGTCCATATCGTCGCTGAATCCAGGGCCCCAAGAACCGCTCCCGCAAGATAACCTGCCATAATTGACGAGAACGGTGTCATTTCCAGCAGTGGCCAAATCATAGGATGACGAATCGACCTGCACGAGCTCAAGGGAGGAGATGACCGGAGGATCAGTCGCTAAGCTGTAAAAGCAGACGTCAGCTTCACCGTCATTGACGTACGCAAAGAGATCAGAGTAGGCACCGTCTCGAGCTAACGATTCCTGCCAGGGCGAGCGCCAGCTGAAGACCACAGTGCCCTCAACAGAGATATCGAAGGACGGGGGGTGAGACTTGCCATCGTAATTGTCATAAACGATAAATGTGCGGAAGAAGTAGCGGCCGTTGGGCAGAGAGGGGACTACATAGCAATTTTTCTTGCCGTAGGAGACAGGGAAGAAGCGAAGAGTCTTCTCATAGGAGTAGTGAAATCGAAGTGGCTCGGAGACTATGGAGGTGGAGCCTCCGGTGTAGAATCGGTCGGAGAGCCAAGTGGTGTTAAATTGGTCGGTGGTATTAGTGGCACTACCACAGTCGATGCGGTAAGCTAAACCTGTAAATGACAGTAAATAGAAGCACCATTAGAGCTATAGAAACAAATCAATTGGATAGGAGAAAAACACATAAGAGACAGAGAAGAGTTGAGAAAACTTACCATAAGGGTAGGGTTGATGAGAAGCATCGGAGGCGGTAAAGAAGAAGAAGAAGAAGAAGACGAAGTGGGTAACAGACATTGTTGTAGTTGGAGTGACAGTGAGGACCAACAGGGAAAGAGAAAGAAAAGCGTAATGAAGAGAGAGAGAGAGAGATGTAGATGAACCGTATAGCGTAGCAGTAATAAGAGAGAAGAAGAGGCGAGATTAGCGGAGGAGAGGAAGAAGGTAAATGCCAAATAATAATGGCAATGAATGTTGATGGCTAGTTTCAGCCTCGAAGTTGGAACATTCAGATATGATCTGTCTTTGGGTCTTTCACGGACTTCATTTTCTTCGTTTTCATGTTCCTACTTTCTTGCTGCTGGCGTGCCAGCGAATTCAGCCTCTTCTCTCGGAGGGGATTTAGAAGTTTGCTTCTTACACAATGATTAGTAATTAGAGGATTACCAAATGATACTCTCTCCGTTCATCTTAAAATTAAAATGAGATATAGTAATTAATTTGCAAAAAAATTAAGCAATTAATTAAATTAATTATTTATAAAAAATGTGGATTAGTTTTTTTAAAATAATATCTCTAATAATTTATATTAAAATTACTCTTTTTTGTTGATAAAGAAAACTTTATATATCACCAGAAAAAAGAAAACTTTATGTGAATTGGGTCTCGAGCCTTATAATTTATAATTAAAAATATTTTTTGATTATATTTATAAATTATTTTTAATATATTTATATAGATAAAAAATATTAAATTTCATTAATCCTATATTAAAATTTAATAATTTTTAAATTTTATCTTTACTTAATATATATATTATATGATCCTTATCATAAGTCTACCTGTAAAAAAAGTTTTAGCTATAAATATAAGTCTACCTTAAGGTTATTAATGATAATTTTTCAATTTGCTCTTATTTAATTATTGTTAAAAAGAAAGAAAATGTGAGAATGATTTATAAATATAGAGAGAAAATATACTTTAAAAATTTTATCAATTTAAAGCATATTTAACGATTTAGCTATCATTTCTTAATATGTGAAAATTAATTAAAATTGACTTATAATAAAAATTTGAGTAATACCCATGAGAATAAAGTCAATATAACAATAAATAAAAGATAAAATTATATTTTTAGATAAAAAATTTAATAATATAACTTATAAATATGATTAAAAAAATTTATTATCTCTCTACACTATAAATATAATAAAAAGAGTGTCTCTTAATAAAAAAATTATTTAATATGTGTAATTAGTATAACTAGTTTAGAAAAAAAAATTATAAATTTAAGAGATAAATATATTGAAATCTTATATTTAAAGGTGTTTTGATTAATTTTAGGAGTAATTTTAGGTAAATATATGAGATAAATTTAATGTAAAAATACTTAAAACTATAATTTAAAGGTTTACTCAACATGCATTTATAACTAAAATAATATTATAAAACTAACCAATCAATCAATAAGATTAAGAGGAGATAAAATATGAAGACAAGAAAATAAAAAAAAATATTCTTCAACTTATTTTACACATAAATAATATGTCACATTTATAAGCATAATCTTATATGTAAGTTATAACTAAATTTAAATGATAAATAGTGAATAATAAAATTTATGAATGACTTAATAGAAGTTACAAACTTAATATAAGAATAGAGAAATAATAGAGTAGTAAAAGTTTAAATTAAAAAAAAAGATAGATTAATATCCACATTATAATATTTATAATAAATAAAATTATTTACTTTTGTTATATGTAACAGGATACATTTTATACATATGATATTCTACTTATATAATGCATATATATAGAGTCTGAGAGATCAATTATCTATCGGAAATAGGCAATTTTATATTATATATATAATTAAATAAAATATTTTAAAAAAATATTGTATAAATATTATAAATAATTAATTTAGTTATTTTTTTAATATATTTAAATTAATTAAATATATTTTATATTAAAGATTATAGGTATATAAATAAACTTAAAGGAAGGGGAATGAGGAAGGGTTTGGATGGTGGGAAAAGGCTAAGGGAAAAAGTCAAAAGGAGGAAGTAAATAGGAACAAAAGAAGAAAAGGAGATCCAATTCCGAATGATAGAGAAGAAAGGTTGAGGGACAACTGAGCTTAGTTATGCCTGACGCCTACCGAGGCTGCTTAAGTTAATAGGGAGAGCCCCTCGCCGTTCATTGGTGGGGACCTTCCCGGCAAATGACGTGGCAATCATGCTAACTGATCATAGTATTTATTATATTTTTGAGATTAGACATAAAGTTGCTATTTTTAACAGTCCTAATTAATTATGTTTTCGTTTTTTGTGTCAGGCTGCTTCAACATCTCTTCTACACTTGTGCTCTATCTATGCTATTTGGTTTGGTCAACTTTCTGTTCGGTTTACTGATATTTCTAGTCATGATTTTCAAAAATACTACATCAATTGTTTCTTTTTTAATAATAACTTTACAATATTGTTTATTGAAGTTTTAAATACAGAGTAATTTGGGATTTTGAAGGCTTTTTTTAATACCTCACCGACATTTGTAACTGGCAGAAGATTTTATGTAGGATTTCTTTGAATAAAAGTTTGAAAAACTTTATAAAAGAGAGTTTTTAATTAATTTTTTAAAAAAATTAAATAAAAGTTTATAAAAAAATAATTATAAATAAATGAATATTTATATAATTATTTTTAAAAAATATTTTTATGATTAAAAAATTACTAAAAATTATATTATTTTATAAAAAATAAGAGAGAGTTGAAAGGAGATACGGTGAAAAAAATAGAATAAATATAAGAGAGAAGAGAGAGTATAGAAGAGAGATCAAAAAAAATAAAAGAATATATAAAAAATAAATATAAAATAATAATTAAATAGTTTATAAACTCTTTTATTATTTTATAAATTAATTTTAGTGACTTATCTAAATTTTGAGTTGATTCAATTTTTTTAAATAAATATAACTATTTATTTTAAAAAAATTTAAAATTTAAATTTAAAATAAAAATCTTTTTAAAATCTTAATTTTATTATTTTCCAAATACATATACATAATTTTATTGTTTTCACTCCAACTCCTACCTTTATTTTATAAAATTGTGATATTCGCAACATCCTAAGTTTTACACGAGGCTAGTCAATCCTCATGATAAAAGTGAAGATTCGTAGGCGTGCCATTCGGATCAGGAAAACTTATAATATTTAATTCAATTAAAAATAAATTTAAATATATTCAGCTTAATATTTTAATCTTTTTATCTATCTATAATTAATAATTCTAATTTCTTA
The DNA here is from genome assembly GCA_037074615.1 of Leucaena leucocephala. Taxonomy (NCBI): domain Eukaryota; kingdom Viridiplantae; phylum Streptophyta; class Magnoliopsida; order Fabales; family Fabaceae; genus Leucaena; species Leucaena leucocephala. Next base: position 5,872,275 of record CM073570.1, on the reverse strand, counting down.
TCTGTAATTCTATTAATTAATCCTATAATATCCTAAATTTCTTAAAAAATATATTTCTCATAAAAAAACTATTATTGTCAATATTTAATATTAGTTGATTGCACTACCAATTTATATCTTCCTACAAATTAATTATAATAACAGATTAAAGTATGACATATTTTTTTCTACACTATATAACGCATAGGAGAAATATCTAATTTGTTACGGAGTATCATTATAATACAATTAGAGATATCTTGATGATTTTATAGGATATATTTAAAATATATAACTATTTAAAAACCAATTCAAAATCACTTCAGAAATTGTTTATTATATTTATAACTTGCATTTTTTAAAAAAAAAAAATACTTCTCATTTTGTAATTCAAAAAATTATTACATTTTGATTCTATTAAAGAAATACAAACTATTTCATTTTGATTTATAATATAGCATGATCCAATGTGTTCCATTCAATAAGGATTACACATGAATCAAAGTCAGATCACCCATGGTTGACTTTTTTTTCGTATTTTTAAAATTGAACCTAAACAAAATTAGTGTTTGATTCAGTTGACCATCATAAATTAAAGGAAAAAATTATTATTAAATTTAAATATATATAATTATAAAAAAATTACCATAATTAAATAGCATGATAAATTTTGACATAAAAAATAATAAATTTATAATACTAATTTGTTTTTAAAATTTTTTGTAATTATTGTTTTAGGGCCTCACAATTATTTTCCCTAAAAGTATAATAGGGAATTGTTGAATACACTCCCTTTAGGGTAATTTATATTGTTCAATTATTGATATATAACATCAACTATAGTTAGTCTAAATGGTAAGTAATTTAATATCGTTTAAATAAAGTCTTGAATTTAAGCTTTAGCGTATAAAGAAAATTTCCGTTGAAAGATTCAACCATCATAGTCAAGTGCGCGAAACGAGTCAGAGCCAAATGTAGTAGGGGCAAAGCTTCAGTTAATCGGGTGGACAATAAAAAAATTATTGATGTATAATGAATTTGCTTTGTACTGAGATTTAATTTTAGTTCTTATTAAATTTAAATTAAAGTCTTTATAAAATTATAGGATTAATATTTTAAATGAAAAAAAATTATAGAAAGAAAAAGTCACAATTTAAATCAAATTATAAACATTGACAAAGTAGAATGCATCAATTTTCAAATGCGTAATTTTAACTTGAATCCACAATTGCTCTTCATTTTAGAAGAGTTATTTTAATCCTATTTATAAAAAAATAACTCTGACGGAAGGGATTATATAAATTTTCATTATTTGCTCTTAAAGGCAACCTTTAATGAATCAAATTCATTCAAGCAATTAATTCCCGAACCCATGTGAGGAAATAAAGCACATTTAAAATCATGTGCACAGAAATTATATTTTAACTAAGGGGCATTAATTAATTTTGATAGTACTCCTTTTTTTTTTCCTAAACTCAATTTTGATAGTACCCTTATTATATTAAAAATAATTAAAAAAAAGTAACCAACCAACTATTCATAAACTATATATAAATAGTATGATTTATTTTTCAGACTTTGTATAAAACACAATATTAAATTAATTATTATTTTTTTCTAAATCCATATATCTTTCAGTTAAAAGTAATTTTATTCAAGAAGCTATTAAACACTAAATATATATATCTTTATTAATAAAAATTTAAATCTTAATTTAATATGTTATAATAAAATATTTTTTTCTGGTTAACTCCATTGATATTCAATTATCAATTATGAATATTAATATATATATATATATATATATATGATTAGTGATATATGTTTAGTTCACACCCGCGATGGCTGACTTTAAAATTACTGCTCAGTGGGGCCCGAATACAACATATGATGACAATTTAGTGTGTCAAGAGCATCTCAACAATAAAAAAAGACATCTTTCTCAAATATATGTGTGTGTGTGTGTGTGTGTGTGAGCAACTTTTGAGATTGTTCTTGATCTTGAGTTGACCTTTCAGAGGAGATGTTGTAGTGTGAATGATAATTATAAATTCTGAAACTAAATAACTGTTAATAAAATTTATAACACAGTATAAAAGAAAATATGACTATGTTAAATGGGGTACCAGTTATCAAGATGAGTCATCACCTATTTTTGAAATGATGAGAAACATAAGAACTTACCAGTTATGAAAACACTTACTTGGTCCCCTTCATTCTATCCAATTAGGCCCCATTTGTGCCTTTTATATTTAAAAATAGTCTTTATATGTACCTCAAATCCAGTCACGTGAACAATTCTTTCCTCTATTATATGTTCAAATTTTAAGAAATAAGATGTATTTTTTTTGGGTACTAAAAAATTGTACAATGTAGTATATTTTGTATGAATTTCACCTTCTCCATTCTTTTTCTAAGTTTACATGGCCCAAACCCAATTGTGGGATCCTCAGTTGTTTCATAAATTTCATGTATGCAAAACAAAAATTGTCTAGTGAATAATTTTATATTAAAAATTAAAAGTGAAAGTTGCTTTAGACAAATAATGATAAAATAATTAGAGTGCCCAACACAACACAAACGTTCATTTTCAATGTGGGAGTTGATATGTTAAAATCTGTAGAGATCTGCAAAAGATTTACCTAATAAAGTTGGATGTTTAACATTTTTTTTCTTCATCTAGATATTCGTATCTTTTTATTAGAGATAATTCTATTTAAAATATTATTAAATATTAAATATAGATATCTAGATTTTCTGTTGGCATTTTGAACAAATTAATGTTCAAATAACACTTGTATAAGCTTATTCCATTGGCATTTTGAACAAATTCTTTGGCTAAGCACACACGTATACTTCACTTTCTGGGCCAATAGCCATGATCAAGACTTAAAGCTTGTTTAATAAAAATTGATTAAAAAATTAGTTAGTTTAACTGTATATGTTTTCAAACCATAACTAATTTTTGACCTTCCGTTATGGTAGATTTGAACACATGAACAATAATAATAATAATAATAATAGTAGTAATAATAATAATAATAATAATAATAATAATAATAATAATTGTGGAGGCAGGTCAAACGCATAACAGCTACCACAATTATGGCTCTAATTGACGCTGTGTGATGTTCTATGAGCCTTCATTCTCAATCAGTTAATCACATTTTATATTTTCTCCTCTACATTTTATTGTTAAGGGCATGATGTTGATTGATTCAATAATCATTTCTTAAATAAATTACTTTATTTGAGAGTATGAACTATATCATTTTTAGTTTCTGCAAATAATTTCACATTCTACATTGATTTTAAGTGTCACACAATATATTCCATAATTCTATTTTTTTTTCATTTCTTATCTTTTATTATTTGCAAAAAAAAATCTAAATCATGGCCTCTTTTATTTAAAAGTAAATATTAAAATTACTCAACAACAAATTTTATTATATACATGTATATTCATACCTCACATATTTATTGATATTCAATTTTTTCAGGTGTTGGAATTAAATAATTTATCAAAATAATCAGAAATATACTTCTATTTGCATTTAAAGTTTTTCTATTATATTTTACACAGAACAAATAAAATATTAAATTTAATTAATTATGCTATAAAATTTAATAATTTTTTTACTTTACCTCTATTTAATATACATTATACATAATTAAACAAAGTCAACATAAATAAATGAAGGATAAAATAGTATATTCATATAAAAAATTTCTCTATTTATCCTATAAATATGACTAAAATAAATTTTCTTTCTACCCTATAAATAAGATATGGGAAGTATGTTTTATCATATTCTGATTTTACATAGAAGTTTCAATAGATTTTGTATACAAAAAAATTTAGATAAATTCAGTAATAGTCTCATATTAAGTTCAAAATACAATTTTAGAGTTTAAAGATAACTTATATAAAATTTATGAGATTTTTATTAAAATATTTTTATAACAACAATAAAAATTAAACTCTTAACTTTGATGGGATAAAAACTCAATTCTTTATAATATTTGTTAACTTTCATTAGACTCAAGAGAAATTTTTAAGACTTTGTATGGAATCTAGAGGTCCAAAAGTTGATCAGTGTGTATAGCCAAGCCCACTATTTTTTTCTAAGGAGCAAATAGGTAATTTTATAATCACTTACAATCTTACAATATCTTTTTTAAATCTTCTGGCAAAAAAAACAAAATTAAATGTGTATGAAAATTTTTTAAAGTTAGGTTTTAAATCTAAATTTGACTAAACTTTAGGTTTTAATAAATTTTAAAATAAATAATTATATTTATTTAAAAGGGTTTTTTGACAAAACTATATTTTAAAACTAAAATTTTAAATAAGCTGTATAAAGTAGTTTATGGAACAGTAAAAGAGTTTATGGACTAACCAATTACTATATTATCCATATTTTTTCTTATACTATCTCTTTTCTCTCTTCTAAATCCTCCATTCTCTTTTCTCTCTTTTCTATATTATCTTTCCTATCTCCTCTCTTTTTTTACACCCTCTCACATCTCTCTTTTCTTTTACACACTATCTTTCATCTCTCGTATCTCTTCTACACCCTCTCTCCTATCTCATCTCTCATATTTTATCTCTCATCTCTCGTATATTTAATAATCATACTATTTTTCGTAATTTACTAATAATAAAAGTATTTCTAAAAATAACTATCCAAATACTTATTTATTCAAAACTATTTTTTTATAAACTATTCTCTAGAAGTAATTTTCTAAAATCTACTAAAAAACCCTTTTTTGCATGAGTTATTATTTAAACTGTTATCCAAATGGGCCTAAATCATATCCATATATTTAAGTAAAACCAATAAAGCTTGATACTATTTATAAAATAGCTAAATTTCTTAAACATAATATTTTATATTTAAATAAAACTATTTATACGAGAAAAAAATTGTTAGAAAAAAAAATACACTTAAATAATCTTTTCACTTTAAAAGGATTAATGTGTCCATTTGGATAAGAGTTTGAAAAATGGCTTATAAAAAAAGAGTTTTTTGATAGCTTTTAGAGAAGAGCTTATAAAAAAAAAGTAGTTTTGAATAAATGAGTGTTTGAATAATTATTTTTAAAAATATTTTTATTATTAGTAAATTATGAAAAAGCGTATGATTATTAAATATAGGAGAGATGAGAGATAAGAGATGAGTGATGGGAGATGAGAAAGGAGAGAGTATATAGAAGATATATGATAGATGAGAGATAATATAGAAAAGATATGAGAGATAAGAGATGATGTATAAAAGAAATGAGAGAGGAGATAGGGTGTAAGAAAAGAAATGAGAGAGGAGAGATAGTGTAAGAAAAAATAAGAGAGATAAGAGAGGATATAATAAAAAGTAGGGGTAATATAATAATTGATTAGTCTATAAACTCTTGTACTGTTCCATAAGCTACTCTGACCAACTTATTTGAAACATTGTTTTTAAACTATAATTTAGTTCAAAAACCCTTTTAAATAAATATAACTGTTTATCTCCAAATTTAAATTTTGCTCAAACTAAGTTTTAGGAACCAAACACACATAATGTGACTATTTGGAAACCACATAAACTTGTTTCAAAAGCTCTTTTTGGAGCAAAATTTTAGTTTTAGGAATTTTAAAACAAACAGTTATATTTGTTCAAACGAGTTTTTGGATTAAATCATAGTTTAAAACCAATGTTTCAAATAAGTTAGTCAGAGTAGCTTATAGAACAGTAAAAGAGGTTATGAACTAACCAATTATTATATTACCTTTATTTTTTCTTACACACTCTCTCATCTCTCATACTTTTTCTTATACCCTTTATATTTTCTTTCTTATACCCTATATCCTCTCTCATCTTATATCTTATTTCTCCTCATTTAATATTCATATATTTTTTCATAATTTTTCAATAATAAAAGTATTTCTAGAAATTACAATCCAAACACTTATTTATTTAGATTTTTTTTTTCATAAACTCTTCTCCAAGAGTCATTTTTTATAAACTGTTTAAAAATTCTTTTTTTTTTATAAATTCGTTTCTAAAATTCTATCTAAATGGCCCCAATATCTAAGATGTTTAAAAAAATCGTTTAGTTTAAAAAAAAATCCCAATCAAGATGTTGTTCCCTATTACCAAAATACCCTTGTTTAATTTAATATACAGTACAAAACGTCAAACCCAAACATTCCCTCGTTTCCGTCGATACGCCGAAGCGAACCATGTCAACGACATCTCACTCCTACAAGGCAATCTTCGCCTTCCTCCTTGCCGCTGCCGTTATTTTTCTGGTATCATCGAACTTCGTTGAACTTCTCAAGTTCAGGGAAGCTCCGGCATTCCGAAACGGCTGGGAATGTTCCGAAACGTCATGGTCGACTTCCCACAAACGAGTTAACAACCCTTCCATTATCCATATAGCCATCACTCTCGATATCGCTTCCTCCGTTGCTCCGTGGCCGCTGTCTTTTCCGTTCTCCGACACGTGTCTTGCCCGGAGAATGTAGTTTTCCACTTTATCACCGCCTTGCACAGCCAGTCCGAGCTCCACCGGATAATCTCCACCACTTTTCTGTACCTAGAATTCCACTTTTACCGCTTTGACTCAAACGTCGTCAGGGGAAAGATCTCGTATTCCGTTCGCCGAGCGCTCGACCAGCCTCTCAATTACGCAAGGATGTAACTGGCCGATCTCTTGCCGATCGGCTTCCGGCGTATAATCTACTTCAATTCCGATCTGATCCTGATGGATGACGTGGCAAAGATCTGGAATATCAATTTGGGAGCGCAAGTTTTGGGCGCGCCCCAGTATTGTAACGCCAATTTTACCAACTACTTCACGACCAGGTTCTGGTCGATGCGGCGTCGTTTCGTGGCCGTAAATCCTGCTATTTCAACACGGGGGTTATGGTCATAGATCTGTGGAAATGGAGGGAAGGTAAGTACACGGAGAAGCTTGAGACGTGGATGAGGATTCAGAAGCGGCACCGAATCTACGAACTCGGTTCTCTGCCGCCGTTCTTGCTGGCGTTCACCGGAAATGTCGAGAGGATGGATCATAGGTGGAACCAGCATGGGCTCGGCGGTGACAATCTCAAAGGTTTATGCAGAGAACTTCATCCAGGACCCGTGAGCCTACTTCACTGGAGTGGGAAAGGGAAGCCATGGCTGATACTCTACGCGAAAAGGCCATGCCCTTTGGATAGCTTGTGGGCCCCATATGATCTGTTTCACCACTCTTCGTTGTTATCTGATATCTAGGGTTCATCGTCAGCTATGGAACTATAATTGGTCAAGCAGGGGAAGAAACGGGGGAATAAAAAAGAAGAAACAGGGGAAGGTGATGATTTTGGAAGATACGAGATGTTTACATGATGATTGCTTGATGGATATGTATAGGGGTGAATAGCAATTATATACGTTTTTGTTCAGAAATTTGACGTTCTTCTTCAACGTAAGATCATAGAGAATTTTAAGTAGAGTAGAGAAATTAATTATGGTGAAGCACCCGCGGGTGATGTTTGCATCTATAGTGTGATTAATTTAGTTAGTCCTCGAAGGTAATGTAATGTTTAGAATTTTATTTCTATTTAATATAAAAATTAATTGAATTTTTAAATAAATTAATAAAATTAAATAAATTAAGGTAATTATAATTAATTTAATTCTTTAAAATAAATTTATATTATATATTATTTAATATATCTAAATTAATTATCTAGTTTTTATATTAGTTATATTCCGTGTTTAATTTGTTTCTAAAGTGGTTTTATAAGCTTTTTTGGACAAAACATAAGTTTAGAAAATTTTTAAAATAAATAATCATATTTGTTCAAAAGGATTTTTGGCTTAAACCATAATTTAAAATTAAAGTTTTGGATAAATTAATGAGATTAGTTTTTAGAACAATAAAAGAATTTATAAACTATCTAATTACTATTTTATCCTTATTTTTTCTACCCTCTCCTCTCTCTCTCTCCCTTCTCTTTCTCATATTCTCTCTTCTTCCTCTTCGATTCTCTGTAAATTTTTCCTACCTCCACAGTCGTCCTTGTCCAAATCGCCGTTAAACTTGTCATTACCACTAGTAGAAGAAAGAAGAAGATGACCGGTGTTAGTGTGGTGCGATGGAGGAAAGAAAATTATGAACGGTGAATGTGAACAATAACGTGTGAATAGTGTGAGTGATGTATATCATTTTTAATAATTTATCAATAATTATAAAAATATTTATTTATAAAAACTATTTTTTTATATAAATTCTTCTCTAAAAATTGTCCAAAAATCTTTTTTTTATAAACTTGTTTCTAAAAATTTATCTAAATAGACTTATAATTAATTTATTTATTTAATATATTTAAAAAATTTAATTAATTTTTATATTAAAGATAAAAAAAATATAATTTATTAGATATGATGTATTAATAAAATAATTTTATCCGTGCAAATAAACTTAGAAAAGTTTATGGTGATATAGAAAGTGAATTTCTTTTTACTAACTATAGGTATCAACAATTCTATTTAAGATATTATTAATTATTAAATATAAATATTTTTTTTAATAAAAATTTAACTACTGTTTTTGTACGTTATAAAGGATTGACCTCTTTTACTAAATCCAATGGGGATTATTGGTTCTGCGGTGGCTGTTCCAAGGGTGATCTTCTTCTGTATAATTTTGTTGGAGGAATGATATTTCATATTTCTACACTTCTTTGCCATACATGAAATCTCATAATCATGATTATAACTAAACCGTTTATGTCCAGGTTGAAAGCATCTTTGTCCTGTACTGAATCTACCATGTTTTGGTTCAGCTTGATTTGGTTTGTCAAGGTCGAACTAAAATTATATTGGCTGATTCTCAATATTTAAAAAGAACAGAGTCCTGATAATTATACAATTTTATAGAAATTAAAGCTTGAAAAGTTGGTACCAAACCAGATCTAACCAATGCTTGTTGATTTTAATAATTCAAGGGACTGGTTTATGGGTTTGACAGGGTGATTTTATTCAGGGGAAGAAGTTGAGAAAGGAAAGCTTTTGAGTAGGTTTAGAAATATAAATTTTCCCGAATTCCTCTTTTGATGGTACAAGATATTTCATGTGAAGCTGGCGGAAATAGTTATTTGATGCTTTTCAAGTGGTTCAATTTGATTTTTTTTTATGTCTGTGGAGAATGATTGATTATGTAATAAAGAGAATTAGGGAAATGATTTAATATTTTATAATATAATAAATTAATATTTAAATTTTTATTAAAATATATATTTATATTTAATATCTGATAATATCTTAAATATAATTATCTCTAATAGAAAGATATGTATTCTTAATAAAAAAATGGATTATTATATTTTTTATCTATCAAGTTTATATAAATTTTAGTTTTAATCTCTCAAATTTTAAATTGAGTTTTAGTCTATCAACAAGGGGCTACATGATCTAATTTTTTATTAAATTACAGGAACATCGTTTAAGATAAAAAAAAAATTTAAAGGATTAAAATTATAATTTAAAATTTGAAGGATTAATATTAACAAAAAGAAGAAAAATTCTTGATTATGTATCTATATATTGAGTACCATAGTTCATGTAGATTAATGTGATTCTCACGTATCTAATGTTTTGTGATTCTATGTCCTGCCTGCCAACAAAAATTTTCTTTTGAAGATTCTTTTTCTACTCAACAAGAACGTAAGGAAAACCATTTTTCTTGTCAGTTTCATAATTTTAAATGCTTAGGTTTTTGTCTGTTTAGATTGTTTCATTCTAAGAAAGGTATTTGATGGATTCCTCCTTGTTTTTGTTTCTTTAGGGGAAACCTGTTTGGCCGTTTGTTGAGATGACATGATTTCTATTAGCCCATAAATAGAGAAAATCTGTTTGGCACAAGACTCCTAACATGCTTACATCTATCTACGTTTTTAGATTGGTCTGCCAGCTACCTACATTTTTGTGAGTCATATACCTAGACTTCTTTTTTATATAGCTATTGATCACATCTAAATATTGTTAAATCCGAATAGAAGTAGCTCTTCGTAGATTTAAATTTAAAATCTTATATTTAAACTTTCTATCTAAACTAACGCCTAGACTTCTTACCATTGTTTGACTTGATTGGTGCTTCTGTGTTTAGAAGTACCCTTGTTCACATCATCATCTGACCCTTTTGTTCTCTTGAACCCAAATCCTTATTTCAAACTGTCTGCAGAATTCACAGAAGAAAGCTGGCGCCGGGGGAGTTTGAAAAGAGAATAGCGCAAACAGTTCAATGGATATAAGTTGTTCAATTTGTTAGCATTTACTGCGTTATCTTTCCTCTGAATTGTCTGACTTGGGCAACAGCTAACAGGAAAAAACTGTATATGGTGTCTTCTGCACCAGAAAGACAGATGGAGGATTTTAATATTGTGTTAAATGACTGTTGTGAAGTGTATGACAAGGTGAGTTAATCTCAATCTTAAGAGATTAGCCTTACGTATGTTCTGGTTGTATCTCAAGAGTTACCCAATGTAAAACATAAGAAGAAAAAACCTTTCAAACTTGAAATAATGATTCTGAAAAGATAAAATTGAACAGGTCTAACAATTTGGAGGCATCTCTTGCCTGCAATGTGCTCGGAGGATGGTAGGTTTCAGGATCATTGTCACTGAAATATAAGGATTGCATTTGCATAACTTCTTGTTGGTCTGATCAAATAAGATCCCTCATCCAGGTAAGCTCTAATCTCCTTGTACATTCAAAGATCCTCAGCAGCAGATTGAATGTAAACCATACGCTTCACTTCTCTGGTTGTTGAATCAATGATTAATGGAATTGAAATAGGCTTTGATTGCAACAGGTAATCTGTGACATCCATCAGTGATCTCTGGACATGATTTTGGAACAATTCCCAGGCTTCCTCTTACGATAAAAGTGATAGATTAATCACCGCATCATATTTCATCAAGTCAGATATATGTGGTTGTCGACTACTTAGAAAACCTTGCAATTTTCACCCACAGGAATCCATTCATCACAGATTACAATATATTTCTTATCCTTTTCAAATGCCAGGGACAATCTTGCAGATCTATCTGGTACGCTTTTCATATAAACATTTTCCGTTGTATCCAATCCTCCAATTTACCTATCTATTCAAGACAGCATTGCGGACCAGATAAGCTTAGGTATCTGAGACGGAGAAAAATGTACCTGATAGAGCTGCAAGATTGTCCATAGCAGATGACGTGAGGAAAATACGGATCCCTATTGGTGAAAATTGCAAGGTTCTTCTAAGAACTTGACTTCTATTTCACTTGATGAAATTTGAGGTAGTGATTCAACTGTCTGCAGAATTCAGCAAAGAAAACTGTGCTTAGAGGTGGGAGTTCCTGACTAGGGCAAATACCCAAATACGTAAGGTCCGGCCCCAAACAACCGGACTAATGGGCTTGAAACCAGATTGTTAAGCCCAATTTCCTCATCGGTCCCGGCCCACTAGAGAGCCCAATTCTTTGTGGATTTAGGCCAACATTTTATGGATCTTGCTGATGTGTCAATCTCAGCTGCAAATATGCTCTGCAATTGCTGTTATGGCCAGAACAATGGCGGTTTTTGGGAATACTATCTTATTGTGATTCTAGTTAAGTTATTTAGAGAGATATTTTAGTTTCTGGATATCTAGATTTATACTTAAGGATAATAGACGGCTCACTCTACTCGACATTAGTATCTTTTAGGAGGAAGGGATATTTTACCCTGTCATTTGATTGTAAGTGAGTTCAATTTCTTTTAAAAAATTATTGTAACAAAAAAAAAAAAGAACAATGGCGGTGTTTTTAATAGATTCAGTTTGTCAAAGACATAAAAAATTAAGTTGGAATGGAGTACTAAATATAGAAATTTTTCTTAGTAAAATTAGAACCTTAGTTAGAAGGTTGTGAGGGATCCATGTTGGAAGGTGTATTTAGTATTTGACAGTATCTCAAATAAAATTATCTATAATAAAATTATATCTATATTTAGCAAAAAAAAATTGAGTTAAAATTATACAAAACTCCGCTATTAGGTTTGTGCACACCCTCCAGCGAAATAGAATTCAAAATTTTGCCAAACCCCCCGAAAAAAAGTCAACTTTGCTTAAATCAAATTAGAAAAAGGAGAAACTGAAGTATAATATCTCTCCCCATGTTGAAACCACGAAAAGGATCAAGATCCTCAACTCTTCTTTTAGCGGAACTATTTATCAAGTTATTGAAAAGACACTGTGCATCCAGCAATCTTCTGTAAAAAAAAGTGCTTGATTTAACTCCACAATGCAAATGGAAACTACTTTTTCACCACTGAAAAAGGAAAAATAGATTGGTTTCTCTTTATTTCCCTTGCTCCTATAATCATATTGCTGTTATAATTACCATCAGTCTAATTATTTTTGTAGAAATATCTTCTTTGCCCCGTAAGTTAAAGCAATTACTATTTACTAATAGAGTAATTAAATCTGTCCGTACGACATAAAGCAATTGATAATAGAGTGATTAGAACTGTCATTACTCGTTAATCAGCTATAGTCTTGCAGCTTACGCAGCATAATAGCTTTTGCCAATGCAAGCTTAACGTGCTAATACTGTAAGACATCCTTTCAGATTTACTTCATTCCTTTTGAAGGAGTATTATGCAGATATTAAGAGGTTTTTCCTCAAAAGTAATAGTTTACTCCTCCATTTATATTTTATATTTAGAATCAGAAGAGTATTATATAACGATAAGAAGAAAAAATTTAAAGAAACAAAAATTTAAAGAAACCATCACATATTTTCTTAAATAACTAACCTAATTAATTTTTTTAATTTATATAAATTAGTTATATAGCTCTAGCATTTAAAACATGAGGACATTAAATTATGTTTTTAGAACCTATCATCTCCTTTTGTGTTGATTACTTGAACGAACAATGTTGAGAGTAATTTCACATATTACTCTTTTAATTTTTAAAATATAATATATTTAACTAATTTATTTATATTAATAAATTTTTAGTTAAATTAGTTAATATGATATATATATTTTTTAAAATATCATAATAATATTTTTTAACTCTTTCCCTCATTCTCATACATAATTATTATTGAGTGAGTATTAATATGAGCAATTTAGAAAAAAATGATAAATATATGAAATATAACTTATATTTAAGATCAATATTAACTGTTTAATTAGATTTTATATTAAGTAACTAACTAAGGGAGGAGTATATTAAGGTATACCAGAAAACTGGAACTACCAATCAAATGAAACCAACCCACTGATTCTTCCACATGCACAATCTTGTTTATCTCAAATCCTTGACAAGTGGCTCTATGTGTAATACAAGAGCTGTCTTTAAATGAGGGTATTTGGGATCCGACTAAAGGAACATGTGGCGAGCTTGTTCCTTAACAAACAAGCATAAACAACAACAACGGAGATGGAGAAAATTTTAAAGATTATAAAGTAATGAGGCTCTTAAGTCCAAGATAAACAACAACAGAATTATAATATATATATATATATATATATATATATATATATATATATATTGATTGCCTTGCAGGCAATGCCATTGTGAATCACGAGAACTTCACGTGCAACTCTGACCTTCTTGTTTTAGTACAACCGACCTCGTTATCTTTTTTTTAACGTGTCATTCATCAGAAGACTGTATGTTGGACTTTAACCACTTTTTGATCATATTCATTTTACATTTTGGTAGAATCCTGGTTTAATCATGCGCACCTCAAAACAGCATGAACTGTAAAAAAGATGAAAGAAGAAGGAAAAAAATACTCATAATTGACAAAAGCTCTTAATTCCATAGGAAGCATATAAAAACTCTGTTAGTAGCCGTTGAATAAAGGTTGGCATTTTAAGTGACTTTTTGGGGTGAGCGCGAGACTGACCAAGTAGATGCCCCTGCTTTGGCTTTCGTCAAGTGTGATTTAATTAATCACTTATTAGCTGTGTTTTGTGTTTATTATGCAAAAATAATCCCTCTCTCTATCTCTTTCTGGTTTATTTTAATGCTGTAAGCTATGGAATTTTAGTCATAAAATTGAAACTTACATCCTCTGACTACTTTTTCTTGACCCCTTTATGATGTGCCAGGAGAAAAAAACTAAACTTTAACTGTTTCTCTCTTTTGATCCATTACATTAGCAAAATTGCTTTCAGACGCATGCATAGTCACTATGGATTGCTTTTACATACTTTTTCTCGTTCAATGGAGTAAAGTTGCTGTGAATTTGAAGTGTAATGGAGAATAAACTTGTAACTGTTATGTCATCCAATGATGCATTGATATTTTAAAACTTCAATTCGACTGTGTGTAGGTAGGTGTCTAATACTTATTACTCCTCTAGTACTTAATATATGATATAATTAGAGAGTTAATCTTAGTCTTTAATATAATATCAATTTTTCTCAAATTTTTTCTATTGATACTCTCTAAACAGTAATCAAATAAGACAAAGAAAGAGTTAAATAAAATAATTAGGGTATTTTAAAAAAAATATTTCATATTAATTAATTTAACTAATTTTTTTAATCTAATTAAATTAGTTAAATATATTTTATATTAAGGACTAGAAGAATATTACTGTACTTTTAAAAGTATTTTTTTGTATTATAATGTTTGTATCAATGTTATGTTTCTTATCATACTTTCAAGAAACTTGTGCTTCAATACTGTTTTGTCTTCTCCAAAAACTGTCAGAAGCATGTCTTTTATATTCGGTTGATTTAGAGGCCTCAATTATGCAGCTTTTGATTACTCAGTAACAGAAGCTCTGATCTAATAATCAAACTTATTATAGCCTTATATTCAGTTTCATATTGTGGGGTTTGGCTCACCAAAATTCTGCTTCTTGTTCCCTGCTTGCAATAATTTCTGCACTCAAAACCTTTGGATGGACACAAACTTAAGAAATACCGACTCTGATGTTGATAGTTCTCTGTTGTGTTTGTGGGGTCCCTAAGTATATATTTCTCTAGTCTTTAATATAAGACATATTTAACTAATTTAATTAAATTAAGGAAGTTAGTTAATATATCATATTTCTTTTAAAATACCTTAATCATCTTTCTTAACTCCCTTTCTCCTTCTTTTACTTGATTATTGTTAAAAAATTATCAATAAGGATAATTTAAAAAAATATTGATAAATATAATAAATATATTTTATAATTATGACTAAAATCAACTCCTTAATTAGATCTTATATTAAAGACAGGAGGATTATATATAAATATATATATATATATATATATATGTTTTCTATTTAGAGTGAATCTTAGAGATAAGCTGAGTCCACCGTGAACTTTTCAAATACATATTAATGGTAGTTGTGTTGTGTATTATTATGTAGGATAAAACTAAACCAACTCCCTATCTAGCAGTCATTTCCCTGATTATGTGGATCCAACAAAAAAGATGAACAGAAGCAACAAAATTTGAGGCACTGAGAAAAGAAAAAAAGAGAGAAGGCTTTTGTCCTCATTCACGCATTCACCTATAATGCATGAATTAGGGGCAGCTCATAATGAAATGATGATAATTTTAAAAAACAAACATTATTAGTGTTTAAAATATATATCAGGTATAAATATTTAGACAGATGACATGTTGCAAATTTTTTTGCATAATTTACTCATGAAATTCTAATGTTAATATCATGGCATGATATCATGCACTTTGTCTTTTTTCCCCCTTTTAATCAAACCATCCGATATTTGGAAGCCAAATTGGACTCCAACTAATTCAAGCAGAGCGGCAAAGCTTTTCCCACGAATATTTAATGTAGTTGCATATAGAGTTAGGACTAACCCATACTTACTACTTATGTTAATATAACCCTTTACTAGTTGGTGTAAATTTGATAATTAACTTTAATCAATCTGAATCATATTCCATATGAGGATGTCAGTGTTGAGTCAGCTTGTAAACTAAGAAAGAAAATGCCCCATATTGTGGAAATGGGTGGCCCCATTGTGCTGGTGGTTAGTGGCTACATGTAGGATTATAGAGAGTGACATAACAATGGGAAGAAAGTGAGGCTTGTTTAGTCAATTCCCCCCTTATTGGGGTTTATGGATTTCCCCAAGTGATGAAGCTGATGTGGGACCCATTTGGTCTTATGTTTCGTAATGGATATTTGAACCAATGCACACCCTTTCATGCCCCATCTCTGCCTTCTTTACATGACCAACCCTTAGTTAGGACCACCTCACCCCCTTACCTTCCACGCGTATATATATAACACCCCATCTCAGATAAAATTCTCGAACCAATTTACACAAAGTTCAGAACTTTGAGCTCCCCAGAAGTAAAGGAGAAAACCCTTTTTTTCTGTTTCTGAGAAGAAGAAGATCATGAAGATGGCAAGTGGTAGCTCAAAGAGAAGGCTATCAAACAGAGGACTTGGAGGAGCCCTCAGAGAGCAAAGGGCTCGTTTATACATTATAAGAAGGTGTGTAGTCATGCTCCTCTGCTGGCATGACTAGAACAACTTGAAGCCTAAGCTAAGATTGCTATTTATTTTGGTTAATTTTTTTTCTCTGTTTCATGATGGAGTGTATATAGAAAAAAAAGTAAAGATATTATGTGAAGGGGAACAATTTTGTAAGGGTTTTCTGGTCTTCAGGGTCTCTAGCTTTATGTAAATCGGAATAGCATCAATACCAAAGTCCGTTTTTACTTTTCATTCTGTTCTTTCATCTTTTGTTTAATTCTGTTCTGATTTATCCTTTAATTTCCTCTGTTTACACTTGAATCGCTGAATGGCTTCCAAAGTAATAGTTGGTAATCTATGAACCAAGTCAGTGATGGTTTATCTTGAAGGGTGGTTCAGGAAGATAATAATCCCTTGAACATTTCTGAACTGAATATTCTGAAGTTCTTCAGGGTGTTAGATAAGATTTTCATGGAAGAAGAAGAAAGCTTTTAAATTTTCCATGTGGTTATGTTGCTATGTCAAGTTCATACCTTCCACTGAGAGGGAGAAATATGGAGGGTGGTTAGTTCTGTTGGAGTTAGTTGAAGATTGAAGGGAGAGGAGAAGATTAGACGAACACCAAACCCAACTAGTTGTTTTAACCGTTTTGCTGTTAGTCTTTTTACAGGCTCACTAACCTGCATTAGTTAATCTCTTTGTTTACTTTACCTTGTGAACGAATTAAGTATAGTTAGAAGCAGATTTGGTCTTCATGGTAAGCCCAAGAAAGCAGTAATTTTTAGGGTTCCGAGTTGAAATGCTGGTATCAAGGTGCTGAAGCAGAGAATTAATTAAGTTTAGTTTTGTGCTGCTAAACCAGTTCTTAGTGCTGATTTGGTAGATGTTAAAACTTAAGAAAAGTGGCTAATGAAAGAACTTAGAGAGAGAATTTCTAAAGAAAAAATGTTTAGAGGAAGATTAAGTTAATGGGCTTTAATAATTGGATCATCATGTATGTCCCTTAATCATTTGAAGATTTGTTGAAGATTGCACAATTGAAACTCCCAAATTGTTTTATTAACATTCAAATAATGCAATTCACACCTTTAAATTCCTATAAAGACACAGCTTTTTTTTTTTTTTTTAATTAAATGGATCATCTACGCAAGTTGAGAAGCTTTGTGAATCCTAGTATTAATCAGACGTGTCATATTTTAATAAAGGAAAAAAACCACCTTTTTGCAGACTATTGAAAATCATGGACAAGACATAAATTTGACATCATGGTTAAAATTACAAGAGAGGGGAAATATTGTGTTTTGATATCCCCTAAATGATTCATACTCATCACAACAATTTTTTCTTGGAAAACATTCTTGAGATATCGGTAGTATCCTTTAATTTTTAATTTAATCCTTGTATTTTTTCTCTTATTAAATTTTTTAATTTACTCTGTTAGAACAATTAATTTTTACATGGGATAATAATACTAATAGAAAAAAGTTACATAGGCTAATAGTGCTAACATAATAAAAGGAAAAAAAATACATAAATACTAAATTAAAAATTGAAAGATACTACTCTACCTCAAGAATTATTTTTCCTTTTTTCTTAATACATATGTAATGAAATCTCATTATTACAACAGATGATCAAATCTGTTGACTTACACCAATCATGTAAAAGTATTTATATCACAACCCTTCAATCATGTATACAAAGCACGTTATAAACAAGGTGCCACAAGCATTCCTTAATTCATATAATTAAATAGAGATAACAGTACCAGCAATATGGATTAGAATTTGATATCATCTACAGTTGTCGGTTATTTTGTACCAGATTGATTCCTTGTTAAAAAAAATAATAATAATGTTCTCTGTGTTTTTATATAAAATGGTGGTTAGATATTGTAGGTGACAGAGGTTGTGGTGAACCATGAGAGAGACCAGTGGCTGGTGTCCACTGAGAAGGTTGAAACAGATCTTGTTGTCTTCAAATCTTGTTCAGAATTGATCTGCTTAAACAACATCTACCTCTTAAATTTTCCTCTCGTTTTTTTCTTTTTTGAATTAAAGAAAGTTAGTAAAATGGGGAATCTTCATTTTTTTTTTACGTTGTTTTTCTCATTGAAACAGAGTAATTTTCAGACACCCCGGGTTGTCCCTTTGAGTCAGGGAAGAAGAAACAGAGGAGGGGCAGACTCCAAAGTGACATTTGTGGTCAAAGGACTCAAAATGTGGGTTGTGGGCCCACCAAAGTGCTGGGTTCCAGCTGAGCTGAGTTCCGCACGTGCCACGTCAATTAGATTAAAGGGACTTTTATAATCTTCCATATGTTTCAGTCCAGAGAGAGAATAAGGGCAATAGGGATGGGTGAGATCCACATAAACAAATGATAGAGCAGTAGTTGCTGTCTTCACATATGTCCAACAATGTCACTCTCGTAATTTTATTTCTTCTTCTCTTTTTTTTCCTGATGAAAATATTCTTTTGTCAGAAAAAAATGGTGATTAGGAAAGGCTCTCCTGAAATTATCAGGAGGGCAATAGTGCCATGAATGGGGATTCGCTAGCAGACATGGCTGCCTCTTAAGCTCCAAGCTGTTTATGTTTTGGTTAGGGTGAATTCAATGTAATACAAATTGGACCAGTCATTGAATGATCGAGGCAACGTTTGAAAGGTTAATACTGTAATCGTGATTGTACTGAAACTAATCTAATTATAATTAAAATAATTTAATTTAATTGTAACAAATAAATAATTTAATTTAATTAAAATATAAATAATATGTATATATAACCCTAAAAATAATATTTAAATAAAGAAAGTATTGATAAAAAATAAATAGAATATTCATGTATAAACTATATGTAATATAATAAAAAAATATTACCAACGTATAAATGTGATAAACTTTTTTTTAACTTAAAATTATATTTTCAAGTTTAGTAAAAGAAGAAAAAATATAAAATTTAACTCAGCTGACATGTCTAAAACTGTTGATCAGACTGTCTAAAGATTAATTCACTAGTTTATTGGTTTGATTGATTGATCTATATTATATTTGATACTATGATAAATCTAAAACTATTTAATGATCATATGTCATATTGACACCAAGTTCTCCCTCTTTATGAGAGGTAGTAAGTTTAATTCCCTGACCTAATTTAACTTGCCCAATATATATATATATTACCCTAAATTCTTTATAGATATTGTTGTTAGGCAGTAAGAGAGCTCTTTGTTGATATTACCCCATCCATAGAATAGAAAACCTGAGTATGTTGCAGGGGATTTAAACTGAGTCTCACAGCTAAGAAAAAAAAAATGCAAATTTTATCTTAAACTTGCAACCACTTGTGCAGCTTGCGTAGGCAAGTTATGTTATTCATAAATTAATATACACACGTGTGTGTGTGTGTGTGTGAGGGCCAAAGAATGAGAGAGAAAGCAATGGTGAATAAATGATCTTTATATATTTATGGCAAATCACATGGATGAAACAACATGTATGTATATATTTTACTTTGATGATAAAATTTGACAAAGTTTTTATCTTTAGACAACGTGATTATTACATTTTAAGTGTCTAATGAAACAAAACAAACCAAAAGGAGAAAACTTTGCGAAAGTGCAATGTCGGCCAAATAGGATAGAACAAGGTTGGCAGAGGTTTGGTTGGAGAAGAGAGACATGAGATGTTTGGTCAAAATGGTTGCCTTATCTTATCCCACGTGCACCACCTTATCCTTAACCCCACTCTTTTCTTTTTCCCCTTTTTGCCTCTCTTTTCAATAATGCATTTCCCTCCCCAATTATGTCTTTACATATTCCTCTCAAAAAATGAAAAAAAAAATCACTCTTTTATCATTCAATGGTTCATGTGTTCTTTTCCTCCTTGTTTCATTCAGCACATGTAACATTGCACAACCCTTCAATTTCAAGAAGTAATGCATGTCTAGAAATTTGAAGAGAATTGATTCTTCAAAACTTATTTTTAGGTAAAATTGAGATTGGCCAAAAATTAGATAGGAATCCCCTCACTAGAATATTTATTGTTAAAAAGTACCTAAAATTTGTTTAAAAATTTAAGTTTTTAATCAAGTGCAACTCATCATTGGTGGGTAAAATTTATTGTCCGTTGTGTAGAACATATCTTCAACTATATACAAATATCTTTCGTTTTATCTCTGAAATAAGACGTGTACAACTCATTTTCAATTAGTACAACTCTTTTTCAACTTTGCTTATCTTTAATTATTATGTACAATCAAAGACAAAGTAGAAGACATTTACATATAAAAAAATATATTACAAATAGGAATCCCCTCACTAGAATATTATTGTTAAAAAGATAATATATTGATGACTAAAGTTCAAATCTTATCTAAGAAATGCGCACACATTTAATGTCCAATGTTACCTTAAATAGAATTACCTCAAATAGGAGGATATTTATATTTAGCAAAGTAAAACAACTAAAGAAAAGTTATGCATACTGAAAATAAGTTATATAATCTCAAGAACATAGATCCTTATACAAAATTTAAGAATGGGAGATTTTTCCAACAGTTTTACAATTAAAGTTGCTTCTTTCTTGATGGTTTTGACCTCTAACGTGATTTGCAAAAGAAATCATGCGCTTTGGTTTTCAAGATCCTAACTTCGGTTTTGGGACTTGTGCTATTTGGTAACCATTTTCAGCAAAACATGATTTGGGCTTTGCAATTAGTTTTTCAACCTCCCAGTTCCCGAACGAGCACTAAGTTCTTTTTGTTTAAAAAAATATTTAACTTTTAAATATCTAAATTTATACCTAAAAATAATTAACAACTCATTTTACCCGATATTAATATTACTTAAAAAGAAGAAAAACTTCACCCTATCCTTAAATCATGAGTAAATCTAATATCTTTCCAAAAAGTTTTTGTACCAAAAACAAAGTTATTCATTGTTCTTGGCAATTCTCCATTACTCTCATTGATAACCATGACTATGATCAAATGATTAGCAATTAAAGATGTGGTTAGGTTCTTAGATCCTGTGACAGATATTCAGTTCAAATTCATGAACAAGACATGTCCAGCTTCAATTATAATATGATTAAAAGGGTATCGATTTCTTTTGTTGGTGTGGGAAACACTATTCAGTATTCCCCACAAGCACTTGTGCCACTCGTGAAGAGGTCCATTGTTGTCCTCTCCCTCTTACTTCCTCTCCCTCTCTCTCCACCGCCTCATGCCAACTAGCATAAACTCTTCACATTCTTAAAAGTTCATGAATCTGTGTCATCACAATCACACACAGGAAACCTTAACAAACTTGATGGTCGACAAAGCATTTTTGAAACATAAACATTCTAGAACATAGCTATATACATCTGTATCTGTCACTTCAAACATCTCAGGATTGAAATAACCTGAAAGATGCCATAATATGCCAAAACAAAGTTTGCTTTGAGAGAATTCTCTTGCTTAGGCCAAATAAGTTAAAAGGGTGAAAAAGAGCACAGCAAAGTCACATGTCATTGTTTTGACTTACAAAGTTCAGTGACTTCCATTACAGCTAAGTAGTAAAATCCAGGGAGTAATAGTTCAAAATTCTCTGGTCAGATAAGGCAACTTATCAACAAAAAGGAAGAAGACCGGATAAAGTTCCTTAGGTGTTTCTATTATCAAGTTATCCCATAACAAAATTATGACGTGTGAAGATTTTTTTTAATGATTCAGCATCATAACATTGACTCCTTAGAAATGATTTCTCCACATGTCTTAATTTGAATGAAGGCATAATAATAATTAACATCTAAAAACTGCACCAACGTTTCTTCTTCTTATCTCGCATGAAGAACCGTATCAGTTCTCTGCCTTGCTGCCACCCCAGGCAGTGTAGCTATCTTGTGAACCAAACTCCTATAGGAACACGAAAATGTGTTAAAATAAAAGAGAATCTAGTAATTGAACTGAATTTAACGTAAGGTAAATTTGCTGAGAAAGTAAGAAAATAATACCAGCTGACTTAGTCGAAACTCAGGAGGCGTATCAAGTTCTATATTTGAAAGATTTTGGCACTCTTCAAGATCCTTTTTCAGATGCTCTGGTCCTAGTTGAGCATAGACAGAAAGACCGGTTCGGTCCTTGTGTTCTTCACTTTTGTCATCTCTATTGGGAGATTGGCTGTCAAGTAGGTCCTCACACAAGGACAATGCTTCGACGAGTTGTTGTGAATTCAATAGATGCTGTGACTCACTATCCCACCATTTAGGTTCTTCATTATCATCATCGTCATAATTTTCATTATTATCTGTTCCTTCATTACTATTACTATTTTCATTTTCTTCCTTGAGCATATCAGTTTTTGGCTCTTCACCCCTTGCTTCAGACGCATATTCTACACAATCCATCGAAGGATGCTGAGGAAGAAAGTAATGCAGAAGACAAAATAGAGAATGTATTAGCTTCTTCTATGAATGTTATCTTCAAATGGCATGCTTATGATATTTTCTGACACAACAGTGAATAAAACTGTCAAGTGATTTTCTTTCAAGAGAAAAAAAATGAAGATAAGTAAAGGATAAAAGTGAAATTACACATGGAGATTTTATCATAATATTTTAATTAGAAGAGGCATATTATTATGGGAGAATTGGGGAAAAGTCCACAATTGAAAATTTTATTGGCGAGAAGGAACTGATAAATTTTTATACATAGAAAATACAAGTACTCTACAAATTTTGTAGACGAGTAACGATACTCTGATTTGGGTCTTCCTCGCCAAAAAAATTTCAATGGGGGAACTTTCCCTAATTTTCCATATTATTTATTATCTAGTTGTTAAAAAAAATAAAACTAGTTCTTTAAAAGCTCTCTGGCAAAGTATGAAAATGGGGATCAGACTTTAAAGATGAAATAAACGCTTCTAATAACTATTTACCAACTAACTTCAAAACAATACACATTATTTGTTACATTCTCTTGCAATAACAAAGGAAAACACAAATTTAAAATGGTTTTGACAGAATGTGCGTTGGAAAATTGTTTCACCATTGACTCAAGAAAAAATATGATCAAAGGATTCACCTGAGGAATAGAATGTGATTCTAGTCCAATATCGATGTTTGAATGTAGTCTTTTGTTACAAGATGGATCTGGGGTCACTGATTTTGGGGTGACCGGATCAACTTGCACAGTTGTAGCTTCATTGTTTTCCATACTTTCGGGAATATCTGCCGTGCTTGCAGGAATATCCAGGTCATCTTTATTCCCTGATTTGACCTGCTGCTGCTGCTGGTAAAAAACTTTAGAGACAACATACTCTCCTTCCTTCTCATCCTCTTGTGTTCCAAGGTGATATTGATGCATAACCCAATTAGTTTTCTCAGCTTTACCGCCTCTAACCATGGTCATATAAAGAACCATAATCTTTTTACAGCCCTTCTGAACCCCATCCAACATGACGGGTTTAGTTTTTCCGGTCTTGTGCCAGCGGACGTCACCAGAATCCTGACCATGTATTTTCCTACGTTTTCGATTGCCGGTATTGTAAGCCTTGATCGCTCTATGGAAGAAGTGGGCCGCACTTCCATCTTGATTAACACCTTTTGTTTCAACCACAATATATATCAATTAAACCATATATGATCGACTGAACATTAAAATGAGAACAAATTTATTATGCTTGCATGCTACCACCAACCTGGTAAATGTTTTGGATGAGTATAACAAATTCCATCCTCCACTTCAAGAGTAGTGATAAATTCATCAATGAAAGGATGAGGTCTTGAATTCACCACACCAACTTTAGCAAGCAAGTGGCATATTATATCTTGATCTGATGGATCAAATTTCACGCCCTTTGGCAATCCAGGCCATTCTTTTGTTACCTAGCAACAGAAAGTTCTTTAAGTGTCAGAAAACAGAAAACATCTATAACTTTACATGCGATGCTCAAGAATGAGGTTGAAATTTCAACCTCAAATCCAACAATAATATGGCAAAGAACAATTTTTTTAGGACAGTGTTCTAGGAATTCAGAGATATGGCAAAGAACAACAGCAGCCAACCAAAATGGTTGCACTTGCTCTTTAGGGTGAAATGCTTCGGCATCAAATTCCACATTCAGCATATGATCAAATAATATTTTGATTATATCCTGCCCAACTTTGATTTCCCTTTGCTTCCATCGCTTTGGCATGACAGTTGGAAGATATACTTAACTTGAATAAGTGTAGTGCTACTGCCTGAGGTTTTCTTCCGAAAACCAATTAGGGCAAGCTACTAGCAAGCAAATGAAATTATGATAGTATTATCTGAAAATAAGAACGATAAATTGGCTGTTTCCTTTTAATTTATCATTTAAGTGAAATGCTTCTGCATCAAATTTCACATTCAGTTCAGTTAAGTTAAGAGAAAACCTTTTCTTTATTGCACTTTCTCTTCATTGCATTTTCAACTAAGAAACACAAATGTAGCTGTAGGTTGAGGGTGAACATTTTTCCTTTTCATGAAATAAACCTAACATTAATAATTTCAAAGATGTATGCAACTTATACATATATATATAACAATGTTCTATGAAATCTGGCATGGAAATTTCAGAAGCTTCATGAGAAAAACCACGCTCACATCACTGTTATCGATAATGTGCTGACAATTCGGGCAAGCTCTGGTAGGATTGCTTTTCCATTTAACCTCCTCAGGATCGAATGCCCCAGAAGCGCTCTTTATTTTGGTTGCTATTCTGCTTTTATCCACCAACCACGATGTTCTGCAACAACAAGCACAGACACAAAGGCTTAACAGTCTACATCAATGCAACATAAATTATAACTGTCACATTGCCAAGCAACCAAGATAAAAAAGCTAACAAGTGCAAATAGGAGACATATTACCAAAAAAAAACGAAAGAAACAAATGGAATGTTTAAAGGCAGGAGTCAACTAAATGGCATTGTAGAAACAGTTGGGGTTTAGATTCTTTTGACGTTAGAAGCTTGTACTTTAACGGCCATTAACGGCACTGTCTTCAAATTTAGCAAAACTTATGCTTTAAGGGTCATATGGTTCCTGTGACTACGAACTCTTGATGAAGTTAAAACGAGCAATCATGATCGGCCCCTAATATACATACAGTACGAAGTTAGTTAAATACAGAAAAAAATCCCAAATTTCAATCGCCAAAATGATCTTCCATTCAACTTGGTCCAAGAACAACGAGCATCCCTAAGATCAGACAACGTGTGCGCGTGTGGGTATTTTTTAAAAAAAAATGAAAAAAGTTGGTATTTTTGTCAGATTAAAGTAACCAAACTCATCGACCAAATAGAAAGGAAGTCACAATCGAAGCTCAAGAACAATAATGGTCGCTTTCTCATAGAAGAAATTTAGTTTCCATGAAGAGTTTTGATATTCAACAAACACAGGGAAAAAAAAACAAAAGAAAAGAAAACAAAGCGAGAGGAAGGTACACACCCAGCCATCGGAGAGACGCAGGTCAGGTAAGAGATCTAAATCATCTACTTCTGGGTCTCGCTTATGTGTTTTCACTGAGAAACTTCTCTGGTTGCATATGAAAAGTTTGCCCCTTTAATGTATTCAATTCAAGTATATACCAAAACACCAATGAAAAAGGAGTATCTCTGCTTTTTTCTTGGGCAGATTTTTCTAAATTTTTTTCAGTGTACAATATCCGGCAACTCAACGAAAACTTTTTTGACATTATTTAGGTTTAATTTTAAATTATAAAAACCATAACAGAACTGTTAATTGAAAAATTAAAAATTAAACCTTATTCAAAATACCAAGCATCTTTAATTATTCTATATGTACCCACCAACTCATCAACTAAGATTTATGAATCTCAAATGATTTGCTAAAATAAAATTGCTTTGGAAATATTATTGAAGAGGTAGAGCGCCAATGTGAATG
The DNA here is from genome assembly GCA_037074615.1 of Leucaena leucocephala. Lineage (NCBI taxonomy): Eukaryota > Viridiplantae > Streptophyta > Magnoliopsida > Fabales > Fabaceae > Leucaena > Leucaena leucocephala. The sequence goes on along the minus strand of CM073570.1, from coordinate 5,845,920 downwards.
TAAATGTCGGCCATGGCTGTTGGCTGAGTGGGCTTCCGCGTGTTGTTGACTCCGACGTACTACGTTGTCGTTTTGTGGTTTTTTTTTTTGGTACAATCGTTTTGTGGTTTTGAATGAATGGTGGGGTCCTCCTTCGCCCTATAATGGCTTAAAACGGTGATGCTCCCGTTGTAGCGAACTTTTTTTTTGGACCTTGGAATATTTCATTATGTGCCATGTTTGATTTTCACCAAATTAAGGTTTAAAAAAAAATGAGATAAAATTTTAATTTAAATTTTTTTAAAAATAAATGGCTATATTTATTAAAACAGATTTTTAGATTAAATTATAGTTTAAAATTAAAATTTTAGATAAATTAGTCAGAGTAGCTTATAGAACAGTAAATCGCTTATAAACTAATTAATTACTATATTACCCCTACTTTTTCTTATATCATCTCTCCTCTTTCTTACTTTTTTTTACATTATATTTGCTTTTTCAACTTTTTCTTACACCCTCGCTCCTCTCTTTTATTTTTTTTACATTATCTCCTCTCTTTTCTTACACTATCTCTCCTCTCATCTCTTATCTCTCCTCATTTAATACTCATATTTTTTTATAATTTACCAATAATAAAAATATTTCTAAAAATAACTATCCAAACACTCATTTATTCAAAACTATTTTATTTTCATAAATTCTTCTCTAAAAATCTTTTTCTATAAATTGTTCAAAAGTCTTTTTTTATAATTTATTTCTAAAATTCTATCTAAATAGATTCTATGGGCCTGTTTGGATAAGAGTTTGGAAAACGATTTATAAAAAAAAAGGATTTTTGAACAGTTTATAGAAAATTACTTTTAGAAAAAAATTTATAAAAAAAAATGGTTTTGAATAAATGAGTGTTTGGATAGTTATTTTCAGAAGTATTTTTATTATTGGTAAATTACAAAAAATAGTGCGAATATTAAATGATGAGAGATAAGAGAGGAGATGAGAGAGGGTGTAAGAAAATAGAGGAGAGCATGTGTAAGAAAAAGTAGGAGAGATGAGAGATAGTGTAAGAAAAATAGGGATAATATAGTAATTGATTAGTTCATAAGTGATTTACTGTTCCATAAGCTACTCTGACCAGTTTATCTGAAATATTTGTTTTAAACCATAATTTAGTCTAAAAGCCTATTTGAATAAATATGATTATTTATTTTAAAATTTTTTTAAATTTTAATTTTAATTTAAACCTAAATTTTAAATTAAAATTTGGCATTTTCCAAATAGTTGGCAGAAAAGCCTCGAAAAAAAGCGGTCCAGAAACGAAGTAAAGCAACTTAAAGGTCCGGAAATAAAAGGCTACAAAACTAGAAACAGAGTGAAATCTAGCAACAAACAAGCATAAGTTAGCCAAATCCTTCTCGATCCCATCCTTCAGTTCTGGAGGGAACAGATGACGACGACATGCCTTCAGTACAGTGACCAGAATCTGCCAAATCATGAGCTAAGAGAGTAACCATGAAATGTGTTGGGGAAAACATGAATGGTAAACATGAAATTGAATCCACACTGAAAACCTACTAAAATCAACTTCCCTATATACCATCGCATCATTCCAGAGCTGAAGATTAAGTAAATGGGACTGAATCGCCCATGGCCGTCCTCTGAGAACCTTCATATAATCATTGCGTTCAGCAAACTGAGAGACAAATACATTCTTCTCAATATCTAGGACCTCCAGCTCTCCATCCAGATTCCAACCCTTCTGCACCATATTTAACATCGTGCCTCCGTTCAGTTCTTTTGCACACTCCAAACGACCGATAAGATAACCCCCCCCCCCCCACCCTTCGCCGAATTATTCCTTGTGAGGTAGACATGTCGGCAAGATCTGTAAAATAATAAAATATATAGTTAGAATCCTATTCGAGGATACCATATTTCACATAATTAAGCTTGTTGGTGGAAAAATTGAATGAATGCTGCAACTTCAAAACTCACTGTGACTATAAATTGGACATCACCTTATTTCTTCACAAGTGAAGGTTAGCATGGCTTCACCGACGAAGAATAGCAGATATGGATAATCACAAAGTTAGGTATATGTCTATTTGGTGATGAGTGGGTTTGGATTTTTCAATTATCCAACATTTATGCTCCCTATGTATTTGCCACATTTCGCCATATAATTGTTGGGAAAACAGGAACGCATGTTTTCTAATTAATAACGATTAGACGATGGTGTATTTAATTAAGAGAGCATCTCACATATGTAAGGAGTTGCAGGAGGACTTTTTTACGTTGGTCAAGTTCTCATATTAATTAATTTTTGGAAAATAATATGTAGCAACGTATAAAATTAAAATATTTAAAAAAATATCATATTAAACAATTTAATTAATTTTATTAATATAATAAAATTAATTAAATATATTATATATTAAAATTATGAAGAGTGATATTAGTAAAATAGATTCTCTTAAAGAATATATATACATGCAATTGTATTCAATGGGCAGAAATATATATATATATATATAACTTCTGAAGCATCATCGCTAAAACTAAACCCAAGATTTGAATAAATCCAGAAGTTGTGTGTGTGTGTGTGTGTGTGTGTTGTGGACAGAATAAAGTGATCATCCCGAGACGTTTCACCCAAAACAGTTGGGAGTATTATGATCAGTTAATTCTGGTCAACTAGATTTTCCCTTCCAGTTCTCTTCCCTCCTCTTTTCTCTTTTCTCTTTATAACCATTAGATCAACATTTGAATGGTTTAGATTTGCTGTTATACAAAATGTTTCTTTTTGTATTATTGCAGTATTAAACTATTCATATTAAAATCCAGCAATTTGAATTTTAATTAATTATTTTTCCTCTGTAATTTAATATTTTAATGATAATTTTATAAAATATTAACTGAACCATCCAGATATTGCTCTCATGGCTTTTAAGGATAGAGGAGGGAAGAGAACTAGAAGGAAACTGAATAAGGGTCAAATCAACTGATAATAACTTTTCTAAATATATGTTGTATATTCATATGGTCCTCAAATCAAGCTCTTACTTTTAAATGGTCATAGTCCTTTTTATTAGGACAAAAGCATATATGTTGGTATGTATTTCTACTATACAAAAATTAAAGGACAAATAATATTAATAATTCGTTGATTTTATAAAAAAATTAATTAAGTTAGTGATGTAATTATTGATTTTAGATCTATTTCCCCCTCCCTTCAACCGAATTTATGCTGGATGGAACATGATGATTAAGTGCCTACTTATTAGTGCTTAAGAATTATTAATTACCTCCACTTCCTCTTTAATTATTAGTTAGAAGGAATTGATGAAATTTATAATATAAGTCATTTAGCACGTGATTAATTAATGTTTTTAGGGAAAACTATTATACAAATATTTATATTTTCTCTTGTAAGTTGATTAGAAGATAGTGGGAGTAGGGTTGACCCAGCTTTTTATAAAAAATTAGGCAAGCTCGTGTTGACATTTTATCAACTTATTTTGGGATAGATTACACAATCTACTCTCTCCCAACTTATTAACCTAATTTTTTTAAAATTATTTATTTTATTTAAATATTATTTTAAATATTTTTACTAGATAATTATTTATTTATTAATATGTGTTGACATATTATAATTTATTAATATTATATTAATATTTATTTAGATTTATAATTATAAAATTTTATTTTTTTATAAAATTAGGAATTCTTAAGAGAATAACATTAATAATTTTTTATTATATTAATATAATATTAGAAAATTTTTATTAATATTTTAAAATTTTAAAAATAATTTTTTAAAAATATTAAAAAAAAGTTGGCTAGCTAGAGGGACTCGGGCTGACATTTTACCCTCTGCCTCTCAACTCGCTTGTTATGATAGGCTGACCCACTTTTTTACCTATAAGTGAGAGCATTTCACTTTCTTTATTTTTTTTAATTTATTCACGGGAGCTACTAGTGACCCATTATTCTGATTCACAGGAATGTAGGCCACAATAAAAAAATCTTGTTATCTTTAAGTAATTATGCGGCCATATCCATGGCTCGAACACAATACTACTTGTTAAATTGGAATGACCCAAAGTCAATCAATCCAAGTTCAATAATAACTAGTTTACTATTTACTTTCTAACATAAATTAAGTAAAATAAATAAATAAATTATAATAATTATGAACTGATATTCCTAAAATATATATTATATAATATTATAAAAGATAGTTAATTTTTCTAAATATGTTAAAAAATTAAATAAATTAATTAATTATAATAAAATATAACCCCTTAAAATAAATTTATACTATATATATTTTTTAATCCACATTAATTAGCTAATTCTTATATAACGTATAATTAATTGATTTATTTAATTTTTTAAATTTTTAAAAAATATTAATTAGTTATTATATTAAAAATATAAAGTATAATAATAATAATAATAATTTTATAGTATATGAATCTCAACTAGATTGAAGGTGGGACTAATGGTGAGGAAGGTGGGAGGAGGAATTGAGAAGAGGACCAACTCCATCTAAATGTCAGCAAGGCGAATAATTTGGCTCGTATTTAATTTCCAGCAAATGCGTGAGGCTTATGGAAACTCTAATTTGTAAAGTCAAATTTATTTGCAATTTGTGTAACGTCAATTTACTTTAGTATTATCACATATTTTGAAATAAAATATAATAATTACTAAATTCAAATTTTAGGAGGTATTTATTTATAGAGTTGAAGATTCAATTTATGCAAACATACATTTTTAGTCCTTTAATCTTATATAAAATTTTATTTTGATCCCTTAATATTATAATGTATCATTTTAATCTTTTAACCTGAACATAATTAATTTTTTTAATTAAAAATGCTCACAAAAATCCTCAAATGATGATATTTTAATCTAATGATTTTTAATTTCTAAAATTAAATTTAATATGTTAACATTTAAATTTCCAATATTACATTTTTTTGATACTGAAAATTTTTTTTATTACCCATCCGGTTTATCAGAGTTTTACTCTGATTATATTTGGATTCGACCTGTGTCGTGCATTTGATTATGGTAGATGAATTTTTTAACAATTTTTTTTGTATTAGCTAAGGCTTAAACTCAAAATTTTATTTAAATAATACTAAATTATTTATTATTTAGACTAACATGTTGATTAGTGAAACTAAATGTGTTAAAGGATTATATTTGTAGGTTGTGACCCAACGGATATCAAACACTTTTCTTAAAAGGTATATTTGGTGTGAGGGGAGGGAATAGAGGAAAAATTAATATTTTTATTTTTATTTTTAAAAAATGGATAACATTTTAATAAAGATATAAATGTAAGAGTAAGAAAAAGTAATTACAAATTTTAATATCATTTTTTAATTATTTTAAATTGAATTCATTAAAATTTTCCTACTCCTTTCAGCCATTTTTCTCATGCCAAATAGACCCTAAAGCCTTCTTAAGCTTAAGGTTACGAGGTTAAATTCTCTGTCAAATGTATAATAATAACTGAGTGAGTTATGATAAAAAAAAAGAGAGAATTGAAAATAAAATTTTAATTAATTAAAATTTAAGAATAATACAATCATCTTTTAAGATTATTTCATTTTTATTTTAATTTCTAAAATTTTAAACCATAAATTATGCTATCTGAAGTGTTTTCCATCTAAATGATCAAAATCTAGACCATTTTGTCATCCAAAGGATCAAACCCCATAATTTAAAGCAGAAGAAATCAAAACTAAAATCCATGTAATCTTAAAAACTAAAATTTGCATTAACTCCTAAAAGTTATATAAAATGAGGAATTTATTATATACCAGAAAAAGTGGCGCTTTTCCCTTCAATTTATTATATTATTTTTTTAATAACATTTCGCTCAATCTGCGCCGTTCATGGCAGATACCATTCAATTGTAACATCCTTTGAAAGGGATTGCTATTATTAATTTATAATAATTTAAATATTTATTGAAGTTTTCTTTCGTTACATGTCCTTATCACCATCTCACTCACATTCAACGTGTTTTTTTATACAAAAGGTGATGTAGATTTACTCACAATTTAAAAATAAAATAAAATTTATTTTTTAAAATAATATTAATATTAATTAAAATAAATTATTAATTATTCTAAGATATAAATTTAGATATTTAAAAATTAAAATATCTCTTTAAATATTATTATTAAAATTATAATAAAATAATATTTTTTAAAATTAAATATATTTTAAATAATTATATATTTTATTTATTTACTGATTCAACCTATAAATGATGGGTATCTCACATTCAATATGAATCGCAATAAAAGGAGTTAGAGCGTGACACCAGATTTTTCTTGCCGTTTTCCATAATATTATTGGTCCCTCTCAACCACAATCTAATAAATATTATTATTCTAATTTTTAATATAAGATATAATTAAAAATTTAATTTAATAATAATTAAATAAAAAAGAGAAAGACTTAAAAAAATAATTATTATATTAAAAAAATAAATATAATTAATTATTTTAATTATTTTTTATATAATCAAATTAATTAAATAAATACTAAAATATATTATTAATATTGTTAAAAATATATGTCCTACAATCTAGGATAGTCATTCTCTCTTTATTTTTTTTAATTTCGTTTCCGTTTGGTTTGGTAACGCACTTCAAGTACGTAGAACCGAAGAAAAAGGGATTTGGAAAAGTCAATATGTTTTTATGTAGCTATCAAAATATATTAATTTACAAATAGAAATGCATTTCTCCCATTTCTTGAAATGGTTGATTAATGATTAGTTGTTTACTAAATGAATAGTCTCCCCCAACTATCAGTCAAATTCGAAAGCTGAATCCCAATGTGACAAGCTACACTTCAAAATAGAGTAATTATAAATTATAGTAATTAATTTTCGTTTAATTACTATAAATAAATGGAGTGATACGAAATTTATTGCATCTTAAAAGTAAGTTACAAGTTTCAACTTTGCAAATTAAAAAATTAAATTATACATAATCTCCCTAAACTTGGATTAGGTGTAGACAGGTAACTGTTTACAATGACCTTATTAACATGGCAGGGGTTTCTTGGGCATAATCAAAAGTTTGAGAAGGTAATTTGTAAAAAACAAATAAATAAAATTTTAAGGAGATTTCTGGTCAATAACATAATCCAATACAAAACAATTGAAAATTTATGAGAGTTATTTGTCATTTTTAAAAGATTAAAGGGTTTAATTACATATACTTTAAAATCTAGGGGAGTTTTTATATAGTTTACCCAATTAGAAAAACTTATAAATTGGAAAAGAAATATACTCGGAAAATCATTTTCCCCCTTTAATGGATTAGTGGTTAAGATGATTTATTACCATAAAAATTATTCAATTAATTTATTTTCAAATATTCATTTCTTTAATTAAAAGAGTTTGTTTCCATTTATCTGTTCCTTTGGGAGCCAAGACAATATTCATAATTATTGTTTTTTGTTATACGTTTTATATACATTTAATTTTTTAAAATTTCAAAAAGGCACATGAAACTCCCATAGACTACCGTATAAATAAAGATATTCAAGTTCCCATAATGTGAAAAAAAATCAAAAGAACTTTAATTATTAAAATAAATTAACCGCACATCTCACCAAAAAAAGTATAACTAAAAAAACATATTAGTTATACTTTTTTATATGATAAATAAGGAACACAGGATGCACTCTCAAATTTCGCAAACCTTTCTGATAAATAATAATAAAAAATATCAATAAAAAAAAGTTGAAATTTAGCACGTGCGAGTTGAAGAGTAGCTGAAGATTGTAGTTTGGTCTTGTCCTATATAAACGACTATCCTCTTGCTTATAATTTAGCAACAACTCGTATCTCTTCTTCAGTCCCTCACAATTTAATTAAAAAATAAAAAATAAAAGCAAAAAGTACGAGGTAGGAGATGACGGTGCCGCCGGTTACTTCCCCTACTCCTGCCGCTGCCGCTGACGCTGCCGCCAGGCGGGTGCTCATCGTCGGAGCAATGGGTTTCATCGGTCAGTTCGTGGCGGGGGCCAGCCTCGCCGTCGGCCACTCCACCTTCCTGCTCGTACGCGGCGAACCCCTCACCCCTCCCAAAGCCAACCTGGTCAAATCTTTTCACAAGAAAGGGGCCACTATCATTCAGGTGAGTGAAATATTCCCCGGTCCTCCCCCCATTTGGTTAAATAATATTGCTACATGTTTCTTCAAACTCCATAGATATCATAATATATTAATTCAAATAAAATAATAAAAGGAATTCAAAATTGTTTTTTTTCAAAAATATGTTGATACAGGGATCGATTAAGGAGAAGGAAGTGATAGAGAAGATATTGAAAGAGAATGAAATAGAGATTGTAATATCAGCCGTAGGTGGTGAAGCTATTCTTGATCAACTCCCTCTTGTGGAAGCCATGAAATCTGTCAAAACTATCAAGGTACTTACTTTAAAATATTTGATTATACTTACTTTTAAATATTTTATTATTTTTTTCTAATTAATTTATATAATTTAAAATTATAACCTTTGAATGGGTAGAATGGTAGATAGAAACTCTAGAGAGGACAGATGTACTATGTAATTATAACCATAGTCTATGTAATGATTTGTCCGGGGGTCTTTTCTTTTATTTTTTTAAAAGAAAAAAATTAAATTAAATTCTTTACATATATTTTGTCAAATTCTCAAATCCTATTTTATTATATATCCTATTATTTTAAATACTTTTATTTAATTTAAATTTATCTGGAAAAAAATAGTAGACATGATTAAGTGTGATAGAACACTTAACAAAATGAATATAGTGAAATTGATGTAAATATTTTTTTTAAATATGAAAAGGACAATTAAAATGAAATAAAATAAAAATTTATGAATAATTGAGAAAGACAGCAAGAAAAAGGGAAAATATTAAATATGAGCCGTCCGTGTTAATAATAATTTATTTACACAGTAGGCTTGTGAATGAGTGATAACAAATAAATAAATGGAGAAACAAACCAAATATTTGTGATGATAGAGATAGTATAAAATAGTGATGATCTCGACCTTATTTTAAATACGTGGAATATTTATAAAATAGGAATTTATAATTTGTAAATAATAATATATATTGATATTAAAATATTGATGTTGATGCAATTCATTAATGATACTATCTCTGCGGGTTGATAGTGGTATACAAATCAGTTCTAGCTACCTTTAAACGACATGAAGTATTGTGGAGTTTAAAACGACAGTTAGATTGTGGAAAGGTACTTTTTCTCAAATCTAACAAATTTATGGAAAGTGCATTTTCAGTGTCCCCCAAACAGATCATCAACGTGGATTGGGTTTTCCTGTTTGTATTTCTTTAAGAAAATGTAAAAGCACATAAAAATAAAATAAAAAATATTTAGACTTGGACTCTTTTCACTCTTTTTTCCTCTTTACAATTGAAATTGCTTTAGAGTTTTCTTTTTATTAAAATGAGTAGTAGCCAATATAAATAATTAAAAAAAATAATTTAAGGAAACTAATGCATATTTTTATAAATAATTAATCTAACTAATTTAATTATATTATATGTGGGGACTACATTTTTTAACAAATTATTTACCATCAAATAACTAGAAAAATCTTGTATTTAAGTAAATAGTAAAAAGTGATTATCAATTATTTTAGAAACAAAAATAATAAAATGAACTTTTTTTTTTAAAAGAAAAATTATGGAATTGAAATTGGGGTTGCAGAGATTTTTGCCATCAGAGTTTGGGCATGACGTGGATCGGGCGTATCCGGTGGAGCCGGGGCACCGAATGTATGAAGAGAAGCGAAAGGTGAGGAGGGCTATAGAGGAGGCAGGTATCCCCTGCACCTACATTTGCTGCAATTCTATTGCCTCGTGGCCATATCATGATAATTGTCATCCTGCCACTCACCCTCCCCCGTTGGATCTTTTGCCCATCTACGGTGATGGCACCATCAAAGGTAACTCCCTCATTATGAGGACCTTGTCCTCTGATTGGATAGAGAGAAAATTAACTGGAAGAAAATTATCACATTTTTAATTCTATGACATTTTTATTTTAAGTACCCAACCCACGTCCTATCTGAATGAATCAGAATGATGTGGAGGGGCCTAGTTTTACCTAAATTCAGGTATAAACCTAATTGGATTTATCAATTATAAAATATGAGGGGGGAAAAAGCAAATTACATTTAAAGATTAAAATTTAACAAAAATTATGACAAATAATTATAAAATATTTTATTTATTTTTAAGAACACAAACGTTATAATAATAATTTTTGAAATATTTTAGTACAAATTTTAATCAAGTTTAAATCCTTAAGTGTAATATATTTTAAGAAAGACAAAAGATTCTCCTTTATATTTTACTAAAATTATATATATATAATTTTATTAAATTTTAAATTTAGTGAGTGACATGTAAATACTTATATACTTTTTATTAAATTTTAATTATTCCTGTTTTAGTTACTAAGAAGTTGTATATGAACAGCTTACTTCGTCGATGGCTCGGATATCGGAAAATTCACCATTAAGGCAATTGATGACATTAGAACCGTGAACAAGAATGTCCATTTTCGACCTCCAAACAATTTCTATTGCATCAACGAGCTTGCTTCCCTGTGGGAATCTAAAGTCGGACGTAAAATCCCCAGAGTCACCATCTCTGAAGACGATCTTCTTGCTTTAGCTGCAGGTTCCTTGACTCTCTCATCGATTTCATTAAATTCATATCTTCATTTCTGCTTTCTTCTATAACAACGCCAACCACTTACATCTTCACAGAGAATCGCATCCCACAGAGTGTTGTAGCATCCTTCACTCATGACATCTTCATTAAAGGTTGTCAACTGAACTTCCCCACAGAGGGGCCTCGCGACGTTGATATTGGAAATCTATACCCTGGTGAAACATTCAAGAGCCTGGAGGATTGCTACGACGATTTCGCCCGAATGATCCCGGACAAGATCCATACAGAGAAAAGTCAGAAGAAGAGCCTTGAGCCCCAAGTTTGTGTTAGCAGCACTACTGCCTTGCTCATGAAGTAAATTATACCATTTGATTACATCTTGGGGCAGACACATATTCATGTTAAGCATAAGTGTCTTACTATTTTACCGTGTTATAAATAAAACTATGTTATATGGACCTTAATTTCTTATGTATGAATCAGTCAAGCTATTTAAATTTTACTTATAATCTCAAAACATGTCTGAGAGCTTTTGTACATTCGTACTACTCTATTAGAGTTGCTCTCTGTACCAGAATGTCATTATCTTTTTTTTTAATCATTATCAATATATTTATTTACATATTAACTAATAGGTACTGGTCCAAGTGGAATGGGCTCTGACAGCTTAAGTACAACATCTTAAATTTTTGTGTAAATACAGAAAAAACTCGAGAGAATTACTACCAATTAGCTGGTCAGATAGCTATATTAAATATATATGCTCATCTACTATTCAGGTTTGGAACATGGGCCCGTTATTGGTCAATGAATCAACTGGTGAATTTTGAAGCAGACAAAATAGTTTTACATGGGACCCAAAAAGATAATGAATCAATTAGCAATGGGGAGAGAGAGAGAGAGAGAGAGAGAGAGAATCATCCAGTATAATTCTGCAAGTGATAGCAGCATTGCATTATACAGGAGTTTATTCACTCAAAACTGTCAATTTATATAAGGCTCTCAGGGGAACCAAACTTTTGGTTTCTCAGTAATGGCCTAATCTAAGAACATAAGAAAAAAAATCTGAGGAAATAAAAAAAAAAAACATCACTCTACCAGTGAACATGGGTTCTACAAATCATGTAAAGGCATTCCTTTTTCGATGGCGACACGGCAAACAGGACACCTCGAACATTTTCCGCGGCAAGTGCTATCATCCACAATGGAAGTTTTACTTAAAAGATTATATATTTGGAAATTTTATTTGTTAACTCGTTAGAAGACAAGGAGAGCGGTAAATTTCTTCAATCAAACACAGCATTATCAAATTTCTCCAACTTCGAATCTATCAAAGATTAGTAAGATGTAGATGTTCCTAATAATTGAACATTATATATTTTTGTCATGACTAGGAATATCAAAATGACGGCGGAGTCAGTGAGAGAAGATTGAATCAACAGCAGGACTTACCTGCAAATGATATGGTGCCTGCAAGGAAGCAGAATCACATTTATCTGCTCTTCAAGGCAAACTCTGTACAGGATCTTTTCCCGATATAGATTAATCAGTTACTTCGTTAACAGTGTGACAGATTAGTCAACTACTAGGTTAACAGTGAAACAAATCCTAACATTCAAACTGGTAGATGAAGAAATAAATACTTGCACACATTCAAACAGGTTTCATCTAATCAACAAATTTGAAGATTAGTAATGCAGAAAGTAAATATCAATCAAGGCTGAAAAAAAAAATTAAATGTTGAAGTCTTTCATACTCCTGCCGGGCGAAATTTTGGGACATCAGTCTGCTCGGTCAATGCAGCCTGTAGTCTACAAATCTGGAAGTAAAAATAAGTGCATTTAACATATGTATGCCAACGATTTGAAGCAGCTCAAGTCACTGGTTCAACAAGTTCTTTTGAAAATGAGAAGATGATGCAAGAAATGATGTTATTATAGCTGCAAGAACAAGGCCTTTACCTCCTTTGCAAGAGCTGCTCTAGGCGTTTTCTTCACCACATCAGGGGAGAAAGTCTTATACCTAATTTGTAAATTGAATTATATATATCAGTATCTTATACTTCCTCTGTTCCTTAACATAAGAGTTAGTTAATATTTTTAGATAGATTAAAGAAATCAAATAAATAAGTTAATCATAACCAAATTCAACCTATCAAAACAAATTCATATTATATATTCCCTTAATTCATAATTATAAGAGTTAGATGGGGGGTTGAATTTGTTCATAAATATAAGACTCCAATCCACTTTATCTTCTAAAATTATAATCCTCTCCCCAATCTATCCCTATATGATTGCACATATTAAGGGTAGTTCAAATCACATGATTGAATGGGGTATTTTAGGGAAACTAGCACACAATCATTGCAATTGACTAACTTACCTAACTTCATTAATCTACCTAAATTAGTTAAATATATCTTATACTTAGGAAATGGGGTAGTATTCCTTATTTACCCGAATCAGTCAACTAGCTCATACATTAATTATAATTAACTAATTTATTTGGCTTCCTTAATCCATCTAAAAAAAGTTAATTGACTCTTATATTAAGGAACGGATGCAATACTAATTATCTAGATAGAATTATAGTCCGTCCCAGGATTGATCAATGTTCTAGGCAAAGTGGTACACCAAGGGATCCACAATGATCTATATATTTTCCATTACGCACGGAGCAAGTTTTGCCTACTCTTTTATTTTATTTTATTCCTTTTGGCAGTTGGAAGTTGATTGGATTAATTCACAAAAGAACTCAAGACATCCACACAAAAAGGAGTAAATTCTCACTTACTTGCTAAAAGAAAATGCTTAAAAAATAAGCAAAAAGTTCTACAAAAAATTTGCAATCTGTATGGTAAAATGCTAACTTTGAACTCCCATCATAGTAAATTCTATCTTGTTCCTCTCTACTTGTTTCATCTATCGACCACCAACCCGGCAACCTGTTAATGGGGAAAATGCAAGCCATGAAAAAATCTACATGGCAATTGGACGTTACATAAAGTTTGTTGTATCTCAAAAGAGATCCTGCTGAAGATATTCATTTTATGTATCCAATAATATATATATATATATATATTTGCAATAGTTTCCAATAAGCATTATACTATTACCTTGATCCACGATCCAAGAAACCAAAGCAATCTTGGGCTTTTGATGCAACAGCAGAGTATCTCTCAGAAATTTGTCCACTATAAAGTAAAAGTGCTAGTTTTTCCACTAATCTATAAGCAGTGAATAAAACACCGGCTCCTTGCAACAGAGAAAAGGGAGAATAAACAGCCTGAAATGATATATTTCTGGCACTGACAGGAGTTCCCTTAAAAATAGAAAGGACAAGAAATGACGAAAGAAATACTCTGAAAAGATTTTAATTTGCCATTTCTTAACATCTTGCATACCCCTAAAGTCATACTTAGCAGTATTTGGAAAAAGAATGAAAGGAATCTTCATAATGTGCCCACCAGTGTTCTGCAGATTACATAACCCACTTTGCTGCCTATCTAAGCTGCTACCCCAGTCCTCGTATCTTATAAACAATGACGATGATTCAGTAATATCACCATTCCTATGAATTCTTGGATTATACCACTCTGTAGAAACAAGAAAGGCAAAGCATTCTCCAATGCTGCAAAAGGATGAAAGCAATTTATAAAGGGCCTAGATAGAACACTGAAATCCAGTTACTATCAGTCTTATACCCAAAGTTAACAAATAAGTTCCACCAGCCTAGAGCCGCAACATCACCAGCAGATGAAGGAGAGCAAGTTAGCTGCAACAAGATAAAAGAGTTGCTATGAATGTTTGTCAGAGTTCTAGCAACATATAGAAATTACTTATTTTTTTCTTTTAAGAAAATGTGAACTCAACAACACCGAATGATTTTTTGCTTGATCAGACTTACCCCACTCTAAATCGCCACTTGAACTGAGCACAACTTGCTGATGTTCAATATCTTGATTATTAATTTCTTAATGGCCAACAGCACTGAATTCTCTTAATTATGAATCCAGAGAAATTGTCACAATTTGACAAGTGTGGTGATTTATTCTCCCAAACATGCATTATAGTTACCAGATATGGAGAGGCCAGAAAAAGCTTTAGGAAAAATAAAACAACCAACATATCCAGATAGGCCATGAAAAAGATCTTTTTAGAGATTTTTTTTTTTTGGAGGAAAGAAGGCGAGCTAAGCTTTAAAGTTGAAATTCATTAGTGATCCGTTATGCGTCTCCAGGCAACAATATGAACAGACATAAGGGACAAAGAAGCTAATTACAGAGGGAACTGTTATTTTAAAGGGAAAATAAAAACTCACCACATATCTTAAGAAGAGTAAACACTGTAATAGAAATAAAGAAGATTATGGATATTGTAATCCAGAAGTGCTAGAAAACAAAAGTTCAAAACTTAGTTTTAAGGTTTTAAGAAAATATAATGACAATGAATTGCATACCCTATTGAGTTCAATATTTTAAGAATATGATCTACAAGTGTTATAGGTCACATTTTGTCCTAAAAAGAAAAGTAAGGTAATCTCAACCATTAAGAAGGGAACCAAAGATGTTTAAGAAAGTAGTAAATGTAATCCAGAGCAAACAATAGAAACCTATTACTTAGAGCAACTCATCAATCAATTATTTGATCAAAATATAGGATAATTTATTTACAGGAAGGGTTTCCCATATTGCTTCATCACTCATATTTTCATCATTTACTGGCAGCAAAGCCCTACACATCCTATGGAGCGATATATTTATTAGTTAATTACTAAAGCGATATATTTATTAGTTCATTACTAAAGCAAGTACTTACCAGATTGAAAGGCATAACTAACATAATTGATGAATATTGGGTGGAACTAATCAGAGCAATTATTATAACCTCCTTTTATTGTGAAATTATAATAACACTTCGCAAGTATGAAAATGATTTATTAAAAGCAGACAGAATGCTATTTAATCAATCATTTAATAAAAATTGTGAAGTGAAGATTTGTAGCTCAATTCTTTCATGGAAGCACTTGCTGTTTTGACAGCAGGAGATGGAGGAATCTGAACCAGTTGAACAATATGATAATTACCTAATGTTATCGATCAAAATTTCCACTTCAAAAGCCAACAGGGGTAAGAAAACTATCTTTAAATTGACAGCTGCGAGATTTCAATGAAAAATATAATAAATCAAAAGCATAAAAAACAATCAGCAAATTTTAAAAGAGAAGCTTCAATTCATCATCTTTGGAGCATAAAGCTCAATAAGATCCATGATGGTTATTCCACAAGAAGTGTTTTTCTTACCATATGAGCTCTCAAGATGTATACAAAGAAGTAGCTCAAAAGAAACAAGCAATGGAGTTGCCATGATGGCATGATAAGAAGCCCACTGTCCATGCACAAAATTTGTTTTACTTCAGTAACAAAATCCTATTATAAAGCCATTTTCCAACTTTGCAAGAATTCAATCATTTCACAATGAAGAACGAGAATTTCATAAAATGGCGATCTTGAGGCATTGAAGGAGAAGGCAGGGAAAACCGACCTCGAGCTACAACACCATGAAAAAGCCAGCGAGGTGAAAATAAAATCCTGCCAATTAGATTAAAAAGGATATAACCACAAATGGCTTTTATTTATACATACACACACACACACACAAAAGTCCACTTGGGATTAAAGACTCGCTACAAACTTCAAGGACTTGAACCTGAATTGGAGAAGGAATGCGATAGAAAACTCACATCTTTTTTTTTTTTTTTATTACTGCAACAAATTGCAGGTTATGCAATGGAGGAAAGCTATATTTGTAGAGAAATCAAGTAGTGTTCTCCTCAATAACTGATTTCCTTTGAAAATTAGATTCAAATATCAACCACGTATGCAAGCACTGAATCACAAAGAGGAAAAGGAAGCCAGGAAAGAAACCCCCAAGTTGAGGAAAGTCATATTCGTACCTTTGTTTCTATTTCTACATTTCATTTCTGGGTATTGAAAGAGAAACTTAATTGCGCTATATAAAGCAAGAAACAGTGAAATGGCTTACCACCATGAGTAAGATACGACATGGTCAATCTTGAGAACAAGCAGGATCGTGAATGAGAAGAGCAAGGCATGAGCAACCAGAGCTTGAAGAGACTTGCCAACCCTTGCCCAGGTCATCACTCTCGTCCGAATCAGCATCTCGATAAACGATCAATTGCAGAGAGAGAGAAATGCAGAGTGAAGACTCAACGAAGGGGGCGAATAAAACAGTGCTTATCTCTCTTTCATTCTCAGAAAAAAGAAAAGAAAAGAAAGGATTGGTGAAATGATCGGGAAAGTATCTCAGAGAGAAAATTGCCGGGTGATTGCAAAGAGAAAGACAGGCCAGTTCGCTCCGTTGGGCACTTGTGGGCATTAGAATGAAACAGTTTGGTATTCTTTTTCTTTCGTTATTTCCTTTTCTGATACATATTTTAATTTGATAAAATATTTATGCGTTGCACGGACAATACGATGTATTTAAAATATTCATGTATTTTATATATTGTGACAATCAAGCAGTAATAAATATTGTTAATAATCCTATAATCTTTTTAAATATAAAAATACTTGTTTAACTAAAGAATTAAATTTTATATAATTTTTTTAAAAAATAAATACCTTCCACCCTTATTTTAAAAAAATTACATCCCCTACCCCCCAACATTAATAAGAAACCTAAGCACAATTTTAGAAAAAAATTGTATAATATAAAAAAATACTTATTAATATGAAGTAATACTTTATTTCTAACAGATAACAAAATTTAAAATTCTCTAATCAAAATATTTTCTATTCAAGTTTTTTTTATACCAAAAAAAATTTGTCATATATTAGCAGCATATTAATATATATTATCATTCCCCCACCCCTAAAATATTAATAAGAGAAGATTACAAAATGGCATAACCAATTCATTAAGAATTTTAGTCCATGGTTAATACCTCAATAAATAGTATAAAAAATTAATAAATACGAATTTTAAAATTGACAAATGGATTTAAATTTAAATTTAAAAATTAAGAAAGGAAAATAAACAATAAAAATAAAATATGAAGATAAAGGAATATATGTGGAGTAATTAAGTAGAAAGAGAAGATTACAAATGACCCAATCACTAAATAGTTAATATATTTTTAAAAATATAGTGATGATTTAACTCGTTTAATCATAATTATTAGTATTAATTAAATTACGAGCTCGTCCCTTCATAGAGAGCTTCAGTTCACAATAAAACAAAACAAAACATTTTTATTTATTATTATGAAAACCATTTAAAACATCATCAGCCTATTAGCTCAGTAGATTAGAGCGTCATGTTTTTTTTATTATCTATCCTAATTTATCATAATTTTATTTTAACTATATCTAGATTTGACCCATATTATATACTTGATTATGATAAGTGTATCTTACAATAAGGATTAGAGTAATAAGGAGTCAAGGATTAGAGTGTCCGCATTAGCAAGTTCAAGCCCAAAATATGGGCTCGTTTGTATAGGATTTTAAAAACAGATTTATAAAAAAAAAGGGTTTTTGAGCAGTTTATAGAAAAAGATTTTTAGAGAAGAGTTTATAAAAAAAAAATTTTAAATAAATAAATGTTTAGATAATTATTTTTAAAAGTATTTTTATTATTGATAAATTAGGCAAAATGGTATGAGTATTAAATGAGGAGAGATAAGATATAAGATGAGAGAGGGTGTAAGAAAGAAAAGAGAAAGATTGTAAGAAAAAATAGGAGAGGGGAGAGAGGATGTAAGAAAAAGTAGGAGAGATGATATAAAAAAAGTATGGGTAATATAGTAATTGATTAATTCATAAACTCTTTTACTGTTCCATAAGCTACTTTGACCAGTTTATCTAAAATTTTAGTTTTAAACTATGATTTAGTCTAAAAGCTCATTTAAATAAATATGACTATTTATTTTAAAATTTCTTTAAACTAAAATTTTATCCCAAAAAGGCTTTTAAAATTACGTTTCCCTAGTTATATCTTATTTTTCCGATCTCTATTAAACGAATCGTTTAGGCATTGTGGGCTTCAGTAACGTAGTACGCCTTTAACTGGGCCTAGGCGCCACGCCCTTAACATACGTCGGGGGCTTTTGGTCAAATACACGGGCTTTATTGTCTAAAAATATTCTAACTGGCTCTGTTTAGTTCAAAACTACATAAATAAATCCCATATAGAATGATGTAAACAAAAAAAAAATATGAGTTCAATTTTTACTATTTTATTAAAAAAAATTTTATAAGTGATCTTATAAGTCACTTATAAATATTATTTGAGTCCAAGGGCTATACCTTAGCCCTAGTAAGAGATCGATGTCAAACCTATATAATTTTTTTATACCAAAAATAGAAAATGTACACATAAAAAAGGCTTTGCTAGAAAGAGCATAACTTGCAACGGTAATCTCTATATCTCAGAAAAATTAGTCTCTAAAAGGGGCTAGGGAATACCACTTTGGATTATTTAAAAAAAAAAATCCCATATAGAATGAAAGCAACTGAATTAGCTCCGCCCAAAAAATTTAAGAATTTAGGTGAAATTTAAAAGACAACTAAAGAAAGAGCTTGAAACATAAATCAATTTCTAATATGTTATATTTTAGTTTAATTTTTCAAACATAATTTACATTTCTATATTTGAGATAATATAAACAACTTAAACCAACAAAAAAAAAGAAGGAAGGAAGAAAGAAAGCAGTATATGATTGACGCATGCTTGATTTTGTTGAATTATCTTGAAATCGATATATATATATATATATATATATATATATATATATATATATATTAAGTTCTTTCACGTAAGAAGTTTTGGGTGATGGTGAGAATAAACATTTAAATTAAAACGTTTAAGGTTTAGCTATTATAATTCAGAAGTATTACATCCCAAAAGATAAAAAAAGATATTAATATGTTGCATATATCTATCCAGGCTGTTGAAATATGACTGAGAGTATTTTAACATACGTTTTTATAGTTGATTATACTTTAAAGATTTGTAGTTCATTTTATGATCTTCTTTATTACGACTCTTGTATTTATGTAACTCTTATTAAATGAAATTATCTTTTTATTATTAAAAAAAATAGAGAGTATATTTTATAATGATTGATATATTGATGGTCCTGTGGGCACGTCGATACGTTGCATATCACCATAAAATTGCATATTGTCTACCAGAAAAACATTAAAAACACACACAAAATTAAAAAGAGCTCTATATATGTATATATAAATTAAATGTCAATCTATCTATACGCTATCTATCTATTTATATTATATGGATATTATTGTTGTATATACTAATATAAGAAAGAACATTTTTTTTTTTTGGAAAAATTAAGCTGGAGGTCTTCATAATTTACTTCAATTTTGAATCAGGTCTCTAATTTTTTCTTCTTCCATTTTATCATGTCGTTTAAATTATTTTAATCATATATGGGAGTCCTTCCATTAAATTTCAACAAACAGCATTACTTAGCAAAGACTCATGGATTGACAACTCATTAAAATTGCCTCATAAGCAAGTTGTGCTTTATCGTCTTCCATCCTTCAGCTCTCGCGGCACCGTCACCTTCCTCATCCTCCTCTAGCGCGAAACTCGAATCGCGAAGGCTTTATTCACCAGGCAAAAATTAGTGACTGAATCTTGGATCTGAGACGTGGGTCACAAAGGAATCCCCTTGAGAAGCCATGGAAATCGGTTCAGATGGACCTTTGTTGGGGCCAGCTTCATGAAGCAGAGAGGTGGTTCTGCAGCACTGGAGGTTCTTATGGCTATGAACCCTAGTTAGAAGATTTGGATGGATAAGCGAAAATGCATTTGCCGAAGTTTGGTGGTTGGATTTTACGAAAGTAACAAAGGGTGAGGGAATAATTGTAAAAAGGCAGACGATTTGAAGTCATATGCCCTCCAAAATTGCACCTAAGCTCCGAGACTTGCAGACCCAATCACAAAGCTTGAAACTTGATCCCACAAGCACCCTCCTCTCTCTCATGGGCTCTAGATACATGAGAAAAAGTATCCCCCACAAACAAACACTTCCCTTCTCATAATCTCTCTCTCTCTCTCTCATAATTTGTTGTTTCGCAATCCTCCAATTTCCGACGGGGAGGAATGGGAGCGACACCGGTGACGCCATGGAGAGTGCTGCTAGAGGAGGGTGATGATGTGAAGGAGACGGTGCGCACCACTTGCTTATGTGGCAATTTTAACGAGGTATTAATCCATTCGTATCTGTCCAGTAACACTGTTTGTTGAATTTTAACGGAAGGACTCCCATATTTGATGGAAATAACTTAAAGGACCAATAAAATGAGGGGGAAAAATCTAGGGACCTAATTCAAAATTGAAACAAAGCATAAGGATCTCTAGATTATTTTTTCCTTTTTTTTTAATCTGGACTCGCATGTAATTACTTTCTCAGTGAATACAAGAACATAAAAACCACACATTATCATACTTCATTATATTGTAGTAAATTACATTTTTTACCCGGCACACCACAAAAACCACACCCGAAAACAAAAATAGACCAAAAGAAGGCAAATTAAAAAAACACGAAAGAAAGAAAGAAAAAAAAGGAAAAGAAAGGCAAGAGATGATTTTAGTGTGATAGTAGTAATATATAAGGTAGTTGATTATAAAGACCTGTGTTCGAGGATATTAAGGTTACTAGTCCTTTGTCTCTTAACAGCCCCACTTGTTGTCTCATCCCCACCATTACTCTTCTCCATCACTGCCCTAAGAGCTTCTTGTATCGAGTTGATACAATATTGTTGTTGCTGCAACATCTGGTTCTGATGATTATGATGATGAAGCTCTCCACTGCTCTGAGAATCCCCATCTTCTTCCCCGGTAATGAACAACACATTCTTCACACGTCCACCAATTGTGGTGATCTCTGCTTTCAGGGTTCTTAGCTTCATTGCTTTCAATGTCTTTATCAGTTCCGGCAACAGATCTGACCGATCCTCACAGCAGAATGACGCTTTGATCACAAACTTCCCGTCGTCATCCTCGTCGGCAGTGTCCACCGTCAGCTCATCCACCTCCGTCGGCACCGGACTTGTTTCCGCTATCAACGACGTCTGCCTCTTCAGTTCCTTCACATGCTGAATCACTTCCGCCAGCAACGATGCTTTATCCGTCTACAAATTATCAAAAAGGAAAACAAAATCATATATATAGAGAGAGAGCACTGACAAGGAGGGCTTATAGCTTTGTCTGGTGTGTGTGTCTGTGTGTGAAATGCTTTTGATTTCATTATCGAAACTGAGTTTGACTGATCATTAGTGTTATCCGGCAAGTAATCTCAGTGTGTAGCTTTTCAACTGCTCTTTGGTTTCCCTTTATCATATCAACTAAGCGACATTAACGCTAACACACACACACACACACACACACACACTTTTCTTTTCTTTTTGTTTTTCCTTCTTTTCTTTTACTTTCTCTCCTCCTTGGAACTACCACACTCAACTATATACACAAAGCCAAAAAGGAAATGCTAAAAAGTAGTAGAAGTGTGACTATTTGTTTGCACCCCATTCTCTCTAAAAAGCCTTTTTGGGGGGATTTCCATCTGTTGTTATCCGACCAAACTCATTACATGACAATCTTGTAAAAGATTTTCATATAAACAAAAGCAAAACCCCATTATGACCACGAAACACCCAAAAGGGTTCAACAAAAAACATGCTATTATACTATATAAAAACATGTTGGCATGATTGTTGTTTAAAATTTTAGCACTAATGTAAACTACGATTCGATGTTACTTATAATCTAAAGACTGAGACTCTAAAATTTTTGCTGTTAATTTTGGGATGGAATTCGATTTTGTGGGATTTAATTTGCACTTACTTTGGTTGTGCTGGGCAATAAGCCGCGAAGTTTGGCAAGATGGTTATTGATTCTTTCTCTGCGTCTTCGTTCAGCTTCACTGTGACTCTTGGACGCTGCAAGGGCCTTAGCGTCCATGATTTCTTGAGCTGTCATCTTGCCCAGCTCGGCTTGGAGGCCGAATGGGGCTGAACCGGGTTGAACCATGGGTCCAAGAGCCTCAGATAAGAGCCGGAGATGGTCGGAAGGTGAACCATCGTACGCAAACTGCAGAGAAGGAACCCTCCTGTTAAACAAACTAGCATAGGGCCCAGCAGCTGGAGGAGTTGGAGGAGGAAGATGAAGAAACGGGTCATGGTGGTGGTCGACTCGGACCGGATTGGAAAAGTGATGATGATGGACCGGCTGGTTGAAGGAGTGATGAACCGGAGGGATATTCCACGGAGAAACTTCCGGGAACATAGTGTTCTGTTGCTGATGCATCTGTTGCAGCAGTAACTGATCTTGATAGCTGTGCAAGTTGTTTATGGCTTGTGAAGAACACTGCCCATAATCTTCCTCTCTTTTCATCTCCAATATATCCCAAAACTATATATATATATATATATATATATATATATGTATATGATCAAATGTATTATAACACCTCACAGCAGATACACACACACACACACGCACAAACAAACACGTGATCGATCAGCTTCGAGTTGTTGAGGCCAAGGTTGGTTCTCAGTATGCTAAGAAGATAATATCTCGCTGAGGTTAGTGATAAGAGGATAAGAGAACACAGACCTTAAGATTATATTTTGCTTTAATGGTGCAAGAAGAAGAAGAAGAAGAAGAAGGATCTGAAATCTGTAAAGAGAGACTTGTTGATAGGTTTATTTTGGCTGTGAGGGAAAGAGGTGAGAATGACCCCTTTTATCCTTAGCTTGATGAATACAACTTTCCTCCTTTCTTTTTCGCTTTGTCCGTAACTTTTTGGGTTTAATTTTGGTTTTTTTCTTCATGCTCTTCTCTCTCAACCCCACCACCTCCCTCTAAATATACACAGTGAGAGAGAGAGAGCCCTGTTCCAGTACTGGTCTCTCTCTCTCTCTATATTATTCTTTTGTTCTTACGGCGGCATATACATATACACATATATATATCTAATTCTGAGGAACGGGAAGGAGGGATCTTTATGGGAAAGATTTATACATAGAATATATATTTATAAACAGTGTGTCAAATACTGAAAGAACAGTAATAAATATTTTTAACTTGTGATTGGTTCAAAGTGTATTATGACACTATGTGAATGATGGGACTTGGGGAAGAGGGGGAGAGAGAGGGAATGGGAAACACAAGCACAACAGAAACGGAGAGTGAACACACAACACCAACATTGTCGACCGACCAAGGACCAAAAAGGCTGATAGTATCATCATGATAAAAGCCTTACCCTAGCTCTCTAATAAACCTTTTTTTTATATATTTCTTTTTTTTATTTCTCTTATTCTTCACTAGTTCTTGTAATTAATAATTTTATATTGTAAAGGGAGTTCATCTTTTTAGCCTTTAGGCTTTATTGCTTTTGGCTCTCTCTCTCTCGTACCTCGGTCAAGCCACGTTCTTCTATACTCTTGGCCTATTTCCACCCAAACCCTTTCTGCTTCCCCAAGACCATGTAATCATTGAATCTTGAAACATACTCCACCTCTCTCTCTTCCTCTCTCTCTCTAGAAAGTGCATGTTCTTTATTTTCTCTCTCTAAGGTTTCCATGAGTGTCTTGGTTTCAGTTATATCTAGGTGCAATGCAATACATATATTCATGGCTCTCATTACCCCTGTCCTTTTGGAAGCTCTCTCTCTATATCTCTCAAATTTTATTATATATATATATATAGCACATATGATGTTTCATAATTTTTCTTTATAGCTAGTTAGTGGATGTTGTCTATTGATTATGGACAGGAGAGATAGATGGTGTAGACATCAGACAATGCTTTGGAAGCAATATCTATGTTTTGATGGAACATTATAAGAGAGCACAATCAAAGAGGTAGAGAGAGAGAGTTGGGGGAATATAGATATTGCTTGCCTTAGCTTCATCTTTACGTGGGCATGCAGTAATGTGCCTGCTGTATAAAATCAAGTGTTGCTCAAGCTTCAAGTTTCTATTTCTAAAGTTTAGGATCTTCTTGTTATTATTATATTAGCGATTTCATTCATCATTTCAGCTCATGAACTCTCTCCTGAAAGTATTTGTATTATTACGTGACTTTATGCAATGTACTCTACTTTGACCATTTCCCCTTTATATATATATATCGTTAGTTCTTTTTTCATACAAGTAATTTAAACATACACACAAACATGTTAATGCTGTAATCGAATCTGGAACATTCTCCAAGTGTGGCAAGTTGTGGTGTTGCCGCTAGAGTAGATAGTCATTGACATATTTCATTAGTTAATTAATTAAAAGTAAAAATCATATCAAATATTTTTTTAATGAAGAACAAAAATTTCTAATGATAATTTGTTTTTAATTAATCTCTCCTATCTTGAGGTAACAATTTTCAGTTGTCTGTGTTTTGATGTAGTAGTTTAATTTGATCAATTTTGAGGTAATCGGTGAATATTGTGATTATTATGGTTATGGTTGTTTTGCAACAATATATAACACAATCCTTACATATCATATTTATAATGACATGTCTGATGTGTTTTGCAAATTTCATTACAATAACTTATTACGTCTGTAGGTA
Source organism: Leucaena leucocephala (assembly GCA_037074615.1). Lineage (NCBI taxonomy): Eukaryota > Viridiplantae > Streptophyta > Magnoliopsida > Fabales > Fabaceae > Leucaena > Leucaena leucocephala. Next base: position 5,820,574 of record CM073570.1, on the reverse strand, counting down.
GGGTGATGGTTCCTGATTTTATATTATTATCATACAATACTCATATATATATATATACACACACACACATGGCATTTTAATTTTAATTATTTTGGCCACAGACAAGTTTAGAAAATAAAAATATTTTTTTCTCTGTTCTTTTATTTTCTTTTTGCTAGAGTTATTATTAGGCCTACCCCTTTGATTTCTCCCCTCATTCTTTCATTCAATATATTTATTGTGGGTGTTTTGGATTTAATCTAAAATAGTTTGGGTTTTTAACCGAAACTATAGTTTAAATTTTTTTAAATAAATAGTCATAAATGTCAATAAGTATTTTTGGGTTAAACTATAGTTTAAAATTATGGTTTCAGATAAACTTTTGGGAATAACTTATAGATGAAAAAAAAGGCTTATGGATATCAAAAAATTATTTTACTCCTGATTTTCTAATACTCTCTCTCCTCTCTTTGCGTAGGTTATCTTTTTGTACAAGCTCGTCGTCTGATTTCTCTATAAGCATGGGTCATGTCTTCTATAGCTCGTCCACTATTATTATTGAAGAAAGTTGAATCTCTCTTCCATTGTGGTCTTCCTTCCTTCACTACACTTCTGTTGAGGTCTGCTTTCTCTGTTGTCATGCGCTTCTGTGTCCTCTGAGCAACAGTGGACCCATGAGCTAGGTTGTTAGTCCCTCCATTGCAAATCGAAGCTTCATCGACTTGTGATGTGTGCTTTGTCGTGGTTGTGCTTCAGTTGCAGAGAGGGAGGTTCTTGGAGGTCTTGTCTTCTTCCCGTCAGATCTCGTCATTGCATCCGTCGTGGCTTTGGAGCAGCATCATCAGCTGTGGGAGTAGAATTGATAAGGATGATGATGAGAAGTAAATGATGAACATTAATTAATAATAAATTAAAGCAACTCTTTACTTATTTAATTATTATTTTATTTTATACAATTTTTAATAATTTATCAATCACAGAAATCATTCTGTTAATAACTATTTAAATACTTATTTATTTATAATTATTTTTTTTATAAACTCTTTTCTCGAAGAGTTTATTTGAGAGTTATTTTGAAATTATCTTTTTTATAAACTCTTCTCAAAATCTCACTCTAAATTAAACATGCTATTATTTGTAAGTTTTAGCCATATTTTTGGGGGTTTTCGTTGTTTAATAGTATTATATCAACTCGAGGTTGCTTTTGCCTTATCGATATGAATTTCTGATAAGATTTATGAGAAAAAAAATACTCATATCTTGTCAATATCTATAAAATACTCACTTATTATATAATACGTACCCTCCTCTCTCTACCACACACATATATATGAGGATAAACATATATATATAGGGAGATCTCCTAGGGGCGTGTGTGTAAATATATATATATATATATATATATATGATGTTATAGGTATATTTGAAGGTATATATATTGCTTTTGTCTGCCTTGTTGAAGTAAAAGAAAGAAAATGACAGAAAGTTAGGGGAGAACATACATGAGAGTGGAACAAGGTGGGTTCATGGCTGAAAATTTGCTTCCTATAGAATAAGCCAAAAGAATAACCAAAAATTCTCCAAAAGTATGCGTACAAAGTTTGTGGGTGCATTCATTTTACAAATTTTAAATCAAAACAAGTGCTCTTATACATATATTGATAAACATTATGACATATTTCTAAACGACAGGATACATCAAGTTAATTACTACTTCATTCAATCTGATATATACTTCTTTCTGTACTATATATATAAAATACAAATAACCATATTATGTATATTAAAAGGCTAGTTAAAATTGGTTAAAATCTATATAAGTTACACTTTCTTTTGTCTCTAAAATTTTAATATGCTAGTTTCATTTTTACCCCCATTAAATATATACTTGTAGTATATTAATTATCACATTCATAATATCCCACTTATTCTCTCCACAAATAAAGTTATATCTAGAAACACATTGCGTGTGTGTTCTGATAGACTTTTAAAAACTAACTTATAAAAAAAAAGGTTTTTTAGTAGCTTTTAGAAAAAGGGTTTTAAAAAAGAACTTGTGAAAAAAGATAGTTATAGATAAATGAGTGTTTGGATAATTATTACTAAACGGACTTTTGTAATTAGAAAATTATCAGAAAAAGTATGATTTTATTAAAAATATGATAGATGAAAGATAGTAAAAAATAAATATAAGAGAGGGTAAAAAAGAGAGAGGAGAGATAGTAGAGATAAGTAAATAGAGAGGAGAGATTGTAGAAAATATATAAGAGAGAGGAGAGAGAAGAGAGGGTGTAAAAAAAAATAAGAGTAAAATAGTAATTAAGTAGTTCATAGGCTGTTACTGTTCTAAAAGCTACTTTTAACAGTTTATATGAAACTATAATTTTGTTCAAAAGTATTTTTGAATAAATATGACTATTTATTTTAAAATTTTTTTAAACTAAGGTTTAGGCTAAAAGCTCTTTTAAAATTATAGTTTGGGGGTTTCCCAAACACCCTGCCACTCCTGTTCTTACTGTAAGTCATTTGTAAAATAAATAATATAAATTCACTTATAGGGTTATTGATGACTATTTTCTAATTTTACCCATATTCAATTTTTATTGCAGAGAGAGAAAGAGAAGACTATAGAGATGATAATGATTTGCAAATGTAATGAGAAAATTTTAATAAAGGCAAACTTGAAAAATAATTTTTATCAATTTAACACATATTTACTAACTTAACTATTATTCTTTAGTATTCCCTCTTATCTTTATTATAAGACACTAACTAAAAGGCATTTTTTATCCTTATTAGAGTATAAGGCACCAACAACCTCATTAATGATATTTTTCCCATTTTACCCTTGTTATGTAGTGTTGTGAATGAGGCTCCTTGAACTCTAGTTTTTAGTAAGGTGTAAAGTTAAATTTTTTTATTAATTTAAGACAAATTAAATTACTCAACTTTCTTTTTTTGATATGTGAGAAATAGTCAGAAATGACTTCAATGAGTATCAGGGGAGTATGTGAAAATTAGTTAAAATAAACTTATAATAATAGTGACCATAATGATACATCACCATATATTTATTATTTTTAACTAATTTTAATTAATATTTTGATCCATGTGATTTAGTTAGTAAAAAGTTTAAGGGAGTAATGGAACAAAACGGCATTTAAACCCTAAAATTTATAGAAAGTTAGCAGTGTTTATAAATTATTAATCGATCCTATGCTGTTAAATATGAAAACGTTTATAGACATTAATACATAGGGAGGAAGGCACCCAAAGAATATGGCCTATGACGTTTGGGTTGGTAATGTACTAATGTTGAAAATTAAAGAAGGCAACATAGAGCAGAAAGGATGATGATAGATGGCTTCCAATTACTGTTTGACACGTGGCACGTCCTTGTCAGACCTCTACTCCTTTATCGCTTGAACCATTATAATTAGTGGTTAATTGCTTCTCCTTCATTGGTCCACATAAAGGTTCAAATTGATTATGTCTATAACGTGCTAAATCTCTTCAACCATTATATATATATATATACATATATTTATTTATTTATTTATTTATTATATGATCGATTTGAATGATCCTAGCTATATGAATAAACCTACCAGATAATTTTTATCGTGATATGCTAGTAAAACATGTTATACAACTAAAATTACTCTAAAAACTAGACGAGAAAGCCATAACATGGTTTAAAAACAAGGTATTTATCATAAAAAAAAATTAACAATGTTAGTCCCAAGAAAAATAATATATTTTTCATTCATCTTTAAGAGAGTTGAGCTCAAAGTTTACTTCCTTCTTATTATTCCCATTTCATCTTAAATATAAGAATTAGATAAAAAATTATTTTTTATTCTAAATATATATGACATTAATCTACTTCATCACTTATATTTATCATTTTTAAATTAATTTATCTAGTTTGTAAATATATATATATATATATAATATAATGTTACATAGAAGTATTTTAATGAGATTAGATCATATATGCCATAATTAAATAATTTATTTAACTTTCTTAATTTATTCAAATTATTTAAATAACTAATATATTAAGTTTATTTGGCAAAAAAAAAAAAGAGGAAATAAAATAGTACTCCTCTAGTCCTAATTATAAGAGTTAGATAGGGAGTTTACTCTGATTCTAAATATAAGATCCCAATCCACTAATTTGGCCCCCAAAATTAATATTTTCCTCCAAAGTATCCCTATATGATTGCACATATTAAGGTGTATATGTCAAGGGTAATTTAAATGCACATAATCATTACAAATAATTAACTTAACTAATTTTTTTAATCTACCTAAATTAGTTAAATCAATCTTATATTAGAGACATTAGTTAGTGCTATTTATATAATATATATATGTGTAGAATTTGACTAATGATTTTTAACTGGACTAATGATATTGTTTTGCTTCTTAGAGAATTGATAAGTACATTAATGATAATACTTATCTTTTATATAATTGCTTGTGTAACATTGACCTAAATTTAACTAGACTTCAAAGGCAAGTTACATGCACTCACACACTTGGCAAGCCTGCAAGATAACTCTACATGGTTTCATAATTAAGCACCATACATGTTCATGTAAAGTAAATAAAAAAAATCATTAAAGCCTACTCACAAATTTCAACCCTATAATTTAAAATCACTGTTAATTAAAGGAGGTCAACAGGTCAACATGATTTGTTTATAAACTTTATAAACTATATGAACACATTAAAGAAGATGAAAAGCAAAAGGGAAAGATTATTATTAAAGATGTTGTTGTTTAGAAATCTAGAAGGTAGCCTACTAAATTGGACATACAATAAGGCTGACAGAATTTTAGCTTTAATTAACGAGAAGTGGATGAAATCCAAGAATTAATGGAAAGTACAGAGATAGCTCATTACAATGTCTCCTCTCAGCCATCCTCTTCCTATTCCCTTTTGGTAGGGATTGCCTCTTTTTCTTAATTAGGTCAGTCACTAAACCCTGTTCTCTCTTCTTTCCCTACAATGTTTACTATTTATATCTACATATCCCTCTCCATTTTCAAACCCTCGCTTTATTTGTTTCATCAAAAACTTAATTAGTTACTTAATTACTTCTAGAGCTTTCCAACAAAAACTATCCGTCGGGTAAATTAAAAGGATTCTTGTAAATGATATGGCTTTATAGATTATTCATCTAATTTTATTTATAAATCATTTTTAGCATGTTTTATACATAGATCAAGAAAAACTTTAAATTTAATTAACTTTGTATTAAAATTTAGCGACTTTTAAACTTTATTCATATTATACCACATGAGAATGAAGTCAACGTACATAATAATAAATAATGGATAAAATTGTATATTATATAAAAAATTTAATTATGCAACCTATAAATAAGATAAAATATTTCCTTCTCTTTTTTAACTCTTTAAATAGGACCAAGGAGCATCTATGGTCAGAGGTTATTACTTATTATATCGTCGGAAAAATATATAAAGACACATCAAATGGTTTGACAGGCATTCCATGATTTGTGCGAATTAGTTAACATCTTATATTTAGAATTAGAAAGAGTAACGCTCCAACTCAAAACCTATTTTATTGTAAATTACTCATCTAATCTTATTTATAGGGCATAGAAATTTTTTTTGGTCATATGTATAAGTCACATCATTAAAATTTTTATATGAATATACAATTTTACTTTTTATATAATTGCGTTGATTGCATTCTTATGTGGTATAATATATAGTAAATAGGGATAAACTTAAAAAGTTAGTCATTTTTATACAAAATCAATAAAATTTAAAATTTTTCTTAATTTGTGTGAAACATGTTAGATGTAACTTATAGATAAGACTAAAGGAGTATAAGTAGTATCTTCTATTCACTCCTAAATATAAGATAGTTTCTAGAAGTTTTACTTGGTCCAAAATATAGTGAAATATGTTATGTTTCCATTTTTTTTTCAATCTTACTCTTTAATTCCTCGTTTTTTGTTGGTTTGAATTTAGAATTTTAATTGGATCGTGCCATTAACCTGTTTTTAATTCCCAGATGGCACTTAATTCTGATCATTCATTGCATTGATGGGCAAAACCGAAAAGTTTGATACTTTTTTATAAGATTAAAGATATAAACTACCATTCCCTAAGAAGCGTGAATTAATTACATTATATTTACCTTACATTTTAGGACATGAGGAATACTTAAGAACATGAGGAGTTTAGTTTATGGGCTCCCTTGGCATGTGATTATACTTTATTGAATATCATGACTGTAAAAACCTGAGGATCTGTCTTAACCTAAACTTTGTTTCTTGTAGAGAGAGAAAAGGGTGACGAGAGAGGGAGGGAAGCTGTTTTCTAGGGGGCACTTTCTTGGTCGCACGCATGTCTGCTTTTGTCCCCATTCTTTCTAAATGAGCTTTTCAACTTCATCTTTAGTGATAAAATATAAATATTATTATATATTGTTTTTCTTCATTTCTGTTTGAAAATTCCCATTTTTTTTGTTGCTCCTTTTTGTTTGTTTGAAAAGAAGGAAACCCTATTCAAACCATTGATGATAGCAGCAGAAGCACCACTAAGAAGGGAAATGCGGGGTTGTGAGTGGAGATTATTATGATGACATCAGTCCCACCCTGTCATGACGTACAGTGCTCTCTCTGGACACACATCTCTCTTTCTCTTCCTTCAACATTCTTTAGTGCTTGATGAAAATGAAAGAACGGAGTTATGGCTTCTGCACTTATTTTGCTCTTTACACTCACAACACAACCAACACATGCACAATTACTTTGCCTTCTCTCATGAGTGCTTCCTCTGAATTCAGTTTCATAAGTCTTTACCAATTCTGTACCAAACACTTACTATACGTTTGTGTATTAACGTACTACTTTTAGTTTCTGTACGTAATCTACTGATCATATACATACATATTTTTTTATACTATTTTTTAAATTTTATTATTAAGTGTCTAATTTCAAAATTTGTAATTGTTTCTTCTAGAATAGATGTCTCTTTTATAACGTATTCAAACTTAAACTTAAAGAGATCTTATAGCAATGCCTTATATTATTAGATCAACTATATATTGGTGATCATGTACATAGATATACTCCATCTCATCTTTACTATCCCTCTGGTCCCTAGGATAGGGTGTGCATATACTAGAAGGATTTTTTTGGTCAATAATATAAGTTATTAATGCTTATTTATCAATTTTTATCCTTGCAATTAATGCTCAAATGTGGCTGTTCGTATTTTTCTCTCTCATTTTCAAAATCTCATTAATTAATAGGAGTAAAGTTATAAAATTTTATTAATTTAAAATATATTTAATGAGTTAATTATCATTTATTAATTTGTGAGAATTAGCTATAAGTATCTTATAATAGGGATCCGAAGAAGTATAAGTCATCTCTAATAAACATCTCATCAAAATTAAAAAGTGGTAAAGTCATTAATTTTGTTTAAAATTATAAAAAAAATCAAATTTACCCGTATTTAATAAGATAATTTACATATAAAATGTTATAGAAATTACAATTAATGATATTTAGAATATGGGCAATAAAAAATGTACTACATATAGTTATAATTATAAGAGCTAGTTATCTTTTTTGAATAGATTAAATAAGCTAAATAAATTAATTAATTATAACTAATATAAGAATTAATTGACTAATTTGGATAAATTGTGGAGTATATAATATGAATTTATTTTGAGGGATTAAATTTAGTTATATTTAACTTATTTATTTGACTTTCTTAATCTATATAAAAAAATCAACTAACTCTTATAATTAGAAATAGATGGAATAATTAATATCCTACTTGGTTATGATAATCTCCATTTCTTCTTAAAAGTACAGGGAGGAGGGAATATATATATATATATATATATATATATATATATATATATATATTAAAGCTGCAGAGTATTATATTTTGGAAAAAGAGAGAGAGAAAGTATTACTATATGATAATAGCTAACATAATGATTTCTCCCATATTTTCATTTTCTCTCAGCCATGCAATATGATTAACTAGTGTGGGTTCGCTCTATAATTTCATCAAATATAAAAATATGTTTATACAGCTAGCCTATTATGGAGATTATAACAAGTTGTTTGGCATTGTTATTTTTATATGTTTAGAAACATTCCAAAAAACTTACGTTAATCGCTATGTATACACCATTGAAATTTTCGATTTAAGCATATGTAGGCTATATATATATATATATATATATATATAAAATATGTTCCTGTGTTACATCAGAACATCTGTTACGGGCGAATTTGGAAAATAAGTAATATTAAATTTCGGAACCTTTTGTTCTATTAAATTTTGTAAGGAAATCAATGAATTTCAATTAGTATATCAAATTTAAAAATTAAAAAAGATTACAATGGGAAAAAAAATAAAAGGTTAAAGAGAGCGGCGATAGATAATTTTTAGATATGCAGGTGGTATGATGATGATGGGTTGCCATAGATATGTAGTTTTATTTAATTATTTATTTGGTAATTTTGTTTAATTTTAATTTAATTATTTCGTCCCTACCAAATGATTAGGGTGATTGTTTGAAACTAATAAAATCTATTAAACAAACATTAAAATAAGAGTGTAAATAATCTCACACACTTTTAGACATTCATGTGTATTGCTACATGTGATTCTATCAATTTTATTTCTTTTGATTTCAATACTAAAGTACGTTCTTTGGCTCACTTCCCACATTAATTTAGTCACTAAGTGCAAGAACAAGTAATGATTATCTCTTACTATTATTTTATTTTTCTTTATTTCCTAAAAACACAGTGCTATTCATATTAGAGAAAAAAAGTTTTAGTGATAATTATTATACTCAAATATATCTATATTAATTATAACATGCTATGAAGTTGGTGGTGTTAAAAACAGCAGCCCCTAATTTTCTAATAATAATAATAATTAGTGTGAGTCACGCGTGTATATAATAATTTTATATGGGGTTTGAGAAATGAGTTTCACTATTTAAAACTCATAAATAATGAGAAATCGGTTAGAATTTTTCATATATAATTTTTAATAGGAAAAATCTCACAAAAATATCACTTGAATTTTAAAATTTTAAATCAAGAATTCTCACAAAAATATATTATTATTTATTATGTGTAATTAATAACTATTAAAATTTAGGAAATAAAACTAATTTAAAATTTTAAAATTCAAGTGGGATTTTTCCTGTTCAATGTGTACTCAAAACTTTATTATCCATATATATATACATACATACACTTACTATATTTTACTTAAATATTCAATGACAATGATATGAAAAAAAAATTACTTGTCAGAATTTTTTAAATAAACAGTTTAGTTAAAAAAAAAAACAATGCTTCCCAACAACTTCTAATTAACAATGCTTCCCATCGATGGATTGCAATTAAAAACTTGCATGGCGGCCCTTGGGTGGGAAACAGTTGGATATATTCTAGAGTGATTGAAATTAACCCATTAATGATAATTGACATTATACATTAGACAAGTTAATTTAGATTAAGGCACACATAATATGTCATGGTGACAGCAAGAGCCACCTTCTCATTTCAAGGTGGTGACTGGTGAAAATAATATATATATATATATATATATATATATATATATATATATATATATATTAACTAGTGTAATCTAGTTCTTCTTCTTTTGTGTTCGGCATATGCAGACAACAGAGATATGTAGCTCTATAAGCCAAATATTTGTATATATAATCAACAGAATCGTCACACGAGAGAGATATAGAAAGAGAAAGCTCCAAACATGCACCAAAATTATTAATATAAATATGGTTGTGAGTGCATATAAAAGCTCTTAAAAAAAACATATACCACTTTCTCTTAAACAATAATACTACATTTCAACTTAGTGCACAAGGGTTGGTGTGTGTGTGTGTGTGTGTGTGTGTGTAGTAAGCATTTTGCTTGCAGGATTAAACATGAATTCTATAATTGATAAGAAAGATTCCTAACATGCACGCAAATGGTTTAACTATTCTGGACTGTGACGAATTATATATGAAGCATTAAAGATCTTTTATATGTTTAGTATTATTTGTATTAGATTAATGCCCTTATTTTAAATCATGCATGAATACTTTAAATCTCTTCTAATGCCGTATTTGAGGTCAAAAGTGAAAGTTTCCCAACTGCCAAGAGTAGCTGAGTTAATGAAATTTGATATCTTATTCTTCTTGTTTTTCAAAAAATTAGAGAAACAGATACAAAAATTCTGAAATTATAAATAAGATTGAACCTACTGCCTGTGCCATTATGTTTTAGTCATTGGCGAAATTTGATATCTTTTAAACCAGGTTGAACATCATTTGAATTTGCTAACTCTATTTGGACTCCACAATACTTAAATTTGGATTAGCTAGACTAACAAACATTGTTTCAAATAGAAAGGGTTTTCACTGCTTAAGTATGATATCTCGAGTTTAAATATGTATAAATATAAAAAATATATTTAGGAGAGTTACCCCTAATTGTGTCATACAATAGTCAAATATGACCTAATCAAAATAGTCATATAAGAAAAACGGATTAAATAGTTGTGTTAGTGATAGCATATAGTTGAAGAAAAAGGGGCTGTCCAATCATTGAAGTGTGTGTTTTGCACTGAGGTATGATAGATAATGTAAAATTTTGGATGCTGGGTTTTGTGCAGTTTCATTAATATATAAGACATAATGAAATTTTCACTGAATCGTGAAAGCAGACATGGTCCCTTCAACGGATGTATTATATAGCAGCCAATACAATGTTAAGAAGACCCAATAATTATATATAAAATGCCAAAACTGGTACTTTATGGTACAAATTTTTGACAAAGTGCTGAATTTAGTTTCTATTTTCTGCACATATAGATTCGCAATTGCAGGCTTCAGCCAAAGTTGATCTGATTAATAAAAGAATCCCTAGAAGTCGTCTTCAGTAGCTCTCTCTAAATTTTACACAAATGAGTCTGTTCAAATGTGAGCCTCTCACCCATCAGACATGGATTCATATAATAAAGGGGTAAGACATGCGATTATTTAAAGCATTTCAATTCTTATAGAGTACCATTTTTTTGTGATTTCAGTCGCAGCGCTTAGGGAGGCATTTTAACTCCTGGGTGCTTATATTTATGCCTAAGAATAATAGACGGCTCACCTTATTCGATATTGATATTGCCTAGAAAGAAGGAAGACTTCGCCCTACTATTAGATCGTAGGTAAACCCAACCCTTTTCCAAAAATTCCTATATCAAAAAAAAAAAAAAAGTGAGCCTCTCAATAAATTGTCAAATTGGCTCACTAAAAAAATGTATTAGTTTATTCGGAGGATGATGTTTTAGAGCACAGGTTATCCCACTAAGTTTTAATATTGGTCGCTTCCACATATGCAAATAGGGACACATGCAAATAGGGATCAGACAACAATTTATAAATGAACAAGGTTCAGTGAATCATCTTATCCTCTGGCTAATTATAAAACTAGCTCATCTTTCTTCACTCACAGCTAACTATAATTAACCATATTCACCGCACTGCAGAACTGAATTTAATATTGGTCTCCAAGTTGGTACCCTATAGCATCTAGTAATTGCATAAATATTCATGGCTTTTATAGCTTTGCTCCACTAGCCATCCTGATGCAGAAGAATCAAGTGGCATCAATCATAATCTTTAAAATGTATGACAGGATACATGGTCATTTATTGATAAGGGAGACCCAGTACAAAAAAACTCGGGTTTAAGAAAGAATAGATGCATATAGCCTTATCCGACATGTGAAGAATTCGTTTTCAAGATTTGAATTTGTATAAATTTTCTGCCAAGAAAAGGCAATTGGTAGTATTGAATTATACAGTACAACTGTCAAACAATTGTAGGCGGCTTAACTCTGCCACCGTGTTTATCTCTGTTACTTGGCAGAAACAGGACCTCCCCAACACAGTAAATAATTATCACTACAAAAAGATGGACTAAAGCTCATTTCGTTTGAACGGTAATAAGCCACAGAAACTACGGTAGTAATGTGTTTTAACTTGCACCCAAAACTTTTGCCAACTCGTATGATCACTAAACTCTAGTGTGGTTGCTGGCTTAAGAATCCTAGTGTGGTTTTGGCACATAACCATCAACAGCAAAGTTCCGCGTGGCTGCAGGAATAGCTAAACGAATCCCGTCAAGTTCCGGTTTAGCAATCACTTGACAACCCAGACGTGATCTGCAAGGTAACTCAGAAAATTAGACTTGGTATAATTTGAAGAATTGTCCAGTACCTAATAGGTGTTAAAAAAAGAACCCACGTGTCAGTTAGTCCAAAAGCTAGATCCAACATGTCATTTTCTTCATCAGTTGGATCTTCTAATTTATTATAGTACCCTACATCCTGCATAAAGTAAAAAAATTGTGTAAATGGGAAGCAGAAACTCGGGACAACAGCAAAACTATCATTAAAATCAATATTTAATATCTATCATTCATGATGTACCGTCACTATAACATGACATGTAGAACAGGCAAGGGAACCCTCACAAGCTCCTGCAACAACATTGACAAGTATATTAACATCTTTAATCAGCAAATGTAAGCTAAATAAAAAGATAACTTGTCAATTCAAAGATTGGCCCATAACAGAGGGGTCAGAAATTGAGATATTATGATAAAAGACCCTCATCTTAATTAAAATCAGGTACATGAGACGGATCAGGCTGTCCATCAAGGGTGTGGCCACCCCAAAATGCGCCTGGTGACGGGGCCCAAAAAAATAAAAAGAATTTCAACATAACCAAACATATAAAGAGAAAGAAGAAACAAATTTCATGATTGAAGTAAAGCATTGATTTCAGCGCTCTAGAAACCAAACTTTAAAAGAGAGTAGTCGCAAGAAGATAAAGTTTCAAAGTGGAAGCATGTCACAATGATAATAGAATTATTGCCTTCAAGTTCAATGTCATTTTCATGAGCAGCTTCTAGCATAGACATTCCAATAGGGACTTTAATTTGCTTCTCCTCACCATCCTTATCAATAAAAGTAACAGATATCCTGCATAGAATTGCATCAGAGTAAGGAGCAGGATGAGAATTGTGCAACTGTAACATATGTTTCAATATGATCAAATAAGGTAAAGCCATTTTGTATTGGGCAAAATGCACTGTTATTTGGTGTAAACGGCCGAAGCAGAACACCAGGATTTTCAGAGAATTTTTTATGCCAACCTCTTTCATTAGATAAAGTGTTTTTCTCCAATGGTTTTTAATGATGGACAACTAATGACTATTTTTAAGGGGTCCCTATTTTGAATATGAAGGTAGATTGCTAGCTTTGGTTGGTTAATGTGTTATCTTTCTTATTCCAGCCTCAATGCTACTGTTGTAGTCTAATCTTTTTCTTCTTGTATCCCAACAACAGGGCAGTTTTCCTCGAGCATGAAGATATTTAAGGCCTTGATATACTACATTGATGACATTCTTTCCTTCATTTTAAACAACGGTTAAGTCAAATGGCTTCTCCTTATTCATCATCAGAACACATGTTCATTTGGGAAGTCACAGTATTAGAGTGTCAGCCATCCTAAGGGCAGATAATATGGAATGATGAAAAAGAAGATTAAGAACTATTGATAAATAGCTGGATTCTTGCTATCCGGCAAAGACATGAAGTGGAAGATATTTCAAGGAATCATGACCCACAGCAGCCACTTCCCTGCTCAAGGACTGCTATTACTCTTTGCTTTGGTTTAAATCATCAAATTCTTGAGATTAACCAAAATCCTATTCAGATATCATCCATTGCCAACAAGAAGAAATCTAGATTGGTATGGGGCATTAGAAGTCTCAGTACATTTAAGTTCACCGAACTGTTCAAACTTTAATCATTAGGAGAAAAAAGTTATTTCAAGCTCATTCTATTTTTCTCTCTCTAACCTCCCCACTCAATTATTGAATCAGAGCTTTCCTTTCCATTTATCTCCAGTCACAGTGATTCATCAAGCCATCATAAAGCTTAAAATGCAACCCTCCGCCAGGCAACAGAATTGCCAACAAATTTCAGAATGTTAATCATATGTATTGTTAGGTCTGCATAGTTAAGCTGAAATATATTGAGAAGGAAGAGTAATTTATAGGTAAGTCCAAGATTCTATTCAGCTGGACCTTAACCAACTAACAAATTTTAGATCCATACAGCCAGTCCTGTGTATATAGTCAGGAAAAATATTAAACGTGCTCTTTAAATAAAAAATACACATAGCCGCTGATATTACATTTTTCTTTTGGAAAACCATGTCTAGATGATTACAGGAAATCTTTAATATGATCTGAGAACAGAAGGGGTTAATGTTCATTCAGTGACAGCATGACAGTTGATATCTCTAGTGGCCTTATCATGTTCAAACTCATGAATGCCGAATGTTTCACAAGAGTTTACTATACACAGCTGTTTTTCCAGAAGGTACTAGTAAACTTAACATAAACGGTAAAGATAGCATTTATAATGCATTCAACGCCTTAATCCATCAGTACTAAACTTTGGATTGAAGTTTATTTCCTCATGTTCATGTTCATCCCAAAATAAAACTTACGTTTTCCGTTCACTCCCTTCCTCAGAAGTATTGTCAGTGGCCGTAGTCGAGAGGTACTGAGGCTTTTGAAATATGCCTCCCAGGGCCAATTTAGTATATGAACACTGTTCAAAGGAAAAGAAAAGTCAAACATTTAAAAGTATAGGCATTGCTTTAAAAAAGAAATAACCAAATGAAGATTTTCTTCAATACTCACATATAGAAGCATATGCGCACAAGACCAAATCTCCAATTTCATGAATAATCATATAATTTTTATATGATTAAGCTCAGTTTCATAATCATACTCTCCCAATAAAGATCATAACTACCTCTAAGTCTATTGTTTTTATTATCATGTTGGGGAAAAACCCAAAACTTGATGAAAAAATTTAGGGTTAATCATATCCCTTCCATTTGGACCCGCATCTACACTACCCAACGGGCTGCCAATACAACACAATGCTTGGTTCATAAGCATTTAATCTCAAAAGTCCCATTCGTTATCATTTAATCTTTACTAAATGAATGCTTAAACATAGCTTCCGGAACAGTGTATTGATAAATTTAAAATTCTAAGTTCCGAGTATCGCTGATCCGTTCAAAACTAACCGGAGGATGCAAATACTGCCCATTAATCCTTTGAATATATCCTGCTCTGTAATTGGATATAGACTTTCCTGCCAAAGGAAAAAAACTAAGCTGAAATAATGAATTGAACTGTCCATTAATGCAATTATAGCTTCTCCCCATGCATCTCATGAAAAACAATAACTGAAGCAAACTAAAGAAGCTAACAAAAGCAAGGAAAACAAAATAGCAAAGAAGATTTTCCTTTCCCCCAAACAGAAAAACATAGATATGTACCTCTGCACAACTCCTTGACCATCCAAGCTCCCACTCTGGCTAGCCTTGAGTTTGACATGGTAGGGATTAGGAAGCTCAATGGACCCTAATTTGTGTGAATTTATATGAAAATTGTATCCAAAAGAATTTGAAACAGAGGCGAAGCCGGAGCTGAAACTGCGGCACGCCTCCGGCGAACGAAGATATAATAGAATTTGTGTGATAGCTGAAGGCGGAGAATGACGTTGACCTTCAGGTATCGAGCATTCGAGCGCCTTCTGAGATTGTTCCCCACCTTCCCTTCCTATTTTCGGCCTCAGGCATGGATCGACTTGACCCGGTTCCATTTTTTTAAAAAAAAATATTATATAATTTCACAATTAAACAATTTAATTACTAAAAAAAATCTTATAATAATTGATTAATATACATGACAAGATCTGATGAGATGACAATAAACTGTACATCGCTCGTAAATTTTTTTTAATAATTAAATTATTTATATAGCACAATACTAAAATATCATTCCTTACAATGACCACCAAAATACTTACAATCACCAAGCCATCAAACCAGTTTTATCCTATAATCTATAAAATTATATATGTAATAAACTTCCTAATTTACAAAATTTATAAGTATTGATAAATAAATTTATATGTACACATATAAGTTTTAACAATTGACTAAAAAAAACTGACAAGTTATTATAATATAAATTAGGATTTATAAATTTTTATGTAAATATTTATTATTTTGTTATAATTTAAAATATGTATTTGTACTTATAATTTATTACCTGTGAACACTTGTAAAATATTTATAAAATATTATAAATTAGAACTTGTAAATTTTTATGTGAAGATTTGTTAATTTTACTATTATTAATTATTAAAATGTGTATATGTATTTGTAAATTCTTATATTTTAATATAAATTATAATTTATAATTTTTTTATGGACCCTTATTATTTTATTATTATTAGTTGTTAAAATGTATATATGTGTTTATAAATTTATCTTTTAAATTTTTAACTATTATAATGTAAATTAAGACTTAAAAATTTTTGTATGGACACTTGTTATGTTATTATTGTTAATAGTTATAATTCGTATGTATATTTGTAAATTTATATATGAACACTTGTAAATTTTTGTATCGGCTGTTATAATATAAATTAAAATTTATAAATTTTTATTTTAACACTTGTTATTTTACTATAATTAGTTATTAAAATATATATGTGCGTGTGTTTGTGTGTATTTATAAATTCATCTAAGAACACAACTTGTAAATTTTTCTATCAAAACCTCAACATGTAAATTTATCTTTCAAAACTGCTTAGCATTTAACTGTTCACCCACTCCTATCTTCCATGGCCTAATTGCTTTTACTGCTCTCTTATTCCAATGCCAAAATTTGACAACAACAACAATGACCAAAGCACACCTAATATAATAATTATGTAATTCCAAGCATCTCCATAAGCCTTGTCTTTAGCTGAAGGTTGTTGATTTGTTTCACTTCCAGATGATGCAGGTCAAGGCCATGGTGCAGATGACTTGGTTTGATTCTTAGGGGTATATTTAATGTAGCTAGAAAAACTCCACTACTTGGCGTAATTGGGAGACTAATGATTTATTTTGTAGACTTACCACTAAAAGGTATAGTTGCAAGGCTACTTGATAAAGTAATTTATGACGTATTTGAGCAATTGCTAATTCCCTTTTAGATACATATTGTAAATTCTATATTTTTATTGTCAATATAAGGGTCATAAATTTCTATCCCTCATTGTACCAAAATTAAGATATGAATATTCCATTCATTAAATTGATTATTAAATCTGGTTCTCTTCATAATTATAATTATGGTAATAATTAGAGTTAGTAAATTAGAGCAACATAAAAGTTATAGGTCAACCCGTCATAACTTATAGTTTATAATGAGGGCATGATATACCATCCATCACCAAATGAATTGGTTTTTAGGTAGCTCGAGCCCATCCCATATAAATGACGGGCTAGCGAGTTTTTATAATTTTTTTAATATATTTTAGAAAATTATTTTTAAATTTTTAAAATACTAATAAATTTTTTTAATATTATATTAATATAATAAAAAAATTGTTAATGTCATATTTTTAAAAAATTTATATTTTTTATAAAAAAATCTTAAATTTTACAACTATAAATTTAAATAAATATTAATAACATAATAATAATCAATTACAAGATACTGACATATATCAATAAATCAATAATTATTTTTATTAATTTTAGATAATAGAAACATTTGAAACAATATCTAAATAAGATAAATAATAATATTAATAATTTTATTTTAAAAAATATAGATTAGCTCGTTTTTAAATAGGTCTATCCACTTTAACCTGTAGGCTAAGCCCCTAGAAGGGTTAGTTTTTAGCTGGGCCGAACCCACTCTGTTTAAGTGAAAAACATGTTTAACTCGTAGATTGAGTCTGATTTACTAGTTTTAATAGTAATGTAGCTTAATACTCCGTTTGTCTCATGTTCCATAGTTTGAAATTGACGTATTTTGGCAAAATATCCATGGTTCACCGCTTCACCCCTAAGGCTAAGGAGACTTCATTATTATGCATTTTTTGTTGATAGACAAGCACAACAATAATAATTAATTATTATTACATATTTATTTATTTAAAAGGGAAAATTATAATAAAAGACTTATAGTCAATTATATTTATTAGGAAGAACTGTAAAAGTTTTAATTATTTAAAAGGATCAAATATTAAAATAAAACTTTACAATTATTAAATTGCCTCGCACTCTATATTTTCTCCTACGTTCTACTTTTAAACCTCCAAAATTATCTCCCACATTCTATTTTAAAACTAATATAAAATTTATTTTTCACCAAAATTAAAACCTCCAAATCATCCATGATAGAATTTATTTTCTGACTTTTATTTTCTACTAACACGCACATAATAATATCTTCAATATATAGTTTAATTATTAACATCAATATTTATCTATCTATATCATTAAGGTTTTTCCTAATTTAAATCCTGTGATATAAAATAAACTCTATTTATTAAAATAAAGAACTAAATGCATTTATGACATCATAATATATTTGGGAGAAAATATAAAGAGTTTTGGTAAGGAACAATTTAGTAATTTTAAATTTTTATTTTAATATTTAGTCCTTTTACTATAGGTCATTTATTCTAATTCTCCCTATTTAAAAATACCTGGATTTAATTGATGTTTATAGTTTCTGTTAAATCTATTATAAACATTTTTTAAAAATATAGGAAAAAATTCGAATACAAATATAGCATATACCAAACGTAATTTTTTTTTTGTGAAAAAAAGTGATTTCTTATATTGTTCTCTTTAATTTCTTTTTTCTGGGGAAATCACCTGTTCCACAACAATGGTTCAACATTAATTCATTAAGTCGACAAACTCTTGTGTCCCTTATAACAATTGACCTCTTTTTGAAACAGCTTTATTTGGAAAAGGGGGAAAAACTGAGCAGAAGAAGTCAAAACTATAATTACTCCGTTTGAAGTTCTTCAGACATTTTTCTCTCCATTTCTTTTTTTCTTTGTGGGAAAAAATCATGTAATCCAACAGTAATAATTCTTCTATGAATACAACATTTTTCTACAATTGACCGCTGCTGTACACAGTTTTGCTTGGAATAATAGAAAAGAACTCCATAGAAGCAGCCATAAGAAAGAGCCAGAGAGAAGAAAATGACACAGAAGATGTCAACATAGGAACATTGCACGCTGCTCACCTTTTGTCTACAGACAAAGTGACTGCCAATCTACGTTGTTATAAGAATAATCACCACAAATTTGTAGGACCAGGGACAAGTTTCTGCTGTAGAAGGCCTCTTCCTCTTCCATGGCGTTGGGCATAGGAATTCATCAGATCTTTCTTATTACTTGGCAATGGCATCCAAAAAGTTGTCAAATCTCAGTCTCTGCTTCATCTTGTTAGCATTGGCAAATAGGGCCAATGGAGGAAGCATAGCAATCTATTGGCGGAGGCTTGTGCCACTGGAAACTAGGAGTATTTGATCTTGGCCTTCGTGTCAACTTTTGGGAATGGTCAAACCCCGATGATAAATCTAGCCGGTCATTGTGATCCTCATACTAAAGGATGCACTACCTTGAGCTCTGACATCAAAATCTGTCAAGCCAAAAGTATTAATGTGTTGTTGTCTTTAGGAGGAGGTGCTGCTAACTACTCACTTGCATCCACTCAAGATGCACAGCATGTAGCCATTTACCTTTAGAATAACTTGGACAATCCTCTTCTCGTCCATTGGTCTCACTGTTCTTGATGTTATTGACTTTGACATTGAAGGAGGATCAAACCAACACTGGAGTGATCTTGCTAGGTACCTTAAAGGCTATGGCAATCAGGGGAAGACAAAGGTGTACATAACTGCAGCACCTCAATGCCCATTTCCTGATTCTTAGATAGGAAATGCCCAATTCTACAACAACCCTCCATGACAGTACAGTTCAGGAATCACCAATCTTGACGATTCATGGAAGGAGTGGACATCAGGCTTTCCAGCCAACAAGGGGCTACCAGGATCTCCTGAGGCTGCAGACACCGGCTTCATTCCTGTATCTGATCTTACTTCCACCATGCTACCAAAAATTAAGATTTCAGTAAAATATGGAGGCGTTATGCGTTGGTCCAGGTATTATGACGCCCAAAGTGGATATAGCAACTCCATCAAAAGCCATGTGTAAAATCTATACTCATCATTAATGTACTAGCCTATATGTTGTGTGTCGATGTATATTTATATAAATATATAATATGATACTGTTTTTATCTTATTTTTCTTGAAAAAAAAGGGAGGAGGGTTAAACTTTCGATATATAAAGTATGAATATTAATGCAGGAAGAACTTGCTCTAATGGTAACTGTTAGATGAAGCACACAAGAACATGCTCAATTACAAGGGATGCAAATAATGTAATAGAATTTCTAATAATTATTTCTTAAACAAGTTTTACTATGAAATAACTAAACTCACATGACATATGATGATATATATATATATATCATAGCTTCAATTCTGTGTGCTCTGTGAAGTTTTGGAGAAATTTCACAATAGTGGTTGCTTTAAGAACAGAATAAGAAATTTCTGCTCTTTCAAACAAAGGGGTTCATTTAGTTGCTGTTCATTAGGGACGCAATTATTCGGATAAAGAAATATATATGTATAATTCATTTGACCTCCTGAATCCTTCAGAAGGGAAATTGTTTCATAAGCTGCATCTGGTGGAAGATGCCACGCATGACCATTTTCATGGTACTGACAACAACGTTACTTAGAAGTTCAGACATAAGGGTCTGAGACAAATTAATTTGGTAAAAAATAATGTCAGCTACTTATAATTATAAGACAATTTATTTTTCTTTAGTAACCAAACAATGATATCAGGAAATAACATGAATGAATATTCTGGACCAGCTAGACAGCTCATAAGGACCAAAACATCACACCAAAGAAGCATGATTTAATCATCAAAATAAGATAATTCCGAACCATTTTTATTTTTTGTTGCTATTTTATTTTTGATGAAGAGTGGGAGATATAGCTCAGTCCAAGGAGTTTGGGAAATTTAACCCCAAGCACTCAAAAGCTAGTAGATTTCTCAAATGAAGTAGAGACACTCATTAGGTTTATCTAAATCTTCAGTATTTTTTGTTGCTATTGTTGTTCTAATTTGGTGTTTTTTCGCCAAAGTTTTCTGTTTCAGAAATCAGACAATTCGATCTGAATTTAAACCCGAACAAAAAGACGAAGGAAACTGAGAATTTACCAGAACTGTCCTGGTCAACATACCGGATCTACGGGCTGATGAGTCAGTTTCTGGTGGCCCATAATTTGATCCAATCAAGTAGGCTATAATTATGCTTTGGCCCTATAAAAACAAACAAGTTTAGGCAATTTTAAAAAAAAAAACTCATATTGCTTATGGAAAATGTTTTGTTGGGAGAGGCAAAATTTATTTTAGTGATCTTTATATTTTGAGAGGATTAGTCTTTTAGCTATCAACTGAGAAATACTACATAAACTCTACCAAAAAAATCTCATATTTCATCTAAATGATATCCACATTTAGTATTTAACAAAACTTTGAACATAATTATTTCTAATAGGAGAATCTTATAAAAAAAAAATCGCACTGTCTTAATTGTCAAATTACTTAAACTAGTAGTAGAAATCTAAATTATTGTCACTATTTTTTATTTCATTCTTATTAACCTAAATACCTAATTCAGTCTTAGGCAAAAAATCATGTCTTTTTTTTTTTTTGAATTACATTGAGATCCTAAAGAAGACAATTTATCACAATAAAATCTTATAAAATCATCATATTGATATGAAATTTTAAGGAATTTGTGGGCAATTTATTAGAATTGTGAAAAAATAAGTTTACCATGACTTATCAATTGATAAGTTAAGTCAACATACCACCGATAGCAAGTCAAGGGCGCCTTAATTGACAAGTCAATATTGTGTTAGTAATGACAAATTAAGGCAAGGCAAGTCACAGTGCCACCAGTGACAAATTAAAATGTCTCAATTGACAAGTCCATATGTTAATAATGAGAAATCATGGTGTATAATTGATAAGTCAAGGTATGACAAGTCAGCGTGTCACCAATAACAAGTCAAGACGTTTCAATTGACAAATTAATGTGTCACTATTGGCAAGATAAGATAAACTCGTCTTTTCATAATTTCAATAAGGGTATGTTTGGTTCAATTAAGAGGAGGGAAGGGAAGAGATTTTAATTGAAGGGTGGGGAGGGGAGGGAAATAATTTTAATATTACCTTGTTTTGATTGATTGGAGGGGAAAGGAAGGGAAGAATTTTAAATGTTACCTTATTTAGTTCATGAGGGGAGGGGAGGGAAAATATTTTTACATGGACAACTTTACCCCTATTTTATTTAAGTCATTTTTTAAATTTTTTAGAATATTTAATAAATTATATAAAATTATAATTTTATAATTATTAATATTGAAGAAATATAAATATATTTATATATAATAATTACAAATATTATAATTATAATATATATAGAATAATAAAGAAATAATTTTTAAAGAAAAGAGGCAGTGTTATGTAATCCTAGGATGAGTGGGAAGATAGTCATAACTATGAGGTCGCTGGTTATGAACGACAATAACGATTAGTGAGAGTTCAAATGCTTTATAGATAAAGATTAGAGAGTGAGTGAAGATGAGGAAGAAAGCTAAAAAGGTATTGTAGGAATATTAAAATTTTTAATAAATATATTAGTCTATATAAGCAAAAATATTACCCTTCCCTTCCAAATTTTCCCAATTTTAGGGGGGAAGGGAGGAATTTTTTTTTTAAATTTTCCTTCCCCTCCTCAAATTTTTATGTTATCAAACAAGGGGAGGGGAGAAAAATCCCTCCCTTCTCTTCCCCTCTATTTCCCTCAATCTAAACAGACCTTAAATCACACACGTATCCCTTGTAATTTCATCTTAATTTGATTTTATGGGATATAATAGTGATAATTTGTCATCTTTGAGTATAATTTCCCCCTTTTTGAAATGTAGTTAATTAATTGTCAAACAAAAATAAAAATAAAAATATTTTAAACACAATATTCTTTTTTCCAGAAAAAAAAATAAAATCTCAATGTTGCTTACCTTTGTCAGATAGTACATATTGCTTTGCCCCTAAAAAATATGGATTGCATATTCCCCACCCATTTCATTTATTTGCAATTCACCCAAAACCAGCCTGGTTCTTTCCTTACACACAATCATCTCCTTCTTTTTTATTTAATTTTTTATTATTTTTCTTTTTCTAGAAAGGACTGAGAAGAAAGTGATCACCATTTAGGGTGTATTCAGGAGATTAATAATAAGCATAATCATACTTAATATTCCTCCAAGTTTGAAAACTGACATCATGATCCTAAATTCTTTTTCTTTGTTTCTACGAAACTTTCATTGAGAAACAGGCCTTGTCTCCTCTCTCTCTCTCTCTCTCTGATTATAATAATTCTTCACTCTCCTCATTATAAATCGTACCATAAAAAGGTACCCTGAAACTATAGGGTTTCACATGAAAAGGCCAATTAACAGTTTCACACTCACCCATAAACACCACATTAATTGAACTCGATCCAATCCCTTCTCTTTTTAGACAGTCCATATCGATCAAATCCTCCCAACTTGCAAGAAACTCGATCCATATATCTATCTTCTCAGATTCAACAATCTTATTAATTAGGGTTTCCTTAATTTCCCATGTTTCCTTCTTCTTCATCTTTGCCTTCTCCTTCTTCTCCACCATGGCCTTCAAAATCTCTCACATACTTCTCTTTGTTCTTCTGTGGTTATCCATAATAGTTTTGTTTCTGTTTCATGAGTATCATCACCATTTCAAGGCCATGATCTACAACAATAACAAAATCATGCAGGCTAGTGATCCTTCATCATCTTCTTCATCATCATCATCAGCATCCTCTCATAATCTTCATTATGATCAGAAGAAGAAGAAGAAGCAGTTACAGAACCGTTCGATGAGCAGAAAAGTTCTAGCAAAAAGCAATAAGTTTGACTTCTCTCCTTTCTTCAAGAATCATCATCTTCATCACCAACATTTGCAGCCACCAGACCCATCAGACACAGAGATTGATCCTCGTTATGGTGTGGAAAAGCGTCGTGTCCCAACTGGTCCAAACCCATTACACCATTGATATATGCATGGGGTTAGTCAAAGAAATTAAGAATCCATATAATTTTAAGTATCTTCTTCTCCTTCTTTTTTTTTTGATCTCCTTATATATATATATAGACATAAATTGACCTTGTTATATTGTGTATGATATTTTCCAGCAGCTTGTGAGAGTACTGTACATGTATTATAATTAAGTTCATTTGTTTGAGTTATAAGAAGAGATCACGGTACTGCATATTTTTCAGGTTTTGGTCTTGGAATTTGATCTATGATTTTTTGCTTAATTTGGTCAGTGTATGAGATTGAGGGGAAATTTTAGGATATGATAAATCTGATTTTTGTTTTAATTTGGTGAACGATCATGAGGAAACATGAGTTGCTGAGACGGCACGGCACATATTGGAAAGAAGATTTCTTGTTGAAGCATAATAATTATACATATATTAATGAGTTTGGTTAGTGTAAAAAGATCTAACATACATCATATATAGATTTTTTCCCCTTCATTTAATTTTTTAAATTTGATATTTGTTTTGGGGAAAAGCATAGGTTTCCTTTGAAGATGAACAAACCCCAACACGTGATCATGGCCACATAATCAATGGTTGAAGATAAATTTATCAACATGTTTTCTTTCCCCATTACTTTGCCTTATTTTTTATTCATTATTACTATTATTATTATTTTCAATTTGGTCATCATTATCAAACGCATAATTTCTCACCCTATATTTTCTTTTCTACCTATAGCATATATTTCTCATAAACCTTTAAATCCCACTACCTTTTCCCCTTTAAAATTATGAAGTTTATCCTCAAATAAAACCTTTCAACATATATAATACTCTTTCTAATTCTTAATATAAAATATAGTTTATAGTATAATTTATATTATAAATTAAATTTTGTTAAATTTATATTAAGTACAGGAGAGGTAGTATGATTTTTTATTGTAAACATCTGTGTTTTTTTTTTGTTTCCTTTAATGAAAAACATCATTTTGTTGACAAAAAAAAAAGTCATATAACCTCTCGTGTGGTTTTATAATTTTGTTCTGCAAGTTTTTCCTTTTGGTATAAAGGAACTATGGAATTATAACACTCTCCAGCTACTTTTTCACTTGAACTATGGCCTCATGCTTGTTCACATTTAGTGGTTTTCATCACGTTAATGAATATGTATAATCCAAAAATCTAACAATGTGTGTCTATTATTACTTTATCATTCATGTGTGTACTCCCTCTGTGTATTTTTTTATTATTACACAACAATATAGTGACTAGTGATCAAGTTATTAAAAAATCTAAATTAAAATAATTTGATGAGAAAACGAAATCAATCACTTTTTAATTTTATGTGGCCCAAAACGAAGGTTCCATGAAATTAATTAAATAATGATTACATATAAATATTGTCTCTAAGAAAATTTCAATTAGAGATAAGAGAAAAATCTTTAATGTGTGTCCTCAAATGAGAATTAACCAGCAAACTTGTTTTAAGTGATGGCATATTACTTATTTAATTCAATTGATTTATTATATAAAGGGAAGGGGAATGATTAAAGGATTCAAAGGTAGGAGTTAATGATATCAAGATTAGCCCACCGCCATCATTTCTCCATAGAATTTGTAGATTGCTTCTACCTTGGTTTGTTGTTGGGTACATTGCTTCCCAATAGCAACTCTCCAAAATTCACAATTCACAGTTTGTTCGTTTAGTTTTTAATTAGTTCAATATGAGTTATTAAAAATCATATATATGGGAAAGCAAACTTGATTCATCAACCCTTACTATAGTTTTACTTGAATTTTAATTAAGTTATCTTATAGTTTTTTATTAGGTTTTATCAATTATTGGCATTAGTTACCTAATCTGTTAATTAGGGCTAATATAAATATTGACTAAATGATATATAAGTTGTCACAATATACAAAATAAAAAGAAGGATTTTAAAAATAGAACAATAAAATAAAATTTCTTTAGTATCAACATAAAATAAAATATTGTATATGCTTATAACAGACTCCTTGCATATATATATATATATATATATAGAGAGAGAGAGAGAGAGAGAGAGTAATTTGTAATTTGATTGCATGTGGCAAAATCAATCCATATGCATATTGAGTGAAAATCATATTATCAACTATTAATCTCTTTTCTCTTATAAATTATGAGTATAGTATATAAGGTCTAATATTTATAATTGAAAAATTATCAGAACCCAATAAAAAAAATTACAAGGACCTAAAAGTAAAGCATGGATATAGTAACATAATAGCTAGAAACTAGAGAGGATAATATAATTAATTCATGAATTAAGTAATATTGTATATATAAAGGTATAATTGGAAATGGATTGAGTAGGACAGGAAGAATATTTCCTTTTCAGATTCTTTTAGGGAGGGACTCAGACGTTAATAATGAATAAGACTGATATGATGAGAGAAAATAACTTGATAAACACAATTCAGCAAAAAGAATAATATTGTACCTACCTTGCTTTTCACCGACTAAAAGGATCTTAAACCTCAACTAATTAATAAGAAAGAATCTTACTCCCATTTTTTCTTTTTCTGGTAATTTTCAAGCCTACTTTAGTTTACCAAAGTTTACACCATAAACACCGTTTTAAAAAACTAACACAGGTCTAACAATATAAGGCAGCATTAAATCCCTTTTAAGTCTTAAGTTCTAGTTCTATATAAGATACCTGGGTTAGAAGGAATAATAAAAAATCCTGTAACTGGAATACTTTAGTGGACCAAAGTTTACACCATAAAGATCCAACCTACCTTTAGTAGACCAAAGTTTACCCCATAAAGACTGGTTTAGAAAAATCAATATAGTTCTAACGATATAAGATCTCATTAGATCTTTTTTTATTTTCGAGTTTGAGTTCTAGATGAGACAGTTGTACTAAAAGTGATAGTAAAAAATCTTGAAACTCAATTAATTGATTATTCAAATACTTGGTAATAAGATCTAAAAAAATATCAGATATTGACTGATAATATTAAAAAGAAAGAAGGTTTTAATAAAATTTATATATATTTAATTGAACTTTCACTCGTGACAAATTCGAACTCAATTAGCTGCTATGATATATACTTAAAAAATAATTTGTTTTCCTTCTCGTAGCCAGCAAGGTTGCATGCATTATATATAATTATGATTAATGATTATAATTATAATTATCATATACATAAAAAATAAATTCTTTAATATATATATATAATTAGTAGCAAGAAAGATCGATGATTATAATTATGATTAATGCAAGAAATCAATCGTCACATAAAGGTGCATGCATGCGTACTAAATCAACTCATGATTATTGATTAGTATACTCTTTAATCATTTATGTCTTAGTCTCCAGAAACAGTATATTTTAAATCTGTAAAGGATTTATAATGGAAAGAGAATAATTTAATTATTCTAATACACAAATTCAAAAGTTGGAAATCATTATTTATTGTAATTAACAATACTTGAGAAATATAATTACAACTTTATTAAAATTTAATAAAGACATCACATATCATTACATCCTTGCTGAGTAGTGACCGAAAATATATAAAAATGTAAATAATTTGACAAGAACAAGATAAAATTTTAATCAAAGAGAAATATAAAAGATTTTTTCAAAATAAAAGAATATTTTTCATTCACTTAAAAAATGTCAAATGGATAGTACTAGTGTACAACATCTTATTATAGGCCTTATCAACCTTAAAGCTATATTTGGCTCAACAGAAGGGAGGGGAGGGGAATGATTTTAATTGAAGAAAAGAGAAAGAAGGAAAAGAGAGAGATTTTATTATTACCTTGTTTGGATTAACATTAAAGGAGGGAAGGGGAAGGATTATTACCTTATTTAGTTCAGGAAGGAACGGGAGAAAAAATATTTTTATATAAACAAATTTACCTTATATTATTTTATATCATATTTTAATAAAATATAATATAGGGATAATATTGGGATATTAAAAAATTATGGGTATGTTAATATTATAAAATAATAATTTTATACCTCACTTCCAAATTCCCCCAAACAAGGCCTAAAGTTACAATAGCAAAAATAGAAAATTTATTACAATTACACAATAAATTTTTGGAGGTAATTGACATTAAAGATAAATACATCATGAAAAACTTTCATTTTATAGGTTATTGATATATATGGCATTAAAGATAAGGAATTACAAAAACAAAAAAGAGACAATTTTGAAGAAGTTATGATAACACATTCCATTTGATAAGTTTAATTCATTTCTAGTTTTAAATTACGACAAGTCACAATTTTGGCAAATTAAATTTATTACACTAACAAAAGAGTTGAGTTTAATAGTATAATATAGTAAATTAAAATTATAATTTTTTATTAGAAAAAATATTCATATTTAATACTTTTCTCCTGTAACTACTTGCACATACACATCATGCAAGTAAATGCTCTTCAATTTCTATTTATAAGATCATATTATTTGAATTGCCCCTACCCTTTTATAAGATCCTCTGTATGTTTATTTGAACATTAAATATATCTTTATCTATTCTATTATTAATTAATATATCATCTTTCATTATCTTTTTCCCATATATTCTCTCTCATTTTTTTTCTTTCTCACCAATAACTTATAAATAATAGAATGTTTAGAAAGTAAAATACATTTTCTACACAATATTATTTTACTAATTTTAACAGTTTTTTTAAACAACATAACTCAGTTAAAATGATATTATAAATAGGGATGGAGGGAGTATGTAAGTAATTTACAGACAAAGATAAGAGCAAATAGAAGGTTTAATATCAAAGGGACAATTTGGATTTTGAAATTATGTGTTCATGAAATTAGAAAAAAATCTAAGCACCCGACTAGTAGTTAGGTTAAAGAGAAAGGGAGACTTAGACAGTTATTTAATAAATTTTTTAAAAGGATTTGCCGACTTGTAACAGATTGCGTACAGAATAATGGATTCATTTACTTTCTTGGTCAGCTCATAAATTCATCCTTCACAGAACAAAAATTGATTTATCACAATTTGCACAGAAATTCTAAAACTATCATTATCAAGGAATTGCCAATTCTAGTATTGCAATGATGGTAAAGTGATTGTTTTAAACCATGTTTATAGTAAACAATAAAAGTTTGTCTCATTTATAAGAAATTAGTTCATAACCAATAAGATTATGGGTCTAAATCTCATTATCAATATAAATATTTTGCCAGTCGATAATTTATAAATATTTTCATAAGTACTCTTTAAATTTAAAAGCATACCTGGCTTTAGTAAATCCCCGCCAATCAATTCATCTAAACTTTTTGTTCTGAAAAAACCATGTGTATAGTATTTATCTAATGGATTATCATTTAATAGTTTAGTTTATGTTTATTATTTTAAGATAAACATCATATTTTATTTTTTAATTCAATTGTATTTTATGTTCTAAACAATGTTATTCAATTAAATTTCAATTTTTTTGAAGAACATATCATGCAAGCGAGCATCAGCCAGATTTTAAATTTTGAATTATGTGTAAATAATATATGTTTTCAGCGCGCAAATAATATTTTTAAATTGTCCAAATAAAAAATATTATTTAAAATCTGGCTAAAGTGGCCCCATAAAATGAAGCATAATTGAAATATCATAGAGAAGCACAGTACTTGTCCCATTGGGCAAGTCTTCTAAGTCATGCAAATTATATTATTGAGGCACACATTCACATTACTATTTTAATATTTTGTGGCAACATGCTGAGCTATAAATACCTTGCATCTTCCTTGTTAAAATGCATCCAAACAAAATAAATGAGGGAAAATAATAGGAGAAAATTAGAAAGAAATAAAACTATATCAACAAGGTCAATGTACAATATTCATATCAGAAAAAAAATGTAAAATAAGCCTAATATGAAGTAATTCAAAGTGGAAATTTTATAAAAATATAATTTGAAATTCAAAATTTAAAAAAAAAAATCATTTAAAAATGTGAAATTTCACAATGATCATGTAGTAGTAAACTGAAATTTTAATTGTGTCAAAAAAACAAAATTGCCCATCAAATCATTTTTATAACCGCCACCACTTAGCTTGGATCTTAAAATATTTGGTTACCATTGAGTCATTAATATAAAATAATGATATATATAAATATAAAGTTAACTATTAAGTTTTTACCAAATATAATTTATAATTTTTGTAGCAATTCGCTATACTTCATTAACTACTTACCATAAGAGTATCTCAATTATAACCACTTTTTTAAAATTTTAAATTTGTTAAAATTAATTAATAAAGTATCTCCTTTAAGGTGATTTACAACTTTTATAATAGTAATTAACTACATTTTATTAGATATTTACAATATTTTTTATTGAATTTCACACTTATAAATACCAAAGTGAAAAGGTTCTCTAGCAAAAAAAAAAAAAATTGTTTCAACAAATATAATACACAAGAGGCGGAATTTACCATATTTAGAGCGAGTTTCATTATTTCACATTAACAATTTATAATATTTACTTTACAAATTTGCACTTAGAAAGATCAAAGAAACATAACATGTTTCAACGAATTTATTAGTTTATAATGAGTTTCATCATTTTATATTAACGATTTATAACAATTATTTACTACATTTCCTTAAATTTCTAAAACTATAAGAACCTTATAAAAAGAAAATAATTATGAAGACATAATTAAAAATCAACAAAACTATATATGAGGACATAATAAAAAGAAAAAATTTCAAAGACAGGATTAAAATTAAAAATTAGATAAAATTACAAATTACTTGTATATTTATTTTCCCCATATTGAATTCTCTTTAGTATCATCATTATTTGCAAAGGTTTTCAATCTTTTTGATTGGATTAACTTATAAAGCATATCATTGTAGAGGTTTTCCAACTCTTTGATTTGAATAACTTATAAAAGAAAGTTATAACTCCATCCAACCCTCACATTATTTATGGCATATTTTTTTAAGATTAAAATAAATAAAATAAGTTATTTTAATATGACTGATCCATTTAAAATTTTGGTAACTCTTTGAGGCATAAAAATAAAAAACAAGAAAAAGAAATTGATGTGAATGATTAGGTAATAGGTAATCAAATTTTAATGGTATTTCTTCTTTCATACATTCATTTAGTAAAAGAATGGTCATTAACCATTATAAATAAAAATATATAAATATATTTAAAATAAACTGGAAAAAAAATTAGATCAATTCACCATGAAGGTCTCTAAGGGCTAAAGTTACTCACATATCTGGTAGATATTCTTAAAATCTAATTCTATATTAAGGATGTAAAAAAAAATGTGTTTCTAACACGAAAAGTTGATATCATAATACACACAATAGCTACAACGACAAGGTCTTTGAAGCTATAATTTCTTAATTAGATGTGGAAGAAACTTATCTTTGCAATAAGTAACTAGCTTCAAAGTCTTTATATTATTTTCAAATTAATTTTTTATTTTTATTTTTTTAATATTCTAAATTGACCATACTTGGATCAATTAAGACAAGACAACCTTTTATTCTTGTTACATGAGATTAAATGTAGATTTGCAATTAAGATACTAAACAATATGATCCTACTATTGTAGGAGTATTTTATTTTCTTGACCTGAACAGACATTAATAATTGCATTATTGTAGAGGAGCCAGTATGTATAGGCTAAGCAAATAATACAAACAAAAGTAAGATGAAATATACATCTGAAAGAGCAACATATATCAGGAAGAAGAAGAAGAAAGAAAAAGAGAGAGAAAAAATCCTATGATAATGCTTTATGCTTCTTCTGGTTTATTATTATCTTCACCAGCTTGAGTATGGATGCGGCTTCTTAGTTCTTCAAAAGCCTTCATGCTCTCTGCATCAAAGCCTCCTGCAAACTGCAAATAGTCCCAAAAAAACAAACAGTTAAATCTGTTATTCAAACTGGTTCACATTACACAAAGTTTTGCCGTCAACACAGAAAGAAAAGCCTAGTATTTTCAGTTGAGGACAATTTGACAGTTAGGTATGTTTGGATTGAAGAGAAAGGACGATTTAAATATATAAATGAAATTTTTTGTTTCTCTGTTATCCTCAATCTAGACATACCCAAAAGGAAATGCCAATCTTAAACACCAAGATTAGTGCTGCATGAACTATTCCTAATCCTAGCTAGTGAGATAATGCCTGCTGTAAAAGAGCCTAAGGAAAAGTACCTGATGAACACGGAAAGCGAAGCGGACACCTTGCAGAGTCAGAAATTCTCTCATGGGTTCTTTTTCTTGTCCAGATAATGCATCAAGTTCAGATGCAACACGTTTCATATACTTTTTAGCCAACTGCACAGAAGAAAGCTTGATCTGCAAATGGCAAATTTACGGTATGTCAACATTTTAATACAGTTGCATAGACTTTCAGTTACACAAGACACTTATTTATTCTTAAAAATCATAGTAGATATATAAACTCCTCTTATTTTAGATTCAACATCCCTTGAAAGAATATCTAATCGATGTTTTAATTGTTCTAGACAGGAACTTTTGGGCACATCCCAAAATTATGCTTGAGGTAATCACTTCAACTTTTCAAAAATTGAATGATTTATTTCTATTAAAAAAATCTTGAACAGAAACTGTTAGTGATTAGAATACCTTGCCAACAACTCCGGAATCTAACAACCAATTTACTGGGATTCCGAATTCCTTGTATCGAGAAATAGCCATATCTCTTGTACGTAAGAGTGCATATACACTTTGCTCCACTCTGTAATCATAACACAACAAAAAAGAAACTAGGTTTGTTAGATAAAATTGAAGCAACCATAGAAAACTGTTAACCAACATATAAAAACTGTAATACAAAATGGGTAAAGACCATGCTAAAATATTGGGGGAATTACAATGATGGTCCTAATCAAGGGACATAATTACCCAAAAGTGCTAATGACAACTAAGGAGCTAATAATAACAAGTTCTAATAAAGGAATTAAATTGACAAGGTTATGCTAGTTAGAACTTTTTGATAATTAAATCTCTTCTTTGAGATCTCCGTAATTTCCCCTAAAATATTTTTATGACTTGTTAAAGTCCAAACAACCTCCAGGTTACTGCCTTGAAATAAATATGAAATAATCATTATAGCTGTGAACTCTCAAGAAGCTATCCACCAAGCATTGACTCCCTAAAAGCTAGCATTTGAGTAAAATAATGCGGAAAAAAAGATACTTACTTTTCAAGCAGTGAGTACATTTTCTTCAAAGCAGATTCGCATGGAAGATTGGGATCATCATTGAAGGAGGAAACTTGTTTCTCCAATTTTATCAGATCCTGATATTCAAATGCCGCCTCCCTCAGAGCATCTGCTTTCCCTTCAGGCCAATCAAAATGCTTGAGGACAGCTCGTTCATCAACCTTACATAGAGAACGTAATGAAATGAGTAAGTATCCAGTGATCGCTGGTTATAAAATTGTGAAATGGAAATAGATTTCAAAGGCGAATGACATGGTAATTAATAAATTGGATTTCATTTCTTAGGGAAAAAATTTAAAGGTTTTCCCAAGAAATGAACATGCAAAATAGAGAGTGAAGGTGGTAACTTTCATGCTTCCCCATAAAAATTACAATGGACATGCTTTTCTCTGATGGATGAGTATTCAGTAATGACACTTAGGCATACCAGAAAGGAAAGTTCCTCATCTAGCCAGTTGACAAAGGTCACTAAATCATCAATGTTTGAGAAGGAGGCTGCTCGAACTTCAGTTGCTAGGGACATGACAAAATCACCTTGCGTTTCTACATCAGCTTTCACCTACATTCATCAGAAAAAATATTTAGTATCGAATTTAATGACTCAAATTCCATGGCAACATGAGAATAGACAAAGTAGAGAGAAAAGTTTATTTACAGCTAAGAGGAATGAAGATCTATTCTCAATTTCCCCAATCATGTTGCTCCTAGCATCAGATGCATTAGTTGTTGAAGAAATTAATGAAGTATCCTTCTTAGCCTCCCGCTTCATCAATGTTTGATAAAACTCAACAAGCTCAGGAGCCCTGTGAACTTTATCATTACCCATTGGCCCTCTAAGGCTTCCTGGGGGAGGAGGGGGAGGTGGAACACCTGGAGGTGGAGGAGGAATAGGTGGAGCAGCCGGTATTCCATTGGAAGGATTCGAATTTGTACTGACAGGAGCACTACCAGATGGTGTAGGAGGTGGCCGAGGAACCCTTGGAGGCCTTTTCTCAATGTGAGCCAGTTTCATCTTGCTAATGATTTGATTATCGGCATTATTACACTCCTCAGATTGATCATTAGGGCTACCAGAAACAACTGTCTTCTCCTTTATTTGAGAAAGTTTTGCTGGCAAAGACACAACTCTTTCAGCCTTGGCCAAGTTCAAGTTGTCACCAAACTTCTGAACTCTTGCTTGCTCAGCCTTTTCTTTGATATGTCTCTCCCTTTCTAAGGCCAATTTATGGCGGTCTTTATATGCGGGATATTTTTCATCTAGAGACACATCAATTGATTTAGACATCAATTGGAATGAAGATGCAACTGAATTTAGAGCTTCACTAGATGGAACTTTGTCAGGAGAATCGGTCAGTTCATTATCCCTCTGCCCAAAAGAAGTAATGGACGCGCTATCACCAGCATTCCTCAGCATCAAAGATTCCAGTGGACCCTTAGGTCTTTGGGTCATCATACTCATCCTTCTTGGAGAACTTCCTGAAAGAGATCTGGGTGATGATGAAAGGACACTAGAATCATCTTTGACCTTACCCCATTTCTTCAACTTTTGGATTAAGCTAGTTTTCTTGCTAAGATTACTGTATTTGCTAGCAGAGCTATCAACAGAAGTATTGTCAAAATCTTCACTGCCAGGAGAAGAGGGGTGGGAGAAGTTGCTATCAAGATCTGTGTCTCCTTGCCCACGTTCTGATCCCGCATATTCTAACATCAACTGCTTAGCCTTTTCCTGAGATTTTGGGCTAAGACTCTTATTGAGATCACGGGCTGATACTTTTCCTGGAGGGGCCTGGTAATTCCTGAGCTCATATCTCAAACATGCATTCACCCATCGAAGGTATACAAGCTCTTCAACCTCACTAAACCTATTCATTTGAAGTCCCTCAACTTGCTTTAAGAGGTCTTCATTTGCATGCCTCAGATTAGTGACTTCCTCTCTGGCCCTGGCAACCATTTCATTCTGGAGTTTGAAACAAAGCATTTAATTTTAAACGACACCAATACATGTATTACAGAAAGAAAAAAGAGATGGCACTAACTTAAAAATCTAGAGAACTTCAAATTAGAAGAAAATCATATAGGCCTAAGGTTTACTTCTGTACTCCTTTCCTAGTATTAACTGAATTTTTTCAGTACTATGCTGTCTAATTATTCAGTTGATGAGATAAAGAGGTCCAAGTAATCTTGAATATTTGTTGCATGAAAGGGACAAATAAGATGGTTCAATCCAGCAAGTACAGAATCATAGGCTACTTCATTTATGCGAAATTTTTATATATTTGTCAGAATGCATCCCTTCAACATATTCTTGAAGGAAGAATATTCAATATGGAACACTGACCTCTGACATGCTAGATTCAGCAGCATTGAGCTTTACAATTAACTCTCGCTTCTCATGTTGAAGTTCTTTGTTCTTCCTCTTAAGCTCAACAACCTCCACCTCTAACAAGTTCAGAGCTTTCAGCTTCTTATCAATTTCGGCATCTTTTCTGACAGCTTCGACTTCTTTTGCCTGCAAACCAGAAACTTGTTGTTTAAGTAACAATAACTGGCCTTTTGTCTGGTTAGCCTCAAGCTGTATCTGCCTTTGCAGCTCCTTTATCTTGCTCCTGGCCACCTCAAGTTCCTTCTTCGCTGAGCCTACCTGTTCTAGCTCTTCTTGAAGTTTCTTTCTCTCTGCCTGAAAGGAATTGATTTTAATATTAAGCATATCTATTTCAACTGTCTTAATTTTTAACTGCCTGTGTAGTTCCACGACGTCCGATTCCTGCTCCTTCAACCCATAGTACTCAAGCAATTCGCCTTCGAGTTTCACTTCCCTCTCCTCCAACTCCTTTACCAGGTTCTTCAATCTTTCTAGTTCACTTTCATTGTTTGCCATCTCAGTTTCATAAACTTTGTCCCTGGGTATAGGAAACTCAATCTCCCCAGATAGAAGATTCTCAAATTCAGGTAGAATCTCATCTTCAAAATCATGAGCTCGATTAATTATGCTGCTAATTAACTTAACCTCCTCTTCTTCCTCCTCCGCCTTCCGTTGCAATATCAAAAACATAAGTCAAATAAATCAGATTAAAGAAAGAGAAAGTTCCCATACATACAATTAATTTCCTGAATAAAATCCTTAAAGCTAAGGAAGAGATGAAAGTTAATAAATATTCAGCTTAATATACTCACTTCGTTCTCGTTGAGACCTTTTGTAGAACACGTTGCCTGCTCTTCTTCTGTTCCATCTTCTTGACGCTTTTTGGACCTTCTTCTGTCGTGTTCTGAGCCATAAATAGAAAATGAAAATTTTACACAGAGGGGGATGTTATGCTCAATCAATCAACAGGAATTCTCTTTATTAAACCCAGAAATGAAATGAATCAAAATGAGCTAAAAACAAGGACTTATAGCACATAAAGAAAAGTACCAGAAGATTGTGAGCCTCTGACGTTTAGCTGCTTAACAGAATAAGCTGCGATAGAAGCAGCAACTAGGAGTCCTAACCTGACTATCATGAAGGTAAATGTATTATTAATAGAAGTGCCCTAACTTTGCATTTCCCCATATCCGCCAACCTCCATAACTGAAGGTTCGAACCATTAGAAGCTTTTGGACATGACCCAGAATCTGAAACTGTTCCAGTAGACAGAAAATACGAAACCAAGTTCAATACTTAAACAAAACCCAGTTCAGGAAACTTCCAATTAAGCGTAAATCCCATGGAATTTTCAGACATTCGATTTCTATCTTCGTATCAGTTTCAGGCGAGAAGAAGAGGCCTTCTGGGTAAGCTTGAAGACAAGAAAACTGCAGATAATGAGCTGAATTTCAAGCACAAGTCTGACGCTAAGAAGAGGTACAGCAGCCACCAAATAACAAGTGGCCAATCTTGGTCCTAAGAGATTGACAAAATTTACAATTTTGGATGATGGGATATAAGAAGATATTACCCTCACGATTTGCGCGCAGGAATATTTACAAGTTGGAACAAAAACAAAGGCATGTTCCTCAAGCGGGCTTTGTCTCTTTCTTGTATGTTCCTTATGGCTAATCTAATCTAATTGATAGTTTCAGATTTGAGAGATGAAAAACGAGAGGATGAGAAGAAACTTGACGGTGTTTTCAGTTTTTCTCCCAAAACCTTCATTTAATGTAGCCGTTGTCCTTGTTGGCAGGAGTATTTCTCAGTCTTCAAGTTTCTATTGGAGAATCGCATAATTGAGTCTATTGGAGAATCTAATGTTCATAAGTCTCAGATTGATATGTTGACCCATATTTTAATTGTTTTATGAAAAAAAAAACAACATCATTAACCACGCAGTTAGATAAAATTAAGAAAAAATGATAGAAAAAATTCTAAAAAAATATATAAATTTTAAATTAAGTTTATTAATAACAATATATAATATTAATAAAATAAATTTCTGCTTTGATATTTATTATTTTTTTAGTCTTTTTTTTTATCATTTGTTTAAATTCTTTTGTATGAATAATTATACAATTACAGAAATAGTAATCTAAAATATATAATTATATAGGACATATTTTTTATATTTTTATTTTATTTTTCTAGAGTATTCAATTTTGATATGATATAAATTTGTTACGTAAAACTTTATAGATTTAGGAAATGAGAAAATTTTCATCGTTAAATATCCATATTTTTCTAATTTATTTATTAATTGTTTAAATTTTTTGTTAATTGTCAAACAAGATCACACTTTCTTTTCCAAAAATAGGCATCTTAAAAAATGTTTTTCAATATGTAATTGAGATCCTCGCTATAACTATACAAACCAATTAAGCGAGCAAGTACTTAAGGATGTAAAACAGACAATGCACATTACATAAATACCACTAAACTAATCCGATTTTGTTAAAACAAATAATATTAATTTATCTGTTTTTTTTTTTTTTGAATTATGGATTGGTTGTATAAATACTCCATCTTGACTCTAAATATAAAAATTAATTAAAAATTTTATTATTATTATAAATATAAAATTTTAATTTATAAATTTATAATTTTTTAAATTATCTATATTGATAGCACATATTAAAAGAGTTTATGTTAATAAAAGTAGCTCCCAATATCAAAAATGATAAGTGAAGAGAATATATTTTAATAAATTAATATTTTTTATAGATAATTAATTTAATTAATTTTTAATTTATGTAAATTAATCATTAAAACTATATGAGTAACATTTTTTATAGAAGTGTAAGCCACTACTTTTTTTTAAAAAAAAAAGAATCTAACAGATCATAGTGATAATAAGGGTTGAAATTTGTCTCATTAGACAGGGAAGAACAAGTGGATCCCTCTCAAAACGAAGTTTTGTTTTAATTTTGTGTTACTTTTGGAAAGAAAAATGAGGATCAAAATGTAAAGGAGTGTAGATGATTATTGAATAAAGTTTAGTGGGAGTTTTTAAATGTGAAGCATTTTGCATGATGGAGGGAAAGCTTTTGGAAGGCAAAACTTTTTGGGGAATGACCCATAAGTCCCTGACCCACTTGCACTTCCCATGTTACTACTCTACTCTTTTTGGCATTTCCATCCCCAAGCGTCTTCTGGATTTGGTGTTTAATCAAAGAGAAAATTATATTTAAGTCTTATATAAAAAATTTAATTATAAAAAAATTAAAAAAAATTAAATTATTGTGAAGTCATAGAGAATTTAGAATTAATTTTTTAAATTGTGAAATGAACAAACTATCCCTATAAAAATTAATTTAAGTAATAAGAATGACAATTTATAAGAAAAATAACAACTCAAATGAGAAAAAAAATGACAACTCAAATAATATGAATAATAACTCTCAAAGAAACAAATAAATACTGGAGGTGAAAAAAAATAATAATTGAAACAATTTTTTTTAAAGATAATTCTATGATTTCATAATTTAAAAAAAGTTAATCCCAAGTCTTGTGGGATTTCAAAATAATTTAATGATTTTTCGTAAGTTTTTTATCATTGATTTTTTATATGAGACTTAAATAAAAATTTTCTTTAATTAAAATGGGCACATAATTAATTATTCATTTTCAAGTCACTTTTTTTTAGAGATCTTATTGCTTTGTTTGGCCAATTAAATTGTACGATTTTTTTTCTTTTTATGAAAAAAAATATCTATTAGAGCTTTCTAACTATCCGTTTTAACTCAATAATATTAAAATTTTGAAATAGAGATATATATTAGTTATATTTCTATTTAACATTATATACTCATTTAGTCATATTTATATGTCACTTCTACCATATTTTATACGGAATAAGAAAACATTTGACTATATAATAAAATTTAATAATTTTTTAACTTTAACTCTATTTAATATATATTATATCACATAAAAATAAAGTCATAATAATAATAAATGAAGAGTAAAATATTTTATTTATATAATTTTTTTATTCCCTTATAAATAAAACCAAACTAAAAATTCTATCTCTATCATATGAATAGGTAGAGCTAGTAAAATGTGGGCTAGACCTGTTTTATTTTAAAAGGGATAGGTTTAGGTTGACAAAATACTAGCCAATTTTAGACGAGTTTCTCAACCTGCTCACTCGCGTTTTTTTTAATTTTTAATATTATTATTTATTTTATTTAAATATTACTTTAAATATTTCTATTATCGAATACTAATAAAAATAATTAATTATTTATTAATATATATTGACATATTATAATTAATTAATATTATGTTAATGTTTATTTAAATTTATAGTTATAAAATTTAAACTTTTTTATAAAAATATAAATTTTTAAAAATATAATATTAATAATTTTTTAATTATGTTAATATAATATTATAAATTTTTTATTAATATTTTAGGAATTTAAAAATAATTTTTTAGTCTGAGATTTATTAATCATTATTTTTTAATTTTACCTCATTCAATTCTCATTAAAAAGAGAGAGAAAAAAAATAGATGTGAGAATAATTTATATATATAGAGATAAAATTTTAGCAATGGCAAACTTAAATTTTATCAACTAAAAACGTACTTAACTGTCATTTTTTAATATGTGATAACTAGTTAAAATAAATTTATATTAAGGAGTAAAATGATTATATATCAAGAAAATATTTACTACTAACTAGTTTGATTAGAAATAAAATAAAAGGGGGCCAGAATGGCTTGAATGAAAGCTATTTGTTTGGGGCAAAACGGAAGCCCCCGAACAAAATTACTGCTGAATCACAGGTGCGGCTTCCTGACCAGGAGTTGGAGTCCTTGGGATTTCAATTTTTTCTTAAAAACATTATCATCAGTTTAATTGATAAAAAAATGAAATTTATAATTATTTAAAATATATTTAATTTTTAAAATATACTATTTTATTATAATTTTAATTATAACATTTAAAAAAATATCTAACTCTTAAATACATAAATTAACGCCTAAAAATAATTAACAGTTCATCTTATCTAATATTAGTATCGCTTATAAGGAAGAAACACTTTGTCTTACCCTTAAATCGTGGATAAACCCAATCCCTTTTTAAAAAATTTTATACCAAAAAAATTTATCTTCAAAATATACTATTTTATAATTTTCAAATGAAAAACAATAAACTAAAAATTAAGAAAAGAAAAGGGACCTTTTCAACAATCCCCAGCTTTTAAAACAACACGCGGCATGACCACGGAGAGGAATACATGGGAAGGAATCAAGTGGGGCCAGGGGGACCATAAGCCAAACGGCAGTGAAGTCCATT
The DNA here is from genome assembly GCA_037074615.1 of Leucaena leucocephala. Taxonomy (NCBI): domain Eukaryota; kingdom Viridiplantae; phylum Streptophyta; class Magnoliopsida; order Fabales; family Fabaceae; genus Leucaena; species Leucaena leucocephala. The sequence continues at coordinate 5,779,419 of CM073570.1, read as the reverse complement.
ACATCTAAAATCAATAGATGCTATTTGTTGGTAGCTACCTGTCAACACTTCTATTCCATTTCTCCCAATTTTTTTACCATTTCCCCCATCATAAATTTATTACACATATATATTATAATGAAATGGCTGATTATATGTAAAACAAAAATGTCAAATTGTAGATATTAATGTCATGGGCTCCACTGAACCAGGAGTGGCCTAAACATATCATCTAATCTAAAACCCAATGGTTTCTGGAACTCCCACGCCATCCTATCAAGTAAAGCTTGTGGACATGACTCTAAATAATACTCTTATCTTTTTTAGAGATAGAATTGCATGAAATGAATAAAAATGCATATCATTCTACTTGTGGTTATTTCCTTTGATGTCTATTATATAGGACTACTTGCTTGATACAAAAGATCCAAATTTTGGTAAATTTATTATCTTATATTCTTTCATATCTTGATTATTATGAGATATGATACCAAAAAATTTTAGTCCTTAAAACTATCATGTTTTGTATGACACAATTGTTCACAATAAGAATAAGAAGAAAGCAATCTTCTGAGTTCGGATCTACTCAACTGTTAGAATAGATTGAAATTAAAATCCTAAGCCTTGAGAATGTCCAAGATAAAAAAACCCAAAAAATATACTAGGCTTCAAGGGACAACACCTCAATTTTTCCTAAACATAATATCCAAGATTTGTAAGGCTTCAAGAATGTTGCTAGATTAAGACAAGGTTTAGTCAAATCTAGAGAGAAAAGCATACAAGATGGCTTGCTATGCTGGACCTAAAAACAATGGCCATAGCCAAAACCCTCCCAAACAATTGTGTATTATTACTGTTTACAATTAACACCAGTCGATAATAAATGTTCGTAGAATCCACATCAAGACTTGAGCTAAGGAATTTTTCTTAATCAACAAGAATCGAGAAAACTTACACCCATAGAATTTGCCTATTCAGGCTTTGTTGTCCCTTTCCATCTTCGCCCTACCTCTTCTAGAACTGCTGCTCGAGCTTGGCTTCTTCTTGCCTCGTCCTCCACCCAAGATCTGCAATAACTGCTCCAATGACATTCACATTCATCTATGAATATAATAAAAAAGATAAATCTTATGAAACTTGTTGACAAGGTGATTAGCTCTTCTGCCAGCACATGGCATCTATACAAATATATAAAGGGCATAACTGCAAACTTTAGGAGGCAACAACCTATTGGTCAAATTATGCTCAACCTCACAGACACAGTTATATTGCTTTTTCATGTTACAAGGGGATACAGTTTCCCTTTGGAGGATGGTTATGATAGCTTTGCATTTAGTAGTATAAGCACAAACTGAGTGCTAGAAAAAGGGCCCTTTGTAAAAAAACATAAGAATATTATGAATCATAACAGTGCCAATGGAAATGATGTACCTGTGATAGCTAACAATCAAATAACAAACAACATAGGTACTTGACCGTACACTAAAATAAAGAATGATCAAACATATAAAGAAGTTAAATATTAAAACCATTAAAGAGGCACAGAAAGAATATAAATTACCGCATAATCTGAAGAGACTCTTTCTCAGCTTCCAGTGTAGATTTTTTATCAAGCATTTCTTCATGCTTGGACTCCATATCTTTGAGCAACTGCTGCACAACGTGCTTTTCATCTAGATAGGCAACCCTCTCTGATGAAAGTGTCTCTGACATTTCATCAACGTCTTCCTTTACGCTAAGTAGAAGCTGCCTTTGACAATCCATTGCTGCCTTTTCTTTTAAATACTCAACATATGTTCTATCTAAATTGACTTTCTCTTGTTCCAACGTCTTAAATGCATCGACATAATGCTTCTCTACATCAGAACCACGAAATTTTTCTTCATCAAACTTCTCATCCCAAAACTTCTGTATGTCTCCCCTTCTAAGCAACTCGGACTTAATCTCTTCTGCCTCAGCTTGTCTAGCAGAATTCTCAGATTCTATTCTTGACAATTCAGAAGAAATTGCTTCCTTCATACTGTCACTTGTCAAAGCCACAGCTGCCTGTGCTTTTGTTGAAGGCTTGTTTGGCTGAAACCGCTTGCTCTGTCCTGTAACAGTAAGTTTACAGAAGTTGCTCTTCATTGAGACATTCCTAGTCTTAGATTCATAACAATAATCCACATCTTAAAGAGAATTTAAGAAGCCTAATTTTCTACACATTCACTTCGTCTGCTAGTGAAGTGTAATGGAATAAAAATACATACAGCGATATCCTTCAAATTCATTGTGAGTTCAATTTCTGCTTCTCACATTTGGTTCAACTACTTCATTTGAGTGATTTGGCAGTAACTTGAACTTAATCATTCATTGTTCCAACTATTATCTTTGATGAAATTAACAATTTCTGCTTGTCTAAGACAGCTCTCAATTATCAAAATCCTTTAGATATGAAGATATAGAGGACACGTGACATCTTACGAGCATAGGATCAAAAGATACCTCAAGAGGTGAGAAGGAAAAATATTGCATATTGTTAAATAGAGAAAAAGACTGCGATGTGATACCAAAAACTTTTCTGAGTAAGCTCCTATCCCCTGCCAACATGTCCACATAAAGTGCTAGGGACACATGAGAACTGATCTCCTTCACATCCATAAAGCTCACTTTTTTAGTTGATATCTGGACTGTAGACAAGTCAGGTTTTAAGAGCTGATAGGCATATGAAATTTCATATTTTATGCATTTGAAACAACTTTACTAACACATCCTGTGGATACATCTTACCTGATCAAGTACATTAGGGGAAAAATAATACTCAAATTGAGCTCTCCAATCCACTAAATCTTGTCGTGAAATGAATCTGCACATATAATTAGTAAAGCAAAACAGAAATTTATTGAAGAGAAAAAAAGGGTAAGCATAAATTTACCTATCAGGAAAGAATTTCAAGTTCTCTTGACCTTCAGGTCCACCAGAATTGAGCCAACTTTTTGAAGATAATTTGCTGGGGATAACACCAGCTTCTGCCAAGGCTTTTATTACAAATTGAGGGAAAAAACAATTTAAACTTCTGCCCACAGAAAACAGATTTTCTTCTAGAGGTAAAGATCAATCATCTTTTACCTTGAATGGCAGTAAAATCTGGGTCTTCAACCCTGATATCATCAAAAGCAGTAACCAATGACCCAGAGAGGGTAACTATTGGGGAAATCCTGCGTTTTGGATCCCTGAAAGACAAAGAAATCCATTTACTAAAAAAATCACAGCGAAAGAGAAGTTTCAGCTCTAAAACATTCCCAACTACAAAGTCATGTTCATGCATTAGGTCAGACACTAACCGTTCCAGAACAGAATTTAATTTAACCAGCCATCTTGCAAATTCCCTTCTGGTGCACAATTCATGAGCCTCCACATCATTTTCTATTATCTATACAAATAAACAAAAACCAGACCACTCTCGCTAAGAAGTCTAGCCCAGGGTTAAAAAAATATCATAATATCAAGTAGTTTCACAGCTGATTACTGGAAGTCAGAACATAAACATTAAAAAATCTAGACAAGCTACGAGTTGATATTCCAGGTAGCTAGGAAGCAGAAATTCATAGAAGTCAAATCTTTATGATAAATTAAAAGCGGTAAATTACTTTGGAATCTAACATATTCATGGGATGTGCGTGTGTAAGTTAAAAACAGTTTAGGACTCCAGACAAAAGAACCAGGCAGACAACTGCATTAGATTTTTCACATTCTAATAGTCTGGATAAAAACTACAAAATGATCAGGTAATTGTATATAACGTCAAGGCAATTTAGGGAGATACTACTAGTCTCTAATATTTATAAAAGATAGTACTTTTGGAAACAAACCTTCAGCAGCTTCAGGAGTGACAATGCTTCTTCTTGTGTAGAATCAACAGACACTGGGATTATAACACGCTTTGGTTTGTCTACATCTGCAGATAAGGTTTTTTTTTTGGGTTGCAGGGGAGGAAATTAATTGGATGATATAATAAAAACACCGTTATACCGAAGATAGCAAACATCAACTTATGCGTGAGCACAAAGCATCAAAGCAGCAGAAAATTTTCAGAAGAAAATAACATTACAGACCAATCAGAACTGGATGGCCAAAAAAAAAGTAATTGAATTACTAATAAGACCTATACTAGATGCTGGTCAAGAGAAATGCACGGAACAGAAATTAACTGTGCAACGTGTAAAAAGTAAGAGGCACCTCAACATACCAGTTGTAGCAGTTTCTGTAATAGGAACAGGCTCCGACATCAAATCATTCTCATTAGATGTGTCAACCTCTGCAGTAGTGTTTTGATCTTCTCGAGCTTTCAAAGGGCTCAAAATTCCATACAAAACTTGTAATGGGTCTCCAAATTGATTCTTAAAGCCTACAAATTACAATTCTGTAAGAAATTAACCAACCTGAAAAACACCTTAAAACCTTAAAACGATTTCTCATAGCTGACCTTTCCTCGATAATGAAAAACTAGCGATGAGAGCAGCCAGAACAACCAATGAAGTACCAATGCCAACAACCACATACGAAGGAAATGCTGCAAAGAAGTTTAAGTTACACCTTTTCAACAAAATTACGCTTACCGAGCAAAATTTGCAAATTACCTCTCTTCCTTTTCTGAGGGACCGGATATTCAACAACAGCCCAACCACCAAACTCGTCACCAGTATTCTCATTTGGAGGAACCCACGATAGCCCAAAATTAGTATCGGCGATTGCAGCGGAGATTTGGCGTCTGGAAACTGTGGGTCGAAGGAAGCAGAGGAATGGTCTATGAGGGTTGAAAACTGGGCCGCTACTTCGTTGTAGGGGTGAATGTGACTTGGTGGAAAGGAAGAGGTAGGAAAGAGAAGAAGTAGGAGCGCACATTTCGGTAGAATAAGAAACAAAAAAGGGAAGAAAAAAAAACAGAATTAGGGTTAGGGTTTTGGGTTTGGCGGAAGAAATGTGCGATCAGAGGGTAGACATGGACGGATTCTAGAGCTATGGTGCAGAGTAACTTGGGAATAACTGTTTGATGAAACGCGAATCCAAACGGAGCAGTGGGGTGAGGGCATCAACCTCGGAAGTATCTACCATGAATTAGCACATACGTCCGATGTAAATATGCTATGGATGCTATTTTCTTGTGATTTCTTTGGCTTCCTTTCCATATTCAGCACGAAGAACCCCTAATTCAGGTATAATTCGTACCGTTAATCTAGTAATTCATGAGGTAAATTAATCTAGATTGGGTTTTTAAGCAAAAACTAGGATAGGAATATGGGATGGGTGTCTTCTATTGCCAATTGACACAAAATTCAAAATGAGTCGTAACATATAATAATTTCTTTTATATTTTAATTGATATATTAAATTATTAATGCTGATTTTGTGCCAATTAATCTTCATTTAAATTGACTAAAATAATAATAAAAAACTTCTCTTGTGCCTATTAATCTTTATTTAAATTAACTATAATAATAAAAAACTACTTTTCACAATGAGATAAATTAAATTTTAAATTATTAATAAAAATTATATATATATTTAATATTCACCAGTATTTTAAATTAGAGTAGAAGATATTTATAATTTAGTAAAATAAAAATCTATGTTCCTATTTCTTTTATCCATTACGTAGGCACTTAATCCTTTACCCGTGTTTGGTATTGCATCATTAACCTGTTATTACACATCTATTGCCCAATCCTTTATTTGTGTTTAGGCTCTGATTTCCTTTTATTAATTTTTTTATTTAATTATTATGCCTTTAATTTGACTGTTATTTGACTATTAATCTAATCGGCTAAACCTGCTGACCATTATACTTTAAAATTTAATCTAACTTCTAAAACTTTGTTTACAACTTTTAATCTGTATTTTCTCTCCGAGACTTCAATTCCTAAACTAAGTTCCAAGATATAGATCGTTAAGACAAAATTATAGTTAGAATGAACGAATGAAACAAAACACAAAACAAAACACACGCACGCACAATTCTTATAATATTTACATGACTTGTATCTACTAATCTAATTCTACAAAGTCCAACAAATTTCTCAAACACATTATTGGGGAAAAAATATTGTGGAATACAATAAGGCCGAACTTATTGATATTCTCACGCTCATCATCTCCAAATGTACAACAAGGAACTAGAAGAAGACAAGCACGAGCAATCCCTTCTTGATGGCGGTGGAATCAGGGAATGAAAGTTTGGTTTGGAGAGATTGTTGTAGCTGCTGGTTCTTAATAGGTGAAAGAGCAGCAAAAACAACAAGAACGCTCAACAGGGCAAGGCCTAAACCTAAGCTATTAACCACCATAGATTCTGCAGTGTGTTTGGATAAGTTGGTTTTTGCAGCTTGTTGTAAGAAAATGAGCTTCTCTGCAAGTCCAGTTTCTGCTGTTGCAACAGCAAGACCATATGTGTAGAGACCAAGGAATACGTGCCAAGGTAGTATTCTGTTCCTCACCTTCCTCACTTCTCCTCTGTGCCAGAAGTTCCAGAACCCTACCAACCACTGCACATTCGCACGAATTCAAGCTGCATTAATTCCTCGAATCCAAGTTCTGTTGGAAGGTTGAATTAGTCAAGAGCGATTAGTTGTTGTGTTAATCGTTTAGTTAGCCTATGACCATAAGAGGGTTTGTTGTCACTTGTATGAGCATATATATATGTTGGCTCTTTCATGAATAATGAACATGTTATCCTCATCTTTTGTTCTGCTCATTATTCATGTTAATGCCGGTTTTGAGCTTGTGAGACTTCATCCAAGTGAGATAGGGTAGCCTGTTGTTGACAAAATTGCCCCTATTTAAAATTAAAATCTCGTGAATTGTGACCTCTATAACTTCTTAGATATTATTCATGGTATTAAATTAGATAAATTTAAAAGTTTTTTCAGTTTTAGACAAAATTATTGACCTCCCATTCATTTTGATGAGGTGATTAGAAATGTATTATAATAATAAAAATAATCAAAGGGGAGTGTAACAATATCATTAGTATGTGATTACAAAAATAGCTAATAAATTGCCTCACTATAGTTATAAGGAGCCATGAACAATGTGAGTTTCACTTGTATTGGGCTCTAGACATGCATGCAAAAGCTCAATTATCCAGTTTAAATCTAGTAAAAAAAAATTAATCTATGATAATATGATAAATTAAAGTTTAATTTTTGTTAAAAAAGATATTTATTTTTAGTATCTGATAATACCTCAAATATAATTGTCTTTAATAAAAAATTATTTATGCTTAACAACAACAAAAAAATTAAATTCTTGCATCACATGAACGGAGTTTTAAATTGTAATAACTTGCATCAACTTTCACATAGAGGTATTAATTTTAAAACATTTCTTTCATAATGCAGCTTAAAGAGAAAATTAAGTACGATTTTTATATCCATAGCTAGTACATATTCTCTACTCTCTAGTAAAATAAATAATGCATAGTACTCTTTTTTTTTAATCACTGAACAGGACCACAAGGATGAGTCACTCAAAACATTTTTGCTATATATTATATTTTTACCAAAGAACATGATCTTAACATTTAAAAGAAAATGTCAAGTTGTGATAAAGTTTTTCTTTTTATACAAGAAAAAAATTAGGTATGCTTGATACCGGTTCCCTAAGATCATAGTATAACTTCAGGGTTCATAGAGTGTTTACATAAGACTTATGAAATTATCTACTAAATAAATCATCATAATAGCGGTATGAATCGAACTCATATACTTATAAGATATAAGTCTATTCTTTACTATATATACTAACTCTAATTGTCCAAAATATAATAAAGTCGATAATAAACATTTCCACAAAAATAGCCCAACTTGCCATCCTGACCTCTGATAAATTTACACTTACTGGCCTGGACCCTTCCCTAAAAAAATTAATTATTATTAATTTTTTGTATATTTATTTCAATTTAAGTCATTACTAAATTTTTTTTCTTGTAATTTAATTTCTTGACAGTTTTTTAATGTTTCAAACATATTCCCTATTTTTTTCTTTTACAGGGATGTAATATAAAAAGGGAAGTATGATATTACCAAGAAAAGAAAAGGACAATATGATATGAAAAGTTGAACCATTAAATTAAAAGAAATGAATAATTTAAAGAACAACATGGATATATAGCTCAGATTATCATGCTCATGTGGTAGTTTTTTCTTATATAGTAATTCATTAATTAATTAAGCAAGGAGCTTTCTTTTAAGCTACACTACAATAGATTCCCACTCCAAGTTAAAATAAATATCTTCCCTTCCCTTGGGATTCCAATGCAATGAATTATTAGTGGGAGAGATTATTACTTCTCGGGAAGAAAAATAAATAAAAAAAAGTCACCCACTTTCAAGAAGTAAAGTAAAACCAAAAAAGCTCAGAACTCAATCAACAATGAAGAATGTAAAGGAGGAACCTGAGCTGCAAAGAGGGAGATGCAAAGCAAACCCATCCAAGAATGAAGGCTATAGAAATTAGCCACAATGCCATCTTTGCCCTGAAACTTAGTCCAAATCCCAAAGAAGCCACAAGTCATAGCCAGCCCTTGAAGCCACAAATGCACACATTTCTTCAACCCTCTCGAACCAGGGAACCATCTCTGAACCAAGATTGCTGCACACAATTCAATATAATGCCCCCTTGTTATATATATATATATAGTCAGAGAGAGAGAGAGAGAGGGATATTAATGAGGAGGTACCTTCTCCGCTGATGAGAATGAAGCCAATTACCATGAGCAGAGGATGAAGAAGCTGCAGATACACAAATTGAGGAAAGCAGGTTTAGTTCTTTTTCCAGAAATCAAGAAGCAAAGAAGCAGAGAGAGAGTGAGGGGGAAGTACATACAGAGTAGAGAAGGTGGTGTTGGTGAGAGAGAGAGGAAGGGAGGAAGCTGGAGGAGAAGGCAGAGGCCCAGAACAGAACAAGAAGGGCCACTGAAAACCCTAAAATTCTGGCCAGGAAAAGGAGGAAGACAACAGAGCCTGAGGCAGAAGCAGCCATTAGAACTCTCAAGTGGAGTGAAGCCTCAATTAGAGCGTCTTTGCGGTTAAAGGACCACCGACACAGTGTGCCTCAGCATTTGTTTGTATATCCTTTGGTGAAGTCCCGTCTCCAAAAATAACTCAACGATGTGGCATTACGTACACATTTACCCTAAAATGGAAAACTTTTTATTTATCAAAAAATAAAGAAAATGGAAAATCGGTGCCCCTGACCAACTCGGCCTCTACCCCACCAAGCCACTAACAGGTACTTCTATAATAGGGGGTGGGAAAATAGATAAAAGAGAAAGAGTGAAAATATATATATATATATATATATATCCGAGACATATAATTAAATAAAAATAAATATAAAAAATATATTAACTTTTTATATAAATCTAAACTATTATATATAAGATTACGTATATGAAAAAAATATTACTTATAAAAAAAATAAGACGGAGTATAAATTTTTTTATGCCGACTAAATGTCTAGCATTTTTTTATATCTTATTATTATATTTTGGAGTAATCAATTAGTATTAGGATGTATCTTCTTATAGATCATTTTTAATAAGGTAGGAATCGAATTCTAGTCATCTTATCAATGTAATTGGTTTACTGCTAGATTAAATATATTTGCATATCATTATATTAAGTTATTAACGAAGAAACTAAGAAAAAGCCTAGTTAAAATGAACATATATATATAAATAAATAAATTAATATTTCCATTAGGATCTCAAGACCACACACAAAAACAGAAGTTCTTATGATATGATATGACAGTAAAAATAAAATCGTAGTTTGAAGCTACGGAATTTTCCCCGCTTTGGGTCGAACTTCACAGTTTGGAATTTAGGGAGTAATGACTAAGTTGGTAATTCAGGCATGATGCAATGGGCCAACTCGTGCAGCTACAGTTTGATATTCGGTCCAAACCAGATAAGCCCATTTTATTTTATTTTATTTTATTTATATTTTGTCGTAAGAGCATTATTATTGTTGGTTCTTTTGTTATTTTATGACTTTGTTGTTACCTTATTATTTATATTTCTCCTTTGACTAATTAACTTGTTATTTAACATTTGTGTTAAAAGGCAAACTTCATGCTTATTCAAACTGGCTCCAATAAGTGATATGCCTAAAATTCCCAGCTCGACCTTCACCTTCTGCAGGTCGTATGGGGTGTTTCGCCAGAGTTCCCAGCAGTCTATTCCCTTTCTCTTATCGATCTCTTAACAAGAACAAGTAGATTGACGCCACCGATCAATGGCCAACTTCAAATCAAACGAGTGGCAACCAGGTTAGAAGATTTAGCTTGTATGAATCGTTATTTGTTTGATACCAATAATGGCAGTCTATCAACATACATATGTATTTACTACTATTTGAATTAGAACTCTGTGTTATATATGAAACAAGGAGAAGAAGTGGGCACATCAACATGCATCTCAAAACAAATGCAGAATATTTGGACATGACTGAAACCTTTTTTGTGAGTTCAGCTAGAAGGAAGAACAATCTATGTTTGATTCCACACCTTACAAAATTGATCCTTTTCTTTGCAGTTCCAAATGAAGTAAACACCTTTTTATTTATCCTTCTACTTATGTAAGTTTCAAGATCATTTTCTATAATTAAGTTGTGTTAATTATTAGACTATTTAAATCCAGTGTCTAGTCAAAGATGAATTTTGCAAGGGTCAGAAGCTCAAGTCCCAGTCTGAGAAAGTGTATCAGCTAGAAACCTGGAAATAATTGTATGATGATAAGCATTTGGGACTTTAAGTAAGGTTTTATTAAGACAAGTGTAATTTCTACAAAATGCCTTGTTATGAAATAGTATCTTAAATCCTAATTATAAAAGTTAGTTAACTTTTTAATTTAGATAGATTAAAATAGTCAAATAAATCAGTTAATTATAACAATATAATAGTTACTCTCTTCTATCTTAATTATAGGAACTATTTGACTTTTTTAGGTAGATCAAGAAAATTAAATAAATCAGTTAATTATTATCAAATACAACCTCCTAATATGAATTCATATTATATACTCTTTAATATATTTAAATTTGTCAATTAGCTATATATTAATTACAATTAATTAATTTATTTTATTTTATAAATATATTTAAAAAAGTTAACTGACTATTATAATTAAAAATTAAGATAATAATTAATTAATTTAGGTAGATTAAAAAATTATCTTAAGAGATTAGATTTTATCATATTGTATTTGTTGGTTTGTTTTGAATGTCCAGTTCTTGTTCTGTATTGGTGAATGCATTTTGATACTACGTAGTACGTACGTGCCACTTGCACACAGCCTTCTTTTCACAGAGTTAATTTTATAAAAAGGGAGAGAGAGTATATATGTATGTAATATAATTGATTAATTATGAGATAAGAAGTGATTTATAAATAATTTTATATCTAGTCCTAATATAAGCCTAATTAAAAAGTTGATCTATGTTATAAATATAAGATATATTTTTTATATTTATCAATTTTTTTTAAATTACTCCTATTGATACTTACTCAACAAAAATTAAATAAGAGAAAAGAAGGGATTAAGAAAGATGTTTAAAGTATTTTAGAAAAAATATTTTATACAAACTAATTTAATTATTTTTTTAATATAATTAAATTAATTAAATATGTTATATATTAAAAATTTAAAAAATATAATTTAATGCATGCGCCGCCAAGATTATTCCTCCCCGGATATATACTCCCCCTGTTCAAAAAGAGTAAATGAAAGCAATGTTTCAAGATTATGATCTTCCCTTGGCATTTAATTAAGTGTTTATACTTGCATTAGGTTTACTCATTGGAAAAGAGAACTTGTAAAACCAGTTAAATTTTTTATAAAGGAAGAACGCCTTTTGATTCCCACACCATATAATGAGTTCGTTTGGGTATATTTTTAAAAAGGGGCTTTTAAAAAAAAATTAGATAGCTTTTACAAAAAAGTTTCTGGAGTATATCTTATAGAAAAAAATAATTATAAATAAATAAGTATTTAGATAATTATTATCATAAAATTTTTTGTTATTGGTAATTATTAGAAAAGTATGAGATAAAAAAAATTGTGCGCTCTAATAAATTCCAACGAGTGTATCTCTTCTTTCTCCTCTTCTACAATAAGTCCAGCTATGGCAATGGTAATGACTCATGACACACTGACGTCGACATAGTAGAGCGACCCACGAAAGAGACTCCAACGGACACGGCAAAAATAGACAGGTCATGGCACACTATCAGTGATGAGAAGGAGAGTAGAAGAGAGAAGAGGGAGAAGAGAAGAGAGAGATAAAAAAATATGGGTATAATAGTAATTTGGTAGTCTATAAACTCTTTTACTATTTCAGAAATTATTCTCAATAACTTATTTAAAATATTATTTTTAAATTATAGTTTAGTCCAAAAATTATTTTAGACAAATATAACTATTTATTTTAAAAAATTTTAAAATTAAGATTTAGGTCACAGGCCATTTTAAAATCTTAGTTTGAATTAAACCCAATCATGCACAATATTGATCCTCTTCATGGTAGTTCCTAACCAAGTTCATAATACATAAACAAATATGTATACATGCATGCAAGCTTATCTCTCACTAGTCTCTCTGCCTTGTATACAAGTCCTTTTTCTGATATAATGCCTGGTATACTTCTTCTATAGGAAGAATCCATATGTCTAATAACCATATAGGAAACCATGCTAATAAATATAATACTACCTCATATCTTTAATATAATATATATTTAACTAATTTAAATAGATTAAAAAAATTAGTTAAATTAGTTATTTATAATAATTATATATTGATTTCCCTAAAATATCCTTTTAAATATGTGTATTTAAACTACTATTGATTAAAACAACTTTAATATATATAATCATATATACAGTGATATTTTGAGGGAAAAAATTATAATTTTAGAATATAATGTAAATTGGGGTCTTATAATTTAGATTAAAATAAACTCATATCTAACTCTTATATTTAGGACCGAAGGGAGTATTTTTTTTTATAAAAGATAACTTTATTTTTTTTGTATAAAATTTTTAGGAGGGGTTATTCTCACCTATGATATAAGGATAGAACGAAGTCTCCATTCCTCTTAAGTAATATCAATTTTGAATAGGGCGAACTGTCAATTATCTTCAAGCGTAAACCTAGGTACCTAGAAGAAAGGATACCTCCCAAAGTATCGCAAATTGAACCGCAATAAAGTGGGGATCGAATACTCTTCAAATAATCGTATGTCTCATTCTTTCATTAGCTAAATCGATAGAAAATATATAAAAGATAACTTTATTAATAACTAAATAAAACGAGACATTAAAAAGGCTCCATCAACTAACATTAGGTATCCATGAATCCCAACAACAAAAAGCAGCAAAGAAAACAACAAACAGAAATAAGCTAAAAGGCCCAAGAAACATAAAACAAATACAAGTAGAAAAACACTTTGAGGGCTCCTACATATTGGGATAGATTAATCACAAACACACACGTAGAGGCATCTCTAATAGGTAAAACCACCACAAGGCACCAGATTATTCCGATGTCTCATGACGTCTTCATCCCTGATGATGTTGAAAGAAACTCTTGAATCGAAGATCAGAGAGACGATGACCGAGCCCAACGCCTTGCTGCGCTTATGCGATTAGGACGGAGCAAGGGAAAAGTAACTAGCCCGAAGCTAACCAGCTGCTGCAAGCCAAAAGGAAAACGGAAACAAACATGGAGCAAACTAAATTAGTCAGCTTATGATTTGACATATTTGGTTTGTCAAGGACTCCATTTTTGGTCATTTTCTTCTACTATTTTTGTGTTCTTCTATTTCTTTATTAAATTTCACAATGTGGGGCCTGCACAATAAACTGCATAGGCTTAAGCTAATTAATCTAGTTTGGTAAAATCTTATTTTAAACCGTTAGGTATGTGCCTTTAACATCAAAACCAGTTGTCACATGTATATTAATCAATATACATACATACGTACGTACGTACGTACGTACGTACGTACATACATACATACATACATACATACATACATACATACATACATACATACATACATACATACATACATACATACATACATACATACATACATACATACATACATACATACATATAACTGGATCGATCGACAGATTTTACTATTGAATTAGTGGATTTGTAAATCATAATTATTGGGGTGCATGCACCGGAGAATTATTCTGAAAAGGGACATTGACGACGACCTCTTGTCCCCCACCAATTGATGTTTCTTCTGTTCTTACATTTGAGTTATTATGGTGATACTATTTGTTTTCCATTTATTTTTATGTTTGCACTGTGTGTCATGCAGGCTGCCATGTCATCAGAGTGCATATATATATATATATATATATATATACTCCCTCATCCAATCCACAATATAAGTTATATTCTAAAAAGATTCGTCGATCTATAATACTGCCTCAATTACTTAATATAAGAGCTACTTAATATATTTAGATAGATTAAGGAAGTCAAATAAATCAATTGATTATAACTAATGTAAAAGCTAGTTGACTAATTTAGAAAGATTAAAGAATATATAATATAATTTCATTTTGAGGGGTAAGATTTGGATTAACTAATTTATTTGACTTTATTAATCTATTTAAAAATATCAACAAGCTCTTATATATTAAGGAATATGGAAAGAGTATAGATTACTTGAAGAGAGGATACAAGTTCTTTAATAGGAGTAGAGACTAATGTTTTTTTTTCTAATTTAAAACAAATTTAATGAGTTGACCATTATTCTTTAAGGCATATTCGGTTTGAAAGGAGAGGAGGGAGGGGAAGGGAAAATGAACCCTTCCTCTCATTCGATTTGAATTTTTTAGAGAGAAGAGAACCAAAATCTTGGCACCCTTCCCTTCCCTCTCTTGTGTTTTTCCCTTCAAATTGGGGATTTCTGGAGGGAAGTTAATTTTTAAACAATTATATCCCGCCTCCACACACCTCTCATCTTTATCCAAAGCTTCTCTTTTAAGCCTACACTAGTGTCATTGTTAGCTTGTTGATTGAATCGTTGTCCACTAATTCAATTTCGGCCAACGCTTCCTTTTTCCAATTTCCTTAGTTTTTTTTGAGTAGTAGGACCAAACACTAAAGGTGTATACCTTTGTGAAGACTCGAACCCTATTCGCGAAGAACTCGACCCTTTTATGCTTCTCATTTTCTCGAATGGTATCTTTCTTCTTTTATGCCCGTTCAGGTTGAAATACATCCTTCCTCACTTTTGACTTTCCCTCGGCTTTTAAGACTAAGTATTCACGTCAGATGCTGTCTTTGCCGCATGCATTTTCATCCAAGCCATTTTAGGGTTAGTTTATGGAAAATAGGGAATGGAATAGTTTACACAATTTGAGAGAAGAAGTAGGAGGGATAAGCATAGTTTTAGAGAAGATAGCATCAAAGCATAGAGAGGGTAGATCGTTCGACTTTTGAAATGAAACTCGAGTTATAGGGTTTTAAAAGACTGAGCCGATATGGACAACTCGATTTTGGATGCAAAATTCGAGTTTTACATTAAAACTCTAATTTTTGCAAAAAGCTCAAGTAATTTTATACACATTACAGTGTATAAACTTGAGTTTCTTCTTAAAACTCGAGTTTTTAACTTTAACACGAGTTTCGTTAGAAAAATCGATTTTACATCACACTTTGCTTAATAGTATGGCTTGCCTTCATTTGCAAAACTCAATTTTCACCATCACTCTTTCTTTTTTTGTTACATAACTTGAGTTTCGTAAAAATCGAGTTTCCATACATAAATTTGTCGGTAACAATAAAAGTATAATGGTAAATTGATCATTTTATTCCTTCCACTTCCCTCTTTAACCAAACAAATGATCATTAAAAATACATTCCCTCTCTTCCCTTACAATTAAACTAAACAAGGAAGCATTCAACCCTACCCTCCCCTTCCTTTACTTCCCTCCCCTCCTTCGAACCGAATATGCCCTTAATTTTGATGATATAATTAAAAGTGACTTATATTTTAGATAGGAGTACCATGTAGCTAGTCTTTTGTGCAGTCGGATGATGCCTGAGCGCACAGCGACAATATCATTTAGTGGGGTATTAATTACTATTACGAATCAAATTCAGTCACTAGCTGGACATATTATAGGCTCTATATGGCCCTCAACAGTTAAGGCAAACAGTTCGCTTCAACCATTTCCTTCATGTGCGAGCTCTCTATAATAAGTTTATCTTAATTTATATATAGATAAACTAAGGATATGAAAATATTTTTGTTAATGATTACCTTGTTTTGGATATTCTTATCCACTTAATTACCATTATGGTCCATACTTATCTATTACATTAAGCTACAGCGTCAATTCTCCTTACATTTATGTTATTAAATAGAGATTTTGGAGCTGCCACACACACACAAACACACAAAACTATGGTTTGAAAACATGTATCAGTTTACAAGTTACCAATTTTCATCAGCTTTCTTGATGCTTTTTCTTATTATTCCTTTACTCTTGTTGTTCCTAATTCGGCTCGCAAAGCGAAAGCAAAAGGCTTATAAGATCAAAATCCCCGGGCCTTGGAAGCTTCCTGTATTAGGAAACCTTCATCAGTTTGCAGCAGCAAGATCTTCACTTGCAAACCATGCCCTTCATGAACTATCCCTCAAACATGGACCTCTCATGCATCTTCAACTTGGTGAGATTTCTACAGTGATAGTATCATCTTCTGATATGGCTAAAGAGATTATGAAGACACATGATCTTGCCTTTGTTCAGAGGCCATGTACATCTACTTCTAAGATTCTTGCATATGGAGCAACAGATATTGCTTTTGCTCCTTATGGTGATTATTGGAGACAGATGAGGAAAATTTGTACTCTTCAGCTCTTAAGTGGCAAGAAGGTTCAATCATTCTCCTATATACGACAAGAAGAGGTACTGATGATATGAAGTACTTTGGATACTTTATATCATGAAAAAAAAATTAATTGCTAACAAACTCCCATGTTTATTTGTCTCATTATTCTAGCGCTATCTATTATTCCTATTATTTAAAGTACTATAGGTGAAATAGTCGTGATCATATATTTAGATTAATTTTGAGAGAATATATTTTGTAAAAAAATAACTAATAATTAAAAATATTTAGATAGTTATTATCAAAATAATTTTTTTATAAGAAACACTTAAAAAACACAAATTAACGTGATAATTACAAAGGAAGAAAGGGTTTGCATTTGAATGGAGACTATTTTTGGTATATTATTAATTGCCCTCTCACACTGCCATTACTTTTTTTTTTCCTTAAAAGCTTATCACCTTAGCTTCGGGGAAATTAAAACTGTGGTTCTGACCTCTGAAACCATGTGGTTCTAACATGGTTCTAACATAATAATCAATTTTTGGATTTTAAGAGGTGTTGGGATAAGTGCTCATCAAAATTAAGGTTTTTCTAAAACAAAAAGTGTTTTTTTTCATGGTATCGAAACACCCACTATGCCAAGTACACACAATTTTGTTTTCACCAATAGCTTTTGAAAAGCTAAAACATTATTAACATGAATTCTTAACAAGATCACAATTTCTACTTAAATATTCTTCTATGACTAGAGGTACGCTTTTCTATATATTTATGTTAATAATATATTTTGATCACGTTTCAATATATTTCTTCATCGTTTTCCTTATTTTACTTCATATATCAGGTATCTAAGCTAATAGAGTCAGTTGAATCATCAGTAGGTTCAGTATTGGATCTCACAAGCAAGATTTACTTTTTAACTAGTTCTATACTTATGAGGATAGCATTTGGCGACAAGTGTAAAGATGGTGAAGAGCTCGTTCGATTGCTCCATGAAACAGGGAAACAATTGGATGGGTTTCATTTTGCTGATTTGTTTCCTTCAATGAAACTTATGCATATCATGACTGGAATGGAAGCGAGGTTGTGGAAGATTCATGAGAAATATGACAAGGTTTTAGAGAATATTCTGCAGGAGAATCTAAAGAAGCATAAGATGAAAGCTGAAGAAGGAGGCGAGAGTGATTTGGCAGAAGAAGAAAATCTTGTTAAAGTTCTTTTGAGGATCCAGCGAAGTGAAAGCTTTGATGTCCCAATCACAACCAACAATATTAAAGCTGTTATATGGGTTAGCACTCCTTTACCTGTATGTTGGTTTATATCATAGAGGCATATCCTAGGCTGAAAGATATCATATTTGTGTTTTGTAGGGCAAAACTAGTTATTTATAAAAAAATATAATTAATTTCTAAAATATTCTATTTAATTATTTATATTAGAACTACTATTTTATAGATGGAAATCATTTTAATATATGCATTCAATATAAATAGTTTAAAAAATTATAAATTTAAAAGATAAAATTAATTAAAATTTTATATTTAAAACTAAAATTAATCCTCTAGCTAATTTTTATATTTAGAACTAGAGGGAGAATATGCATATATTAGCTAGAAGACTATAAATGATATTTGAAACATATCTTTTATACCCTAATAGCTTATATCCATTTTTAATACACTTGTATTTACTAGGGTCTCAAGTTCCTTTTTCTATTCAGGCTTGCACTTCTTGGAGCATATAACGCTTCTTTTTCTCTTCTTTTTTCTTTCACTTTCTTCCTCCCCAGTTTTTTTACAACTCGTTTTTTTTCATTTCTCTCTCTCTTTCTATATATATATATATATATATATAGATTCACTCTTTTTGTTAGATTTTACATATTAAAATTAACTATGCTGAGAGCTTAACTTCTATACCAAAAACAGCTTGAACGATTTAGTAGCTAGACTTATCGTTAGCTCATATGTCTTCTAACTATTAGATGGGAGACTCATATGTATACACACACACACAAACTCTTCAACGCAAAACAGTTGATTAATTAATTCTTTGATACCGCTAATGATCATCAGTTTGTGTTTATCATTATTGTAGGATATGTTTGGTGGCGGAACTGATACTTCAGCATCAGTATTAGAGTGGGCTATGTCAGAAATGATGAGGAATCCAAAAGTGATGGAAAAGGCACAAAATGAGGTTAGAAATGCTTTTAAAGGAAAGAAAGTAATTATTGAACATGAAATGACACAACTTAGTTACTTAAAATCAGTAATCAAAGAAACATTGAGGTTACACCCACCAGTTCCTTTGTTGCTCCCAAGAGAATGCAAAGAAACTTGTGAGATTAAGGGATATGAAATACCCATAAAAACTCAAGTTATAATAAATGCATGGGCACTTGGAAGAGATCCAAATTACTGGTACGATGCTGAGAGATTCATACCAGAGAGGTTCCAAGGCAATGATTCTGATGTTGACTTCAGAGGAAGAAACTTTGAGTACATCCCTTTTGGAGCAGGAAGAAGAATGTGTCCAGGAATTTCATTTGGTATAGCAAGTATTGAGCTTCCTCTGGCTAGTTTATTATACCACTTTGATTGGGAACTCCCAAATGGAATGAAACCTGAAGATTTAGACATGACTGAAACTTTTGGTGTTACAGCTAGAAGGAAGAGCAATCTGTGTTTGATTCCCACACCATACAAAATTGATCATCTTCTTTACAGTTCCTACTGAAGTTTCTGGCTTTGTATCTATCTATCTATCTATCTATCTATCTATCTATCTATCTATCTTCTTGTATGTATAAGTTTCAAGATGTATTTTCAAAGTTTTGTTATTTGACTATTAAATCGAGTGGCTAGTCAACTATGAAAGTGTGTCAGTTATAGATAAGCATTTGGGACTATATATTTTAATTAAGGTTCCAGTAAGACAAGTGTAATTTCTGGAAATTGCTGTGTCATAAAATAGCATATAATTGTTGTATTTGTTGGTTTGTTTTGAATATCCAGTTTCTTGTGTTTTGGATTGGTGGATACATTTCGATGTTTCGTACCCTTTGTTTGAACTCTTGTTCTACACGTGCATTGGATTTAGATACCGTGTTCTTTTCAAAGTGGAGTTTGATTTTCCACTTCTGTATTAAACAATATGGAAACTGTTTTGGTACGGAAATTGAAAGTTTGTAATTTTATACTTGATTTAGTTTGTGTTGATCGTGTTGTGTTGAATTTAGAAGTTTCACCTATTCTACCTACGACTAGGACATACGTAAATTCTTATTAAAACTTATAAGTCACCTTTTTAGAACATATGGATAGCTTTTATTATAAGTTACTTAGTGGTTATTAATTAAATTTTTTAATATCCCCCCTATTTAAAGTTATTAATATAGAGAGATAGTGTAATACAAATTTAAAATTTTTCTAATTTAAATATTAGTAAAATCATTAGTTTAATCCGTTTTTAGACAAAGTTAATTACTTAACCACTTCTACATGATTTAATTGAGGTTGTTATAGATGTCTTATACTAAGGGTCCGTTTGGATAAGAGTTTGAAAAATGATTTATAAAAAAAAGGAATTTTTGGAAAAAAGCTTATGGAAAAAAATAGTTTTGAATAAATGAGTATTTGGATAGTTATTTCTAGAAATACTTTTATTATTGATAAATTATGAAAAATAGTATGAGTATTAAATGAGGAGAGATAAGAGATGAGAGGAGAGAGGAGAGAGGGTGTAAGAAAAGAAAGGAGATATGGTATAAGAAAAAGTAAGGATAATATAGTAATTGGTTAGTTTATAAACTTTTTTACTGTTCTATAAGCTATTCTCACCAGTTTATCTGAAACTTTAGTTTTAAACTATACTTTAGCCTAAAAGTCTATTTGAACAAATATAGCTGTTTATTTTAAAATTTTTAAAACTTAGATTTTGGTTAAACCTAAATTTAAAGATATTACTAAACACACTAAAAATTATTGAGGGGATATTATCAAAGGTGAAAAGAAAAAGTTATAAGTTTTAGACCAAGTAAGTGATGTGGGTCCCATATATTGTGCCACGTGTAAATAAGTTAGAGATAAAAATACCATAAAATATTATACTACGGCACAATTTTACCGTCAACCCAAAAAAAGAGCAAAAATTCACAATACATAACAAAGGGTATACGTTAGCAAGCGTTAACCCATAGTATATAGATATGAAAAATATCGATTTTCAAATTTGTCTTAATTGCTCAAACGTTTGAGCACACTATTGTATTATCACGTGTCACAGCTACATAAACACGCTTCTATTAAAAATCCATGAATTAATAGTATTCCATTCTCTATAAACAAATTCAATGAAAACGGTACAATGTTTCTCTAAAATTTTAATGGTATCATATCATGATGATGTCCATCTAAAATCATTCATTATCTACAACCACTTTTGACTAAGTGCCACTTTCTTTACTTTCAAGATTGTCTCTCTTCCTTTCTTGTATCTGATAGGTTTAATTTCTCGTTTTGGTTTCTGTGTAATAAAAGTCTCCCCCACGCGTCACCCCACTGCAATGAAAAATCTCCAACGTCATTTTTAATTGGTGGGAAGTGGGAAGTGAATCACTCCTTTTCTATAATAAAAGTGACTCCTATTTCTATTTTTAATATTTTAAAATATTTTAATTTTATAAAAAAAAAGTTAGAAATTGATTTAAAGTAAAATTTTTTGGACTATTTTACCACAATTATAAAGTTTCTGAACAATTTTAATTCTTCTTAAGTCATAAAAAATTATTTTAGATCATTTTATCCTCAAATTATAAAAAAAAAATATACATCAATTCTATACTCATTTCTATTATACCAAATAAATTTTTAATGGTTATTTCTAACCTAATTATACTTCTATTTTAATTTTCACTTCCATTTCTACTTATATTAAAAAGTCTTCTATCGTACCAAAACGTATCGTAATTGCCGATATTATGATCCCCACACAAACACAGTTTGAAACTTGAAACACTTGTCAATTTCAAGTTCACACTTAGCTTGAAGCTGATTAATCCTCTTATGGAATTCCAATTTTCAGCTTTCTTGCTTCTTCTTATTCCCTTCCTCTTGCTCTTCTTCTTCTTGTTGCTTCAACTGGCAAAGCCCGAAAATAAAGCTAATAAGATCAAAATCCCAGGGCCTTGGAAGCTTCCTCTATTGGGAAACCTTCATCAGTTAGCAGCAGGCTCTTCACTACCACACCATGCCCTTCTTGAACTATCCCTCAAACATGGACCTCTCATGCATCTTCAACTTGGTGAACTTTCTACAGTGATAGTATCATCGCCTGCTATGGCTAAAGAGATTATGAAGACACATGATCTTGCCTTTGTTCAGAGGCCACAAACTTCTACTTCTAAGATTCTTTCTTATGGAGCAACTGATATTGCTTTTGCTCCTTATGGTGATTATTGGAGACAAATGAAAAAAATATGTACTCTTGAGCTCTTAAGTTCCAAGAAGGTTCAATCATTCTCCTATATACGTCAAGACGAGGTATTTATATACTACCTCCCAATTTTATAATTAATTTAAGTAGATTAAGAAAGTTAGTTAAATCAATTATTTATAATAAATATAGTTTAATTTTTCTAAAATATCATTTTTCATTATGACTACCTTTCGATAGAAGCCCCTTAATGTGTACAATTAATTATGATACTTTAGAAAAAATTATAAATTTGAGGGATAAAGTGGATTAAAGTCTTATATTTAAGACCAAATTTAACCCCCGACTAGCTCTTATATTAAAAACATGAGGGAGTATTATACTTTCCTTTTAATGCTTCAATATGATATTTTATAGGAATAAACCTGCTCTATATCTTCTATACTTTTAACAAATTTTAGTTTTACTCCTTCCACACAAGTCGCATCAATCTTGGTCAACAGTCCATGTTAGCTTACTTAACAGTGGTAACACTATATTAGCGAAGTCAACACCATTAAGCTCAAGTCTAAGTCCTTATAAAACTATAAGGACTAACATTTTGGATGGTATAAAGTATAGGAATAAAGATAATGAAAAAGAAGTATAAGACCAAAACCAAAACTCTTTAAAAGAATAAGGATGTGACATTAGTTTAACCCTATATTTTCTATGTTTAAATAATTTTGTGAATTTCAATATTTCTTCATTTCATCAGGTATCTAAACTCATAAAGTCCATTCAATCATCAAGAGGTTTGGTTGTTGATCTCACAAGTAAAATTTACCCTTTGACAAGTTCTATAGTTTGGAGGGTAGCATTTGGCAACAAAAGTAAAGATGGTGAAGAGCTTGTGCAGTTGCTCCATTCAGCATTAGAACATTTGGCACGGTTTCAATTTGCCGATTTGTTTCCTTCAATGAAACTTATTCATCTCATGACTGGAATGAACTCAAAGCTAGTTAAGATTCACAAGAAATTGGACAAGGTTTTTGAGGATATTCTCCAAGAGAATCAAAAGAAACATATGATAGCAGAAGGAGATGAGATCAGTGCCTTGGAAGAAGAAAATCTTGCTAAGGTTCTTCTACGAATTCAGCAAAGTGGACGCCTTGAAGTTCCAATTACAACAAACAACATTAAAGCTGTTATTTCGGTTAGTACTATACTCTCTCACTCCTATCTTTATTATTAGACACCTTCTAGAAGAGATGAATAATCTTTATTACAAGTCACTTAATTGGGGTATTAATTAAATTTTTCCAATATCATCACAATTTAAAATCATTAATTATGAGAGAAAATGTAATCCAAATATTAAAATTTTCCATTTAAATATAGGTAATGACTCAACTACCCTCCTTAATTTCCATGAGGTGGTTAGAGCCTTAAAGGTGTTTTATAGTGAAGACTAGAGGGAGTACTTACCTTTTTAACTTTGAATTTACATACGGTTTAATAATACTAATGACTTAATCAGCTCTCATTAGTTCTGGAGAGATGGTTAGAGCCTTAGAGGTGCCTTATAATAAATACCGGAGGGAGTACTTACATTTTTAACCTATGAATCTGCATGTGGTTTGATAATGCTAATGATCACTTTTTGTGCATAATTATTGTAGGATATGTTCAGTGGTGGAACTGACACTTCAGCAACAGTATTAGAGTGGGCTATATCAGAACTGATGAGAAACCCAAGAGTGATGAAAAAGGCACAAACTGAGATTAGAAATGCTTTTAGAGGAAAGAAAGTAATTCATGGTAGTGACATGATGCAACTCAGTTACTTAAAATCAGTCATCAAAGAAACTTTGAGATTACATCCTCCAGTTCCTTTATTGGTTCCAAGAGAATGCAGAGAAACTTGTCAGGTTAATGGATATGAGATACCCATAAAAACTCAAGTTATAATAAATGCATGGGCACTTGGAAGAGATCTAAATTACTGGTATGATGCTGAGAGATTCATACCAGAGAGGTTTGAAGGCAATTCTTCTGATATAGATTTCAAAGGAACAAATTTTGAGTATATCCCGTTTGGAGCAGGAAGAAGAATGTGTCCGGGCATTTCATTTGGTATAGCAAGTATTGAGCTTCCTCTAGCTAGCTTATTATATCACTTTAATTGGGAATTCCCAAATGGAATGAGATCTGAAGATTTAGACATGACTGAAACCTTTGCCACTACAGCTAGAAGGAAAAATAATTTGTGTTTGATTCCCACACCATATAAAATTGATCCTCTTCTTGGCACTTCCTAATCAAGTTTCTGGCTTTGTATTTGCTAAGCTTTGTTATTAGACTATTAAATCTAGTGGCCAGTCAAATATGAATTTTGATAATGTATCAGTTATAGAAAGTTGGGAATTTGGATAACCATTTGGGACTATGATTAAGGTTTTGTCAAGAGAAGGGTGATTTTCGCAAATTGACGACGAGTCATATGTGGCAATTATTGTTGTACCTGTTTGTTTTGAATTTAAAATCTTAATTGGTAGATGCATTTTGATGTTTCCATTTGTTTGAATTTTTGTCAAAGTCGTGCATTTGATGTATTTTGAATACGTAATTTTATAAATTAATGTTCGTTTTCTTTTCCACTGTTTTTTTCCTTTCATTTTTTCTTTCAAAATCAAAGTCAATATTCTTAGCACTGGGACCTACCTCAAATGCCGTATGGATTGCATTGAAGATAAAATAATCTTCAAAACATAGTGAGACTAAACATGCCAATTATGTTTAGGAATTCAGTAGAATCATACTTTTCAAAGAACATAAATTATAGTTGAGAAACATTTCAGTTGAAATTATAACGCATAAAATGCAGATTTTCCTATATAAAAATGCATAATTGAAAGCAAAACGATTAGGAGAGTGTACTCATCTCGTTAAGAGAAATGAAAATCATTTACCACTTTATTTTGTAAGATAATTAATTACTTCTTTTTTTTCAATTTTACTCTATTGAATATAAAAAAATTGTAAAATAATTAATAACCATTTTTTCAATACCCTTTCTCTAATCAATTTAATGCATTCCTTATTATGTGCAAATAGGATACAAATAACTTATATATAAAAATATAGTGATACACAACCTCAAAAAAGTAAGGATACCCATAACTAAATTAAAAAACAAAAGTAGGTGTACTATTGGAAGTTACATATTTGTAAAAGCCTAAGCATGCAAATACATGTCCTACTACTTCACAAATTTTTCCATAGTCACAAGACAGAACAAATTGTCACGACTCAATTGCATGCCTAAAATAGTTGACGCATTTACACAGCAAAATAATTCTAGGATGATTGATTTGCTTGCATTCCTTAACAATACATGTATTGCAAAGAAACTAGTCTAATCTTTTACCTTGTTGATTCGCTAAAAATAAAAATGGTGTATAGAATTCTTTCCATCCCAACCAGGGTGATTTCAGGGTAACAAAAGTGAGCAAATGAAGAGAGCTAAGACAATGTCCTACTTATTGAGCTGAAAAACAAACCAGAGAAAACAGATATTCCAGCATAGCCTCTAGATAATTTGCTGCTTTAGGAAGTGACTTTTGCCCACGAAATTCAAAACATAAATAGCCACCTAAGGACGATTCAACATGCCACGTCCTCTACCTCTTGGCGTATAACCATATCCACCTCTTCCATAATAACCCCCCCGAGAACGACCACCGCGTAACAGGCCACGGCCCCCTCGACCCCCTTGATGCCTCATAAAATCCCCAAACGTCTGCACCACACCAAAAAAATATATTGAATACTGTTCTCCAAAAAATTGTCAACCCAAGATAAACTTTACCTCAGTATCAATCTTAATTTGTTCAGAATATCTAGTCCTTCCATTCTGTGGATCATAGTCAAGCGAATTGCAAGATAGTGTGTCGAAGAAATCATCCTTATTGTAGACAGGCTGTGTAAATCATGAAAACCAAAATCAAGCAATGACCATTATTTCATAAACAGACAGAGCAACCAAGCTTCAAGCTGCACGTAAGATGCTGAATATACTAACCTTAGCCTCAGTTTTTGATTCTTCACCATTGTATCCATCTTGACCATCATCCTCATTGCTAACATTTTCTTCCCCATCTTTTTCTTTCGAATGTGACTTGTTGGTTTTACCAAGATGACCCCATACTTCATCCTTATTGAACTTCTCATTCATTGCCGTGAAATCAAAATCTTCAGTAAATTTTGTGACTGGGCGTGGACCCTGCAAATGTCATTAGTTTCAACTTTTATAATCTCATTTAGAATTAGAATGGTACAGGCTCACGAAAACCAGTAATTTAAAGCAACAAATAAAGTTCAAAATAGTGAAAGAACCCTTTTGCAGATTTATCATAATTTTCCTTCATGTCATCTGGATTGCTCAACAAGCATTAAAAAGAAAAAAAAATAACAAAAATAGCTCAACCATTAAAGATCTCTCAGGCACATCAAGAAATACTGTAGCATTATTGATTATTCCATAAATTTGATAAGCTAGCAAGGTAAAATGTCACATCTTTATCAAAAAGGTGCAGTGATGTAGGAATCAAACTTAAATAAAAATAAGCAAGCCCCACTTCAAAAGTTTCAAGTATTCCAATAAGCTTTAATTTCTACACGTATAAGGTCAGTTATCTCCACTTTATCAAAAACTAAACAGCAGATCAAGCAGCATACCCCAGTTCCTCTTCCTCTTCCACGACCCCTGTAACCATAACTATGATGATGCTGATAACTTTGAGCACCTCCACTAGGCTGAAGAAAGTGCAACCAAGATGTCAGAGTGCTCGAAATTAAAACAGGGTGAGATGGAAAGAGAATTCAATGTGATAAAAATGGTGATCCAGTCATATTTTCACACTTCATATGGATGAAACAAGTCTGAATTTTTTGTAAAAACTATACATCGAAGGTGGCCCATATCAGTCACCATGTTTATAAACCATAAATCAATCCAGATAAGTCCTACTTTGAATTCAAACCAAGGAACAGTATAAAATCAAGTGAAGAGAGAGATTATCAGAACTAACAAGAAATCCATAGATTACCAATTTGAACAGAAACTAACACAGAATATACAGTATGACCTGCCTATATTAGCTCAAAGTAAAAGCTTAATCAAGTAGCCAAAGATGACGAAAAGATAATCCGGATCAGTAACAACTCTCCAGTCTCCAACAGGCCTACCAGGGCATCCAAACAAACAACACATGCAAGACCAAATTCTATCCGCACATATTTGTGTTCACAAAAATAAAGCGAGCAAAAGAAGAATACTCTGTGTGTTGGCCGTGAGGTCACTGGCAATGGCAGTATAGGGGGTTGACTTTCAGCAGAAACTGGCACAGTAAGATCTAGAGATGATGTTGATGAATCCTGAACCACTTCAACATCCTTATGGGAGGCTTGCACAGAATTAGACGAAGAAATTCTCGTTGGTCCAGACTGCAATAATTGACCTGGGGTTACTAGAGAAGGGGTTGTTGTTTCTGTACGGACAGAACTTCTTGTCCCAGCATTGGCAGGTGTCAATTGGGATACAGTTTGATATGGCAAGCTTGAACTTGAAACTGCAATAGGTTTGTTGGAGATTGGTGGCACTATAGCATTTACATCTGGACTGGAAGCAACCAAAGGAGTTGATATTAAGTTAGCCGCGAGTGAAATAGCAGGTGCCTTGTTTGGCACTGATACAGGCAAAGTTTCAGAAGCTAATGTAGCAGAAGGTACTGGAGATAAAGTTGATGTCAGATTTGGTGGAGGTAAAGTCGAAGTCAGATTTGGCGGAGGTAAAGTTGATGTCAGATTTGGTGAAGGTAAAGAAGCAGATGTTACAATAGGGGAACTAGAACTTGCAGAGACTGAAGACAGTGGGAGTTCTGGCAAAGTTGAAGATCCAATTGGTAGAGCGGGGTTAAAATTGGGATACTGAATTGGCTGCTGAATTGAAGAAGGCATTGATAAGCCAGGAGGTGGTCGAAGCAAAGATTGCTGGGGTATATGAGGAAGGCCATTTGGGGCACCATAATATCCTGGCCAATACATCGGCATAGCAAGACCACCACCATTTGCATTTGGGGCAGCTGGTGAAGCTCCCCATGATCCCGGGTTCCCTCCAGGCTGATACAAAGGCAAGGGCCCTTGAAAATTTGACCCAGGCATTCCAAGCTGAGTTGTATGAGAATTAAGATCATTCAAAGGGCCACTTCCAGAAGAAGGTAAGGTGGTAGATGTGGTGACTGGGTGAGGATAGTGAGACTGCAATAGCAATTTCATAGTGTTAGGGGACATCTAATGTTACTTTGGTCCTTGTATACATCAAAAACATCTCATTTACCTGAATAATAGCTGGGTCATTGTTGATTGGTGGAGTAGGCTGTACAGGTGGAGAAGATTTAACCTGTAAATCCTGTGCAAGAAAAGAATAGCAGATATATCAGCTGATCAGGTTAGTGATACTATACAGAAAAACTATTCAAAGTTTGCGGGCAGTAACTTCTAAACAAAGCCTGGGTCACAAGATTATTATGAAAAGGCATAGGGCAACTGGATTTGCAATAAAATGACCTAGTGTTGAAATGACATGAATAACATGCCTCTCTGGGAAAATTACACAGAAGAATATTCAACACCATTAGCAGAATATTTGTCCTATGAAGACCTAAAAGCACAATGATTTTTAAAAAAAATATCCATGTGTTCCTTGGGGATACCTTGATGTCACTACCACGAAACAGTATATACTCATACACCTTGTCGCCTGGAGGAATTTGTGGACCATCCTTTTTCCTCCCCTCTGTTCCAAACGATCGCACTGCCTCACAGAGACAGAAGAGTAAGTGGACCACAATAGTTGTTTACACCAATAAATATATGAATAAGTCTATAGTGGCATGCAGTTCTTCAAACAAGCCAACAGTACTTGAAGCTACAAACGTCCAAATTTTTAAAAGAAATTCTTTCACATAGTTATATGCACAATTGTCATCCACTAAACCAAGATGCCTTATTAAATATGCAGATAAACAGCAAAACCTGTGCGTCCACTTAATTAGCCATTAATTTCTTTTATTCTACTTATTTATTTTTCGTTATGGAGGCATAAATTATAAGCACAGATATTAAAATAGACAGATGAATTACGGTTTTTTTCCCAAATTTAATTTAATTCAGGCAGCGACATCTGGCTCTGCTGCACACAAACATCAGTTGGCAATCAACTATCAAGTGACAATTTGTTTGCGCGGATAGAACATATAAATCCATACCCTTCAAATACAGAGTCCAACTGGTATCTTGTTTCATGTCAACATGCTTATGTGACTGTGCCTAGTGTGTACTCATGCTTCTTAGAATGGAATAACGAAAGTGATGAAGTAATCACTTAACCCAGGTTTTGATTGATTATAATTGAAGAAAGAAACTGATATTCCATAAGAACGCACTTTTTTCCTAAAATGGCTGCTTACTGGTAAGGCAGAACTTCAAATGAAATTCATCAACTTCCATTTCCAATTTTATACACTAACAGAAAGGTAAACAAGTTCAATATAGTTAAGATAGTCTAAATCTAAATTAAATTATTTCATACGCCAATGTGAGTTTAAATTTAAAATTAGTTTCCTGACCATTAGTAGGGGTCACTGAAGTGACCGAACTAGAGATAACCCTCTCACTCCCATCTCGAGTGAAATTCAAATTCAATGAAAAAGACTTTACCAGCTGAGTTAGCCAGCACCTTCACTTTATAACGTACATTAGTAATAACATATTCCTATCAATACGGCAAGTCATATAAGCAAACATCAAATGGAGATGAACAAAATGATAAGGGAGTGAACAACAAATACACAAGTCCATCATTCACTGACCAGCGAGAATGGCATGCAACACCAAAAGAAGCACATTTACAAAACCCTCCGAAACTAGATTAGTTATGAAAAAGACTTCCCAGCACTAAGTCAGAGACAAACGAAACAAAGAAAAAAGAAAAAGGACTGAATGGCAGCCAACACGTATTCCGAATCAAATTCACGCACAAAGGCCATCTGCTCATCATAAAATATGCAAACAGAATGCCAGTGGAATACAATTAAACCCCTTACAATTTTTTCAAAGCGAACATACAAAAAGAAAAAGGTCAAAACCCTTTTTTTACAGCAAGAAATCACTGCCCTTTGCCATAAACCAGGTTTGGAAAAGAAACAAATAATTCTGAAAACGATAAACAAACAATAGCCATAACTTCAAAGACCTAAAATTGATGAACCCCAAATGGAGTTGAAAACGATCAAGACCCAGATAAAATCCGCATCAAATTCTCACAAGAATTCAAGAATAATACCGTTTCTGAGTCCAATACTTGACTCGTCGGTGTTAATATTGTACAGAATGCCTTCATATCTGATCTCACTCTTGGAGGTCAAGCTTATCAAACTGCCAACATAAGAATCGGCGGCAGAACTAGATCGAGAAGCGCTATCAGATGCCATAATTACAGAAGCTAACAAATCAATCAAATCATAAACCAAGAATGATTATCGCAAGCATTAGGGTTGAGGTCTGGGTATTGCCTTATAGGTTTTTGGCTTCAATCGGTTCATCCCCTCGTGAATGAAATATGAAGATTCATAATATCCGAGGCTTTCTGGCTTTTTGGTAAATAAATCTTTTTCGATCTGAAAATGAACACAAATGAGAAGGGCTCACGTCAGCATCTTTGCAGCCAACACCAATGTAAAAATAGTTTTACAAAATATAAAAGGGTTTTACAAAAAGGTTTATTAAAAAAATTTAGATAGTTTTTAAAATATATATAAAAAAATAATTTTAAATAAATAAATATTTATATAATTACTACTAAAAAAATTTATAATTGATAAATTACTAAAAAAATTTATAAGAAAAAAAATAATAAAAAATAAATATATTCACTGTCTATTTCTCCTCCTCTACTATGTTCTGATCTGAACGATGACAAAACTTTCATCTTCACAAAAGAGAAGAAAGAGAAGACATATAGCAACATTAGTGAAGGCGACATGTTCTAGATCTAATCAATATCATTGCCGTCTTCTCGATCCACTCCTTCTTTCTCTTCCTCCATTGTTGGTGCCTCCTCTAGGGCTGAGCAATGGGCGGGGCGGGCTAGCCCGATGGTCAACCCATGCCCTGCCCATTTTTTTTTATGGACACATGCTAGCCTATGCCCATGTCTCAGCCTATTTAAACTCGTATTAAATAGGTTGGGCTGAACCAGTTTGGGTTCCAATGAGCATAGGCAGCCCGTTTATCAAAAATAAAAATATTTTTTTTATTTAAACTCATTTGAAATTCTAATAATAATGAAAATAAAACAACAATAATACACATATGATATGATTGTTCATCCTAAAATTAGAAAATAAAATATTATAATAATAACTACAAATTTATAACCATACAGTCCACAATACTTACATAATACAATCATTCACAATCTTAATTATTCAATTAGATTATGATTATACATCATCTACATTATATTTACTTGTGATGGTTGTAGATATAATTACCCATACCTCTACAAAATAAATTTAAAAAAATATATTACTATGTAATAAAAATAAATTTAAATAAATATAATATAATAAATTAATAAAAAAAATATACAGGTGGGCTACGGGCTGCCCAATGGTCAACCCGTAGCCCGTCCATATAATTTACTGTTTGAGTCAGTTTAAACCCGTCCGTTACGGGCCTATTTTGGGCGAGTTTAAACGGATAAAATGATACCGGGTTGCAGGCAAGCTCACGAATTATGGACTAATTGCTCACCCCTAGCCTCCTCACTCCAGAGAGAATAAGAAGTAAGGACGCGACAGAGGCGACACGGACGTGACGATGGACATTGATAGAGGCAACACAAAGAAGAAGCAGCCAAGAGAGAAGGTAGAGAGAGAATGTCATAAAAAGTAGAGGTAAAATAGTAATTAAATAGTATATAAGTTCTTTTATTATTCTAAAAAATTTACCTGAATTTATTCAAAACTATAGTTTGGTCCATAAGCTCTTTTGGATAAATATAATTGTTTATTTTAAAATTTCTCCAAATTAAAGTTTGGACCTAAAGCCCTTTTAAAATTTTAGATTTTAGATTACCCAAACAAACACTAAATCTATAATCTTATCAATATATTATTAAATTAATAAATTTATCATAAATAGAACTATTTATAAATCATGAAAAAGGGTTGTAGTTAAAAGAAATAAATTATGAAAAACCTAAGGGTAAAGTATAAAAATACTTACAAAGTATTCTAGAAGCTGCTAACACCCTAAATTTAAATATAGGGCATGTTTAGATAGACTTTTAGAAAATGATTTATGGAAAAAAAAATTTTAGACAATTATTAGAAAATAGCTTTTAGATAAGAGTTTATAAATAGTTATGAATAAATAAGTATTTAGATTATTATTATAAATAATTTTGTTATTAGTAAATTACTAAAAATTATATGAAATAAAAAAAATATCATCACTGTAGCATGTCTTGTACCATCTGTGTCTTTTCACTTCAAGTGCAGTATCTTCTCCTTCTCTCTCATCTGCATCTTGTCCATTCTCTCTCTCATCTTCTCATCACTAGATATCTCTCTCATCATCTCTCATATGTGTCTTTAGATATCTCTCCGACCATTAGGAGGAGGACTTGTAACGATAATGAACGGAGGAGGACGGAGATGACGAGCACCACGATGAGCCTCTTTTTCTTCCTCTTCATTGACAACAATGGACTAGCGTCATTTGCTTCATACTCTAGTGGCAATGACTAGAAATTGTTGTGGAGAGAAGATGTGCACAGAGAGAGAAGAGAGGGAAGAAAAGATATGAGAAAGAGTGTCAGAAAAAATATAGATAAAATGTAATTAAATAGTCTATAAATTCTTTTACTATTCTATAAGTTATTCCAATAACTTATCTAAAATTAATATTTTAAACTATGATTTAGTTCAAAAACCCTTTTACACAAATATAACTGTTTGTTTTAAAATTTTTATAAACTAAAAGTTAGGTTAGAAATCTTTTTAAAACTAAAGTTTTAGTGTCATCCAAATATGCATATAGTTTATTTTTATGTATCAACTCTAACAAGGTGCAAAAGTCTCCAATTTGCTGTAATAAATGTCAAATGTTCTTTGAGTAAAATATGTGAATCTCATGGAAATAGTTTAGAGGAGAAAAATACTCCTAAGGTATTATATCTTATGGTGCAATTTCTCACACAAACCTAAAAGTAGCGAAAATCTTCAATGCCTAACAGAGGCGCACATAAGCAAGCGTTAATCAAGAATGTCGGGAATATTGAAATATTATATGGCTCGAAGTATAAATGTGAAAAATGCATGTGTACAAATGTGTCCTAACTGACAAAAACTTTAGACACAACATTTTGTTTGGACTCGATTCATGGCCACATAAACATTGTTCGATTCAAAACTCGTCTGGAGGATTCGTTGACTCTCAAGTGTCTTACTCTCTTGGGCCATCCTTCTGTATTGACCCAGCTAATGGGTTCGACCTCTTAGAAGAGAGAGTCGAGGGAGGGAGCTAGCTTGGCAACAAGAGAGGGGATTTTTGCATTGTTTTGTATAGTTGATGGGCGAAACTGTACCATACTTGAGTTTAGGAGGCTGATAGCTTATCACAAAATATTTTGTGGCCATTTTTTATACCTTAACCAAAAACTTAATAATCATTAATGCTAATTGAGTGAGCTACGTTTTGCTTATACATATATAAACATTAGACCCAACATTTTATTATATCCCACATTACAAACCAATACTAGTCTAAGTGTGTTTAAACATTGGATTTTCTAAGGACTTGGTTAAATTGAGAGATTGATTAGTTGGTTAAGCAATGAGATTATGTGTTTGATGACAATGATGATCCTTTTCCTTGTCAAGTTTGATTACATTCTTTTTAGGGAAAACTAATGGATAGGATTTTAGAATTTCACTCGCTTATTAATCAAGTCCTTAACATATTTGTTTTTTACTAGGTCCTTCAAGTTTTTATGGTTAAATCCGTTAGTTCTTACTGTCATTAACACTAACGAGGTTAACAATTCCTTTAAAAAGTACAGATGTGGCATGAACTTATATTATTTTGACAACTGGGACTTTTAACTGTGATTAAAAGTGCCACATAAGGCAAAAAATGAAAAACTAAAAACCAGACCCTTGCTCTCGCGTCTACCTTCACCCACGACCACGACTTCCATTTTCATCTTCTCCATCTGCAACTCAAGCCATGGACATGATAAAGAACCTGCTCAGAGTCGGCGGAAATTCAGCCACCAAAAGGCCAACCTTTGCGGCGGTGGCGTTAGAGCCCTCTCAAGATCTCCTGGCTCGTCGGACGCTTCTTTATCCTCCTCTTCTGCACCGCGTACCCATGAAGCGAGCACTGAACGGCCGGTTCGAGAAAGTGCAGGTGGGGCGTGACCTTGGACGTGTTGATGACATTGACATAAGACCGTGTTTCTTACCAAGGCTAAGCTCCTCCATTTTGATTCCGGAATGTGAAGACTTTGAAGAAAGCTCATTGCTTTCTTTGATTTGCCTACGAAGGGTACCAGTACTGGATAGCATTTCTCTCTATAAACGGCAAGTTTTCAAATTTCGTGATAGGGCTTTGAATTATTTTCGGAAACTATGAAGGGGAAGGAATAGATTTCTTAAAGCTGTGATTTTGGGTTTAGAATAGTAAGTTGGAGAACTTAATTATTGGTAAAGAACGAGCTATGAAAATCGAAAGAAACAGGAAGGTTCCAGAAAAATGTCATGTCCAGAGCTCAGAGTGAATTTCCGGCTGACTTCACGGTGGAATTTTGGCAGCTTGAGTTCAAACTTTAGCAGCTCATAACTGATCGAATTATTTCATCTTCGTCATCAGCCTCTTCCACCGCACAGTAATTTTATTTCACGTCGTTTTCTTCCTCAACCAAAATCGCTCTGAATCTGAAAATGTTCGCGATTATTGCCACTCAGTACATTCCGCATTGATCTCCGTGTAAGGGGTTGGAATATGAAGATCAAGAGGGGTTTCAGGGGAGGGGGAGAAAAAGAGGGGGCAAATAGTGAGATTGAGATTTGAAAAAAGGGAGCACAAAAGAGGGTGCGATTGGGGAGGGCGTTAGTTGCAGAGGGAGAACAAGAAAATGGAAGCAGGTCGTGGGTGAAGGTGATGCAAGTGTGACGGTTTGGTTTTTAGTTTTTCTTTTTCTTTTTTCCACTCTTAATCACAATGAAAGTTCTGGTTGGCAAAATAGTATAAGTATTGCCACATCAGCACTTTTTAACGGAATTGTTGACACAGTTAACGTTTATTTGGTGGTAAAGACTAGCTGATATAACTGTAGAAATTTAAAGGACCCAATAAAAAAATTAAAAATTTAATTAAAAATAGGGTAAAACTATAAAAACTTACAAATTTGTTTTCCCTTCTTCTTACAAAGTTTGAAATCGGTTAGTTCTGAGTTTCAACTTCTAAAAGAGGATGGACCATAAGCGAGTTTTTATTTATTTTTTTAAAATATAAGTATTTTTTATTATAAATAATATTATTTGAGGTATTATTATGTACTAAATGTGGATATCTCTCTTAATATAAATTTAAATTTTAGTTTACTATATTAAGAAATATTAATTTTTTATATTAGATATGATTCGTTCATTCGTTGGTATCGTAAAGGAGTTTTGCTTCTAAATTTGATGGAGACAAGGGTAGCTAGGTAGGTATATTTTTTTTATTATAAAAAATTTAGGTAAATTTAATATTAGTATCTCATTAAAATTATGACATAATTTTATAGTTTAAAAATTATTTATAAAAAATTTATAAGATCTCATATTAAATTATCTCTTATAATAATAATGAGAATTAAATTTATATTTTTATAGGAGATAAGTTATACTAAATATACACAAGGCCCAATTGGACAACACATTAGCCCATTCGCGTTTTTAAATTTTATCATTTGGCCCAGTACAAAGTGATTAGCTAGGATTGGATTTCGTATGTGGAAGATGGCGCGTGGCGGATTTCGCGTGACCTCTTTCGCCGGTTCCCTCCATCTTCGGCTTATAAGTTGTTGTCTATGAGAAGAAGTGATGCTACCAACAGTCCTTGGCAACGGTTGTGGAAACTGCCCATCCCAGAAAAAAATCAAATTCTTCCTTTGGCAAGTATTCCTTGAGAGATACCCATTAATTCAATCAGAGCGCAGAGAGTAACCAGTGTTAGTGAGCAGTGTCCTTTCGCGTTTCAGAGAGAAGAAACAACTTTACACATATTGCATGACTGTGAGATTGCTAGAGAGGTGTGGTTATATTTTGTTAAACCTAACCATCGACTTGTTTTCTTCAGTTCTGATTTGCAGGGATGGCTAAAGATGAATATGACACAAAGCATAGGTATGCCGTGTATAAGCCGGTGGCCTTGGCCTAAAAGCTTTTAGCCTTATCTGCTGGATCCTATGGAAGAACCGATGCATAAGAGCTTTTGATGGAGTGGGAGCCCAACTCGGGGAGATCTATCATACATGCGTGTACCCGCTGATGGAGGAAGCAGACCAAGGAAGATTTAAAAATCTTATATTCAGATTTGATGGTCAACTGGAGACGGAGAGTACACATCGGCAATATAATCACCACCAGAAGGCAGCTTTAGAATGGACATGCTACCTGCAGTGGAGGGATCCTTAGAAACTCTAAAGGGGATGGAATGGATGCTTGGATTCCAAAAACAATTGGGTTTCATGCCATCAACCTCTGCTGAGATCTACGCTGTACTAACAGGACTCACATTGAGTAAGCAATATGGTTTTAATCATGCATTGGTGTATACAGACTCCATGGAGGCTTTCCAACGAATAATGCTAAACAATACATCTCACCATGCTTTGTGGAAAGAGATTACTGAGATTCGGACTACTATTTACTGTAGAGGGAAGTGGAAATCCTAGGAGTATATTACAGTGCGCAGACTTCTTGGCAAAAGAAGCCCAATCCTTTAGAGATGATATACAAATTCTGCATGCGCCACACCCTGGATGTCGAGCACAGGTTGAGCGAGATCAAGCGGCCGCCTTGTCTTCAGTCTCCTTTTCATTGATCCTACAAATTAAAATTTAAGATTCATTTTATTTTTAAAATATTTTATTGTAAATTTTATTATTTAGAAATCTTTTTTTTAAACAATATATTGGATGATTTGTATTGGAACTGAATTATTTTCTAGTTATAATATACATCATTTTTAGTTATAGCCTGTTTGTATTAGATTTTAGAAAATAGATTATAAAAAAAAATTTAGAAAATAGATTTTAAAAAGAATATATTTTAAAAATTGAGATATTTGGATAATTTGTAGTAGAATAACTTTTCATATCGGTAAATTACTAAAAATAGTATGATTTGATTAAAAATATGAGAGATGATAGAGAAGAAAGATGAGAGAGTAGAGAGTGTAGAGAGAGAGAGAGAAGACAGGGTGAAGAAGAGAGATAAGAAATGGTAGATAGAAGAGAGGTTGTAAGAAAAAATAAGGGTAAGATAGTAATTGGATAGTCTATAAGCTATTTTACTGTTCTAAAAATTATTTTCAATAGCTTATTCAAAAATATCATTTTAAACTATAATTTTAGTCAAAATCAATTCAAAACAAATATTATTGTTTGTTTAAAAAAAATAAACTAAAATTTTGACCAACTTTTTAAACCAAATAATCAAACACACACTAAATGGAAGATTCATTGTAGTAGAGATGGATTGTCCAACTCAATTTGTTATAGTTTGCAAGTATAAATTAATTATTGACAAAATTTAGTATGAATGGTTTAGAGTGTCATAAAAGGCTTAATGAAAATAATTTAAATTTATGTCCCTATAAAATATGTCACGTATCTCGATTATCAACTAAATCAATTCTAATGAATTTGAGCAATGATAACAGGAGGGGAACTGGGAGCCATCACCCCAATTTTAGCTTAAGAAAAACACTTTTACACTTTGTTTGGGTAAAGTGTACGCAAAAGTGCTTTTTTTAGAGGCTAAACCATATATTAGATCACAAATAATTAAAAGCTTGTTTATATAAACATTGGTAAAAAAATGATTTTTTATTTCAGCTAATTTTTGCATATTGAAATTACGTAAAAGTCAATAATATAATATGGTTTGATTTATGTTTAAATAACTTTTAGTGAAAAAGTCAGTTTAATATAAATTTATTTAGATAATATATTAAAAAATTAATTTTAAAATGATTAAATCTAAAAAAAATAAAAACTAAATGCCAAAAAGAAGAGAGTTAATATAGCTTTTAATCCTTCAAGTTTACTCTCTCATTGGTCCCTTAAATTTTAAACAAGTTCTAGTCCTTCAAGAAACAAATAGTCCAAGTGTTTATAGAATTATAGAGACTAAAATTTATAATTTAAAATTTGAGGGACTAAAATTAAAATGAGAATTAGTTTGAGGGAGTAAATGATTATATTAACAAAAAAGATTGCTTCAACATTAAAATGATTTTTGAAAAAAATTAATTACTCCTAAAATCATGTCAAACATCACACATGTTGAGATAAATTGACTTCTTACAATTATCAGATATCACATAACATGATGCCAAACAAGCAGTAATTTACATCCTTTTCCAATATCTATAAATTAATTAAAATAATGCGGGACTTTAAAACAGTACATATTTACCATGGATGTGGATGATGAATGAAGGTAGGTAATAATAAGGATACAAAGGAAGGGGAGAAAAAGACGTATGAAGCTATATGAGTGAGGCCTCCAATGCATGGCAAGTAGATGGGTCTTAGCCTTTTGATGATATTTATGATTCTGTAAATTTATAATTGCAGTGTGGTCCTCCTCCTATATGCCCATCAGCCATATATGCCACCAAGTCCTTTTCTCTCTCTTTCCTTTCCTCCTATGATTAAAGTTTATTTGTACATCTTGATGGGTGAATCAGCCTGCCTGCTACTTGTGGCCTATTATTGATTTGGTATCATCCTTTTCTCATATTATTAGCCCTTAATTATCAATCGTGACAAAAGTAGGGGTCAATCAGATTTTTCTTACATTTCTTCTTTTGTTTTATCCTATAATTTTATAATTTTTTTTATTTTCATCTTCAAACTTATAATTTTTTTGTTTTGCTAAAATTTGAGTTTCAACTTTGTACTTTTACCAATACCATACTTCACTTTTGTTATATGAGCATAGTTTCATATGGTCATAAAATTGAATTTGAAACACATTTATACATAAACAAATTAATGAGTTATATTATTCATAACTCATAAATAATATATTTTTTTACATATCTTATATCATAGGAACAATTAGAAAAAAGTCTCCCTTTAATTTTTTTAATATAACCTAAATTAAAGTATCAATATTTTATGTATATAAAATTTATAGAGTACCAGTATTTTTTATAAATAAAAATTTATCAAATCCTCCTTACTAATAAGATTTTTAATAGATTTTTTTTTCTAAGTTTCCCAACATCATATGACATATGATATATAATTTATAAACAGTGTATTACATTAAATTATG
The DNA here is from genome assembly GCA_037074615.1 of Leucaena leucocephala. Taxonomy (NCBI): domain Eukaryota; kingdom Viridiplantae; phylum Streptophyta; class Magnoliopsida; order Fabales; family Fabaceae; genus Leucaena; species Leucaena leucocephala. The sequence continues at coordinate 5,739,435 of CM073570.1, read as the reverse complement.
CAATATATATATCAAGTTATCTATTGATATATTGATTATTGATGATTATCTCTAAAAGATATAGTTAGAATATTTATTTATTCTATTAATAATTATTGATATAAAGATTTTGTTAATAAAACTTAATACTATGATAGACTTTTTTTAAGACTGTTTAAATTCATCTTTTGATGTCAAAACAAACTTTTGTCCTAACTAATATTTAGTTATTTTTCATGTTCAGTTTGTAAAACTATATATATATATATATATATATATATAAAGCTAGTTTTGTAAATGCAAATCAGAATAAGCTATTGAGAAGCTTCAGTTCAATTTGATAAATGTTCATTTTACAAACCTTAAATCAAACTACACGCTAAGTTGTAAACTCTATCATATCCAAACAAGTCCTAGAACAACTCAACTCCACATTTTTATTCCTGTTTTCTTTTTTGTTTCGAGAGAAAAAAGATTACATATAAAATGATGTTTACATATATTGTTGTGAAGTGAGACCATAAATACATGATTTGGTACAAAAATATGAAGAGAGAAAAGAGCCAAAAGACGTATTAGAGGTACAAGAAAATGGTCCAGGGCCTATAGGCCGCAGCAAGCAGCAAGCAAGTGCAACCAAAGCAATAAGGTTATCTTTAGCTTTCAAAGCACAGTGCTCGCCTTATCTCATGTCCTTTTTCTTGCTGAAATTTCAGAGTGACTGTTGAAACCCCACCCCCCACAAAACTTCGCTACCCAACAAAATCACATCTTTTGTCTTTCATGCAACAACATGATTTCCTTTTGCATGGATATAATGGTCCCCCTTCCTTTCTTCTTCACCAATCTTCTTCTTCTTCTTCCATTTGCATTCAAACCTTTTTTTTAATTTTGAGATTTTCTCTGCAACCATTATTCCCTTCAACTACCAAACCCTCTGGTTCGCCACCAAAACTTTAAACTTCCAAAATTATTAATATCTCATACTATTCAGAGAGGTAATCAGAAGGGGTGCTTGCAAATTTCAGAGCGTTCAGGGGCCGTATATATATACAAGGCAAAACCAAAACCTAGCTTTCGCTTTCATTTTTATGGGCCTCTCAGTTTTACTGCTTCACTGTTCTTATTAGAGTCATTACCATTATTAAGTCCTTTTGAACTTCGAGAAGTGTGCTTTGATTTTGTTCTGTGTCATCTTTCTCTCTCTGCTATATACCCTCTTAGCTACACAAGGAGGAAAAAAACGAAAAGAGGTTAGGCTTTCTTGTCTATGCTTTTAGGTTTGCCACTGTTCGTTTTTTTTTTGTTTTCCTATTCAGTTTTGAGCAAAAATTTAGAATCTTGTTCATTTCTTTCTTGATTCCTATTTGAATCCTCCAACACAAAAGTAGTACTCTCTGTAGGGTCCTGTGTTGGTGTTTATCTTGATACCCACTTCTATTTTGAGTGATTTGAGTCCCCTATTTCATCCATTTTAATTCTGTCTGCTTCTAGAAAGTTAAAAGGCCATGTGAATGTGATGCATCAAACATTAAATGCTCTTGGATTCATCAACTAGCCAAGCAACTTATTTTTATGGGTCTTCTTCTTCTTCTCCTTCATCTTGAGTTTCTCTTGTGCTTGATATTATTCTTACTTTGAAATACAACAACGCCATGAAAAGCATCAATGGGATTTTAGTTCTGTTTATTATTTGCTTTCTGGGTGCACCTTGTTGTTTTGGGGGCGAGCTTGAAGTTGCTCCAATGGAGAACAGAGAGCTTGAAGCTCTATACTCAACCATACAAGGCTTCGTTGGAAATTGGTGGAATGGCTCAGATCTCTATCCTGATCCTTGTGGGTGGACTCCAATTCAGGTACCTTTTTTGACGCACTCTGTACCTAACCGTACAACCTTAACTGCAAAAATAAAAAAATGTGAACGTCCAAGCAAATGCCTTTTCTGTTTTCTTTTCTCTCTCTGCTGAGGATGTTCAGACTTCAACATTTCAAATGTCTCTCTGGTTGTTCAAGCTGCATATTATGAAATTCAGGGGGAAAAATTAATACATAGGGATCTTTGTTGACATGGATTAATACTTTAGTTCATTATTTTGAGGTTTTCCTTTTAAACATATTTAAGAGCTTTTAAAGCTTGTGTTCTAAGTTCTAACCCTACTTTTATGTTTGAACTTGATGAACTTCAGCATTCTGTATTCTGCTGTAAATTAAATAGAGTAATCTGAAAGAGAAAGTCAGTTGGCTTAGGTGTTGGCTCCACATTCAAGTCCAATATGTATTATTGTTTTTCATTAGGATTTATTATCCAAATATATTTTTTCCCTTGCACATATATATATATATATATATATATATATGTTTTGCTGTACTAAACTCATTTGAATATACAATATTTTTTCCAATAATTGTCTCTCTCTCTCTCTGTTTCAAACAATAGAAATTAAAAAGTTTCCAGAACACCAATTTTAGATTATGTTTAACCATAAGTTCCTTGCTGAATTCTGCTGCAGGGGGTCTCATGTGATCTATTTAATGGGTTTTGGCATGTTACTGCCTTGAACATTGGACCCATCCATGAAAATTCTCTATCTTGTTCCCAGAAAAAGTTAGAATTTAGGCCTCACTTGTTTGAGTTCAAGCACCTAGAATCTCTAACCTTCTTCAACTGTTTACTATCAAGAGACAATACGCATTTAGTTACTATCCCAACTGGAAACTGGGAGGAACTTTCTGGAAGCCTTGAATCACTAGAGTTTCGATCAAACCCAGGTCTCATTGGAAAAATCCCACCAAGCTTTGGTCTCCTCAAGAACCTCAAATCTCTGGTATTACTGGGAAATGGTTTAACAGGGGAAATACCACCAGACATAGGCAACCTTATCAAGCTGAAAAGACTTGTTATTTCAGAGAACTCAATCAGTGGGAAGATTCCAGATATTTTTAGTGGGTTAAGTGAGTTACTGATATTGGATTTAAGTAGAAATTCACTTTCTGGGCCTTTGCCTTTATCTCTTGGAAACTTAACTTCATTATTGAAGCTTGATGTGAGCAACAATAACTTGGAAGGAAATCTGCTAAAAGGGTTTGGTAATCTCAAGAATGTGACCCTAATGGACCTAAGAAACAACAGATTCCAAGGTGGATTGGTGTTGTCTATTCAAGAGATGATTTCCTTAGAAGAATTGGCCTTATCCCACAATCCAATAGCTGGAAGAATCAGTGTCTTAAAGTGGGAAAATCTTCAGAACTTAGTGATTTTGGAACTCTCTAACATGGAATTGACAGGGGAGATACCAGAGACCATAACAGAGTTGAAGAGATTGAGGTTTTTGGGTCTTCGGAACAATTACCTTACAGGAAACCTTACACCAAAGCTAGAAACTCTTCCTTGTCTCAATGCTTTGTACCTAAGTGGAAACAATCTGACAGGTGACCTTAAATTCTCCGAAGAGTTTTATGTCAAAATGGGTAGCCGTTTTGGGGCCTGGGACAATCCTTACCTTTGTTACCCAGTTGGAGAAATATCAACAAGACAAGTCCCATTTGGAGTAAGACCATGCAACCAAGAGGTCAAGTTTAATGAAAATGATTCAAAAACATAAGCTGCTAAATGAAGGATATGAACTAGAGAACCTTCCCAATTCATGACCCTCTTTGGGATTTTCAAGCTATACTCCTAATATGGATTCTGGTGTGTTTTTCTTTTTCTTTTCTATTTTTTTTAATTAATTAGAGAGATAGGCACTAATGGCCAGACCTCCCACTTAAGCTACAAGGCCATTGGTCTGATGATGATGGGTCTGCTTCTGAACTCTATTGGATAGAATTTTAATTACCTTCTAAATTTTAAGTAACCTATATTTCTTTTTTTGTAGTTTTTAAAGAGAAGTTATGATCTTTTTAAAGTTATTAATTAGATTTGCTGACTTGTTAGCAGTGAGTGACCCCTTGCTCATTCAATAATAGTTAGGTGAGCTGTACCATAATTTGGTTCTTTGTTTTATCAATCATTGCATTGAAATTGGTAATAGATAAGATGCAGAATGTGATACATGCTGGGCTTAGATTCTGTTAGGCCCCCAAAAGAACTCATCTATCTACTGAGATTAAACACAAAAATCCTTGTTTCCATTAGTGTTATTGTCGATTAAATCCTTTATATTTTTTTTCTTGATTTGTTTGTGTCATCTTTACACAAGAACATGTTAATATCATTTCAATTTTATCATATGTCCCCAAGGAACTTAATAATTTTTTTCTATATCAGTTTAGTACTTTGTAGATAATCATTTTGTCTTAACCGGACGGGACATTTAGTACTTTTGGAAGGGTAAAATTCATATGAAATCATGAAGGAATACCAAAACAAAAAAAGAAACACTTCTGAGGATGAAAATGGAATTTTTGCAACGTTATCATTTTTCTATTTTCCAGCTTGCTTTTGTCAAAATCTAAGCTCCTAACAGCAAGAGAAAGGTTCTACATTCAACCTGGAACACTTTTACAAAAAATCATAAATTGAGAAATATGCATAAGTGGAATTATAAGTTAATTGAGAGAGAAAATATTAATGAGAGAACTTCATCTGTGAAATATTAAATTAAAAACAGTTTCGAAAAAAAATTTAAAAAAAATCCTTCCAGGTCAAAAATACTTTTGTAAGTAACCTGGGGTCATCCCCTATGAAACATTATTCTGTAATGCATGATTGAGCTATAAATAATAATATATCTCATTTTAAAACTCCGTGCAAAAAATAAGTGAAAAACTGTTGAGATGTACCTTGTTGCTGTGTTTTTGGTACTATTCATGGACCTTACTTAAGTGTTGAGATGTTGATGGGTCTATTATAAGCCGTGGGTTTCATTCCAAAGTTCCCTTTGTTTCCTTCAGTTATTTTGCTTTTGCATATTATTCATTCTTTGAATCCAACTCATGCTCTTGTCTGTAGATATGAAATCATACGTGTTCTTTGCCAATCCAAAAGGCTATGACCAACAAACTTTTTTATTTGAGGTAGTGGATATCATCATCCTCATAAGTAAAAAAAATATAAATTTAAATAATTGTTAAAATAAGTGAAAATTCTTTACTCTCTGAATTTTAAAAAATAATTAGTCTTAAATTTAAAATTAGTTGAAGTTACTATTAAATAAACCAAAAGGTTATGGCAAAAATATGGAGTCTGTATAGACATGGGTTAAGAATTAGATAATCAATTTTAGAAGTTCAAAACATGATATTTCAATAAATTAATCTAAACATTCTCATTTCTTTTAAAAATCACGTTTAAATCCCTAAACGTTATATCTTTGAATAAAAGTTGTCCAAATTCCCTCACTTACTAAAAAAAAAAAAAACAAAGCAACCCATTTGAGCCCCTAAACCACTTTATGTGAAAATTATCTCTGATTAACTTCTACCGTCTGACTAAATCAATAATTCAACCAAAAACCATGCTTGTAAATTGATTTTATCCTAACGTTAATTCAAACGTATCCTTAGGGCATGCTTACACGTGTGTGTGTGTGTGTGTGTGTGAAGAAGGTAGGGAATAATATGTAGTTAGGGGTCATTATCTGGTTGAAATGGTTTGATTCAGCAATGTATGGGGTCAGGTACACCTACATCTGACCTGTAACTACTTATCACTGTTTATAGTATAGTACTTTTCGAATCCCAAGCACAAATCCTCATCTCCAACTGAAAGGCATATGCATATACAACACACACACACACACATATATTATTGAACCGCCCACGGGCCACGGTACATTGGGTTTGGGAATACCTTGGTCAAATAAAAAAAAGACACGTTTTAGGGGATATTATTCTCCTCTCCTCAATTGGAGCTGACTTGGTGTAAATATCTATGATATATTTAAAAAAAAAAGTTATATATCTACAGGCATTAATATAAAAGTAAGAGATTTTGATAGTTTAAATATGATATCTCAAATTTTAGATTATATATGTGAATAAAGAAAATATTTTGTGAGAGTTAATCTCAATTAAATTTGATAATATTTAAATTTAAACCAAACACGTAGAAATAGAATTAAGAAAACTAGGGTAAATCCATTTTCCCAGTAAATAGGCTGGAAACGCCAACCTGCCCCTCTCAACTCGTCAGTGCTGGCGGGTTATCCCATTTTTAAGCGGGTAAGCCTGTCAACTTTTTTTAAAAAATTATTAATATTATTATTTATTTTATCTAAATATTACTTTGAATACTCTTATTATTGAATACTAGTAAAGATGATTACTTATTTGTTGATATGTATTGACATATTATAATTTATTAATATTTATTTATATTTATAGTTATAAAATTTGAGATTTTTGTTATAAAAAATAGAAATTTTTAAGAGTATAATATTAACAATTTTTTTATTATATTAATATAATATTAAAAAAAATTATTAGTAGTTTAAAAATTTATAAAAAAATTTAAAAAAATTTAAATAATAAAAAAAATGATTGGTCGCAGGCTTGAACTAGTAAACTGATAAAATATCAGTTTGTTTTAGGGCGCGCTATACAGTCCAACCCTTTCAGCCTAACAATACTAACAGATTAACCTATTTTTAAGTAGGATAATGTGTTTCTCACCTCTACTTAGAAACATAGGGAAAAAAAGATTGAAGCGTATTACTTGAAGTAAAAATTTGGAAGGGGTTGAGTAATTTATAAAAGCTGCTTTCTTTGAAAGGGTCAAAGCAAAGAGTTGCATGTGAGAGAGAAAGAGAGAGTGCATGTGCAGTTTAACCTTGGAATGTTTGCCGAAATTACTGTTCCTCCTTCCCGCAACATCAAGCACTTCTCCTCTTGGAAGCAATCAATAAACTTTATTAATTATTTAACCCTACTTTTATAGAATTTTTAACAACTGACAACTCTATATTTTCAAATATAAAATATTTATGTTTTGTATAATTTGATCGTATATATATATAATGGAGTCAAACAGAGTTTCCACGATACACGGTTTTTATAAAACCTTGCGTTTATCTGCTCTCCTTGCTTTTGTCTCACCCCATGCATTATTAATTAGTAATATTATTATTATTATTATTATTTTATTTTATTTTCTCACATTGTCTTGAACTTAATATCATGCTTCATTCATCTCAAGTTGACATTTTTCACATCTCACTGATTAATTTGAGGAAATCAATATATAATATGTATTTTATTTTGATCTTTAATTGCATACCAACTCACGAATGACTAGGCAACTACCACCCGTATTCCATTGGTTTAAGATCTGTCACCTCTAATTCATCCATTCATTAATGGATTAAACTGTAAATCTGTTTCCAAATTCTTTTTAGTTTAAGATTATTTTAAAAGTATTTAATAATATTATTTCTTACTATTAAAAATATTAATAGTTAACTTTTTTAATATTTAATATTAGGTCTTTAGTGAGGTGGGATAATATTGTTATGTTTTTAAATTTTTAAAATGACATTGAACCAATTTTTTTTTAAGATAATATATTTACTTTTGAACAAAAAATTTTAAGATAAACTTATACATTAAACTTTAATTAATCCATTTTCAAATAATACTCCTCTAATCTTTAATATAATATATTATTAGAGAGTTAATATTGATATAAAATATAAGATATATTTTTTATATTTATTAACTTTTATTTTAAATTATTTCTATTGATAATTTCTCGAGAATAATCAAGTAATAGATAGAAGGAGAAAATTAAGAAAATTTATTATAATATTTTTAAAAAATTATGTTATATTAAATAATTTATTTAATTAAATTAAATTAATTAAATAGATTATATATGAATGATCAGGAGTAAATAAGAGTATGGAGATGGATACAATTAGTAGTCTTCTTCTTTGATGATGTTCATGTTTCTTCCATTGAACCTCTTTAGATTATCTCGAACTGTACCCTTTCATTCTGTATTTTGCAACATTGATATGTATCAATAGAATTTTGTTTTCAACCAGGCAACGGTTATTGATTAAAAAAAAAAAGAAAGAAAGAATACATTTGTACAAATGAAAATGGCAAAGTCAAAATATAGTTGAATAATAGGATTATTTGTAGAAGGAGGATATATAAGGGGACCCCCCAAGAATTGCTTGTTTACTTATAAAAGTGTCACACGCAAAAGATTCATATGGTAAAGAGTCGTGCTAAGTTGATCAATAAATTTAAGTTCAAATTTTAAACATGCAATTGATTAAATATCTGTTAGGACAGTTTTAATTTATCGTCCTTGCAGTCCTTTAAATTAATTAGAGTTCGAATTTGCCAAAATAATATATATATATATATATATATATATGTAGCAGATCAATTTTGTTTGCTTTCCCTTTCACACTAAAATTGCCAATAATTAGCGTCTGTCTTCCAAAAAGGGCACTTCCAAGTTGTCTTTAGGCATGTTTACATAAATTTTTTAAAAAATATTTATAAAAAAAATAGTTTTTGAATAACTTTTAAAAAATAATTTATAAAAAAATAGTTATAAATAAATGAGTATTTAAATAGTTATTATTAAAAAGATTTTTGTAATTAGTAAATTATAAAAAATAGTATAATTTTATAAAAAAAAAATTCTTTTTCTTTCTCTCTCCTGTTATTTTCCACTGATAAAGATTATGGTATATACAGAGCGTGACCTCCCTAAGTGATGACGAGCCCTTACGACAATCACATATAAGGAGAGTAATAGACTGACAATGACCAGCGGCATAAAAGACGGAATGATGATGGAGATCCTCCTCTATAAAGTTTGCTTTTTGTCAGGTGAAGATGATGCTTCTCTCCCAATGATAAAGATCGTAACCATAGATAAAGGAAAAGAGAGAAATGGAGACGGAGTTGAAGCACAGAGAATAAGAGGGAGGGAGAAGATAAGAGAGAAAAGGGGGAGAAAGAGATTATGAGAAAAAGTAGAAATAAAATAATAATTGAGTAATCTATAAGCTCTTTTACTATTTTAGAAATTAGTCTTAATAACTTATCTAAAACCTTAATTTTAAACTATGATTTAATAAAAAAAATACTTTTGAATAAATATAACTATTTATTTTAAAAATTTCTTAAATTAAGATTTAAACTAAAAGTCATTTTAAAACTTTAGTTTTCTTGTTTGCTAAATAGGCACTTAATTTGGAATGAATATAATTTGGCAAGTTATTACATTATCAACTTTCTAAAGCATATATAAATAAATTGGATTGTCACACTATATCAAAGTTGAAATTATATATATAATTATTATGCCAATTTCTTAGAGTTAGGTTGAAATAAAAACAGCAACAAGATACTAAAAATTGGATCAATTATTAAACCAATAGATACAGTTATTTAAGAGTCATTAATCTAATAATAGTTAAATTAGGATAAACTTAATCATAATTAAGTTAAGTTATATAAATATTTATATATAACTATAAAAAGTATAACATTTAAATTAAAAAAAAGCATTAATCAATAAGTAAATAGAATAATAGAATGTTAATGTATAAATTATACATAATATAATAAAATAGAGCTTTTAAAGCATAAACCTAATAAACTGTTATTTTCTTTCTTATTTTTTTACTTAAAACCATATTATTTTAGGCTCAATAAAAAAAATATAAAATTTAAGTAATTTATTGGTCTGACTAATAGGGTTAGATATTAATACAAAGGGTGCAACTCAATTAATACCGTACGGTTAATTGTATTTTTTTTTCCAATCACGCTAACATGTGATTGAATTTTTATCAGCTTTCTGAATTACACACTCGTAGAGGTATATTTAATTTTCCGGGAAAATCGTTCTCATTGACTTAGAAATTAACAAGATATAGGAATTAATAACTTACACACAAAGAAGTAAGAAAATATGATGGGCAAAAAATTAAAAATAAATAATGTGTCAAGGTCCAAGAATACAGCCGTTGCCAAATATATTGTACTTTATATCAATTCTTTATTCAATCAGTTGACATTTATTTCATCTTTGGTCGATGGCGTGCCTCTCAGTACTTCTCTTAAATTCAACTTTGGATTTTTTTTGTTCTTATAACTAATAACTAATATGAAAATAATAAACATTAAATACTGAAAAAATCCCCCCAAAAATAACAAATTTTTAAATTTTTAATTTAATTTGTTTATTTTATTTTATAAACTATTGACTACTCTTATAAAAAATAATAATATATTTTTATAATAATTTTTAATTTATAATTTTAAAATTTAAATGATATTTGTTTAGAGATTTGCCCTTAAATACTGGACGAACGACTTACCTACTGATGAATGTGTTAGAATATTAACATTTATAAAATTATGTATTCACAGAAAATAACACAATTTTTTAAAAAGTGAGATGTTTTTGGAGTACTCTTTCTGTGTCTATATCCTCTCCCTTTTTTAATTTGTTCTCTCTTAATTCATCCCTTTTTGTGCTCATCTTTTTCTAAAATTGATATCACTGTCAGAAGAGATATAATTAAATTTCTAAATAATTTTTTAGCCACTAAATTTCCAAAGAATTGCTTCAACTTATTTTAGTAACAATGAAATTAGAAAAAAAGGGAATGAAATGAGATGCCAAAAAAAATTTAATAATTAAAAAATCTTAATAATAAGTAAGTAATATAAATTTATTATCATTTCGTATATTAAAATTTATTATTGTATATCAATTAATTTATTTTTTTCTTTAAAGGTTAAAAAATAGAGTTGATTAATGTTTTTTAAATAAAATAAATAAATTCATTTAAAGTTGCCCGTTCCCAAATCCATATTTTCACTCTCTCTGACAAAAACATGGACCCAGAAAAAATAAATAAATAAAAATAAAAAGGAATACATGCCAAACCCATCCTCCTTGAACCTCTAATTCCTTCGTATATATGCAAGGAAGCTAATTAATTAAGCACAGATTCTATCTTCAATGGCTACTTCTTCGTCTTCTTCCTCCTCTAAATCTCTGCATCTTCACTGCAAATCATCATCAGCCAACATGTTGGTGCTGGTTCTCTTCATGATGTTGATTCTTCTCAGTGGCTCTTGTGGTGCCATAAGAACAGGGGAACACAGAGATCAGATTCTGAAGAGAAAGAATGAAAACAAAAACAGAGGGGGCTTTGTGTTCAATTCCTTGCCCAAAGGAGTTCCAATACCACCTTCAGGTCCCTCCAAGAGACACAACTCTGTTGTGGATTCCACACCTCACAACTGATACACGCACGCACACACTTGTTTTTTTGTTCGATCCCAATTAATTGTATGAATTCAATATCAATTCAGTTTTAATTTCTTCTTCTCATTCCTTCAACTTTCTTTGATTTTGTATTGATGGGAGGGGTCTGCAAGGTTTGTAGTATCAGATATGAATGAAGCAGAAGCAGAAGCAGAAGCAGAGATTCAGATCCTTGAAGGGACTGAACAACTTTTTTGGGTTTAATTTCTTTCTCTGTTTTTTTTATAGGGACTTTTACGATTGTTAGAATACATTGTACAGAAAAATGGTTGACATATATATAGTCATATATAATTATTTTTGGGTATGATTTATGAGAGGTTTTTTATATCCTCTGTTCCTCCAATAATTGCTGTCTAGGTTTGTTTTCGTCTGCCTTTAAACTCTGTTTTTTTATTATGTTCACACACAAGCATTGGAAACAGGGGATAGCTAGAAGAGGCTTGAAGATTTTCATTCATGGGGGATATTTGTGAAATATTCTTTTTACTTTTAATATAAAATATATTTAATTAATTTAATTATATTAAAAAAATTAATTAAATTAATTAATATAAAATAATTTTTTAAAATATCTAATATATGTTATTTAATATATATATTTTATCTGTTATTTAATTATTATTAAGGGAATATTAATTAAAAATAATTTTAAAAAAATTAATAAATATATAAAATAAAATTTATATTAAAAATTAAAAAATATAATATATGAATGATGACAATAAAGGCTAGGAGGATTTGGGGAAAGGTAAAATTTAGATAAAGTAGGAGGTAGAAAAAATTGTCTTTATTCATATTACCTCAATTTCTACCTTGTAATGATTGAGTTGAAAGGTATATGATTTTATTTTAAAAAACTAATTATTTAATCTATATATATTTTGTTCTGTTATATCCTAATTTTTGAAATTTAACTCGTTGGAATCAATCTTTCAAATTTCAATTGTTCAATTTATTTGTCCTTGTGTTTTTTAAAAACAATATATTAAATGGTTAAAATTTAAGAAATTTAAGTTGTACTAAGTTAAATATAAGAGATTGAATTATAATTAATTTGAAAATATGGAGATTAAATAATTATTTTTTATTTATATTTATTAGATCAAATATTTGAATTATGAATAAAAAAGTGGAAACATTTTTTGATCCATCAAGTTTTGGTTGATTTGGTTCAAGGTCCTTGTAGAATTTTATTCAAGAATCCATCCCTAAAAATTTGGTCAATTTTGATCAAAGTCCTTAATTTTGTTCCTAAACATCATTGACATGCCAATGACTTGTCATATCACCACAGTTGATCATATCCTCAATGACTGATTTCTTAATAAAACAAAGCTAGAGGGACCTTAATCTAAAATGACCAAAACTCTAAAAACTAAAAACTTATATTCTCTTATAAAAATTACTTTATATTAAATAATACTTAAAACTATAATCCTCTAATTTTTAATAAAAAATTTAATTAAAAAATTTAATTTTGATTATAAATATAAGATTTATTTATCATATTTATCAATATATTTTTAAAATTACTCTATTAATATTTTTTAATAACAATTAAGAAAGGGAATAAAGGAGTTAAAGAATATTATTAAAATATTATAAAAAAATAAGTTATATTAATTTATTTAATTATTTTTTAATCTAATTAAATTAATTAAATATAAAAAATAGCATGTCGTTCAATCAATAGATGTGGCATTTTCTGCAACTTAGACTTGGAAATTAATTTAATTACTAGATTTATCCCCACTCTCTAATCAAACTTAGTGCTATTAATATTAACTTCTACTATATTTGAAATTATTAACCTAACACAGAGAAAATTAAATTCTAATATTATTTTTTTAGAAAATTTAAACCTCTCTCCCCCATAAGAGATGGGATCCACACATCTCTATTTGACAACAGATGATATAGAACTCACGATCTCCTCTATGTATATTAAGTTGAATAAGATATGTAGATAATTTTTATTATTTGCCCACATTGAGCATAGTTAAATGTGTATTTAAATTATATTATTTTAAATAATTTTATGTTGTACCAGTGAAATATGTAAGACAATTTTTTCTCAAATTATATCAAAAGTACTTTTTTTAATTGATTTTGGGTTTCCTAAACACACATTTTAAGTTAAATGTGCAATCTTTCTTAAGTCGTAGTAAGTAGTTTAATTAATATAATCTTAAGTAGGGACAATATAAAGGGGACACTATTTTTAGGCCATTAAAAAGTTGCAATTTTTTTTGGGCCATAATTAAAAAGTCACAATTAGGTGATTAATTAACAAAAAGTCAATACAACCCATAGTCCCATTCATTTGACGAAATGATAAGATATATAATTATTTGAATCGTATTTGATTTTTGAGGAGTATTATTTTATTATAGTTTTAATCACGATACTTGGGAAAACATCCTAACTCACGAGTATTTAGGTTTACGCCAGATGGTAATAGACAACTCGCCCTATTTAATATTGATATCGTCTAACAAGAAGGAAGACATCCCTCTACCTTTAGATCGTGGGCGAGCCCAACCTTTTTCCAATAAATTTTGCACAAACAAAAAAAAGTTGATACAAATATTAATTTTTATTGGCCACTGCTAACCTAAAACCGCCACCCTACATTTTTAGAAATAAACTTTGAAAGTCTCATATATTACTATTAAAGGAGCTGGAAAATTAATTTTCAACAACTTTAAATATTAATTACCACAAAATGTAAATGTTTGAATAGCAACTTGTGTGCCAAATTAAGCAGATTATTAAAAAAATAAATATGGATAAAGAAGAGTGTGCATGGAAGCTCATCTTTATAAGTTTGAATTATAATCCTTAATAAAGTTGGATGGTTAAGATTTTATTGAATAATTTAATAATACCTTAATCCAAATGTGGATGTCAAATTCAAAAGGTGTATATAATTGTCTGAATAATTTAAATGACACAAGTACTCCCTAAAAGTATTAGTACACCTAAATAAAAGTATTATATGTGAATACAGGCAAAAGTGTACATTTAACCACCGACTTTTATATAAGATTTCAATTTCTTCCTTTAATTTTATAAAATATTTCATTAGTTTTTTAGCTATAAGATTATTAATTAATAATATTTTATCAATATTTAAAATTTTAACTTCATAACAGCTTTTGTTAGCAGCATTAGCGTCAGTTGGTTTAATAATTTTGTATTAATTAACTCATCGTCTGTGGCTTCATATAGTGAAAAGGTAAAATATGCCACTATTTGGAGCATATTTAATTTTTGAAGAGTATTATTTTATTGTGGTTCCAGTCACGAGCGTTTAAAGATGCATCCTACTATTTTGTGTGTGTATTTCCATTAAACAAGACAATATATTCAATGTCACACTCTACTATTTTGTGTTGAGAGATGCACGGCACTTCACTTAGCTTCCACACTTGTCCTAAAGCTGAAAGATTGTGTCATTTTTTTTTTCCCTTTTTAAGATATATCATACAAGACATCTAAGACTTTTTTTAGGAAAAAAAATCACAAGTTTTTTAACTAATGAAATAATGGTTTCCTTTTTAAGAAAATTCCACAAAAATTTGCTTTGTCAAACTTATATAAAATAATGCAATAATGCACGTAAAAATTTGCATGTAATAGACAAGAAAATGTGTGTAACTTTATTTTAAAGCATATGGGGGCTAAAAACAAAAAGCCACGTCTAAAATTTGTGTGAATAATAGAAGTGAGGCGAGAATCCACATTTGGCAAAAGCCAATGAATTCATTTTACTTTCAGGAGAAAGATGAGCAATTTGCTGTTTTCACGGAACTCATTTCCCAATACCTTCAATCTCGGTGCAACACATGCACATGCTTTTATCTTTACCAGGATTACTCCTTCTTTATCAACACAGTTTTAGAGTTTATAGATCTTAAATTTAAATATTAGAGAAGACTAATATATTATGAGAGATAATTATAAATTTTAAAACTATATTAGTAGGCTATATATATACTTAATAATAGAATTAAAAAAAAAGTTAGTTATCAGTCAATAATAAAAAAAATCTTAGTACTTATTCAAACCCTAGATATAAGTCATAATCAAGTAAGATAAGAATAAAGAATTAAGAGAGATGATTATCATATTCTAAAAAAATATTATATTAATTAATTTAATTATTATTTTTAATTTAATCTAATTAATTAATAGCTTGTGTACTATGGACTGGAGAATTATTTATTTTTGTGTTGGGGCTCAAGTTTCTAAGATTGGGTTGCGGGAGAAAATATCACCCCCTCACGTGCATGTATGTTTTTAAGATTGGTGTGTGAAAACTTATAAAAATAGTTTACATGAGAAACATGCAACTACTGAACTATGAATACATGGCACTCCCTCATGTTAAGTGTAAATAATTACTTTGTAGAGATCAAGTGAATTAAAATACTCCTTACAAACATTTTGCATAGAAAATTACTTCCTACGTAAAAAAAAATTTAAGAATTAAAAAATAAAATTATATATTTTATGAAACTTAAATATTAAAATTTTAAATAATTAAAATTATAGATATTGAGTTATAATAAATAATAATGTTAGGACTAAGTTTTAATTAAATTAAAATTATATAGATTAAATTATACTAAATTAAAATTTAAAGATAAAATTAAAAAAATTAAAAAAAATAGTTTTCTCTATTGTATTTCATGTTTCATCATTAACATTGACCCCGCCAGTTTGTGTCCACCAAAGAAATTGATTATTTGTTTTTTTGGGACATGAGATGGCAAGACGTAATAGTAGTAACACATGATTGGATAGAAGTCCAATTGGATAAAGTGAATTGACCAAAACACCTCACAGTTTGAGAGTCGGTCAATCGGCCGAATTATTCTTTGCTTCTAACATAATGGGTCATTGGCCAACATCCCACTCCTTTTTTAGTTTGTTTAGCTTCAGGGTTTGTTATCCATCGTATTTAAATTAAGCTGACAAAAAGGTAAAATATATAATTATTTAGAATATATTTAATTTTTAATTAATATTATTTTATTGTGATTATAATTGCGATACTTAAGAAGGTATTATAATTCTTGAGTACCTAAATTAACACCTAAGGATAATTAAGGACTCACCATGCCCAACACTGATATCACCTAATAAGAAGGGAGACTTCTCTTTACCCTTGTATAATATGTGAGTCTAACTCTTTTTTAAAAATTTCTTCAGGGTTTGTTACCAATAGGAGTTGGGTCTTATAGAAGGGGCTAGTCTCCTATAATATAGTGAACCAAGATTTGAATCATTGTTATGAGAAGTATCTACATTTAGTGCCCAATAGTACTTTGAATATGATTACCTCAAATAGGAGGATATCTATGCTTAAAAAAACACTTTAGGGTTTGTTTACGGCGATTTCATAGCTTTTAAAATTTGTGAAGTTGCCAATAAAGCCCATCATAGTTGAATGATAACTAGAATCCTTAGACATTGTTTGGTTGAAGATTTTTAAAGGGAATGGTTGGAGTAAAGCTGTTTGGTTAACAAAATGGAGGGGAAGGAAGAGATTTTTTTTTTGTATTTTTTTGCTCCCTTCCCCCACTCTCTCAACCCTCCAAAATTGGAGGTTTTTGGAGGGGTGAGAGACTTTTGTCTAGTTTTTTGACAAAGTTACCCATGGCAATTTTTATATATTCCAGTGTTACCCTTTGTTCATTTATTCCCTTGAGCTTTTCCTATGTGGACAACAGCATTTTGGCCTTCCCTTTTCTTTTATCTTCCTCACCTTGGCATAAATAGACCAAAGCTCAGGAAAGCTTCTATAACGGAGGAGTTGCCATGGATCCAAAGATTCATCATCAATAATGACCTATAGTCTGTCATTTATTAACAAATTAGCCTAAAAAATCCCAATAAAGAGAGAAGACAGGTATAGTGAAGAAGTTTCTTAGAGGAAGAAAGCATAGAGACAGAGTGTGTGTGGTGGAAGAAGAAGCGAGAGACGGAAGAGAGTGAGGTAGCTAGCGGTTGAGGGTGGATTTGAGGTTCATTTGGATTTCGGAGTGCATTTGGGTTGAATTTTAGGTTAAGGGCCTACTTGGGAACCCCCAAAGCTAGGTTTTAGAAGGGCTTCTGGCCCATATCTCGATTTAAAGAAATTTTAAAACAAACAGTCCTATTTGTTCAAAATGACTTTTAGATCAAACTATGATTTAAAACTATAGTTTCAAATAAACTCGTCAGAGTAGCTTTTAGAATAGTAAAAGAGCTTATGGAGTACTCAATTACTATTTTACCCTTACTTTTTCTTACATCCTCTCTCATCTCTTATTTATCTTTTTCATTATCTTTCATCTCTCATATCTCTTCTATCTTTTCAACTATCTCTCCTCTCTCCTCTATTGTTTTTATTGTCTCTCTTATATCTTTTTCACCCTCTTTCATTTCTCATACTTTTAATAAAATTATACCATTTTTCGTAAATTTTCAATTACAAGTCTTTTTGGTAATAATTATCCAAACACTCATTTATCTAGAACAATTTTTTTTTCATAAATTCTTTTCTAAAAACCTTTTCATAAAACTACCAAAAAACTATTTTTTTCATAAGTCATTTTCCAAAATCATATCCAAACATACACTAAAAAAGAAGAGACATAGTGTGAAGAACGGAGTAGCAAAGCAAAAAAGGATATGGCTTCGAGGAAAATAAATTTAATATAAAGAGATAAGGGTATATTTATCAATTTTTAATTAACTCTCCTCCTTTCTCCTTTTGAACCAAATAAGAAATATCATCTCTCTTCCTTTATCTTCACATCAATAACATCCTCTATCATTCTATAACATTTCTTAAATTAACATAACATATTATCACATTCGTTAAACTAAACATATCCTTAAATATAATGTCATTAGTTTAAATCAAGCTGTGTACATGGAAAATACTTTGTGAGAAGATGTAAAACATACTATAGCGATCTTTATGTCTCAAGATGACTAGTCTCTAGCTATCGATAAGGGATACCGCCTAAACTCTATAAAAAAAATTATTGAAGTTGTAGGCAAAGTACTATTATTTTAGGCTACCTTTATATATTCATGACAAAATTATTGCTCATCATTGAGTATAATATAAGAAAAATATATATTTTAAAATAAAATATAACTATTATAAGTCTACCTTAAAAAGTAATAAAAATTATTAGTTGACAATTATAAAGGTATAACAGTTTTTTTTTAAAAAAGAAATCACATAAAAGGTTTTTCTTAAAAAATCATATTCTTTTGCAGCTAATAGTTTAATACTAAATCATAGTCCTCTTGCTAACGAGGTTTATGAAAAAAGCTTATATGTGTGCTCCTCTAACTTTATACGATATCTTAATTTTGTACAGTATATTTTCAATCATCAAATCCAAACATTTTTTGTCTGAAATAATAGTTTTGTACCAATTATTGTTATTTTTTTAAAAAAATAAACTTAATATGCCAATATCTAATAATATTTTGTCAACATTTAAATTTTAAATGTTAGCATTTTTTATTAATAGAGCTGACAGTATTAAAATTAGAAAACTAAAAATACTTTATAAAAATCAAGAGACTAAAATAAAATCTCATTTGAAGCCACTACTACAGGCAGGACTTTATATTAATTAATGATTATGATCTCTTAATCCTTGCGCAATAATTGACAAACCTTAAAACAAGAAAAACCATTGAAACTTGAGTATATAATCGTTCATGACACACACACACACAAATTAATTAGATGTTACTTCAAAGGTTAAAAGAGAATCAGATGTTGTTCACCCACTGCATCTTTTGTCTCTTGGTCGGTGCCAAGAAATTAATTAAAGATTCCAGTTAGTCGCAATATGTAGCTAAAACTATCACTACCCCACACTTAATTCACATTCATTTCATTTCTAGGTCTTTTATGGTTACGTCTACTCCTTAGGAAGTTCTTTATATAAAAGCCAGATCTCATTAAAATAATCCTTTTATTAATAATATAGGCTATAATATTAAGAACAGAGATCTCTATAAACGACAAGATTAAGAAAACAACGTACAAGATGAAGCCTTCATACAAACGAAGTTATACTACGCACTAAATGCATTGTGTTACCTTTTCTCAGAAACTCTTGTCCCAAACATTTTCTTCATTTTAAAATCTACGTACTATAATATTCCTATTTCTATGTTGATAAATATAAGGACTATATATAATGCAATTGATGTTAACACAAAAAAGTTTTATTAATTACTATACGTGATGTCTAGTAAAAATGATCTGACTACTTAAATACGAAATCTTAAGTTTAAATATATATAAATATAAATTTTTTTTTGAAAGAACTACAATCAATTGGATAAAACAATATTTAAATCTGATACAATCCATATCAAAAAAAGTATATGTAATGTCTGACTACTATCATATCAGATTCAGGTATCATGAATAGTTATATTCTTATTTTTTATATTCAACCAAATTCATGCTTAAATGGTTACATATTACTCTCCACACTTACAATATGATGTCCTTATTCTATATTCATGATGATATTGAACTTAAAGTTTGGACAAAACTTAACCCCAGCATATATATTCTGCATCCAAAATCATAAACATTCAACCAGGTTATAACTAAACCATGCAATAACCTAATAATAATGCACTAATAATACACCCAAACAAGCTTTGGAACTGCAAAACCCAGCTTCAAAATCATCATATCAAAGGCAACAAACATTATTATCATATGTTTACCCCCTTATACATCAGATTCATCAGAGGCAAATCATCCATGGCAAGCAATTAAGAAGCTAAACTCTGAGCAGATAAACGCTTAACTCAGGCCCACCACCTCCTTCAGGGTTTATCAGATAGTAAGCTTCTGAGTCTTTTGACCCAACCACCCTCTCGAACCTCGCTCTCATGTACATCACCTCCCCCTCACCCTCCACAGAGCCGCCGCACGTTGCCGGAATCACGCCGGCACCCATTGATATCGGTTCTACCGCCTTCAGTATCTTCCACTCCTCTTCTCCACATTCCACCCGACTAGCATACCCACATTTCCTTCCATTACAGTAGCTTCTCCAAACTGGCTCCTCCACCAGCTTCCCACAGCCACTTTTGTTACCCTTCTTCATCTTCTTATTCTTCTCGCACTCCAACGCGATTCTCACTAACCCAGAAGCCATCTCTCTCACCAGCACGCTCGTGGGTGTGGGTAGTTCGATCAGGAACGGTGGGTATGACTTGGGGTCCTCCTGAAAGGCCATGTGCACGCGCCCTCGACGGTTGCCGAAGAGGGTACCGACAACTCTGGTTCCAGCAAGAGAGGAGGAAGAGTGACGGTGATGGTGGTGGTGGAGGGAACGGCTCTTGGTGAAGAGAGTGAGAGCGGACTTGAATCTTGAAACAGAGTGATTATTATTCTTCTTAGTGGGGAAGTGTTGTTCGTGGCAGAAATGGTGGGAGGAGGGCGTGATGTTAAGGACTTGTTCTTCGATGTGGTCGTTGTCGTCGTCGTCTTGGACGAGTTTCTTGTTGAAATGGAAGTACCTTCTGGAGAAGGAGAAGGAAGAGTCATGAGGAGACTTCGCCATTATCGTCTTCATGGTGGAGGGAGAGGTTAAACTAGAGAAGGACAAGCTTGGGAAGATAGGAATGGCCACGAAGGGAGTTCCACATGAAGGTGAACGAATAAGGGAATTGGGAGATTAATTTATTGCATGCAGTGGAACGAGCTTGGTGTAAGAGTAATATACATATACGTACAGATATATACAGTAGTGAGTGAGTGGGTAATGGAGAGAATAAGAAATGGAGAAGGAAGGTGAGCAGCCCCAACTACCAGAGGAGAAGAAGAAGAAGAAAACAGTGAGATATGGCGTGGTGGGGTCACAGCCCACAAGAACAACGACTTTGGTTGTTTTTTGAACCCTAGATCTAGACTCCACTGGACCGTCCAAATGCCAGATTTCGTATGTTTTGTTTTTAAAATTTTTAATATATAATTATTATTTTCCCAATTTTATGGATACAGATATTATCTTTGTATTTTTATTTAAAAAAATTATAGCGGACAAACCAAGTCCTATGGATGCATAAGCCCAAATGCCCAATCCCCACTATTGTCTATGCTGTTATGTATGTATGCATGTCATGAAAACCTGCATATGTTGAATTTTAGGATGAAAAATTGACAATTTTAATCAAATAATAATCCTACCCAAAATTGTAATAGCAAAATTGTCAAATAATAGAAAAAGAGAGTCCTCATCAGTGAAATTTCTGACTCAATTTTCAAATTCAAAATTAGTAGAAATCGAGAGGAAACAAGGGAAGAGAGTAGAGAGGGAAAGAAGATAGTTTAGGTGAAATATCATTGTCACGGAGAATGAAAATTGCAAAGCAAAGCAGGTGAAGCCACAACTACCCAACTTTCCAACCCCATGGATCACACCTTCCTACATTACCTTAAAAACTTACTTTATTGATGCATGCATGCATGCATGCATACATACATACATACATATATAGTGTCTTGTGGCTAGTTAAAAGTGTGTTGGAAAATTTATATATATAGTGTTCTATATATAAGGTAACTTTGTATAATACCATTTCTTTCTTTTCTTTTTTATCTTGGGTTGTAATATTTTGTCTTCTTTTAATATGACTTTTAAAATTGATTCGGTTAATAAAAGTTAACCCCTAATATATAAAAATATGAGTTTAAATCCGTTGTTGATATAATAATTTTATAGATAGATAATATATATATTTATATAAATATTTTTTAAATCGATAAGCATATTTTGACTCTAATAAATCTTTAGGAATTAATTTACCTATACATTATTTGTACTAAAACAACATTTTTGACATGACTCATATCATTCACCAATATTTCATCAACATCCTGATATCGAGTTTACTACATTGTATTGTTGTACATAGGATAAAAGAAGAGAGGATGATTAGGGAAATATAAAGATGGATCACATACACCCAGCAGGCACGCGTGTCACAGTGCACACAGGCATGTGAGATGGAGATACATAAATTGTACTCCCTGTACTATTATTTACAAGTCATCCTCTATAAGCATTTTATATTACAATTTCCAAGTTATTTTGTAAAATCTGTATTACGCAATTAATATTTTTCCCCCCTGATTGTACTTTTTTTTTGTTGGGTAGTAGATTGAGAGGAATGTGTGAGATTTTACTTCTCTAATTCTATTTATAAATTACTCTATTATATTTTATACAGACTAATAAAAATATCAGATTTTATTAACTATACTTTAAAATTTTTTTCCTAATTATATCCTTATTTCATATACATTATAATTATAATTTATGAGAATAAAATTAACACAATAATAAATAAATTATAAAATAGTACTCTATTTATATAAAAAAATATAATGATATGACTTATAAATAAGATATAAAAATTCTTTATCTATTTGCCATATGAATAAAAACTGAGAAAAATATGTTAGAATTTATTCAATTTGACTAAGCAAGGATTCCAACTTCCTACTCGATTACTCCTACAAAAGGGTATAATCATGTTCCTTTTGAATTCTAGTCTATGTGTACTTAGATGCAGAACACAAAAATAAAAATAAAAATAAAAATACAGTCTTTCTTTATACAATTCAACTATGAAAACAGTTAAAGGACGATTAGTTAATGAATGAGCTAGTTGAGGAAATGAGTATTTAGAAATCGTTAAGGGCAGTCAACAAACCATCTACTCCTAACTTAAAGCACTTCATTAGTAAAAAAAGTCAACGCACTTATTTATAAATTTAGAGAGGGTTAACAGCTCCTCAATCCAAAAGCAATACTGTCCAAAATTCATACCACCATTGTCCTCTGTGAGTGTGAGTGTGAGTGTGAGTGTGAGTGTGAGTGTGTGTGTGTGAGTGTGTGTGTGTAATACTGTAATGGGATAGGAGGGCAATTATTTTACATCCTATTTATGATGTCTTATTGTCCTCTTGTTTTCCAAAACTTTGCATTATCGTGTCTTGTTCGATAAGAGTACAACGCCGGTAAACTGCTACCTACTACAACAAACATGTGACATGTGCATACGAGGATGACTAGAAGCTTTTTTTTTTTTTTTTTTTTGAGCGTTCTTATAATTACAAAAAATAAGAATTACAAGTTATCAATATATATTATAAAGTTGAGATCTAATTTTGTTTTAAAAATTGTCATCTATTAATAATATTATCTCAAAATTTTCTTTTAAATTTAATATTATACCAAAAATATTAAAAATAGAGTAATATTTCCCATAATCAAAATTTTAACAAGATCAACATTAAGGGGTGTATTTGGTAACACCCAAAACCTTAGTTTGAAAAGGGCTTTTGGCCCCAAACCTCAGTTTAGAGAAATTTTTAATCAAACAGTAATTTTTATTCAAACAGGTTTTTGGACTAAACCATGGTTTAAAATCAAGGTTTTAGATAAGCTGATCAGAGCAGCTTATGGAACAGTAAAATAGCTTATGAACTAACTAATTACTATATTACCCCTACTTTTTCTTATACCCTTTCTCATATTTTTTCTTACACCCTCTCTCATCTCTCCTACTTTTTCTCTCTTTTCTTTCTTACACTCACTCTCCTCTCTCCTCTCATCTCTCCTTATTTAATACTCATACCCTTTTTCGTAATTTACCACTCATAAAATCCCTTCTACAAATAACTATGCAAACACTCATTTATTCAAAATCACTTTTTTTCTATAAGTTTTACAGAAAAACCCTTTTTTATAAGCTATCTATAAGCCCATTTTTTTCATAAGTTAGTTTGAAATTTTTTTTTCCAAATACACACAATATTTTAAATTTTCAAGATGAATTAAGGAGGAAAGGGCTCGAAACCTTCATCGACCATTTTTTGCACTGGCCCAAATAGGGGTTTCGATAGATTCTAATTTTCCCGTTCGTACTAGTTCCATCCCTCACTCTTGTTTGGCTCCATCGTCTTCGGCTCTTCCTCTGCGTTCGCCTGTTCAGCTCTCATGAAGACGATTACGTAATGGCAAGGCTTTGGTTCCTCCGCTTGCACGTAGTTCGTCACCGTTAACAACTTCGTCTTCGCTATCTCCATCCCCGTTTCCTCTTTCACTTCTCTGATTGCACATTCCACGAAGCTCTCGCCTGAATCAAACACAGCAAAACGAAAATTCAAATTTCCCAAGAAACAAACAGATTGGATAATCAATAGAGAGAGTGAAAAAAGGGGAAAGAGGAATGACCGAATTCAAGGTGACCACCGGGCAGAGCCAAAGTGGAGTTGCCGACGGTGGAGAGCCGCCGGCCTAAGAGTACGGATCTGCCCTTCGTGAGGAAGACCTCCACCCCACCCTTGCCACTGGCGCCGTCTCCGATTTCTCCATTTTGTTGAAGCTCTTGAGCGTCACTATGCGACTGTAGGCCCGTTTGGATAGGATTTTAAAAATGGGCTTATGGAAAAAAATGGTTTTTGAACAGCTTATAGTGTGTGTTTGGAAATTGGAAAACCTTAGTTTTAAATTAAGGTTTGGCTCAAAATCTAAGTTTAGAGAAATTTTAAAACAAACAGTCATATTTGTTCAAACGGGCTTTTGGACTAAACTATGGTTTAAAACTAAGGTTTCAGATAAGTTAGTCAGAGCAGCTTATGGAACAGTAAACCACGTATGAACTAACCAATTACTATATTACCCATACTTTTTCTTACACCCTCTCTCCTACTTTTTCTTACACTCTCTCTCCTCTTATCTCTTATCTCTCCTCATTTAATACTTATACCCTTTTTCATAATTTACTAATAATAAAATTTCTTCTATAAATAACTATCCAAACACTCATTTATTCAAAACCATTTTTTTTTCATAATCTCTTCTCCAAAAACCCTTTTCTATAAGCTGTTCAAAAGCCCTTTTTTTCCATAAGCCCATTTTAAAAATCCTATCCAAATGGGCCCATAGAAGAGGGCTTTTGGAGAAGAGATTATGAAAAAAAAAGTGATTTTGAATAAATGAGTGTTTGGATAGTTATTTATAGAAAGGGTTTTATTATTGGTAAATTACGAAAAAGGGTATGAGTATTAAATGAGGAGAGATAAGAGATAAGAGGAGAGAGGAGAGAGAGTGTAAGAAAGAAAATAGAGAAAAAGTATGAGAGAGGAGAGAGGATGTAAGAAAAAGTAGGGGTAATATAGTAATTGGTTAGTTCATACGTGATTTACTGTTCCATAAGCTGCTCTGACCAGTTTATTTGAAATCTTGGTTTTAAACCATAATTTAGTCTAAAAACCCATTTGAATAAATATAATTATTTATTTTAAAAATTTTTTAAATCTAGATTTTGAGTTAAACTTTAATTTAAAATTAAAGTTTTTTAATTTTAAAACACGCACTGTGTCTGTATTGTGCGGCTATCCTTTTCGGCTGCTTTTCCTAGAAGCGACGATTTGGCTGGGCTTTTGTGGCCACGGCGTCGTTTTGCATTGAATTCTCATCTTCGTGCCTTGGCTCTGTTTTTTTTTTTTTTATACACCCTTGACCCTTTTGAAGCGAAGGGCAGAAGTTTGTAGGCCCTAAAATGGGCCCCACTTGGTAGGTCTTGGCCAATAGTTGTTTGGCACATGGTACTCTTGACAAATAATGAACAGATGAATTTTGCACCTCGCTTTCCTTTCTATTTTTTTTCCGCATGAATTTGGCATGGAATTTTTGCTGCTGCGTTTATTCTAAATATAAAATATGAATATATTTTATATATAATATTTATTATTTTTTAAATTAATTTATATAATTTATAATTTGATATAATTATTTTAAGAATATTAAATTATATTTATTTTAATTTATTTATTTAATTAATTTTTTAATCTATTAAAATTAATTATATTTTATATTATGGATTGAAAGGAATATTTATTTACTAAATTTGGCACTTTGATCAAACTTATATTAGAGGATTATTATCTTCATTTGACTAAATCTATGCATATTCAAATTCTTGCATCTCAAGATACTTTCCAAAACTAACCATCGTTTGGCCAAATTCAAGTAAAAGAAACTACATGGCCGTACAATTCATACGCCTCACAAGGACATATGTATAGTAGCAAGTGACTACCTCAACGAGATTCGCATCGCCATGAACAGTAATTACAGAGAATCAGGTAGGAAATGGCTTGAATCCTTCTGTGACCAATTTATCGAGGGGCCCAAACAGCGGTTTTGGAAGATTTCCCCATTCGTACCACTCCCATCCATCGCACTTGTTTGGTTCCTTATTCGTCGGCTCTTCCTCTGGGTCCGCCGGTTCGGCTCTCATTGAGATGGTCACGTAGTGACAGGGCTTAGGGTCATCCAAGATCACGTTGTTCGTTACCATTATGAACTCCGTTTTCCTAATCTCCAGCCCCGTTTCCTCTTTCACTTCTCTAATTGCACATTCCTCGAAGCTCTCTCCTGAATCCAGAACCAAGAAAATTCAAATTTCCCGATAAACACAGGTATAATCATCGGGGAGATAGAGAGAAGAGGGAAGAGATTCACCAAACTCCAGGTTGCCGCCGGGCAGAGCGAAAGTACAGTTGCCGACGGAGGAGCGCCGACGACCTAAAAGTACTGATCTACCCTTCAGTAGGTACACTACCACGGCCACCCTCGGCGCCGGCGCGTCCTGATCATTCATCTTCTTCAAGCTACGTTCCACTTCTGCAGTTCTGCTTCATTCTGATTTTATAGAAGAGACTGTGGAGACGGCGTCGTTTCAAAGTCAAAAGTGTGGGTCCCACATTTCCTATTGCGTGCGTCTCTTCAATAGTTGGTTGACACGGATACTTTATTGGTTGCTTTCCTAGAATACTAAAATTCCAATTCTTGGGCTCCAAGTTTGGCGTTTTCCTCTCTCTACAAGTATTTAAAATATAATTTATCAAAATCTTTTTTACAGCTTTTAAAAAAAAATTTAAATAAATAATTTAAAATAAATTAATATTTAAATAATTATTTCTATAAATATTTTTATTATTAATAAATTATTAAAAATTATATAATTTAATTAAAAATAATAGAGAAGATATAAGAGAGAAGAGAGATAAAATGAGGTAAAAAATAAACATGAGAGAAGAGAGAAGGTAAAAAATATATAAGATAGAGAAAAGAGGAGAGATGAGAGGGGTAAAAAGAGATAAGAAATAAAATAAAAAGAGATGGTGAGAAAAAATATATGGGTAAAAAATAGTAATTAAATAGTCAATCTATCCTTTTACTGTTTTAAAAATTAATTTAAATAGGTTATATAAAATATTAATTTTAAATTATAATTTAATTTAAAAATTCATTTAAATAAATATAAATATAATTATTTTATTTTAAAATTTAGTCAATAAATCTTTTTAAAATTTTGGTTTTAAAACCAAATAGTTAGGATGTGTATTTTTTGGCCTGCGGTTTTTTTGACAGTTTTGTATCGGTATGTTAATTGATGATTTTACCCTACCAAATAAAAAATTTGATGATTTTCAAGAATGTCTTTCAACCAACTTGGAATTAGTTCACAGTTCATTAATTTAATTAATCCTCCCTCTTATCATAAAAAAATATATAACTAATGCACATATACTAATAAAAATAATTAAAAATATTAAATTTATCATAAAATTAGAATAATTTTTAATATTACCCTTGTTAACTACAATAAATTTTAACATCATATTAATTTTTAATTTCTTTCACTACCCTTATTAAATATAGATATATATATAAATAAATATTTAATACTTATTAAAACTATTAAAATATCTTATATAAAAGACTACAAATTTCTTCTAAAATACTTCTCATAAATAGTTCTCGAAGGAGTAGTTAAATTTTCAATAATTTATCATTATCCAACAATAACGTTTAATGTGTGATTTCTTGAATCTCCAAATTTTATATTGATGCATTAGGAAGGATATATGATATGCAATTTTTATTTAAATCTATAATAATTAATTAATTGTTATAAAAATAACAGAAAAATAAATATATTAGAGAGAAAATAAATAATAAGATAAGAGATTGAGAGAGAATACAGGAAAATATTATATATTCACTTGTATATTTATACTTATACAAATATATTATATATTACCTCTATTTATAGGACCTAACTATTAAAGATTAAACCTAAGGTTATAAAGGAATAAATATAAATATAATGACATTAATAATAATAAACTACTCTCAAGTCATTCTTCGGGAAGGTTATGGGTTTGTTACATTAATAAAAGATATAATCCTTAGATGAATTCCAAGAGCTAATGGTTATGGACATTTACACATACATATAATATTTATAACATTCCCCCTTAGATATCCATGACAAGTATTGTGTCTCATTAAAATTTTATTAAAAAAAATCTAGTGGGACAAAAATTTAATAAAAGAAAAATAATGCATAATATATGTTGAATATGTCTCGTTAAAAGCCTTACCATAAAAACTCAATGAGATAAAACCTTAACTAAAGGAAAAAGAGTATAACATAATCTTTACTTTATGTGATAATTATATCACATTTACTTCTCCTTATTACTACACAAGTTTTACCCCATTTGATAACATCAACTTTTCAATGTCACGAGTATACTTTTTTCTCAAATAAATTATTTACAATATTTTTTACCATATATTTCTTTTATTTGAACCATGTATGATGAGTTATCATCACATATTTTTCTAACATATATTCTAAAAATATTGAATTATCAACACACTTTTTTCTGCCTTATCTACTTAAATCTTAATTTATTATCTATTGTGCACATGCATTAACTTAATTTTACCAATAAAATTATAACATATAATACTAACCCAATAGATAAATATAATAAAATAAATATATATGACTTATGTTCCACTAAACTTAATATATTTTTATAGACAATAAAGATTGTGAAATTATTAGATATTCTACTATAGACATTTCCTTTATACGTTTCAGGTATCTTAAATCCTTGAAATATTATTATATAAATTTTACTATTCAGTGAGCTATATCCATAAGTTATAACAATATATATTAGACACATATTTTATTTTCTTATACTGTCAGACTAGTAATATATATAAAAATTATTGTCTTCACTACAAAATAATATTTCTCATCATAATTATCATTAGCTTTTGTGAAAAAATTTATTTTCACTTAAATGTTTGGACTGTAGGTCTATAGTTTTCACATAGTGAAATAATATATTTATATTTTCATTACGTATTTGCCATTTTATTTTTCCTTTTGACCAAATATTTTTTTTTATCTACTTCACATGAAAAATTTATATATAAGATATTCATTTGATCGCATAATATTATTATTGAAATCGTTGTCAATAACTTTATATTTTTAATTATATTTTTCTTTTTTTGACATAATTTATTGAGATCATTTTATTAAATTTTATGTATCTACATCTCTTTTGAGATTTTTGTAAGTAGTCATATCTTGACACTCTTCTGAAATACTTGCCTTCTCAATATGTCATTTTAATTGCATGTTCCTTTATTTTTAATTTTATATTTGGAACTGATTAGTGTTTAATACTTCATACATGTATCACTTTAATTTATATTGATTGGAGAATTTTTAACTAAAATTTTATGTTAATAATTGAATCTAATAGATATTTTGTAATATTTTATGAATATAACATTTGATGAACTTATGGTTCATACCATTATATTTCACAATCCACATTTAATAGTAATAATATATTTTATTTATTTCTCTTATTTAATTACTCAATTTCTTCCCCTCATATTAAGAAGTCAAATGACAATCAACTAATCATATAGTATAAGTTTTCTAAATCCATTCATTTCTTTTAGAAACATCCTTGCGTTTTATTTACAGATAAATAAGAAAGAGATTCTATTCAACATTGATCTCAACTTTCTTTAAATATCCACTTATATACATTATGGTGGATCAATATTTTAATAAATATTACACATTTAAAAATATATGACTCATGACCAAAAGCTATTCTTATAGGTAGAATTGTATTGCTTTGATATGTATATGTGCCCTAACATATCAAATCAAACATGTCAATACTAAAATAGAATATTATTCTCATAAGCATTGATCCAATTACTTATAGAGCCATTAATAAATGATTATCATATTCTGAAAATTATGCATTCAATATAATGATTATATTTATTCAAATAATTTTGTAAACTTTTGGTTATATACTCATAATAATCTCACATGTAACCATACTATAGATGTATCTATCAAATTTAGTATAGTCATAAAAATGAGAGAAAAATGAAGAAGTTATAGAAGAAAAAAATAACAAGACAAGATATTGAAAGAGAGGATAAGATAGTATTGTTCATTCACTTGTATATTCATATTTATACAAATACTCTGTAATGGTGTCTATTTATAGATATCAACTATTAAAGACTAAACTTAAAATTATAAAATAATAAAAATAAATATAATGATATTAATAATAATAAACTCTTCTCAAATTATTAATTGAAAATGTTATGTGTTTGTGATATTAAGAGAAGACAGATTTCTAAGAGAAATCTCAATAGCTAAGGGTTATAGTCTTATAGACATATAAACATAATATTTATAATAATAATTTATTTAATTTATTTAAATTAGATAAATAATTGTTATATTAAAAATATAAGAGTATTACACGATGGACCTATTTTATTTTTGAATGAAATGATGGAGATTTCTAATTCTCCTCATGAATTGGACTATTCGCTTTTATATTTTAAAAGAAATTACTCTTTCTATTCTTGAATATAAAATATATTTAAATAAATTTTATATTTCTCTAATCCTTAATATATTATCTAATTAAAAAATTTATTATGATCATAAATATAAGATATATTTATTGTATTTGTCAATATTTTTTAAATTATTTTTATTAAAATTTCTCAATAATAATTAAATAAGAGAGTAAGGACTTAAATAATATAATTATAATATTTTTAAATAAATATTATATTAATTAAATTTTTTAATATAATTAAATTAGTTAAATAAATATTATATTAAATAAAAGTATTAATAATAAGATATAGTTACACGATTAGAGTTAATCTTATCACCCACACATTTTAAAAGCTTGATATAAGACGACACACACTAAAAGAAGACAAAATAAAATATCAATCAATGAATGTACTTCTATAATTCTGGTTATTTACGAGTTTATGTATGATTTTCAATAATTTCTTTAAGTTTAATCTAGGATGTTATTTTAAAGAAATTAGGAAGTTAATTGATAAGTTATTTGGCTTAGTGCCTGTTTGACACTTTAGTTTAAAAAACCCTTTTAGATAAAATTTTTGCTTGAAAATTTTTTAAACAAACAATTATATTTGTTCAAAAGTGATTTTGGTTAAAATTATAGTTTTGAATAAACTACTGAAACTAACTTTTAGAACAGTAAGAGTTTATGGACTATCCAATTACTATCTTATCCTTACGTTTTCTTACACATTCTCTCCTTTCATCTCTTATCTCTCATCTCTACACTCTCTCCTCTCTCTTCTCTACACTATTTCCTCTCTACCATATCTCATCTTTCATACTTTTAATCAAATCATATTATTTTTAGTAATTTAATATTATGAAAAGTGATTGTACTACTAATTATCCAAATATCTCCATTCCCAAAATCTATTCTTCAAAATCTATTATCTAGAATCTATTTTTTCTAGAATCTATTTTCCAAAAGCTAATCTAAACGGGCCCTTAGATCATAACTCTAAGGACTTTTTTTAGTACAAAAATTTTTAGAAAGGGATTGTGCTCACCCATGATCCAAAGGTAGGGCGAAATCTCCCTTCTTCTTAGGCAATATTAATATCGGACATGTCGAGCAATCTATTACTTTTAAGTGTAAATTTAAGCATCTATAGGTTATAATATCTTTTCAAGAGTTATGACTTAAACCATAATAAAGTGATATTTTATAGGGATTAAATACATTCTAAATGATCATATATTTTATTCTTTCATTAATTAAACTCACGGATGATATAAATAATAATATTCTAAGAAGAAAAGAAAACATTTAATTTTCTGGACTATTATTAAGCTTAGGCCCAACCATTGAGTCAGGCCCATTTAACTGCGAGCGTAAAGACAAGCTCCACAACCAGTTTCCATGACTCAGCATCGCTGGTTTTAGGCCCCGGAACACCGTTCGGCCGTTCCCTGCGCTCGAGAGCAATCTCCATTTCTGGCGCAAGGGTAGCTGGTAAAGCGGCATCAAACAGTTAAAGCATCTCTGAATCTCTGTTTCAAAAACTAAATTCAATCTGCCAAACGAATTAGTATCATAGTAATGGTTTATTAGCTTTCATGCCTCTTTCACTGCCCTTAAGTGATGGCGGATTGATTGGTGAAGAAACAGGCAATCTAAGTTGAGAATCTTTTCCACCCAGTTTTGAAGATGTTACATTCAGCTGCCCCTGTTCAGGTAAGCTTGTAGTCAAATTCTTTGCTTCTACGGTGTCAACAACGGGGTGATATGTTTCTTGTGAAGTATGGTGAGTGATGGTAGCTTAGCGTAAATTTTCAGTGAGTTAGTGCAATGGACTTTCAGGCTGTGTATAACACGGTATGATGTTGGGATAGCCATGTATGGTTTTGATGGTTCTCCTTGATGTTACGAGTTGATGGTGCATTTTTGGTTTTCAGGCGAAGACGAAGAAGGACTACAGTGACCAGCGAATAAATGAAGAAATGACTGCTCCTTTTGTCAGGCTTGTTGTTGATGATGGTAAATATATTACTACTCCTGATATTCACAAATGCAAATTGTTTATTTTTGTAATATGGTTGCCGTGGTTGTGGGCATGGCATGTCTCTTCTCAGTCTAATAATGAATACCTTAAGTAATAATTATTATAACTCAATT
This sequence comes from Leucaena leucocephala, assembly GCA_037074615.1. NCBI lineage: Eukaryota > Viridiplantae > Streptophyta > Magnoliopsida > Fabales > Fabaceae > Leucaena > Leucaena leucocephala. The sequence goes on along the minus strand of CM073570.1, from coordinate 5,706,223 downwards.
GGTAATCAAATGCCAATTTATCATAGGAAGGTCGTGTTGGCTGTTAATTACTGATTTGGAGAAGGGGAATGCAAGTGCAACATATATTGGAAGAAGGGGTAAACTGCTAAAACTGTGGATTGTTGTTTTAAAAATTTTCTAGAACGTAAAACTACCTGCCATACTTTCATTTTAATAAGTGTTCACTTATAACAAATTTTTGTTTTCTCTTACTTTTTATTAAGCAATTGGGACTAAGATTAACAAGAATATGGTATGGGGCATGCTTAGGAAGTTATGGTAATACTAGCAAAGGATTTATGGGGATTTATAGTCGTGTGCATATAATAAATGATAGATGTCTGGAACACAGAGTATAGAAATATGCGGCTTTGTACTATTTTGTATTAACAATGGATTTGGAAAGACCAGTACTTGCATATTCGGGAGTTTGTAATTGTACAAGTGAGTTTTGTTTGAACTCTGATTTTCCCATCAAATTTATGTATTCACACAGGACATTCAATAGTTTTGAGGCTTTAAGCTCTCAACACGCTAGGGGTCTCAAGCGATTTAGGGGAGGTAATTTTTTGAAGGCTTTTGCCACGTTATCTGAGAATTCAAACATTTAAACAGAAGCACTGAGTTGAAATAGGCAATGAGTAAAATATTTTAGTTTTCTGAAGGATTTGTTGATTTTTGCTGTATTTGTGGGACTTAAAGTTTTGTATGAGGTGTGACTGTGAGTCTTCAATCTTAAGATGAGGCTAAGAGACTTTGTCTAATTTCATATGGTGATAATTTTGTCACTGACAACAAAAAGAAGCTTTATTTTCTTTCAATAAAAAGACGTATCTCTTGTTTTGGGCTATATAGTGGTCACCTTGCCTCTTTGCCCTCATATAATTTTTGTTCTCTTTGAAACTCTGAGCACTATGTTTAGCCTTATAAAAAGGAATATGGATGGAATGGTTAGATTTAGCATATAGGAATGGTTCTACTGGCATTTGTAAATTATACTATGAATATTATACTTGTTCCCAAATCTGTTATACGGGCCTCCATAATTTTGATAATGTTGTTTAAGTTCAGAAAAATGCAAAACTGCCCGTCTGCAAAATTATGGACTACCACAAGGAAAAGTACAAACCACAAGAAAGGGAAAAGGATCGGGCTAAAAGCAAGGTGCAGTATGCTGTGCTGTTTTGCTCTTGTTTAGCAGTATAAATTATACATAAATATTAGGATTTTGAATAAGAATAGGAGGATATTAGTTAACATTATAAGTTAATATCTTGATGACTTGATGTATTTTATCTTACTATCTTTTTGTTAGGATTTTTTTGGGGGCTAAGAAATGGATTCAGTGAGCTGGTTTTGACACTTCACTAGGGTTTAGGTAAGCCTCACTTCTCAAAGAGTAGTTATAGGGGATAGAGATGCTCATAAATTTTTTTTCCAACAAGATCATCACATTGATGGCGGGACTTGAATTTATACCCTTATGGGGTATGGGATCCCTTTGCCAGTTTAATCTATGCTCATAGTGTTCAAGCCTTCTATGTGAAAGGGAAAAATCCTTTCATGATCGAGAATAATATCTTTCACGAGTACATTTTTCCTTCTTTTTTTTAAATTAATAATTTTGTTAGGTTTATTTTAGCCTCTGTGCGTCCTGTAGTTGTAAGTTTAAGAAATGAGCCACAGTATTAATTCATTGTATGTTGAGTTCCTTTGTTATCTAGTGAAATTGAAAAAAAGTAAATTTCTTGTTTTGACATTTTTATCTTGTGTTCTCAGGAATTAAAAGACCTGAAGATCAAAGCTGATATGGTTAAAAAATTAATGGAGAAGGGTTACCGAGTGAAGGTACTTTTCTACCTCCATGTGATATTTAATTTGTTTTAGTTTTGGGTGGTCTTATTTGGGGAAAAAACACAAAAGAAAGAAAGAAAAAAAAAAGAGTAGGGTGCTCATAGATAGTGTTTCTATGAATTTTAGAATATCTGTTTGTGAAGCAAGGTTTAGGTAGGTCTGATTCGCTGATCATTAAATGTTCGCAGGTTATTGGATCTAGATTATGACGTGCAATGCTATTTCCGTCTCTCCCCACTCAGTTGACACCAGAGCGTCAAAGACCCAATAAACGAAATCTGGCCAATATCTGCATTGTCAAATCCATCCTCGAAGCTTCCTCCAGGGGTCAACTCTCACAAGCTGTTTCTTCTTTGGACCTCTTAGTTATCAAAGGCATTCGCTTACCCTCCCGCATTCTCGGTCATCTATTACAGCAGTGTGCGGAGACTAAGTCTTTCAGAGAAGGCAAATTAGTTCATCTTCATCTGAAGCTGACTGGTCTAAAGCGCCCCACAACTTTTTTAGCTAACCATTTAATATGTATGTACCTCAGGTGTGGGCATCACAGAGAAGCATGCAAGGTGTTCAATAAAATGGAGGTGAGAAATCTGTACTCATGGAATAATATGCTTTCTGGATATGTTAAATTAGGGATGATAAATCAAGCAAGAAGATGGTTCGATAAAATGCCTGAGAGGGATTATATTTCTTGGAATACAATGGTCATTGGGTATGCGCAGAATTGGATCTTTGATGAGGCTTTGGGTTTTTATAGACAGTTGAGAAGATTGTCTATATGCTATAATGAATTTAGTTTTGCAGGTGTCTTGACTGCCTGTGTGAAATTGAAAGAATTTGAACTTTCTAGGCAGGTCCACGGGCAGGTTTTAGTGGCTGGATTTTCATCCAATGTGGTTACATCAAGTTCACTTCTTGATGCATATGCAAAATGTGGTAAAATGGAAGATTCTAGGAGGTTATTTGATGAAATGTCCCTCAAGGATGTTTTTGCATGGACTACTTTAATTTCAGGTTATGCCAAATCAGGGGATATGAATTCAGCTGTTGAACTTTTCCATCAGATGCCTCAAAAGAATTCTATGTCATGGACATCTTTGATTGGTGGTTATGCCAAATTGGGTTTGGGTCATGAAGCACTTGAAACATTTAGAAAGATGGTCATGCATCATGTTAAACCAGATCAATTTACATACAGTAGCTGTCTGTCTGCTTGTTCAATCACTGCTTCATTGAAACTTGGGAAACAAATACATGCTCATCTTATTCGAAATAACATCAGAATTAATAATATTGTTGTCAGTGCTATTATTGACATGTATTCAAAATGTGGCTTCATGGAAAATGCCAAGCAAATATTCCATGTCATGGGAGATAAGCAAGATGTGGTGATTTGGAACACCATGATTGCTGCACTAGCTCACCATGGTCATGGTATAGAAGCAATTTTGTTAATAAAAGAACTACTAAGATCGGGAGTGAAACCAAATAGGATCACTTTTGTTGTCATCCTAAATGCATGTAGTCATTCAGGTCTTGTGCTAGAAGGAATTGAGTTTTTCAATTCCATGAAACGTGATCACAGGGTATCTCCAGACGAAGAACACTACGCATGCCTTATTGATCTTTTGGGGCGGGCTGGACGTTTCAATGAATTGATCAAGCATCTTCAAATGATGGATTCTAAACCAGGTGACCATGTTTTGAACGCGTTGCTTGGTGTGTGTAGAATTCATGGAAATATAGACATAGGAAGAGAAGTAGCTGAACATCTAATTCAATTGGAGCCTAAATATTCTTCTTCCTATGTTATGCTTTCAAGTATATATGCTGCACTTGGAAAATGGGACTTGGTGGAGAAAGTAAGACAGCTTATGGATGAGAGACATGTGGAAAAAGAAATGGCCATTAGTTGGGTTGAAATTGACAATAAGGTCCATGCTTTTAGTGTATCTGATGCATCACACCCAATGAAGGAAACCATATACTCAGTTTTGGGGCACTTGGGTAACCAGATGTAAGACAATGTCTTGTTACCAAAGATTCCTTTGTGAAAAAGCCAGTGAATTTTTTAATCCGTAGGCCATTTTCACGAAGAAAAGTTTCCCTAACATTATTCTTTTCTGTATTGATACCAGATTTTGTAGCACCAAACTTCACATAGGCCTTTGGTCAAGACAAAAAAGGACTTGACCTTGCCTTAGGGAAATGAGAGTGGAAGTAGTAGATTTCATGAAAACTTAATGCTTCCTTTTATTCCCAAGTTTTTTTGTGTATTTTTTTCTTTCAATTGATGAGATAAATTTCAGGGAATTAATACATATATATTTTTACCCTTTGCCTGGAAATAAAGACTAGCTTTCGAGGTGATGTATTAGTTGGTGGCACCCCAAGATTTGGTATTTTCAAAGTCTGAGTACATGGAAATGTTTACGGTTATTTCTGTTTTGGAGGTTCAGGTTCACATGGCTGATTGGAAATTTGTTGAATTTGGGTAAAATGTGGTTAGTGGAGCCATTTTCTTTGTTTCTTTGTTTTGTCAAACTCTGATGCTAATGGAGATTTAAAGGGGTAGCTTGTATTATTGATATTCCAGTTGCCTTGGGCTAAGCTCTATGTCAAAAAAACTTTGGGAGTTTGCTTGCTTGCTTCAAAAAGATTTATGTTGGAAACAAAGGGCCTGTTTGTATTTGTTTTTAAAAACAGTTTTTTTTTTATTTTAAAAATTAAAAAAAAAACTTATATGGCAACTTTTTTGACCTAGTTCCCTCTTCCATAGACAACGTTCTACTACCTTCCGAAGCATCCGCCATCTTATCTCTAGGACTACTCCTGTCAAAGAAATTATTCAAAGTTCTCGTCTTGACCAATGTGGAATTCCTTCTTCCAGTCGTGAACAGTATGTTACACTGGAGTTACCCCAGCCTCTTATCAATTCATATATTGAACAGGGTTATTCACATCTCCATCTTGGAACTGTTCGTCTTGTTCTTACCCTACATGGCAGAAAAGGGCTTCCTGTTTCAGCAAAAGTTGCTTTGTTAGATACAGCCTATCCTGAGTATCCAAATGCCTTGATTGGAACTCTGGTAACTACTCTCAGCAATGGAAGTATAGTGTTGACTATTACTCCCAATTACAACATGATGCTGACAGATCCTACTCTTTCGAAAAGGATAAAAGTACAAGTGCAGATTGTTGGTGCCAAGTTGGATCCAAGTGCTATCGCAGCCACGTTACATCATCAGTTGGTATACAGAGTCCAGAATCACTCTCTGGATCTTCAGATTTCAACATATACACATGATGCTCTGCTGATGTTTACAGATAATACTCATGGCCCAGCCATAGTAAATATTCCTCGGCAGATTCCAAGAGAAGAGCTTGCACAGATCATTCCTCTTGAATGGATTACCAACTATGAAAGAGAGTTTAATACAACTCCTGCTGATGTTCATACTTCTGCACCACCTGTTACTCAGATGTCTGATGGTACTGTTCGTACAATTTTCTAGAAACCTGGAACTGAGGGTTCTCATCCCTCCAGAATGATTGCTACTATTTCTCCTGCCTATTCTAGTGATCCTCAAGCAAGTGATCCTCCGGTTCATGAATTTTCAAAGACTGCCAAACCAGTATACGTGTCTTATGTTCATGGGCACTTTATCTGGGACTTTGATAATTCTCTCTGTGAATCAGATTGTGAATGTCATGACCCATCTTTTTGGGATTGCTCAGATGATGAAGACTTTCGAAGGAGAGTCAAAAAGGAGAAAAAGAAAAAGAAAAAGAAAAAGCTGGAACATTAACCCAGGCGTAGAAAGCCAAAAAATGATGATGATGAACCACCTCAGCCCCGATTCTCTGTCAATTGGGATATCAATGCTGTTAAACCTAGATCTAAAATGTCGCTGTTTGATCTACTCAAAGAATTAGGACATGATGATCTGATTGCTGATGTATTGCTATGCTCAATCCTGAATCTCATCCTTATGAAGCTCAGTTCCCCTCTCTTGAAGAAAGTTATGATCAGGGAACTAAGATTGCCAGAAAACCTTACATCAAAAGTACTGAGATCACGCCAAATGGTCCTAAGCCTGTTACTCAAACAGAAGCAGTACTCAACTGGCATACTGACAATGCTGTTTGTCAAAATAAGTTTCTTTCCAGGATTGATTCTAAGCTGGATCTTATCTCTGCCAATACTGAAGACTTATCTTCTCAAGTTGAATCGTTGACTGATCAAGTCAGTAAACTCCATTCCAGGCTTAACTCTCAAGCTCAACAACTTGATGCTGATCTTAGAAGATATATTGATCAGAGATACTTTGGACCTGATTTCCAAAGAAAGGAACAAGAACTCAGAAAGATACAGGAACAGATTAAACAGATTGAAGCTGACATGCCAAGTCATAAACAACCTTCCCCGTTCCCTTCAACAGTTGATCCCCTGGCCTCATATGTACCTATTCATCCATCAACTTATCCTGTTTACTCTCCAGTAACTTCTCCTACACCATCACCCACAGATTATAGCCAAGTGTTCAGATCAACCTATCATCTAGCCAGACAGTTAAATCCTAAACCAAAACAGTCATTCAGAAGAAAGCAAGTTTCTCATTCTGGAGAACAAACCTTCATTCCAGAAGCCACAACCTTCCAATCTTCTTTTCCTCAAACAGCACAAACCCCAGAACATGTTCCTAGACAACCTGCATTCTCTTTTGTTAGACCACCTGTGTCAGCAAGAAGACCTTCATCTGGAGGTATTCAAATCCGTGAACCTGTACCTACTTATACAGAAGCTGTTAATGTTCCTGGAAGAGGAAAAGAGCCAGCAGAACAACCTAGTAGCTCTACTATTGGAGCACTAGAGAAAAACAAATTCTTCCTTCCAAGAGAAACTGAAGAACAAGTTTCTAGTTCATCTGAAGAATCTTCTTCAAATACTGAATCTTCAACGGAAGAATCTGATGATGCTGTTACTACAGATTATTCTGAATGTTCTAGTGAGGAGCAATACTATGCTGATTTATCAACCATTGCTATGGTTAATCCTCAAACTACTACAGCAGAATCAACCAGTAGAAATCCTATTGTTGAAGATCCTACTTCCTCTGAAGAAGAGATGGAAGAACAATCTAATGCAAGAACGTCCACTCCATTCAAACCCAAGAAACATTCTTGGTTCTCTTTTGATGATATTCCGCCCTCAAAATGGCGTGACAGATTACATGAGTTTGGAGCATGGATTGATTCTCATATGACAGATCCAAGTCTTACCTTGGAACAGATACTGACTGAGTTTGTTTCTCAGATGATCGGTAACTTACGAGAATGGTTTACTCAGCTCAGTGAATATCAAAGACTATAACTTGTCAGATTTGTAAATCCTGGAGCATTTCTAGGAGCCCTTCATCAAGAATTCCTTGGAGATTTTCATGTGATTCAGAAAAGAAACTCTCAGGAATACTTTGAGATGAAATGCTGTTCGCTCAACAGACATGATCTTCAAAAATATTTTCTCAGAATGGCTGAAAAATATTATCCTCTGGGAGGACCTCAAAATCCTAATCTCAGGCATGTCTTCATTGCCTCTCTTCCAGATGAATTGCAACCTGAATTACACAGAATGATTTCTTCTCTCAACAAAGAAGTTAATCAGCTTACTTTAGGAGAAATTTATCAGCTTGCCTTAGCCACTCTTGATAAGATGTGTGAACAACAAAAGTTTTTCAAGTCTATGATGAAAGGAAGCTCAAAGCTCAAACCAGCCTGCAGCAGATCTTATTTGAAAATCAAGTGCAAGGATAAAGATAGATGCTATTGCCCAACAAAGAAGAAATCTCATTTCTCTGCATGGAAGCCTTACAAAAAGAAGAAGAAGTACAGAAGGCCTTTCCGATACTTCAAGCGGAGAACATCAAAATCACCTAAGTCTGATAGGTGTTTTCTTTGTGGTAGTAAAGGACATTTTGCAAAATCTTGTCCTAGGAAAAATCAGAAAAGAGAAATCAAGATGCTACAATCTTTTCAGCATGCCTTGCCTATACAGAAATCTCAGGAGATTGAATCCGTTTATGAAGAACAATCTGAGGAAAATGAGGAGACAGAATATGTACTTCATATTTCTGACTCTGATGATACTGAAGATGAACCTGATTATCCTCACAGATCTGTTCATTATCTTGGAGCTTGGAGAACAATTTCTAGAGTTATTAATCAGCCTACTCATAGGTCAGCTGGATCTATAGGCATCTCTCAGATTGATAAAACTCCAAGACCGTTGGTTGAAGCTAAGATCCTCTTGTCCAGATATGATAAGCCTATCAAAGCTATTGTAATGATTGATACAGGATCGTGTGCTACAATTATCAAACCACATATTCTACCTGGAGACATGTGGATGCCATTTGACCAACCATTTATGACAGTCAACCAGGAACCATTTCACATCGAGCTTATTTCAAGAAAAAAGATTGGAATACAGCTTTTCCCTGGATGTGTTACATGGATCAAAGTTTTTGGGAGTTATCTGCCTGAAAAAGATATACTCCTTGGATTTGATGCTCTTTACAAAATAGCAGGATTATCAATCTCAGCACAAGGATTACGGTACAAGAAGTTTTTTACTCCGTATGTTCAGACACCAAGCATCCTTGAGATAAAGCTAGCTCCTGCTGGATATGAGTCTGTACGAGACAGACTTCTCAACTTATGTTCTGATAGTCATGATCAATTCAGACATCCTCATCCATTATGGACCAGATCAGAATTCTTTGTCAAACTACCATTCAAAAAGAATGAAGATGTCAATCCCACTAAGGCTACTCATTCAGGTATGAATCCTGATGATTTGATTCTTGCCAGATAAGAATGTGCTTCACTTCTAGCCCAAGGTCTTATTGAGCCTACTGAATCCAATTGGGCTTGTCAGGCCTTTTATGTGGAAAAAAGATCAGAACAACTCAGAGGAAAAAAGAGGTTGGTTATTGATTATAAGCCTCTTAATCTCTTTTTACAAGATGATAAGTTTCCTCTGCCTAAGCTTAATACCTTAGCCTCCCGACTTGCTACTGCAAAAATCTTTTCCAAGTTTGATTTAAAAGCAGGGTTTTGGCAGATAGGTATTCATCCTGAAGAAAGGTATAAAACTGCATTTTGTATCCCTGATGCTCAATATCAGTGGACTGTAATCCCTTTTGGATTAAAAGTTGTACCTTCTCTGTTTCAAAAAGCTATGATCAGAATCCTTGAGCCCATTCTACATTCAGCTCTTGTGTACATTGATGATATTCTTCTCTATTCTGATGATGAAGAAAGTCACAAGAAGCTTTTGGCCCAATTTGCTGATATTGCTAAAGCCCATGGTGTTATGCTATCTTCCAAAAAAGGATACATAGCCCAGGCCCGAATTGACTTCTTAGGAATGAGTTTCCATGATGGTTTTTACCAGCCAGGTCCGCATCTAGCGCAAGAACTGCTCAATTTTCCAGACGACAATCTGTCGGTAAAGCAAATACAACAGTTCCTTGGGATTGTGAATTATTTGCGAGACTTTATTCCTGAGGTGACTAAACAGACAAGCCAGTTGTCCTCTTTGTTGAAAAAGAATCCCCCACCATGGGGACCACAGCAGACACAAGCTGTTCAAATCCTGAAAAAGATTGCTCAGACACCTCCACCGTTGAAAATCCCAGGATCAGGACAAAGGATTCTACAGACTGATGCCAGTGACCAGTACTGGGGAGCAATACTTCTTGAAGAAGTTAATGGTAAAAGACACTACTGTGCACATGCCAGTGGTAAGTTTAAAGATTCTGAACAACATTACCATACTTCGTACAAGGAAATATTAGCAATAAAAAAGGGTATTGAAAAATTCAGTTTTCACTTAAGTTCTTATGAATTTATTGTGGAAATGGATAATACTGCTTTCCCATCCTTGCTGGAAACAAAGAAAAAGATATTGCCTGACTCACAATTACTGAGATGGAAAGATTGGTTTTCCCGCTATAAATTCTCAGTTCGGCATATCAAAGGTCATCAGAACATCCTAGCAGACTATCTTTCTAGACCTTCAAAAGTCCAGCTTCTCACTCCCTTTGGAAAAAGACAAATCTTAATGATGGATCGTCTTCCTCTTCCTAAGAGATCCTATCATGTTTCAAAATAGCATCAGTTTCCTCCTGGTGAAATTCCAACTACTGTTGAACAAGTCCAACAGATAGCCAAGAAGAATCTTTTCTATTGGCTACATCTTCTGTTTGTTAATAATCCCATTTCACCCAGTCTTGAACATTTCAGTATGGATAAACCTTATCTTTCTATCCCGTTCATTACTGGCCCAGTTCCTGAAGAGTTAAAGTGGTACTTATGGTCCCTTTCAGCTCTTTATGTATTTATCATAGCTATCTCTCCTATGCATGTTTTTCACTATCTGCATGACAGTGCTAATAAAGGATCGTCCTTATGGGATATCCTTCAGTGGTTTGCACCCTTATCTGTTTGGAGAAAACAACTTGGTGAAGTTATTGAACAATACCAGATCTGGAAACTTCTAGAAGATCAACACTCCAAGTTTCAGTGTTTCTTTGCTTTGCACAGACCCTACAGTTTAGATCATGAAGGAAAACTGTACACTCTCCATCAAGCTCATCTTTGGCAGACTCAGACGTCTTGGCCTCGATACAAAGAAGCTCTCTTTGCAAATCTCAAGCTCTTTGTCTGTAACATGAATAATCATGAGGAACATCCAGAATTAAGATGCACAGCTTTAGGTCCCATACCTAATGAAGCTTTCAGCATTCCTCATATTCAACAATGGTACAGAAGACCTCGGGAACAGATATTCTCTCCAGAGACACTCAAGTATTTGGATTCCCGTAAAAAGTCCGAAAAGAAACCTCCTGCTGAATTACAGCTGTTACCAAGTTCATCTGCTCCAGATTTACAGCTGTCATTACCTACTCAAGAATCTGACGCTGCTGTCTCATTAAGTCAAAATGAAAATCCTTAGAATGATGACTGGCAGGATTCACAAGACCCATGGGGAGGACCCATGGACCCTGATCTCAAGAAAGCAATTGAAGAGCCATCTAATCTTTACTCGATATTTGGGATGGACCCACAGTACTCCAACATGGACACTGACCATGAGACTATTCATAAATAGTTTCTCCACTCCGTGAAAATGTGTCGGCACTTTAGTAAAAGTGATGCAAATTATTATGTTGGGTTTTGGAGTCTTGTAATAATGTGGATTACTTTAGTTGCTTTATTTACTTTTGGTAAAGTTGTTTGGACTGATGTAATGATGTAAAAGCACGCGTGATAAGTGCTTCAGTTTGTCATGTAATGAGTCTAAGACTCTATATAAGGAGTCTGAAGTCAGTTGTATCGTCAGAAGGAAATTCATCTTTGAATATCCATTGTGAAATAGAATGTGTTTTCTAAACCTCTCTCTCTTCTCTGAAAGCTCTATCTTTCTTTATCTCTGTCTAGTTCATCAGTATCCAGAGATTCTAAGTATGCTCTGCACCTGCCTCTTATGAGGATCCTGTGCATCAGAAAACAGAATCATTCCAATGTTGTCCTAGGATTTAAGTCTTCCGCTTGAATGATAAGATTTAGTCTGGGAGTTCATGGGAACCAGGGTTTCTAAAGGCAAACATAAGGCCTAAGAGAGGCGTCCGTAAGTCCTAAGTTAGAATCCGTGGGTTTCATGTTCATCTTGGACTGGGTCTCAGAGTTCTTATGTAATGATGTAAAAGCACGCGTGATAAGTGCTTCAGTTTTAGCAGAGATAAGATCCAGCTTAGAATCAATCCTGGAAAGAAACTTATTTTGACAAACAGCATTGTCGGTATGCCAATTAAGTACTGCTTCTATTTGAGTAACAGGCTTAGGACCATTTGGCGTAATCTCAGTACTTTTGATGTAAGGTTTTCTGGCAATCTTAGTTCCCTGATCATAACTTTCTTCAAGAGAGGGGAACTGAGCTTCATAAGGATGAGATTCAGGATTGAGCATAGCAATACATGGTAATGGCTGGACAAGAGGAATAACTGGAATCACCGGCGGTGGTTCTGGAATAGCTGGCTCAGGCTGTTTATGCTGAGAAAACACATCAGCAATCAGATCATCATGTCCTAATTCTTTGAGTAGATCAAACAGCGACATTTCAGATCTAGGTTTAACAGCATTTATATCCCAATTGACAGAGAATCGGGGCTGAGGTGGTTCATCATCATCATCTTTTGGCTTTCTGCGCCTGGGTTGATGTTCCAGCTTTTTCTTTTTCTTTTTCTCCTTTTTGACTCTCCTTCGAAAGTCTTCATCATCTGAGCAATCCCAAAAAGATGGGTCATGACATTCACAATCTGATTCACAGAGAGAATTATCAAAGTCCCAGATAAAGTGCCCATGAACATGAGACACGTATACTGGTTTGGCAGTCTTTGAAAATTCATGAACCGGAGGATCACTTGCTTGAGAATCACTAGAATAGGCAGGAGAAATAGTAGCAATCATTCTAGAGGGATGAGAACCCTCACTTCTAGGTTTCTGGAAAATTGTACGAACAGTACTATCAGACATCTGAGTAACAACAGGTGGTGCAGAAGTATGAACATCAGCAGGAGTTGTATTAAACTCTCTTTCATAGTTGGTAATCCAATCAAGAGGAATGATCTGTGCAAGCTCTTCTCTTGGAATCTGCCGAGGAATATTTACTATGGCTGGGCCATGAGTATTATCTGTAAACATCAGCAGAGCATCATGTGTATCTGTTGGAATCTGAAGATCCAGAGAGTGATTCTGGTCTCTGTATACCAACTGATGATGTAACGTGGCTGCGATAGCACTTGGATCCAACTTGGCACCAACAATCTGCACTTGTACTTTTATCCTTTTCGAAAGAGTAGGATTTGTCAGCATCATGTTGTAATTGGGAGTAATAGTCAACACTATACTTCCATTGCTGAGAGTAGTTACCAGAGTTCCAATCAAGGCATTTGGATACTCAGGATAGGTTGTATCTAACAAAACAACTTTGGCTGAAACAGGAAGTCCTTTTCTGCCATGTAGGGTAAGAACAAGACGAACAGCTCCAAGATGGAGATGTGAATAACCCTGTTCAATATATGAATTGATAAGAGGCTGGGGTAACTCCAGTGGAACATACTGTTCACGACTGGAAAAAGGAATTCACAGGGGGTGGATCTCCTACAAGAACTCTGAGACCCAGTCCAAGATGAACATGAAACCCACGGATTCTAACTCAGGACTTACGGACGTCTCTCTTAGGCCTTATGTTTGCCTTTAGAAACCCTGGTTCCTATGAACTCCCAGACTAAATCTTATCATTCAAGCGGAAGACTTAAATCCTATGACAACATTGGAATGATTCTGTTTTCTGATGCACAGGATCCTCATAAGAGGCAGGTGCAGAGCATACTTAGAATCTCTGGATACTGATGAACTAGACAGAGATAAAGAAAGATAGAGTTTTCAGAGAAGAGAGAGAGGTTTAGAAAACACACATTCTATTTCACAATGGATATTCAGAGATGAATTTCCTTCTGACGATACAACTGACTTCAGACTCCTTATATAGAGTCTTAGACTCATTACATGACAAACTGAAGCACTTATCACGCGTGCTTTTACATCATTACATCAGTCCAAACAACTTTACCGAAAGTAAATAAAGCAACTAAAGCAATCCACATTATTACAAGACTCCAAAACCCAACATAATAATTTGCATCACTTTTACTAAAGTGCCGACACATTTTCACGGAGTGGAGAAACTATTTATGAATAGTCTCATGGTCAGTGTCCATGTTGGAGTACTACGGGTCCATCCCAAATATCGAGTAAAGATTAGATGGCTTTTCAATTGCTTTCTCGAGATCAGGGTCCATGGGTCCTCCCCATGGGTCTTGTGAATCCTGCCAGTCATCATTCCAAGGATTTTCATTTTGACTTAATGAGACAGCATCGTCAGATTCTTGAGTAGGTAATGACAGCTGTAAATCTGGAGCAGATGAACTTGGTAACAGCTGTAATTCAGCAGGAGGTTTCTTTTCAGACTTTTTACGGGAATCCAAATACTTGAGTGTCTCTGGAGAGAATATCTGTTCCCGAGGTCTTCTGTACCATTGTTGAATATGAGGAATGCTGAAAGCTTCATTAGGTATGGGACCTAAAGCTGTGCATCTTAATTCTGGATGTTCCTCATGATTATTCATGTTACAGACAAAGAGCTTGAGATTTGCAAAGAGAGCTTCTTTGTATCGAGGCCAAGACGTCTGAGTCTGCCAAAGATGAGCTTGATGGAGAGTGTACAGTTTTCCTTCATGATCTAAACTGTAGGGTCTGTGCAAAGCAAAGAAACACTGAAACTTGGAGTGTTGATCTTCTGGAAGTTTCCAGATCTGGTATTGTTCAATAACTTCACCAAGTTGTTTTCTCCAAACAGATAAGGGTGCAAACCACTGAAGGATATCCCATAAGGACGATCCTTTATTAGCACTGTCATGCAGATAGTGAAAAACATGCATAGGAGAGATAGCTATGATAAATACATAAAGAGCTGAAAGGGACCATAAGTACCACTTTAACTCTTCAGGAACTGGGCCAGTAATGAACGGGATAGAAAGATAAGGTTTATCCATACTGAAATGTTCAAGACTGGGTGAAATGGGATTATTAACAAACAGAAGATGTAGCCAATAGAAAAGATTCTTCTTGGCTATCTGTTGGACTTGTTCAACAGTAGTTGGAATTTCACCAGGAGGAAACTGATGCTGTTTTGAAACATGATAGGATCTCTTAGGAAGAGTAAGACGATCCATCATTAAGATTTGTCTTTTTCCAAAGGGAGTGAGAAGCTGGACTTTTGAAGGTCTAGAAAGATAGTCTGCTAGGATGTTCTGATGACCTTTGATATGCCGAACTGAGAATTTATAGCGGAAAAACCAATCTTTCCATCTCAGTAATTGTGAGTCAGGCAATATCTTTTTCTTTGTTTTCATCAAGGATGGGAAAGCAGTATTATCCATTTCCACAATAAATTCATAAGAACTTAAGTGAAAACTGAATTTTTCAATACCCTTTTTTACTGCTAATATTTCCTTGTACGAAGCATGGTAATGTTGTTCAGAATCTTTAAACTTACCACTGGCATGTGCACAGTAGTGTCTTTTACCATTAACTTCTTCAAGAAGTATTGCTCCCCAGTACTGGTCACTGGCATCAGTCTGTAGAATCCTTTGTCCTGATCCTGGGATTTTCAACGGTGGAGGTGTCTGAGCAATCTTTTTCAGGATTTGAACAGCTTGTGTCTGCTGTGGTCCCCATGGTGGGGGATTCTTTTTCAACAAAGAGGACAACTGGCTTGTCTGTTTAGTCACCTCAGGAATAAAGTCTCGCAAATAATTCACAATCCCAAGGAACTGTTATATCTGCTTTACCGACAGATTATCGTCTGGAAAATTGAGCAGTTGTTGGGCTAGATGCGGACCTGGCTGGTAAAAACCATCATGGAAACTCAGGTGGTCTAACAAAAGAGAATGCAGGTTGTCTAGGAACATGTTCTGGGGTTTGTGCTGTTTGAGGAAAAGAAGATTGGAAGGTTGTGGCTTCTGGAATGAAGGTTTGTTCTCCATAATGAGAAACTTGCTTTCTTCTGGATGACTGTTTTGGTTTAGGATTTAACTGTCTGGCTAGATGATAGGTTGATCTGAACACTTGGCTATAATCTGTGGGTGATGGTGTAGGAGAAGTTACTGGAGAGTAAACAGGATAAGTTGATGGATGAATAGGTACATATGAGGCCAGGGGATCAACTGTTGAAGGGAACGGGGAAGGTTGTTTATGACTTGGCATGTCAGCTTCAATCTGTTTAATATGTTCCTGTATCTTTCTGAGTTCTTGTTCCTTTCTTTGGAGATCACGCCAAATGGTCCTAAGCCTGTTACTCAAACAGAAGCAGTACTTAACTGGCATACTGACAATGCTGTTTGTCAAAATAAGTTTCTTTCCAGGATTGATTCTAAGCTGGATCTTATCTCTGCCAATACTGAAGACTTATCTTCTCAAGTTGAATCGTTGACTGATCAAGTCAGTAAACTCCATTCCAGGCTTAACAAAATTGTTTTTTCATTTATTTTAGTTTTGGAAAAGTGACTTAATATTAAAAAAAATTTACCACCACATGTTGCTGCCATCGATAATGACCAACATTGTCGACAACCAACAATGACTGCCCTAATAGTGGAGACGGGAGACCTTTACCATTGTCGGCTGATGGCGACCATTGTTGCTTTTGTCGGCTATTACTATTATTCATCATCACCTAACAAAGGCTCATCACAACTACTATCACTGTCATTGGCGTTGTCATCCATTGTTGTTGCTGTCGACCACTACTACCATTCGTCATCACTTGATGATGGCTAACGATGTCCACACCATCGCCCTTCATCACAACGGGCAACAACTACTGCAATTTATCGTCACCTGGTAATGGACGACAATTGTTGTCATTGGACGAAGGGGAGGACCATTGTAATCGATTGAGGATGATCATTACCATCATTGGAGAACAAGGGCCACTATGATAGTTGCTGAATAACGGCCACCACCATTGTTAATGGTCAATGACAACCCTCCATAACAATCTCCAGTTGTTGGCCGAGGACAACCACCTTCTGCCTATGGACTATTGGTTGTCATTTTCAATTGTTGCAACTCCATGATTGACGACGACTAAGTTATATTTTTTTAATTATCAAAGTTAATTTTAAGAATAATTATTTCAAACAAGTTTTTATATTTTTTGTTTTTAAATACATTTCTTAAAACCTATTATCCAAATAGTTTTTTTTTATATATTTGTTTATTTCCAAACAGGCCCAAACTCATCAAACTTCTCAAGAGGGTTACTTTGAAAACGGATCAAACCGCTTTCTCTCATTAAAAAGCCATGAATCCAATCCAAAGTTGTTGGATATGTTGGCCCAAATCCCCTGTATTTTATTGGGGTACAAAATCCCCTGTATTGTGTTTTGACTGAATGGACCTTTATTGTTGGGAAACCATTCTATATGTACCTATACTTTCGATTAATTTTTAATTTAGCATCTATATTTTTTTTTCTTATTGAATTTTTTGCTTTTACTTTGTTAGAACTATTAACCTCTCTAGCTTTGCTCAATTAGAACTCTTAGCTCTTGTATAGAAGTTAACTGTGCTGATATAACAAAATAAAAAAAATTAATAAGAAGAAAAATAACAAATGTGTCAAATTAAAAATTGAGGTAAAGTATAAGTATTTCTAGAATAGTTTCCCTTGTTTTTTGAGAATTGAAAATCAATGCTAAGCAATTCCTGGCCTCATTCTCAAATTGGTATGTGGACGTGAAGATTGTTTTTTTGTTGCCCATCCAATTCATCAGAATTTTACCCTGATTACATTTGGATCTGACTCGCGTCACGCACTTGGCTATGGTAGGTGAGTCTCTCAATGGAAATTTTCTGCATATGCTAAGGCTCAAACTCAAGATCTTGTTTAAACGCTACTTGAGTTACTTATTACTCAGATTAACCTTATATTGGTGGAAGGACGTGAAGATTTAAAGGTAGAAATAGAAAGCTGGATGTATATTGGGTTGTACCAAAGAAAAAGAAAAGAGAAAGTTGGATGTGTGGATCTAATGAAAGCTATGTGCATATTCTTATAGCATATCCATAGAGGATGCCAATCCTTATCCTCTATTACTTTATATTGTTGGTCATTTAATTAATATTTATATAAAAATCTTAATAATAACCACATCATTCATAATCATTTCACTTTTATTCCTTAGATAGCCACTTTCTTAGTGAACCTGCTCAAGTGATTTTATTCTGCAATGTATTTTTGAAAAAAAAACAGAGAATTCCAAGTAGGTTCTAAATAAGATTTAATTACTAATATGTTATAATGATAATTTAGAAGCTAATAACAATAAGTAACAGTACATTAATTAATGATAAATTTATACTATTTAAGTTTTTTTGGTAATTAAATCATTAGAGGACTCTAATAAAAAAATACACATATATTATAGTAAAATAATTCAATATCTTCAAAAAATATATATGGAAAATATTCCTTTTCCATATCGCTAATGTTCATGCATATCTCTATTCTTGTGTAATTAGTAGACATGGAATTAATCTAGACTTAGATTTATTTACTGTCTTAATCTATATTTTATTATATATACGGATATATAGATTTCAATTCAATTGAATTTTAATAAATTATAAAATAATATTATCTTGACATAATCATGGAAAAATTTAATTCATAATTTGGGTAGAATTAATTTATTAAAAATTGTTAAAATAATTCCTATAAAAATTAAATATACTTCTATATATATATTTAAAAAAAAAACAGAATATGAGATTGAACGGGAGTAACATAGTATTTTGTTGGAGGGATTTTATCCTCGTATCATTTTTGGGTAAAAATTGGATCGTCCCCTACAAAATTCGAAGGATTTGATGGGGGCCTGCTTTTTAAGGTTACCAAGTTATGTTAATTTATTTTCTTAATTTTAATATTAATTTAATCATTTTTTAAAAACAAGTTAAAAATTACCAAGGAGATTTTTTTTTGTGATAATATGTTGTTTGAAGTGATAAGCATCTATAAAAAAAAGAGAATTTTAAATTTTGAAAAAAGTATTTATTAGAAGAAATAAAAGTCTCTCATACTCTAAGCTTACAAAAGGATTAGTCATTTAGTCTTAAGTCTAAAATAATTTAGAGATATCTTAATTAAATTAAAAAATAATTAAATTTTTTTAATAATAAATAATATGTGCAGTCTATTGATATTTTCAAAGTAAACGAATAATAAATAATATAGCCATTTTATTTTTTTTCAAAAAGAGAAAAATAATTAAAATTTTATTTGGATATAAAATAGTGATTATTAGTATAGAAAAATGACTCAAAAAGATTCTTAAAACTAAGAAAAACCTAAATTAAGACAATAGTAGTTGAAAATGACATAGGCATGTTTGTGAAACTCCCAAACTATAATTTTAAAATAGCTTTTGGTCTAAATCTTGATTTAGAAAAATTTTAAAATAAATAGATATATTTGTCTAAAAAGGTTTCTGGACTAACCATGGTTTTGGATAAACTACTAAGAGTAATTTTTAGAACAGTAAAAGAGTTTATAGAATATCCAATTACTATTATATCCTTATTTTTTCTCTTCTCTTCTCTCCCCCTCTTCCATATCCACCGTTGCATTCGTGCTAGCTTGCCGTCATTTTTCAGCTCGTCGTCACATATTCACTTGTTGTTGCCTATCCAGTTTGTCGTCTCCCTTCCAGCTCCCATCACCTTCTAGCTCGTTGTCGCCCGTCCAACTCACCGTCACCTACGAGCTCAATTTTGCCTGTGCTTGTAGTCAACTTACTTGATACTTCTATTCTATTGTCGCCTACACTCGTTTTTGCCATCATGTTCTGTTTGTAGGAATGGAGGGGGAGTGAACAATAGAGGAGAGAAAGAGAGAGAAAAAAGAAAAAAATAATTTTTAAAAAATAAAATTATACCCTTTATATTAATTTACCAATAACAAAAATCATTCTACTCTTTATTATCTAAACACCCATTTATTTATAATTACTTTTTTTATAAGCCTTTCTCCAAAAAAAAATTTTATTAATTATTTTTTAAAAATCTATCTAAATACACACAGAAGTGGAAAGATATGACATTTTAAAGTTATAGGTAAAAAGACTAAATTATCATATTCTCTCTCCTCACATCCTTGGTTCTCTTTCTTCAGATATGGAATAGTTCATTATAAGGAAATGCTCGTCAAATGTTTTGGCTGCGATGGCAGCTCTTTTACAGTATTACTTTTCTCGTCGATTGTGGTTGCGATGCATAAACTCATGCGGATATGCAGAAAGAGAAAGAAGAAGAAGAGGGGAAGTTTCTACGGTGGAGAGAATGCCAGTCCTTACTCTGTGTCGTTTGCAAATGTTGAAATATCTCTCTTTCCCCGTGCTCTCCATTCAATCAAAGAGACCCTAATAATCCGTAACTTAAGTACTCAATAATTATCTACTATTATCCAGTGTTGCTTTCCATCACTTTCTTCAATCTTCATTTACGTTTCTTTTCTTTGTCAACCATTTTTGTTTCTTCTATTTCCCCCTTTAATTTTTGTTAATAGAAATGTCCTTTGGTGAACCATAAAGATACCAATAGTTTTCAATCAACTTGAGACTGAAAAATTGCAAATGTAAAATATTATTTAGCATTTTTTTATGCTAGGGAGGTTGCAAAAAAGCTGTGTATTTATGGTAAATTGGAAATTAAGCATTAAATTAGAATTGTATTTATCCCTTAAATTCAAACCACATATTTTAAATTTGCGTTTAAAATTAAAATCAATACTTTGTATAATTGATAATTGACCTATTTAGATAGGAATTTGAAAAATAGTTTATGAAAAAAATGGCTTTTAGAAAATAATTTTTAGATAAGAGTTTATGAAAAAAAATAATTATGAATAAATGAGTGTTTGGATATTTATTATGAGAATAATTTTTGTAATTAGAAAATTATAAAAAATGTATTATTTTATTAAAAATATGAGAGATGGTGGAAAATATAAAAGAGAAAGAATAAATGATGGAGAAGAGAAGATAGCAGAGAGAAGAGAGAGGAAAAATGAGAGAGGGTAGAGAAAAGAGAGAGGAGAGAAGATAGAGTATAAGAAAAAATAAAGGTAAAATAATAATTGGGTAGTCCATAAGATCTCTTACTGTTCTATAATTTAGTTTAAGTAATTTATCCAAAATATTAGTTTTAAACCATAATTTGATCCAAAAATTCTTTTGAATAAATATGACTATTATTTTAAAAGTTTCTAAAACTAAAATTTAGATAATTTTTTTAAACCTTAATATTTTTCTTTCCAAACACACTTTATGACGTTTTAATATAAGTCTCATGTTCCAATCTATTTAAATATAAAAAAAACACTATTGGAAGCTGATAATTTTTTTTATTTAGTGAAGAGTATGGGCCTATTTGGCAAATTGTCAAACTTAGGTTTGACTCAAAATTTATGTTTGGAGAAATTTTAATCCAAACAGTTATATTTGTTCAAATGGGCTTTTGGACTAAACCATGGTTTAAAATTAAGGTTTCAGATAAGCTGGTCAGAGTAGCTTATAGAACAGTAAACTACTTATGAACTAACTAATTACTATATTACCCATACTTTTTCTTACACTATCTCTTACTTTTTCTTATACCATCTCTCATCTCTCCTACTTTTTCTTATACTCTCTCTATTTTCTTTCTTACACCCTCTCCCCTCTCATCTCTTATCTCTCCTCATTTAATACTCATACCATTTTTCATAATTTACCCATAATAAAAGTACTTTTGGAAATCACTATCCAAATATTCATTTATTCAAAATCACTTTTTTTCTTCATAATCTCTTTTCTAAAACCCCTTTTCTATAAACCTATTTTTTTCATAAGTCAATTTCTAAAATTTTATCCAAACACATATTATAACTCCTTCTGAAGTTTAGAGTATAAAATTTGTTTACCTCTTCTAATAAGTGTGAATTAACAGCTTGCTGATGATAATGTTTGAATTTAATCCTATGCATGAAAGTTTGATATGAAATAATGAAAAGAGTTATTTCAAGTCTCTTATGAAAAAAATAAGGCCAAAATATACACTAATCCCTCTCAACTTTAACTCATTTGAATGCATTCATTTAAATTTAAAAGTTGAAAGTCTAATTTTAAAATTTTTAAAGACTTATATGCAAATAAGGGGATTACGCATATGTTGACAAAAAAATAATAAAGATGTTAAAGTGACAAGCTAGATGTGGTCATCTTCAGTCCTAAAAGGTTAAATTAATGGTAGTCTGGTCTAAAAAAATATTTTGAAAAATGAAATGTGAATATGGACTCAAACAGACAAGACAACAGTTACAAATTGAGAATTACATTTAAAATTTAAATATTTTATTTTTAATTAATAATATTCTATTTACAAGTCACTTCTACCATATTTTATATAATTTTTTTTAAATCTTATTAATTATTATATACAATTTAACAACTTTTTAATTTTATTTCTATTTAATATATATTACACTCAATAAAAATAAAGTTAATATAAATAAATTTAAAATAAAATTTTATTTTCATATGAAAAATTTATCTCTTTACTTAAAAATAGGATCAAAATAAATATTTTTTTATCTATCTTATATATAGGATTAGAGGAGTACTAAGAGTCTTATAATTTATTGGTATAAAAACTCCTAAATAAATAAAAAGTTAGAAGCTTGATTTCAATTATATCAGTATGTGCCCTTCTAATTAAAAAGAAACTTGCTGCTGCATTTTAATCCGTGAGTTCATCACCCTTGGTTGTTTATATTATTGGTCATGACTCATGACTACAATAAATTAAAAGTCCCTTTCGGAAAAGCACACCTACCCCAATACAAATTCACTAATAACTTGTGATTTTTTTTTTGGTTACAAACTTGTGATTTTTACCTTAAGGTAAAAATTTAGAACTAGATGACGAAACTTTTAATAATTTTTTTCTATCAATTAATTTTTTAGACTGATCAATAAATTAATAATATAAATTGATCTTAAGATTTAGATTTAGTTATAATATTTTTTTAATTTATTTAAAAAAATTAATTAACTTTTATATTATAAATTAAAAAAATATAATAGCCAAGATGATATAAAAAAATATAGTCGGCAAGGTGACTACCCTTCTACCCTCTACTAGTTCTATATATATATATATAAAAAAAAAGTGCAAGTTGTAATAATGTGAAAAAAATTTAAGTTACTAAACATACAGTAGTAACATGCAAATGACTAATACCTAATGAAGTAAATCACAAAACAACAAAGTAACTAAAATAGCCTAATTGTTTAATTATGCTACGCCATGCCTCAATGTGGCACCAGAGGTTAACATTTCTTTTTTCCTGAACAAAAATTTGAATATACGCAGTACACTCTTACGTGTGATAGTGATTGAATGCAGACAGGTAGGCAAAGAGGAAGAAAAACTGTAGGCATGTAAAACTAAAATGAAGATGCCATGAAATAGCACCGAAACTTGTAAAAAAAAAATGCAAAGCTTGCAGCTTTCGGTGGCCGTGACTGTGATGAAGGTCATAGTTTTTTGTGAATGGTCTCTCTCTCTCTCTCTCTCTGCCACTTGTTGTTTGTTTCTTGGTA
Source organism: Leucaena leucocephala (assembly GCA_037074615.1). Taxonomy (NCBI): domain Eukaryota; kingdom Viridiplantae; phylum Streptophyta; class Magnoliopsida; order Fabales; family Fabaceae; genus Leucaena; species Leucaena leucocephala. The sequence goes on along the minus strand of CM073570.1, from coordinate 5,683,037 downwards.
CCTTTTTGCGGCAAATATTGGCCCCACAACATCCTCCCTATATCTCTCTTTCTCTCTCTGTGGTTTCCACTCGCTCGCCCCTGCGTCTGTTTCTTTCTTTTCCTTCTTCCTTCTTTCGTGGGTGTGTGTTGAGTTTTGGACTGGCGGTTTAGTGGGTTGAGCGGCAATGGCCGATAACACAGACGATATAGCGGAGGAAATCTCGTTTCAGAGCTTTGACGATGACTGTAGACTGCTCGGCAATATGCTCAACGACGTCTTGCAGCGTGAAGTTGGAAGTACGTTCATGGATAAACTGGAAAAAATCCGAGTTCTTGCTCAGGTTTTACTTTGCTCCCTCTTCTACTTAGTTGGCCTTATATATATTCTATTTGGTGTATGATTTTAGCATTGGTTTGTCAATTTCATCTTTTTGTTCTGATGGGTTTTCTTTGACTGCCATATCATCATATTCATCAGTGTTTCCTGGCGCTTCCTTTTGTTTGCCGAGAAAGTGGTCTAAGAAAAAGGAAGTTATAGTAGGAAGTGCATTTACTGTTTCACGTTGTTGCATGATATTTCGTGTATAAAGACAAGCTCAACTGATGCCTAAAGTAATCCATAAGGACCGAAGTTGACTTTCTTTAGGCCTTTTATAGATGTGAAATTATAGTTGGATTTCTCTATACTTCTCACTAGCGAGTTGGAACTAGCAATAATGTGAAGTTTCTTTTGTCCAGAGTGCTTGTAATATGAGGCAGGCAGGGATTGAGGACATGGCCGAGCTGGTCGAGAAGCAGCTGGCTTCAGAGCTATCGGAGATGACGTTAGAAGAAGCTCTTACTCTTGCTCGTGCCTTTAGTCATTATCTTACTTTGACGGGCATAGCTGAAACACATCACAGGTAATTGGGTCACCATATGATGTTCTTTTCTTGTGCTCTCCCTATGATTCTTCTGTTTTTATTTGCCTTTTGAAATTAGAGAATCATTTTTAGTTCAAAACAAGAAGACGAATAACATAACTTTCCATACTGAAAATACTGTCCCAATCAATTTTGACAAGGTATAGGCCAGTCTCTTATAGGAATTTTGTTTGTGCAGGGTTAGAAAAGGACGGAATGTAGCATATTTATCAAAATCTTGTGATGACACCTTTAACCAGCTGCTGCAGAGTGGAGTTTCCCCTGACGAGCTTTATAACACAGTCTGCAAGCAGGTCTGATCAGACTCCTTAAGTATTTGCTTTGGTGATTCACTTAGTGTTCTGTTTATTGTATTTTTCTAAGTTGTTGCTTTTCTTTTATTTTCATTTTTTTATGGTTGCTGCAGGAGGTTGAAATTGTTCTTACAGCCCATCCCACACAAATCAATCGCCGTACTTTACAATACAAACACATTAGAATTGCTGTGAGTTTTTTGTCTTAGTCTGGCCTTGATAAAATTACTGAAGGCTTGAACTTCAAATCTCATATATCATGTAAAATTTTTGGTCTTCATCCTAATTCTTTTCTTTCCACGCAGCATCTTTTGGATCTTAATGATCGACCTGATCTTAGTTTTGAAGATCGAGAAATGGTGATTGAAGATCTGGTAAGATTCTTGAACAGCATTTTTATTCTATAGAAAGTCAATATGGTGTGAGGGTAGGAGATAATCTTTTTTAAGGTGAAACGAATAGTATAAATCCTATTTCTAGCTTCTTCTTTTTTTTTATTCTTTTAAATCATTATGGCTTTGGTAGGTGAGAGAGATAACTTCAATATGGCAGACAGATGAGCTTAGGCGTGAAAAACCCACACCAGTTGATGAGGCCAGGGCTGGTAAACTGCATAATAAACATGTCAGCTCATATGCTTAGGTTCATTCTGAGAAAAATAATAGTTTGTCATATATTTTCAATTTTCCCAGGTTTGAATATTGTGGAGCAGTCACTATGGAAAGCAATTCCTCATTATTTACGTCGAGTCAGCAATGCTTTGAAGAAGGTGTAGTATCTTCATTTTGTGTCAATCAACTTGTAGATTCTTTGCACAAAGTAACTTATTTAATTTCTTTTCCTCTTTTTCTTCCCCTTTTAAGATTTTCAATAAATATGTTGTGCATTGCAGCATACAGGAAAACCGCTTCCATTAACTTGTACTCCTATAAAGTTTGGATCTTGGATGGGAGGTGACAGAGATGGAAACCCAAACGTGACAGCAAAGGTTTTTTTTTCTTTTTTTCTTTTAACTGTAATTTTAATGTCTGTTCAACTCTTCATGTTGACTGTGCGTTACCTGATTTTGTCTTCCAACAGCTATAGGAGTATTTTTTCCATCGGTTGAGAAGTTTCCTAGTACAGTGAGCAGAGTTGACTTTGTAATAACAATTTTGCAACTGATAGTTAGAACATTCCATGGAATTTGTCATTCAGGAAAAGAAAAATTAATGTTCAATAAAACTGCTAATCATATGTTAATTACTGTCTTTCCACTCATGGATTGGTTGCTCAGAATGGTGGCAGGATTTACTTCTCTGACTACTTTTCTGAACTCTGTAATTGACACATCATAATTTTCTTCGTTGCGGCATGTAAATCTTTCTGAATCCTGTAAATTTTATTAGTGTAATGGTTTAAATTGGCTATTCACTTTCCTTCAGGTCACAAAAGATGTTACGCTTTTATCAAAATGGATGGTGATTGACCTCTATTTTCGTGAAGTTGATAACCTTAGATTTGAGCTGTCTATGAACCGGTGCAGTGAGAATTTGTTAAGGCTGGCGCATCAAATTCTGGAAGAAGGTTTGTATGTCAAATTTTATATACGGTGATATCCTTTTCAATAGCAATGGCATTGGGACACAGCTTCATCTTTGATTTCTCTTATGTGACCAATGAAGACTGTTTGTGAGAAGATTTAAATTCATAAAATTAGTGCAGTTGAACCTTTCTAATTTGATTTGTTAGATTATCATATGAACATAAACATTTATTGATCTCCTCAAGCCTAAATATTTTTAGTTAACGCCATCACATGCTCTTTATAACAACTAACTTACGAACTTTAGGAATGAGAATAGGACAGAGGCGCACACACACAGAAGGTCAGAAAAGTTTTGTTGTCGAATTTGCCCAATTCTTTAATATCTGGTAATTTAATGAATGATATTCTGCTATATATTTACTTTCTTGTGTTGGTAATGGAAGTAATTGCCACCCAGTTAGGAAGTCAATCTTTTAACCTTCACATCCGATCCACTGTCTCAAATCTCGACTCCAACTCAGTGATCCAATCTTGATTTCATTGTATGATCAGTAAAAGCTTGAGAGCTGCTCGCATGGTTTTATGTCATTTTCTCAAACAATTGCCAGGGGTTGTAGAATATATGCATGATCTACTGAATATAGTTTTGTTTAAGTATCTTCTATGTCTTCGCATAATCAGCTGCATGCACCTTTATAGTTCATCCAGATCATGGCTTGTCATTGTTATATTCTTGAAGATATGTTTGATACTGTTAATCTACTTCTAATTCTAACGGTTGATGTCACTTCTACCTCTCCAGAAGCTCTTTCTGAGGATCACCATGAGAATTGGAATCAATCTATGAATAGAAGTCAATTCAAACATCATGGTCAACAAGCTCCACTTCCAACACAACTTCCAGCTAAAGCTCATTTACCCTCTTGCGCTGGTACACATAATTCGACTCAAAAACTGCTTCATCTAGTTTTTCCCTTCATGCTGGAGGAATCAGACTAATTAATTCATGCTAATATATGGGATATAACTACTCAATTTTTGTATATCTACGATTAATGATTCAGTTTTGGTATATCTTTTCATGTAGAAAATGGTGAATCTCAGTATCCTAGATTGGATATTCCGGGAAAAGATTACATGCCACTGAATCATGAGGTAGAATTGTGGGGGTTCTGTTTTTATAGTTGCATTATCAGTCCAGAAATATGAGAATTGACCATAGGAATCCTAGATAACCTATGTATCTTTCATCATAGGATGGTGATATTTCTTCTAGTTCAACATTCAACAGTGACAATCATAACAGTCATGCATCACCAACAAGTTCAGAAAATCTGAGCGCTTCTCAAGTGCCTACAAATCTACGCTCTAGCCAACCACATACTCCGAGGAAATTTTATGCTGACTCCCAAATGGGAAGGTCCAGTTTTCAGAAGCTTTTGGAGCCAAAGCTCCCTCAACTTCCTGGAATTGCTCCTTACAGGGTTGTCCTTGGGAGTGTCAAAGATAAGGTAATTGGCTCTGTTTTACTTAATCAGTAAGCACTTCAAATTTGACAATTGAAGCTGATATTCAATGTTTGGTGTTTGTTCAAGATAAATTATGTGCTGCTGGTTTCTTGGACCTGATATACGCTTGGTATATTCCTTGCATTTCCATACTGTCTATGATGACTTCAAATGAATCACAGTAGATACTAGTTTGAAAATGAAACAAGTGATTTTGCTTAAATTTTTTGTTGTGTTGGGTGCAAGGAAATGCTGGAAATTGAAAAGTAAAGTCACATGAACAATACTGTTTAGAAGATGGATTGGTGTGAAATAGTGGTGAAATAAATGAACAACATGCTGCTTGCCTCTTATCTCTATCTGTTAATGTGTTGGCTTATTTTTTAACTTTGTGGATTGGAAGGGAAGGCATCAAAATCACTTGGGAAGAAGCATTTGGGAATATATATTTTAATGAGAAATTTTGTTACCAACATTTTATAATATCATTTTCTGCAGCTATAATTTGATTGAGTTAATATATATTTAATTGTTGAATAAAAGGGTTCGGATCAATGGCTTTATGTTGTCCAATAATTAATATATATGCAGTATTAGGGGCTTGTTTTTTCAGAAGAAAAAAAACATATAGGGATATCTCCATCTATTTTGGTAACTTTATAGTGCGGCAAATATATGTTTGCCTCTAACATAACATGGGTTCATGGCATAAATACTCGCATTCATACTTTAAGATGAGACAAAGTAACCTTGATTAGTACAACTTGTCATAGATGTGCCTCTGATGTTAATTCATTTCTGAATATTATGAAACCCAGATTTTCTGAGTTGTAATGTTCATTGGTAGTTAAGAACGATCAGTCTTTCATAAGATTGTAAATGCATCTATATTCTGTCCCATGTGTTCAGCTTCTAAAAAGTCGTAGACGGTTGGAGCTTCTTCTTGAGGATAATCCATGTGATTATGATCCTTCAAGTTATTATGAAACAACTGACCAGCTTTTGGAGCCTTTGCTTCTCTGTTATGAATCTCTGGTGCTCTCTCTCCCCCCACACATTTTTTTTCTTCACTGTAAGGTTGTCCATAGTCAGGGTTAAACTTTTAATTTGTGTAGCAATCATGTGGATCTGGGGTCTTAGCTGATGGTCGCCTTGCTGACCTGATCCGAAGAGTTGCTACCTTCGGAATGGTGTTGATGAAGCTTGACTTGCGTCAGGTCTGATTTATATTGGTTGCTTACTAATTCTTGGGTGATCAGTCGTGGACTTAAACAAGGAATATGACAGGAATCTGGTAGACATGCTGAGACACTCGATGCAATTACCAAATATTTGGATATGGGAACTTATAGTGACTGGGATGAAGAAAAGAAACTGGACTTCTTAACTCGAGAATTGAAAGGGAAGAGGCCACTGGTTCCTCCCAGTATAGAAGTGAGACGGCGTTCCACATTACCTCTATAATTTCAAACCATGTTCAATTTGTTGTCTTTCTTTTTAAATTCAATTAAAAGTTCTTAACATGATTTATTTATTTGTTACATCTTGGCTTTACTAATGATCACAATCATCATTTGTTCTCTTTAGGTTCATCCTGATGTTAGAGAAGTCTTGGATACCTTCAGAATTGCGGCTGAGCTAGGGAGTGATTCACTTGGAGCCTATGTGATTTCAATGGCTTCAAATGTATGACTAATTGCTATTAGTCTTAAGATTATGCAATTTCATTTCTAGATGCTAATCTCACTTGGCATTTTGACATTAAATAAGTGCTTTGACAATCATCAGTGCCTAGGTTTTCCCCCCCTTTTGTTGGTGTTTGGTTTTGCAAGTGATTTTTCATATCCTGCCCTTCTGTTTTGAGAAATTGTCACAAAAACATTTGTTCCATTTCCATCTCAACCTCATGAGCATCTGGGTATAATGTATTAAAACATGTATAATGAAAATTTTCCACACAGCATCAACATTCTGCTTCAATAAATGTAAGTTGGTAATATGGATTGACACTATTGATTTTGAACATTGCTTGATTGTTAGGCGAGTGATGTTCTCGCAGTGGAGCTTTTACAGAAAGATGCACGGCTTACTGTTAGTGGGGAGTTGGGAAGAGCATGTCCTGGTGGAACGTAAGTATGGAACCCACATGTTCCTATCGCATGGCTAAAACCTATCTTTCTATTGATCTATCTGGTGACAATTATGCTTGAGGATTAGATATTTATCTCTGTTTACTGAAGAGTTGAAATAAGTGGGTTAGTAAATATTAATGTAAATGTTGGTTTATGCTAGTGTACTTGTCATGTTCAAGAGGCTTGGGGTATTTTTCTGTCTAAGTGTTTGGAAAGTGAGTAGCAGTGATGAACCTGTGGTACTTGTCTGATGTTTTTGAACAGAATGTAGCTCCAGTTGTGATTGTTCATTACTTGGTGAAAAATTAAAGATTCAGTTTAAAGGAAAATTTGAGACTGATCTGGAACTAGTATGTTGACACGCACATCACAATGAAAATGTTCATTTTACACTAATTGCAATGCGGTTACAATGTTTGGACCTTTATTGACATGCATGCATGTCTTATTTGTCTCTTCTAGACTGCGGGTTGTTCCTCTATTTGAAACTGTGAAGGATCTGAGAGGAGCTGGTTCTACTATTCGAAAACTTTTATCGATTGATTGGTATCGTGAACACATTATTAAGAATCATAATGGCCATCAAGAGGTAATTTTATACATGTGATTCATTTCATAAATTTGTGGCATGACTTTGTTATGAAGAGTTCACACCATGGTACTACAAATTTCTTCTTGAAGGTTATGGTTGGGTATTCTGATTCTGGTAAAGATGCTGGGCGATTCACCGCTGCTTGGGAACTTTACAAAGCTCAAGAAGATGTCACAGCTGCTTGCAATGAGTATGGCATTAAAGTTACTCTGTTCCATGGCCGTGGAGGGAGTATTGGTCGTGGTGGAGGACCCACACATATGGCTATTCAGTCCCAGCCACCTGGCTCTGTGATGGTGAGTTATACATTTAGACCTCAGAACTCTAATTTGAGCCGCATTTTCCTTTCAAAATTTGAATGAGTCAGATATTGTTATGGACAAAACTTAGGTCAAGTTGCTTATATCCATTAGGTTAACTGGTTGGAACCTCATTTCTTGCGGTCGCTAGGAGGAGATTTACTATCTATCATCATTGGTTGAGTAAAGGTTAAAATTGAAACTTGCCATGCTTGCTTGTTTTCTGTAGTTCACATCGTTAGAATTTTAAATTGATTGTTCTGAACAATGAGATTCTAAGATGGAATTTCTTGTTTCTTGAAACTGATAGAAACCATTATTTTCTTTTTGGCCACTCATCATAAAATATCAATAGTGAATAATAGTTGATAAGGTCACTTTGAAGAGGAGTTTGTTCAACTGTGATTGAAATTTAGATTATGGTCCTACTGCTATTCTAGGATCATTTCTGCTTCTAACAGTTTCTATCTAGCTGCATGAAACGTTCCAAAGCACCAATTTGGCTTTTAGTAAACTGAACTAATGACCAGCGGCAAATCTAGAATAATCTTGTGTTTTACTTGGTACATTTCAGGGAACTCTTCGTTCTACCGAGCAGGGAGAGATGGTACAGAATAAGTTTGGATTGCCACAGATAGCTGTGAGACAGCTTGAGATATACACAACAGCTGTGCTCCTTGCAACCCTTCGTCCGCCTCTCCCTCCCCGAGAAGAAAAATGGCGTAATGTCATGGAAGATATTTCGAAAATTAGCTGCCAATATTACCGAAGCGTAGTATATGAGAATCAGGAATTCCTTGCCTACTTCCACGAAGCCACACCTGAAGCAGAGCTCGGCTTCCTTAACATTGGAAGCCGCCCCACGAGAAGAAAGAGCACAAAAGGAATCGGACATCTACGCGCGATACCATGGGTTTTCGCATGGACTCAAACCAGATTCGTTCTTCCAGCTTGGCTTGGAGTTGGAGCAGGTTTAAAAGGTGCTTGTGAAGAAGGATATACTGAAGAACTACAAGCCATGTACAAAGAATGGCCTTTCTTTCAATGTACATTAGACCTTATAGAGATGGTTCTGGAGAAAGCAGACATTCCTATAGCCAAGCACTACGACGAAGTCCTTGTGTCAGAAAAGAGGCAAGAGCTCGGCCGTGAATTAAGGGAGGAGCTCAAAACAACGGAGAAGTTTGTTCTGGTTGTTAGTGGACATGAGAAGCTTCAGGAGAACAATAGGAGCTTAAGGAGGCTAATTGAGAATAGACTTCCCTTTCTAAACCCCATGAACATGTTGCAGGTGGAGATACTGAAGAGGCTTCGACGTGATGATGACAACCTTAAAATCAGAGATGCTTTGCTTATCACCATAAATGGGATTGCTGCCGGGATGAGGAATACTGGTTAAACTCGAGAACTTTGATGTAAACTCTCAGTTTGAAAGTCAACTCAACCTAAGCTTGTTTTATAACTGGTTTTAAGTTTTAGTATGCAAAACAAATGTCAGTATATAATATAAAGATGACCACGGTCTTAAGTCTATGAATGAAAGAATAAGTTTTTTATGGGTTTTCTGCTTCTTATTGCAGGGTAGTAGATGAATGATGTGGTTTTCGCCCCGTTTTTGTGCTTTCCTCTGGGAAAGGAAAAGTAATGATAATTTGCATGGGCAATTGGCCAAGATCGAGGGCTTATCTGGATTAATGTTTATAGAAGTGGTTTTTATTACAAATGACTTTTATAAACTAAAATTGGGTTAAAATTCAATTAGCGGAATATGATTTATCTTAGATAGACTTTTATAAAAAATCAATTCGATATAAACTTGCTTAAGGTATATCTAGGATCATGTTTGGGCCCTCAAACGTTCATCTAACACCCAAAAGTAGTTTTTGGAGAAAAAGATGGTGTTCTTGTCCAACTGAGCTTTTGAGTTGAAGTTATATTTTTGTAACTTTAGCTTCTTTATCTTCACTTCTTTACCCCCGACTCTTCTTCCAACTGAGTTTTTGTAAAAGTAGTCAATACAAACATAAATAAATTAATTTATATTATCTAACTTTTATCAAAAAGTTATTGGGAAAAAAAGTCATTTTTCCATTGCTAATCTAAACATACCCTTAGATAATATATGAAAATGTCAGTTTTAAAAGGTTTAAATATTATGAAAAGCCACAAGTCATAAAAAGTTACAATTTTAATCTAATTCAGGTAAAAAGTCGTTTTACTTAAACACTTACAGAATGTTTGGAAGTCAATAGACTTTTTAGTTTTCAAACGTATCTCTATCCCCTGCAAAAGCTATGCCAAACTTGCTGTCAAATGATGATTTTGTGTGTGTTTGGCTACTAGTTAGAAGGCTGAAATTAACTTTTTGCCAACCTAGTTTTGAACAGTCGATCTCAGCAATTCTTAAGTCACCAATTCTACAGATCTACAGACATATTTAAGTTAAATGAATTCCTTGCTATCTTTTGGGGTCTTCCATTCATGCAAAATTTTATTATACGATTCATATCAGAATTTTCAGAAAGAATGCTTACAAGAGAATTGATAATGTAAAGTTGTAAAGATAGTTATATGTCATACTTCTATATGTAACTGTTGTCTTCTATACGAACAGAAAGCAAAGGCATATACCAAACGAGCAACTAGCTGTAAATGATTCTGCTTTGTTCTATAATGTTATTTGGTCTGTGATTATGGTGAGGTACAATAATTTACATTCGTTTCTAAGTGTCACACCTCATTTTTGTGACATTTTTGTGTCACAACTCATTTTTTACCTATTGTCCGTAAGTTCAACTAGCGAAGGGTGAGACATATAACTATTTGGAATATATTCAATTTCTAGGGAATACCACTTTGTCGTACTTCCAATCGGGCGCTTGGGGAGGCATTCTAGCTCCTAGTTGCTAAGGTTTACGCAAGAGAATAATAAATAATTTGTTCTGCTTAATATTAGTATTGCTTAGGAGGAAGGGAGACTCCATCCTGCCTTTGGATTGTAGGTGAGCCTAATAACTTTTTAAAAATTTTTGTACCAAAAAAAGTGTCACAGCTCAACTTTAAAGTGTTATTGCTTCATCTTCACTCAGCTCATTAACAACAGGACAGAAGAGGACAATGTTCAGGCATCTTGTCTCCACTAACTACATGGCTCAGATGTGAGATAACTAAAAATATAGCAATCTTCATTTTCCCCGAACCTTTCTTCTCGCCTTCTACTTCTTTTTAGTTTCAGAAGCCTCAAGTCTATAATTTTTTCTTCTTATTTTTGGTGTTGCTAATGGCTTTGATATAATACTAAACTTTAGAGAGATTAAATGTGTGTTCGGGATCACGTTTGTAATCCCAAACTGACTTCTCCATTGCAAATGTCAATTTTTGGCTTAAATTCATGTTTGCATTTACGATTGGGCAGATGAACTTTTGATAGACTTTTGAACTAAAATCAACTTGTAATTGCTTCTAACTTGTTCACTCTACTCTCCTTTTTTTTCTTCTGTTTTGAGTTTTTATCTAAACAAATTTTTATCAAATTACACTACAACTTTTATCTAGTTAGATTGAAAAAAAAAAGTTACTTCTTTCATTCCTAATCCAAACATGCCTTAAGTAGGTTAGTCTTTTTAAGCCAATTTAATAGAACTTTTCTTGACATTTATATTTTCAATTATTTTTTTAATTAGTTAATATGAGACTATTTTTCAATATATTCTAATATTCATTTCATTTTTTTTTCATGAAGATATTATTGTTCCCCACAAAGATCAGAATCTGACCCTCAATTATACATTCTTGTCTCCAACAATTTAATTATCATATTTCACCCTCTTTTTCCTCAAAATCTAGAAGATGCTTCTTGTTGCTTAAAGCATATACCATGACTGCATTCAGGTAAGGTTCAATTAATCAGGTTGCCTTTAAGGGACGATACATAAGTTGAAAGTAGAAACTTGTCCTTGGGAAACCACAGAATCTCTTTTTTCTCAGATAGTGGTTTGCACTTTCCAGTGCGAAGATGTGGTGACTCATAAATCATACCCAGCATTGTACTAGGATGTTGTAATTTTTCTCAGAGGGTTAAATCACTTCATTTCCTCTCTTTGTTTTTTTTACTTCCTTTTTTCTTGTCCTAGATTCTGACTTCCTTACCAATTTAAGGGAAAAAGGGGTTGCAAGTGAACTGTTTGAAACTGTTCAGTCTCTTGGTGCCAACCAGCCTAACTTCAACACATAAAGGCCAGGAGCTGCATTGTTCATTTTCATATCAAATAATTATAGGATTGTACAATAATTCTCTCTGTGGGGGATGGAGAATTACTGTGCATTCAAGAGAGAATTACTGGAGGTTTTTACTAAGTAATTTAATTATTAAAAAAATTATAATAAATAAGTAATACGTAATGATAAAATTTGATGTAAAAAATGATAATATGTTATATGTTGCTCGAGACTCCATAATAATTCTTTATTGTTTAGATGAGCTCAAAATTGTCAACTACTCAAAAACATGCTAAGAAAAGCCTGCATTGGTAGCCATTGCTGTCAAAGCCTTGAAAATTGAAATATTCTATGAGCATGGCAAGGTTTAGTATAAAAAAATAACAATAAATTATATATTATTTATTTATTATAAAATTTATAATAATTAAATTATTTATATAAGATTGGATAATAATTTTCCCTTTATATTAGTTTAAAATTGTGCACTACTGAAGAACATGATAAGAAAAGCCTGCATTGGGAACCGCTGCTGTCAAAGCCTTCTAAGTTGAAACACTTGATGAGCTGATAATGATAATTATGAGCTCAATTTCTGATATTAACAAAATTAACACCCAATAAAAGAAAACCAACAAGCATACAGGCTTAGGACACTACTAAGGTTATCTAGACAATTGAAAGGACTGATGTGGGCCCCACTTTAATTTGATACAATATCCTACAGGTACAACTAGTGCCCTTCTTTGAAGGGTACCCCAGTGTTTCAATTCCTTCTCACTCTTAATAATGCAATCCTATGCGGAGTCTATGAATGAGAGTACAATTCCACTATCTATCAATCCCCTTATTATAGTGCCACGGCAAGAACAGAAGAAGAAATTATAAAAGAGTGCATGAATTAGCTAGCTAGCAAGAGTGGAGTTTTTGTCTGAATAAAAATGAATGAATGAATGAATGACCAAACCCACTATTAAGTGTTCATTCATATTATATAACCTACTTCTTATGTGCTTTGACCAACTTTGTTTTCTTTCTTTCTAGTAAAATATATCACCAAGCAACATTACATGCTTCCCATACTCCACAATATTATTTTAGTCTTATGTAAGTTATTTCTATAAAAAAAATTAGTCTTAAATATAAGTTATCTGTAAAATAATTAATGATATTTTTTTTAATTTTACCCTCCTTAAATACAAGTCACTTGTAGGGATAATTAATAGCCTATTGCTCAATGCCATTTTCTTTAATAAGGGCAAATATGAAAAATTTTATTAATTTTGTGTATTCCTTAATATATTGAGAATGAGGTATAAGTGACTTATATATAGGATCAAAATGTATATCATTATGGCCACTTGAGATTTGATAGGAAAAGCTTTATTATTTGAACCTTTATTTAAAATCATCTCTCTTTCAATTTCCTTAGGTCATTATATGCAGTCAAGTGGGATCTATATATACACTTCAAATACAAGCTATTCAGGTCAAACTCGATTTCATATTGCATGTGTTTGTGGGGGTGATAATGGTGAAGATGAGAGATTGAAGGATCCTCTCTCAGATATGCTTGGAGATTGAAGTAGTAGTAGTAGTACTACCGTAAGCAAGTTGAAGAAATCAAAAAGCAAAGAAAAGATAACGATGGTGAATCTGGACCAAGTGTACCGTGTGTTTATTGTTTGTGTCCACTTTCAAAGGTTTGAAATTTTTCCATTAACTTTATTGTGTGACACAGTAAGTGTATGGGTTCAGAGTTTGTTTGTTTGTTTTCTCCTTTAGTGAACAAAATAAAGGATCTATATATGTTCATAGACAAGGTAATGATATTTCATTGTCCACCTTTTATTTTCTGTCCTTGTTGTTCACTAAAAGGCTCTTCATTATCTTATCATGTGCATCTCCAGACAAATATGATATACTCAAATTTTTAATATAAAAACGATTTAATTAATTTAAATATATTATAAAATTATATAAATTAATTTATTATAAGTTAGGTAAAATACGCAGTTTGAGAAAAAATAAAAACTATAATAGATAAAGTAAAATAAAATTTTATATTTATAGGGTTTAAATTAATCTCTTAAATAGTTCATATATTTAGAATTGTAAGAATAATTAATATGAATTCATAATAGAAAAAGATGTATGATCTCATCAGTTAACTGGTTGATCTCAATATTGTCTTTTGATTTAAGGAATATAGTTTGCTGTTTCCATTAATTTCTTTGTTAGGTTGCAGCATTATAAATATAGTGCTTCATGAAACCCTAGTTTATAAGAGACGTTACTTTCTCGCTCTCAGGAGATCATTGTTTAGTTACATGACTTTATTGGCTTTTTTTCTTCTTCTCATTTTTGTGACAAACCATCTTATATTAAAAATTAAATTCAACTTCAACTAATATAGATTTGAATTGACTTACATATTAGCTCAATGCATGTTTGGTTAGAGAGAAATAGTGGGCTAATCTTTTAGGGTATAATGGTTGGAGAGAAATGGAGGAGGAGGAAAGGGAAGAGATTAAATTTAGGGGATGGAAAATTTCTTTCCTCCCAAATTAGAAAAAATTGAGGGAAAGAGTAATATTTTGCCATGCACAATTATATTTCGATATTTCCCAAACTACCCTCCTCTTCTCTTCTTCCTTACAGACAGCCACCTTCCCAGCTCGTGGTTGCTATGGTTGCTTCTTGTTCTCTGTCGATCGGCGTGAGCTCATATCATCGCTGTCGCTTGTCCTTTTCCAGTATCGTTTCGCTGAAAGGAACGTTGTTTCGATAATTTCCTATATATCCACTGAGTATAGCAATCACCGCTCGAATTGCAACTTCATCCATGAGAGGTCCTTCAGTCACTCTTAAATCTGAGTTTGAATTCGAGGTTCCAGATGCAGAACTGACCCTTTTGGGTTGAAGCGATGAAGATCTATTTCACATAACAGATTTCTCTAACTTGTCTTAGAAAAATAGAAGCTTTTCTGATCATGGCAGATGTAGAGATAGAGTTGTTTGACTTCAGGCTTGTTTTGGGACTTGAATCGATTTTAATTTCTATAATGGAAGCCTTACTGTGTTCGAAGTTATCGCAGAGAAGAAGAAGCCATGGGTGTTGTACACATATTAGCAATAAATTATAAAATTTTGAATATATATAAGTATAATTGTAATTATTAAATATATATTAGCTATTAACTATATATTCTAATTATATTTATTTGATTTTAACAATTATAAAATTATAATTTTAGTAAATATTCAACCAAAATTGACAAAAACAATTTAAGTAATATATGGATAAAATTATCAATATAAAAATATTTTCTCTCCAATCATATTTCTTAACTAAACAAATTTATGTTAAAATCCTCCCCTCCCTCTCTTCTATTAAATTCTCTTTCCTTTCATCTCCTTCTTTTCTTTTTATTAAAATCTCTCTTCTCCTTTCCTCTCTCACAGGTGAACTAAATATGTATTTAAAAATATTTTTTATATTTATATAAAATTAAATTCATAATATCATGTTTATGTTAATATAACTTTTTAACATGACTTTTATTAAAATCAAAATATTTTCTTCATTTTTTAAGTATCAGAAAGATATAAAAAAGGAAAAAAGAAAGTAAAAAAATCTACTATATATATATATATATCGTATACATAAATTGACAATTGACATAGCAACAATATTTGAAAACCGTGAAAGGAAATTCTTGACAAAAAGCAACCACAATGAATTGTATAGTAATGACACAACAGCTGAAGTGATAGTGTATTATTTTATTATGTTTGTGGAAACCAATTAATTAATACGACAATTAATTTGGTGGTCATGGTTGAGAGTTAAACCAACTGGAATGAGCCCATTAATTAATGGATTTATGAATGCAACTTTCTATATATTTTACATTAAATAAATCGAAAGCAAGAACCTATATATATACTTACATAGTGATCATGAGAAAAAAAAGAAAAGAAAAAGCAAAACCAAGAACATTACTTAAGAAATAATCCAGCTGCTTGTCTTCATAAATAGGAAAAGAATTATTTATGAATTTTCTATTACTTTTTCTCTTAGGTATGCATATTCACTATAGGCCCTTTTGAATTAGCTTTTGAAAAAAAATTATAAAAAAATAATTTTAAAATACTTTTGGATAAATTCTTCTAAAAAAGAGTTTATAAAAAAAATGGGTTTGAATAAATAAATACTTGGATGGTTATTACTAAAATGATTTTTGTGATTATTAAATTATCAGAAAAGGTATATAATTCGGTGACATTGTGATTATTATATACCCTTTTTGATTATTAAATTATTAGAATTATATACCCTTTCTGATTATTAAATTATCAGAAAGGGTATATAATTCTCCTACTATCTCCGGTGACACTGTTTCTTTCTCTTGTTCTCTCTGATGACACTGCTCCCATTACTACCAATAGATCTAGTGACGACAATGAAGATGCAACGACACCATATTGCTTCCACTATTGCTACTCCTACTTTGACAAGATCTAAAGAAGATAGAGAAGAAAAAGCGATGACGTTCATCTCCACAGTCAATAGTACAGGGTTGAGAGCTTTAGTATAGTGACTCTCGACCAGCCCCCACTCCTCCTCCGACAGCACAGTCAAGATGAATAGGATCATGGAGAAAAATATGATAGAGAAGAAACAGTAACATAACAGTGACAATGAAGACCAACAACAGAGAAGAAGAGCGACGATGGTCATGGCAGCAAAAGAGGAGAGTGATAGAGAAAAAGAACACATAATGCGATGGAGGAGAGAGTATATGAAAAATAGAGGTAAAATAGTCTTTTAACACTGTAATTTTTTTTATCTATAAATTATAGTTTTAAATTATGATTTAATCTAAAAGTACTATGAACTAAAAGAATTATTTATTTTAAATTTTTTTAAATAAAAATTTAAATAAAAAATCTTTTTAAAATATTAGTTTTATTTTAAACTAAACACATAAATATGACTTATAGGAGAACATATATTGGTGGGATATGGCCAACCCTCTAATTAATATTATTACAATGATGAACCCAAGAGGATATATAAGTCAAACTAGAATTTGTAGAGTAATTGATTTAAATTTGTTCTCTGGTTGAAAACAGGAAGTCATGTGTGTTGTTAACCTAGCTAGCTAGCTATACATAAAGGTTTATGCTAAAATTAAAATAATATCCTGAGGATATGGAAGCTGGTTGGCCTTATATCAAATATCACTCAAGACTCTTGTAATTATTCGTACGTTGACCTGAACTGAAAATTGTCTTGCTTTTCAAAATCACCAACCGTTGTTGCCCATAAACTTACATTCATATTATATATTACTTGAACAATGTAATCTCTTGTGCTGAGATA
The DNA here is from genome assembly GCA_037074615.1 of Leucaena leucocephala. NCBI lineage: Eukaryota > Viridiplantae > Streptophyta > Magnoliopsida > Fabales > Fabaceae > Leucaena > Leucaena leucocephala. The sequence continues at coordinate 5,666,174 of CM073570.1, read as the reverse complement.
TTCATCCTATTGATGGTGACCCACCAATAAAAATATATTTGATTTTGGTTTGCCTTATTTAGATGGTTTAAGGTCAGTGGAGGCGTCACTAACAAATAGTGAGAATACTCTTTACCACCCTTATAAAAAAAAATAGAGGAAAGCTAAAATTGATACTTAAAGAAGTTATTAATTGATATATTTCAATTAATGTCTTGTTAGTATAATTGGTCTTATGCATAGCACAATGATACTGACATGATATATTGGTTTTATATGAATTTATTTTACTCTCTCTAGTTCTAAATATAAAAAATTAGATAAAAAATATATTTTAATCCTAAATATAAGATATCAATCTATTTTATCTTTATAAATTATAATTTCTCCCGATATATCCCTATATAATTATTCATATTATGAGAGTTTCTATCGATGATAATTCAAATATATATGATTAAAGGGAAAATTTTAATGAAATCAACGCATCATCTTTACAAATAACTAATTTAACTAATTTCTTTAATTTATCTAAATTAGTTAAGTAGATCTTATATTAATGACCGAAAGTAATACTATTTACTGGATTATATTATAATGTATATAATTTTAGAGTTCTTGATTACCCCTTTCTAATATAAGTGTCACCTCTATGAATTAAATTCAAAATTTATAGGGATATAGTAAGGTCTTACACTGTTAGACTATCTCTATGCTAATATTATTGTGTTGACCTTATACTCTTATAGTTTAATATATATTAAATAGAAATAAAGTTAAAAATTTATTAAATTTTAAGATAAAATTAATAAGATTTTAAATTTTTGTAATCCCAATCAAATCTGATAGAAATTATTTATAAATATTACAGGAGAGTATGTAAGATTTTTGTTGCATATGTTGTTGGTGGTGGCGGTTCACTTTATTTGCAATTAAATTGTTTCAAGAATCCTAAACTCTATGAAACCACTAATGTTAGATAGTGATGGAATGTATTTCTGGTGCATGGGTGTTATAGAATTTCTTTTATAAATATGGTGCTAGAAGTGTGGCATCTTGTCCAATAATAGAACAGGAATCAGAACTAAAATTCCAAATGAAACTTCTTTCTGAAAATGGGACTGGCACAATTCCATCCTGTTGAGAGAAGACCCTTGAGACGTATCAAACATGATGTTTTATATTCTTCCAAATCCAAAACTTATTATACCTCTAACAATCTCCAAAACACACACACACACACACACTCTTGGTGTTGAACAATGATTTTTGTTTCTTTTAAACATATAACCCAAACGAGTTAAAAAAATAAAAATAAATTATTATGAGGTCTTAAACACGAGTTTTAATCACCCAAAACTTTTAATAACAGTAGATAAATTAATAATGACAAATTTTAGTATAAAAATTAATAATAAATTTATGTTATTTATGCTAAATTGGGTTAAATTTTGGGAATATGTAAGATAAAAAAATAAAAAAAATGATTAAAAACTTTTAACCCAATTTTCCAATTTTTTTAAATATAACTCAGAAAAGTTTTTTTCCCCCCAAATCCTTCGTACTAAATAATAGCCCCTAAATGTACATAAGAATTAGTAGATATTTATTTTAGTCCTAAATGTAATAATAGTTCAGTCCACTTTAATTTGTCTTCCACAATTATAATTTTAATTTTTTCTAAACTCTCTCTATTAATTACATATATTAAGATATTTCATATGAGTAATTTTAAATATAAATTATCAAAGTGTATATTTTTAAAAAATTAATATATATTTATTACAAATGATAATTTAATTAATTTTTTTATCTTTATAAATTAATTATTAAACTTCTTCGTTTACCTGTACAAATGAAACTAGCTAGGAGGTGGTGGAACTTGAAAAAAATGAAGCAATGATATATATATATGAGGGAGCCAACGGTAATAATATGAAATAGGCACTAAAAGAGATATTGCAGACACAACAAATTAAAACCAATTACTTACACGTACTGATCATGACACGATTAGTGGGTGCTTCACTTTAGCATAACATCAACAAATAAGTGTGCGTGCACAAAAGTTGGATTTGAACCATTAATTATTCATTGGAACATTGTGATATCGATCGACAGCAGTGGACCAGTTTTCTGCTTTCTTTGTATGTGGGCCGGATTTTAAAAATAGATTTATAAATAAAAAGAGTTTTTAAATAATTTATAGAAAATAATTTTAAAAAAAAAAACTTATAAAAATAATATGAAATAAATGAGTATTTGAATAATTATTTTTAAAAATATTTTTATTATTGGTAAATTACAAAAAATTGTATGAGTATTAAATGAGGAGAGATAAGAGATGAGATAGGAGAGATAGTGTAAGAAAAAAATATGAGAGATAGTGTAAGAAAAAATAAGAGAGATGAGAGAAAATATAAGAAAAAATATAGATAATATTGTAATTGGTTAGTTCATAAATTACTTTACTGTTTTATAAGTTATTCTGATAAGTTTATTTAAAATATTAATTTTAAATTATATTTTAATCCAAAAATTTATTTAAATAAATATGATTATTTATTTTAAAAAATTTTTAAATTTAAATTTTACTTAAAAATATTTTTAAAACCACGATTTAAAATGGTTTTAAAAAGGCCCTATGTCTCTAAACCAGTGGGAGAGAGACTCTTATTAATATATATATATATATATATATATATATATATATATATAATTCTCACGCAACACTACATTAATTATTCACTGCTACTCTTTCTTTCTGTTGTTATCACTACACACTACTTTCACATCTTTGTATTATACATCGAGCCAAACAAAAAGGCGTTATGGTATTCATTGAATTAAGGTTTAAAAGAGAGAAAGCCTTAATTTGAAAGCTTCATGGATATTAAATTAGATATATATTACATTCCATTTTTAATATAGAAGGTAGCTAAGGGTTGAATTTTATATTAAATATAAAATTTTAATCTATTTTATATATAATATTTATTATTTTTTAAAATTAATTTATTTAATTTATAACTTGATACATAATCTAATATTATACATGAATATTTTAAGAAAATTAATATTTATTATAATTAATAAATTTATCTAATTTTTTTAATCTATATAAATTAATTAATTAAGTCTTATAATTTATCTAGTCCTCAATATAAGAATTATATTAATAAAATCAAATAAAGTAGTTAATTATTAATAATATAAGAGTTAATCGACTAATTTAGATAAATTAAAAAATATATAATATAAATTTATTTTAAGGGTTTATATTTAATCATAATTAAGTTATTTATTTAATATATTTAAAAAAATTAATTAATTTTTATATTAAATATTAGAAGGAGAGAGTATACTTTTAGCTCTACTTTATTATCATGGGATGTTATGGTCTAGGATTTGATGAAACGTGTGAATAATTTGTGAACATTATCTTGGTTGCCTTTAGGATTTGATAATTTTTTTACACCTAAGGATGTTGTGGCGATGACAAGGTTTAGCTTAGTGACTTTCTTTTCTTTTCTGGCAAGATTTTTTACGATGTTATTGTCTCGTATTGTAACTTGGAGATGGAAAAACAACCAATTATAATTAAGCCTCTAGCTTTAATATTAATACTCATATTTGATGATGATGATGATATTAATATTCTTTAGTCCTTTATATATGATTTAATTAATTAAAAAATTAATTTTAATATTAAATATAAGATATATTTTTTATATTTATTATTTTCTTCGTAAATTATCTATATTCATACTCCCTCAATAATAATTAAGTATGAGAAATAATAAATAATTAAGGAAGATAATTAAAGTATTTTAAAAAATAAAATATATTAATTATTTTTTTTAATTTAATTAAATATAATATATATTAAACACTAAAAGAATAATAAATTATAAATTTTATTATCTCCGAGTGGGTAAACATAAATTCAGGTTGACTTGATATAGAGTGAGCATTTAATTTTCTGCTACTACTGATAAATAATGACATAAGTGAGTTGAAAGTTAAAAGATTATTTATTTTTATTTTTATCTTACTTTTTAATAAATTAAAATCTCTAAAAAAAGACTATTTTTACTTATTATAAGTTGAGTTGCATCATTTACAAGTTATTAAATTTGTAAAACCTATAAAAATTGATTTTTTTAAAGATTTCTTTATATCTAATTATTTTCTGGTTCTCTTTATATATGATTTAATGGAATTCAGTTTTTACTAAAAAAAAATAAAATCCATGAGTAATTTTACGTAAATGCTGAAGTTGTCCCTCGCATGTTATGCTAAATGATAAGCAAGCACTCAATTGCTTGCGTGCACGTTTTTTCAAATAAATAAAGTTTCTTTCTATAATTCGATCGATATCGATAATAATTGAATAATAATAATAAGCTTACCTTTCTTGGCTTACTATCAATAGAGCATTGAAGTCTACAATTATAATTTTGTAGGTGACAAGGCTCTTCTATTTTGGATCCCATCATCTACAACTTTAATAATTTCTTTGTATTTTTTTACATATAAAGGAAGTCCAGGTTTTATCATACTTTGCATATGCCTATTTGTTTTTTACTAGCCTTTGCATATATGCCTATTTGTTTAGTAGGTAATCTAGTGGCTGCATTTTTAGTTACTTACATGTTTTTTTTAGTATAATTTAATTAAAAAAATAATTTTAATTTTAAATATAAAATTTATTTTTTATATTTAACAATTTTTTTTAAATTATGTATATTAATACTTCTTAACAATAATTAAATATAAATAAGAATGAAGAAATTAAATAAGATTATTATAATATTTTTTTAAAATATGTTATATTAATAATTAATTTGACTAATCATTTTAATTTAATTAAATATGTTATATATTAAAAATTAAAAAAATATATATAATAAAGTTATCATATCGAGATATAGTAAATTTGATCTTACATTTGTATAGACATGAGTTATATTCGTATTAACTAATTAATTGTCACATTTTTATAACTAGGTTCTATATTCACCATTTACTTCAATTCAAGTGAAGCTACTTTAGGGAATCCCAAATTACGCCTTTCGCTTGAAAACTTTAAAAAATCTCAAGGTTAAGTCCATTCCTCCCTCAGCCTATTTTTTTTTTTTTACATGCATTTTACAATGTTTTTCTTAATTGATACTTTAATTTTAAATATAAAATTAAATAATATTAGTTAATTATTTTTAAATATTAAAAAATTAATTACATTAATTATTTATAAAAAATATTATTAATAATTTACATTAAAACTACACTTGATAATTTTTTTTTAATATATGTAATCAATTAAAATAATTTTTAAAAAATTATAAATTTAAGAGATAAATAAAACTGTAGTCTTATATTTAAAATTAAAATAAATTATATAATTAGTAATGGCATTTAGGGTGTATTTGATATAAAGGATTTAGAGGAGAGAGAAGAGATTTTGTCAATTTTTTTTAGTTTAATTTGGGGGATTTAGAGGAAATGGATAATATTTTACCTTATAATGGCTAATATACCTATATTTATGTTTAATATTTTCAAATTACCTTTAGTTAAACCATAGACTTCCTGTTCCCATATTTTTACCATAAATGATCGGAAATTTTTGCCGTTTTTTTCATTTTTGCTACTCCCCATCAGATTCTGCTCGCAAATATATCAATATATTATATTTAACTATTGTAGTTATTATATGTGTATATTAAATATTAATAGTTATACAAATTAAATATAAGTATATACAATTAGAATTATAGTTATAAAATTATATTTTTATATATTGAATATAATTTATAATTTAGAAAAAAATAATATCATTTATAATATATTTTATTAAATATTTTTTATAAAGTTTAAAAAAATAAAAAATAAGGTTAAAGTTTTCCACATAAAAATATTTTTATTCTCAAGTTAAATAAAATAATATTAAAATATATTTATTCTCATTAATTTAAATAAAATAATATTAAAATCTATTTATTTTCTTTCTCTTCTTTTTCTTCTATTAAAATTCTTCCTCATTCTTTCTCTTTATGGAGCCAAACTCACCTTTAAGAATTGAAGAGCATTATAGAGGAAGAATTACTGTGCAATATCATATAAAAAATTTAATCATTAAAAAACTTTACAATAATTAACTCATATACAATGATAAGATCTAAAATATAAAATAATGATGTATTGTATAATATAAATTTTTTTAGTCATTAAATTGTTTAATAATTTAATATAGTACGTGCTTAGTTTGTAGTAAAACAAAAATTTTATAATGACTTTTAGTCTAAATTTTATTTTAGATAAATTTTAAAATAAATAATTATATTTATTTAAAAGAATTTTTTGATCAAATTATAGTTTAAAATCATAGTTTTAGATAAGTTATTGGAAATAATTTCCTGAATATTAAAAGAGCTTATATAGTACACAATTACTATTTTATCCCAATTTTTATTATACTATCTCTCTCTTCTTCTTTTTTCTTTTATCCCTCTTATATTTTTTCTTTCTTCTCCTATATTAAATAAGCTTGTTGTCGTCTATTTGCAATGTCCTCTATCGGTAAAGCTCACATATAGTCTTCTCCTTTTGTAGGTAGTTGTTACTAGAGCTCGCCGTCTCTCTATAGCATCCTTTGTTATTGTAGCTCGTCGGTAATCTTCTTTTTGATTAGAGCTAATCTTTTTCTTCTATCGTCAGACATCATTGCAGAGAACGAGAGAAGAGGAAAAGAAAAGGTAGAAATATAGGTGATAAGAGTAATGATATATTTTTTTAATTTATCTCATATATTTTTTAATAATTTATTTATTATAAAAATTCTTTTAATAATAATCATCTAAATACTCATTTATTTAAATTTATTTTTTTATAAACTATTCTTTAAAAATATTTTTTTAAAAACTATAAAAAATGTTTAGAAATTATTTTTCTAAAGGATAAAAAAATGTTTAGAAATTATTTTTCTAAAGGCCTAGTTAAACATGCCCACATAGAGACAATCACAGTTGAAGCTTAAAATTCTGATTGAAAATGGATCGTGTCAAAAAGGCATTAAAGTGTTTTCCTCTTTTATTCGTTTTATTGGTGAAAAGTGGGTGCTCGGACACTTGGCACTTCCTCTCTCTCTCTCTCTCTCTCTTCTCTTCATCATTATACCAAGAATAATACAACAATGTTGTGCCCTACCCCTCTCAAAGATCATCATGAATACCCACAAAAAAGATACCAACACTTTAATATATATATATATATATATATTGCTTAAACAAGAAAATTTTTGTTATTAATAGTTAGAGGACGCAATTTGGGCTTCATTTTACTGTGTTTAACGTAATTAAAAAGGTAACTTTTTTATTATTAATGTTTAAACTCCTTAGCTTATATGATAGATTTTTTGTTGGAAAGAATTCTTCCTAACTTGTCTGTATTTAATAAAAGGGTTAAAATCTAATTTTATTTTAAATTTTTTTGTATAAAAGCTATAATTATTCAAGTTTTTATTAGAGTAAATTTATTTTTGACATATTAAAAAATGAACACATTGTTCTAAATGTTAAAAAAATTAAACATTGAATACTAAAAAATTAATATAAATTGTTAATATTTTTAATTGTTAGAGACAATATTCCTTCTTTTATAATACTTCAAATGCTAGATTCATCTAATAACATTTTTTGGATACTCACAACTTTTTAGCAAAAAAATCTAAAAGAAACTTCGACTTTAACCTAAAAAAAGTATAAAAAGTCAATAATTTTATAATTTAGTAGTATAAAATTTTTTTAATAAGTAGAAAGTGATAAATTTGATAGGTGTATAATCTCAAATGGTCAATGTTTATATATATATATATATATATTAATTAGGAAATCATATTGTTCACAAGCCTTTGGAAATAATTTCTAGTACAAGAGGTCCCAAACAACAGTGCCTCATTGGTCATAGCATTGCTTTGCATGAAACCCTAGGACATAAAACTTTTGTCCCCCTATATATATTAAAGGATTAATCCTAAATCTATATTAAAAATTTTATATTTTTGTTTAAACTTTTTATAGAAAATTTTAAATGTGTTTGATACTAGTTATCCACTCAGATCAATATATAGTTACAGAGCTCAAAGAGGACTTATAACGATATTACCTATTAAAAAAATTTTCATAACAATAATATGAATCGAACTTATATCCTTATAATATATTAATTTATTTTTTATTATCTATATCAATTTTTATTTATTAAATTTGTATTATTTAGATTCAATAAGAGGTAGATTAAGGCGACAAGATTCATTATCTGTTATTCATTTGCAATTAAATGGATAATGCACCATTTCTAGTAAAAATGACACCCTGATTTATATATTTTTTCCCCATATATAAGAATCAATAGTTAAAGGAAGATACTGTTGGAGAGATGACGTAAAGATATGATTTGAATAAGATGTTGGAAAGTTTAGAATATTGTATAATCTTTGGACTTCACTTTGATAATCAAAACAACCGTAAGATGGAATATTTATCCACTTATTTTATTCAAATTATTCGCCCTTCCAATAATAAAACTTCGTCATACACAGTTTTAAATTAATAAATTAATTAATTATAACCTTAACTTATAAACCTCGCCACATATATACACATAATCCCATACATTAAGGAGATCGATTAATTTAATTTCTATAATAATCTTTTAGTTCTTACTATAACAATTAATTTATAAATTTTAATAAATTAAATAATATATAATATTAATTTATTTTAAAAAATTAGATTTAATCGTAATTAATTAATTTAATTTTTTAATTTATTTTAAAAAATTAATTAATTATTATATTAATAATTAGAGAGAGAATATCAGCAAAAACCTACTACTACTTCTTCTTTTTTTTTAAAAAAAAATTAGATGAATATACACTAACAACATAATATACTCAATATTTTAACAATTTTGTAGGAAATATGATGACGAATTCGATACACAGAACATGGGATATTACTGAAAATTTCTTGCTGCAACATTTATTAGTCAGAGATATTTAAGAATCTAAGTTTTTTAACTGTATATTATTTTTACTATATATAAATATATTTTATTTTATACATATTTAAAAATAAATTATATAACTAAAAAAATTATATCTATTAAAAATATCTTATACTTAGACACTTAAATAAATTTTAAGTATTTTTAGCTAATAAATTTTATAATAAAAAGTTTTAGAGTAAATTTTTCTATAAAATATTAGTAAATAATTGTTGCTTCCTGAAAAGAGAGAGGATGAGACAAAGATGATCCACTAATGTGGATATGGATGAATATTATATAGGGATATATATGACCCTTGTCAATATATTTAGTCTGCTTAATTTTAATTTCGTGGGGAAGGACACTCTTTTAAAAAGGGTCAGATGCCCTATAAAGATAAGGTCAATACCTGCAGAGGCCTACACAATTTTTATTGGGAATGTCCTTTTACCATTATAAGTAATTTCTTTGGGCAGAACGTTTTCTTTTTAAACGTTTATAGCCGTACACATATAGATCTCAATTTTTTAGCATTCTTTTTTCTTTAAATATAAGTTTTAATTAGCTAAATCATATATAAATTAATTAATTATAGTAGTTATTAATTAATTATAACACTGTATTACCGTAGTCAAAACCGTCACAATAATATAAATTATTGGATTAGAAAAATTCTGCAGTCGCTTACGTTGAGGAAAAGTGGCTATATCTGATAAAAAGGAAAAAAAAGATCACCCACACACAAAATCGCAGAAACACCTATATATATATATAAGTTACTCTTTTTATTTTTAATATAATATTTATTTAACTAATTTAATAAAATTAAAAAAATTAATTAATATAATATATATTTTTTAAAATATCTTAATCATCTTTTTAAATTCCCCTCATTATTTTATTTAATTATTATTAATAAAATATTAATATAAATAATTTTAAAAAATTAATAAATATAAAAAATAAATTTTATATTTAAATTATATATTAAGAAATGGAGTTGTATACTTTTGGTATAACCTCTTATATAAATATATATATGTATGTAGTTCATTTTATATTTATCTAAAAATTTTATTTATTTTTTATTTTTATTTTTAATCAATTATATGTGTCTTTTTTTTCACTCATTCTCTCTCTATATATAAACATATATTTGTGAAAAAATATAGTTCTTCCACTTGCCTTTAAACAATTTTAATCAACTTTTTAATCTATATAATTAGATTATTTGTAATTTATGTATAGGATTGGAGGGAATAATTCATTATAGTCATTAGTAGGCAGTCGCTTTTTCCCAAATTTAAAAAATAATGAAGATATTTTTTTTTAAAAATAATTATTAATAACTTAAAATTATAAATTAGATTAGAGTTTTCATGTCACTATAATACAACATTTTGTGAAGACTTTATTATAAAAGATCTAACCAAAGCCTTTCTTTCACGTGGATATATACTTTATTGTTTGTAATGCTTCAATCCATTAAGAGAAAAAAAATGGACCAAAACATACTCTTTTTTGTATAGGATAGATGACTCTCTTCTTCAACCATAGAGATAGATCAATTATTAAGCTAGGTATTTTTTTTATTTTAAATATAAAAATTATTAAATTATTTTTAAAAAATTAATTAAATTAAATATATTAATTATAATCAAATCAAATATTTTAATAAAAATTTATAATATATACTCCTTTAATCTATTTAAATCTATTATTTTTTATATTAAATATATTTAACTAATTTATTTAATTTTTAATCTATTTAAAAATTAATTAATTAATATATTTATTTAATATCAGACTGTATAATTTTTAAAATAAAATGGTGATATACTTGTAATTAAAAAAGGTATTTTAATTCATTGTTTTAAATTTTAATTGTCACGTTCTCTCTCTTAAGACTATAAATAATGATATGAGATGCATTATATCTTTCAGTGGCTTCTCTCTTGCCTCTCGCTTCAATTTATGCACTAGTGGCCTTATTCTCGTACCTCGTCTCTTTTTCATCTCACTCTTTCTTCTTCTACATATATAACCTTTTCTTCTTCTTCTTCATTTCTCTTCGACAAGTTCTGATCTCTACAACAGAAGATGATGCCCCCTGAGCAAGAAACCACTACTGTACATGTGACTACACCAAGCATTCCGGCCATCCCCAAACACTCCCCGCCGGAGAACAGCTCTGTCCACGCCGACCCTGGATGTTCCACCGACAAGCCCAGTTTGGATAATTATGGCATTCCCCTCCATCATCAGCTCCACCCATCAACAACACGTTCCGTTCTTCACCAATCCTTGCGACCTGTTACCCTCAAAGTACGTATCTTCTTCAAATCTTCAATCTCTGAACAATGATCACCTTCATTTTCTTAAGAAGTAAAGTCGTTTTGCATTCTCTCATTTGATATTATACGTAATGATTTATGTGATTCCACGTAACTAATCACTACCCGTTATGTTATTAATTTGTTGAATTTGTAAACTTACACTGAAGATGAAAATTTAATTTCTGGGTTTTGTAGTTTGAAGATGTTTCTTACAGTATAACCTTTGGGAGCAAAAAGAGTGGAGTTTGTTTTTCTTCAGAAAACCCGAAACGAACCCGAACGATTCTCAACGGCGTGACTGGGATAGTCCGGCCGGGTGAATTGATGGCAATGCTGGGCCCATCAGGCAGCGGCAAGACCACGCTACTCACGGCACTAGCTGGCCGGCTCGCCGGAAAAGTCTCCGGCAACATAACCTATAATGGCCTCCCTTTTTCTAGCTCCATGAAGCGCAAGACTGGTTTTGTCACACAAGACGATGTGTTATACCCTCACCTCACTGTTCTTGAGACGCTGGTTTTTACAGCTTTGTTAAGATTACCCAAAAGTCTCACCAGAGAAGAGAAAGTAGAACAAGCGGAGATGGTCATCACGGAGCTCGGGTTAACCAGGTGTCAGAACTCAGCCGTAGGTGGCGCCGCCGCTTCGTTCAGGGGAATTTCAGGTGGGGAGCGAAAGCGGGTCAGTATTGGGCAGGAGATGCTGGTGAACCCGAGTTTGTTGTTGCTGGATGAACCCACTTCCGGGCTGGACTCAACGGCCGCTCAACGCATAGTGGCGGTGCTCCAGCGTTTGGCACGGCGTGGCCGGACGGTGGTTACCACTATTCATCAGCCGTCAAGCAGGTTGTACAGGATGTTCGATAAGGTTACTGTACTATCAGACGGGTGCCCGATTTATGCGGGGAAATCGGGTCGGGTTATGGAATATATTGAGTCCATTGGGTATCTGCCACCTTCCAACTTCATGAACCCGGCCGATTTCCTGCTTGACCTTGCTAATGGTAAGTAAGTTCACCACAATTTTTGCCATTTGCATGCATATTCCACAAATAATAATAAATTATGAAATTTATTTTTCTTACAATCTGTTATTATTGATAATTTACGGTTTCCTATAAATAATATTTTCTTCCCCTTTTGTTTTCTCTATTTTTATGCTACATAAAAGGAAATAAATGGCATTGGTATTACAGGCGATAATTGTTCTTGGAATCACATCAAGCAGCAATATTTTAACCTATATTTTCAAATTTCAGCAATATTTTTTTTAGGAAAAATTGTTGAAAACCTCTGTTTAAAAATTTAATTAATTATAAGGATATAAGTTATATCATATATACTTTAGTACTGTTATTTTCTGTGTGAAAATATATAAGGTTCTTTTGATCAATAAATTATTTTCTTAGTTGGAAAGGAGGCTAAACTGGCTCTAAGTGGGGAGCCAAATCCTCCCCCTCTCCTATGCAAGGGGATTACTTTGCCACTAGGACAATATACCAAGTGCAGACAAATAAAATTTTTAAAAGGTTTTTTCACCGATTTTCCCATTTTTTTTTTAAAATTGAAATGGTTTATACAAGGAAGGTAAGGAAGGTTAGTGTGTATTGTGCATGTCAACTTCAGAGCATGCAAGATAATAACAATAGAGGGACTTTTGTTGACTTAGTCATTATTAGGAGAGGGATCGTTTTCAGAAAGTAATAGTGGTAATGATAACGGTGGGCGTGGTGGTGGGTGCTGCAAAAAAAAAGAAAAAAAGGTTTGAGGTTTCTTTCTCTATTCCCATGATCTGGTTTTTAAGGTGGCAACACCTCATGGGTCACTTGAAGCAGTAAATTGATAACACACACACCACACTCACAACACTACAAAACGTCAGCTTCACAACACGTTTCATTGTATTTATTCAATGTTTACAAAAAGGTGTCCCAAACAAACGGTCTTGTTAAAGTTCCTGTCACGGGTAGTTCTTACACTATTAACTTTCACTGTCCAACTCTATAATCATTAATATTAAGCTTCAGTGCAAAGCACAACATGTTTGTGTTTGGTCTACACTTCAAATTTGAAAAAATAAAAATATGTGAAAAGTTCCTATTTGAAATGACCTGATATATTTTTATATACAGTATCAGTATTATGAAGAATTTAGATACAAAAAGTATTAGTTTTAAGCTCTTCTGGCCAATAAATCCTTGTAACAGGATTTTTTACCGATTTTTCCTTTGAAAAAAACTTTTGAGCTTTGAAGTTAGAAGATCTTGATATATTATATTCCTCTTGTCCTAAATATAGGATCTAATTGGGAAATTAATTTTAGTCCTAAATAAAATATCTATTTCCTAAATTTACCCTATTGATACTCTCTCAACAATAATCAAGTAAGATAATGAGGAAGGGAGTTAATGAAAATGATTAAGGTATTTTAGGAAAAATATGCTATAATAACTAATTTAACTAACTTCCTTAACCTAATTAAATTAGTTAAATACATCTTATATTTATGATTGAAGGATTAGGTGACAGAGGATTTGTGAAATTCTGTAATTCTAACATTCTCTATGGGTTTGAATTGTAGGCATTGTGGATGATGTTAAGGTGGATGATCAGACTGAGATGAATGGAAGATTAGAGCACATTGAAGATCAAGCTTCAGTAAAACAGTCTCTGGTTTTATCTTACAAGAAGATTTTATATCCTGCTCTGAAACAAGAGATTCAGTTAAATAATAATGGAGACACAGCTAGTTCAACACACAGAAGTAAGTGAAAAATTCTTGCAATATTTATATATATATATATATATATATATATATTAATTTGTGCTCAACATAGAAGCATATCTACCAGAATGGTCATTAATCATCATCATCCTGCATGATTAATAGGCTTAGAGAAGCAGGGGAACAGCAGCTGGTGGGAGCAATTCAATGTTCTGCTTAAGAGGGGTTTGCAAGAGAGAAGGCATGAATCTTATTCAGGCTTGAAGATTTTCCAAGTCTTGTCTGTCTCAATTCTCTCAGGACTTCTCTGGTGGCATTCTGATCCCTCACACATACAAGATCAGGTACCATAGAAAAGGACAAAACTTAGGTCCATTTATATCAATTACGTTTAATTCTCCAATCAAATCTTAGTACACGGATTTTTTTTAAGGAAAATTTGTGAAAAATCGTTATTTGAAAATTTTATTAGCCAGAAAGATATGATATATTTTTGTACATAAAAAATATTAATATTTAATAAATTATATATAAAGAGTATCAATATTTAAACTCAAATCCTTCTAACTAATAAAATTTTTAAATAGGGACTTTTCACCAATTTTTCTAGTTTTTCAATAATAAAAATTCATATGGATAAAATTTTGAAAATTCTATTAAACCATTAGTAATAATAAGAATCATACACAACAATATTTGATTGGAGAAGTGGATCTGATGGATAAAAAAACTGTAACTTCCTCTGCAACTAGCAAAGAACTTGCTCTTAACACTTTGTAAAATTCTCATAGGTGGGCCTGCTGTTCTTCTTCTCCATCTTCTGGGGATTCTTCCCACTATTCAACGCCATCTTCGTCTTCCCATTGGAGAGGCCAATGCTGAAAAAAGAAAGATCTTCAGGAATGTACCATCTTTCATCGTACTACATAGCAAGAATGGTAGGTGACCTACCAATGGAACTTGTCCTTCCCACAATCTTTGTAACCATAAGCTATTGGATGGGTGGCCTAAAGCCTTCACTAATCACCTTCATGTTAACCCTTTTAATCATCATCTTAAATGTACTTGTCTCTCAAGGAATAGGCCTTGCACTTGGGGCCATATTAATGGAAGTGAAGCAAGCCACAACCCTAGCTTCAGTGACCATGCTGGTTTTTCTGCTAGCTGGGGGCTACTACATTCAGCAGATTCCATCTTTCATAGCTTGGTTGAAGTACATATCTTTCAGTCACTACTGCTATAAGCTTCTTGTTGGTGTTCAGTATGAAGAAAATGAGGTTTACGACTGTGGATTAGGGTTACATTGTAGGGTTATGGATTTTCCATCTATAAAGTGTTTGGAAGGTCTTTCTCATTTGTGGGCCGATGTGGCTGCTTTGTGTGTGATGTTGATTGGTTATAGAGTTGTGGCTTATTTGGCTTTGAGGATAAGGCAACCTCACTGAGTAATTCTACTACTACTATTCCTACTATTGGTTTACTCGTATATATTAGAGATTGCAATATTAGGGTTTGTTGGAATTGCCAGCTCTGTGCCAAGTGTTAAAATTATTTAAATTGTATGCAATATTACTTGGAGCCCCCTAGTGGTTTATTGATATGAAATGAGAGAGCAAATAATTTACACATAAAGCCACTTTTCTTCTCTTTGTTTCTTGTTTTTGGCTAACCTCAGTTTTTCCTTTCTGTGGGGTACATATACGTAAGAAGAGATCGGTTGATTTTGACATAAGAGTTACTCAAACACACTAAGTGCTAGTTTTATGCAACTGCACTAAATACTCATTAAGAGAACTTTTTCCACCACCCTTCTTGTTCTTCTCAGCTTGACCTAAATTAGTTGAGAGTTCAATGTGACTTCCGAATACTGGATGGTTTGGTGACAAAAAAGAGTTACTTATGACATGTAAGATCTATTGATTTTATTATGATATAATCATTTCATAATATAATAAGCATAGCTGACAAATGCATTTTCATCAAACACTTGGGTGTATTGTGAGATATTTCTGGTGTTCTAGAAACTTGATGGTATATACACCCCTTGTTGACGAAAGGAATAAAACCTCAAAGTCTTCAAACCCATGAGGGTTTTGAAATGAATTTCATGAAAACAGAATATGCTTCCAATAAATATCTTCCAAAAAAAATGCCTTAGAGATGAAGAATCAAATGCTAAGTAAGTAGCAGGGAATCTCTGCAATATGGACCTCCAGTTCAGTTTATTCAATTCCCTCATGACAGTTACCAGCAACTTGATGTAATAGCATTCTAATTCTGTTATAAATAGATGTGCCTTGTAGAATTATTACCTGGGGCCAAAAAACTAAGTGAAGAACTATTTTACTTAGAAGAGTATATTATTACTACTGAACATGGCTTCACTGAAAGCTGAGAAACCTTGTTGCTCTCAGCCATCAGGACAGGTCAAGAAGGAGCCTGCTAAGCCTACTGAGACCACTCCAAAGGCTCCAGCCTCCAAGTCCAAGTCAGGCCCTAAGAAATCTGAGCAAAAGTCTCAGCCTAAGAAGAAGGTATGCAATCATGCCTATAACTAAAAACTAATGAGTCCTGTGCATTGCACAGAGTCTGAGAAATAAGCTATATTATTAATGGCCTAGAGAGAGCGAGTGTCAGAGTAATGGTAAGATTTTTACCATGTGACTTAGAGGTTTTAGGTTCAAATCTTGGAAATTTCCTCTCCGTTTGCTGGATAAGGTTGCACATATTTGTCCTTCCTTAGACACCACCTGATAGAAACCTTATACAATGGGCCACCCCTTCTAAATTGATTTGTGTGTTTACTAAATGTTTTAGACTTTGGTAACAACTTGTTTAGTTGTGTCAATGATCAAGTGATAATATCTTTTTGATGATTTTTCAGGCAAACAAGAGCAATAAGTAAATGGAGAAGGTATCTGAGGAACATGAAGATGGACCAACAAGAATGTTATTGGTATTATGTGTTGAATCAATAGTACTGTACTATGTGCTTGTTGGTAATCCCACCCCCATGTAACTACTGACCGGCTTGGTCTGATAAATAAAATAAAGTTACTATAATCACACTTGTGGCAGACATGCAACCATGTTTCTTTGATAAACCTTGCACATAAAAACTTATATGTTTTTTCTCATTTCAAGACTTCAGCGAAAGTTCTTGTTTGGATTAGTTTAAGTATTTTTGCACTTTACGAGGTAAGTGCATGAGAGGAATTTTGTCTCAAATTATATAAATAAAGGTCAGGGTGTCCAACCGTGATTTCAAACAAACACAAAATGTACTAGACGTAGAATGGAAGAGTGTGCCTCTCATATGAATGGACATAATTAATGATGTTGGGACATGAATGTAAACATAGTGACAAAATTCCTGTCAGAGTCTTACGATTATTTTTTGGAATAAAATTTGATCTTTCAACCAAAAAAGAATTTATATATGAACATAGTTTTATGCTATCCTCTTTTTACATATTGAAATAATATAAAAATTGTATAGAAATTACATAGAGATTTCACATAAATTACATGAAAAGCTAGAACACTTTAGAAACAACACAATGTCCAAATTAACATAGAATCTGACGAACTTGCTTTCAGTCACAAGTTTTCAAGTTCAAAAAGACTCTTATGTGAAGATGTAAACTTTTCATACCAAGTTGTTGTTATTTGTCAAATAAGTATCATGATTTCCAAATACATAGAATCGTTATTTGCAAAAGGAATTTCGAACCCTCAACATGGATTCATTTAACAATATCATATACCAACGTCATATATGTCAAGTATCTGATAGAAATGGTATCTCTCAGATTCTGATGTGAGTTCATATCATGTAATTGAGATTCCATTTCCCTCATAGAGACAATTAATGGCTAATGATTCAGATTCTATGAAAATCTAATACTCCTCTAGTTCTTAATATAAGAACTATTTGAATTTATTTTTTTAGATAAATTAAGAGAGTCAAATAAGTTAATTAATTATAACTAATATAAGAGTTAGTTGACTAATTTGAATAGATTAAGGAGTATATAATATGAATTAGCTTTAAGGGATTGGATTTGATTATAATTAACCAATTTATTTATATTCTAAAAAAGTCAAGTCAACTAACTCTTATATTAAAGATCTGAAAGAAATTCCCTTTTTATTGAGTTTGGGTGAGAGATAGTTGACAAAAAAGCAAGTAGTTAACAGCAATTGGAGAGCATAATGCATAAAAATGTCATCACTTGGCACTAAACCCATTTGCCAATTGAGATTAAAAGCATAAAGGATATTCATATCTTTCACATTTCCACTGGGTTTTGCACATAGAACTTTAGAACCCACTTTCTAGAATCTTTATCATAAAACGCGCACTGTTGATTAAGGACTGTTTGCCTGTGTGGGATAAAGCTGAAGCAGGTACAAAGGATGGTAGCTAGCCAGCTTAATTATATCCGATACAGTTTAAAAAAATACAAGAAAGCCTTCAAGATGCTCAACTGTATGTGGCGCTTCTCCTTTAACTAATAATTCATTATTTCTTTATCTAATATTCATTATGCCTAAGAACAGTTATTCCAAAATTTTCACATGATTGTCCATTATAAAAAAAAAGCATACAACAAAGACTCTTCTGGAACAAACTATTCAGTAATTTAGCTGAAGTAGTCCTTGCAAATCTGCGGGGAATTTAAGAAAACAAGGGCATGCAGAAATTTAAAAAGGAATGTTGCTACAGTAATGTTTTCCTTCACTTCACTGTAGGTCCATTAAAGAAATGGGTTGTCTATAGAATTGGACCCCTGAATTCCAGGCCTTACATATTACAAGTTGATTTTGAGAGGGGCTATACCATAGTTTTGATAGGAAATCGATATTGAACCAACCTAAATTTTCTTATAACAAAAAGAAAAAAAAAAGTTAATTTTGAGAGAGGCGACAAAATTGGCTTTTCATATGTGTGTATATATATATTCCTCCAGATCTATACTTAGGAGTTAATTGAAAATTAATTTTTGTCATAAATATAAGACTTTAATCCACTTTATCTATTATATTTATCATTTCCCCCTATAAACTACCTCTATTAATAATCCTTCAACAATTGTAGTAAAAACAAATTTAAATAGTTACAAGACATTTCTTACATAGAGGCATTTTAGCGATATCAAATCATATTTATTACAATAAACTAATTTATTTAATCTTTCTAAATTAGTTAAATAACTCATATATTAAGAACTATAGGAATGTAACACTATTTAAATTTTGAAATCGCACTTTGTTATATATTCTTTCTAGTTTGTGTTGACGAAATCTACAAAATAACAAAATTTATAATTCGAATCGCTTCTGAGGACACTATCTTTAAGAGATATTTCGCGACTTTTCATCAAATTAAGAAGCGGCTCTCTCCAGGATTAAGCGAACTCTTCCTGTAAAAAATACAGGGCAACATAACTGGTAGAAGATAAAGTAATCTTAGAAGATTAGTGTATCATTCTCTATGTCATTTTTTATTTTTTTTCTATTTCTTCTTCATCGAGAAGTCCTTACAGTTTGTATATAGACTTGGTCTATGATTTCAAAGTTGAGAATTTTATAGATAAATAATTTATAGATATGACTATAGATGCCTTCTCAATTGTAAGACCTTCTTTAAGCTTAACAAGAATTTAATAATATCCAAATCACGAAAGCTTACATATCAAGGTAAAGCTAGCTAGGGTGAATAAGTGAGTTAGTGAATAGTTGCTGGTTTAACATATGTTGAAATGTAAAAGAGGATATGCTAATAGGAATGGTTGATACAGGAAGCAGAATGATCTGATGCTAAAGTTAGAAGAGTCATGTGATATCCAAGTCAGCAATGCTATTCTCACCAACTCACCACCATGCACCCTCTCAACCCCACATTCTCTGGTTACTCTTATATAAGGCATTGAAGTCTTAAGTGCAAGAACATGCGAGCAAAACACACTCTTTAATTAACTCTCTTAAACACTTATTGAAGTATGGCATCTTTGAAGGCAGAGAAACCAGTGGAGAGACAAAACTCAACAGGGCAGGCCAAGAAGGAGGGTTCTGCTGCTCCTAAGGCTGGTTCTGGTTCTAAAGGAACTTCCTCCAAACTAGCCCCAAAGAAAACTCTTCAGAAATCTCAAGACTCTAAGAAGAAGATATTAATATTCTTTTAAATAGTGAAAGATTTGATTTTGTCTGAAGGGTTTAGTTTAGAATCTTGTGATTTGAGCTTTTGTGATGTTATGTCTAGGGAAAGGGAAGCAAAGGAGCTGCAGCAGCAGCAAAGCACTAACCACATATATATAACATAATCAGTCCCCCCATCTTAATCCAAATTAGTGAGGTTCATATGGCTGTTTTATGAATCTTGCCAAATACAAGCCTTTTGGCATCTTCTTGAGACTTGTTAAGTGAGAATATTAACCTCAATTAATGGGATGCAAATCCTTATGATTTATTTATTACAGGACATTTAGTATTATTATAGGAAAGATAATGAATCGGGATCCAGATCCTTTCATCGTCACTTCTTTTTCATTTACTTTCCTCCCTCATCTATCCGTTCCCTCTTTTAAATACATTTTTTTTAAAAAAAAAATAGTATTTTAAAATATTTTTTCTAATTGTATCAAGTATTCTTAAATAATGTTTAATCTACTCAATATCTAAATATATTTTTAATAACGCCTAGACCTAACATCTAGCCTTTAAATACTTTTTTATTCTGAAAAATTATTTTGATTTGCTAAAGGAAAACGTATTTGAAGGTGCCAGGTGTTAGATTCTAAGTGTTACTAGAAAAAATATTTAGATGTTAAGTGGACTAAAAATTATTTAAAAATATTTGATACTATATAAAAAAAATATTTTAGAATGTTAATTTGTTTTTAAAAAATGTTTAAAATAGAGGTAATGGACGGAGGAGGAGACGAAGCAAAGTGGGGAGTGGCGATAATAAAAGATGAGGAGAGAAGGCGGTATGATATCCGCTTCCTACAAAATTTATGCGTGCAATAAAGTTTGAAATGACGTATTTTTCAGCCATTTTCTTATTTTTTTGTAATTTTGAATTAAAAAATTAAGTAACCAATCAAATTTAGGGCGTATGTGAAATTTAAAAATGATTTTCGTAACAGACAGTAAATAGTGTTTTTTTAATTTTATTTTGGTATTTAGGATGATTAGTTTGTTCTGCGTCAAAACGAAGAATGGCGGCAAGCACACCCTACCGTTTCCCTTCAGCCGTTGCTTCTCTCTCCTTCCCTACGGACAAAAAATCGCCACCAATTCCCTCGCACTACTGCAACTCTTTCAAGCCAATTTCTGTTTCTGGGCTAAAACCTCCTTCTATTAGAGTTTCCAACTGCAGGTTACCATCTAAAACCCCTTTTTCTAGGGTTTGTTATGTTAGACTAACTCCATTTTATTGCCTTCAGGTTGAAATTTTCTGGTTCAACAGCGGTGGTCTCTCGTCGGGCTTTTAAGGTCCGCGCGGTGGTGGATGGTGATTCTGCGACTGACCCGGAACCAGAATCAGATAATTCTGAAGCGGTTTGTGACTTCGGTTGATATTTTGTTAGGAAAATAAATATAATATTGTTATTGTCACTCTTGGATTTTAATTCATCGTTCTTTTTTTCTGGTCTAGTGGTTAATATTGAAAATACATTTCTTTGTTCATTATATCCTATCATCATTAAGGAGGAAAAAGAATTAGTATTGTTCTAAGTTAATTAATTTCTGTGTATAACTTGATATTTCGTATATATAAATCATTCTGAGCTTCAGATTTTGTTTCCTAGTATGGACAATGCTTCAAGCGTTGAGATTGGAACCAATCTTTCAGACCCGAAACTTTGTATACCAACAAGTGCATCTTCTATCTCCTGATATTAATTTCTGATTTCCCTTGACATTGCATTGAATAATAATAATAATAATAATTCTATAATGACCTTATATCCTATGTGCAGGGTGCATGTATTGACTTAAAGCTTCCAAGAAGAAGCATGCTTGTAGAATTTACATGCAGCTTGTGTGGTGAAAGAACAAGGAGACTTGTAAACCGAGTGGCCTATGAAAGGGGTGTAATTTTTGTTCAGGTATTTATTAACTATTGATTCCTTTTATGGTGCAACATGCATATGTAGAATCAGCAAATTTCATATTATCATCTAAAAGCTTTGAAATTCATTGCTTTGTCC
This sequence comes from Leucaena leucocephala, assembly GCA_037074615.1. Lineage (NCBI taxonomy): Eukaryota > Viridiplantae > Streptophyta > Magnoliopsida > Fabales > Fabaceae > Leucaena > Leucaena leucocephala. The sequence goes on along the minus strand of CM073570.1, from coordinate 5,643,865 downwards.
TTTACCTTCCCCTTTCACTTAATTTCCTCTTCCAACATGGTACCAATGGGTTGAGTTCAGTTTTCAAAACTATGGATTTTATTCATGATCTTTGATTTGATTGGCTTTAAGATTTCATTGCATAATGTTGTTGCTTAGTCCTAACTTCATTGTAAGAAAGTTATATTTATGATGAATATACTAATTGCTTATGAATTGCATGCTCTTTTATGGTCATAATTAGTTGATATAAATATAGCAGAATTATTCATCCTCTTGTGAATAATTGGAAGTGCACTTTATCAGTGCGCAGGATGTCTTCAGCATCACAAATTAGTTGACAATCTTGGCCTCATCACAGAGTATGACTTGCGGGAGAAAACCAACACAGACTCAGAAATTGATCAAGTTTGATGCGATAATTACTGACATTGTACTGTTATTTACAACTCATTCAAGTTATTTAGATAATTTGAAGATTTATATTCATTATTATATCCAAGCAAATGTTTTGGAAAATATTGCCAATAAAAAATAAACACACGTTAAAAAATAAAAGAAAAAATAATCAAATAACACCACCATGTCCTTTAGTCATAGTATTTCATTATTCATTTCTTCGCTTCATATCTGGCAAGCCAAATAGCACTTTTGGGTGAATTCGTTAGCACATGAAGTCAGTGATGGCAAGCAAAACAGCAGTAGCAAGTCCTGTCGTTGCCCATATTCCTGAATTGCCCACCTGGTGGTAGTATGATGGTGCGCCACTCTGAATTAAAATTTAGAGAATGCAGTTAAAACACTGTGAAGCTGATGAGTGTCAACAAATAGAACTAGGTATTCCATATTGTAAAACAGTTGAAAATATAATTGTAACTTGTAATGATATTTAACAGTTAAATAGCTTACTGCATCTGGACTTGGAGCTGGTGCTGTGTCTTCTTCTGAATCCACAGTCGGTATACTTGTTGTATTTGTTGGTGGTGCTGGGGGACTCCGGATAGTTGTTGGTGCTAGCGCTGGACCTGGTGATTGATGTTTCTTGTGCTTGTGTTTATGACTTTTCTTTCTTCTCCTGTGCCTGTGGGGAGGTGGTTCTGGTACGTCTTCATCAGGTGCTGGGGCTGGTGTCTCTACCAGGGGTGCTGGGGCTGGGGCTGGTGTGGCCATCAATGGTGAAGGAACAGGTGACGGTATTGGTGCTTTCTTTTTCGGTGCAGGTGCTGGTGCTGGCTTTTTCTTTGCTGGTGCTGGGGCAGGAGGCGTCTGGTCTGGGGTTGGGGCTATTGCTGGAGGTGGTAATGGTGGTGGTGAAGCAACTGGTGGTGGTGTTAATGGTGGTGGTAGTGGTGGTGGTGAAGCAACTGGTGGTGGTGTTAATGGTGGTGGTAGTGGTGGTGGCAGTATGGGAGTTGCTACAGGTGGAGCCTTTGGTGGTTGTGGTGGTGGAATCTTAGGAGGTGGGGATTTTGGGCTGATAGCTGGTGCAACCTTGGGTGCTGGGGGTTTGACAGGAGCAGAAGTGGGAGTTGCTGTTGGTGGTTTGCTCAAAGTAGGAGGGGTTGCTGCTACAGTTGGGGGTTTTGCAGCCACTAATGGTGCAGTAGCCAGGGAAGGCCTTGCAGCTGCAACTGGGGCTTTTGCAGCCGCCAATGGTGCAACAGACAAGGCAGGCCTTGCAGCCACAACAGGGGCTTTTGCAGCTGCCAATGGTGCAGCAGACAAGGCAGGCCTTGCAGCCACAACAGGGGCTTTTGCAGCTGCCAATGGTGCAGCAGACAAGGCTGGCGTTGCAGCCACAACGGGGGCTTTTGCAGTCACTAGTGGTGCAGCAGAAGTTGTAGGTGTATTAGCCACCACAGGAGGTTTTGCAGCCACTAATGGTGCAGCAGAGGAGGCAGGCCTTGCAGCTGGCACTTTGGAGGTTGCAGGTGACTGAGTTGCTGCCGGTGGTTTACTGGAAGTGGATGGTGTAGCTGCCACAGCCGGACCTTTTGCAGCCACTAATGGTGCAGCAGAAGAGGCAGGCCTTGCAGCTGGCACTTTGGAGGTTGCAGGTGGCTGGGTTGCTGCCACAGAAGGGGCTTTTGTGGCTGCTACTGGCGCGGCAGAAGAGGCTGGCCTTGCAGCTGGCACTTTGGAGGTTGTAGGTGCCTGGGTTGCAGCCGGTGGCTTCCAAGAAGTGGATGGTGTTGCTGCCACAACAGGGGGTTTCATGGCTGCTACTGGTGCGGTGGAAGAGGCTGCCCTTGCAGCAGCGGGAACACTAATCGGCAAGTTAGAAGGTCCTGCCGGTGTTTTGGTTGGTAACTTCGAGTGTGTAGCTTGTGGGGCTTGGGCATTGCTGAGGGCCAGAGTCCAGCAGAGGCAAGCCAAGGCCAATACCCAGAACTTTGCAGCCATTGCAGGACGGATTTCACAAGACAAGGTTAGATTCCTATTTATGGTCTATCAAAAGCTTTAGAAGGTTGAGATGTTCCGTTTGGGTAATATGCTGGAAGGAGAGATGTAACCTTCATTTGATTGCTTTATGAATGATCTAACGAAGAATAGACTAAGATGGAACCTCCAAAATCTTCAAAAGCTTGAGATGTTCAGTCACCCAATTTAACCTGCACACAAATTTTCAGCATAAAAGATTTATGAGGGAAAATTAGATTGAAGTTTTTCTTCCCAATAGTTATGGAGTTTATTGTGTGCAGCCTCTCTTTAACGTCCTAGTCTCTGGAGTGAAAGATTGGGTGAAATGTGACGATTGAAGAGAGGGGAGAAACTTGACACGAAAAGGGAAGACACTAAACAAGTTAAGGTTTTATGTCAGTGACAAGATAAGTTTACCTATTATTTGTTACGCATGACCTATATATCCCATATTTGAGTACTTGCTCTGTGATTGTCTGTTACTGTCTGATGGGTTCAGGATACCAATTGGATTTTGAGGTTATATCTGTACTTAATCTTTTATACACACTGCCAGAGTCATTATTATATTGAACCCATCAGTGAAGTTGGCCGGTGGTTTCTACATTGAGTTACAGGCACGTTAGCTTAGCTTGTTGATCCACTGATGAAAACAAGAATGAAGAATATAAGTGGGTCGGGCTTTTGTTCCATTGAATTAGGTTTGAGGAATTTTTTTGTTATCCACCTTATTCATTAGAGCTTTGTCCCAAATTATATTTAGATCTGACTCATGTCGCATATCTGGCTATGGTAGGTGAGTCTCCCAACGAAAATTTTCTATATACTACAAGGCTCGAATTCGAGATATTACTTAAGCGATATTGAGCTATTTACTACTCACATTAATTCTTATTAGTAGGTTCGAGGAACTTGGTAAGGAAAGAGTGCGTGAAGGATTTGCTTTATTGTGCGGGTTTTTGGTTCTTTGCTTGGGTCTGAACTAGAAAGTAACTGTTTAAAAGTGTAATGGGCATATCTCCTTCCTCCGTTGGAGTCATGAAAAACAATAGTGATTTCGTTTTTAGTTTGCTACAGTTCCACCATGCGGGCTTAAGTATAGCAGAAGGGTTAGTTCCTCAGTCAATCAAAGTTCAAATTTCTACTAGAAAATATATTTATATTTATTGTTTAATGGTATATCGAATATAATTATTTTTAATAAAATATTTATAATTAGTAAAAAAAACAACAGTTTACTATAGTTCGTTGTTCAACTCAAATGTAAATAAAAGAATACCAACGGAGGTTAGGTATAGTGAAAAGAATTAGTCTTTTATAATATAAAGAATTAAAATTTAAATCTAATTAAAAAATATGTCTATATTTAGTATTAAATAGTATTTTAAATAAGATTAACTCTAATTAGAAGATATTTATATTTAGCATAAAAAAATAAATGAAGGAAAACAGAGTACAAACACATACAACCAATATCCGTGAGCCTAATATTACAAAATAGTAATCGAAAAGTATCACAGCAGTATAATTCTCTTGTAAGAAAAAGAAAAAAAAATAATTTTTTTAAAAAATGTATTGTGTTTATTCATAATATAAAGGCAGGATAAAACCTCTTTTCTTCTTAAGTGATATTAATATCGGGTTGGGAGAGTTATCAATTATTTTTAAATGTTAACTTAGGTATCTATGAATTATAATGTCTCTTCAAATATTGTGATTTAAATCACAATAAAATAGTATTTTTTTAAAAATTAAATAAATTTTAAATAGTATGATATTTTATTTTTTTACTAATTAAACCCAGTAAAAAAAAAAAGGAAGCCTTTTGAAAAGATTCAAATAGAAACGGTAAAATAGGGTGAATTCATAGATCCAGCCCGCCAACTTGCCATAAGGCGACAGGCTTGGATTGGTGTTTTGCTAACATGTCCCACACCCTGAGCTGTGGCAAGGACCCTCCTTATTTTCAGCTCTATCAATCCCTAGTATGGCGCTCGGAACAACTTTTCTGCGTCATAATACTCTTTCAACATTTAATATACTATTTACTTAATATATTATTTACGTTTTTTTAATATAAAAATTAGTTAACTTGTTTTATAGATTAAAAAAATTAATTATAATTAATATAATAGTTAATTAACTAATTTAAATAGATTAAAAAGTATATAATTTAAATTTATTGAGTGGTAAAATTTAGTCATAATTAACTGATTTATTTAATTTTTTTAATTTATCTAAACATATCAACAAATTTCATATTAAGGAACAAAGAGAGTATGATTTATTTAACAAATATAATTATATTAATTAAATTAATTAATATGATATATTTTTTTTAAAATATCTTAATTATTTTTTTAATTTATTTATTTATTCTCTTACTTAATTATTGTTGAGTGAATATTAATAAGGATAGTTTAAAAAAATATATAAATATATAAAATATATTTTATATTTAAAATTAAAATTAATTATTTAATTATATTATATATTAAAAATGGGATGATGAGTATCAAGAAAAAGTTTAAAACTTGGGGAGGGGGCCGACCGACACAGATCCCTACCAAAATCCCCCTTCTCTCCCGCTATCTATATTGCCCCCAATATTCCCTCTCACGGGAAAAGTATTATCACAATTAATAGTAATTTTTTTATACAAACTAATAGTAATTATATTCTCGTCATATGAGTTTTTAAAATAATTTATCTGAGCTGACATTGATATTATTTATAAAAAAGAGATATTTTTTTACCTTTAAATTGTGGATGAAATTTAACCTTCTTCTAAAACCTTTTTTTAATAAAAAAACTAAAAAAAAGGCTTACCAACAAGAATTTACTTTAATAGAATATGCTAATATCTCATAATATAATAAATTTAAATTTAAATTTTTATGGAAAATATTTATATTTAATATTTAATAATATCTTAAATATGATTGCTTATAATAGAAAAATAATTTTGTTTAAAAAAACACCTTTAATCAAGATTGGAAATTTATAGATAGTAAAAAGTAAAATCATATTTTCATTATTTGTTTCAGCAAGCGATTGATTATTTAGTAAATATTTATTTTATATAATATTTCCTCTACTACTATTATAACAACAATAAATTGTATACTATTAAATGGTATCTACTACATAAATTATACGTTTTCATTGTGTTCTAACTCTTCCCTCTGCCAATAACGTAGAATATTTAATCTTGGGAATGGTTTAGTCAAAGATAATTTAAAAGATGTCACCTTATTTAATTAATAATCCATTATTTTTAGCTGCCACTTTTTGTTTTATTTTAACATATACTTCTTATAAAGTAGGTACTGTAGTTTATTTTATTTAAATCATTTGTTTACCACAGGGACCTAATTTAAACTTAAGGTGAACTGTAAGGATATGGGAATTAATTTTTTTTTCCTTAAAAAAAATCAATTTTCAGGAATTATTTTCCTTCGTTGACTTCTTGTTTTTTTTGGTATAAAAATTTTTGGAAAGAAGTTGGGCTCACCCACGATCCAAGAACAAGGTGAAGTCTCCCTTCCTCCTAAGCGATACTAATATTGGGTAGGATGAGCTGTCTATTATCCCCAAGCGTAAATTTAGACATTCAAGAGTTAGATGCCTTCCCAAGTATTACGATTAAAACTATAATAAAATAATATTTTTTAAAATTTAAATATATTTTAAATAATCATATGTCTCACCTATTTAAAAGCTTTGTGGCTTTAAAAAATGCATGGAATATGAGGAACAACAATCGTGTTGCGGGTGGCTTTGGGCCTACGTAATAATACGTAAACAATAGGCCCTATTCTACAAATACGCACATTATAAATTATTCTTTATTTGTTGTGACCAAATATTTGTAAAAAAAATTGTTCGTGTTAATTGGTTTTTCAATCCTATTTATTTATTAACCACATTCATTATTTAAGAAATGAGAAATCATAAAATAAACGTGTAGATTATAGATATAGTTATTACAAATTTACTATTGTTATTGGTAAAAGCCATTTTTGCTCAATTAAAATTTTCTTTATGAATATTTTATATGAAAAAATTAGTTAAATTATCAATTTAAAAATTTTATTGGTTAGAATGATCTTAATTTAAACTAATATAACTCTTCTTTAGCTATATGTAAATGACTTATGTATAGAAAATTTTTATATATAATTAAAAATATATCCAGAGCTAAAATAGACAGTTAAATCTTTTATATATGATATACTGAATTTAAATTAAATTGTGTATATAGAAAATATTGTATTAGATACTTTTAACTAGTTCTCTCATTTATATATGGTAGGATGATAAAGAAAAATGAATTTATTTTTTATATTAATTTTATTCTTTTAATTCCTATGAACTTGTTTTGACCAAAAAAAAATCCTATGAGCTTGGACATTTTTCATCATAAAAAAAATATATCGAGAAGTTAACCCCTAACCCATAGTTAGACATAAAGTATCAATAATCAATTCATTATATATATAATATATGGTTAGTCATACTATTTATAAGTAAAAAACAGGGTGATACAAGCTCCATATCTACTTATATTAAAGAAATATTGAAAACAATATATTATATTTTATTTCTCAATTTTTTTATGGAAGAAAATGGATTAAAAGAAAAGTTATAGCTAATTTGAAAGCCCTCATATGACTCATATCAATCATTTTTTTATAATTTTTTTAAAAAATTAAACTTATTTATAATTTAAAAATAAAATATTTTTTTTTAAATAATATTAATATTAAATAGGACGATTAGTATATTAACTCGTGTATAATTGTGAGTAGTCAATTTTGGGTTCTCCAGCCGACGATAGGCCTCAAACATGGAACCACATTATTAGTGTTTGTATATAGTAAAAAAATTAATCTGGGGAAAAATAGAAACATGACCATATAATATTAAAACTAATTATACTTAGAGGTCTCAAATTTTTTAAATTAATAATGAATATGGGGCCAGAAGAAAAAGTCTAAACGAATCCTCTAAGCCATAATTAGGTTGTTTTGTTCCTTCACGTAGTTATTTTTTTTTTTGGTGAGATATTAGAATTAAGTATCTTCTAGTGATAGCATAAATTGCTTCTTTTAGGAAAAATTAGAAAAAAAAAAACTATTAATTTTTTTTTGTAACAAAGACCTAAATTAGAATATTAATACTCTATGTATATAAAAAATTATATAATATTTCTGACTAATAAAATTTTTAATAGACTCGTCCTCAATTTTTTTAGGGATAGAAACTAAAAGTTGTACTCATTCCAATCTAACTAAATTTACCTATAAAATAATAACAATTGCTTAGTTGATTTAAATAAGTAAAAATTAATGTTTTATTGAAATTTTAAAATGATGGATAAATATAAGTAATTTACAGGCACTTTTTATTTTCGAAGGTGACATGTAAAAAAACAATTTTAATAGTCAATTTCATGTTTGGTACGATGATCTATGAGAAAATAAAAAATTAATAATAACTTCATTGGATGAATTTGGAGCATATTCGGTTGGAGGGAATATACAAAATATCATAGAGAGGATGACAATTGAATCAAAATCCTTATGGTCCCATTCATTTGGGTTTATCCATTAGGCTCTTTCTTTTCTTCTCGGGGCTCTCCAATTTCTGCCTCTCAAAACCCATTTTAATTAATTAATTAATTTACTGATCTAATTAATCAAACCAACTCTTTTAAATGAAAAAAATAAAAAGCATGATGGTACATAAATTTCAACATGACTTTTAACAAATCTTGTCATCATATATTTTTATAAGGAAACTTAGATAAGATTTATCAGAGGATATATGAAATATTTTGTCTTTGTTTCTTGATGATCATCTTTCTCCACAACTTCATGACTATATATATATATATATAATTATTTTACATAAAAAAATGGAGGCTAATTACTTAAAAGCATGATATTAAACCCAATCTAGATTACCTGGTGAGATTAGCAAATAGATTAACTAGTTCTCTAACTTGTCCACTTAAGTGTTTTGGGCAGGGTTGATCGGATTAATTTTTTTTTCCTTTTTAGCATGAACAAATGTCATTTTAAATTTAAAAATAGTAATCCATCTTGCTTTTGTCTATTTTGTTAGATTATTTATGATTTATATACAAATGTTCTATATACCTAAAAATTAATATATTTTTTAGTTAAATATTACTCTTTTAAAGGTTATATATGCATATTTTTATATATTTTAATTAACTTATACTCTATATATTTTTTAATATAATACTTAGTTAATTTTTATAATAGATTAAAGAAATTAAATTAATTAATTAATTATGATTAAATTTAATATCTTAAAATAAATTCATATCATATATTTCTTAATTTATTTTAATTAGTTAACTAATTCTAATATTAATTATAATTAATTAATTTATTTAGTATTTTTAATCTATTTAAAAAATAATTTAGTTTTATATTAAGAAATCTACGTAGTATTATTTTAATCATTATTGAATTGATTTCGGTTTAATCATGATTTGACTACCGAGCCTTACATGAGTTTAATGATTAGTTCAATTTTAAATACCTTATTTAAAATGGCTCAAGAGGCTAAAGAGGGTGGAAAAAGTTGATACAGCTGGCTATGTCATGATTTTAATAAAACTACTTGCAGTTCATAGCATGTAATCATTCAACAACTTTTTTTTTTTTGGGGTAGGTCTATGTTTGTCTTACTATCATGGGATTAACATCACGGTAAAGCTGACTTTATTTAAAAAAAAATTACAAAGGATATGCAAGAGCAAGTGCTCAATGCAGAAAATTATAAGAAGAGCTATTAATTTTTTTTAAAAAAAATAATTTTAATCTATATAATTTTAACTTGATTGTAACTTAATCTTTAAATTTTAATTTAATGTAATTCAATTTCTATAGTTTTGACTCATTTAAGACTCAACCCCTAAATTTTAATTCACTATAATTCATTTCATATCATTTTAACTATTTAAAATTTTAGTCTCTAAATTATATAAAATATATAATTTTTTATAAAATATAGGGATTAATATTGTAAATGATAAAATTATAGAGAACGAGTTGTATTGAGTTAAATTTTAAATACCAAGTTATAACTGAGTTAAAATTATATGTATTAAGTTACACAAAATTAAAATTTAAAGATTGATTTATAACTGAATTAAAATTATAAGAATTAAAAGAATTTTTTTTTATGCAATAGGAATTAGTTTTACTTTTGAATACTAATATTAATGTTAAGAAAATTACAAAAATATACAAAAGTTTGATCAAGCTGGATGTAACATAAGAAAGAATAAATAAATAAATAAATAAATAAGATGATAAAATCTGACGTGGAGGTATACAGTTACGATGGCAGGTGAAGAAGGTACAACTACTACCAAATGTGGCAATCGATTGGATGACGTGTCATCATAATATTGGTTCACGTGGCTGAACATGACGGCATATTAAGAATCAGACAGATTAATTGACAGAGTCTTGTTCTGCCAATAACCCCCTTGTCTACAGTTTGTTCATCATCTGCCACTTGGTCCCCTCTCCTATGAATTGATGCAATGCATGCTTGCATACCTCGACTTATAAGATGTCACTTATGTGTTTTGATATATTTTCTTCCTTTATTCTCTCAATTTCCTTCTATTGTTACCAGTATTAAGCTTTCAGTTAAACGATAGTGTCCTCATATCTCTACGCTGATTCGTCTTTTAAGGCATCAAGAGAAAGTGTTCGGCGTCAGATTTCTGAAGGCACCGCTCCGCTTGCTGCATCCAGTGGAACGAGCATTTGCTCTGATTATTGATGGAAAATCTCTTGTTTATGCTCTAGAGGATGGAATGAAGAACATGTTTCTGGAGCTTGCACTTAGTTGCGCATCTGTTATCTGCTGTCGCCCCTCACCTAAGCAGAAGGCACTGGTATGTTCAAATCTGTCTTGTCCCATCCTCTCTCTCTTGAGATTATTCCATCTTTTATGTCAGTTCCTTATCAATAATTTCTTTGTATTGGTTTCTCCCTTGAAGGTCACTAGACTGGTTAAATCTGGAACTGGAAAAGCCACATTAGCTATTGGTGACGGAGCCAATGATGTGGGGATCCTTCAAGAGGCAGATATAGGGATCGGAATCAGTGGGTATGAAGGAATGCAGGTACTCAGATGGTTGTCAAATTTTGTTTAGTTGTTGGGAAAATTACTATACAGTTCCACGTAAACAATTAATCGCTAAAAAATCCTACAAAAAATTAACAGTATAGTAATGATAAAATCTAGTATAGAAAATGACAAGTAACGATATATTAACAACTCAGGGGACTTTTTAGTTACTCATTTGATTTTTAATATAAAATATAATTAGATAATTAATTTAGGTTATAAATATAAGACTAATTTTTATATTTATCAACTTTTCTTTAAATTATCCCTATTAATACTTCTTCAACAATAATCAAGTAAGAAAGGACATGAGAGGGAGTTGAAGAAGATGATTATGGTATTTTAAAAAATATATTATATTAACTAATTTAATTAATTTCTATAATCTAATTAAATTAGTTAAATAGGTCATGTATTAAAGATAGAAGTACTATTAGATTGCTTATGTGAGACTATACAGTAATTTTCCCTTAGTGTTTCCTTCCATTTCATTTTCTAACAACCCTTTATTTTCTAACCTATACCAGGCTGTTATGTCTAGTGCTGTTGCAATTGCACAGTTTAGATATTTGGAACGGTTACACATTGGTGTTATAGAAGGATATCATTGATGGTATTACTACTGTTATAATCTGTTTCCACGTTATAAAAATTCAACTTTTAAAAGATAATGGTTAGCCGTTGTTTCGATGATATATTGACTCTTTCATCATCCTTCTTTGGCAGATATGTTACTTTTTCTACAAGAACATCACGTTTGGCTTCACTCTGTTCTTGTATGAGGTGTATTCTTCATTCTCTGCACAACCTGCATGCAATGACAGGTTCTTTTCTCTCTATAATGTCTTCTTCTCTTCACTTCCCGTGATTGCCCTCGGTGTATTCGACCAAGATGTCTCTGCCCGGTACTGTCTTAAGGTAAGCCAATACACTTCACATTTCTTGATCTAAAGTTATGCCAAACAACCAAAGCTATATTTATCCACTCTCACAATCATCCCTAAACCAAAACCTCTTCAACTTTCTATTACATGAATATTTTACCCGGTTACCATTTCGGTCGGCATACAACATAACGAGGGATGACATCTCTAGGGAACATTCTAGAAGTAAAATCAAGAACAAACCAAATCAATATACATCTTTAAAATGGTTCAAATTTGGGGTTCCTGGCATGTTCCTATGCTGAGCAATCAATATTACCATGTGGCAGTTTCCTTTGCTGTATCAAGAAGGAGTACAGAATGTGCTCTTCAGTTGGCGCCGTATGTTCAGTTGGATGCTTAACGGATTCGTCAGGGCCATAATAATCTTCTTCTTCAGCACGAAAGCAATGGATCTTCAGGCCTTCGACAAGGAAGGAAGAACTGCAGGGAGAGACATTCTTGGAGCAACAATGTATACCTGTGTTGTCTGGGTTGTCAACTTGCAAATGGCACTTGCCATAAGCTACTTCCCCTTGATACAACATATCTTCATCTGGCGTTCCATTGCTTTTTGGTACATTTTCCTTATGATATATGAAGCAATGAGTCCTTCATTTTCAACAAATACTTACAAAGTCTTCCTCGAAATTCTCGCTCCCTCGCCTTCCTTCTGGCTCGTGACAATCTTCGTCGTGATCTCAACTCTCACCCCATATTTCTCATGCTCAGCTATTCAGATGAGGTTCTTCCCATTGTATCATGAAATGGTCCAGTGGGTGAGGCCTGAAGGGAAGACCAATGATCCTGAGTATTGTGACATGGTGAGGCAGAGATCATTGAGGGCGACAACTGTCGGTTCGACAGCTCGAGTTACAGTTTGTGTACATCAGCATATAAAACTTAGGTGAAATTCCTCCTTTACCTGCTGCTATTCGATTCTTCTGAAAAAAATATCGTATATGGATGAACCATTTTATAAGAAGAGTTGATGAGATTGTAAAATGAATATCCATTTATCATTTTTTTTCATTAGAGAAACTGTTGAAATTTAGGTTGCCCCTAAGTTTTTGTTTGGTATAGTTGCTTCTATCCACTTCCATAATGATTTGCAGATAAATCATTAGCTGGGAAGTTGCTTGGAAGAAGTGGACTGTATATTTATTTATCCCTTTTTCTCTCCCCATTTGAGGCTTCTTAGCATTTGGTATTTTTTATTCAATATTTTGTAACATAGGAGATTTTTAATGTATAGAGAAACATAAAAGTCTGATTAGAATTGGATAGAGTTGCTTTCAGCTGGAGAAAACAGAGCAAAGTTGTGCTGGGATGTATCCTTGTATTTCCATTTTTGTTAATTAGCTTACAAGAAACTCAATCCTATCCTTTTTATGAAGATCTATTAACGATTTTGTATAGATTAATGAAATTAGTTAAAAATATTTAATTGTAAAGATTTTTTATAATATTTTAATATTATTTTTAATTAAATTGAGATGAGATAGATGATAAAAAAAACGAAGAAAAATCTCATTTTTATTAATAAAAACTGAAATCTATTACTTATAAAGAGAATATTTACAATTTAAATAATTGGGGTCTAACTTCCATCTCTTGTCTAAAAAGTTGAGAGGGCAATTAAGGACACAAAAATTTTCTTTGTAGCCTATAGGAGAGCTTAGCTAAATGGTCAGGAAGAGTATTGCATTCTCTATGCATATGGTTAAGAAAATAAGTGCCAATCCCTATGGACAAGCAACTTATCTTTACCCATAATATCTCTAAAAGGATTATTACTATCACAGCTTCTAATTATCAAGTTAATTGCTTTGACACAATCAAGGAAAAAAATTTATTTTCCTATAACCTTTAGACTAGTATAAATTTTTTTTTGTGAAATTTTTTTAAAAAGCAGTTAAACTCACCTTCAATCTAAGAATAGGGTTAAATCTCCTTTCTTCCTAAATAATACTAATATTAGACAAGAATAATCGTCAATTATCCTCAAACATAAATCTACATACCCAAAAATTAGGAGTAAATTTAGACTAGCATAAGTTGAGTCCATGTATGATCCTAATCATCTCAGCAATAACTGAAGGAACAGTTATGAGCTTGCAACTATAACCACAAGTCCATCTATCTTCATTATCAAGGGCGACCCTACACAACCGCTATTTCCATTTTCTAGTATTAATCCATCTACCTCAAGTTTGACAAACCCTTCTTTAAGAGTATGCCACGTCCTTACCATTAGATGATTTGTAGGTATATAATGCACAGTTTCTTAAAAGATCCTTAAACAAACAAGTTATAAAAAAAAGGCTTAAATGAGCATTCTCATGACCATTTGTATCCTCTATATCAAAAAGCTTAATGAGCCTTATAAATAGAATTTAAAAGACTACACATTTTCTAAGATATAACATTATAGTATAGCAATGGCCATATTATCTACAAATCACTCAAATCTCAAGCTTCTAATTATAATTTTTGTAGACTAAAATTTTATATTTTTAATATTTCTTGGATGAGAGAAATATTTCCTAATTTAATTATTCAAATGATATTTTTTTAAAAAAAATTGTTATTCATAAAATATTGAATATGGTCTCATGAATAAAATTTTATAAATAAAGAGCTTGACCCAACGGTATAAAAGTAAATGAAGTACTCTTTTTTTATTTTAATTTTAAATAGCTATATTTAAAGTGTTAATATTATAATCAAGTGCCCCTAAATTATAATTGGTATGAAAAGATCATTGTGACAAATAAGTAATAACCCAGCAATCAATGGCTACACCTTATGTTAAGGTCTCAAGGTTTTGACTTCTCTAGATGAAGACAAGGCCCATATCATAGAGCTCATAGCTTTCATTGTAAACTTGTGATTAGCATGGTTATTGACAAAATGAGAGACAGATGTAAGAATTTGATTGATATCACAAAATATGTTCTAAATTTGTCAATTTATTAAAAAAGTTATTTTTAACTGATCAGATACCATTAAGAAAATACTCATGTTGTCTTCAACAATTACTAATTAGCCCCAAATTTATAATTGAACAAAACAGGGAAATAAGGTTGCTTCATAAATTGAGAAACAAGAAAAGAAAACCCATAACTTAGCAAATGCTCAGTAGAACTTAATATCAAATCTCTGTTCAATCTTGATGGTTTCAAAATTATATTTCCTGAATGTTGAAGGAACTCAAAAGCGCACGCACTTGCTAGTTTTACGTATTGAGCTCTTTGTATTACGCATTTACCAGTAAGCAGCATTATTACGGAGAGAGAAATAGAGGTAACGTAATATGACTAGGTGATCAAACTACAACTGAGGAGAATTTAAACCCACAGACTAAACCCTAATCTAATCAAAAGCTACAAATGAAGAAGATGATGATGATGGGCTTGTTTGATGGATACTCTGCTTCTTCAAGTTTTGAACATCAGATCTTGTTCATCTTTCTTCTTCTCACTACTTCCATGGTGCCTGAAAATCCACCTCCAACTCTTCATGCTTTTTCTTCCCCTCTTGATTCCTCTGTCATTTACAGTGATCCTACATGATCCTCCACTCCTTAAATCTCGATCTCCATCGTTGTTGTTTCCCGTGAAATTCCCACACCTTGTGCTCCCAAATGCAGATAGGCTATCGCTCATTTTTGCAGACGATGGATACTCTGTTTTTGATTCTGAAGAGAAATCAAGCTTCAAATCTATGAATCTTGATTCGTCCATACCTTTGAAGTCACTCTCTCTGAGAGAAAACACGCGTCTGTTTGCTCCATAGAATCCTCCGTCAACATCCATGAACGAGTCTCTCTTCTCGCCGTCGAACCCACTCCTTCGAGGCTCAGCTTCACTGTAGCCGCTTCTTCTTCCAGATTCTAGAAGCAGACCGCCGTTCACGCCGGAGCTTCTCGCCGCAGAGATGGAGCTCCGGGCTCCGGATAAGATCGAATCTCCGCCATCTTCAGATCCGAATACTCCACCATTCCTGAAACTACAGAGAGATCTGGACCTAGAGACGCCTCCGTGATCGCCCACCCACGTTTCGCTTTTCTCGTCGAATCCGCCATAAACGCTTCTTCCACAGTCCTTTTCCTCCTTCTTCTTCCTGAACAATTTCCCGATTCTCCAGAACTTTCCATTCTTCTTGATGTCGACGCTGTTACTACTGCTCCTCCTGAGAATCACGAACTCCTCCGCTTTATCCTGCAATTTAGGTTTAGAATGCGGAATCAAGGTCTCGTTCTTCTCGTTCTCGATCAGGAAGGAAACTCTCCCGACGCTTCCGACCTCAACAGTACAGGAATTCCGATTGGGAGAGATCTCAGAGCAAGAGCAAGAGGAAAGCCTCTGTTCCCCACAATCAGAGCACACAAGTTTCACCAAACGATCTTTGAGACAGTAAGCGCAGATACCCACAGAAGAAGAAGAAGGATGCTTCTTACAGGGAAGATCAGAGGTAGAATAATACTGATAATCCATCAACTCATTATCGCGATGGTAAGCCTCAGCATCTACGCCTTTGCTTCTTCTCTCTTTCATAGTTCCCCAAAAACAAAAAAAAAACAAAAAAAAACAGAGCCAGATCAAAAACAGGGCTGGCCTTGTGGGAGAAAAAGAAGGAATGAATGAATCAAATACTAAGCACAAGGAAGGAAAGTGAAAGCATAAAGAGGAAAGATCGGATTTTTTGTTTTTTGCTTTTGGTTCTTTGAGAGAGAGAGAGAAGAAGGGAAGGGAGTGAGTAGTACAGAAGAGAGGCGTCACCTTTACGTTTGGTAAGCAGGAAAAAGAAAGATAGAGAGAGGAGATGATGCAGGCATTATTATGAAGGTGTAGGGAAGGGGAGGGAGGGAAAGAAGGAACAGGGGAATGAGAGATTGTTGTTGTTGACTCAGTGAAGAAACTCGTAATGAGTTGCTTGATGAGGCGGAGAATGAATGAATGCAATGCTTTTTTTCACCCCATACTTGTCATTGTTATTGTTATATTTCTTCTGCTGCTTCCTCTGCATTCATATGTACCATCAAATCAAAGAACCCTAACCCCACCAATCACCATACTTAAGTTGCTAACTTGGGAGAGAAAATCAAACCCAAGCATATATCCTTTTGCCAAAGTCCCCTTCAAATCACCATATCTTAAAATAAAACCCCTTCTCTCTTTCTCTCTGTAAAGCATTGATTTTTCTCCCTCCTCCTTGAAAAACCTATATGCTGATCTGCATGCCACACAAATTCCCTTTCCCAATCCCCTGCTTTTCCTTCCCCTAGTGTCTAAACAAACAAGTCCCGCCCCTACAAAGGACTACTCAGAGGATTTGAATATTGAAGGCCAGTCTTTTGGAATTCTAAAGAACGTCATCCTGACATCGAGATATGACACGTGTACCACCAACAGATGCCACGTAAGACGGAGAGGGTGAATCGGAGGGTGGAGATGAAGGTACTATGTGTGGGGGCCGTACTGTTATAGAGGCAGAGTGCGTGCGTGCGCGTATTAGTGGCTTTTAGAGTGAGGCAGAGAGTGAAGTTTTGATGTGATGCTTGTGCCAAACGTTTTGATCTTTAGCGTGCCGTATTAGGTTTCCCTCTCTTCTTCCTATCTTTTCCTTCCTAACCTTCCTACCCCATCTTCTTCTTCCATGGATTTGCCATAGTGTTCCCAATCAGTGTTTGTTGAGATAAACCAATTTGTTTGGGTCAAATTCTACTTTTTTTTTACCCTAAATAATGAGAGGCTGGGGGAATAGTCCATGAGAGATCCAACCGGGGAAATATCAGCGGTTGTCAAGAGTCTAACATGACCCTTCAATTCAATTCAAGGTAGGGATTGGCTATAAAACACACTGAGTAATGCAAATTAAAGGAAGCTTTGATAAGCAACAGGTTCACATCAAATAATAAAGGTCACCCTAAATTGGTACAATTCCTTCATTCACTGGTAATTGTCTATATCAGCTCATTGGATGCCTCAAGTTTTAGTCAACTATTCTCATCATTAATTCCCTCTTATTAATCTCACCAATCCACAAAATATCATTTCAATCAATATCAATATATATATATATATATATATGATTAATTAAATTATATATACACATATTAATATTCAAATCTTATTATGAAAGGGGGATTGTTGTTTGAGAGGGATGAATAGTCAAGTTTTTTTTATAAATATTTTTAAAAAAAAGTTAAACTTATTTATAGTCTAAAAGTATGACAAAGTCTCTTTTATTATTAGGCGATATCAATATTAGGTAGAATAAATTATCAATTATCTTCAAACATAAATTTAACCACAAAAAAATTAAGATATCTCTCATAATATTATAATTAAAATTATAATAAAATAATATTATCTAATAATTAAACGTGTTTTCAATAGTTGGATGTCACATCTTTTCTACCAACTAAATTCATACGGATGGGTTAGTCAAGTTTGAAATATGAGGAGGACATTGCATGTATTGAAATTGTCTCTTTGGTGGAAGGAAGAGAGGGATCATATTCATGAATGATTCATATATAATAAGTTATGTAGAAGGCAGCTTCTTCATTTTCCTCAACTTTGTTTGCCTCCCATAAATGACAAAGCTCGGAAAAAAGGCTCATGAAGCAAAGTCAAATGCATTTGATTGTTTATCGAGTGGCTTTCCATGTTGTCTCCTCTTCTCTGTTTCATCTCTTCTTATTACTCCAGGCGTAATATCTTACTTCCCATTCTAACGGTCAAACCATCCACGTCACCAAGTGCATATTACACTTAATTACCCCAAATTTCATGAATTTTAAAGGTATAATCATTTTGTTGAGAGCAAATTGGTTGTGTTATAACTTAGAAGTAAAAACTCTAGCTAGAAGAATCAAGTTGCTCAAAATCTTATTAGTCATTGAACTGATTAAAATAAAATAGTAGTTTAAAAGTCAGTATTTTAACTATAATTGAATTGGGGTCAAACTTAATCATAATTAAAATTAATTTAATTTAATTAAAATATATAAAAATATTCTTATATAACTATAAAAATAGTAACATTAAAAAAATATTAATCTATGAGTAAATAAAATATCTATGTATATCATGCATAATTTAATAAAATATAGTTAAAAGTATAAATTTGATAGTGTGATGTTATTTTTAAAACTGAAAATGATATTATTTAAAATTTAATAAGAAGAGAAAAAATATATATAATTTAATTAGATTTAAATATTTAAAATTCTTGATTAGACTAATTAAAAGACTAGTTCATTAATTTACTGATATGATTAATTAATTTGTGTTAAATTTTAATATCATATCGAGAATATAAATTTAATCTCAACGTTAATATTTGAAAAACAAACTTTGACTAAGCTTAGTGATTGAATATAATTATTATAAAAAATATATATAAAGTGGAAATGAATGCATTAATGGAATATGATTGAATATATATATATATATATATATATAGAGAGAGAGAGAGAGAGATGGGTTGATATACACAAAAAATGGATGATAATGGGTGTTTGGCACGCTGGAAGCAAAGCATGCAAAATGGGAAGCATCATTGGGACAAAAGGCAGCAAAACAGGAGAATGAGGCCTAATGTTGGAGTGACAATTTTGAGTGAAGAATATGTTGTAATTTTATAATTATAATTAATTAAAATATTATCCCAATCATTATGTCCCCTCCTCCCTCATTCATTATTATTTTGTTGTTTCTCTCATCAATGTGGTTTTTAAATCATTTGGGAGCATAATATTAGTGTTGAATATAGAATTCGAAAACTCAGTCTGATTCAAATTCATTTATTTAATATCTAATCTAATATAAGAAAAATCTAGATAAATAAAATAAGACTAGATTAAATTGGGTATATCAGATGAGATCGGGCTCAAATTGATATACTAGATTGAGCAGTCTAACCCGAGTTAATAAATATATGTATTATTATATATATTATATGTATAAAGGTTGGACAATGCCAACTAAACTATAAACATAGTCCAATATATCTAACCCGATAGATGTTGAGTTTTCTGTCAAGTTAAATTAGGTTTCGAGTTAGAATAATCAACTCAAAAAACATACTAAAATAGACTACAAGCTACTCTCATACTAAACCTTAACATGTCTTTATACATCTTTAGAGCTAATCTCATGCACATCAAGTATCCCTCCAATCCCTAAAAGTCATCCCTACCAAAATAAATAAATAAATTATACTAACGTTACTACTATTTTATTATTATATACTAGCAATATTTTCTAAAAATATTGCTCATAACATTTTAATTATAAAAATTATAATTTTCAGGAACCAAAGTTATTGCCAAATTATAGGGATTTATCACTCTTTTCATAAAATAATATATTAAAATTTTGATAATTCTTGTTGATAAATTAATTTAGAACTTAGTATTGATTTTCTTAAATTTTTACGGATTTAAATTACAAGAAAAATTGTGTATTGGTGTAAATAAACATGTAAAAAGTAGATTAATTAGTAAAATGATTTTTGTATAAAAATGAAATAGTTGTATATTTTAAACGTAAAATTAAATCATGTAGTAGTATTATATAATTTTAAGACGAGTGATTTTTGAAAATAATGAAAGAGATTTGGGAACCAACTTTTGTTTGAAATGAGGTAATGATAAACCTACTAAGTTATGGCCATGTTGCCTGTCTGACATGCACCTCCCTTGGGCCCCAATGCCCCCTAATCTCTCTATATAAACAGTTCGATTTAGTTTATTTAAATAGACTTTTAAAAAAATATATAAAAAAATTTATATAACTTTTAAAAAAGAGTTTATAAAAATATAATTTTAAATAAATAAATATTTAAATAGTTATTATTAAAAGAATTTTTATAATTAAGAAATTATTAAAAATGTATGATTTTATTAAAAATAAGAGAGATAAGAGAAGAAATAGGAAATATGAGAGAATATGAATAATAGTGAATAGAGAAGAGAGAAAAAAGATAAGAGTGAATAGAATAGAGAGGAGAGAGAGGAGAGAGGAGATATTGTGAAAAAGATAGATGAGAGAGGGTGTAAAAAAATAAAGGTAAAATAATAATTGAATAGTTTATAAACTATTTTATTATTGTAAAAGTTATTCCTACCAATTTATTTGAAACCATAATTTGGTCTAAATTTTTTTTTAGATAAATATAGCTGTTTATTTTAAAATTTTTCTAAACTAAAATTTGAGTCAAAAACCTTTTTAAAACTATAGTTTTTGAGTTTCCCAGACACATCCTTGACTTTTACAATAAGCATACAATTTAAATGGTAAAGAAAAATTATACGAAACCATCAATTTGAGAGTAAATTTATGTATTAATGTAATAAAATGATGGATTTATTTGTGTGGTGAACTAAGGTTTTGTTTTGATCTGGAATTGAGTTTTTGTGGAGTAGAAGGAAGTCAACAAACATTAAATAGTAATGTTTAGAATTCAAATTGTGAAGATATAAAAGAAAATACTCTATTCCAATTTTTAATATAAAAATTAATTAATTTTTTTAGTTAGATTAAAAAAATTAAATAAATCAATTAATTATGATATAATTTAATCATTAAAAAATTCATATTATATATTTTTTAATTTATTTAAATTAATTAATTAACTTTTATATTAATTATAATTAATTAATTAATTAATTTTTATTAATCTATTTTAAAAAATTAACTAGACGTGGAGTAATATGGTGAGAGCCAACAATCTTTAGAAAGATCTATTTCTTATAATTTAATTTAATCAAGATGGAAAGAATGCATTTGAAGTTTGCATAGAACATGAGTTTGTTTCAAAGATTATCCGTGGAATTAGTGTAATGTTTTGTTGATGAAAAGTAGTATTAATTATACATAATTATTCATATGATAAAAGATCAACTATGATGTCCAAAATCTGATTAGTGAGAGAATGTCTTATGGCTAGATGAAGATGATGGAGTAATCCTCATTTTATTGTCATTCCCAATAATCACCAAAACCATATCCCAAGGGCTTGGTATATTGAAATAATTTTTTAAGGAAATATAAATATAAATGAAAGCCAAAGTAGAGATGAGAGTAGGAGGGGAAGTGAGGTCTAAAAAATATGTTTGGCGCATGCATGGAAATATGATGCATACAAGTATATATTCACTTATTTTTTAATGGAAAATCTATTTAATAAATTTAAATAGATTTAAAAAGTTAAATTAATTAATTATAACAAATATTATCTAATATTTTTAAAATATTTTTATGTAATATTATATTATACATCAGCTTATAAGTTAGGTAAATTAATATTAAAAATTATTGACAAAAAAAATCTTGAGAAAATGGTAAATATAAGAGATCAAGTATATTGAAGTCTTATATTTATAATAAAAATAAACCTCCCAACTAACTCTTATATTTATAACTTAAGGAGTATTATTTTTAGTTGTTATATGTCTTTATAATAGTCAATTATCAAAATACCTTTACTTAATTTCATGGAGAGCTATATGTTCAAATATTCTTAAACTCAAAGTAATTTCACGTACTTATTGAGAAATATAAAAATTGTGTATGCTTTAAACCTTAAAAAGAGATTAATTTCAAGCCCAAAGTGGTTTAGGATGCCCTTGATTAAATAATTTTTTATTTTAATAATAGATATGAAATGTATAAATTTAAGTTGAAACATTAATATTTTTTTATATATATTAAAAACAGAATATGGAACAAACATATATTCGTTTTTTAATACAAAAAAATTTAAGTGGGTTTAACATCGATCTCTACTAAAATTAATGCACATATCTAAGATTTAGAAAATACTTATAGCGACTTACTAAATTGTCTATCAAATAAACCCTCATAACAATAGTAAAAATTAAACTCTTATCCTTATGAGATATTGATTTATTTTTTATTATTTTTGCTAATTTTCATTATCAATATATAATCTTGATATTGGACCTCACTAGTTAGCACAACCTAAATTATGGGTCAAAAGTTAACCAGGACATTGAAAATAGTTCCCACCCTTTATCATTTTAACCTAAGCCCAATGGTTAGTTAATCATTTCAGTTAACGTTTTTTTAACAAAATATTTTTAAAAAATAATTAAATTTACCCACAATAAAACAAAATATTTATTTATTTTAGACAATACTAATATCAGATAAAATAAACTATCAATTACCCTCAAGATATTTAGGTTTACGTATACGGGTAATTGTTGACTCATCTTATCTGATATTAATATTGTTTAAGAGGAAGATATATTTTATTATACTTTTATATTATAGGTGAACTTAATTTATTATTTTAAAATTTTTGTACAAAAATAAAAGTTAAAATTATTTGGCTCAAGAAAAGGGGGGAAAATCAACTTTATTCACATATTTTTACATCTCCCCCCCCCCTTTTTTTTGTATAAGTTGAACTAAAATTTTACTCGCACAATTACCTTGAACTATCTACTGTATGTTTACAAAAATCATTTTTCCCTTTATAAAAAAAATAGATAAAATATCACATAATATTCTAATTTTATTTATTATATATAATTAATATTTTAATTTTATTTATAATACAATTTTATCAAGAATTTTTTTAATTTAATATAATTTTACCTATAATCTTATTTATCAAAATTAAGAAAATTATCAAATTAAAAAAATTATAAGTAAAAGTATACTAAATTAAAAAAAATATAAATAAAATTATACTATAAATAAAATTAAAATATTAACCGTATATAAAAAATAAAATTAAAATATTAAGTATAATTTTACCCCAAAGAAATCTACTACGTGTTTACAAAGATCATTTTAATGAAATTTATTTATTTGCGTTTTAATTATAACGTGAAGATGATTTCCTTTAGCCTTTATAAATGCAAGTTGTCTCAAAAAAAAAGAAAGAAAGGAAAAAGACACGTAAATCCTTCTAAATTAGGGAAAACTCAAATCTGTATTCTAAAATTTTAAAATGACAGAAAAATTCTGAAGCACTCATTTAGTATTAATTTACTTACCTGGCACCTGCCTTTCCATTCCACCTATTCATCCCTTATATTATAAAAATTTAGGATCAATATAATTTTTTATCTTTAAACTTGTTTTATTTTAATTTTAATTTTTTAAATTTTAAATTATATATTTTATTTTTTTAATTTTTTCTATCTAAAAGATTAGTTAATATAATTTAATAAAAAATTAGACTATTTTATCTTTTAAATAATTAAAACTCATAATTTAAAATTTAAAAATTAAAATCAAAATTCGTATTAAAGACAAAAAATTATATTCACCCAAAAATATAATACTACTAAATTAGCACATCAGGACTTCTTGCTCATTTCAGCATTTTAGGGTGATGATATGGTTTCAGGGGATTTTTGTGGCTTTTTCTGAAAAAAAGAATTTTGTAAAGATCAATTTAAATATGAGGAGAGAGTTGCAAATTCTCAACGTGGCTATGCTACGTTTAATCCTACAAACTTGACCTCAGCCATCTCCATGATTCCCCTGAAAGCTCCTCAAATTTCCGCTTCGTTCTCCATTTCCAGACCTAACCCACTACGCATTTCTCTTCTCAGACCTCATTTCCTCGCGCTTCCACTGTCTTCTACACCCCATCGCCTTAATTCTCCTCGTATTGTAAAATCTCCATTTTTCCCTAATTCGCTTTCATTCTCGTCGCTTTCTGTTATTGTAACTACCCCGCATCTTCTTAGGGTTTCCGGAATTAGAACCCAATTAACAGCGGTGAAGATGAGAACGATGGAATTTTCACAGAACTCCAGGACTTATCCCCAAACGGTCCTATATATAAGAAAACACTACAATTGGTTGAGTGCTCCATGCTTGCTGCGCTTACTGGTTTAGTCTACTTCTTGAGCAACTCTCTTGCCATCGAGGTTTGTTAATGTGTATCAGATAATAGTCTTTCATCAGAAGGTTAATTTAAATATCGACTTAGTGGTTAATTCAATTTCTTACTATACTTCTCGACACTTTCAATATATTTATATTTGGAAGTTGGGTAATTTTTATTCTTTTTGTCTAATACTGATAGAATAGTTGGAATTCGCATTATATATGTTCATTTCACGTATGCTTTCATCACTTACTGGCTTTACTTTTTCATTGCAGAATTACTTTAGCCGTTTCTTCTCGTTGCCTTCTCCTCAATGAGATGGGGCCTTGATGCTGGAAGAAAAACTCTGGTCATTCCTGCCAGAATGCGCTACATGAATTCTTGACGACTTATTGCATTATCATATTTTTATTATTGTAGTGGTCTCTCATGGTAGGTGGCAACAATTATGCTTTTGTTGGCCTTGTCTGGTCCAGTGAAAGATTTAACCTTTTTTGTAAGCTTGCTTTTATCCTTATCATAATCAAATTTCTGCTCAACAATAGGTTTCTGTTTACCTAGCTTCTTTGAAACTCCTATTCATTTAATATTGAATACTTTTTTGTATCAGAAAATGAAAATCTTAGTTCCTTTAGCTCAAATATTTTATGCTGGGTTTTTTATAGGTTGCATACTTTTGTGGAGTTTCCAATGATGATATACTTAACTTCTGAACATATCTTTAATGCAGCTTAGGCATGGTATAGTTGGTTTAACAATGGGCACTTTATGGAGGTATGCCATGTACAACAATATCAATGCTACGTTAAAATTGCTAATATTGTAATGAAACTTATCCAAATAAATTATTGTTATGGCTGTCTAACAAAGTGGATTCGTAATCTAAAATCTTAATATTTATGTTTTGATGCAATTTAACATGCATTAGTGTCCTTTGATTTCTGCATTAAATTAAATGTATTATATTTGAATTAAAGGCAACTATTATAGCATTCTAAACGGGCAGAACTTAATGACTTTGTTTTCGGACAAGCCAAGCAATTTATTTATGTTTTCATATGTTGCTTTGGATGATGATTGGTTTCTGAAGTACTTGTTGATCTTGCTGGATTCCAGTGCTCAAAATAAATTTCTTTGTGTTTATCTTGTCATGTTAATTATTTCTTCAAAGACCATAACTGCTTTCTTTTTCTCAATTGTGGATCTTGTCAGGTCAGGAGCAAGTTGGAACCTCTCAATCTTCTTGTGCATAATTGTACTGTTTGTTACCTTTTGTCTCAAGCATCTTATACCTCTTCCGAGCAAATATCTTTCACAGTTGGCTCCTCCATTTGTGTTTGTATTAAAATATTGATAATTTTTGCAGGTAAGATCGCTGGGTGCGGTGGGCTTTGTCTTGATTTCATCATTCTTGATAAGGGAAAACATTCTAGCTTTGGTAATTCATTAAACTACTGCTATGTTTAAATTTTGTATCATATCCTATCCCAAAACCGCTAACAAATTTGTGTTTCCTCTATCTTTTCTTCTTGGTGGTGGAAATGGTGCTTGCAGATTACCATTAACATTCATGCTTCTCTGACAGTTGTGCTCACTGCTTCGGGTGTTGATACGATTCCTTCAATGAACGTGATTATACCCTTTTTGGCATTTTGGTATGTTTATTTACTCTTATTCGGGTCTTTTCCACTTTATTTGTTTCTTTCTAGTCACGGAAAAAAGCTCATATGTGCTTCTTCTTTCTCAAGGTTTTGCTCAATAGTGGGCGTTTCATGTTCTTGATCCACATGCTGTATTCTGTATTCCTTGCTAGACTTGGGATGAAGTCTTCGCTGAGGTTGCCAAGTTGGTTGGTGAGGGCTATATGATACCATATCTTTGGGCCTAGGGTTGTTCCCAAACTTGTAATTGGAGTTTCTCTCCCTATTTTTTTGGGATTTGAGAATTGAGTTGGAATAGTTTGGCTGAGGAGGTTGTTATGTTATGTTGTTACAGTGACACAAATTTAACAGCAAACTATGTATAAGATTAATGTCATAAACAGAAAAGCAATGCTTATTCTTCTCCAACTCTGTCATGTGGTTAATGCAATTTTCAAATGTGCTATTTCATCTTAAATTCATAGATTTTAGAGGAAGGATTTATAGGTAGACTTGTTTTACCACAGTCCAGTTCTATTGTCTATCTATAATAGCTTATATCTGGAATTCTTATTGTTACTGTTGCTGGAATCTGGCTTGACTTGTTAGTTGTTGAGGATGGCCCAATATTTGACATAGTTCATAAAAACATGTTTGATTTGGATGTATCATTGATCATTGATATGTTCAATAATCTTCCATCCTTTGCTTAGCATTTGCACTAGGCAGCAAAATCTCTATATCTTTTGACCCATATGCTGTTGTTTTGGACATTCTAATTTCATGATTAGCAAATTAATCCTTTCATTCAGAATGAACATCAACATTCAACAACATAGCTTATGTTTGGGAATCTATTGGAAGGCTACACTCACATTTCTTTAGTTAAAATGTACAAACACACAATTAGTCTCTTCTACGATGTTGCTGGAAATCTAAATTTCATGCAGAGCAGTGCAACAGAAACTCCACCTATCAATCTAATTGTTAAGCCTAGCATCTAAAACGTTTATAGAAACCAATATTCAGTTCTACAAAACAAAATGCAGATAAAAAAAAACAAAAACAAAGAAACGTACACCTCTCTAACGACTAACGCTTCCTTGAGACAGACTGAAATCTCCATATAAACAGAAACGAGCCTCCTTTCGTGTTCTTGTCAGGGCAATGATCTGAAGGTTTCTTGATAAAAGAATATGTCCACGTACCCAGATTTTTGATCTGGCCACAATGGCTGCAGCATTTCCATGATCAAGGCTCTCCTAGAGCTCATCTTCTCCATGTCCTGAAAAATCACTCTGACGCGTCTTGCTAAAAAGTATGGCAAAAGGAGGATCTCGCCTGTTTCAGGAACACTGCACAGAGGAAAATGAATTCGTTCCCTTGACCCAATTCCAGAAGGAAGTATTATACTTTTCTCAATCCATTCTTGAGCCGTGTAATCCTTCAAGATCGTCAAGTTCAACAAATTATCATGGTATCCAACCAAGGTCAAGCATCCACTCAAGTCAACAAGATCTGGGAATTTCAAATGTGGAAGGCCAAATTTTTTGTATATATACCATGGAGGTACTTTGATCGACCTGAATTCGTCGTTTCTGAGATCGAATGCAAGAATATATGAAGGGTACTTCCAATGAATCGCACCGTTGACGCAAACTCCTCTCTTATCCTCCATAAACCAGTTCGTCGGACTGATATGTGTTGCCGCATCAGTAGTAACAAGCCTCCATGAATTATTATCAGAATCGCCAATGGTAAAAATCTTGAACTCATGAGAATCATCATATTTCAGCAACCGGAGAACCTTGAATTCATCTCGGATTGGGTCATACCCGAAATGGGTCGAAGCATGGAATTCATTTCTTAGGGAGGAATCATCTGGGAGAGTAATAATTTGCCGGGTGGTTGGATTGCAAATATGAACGAAAGCCTTGGAATAAGACGAATTCTTGGGATGCAAGCAGAGCAGACCATTCACGCATTGAACGTCGACCCTGGAAGCCTCACGATTGGGAATGGTGGCGATATGGGTGGCGGGAGAAGGAGGGACGTTGTCATCTTGCCGTGGGAAGAAAGGTGCGGAGAAAACTTGGGGTTCGGAGGTGACGACGGCGGTGGCGGGGCAGACGAAGAGGAGGTGGTGGCCGGAGGTGGGGGAGAGGAATCGGCGACGACGAAGTAAGTAAGGTTCGGGAATGAAGGAGTGCCAAGATTTGCAGACGCACCTGAATCGAAGCAGAGACTTGGTTGGGAGCCTGGGAAGAATGTGATGAAAGAAGATATCGTCTGGAAGATCCATCGTGCTCGATCACTGAATTACTGCTTCTGTTCGACGGAATTGAGGAATTTTGGGTCTGTATTCAAAGATCGAAACTGATGCACGGCGGCTATTATACACTGTTTTTTGAAGTTGGTACATCCTCATATTTTGGAGTTTGGAACCTTACACATATAGATTTCTTTTTTCTTTTTTTTTTTTCAATTTTGAATTAACTTATTCTATATGAAATAAATTTTGTCCTCTCAGACAAGATTTGCCAAACAAGCATTAACAAAGCTTGTTAACTTCTTGAATCTTGATCTTATCAAGAGTTGTATTCTTTTTTTAAACCTATAGTTATTTAATTTTATTGAAAATAAAAGGATAATAAATATAATTTATTTATTTCTCAAATGAATAACTATGACTTATTAAATAAATAATTTATTATTCAAAAATTTAGACAAAAAAATAATGATAAGTTTTAATATAAAAATTGACAAAAAAAAATGTTATTTAAAATATTTTGGTATTTAATGATTAAATCTATTCTTTAAATTTTATAATAATTCCTCTTTTTTTTATTGCACTTTTTAATATCTATGATATAGGGTCGGTTTGGATAGTATTTTGCAAACGGATTTATGAAAAAAAAAAGATTTTTGGGTAATTTATAGAAAATAGCTTTTTTAGAAGAGTTTATGAAAAAAAATTTGAATAAATGAGTGTTTGGATAGTTATTTCTAAAAGTACTTTTATTATTGGTAAATTAAAAAAAATGGTATAAGTATTAAATAAAGAGAGATATGAGAGGAAAGATAGTATAAGAAAAAGTAGAAGAGATGGGAGAGAGTGTAAAAAAAAGTAAAAGAGAGGAAAGAAAGTAAGAAAAAATAGGAGAGAAGAGAGATATTGTAAGAAAAAGTAGGGGTAATATAGTAATTGATTAGTTCATAAACTCTTTTACTGTTTTATAAGTTACTCTAATCAATTTATCTGAGACCTTAATTTTAAATTATGGTTTGATCTAAAAGCTCGTTTGAATAAATATAACTGTTTGTTTTAAAATTTCTCTAAATTTAAATTTTATCCAAAAAAAATTTATAAAATTATAATTTATATGGTTTCCAAACAAGCACATAGTCTTTTGTGCTGAATTTTATTCCAAAGAAACTATATTAAAAGAAACAATTCAAGATAATAAATTTACATGACATTTGTGTCACTTATTCTTCCTAGTGCATGTCAGTTCTTTAACTTGTAGATTTATGACTAGACACATTAATCTATGTTATTGTTAGTTAATGATACATTATTGAAAATTTAACTATTAATTAAATTAATAAACCGGTTACTAATTCTAAAGGCCTGTTTGTTATGCTGAAAAATTTCAGGGAAAAGGAAAATCAGAAATTTTCCATTGCCTAACACGTTTGGTTGCAACATTTAGGCTTTGTTTGGTTCACCATAGGGAGTAGGTTAGGTTAATTTAAGAGAGGGTAGAGAAAGGTATGGGAGGTTAATGAATGATGTTTTTTGTTTGATTTAGAAGGGGAGGGGAGAAGAGGGGAGAGAGGTTAATTAAAAATTGACAAAAATACCCTTATCTCTTTATTTAAATTTATTTATTTTTTATTTACAATATTCATATCAAAATTATTATTTTTTAATTTATAAATCTTAAATTTTTTTATCTCATTTATATATATAATAAAAATAAAAAAAATAAAAAATGTGTTAAAATTTTAACATTATTTTTTTATTAATTTTATAATTATTATATATTTTAATATAATATATAAATAATTTATTATACTTATTAAATTTTATTATAATTATTATGCAATTAAAAAAAAATTAGATGTGAAAAAATTAAAAAAAATGAGGGTATAATTGTAATATTAAAAAAAGTTTGAGGGTATTATAGTCAAAAAAGGGGATAAAATTTTCTCTCCCTTCTAAAACTCCCCACTTTTAGAGGGGGGGAAACCACAAAAAGACAAAATCTCTCCTTCTCTCTCCCTTCTATTTTTTCGAACTAAACACACTTTTTCATTCCTCCCTTTTAAAACTTCCAACCAAATAAACATGGGCCGAAAGAGCTTCTAACAACTTTTAGAAAGAGTTTTTTTTTTTAAAAAAAAAATATAGAATGGCAGAATGACCCCAGGAAACAAGTCGGGTTTCCTTGGGAGTGACTCCGAGAACCTGAATTCCCCAGGAGTCACTATCAAACCGGAGAGTTAACTCCCATGGAACTCGGGTTCCTAGGAGTCGCAATCCCACCAGGTTTAAGAGTGTAACTCGCAGGGAATACGGGTTGGTTGAGTTACACTTTCAGGTGGGAGGTGACTCCCAGGACCCTGGTTCCCTGGGAGTTAGTTTCTCCCAATTTTGTTTGTTACATATATATTATTTAATTTTATATTTTATATAATTATTATATTTTATATAATATTTAATAATGTATATATTATTATTTTAATATATTTATTTTATTACCTATTTAATATTTATATTTATTTATTAATATTTTATCTAGTTATCCTAATCGATTGGTAAATACTAATTAAAGATATCTATCTTTTTTAACCTATCAAATATAAATTTTTTATCAAACTATTTTCTATTACAGTATCTATTAAATATGCATTTAGTCAGTAATTTTCTATTCCCTTCATTTCCTTTCCATCCCTATCAATTCTTCCTACCAAACGGCGCTAAGTTGGCGTGAAGACTTTCTCAAAAATCATCAATTTACAGACGCATAACTGTCCAAAAATCCGGTAAGAAATCACAAGGATAGAGAGGAAAGCACAAAACTTATAGCCCAAGAATTAAAAATTTTAGTATTCTTTCTAGCTCTAATTATAACATCCAATTAATTTTTTAAAATATATTTAAAAAATTAAATAAATTAATTAATTAATAAATTAACTCTTCTATTCGTTATAATTAATTTATTTTAATATTTATTTATTTTGTGAAGAACCACTAAATTATCACATGTCAACCAACTATTGACGGAGACCATGCAATACTAAATGTGGGATCCGTACTTGACGACATAAACGTTGGTGATTAACATTCCTAACCTTTGCTTGCTTAGTTTGGTCGTATCCTTAAAAATATAAAGAGATTTTGAATAGATTTGGTATATTGGAAACTGTTTTTTTTTTTGGTACAAGGTATATTAGAAACTAAACTGGAAGAGCTTTCCAATACTAAATCATTTGCCCAATTTGAATTTAAATAAAAAAAAATATATTATAACCACCAGAAGTCGATCTTCAAATTATCTTCTATGAAAACCTATTTACTCCACAAAGTCCATTTCAACCATCCATGTCAGCAGCCACGTAAGCTAATTTAATGATGTTAATACAACATAAACAAAGTTTACACCATTAGTCAGTTACAAGAGTTATGCCTACATGCTGTTTCAATAACTGATTCAATCATTAAGTCCAAAACTTAAAAAGAAAACAAAGAAAGGAAGAAATAGAATAAACAATTACTCAGTCATTCAAAAATCAAAACATCAATCCCACTCTAAGAACTGATGAGTCATTCGTACTCCTGTCCAAAAATAAGAAAATCATATAATTTTTTTTACCATTTGCAATTAAGCCACAAAGTAGTTACTTCTAGTGCTTGAAATGCTTGAGTTTGCACAACTGAATCCCCTAGCTTATCTCATCAATGTATAATAATTACTATTACAGCCATCATCATAAACAATGATTGGTCAAAATTGAAGGAAAATTCTATAAACTGAAATCTTGCCAGCATTTTTCTGTGAGACTTTCCAGCTGAAGTAACTGAAACAGTAATTCAAAGTAACACAGAAAGGCAATGAATAATATGTTCAGCCAAACAATAAAAAAGAAAAGACTTCTGTATAATTGAAAAAGACAGATTAGTTCAGACGTACAAAGAAATGTCTTCAAGACCATAAATTATGAATAAGAAAATGAAATACCTAAAGGAAAACATTGCTATATCTAAGCTTCTTTCCTTGTAATCCTGGAATCAAGCAAAAGGTCAAATGGTAAGTATCAAAAGCCCCATTGTCCATAATGGCTAGAAAAATGAGTAACACTTAACCTCAAGGAGCCACTTAGTTTACTGTAATAACATCAAAATAATGATATTATTTATGTACAAAAGAGATGATGAAGTAAAGACAACGTCGAGGGAGAACCAAGGGCCAAAATTCACAAATGGCACGGCAATCTAGTACTGATAATTTACCTGAAACAATATATTCCCAAGGCAGTTGTAATCTCATGAATGACCGATGTCGCAAAGTGCAAGTAAAGAGTCACTGTTAAGAGAAACAGACATCAAGCAAGCAGAGAGCAACGCCAATTAAATTTCCTACGTAATCCACCTCAAATATCAACCAAAACTAAGTGTTACAAAATTTAAGTATTTAACTACAAGTGGATTATTTTTTCTCAGTGAGATGAGTGGCTTTACCTCCCAGGCAGACCACACATATGAATTATAAATTGGTTCTGACCTGAGAGAAGTAATTTGCAAATAATATAGCATAGGAGAATATGCTGCTGTAAGCTATAAGTCTGTGGCGTTGACTCTTCAATACGTTTGGTAATTGCTGGATCATTTCAGACTCTAGAGATCTCTCTCCTTTGTCATTCCAAGGTCTTTGGAAGACTGAAGATGGAAAGGATTATAGAAAATCTGCTATACTTTGTTCTTATTCAGTGGTATGGTGTCCTTACCTCAGACATAGAAACGAGGTCTTCATCCTCTTTGCAGTGCTCAGCTATGAACCATTTTAGAGAATTTATTTTATTTTTATTTGTTTGTTTTCGCTGGATGGGAAAAGAGACATGCTACTTCGCTTAGATGGCATGCTTTCTTTGTTCACTTCTAAGAGATTAGGCACATCTTACCCTCTGGCCTATCGCTCTTTTATTTTTTGCCAGAAAATCTTCTGTCCCTTCTATTTATTTGTTTCTTTTCTCTGATTATGTCTGCCCAAAAATAAAATAATGTTAACTGTACCTGTGAATGCACAATAACCAAGAAGAACCAGTCTCTCATCCACCAAAGGAACCCTGCCACATATTTTGATGAACTCGTGTAAGGGGATAAAACAACAGGCAAATAAACATAAAGCACATCTATCAGCTGAACACATAATAAGACATACCCATCATTCAGCCTTGATGTAAGTGCATTAGCAAGAGCGAATGGCAGATACAGGAGGGACTGTACAATAGAAACAACCCTTGAATCAATTATCTCCGTGCAAACAAAGTAAATAAACAAGGTACTTTGCTATGAGAGTTTTGAGCTAACTATTTTCATTTTCAGGTTATTCCGCCAATGATGTGTTTTGTAGAACTGAAGATTTTAGTGCTGAGATACTCATGAGCAAAATTAGTAAAATTTGAGAAGATTTTATTTATAATCCAAAACGAGTATAAAACTACAGGAATTTCAAATATTTATAGAGTCCTGATGAGGAAGTGCCAAAAAAAAAATACTGACATAATACCGAAAAGCACCTATGTATGACTTTTATTGAACTGAAAAATGCGTATAATTCAATATCAAAAGAAGTACTATGGAAAGCCCAGGAAAAGATAAGTTTGCACATATTTGAGCTATAAGGGATATGCATGAGCGGGCAACGACTATTGTAAGAACTCCTAGAGATGAGACAGAGGACTTCCTAACAAGAATAGGTCTCCCATAGCATGAGACATCCTTGAGTCCTTATTTTAATAATCTGGTTTTGGAAGATTTGATCGCGCATATATATACAAGAGAAAAATCACCAAATGTATTCTCTTTTTAGATGATATAGTTTAAAATGAGGACTCAAAAGAAGATATTAACTCTAAACTTGAGTTATGAAGATGAACTTTGGAATCAAAGGGCTTTCACTTAAGTAGGAGCAAGATGGAATATATTTACTGCAAACTTCACAGCAGGCAAGTTAGAGATGATTTAGACATAAAAATTGGAGGATAGACCATACTACAAAGAATGCCACTAGAAGCGCACGCACAAATGAATCATCCTAAATAGTCACTAGTTGTATTTTAAGACGATATCCATAATGGGGAAGTTAACAGCTGTGAAAAAAATCTTCAGAATTTAACATAAAGAAGCTCAATACCATGCACATTCCAGTTTTCAAGCCCTTGGGTTCGTCACACAAGTGGGACAAAATCATCCTTCCCTGCAAAATTAAGCTTACTTCAGTGAACATTGGAGTGAAGAATTAGATTGTCCACAATGGTGGAGCTAAGACTAGGGGACATAATCTGCCCAAGAATTACTAATACCACGACACTTACAAGAATATGATGGATAGCGGTAGAGAAAAAGAGGTAAAAAAAAAGAAGAGAAAGAAGGGAAGAGAGAAGCCAGAGAGAGAGAGAGAGAACAAGAGATAGCTGAATAGTGCACCGATATTACTCACAAAATGTTATCAAAGCAATTAGAATTTAATCTTACCACCAGAAACCCAAAAGCAAGTCCTGTTCCAATAATAACTAAATGCGGGTAGTTTCCAAGGATGTCTGATGGTGATAAATATTGCCTGCCCACAAAATACACTCAACTGAGTTTATATATACAACAGAAGAGAACATACACTTTCGAACAAAAATGGGAACCAAGGAAAAAAGAAAGAGCACGGCTTAAGTTATACCACAGTAAAACTCCTCCCAAGAGGACAGCGAATGGGTAAAGCTGCACAAAGAGAAGATATCAACAAGGAAGCTAGAATTTGGGAAAATATCCATGACAAAATGTTTTACCATTGCCAGCGCAAGTGGCATGCTTCCATTCCTTGACTTAACTACCTTGTAAACATTACAAACACTGCAAGAAACCAAAAGATTGACATATTATGTATGTCAAATGATTATTGAGGGGTAGTGTATACAGCAACACAAGAATCATTTTGAACTTTTTTGGGCTAGTAGAATCATTTTGAACATATACAAGAAAATCCTCGTTTGTAATCACAGATGGAGAGAATTTTCACGTTATCTATAAGAACTTGATAGAAGATCTAATGTCATCTATCTTCTACCTTGCTCAATAATTTCAGTCTACTACCATTTCACGAAGTATATGCCTATATGGTATGGAATGGTCGGCCTAAATGCTTTTGCCAAATTTACCATTAAACTAGAATGCATGCTCTTGTATCAGAAAATTGAACCTGTAAACTAGAGCCAATGCTGAAAAGCTGGAACATTAATATTATCATATATACGTACTTGAATGTGACTGTTGGTATAACACCAAAAGCTATCATCATAAACAATACAGCACTGTATGTAGGAATTCCTGAAATCCAGAAGAATCAAACTCATAATTTTACTGAAAAATTTAAAAAATGACTAGGTTATATGCACAATAGATTCAGAAATATCTGCCTACTGGCAATGCCATAACAATATGACCTTAATGCTAACAACAATTCTCACTAGTCTCAAAGTAAATGAAAGGCATATCTAAATATACCATGATAAATTGAAGAATGTGAAACTAGCAGGCTTTACAAGATCAAGAGCAAAAGGGGGGCAAATGGGTATTCAAGAAGTTAAGAGTGCATTGGAACAAATTGCAGGAAAATTCCCCTCAGAAAATACAAAACAAGATATCAGTATCCAGAGATGTAATATTCAAATCATTTCAAAAATTATCTAATAGATGGCCATGAACAGGGTGCCCCAATTCTTGTATAATTCTCAACATACAAGATCATTATCATGCCTACAACAATAAATTCTAACATTATGTAGTAATGACTTTTAAGTTCTCCTGTGAACATGCAAAATGAAAAAACAGTTGTCTCCAAATCACAGGAAACAGGGTTCTGTGAAAGAAATTCCAAAAGATAGTACTAAGGAAAAGTGACTATATATGAAACTTAGTAAAGACAGAGAAGTCATCATATACTTAAAGAATAGAGCTCAAATCAAAATCTGTACGTCTCAAAACTGACCAGTATACCATATAATGAAGGACAGTCTTACCACTAATAAGAGGCACCCAATTTAGAAAGGGTATAGACTTTCCAAATTGCTGAGCCCACCACTCAGCACCTGAAGATCAGAATAGTAAAATAATAGTTGATCAAGGGCAGCATAGATGAAAAATCAAATTGAATATTATAAATTGGCAAATTAAGAAATAGAACTGGAGAAACAGCATACCCACAGCAGTAGTAAAAAAGTGAGAGACGTAAATAAGCATAAGACCCTCTGTAGGTCCATTGACAACTGGCAGTATAAGTGTATTTGTGAAATAGCTGCATTCAAAACAACATTCAAACGAAAATCAATAATGCTAGCTAAAAAATATATACGGAAAAAACAACTGAGAAGAATAAATAAAAAACAATTATATACAATCATAAAAAAAGTATGGTTTTACAAAGGAAGATGATAGGGACCTTGTATAGGCAAAATCCCACATCGGGTAGTATGGGTTGCTTGATAGGGTATTTAAGCTCTTGGCTCTCCCTCCCTAACAGCTAGCTTTTGGGGATGGGCTCTCTAAGGGTTTGGATACCTATCAATGGTATCAGAGCAGGTTGTCGACCAAACGGAAAGAGCTACCTGCGGAGGGGCTGACTGGCGATCGCCAATCCGGCCAAGGGCCGAGTGAAGCGCCGTAGTGTGGAGCCGCCGGGACGTCGGCTTTCTTGGGAGGGTGTATTGATAGGGACCTTGTATGAGTAAAGTCCCACATCGGGTAGTATGGGTTACTTGATGGGGTATTTAAGCTCTTGACTCTCCCTCCCTAACAGCTAGCTTTTGGGGATGGGCTCTCCAAGGGTTTGGATACCTATCAGAAGATATACTAACAAAAACATCCATTCAATAATAGCAGTATAAACAGGACTATAAGCATATGATATAATATTTTCTCAAAACCTAACAAGGAACCTCCATTGAGTATTCCAACTTAGCCAGAAGCACCTTGTTCTGGCAGAAGTGCAGTCAAAACAAAGTTTATTATGTAAACCAAAAGGCATTCCATAAAATTTAATGGAGTTTCCTATAAAAACCGAGAGAGAGAGAGAGAGAGAATCTATGTAACATAATATCTGGCGTATAACAATAAACGTAATAACTTACTGCTCCCATGTTGCCCAATAAAATGGAACTGCAGATATTAGCCAGAACCAAAAAGTACTTCTTCCACACATAGCAGTGCTCCCAAAAGCCAATGATTCAAACTGATACAAATTTTAACAGATGATAGTCTTTATTCTCTTTTAAAGGTTAAAGAGTTAAAGATAACAACCAAAACTGCAGACATACTGTACAAGCAAGCGCGTCACATCCTGCAACATGGTATAATATATATTCATCACTATCAAATTGCATAGAAAAGATAAACAATTGGGGGGGGGGGGGAATATTGCAATGTAAATTCACCATGATCAAACAGCTCCCCTAATGGGCTGGAAGAATTTGTCCTTCTAGCTTGCTTCCCATCCACAGCATCAAAAGTCTAGCATATATTATAAAAAAACAATCAATAACATAATATGGTAGGAAAAAATAGGAAACTCAGTTACCATATAATAAATTTCAGTCATACGTGAACTGCTAAAAGTGATGGATAAAATTGACAGAATGGGGTAGATGGGACAGTAGATGGAATAAATAAAACTATCTCAATAATTATAATTACAAATAAAAATTCACCCAAAATCCAGTTTTATAATATAGATTTCTGTTTAGTAAATTCTTCTATAATAACAAATAGAATGTCAAAATCAAAATATTCTAATATAGTGCGCTCACAAAGCCATCAATAGTTAAATCCTTAGGTTTTATGAAACTCAAATAAGCACATGAAAACAGCACATCATGATATTAAAAAAAGCAGATAGCAAATATAAGAAATGAGATCAAGGCAATGAATTAAGAAAAGTAACCAAATTTTATTAGGTTAAAAGTCAACAAAGCAAAAAAAAAAAATAAAAACGGAGCATATGATACTGCTATATGAGGAATACCAGGACCTAAGCAGACCTGATATAAAAACAGAAGTAGTCCATGAGCAAAATGAACCCATCTTGGTGGAGGTGAATCCAATTGAGGTGAGTATATCTGCATCAATAGTTAATAAGGAAAAATTAGCATGGTTTGATGATTCCCAGTTTCAACTTTCAATACAGCCATACGCAGGATCCAAATTTCCTTCCATGAGCATATCAAAGGTGAAATTGAACTATTCTAACAATGGAAGGTTCTATGAAGGCAATCAAAAAACATGAAATTGACCAGCAACCTTAACAAGACTACATATAAATGATATTCACCCATAACAAATTTCATCATATCATTTGACAAAAAGAGAAAAAGGAAAGTGAAGCATAACAAAAGTGCAAAATTTATCACTACTATGAGTGACAACATTATGAAGTAGGATAACCGTTAGCTCAGGTCCCACTTACATAGCCAAGCAGTGCAGACACTAGTAAAAACATGAACCCAGTAAGAGTTATCTGTAACCAACAACATATGAATTATCAGTGCCAAGGATAAGTTCATGATGTCAATAGAACAGTTATGGACTAATGCTACAATGAGAACGCACAAAGACATACCATATTTGGACTGCAAATCCCAGAAAACCAATATGCCAACAGATGGGGAAAAATATAAGAAAAGGGTAGAAGTTAGTGCAATGCAGAACTCATAACCATAACTAAACTGGCACTACAGTAAGGTCAAACCATAACTATTGCCAAAGAGTAAATAAAAATATTGTATTCTTACGTTTTTGCTTGTCTTTGTTTACATTCAAAAACCAGAACAGACTAAACATGTCTCTAGTTAAAATGAGGAACTGGAATTTTGGAAAGTTGCAAGCATTTTAGCCCCCAGCAACAGATCATAAGAACAGAAAGTTACTGGATGTCATTAATTTTAAATCAC
Organism: Leucaena leucocephala; assembly: GCA_037074615.1. Classification (NCBI taxonomy): domain Eukaryota; kingdom Viridiplantae; phylum Streptophyta; class Magnoliopsida; order Fabales; family Fabaceae; genus Leucaena; species Leucaena leucocephala. The sequence goes on along the minus strand of CM073570.1, from coordinate 5,604,612 downwards.
ACAAATATGGTACTATTGTCATTCACATCCTAATGTTATCTATCTTAAACAACTGGAGAATGAGGATTCCAGCAAAAAATTTCAATATCAGCCCTTCCAAGTACAAATATCGGTCAGTCTATTCGCAGTATGGACTACTCTAACTGCAATTATAGCTGTTTGAAGTCCAAAAACGTTTAAGCACAGAAACTAAACCAATTCTAATTCAATTCTAATTCCTAAATTTTATAAACCCGGACCCGAAGAATCTGTTTGGTACAAGAATGGAACAGAATAAAAAAGGTGATTTTAGGAGGGAAAATAATCCTAGTACTCCCAACTTGGAAAAGTAACAAAAAAGGATAAAAAAATGGTAAATAATTATTATTAAAAACATAATAGACATTAAAAAGTTTCTGAAACGAAAGGGGCCCTAAATAATGAATTATAAAGATATACTGAGGCTAATTTTAACTTCTAGATTGCATGTTTACTCAAACTGACAACACTAATTTTACCAGTATATTACAATGAATGTTATATTATACAATTACAAGATATTCAATAAAAGAACTTTAGAAAACAAAAACAACACCTAGCCCACTAATGATCATTATATGAAAAGTGAACAGATATTTATTACTATAAAACAGATAAGCCAGTACATGGAAAGAACATTGTTTCCAGAGATGGAAGAACTTACGGCATCCATAAAGGGAAGAGAGTAACAAAGCGACTCCAGAACGGCTGGAGAACATATTTAGCGACGAAGGAAAGATCTACACCACTATATTTGTATCTATGCAGAGCTGCTACACCATGAGCCCCAATATAACCCATTATCTCAGACAATCCCTGAAATGTTTTTCCTTCAAAGACCAACTTAGCCTCCGCAAGACCTGCAGAACTTTGAAAATCAATTAATATGCGAATATGCTTGATATCAGTAACAAGGAACTACTGAAAATTAAATTGTATGTTATATGCCTGATATCAGTAACAAGAAACTACTGAAAATTAACGTGTATGTTATAAACAAATTGATTCATCATAAAAACAAAGGGCCACTACTCTGATTTGCGCTGAACGTGAAATGGGAAACATACAGATCAGGAAAGGAAATAAGCATCTGCAAATCTAACAGAATGAAAGAAGAAGGGATTAAAACAAAAAAGTCTCACACCTCTCAGAACCGTAGAGGCGGTGCAGGCTCAGCGAAAATGACAGAATCGGAACCTGCAAAGCTGGAGTTTGTAAAAGGAAATGAGAGTGGGAGGTAAACAAACAAAACAGCACTTGATACGTGTGGTTTGCCCTCCTCTGATACCAACGGCAACTAGGGAAATAAGATAATTAAATTATATTATATTATTAGATTAATTAATTAATACTAATTAATAATTAATTAACAATAATGGCTTTCCTTTGGCATCTGAATAGCCTATTAGCTTCTTACCTATGAGGGATAGTTCAAACCAAATGCCTTCTCTTAAACGCCATCTTATTCCATAACCATAACGAAGAGAGGGTAATTAAGGGCCTTCGAAAAATAGTAGCACTTCACTTTACCCTTTAACGCATCAAAACATGTTTTTTAGGTTTTTTTAATGAAAAATCTATTAAAGGTTTCTTTACAAAAGATTATTAATTTTTCATTATTGTTAGACTTTGAGGTAAGAAATAGCAAAAGTTGGAATTATAAAATTATTCCTTTAAAAATACTAAAAAAAATTAAAGAATAATAACAAAATAATAGAGCTATGAGAAGAGGAATCATGATTATAAAATTTCAATTTAAATCGATCTATTATTTAAATATATAATAATATAATTTAAAAAAATATCAAATAAATACTAGTGACTCAAAACTTTTTAACAAATTCAATTGCAATTGAAAAAACTAAAGAAAAAAAAAAGACCACCACAAATGAAGATACTGATGTATCAATTACAATTAAAAAAAATAAAATTTCAGACAACTGGAACTTTTAATGTTTAAATATAGAAATATGTTTAAAAAGTAAACTAAAACTTAAAAATTTATTTATTTTATAAAAATAATTAATAGCTTATGAAGTATAATAAATAAATTGATTTAGAATCTTAAAATTAAAGGGATATGTTTTTTTGAGATTTTTCTAAGTTATAAGACGTTAGAAATTACCACCTCTTTACCAATGATACTTATATGATTTACCATACTTTAAAGAATTTCTTTGTATAGAACAGAGGGTATTTTAACACATGTCCGTGCTATATAATTGACCACACTTTAAAGGAATTCTTTGTATATAGATGGATTTTGTAAATTATCATACATAGTGACTCTTGGTTTGTACAACCTTGTTTTTAATGAAAGTACTCCTCTTGCTAAAAAAAAAAAAAAAGAGGTTACGGTAAATGTATAGAAATTAAAATTAGAATTATCTTTATAACAATAAAGGTATATATATATATAATAAATTAAAACTTCAATATAATTTTATTTTTCATTTTCTAATATTTTTATCTGAATATGTTTGATGTCGAAACAGGAAAGATAATTACTCATATAAAATAAATATATAGATAAGCTAACAACAAACAATGTGGCTGTAGTTTAGTGGTAAGAATTCCACGTTGTGGCCGTGGAGACCTGGGCTCGAATCCCAGCAGCCACAATATTGCCTCTTTTTTAATTTTTGGTTATCTCCATTTTTTCCCTAATTCTTCCAACAAATAACGGCTTCTAACTTAATTCTCACGTCTTAACTTACTTCTTGTTAACTCAAAATAAACAGAGAATCAATTGTACTAGTGTTTAGTGTTTGTGATTAACCCATTAATAATACTTTAAACAAAGTCTTAACACTTGATTAGGAGGACCCCGATGTTATAGTGGGTCATTAATTACCTAGAGGTTGATACAATTTGTAGTTATGTAAATTTGTATTTATTTTAGTTTTCGCTTATCAAGATTTGACATATAAAATTTTGTCTATCGAATTTCTCTTCATTTAAAATATGTATTTATAATTTAATAAAAAATTATTTTATTTTATTTTTTGAAAAACTAAAATTTAAAATTTATGAGACTAAAATTAAAATTTATACAATTTTAAATTATTAAATATTATATTAACCTTTATCTTACTAATATTTCATGTTCCTTGAAGAATATTGTTATCCATATTTCTTAATATAAAATTTAGTTAAATTTTAATGAATTTAAAAAATTAAATAAATAAATTAAACTAATATAAAAATTAGTTAATTAATTTAAATAGATTAATTAGTATATAATATGAATTTATTTTAAAAATTAAAATTTAATTAAAATTAATTATTTATTTTTTTAATCTATTAAAAAATTAATTAAATTTTAAATTAAAGAACGGAGCCAGTATATCTGACCATATTATTCACTGTCTATCCAATATATAAAGGGTACAGGATTAGTCAGGACTTTGGAATATGAGGATATATAGCATTAGCCTCATTTGTACAAAATTAAAGCACATATGTGAAGGCAGTTATATTGGTTAATAGTAGTAAATGTGAATCAATATGAATATAATATTCGTAGGATTCCTTGGGGATCGAATGTGTAGCTTTATAGGAGCAGCTGGTAGGGTATACCTGAAAGACTATCACCTTCTCACTTTCTACCTGTCTACAATCACTGATGACATTATTTCATATCAGTGCGTTAGTGGGGTTTGGTAAAGCAGCACAACACGACATTTGGTTGGTATCATAAATATTAATAAATATAAAATTAATTAAATTAAATTAATTATTATAATATATTTTTTTTAAAATATTATAATTATTTTTTAAAATTTATATAAGGGTAACTATAAAAAATATGATATTTTAAAAAAATTAAATTATATTTATTATAAATAAATAACATATATAATTTTATTAATATATTTAAATTAATTATTTAACTCTTATATTAATAATTAGATAGAATATTATCAGGTAGAGCTATATGACTTTAAATATTTATATTTTTTGTATATGAAAATATGTCGTTGTTCTGGTCAATAAAATTTTTAAGCAAATATTTCTACCAATTGTATCTTAAATAAAATGATTTGCAGTTAAAGATGAAAAAGAAAAGGTAAAATTTCCGTTGAGTGAGGCACTATTTGCGGTATATGTGTGTAGTACATACATAGATCATGAGTACTTTTGATTAAAGCTTACTGATTTGTGTATGTCATACAGAGTGTGTGTTCGTGTGTATATTGTGACTAAACATCTCTTTAGTCAAAGATCTCAAACATATATGAAACACAACGAAAAGGAAAATATAACAAAAGATAAATTAAGAGGAAAAATTGTATTTAAATCTTATATAAATAATTTAATTATAAAAGAATTACAAAATTATTAAATTATTATAAAATCTTATTGAACTTATGATTAATTTTTTTTTAAACTGTAAAATAATAAAAATAATTTTGTGACAAATAATTTAAATAATATGAATGATAATTTTATATAAAAAATAATAACTCAAGTAAAAAAGAAAAAAATAACAATTTAAATAATATAAATGATAACTTCTATATTAATGAATAATGACTGGAAGGAAAAAAAAAGAATAGAATTTCATCATTTTATAGTTTAAAAAAAATCTAAATTCCATTAAACTTAATAACAATTTGATAATTTGTTTTAATTAAATTTTTTATGTGACTTAAATATAATTTTTGTGAGAGCCATGTTTATTTCAATTGCCACACAGTCATAATGTACTGAATGTGGGGTCCACTTTTGTAGGATTTAAAGGAGAGATCACTGCTAAGATTGCACTAATATCATATATATATATATATATAATTAATAAAATTTAATATAATTGATAGATACATAAATCTCTTAAATATAATATTTTAAATTCAAACTAAGTATATGTATAAAAAAATATTTTATTAGAAGATATAAAATTTATTTCGATGATCTTTAAGTTTTAAAATAACTCGTCTCTAAATTATTATAGTATAATTTTTATCAAAAAAAAAATATAAATATAATTGTCAAAAGGTCTTATAGTGAGCACCATGTAATGAAATAAGTTTGATATAAAAAATAATAATAATTCTATGTAGTTCACTTATTATGAATTTTTTTTATATAACTATATTCTTTCATTAACACTTTATAGTAATTTTTTAAAATTAAAATATCAAGATAAAATATAGAAATCAACTCCTGTGCTGAGATCTGAATCGTCTAAATAATTTCAATGTAATAGTTTATATTTAAAATCTTCAACTAATGATATTTAAATAAAAAAATTATTTTTTGAAAAGCTAATAATTAAGTATTATCTTTATTTTAATTTCATACATTAAAATAATATTTTTAAAATAAAAAAAAATAAAATATGAATTATCTAGATTAGATATGAACGATCTAGATTTAAGAGGGATTAGCACTGTAACCCTTTATGATAAAATACTTAGGGCCTATTTGAATAAACTTTTAGAAAATAATTTATGAAAAAAATGGCTTTTAAACAGTTTTTATAAAAGGATTTTTGGAGAAGAGATTATATAAAAAGTGATTTTAAATAAATGAGTGTTTGGATAGTTATTTACAGAAATATTTTTATTATTAGTAAATTATTAAAAATGATATTATTTAATTAAAAGTAAGAAATATGAGATAAGGTAGAAAAAAAGAGGAGAGAGGGTAGAAAATATGTAAGATAGAGAAAATATGAGAGAGTGAAAAAAGAGAAGACAGAGGAGATGGGGTGTAAGAAAAAATAAGGATAAAATATTAATTGGATAGTTTATAAGCTATTTTACTATTCTAAAAGCTATTCTAAATAGTTTATACAAAACTTTAGTTTTAAATTATAATTTAATCTAAAAACCCGTTTGAATAAATATAGTTATTTATTTTAAAATTTCTCTAAATTAAAATTTATGCCATAAGTCATTTTAAAATCTTATTTTAATTTAAAACAAATAGGCACTTAGTATTACTCTCTCCCTTTGAGGTATAAAATTCACCTTATATATAAAATTATATTAGGCTATTACTAAATTAATTCGAGTCAAGCATATATAAATGTAATAACTATTTTAAAGGTTAATTTTTTATATTTATATAAATTTAAATTAAAGATATAATATTAAATAGATATAATCCTTTTTATTAGGATCAACCTCTATGGAAAATCAATGTCTCTTTTTTATTCTATGGATGGATGTGGTATAAAGGGAAAGGGAGTGAATGAATAGGGAAGAGAATTGGGAACAGTATCATTGTGTTCTTTTTGTAAAGAGCAAAGGACCAAAGGCATAGTAATGAAAGTGGTGGGTTGGTTGGCACAACACAAATTGATCATTGTGTGGGTCCCACTCATAAGAGAGAATATTAAGGAACAATTATTTCCCACTCATTTGTTTAGTTAAGGTCACACGGTCAACTTTGTAATCCATTACTTTGACTGATCAATCTCTCTCTAAAACTTCATCACCTTTCAGTAGTACCTGTTTGTGTTTGTGTTTGCGTCTATTTAAGAAACCAAGTTTCCGTTTTGTGATTATGGATATGTTTAGATATATTTTTAAAAAATAATTTATAAAAAAAATAGATAGTTTATAAAAAAATTACTTTAGGATAAGAGTTTTTTAAAAAATAATTTTAAATAAATAAATATTTAAATAATTATTATTAAAATAGTTTTTATGATCAATAAATTATTAAAAATAATATATAGTAAAAAAATAAAAAAATAAAAAATAAATTATAATGTTTATTATCATTGTATGCTGTTCCTCTACTTTATTTACTGTTTATTTATCACCCGTATGCCACCACTAGCAATCACAGAAGATGCCTCTCCTTAGTTCTTCACTAGCATGCATATTACACATCTTCTCCTCTTCATCGACTGCAAGAGTGTAGTCCATCGGTGAAAGCTTCAGGACGATGAAGAAAGCTTCAACGATGATGAATGGAGTAGACAGCCACCACCTCCATAGTTCTTCTTCTCTACAATGCCACTGTTCCTCCTTCCAAACCACAGACAACATTCAACAATCAAAGACGGAGGCAAAATAGCTACCGGAAGACATAGGAAACACATAATAGAAAAGAGAAAGACGACTAGAAGTAAAAAAAAAAAAAAGAAGAGAGAAAATATAAAAAAATATAAATAGAGTAGTAATTAGATAATTTATAAAATTTTTTATTATTTTAAAAATTATTCTAAAAATTTTATTTAAATCTATAATTTAATTCATAAATTATTTTAAATAAATATAATATTTATTTTTAAAAAAATTTAAATTTAAATTTAGACCAAAAATCTCTTTTAAAATCTATATCTAGGAGTTAGCTAGACACACGATCATTCTTCTTTTCGTTTTTCGAAGACATAACGGTAATAATATGATAGATTTGAGTTAAACCATGCCGATTAAGTAAATGAGTATTTTTCTCTTTTTTCCGTTAGGAATCCAAAGAAAAAAAGCTTTTCAGCGCACTCTCTCTCTTTTTCCTTTCTTTTCTTCTGGCATCGCAGTACTTTAATGAGCAAAAATGAGATTCCTTTTAGTATTGGTTATCGTTGCTAAGTTCATATAGCTGAACGTTTTGTTTTCTTACTTAGAAATAATTAGTTAATTAATTACATGCGATAAGATTGCATTATTGTGCCTGCATTCTTAATTTAATTATCCATATGTAACTATGCAGAGTTTAATCATTAAAAACATTGGTGAACTTATAGAACCCCAAATGCATTAAACTAAAAAGAAGGAAAAATTAATTTGTTTTCTTATAATTTTATCTGATTTTTAATTAGATTTATGTAGTTTTTTATTGGGTATTTGTTGTTTCTTAAATTATAGATATTAGTCCATATAATCATAATATATTAGAGCTGATATTGATATGAATGTTAACTAAATAATATTTAAGTTGTCAAAAAATAAAAGAGTTTCTTTTTTTAAAAAATAAAAATTAAGTTATTATGATGTAATTTAATCTAATTTATTTTAATTTTATTTTTATTCATACGATAAAATCAATATGTCTAAGTGACATCTATATTATTAACTAATAATGTGGTTTATCTGATAAATTATGAGTATATATATCAAAACTTATAATTGAAGAAATTATAAGAACCTAAAAATGAAAAAATAAACCTATAAAGATCTAGTTAAAAATGAGATAAAAGTATAAAGATTCGGATATTCATTTTTTTTAAAAATTAAAGGAAAATTGAAAAACAAATTCAAGAACAAAAAAAAAAAGAGAGATGAAATTAGCAAAGTTGGTGGGGCCTACATTGCACGTGCATCAAGGTAGCTCAAGGGCAATGCCATCAAGTGGTCAGAAGGCTCTGTTCATTGGAAACCCTTTAAAAGGCAAAGTGACTTCAGCTTTGGTTCACATGAACACTTCAATCTTCATCATACATATGGATTTAATTAATGCAATTTTGTAAAATTTTAATCTAATTTTACTGAAATAATTTTTATTGTTTATTTTAATTATGTATCATATATTTTGAGTTAGACATTCTACCAAAAAAAATATAGGGTAGATAAAACCAACAATGATTGCATGGTGCATGAACCAACAACACATTACAATAGTAATGTTGACTGATGCATCAAATCAGTAAGGTTAATGATAAAAATGATGAATGGCCCTTCTAACTTCATTTAAACAAAAATAAACTAAATATAAAGAAATAAATGCAAAGAAAGAAAGAAAATATAAAAAACATCACTTAAATTTTAACTTTTTTTAAATGATATGTTAATATATAAAATGACATATTAATAAGAGAGTATCAATATATTATTTCAATATTTAGGTCAAAAGATATAAATATCTTTAAGTTATAGGATATTGATTATACTTATAAAGTTGTTGATAATATATATAATAATATTTACTATTTCTTTTAATTTTAGAAAATTCAACTAATTATATGAGGTTGTAAGATATTAGCTTTATTTGTAACTTGATCGACAACATATATAATACTTTTAATTATTTTTATAATAAGTTTTACTATTTATTTTTACAATTGAGTGGTTCAACTAATTAGATCGGATTATTAATCGCACTTATAACATGATTGATAGCATGCACAATATTTTTAATTATTTTTGTAAAAAAATTTATTATTTTCTTTAATAATTTTGAGCGATTCAACACATTTTATATAGTTTAGGGGTAATTCTATATTTTACTCCAAATATTAAAATATTAAATTGATATTCTTTGACTAATGTGACTTTTATATATTAGCATGCCCTTTTTAAGATTTTAGAATTCAAATGATATTTTTGAGATTTTTCAAAAAAATAACAAAACCAATAAGATACAAATATACTGTTGTATTACTATTTTTTAAAACTTAAAATGACTTCGGTTCGGATAAAAAAATATAAAATTAATATAATTTATTTGTTTAAAATTCTTAATTAAAATGGCTAAGAGACTAATTTACTAGTCTAATCAATTAACTTAAAGTTAGGCTTTAATATTATAATGATAATAATAATAATTAGGATAATATGATAGGTTGGCTACATTAATAATATACAAATCCAAAGGGTAATAGGAATTAGAAAAAAATGGTGATCCTACAATGATGTGAGTCAAAAAGAAAGCCTATTTCCTCATTGGGACGGCACAGTTAGTGGGAAGCTCTCAATCCATCACCTAAGAGCGCTATTTCAAAGAGACAAACAGAGAAATTACAGCTGTTGCTTTTTTAAAGTAGCCTCTCTCCTTTTGGTTGGCTTTTCTTTAATAATTAATTATATATATATATATATATATAACTGTGGACTTGAAAGTGATTATTTGGAGACAAAATGAGTGATTTGGAATCACCAAAAGCAAATCCTCAAAACTGTGACTAATTTGAAAACAAAAATCTCTCACGAGGAACTATTATTGTCCTCTCTTAGATCATCAATAATCCCTCGGGATTCTTCACTTTTGCTTAAAATAATTGAATAAAACCAAAGATAGTGGAATTTGGTACTTGCCAAAACATAATGGCCACCCTCAGGGAATGTTTGATTCTAATACTCACTGTTCCCCATGAGACAGTTTAACAGGGGAAAAAGAAAACAGAGAGAATATCTTAATGGATTTAGTTCACTGGCACAGTTGTTTTTGGATGATTTACTCACAACAAGGTTGTTTTTTTAGTATGAATTAAGATAAGAGTTTTGGACCCCACTTAGTTCTCTCTCTCTCTCTCTCTCTCTCTCTGTGATCCATTTAGTCAATTTTGATTAAGCTCCAATGTACCAACATTTTACAGTGCTTAGCAGATAATACTTCACTTGCTTTAATTTATAATAATATAATCAAGGGAAATATAAACTGAATAAACTCTGCTTTTCTCTCTCTCTAGATGTCGTTGCATGATTTAAGAAATTTCTATTTTTCATCTTTTGGATATATCTAGAATGGATTTTACGCTGTCCCTTTTACATTTTTTTTATATATATTGTGTTTGCTAACTTTGCTGAACTCACTAGCAGGCAAGGCATGCTTAGTTCTCTGCTATTTTTATCCTCTCTTTAGTATTTGGCTCTGTTTTGAAATCAAACCAGACACAAGAAGAGTGTGTGAACACAACCAAATCCACATAACTTTTTTCCTCTTGAATCTTTCAACTCCTCTTCCCTTTTACTTGCTTTCTGAGAACAAGTTTCTGCTAAACCTGTACCCCAAAAATGGAGAAGAAAGGAGATATGGGTTTGTTCTGTTTAGCTCTGTTCTCCTTGTGGAGCTCTGTTTCTGGTTTGCTTTCTCCTAAAGGTGTAAACTTTGAAGGTAGGTTAAGAAACTGGTAATGGTGGTTTCATAATTATAGAAAGAGTGTTTGAATATATATATATATATATAAGAACTGATTCTTTAGGAACTTACAGTGCAAGCTCTAATGGGGATTAAAGCTTCTTTGGTGGATCCTCATGCGGTACTTCATAACTGGGATGGGGATGCCGTGGATCCTTGTAGCTGGGATATGGTTACTTGTTCTCCTGATCATTTTGTCATTTCTCTGTAAGTCATCAAGCTTGAAACACTCTAAATCAGACAAAAGGAAATTGTAATTTTTATTTTTTATAGTATTTTCTTCTTAAATATTTCACTCTTTCTTTTTCTCAGTGGAATTCCAAGCCAGAATATATCTGGGACTTTACCTCCAAGCATAGGAAACTTGACAAATCTTCAGACTGTGTGAGTAATAATGTTATAATCTCAGCTATGGTTGAAGAAAGCAAGATATATAAAGTTATGTAGTTTGAAATTTTATCTTATAATAATAACAACAACATATTTTTGCAGGCTCTTGCAAGACAACAATATATCAGGACCAATTCCTTCTGAGTTGGGGAGGCTCCAAAAGCTTGAAACTCTTGATCTTTCTGATAATTCTTTTTCTGGTCAACTTCCTGATACTTTTTCTCAAATGAAGAGTCTTCATTACCTGTAAGTTAAAAACTGCAATATATATATATATGTATATAATAGCTTTATATTTCTCCTTCTTGTTTCTGATAATTGGAAATTGAATTGCAATCAGGCGGCTGAATAATAACAGTCTCACCGGAGAAATCCCATCTTCTTTGGCTAATATGACTCAGCTTGCTTTTCTGTAAGTTTTTTCAGTGTGTAAACCTAATTTATACCTTTTTTCCTTCTTAAACTCATCAATTTTGTCTGTTTCTGAAATATGTTTAGGGATATTTCTTATAATAACTTGAGTGGGCCAGTACCTACAATAAATGCAAAAACATTCAAGTAAGCTCTCTCTCCCTTTTTTTTTTTTAAATTTTCTCTCATGAGGACATGAAACTAGAATTTTTGTTAATTGTTTCCCTAATATATATTTTTTTTATCTGTTTCAAACAGTATTGTAGGAAATCCCCAGATATGTGTTACTGGAACCGAGCAAAACTGCTTTAGAACCTCTGTACTTTCTTCTTCTTCCTCCTTGAATATTTCTCAAGGTAATCATACTTTCTGCTTCTTCTAAAGTTCTTCTCATACCTCATGATGCTTCTTCTAAAGTTCTTTCTTATTTCAAATCAAATGCCTCCCAAAAGATCTTTTTTTAAATAATTTTTTTAATTCCAAGTTTAAGTAATTTTCAAGGTAATCATAGTCTTCTCTTCTCATACCACATGGTGCCTCTCTGTTTCTTATTTCAAATCAAGTGTTCCAAAGAGATACTTTTTTTTTTCTTTTTGAAAAGAAAAAAAAACCCTTTAAGTTCATAATGATGTTAACTATTTAACTTTTTCAATTAAGTCTCCTTCTTTATCTATCTCTTTTAATCTAAGTTCCTGAGTTAGTTTCTTGAAATGATTCTCCAGATTCACAGTCCTCTGGTAGACCTAAACACCACAAAGTTGCTTTGGCATTTGCTTCAAGCATAAGCTGCATCTGCCTGCTAATTGTTGGCTTTGGTTTTGTCCTATGGTGGAGACAAAGATATAACAAGCAAATTTTCTTTGATGGTAGTGGTTAGTGAATCACAAACTTAAAATCTATAACAAGTTAATAACATGTCATTTCAATTTGCTATTCCCACTTAAACATATCCTTGTGCTGAATTTTTTTTCAGAACAATACCGCGAAGAAATTTGCCTTGGAAACCTCAAGAAGTTCAATTTCAGAGAGCTTCAGGTTGCTACAGATAACTTCAGCAGCAAGAACTTAATTGGCAAAGGTGGATTTGGGAATGTGTACAAAGGGTTTCTACCTGATGGTACAATTATAGCAGTGAAGAGGCTTAAAGATGGTAATGCCATTGGAGGTGAGATCCAATTCCAGACCGAAGTCGAGATGATTAGCTTAGCCGTGCATCGGAACCTCCTTCGTCTCTATGGATTCTGTATGACAGCTACTGAAAGACTCTTGGTTTATCCCTACATGTCCAATGGTAGTGTTGCTTCCCGTCTTAAAGGTAATTTACAACTTTGCAACACTAGTCATTATTAGAATATATTGAAAAAGAGTATCGACTAATTAGAGAAAAAATTGGAAGTATATAATGTTAATTGTTAAGGGAAATCTTATCAAATTGGTTTAGGCTATTTTAGATAGAAAGACGAACCAAATATATACCTAATTTTCTAAAATCTAATAGTCATTACTTATTTTTGAGGTTTGAAAATTGGTTTGCTCTTTTTTTTATTTGGTGGTTACAGCCAAGCCTGTTCTTGATTGGGGAACAAGAAAGAGGATAGCTTTAGGAGCTGCAAGGGGCTTGCTATATTTGCATGAGCAGTGTGATCCCAAGATCATTCACAGGGATGTGAAGGCTGCAAATATCTTGCTTGATGATTATTGTGAGGCTGTGGTGGGAGATTTTGGGTTAGCGAAGCTTTTGGATCACCATGATTCTCATGTGACAACAGCAGTTCGAGGCACTGTTGGGCACATAGCACCAGAATATCTGTCAACAGGACAGTCCTCAGAGAAAACAGATGTGTTTGGCTTTGGAATCCTCCTTCTTGAACTAATCTCAGGCCAGAGAGCTCTTGAATTCGGAAAAGCAGTAAACCAGAAAGGAGCTGTTCTTGACTGGGTGAGCCAAAATAGTCTTGAAATAAAATCATGCATGATATGTGAAGGAATTAAGAAATCTCATCATAAATGCTAAACTGCAGGTGAAGAAGATTCATCAGGAGAAGAAGCTTGAGTTGTTAGTTGACAAGGACCTGAAAAGTAACTATGATAAAATAGAACTTGAAGAAATAGTTCAAGTAGCACTTTTGTGTACTCAGTATCTTCCAAGTCATAGACCAAAGATGTCAGAAGTGGTTAGGATGCTTGAAGGAGATGGGCTTGCAGAGAAATGGGAAGCTTCACAGAGAGCAGAATCAACAAGAAGCAGAGGGAATGAACTGTCTTCTTCAGAGAGATACTCTGATCTTACAGATGACTCTTCATTGCTTGCACAGGCAATGGAACTTTCTGGACCAAGGTGATAAGGTGGAAGTGAGTTTGTTGTACATTAGCATCATTTTAGCACCTCCGTTTGGATTAGTTGTGAAGAATAGATTGTAATATATGAGAGTTTTGTCTCGGAAAGTGCAAGTGTTTTTTTTTTAAACTAAGCCAAACACCCCCTTAAAAGAGTTATGCCAGTTTCTGACTGTACAGACACACATGGATGAGTTGTAATTTTGTTGTGTTCTAAATTCCTCTAGAGCCTAGGTTTTTCTGGCATCCTTCAATTTGTCGGGGTAATGATGATCTTGGGGTTGGTTTATGTTTGTATTCTCTCTACTCAACCAAATGTCAATAGCATTTTGAAATCTGTTTTTAGAGGTTAACTATTTGCTTAGTGCTCTTTTATTTACTGTTCATCCCTGCTTAGCAGTTTTATAGCATTTGTGACAATTCTCTTCTTGTTTGGCATTTATTGATTTAGAGCATGACAAACAATACGATATTTTATCGACATATATTAAGTAGACGGAAATTCTTTCCAAATTACAGTACTTTTTTTTATAATACTGATGTATTAAATTTTTTTTATGAAATATTAGTTATTTTCACGAAAATATAACTTTAAATTCTTGAATTTTTTTCTAAATTATCAATAGAATCTCTAAACTTTTATGCGGAAATAATTCGGTTTTTTTGGTCGTTTACTGATTTAAAGATTTATAAAGACAAAGTTATTATTAGTCAAGAAACTAGAGGGATTAAATTATTTCAAGTGAAAAAAAACTATAAGTACAGAGTCATTTTAATTGAGTAAAAATTCACAAACCAAAAGTTATATATATTTTTTATAACAATCTCACATTTAGAATTATTATTGACTAATTCAATTCTAAATATTATCAAATAGGAATGGTTGTTTTAGCAAAAAAAATTCCATCCATATGATAAATTCCTTTCACTTGCATTGCCCTATTTTGTTTTTTTTTTTAAAATCTCCTGATATTCATACATCGTACACATTTAATGGAAATCTGAGAGATAGCACTCAAGACTGTTGAACTCTCTGTTTCTTTATCATAAGAAATCTGCAACCAAACAGATTTTCCAGGTCAACACGGACAACACATGGAATTTGTTCAGATCAAGTAAAACTCCAGCTGTGAGTGACAAGTATCACAAATCAGAAGAAAAAGTAGAAAAGGCTCTTTGAAGCTTGTTGTTTTACGGATATTCCATTCGATGAATTTTCCTCATTCTGAAGTGTTCTTAAATTTCTGGCAATTCCTTAGGGTAATACTTGCAACACAAGAAAGTAATGCCTAGATGAAAAACACCAAACAGAGACTATGGGGAAGGGGAGGAAAAGAATGCATTTAATCAGATTGTCCACAAATTTAATCACGGATAAAAATGATTTCGGCACAAGCCGAAGCTCGTCGAAATCTAACCAACTCAATCAACATTTTCAATTGACTTTCCATTACATACATACAGGGAACAATACTCATGGTTTCAAGCACAGGCGAGTTGGCAAGCAAAAATTTGATTAATTCCATCACATGCGGTACACCACACATATCTGTTAACTTCACAACTTTAAGCTGTTTAAGTGCACAATCTGAAGGGCATTCTTTACTCCAAAAATCCAATTCTGGTGCATCTGTCACAGTCGGTACGTTTGATGAACCCTACAAAAAGCAAATTGGATAATTAACAACAACAAACCTTATTTCACTAGATGAAGTCAGATACATAGATCACACAATGCCATTTTTGTGCTCAAATTGGATAATCATGAACTCTAAAATGTATGAAAGGCTAAGAACCTTACATTATGACTATGTAGAAACAAAAATATGCCTTCACATCAATGAAACATGGACATTAACACAAGATGCCACGCTTTAATTCATTCAGGTTAGTGTAAATGCTTCTTTAGCATCATATATACAAGGACTTACTGAAAGTTGAAGCTCTTTTAGATTGGGAGAGCTTGTAATAAGGCGAAGGACCACGAGTATCTCTTTCATATCCTCAAAACTTACTTGATATAATTCAACAGTCTCTAAATTGCGGTACGTTACAGGTAGCTTTCCTGGATCATTGCCTATGCTCAAATACTTCAAGAACGTTAAAAAAAAAAATAAGAAAGAGATTTGGCCTTATAAACACTGAAATTCTCCCTCATGGCTGAAATTCCAAGCAAAATGAACTTGAACTAACTCAACCAACAGATACAATAAAAATGTTACCTTTGTAAAGTAGATATGCCCAGCAAGCCTCTCAAGATTAGGCGCACCACCTAGAAACTTGGTAAAATTGCAACTTGAACTTTGCTCAAAGTGCTCAGCAATGTCATCAGTCATATACAAAGCAACAGATATATCTACCAGAAGTGGGGAGTCTTCAAGGCATAGATCCCTAAATTCACCTTCAAGATACAAGTATCGGAGATTCGGGGCATGAATAGTAAGAGCTAAACTATCAAAGTATGACAGTGATAAACTCTCCAAAAGTGGGCAACTGGAAATAAGACTCTCAATTGCTTCAGGAGATATCAGAACTTGATGAAGGATGAGAGTCTTCAAACACATAAATCCTTTAAAAGTAAGCGGAGGTTCCAACTCACACCGGAAGAGCTCCAAGCGAGTCAATTTCTTACAGTTGAAAAGACATGATGGTATTCTAAACCATTCACCTTCACCTAATTCAAGAACCAATTCTTTTAAATTACCCCTTGAAAGAAAAAGAACCCACTGATCTATTTCTGGGCAGCTCTGCAAGTATGAATTTGCAATTTGAAACTTATGTATTGGTCCTTGATGAAGGAAGAGCAGCTGGTTGACGAACTTGACGAGGCTTTTCTCAACAATAGTTCGATCATTACCATTACCGGGAGGAACACATTTTTCATCAATCACAATTTTAGTGATGCTATTCCATTTGTACCTCCATTTACTCGACAAAATGCTTGTTCTAACAGCATCTCTTATCGGCAATCTTATCAGAATACTCTCTATAATACTCTGAGGAAGATCACTTATCAAATCAGGACCCGAAAAATCGCCCATTTGAGAGCTTCAGCTAATACATATTAAGAATAACAGAAAATAGGTCATAAGCACAAAATTATACGAGACAACTAACTAAACTTAATTGTCTTCCCCGCAAATTTCTGAACTCTTTTAAAAAACATGATCCCTTATATCAGCAACCCCCTCTTTTATAGTGGTGGATTATCTATCAAAAGAGAAAACCACCCCAACCTCTAAGAAAACTTAGTACCTATAATTCTACTAAATAATCATATTTCCTCTCATTGTCCAAACGAAAAAATACCAGCATTGATAATTCGGTTAAATTCTGCTTGAATCCAAAACAGAGAGATTATGAACCAATTGAACGAAGCAACAGGTCTCAGATTTAAGATCACCCCATAATTCTATTCCAATCGATTTGGGATATAAAGCATCGAAAAACGAACTAGAGAGCGTGAAGGTCAAGAATCGTACCTGGAATCGAAAAGCCGCTGAACACAATTTTCTGATCTTCTTTTACCGGAAAAAAATCAATAATTTCTTCCCCGTTGTTCGAAGGGACGATGAGGTTTACTGGTTTAGGAAGGGGAATTCATTCGGTTCGATGCCCAGAGGCATCAGTGATAAAAATAAAAAAATTAATTATATTTAATATAAAAATTAGTTAATATATTGAAATAAATTTAGGAGTATGTAATATAAATTTATTTTAATTAAAATTAAATAATTTATTTTATTTTTTAAATTTATTTTAAAAAATTAATCAGTTTTTATATTTAAGATATAAACGAGTAAACAAAAAATGAAAGGCAAGTACGTGGCACTGGGCCTTTTGACTTTTCTCTACGTCGCTTGTTCTTTTAAAGTTTTGATAGGTTAGACCGGAAGAGTCTGACTCTGACGAGTCACCCTCAAAACGACCTCGTTTTGGTTTTTAACAATTGAACACATATGGCTGTCTATTCTATTCATCAGCTAATTTGGAATTTTGGATTATGCCATCCGTATTTTTGGTTAAAAAAATCAGTTTTGCTTTTTGTTTTTTTAATTCCTAAACACATGCTCTTCTTCTTATGTTGACGATAAACATATTTGATCCTATTGAGTATTAAATATAAATATTTTTTAATAAAAATTTAAATATTAATTTATACCCCTACTCTATTGTCATAAAAAGTTTATATTCCCTTAGCTTTTAATATAAAAATAAGTTTATTTTTTTAGTAGATTAAAAAAATTAAATAAATTAATTTAATATAATAAAATCTAATTTTTTATGATAAATTTATATTATATATTTTTTAATTTATCTAAATTAGTCAATTAACTCTTATATTATTTATAATTAATTATTTTATTTAATTTTTTTAATATATTAAAAGAAATAAACTATATCCTATATTAACTAAGGGAGTATTACGTAAATGTCCTTTTTCATGGCGTCCTCATATCTCAAACCAATATAACCTGCCACGCTCTCCTGTCTTCCTGCAGCGCATTATTTCATGTTCCATGTTCTATTGGTTCCACTAAACCGTCTTTTACGTTTCTTACCCTAGTAGCCTCCTGGATTAACAGATAACCAATTCCATCATACTTAACATTTAATTTATTAAGTTAGCGTCTGTATGCATATAAATTAAATTATATTACTACTTTATATGGTGTTAAATATACAAGTTAAATAATTAATTTATAAATATTAATTATTAAAATTAATTTTTTGTTATAATTGTTATGATATTATTTTTCCTAAAATATCTATGATTAATAATCTTTATTAGTATATTAACATGTTTTTTATGTTTCATAGTATAAGATAAGATGGAGTGTAAATTTTTTTCGTGGTGGCATACTTTTATCTTTAAACCTTTTTAATAAGCCCCTCTTAAATTGTGGAAAGACACTAGAAATAGTTTCTAATACAAATTATTAAAATAAGTATTTTAAGAAAAATTAGTAAACATTTATTATAAATAATCAATTTAACTAATTTTTGTTTCAATTTTTGCTGATAAGTTATCTAATTGGTAAATTTTATGATTAAAGAGGTATAAACTATTGAGTCATTTGGTATTGGTGAAAAATAAGTTTCATATAAAATTTATTATGTATAATATTACATCTTTATTTTTTTATTATCAGGTATGGTAACTATTTGTTTATTATTTCTTCATTCTACAGAGCAATGAACTTTTATATTAAAAAAAGAGAACAAAGATAGATGTGAGAGAAAGAGAGAGTTAATTTCATACATATTTTTAATTTTTTTTATGTAATTATCATTTTTATTGAGACATATCTTATGAGTAATTTACATTTTTTTTAATATATTTTATACTATACATGGAAAGGAATTTTCCTTTAAAAGATCTAAATTATTTTCAGCAATGTAGAATCACAGGAAATA
The DNA here is from genome assembly GCA_037074615.1 of Leucaena leucocephala. Classification (NCBI taxonomy): domain Eukaryota; kingdom Viridiplantae; phylum Streptophyta; class Magnoliopsida; order Fabales; family Fabaceae; genus Leucaena; species Leucaena leucocephala. Next base: position 5,585,226 of record CM073570.1, on the reverse strand, counting down.
TTATAAACTAAAATTTAGAGAAAAGCAAGCCCGTGGAATCAACAGAATTTCCAGTGGGCATAAAACCCTCACTTTCCCCTCAAACCTCAAGCTCCCGCCATCCTCATCTCCTTACTACCAATGCTTCATCCTCACCATTCTGACCAAGCAGAATATATATATATATATATATATATATATATATATTATTTAAAGTGATTTTATGTTGTAAGAGGTGTTTTGACATGTAAAATGCAAAAGCGCTTTTTTTAATCTAGCCCAAACAGCCACAGCTTGAGCATGTGTAGAGGAATCAAGTTCTAGATACCAACTCCTTCACCAAGAATAATCCAACACAACCAAAAGTAACAGCAAGCAGGGTGCGGACTGAAGTGAATTCTGAAGCAGAAGCCATGTTTGTCCTGTTGGTTCTTGCTTGGCCATACCTTTCTCCCATGTTTCCAATCCCACAGAGGTTATTGAGGTTGTCTATTTTCTGCATTATCTGGCGCTGCCCTTTTGCCTTACCCAATATCTGAGAACAAACAGCAGTCTCATCGAATCAATAATAAACTTTACAAGCGCGTATATATATTAATTAGAGACGACACAATGTGTCGTGTTGAGACAGGCTCTTTGGTTCGAAGTTACTGTAAACATAGAGGAATTGCTGAAACATCCCTCATTGTAAGACTTATTACCCAAAGGTACCTGAAATATCTTCCATAGGTGAAACTTTCCTTTAATTGTGTGTAACTTATCTTCAATTATGTGCAGATTAGAAAATTTTTGCATATAACTGAAGATATATTACACATAATTGAATAAGAGTTGCACTCACCCAAAGACTTGAGTCCTTAAGTAACCTTTGGAGTTTGGACAATAAATTTTGCAATAGAAGGGTTTTCAGCAATTTACCCTTATTGAAGAGAGTTGTTCAATAGAAGTATGACATGCTGTGATATGAACAAACATCTATTGAAGAGTCAAGAGCATGAGATTGGTTGTACAATATATGCAAGGGTAATTTTATTGGAGAATCTCATAGCAAACATCTAGAGAACTTTATTTAAGCTCCGTCCAATATGGAGAGCTTACAGGAATCTATCTTGTCACACCAGCACATTCTAAAAGCTGAGAATAAATTCTTTTTTGAAAGAAAAAGTCAAGAAAAAATTCCATATAATAGAAACTAGAAAACAACAGGTGGGAATTTTAAAGAAAATGACTTGCAGTAACAACTGACACAATCCCAATTCAGGGACAATCAGTTAGAGCCACTAATCTATACGGTGACCAGAAACATCTCAAGGGTTGCCACATTTTAAGTTCATTTACCTAATCAGCCATAAATGAGTTTATAGTTTCCTTTAGGCATCACATTGCGGCACCCAAATCAGACACATCTTTTATATTACCTTCCATCAATCCTAGCATGAGCATTAGCATGACACAACTAAATTTACAAATGTCCATGAGAAAAAAAAAATCCAGTTTCATTTATAAGAGAATCCATCTAACTTTAACCTCACAGGAAAATGCAGTCTCAGGAAATTATCTTTTAGTGCCACAATATCATATAAAATCAGCAAAAATACCTCATCCATTAAAGGTGTCTCCATAGCTAATTGAAATGAAGATGAGGACTTCATAATAGATCCAGTTAGAGAACCACTTTCCAAACTAGTAATGAAGTGAGAGGTGGGAGCAGAACCATTGCAGGCTTCAGCTTGGAGTGTTGTGGTTTGTTGGCTTGGAGAATTTTTATTGATAATTAACTTGGAATTCAGCTCTTCAATACGACTTGTAAACTCATCCATTCTTTCTTTGAGAGAAGAAATTTGTTCTGAAAGCTGTGTGAAGGCCCATGTCATGTATTATGAGAACGAAGCAAGAACAAACAGAAGAATAATTTGAGAACAGAAAGACCAGTGAAGATTCAAATCAACCGCAACATGTTCAGAAGTAATTATTTTAAATGCATTTACCTCATTTGTTAGCGCTATGGAAGAATCTGGATTTCTTTCACCAAACCCTTTGTTGCCAGCACCATATCGGGTTAGTTTGAGTAGATTTTTGTCCCTTTGGCTTGTATACGACTGGGACATACCACTGTTGCAGATGCCCATTAGTCATTAGTCAGTCTATTAGATAAGGGCAAAATATACTAGCTTTCAAGAATTATAGATAGACGCCTTTCTATGAGCAAATTTAACAAAACTCCCATACACCTTCCTTTTGCTTCAAAATTTAATAGAACTTGATTTTTTTTTATTGATCACTAATACACATCTTTTCCTCCAAGTTCAATCAAGACGCAGAATTCTTGAACTACAATGCAATGATATTTCAAGGAAATGCTTCTCCAAAAAACAAGACAACAGTTACAGAGTATAAAGCAGATTGATCAATCACATAACCACCATTTTACATGATGACCATTACAAGCAGAACTCTCTAAACTTATGTTACTGGTTATCAACATGGAAATGAAAATACCTTAGATGTTAAATTTATGGACTGCATGTATAAGCACTTCCTACTTATTAAATTACAAGAACATGAATGCATTCTTCAAGCCAGTGCCAATAATGTTTTGATCTCAGAAAATAAATAAAAAGCACAGAAATTTCCACCTCACGCGAGTTTTTCTCACAGGAACCCTATCTGCAAAGGCTTTAGAAAGTGCTTCTTTTGGGCTAGACGCCATATCCTCATCTAGGCCAAGCTTTGTTTTCAAATCGTCTGGAAGGGCCTGTGGAATAGTTAGATAGAGACCATTAACAAGGGACAAGGCATTAGCAGACGACAAATTGTCAATAACCTCATCCACAATCTTTTCAAGTTGTATTTGCTCAATGTAGGTACGAGCAATATAGGAACCTTCCATGCCGAGCTGCTGGGCTATGCATCTTACAATAGAGCGATCTTTTCCTTGCACCTGTTTATTATTTCATAACACATATCAGAGAGACTAATAAGTAATTACAACCCAAATAATTCAAGAACGACAACAAACCTTATTCTATTAGATGAGGCTAACTTCATGGATCACATTATACCAATGTGTTCTATTAACAACCAATTCTTTAAATATCTTGTGCACCAAAAGATCCCATTCAATAACTTTCTTAACTGTTCCTCTTGGTCTTCCTCTACCTATCTGATAAATGAAGTATTCCTTTGTAATGTTTTTTATCTTTATATTTCCAAGATCTATAAGGATAAAAAACAGTGAAAATAAATACTTCATTTATCAGATAGTATCTTCTTTAAAATTCAGGCAATAGCATCAATGATACAGGAAGAGAAAAGTACTTGCACTCTCAGATTTCTTGAATATCAATTTTACATTTCTTGACCTTTAGTTCAAACGTTGGAACCCAAACAACTTGCTCTTTGAGAAATTTAATATGGAATGGCGTTGTAAAGCTGTAGATATCAGATTGCATTTAATAGATTCTCCATTCTGGGCTAGATAAGGCCTCGTTGATATCCTTAGGAATTCTAACATTGTCAAGGCAAGAAACAAAGTGTAGTCACCAGAAGTAGTGCAGAAGTGAAATTCAGAGCTATAGCCTTTGGGATCTGCAAGGGTATCTAGATTAAATGAGTACTTGAAGAGCTGAGAGTGACTGTGACTCCACCTATAAAATTATTGCAGCCATCAATATCTCTCATAATCCAATTCAACATGACATACTAAACATGTTGAAATAGACAGACATTTTATCCGAGAGAAAATTGATGAATGGATAGTTGATCTCAGATATATACCCTCTAAAGTATAGATGGCAGACATTCTTACTAAAGGTCTATCCAGAGAGAAGTTTGAATACTTTGTTGGCAAGTCGGCAATGATAAATATATACGGGCAGCTTGAGGGGGAGTATAGTTATCAAATTGCATTTAATAGAGAGATTATATAAGGGATTACGGGAGAATCTATTAAATAGGAGGATTATGGGTGATTTGCTTTTATTGTACAGATTATAAATCCCTACAAATCAGCCTTTAGAATCATATCATGAGTATATATAATACCGTTGTGATCAATGCAAATAATCAAGTCATAATATACTTCTGTCACTGTCTCTAGCGTCAAAAGCTAATTACAAATTACAAACATACTCATTTACGTCCAGGAACGCAAAAAAATGCAAGGATATTTTACCTCCCACAAATTCCATCATCTAAGAAGCACAATGTATTCCATAAAAAGCCATAATGAATGCACTGAAGGAATATATCTGACAAACCATAGGAATTTCAACAAATATGAAATCCAGTGAAAGCATCCAACGGTAATAAAATACAAGGATACACTTGCTATAGCAGTACCTGAACATATTGTCGATTAAGTTGCAAAAGCCAATCTAGTTTCACAGAGACCCTATCATCAGATAATACATGGCTGTTTCTTTTTAGAATGGTAGCTATCGTGTATCCCAGGGCCATCAGGCCACCTAGGAGCCGCACACTAACCTCAAAAGATATTCTTGGTGAGATGACAAATGGAATATCTGTGATCCATTCCTAAAAAGTTATAAGCTATCAATTAGTTTTTCTTATTTTCTTCAAATAGAAAATAGAATTGTCATAGAAATGAAAGAATGAGATCCAAATAGAAAGAGAGAAAGAGACAACAAAGCTGACCAACTACTCCGCATTATCAGAAATACTGTGTTTCCTAATAAACCATGGGCTGAAACCAAAGGCAGAAAGCATGACCAAAAGTTGCAACATAAGTAAGGGTAAATAGATCCCCTTGAAGATGCAATCATTCCTCTCCAACCAAATATGAAGAGGATCGCATACACAAGATCTTGGCCTCCTATTCTCATTGAAATATCAGAAACATAGAAATTGTTTCTAGGTGTTTGGGCACTCCCAAAGCTTGCCAAGAACTTTAAACAGGTTAGTCAAGAAGAAAGTTTCGGCTAAACAAAGCCAGAGTATAATGGGAACGCTTCTTGGATTTATCTCCCTTCCCTATAAAAACAAGGCATCCTACTTACATGCAGCCTAAGAAGCGTGGATAATGACAACAACAATGTGGACATAAAAGTCCTTTTCTATGCGTCCATCTTCATATCTTGCAGACAAGTTCATAAGACTCCGTTCCAATGCAAACAGTGAACTGCATTTCAAATCCCATACAATTGATTGTAAATATGATATTCCATCTTAAATGCATAGCAAAAAGTCTAGATCAAAAACTCTTTGGAATTTGAACAAGCACATGGAAGCTAAACTTAAAGCAAACATCAAACATTAGACAGTATTTCCCCTCCTTATTCCGCATCCGTAAATAAGATTGGCAAGTTTCTGGATCTTCACCCGGCGGTAGAAGATATATGTCATAAATCTGCTCATTTGTTTCCTTAAAATCTTCAGAGAAAACAGCTTTAATTTGTTCAACTGTCACATTCCTTGCTGACTGCAATAAATATTACAACTGATCACTATTATATCCTTGTTATAGCATCAGTATCAGACATAAGCATCAGAACTAACTTTCAATATGTAAGTAGGACTCTGTAACCCAGTAAATGGATTGAACTTGTTGATTATTTTGATATGTGCTGTCTGCAGATATTGCTCGATAAAGACCTTGTACATTGGAAATACCTGCAAAACAATGGATTTCAAAATTTCTGGAAACAGAAACTTTCCAAAAGGTAAATGGAAATGGAAAAAGCATAAACCGTCTCAGATATTTGATGAATGATTTCTGCAGGTTGTTGACTAGCACGTTGAATGTCTCGTATAACTCGCTTGACCAGGTCAAAATGAACTCCACCTTTAACAGATATACGAAGGTCCAGCAGAGGTCGCAACTTCTCACTCAAGGCATAGATACCCTCTATGATCACAATTCGGGAGCTCGGGACTTCGACTGTCCTGTTATCAAGATATATGATAGTGTTAAGAGAGATTACAAGACAGTTACTCAAGTTCTGTTGTAACGGAAAATGCTAGCTCTCAAGATGCTACTTGAGACGATCAGATCATTATCCAAAAGCAACAATAATGAAGAATAATTGAATATTAATAATCCTTCAAGTAGAGGGGGAATAATTGTTACATGTTAAAAGTAAGTAGCTAGTTGTTTGTTGTTGTTGGTTGATTAGCTGTTGCTTTCAGGAGTGAGTCATTTAGGCTTCTGTTATAAGAATAACAGTGTATAATTAAATCCCCTTCTTACTATACTCTGGTATAAGTATGAGACAGAGGAGTTAAGAAAGGTGCTGTCGAATCTTTCTCCTGAAAATTTACTGGGTAATCTGTTTGCTTAGAGTCTTCATAACAGTTAAGCTGAAGTCATTCAGTCCAAAATTGAGTAACGTAATATCTAAGATCAATTGAAACCCATTTTAGTTGACTTAGATATAAACTTGATATTTTCATCGCAACTACTGGAGATCAGAACATACAACAGAAATTAAAGACCAATCAAATAAGAAAGAGCATGGTAGCCACCCATGGCACTCATGCATGCATGCATAAATGCAGACAGCAAACTAGGAACAGAAAGAATACAGTTTTTATTATATTTTGCCTTCTATTTTTTTTCTCAAAAATAAAGAACGCGGACTTGTATCTCAAAAGTTTTCTCAATTCAGAGAAACATATTTGAAAGTGTATTGATATACAAGATGGATGGGATTTACCTGTACATATACGAGAACTGGACTTGAAATCATAGATTGGAACCTGAACTGACTTTCCTGCCTTTAAATCTTGTAGATTCTTGAGCAATGTGTCATAGTCCGTCAAGCGTGGATCTGCTCAAAGAGATAATAGAAGTGACAAAACCATGCAGAGATTATTGTCCTGACTTCAAATTGTTAGTCAACTTCTAAATATCAAAGTAAGCACTAATGAAAGTAATAAAAAATAAGGTTGATCCATACATCAAATGTACCATAATAGGTATAAATATTATCTCATTTATCCTGACTATGATATCGAATTGCTCTTCATAAATGATTCAACTTCCCATCAAAACTGAGAAACCATCAAGACACAAGATGGTAGAGACCGAACTATTTAATAAGAGGGAAGGAAGAAGAACAGAAAATAAATTCTTCTACTGATAAGCAAGGTAAGGATCTTACACTTACTAACAATAGACCTAGGAGAATCTCCAAACAAAAAGAATTACTCTCTCTATATCTTAGTCCTGAGGCTCACGGCCCATTTATAGCAAATTTACAAAGAGAAAAATAAGGAAAAGAATTCAAAACATAATCAGAAATATCTAAACAGATCCTATCGTTATAGTGGGGAGTTATCCCACTTATTGTGCAACTGAAAACAGAAACTAACTAGCAACAAAATAGGAACAAGAAAATCAGCAATAAAATAGCAACAGAAATGATTTATCCCTTAATTCTCTCTGGCCCATTTCTTCCTCCTTGAATAAGTCAACCAAGGTCTGTTAGGGGTCTTATCACAAGATAACTAATGAAGTACAATTGCTAACTCATCCATGGAAGTCATTTTCATGTTCAGAAATGAGCTAACGAAAACCTTTACTTTGTTCTACTTATATCAGCCAAAAAGACTTTGCTTAAAGCTAATGCAAAAACTCTCATCTGTTTAAATTAATTTGATGTCATCCACCACGAAATCTTTTGCAATAACAGTTTTATTATCACACCCATCCTTGGCATTCCATGTATCCTGCATTCCAACTAAACTACTAACCCTAGTAATATCTTCTCCTTGGACTATCGCAGTTCTAACTAAATCAAACCAGACGACTGACCCTTAAAATACTAATTCCAGCATTTTAGTGAAGTTTAGGCATCAAATGCAGCATAGAAATCTAAAAAGAGAGGCATAAGAAAGGGCCTCAAACCCCTTTCAAGTAAACAAAAGGCCTGCGAAAACAAATAGAAGAGACAAGGAACATTGCAATCTGAGTAATATCAGTTCATATGATGAAAAAATGTAGCTAACTTCTGTTCCAAAAACAAATGATGAATGATATAAAGAAAGCTATTCTTAAACCATAGTTCATATAACTAATTAGTGGACAATGTAAGATAGCATATTCTGCAAATTTGGCAAGGAGTTCCCTGGTTCAAAAGTACCAGGAATTCTTTGAAAATATTAATCATCTAAAGCAGTTCGAAAGTTACTTTAAAGAAATGCCAATTTTGCTAACTATATTAAAGTCCTTAGGTGCATAAAGGAAAATACAAGAATCAAACCTATAACTCAGATAATATAAAGGAAACATTTGATGTCTTTCAAATGTCACAGCTAATGATAAATACAGCTATAAGAAGCATCAAACAACCAAGGTACATAAATACAAGTTTTGACATTCTATTAGGTTGGGGTAACCTAATGGGTTAAAATATTATCACTGAAATGTACAACAAAGTCACTAATGTTCACCAGAGTGTGTGTGTGTGTCATTGTTCAGAATCAAAAATAACTTATTTCATCATCAGAGGAGGATCATTATGTAGGAGATATTAGGATTAAATGAGGGAGATATTAGAAGTAAATGAGAAATATTATAGGAATCAATTAGGAGATTAATTGTCTAATTATACGGCGTATTCCATGCTGTAAATCCCATAATATTTGGGATCCGTTGTATGCATATGTGTATATGTATGATATGTGTAACATGTGAAATCAATATAGAGAATATACAGCTTTTCAAATACTCCTCTCTCTGTATTCTCAGCATCTCTTTCAATTATGTCTAGCGACACATTATAAGCTCAATCATTTTATGCAACCTGCATCCTGATAATGGCACTATAAGGAAAAGATAAATGCCTTAATTACCATCAAAATTTCCATCAATAATTCGACTAGAATCATTGTAATTGTCCATCGAAATGACTGCAATGCTGGGCATGAAATTGACTATTTTGTCAGTGAATACAGTCTTCCTGGCCCCCGAAGGACCAGCCAACCCTACCAATATTATTCCATCATTATTTTGGGACAACAACTGGCATGCACGGATTACTACAAAAAAACCCTTCTCAAATGATAGCTGATCTTGGATTGGAGCAATCTTATAGCGATCACAGTCTTTCCTTTTAACCAAGCAAACTTGATCTTTCAATAGACCAGGGAGCCTGTGATGTGAATCAACAGCAGAAGTATCTTGTGCCATTGAATGAGGAGCCCAGACTTCCTTCCACGGAAAAAGAAATCAACCACAAAATAAACTAGTAAGTCTGTGAACTCAGATTTATACTTGGAGGTCATGCTATATAGAAGGTAAGATACTGCAATATCAGTTCCTAATCACACCAAAATGTTTCCAAACATATTCTTCACAAAATAAGGACCCTTTCACTTTCAATCCCTGATGCCCCGCGCAAAGCCTAGCTTATGAGTACTCTATTGAAAATTAGCAATCATATCAATGAAATTGCCGATTGAAATCCTGATTGAAATGTGAAACATAAATTTAAGAAAAAAAAGGGGCATAAATCCCGTGCACTGATTTTTTTAAAAAGAACTGAATTTGAGTAATTACTTCTTAAGAGTATTCTTACGATTTATGCTGTCCAACTCCAGTAATATAACTATAAAATAAGAATAAAACAGCGACAACAACAACAGGAAAATAGCTTAGAAAAAGAAAGTTCAAATGCTACATACAGACAAAGTACCCATAATCGGTGAGAAGTGAAAAGCTCAATGCCTGCGTAAGTATTAATAGAACCAGAAGAAAAAAAGTGATTCCAGGGGATCCATCTTTAGGACCTTTCGTTATAAGAGGCATAAATGCATAACCGTAATGTACATAAAAAAACTAATTTTATAACAACTATCATATAGAGTTGTTATAACAAACTCATTTGATCAAACAAGTCATCTCGGAACCAAAAGCATTACAAGCCATAAAGAAAAACATGCCCAATGTAGAATTAAATGACCTCATGCTGGATCAACTTGTACCGCTATAAAAATAAATTAGAGTTAATGAGCACCGCCCATGGAAGAGCAAGCAGACCCAAATAGGAATCTTTCTGGTAAAACTGAATAATCGTTTATCGAGAGTGCATAGAAATAGTGGACTCTTAAGAATCACGGATACATAATTTTCTCCAAACTTACTTAGCAACTAGCTTTTTGGATGCCATTAACATACACGCCCTACGACGAAACACTCAGCATTTTTATCCAAAATAAATAAATAAAATATTGGGCCGACTACCCCAAGAGCATGGAAAGGATCAACGGGTTGATGTCATAAGAAAATCAGCACAACCCCATAATTCAAAATCAACAGCAGCCATGCTTAAACAAGGAAGAAGGACCTAAGAAACTCTGTTCTTGGGGTCTGTCTGGGTCCAAAATAGTGATGGCCAAGCAAAAAGACGCAACAGAACAATTATATATATTTCATAAGAAATGAAACAATTCAATGTTTAACAGAAACAATGATACCCAGAAGAAAATGCGAATCAGAACCCGTGCACTTCACACATTTAGTAACGATCAAAACACTCACCGAGGCTGATGCCGGTCTCAGAGTGAGTTCAGCAACAACAGCCAGAAGAAGTTGGGAATCCCCTCAAGGTCGATTTCTGCAAGCTGCATATTCAAATTACTTTCCCTGTAACACCCTTACGACCTTGCCGCTAAAAGAACGAAATGTGATTTTCCCGGATTTTTTTATAAACAAAATATTTCTAGAGAATCAACAAACGCTCCAGATAACAACAATAATATATGGAGACAAAAAGAACCCACTTCCGAACTGCGGAAGTTAGGCTCTCGTGTGCGTATATATTCATATAACTTTTTTATGAGAATTGAGCAGTCTATTCCCACGCGAAATTTTCGTATCCCGGACTTCCTTTTAAAAATATAACTAATCTGATCGTTAATAAATATTTTATTATTAGATCAAAGTTACATTTAATTGGTTGTGCGGGTTAAGCACGTTCTCAGCTTAGCAACTCATATCTATAAATATATAACCAGGTTCAAAATTTGAAGAATCTTGTTGGAGAAAATATTTATAATGTGTAGAGAAATGATATTTAAATCTTATTTTTTTAAAAAATGAATTTTAAAAAAAGATATTCTGATCATAAAATCTTATTTCAAACCAGTCATATTATTCAAATATTTAATAATAAAATTAAAAAAAAAAAATAGCCAAATGCTAAGTAGTCTAGGGGGTTATAAAAAAATCAATATGTACCTTGAGATTTATTTTTTAGCGTCCAGATATTTCTTTTGATCCTTATTATGAGATGCTTTTTGTCACCCATCAAAATGAATGAGATGTGATTAGATTATTAATTTGATATGAAAATAAAATAAAATTTTAAATTTTATCAATATTTAATATAATGAATTACATCTAAAAAACTATGAGAAAATGCAATTAATGATATTTTAAATGAGGACAATTTTTTTTAAAAAAAATTAATTAATATTTTATTTAATAACTTGTAACAAGGTTCATCTATTTCACCGAGGATGACTTGTAATAAAGCCTTAATGGAGGCATGGAACATATAATAACATTAGTGAGTCTTACTCACTTAAATTTTTTTATTTTAAAAAACATGGCTAAGATTTCTACTAAAATGCATTTCAATTCATATTTTTAATATTAATTAAAATTACTGAATTTCTAATGATTTTCTTGTAATATCATTAATCCATAATTCACTTTAAAAAACTATTTAATTGTTGAGTTAATGATGATTATTATATCAACAATGATGGCTTTTCCCCCCTTGGTTTTGCCAATCAATATATTGCTGTGCTGGCTGGCTTTGCTTGGACGTTACCCAATAATTAATTGTGATGATAATTTTTTTAAGGTATAATTTTAAGGATTAAAAGTTTAATTTTAATAATTTAAAATAATTGGATAAATGATTTATTTATAAATACTTTTCTTCATGTAACAACACTTGTATTTTAATGATTAAAAGTTTTTCTTGAATACATCAATAAAAGTATAGTTGACATTTATAAATGTACTTTTTAGAATTTGACTTTACATTGCAAAAAATTAATTTCTATCAGCAAAGATAATGTTGAAGAAATAAGTCCCAGAGCAAAATAATGAATTCGATCTTGCTCCAGGGTCAAGTAAATGACATGAGTTGGAAGTTTGAAATGGGAAGATCAAATAGGGAAAGAATTGAACAAGTCAGAAGTCAAGTATTGAAGTTGGTGATTTTTTATATTTTTCTAATAATAAAAATAACATTCTCCATTGACGATGTAACTCACTTTTTTTTTTTAAAAAAAAATTAGAACCAGGATCTTGAAATTATAAATGGAATTAAACTTAGGACCCATCACTTAATTAGAAAAGTTTTCATATTTAATATGTGTCACTTTTAAGTTTTAAGTAATTATCTGGAACGGAGAAAGTTAGTTACAAATTTAAATTGTCTAAAAATCATTTTAATTTTTATATTTACCCTTAATAAATACAAATTGATGCTCCACCCACTTGTCTGGAACAAAGCAATTAATAATTCACAAACTCTTACAAAATAGCTTATATTTATTACAAATAACTTTTTCCCCTAAAAGGCAACCTATATAAAAGACAATTGAAAGTAATAAATAAAATATTTTTTACCAATGTTGAATAAAATAAATTATCAATTATCCTCAAATATAAATCTAAATACCCATATACTATAATACATTCATAAACATTCTGACTAGAACCACAATAAAATAATAATCTCTAGAGATTAAACATATTTTAAATAATCGTATATTATAGACTAAATGATTTGAAGTAATCTATTCTTCTTTTCGTCTTCTTTAAACCCACTTGAAGGAATCGATGAGATCATCTCACTTTCTCACCAAACCAAAACAGAAAAAAAAAAAAAAGTAATTCAATATAGGTTTTGTACGGAGTTGAAAATGTGGACTAGGGTTTCGAGTACCAGAGAGAGATCATTGTCAATTTGTCATTGAAAACAATGCAATTCCGTTATCATATCTGTTTAACTGAGTTCTTAGTAGGCTAAAAGGCTATAATTCCACATGAAAAAAAAGCATATTTGTTTCTTAATGCTTAAGCTTACCCATCTGATGAAATCCTAGACCAGGATAGATGACTAGCAAAGAATATGGGGAGGAAAAAAATAACTTTTACACCCGCAAAATCATTGATTTTTCCGTGATAAATATCTGCCGAATCAACCAGGGCACTTGAATATTCTTCATCAAGGCATATAATCGCTCAACTCAAACCAAGCAGAAACTATATTTCAATTATCACTGGCTTCCACTGCTCGAGAAACATCTTTACAAAAAGAGAAGCAACATCCATCATAACAATTGGTCTGAGAAAAATTAATTACTTAAAACACCACAGAAGAATTCAATAAACAGATTCCATTCAGATGTGTATTGAAGCCAAGAGTTCTTTCATTGGTTAACTGCCAGACTTCACAAGCAAAGAATCACACAAGAAGTAACACCTTAACTAAACCTGTTACAGGGCATGTCAACCATCAAGGAAGCTTTCAGGACTTACCTGATAGGGACCTCTGATACATCATGCATCAAGGGAAGGGATACCAATCCCTTGTAAATGCACATGAGAATAAGTAATACAAGAAACTACTGCAACTGTGCAATTTATGATATTTATAACTTGCGTTGATTGAGCTAGAAACCACCAATTAACACGCAGGATTTAACAGGAATAGACGGTGAAACTCATTTAGCTATAAGACTCTTTTTGCAGTCGCTTTGGTAAATGTGATAATGACACAGTGCAATCCATGTGGCGAGATGGATTAAGGTTTTGCTATTGTAATAAAAATGGAAGAGGGAACTCTCAGGGTAAACCCAAGATTTCAACTTTCACTTGGTATGGTGTTATAAAGATGTTATACATTTCTTACCCTCAAAATTTGTACAAATCTCGCATCATATATGAATTTTAATTTCAGCCCTCCTCATAGTTAAATCCGGCCCTTTCCACGCTTCTCTTTGTGATTGTAAAAGAACTCAATGAGCAAGTTAATTATAGCTACCAACTAGAAAACCAAGACACCATAATCTGAACTCTGTAAACGTTAAAACATTGGACATTCTTGTTCGAAGTCTTGCATGAGCAAATTATATCTATCAAAACTGAAGAAAACTACATAGCATAATGTCATAGCTAATTAATCAATCAAGCGTACAAATCAAATTGAGTAAGATGATCCTTACTCCGGCCAAACTTCGCAGGAAGTTCATCACCTTTTTCATTACTCAAACTTAGGTCCAAGCCAGGTAAGACATCTCTTTGCACTAAACCCTTCACCAGAGACACCACAGAAGCATCAAATTCAGGCCAAGAAACACATAAAACTCCTCTGATTTTCAGAATCTGGCACCGCCCCAGAAGCGCAGCACTCAACCCACCGACGATGCTCCCGGAAGGATAATACTCCAAACCCTTCAACAACTTCTCATCAGCCCCACTTTTCCTCTCCGCCACAGTCTCCAGCTTGAAGGCAAACGCCTCGTCCGACGACAACCGACCGCGATAATTCTGGATCCAAATTGAATCCAAGATGACAACCCTTTTAGGCGCAATTCGATCACCAACTAGAAGCTTCGCCACAGAATGAGACCGCTCGGGGGAGACAGCACACTGAACAGAGACAACAACAGCATCGTGAGAATCGAGGGAGTAGATGTTGCAGGTGGTGTCGCTGAGAGAGGGTTCAACGGACTTGCCGGAGAGAGGAATCTCAGGGAGGATGAGGGATCCAATTAGCGTTTTACGTGGAAGAGAGTGGAAAAGGTAGAGGGAAGGGGAAGAGAGAAGAAGGATGAGGAGGGAAGGTCGGAAGGATTGAAGGTTAGGGTCAGAGAACAAGAGAAATGGAGAAGGAATGGGTGGAGATGGAGAAGCGAAATTGTTGAGGTCTTCTTCGAAGAATCTGGAAGGAGGAGGAGCTTCTGTAATAACATCTTCCATTTTTCAGATCTTTCTTCTTCTTCTCCTTCTACAGTAGCTTAGCTTGTAGCAGAAGATCGAGGGCAAAGAGCAACGGAGCAAGGAGGGTGGGAATGTGGGATGTACTCAATTGTTTTTTTTTTTAAAGAAAAACTTTAAAAAGCACTTTTACTTGGGGTGCAAGTTGGGTCGGCCCAATGCATCTCGATTCGGTCATGTAAGGACGGATGAGGAAAAATGATTTGCTTATTTAGTGCCAGTAAAAATTCACATAGATAATAACTGGATTATTTAAGTAATATTTATTACTTAAATAAAATCTTAGAATTTGAATTTTAATGTATATAGAAAATTTTCGTTAGGAAACTCACCTACTATAGTCAAATGTGTGACACGGGTCAAATGAATCGGGTGGGTAAAAAAAATCATATAGATAATAAATAAGTTCTTATGAAAATATGAGTTTAATTTCTACTGTTGTTGTAAGGATTCTTTTAATAGGTGATATCATAAATTTTTTATAAGTATTTTTTAAATTTTGATGTTATATCCTAAATGCTGACCAATAGGGACTGGTGTTAAACCTAATTAAATTTTTTATATAAAAAAATTATTTATTTTGTCCATATGGTTTACCTTCATTTTCACTTCAGTCTCTATATTTTATTTTATTTTTAAATTTCTCCATATAGTTTACAGAGTTTTCAAAGTTAGTCCATATACTCTAGTATCAAGCATTTAAAATCTAAAGCCCTCGAAGGACTTACATGGCTTAACACCATAAGAAAAATATCTGATGCTATAGTTAACTGTATATATGGTGGCCATGTGGATTAATTAAATGTTGACTTAATAGCATACATAGAAGTTAATTTGGTCCATTTTAAGTTTTGTATTAAAATCTTTTTAAGGGTTAATTTTTTTATTTGTTCAAGAATATTCTTAAGCCATTTTATATTTGAGACTAATCATTTTCGAGATTAAAAATATAAATAATTTTTATATCTATTAATAAGTATATTTTTTTAAATTTGAACTTGTATTCTCTTTTATAGAAGTCAGATTATTTATCACATCAACTAATAACTTATTAGTAATTTGATTAAATTTTGTATTATACATTTTGAATTGGGCCAAATCTTAAACGCAAGAGCAGCTGACTAAAAACTAATCCTCCAGCTACTTTTAACAATAGTGGTCATCATAACATGTTTGTTGACACTGTTTCTTGGACTTGTGATTGTGAACCCATTTATAAGAGATCAAGCAGTAAGATGGGGTAGCTGGATTTATAATTCAATTGGGTTCTTATTTTGTATTGAAAGTTAAATTATAGACGGTGTATAAAAGTCTTAATCTAGCTTAGGATCTAGGGTTTAAGAAAATTATCTAGGAATCTGATTCAAAGAATGCGGTTGATATGTTATCTCATAGAAATGTGGATAGAAGCAATCTAATAGTGCTACAAATACAGAGCCTCTTCCAATGGGTTTGAGAATTGAAGCTCTAGCATATCTCAAGAATTTATAACAAGATAGCAGATGTCATAGCTAAAGATGGTTTGATTACTACGACAACATTATATTCATGTCCTCCACATTTGGAGTTTTTAGTTATTTTTAATAGTTTAGGATCTAATCCCCTTCTGACATAGATTCTTGATATCGGGCACTTAGCTCTATCTTGTACTAAAAAAAAAGAAAATACTGCCACATGTTTGTTTGGTAAATTGCCTTGTTAGGTGCCATTCAATCTTATCTTTAGAGGTTTAATTAATACAACACAACAATATAAATCTTATCTTATTTATCTTATTAGATTAGGTTAGTTATTAAGAGATTCAACATAAACATAATTTTAATATTAAGTATCAATAACCTAGTACAACTCTACTTTTTTATCCGGACCTGGAACCAGTTCAGTCAAACACATTTTTTCATGAGGAGAAAAGTAGAGAGAAGAAAATAGTAGGCTGTTTAGATAGCTGGAGGAAATACGAATGAAATAATAGTGAAGGAGAAGATGAGGCATGAGTTCATATTTTCTTTCAAAGAGTTTTCTCTTAAAATAGGAAGAGGTTTAGGAGAAAAATACTAGTTTTCTCTCTCTTTAAAATTGCTCAAAAGAGGCATCAAATCCACATATTTTCGATTTTGATATGCTTGTCATTGTAAAAGTATACGTTTTTTTTTTCTTATATAAAATTTTCCATCATTTAAACACAAGATGAGAAAATTTTTTCTTTTTATTTTTTTCTTTCTCTTTATTTTCTCTCTCCTCCTATTTCCTCTACTCATCCAAATTCAACCTATAAAAAGATGAATTTGGAAACAGCAATTTTTAGTATATAATTAAAAAGTGATAATGATCAATAAAAATTAACATAAATAATAAAAAATATATTTATATTTTATAAGAATATGAGTTCAATTTTTATTGTTATTATGATGACTTTTTTAATAAATAATTTTATAAATTTTTTATAAATATTTATATTAATTTTAATAAAAAATTGATATTAAATTTATCTCAACTTTATATGTATAAAAAGAAACTACGACCTATAGCGCGTGGAAGTTTTCAAAGGAACGGACACTTGACAGCAAACCCACAACTCCAGTTTTTAAAGCAACGTGGCAACATATTTTCATGCTGTGATTTTCTTTTGTTGTTTTAGTTATGTTGTAAAAAATCACCTTTGGAATTTTCATACTTTTTCTCCGTTAAAGGACAGTTGTGATCTTTCTCTGAAATTTCTTTCGCTGGTCCCTTTTCACCGTTAAGTTCGTTGTCATACCAATTTGTCCCCTTAACAGAAACTCACGGTTATCTTTAATGCTCCTATTAATAACGCGGAATGGTAGTCCAGCATCAGCTAAGTGCGTGTTTGGCACCCATGATTAGAGAATTAATTTTGGACAAAATCTCAATTTAGGAAAATTTCACCCAAACATCAATTTTGTGTTCAAAATTGATTTTGGCCAAAACCTCGATTTGAAAAACTTTGAGCCAAACAGCCATTTTTGTCCAGAATTGATTTTGAGCAAAACCTCGGTTTGAAACCATAGTTTTGAATAAGCTACTGAAAATAGATTTTGGAACTGTAAAAGAGCTTATAGATTATTCAATTACTATTTTACCCCTACTTTTTTCTTATACTCTCTCTCATCTCTCTCTCCTCTCTCCTCTCCCTCTCTCCTATTTATTCTCTACCCTCTCTCATCTCTTATACTTTAATCAAATCATACCCTTTTTAGTAATTTATTAATATAAAAAGTGATTCTACTATTAATCATCCAAACATCTCTATTTGCAAAATCTATTTTTCCCAAAATCTATTCTCTAAAATCTATTCTTCCCAGAATCTATTCTCTCCAGAATCTATTCTCCAGAATCTATTCTTCCCATAATCTATTCTTCAAAAGCTAATCCAAACACACCCTAAATTGGTCAGAAGTTGTAGACTCACTTGACCCACACTCTAGGTGCATCTTATTATCTTAAGTTTTAATTATAAAAATAAATTAATTTTTTAAATAAATTTAAAAAATTAAATAGATCAATTAATTATATTTAATATAAATATTAATTAATAAATTTAAATAGATTAAAATATATATAATATAAATTTATTATGAGAAATTAAATTTTATAATAATTAACTGATTTATTTAATTTTTTAAATTTATTTAAAAAATTAATTAAGATAAGTGAGAATAATTCAACTATATTCAACTCTCCAGATTTTATAGTCTGACAAAAAAAAATAATGAATGAAAGACAACAAATATTTGGTCTCAAGTCATGCAACGCTAGTCCTTTTTCTCATTTTTTAATATATTTGTAAGATTTACTGCATTCATATCCAGAATTACATCCATTTTATTAGGAAGATTGCCCATAAATACCCACTTGAAAAATTAATTACCCGATAGTATTTAATACGTTTTTATTTATAAAAAGTACCGATACTACAGAACTTAATAAGAACTTAATAAGTAGAAAGTATTAGACAATTAATTCTTTAAACACGTATTTATGTCTAATTTTGCTTTTTTTCTCATTTGTAGTCAGCAGCACAAAATTCACAAAAGTACACGTTTGTGATTGAGACCCAACTGATATACAATTATCAACTTTTCAATCATTGTCATCAATGATACTACAAATTACACATGATAATTAGTAAAAACACACTAACATACAAAAGTTAAAAATAATACAAAGAATTAATCTCTTATAATATAATAAATTTTTATTAAAAAATATTTATATTAAATATTTGAAAATATCTCCAAAAAAATTATTTTTAATAAAAAGATATTTATTTTTTTTAAAAAAAAAAAAGATAAAGGCACAATAAACCAGCGTAGCTTGTATCAGTTTTGATTATCTAGCTCCTACAATAAACCACTTTACTTGCCAAATGTTTTCCTTTTCATCAAGACTTGAAACTTAAAACAATCTCAGCATTAACTATTAAGTTCGATATTCACTGTGCCATAAAATAATTTCTTGCACCCAAGGCTAAGAATTTTCCTCCCTTATATGGTTGATAGAAGTTACATTGAAGTAGATTCAGTTAATAAAGAGCATATAACATTAAAGGAAAAAAAGGAAAAAGAAAATCAGATGAAGTTCTTCATACCCAAGAGAGAGAAGCGAGCAAAATCCTTCACCGCTCGCCGTTGAAATGAGGAGTGGAGGACAATACTACTGAAACAAAACCAGTATATGATTACAACAAATTGTGAGCTACAGACTGAAAATCAGAGTTGGTGAGCTACGTGAACCAAAAGTTTAGATGAAGATTGAAAATTCTCTCCATCTACTACCTCTTTAATTAGTATAACCACCACAACCCTCCACGTGTTAAGTTGAACCACAAGATTGTCATGGTAGTAGCCGAGGGCAAGGGCAAAGAAGAGGGGTGAATCTAAACAATTCTTTATCTGCAAGAAATAACCCAGACTATCCCTCAAATTAATGACAGTAACAAAATCCATTTGTAGATAATTTTATTACTCCTTCAATCTTTAATATAAATCTACTTTAACTAATTTTAATATATTAATCAAGTCAAATAAATTATATAATTATAATAAATATGATATAGTCTCTTAAAATATCAATGTTTAACATTCTATTATATAGCAATTTTTAAATTAGATAAATTAATTTAGAAAAAAATGATAAATATAATAAATAAAGTAAATTGAAGTCTTATAAAAGGATAAAGAACATTTACTCAACTAATTCCTACATTTAGGATCAGAGAAGTATAATCTAAGGGTTTTATCTCCAATTAAACAAGAAATTTTACAATATCTCATTTGCCTTAAATTTATTCTAGTATACCAATCAATGAATACAAGCACAAAATTACTACACAAAACACATGATGTGCGAGAAAGGGTCAAAACTTGGCTCATTATGGAATATTTTTCCAATATTTCGAGTTTCCTATTAAAATTAGACCATCACTTAAGATCTCTATAGCGTATAGTAGCTTTTCACTAATTGAATCTCACCTATGTCTTCAGTTTAGGTTATCCATGCAAATCCTTCTTTCCTGCTTAATCTTCGTGTTCATCTTCAGAATCTGCATAAAAGGTGAAGAGAAACAAATTACAGACAGATACCAGTTATTCACCAGGAATAAATTGCCATTTATTAAAATTAATATAGAAGCCTACATCGGAAGCATGATGATTAATTGAGGCTGATCTTATAATCGAAATTGAGACTCAGACAATTAGCCGTTATCAAACACAATAACTAAATGTCTTTGCCATGATACACGCATAGAAGTGCGCTGAGTAGACAATAATTCTAACCAGAACTTCATAATCACAATCATTTTTAATGTTTGTCTACTTCCATAGAGCATGAGGAACAGAATTTGCAGAGAGCAATGTTCAAATCAGGAAGCCACATATAGAAAACATCCATGCTTACCAGATCGAACATCTTCACTAAGTTCGCCCCTAGCTTGGATTTGTTTCACAAGCATCCGGTATATCAGCACCCACCAATAAATATGCAGTACAAGCAAGCAGTATAGAAGACTATTGAACACATAATAGTATATTGGACCATCAACTGGGTGCTTTTCCTTATCCAAGGTGAGTACAACCTCATAACTGCCACGGAGAAAAGAAAAAACAATTTAAAGAGGTGTTAAAGGATATGATATCACACTTGAATTGAATAATTAGATGTTCTGAAAAATCAGAAATAATATTTGTATTATTTTGCTGTAAGAAGTTTGCAGAAAGATTTAGTCACAACCTCTCGTGAATAAGTTCTATTTTTCAAATTCAGTTCACACTAAGTTTCAGCTTTGAAGATTCTCTTAGTTAAACTACAAAATGATCAATACTACTTTGATGCCAACTAAATTAAAACTTGGAAAACAAATAACTGATTTAATATATGGCTGCATCCATTATTGATATCCAATTGCATGTGGAATCAAGTAGGAAAGCTAATGGACTGAAAACATGAAACCACAGCACGAAATATATAAACCAGGTAAGTCTATAAACTCATTACTCAATAATGGCTCCAAAGAAAACACCCGCATAATACAGAATTATCCACCTTTTAGACTATAAGAGGAACTAAATAGACCATTTGAACTGGCCTACTGGCCTAAAAATAAGACCTCAGACCATTTCGAATAAAATATTAGGATACACCAAATTCTGACACAGTAGAAGATAGGTCCCCATTCAGAAAATGTTTAAATTGGACAAGGCAAGGAACAAAGTGTCAAGACTTGACAAAGCATAAAGAAAATTGTCACAATGACTTTAGAATCTTCCTAGACTAGTATAAAAATCACTTCCTTTTGTTTCCAGAAATCATTGAAATGTTTTCGTTTCATAATGAATGGAACAAACATGACAGCATGACTAGCATAATATGACATGTATGGATGAACCAACCAGAAATCTGTAACTGTTCTGCAAAAGGACTAGGCTATGACCGTTTGTTATTCCTTAATATATAATAAGTCACCAGAAAGCTCCTCCAATGTTGATCATTTAATTTGTAAAAACAGAAAAGGCAAAAAAATACCAAAAACAAAAAACAAAAGAATTCCTCGCTACACATAGCTTCTTTGCATCGAAGTTAATTGAAGGACATCAGTTTTATTAAAAGTTAACAAGAATTTAGGGAGAATAACTAATTTTGAGCTGCACTGCACCTTTTTGTTTTTTTTTTTTTGAGCTGAGCTGCCCTTGAACTAGTACATTTTCAACACCCAAAAAAATAAAAGAAAAAGAACCAGTACATATGCCACTCTGTTAAGAATGCAGGACGAAGGAGTAAAATTACCCCTACATTACAAGAAAAATTAACAGTAAAACATTAAACAGGTAAAGACAAAAACAAACAAGTGAAATGAGTCCATAACTTATACAAACCTTGTACTCCAAAGGATCCAGAATGGATAATAAATGAGGCGCGATATGACCCAAGACAGAACGAAAAGAATAAATGCAGTGCTAGCAAGCACTTCAGCACCAATGTACTTGGACATTTTCCCCATCTCCAGAAACACATCACTAGCATCATGAAGCGCTAAAACAAGTGATCCAACCCTAGCAAACCTGAAAAGAATGAAGACAAGAAAACACAATACTGTTTGATTGCCTTATTAAACAAAAGTGAATAATATTGACATTGGAGCTATTGGAGCTATAATTACCACATAAATGCAACTCTAAAGTCAAAGGATTTCACAGAAGCCCCAGGCTCTTATTTTCTCTCCCATTTATATTTTTTTGCCCAAAATTCTCTCCCATTTAGATACACACGTTCCATGCAAGTCAGAATTTTTTTCATTTGATTATAAAGCCAACTATTTCATGGTTGACTACAAATAGTTTCATATAAGAGCAGCAGTACCCCTTCTGTTTTCTACTTAGAGATAACAGCTAATAAAAGTTCATAATATGATATAACTTGTTATTGATGATGTTAAGTAAAATGAGTCAAATTACAGACAACAGATATAGATGTACTTTATCTTGATATCTTTGAACTCTTTTTAAGAAATTTAAAGTAAATTTAAACATATCAGACAGTCACAAAACAAATAATGCCAATAAGTGTACAATTCATAACATCATGTAGAAATGCTTGCATAATAAAGCAAGCAGAACTGCAGAATTAAAATGCCAGGTTAACAAGACAAATAGAAGTTAATGAAAATATACCTAAAAATGTAAGACAGCACGATCAAAATGACAGTGGCAACATGATGGCCCATTGACACTCCAAAGTCAGAACGCCTTGTTTCCCAAAATATCAAAGCAAATATGGAGTATGTATAAAATCCAGCAGCAATCATGTAGAGTCCTTTTAATTTCAACCTGAAATGTCAAAAGGTTATGACTCTGATAAGCAAAAGTTCAATAGAAAAGAAACAAGACGGAGAACAACTACAAAAATAAATCAAACACAGGAATTGAGCCACCACATTAATTAGGGAAAAAATCTTACTTAATCTTTTGATCTGGCCAGACCTGATCACCTGGTCCCACCCAAAAATTTCTTGTATTAGTAAACCAAGGCTCATCATAAGTTACTGACAAAGCAAGAATTTCTGCTGATAGATAATAAACACATTTCCATGCTGATTCTTTAAACTTTCTGATCTTCCTCCTTCTCTCATCTGTCTCAAAATCCAGCATCTCATGCTCCTTTCCAAAAATCAACCGCCTGCCCACTTTCTGTAAATAGAATTTACTTAAGAATGACTAAACAGAAAACATTGACAAACATAAGATATTACAGTTGGCCAAGTTTGCCGGTTATTTCAATTTGATTGAAATGTAGAATTTGAAACCAGAAGGGAAACCAAAAGTTTGTTGTCGGGCATAGATTGATTTGATTGTAGAGCGGGGAGGGGGGAAAACTGATTGCAAGTTAGATGAGTCTAGTAATTGTATACGTAGTATCGAGGTTCATTTAGTTGTTAATCCTCAAGAGAATCAAGTACAACAATTGTTAACCCTGAAACAATTTCACGCCCATGGTATTTAACGCACATATGAATAAGCAATAAAAGGAAGATAAATCCAGCAGCAAAGGTAGATGAATCTTCAGAAAGACAGTTAAGGAGTCAGAATATTTGTTGAGAGGTAACCGGATCGTTATCAGTATTAAGCATCACTGTCCTAGACTTTTTCGGAACATATAACTATTGCTCAGATAAAAGAAAAGCAGAATTGTCAACGACTTGACACATTCATTTGCTTGCCAAGATTATACACAAAGAATTGAAAGCAATGTTTTAAAAAATAGTGCTTTAAATAAGCCAAAATATTGAAAGCAATGTTTTGAATAATGCTTTGTTTCCTACAAAAACCAGCAAGTCGGCACCTGCATTAAATGCATCAGTAGGCAATTTAAAAAGAAAAAACATGTATTTTTTTTTATTTTCAAAAAAGCCACTACTCGAATGGTTAGAAAGAAAAAGAGAGAAAAATATGTAAGGCAGCTGAGTTAGATTATAGAGTAAGGGCACAATTCGCAGTGAAAGCCGAATCAAGAGCTATTTAAGAATTGAATGCTCGTCTGTTTCCAACCAATTGATGCTCAATAACAAAGCAATCATAACCATGTGAAAAGCAGCAAAAACGAATCCAATCCACAAGTAGCCAAGGAAGTAGATCCTTCTGCTAAATCCTAATCAGTTCACCATGGAGAAAATTCACGGACTAATCTCCAGGTAACAGAAAAAGGTCGAGATCACGTGGCAAAACAAAATCGTTATATTAATACATAGAAGACAATACCTCGAACACAAATCTGTCGAGGAAAAAGCGCAGGGAGGGGAAGAAGAGAACCAAGAAAGGAAGAACGGCGAAATCCTCATAGGCAGGGTAAGATTCATGGTGCCAGTCAATGGAGCTTAGTTGCCGCATCCAATCCATGGTAGAAGAATCTCGAAGGTTCAGAAAATTTTCTCGGGAAACAAAGAGGAGAAAGAAATGAATCAATCCAGATAATATGCATGAAGGAGGTATGGGAGAAATACGAGGCTTATCCCTGCAGGCTGCAGCTGAAATGAAACTCTGGCCCACCACCGGAAGTATAAATGTTCGGTTGGACTCAAATGGCTCGAAGTTTTCTTGGTATTTATATTATTCCCGAATCAAGTTGGATTTACGAAATTACCCCTACCCGGCTGTAAAGGTCAAGATTCAATGTTTTTTAATTTTCAGGTCAGAAAAGGGCTTTTGCATTGTTTTAATCAACACGTCGTTTTTGAATGATGATGATGATAATAGTACTAGGTATCTCCAATGGTATCTTCAAATTGCCCAAACAGAGGAACTATTTCTCAACACTCAAACTGATTTTCTAAGACATTTAAAGAACTCCCACTACCTTGCCTAACATCAACATCAATAAATTATTGAAAATAATCGTCCTCCAGATCTGCTTCATCACTATCGTCAGCAGACAAAATATCATCATCCTCACTCCCTATTTCTGATTATCGTCCCATATTTAAACCTAAGTGACAATAACAAACCAGAACGACTAAGAAAGAACCCCGAACAGGACGCACACACATGTAGAAGAAAACGCTCCCAACCATGAAAACGCACAAGAACAGAGACACAAAACGCGTTCATACCAGACAATAAATTGGGGAATGGAACAGAGATACTTGGCGCTGTGGACTGACCGAACTCCATGCTCAATGGAGTAGAGAATGTGTTGGGTCTTCAAAAACGGCGCTTGCTTGCGATGCTCGACGAACAGAGGAACGCAGCTATTTCAGAACCAGTGGTGAGCTTCGTCTTTGCGTCTTCTGGTTTTCCCTCCTCTCTTTTTTTTTTTTCTTCTTTTTTCAAAATTTTAACCCCGTTTATTTTTCCGTTAGGCCTTCATTACATTTCTTAAAATATAGGCACCAACGGTGTTAACGGAGTGAAGTTTGAGGATTTTAAATATTCTTTTTAAAATTATTATATCAATATATTTGTTGTATTAAGAGCCCATTCGAACAATTTTTAGTATATGAAACCATTTTTGTAACGTATCTGAATGTTAAAAATTTTAAACTATATATAATGATAAATTGAATAAAATACTATATCAATCCTAAAAAAATTTTTATGTTTATTAATTCTGAAATTTATGTTGAAATTATTAATTATAAAATTTAATAAATAATTTTAAAATCAAGAGTCAAAAAAAATAGAATTTATAAATTAAATTATATATTAACATGATATCTTAAATTTAAATTGATATAAAAATAAAAAATATATTTAAAAAATTACTTCTAAAATCTCACCTAGGAAAGGATATTTAAAAGTAAAAAGAAAGAATTCTATAATAATGTTACTTGAAGCCCAAAATTTGCCGACAAGGCTACCCTACATAAGAATAATTACTGTTGTCATGCCCCTAATAATTTTTGGTGGCTCCCTTGTAAATAACGCACGTGGAGCCGTGAGAACCCCAAGTGGACCCAAATAATTAAAGGCAGTGGCCACAACACTGTCGATGGCGCAATATTGACATTAACTTTTTTTTTGTTTGTTTGGCCTTAAATTAAAAGTTTTCTATATAATATCTGTTAGTAAACTTATATACACAAACTTCAACTAATTTGAGAACTACTCCCTCTCCTTCTCACAAACACACGGGCAACATTCAATTATGATCGCCCATCCCTCTCTCTTTTGGAATTTGGATAGTATATATTTTTTTTATGTTAATTTTTAAAAAAAAAATGTTGGTTTCACCCGTAATATAAGAGTACGTAGAAGTTTCTATTTTTCTTAAACGATATCAATATCGGGCAGGGCGAGCTGTATATTACCTTTAAACATAAACTTAAGTATCTAAAAATTAGAATATCTCCTTAAATACTGTAATTAAATCTATAACAAAGTAATATTTTATATAAATTGAATTCACTTTAAATAATTATATATCTCATCCTTTCATTAGTTGAATTGGATAATATATATAAAATTTAATAAACTACATATTGAACGTCTGATCTAGTGCCACCAAGAGCACATCTTGAGCTATTAAATCAAATGGTTTTCACCCCCACCCCTCTAACTCACACACACGGGCTAATTTCAATTTTGATTATTCCCCCGTAAAAGTATAATTATATAACTATTTTTAGACTTGAGAATTGTCAAGTCTAATTAATTAGAAATAACCCTCTAAAAAATGTTTTCTTAAATTTAAGATTTTGTCTTAAACAGTCAAAGCGTTTTCTTGATTCGTTTTAAGTTTTTTTTTTCAAAAGTGAAGAGTTTAAAGAAGGAACATGCATTCCAAAATTGCCTCAAAAGATAATAAAAAGAAACATGAGATCTACATTTTGTCCATGTGGTTTTATTTTTATTGTGAAATTAATCACTTTTCTTACTTATGTGTTTTCTCCTACTGATCCATTCATAAAGAGAGAAACTAGCATGCTCGCAGATCTCTAAAATAAGAGAAATCCATTTTGCTTAAGTTCAGAAAAATCCTCCCATTTTATCACACCAAAAGCTGGTTCTCTTATGCTACAATGAAGGAAAAAGAGGAGAAACATCACAACTAGGCGAAATTACAAGCCGTTGCAGCAGGTCCTACACTCAAGGAAGAAGGAGAATGCGTAATTGCAGAATCTTAAATCTCAATACATGTTATGGTCTATTGTAGGCAACGTCAAAAACAACGAATTGTTTAGTCTGAAGTTGAAACTTGAAGCCTTTGAATTTGAGATTTAAGGAAGAGGTGTCACTTACTAAACAATGCTGTTCCCCTGCTCAGTGATTTCTCTCTTATTTACATAGGTCAAAAATCACTTCCAACTGAAAAGTTAAGATCATCTTCTGATTTTTGCATGATTCTGATCATGCTGAGATCCTTGCCAGCCATCCTTTTGCTCTAGGAAGCAACCCCCACTTGCATCCTAAATTTCAGAAGGTTATGTACAAGTATAAGATGATTCCTAGCAAGTAGCCACTTTGGAACCATTGCAGAAAAGTTCAAAACGTCAAAAATCTCAAACAGCCTGCAATACACGCACTACTTCCAGAGTCATTATTGGGTTTCATTGTGGCAGACTGGCAGAGGAATGACCACAAGATGTTTCTAACAGGTTTCTAAAAATTCCATTTTCCCTTTTCTTGCAAAATCATGTTTGAAGAAGCTAAGTTTCAATACACAGTTAATCGTCATTGGCATTTCATCTTGCACTCTTCATTTTTAATTCTGATATTGCCATTTTGATACCTATTGTTCTAATGTTTCTTACTGGTTTAAACTGGAAATTGAGGTCCTTCATATTTCTCACTCTTGGAAGCATGTGATCCTGTCTATTTTCTTCTATACTAACATCAAGTCATTTCTCACATCATACACCATAAATTCGCAATATTAACATGTTATTTATGGGGATAAATTCGCAAATGACTCAATCTTACAGTGAAAAGGAAAATAGACAAACATGACTTGCTTTCTACAATGTAAGCATTTGGAGACCTGATTTCAGAATTTCGGTGCTATTTACCAGTAATCCAAAGACTGAAACGTCATTCTGCATTTTTTCCCTTACAATTTTGAATTTGGACATGGCATTGTTTCGTCTGCATCAGAGCTAGATTCCCATTGCATCACAAAAAATAAATTGCACATGAAATAGAACGCGATGGTTGAAAAGAAGCATTCGTATTAACAATTTCAGGTAAAAAACTTTGGTCGAACATGGATCAAGCAGGGACGAGTCAGAATGTATAGCGTGTACCTCGAGTCCAGGGTTTAAGAGAGGTTTTTGTCGTGGAAGAAGAACGCAGCGCAGCACGAAATGGAAGTAACGATAGCAAAAACTGCCAAAAAAATGGCGTAGGAAATCCCAGCGACCACCAAATCCAATATTCCCATCACATTCAAGCCTATCACCATCGTCGTTTTCTCCTTACTTCAGCTCAAATTACTCCGATTACTGATGGAGTGGCTGAGAGAGACGATCTAGCAAGCTATGATCAGGGGGAGCATTCAGAATTCAACTCCCAAATACGATTGGGAGCATTTTAATGCATCGTTATACCTTGGATATATAAATATGGAAACCTCTCGGAAGGTTCTTAAATATGTTTTTGTCCCACGAAGCTTGTCATTTATTTATTTATTGTAAGAAGGTTCTCATAATTTACTTTACACGTATCACCGCTTCTTCTTCCTCTTTTGTTTTTTAAATAATTATTAAATTATATTATAATATTTTTATATCTAAGACCTAATAAAAGATAATTATAACCTATAACAACTCGAAAAATAGATTTTAGAGTTTATAACTACTCTTATTAATATAAATATCTTCTATAGTATTAGACATCTCATTTTGGGATCGATAGCTGCCTTTATTAGTATAAATATTTTCTTTAAGAATCAAACTTAAAATATAAAAGAATTTAGTAAAAGTTTATATCACTAAACAAATTTTATTTTAGTAAGATTTAACTCTTTTAGTTTGCTTGTTCTACCTTTTACTTATGTGTAAAAAAAATAATTCTACTAATATAATTTTTTTTCATCTACAATATTTAAACTATCAAATTGTTTTAAAGAAATCATCATCTTTGTTTAGAGAGAATTTCCTTTCTTTTTAACTCAATCATTAGTTAGTCATATCACTCCATTCTCCATCTCTTTAATTATTATTAATTTTCTGGGTCAATGCAGTTTCTTTCAATTGTTATTACATGAATTAATAAATAGGCAATAAATCATTTTATTAAATGTCACCCTTTATGAAAATTTAACTTTTAAACCCATTTTAAGTGTTTGGATAGATAGTTAAAAATAGTTTCAAGAATTAAAATAAAATTGAATCGAATTTGCTAGATTGATTGGAAGATACTTGAGTTGTTTTTGTATAAAATAATTTAGATAGATTAACATCAATCTCTCATTAAGGCTAAATTATAACCATAAAATTT
The DNA here is from genome assembly GCA_037074615.1 of Leucaena leucocephala. Classification (NCBI taxonomy): domain Eukaryota; kingdom Viridiplantae; phylum Streptophyta; class Magnoliopsida; order Fabales; family Fabaceae; genus Leucaena; species Leucaena leucocephala. The sequence continues at coordinate 5,555,319 of CM073570.1, read as the reverse complement.
AAAAAATACTTATAAAATTATTTATAAAAATAACCCTCACAACAATAATTGAAAGAACAAATGAGCTGATCAGGGAACGAGAATGTAAACTTACGATAGGACATATAGGCCCTCTTTTGTTCTTATTTTTCACATACAAAATATATTCTAAACAAGATGAATCATGTGCATTATACATAAATAATGCAATTTTCTATAAATTTTTATACTCCTACTAGTTCTAAATATTAGAATTAAATAATTTATTTATAAAAATTAAAATATTTAAATAAATTAGTTTTTTTTAAAAATATTTTTTTATTGATAGTTTGAGAAAAAAATAGAGGATTGATAACTTTTGCACTATCATTTATCAAGCCTTTCAGTACAGAGAACAAAGTAATTGCCGCTAGACCTGGTCAATGGAGGAACCAATTTGACTGTCAATAACTTCATGTGCAATCCTGGGGTCACTCATTACTTTTTTCCACCATTATACAAAAACTGGAGCTTCCTAATTGAACTCCTCCCTGTATCCTTGGATGACAAATAAATCAGAGATTTAAGACCTTCTCAGTAGCCAATTGGTCCTAAACCTGAAGAATCAAACTCCAACTGTCAATTGCCGTGAATGTAGCTAGTAGTTACGGTAACGATATTCTGTTCGTTTTTTCTGTTATAAGTTAGGGTCTTTAAGATTTGACGAACCTGAGGGTGTTAGGGGTTTTCTTCTCCGTGGGATAGGTTCTAATTCCTTACGATCAATCACAACAGCATTAGATGTCAGAAAAACCTTGGCGACAGATGCTGAGTGCTCCAGACAACATCTAACTACCTGCAGAAATGTTCAAAACCTTGAATAATGGAAGAAGAAGAAAAAATAGCATTTTAATAGAATTAATCATCGTTTGCATTTGGTAAGACATATGAGTAGCAGAAAATGTTTGTAGATACTTACTCCTTTTGGCTTCTCCTACTACCATCACTGAATGGAAAAATTGATTATCATATACATGTTTTAAATATTCAAACTATTTTTTATTATTTTCTCTTCCCACTTCAACTTTCCCTTCCCTTGTATATTATTTTTTTCTTTTATAATCATACACTCATCTTCATATTTTTATCTTAACTATCCTAACTTTATATTTTTATTATTCTTTTAAAACCTAACATTTACTGCCATACAGTATTATTTATGCATATGGCGTAATTATAGGAATAGAAAAACTAAAATGATTAGGACTATATTGATTTATTTTATTATTTATTATCATATTATATAATCTCAGGATATCAGACTCTTCATTATAGCCTTGATCCCAATTCTCTCTCTGTATATATCATCATGTACAGACCATGAATCAATATAGAACAATTTCCTACTGTCAAAAACACTTACATGGTCTAATATCAATAGGATAAAATTTTTCTTTTAACTTGTTAAGTATTTTCCAATCATAAATAATTTTGGTAACTATTCTCCATTTAAACCACACAACTTAAATTTAAATTTTATGAATAACATGTTCATCAATGCCATTGTCCTTTTTATATAAATTTTGCCAATTTTAGAATGATTTGATCTCTACTTTTAATTTATCTCTTATTAACATATAATATAATGCATATATTGTCTTACTTCCAGGGCGAAAATCCTTTTCTCTCTTAACTCAATCAAAAGAATTAGTATTCATCAACAAAAAGAACTATGGAGTGTCTTTTTTTTTTTTGGTACAAAGAACTATGAAGTGTTCATTAGACGAAACTAAGACGGAACGTCCCGGTGCACAGGAGGCGGGACGCGCAGGCATGCGTTGTGAGACAGGATGGTGATTTTGATGGCCGCGAAGTTCTAGGCACTCTGATTCAGGCTCTTGGCTCGGAGGTATAGGTTCCTACTTCCTAGGCATGTAATTATCCAGTTCGCCCCTGCCCTCCTCTCTTTAGCAGTTAACGCCCATGTCCCCACGACGACGAACATATACACGCCACCCGAAGACCATGCGTTCGTGTTTTGTTTTATTTATCTCCTCTTTGCCCTTCCTCTTTCACAGGTGCACGCGCTTCTGCTGCTTCCATTTCCTTGCATGGCTGCCTACAACACTCGCAGTTCCTCCAGAGGCCGTGGATCTCGCCGCACTGGTGGACGGAATACCACCACCGATGGTCGTGGTGATCCCGCTAGGACCAAATTGCCGAGATTTCTGCTCTCCTTGCTCCTCATAATGTGCCGGCCAGCCTCTTCATTGAGACTCAGTATGTTATGAATGCAGTATGCTAAGCTGCTCCCTATCTTCAAAGGGAAGGACGAGCAACAGATTGTTTTTATGTTTACCGCTGGAATGCGGAACCGAATGTGGACCCAGTTACATGCAATCAATTTCCCTACCTGGTTGCGCTTCCTCAATTGGATACGTAGTGCTGAGGGCCAGAAGGCTAGTGCAAATGCTAATCATCAGCAACGGCTTGTCGACGGTAACCAGCATGCTTTCAATGTGGCTCAGCGTGCCCTACTTTCTTGCTTTGATCTTGAGAGGAACCAATTTCTACAGAGTGAGAAGCAGATACGTATACGTCACGAGGAGATTATCCAGAATTTGATTCAGAAGCAAAGAGCTCTGATGGAGCGGGATTTGAATGAGAATAAACAACGCTTTTTACCTGTCTCCGTCTACAATCCTCCCAGTATTACGATTTTAACGTCAGATGTTTGAGTATCGTACTATCCATGCCGGCAACCCTAACATCGGCATTCATCCCACCGATGCTCAGTTGATTGCTGCTGTTAATGAGGTTGGGTCTCATGTCCAGAAGGGTATGAACTTGAATATTTGCGTCATGACCGAAACCGGAATCATCTTATCTCCCATGTTGAGCAAAAAGTTCTTTTACTTCGTCAACAAGGACCGGTATTAGCCGCGACTTGGCAGCACTGGGAGTGAAAGTGGATGTAGCGCTGGGTCAGAACGATGACAAGGTTGCGGATACTGAGGCGGCTTCCGGTGGGGGGAATCTCAATGTCTACAACTTACATCCCCGTAATAAATAATTTAAGTGAACTAGTTTACTTATTATCTCCATGTTTATATATCATCTTGTGTAAAAGATATTCAAATGCTCATGAGTTGTGCCTTTGTTGGATCCATTATCCCAGCCTGCATTAAATCTTCATAACAGTCTTTAGCAGCATTGTAGCCAAAATTCACGTTATCATTTGATAAAACCTGCAAGATTTGAGGAGCAAGGGCCAAACAGTTTCACTTAAGATCTGTCGCTGCTGTGGGTTACAGATTACAAACCAAACAGAAGATCTAAAACAGTCAGGACCTTATCTATGACAACATTGCCATTTACACCAGCGTTTTTTGCTATTAATCTTGTAGGATAACTCAGCTCTTCTGAAGATCTCAGCTCCAATCTGCAGATAATAGTTTCAAATAAAATTGCGTTATCTTGAGTAATCTAGGCATAACACAAATTCAAGTATTGCAAATAACTTTAAACTAGGAACTTAAATATATTTCTAATATGAGGAAAATGAAAAAGAAAGTTACTTTCTGTTCTTCATTTTCTAGGAGTTCTTTGATACAGTCCACCTTTTTGGACAGCCTCAAAAGGCTACAGCCACCACCAACAGCGACACCTTCCTCAATTGCTGCCTGCAATAAACAAGTTAGAATCTTAGCCACGCTTAATAACGTTTCACATTGTCAGAGCGAAGAAAAAGGAATACCTTGGTTGCATTTAGAGCATCTTCAATTCTTAGTTGTTTATCCTTCAACTCTACTTGTGTTTGTGCTCCTACCTGTGAGTCATGTTTCAGAAAGTACAAGTCTCTATCTTATGCAGAAAACATAATGTTTAAATTCCCAATTATCTGGCAGAATTAAAAAACAAATCATATTACCTGAAGAATTGCAATGCCCCCAGATGATCTTTCTACCCTTTCATTCGGTATCTTCTTTTGGAAACTTTTGGTGTTCTGCATAATATGAAACAATTTTTTTCCAGTTACCAACAGGATAGGCAGATACATCATTCCTATAAAAACTTTGCACTGGTCAAGTATGCATGTGTTTCTATATGACATTTCAGCTGGTAAAGTTCTGAAAGGGAAAATGAAGCTAGAAGCACCTCAATAAGCTTCCTAATTTGAGAAACCCTCTTCTCAACAGCTGATCTAGTACCCCCATCAGTAACTATCAATGTTGAATTCTTTTTTATGACAACTTTAGTCGCAGATCCTAGTACACTCTTGTTAGCCTTCTCTAGGGTCAAACCCTCCTCACCTCTGATTACGGTGCCTGCAAAATAAACAAAAAACTCAGGATGTATAAGAGTAAAGATCTGATGATGACTTGAAGACTATATCATCAGTTCTTATTAAGAACAAAAAGACAGGCCATACTAAGAACTCAGTGATGGTTTCCACTTTACGTTTTATTATGATATAAACCCTAAAGAGAAAAATACTCTAAAAGCTAACCAAGGTTCATGTAAGCTTCACACCAAAATCCCATACTTGTTGGTGTCAAGTCCTGTACCTTGGAATGGCTCATAATATATTATGATGAAACTGGTGGAAATTACTGTATTAGAATTATATTTTACTCCCTCCAATCTTAAATATAAGAACTAGTCAACCAGTTAGGAAGTTTACTTTTGTCTTAAATATAAGACCTTAATCTACTTTATCTTCCAAATTTATTAAGTTTTGCCCCAAACTATGCCTATTGTGTGTACATAGAAAGGAGGTTTTCATTAAGAAGTAGTTCCAATGCAAATGATGATCAAAGAGGATATTTAAAGAAAATTAACACATCTTTTACAAAAACATTAAACTAATTTCCTTAATCTCTGTAAATTAATTATCTAGCTCATATATTAAAGATTAGATAGAGTACTTCTTTTTCCAGTTGTTAATTACTTCTTTAATGCTACCTCACTCAATAATATGGATAAAATTAAGACACTTAAGCTTCTACCTCCAGTCAAGGTGGCAATGTCATCTAAGTAGAGGCTGTTGGGCTCACCAAAGGCAGGAGCCTTAATAGCAGCTGCCTTCAGCACACCCTTGAGTTTATTTCTAATCACTGGAGCTAGCACTTCCTGCTCGATGCCTTCTGCAACTATCACAATTGGATACTTCTCTTTCACTGCATTGTCCAATATTTTAAACATTTCCTTTGGGTTTGTATTTTTTTGTCAACCAATAGTAATTGCAACCAAAGAAGTTTGCACCATCTAATTATTCCATAGAATTGATGACTGGCTTTTAAATAATTGTTGTCCTACCTTGCAGTTATGGAACTCCACACTCATCTTCTTCGATCAGTGACATGATATGGAGACAGATATCCAAGATCAAACTGCATCCCTTCAACAATCTGTAAACTATTTTCAGTGCTCTTTCTAGTTTCAATTATCACCGCTCCTCTTCTAGCTACTCGTTCAAGAGCATAAGAGATTAATTTCCTCACAGCGTAATCATTACCAGCGTTGACTGCTACAATATCTGTAAGTTCATGATCTTCAACCAACAAATGCTGCCAGGGTTATAAATGAATTCACAAAGTTTGAAACTACATATACTAGTCAGCAGGCAGAAAGATACATAATTTAATCAGCATCTGAAGTAAAATATTTGCCATTATAACTCTGAACCTATTCAATCATTTAGGAAATAACTTGAATAAAATACTAAAGTTCATAAGAGAGACTGCTCACTTCTTTGGAAATCAAAGCTAATTCAAAAACAAGAGCAGCTACTGTTTTATCGATCCCACGGCCAAATTGAACAGGATTCATTCCAGCTGCAATAACCTATACAAAGAAAAATGATAAGAACACCTGTCCTAGACAATGCTACAGAGTCATTAACATGGTAACATGTCAGGGATCAAAAGCAAGGATCTAACATAATTGATGTAGATAGCATGCCCCTTGCAGTATGTACTTGATCAGTTGTACCTTTATCCCCTCAGTGATTAGGCCGCCATAAGCAAGAACAGCTGATGTAGTAGAGCCATCACCAGCAAGGTCATTTGTTTTTGCACCAGCTTGTCTCACCAATTTAACTCCAACATTCTCCAATGGATCTTCTAATTCAATCCGAAACAATTTTTATCAGGGATGGGGCTCACAGAAGCTAGAGTGATGTTTATGAATCTGATTACAGAATAACTTTTTTTCCTTTTGGAAGAATACACGTGTAATTTATCATTATTTCTAATTGTTATAGTAGAAAAAAATCACTTAAAATTAATTATCTATTCTAAGCAGAAAAAACAAATACATCACAGATAAAATGGCTCTAGCAATTTCAAACTTCCTCAAGTACAAACCTAAACAAATTTAACTATGATATATCATGATAAAGAAAGTAAGATTAAAAATAGGTACAATGCCTTTGTGAAAATGGAAAAAAGAAGTTTAACAGAAGAGTTGCTTCTGAGAGAGGACAGAATTTGAAGGTAAAGAAGCTACACAATGTAAAAGTGTCTGGAAACTGGCACTGGTGCATATAAGTTGTAAGCATTAGTACCACAAACTATTTCAGCTAAGTTGTTAACACTGTTATTAATAAGTTAATAATCTTTAAAGTATACCATTAATCAATTTAATAGATAAAGTTCGCCACATAGGCAATGCCACATGCCACAGATGATTCCGTAAATTTGGCTAAATTTTTTCCAAGCATAAACAGAAGTCTACAATAATGGAATAAGAAAGAAAAATCAAAGAGTGACATAAAGAACTTAAAAGTTGTAATCCCCAAGCAACACTGTATTGATGTACTTGACTGTTAAAAATTGAAATCTAAAGAAGCAGTAAAATCTGCTTCGTTGAAATCTACCTGTTTGAGAACAGTTTCTCCATCATTTACTATCTTGGGCGGGACATACTTGTTCGGCAGCACAACATTTCTGCCCTTGCGACCTAATGTAACTCCGAGAAGCTCGGCCACCATGTCCACCCCTGCCTGCACCCACACCAAACCAACTCACTGAAATCTTGTGAAGCGAAAACAAAATTGAAGAGTTTAAAACGAACTAGAGTCCAGAATCAGAAACCAGAAGCTTCTTCGTTGTTGAGCCATCGTGATTGAAGTAAAGCTCTTTGTCCATTGCTCTTGGGTTAAAAACATGGGGTGAAGCTAATGCAGAAATTGGGGATGGAGAACATGCCATGGCTTGGAATTGTTTTGAATACACCAATTACTTGCCCTGGAGCAGGTCGCACAGCTAAACAAAGAGAATCAAAGGAAACTATTTTGGAATACTTGGGAGGACAAGAAGTGTGTCCCTGCAAAGGAGAAAAATATCTCAGAACATCCATATTTACAAGGACAGAACAAAACCAAACGAAATATATAGACTATTTTGGCGCTATATATGAAAGTGGTATGAGGATAATTAAACTTGTGATCGATAATCAAAGTGCAATTAAAGGAAATTTGGTGGCCAGACTTAACAAAATTCATTTGAGATCCTACCCTCAGAATGGTTTCAGAGAAGTGGTAGTAGAAATATCTTTAATCTTGGTGTTGCCTATAGAAATATCTTTACAAAAAAATATTTTATATTAATTAATCTTTTAATTAAATAACTTATATATTAAAAATTTGAGAGTATATTATTTTACAGTACTATAATCAAATGGCTTGGGGCCTAATGGTTATGTTCCCTTTCAATTTTGCCAAAAATTCATATAGATAAAAATTCAAAATTTTATTATAACATTATTAATAATAAAAATTATATATAGCAAGATGCGATTAAAGAATTTAATTTAATGGATATAAATAATTTAACTTAAATTTTATCTTAAAGCATACTGAAATGTAAAACAAAATGATTTTAAAAGTACATTTTTTATGTTTATAAAAGTGACTGGAGATGTTAGATGGAATGAGAGGATGGGGATGAAAGTACTCTGAAATTGGTGGAAGTAAAAAGGCAACATGGAAAGGGGGCAGTAACCGCCTTAGCAGAAGGATCAATCCATTGTTATGTGACGAATCTATATCTAAATCTCCATTAGAAAAGATTTCTTATTTAATGGTGGAGAGGTCAATGTGCTCAAGCACCCTAAAAATAAATTGACAAAAAAAAATATAATTATAAAGATGACCAATAAAACATATCTGATTACAAATTTTATTAGATAGAAAGAAATTATTATTAGGGCCACACAAAAACTAATTTAGATTGAATATAACATTAGTCTGTAGTCTAATTTAGTATATTTTTTCGGGTTAGTTATTTTAGACTAAAACCCAATTTATTTTAGTAAAAAACTCGATATCTATTGTGTTTAGTATACTAGACTAGATTAGATCGAGTTCATGGTCTAGTTGACATTGTCTAGTCTTCCTCTTTTTATATAATTAAAAAATAAAAAATTTAAAAAGTATAGTTAAATATATATAATTTAACATGCTAAATAAGCATACATTATATATCAAATGTAAAGCAATAAAAATGCAAAATATTAAACATTATAAAAACGTGAATGATATTAAATATTCAAATGATAATTATCATCAACCCAAGCGCATAACTCAAAAGGAAATATAAAGAATTATATAATAATCATTCAAGGAATGTCTATGATCTCTTATTGCAGAGTCCATTTGTTCTTTTAATTAATTTCCATTTACCTAACAACAATAGTATCTACCATTAGTCACACAGAAAGCATATAAAAGAAAAGTAAACAAATTTGAAGAGAAGTGAAGACTTTGTATTAGGGAGGCCAAAGCTTTTATATTTTCTTATATTTTACTTATTTCAATAACCAGAGTGTCCAGCAACTGTGACAAATTTGAAGATTTGAAGAAGAGAATTTGAAGGCAAACATCTAAATTAAAAAGAAGAGAAATAGCACATAAGAAGGCTCTTTAACATAAAGAAAATTAGAACGGAAGAGGGTGGCTGATAATTAAAGACCGATGAACAGCTCGTATATGTTTGGTGAAAGAATCGTTAAAGAGTGAAGACGAAAGTGGGAGGCCGAGTCGCCAAGTCACCGCCACGCATTGGGTTATGGTTATAATGAATTGGGATTATAATCATAAAGAATTTCTTTTCTAAATAATTACTTCTACAATTAATATAATATATAATAATTAATAAACTTAATACTTATAATATATATATAATATAATAATACATATATTTATCGAGTTTAGTTAAACTACTCATTCTATTATATTAATTTAAGCTTAATATCACTTGACATATTCTATTTAGCCTGATCTTGTATCATTTGTTTGATTTTTTTTATGCCATATCGAGTTTTAAACGAGTGAGTCAAGGTCAGAGTCATACCGAGTATACTAAATTTATAGGTTCTATGTTCAGCCTTTAAGTAAGATACTAGTATTTTTTATATATAAATTTTTTAATATTATTTATATTTTCTGTATAAAAATATATGATAAATAAGAAAAATATAGAAAATATTTTGAAAAATTGTAAATGTAAAAGCGTGATTTTGTGCTATTAATATTAAGTCTATTGTTATTAACAGACTTAATTTATAATTTAATATTTTTTAGAATATTTTTCTGTCATTTTCCCTAACATATAAGACCTTTTTTATCAATAAAATTTTTAATGGTAAAATAGCTTCTAATATTTTAATCTTATTTCTCATATGCAGTCAGTATTATAGTTTTATTTGTAATATAATTTCACCCATAACTTTTTTTAATTTAATATAATTGAACCAATAATCTTTTAAATTTTGTATAATTTTAACTATAATATTATTTTTTTAAATATTAAGAATTATATTAAATTAAAAAATTATAAATAAAATTGTATTAAATTAAAATAATTGTGAATAAAATTATAATATAAATAAGATTAAGATATTTAATATATATATATAAAATAAAATTAAAATATTTTAAATATTATTTTACCCAATTTTTAAATAATAACTTTTGCAGCGATTTTTGCTTAAAAAAAATACTATTCCAACGAGCTATTTGTCGTCTGGTGTCTGGTGATCAATATCAAATTTATAACTTCAGCCGAACCAGTGGTCACCACTAGAGGAAGCTATTCTCTTTTTCCCATCGAATTTTGATGCCCAGGCAAGTGGTATTACGCTTACTAGAAACCATCTTGGATTCCGACAGATCCAATAAGAGGGTTTAGAGTTGCCTTTATCGTGGTGAATAAAAAAAAAACGAATTAAACATTATAAAAAAAAAGAGCGGTTTTGGGGAGTTCCATAATGAGAAGTGGAGAATTGAGTACGCATAAACATAATGCCGACTAATTCTTTTGACACATTCCATTAAAGCTAGTTATTATTATGGCCCTTTAGTTGAATGCATCGTTTTCTGACGAAATACCATCTATTGCTATCTTTGACGTTTGTGGTTGGATTCATTACATTGTTGTCATTTTCGTCGCCAATAGTAATTAGCTACTTGCCTTGAGCTTGATAACATTTTTATATTCAAATTGCTCTGTTGTTTATATATCTTCCGCTTTGTTCTACTAGTTTCCCTCATGTTTCATGGATTTGACTTTTATGTTCTGCACATATGCTAGAAGAATTTGATCTTGCCATGATTCAATTTGGATATTCAAAAGCTGAAAGTGAAATTTGTAGTTTTTCCCCCTTTTATACTGTAAAAGTAAAAGACTCAGATTACCCTAATAGATATGTCTACACTGACAACATTCCCAACTGTAACTGTAACACCCAGTAAAATATGAAAAAACCCTTTGTTTTAAGACTTAGAGCTCAAAGGCTTCTCACATCTCCCAAGTGCACTTCCCAGATTCGAGCTTGTTGATCTATGAAAACCCTTTGTTTAACAAGTTAGCTTTTGTTTGATACTGAATGTGGGACGTGTCAAACATAGAACAGTGACTTGTTTTGATGGTTGGGTTTAAAACAGGGTATATTATAATCTTGATCATAATTGAATATTTTGTAAATCTGGAACTAACATTCAACCATCCTTAGTGTGACAGATGAAAGGAAATAAAGATGCAGGGAAAAGAAGAGATTTTGTGAGAGGACACACATCAGAAACAACTGAAGAAAAATAGTACAAAGAACGCATCACAAGAAGTGCATTCAGGTCACTGTCAAGTGTGACTCATGCATGAATGATGAATCCTATAAAGGAAAAGATGAAGTATGATTCGTGTGCCAAATCTTTTACATAATGATTATATAAATGTTTTGCCACAAATAACAAATAACATTTGAGCATTAAAAATTTGTTCTTGTACCATTTTTATGTTTGTACCATTTCTGGATTCCATGCAGATTACAGTACAGAAAATCAGAAACAAGTTTTATCATATGGAAATGTACAGTTTTCCTGGTAGGAGGATTTGGCGTGGCGATAGCAAAAGTCTTGTGTGGTAATACAATCTAGTAGTATCATTTAAGATGATGAAAGATTGATATCAATCTCTTCAATACATAAACAATTTTCCCAACAATGAAAGGTTTTCCTGAAGGTTTTGGGTTTTGACTTTTCTTCAAGGTTTGCAAGTATGGTAGAAAAAATGTGGGCTAATTTTGACATTTTGTCAAAAGGCTAGGAGATATGCTTTAAGCAGTGTATGGTGGTGCTATTAAGATTGGTTTGTCAACCTTACAATTATGATGCCACACACCTCCTTCCACCTACGTTCACTCTTGTTTATCTCGTGCGCTTTATTTTTTCTAAATATCAAAATATGCAAATCTTCTTCAACCTTCTTCAGAACCCGAATTCTTTGTGAAAGTTCAGATGATACGCATGCACAACAAAGAAAACACAAACAAAAAGAAAAAGAAGGAGGCCGGGGGGCGTGCTGATGCACTAGCTTGTCTGTTTGTGAAAGATAGTACTATTTCAAGCAACTGTTGAAGCGTAGGCTGCGTTTGACATAATCCATATTGGTGACAAGAATTGAAGCTTTGGCTATCCAAAAAGGCATTGATGTCCTCAGGAAAAAAAAAAGCTTCACGGTATATTTGGTTTAGTTGTAGTGCATACCCTTTTCATGTGTTTTGTTTCTTATGCTAGTAATTGGTATGATGAGCCACTACCACCAGCACCTCCACCAGCATTTGTCCTGTTGGCACTGTTTCTCCCTTCAACAACAATGGACCACTCCTTTGTGGCCTTCTTCCGGACTGACGATAGCCTCTGTTAACTTTTTTACGTGCATAACTCAGTCCTAATGTGTTCTTTAATTCTTAAACTTCTTCTAAATTGTACAATAGACATGGCAGAGGTAAGTTGTTTTTCTTCCTTATGATTAAGCTCGTTTTTTTTTAGCCTTTGTTTTCATGCTCCATATTCATTTGTGGTTCTATTTTTCTTGCAATACTGGAGGCAAAAGTTGGTGGACTGTGAAAATGATAAAGTCACTATAAATTTTTTTATAGGTACACATTAAAGTACTCTGCTGCATAATTCACTGATTTGTATGTGGCGTTATGTTAATTGTAACTGTTTTGGATTATTGGCTTAAACGTAAAATTTTATGTTGTTCATACTATGGACTAATCAAGAAAAGGAAAAATTCATCGAGAGCTGTTATTGGATATCTGTATGTAAACTCAATCAGCTCTAATGGAGGCAAGGCAGGGTGATGATCAGATAAACCATAAAGCTAGAAGAAGAAGCAGCAGAGTAGTATATTTGTATAGTAAGGAAAAAGAGAAAAAACATAAAACAAAAAGGACAAGCCTCCATTTTTAAAGAAGTGATAGATTATTTTGAGAGCTCAGCTGTGAGTTCAGCTGTGAGTTCATCAAAATCTCGCATGGTGTCAGCAAAAGAAGATGTCATTTTCAGGTCAGCAACCAGTTGACGAAGATCAGAAGCTTCTCCCTTGAGGCGGGCATTCTCCTGAAGAACTCTATCATGTGACTCAGACACATGGTTAAGTTTGTCAATGAGGTTGTGGTTCTCATTCCTGAGCCTCACTACCTGTGACCACAGTTCATCCAAGTGCTTCTGCTTCCTCATCCTGGACCTCCTAGCAGACTCTCGGTTCGATATCATTCGCCTCTGCCTTCTTTCATCAATGATGCTGAGCTGAATCTCATCAGCTTCATCAGAAGTTGAGTTGCTGCTGAGGCAGCTTGAAGAAGTAGGTTGAAGAGGAGGGATAAGCTCAAGGCTTCCTGAATCAGAAGGGAAGTAGCAGTTTGGCAAATTGCTCAAGAGTGTGTTCAAGTGAAGCTGGTTTTGGATGTCACCATGTTGAAACAAGCCAAAGTTTGGAGGAACTAAGATGGGGTTTTCAGGTGCTGCATAGTGAAACCCTCTGATATCACTTGGAACCATGGCTGGAATTCACAAAACCTGAGATGATGATGAAGAAGAAGAAAAGGAAGCACAAGAAGAAGAAGATGATGATGATGTTTGAAGGCTTGGGTTTGGAATTTTGAGTGTGGATATTCCTGAGATGATGGGAGAAGTTAGTGTGGGTGGTGGGGGGAATTTATAGAAGGATGAGGGAGAGAAAAGTGGGCCGCTTGGAGCGAAAATTAAAAAGGAAAAGGAAAAAGAAAGAAAAAGAAGAGTCACAGTACTAATGGCTTACATGAGCAGAAACTATTGAAACAATAATTGGGTAAGTGCTACTAATATATGCATGTGTATGCAATATACATCCTGCGAAAGTCCACTTTTTGTCCTATAAGTGCTTTTATTCATATTTCATGTCATATAAACCCCATCTATCATAAATTTCATCAGTTTGGTCTAACAATGAAAGTGAGTATGTGTAATTGCTTGGAGCTATAACTGCAAAATGTTTTATTCTGATATCTCTCTATATTGATAGTCTAAAAATTAGTTAAGATGAGCAAAATACCAGATTTTATTACCAAAAAGAAAGAGTCCCTGACTTGTTGGTTTCACTTATTTACACATGACCCTGTCTGTTGATTATTGTCTAATCTGTAAATCTACGACAATCTTATTGTCAAAAGCAGTTCACCCCTTTTAAGTTGCAATTGAAATAAAACCTAACATAGTTGGTAGATGGCTAAATCTCTTGAACATGATATTCTATATTCGATCTAGGCATGTACATAGAAAAAACTTTGTTGGGAGAGTTAAAGCCCATTTCAGTGATCTCTATACCTCTAAAAGATTAGTCTCTAACTATCATATGGACCATATCACTTAAACTCTATTAGAAAAAAGAACTATTCATCTAATTTTAAATATAATATCTAGTTTATAGATAAAATTTACACTATAAACTAGGTTTATATTTAGTACTGCGTGAGTACTATGATTCAAAATTTTGGTTTCAGGTGAAATTACTCATAATAGAGCTGAAAAAGATGTTGTGGTGGGGAATGATATAATATTATTGAAGAGAGCGAAAAGAGGCGCATAAAAAATGGTGCTAAAGTCAATTTCTGGGGGTTTTATTTTTCTTTTTTATGTTTGTTTTTCCTTGTTTTTTGATGAGGACCCTACCTAATGGAAGAAGCAAATTTTCAAGTTGAAAACTCTTACAGCCAATAACTCCTTATTACAGATGACGCAAAGGAAGTATAGTTTAAAAGGTAATCTCTTTGGATTGAGTTTTGATTTTTTAATTATTCTTATAATCCTGATGACTCATGAGCCACTTAAATATGTGGATATTAATCGGAGGGACCCATGCATGTGGAATTATTATTATTTTATGTAGTTAACATCTTGTACCTAAACTGAAGCCATTTACACAATGGTTAATTTAATAATCCTCTGCATTAAGCACACTAAGGCCACCCATTATGCAGACACTTAATGTAAACATGACTATACTGATCTTTACTTTCTAACAAAATGTGAATAGAAAGCAGAAGAATCCCCATATTCAATAGAACTTGAATAAAAGAGGAACATGTAAGTAAAAAAGATCTATAAGTTGCATCAAGTCTCTACTTGACTACTTGTATATTTTCTTTTACTCTTCCTCTTTTCTTTTATTTTATTAAATACAAAGGCAAGAACAGAGTTTGAGAAAAAAAATTAACCTAAATGTTAAATAATAAAGCCCACTTTGGGTCCATGATCAGTAGGAAATCTGCTATACCTAATTTAGTTTAGATTAGGTTTATTCATATTTCCATATTATTTAGATTAAGAATTATTTAAATTTATGGTTAAAGGGTAATTTTGCCCTGGAAGTTATCAACCAAGAGCGCTAATTGTCTAAAAGCTTTTTTTAGAGTAATGTCACTTCACAAGTTTACAAAACGTAATAATGTCACCCTGACTATCATCCAAAATTATATTTGATCTTTAATTGACCAATATGTTGACATGACATGTCACGTGGCATATACATTATGTTTTATTTTGGGTTAAGGTTTAAATTTGCTCCAAAAGTTTTCACTTATGAGTACTAGATATCCAGAAATTTTTTATTCAATATCCCCTGACCATTATCCAAGTTCAGTTTGACTATTAGTTTGACCAGACCAAATACCCTAAGCTAGTCAGTATACATATCATCCACTTTATATTTTTCCCAAGTTATATTTATAAACAAGAAAAAAAATAAAAAAATATATGCATCCCTCCAAACTCCACTGCTATCGAAGTATCATTTTCAATAGACCATACTCTAACAACTTCTCGAAAAGTAACATATGTTATTTTAAAAATGCAATATGATCTCCTGAAAGTGATATTTTGTTAACGATGGAGTTTGAATGAATGCATTTTTTTTATTTTTTTTCTTATTTATAAATTTAACGTCAAAACAAATGAAGTTGATAGCACATAAACTGATCAGTTTAGTATATTTGGTCAAACTAACAGTTAAATTGAATCTGGATAATGGTTAGAGCAATATTGAACCAAAAAAAAAATCAAGTACCTTAATTGAAAATAAAAGATAATATGGATGTCATGTGGTATTGGTCAACTAACAGTTAAATTTAATGTCAGATAGCTATCAGGGCGACATTGCTAAAAAAAATTTCGAACAACTAACTCTCCTGGGTGGAAACTTTCAAGGCAAAAGTGCGCTTTAACCCTTTAAAAAAATATGTTATGATTTTTCTAAAATGTCGTATTTAATTATTTACATCAGAATTACTCTTGATAGAAATTCTCTTAATATGAACAATCAATATAAACAATTTGAGAAAAAATTATGAATTTAGAATAGAAGATAAGATATATTAAAATATTATATTTATAATTAAAGTGAATCTCCTAGCTAGCTCCTTTGTCTAAGACTAAGAAAGTATATGATAATATAATGAAACTAAGAAACTAAGAGAGTCCTTTTGCTTTATGTATGATTGTTTACTTTAAAAAAAATAGTTAAGTTAGTTATTTATAAAAATTGTATATTAGTTTCCTTAAAGTACTTGATCTAATAATTTACATTGGAAAAAACTACCTAATATATGTAATTGGTAAAGATAATTTAAGAAAAAATTATAAATTAAGAAGACAGTAAATTAAAATTTTATATTTAAAATTAAAATAAGCCTTTTTACTAGTTAGTATAAATAAGAAAATGAAATTGGGAAACTTGTTTTATGAATGCTTGTTTTTTTTCCTTAGACATAAGGAAATGAACTTTGGTGTATTTAGAATTAGGCTATAAATGAGTATATAATTAGTATATATATTTTTTATAACTTGAAAATAATTAAAATTATCTAAAAAATTTATAATTTGTGATAAAATTGTCCAAAATATTTTACTTCTACTTCTATCATCTTATTTCCCAAGACTTTTTATAAAATTAAAATAACTTAAAATATTAAAAGTATAAATGATTTTTATTATATTAAATAAGTTTTATTTTTATTTTTTTTATATCAAACATGGCCGTAAAGTAATCACGATGAGGACGAAGTACGATATATAATTAAAAATATTAAATAAAAGAGAAAGTGGTGAAGCACGAATGAAGTTGAGAGACTTCAAGAAAAACCATTGCGGAATGGTCAACATAACCATGTGTTAGAATTATGTGAACATCCTTATTATGTGAGTTTTGCTTTTAGATATTACTAATAAAGAAAGAGTAATTAACACGAGAGATGTAAGAATCAGTCTTACCGGCAGCGTCCTTACTATTTGAGTCATCCATTTTCATCCTCCAGTGGCATCCTTCTTAGAGCATCGTCACCTAATAATTTTTCAGATCTAAATCAAATGAATCGCATCTGTCGTGAATGATTTCATGGTGACTATTTTTTGTTTAAAAGTCTAGAGTTTGCTGTCGCTGTCGTCTTTTGACATCACTGAAGCTTGCCATCGTTGGAAGAAAGGAAAATGGAGGCTGTGATTAAGGGTGAAGAGAGAGATGTGGGGTTAGGAGGGCAAAATTGTCATTTTATGTAGTTACTTATTCACCTTAAAAGGACATCATAGTTTCACCTTTTTCTAAGTCCTATTCTCCAATTAATTTCTTAAATCTGATGTACATCATTTAGCCGCACATACTTTTTCTCCTTAAAAACTTATTATTTAAATTGAATTAACTATTACTTGTGAATTATTTTGTCAACTCAATATTACTGACATTTTAAATTCCTTTAAAAGAATCTCTTCCCATAAAAATATTTTTTTATTAACCATATGATATCCATTAAGTCATATTGAGCTTTGACTAAACTGAATTAAGTTGGGAAGAATTATAAAAGTGGAAAAGCTTTTCTAATAAGTATTTATAAGAGTTGCATATTCAGGATTTGAACTCTATACGATTAGTTAACAAGTTATCACAACTCCGTACTAGCTAAGCTATGTATACACTATTGGTTCTTTTCATGTCATCCTTTGATAACAAACGTTTGAAAAACTTACAATTACGTTTCTTCTTAAAGAAAAGCAAGGGATTGTTTCTTCTTAAAGAAACGAATTAAAGTGATTTTTCACTGATTATATTTTTGTTCAGAAGAATTTTTCCCCACATTCAAAAACATATAATAGTAACTCTTAGAAAACTTATACACATTGAACTATAGGTGTTGACTTTGTAGTGGTATATTATTGTTCAATATAAATACAAATAAACAATTTTTTGTAATTAATTATTGATACTTTGATGAAATCACACTCCCCCCCCCCACACACACACACAATTTTTATTTAAATTAAATAAAAATGATATAAATAATGAGGTATTAATTAGTGCTAAATAGTCTTTAATATAATATTTAATTAGAGAGTTAATATTAATATTAAATATAAGACATATTATATTTATTAATGTCTCTCAAATTATTCCTATTGATACTTCATCAACAATAATTAAGTAAAAGAGGTGATGAAATTATAGGCTTTAGTTGAAGTATAGGTGGACAATTCAATTTAAGATGATTAATTAGGGTATTTCAGAAAAAATATGTCATATTAATTAATTTAACTAACTTCCTTAATCTAATAAAATTAATTAAATATATTTTATGTTAAATAACGGATGAGCATTATATGTAAAATAACATCCAACATCCTAATATTTTAATAGTATCCAATATCCTAAACTTTTTAGTGCATCCATCAATCACTAATATTATTTTCTGATTACTAGATATACTATAAATAAGATTATGATGTTAAAAGTACTAAAAAAATAATATCAAGATATTGGATGTACTATAAATAAAATTAGAAAAATAGATATAATTAAAAAAATAATATCATAATATTAAATGCCACTTTTACCCTCATACTAAGGAGTATACAAGTGTTTGATATCCACATGTCACTGGTAGAAAATATGTTTTATAAACCGGTTGAAAATAGGTTTCTACACTAGACTAGGTTCGAAATAGAAACAACTCGCGTAGAAAGTATGATATTCTACACCGGTTGTATACAACCAGTATATAAAATTAACTTTTTAAATCGATTATTCTATACAACCTGTTTAAAAAGAAATAAAAAAATTTAAAATCGAAAAACTCTGGATTCAAATCAGATAAACTTCTAAATCAGTTTCTTCATTAAAGCACTAAAATTCTTTTCTTCTTCGTTATAAATTTGAAGGGGGAAGAGAATGATGAAGAAGAATAGGTACCTGTAAAATACAAGTAGAGAACAAAAAAGGGGAAGAAAGAAAAAGCCAGAGAACCAAAAAATGAAAGAAACAAAAATTAAGATATATAAATAGAAATGAAAACTCATAAACATTATTACCTAATTGAAGATATAATAAAAATATCATCACAATTCCTTTGGGTTACCTGCTCAAATACAAACAGAAATTTATTTAAACAGAACCAAAAAATGAATGAAATGAAAATCTAAATATACACACAGAAACGAAAATCTAAAAACGTCGTCACCTAATTGAAGATATCGCAAAAATATCGTCACAATTCCTCTGACTTACCTAGTTAAAAGTGAACAAAAATATATTTAAACAAAATCCAAAAAGAAAGAAACAAAAAAATAGACACCCTCCATCACAAATATAGGTCTTCTTCTTTTGTGAGCTTTAGAGGTGAGAACGACAGACTTCAACAATAGAGAACGACGACCACATATATGGGTCATCGCATATCTATGTCTTCTTCTTCAGTGAGTTTTAAACAGTGTGTTATGAAGGCGGAGCTTCCTATCACCATGTGTTCTTCCTTGTCTGATTTTCTCTATTGACGACGATATAATTTGTGAAGATAAGGAAGCACAAAAAACTAAGGTATTTTGTCATATTTTTAATGGCAATGACATTTTACACCAGATGTCATTACATCAGGTGTAGAATATGTACACAAAGATATTCTACACCGTATGTCATTCCATCAGATGTAGAATATTTTATCTTTATTTACAAAAATATTACCGCTCATTTCTTTTACACTGGTCATGTGTACATCAGATATAAATATTTTATCTTTATTTATAAAAATATCACCGCTTATTTCTTTTACACCGGTCATATTTATATTAGGTATAAATATTTTATTTTTATTTATAAAAATACTATCAATTATTTTTTAAATCGTCTCTATGACAATCAATTTAAAAATAAGTTTTTAAAAAATCTATTTTATACTATGTACTTGCAGGTACTATAAGATTTCTGCAAAATCAAATATTCCTCAAAACTTGCTTCGCAAGATTTTATCTGTTTAGACGAACTTCTTAATAAAGGTATGGTTATTTAAATAGTAAAAGTTTGCCATTTGCCTCTCATCATTACAATCAGTTAAGTGTAAGCAGTTTCTCTTATATATGAACATTATATATATATATATATATATATATATATATATAATATTGAACTCAAAAGATTAATCATGAGGACTTGATATAGAATCAGTGAATGACATTTGGCTGGTGTCCATGAATTATTGTACCTTTGTAATATTATTCTGG
This sequence comes from Leucaena leucocephala, assembly GCA_037074615.1. Taxonomy (NCBI): domain Eukaryota; kingdom Viridiplantae; phylum Streptophyta; class Magnoliopsida; order Fabales; family Fabaceae; genus Leucaena; species Leucaena leucocephala. Next base: position 5,534,999 of record CM073570.1, on the reverse strand, counting down.
TAAATATGGATTCCATATATCCACGAGAAAAGATGACACACATAGTTTTGTCATATCACTTTTCGAAAGCTGGCAGATCAAACAACTATTCAATCATATCTGAAAAGAGATAATATATATATGTCCTGTAATGAAACTCCGTCGAATATTCTATAAAATACTTTATATCCCTTGATAGCCTGTCGGGGCTTGATCTATGACTATGTGATACACATAAAATATTTGGTTACAGTGTGCTTTCATCAATCAAATCTTTTAAATTTTAGCTATCTTATCTTAAAGATATATAAAATTTTATGAGTATTTTTTGTCAAAAGAAATAATAATAAAAACTTAAAAAAAAATCGGTCAAAAGTCTATTTTTAAAAATTTATTGATTAAAATGACATGATATATTTTCATATATAAAAAATATTCATATTCTAAAAAAAATTATATATAAAGAGTACTGATATTTGAATTTATAATATTTTAATTAATAAAATTTTTAAATAATGATTTTTCATCAATTTTTTAAAAAAATTAATTATCTAATTTATTGCCCATGCAATTTTTAAAATATATAATAGTACATCATCATAAATGTATATACACACAAGTAGTTTAATTGGCTGTGTTATGTGCAAGGTTGGCCGGTTTTGTGGAGGATGTTAAGGTTGAAATGAACAGTTCAGAGCATTTCAATGGTGGCCTGCAGAGTGCAGACACCTGATGTATGCCATCCATTTCTGTATCATTATATATAGTGCACGTCACCATCCAGCACAACCATAATTATATATATATATATATTATGTCATTATATGTGTGTGTATATATATATCTATATAAAACTTTGTGTGGGGTTGGCTCCATACACACACACACACATATATATATATATATATATATATATATTATTGATCGATTATTATATCTACTGCAACATATGAAAATCACGAAACTTTATGATACGTACGTTAATTTGCAAGGAAGTTTTAACCCTCTATGCTAACATACAGTACGGAAAGAAAATCTCAGAGATCATCTGATTGATTGAAAAGAGGTTGATGGAAAAGAAAACTATTGATGATTTCTCATCAAGTATTTTTAGCATTTTCCCTTGATTTAGTTGGATATATATTTATATATGAAGCTGGCAAACATATAGATATGCTCTTTTCCAAAGATGGACATGCTTTCACCTGTCAAGTACATTTCAAAAGATGAATTGTCTCTTGGCTTTAGCACATATCCATGCAAGGTAAAAAGGATCCTGTCTTCTATTTTGTGCCCTCTAAAATCCTCTCTCACTCGATTATAATTTTGTCCACTTATTATTGGAGGCCCTCTTACTTTATATTCCTTTATGTACTCCCTGTAGCTCTTATTATAAGAGATATTCTAAAAAAAATATATTAATTATAAATATAAGAGATTGTCATAGTTATTAAAAAATATTTTTCTATTTTATTCTCTTAGTTTAAAAATCTAGTTTATAAATGGAGAAGAGAGATTCATAAATACAGAGAATAGAGAGGGTGAGGAGAAGAGAGACAAGACAATAAAAACATATTAAAAAAATAATTTAATTACTTGTAATCACATTATTTAATAAGGGTAAAGTCAGTAAATCTTATCAATCTATTACACAAATAATGATCTTTGTGTAAAATGATTAACAACCTCTTATAACAATGACAAGATGGAGTATAAGTTATAACTAACAAAATTAGGTAGATAAAAATATTAACTAAAATTAGTTAAAAATAATAAATATATAAGAGATATAATTTTTTTTAAAATATACTCTTATTTATAGAAAGAGTGAGAGAGATTAAGTGTGATAATAATTGATGTACATATAATAAAAATTAAAGAAAGTGTAATTTATATATAGAAGCAACCATATCCCAAAAGAATGTAATTAATTATATATAAGAAACATCATCAGGTCAATGTCCTAAAATATTAAAACAGAGTGATAACCAGAGAGTTGAAAAAGTATATATACAGTTTCCTCCTTTATATATATATATATATATATATATATGATAAGGAATAATAGAAGGCATATATGAGACTTAGGTTGTTAACATGAACAAAGAAACTTTGGATTGGACCCGTCTCTTGAATTTGTTTCTCTCTCCCATAATGAAATGTGGAGGAGTATGGTAGTGGAAGGTGTGCGTAGGGCAGCTCAAGAGGGATGGAGAAGAAAGAGCAACACGAGACCGAATATGCAGGGTACGGAGACTCGACTTAACACCTATCCATCAATGGGTCAACTCCACCAATGTAAATATATACATATCCACAATGATACAGTAACGAAAACCCCTAATTATCTTACTAAATGGGCTCCCACGATGCCAAACTCCACCTATATATGTTTCTTAATATATAGCCGGTCCTAGCGTGACCTAAAATAGAGAGAGAGAGAGAGAGAGTCTTATTTTAGAGTATATAAACAACTATATCTATGAATTACTTGATGCCAAAATCCTCCTATACATTTGTTCATAGCCAATCCTATATTTATAAAATATTCATTAAAAAAATAAACTTTTAATAAACTTATAATGATAATAATATTCATACTACTCCTAAAATAGTGTAAAAAGTCACTTTTAATCATAGTAAAAGTATTTTTTTTAGTAGTATATGATTATATTAAACTCTCATCAGATATATATAAAACTCAGACATGGATCTATCATACATAAACTAATAATATATATATACATATACCAACACAATAACTAACAAGTTTTATTATTATTTCATTGAGTATAATCAGCTATATGAATTATACAACAATAACGCTAGACTCCTCCTACATCTATATGTTTTTTTAATCTGTAGACGATCCGGAGAAAGAAATAAGGTTCTATCATTAAACCCTCAACTGGTGGGGAAAGAAGAAAGAAAGCAGGAAGAAATATAAAGACGTATATTGTTGGAGAGGCAAGGCAAAGCAAAGCAAGGCGTGCAGGGTAGTGGTGGGCGGTGCACCAACCGACCCTCTTTTATTATCCAAATTGCGAATATTATTGAATAAGGGGCCGTCGTCAAGTCAGATCATAAGAATTTATTGTATTATTAATATATATATATATATATATATATTAGGGCATACCCCACCCTCCCTAATGCCCTACACTTCTTCATTTCTTTGTCTATTTTCATATATCACAATCCTCTTGTATACATTTGCACGTGCATGCTTGCTCCCCCACTACTGTCATATTATGTAACTCTTTCATTTTTTTGTTTATGATACCTCGAAAGTCTACTTTCATCATTACCCTCTTATATATATATATATATATATATATATATATATATTGCTAACTTGCTCAGATTTATGATCATGAAGGTCACTTCTGGTTTATGAAATGATTGCTCAACTAATGCATGCCTATAATCGAAGATTAAATTAGCTCCTTAATATTTTGTATATTTGAATTTAAATTTTCTAGAATTTTGCCACATGACATGGGACTAGCTAAAGGTAGATTGATGGGATGTAAAAAATGATTCAAGGTCTAGTAATTAACAAGTTTTTGCTGGGTAATTTTCAGTAATATTAAACTGAGTATGTACGTAATATATGAAGTTTGAAGGTTAGAGATCCGTGTATGTTATACTAAACTTTGTTGTATATCTAAAATATACTAATTAAGCACAAACACTATTATAGAAAATTAGCTAATTAATATTTTTATACTATTTTTTGGATCTATCATCATATTTTCAATTTTATGATTCGTAGTTACCTTTCTCAATATAAGTGTCTCTTCTAAGAATAAAAAATAAGATTCAAAGGGATCTAACAGGGCCTTATACACTGTTATACTAACTATATATTAGTAAGTATTAGTTAATTAATATTTTTCTTGAGAATACTTTGTTATTTAATTTGATTTTTTTAAAAAAATTATTATTTATAGATTCACAAATTATTTATAATTTTTATTTAAAAACATGGACTACTTATAATATTTATTTATATCAAATAAAAATAAATTTTGATTAGATAATTACCTGCAGGTGTCACTATTATGTGGTTGTCATGAGTTTATTGAATATAATCCCACAAGGCTAAATATGAAAAAGGTCAAAACAAGAAGGTCCATTTCAACTCATAGCTAGTTGCCCAGCCAAGGGTTGCATAATAAGGTGTTACATATATATAATAATTAATAATAAAAAATATATAAGTGCAATATTAATTAATTGTCTCAACTTTACTTCCCACCATAGCAACCCCAACTTTATTCATTATTATATTCTTCTTCATTGGCTGATGTCACATTCCTTATTACTGTGGTTGTCTCGTCTCCTTTAGGATAAGCTTCACACTCATCCCTCATACCTTTTCTCATCATCCTCCTACTATTATTCTGTTTGTCTCATATTTGTCATTTTATTATTACGTTTTTTTTATCAAATTAATATGTGCATATGATTGTATATTTGTTATATATGAAAAAATAGTACCGTTATTATAAAAAAAAACACAGACAAGTAGTAATAGTTGAAAATTGAAAACAATAATGAATTATGATATTAGTTTATTTTTTTCTAAATTAAATTTCACAACCACCCATTTTCATACTTTCATATTTTTCTTTTTAAAATTATAAATTTTAGTCAATTTTATAGAATTTAGATTTATCAGTGAGTTACCTACAATATTTTTCTCTATATACAATATACATTTTCACCTTCATTTTTCAAATTTTATGTCATTTAATAACTATTTTTTAAACATACATGAATAAAATAATATTTCATTTTTTCTTTTTTCGTACGTGCATGCCTCTAGATTAATACTAGATTGAAAAACGAATTAAGTATAGATTAATTTAAACATGTAAATTAAGTTAATACTATAAATTTTTATAAATTCTTTTTTTTATTTCTGCAACTGTATATTCTACTATGTATAATACTGTGAGTCATCATTATTATACAAAGTGCCTTGTATTTGTGAATAAGGTAACAATCCACTAACTATATATATGTGGCTGAACATGTTTTGTAATTAAATTGTGGATTTATTTTTACTTTCTTAACAAATAATCCATAAACCAACTTTATTATTATATCAACAAACTATCATATAAAAATGTATATAGTTTCTGTATATGTCAATCAATATATATATCATATAAAAATTGTTACAGTAATTAATTTATAAGTGATATTGTAAATATTTTTTTTGATAAAATATTGTGAATATATTGAACACTGTTATAAACTGGTAATAGTTCAACCCAATTGCTCTTTCTGGTTTCTTCTAAAAATTTTATGAAATTGATGGCAGAATTAGTTTGATATTTTCAAAATATGAGTCAAAATTGATTGGTTGATATGCAACATTTTTATCCTGATTGAACCTATTTGATTGGTTCAACCAAGAAAAGAAAAATCAGTAAATTGATGTCAGATGTTGGCTGAACCTTTTGTAAAACTTAGTCAAAAAAAGAATCAATAAAACAAAGTAAAAAATTGAGAAATCGAGTAGGTTACTTTTAATATTAAACTTTTATTTATATATATATATATATTAATTATATTATTATATAGATATTATCATGAATTAATCTGATCGATCGCCAAAAAAAAACTATCGACCTATTTAATAAATATTATGATGATGGATTATTATATGCTTAGATATGTCTTTTCCAATATATTATCTTAATATATAAAATTAAAATATATTAATCTAACTTCAAATACAATGAAGATGTAATTTCAAAATAATTGGTAATAATATATGAGAAATTCAAATATATTTTGCAACATTTTTAGGAAGAAAAATCAAATACATAGTTGAAAATGAAAGACAAATTAAAGTTATATAGTAGTCTGATATATAATCATATAGAGCACCCAACCATTTGTCGCCAAACCTGAAACCAGCAACTTTCAGAGAAGACCTGTGCTCATCATACAATGATCAAATGATTAAACAATGCACCAAAAAAGCACGGCCACATATTTATAGTAAAATTTTCAATATAAAGGGTAAAGCCAATTGGAAAAAAACCTAAGACCTTAATGGATATATTATTAGGTTTGCAGCATTATATATATATATATATATATATATAGTGAAAGGTAGCATTAGATCATTGGTGTTGATAAAATATTGGTTCTAGACTACTTCAAGTGGTTCGACACTTCTTTTTAAATATACATAATCTCAAGTTTAAATCTTTTGAATCAAAAAAATATATTATTGTTGAAAGAACTTCATGCATGTCCATTAATTGATTTAACCTAATCTTAATCTAATTTATCTATTAAATTTATATTTTTTTTAAATTGAAATTTCAATGCAAATGATTAAACAAATTATATTAAATAAATTAAAATATTTTTTTTATAAATAACTAATTTAATTAATTTTTTAATATTTAAATTATCTAATTGAGAAAATCGCTAAAAAAAATTTGTTTGAAAATTTTTATTGATCAGAATGATCTGAGTTCGAGTACTAGTACTCTTTGTATATAAATACTTTAAAATAATGATACTTTCTGTATATAAAAATATATCAGATCCTTTTAACTAATAAAATTTTTAAATAATTTTTTTTATGTATTTTTTTTATTAGCTACTACATTTCAAAGTATTTATTTTTTTGGCTAAAGATGTAACAATTGAAAATGATGAGTTGGGATATTCTAATAAAATATTGTTTCTAGTTTTCACGAGAATGATGAAGAAAGGAGGATTGTTCAACTAGATGAAACATGAAAGATGAAAGCACAAGTGGAATCATTAATGCACAAAAAGAATAAGCCAATTATATAGTGACATTCAAATTCAAATAGCATATATAGGCACGCCCGCCATTGCATTAAAATAATGCAAGTCAGTTCTTCTCTACTTATCATCCTTGTCTTTGAACCTAACACAGAACAAATAGTGGCGTAAGCATGTCAACCTCGACCAACAAAGCTTTTTATTTTGCTCCTCCACTGACTTGTAAGTTAATTTCCTCCATAAACCCACGTTAATCCAATCACAAATTGAGTTTAAGTGAGGATTAGGATAGATTAGATACGTTTGCCATTGAATCAAATCGATGGATTCAACTTAAAATCGGATCATACTGAATCCACTTAATTATAAGTTAAATTGAGACTAAAAGAAGGTGACATGATTAAAAAATTAAATGAAATTTTAGTACTCAAACTTTATATATCTTTGAATATACTATCAACCAAAATGTTATGTTTAATAATTTTATTAAATATTTTCTTTGTATTTTTTTATATATTTTAAAGGATTTCATACTATCTGATTTACCTCTCTTACTAGTACTTCTAACGGCTTTCTTTACACATATCTGGATCACTTCAAATGATTTTATATTATTTTCTCCTTAATATACATCACGCCAACTCTTTCTCATATATATTAATTAAAATTTTTTATATATATAACTACATATCTATCACAATATCCTCATATCTATTACATTAACTTTATACTCTTATTGTTCCTCTAAAACTAATCATTTAATACCATATAACATTGTTAAACTCCCCTTTTAAGCTTATTAGGTACCTTTTGATAATAAATAAATAATTCTAGTATTCTTTCTTTATTTTAGCCATTCAACTTATATTCTATATGTAATATTTACAACATTTTCACTATATTTTTATATAATTTATTTCAAATATTTAAATTTTGTCATCAACTTTCAAATTATTTTTAACTTAACTCTTATTAAAATTGTAGTCGATATTTTTTGTCTTATTCCTTTTCAGGCATAAATGTTTTATCTGTAAAATCCATATCTGTAAATCAAATTTAGAATTAACTTTTTTTTTACTCAGACATTATATTATTAGCAAAGAAAAAATATGCACTTATAAATTTTTTATTGTATAATCCTAATTAACATAGGTGGATCCCTAATTATATGAAAATCCTCTGTCTCACCTCTACACATTTTATACTAGTTGTCAGCTCTAGAAATATATTGAAAAATGGAGAGGGGCAATGAGTGATAGTTTGATTGGAAAATGAAAGGAGACATAAGAGCCCTACAAGGGGCATTCCCAAAAACCATGAAAACAAAGTATAAATCCCACATTATGAGGCCTCCCTCCATTCTCCGCTCTTGATTTTTAGTGTCTTGTCTTTGTGATGTGTTGTCACTTACTCTCCTCCCTCCTTCATAGACCCCATTTAGTAGGCCTTGTGTGGCACAAATTCAATCCCAATATATATATGTACAAACAAATTTAACCAACCTTGGTTAGGTTCATAAAAAGACACTTTATAATACCCCATTAGCAGGGTTGAGTTTGAATCCTAAATTTCAAAAAAGGAAAACAAATCATGCTGAGAAAATAATTTTCATATTGATTTTGCTTTTTTCAATTTAAAATTAGAAAAAAATTCTAAAAAAATCTCTACCCATCTTAAGATTTAAATCATTGATAAGTACAACTCATTTTTAGTTGTATATAAATATCTTTTTATTTTAAATATAATTAAAAATATGTTATATATAACTTAATTAAAGACATATTTTTAAATAAATTTTAAAATTTTTAGACAATAAATTTTACTGTAAATAATTTTTTAGTATTTTTTCTTTAAAAATGTCTTTTTAATTTTAAAAGGTTATTATATGTTCTTGAATTTTCAAAATTGTGACATAATATATTCATAAAATTTCTCCTCTTGTCTTGTTGTCATGGGGTCTTGTCAGGCTACTTTTTAGCCATTCGTATATATAGTCCTCGTCAAGTGTCCAATAGAATTAAAAGTGGCTTAATATTATTATTATTATTATTATTTAATGGATTGTTGGAGACTTTCTAGTCCCCCTATCACTTATTCGTGACCAAAGTGGTTGACATAATCAACCCATTTACTGCAAATTTTCCCAAAAAGAATTCTAGAAAATGAAAGAGATCATAAGAGGAATTTCTTGAGAGAGAGAGTCCGGTCTCCAATTATCTGTGAGTCATATCTCATTACATAGTTGATCCACCAGTTTGAACAATATCCATATTACATGTTTAAAAAAGTATATATTTTTATTATTTATCTAATTCATCAGAGTTTTATCTTAATTATATCTAAATTCGACCCGCGCCGCGTACTTGATTATGGTATGTGAGTCTTCTAATGAGAATTTTCTGTATATATTAAAACTCAAATTTGAGATATCGTTTAAATAATATTGAACCGCTTACCATTCAGACTAACCCCGATCTATATCATTTGTCCATATCATTAACAAATTATGTCATTTCAATTTTTTAACAATGAAGTTCACTATTCTCTCTCTCTCTCTATATGTGTGTGTGGGAATACACATAAACAGAGAGGGGCAATTTTTCCCCCACTAATTAACTTGAAATCTTCATCTCTTCTTCTTTCAGGCATCTGGAATATTCCATGTGATTTTAGTTTTCTTTTATTTTTAATTGGTTTATATGTTCACTGAACAAAATAATCTGGAATTCTTTGAAGACCCTTCGGACCAAAATCATATAAAAATAAATAATTTCATACCATCTTTATTAATGTAAATTTGAATTTCACTGAATGAGATATTTTAGAAAATTGAATTGGAGATATTGAGGGACGAAATCACATTAAAAAACTAATTTCAATGAGATAAATAATACTCAAACCTAATCCGATAATACTAAATATTAGAGAGTTGTAATAGTGAGAAATGGACTGTTAGTCATACAAGAAAACACAATTAAGAAACAAATTAATTACGTCATATCTATACTTTTATATGTTATAATAATACTCATTTAATTTTAAATATATAAGTTAATTAAGACGATAATTTTGATCCAAAAAATAAAGAATTCAATCAATTTTATTTTTTATATTTACTATTTTTTTAAATTAATTTAATTTATTTATAATTTGATATATAATTTAATATGATATAAGGATGTTTTAGCGATATCAGATCATATTTATTATAATTAATTAATTTATATAATATTTATTTATTTTTTAATTTAATTAATTAACTCTTACATAGGAAGAGTAACTTTTTAAGAAAAATAATTACTATTTCATGAGTCTGTCCATTTTCCTTAAATAAAATTATGTGTATGGAGAGTACTCCCAAAAGAGAAAGCCTCCAACAATATAAGGCTTTTCCCCCCATATTTCTTTATGAAAAAAGAATGTGGCCATATTTAACAAAACTTTCTACACTCTACTAAGCCCAATTTGCCACGGATAACATTCCTCCTGCCCCTAACAAAACTGCAATATATGACCAAATCTGGAGCTTCATGTTCTGTTGAAGCTTAGGCCCCATAAAGCCAGACGCGTAAAAGTCCACAAGTACCATATAATTTAGAAGCCCTGCTGATACTGCATTTAGAATGCCTTCCACTATCAAGTAATAAACACATTTGATATCCCAATTCCAAACGCTATCTCAAATGGTGGTGTCACTCAGAAGAAGACCAACATGCCCTTTATCTTGTATCTATATTAAGGAGGAAGAAGGTTTTATCCTATATTTAGATTGTAAGTGAACTTAATTTTTTTTTTAAATTTTATACCAAAAAGAAAATATTCAGCCTGTTCCAAATCATAACAAATACACCATTTTCCCAATAACAACCTAGCTTAGAGAACCGTCAATAAAGAAACTTGTCATATTTAATAGGGGAGAAGTGAAAATGAGGAAATAGAAGTAGAAGTGATAAAAGTAATTTTTTTTTTATTTTTTTTAATATTTTAGATTATTTTAATTCTATCAGAAAAATTAAAAATTCAGATGATAGAAGTAGAAATAAAAGTTTTTAGACTATTTTATCCCAATTATAAAATTTTTTGACAACTTTTAACTCTTCTCAAGTTATAAAAATATATTTTAAATTATTTTATCTTAAATTATAAAAAATACATAATTTATATACTTATTTTTATCCTATTAAATAAATTGTTAAAATCTATTTTTATTTTTATTTTTATTAAAAACTCTTATATCCCACTAAATGTATTATTGAGGAGTTTCTACAAGTACATTATGCCCGAATTCAAAATTAGCTCATAAGGTTTCTACAGGTTAGTCAGCGTAACATGTATGCATGTATAATCAAGATATATATATAATAAATGTGAAGCTGTTTTCTAAAAAGTTAAAGGGCAAGTCTTAAAATTTTCCGCTTAAATAGTAATAGTTGACTGAAAGTTTTTTTTAAGCAATGTCATCTTTAAAAATTTACAAAATATAATAATATCATTTTAATTATTATATAAAGTTAATTTTAATTATTAATTAATTAATATATTGATATGTATATTATATAATATTTATATTATTTTTTATTTTAGTTAAAATATAATTTTATCATAAAAAATTTTATTCAAGAGCATTAAATATCTGAATATTTTTTTAAATTTAACATTATCCATTTCAATTTAATTATTAATTTAATTAAATATATTAAATTGACTAATCCACGTATCTATTTCAATTTTTTAAAAGTAAAATTTATAAATAAAAACAAATTAAAAAATATTTTTTTAAATCCTATTATTAATAGATTATTACTCTTAAAATATTATACAAAAAATTACGTTTCTCCAAACTTTGTTAATATCATTCTTAATAGATTATATTTTATTTTAGAAATAATATATATTATTTTTAAGAGATTTTTTGTTAAAAATAATATTTTAATAACAATAGAATTAGAAGAAATATATTTTTTAAATTTTTTTATTTATAAATATATATTGGAAAAAAAATGAAGTAAATGATATGGATATTAATTATTTTAGTATATTTAGTTAAATTAATAATTTAACTAAATATAAATAATGATTAAAGGATATTAAACTAAAAAAATATTTTCTAAATACCTAACGCCCATAGATAAAAATCTTTTGGAGTAAATTTTCATCTTAAACCCGTACATCAAATCTGGATATTGTAGATTGTACGAGTTTTGAGTGCTAATCTAACGGGTTCCGTGTCACTGTGTCAAGGTACTTAAGACGACAGAGCGCCAAGAGCCACCTTATCTAATGACTACTTCGTCTTCCTAGAGTTCTCGTGCTCTGTATATTGAGATAGTATTGCTCCTTATTCCACTTTCCTTCTCTTCCTCATTCGCATCCTTCTCGAAATGAGGTATAGCACATTGTCATTAGGTAATGGTTTCTCCTCAGTAACAACATTCTCGAACGGCACCAGAGTTTCATTTTCGCATCCAAGCTCTTCATCAACGGCTATAGTATTTCTCAGCAGAAATTCTCGCGTTTTCAAGCTTCTTTGCCGAAAACGAAATTATGAGGTGTCATTGATATTTATTCTTCTATCAGTTTACGTGGACTTGCAGTTTTTTTAGCTTTTCTTTTTTACTGCTGAGTTTTCTGTATATGTAGTTTGTGGAAGGGGCGAAGTTCGATGGTCCGATGATCCTTGTAGATGATATTGTAAACAATGGGGATATTGGTTTGGTTTTTGAGAATTGCATTACGCGAACATTGTCTCCGGCATTGACATTGGAGGAGGGACTTGAAAGAATTAAGGAGGCTGTGCAAACATTAAAGTTGGATCCTCCTTGTTGCTCTAGTGGATTCCTCAGGTTTCAGGTATGGTTTACTAGTTCCTCTGTATCTTTAGATTCCGTTTTCCAATGCTGGCTGTTTAGTTGTATCACGCTATATGGATGTGAATTTTCAGGTGGCCGTGCCTCCAAGTCCTAAGGCTTTAAGTTGGTTTTGTTATCAGCCAGAGTCATCTGAAGTTTTTCCTCAAATATATCTTTCCAAGAACTCAGACAATCCAACGTGTAATTCGCTGCATGTGAATGGTCGCCGTGGAGTTTTTGGAATTGGTGCTGCCGCTTCTTTTACTCGTTATTCTCCTGTCGACAAGGGAATGCAAAGCTTGTTCAGAAGGTTAAAGAAATTCAACCTCTTCTCTTCTTTTGGTTGTAGATTCTATTTTTCATTGAATCATGGGAGGATTTTGAGCATGTATGTTTGGAATAATACGACATGAATCTGATGAGCAAGCAAGCCAATGGCTTCAAGAAGGGTTGGGATATGTGGTATATTGTTATTAGTTTGAAAGAATCTCACAGAAAATCCCAACTTGTTGGGGGTTAATTTCTTTGTATATAAGCTTGAGTATAGACGAGAGGTACAGGTTTTGTTGTACCTGGGTTTTAATTTTATTATGGAAATCTCTATGTGAAGAAGTTACTGTCTTTCCTTTTTTTCAGCATTAATTTGTGATATGGACGATTTCCAGTTAAATTGGGTTTTGACTTCTTATGAACTGACTGAAGAATTTACTCATTTGCCTGTAGATATATATCAAGTGATTCAACCCTAGTAGTGGCTTATGGTTTTATGGATGTTAATTTCAATCAAGATTTAGATTCCTTGAATCATGAGGATGGTTCTTTTTTCTTCTTTGTCCCTCAGGTGAATTCATGGTCAGTGCCATTGGCATTGGTTCAAATTATATGTTATTAATTATTTCTTTTGATTGCATTCTTAACATTCCGATATTTACTAGCTATTAAGAAGTAACTATTGTTATTACAGATTGAGTTGGATGAGCAGGAGACGGCTTCCATTTTGACATCAACACTTGCGTGGGATGACTCTTCCCTCTCTACATTCAAAGAAGCCCTTCACTCCCTTGACATTTCTCTTAACCAGGTATTTAGCTTGTCGTTGTCATATCTTAGCAGGTTTGTTTTTTAGTTATATTTTAAATAAATGTCAAGACTCTAGACTATGTTGCTACCAATTCAAAGTTTTAAACTACAATTTGGATTTATCTTTGACTAATGAAGATATTTTACTGAAGTTTCTTCTTTTATTTGAATAAATTACCATGGGAGAAACCTTTAGTATACCAGAAATACAGTCATACATACATATGATTCTAGGCACAAAAAACCCCATACAAGGGATTGGGCAATTTTAGCAACTCCAAAAATGAACTGTGCCAAACTGAACAAGCTGGCAATGCCATAACTCTACATTTGGGTTCAATATTCAATATTATGCGCAAGACATGTATATTTACAATGATTCAATGTTGTCTCAAATATGGATGGTTTTTTATAATTAGTCACTGAAATGTTGGAAATATCTGTATATACTAGGCATGAATCTCTTATCATCATATTAGGTGTGCTTTTTGCTCCGTAGTTATTAAGTTTTGAAGAAATGCAGAGGAGATTATGATTTATCACCAAAGCCTCAAATGTAAAATGTGTGCTGTACTTCAGTAGGATTACATAGCTGTTCAAGAAGTGCACTTTGCTTCTACTATGATGATGGGGGATTTTATTCATAAAGGAACTACCCATCCTATTTGCTAAATGATCAATTAGATGAAAGATAGGAATATAGTTCCAGTTTCAAGATCTCTCCAGAAGAAAAAAAGCATCTTGATTTGGTCCCTAGTTCCCTGCCCGAAATCAGTTTCGTGAAGAACTTCATAGTTTGGTATAGTTTTGTTATACGTAAGTAGGGAGGAATCCTCAAATTTCTAAGTTCAGAATTAACCACCAACTTTACTACAGGATAGAATTGTAATATTGTTTTATTTTGTTGTTTAGCTCATTATTTTTTTAATCTTTATTGCATAAGACAGAAGTAATAGAACAATTTTGCTAGTTAGATTTCATGGTGTCGGATGGCGTGTTGTTTTGTTCTTCATACCCTGACCAGTGTGCTGTTTTTTCCATGGCCTGAAAGTGCTTTTCACTGCCCTTAATTGTTCTTCATTTTGTATCTCTCAACTCTTATTGATGATATATCGTTTTTTGTGAAGTTATCTTGTCATATCTGTCCCACTACTGACACATGGCAGCCCGACTGTACAACATCTGCACTCAGAAAATTCAATTTGGTGGAAAATGGATCTATTCCAAGGGTATTGGTTCTTTCTTTCCTGAAAAAATGAACTCTTATTATTTGAAGTGAAATATTTGGTTGTTATGCTTAAATAATTTATTCTTGCTTGTCTTCCGCATTAATCATTCCATGGTCCTGTTAATGCACAGCACATCATTTATTTTTCCAGAAAATAATGTAATTTTCATTGTGTGAGTCTTGCTTAGTATTAGGTGCGACAGCTGCATGGCAGTGATATATATATATATATAACATGATGGTAAAATGCAATTGGATTAATCTGTGTTTTTTTTTCTTTTACTTGGGGCATGTTCATTCTCTTATTTTTGAAGTTTACTTGGGTGCTGATCTTCCTTCATCTATTGTTTTTCCATGTCATTTTGGTTATTTTCTCTGGATAGCGCTCCTGTTTCTAGCATTTTTATATTGGATAATTCTAATTTTTTCTGAGACACTTTTTCTTAGAATGACGAGGACTGTGATGGACTTTTCTTGGTCCTTTAAAAGTCTGTTTTACACTCAATCAGAGTTGTTTCAAGCAAGTTGGTTTCCAAATATGTAAAGGAAGACATCAGAACTCACCTAAACAGGAGAATGTTTCACCTTTTTTTCTTTTTCTTGAATCTAGGCATAATTTAGACAGGTTCCTTTGCTTTTAAGAAGCCTATTTCTTCATTATTTGAAATTTTAGGATCCAATTTTTTTCCTATTGCTAATTGTGTTAGGGATATTTAGGTTCCTGAAGAGTTCAAGGCAGGCAATTGGGCGGTCAATGGTGCATATATAGGATTAATATTAATGAACTGCAGCCATCTTAGAGTACATGATATTACTTCCTTCAGCTGACTTGGGTTGATCTAAGGCAATATTTAAATCCAATTTTCTATCTTCTTTTATCTGCAGTGTTTTGGGTTAGCATTTTATCTGACATCGATTTTGTTTTCTTTTAACCTGTAAAATTGCTTCTGTGAAAGCGATTTAATTCAAGTGCTTATATCCATTTAATGTTTGTTGCTCTTTTTCTGGTTGACATGATTTGCAGGTGTACATGAACTCTATTGCATCCGGGGGGAAGGAAAGTATGGCTGACATCATGGAACTGGTATCCCCTTTTTCCTGGAATTTTCTTCTTCTATTTTTTCATTGATTCTGGTTGCACTCTGCAGTTCTCTGCATAGTTGAACTGTTCCTTTTCTTTTTTCAGAAAGAGTCTCCATCTTCCACTCAATTCTGTTTCAGGCTCTCACCAGCTGTTGCTGTTGCGACTAACATGGTATGTAATTATGTATTCTTATGTTGGCTTACTCAGAAAAAGCATATATTGAGTATAAGTATTTGATTTTTAATAAACATAGACGGAGTTAAAGCAGATCACATGTGGGACACAACTAGAAGTCAGAATTCGGTTCTAGACTCTAGTATTGTAAAACAGACTCCACTGCTGTCTGGTATCAAGAAATTGATTAAAATCCTAACCCTGATGCATAAATTGGTTCTGGTACAAGAGAATGGACTCCATCCTTATTGACTACTTGAATCTGATTCCAGAGCTAGCCCAGATTTTTTGTGCCTAAAAAGTCCGAATTGGGTATATATGGCCACAGTTGCTGTTAGGCAGAAATGCACGTATTTTCCATTATAATTGCATTGTGATAGAAACCAAGGTGCTATGAAACACTTTGGTCTCACATTGAGTAATATGAGATGCTGTATAGAGTATTTAAGTGAGTTAATTTTCTTACCTCAATAACTAGCTTCAGGGGGAAAAATTTTCATCCCTATCCCAATGAGGTGCTCATCACTTAGTATCACTGCTAGTGTTTGTCAACATAAGATAGGTCTACTTGTGGAAGGTTTTGACAGGTGAGGAAGCTGAGTGAAGTGTTGCAAGTGTAGCCGTTGGGACCTTGGCTCTCTAAGAGTGGCCAATTGATGCCAACTAAAGTACTATGAGATGTTTAAATCCTGTATTGAGTAGTATGAGATATTGTATGAGTTACTTAAGTGGGCTGGTTTTCCCATCTTAATGACTAGCCTTTTGGAAGGGTCCAATTACATTTGGGTGCCCAACACATTGGCTTTTGATAGTTTGAAAATAACTAAATGACATGCCATAGTCAAACCTAATAGGTCAATACAACTGAATTTGAAATTTTTAGCTGCAATACTTGAATGCTAACAATTTGTTGAACTCCCAACTCTGCCCAACATAGCCAGATTGTCACTGCATCTTCTGGAATATTTATCACAGATGTCATACGTAATTCAGTAATGATAGCTGTTCACGATTTTGAAGCTATTAATACATGTGCAGTGTGGCATATTTTGATTTATCTGTGTCTGTACAGCTGTACTTACTAAAATTTGCCGTACTGCACTGGTGCAAATAGTTTAACTCTTCATAATTTAGGTTATTGTTGGTTGGCTAATGATAATATATCAACTTCAAAGTTATCTTATTAAAAAATGCATTGGGGATTTAGTTTAAGAATGCTAGAGGGATCAAACTTGGCTGAAGGTTGTTCAGGTTGTGTCTCTTTCTACTATCAGCTAGATCAAGCAAATAAATTGTTTTACTCACTGGAAGAAAGTGCCAACATCAACGCTGTTTGGGCGTCACTTATTATTGAAGAATGCTCACGACTTGGTTTGAGGGTAAGGTGATGTGATAAATAACTATGATTCAGTTATCCACATTATGATGCAATATTCTGACTTGTTTTTGTTCTAGTATTTTTGTATAGCACCTGGATCAAGGTCTTCCCCTCTTGCTGTTGCTGCATCTAGTCATGCATTAATCACATGTATTTCATGTTTTGATGAGCGCTCACTTTCATTTCACGCTGTTGGATATGCAAGAGGATCTCACATTCCAGCAGTAGTCATAACATCATCAGGGACTGCAGTTTCAAATCTTCTTCCTGCTGTGAGTTTAACCAACTTTTTAATGATACTGATTTATGCTAGATATTGTAATCATTATTCTATCCCTAAACAAGGTTCAACTAATAATTACAAGAAATTCTAGGAATCATTACAATACTTATACCAATTACAATATCGAACAATTTATTTATTATCTTAAAAGCATTATGATCTTATTTCATATCTTGGCCTTTCATGCTGGGGACTTCCCTCGAAGCATTTCTCGTTGAAGATTTTTATAATATAATTATTCTTAGGAGGGATGTTGAGTCCTTTTCTGGGTATTCTAGTGTTTGCTTTGACTGTGTTGTTTCATTAGGTTTTTGTTTCCTTATTATTTGTACCTTTGATTCCATGAGCTTTTTATTACACAATAAAATTTCTTGAGGAATATGCTGTCCATGTTTGTCGAGATTCAGATACAAATTTCAGCCTAAACAAAAAGAGATTCAGATATGAATAATGGTTTTGAATTTTGACCACTCAGAATAATATCAGATTACTAATGACTTGCAGGTTGTGGAGGCTAGTCAAGATTTTGTACCACTTATTTTACTTACCGCTGATCGACCTCCAGAGCTGCAGGAATGTGGAGCAAACCAATCAATATATCAGGTAAAAGCTAAGTATATTCTAATTCAGTGAGGCATTTATTGATTTTTTTTTCTGGTCTACTGGATGCTACATATGAGGACAGCTTATCCACCTCCAATAAATCTGCCTCAGGTACTCTCTATTGGACCTGAACCTGGGGCCTTTAAGAAATGCTGATATTTATAAGTCCTACTATATGTTACTGTTAAACAATAGCTTGCCTTTGGTTTAATGTGGAAAGTGGTATGGTTTATATTTCATCAGCATTTTATTTACTTGTTCACCTAACAAAGACAGCATTTAGTTTATTTACTGTAATATCATATTGAACGACATACCCGTCTGACTTTTATTTCATTCCATTTTCGTTTCTTGCCATATTTTGTCAATTTTGAATTTAGTCTTGTTTCTGCAGTCAAAATTCTTGTGTCCAAACATATTTTACTATTTTTAATTTTCCAACAGAAAGTGCAGGTTTGACATTTTGAGGTTTTTCTTCTTTTTTTATAATTTAGTTACAATGGCACATAGATTAGTTGCTCTGAATGAGGAATATCAATATTCATGTTTGCCTTGGTTACTGAAGGTAGACATTCTTAAATTTCTTTGCAGGTTAACCATTTTGGTTCTTTTGTGAGGTATTTCTTCAATCTTCCTACACCCACAGATCAGATTCCAGCAAAGATGGTACTTACTACACTGGATTCTGCTGTTCATTGGGCTACTTCTACACCATGTGGTCCAGTCCATATTAACTGCCCTTTTAGAGAACCATTGGAAAACAGTCCGAGCAAATGGAAATCAAGCTGTTTAAAGGGCTTAGACTTTTGGATCACTAACGCTGAACCATATACAAAGTACATTCATATGCAGCAGTCTTGTAGATTTAATAATGTAACTAGCGAATTGATTGATGTTTTAAATTTGATTCTAAGGTCAAAAAATGGCCTTCTTGTCATTGGTGCAATCCATACGGAGGATGAGATATGGGCTGCTCTTCATTTGGTTAAACACCTCATGTGGCCTGTTGTTGCAGATATCCTTTCTGGACTGCGGTTAAGGAAGCATTTGACATCTTTTCCTGATATTGAAAGAAACTTTTTATTTGTTGATCATCTTGATCATGCTTTGCTCTCCAAGTCTGTCAAAGAATTGTTAGAGATTGACGTGGTTATTCAGGTATATTGTAGTAATGAAGCTCTTTCTTTTTCTCTCTAGTTATTTACATATCTTTATTTCTTTCAATGGGGGCTTTCTGCACATATATATTGATACTCAGGTGTACTAGTCATCCATGACCCTCCTTTTTTGTATTTGAAACAGATTGGAAGTAGAATAACTAGCAAAAGAATCTGTCAGATGCTCAATGAATGTGTCCCTTTTTCATATATTATGGTTGACAAGAATCCAAATCGTCAGGATCCTTCACATATTGTGACTCATCGTGTACAAAGTTCCATTGTTGGCTTTGTGGATTTTTTACTAAAGTCTAATGTTCCTCTTTCAAGGAGCAAGTGGGCCACTTCCTTACAAGTGTTGAGTAAGATGGTACTAATTCCAAAAATGACGTTTTACTTTTGCTGTATAAACAATAGCTGTATATTTCCTTACTGAAGTTTCCAATCAGTAAAACCAGACTTAGTTGTTTGGTTGTCTTAAATTTGACGTCCTTTTCAGTCTAACTATTGGTATGAATTATCATTCAGTCTCCCTTGGGTTGTCTCTGCTCTCTGATTTCTCTAATAACTTTTTAATTGTTAGGTTGAATGGGAAATACATTTTCAAATATGTATCGAGCGTTCCCTGACAGAACCTCATGTGGCTCATGTAATATCTGAAGCTCTTTCCTCTGAATCTTCTCTCTTTCTTGGGAACAGTATGCCAATACGTGATGCAGATATGTATGGTCATAGTAGGTCGATATGCAGTAAAAGTGTTACACCCCTCATGTTAGATTCAGACTTTCCATTTAGTTGGATAAGGGTGGCTGGCAATAGAGGGGCTAGTGGTATTGATGGACTACTTAGCACAGCCATTGGCTTTGCTGTAGGATGCAACAAAAAGGTAATTTGTTTTTCAAAAATATATTTAACTGTGTTTTGAGGACTGTTCTTTCAGTGTTTAAATTGTGTCTTTTCACGGGTTGTAACATCTCATGTTTATGAAATTAGTGATTGATGTTCTTGTCCTGTGTTCATTTCATCTTAAAAGTTATTTGCTTTATAAAGCAATAATTGTGTTTTCATACTTCTTTTTTATGTTATGTGTAGAATAGTGGTGAAGTGCATCTCTGTTAGCTTTATTCGATAGACAAAACTGAGTACAAAAGGTATTACTATAAGCAGCCACCTAACCCTAGTCCTATTCATAATTTCATTAGGTGTTTTGCATGATTGGAGATGTTTCTTTTCTCCACGACACAAATGGTCTGGCAATTTTGAATCAGAGGTACGAGCTTATGTAAAAATTTCATTTTCATTAGAGTATTGCATTCCAAACACTGTTGATAAAACTTATATGTTCGATTACTTCACTACAAGGTTTCTCGTAATCTATTGATGTACTTGTTAAGCTATAATTTATGATGACCTTTAACATGTGTGTTGTTGATATTCTGAATGTTTTCATGTTCAGTAAATTGAGGAAACCGATGACAATACTTGTGTTAAACAATCATGGAGGCGGAATTTTCAGTTTTCTTCCTCTGGCGAAGAAAACTGAACCCAGTATATTGCATCAGTATTTTTACACTTCTCATAACATTTCAATTGGAAAGTTATGCTTGGCTCATGGGTAAGAAGCGAAATATTTCTTGAAATATATGCTTTAATTTCTGTACCTTTTGTCCTATCTTCCTCTGAAATAAAATCAATGTGTTTGCAGCATAAAACACTTGTATGCCCAGACAAAGATGGAACTTGAGGATGCTTTATTTGCAGCACAAAATGAAGATATGGACTGTTTAGTTGAAATTGAGAGTTCCATTGATGGCAATGCCAATTTTCACAGGTTTAAGTCCTTCAATTCTTAATTTAGATGTAGTATGAGTTATTAGGATTCTTACCTCTTTGCTAATGTATTTTGCATAATGACTCAGTATTATAAGAAAGTTTGCCCTTCAGACAGCAGAGAACACAATAAGATTACTCTCAGCTTCTTTTAGCCTAAGCTCTATGAAAGAGGAGTTCTTTTACTTCAAGGTGCATAAAATAGAGTATTCACAATATAGGTTAGTGATCTAATTGTACAATGAGTTAGAGACTCTCAATTATGCTCCCCCTGGGTTCTTTTTGAGATCTGTATGTTTCTTACTATGCGCTCGCAATTTTTTGTGGCAGAATTGCACTATGTGCTCCTCCAACATCAGCATCTCTTGGTCACAATCATAAAGAATTCTACAGAGGAGGCTTTATTTTATCTCTATTTCTTGAAGATGGAAGTGTGGGTTTTGGTGAGGTTGGTATTGACTTAAAATTTTATCATCTTATGCACCTTTTTTTGATCAATTTAATATTTTATTCTCTTGATTTTGATGCATGTTCTTGTTTCGAAAATCTCTAAAAATATACTTATTTATGTTCTATTGCATCAAGCAGGTTGCTCCTCTTGAAATCCACAGGGAAAATCTTGAAGATGCTGAAGATCAACTTAGGTTTCTTATGCATGTCATGAAAGGGGTTAAAATTAGTTGCTTCTTATCTCTTTTGAAGGGCTCATTTTCATGTTGGATATGGAATGAGTTGGGTATCTTGGTAAGTTGTCTAATCTGCATTGCGTATATAATTAAAAGTATAAAACCTATTCCTGGACCGATTCTTAGCCACTGAACTTTTAGGTGACCTAGGTCCTTAACAATGTATAAAGCTTAGTTTTGTTTTTTTTTTATTTAATGAAGTTATAGTACTTGGATGCAGCCTTCTTCTATCTTTCCAAGTGTCAGATGTGGTTTGGAAATGGCCATCTTGAATGCTATAGCTGATGCAAGAGGGTCCAGTTTATTAGACATACTGCATTCCCAGAAGAATGAAAAGGACGAATATCAACTTTCAATGGAAGTTCAGATTTGTGCTCTACTTGATTCAAATGGATCTCCGGCTGAAGTAGCTGATGTAGCTGCTGCGCTTGTTAAGGAAGGATTCTCTGCAATTAAACTAAAGGTAAGTTAGTCTTGCAATGTTTGTCTGTTCATATGCTGCATGCTAAATGGGCTGATAAGGATTTAGGAGATGGAACGCCAGTAAGTTGTAATGCTATTACAGGTGGCTCGATGGGGCGACCCGATTCACTCTGCTTTAGTTATACAAGAAGTGAGAAAGAAAGTTGGTTGCCACATTGACATCCGTGCAGATGCAAATCGAAGATGGACTTATGAAGAAGCCATGGAATTCAGCTCTTTTGTGAAGGATTGTGAGCTGCAGTATATTGAGGTAGACTACAAAAGCAGGACTCTTTTAGTAACAACTAAGATTTTTTATTCAGCTTTTGTTTTTGTTCCTTTACTTCCACTACATTTTTTGTCTATGCATGTTTGGTGCGGCGGTATCATACTGTATTTCTTAACTTATTGGCGACTAAATCTCTTTTGCAGGAGCCTGTTCAAAATGAAGATGACATTCTCGAGTTCTGTGAAGAAAGTGGCTTACCTGTTGCCCTGGATGAAACAATAGATCACATTCATGAAAATCATCTGGAAAAGCTAGTGAAGTTTTCTCACCCCAGAATAGTCGCTGTTGTGAGTAAATTTGCATTTTCCCAAAACATATGTTTTATAGTTATGCATTTGTTACCTAATCAAAATGGTGAAATAACAGTCTAAATTAGAAATATTTTTTTTGTACGTGAGAAATCTAACCTGCATAAAATAGTTATATGTTTAAGGAAAAATTGTACATTAGGTCCTCTTAACTTTGATGCATGGTTCATTTTAGTCCTTTAATTTTATAAAGTTCTTATTAGTCTTAATATTTAAAGTGTGGTCTAAAACATCCTATCACTTAACACCATTTAATAAGTTAACAAAAAATGATAACTTGCATCTCAAAATTCATCTTATTAAAATTATTATGCATTAATTAATCTAATTATTATAATTAAAATATGTTTAATGTTTAAAAGAAACAATTAATGCCTTCAAATTAAAAAAAAATAACAACCATAAAGTAAATTATTTTTAAAATATTTTTATAAAATATTTAGAATTACAACTTTAAATTAAATGAGTCTTATTTATATAAGGAATGTTGAAAACTTTAACCCGAAAACCTAAAGTATAAGAATTAAATATTGAATTTTTATTATAATTAAAATATTTTTCACATATTAAAATAAATATTCAACCTGGAAATAAAACTTATTTATGTCAAGGCTGTGAAAAAATAAAATTTATTTATTTCAATGCTATAATTTAGAGTGTCTTATAAACACATGTTCCAAATAAAACTTATTTATTTAAATGTTACAATATTTAATGTCTTAAATAAATATTTTGAAGATTCTAAATTTTGAATTATTTGTTTCAAGTCTTAAAAGTATTTTAATTACAATTATTATACTAATTAGAATATTATATTAATAATATAGCTTTGAAATATGTGAATAATCTTTTTCCTTTTAACTTATTTAATGGTGTTAAGAATTAGGAAAATCATGACCATATCTTAAAAGTTAAAATAAATATACTAACATGACATAAGATGACAACCGTACAGACAATTGGTAATAAATACACTGATTATATCATTACTATAAAACGGCATCTCTCTTGTTTATCTTAGACTTGCTATTCTTTCAGGTTATCAAGCCAGGAGTTGTTGGTGGATTTGAGAATGCAGCATTAATTGCCCAATGGGCCCAGCAGCTGGGAAAGATGGCTGTTATCAGTGCTGCATTTGAAAGCAGTCTAAGTTTGTCTTCATATGTGCAGTTTTCTTGTTATCTTGATATGCAAAATGCAAGTAGATTCACAGCGTCAACAAATAAGGTGGTCCCATCTGTAGCTCATGGTCTGGGAACCTACCGATGGCTTAAGGAAGACATAACAACTAATCCTGTTTTAATAGGCCGTAATCCACATGGTAATTTTATTGAAGCATCAGCGGCTGATGCTAAACAACTGTTAAAGAATTTTCAAATCAACCAGGATGTGATCACTAATGTTATGACCGAGGAGCAAGTTCATAGGTACCAACTGACAGTAGAGCTTGACAATGTCTCTTGTCTCTTTCAAGTTCAAGAGATTGGACAAAAGAATGATGTAAGTGTAGAAGTTTCCATACATATTGCTAATAGCTTTGGTTCAGTTTCCTTGAGATGGCATAAAGCAAGTTGTAGCATATATTCCTAACCAAATAGCTCAAGTCATTTTAATATAATGGACAAGTACAAGTGCAAGCCTATACAAAAGTTAATAATGCCAAAATTCCATTGAATATGGGTAATATGCTCTATCTTTGTAGTCACAATCCTTGATGATGTACATCTTTTGGCCTATACAAGTGCAAGACTAATTGTATCTTTTCAATTTATGAGATGATTATTCAATTGTCTTCAAACAAATTAAAGCCTAGTAATTGGGACAGAGTTTACTTGCAAGCAAACTTAGATTCTCGTGCTGATGCTGATTCAATCTGATTGATCCAATGTAGGATAATGTACTAGTATTTCTTCACGGTTTTCTTGGGACTAGCGATGACTGGATTGCTATCATGAAGGCTACATCAGGATCAGCGAGGTGCATCTCGGTTGACCTTCCTGGTCATGGAAAATCAATAATAGATGCTGTAAAAATTGCTGGACAGGAACCATGTTTATCTCTGGAAATGGTTGCTGGTTTATTACATAATTTAGTCCATCATATCACTCCGGCAAAGGTTACTCTTGTTGGGTATTCACTGGGAGCAAGGATTGCATTATACATGGCATTGAAATTTGGTTACAAGGTATGGGGTTATTATATCTGGTGTTTTATTTCTTGAGAGTTGTTTGCGTGATTGATAATTTAAACTTTTATGAAGGCTAAAGGAGTTGTCCTTATATCTGGAAGTCCTGGGTTAAATGATAAATTGGCAAGGAAAATTCGTGCAGCTAAAGATGATTCCAGAGCATGCTCCATGGTTGCACATGGGCTACAACTTTTTCTTGAATCCTGGTATGCAGGAGAGCTGTGGAGAAGGTAACTTGTTTGTTTCGAACATTTAGAATGCTCAGGCATATTTTGCTGATCTTATTATACTGCTATGACTGTCCTTTTCTTTGATATTTAGATGTGTCGTTTGAACAGCTTTAGAAGCCACCCTCATTTTAATCAAATAGTTGCAAGACGCTTACAGCAACACGATGTGCAGAGTCTTGCGAAGATGCTGTCTTCCTTAAGCATAGGGAGGCAACCGTAAGCATATTCAATCTTGACTGACTATTCATTTTGTTAGCTATGACAATATTTATCTCGTGTTTGATACTTCAAAGGCGCAAGGAAGTTGTGTATAATGTGTTTTTAGTGAGTTGCATGCCCTGCTATTTGATTTCGTAAATTGGAAACATAGGATATTGGGTTTAGTCAGTTTGATATTTATTCATATCCTTGATTTTTGGGCTAAAACAATACATAGTAGATTGATAAATGTGGTTGTCCTTATTAGAGCACTTTTCTAGAAACAAACCATTAAAATACCATCTGGAGTACCATCTAGATTGATGGAGGATACATATACAATGACCTTAGATTTTTGTGGAAAGTGGCTGAACTAAATTCTTAGGATAGTATTGAGTGCATAAAACATGCAATTAAGAGTGGTATACACAAGTTAAAAAAACAAAAAGAAGTTTTATTTTGGTTGGCTGTCTGATATAAACTATTGATCTTAGGTTCCACCTACAGTACTAGTAGAATATCTTGACCTGTTCAATGGCCATGTAAAACTTTCTATAGTGAATTCTAGTGTGTCCATCCTAGTTTCTTGTATTCAATGGAACTCCATCAATTTCATTGACAAGGATCTAGTTCATAGAAGTAGCTTATTCAGGAAGGACTATTTACTGATTAGAGTGAAAAATTGTCTTTATAAGCTGTTTCAAATGATGGTTATTGAGCCATGATATGTAATAAACGTCTCTATTATTAATGGACTTTGTTAAGAGGGGTTCTAAATGAACTACTTGCCTAGTGATAAAAATTTTGAATTAACAATTCACGATCCATATTATTACGTAATTTCTCTTAATTATGTAGGTTCTGTTCAGTAAAAGTCAACTCATCATTGCAAAATGTGTTCATCTTTTTTTACCTTCCTCTCATTGTTTTCCCCTCTCGCTACATTACAGTTCATTGTGGGAAGATTTGAAGAATTGCAAAATGCCTCTTCTGTTCATGTACGGAGAGAAAGATACTAAATTTAAGAAAATTGCTGAGGCAATGATCAACACAATGTGCTCAGGGCAGGAAAAATGCAACAATAATATTCATGAAGTTGTTGAAGTTCCCAACTGTGGGCATGCTGTCCATTTGGAGAACCCCCTTTCAATCATTTATGCCCTGAGACACTTCATGGCCAGGTTATGATGGTCTAGTTATGTGATGCGAACAAGAATTACTAATGCAAGGGAAGCTAGTTGTAAATAGACGTAAACTTTTTAGCCAGATTTACGTGATAAATGTATTGTTTATCCAACCAAAGATGATTGGATTGTATCAGAGATTTGATTTTTTTAAGTGAAGTATTAGATTATTTTTTTTCCCATTAGCAAATGGTATTTACTGTTAGGCCAACTCCTTCACAAAATTATAGACTAAACTAATTCGAATTAGGCTATGATAGGACCCATTTGGGAGGCACCTAGGTTGCTAGGTTTCTAAAGGATTAAACCCGTTACCTTTGATTAATCTAAATCAACTACTAGTTACTTGATCAAGTGCTCGATATTAGGTGAAGTATTAGATTTGAGTCTTATAGATAGACAAATTTGTATGGAGAGATTTCTCAAATACGAATTAGCAAATACAATTAGACATCAGATGCTTGTCATTTAAAAAACTAATTTTATTTAAAATTAAATTTATATGCTACTGCGTTAAATCATTCAAATCATCAAAGTTTCCGGGGATATTAGTGGTGATTGTACGAAATGGAAAATAGCCAACTAATTTAGACTAAGTTGCAATGATTTGAATTTTTAATTTAGAAAAAGTGTTCAAAGAGAAACAGAGAGTTCTGTGAGCCGAATGAAAATAGACAGTGGATCAATAATTTTCCCGTTACTGTTGGTGCCATTAATCAAGCCTTCTTACTCAATTCCATTGACTTGGATTTATCTAGAACTTTCCTTATCATACTCGTTCTAGTTAGAAAATTGCACTAACTAGAATTGAGAACCAGTGAACATAGTTTCGGAGTTCTCTGTTCTTCTCCTTTCTCTGTTTTTCTGTTTTTTTTTTTTTTTTCCATGCCTTCTTTCTCCTTTCGTAGAATGCTACGCCTTAATTCTTGGACAGTCTTAGCTCCATCCTTCAGACCAGCTCATAACCATTTTTCTAATGATCACCTCCTTCCTCTGTACATGAATGTGAGCTCTGTTGAGTTACAAACAGTGAGATTCAACTCCAATAATTCCTCAAGCCTTTCAAAACCATTCCTCAGCTACTTTCAAGCTGCTCTAACTCTGTTTCAGATCATGTTTTCTTCTTCTTCATCGTCATCCCAAGATCCACCTCCTCTGTTTGGAGCTACCAGGGTTCTTGCCTTTGCAGCTTTTCTCTCTGGGAATTTTCTCAAGCCAAGGCTTGTAGCTATAGTTGAAAGATCTGGGTTTTTCTTTTTCACAATAGGTATTTTTGTGATGATGAATAAAGCTTTTCTTTCATGGAGTTTGGCTTTTAGGATCATAGGATGGCTAACTGGGGCTTGATGTTCGCTTTCCTCATGTCTTCCATCATAAAGCCTATGAATATGTAGAAGCTTCGAAACCTCTGAACTCGGTAAAATGATCTATTGATTATTGCCTTATTTTGGGCAGGTGATATCAGTATTACTTTGGCAAATGAGATGTTGTAGCTTCTACATTATACGGCCATCTCTATATTTGATGGCATCTCCTGGGATAATTTGCTTTTCCCTTCCTAATAAAGGCTTTATTTGGTTGAAAGTTTTTAGAGGAGAATGGAGGAGAGGGTAAAAGATATGATTATTTGGTTGAGAAAATAAAAAGGAGGGAAGGAGAATTTTTTTGTTTTTTTCTGTTCTCCTTCCCCGCTTTCTCATCCCTCCCAAATCGGGTTTTTAGGGGGGTGAAAAACATTTTTCCATTTTTAACAAAATTGTCCGTGACAATTTTAGGATATTCCAATGCTACCCTCTGACTCATTATTCGTTCATTCGCTGATCACCTTCATCTTCATCTTCATCTTCATCTTCATCTTCAGTCATCTCGTCATTGCTGATCTGCGACTCGCACCATTCGTTGTCAAGAGCGCCGTCCAGACCCAACGTCTTTTTGCCAAAATTTGCAAGGAGGAAATCGCTGTCACCACCAACAATGCAAAATTGGGAGAAACCGTAGAAGCACAATAACACCCACAGATACCAGCTAACAAGACAGCAACGAGAAAGGAAACGAGCTCCCTATCAGCCACTCACCGAACAACACTGCTTGATGATACCAAAAACGGACCTCTGAGAGATAGATATCTCCACAAGATTTGTTTATTTCCGAAGCAATAAAACACACAACCACTAAAAACCAAATCGACCAGGAAAAGAAGAAAAAGACGGCCATCCTCTCTGCCGACGAAGACCGTTGGAGAAGGAGATGTTGTGCACAGCTCGCTCCGAAGGGTGGAAAGTACTCTCACCGCTGAAGAAAAGTTGAGAGAGGGAGAGGGAAAAACTTGCCCGAGAGGGGTAGGGAAAAACATTCCAAACCTTCCTGATGAATGAATCTAGAATGGAACTGTTGAGGAGAAACTCTAGAATCCAGCGACATATATCAGAATCCACAACACCGGGAAAGCAATGATCATTGGGGAAGTTGGAAAGAAGGCCCGGTTTCCATGTTTCATTGCAATTTATGGGGAATTTGCTACACTGGAAGTTCTTCGGACTTCAGAAAGTTTATTAAAATGGAATGAAAAATAAAAAATTTAATAAATTATAAAAATAAAATAATAAACAAAATTTAAACAAAATAATAAAAATATAGTTATTAATTTATAATAAATATCCTTCCCTTCCCCTCTTAAATTAAACAAAATATATCCCCTCCTCCCGTCTACTCACCTCTCGTCCCTCCCCCTACTCTCTCATAAATTAACCTCTTATATCCTTTCATATATTGAATCAAATAAAGTTTTAGTATTCTTTCTACTTCTTCTAGGGCTTTTGGTAGGAGCTTTATACACTAGATCATTCTTATTATTATTTCTCTAAAATATTGTTTAGTTGGGGAGATTTTTAGAAAAAATGATAAGAAAGATATAAGTATGTTTAATTAAAAAGAATGGAGAGGAGAGGATGAGAGGTAATATTTTTTATTTTTATGTGCTCATCTCCCCTCCAAAAATCCTGATTTTTAGAGGGGAGAAAAAATTTTCACCCATTCTTAACAAAATGACCCCTTATATTTTTTTTAATATTTTAATTGTACCCTTATGAACTAAAATATTTTTTTTATTCTCTTCATTTATAATTTTTTCTTTGATTGATAAAGCCTAATAAATATGGTAAATTATTTATGTATTATATTAATATATATATATATAATAATTATAAAATTATTGAGAGACAATGTTAAAATTTTATCATATTTTTTATTTTTTAATTTTATCATATATATATAAATGAGATAAAAAAACTTTGAAGATTCATAAATCAAAAAATAATTTTAATATAAATATTGTAAATAAAGAGTAAATAAATTTAAATAAAAAAATAAGAGTATATTTATCAATTTTTAATTAAACCTCTCCTCTCTTCTTCTAAACTAAATAAGAAACACCATCTCTCCTCCTTTATCTTTATACCTATAACTTTCTCTACCCTCCCTTATATTCAATTAACATACTCTTCCCTAAATTGAACTAAACAAAGCCTAAGGGTGTATTTGGTTTGACGGAGGAGAGAGATTTTAATAAAAAGAAGGGGAAAGAAAATAAAATAAGGGATTTTAATATTATCTCATTTTGATGATACAAGGGGAAGGGAAAAAATTTAATATTATATTGTTTATTTTATGAGGAGAGGAGAGAAGTTTTTTTAATATAGACAACTATAAAATATGTAAATAGTATTTTAAAGATATTAAAAAATTATGAATATAATAATTAAAATAAGATAAAATTTAATTTTAGTCTCAAATCTACCCAATTTTAGAGAGGGGGATTAGGAGGGAAGTCTTCCCTCCTAAAACTTGTATGGTATCAAACAAACAAAAATAGACAAATTCTCTCATATTCCCTCCTTTTTCTTTAAAATTCATCATACCAAATAGGCCCTAAGGAATTATCATTTCTATGAAATGTTGTCCCACACCATGACAAAATATATTTGAAAACCTTGCCAGAT
This sequence comes from Leucaena leucocephala, assembly GCA_037074615.1. Taxonomy (NCBI): domain Eukaryota; kingdom Viridiplantae; phylum Streptophyta; class Magnoliopsida; order Fabales; family Fabaceae; genus Leucaena; species Leucaena leucocephala. The sequence continues at coordinate 5,504,028 of CM073570.1, read as the reverse complement.
ATTTTGTCATGGTTTCTCTCCCTAGCCAAACTGCCATATATCCCTAATTATAATTTCTCTGAAAACAACCTTCGATATGGCAACTCCAGGAATAATAAGGCCTTGGTCTTTGTCTACAAAACAAACCGTTTACACCCAATATACTTGGAAATTAAACCTCACTAAACTCAACTCCTTATATAAATCATATTTACACCATTAGTCTATATATCTTCAGAGTCTTGTGGCCTATGGCTCTATAGGTCTAAAGACATGGCTTCATAGGCCAAAGAAATCGCCCCAGACAGCATGAGGTCTCACATCAGGAATCTCACAAGTAAAGTATGATGATTTATAAATTTAATGACCTCTCCTACCCGACAAACTAGTGTTTGGAATTCGCCTTATGGGCAATATGTCTGTTTGTGACTTTAAGCTTTCCAGAAACAGACCATTCACCAGCAATCTCAGTTCAGTTCGGATCACACAATACAAGTAAGTCAAGTAAACAGCATTACTAGACATTTTATCAGATATTTTGCTCAATCTCTGCATTGCCGTGGTATATACTCATGTAAAATAAACATTTGTTCATAAGATATTTTTCCAAAATACATGTTTTGTGAAAAATAGCTTTTAGAGAAAGTGATAAGAACGAATTTTATTAGAGGATAGTTTCTGGAAAAGTAAAAATTTTGGACTTCTGAAAAACTATAATTTTCAATATAGAAATATTTATCAGCTGTTTGACATATCTTTCTCAAAATTATAGTTTTAGGGCCAAGGGTGCTTTTTCATATGTTTCCAAACACACTCCTTTTCATGTACTAAAATATAGTAAAAGTGTGAGATGTACCGATTAATATACTATGAATATTGTGTAATATATGTACTCTGTGCTTCTACCAAGTTATAATACAAAAACTTATGTTGAAGGGATATCTGGAGAATCTCTCTGTACTATCCTCTCACATTACACTTTGAGTTGAGCCTTGAGCATTACCACTGGAGCTCATTGTTTTGTGTAATGATACCAAGTCAAGCAAAGGATCTAGTAATTTGCAATTGCTTAGAAATGCTTAGGATAGTAATAAAGAGAACCTACCTGCACTTGGCTTTTATATTTTCATGGTCACCTCGTTATAATGTAGAAAATGCATTAACTAGAGTTTAGATGCCTGTTTAGAAAACAACCAAATGATAGTTTTAGAAACACTTTTACACTAAACTTGTTTCACATATTTACCTAAAATTATTTCTAAAAAGTTAATCCAAACGATAGCAGAAGAGAGTAATGCAGTTTTACTTATTAAACAGGTGGGATTTCCTTTCTTTGTTTTCCATGCCTTCTTTCTACTTCAAGATTATCATCGGAACTAGGTTTTCATTTATATGTATAATCAATAGAGATAATTTTAAGAAATAAATATAAATTTAGGAGATAAAGTATATTAATGTCTTATATTTAATATCAAAGTAAACCCTCTTACTAATTCTTATATTTAATATCAGAGAAGTAAATCTCTATGTATACTTGTAAGAATTACTCTAATGTGGTCATGAGGGAAAGTGAAAAACTGATGAACTGTAATGAGGAAAAGTTAGTCAAGCAATTAATTAGAAAGAGTTTGGAGGTTAATATAGAGAAGTTGCTATATCCCTCCTTTGACTTGGCTTTATCAAGAAATTTCATGATCATTTCTTTGTTTTACATGGCTTCATGTTTAAAACTAAATTAGGCATTGAATCAAGTCTCCTGAAATTGCTTGGAAATTACTTGATAAAGTAGAAAACTGCATTAACTAGAATTCACTGAAACCAAATGAGTCCAATAATCAAAGATCCTTTCTTTGGATTTCATTAACATTTATTTATATGGGAGACAATGAGATTAATTAATCAAGGTTCTATGAATTATCATTACTATAGCATATATCATTTTCAATGTAGTCCTTCTTTGAGACATCTCTAATAATGAAGTGGGAACTAAAGGTGAAGTATAATAGGGAGTTCTTGACTAGAGGAATAAACAACCTTGTCAGTTACTCCTTCTAATCTTTTTTATAAACAACAATTATTTAAATCATGTGAATCAAAGCATTGACTAAAATTAGTTAAAAATAATAAATATGTTAGAAATAGAATTTATTTTCTAAACATACCCTTATTTATTAAGATGATGGGTGTGAGAGAATGAGTGGAAGAGAGAGACATGTAATTAATTAGAGAGTAAATATAAAAAAAACGTATTAAATTTTTAGGCAAACACAAATTATTATTTATATATAAGATTACCCTTATAAGAGGATGTTACTTATAAGAAGGACAGAAGGGAGTACTAATTAGTGCCTCATAGTCATAAGAATATCCCTCCCTTTAGCTTTGCTTTATCTTTGAAAGGGAATCATGAAAATGAAAAAGATAAAGTATAGCAAGGGCAAAGGGTTTACTTCAATGCCGCGTTTGGTATCATGGAAAATGGACAAATGAAGCGTGAGTATTGAGAGAGTGAAAAGGAAAGAAAATTTATGGACATTTTCTTTGTCATGCACTTCATATTAATTAGGATAATGCTTTATTATGCGGAAAAGTGTTCTCTAGAAAGAAAACAGGAGATGAAAATTCTCGTTTTCTTTTGAGGTGCGTTTCTCATTTCATTCTTTTTCAGATAACACTTTTGAAATACCAAACATTATATACTAAGTGATAAAAATATAAAAAGATTATTTGGGGTGATATGATAATGGTAATTAATTGGAATCCAAGATTAAGGTATCCAATACAATGGCTTAGAATTAGGGGTTGCATAAGTTTTATTTATCTAAATTTAGTATACTTTATCCAAAGAATTATTTGATCCGTTTTAACCATGAAATAAAATAATATAGGGAGTTTCTCTTTACTTGACTTGCTTTTCCTCTAAGGGACAAAATTGTAAAAGAGGAGGTATTGTATTGTTGATTATTAATGTCTTGAGGTCTGCGCAATTTTTTTGCTTTGACCTTCTATTATTTTTTTGACTTCTGGATCAGCTGATTAGCTCTCAAAGGTATACCCTGACAAATGAATTCCTTCTTCTTCTTCTTCTTCTTCTTTTTCTTCTTCTTTTCTTTGACAATATTCAGAGGAGAAAGAGACGAGGTTAACAGAGTCTCTCCTTTTTCCTTGTCTAAGATATCTCTGTCACAAGTCACGTTTTTATTTTACCAACAACAATATAATATCAATTCTCTTTAGTATATGAAACATCAATTAAGATCAACCCTAATCCTATGCAGTAACAAGGTTCCCTCTTTCCGATTCTTCCTAGCATTCTTGAGATAACTTCCTTACATTATTTGAAAATTCAACAAATGCAGATTCTTGATATGCTGATAAAATTTATGTACAAATTCAATTGAAACAAGGGGATTGCACCAATTCTTCTGAGGCTACATTACATAAATATATGAATATTCAATACAATACACAGAAGTGAAAGGAACTTCACAAGAAGAGCACAAGCACCAGATTTCTTCAATGGCACAAGTCATAAAGCCATGACTTAACCATCAAATGTTCTCAGAAAGTGAAAGGTTTCCTTATTAAATAAGAGCATGGCTAAGAAAGAAACCAGTGCCACAGTTATTGCCATTGAAAAAATGTTGAGCTACTAAATTTTCGTGACTTCTTTGATGGAATTGAACATTCTTCTTTAGTTTCAGAGCTTGCATCTTCGGATGGTTCACCCACCTGATTATTGGAACCAAAAAAAAAATGAAAAAGGAAGAAAATTGCACAAAGGGGAACAAAATTTTAATTCCAATTTTTGCATTTCATTTTGAGAGTGAAATACGCTAATTCACTGATTTGTACACTCTCCAAAGCAGCACATTGCAATCTCTAATCTCTAACTATTAGAATATGCTAAACTAAATACAGAAACTAATTGATTTATTGATCAATGTTAACAATTACCCTTGCAAACATAATAAAGTAAATGAATGTAGAGCATTTGAACCAGAGGAATCTTATGGGAACAGAAAAAGGGAGTTCTTTCTCATTTCAGATATATTTGCATAATCAAGTGGTAAACCAGATCCTAAAGACAGATGATACATCATTCTTGATTTGAATCAATATATGGTAAACCAGGCTTTAGCTAGTTCAAGAAATTATAAGGCAATCATGATAAATTTATATAATGGTAATGGCAATTTAAACAAAAAGCCAGAGCAATGTTAGAAAGTACCTGAAAATTTTGATTTAAATATCCTCAGCTGATTTTGTACAGCTACCGTTACTAGAGTCAACGTTACAAGCTTGATCTTCATTGCTATTATTTAATCCATTGTGGCAGGAATCTAGAGGGACATCCCTTTTGATATTCTTCAACTTTTCTGCCAAACTTCTATTCTCAATTTTTAAAGCATATAACTGCATGAATTCCCCCACACACACAACCAAAAAATGCATCCTGTTATGGGCCATAGATGAATAATCATTCCTAACGTTATATCATAAAATAAATCTACCAATGCAAATATAATTTACAATGATTTTCCTCTAGGGTTCTATCTCTCAAGGAATTGCATAAATTCCTTTTCCTTATTCCATCATTCAGAATAAAGTCATTGGAGCGTGTAGTAGCAATAAGTTCCGATGTTCATTATTTACTGTCAATTTTATTAATCATAATTTTTTTATGGCAATTACGGTTTAGTTTTATGTAAAACATTATACAAACTAGAGGTCAACTTGCCCTAGCAAATTATAGGGAGGAAGCCATTACCTGTTGATGAACGTGTTCCCTTTCAATGGATAGTTGCATGACCAAATCCATGATAACCTTGGTTCTAACGTTGATTTCTTTTGCACTTGAAATTTTTGAGTTGTTAACTTGGTCCAAAGATGTTTCCAAGATTTTCATTTTGGATCTCAGGAGATCCAATTCTTTATTTAGTTCTTCATTTGTTTCCGATAACTCAATGCATTGCTCTTCTACAGTTTCTGTCTTACTTTCCGCTTTTGATACCTTTGATTTTAGCTCTTCAATTAACAATTCCATATCCCATATTGCTGAGTATAACATGTTCTGCTGTTCTTGACTGGCTTCAGACGACACCTTCGCGTTTTGTAGTTGAATCTCTGATTCCCTTAGCTGCTTCTCAAGTGAACCCACCTTTTTTTCTGCAGTACTGGCACTACCTTTAAGAAAATTCAGCTCTTCGGTAAGTTCTACATTGGTCTCAGTTAACTGTGTAACCTTCGCTTCTGCAGTCTCGGCCCTAGTTTCTGCTGTGTAAATGTTTTCTTTCAATGATTCAACAAAATTTTCCAGTTCAATAAGATGCTCTTGATTAGTTTCATTCTCAGAAGTTACAGCAGATAGATGAAGTTCGAATTCTTTTCGGTCTTCAAGATTTTTCACCTTTTCCCTCAAATCTTGCACTTCAGCATTTTCCTTCATGAGCTCAGCATTAATACGCTCAAGCTTCTCTAAAGAAGAGTCCTTATCCTTGAGTTCTTCTATGTAAGTTTGAACTTTTGATTTCAACTCATTCTCTAGTTGACTAGAACCATTTAGGTTAAGCTCGGCTATCTGGAGGCGCCCTATTAGATCTCTAGAAATCCCCATGAGCATCTCAGCTGCAGTTTCTGCCTCTAGAAATCTTCCCCAAACAAATTCTGCAGCTTCTTCCATGCGCATTGATAATTGTTCCGTGTAGTGTAGTTTCAATTTTAGATCTTCACGTTCTCTTGATTCTGCTAACTTCTTCTCAAGATCTACCTCCCTTACTAAAGAATTCTCAAGCATCCGAAGAATATATCTTCGCTGTTCAACCATCTGATCATTTGATTCTGCTTCTGTATCGGTCATTTGGCCATTTTCTGATAAATTAGTAGCCTTTTCTGTTTCCCCTGTTTACATGGGAACCATTTTTATATTGAAATAAATAAACAGAAATTAGGAACAAACAATAACTAAGAAGAACTTTCAACTTACAATTCTCGTGTTGAAAAGCCTCAAGGGTTTTCTGTAACTTGGATGACTGCATCTTCAACTCCAACAGCTGCTGATGAAACTCCTTCACAGATTCTTCAGAATCATGCAATTTTTCTTCCATTGTGAAGGGAACTTCTTTCAAATCTCTGCATTAAAGCATTTTACGAGGAGCATCAACGATTTCTGCTTGGAGGGTGTCCATGAAATTGTCCAGCTCTCTTACCTCAGAATCTAATATGCCTAACAAAAGATCAAATGCAAATGCCTTTTCAATCAAGTCTATTGAGATGCAGTTATTCTTTAAATTCATTGCTTCAAGATCATTTTCCTGTCTCAACAGATAGACAAAAAGCACATGCAAGTTCATCAGCTTCTCAGAAGAATGAGCTAAGCGAAAGTCAACTTCTGTTATTAAAGCTTGCATGTAAACATCCAGCTCTTTCACATCATCTTCCTTAGCTTTATCAGCATATTCATCCATAGCTAACCAGTATCTATTGGTTCTACAGCCTCACTCCTATTACTGTAAAACTGAAATTTCAGTGGTGGAAATAAAATAGCCTGACTTTAGGAAGAGGTGCATTATCTTTTAGTAGTTGGTAATTAATGAGACCATAGCCCTTCTTATGGATTATTATATATACATAGGTTAAGAGTGAAAAAGCATGTCTAATTATACTTAAAAAGGACCAAAACACAAATCTGTTCTGCAGTCTAAATAACAGTGCCTTCAAGTTCTTTTTGACTGCATGAAGTTCTATGGCAAGTATCACATATGGACTTGCATAGAAGAACATTGTCAATCTTTTAGCACATTCCTTGTACTCAAGGACAACTCCTCCATAGATTAAAAGCTAGGAGCTTGTTTGGATTGATGTTTGCAAAAGTGACTTTTATCCCAACTGACTTTTGCAAACTGAAGTTGGAGTAAAAATCAATTAGTGTAATGTGATTTATGTTTGGATAGGCTTTTATAAAAAATCAATTTTGACAAGAAATTGTTTGGATGATATATTGAAAAATCATTTTTAGAAAGTTCAAATTTAAAGAAAAGTCAAAAGTCAGAAAAAGTTACTTTAACTTCAACATGACAGGCTCCCCACCTCAGAAAGTGTTTACAGAGTACTTACGAGATCGTCTACTAAATGAGCCCTCATGAAGGTAGTGGGAATCAAACTCGAGTCCTTAAAGGATACAAACCCGTTTCTTACCATCTGTGCCAACTCTAATTGACAACTCAAAGGTCATTTAGTCCCAAAGTCATCCCAAACATGATTTTGGGCCTAAATTGGCTTTTTGAGTTAAGAAAGTCAGTTTTGGGGCCCAAAAGTCACCCCAAACATGACTGTATGATAACTTCTGAGCGTTGATGAGGAAATAAAGGATTCAAAAGATCATGTCTCACCAATGGGGATTAGTCCGAGTGGTAAGCGGTTCGGTATCGTTTAAGCGAGATCTCGAATTCGAACCTTAGCGGATGCAGAAAATCCTCGTTGAGAGACTCATTCACCATAGCCAGGTGCGCGACACGGGTTGGGGCAAAGCTCCGGTGAATCGGGTGAACAACTAAAAAAAACAAAAAGATCATGTCTCTAAAAAGAAGGATAAAAGAAGAAACCTAGTTCATTATTTACCAGATTGTGGAGGAATAATTTGGATGTTCCACTTCTCTAGTAACTCAATATCTGAATAATCTCTTCCACTTTTCCCTATTAACATCTCATATCCCAGACACAAGAAACAATAATCCCATTTTGTTAAGGAAAAGCCCTACTATTGCATCCTCAATCTCTTCTAATACACAATGAATTACCCCTGATAAGCTAAGTCTTCTGCAGTTCACTTCAGATTGCACTCACAGAACACATTACCAATTCTGATTCTATGAAAGAAGCATCCATCCACAGTCTTGACTCTCTTGACAACTACAACCAAACAAGACTCTGAATTTTCTAAATATCTCCCCCCCCCCCCAGTCCTCAAAAAACCAGTGATAGTTGAAAAACCAGAAACCATAAGATCTACACAGATGTTTCCCAGAACATCAGGCATTTTACGAATTTAAAACATGAAACAAGAAGCACAATTGTCCCCATTTCTACCCAGGATGCATCAGAAAAAGAAAGATCCAGAATTTACGCGAAATTCGAATTCTTAATGAGTACTCTGAGAATGGTCTTACCTTGTTATGGGTTCCTAGCAGTTCATCAGGAGAATCAACTTGAAGCTTGACTATTCAGAAACCCACCCTAAAACTTCTGGGTTACTCTATCTGGGTCTTCTCTGCAAGTCCTTGTTAACTAACACTCGTTGTATATTACCGTTATTTAAAGGAACTCTACTCCAATCTCATAAAAGGAAAATACCAAAAAGAAAAAGTCTTTTTTCCCTTGGTTAGTGCTAAGGAGCGTAGTGATGAACACAAATGAGAAAGGTCGGTGTTGGCGCGTGGTAGCATTAAGAATTTGATTTTTTGACTTCAATAATTGAGCATATGAAATACGACAAACATCACCTGCCAATGGCTCTGCTCTAAAATGGTAAGCGTTGGAGTCGCTTCTTCTATATGGAATTTCACCAGCAAACTCAAATAGATTAATTTGATACGAGTATATAATATTTGAGCATCTTGGTCTGAATACCAGGTCTTAAGGTTTTTGTGAAAACGATATATAGTAACCCTTTGATTATGATGCAGGCTGACAACCAAGTTAAATATCATATTATTCATATCTCTTTTTATTTCTCGAAAAAGGGAAAATTGGTGAAAAAATTCTAATTATAAAATTTATTATCAACAATACCCAGAAACCCAGATTTTTAAGTGGGTGGTAATTATCTTCAGCATATCGTCACTCTTCTTCACACAAATATAAATAAATATATATATATATATATATATATATATATATTATATTTAGTTTTATTTATAAGGCAAAGATATAAGGATATTTTTATTATATTTAGTCTTCATTTGTTATGTGTAGATTTTTATTCTATAAAATATAATATATATTAAATATAAATAAAGTTAAAAAATTATAAAATTTTAATATTGAGTTAATAAAATTTAAAATATTTTTTTATTTGAGTAAAATATATTAAGAGTTGTTTATAAATAGGATTGTAAAAGTATACAATATCTCTATCACTATATGTAAATATTTTTTATTTTAAATATAATTAAAGATAGATTGTATATAATTAAAAAAGAATAATACTCGTTGAAGGTAAATTATATATAAGTCCTTAAATAAATTTTATTTACTTTAAAATAATAAATTTTGCCACACAAGGAATTTTTCAAATATTCAAAAAGGAAAAAAAATCAATGTGTATAAGATAAGAATGAAGAAGACATTTTCATTTTGGGACCCTTTCTGTGTCCATACTTAATGAATTTGACCACAGATGTGTCTACACATATGGGTCACACACTCTCAATAGCTTTCATATTTGAATGGTTCAAGCAAGCTGGCAATATATAATGATGAAATATGCTTCAACTTGAGACTTACAACTTTGAAGTCAATTATTTACAGCTACAAGTAACATTAAAATTAACAAGTAAGCTTGTTATTACAACCAGATCATATATTTGACGGTAGCGAATCTATGATAGTTTCATATATCAGTATTTTTATAAAAAAATAATTGTACAATTTTTTTATAGAATATTATTTTCTGATAACTTTTCTTGCTGCTAATGATTTTATTTTGATAGACAAAAACAATAAAAATATATTACCTGATCCTTCATATAAAAATTAGTTAAGCATTAGATTTAGTTTTAACTAATTTTTTTAATTTATCTAAATTAATTATATAACTCTTATATTAAGGATTAGAAATAATAGTTTATGTTTATCCAATAATAATATTTAATAATTAATTATAAATTTTATGTGTCATACAAACAAGAAAATATAATTTATGCCTTTATGGCTTATAACCAGAATAGCTTTTTATAAATTTTTAATATATATATTGATGTTGATGATTTTGTTATCCTTTTATTTTTGTTTTCCCAACACAAAATTACTCCATCACTTTACTCTTATTAAAATGATTTCTTCAACTTTAAGCTACAAATAACTTTTCTTATAATAATAAAAAAAATAGTTTAAGCTAGTTAGGTCTAATTGTTCACTAGAGTTAGAGTATGATTAGGGATGTGCATAGGTAGGATTGGGTAGGGTAGCCTCCCTGCCCGGTACCCTGTTCAAAAAATGCATGAAACCCAATGTCAGGCCCTACCCGATAAAAGTCTTAACAATTTTGGGTTAGGCATGGGCGGGTTGGACATGTCCAAGTCGTGATGTCATGCTCATATTATGAAAAAAAAAATCTACAATTATGAACTTCTAAAATAATACCATATTCATGTGTCTTCAAAAGTTAAATAATATCTATAATCCACTAGGAATAAAAGAACAAAGATAATAATTAAAATCTCAAGATCTATTGCATATAAAAAATAAGCGTTGAAATATAAGTAGTTTATAATTATAACTTTACATCAATCTCCCCAATATTGATAAAGATAAAGCATCTAAAAAATAAAATAAATAATTATAATTTGTAATGTAATTATATGATAATTAAAAAAGTTTAAAAAAAGAAGAAAAAATTAGTATAGTTATAAATATTAAAAGATACAACTTACCTACTTAACTACTTATATTTCTAAAATTACCTTACAGTCACCAGTAGCTATTATATTATCCCTTCTAAGGTAGAGAAAAAATAAAAATAAAAATAAAATAAAAGAAGGGGTACTCATGGACAGTACAGGGCAACCCGTGTGCCCAGTGCCCAGCCCAAAAAATACATGGGCTATATTTTGTAACCCGATGCTTAGCCCTGCCCTATATTTATCGGGTTGGGCAGGGCATATCGGGCCGCGGGCTTTGTGCACAGCCTTAAGTATGACTTTAGACTCAAAAAATATTTATAAATATACTTATAGATCCCTTACTAATAAGATCCTTATATCAGTAGTAAAATTTAAACCTATAATTTTATGAGTTATGAATCAATTCCTTAACAACTGGAATAACAGTTGTCTAAAACCACAAATAATTTTCTTTGTACAAATAAGTTTAGATAAATTCGACACGGATTCTACTATCAATGTTAAGGCATAACTTTAGGGCTCAACAAACTCTTATAACAACTTATAAAATTATCTATTAAATAAATTTTATAATAATAAAAATTAAACTTATATTTTTATAGATACAACTCCTTTTTTTTTTACTGACAACTCACAAATAACTTTGCTCTCTCTATGGAGTAATAAGGAAACAAAAAAAAATGTTTAGGCTACGATATAAAAAAAACTGTTTGGGATAGGCCCAATACAGACCATGCCCAAGATATTAAAGGCATGGGCATCTTATCTATTCGCTAATGTTGAAGACCTCCATCTCTCTCTCCCAAATATACCTTCTATAATATATTATTTATTTATGTATACAAGTTTGAAACCGAGTGTTGGAAACAAGTTAACTGCAGCCAAAACGTTAAGAGGTGCAATTTTAATCATAAAATTTTACGTTAAGAGCGTCTCGCATTATAAAATTTTAAAAAAAGTATACATGATCCTTTAAAATAAAATAAGAGTATTTTTGTTATCCAACCGTTATGTTTAACCTGAAATGGGGATGTGTTAGAGAGAGAAAGCTAATGTGGTAATAATTTAATTTATACTTATTTTTTAAAAAAAATCATGATGTGGCATGATTTAATTTATACTTATTTTTTAAAAAAACAATCATGTCCCCTTCGCAGATCTCTACCCAGCTGAAGCCTTCCTCCACGCTCTTCTCATGCGGCGGCGGCCACAGCCATACCAAATCTTATCGCCGGCGACGCCACCCCATTTTGCAGAGTCCCATCTTCACACACATGCAATTTATTTATTGTTAAAAATAACGTGTTTAGAAAATAATAAAATTAAAATTTTAAACTGATTTTTAGCTTAAACTTTAGTTTAAAATTTTTTTAAACAAATAGCTATATTTGTCTAAAAAAAAATTTAGACTTAACCATAATTTAAAACTAAAATTTTAAATAAACTACTAAAATTAACTTATAGAACAGTAAAAGATTTTATAAATTACTCAATTACTAACTTACCCTTATTTTTTCTTATACTATATTTTCTCTCTATATTTCTTCTCCACTCTCTCTCATATCTATTCTTTACTATTTATCATCTCTCATTTCTCTTCTCTATTATTTCTCTTCTCTCTTTCTACTATCTTTATTCTTTTTATCTCTTTTATTTTTAATAAAATAATATATTTTTTAATAAATTTTTAATTATAATTTTTTTCTAATAATAAATATATAAATATTCATTTATTTATAATTATTTTTTTCTATAATTTTTTTAAAAAACTCACTTTCTAAAAATTGTTTAAATTATGTTGTAAATTCTTATCCAGTTGAGTAAATCAGAGCATGCCATCTTATTGCTAAACAAATGTTCAAACGGCAATTGAAGTTGATAATATGAGATAGAAGTCATATGAATATGGAGGGAGTAAAAAACGAGAAACAGGAAAAAGGGGGGGGCGGAACAGTTCAAGTTTTTATGTACCAATAATCAGGTTGAGGAGCACAAATACCATCATGTAATAATTTAGACAAAGAAAAAAGGTAATTGAAGACAATGTTTTAATTTTTACAAAGAGAAATGCGTTGAGACAGACCAAAAACAAAGAACTCTACGTGACATTGTGAGACCCAAAGAAGTCTATTAATTTTTTTAAAAGAAGAAAAAAAGAAAATCTACGTAATTCATGTTAACCAAACTTATATTAACACGATGAAAATTTTTAGCCCAACTTACAGAAACAGCAGAGGCTATAGTGAAAAACATGTAATCAAATCAAAAATTCAGAAAAATTTAAACACACGCCCAGATAGAACTAGAAAAATCGTCCCTATATTAGAGAAAATGATCACGTCAACCTTAGCTTCACAGAGAATAGCAAGTTTTTGAGCCTCCTTAAGCAATCCATTGTGCCTCTTGGAGAATGTGACTTGCCAGCTGTTCGCATTATTGATCCTTTTTATTTCAATCTTCTCCTGGCCCATTTCTCAAACTCTAGAAGAAATCACAAGAACCCCCAACTGATCAAAACCCAGAAGCAGAAGCAGAATCAAAATCAATCTGGGTTCAATGCAGAGATCTTTCTTTCAAGAAATCTCTAGCAACCCATAAAAAGGAGCTTCATTTATAGATTTTATAAAGCCTCTTTTTTGTGTTTTGAACGGTTTTTTGAAAGAAAGAGTTAGAGAAAAGAAGAGAGAGAAGAAAGATTTGATCCCAAAGGGAGAGAAACTGAAAGCGGTAACATTCTTTGCATGGTTCTATGAACAGGGAGGAGTATCGGAGAGATGGGTGTTGCTCAACGCAAAGTGAAGGGTCAGAAGAATAACGATGAGGTGGCACTCCAGGTATATACAAGAATTACTCTGCATTATTACCACATCAGCTTTCTCTCTCTGCCACATCACTATTTCGGGGTTAAACGTCGACCCAATTAATGGAGATGAAAAAAATGCTCCTATTTTAAATCATCATGTATACTTTAGAACCCTTTAAAATTTTATGTGCCCTTAGCACAAAATTTACCCAAAAAATATTTATATACAATAAAAATACACCTAACTTTTTTAAATCTCCCTTTTAAGTTTTCTCTATGTCATTTTATAGGACTAAAATACACTACTAGACTCTTTTTATTGGCACGTTTAATACCTTTCTTTAAATATATCCAAACCATTTTAATTAATATTTTATTATTTTTTTTCCTTAATAGATAATAGATGTCTGCTAGTCTTTTCTTATATGTCTATAATTACATGAACATATATAAAATTTTAGATATGCCAACAAAAGTTTTTTTAAACGGTAATAAACACTTTTATAAGTAGATTTTGAAACATAAATCTCTTCTTAATTGTGGTAACTAGTAAATCTCTCGGATCCCACTTATCTAAATTTTATTCTTAATTTATCATCTATATATATAGAGTAATAGGAAATAAACAATTTGTAAAATGTATATATATACAGGCATAGTATTTTTATTATTTAATTTTAAATTTTACGTCAAGTCCTTAGCCATACATATGATGTAAAATTTAAGAAAATAATTCAGAATCCTCTCCTGAATATGTATCTATATTTAGTATTTAATAATATATTAAATAATTATTTCTAATAGGAAGATACTTGTGTATATAAAAAAATTAAGAAAATGGACTAATAAAATCCAACACAATTGATAGATAATTAAATTTTTTAAATATGATGTCTTGAGTTTGAATTATGTTATATGTATGAAAAAAGTTTTGTTGAAATAGATAAAACTCACTTCTATCGATATGATTAATTTTTAGCTATCAGTTTAAAATATTGTCTAAAATTAAAAAAAAAAAGATAGGAAAAGGGGGAACATAAGGGGACAAATTAATAGAAAGAAATATCTCCTGATCGCGTGGCTGTAGACCGATAATTTGTGGGAATCCTGAAAGCAGATATATAGTATCAGTTTCAGATAATTAACAAGTTAACGATAAGAATTTAACAACATTGTCAAGTTAGGTAAAAAAATGATCGACTAAAATGTATTTTTCCCATCAACATAAAAAAAAAACATAACACTATACCAAATACTATAACTAGTAAAATGAATTCAGCTAGCCTAGAAAAAAAAAAGTGGCTCGCGTTTTGAGTCAGGTTATCAGCTCGCCAACTATTTTTTATTTTATTTTAATATTATTTTAAATATTCTTATTACTAAATATTAATAAATATAGTTATTTATTTATTAATATATTTTAACATATTATAATTGATTAATATTATATTAATATTTATTTAAATTTATAGTTATAAAATTTAATATTTTTTATAAAAATTAAATGCTAATATGATATTAATAATTTTTTATTAATAATTTAAAATTTTATAAATAAATTTTTAAAAATATTAAAAAAATTGAAAAAATAGTGAGCTGGTGGACTAGGCTCAGGCTCCCTCAGCCAGTGAATTGTTGATGACTAACCTTAATCCATAAATTAACTCGTATTTCTATTTCTAGCATATACTACAACACTAGTTGTCTCCCTCACAAATGAAGAATCAAATTTTACAAGGCAACTTCATTTTGTGACTCAGTGTGTGTCTGAAAAAACACATAATCAATATTTTTTAAAAAAAAATTAGTCTAAATTTTAATTTTTAAATTTTTTAAAATAAATAATTATATTTGTTTAAAAGAATTTTTAGACAAATGTATAGTTTAAAATTAAGGTTTGGATAAACTACTAAGACTAACTTCTAGAATAATAAAAGAGTTGATGAACTATTCAATTACTATTTTATCCTTTTTTTTACACTATCTCTAATCTCTTATCCCTCCTCTCTTCTCTCTCTGCTCTCTTCTCCGTTATCTCTCGTCTCTCTTTTTTTTTCTCTCTTCTTCACCCTCTCTCATATTTTTAATAAAATCATACTATTTCTGTTAATTTTTCATTTACAAAAATTGTTATAATAATAATTATATAAACACTCATTTATTCATAATTATTTTTTTCATAAATTTTTCTCCAAAAATCTTTTTTTAAAAGTTTTCTAAAAGTTATTTTTTTCCATAAGTCATTTTTTAAACTCTTATCTAAATAGGCCCTCAATCCAATTTAAAAGCCCACCCTACATAGCTAACCTTTAATTTGTTTTATAGTTATAAAATTCTTATTGGTTTTTTATTATAAATATAAGAGTTAGCAGATTAATTTATTTTTTATATGACTATTTAATTGAATTATATTTGAATATTATTAAGTCTAATTGAGAGTAACTCTTTTAAAAATATTTTATATATTTATACAAATTCAAACTCGATGACTCATATTTATATAGGCAAAACCCCTTCCAATTAGGCTTACACATAATGCTATTGATAGAGAAGCTTATACTAAATGTGAGACACTAATTTATTTTATTATTTAAATTTATAATATTCGCTAAACCCTCTTTACTCTTTACTTATTACACATTACTTAATAGGTTTTTCATTAAAAGAATAATTTATTATATAAATAATTAAAGAAATTATTTTAGATAAACTAACACATATTTTTTTTATAAATAATTAATTTAATTAATTTTTTTAATTATTATAAATTAGTTATGTGATTATATTAACCCGCCACACTACCTAGCTCCAATAATACATTTCTACATTTTCTTCGCTTCCTCAAGCTTATGAGTTTTTTGTCCTATTTTGATCCAAACCCAATAACATACATATTTCTGGCAGTGCGTGTGTGTCTATGTAGCTCCCTAGAGTAACCTTAGTGCTGAAGAAAATTAAATTACGGTAATTAATATAAAATTTAATGACGGTAATTAATGATAGTATTATTCTGATGCTAACAGCTCACATGACTTCATTAGTCGAGTTCCCGTGTGTATAGGCAAGAAGCTTTAGATAGAAAGAGGAGGACAACACGTGTCTGTTGTATGTATGTACTCCATATCATATACTTAAAATGACACTTTTAATCACCTCTTCATCAAAAATTAAAGAATCATTATTAAGTCATTAGCTTGATTTAAAAATAAAATAAAATTTCAAGTTTACCCATTTTCATCAGTAGCATGAATTACATTGAACAAGTCATATATAAAGTGCAACTAATAATAAAATTTTAAATACCCAAGGATAATTATTTGATCTAGTAATAGATTAACTAAATCACAAAATGGAAGGAGTGATGTTTGATTTTCACATTGAATAAAAAAATCTTAAAAAAGAAATATTTTGATCGTAAAATCTCAATCTAAATTAATTAATTATTCGATTATCTAATAATATAATTAATAAAAAAACTAGATAATAGGTCACCCAAAGTTATATAAAAAAGTAAAATTTTAAATAGAGGCAATCTTAAAATTATATAATTAATACCCCTATTTGATGATTTATAATAAAGAGCATCAATTTATTTTATAAAACACATTATAATCATCAAGGAAGTATGCATGCACATATAGTGCTTATTTATATTTGCTTTCAATAAACATACTAAGATCAAACTCCTATCACATACTTAACCTTATAAATTATAAAATCATAGTTGAAAAATCAAATTATAGCTTGACCATCCAAACACCAACTATGGGCCTGTTTGGAAACCACTCTAAACGTGATTTCCAACAGCTTTTAGGCCCAAACCTCGATTTGAGAAAATTTTAAAACAAACAGTCATATTTGGTCAAACGGGCTTTTGGACTAAACCATAGTTTAAAACCAAAGTTTCAGATAAACTGGTCAGAGCAGTTTATGGAATAGTAAAAAAGCTTATGAACTAATCAATTACTATATTACCTCTATTTTTTCTTACACCATCTCTCATATTTTTCTTATACCCTCTCTCCTCTCATCTCTTATCTCTCATCATTTAATACTCATACCATTTTTCATAATTTACCAATAACAAAAGTACTTTTTGAAAATAACTATCCAAATACTCATTTATTCAAAACCATTTTTTTTTCATAAACTCTTCTTCAAAAACCCTTTTCTATAAATTACCCATAAACTTTTTTTTAAAATCCTATCCAAATACACACTATATCAGTTCGGCAAAAGGGGATAATTGTACAATAGAAGGTAAAGGATGCTTATGTAAGAGAGAATTGACATTTACCCATCAAAATGTCAGATCTAACAGAATTTATAAGCATAACTAGTTGGGGTGAGTACTCTTACCTATACCCAATTGTCTCTTCTTTATTATATCTTTTAGGGACAAAGAGTTTGGAAGCAAGTACTCTCCTTTTTCACAAATTAGATACCTTTCATGAGGGTCCCATTTCATCTTACATTACCCTTCACATGACTCTTAAAGAAAACTTTGTCAAATTGGAAATACAGATATAGCCCCCCTAGTACTCCAAAAAGATCCCTTCATTTTCTGCAGAATTTAATTCACTAAACATATATAGAAAAACTATATCAGGCATGCATATCTCTTAAATGAGTGCACCTACCTCTAATATGTTTATGCATATGTATGATTAATATGTTTGTGTGAGAGGTTTCTGTTACGTGTTCTGGAGTGTGCCAGGGAATTGTTTTGAGCAGGAAGAAGGTTACATATATAAAGGCTTTTCTCAAAGTAATGATTTCCAAGTCTCCATTTGATCATGATGTGCAATCATGCAAGTTTGTGGTGAAATTCGTCAAACTTTATTATACATACATAATTTGTCCCATGCCATTTTAAAGCAGTAACATCAAGTTTGTTAATTCAAACTCTAGAATCTCTATATTCATAAAATGAAGTAATATAGAGCGTGCAGTTGGAAAGAGAGAGTGATATAAGAAAATATAATTAATTATTGTGTATGAAACCCACATTTTATTATTAAGTATACCTCTTTTTTTAAATCTCTCTTGCATCATGTACATTCATTTTGTTAGTATAGAGAGGTTCAAGACAAATTAATTATCTCTCAAGAGTCTTGATCATCCGTCAAGTTTGTTGGTTTAAAACGATTGATTAATATGATTATGGGTTACTTTGCTTAAAATAAAAAAATAATTTTAGTTAACTAACAAAACCTGATATAATTAGTATATGACTAAATATTTAAAATATAATATCTTAGATTTAAATTAGATTATATTTTATTATAAGATAAAATTTATTTTAATAATTTCTATATTTAAGGAAGATTAATCTGTAGCATTAGCTGAAGGAATACCACCTAAGCTCTAATAAAAAAAATATTTTAACTCTAAAAGTATATTATTTCCAACACATCCCCATATTTACCTCGATGTTCTCTTCACAATATATCGTATAATTAATAAAAATTGAGTTTAATAGAAGAGACTAATATTTTATAATATAGTAAATTAATGTTCAAATTCTCTAAAAGAAAAATATTTAGATTTAATATCTAATAGTATCTTAAATATATTTATATTAAAAAAATATCATAAACCAAAATCACTTTTGGATAATATAAAAGAGTCTAGTCATTTCTCTGGCCTCATCATTCTCACTCAAACTTATCAAAAGTGAGTTTGAATGCCGCGGCTAAGTTTATCCCTTGAATCTTACTTCATATCATACTGGAAAGGAACAGAAGAATTAAAAAAAAAAACAAGAAAAGAGGACACAAAAGAAAAGGTAGAGAAGGGATTTAATTAGCTAATTATATAATAAATTGTCAAAAGTTTGGAAGCATGGTTTGGTGAACATGGAAGATGAGGAAAGAAGAACACGAGGGAATGATAACAGAAGGACAGAAAATCAGCTGGAAGACATGAAAATCAAGCATGTTAATTGTTGGTACAAATTAAAATAATAGTATTATTCTTGGGGAGAGAGAAAGAGTAATGATCAATTTTACAGTACATATATATATATGTATGTATGTGAGAGCAGTGTTTTGAATGAAGGGTTTAATTAATAATTAAAGAAGGCTCTGTTTAAGAGATCTCGAATCCACGAGTCTTTGATTTGGATCAGATTTGTTTCCTTTGGTTTTAAACTTTTCCAAAAGCTGCCCATTGCCAACCTTTCCCCAACTCTTCTCTTTTTTTTGTTTAGTTCCCCTTTTAAATTTCACAAAATTTTATCTTAATTATATCTGTATCTCACCTATATTATATATCTAATTATAATAGACGAGTCTTCTAATCAAGTTTTTTGTATATAATAAGACTCAAACTTAAAATTTTATTTAAATAATATTAAATTACTTACTACTCAAACTAATCCCGATTGATAATTCTTCTCTTTCTTAACTTCTAAATGATACTCTTTATTAAGTTCTAAATTCTTCCCCCCAAAAAATAAATTCATTATTATAGTATATATCAAAGTAAAACAATAGCACTGTTATTCATTGTTCATTTATTGGCTATTAATTTAATAATCAATTCATTTTTAAATTTCATATAACTTTATAGGCTTTAAAATTTTAGAATCGTCAAAATAGTTTAAGTAAGTTAAACGAGCTAACCTTTCACATATTACAAACGAGCTAGTTTATATAACTCGCTTTAATTTGTTGGGTTGAAAACTGAAATTTGACTTACCATAGAGCCGACTCCCTCAACTTACTAAAAAAACAGAATACTATATTTATATATATATATATATTTATATATATATATTATTTATCATTTAATATTAACTTTCAAAACTCAATTTTTTAATGTCTATCACCAAGTTAAAAATAAAATAAAAATTGTTTTTGCACAATGCACAAAACAATTTTTACAATAAACTGAGAACTGTGAATTAAGTATAATAATTCAAATTATATTTTCTCCTTTCCACCATTTTACATCCATAGTGCACCTAGCCTTTGTTTTCACATCATTCTATTATTCTACATGCATATATATATATATATGCATATAATAATTATTATTATTTTTTACCAAGATGCCAACCTAACTTATCTTTCCATAATACAAGGGGGAATCAACGCATCCCAAACTCTAGGAAATCATAAAGGTGAAGAAAATAAAGATGGGAGACATATAGCTAGTGAATAGCAGAAGCACACAAGAAAATAAAATCAAAGGGAGGGGAAACAGATTATAGGAGTTGGGGTTTATTAAGATTTTAATAACGAATAATTCGATAATAATATGATATTTTAATTTAGATTTTAAACGAGCCAACCCACTTAACTTATGGGCGTTAAATGAGATATATTGGTTTGATCACACTCAAAAATTAAAGGAAGCTTCAAGTCAGTTCACCATATTAGTGGGTTAAAGAGCTCACGTATTGGCTTTAACTTATATTTTGGCAGCTCTATGAAGATTTGATGCGATGACAAATTTTAATATAAATATGATCTTTTCAAATATTTTAGTTATATTTAAATTCTCAAACATTTATGATTATCAAAACTTATATTAAACATAATATTATATATGGACTATTATGCCCAATAAATATGAGATCTAAATTTAAATTTATTATCTAATGAACTATCCAAATTTCTCATTAGTTTTTTTTTCTTTTTAAATATTCGCTATTCTTGGCTTACCCACTATAATTGGAGGATTAAAGTTAACAAAATATAATAATTTAATATATAATAATATATCGAATAAAATTATTTATAATAAAAAAATATTTTTATATTAACTATAAGTCCATACAATAAACTTACTGCACAAGTACCATATAAATAGAGGGCCTGTTTGGTTTGATTATGTGAAAGCAAATTTCCATTATTCCTGATGAAATTATGAGTGGACAAAGTTTACATCTTACCGTGTCCATGTCAACATCTCGTGTGGTGTGTTTGTTTAATATAAAACTGATAGGCAATGGTACTAAGGAATCTAATGCCTTTTCCTTTCGTTAAGGCTGCAGGAGGCTTTTGTAATCATTTATCCTCAAGATCACATCGCTTTCCATGTACTAATTGTGTCACATCTTCAGTATTATATATATATATATATATATATATATATATATATATATTAAAGCTATCCTTTATATTTTTAACAATGAGAATTATTAAATTACACAACCAATAATCTATAAGTAATTTTAAAAAACGTTATAATCCCATATAACATGACTCATTATATAAACATATTCAAATAAAATGTAGATTAAAGTGATACTTTTTAAAGTAAAGTTTTATATACAGGGTTTGAGATAAATTATAGTATTATTCAATAATTTTTGAAAAGTGTGTATTTCTAAAATTATATAAACACGCGTATATAAAATCTGTTTTTATCTCTTATTGAGCAATGCCCTTTAAAGCTTAAGGCTGTTAAATTAGCATATAATGTACAAATGGGAGGAGGTAAGAGATTGCTTTCTCTTAAAGTAAAATATCATCATTTTTTCTATAACATAAGTTAAGGGACAATAGCAGTTAGGTCAGTTCCAAGAAATTTATTTACACTTTTAGTCATTTTGTTAAAAATAATAAATACTCACCAATATCAAAAATTGTCAGAAATTAAAAAGTGGCATTCCTATTTATTTTTCACTTCTAAAAATACGACGTAAATTGTTGAAAAATTCCTAAAAATACTACTTAAATTTTAAAATCTTAAATTAAGAATAATTATAAAATTGTGTTATTATTTTTTTTATAAGAGTGGTCAATAACTTATAAAATATAATAAATTAATTATTTTAAAATTTAAATAATATTTTTTTAAAAAATTTCCTAAATTGTTAAATGCAAGCATAAAATTAATTAATATATCAGGATACGTCCCTTTAAAAGTTTTCAAAAGTTGTTTGAATACAAAATAATAATAAAAAAAACTAGTATAATATTTTTTATTATAAAAAAATTTGTATAATATTCATTCGATTCTAAATATAAGAATTAATTAATTTTTTAAAAAATAAAAAAAAATTATTTAATTATAATTAAATTTGATATTTTAAAATAGATTCATATTATATACTTCTTAATCTATCTAAATTAATCAACTATATCTTATATTATATATAACTAATTAATTTATTTAATTTTTTAATATATAACATAAAATTAATTATTGTATTTAGAATATAATGAGTATTTAAAAATTAAACAAAAGAAATTTAAAAGTGATGCTTATGGTTCAATTTGACTGTGTCACTCCTAAATTTTCTTTGTTTGACCACTAGATATTAGGAGGAAAAAACATGCACAATGTAAGTATTGACTAAGATTTAAACTCACGATTTCTATAAAATAAAATATAATTATTTGTCACTAAGATGATTGATTATTGACTTCATTTATTTATTTTGAATAAACAGTTTTTATGTTATTAATAGTAATTGAATCGAGTCAAAGAGAATCGATTTTACTTACAATGTAAGTATTGGCAAGTCCAAGAGGGTAGGAGGGGTGCTTACTAAGCACTCCATGATTCATATCCTCTTTCATGAGGATGGATGACTTGTTTTTATCAAAATTGTAAAAAATAGATTTCCAGAACACCCCCACCCCCCAATTTTTTTTTTTTTTGCTTTGTTTCATAGTTTTACTGGATTTACTAGTGAAAGTAAGGGTTCAATCCCTGTGGATTGAAAAAAAAAATCACATTAAGAGGGTTAATTTAAGTTGAATTCAATAATCCTCAATTATAATTTGATAAAACTAGATGTCAAATAGTTATTATATGTGTTATTACAAGTCAAAGTGTGTTTGATTTCCTGTTTAGTGTTGTATATATACTTTCATAACTATTTTTTTAATCATTTATACATTTTATAAAATAGAACTCTCGTATATTTATCTTATATAATGCATGATTAATTCTTCACAGTTAATTCAAAAGGAATTATAACCATGATTTTGATGAAAGCGGATAAGATTTAGGGTATGTTTGGAAACTTTAATAATCTAAATTTTAAAAGAGTTTATGAACCAAATTTTAATTTAAATAAATTTTAAAATAAACAGTTATACTTGTTCACAGGTGTTTTTGGCATAAACTATTATTTAAAATTAAGATTTTGGATAAGCCATTGAAACTAACTTTTATAACAGTAAAAGGATTTATGAAGTAACCAATTACTATTTTACCCTTATTTCTTCTTACACACTCTCTCCTCTTTACTATTTTTAATAAAATCATATCATTTATGATAATTTTTTTAATTATAAAGATCTTTCTAATAATAACTATTTAAATTTTTATTTATTTATAACTATTTTTTTATAAATTATTTTCTAAAAATTATATAACAATTATTATTTTTTAAATCCTATTCAAACATCCACTTAATAGTTTCCCTACATGAAACTAAGTAGCCATATGGAGAGATAAAAAACTTAATTGGAAGCACTCATTCCTTAGTACTAATTTCAGAAGGCTTTGAGAGAATCTTTCAACCCATGGTACAAAGCAAGAATGAGTTCGTGTTTGGATTCAGCGGTAGTGAATGGATTTTAAGCAAAATCTTAGTTTAAAATTTTTTTACACAAATATCAATTTTTATTCAGAATTGATTTTAGAACAAAATTTCAGTTTGAAAAAATTTGAACCAAACAGTCATTTTTATCTAAAATTGATTTTGGACAAAACCTCGATTTAAAACCATGGTTTTGAATAAGCTACTGAAAATAGATTTGAGAACTGTAAAAGAGTTTATAGATTATCCAATTACTATTTTACCTTTACTTTTTTCTTATACTCTCTCCCTCCTCTCTCCTCTCTCATCTCTCCTCTCTCTTCTTCACACTATCTCCTCTTTCCTCTCTTTTCTCTACACTCTCTCATCTCTCCTATTTATTCTCTACCCTCTCTCTTCTCTCATACTTTAATCAAATCATACCCTTTTTAGTAATTTATTAATATAAAAAATGATTATACTATTAATCATCCAAATATCTCTATTTTTAAAATCTATTCTCCCTAAAATTTATTCTCTAAAATTTATTCTCCCTAAAATTTATTTTTTAAAAGCTAATTCAAACACACCGTGAATCAAGTGATACATTTATTTTGACCAAAAAAAGTTGCTACATTTATTACGTTTTACTTTCTTCAGAAATTATACTTAATTAAATTCTTCAAATAAAAATTAGAAAAAGAATAATCTAATCTCAGGAAGAGAGTCAGAATCTAGCCATGAGCAGTCAAAACTAAAAAAATATATAATATATTGTATAAATTTTAAAAATATCAATATATATATATATATATGTATGTATTTATATATATATCAATCATATAATACTCAATTCTTAAATATAAGAATTAATTATTTTTTTTAAAAGATTAAAAAAATAAAATAAATTAATTGATTATGATTAAATTTAACTTTTTAAAATAATTTTATATTATATATTTATTAATCTATTAAAATTATTTAATTAATTATTATATTTAGGGACGATGGAATATTTCTTAATCTATATATCTGTGTTCCTCATAAAAATAACAGGAGGGAGTTTTAGGATATAGGTTATTTTAAATATAAGTAAAATTTAAAAATTATTAAATTTTAATATAAAGTTAATAAAATTTAAGTTATTTTTTTATTATGATAAAATATGATTGAAATATTTTATAAGAAGGATTAAAGAGGTATAAATTTTGAGGAAGTTGAGAATGCATAACAACCATATGACGCTTAAAACAAAGAAAGTAGAACTTGTGAGACAATAGGCTGTGGGTGTCCGGGTGCCTCCCATGCCCCTGTTAACTGAGAAAGAGACAATTAATATTGCCCCATGGGGATGGATGTTTTCTTTTAAAAAAAAATAAAAAAAAGTTAAACTCACTTATAATTTAAAGAAAAGATAAAATTTCTCTTTTCCTAAGTAATATTAATATCAGAAAATATAAATTATCTATTACTCTTAAGTGTAAATTTAAATATTTAGAAATTAAGATACTTTTTTAAGTGTTCTGATTAAAATTATAATAAAATAATATTTTTTAAAAATTAAATATATTTTAAATATTTATATATTTTATTTTTTTATTAATTAAATTTATAGACAATGGATACGTGGATGGATGTTAACTAAACAAGAATGCACGAAGCCAATGGTTTTGTTTTGTGTTGGGGGGTGGGTGGGGGGTGGGGGGGGGGGGGGGGGAGATAAAGAAACAAGAAGGGTTATGATGAATGAGATGGATGCAGAAACAGTGGACAAAAGGAACTTCTTTTGATGCCTCTGTAATTAATTTGATCGTGTCTGTAACGGCTGAGAACCGAAGAGCCAAGACACTGCATCGTGCAACCCCAATCACAATCAATTTCACCCTCTCAAACCCATTGTGGATTCAACTGGCTATAAAACATATTTACTATTTAAAAGTGTATTCTATTGTTAAATAATATTATTTTATTATAATTTTAATTATAATATTTAAAGATATATTTTAATTTTTAATTTTTATATTTATATTTAAGAGTAATAAATGACTTATTTTATTTAAAATTAATATTATTTAAAAAATAAAAGAGATTATATTCTATTCTTAAATTGATAAATTTAACTTTTTTTTTAATTTTTGTTCTCAAAAACAAAATTTCCTCCTCTCAATAGTTTCATATTTTAAAGAGAAAGAGAGAGAGAGTGTGTGTGTGAGGGAGATTTTGACCAAAAACGACAAAAGGGTTAATTAATTAAAATGTTAAAAGCTCTGGTTTCGATGTGTAATGAAGGACAATGCAATAAGATAAGAGAGAGACAGCTCTGCTTAGAGTTGGCATTGTCAGTTGGCTACCTCTAACGCTTCTGCTTATCACTTAAATAATCTACATTTATTAAATAACAAGTCATTTTTAACTATTTTATTAGAATAAAAAATTTAGTTATTGTTTTTATTAATGACATGTCTAAAATAAAGTAATTCATGTTTTCCAAATTCTTATGGTTACTTATATTTATATTTAGAATCCCAAAATTCCTTTAGAAGTTTATAATGGGTGTGTTGGGAGTGAGCTCATGGAAGAGCGCTCAATGATGAAACTCCATTTTTGCATATTCAGAGGATAATCTCAGTAAATCAATGTTTAGGTATTTATTAAGTACTGTGTATGGGTTGGAATTTGGTCAACAGGTTTAGAATATCTTATTAATCATTTTCAATGGTTGGATCATCAATTTATTATATTGACTGTGGTAAGATTTCTAGATATTTTTCAACTTTTTTTCTTCTTAAGCTCATTATTTCAGTGTTTTAACTGGTAGTACTTCTTTCTACACTTGATTAAAATTTTTTTTAATCTTATTTTAATCATAATAGAGCTGATTTTCATTAAGCTAACACTCCATCGTTTTTACCTTTGCATTAAGGAGCTTTTCACTTTGATGTCTTTTGTTGTGATTGTACCATTTAATTTTTGTCCTACATTTATTTGATCGTTTCTTTTTTTTGTTGTTGTATATTTCACATAGGGAACGTTTTTCTATAAATAATTTAATATTTATTTAATAATTTAAAATTTTAATTTATTTCTTTAATTATGATTTTATAATTTATAAAATAAGTATGTGAGAATAATTTTATCTCAATTTACTTACAAAACTTGTTTAGTATTTATTAAAAATAAATGTAAACAAACACTTAGATTTCAAGAGCTTATAACTAACTAAAAGGAAGCATGCTTCATGACTTTAAAGTTAGTTTTATTCATTAAATTTACATCAAAATACAATTATTTTTCCATATTATCTTAACGTGAGTCCTCCCATCCTATATTTTCTTGTGAATTAATGTTATTATTTGTCAAAAAACTTTACAAAATGTTTTGAGTTTTGACTAATTATCACTTGAATCCCTCTCACTCACAAAATAATTGACTATTATTACAAAAATATACAAATATTAAATATTATATATATAATATAATTTTTCAACATTTTTATATGTGAGATAACTATATTGATTAAAAAAATACATAACAATTCATATAAATGATCGTGCCTTAGTACTATTATTTTACAAAGGTTGAGGAGGAAAGGTTGGGAGGGAAATGGCTCTACATATACTATTCTACAACGGCAGTGGCGGTGGTTAATCATCAAGAGCGCTCATTTTGATGTGGACTGGGTATAAATGAAGGGACTTTGCCGTTACCCTCTTCTTCTCTTCGCTGGCTCTCTCTCTCTCTCAAATATTACAACATTGCTTCATTTGGGAACCTCTGTCCTACTGTCTCCTTCCCACTTTTCCTTTTTTCTGTCCAGAAGGAAAAAAAAAATCCCACCTTTGAATTTCTCTGTTCCTTCTCTGAGACTGTGAAAAGCAGAGCATAGATTTGTTAGCTAGAAACTGGAAGAGTTTGAACAGGGGCCCAAATAAATTCAACACAGTTGTTGAGTGAAAAGGCGTTAATGGAGGCCAGAGTACCAAAAGGAGCACAGAATCAGAAATGGGTATCTTTCTCGTCCCACTTTTAGCTGGGTATTTCTCTCTCTCTCTCTCTCTTTTTCAGAGTTGGGTTCTGTAACTCTGACTAGGGTTTGAGTGGGGTATTTATTAAGCTGTAATCAATGTTTATTTTTCATAATTGATTGCATCTATGCTCTCTAGACTTTTTTTCTAGCTCTCCTTTGAACGGTCTCTCTCTCTCTCTCTCTCTGTTGGATTGGCTCCTTTATGAAATTCGGTCCTTCAAGTTCAGTGGTTAGCTTTGGAAATGGTAGCTGCCAAAGTTTTGTGAGCTTTTAGTAAATCTTTTTGGTACTTGGGGTCTCGCTCCAGCGCTTTTCGAATTCTTCAGCTCATTAAGTGCGCACTCTGATCTCTCTCCAACCAGCTTCTTCCCTTGTAAATTGACCTCATATACTCGTCAACTTTCCCCCCTCTCTTGGATTGATTCAGACTTCGACAAGTCGCCTAGTTCTTTCATTTTCAAGAGAACTGTGGTTTAGGGGCTTGTGCAGAATTGAGTTCAGTCTGGTTTGGATTAAGAGATTTAATTTTTTTAGTTCATTTCTGTTACCTCTCCTCTCTCGATCACTTTGCAAGGTTCTTTCGCCAGATTTTCTCTGATTTCGTTTTTAGTTGTTCCTAAGGAATCATAAAAAAGACTCTTGGTGTACTTGTTCAGGAGAGTTGGATATGTCTGACAAAGAAAATTTTGAGATAGATAGAAACTTGGATCATGTGAGTTATTCATCTAGTATGCCCTCGGATTGGAGATTTGGGGTTCCTAATCTTGCAAATACATCAGTGGGTTTGGTGGATTCATATGTTCAAAGCTTCTGGGATCATCCTATCAGTTCCCAAAACTTGAGCTCACGTGACATCATTGTGCAGCAGAACAATGGTAGTTCCTCAAGCCCAATTGGAAATAGAAAAGATGGCCTTGCCTTGGCTGGTCATGATAGAACACTTGAAATGGGTTGGAACCCAACAAGTTCTATTTTAAAAGGGGATGCTGCTTTCTTACCAAACAGACCAACAATCTTCCCGCAGAGTTTGTCTCAGATTCCCACCGATTCTGCCTTTATTGAGCGAGCTGCAAGATTCTCATGCTTCAGTCAGTTCAATGGAGGGAACTTTGGTAGTATGATGTACTCATTTGGGATTCCTCAATCCATGATGGGTCTGTATGCTGGACGGGATGTTCTTGCAGGCCATGGCTTAAAATCAGCTCATGGAGCAGCACGATCTGAAGAAAGTGCTCAGGATGTTGTAGGTGAAGCTGCAAAAGATGTGTCTGTGTCTCCATCTTCTGTTCAGAATTTGGCCACTAAAGGAAGTCCACTCAAGAATGACAAGAGAAGTGAAAGCCTAGTGACATCTCAAGATGAAGCAAAACAGGTTCTTGGGAGGTCTACTAATAATGAGTCTGATAGAGCCGAATCAAGTGGTGGTGGTGGTGATGATGATGATGCTGGTGTTCAAAATGATATGCCTATGTTGGAGGGTACAAGTGGGGAGCCTTCTAACAAAGGACTAAACGCAAAGAAAAGGAAAAGAAGTGGGCAGGTATAATTTTGAGCTGTATTCTGTGTTATCTATGTTACTATTTCCCCTTAAGTATTATGTGATTATATATTCATTGGTTAACTTTGGTAGGATTCTGATAATGAAAAAGCCAATGGAGGTTCTGAACCACCAAGTGAGGCTGCAATGGAGAATTCCGAGAGCCGACAGAAGGGAGACCAACAACCAACTTCAACAACCAAGACTTCTGGGAAGAATACCAAACAGGGGTCTCAAGCTTCTGATCCACCAAAGGAGGAATACATACATGTTAGGGCTCGCAGGGGTCAAGCAACGAATAGCCATAGCCTTGCAGAGAGAGTAAGATTTTTGAAATTACTTGTGATGTGAAAGAAAAAGAAGCATACTTTTGCGTGAAAAATTTCACATTAGATGGATATTATTAACTGTAGGTAAGGAGGGAAAAGATCAGCGAAAGGATGAAATTTCTTCAAGACCTTGTACCTGGATGCAGCAAGGTGACTCCTAAATATTGAAACTTTGAAAGCTCCTTAGATAAATCCTTATAGGATTTCAGAGTCACTTTCTTTAACATGGAAACTTGTTGCTTTTCCCAGGTGACTGGCAAGGCGGTTATGCTAGATGAAATCATTAACTATGTACAGTCACTCCAACGACAGGTTGAGGTAGGAGTAAAAGCCATGCTTTCCTCCCTTTTCCCCCTTTCAGTAGCTCTTGAATGATCTTGCAGATTTTTCCTGTATTTTTGGTTCTGCTTGTGCATTATATAACTATTAAACAATATATTGATATATTGATTGATGGTCATCATGGCTTCATTTTGGAAAATTATGAATGTAAATAAGATAAACTCTTTAACAAATATGCCTTAAATTTATGAGTATCCTTCATATACAATTAGTGTTTCGGTTAGCTTACCTGTGAACTTATTGGAGTTGACCTAAAATTCCTTTTCTTTTGGCAGTTTTTGTCTATGAAACTTGCAACTGTAAATTCACGGCTGGATTTTAATCTTGAAGGACTTATTGCCAAAGATGTAAGATTTTTTACTATGTGCATCCCATGAGGTAAAAAAATTATATTTGGTGATCCATGCCTCGCTGACCTTTGTGCAATCCTAACTCCTCTGTCAGATGCTTCAGCAACGGCCTGGCCCCTCATCTGCACTGAGGTTTTCTCCAGAAATGCCTATGGTTTTTCCGACTTTACATCCATCTCAACCAGGCCTTCTACAGTCAAATATTCCTGGCATAGCGAACTCATCTGATATACTTCGAAGAACCATTCATCAACAGTTAACTCCTGTGGTTGGAGGATTCAAGGATCATAATCAGGTAATTGATCCATTGCTGAAAATATAACTTCATTTTCACCTTTCTATCATTGTTTTTAGAACAATCAAATTCCCCATATTGGTTGTTGCTGCATGCTAAAAACTGAAATCCCTTGCAATAGACTAAAGCTAGAGAGCGACAGAGTATCATGAATCAAACTAGCTTAAAAATTGTCTTACAACTTTCAATGGCCTTATGCAAGCACAACAATTTCCACAAGATTCTTTGTAACTCTTATTTTCACTTGGTTAGTCTAACTCTACTTTACATTCATAATGTGCATATTTTGATTCAATTTATAAAAGCTACCTGAGATGTGGGAGGATGAACTGCACAATGTTGTACAGATGAGCTATGCACCAACTGCTCCACCGAGTAGTCAAGAGGATGATGGTATATTTTCTACAAAACCCTTGTGTTATCTGGTACATGGGAATTTTAAAAAGTCCCAGTACTTAGAGAATAATTTTTAAGTTATTTGACTGTGAAATAAATGAAGAATCTTGAAATTCATGTGCTGCTTGTATAACATAAGAATATTTGTGTTTTATCACGTATCTCATCTTTAACCATTTTTATAATAAAAAAAAAAGCTGGGCCCCATGCAACAAGATGAGCCACATTGTTTATGGTTTTTAAATATGTAAATAGCACAGCTCCCTACAATAAAGTTTTTATATTTCCCATTGATTCGGATTACTAGGGAAATTAAAAATTGGAATAGTGGTGAAAAGTTTTTGTTTGAAAATTTTATTGGCCACAAGGACATGATATGTTTTCATATTGAGAAAGTACGAGCGGTATTCAAAAGAATATACACAGACATTACTAGTACTTGAACTTAGATCTTAATGACCAATACAAATTTTAAAAAGGGACTTTTCACCAATTTTCAGTGAAAAATATCATGTACCTAATGACACTGCATATGGAAATTACATTTTTCTTGAACTAAAGTAACTTGTTTATGACAGGCAATGCAACAGCAAGTGAGATGAAGGTTGAACTATGATGTCCAGTTTTACAATGCATCTCTATTACAGTGTGTAGTCAGGTGGGACTCCACAGTTTTTCCTGTGACTTGCCAAACATGGAAGGCAAAGCCCCAAGTTTAAGTTTAGAGGAAGCAGAGAAGTATTCATAGATTTTCTTTTCTTGGAAGCATGAAAAATACATATATAAAGCATATATGTTTACAAGTGTTGAGTGTCTCCGCAGAAGCAGGGTTTGCTCACTAAATATATATGCATTTCAATTCAAGAATGTAAAGATGGAGAGTTAGTTAGATTACAAGGAGTAGAGTACCAAATGCAAAGCTTTGCCTTGTTAACGCAAAAACTAACATCTTCGCAAGTTTGAAAAGAGAATGTGAATGAGAGATGAGATCAACTTCTGGTATCTGGATCCCACAAAAGTGAGGTTTTACCTGTCCACTCTCTCTCCCCCTAAAATCTGGTCATGGTTTTGATTTCAGTGATAGCTGCTTGCACCCAATAATGTTAATTTAACCAATCTTTAAGAACACCGTCTTTGTTCCATTGCTGGTCCCAAGCCCAGTTAATATTTTAACAGCCGACCTGATCTAGTAGGATGAGGTTTGAAGCTGAAGTTGAAGATTTGAAATTGAAGGGAAAAAAAAAATAATGTTTTGAACTAATGTTTACATATGATAAAATTGGTTTAAAACTTTATGAAAATGGTTGGTTCTTGACTTTCAAGTCCTTGAAAGTGTTTTATGCCATGAATTGGACCAAAAGAATTTAATAGAAAGGAAATATTTATGCGGTTTAATTTTTGAGCAGTAGGTCTGTTTAATGAATGTAATACACAGCTTGATGAAGATGAAACTATAGTTTTTATATATTCCAATGTACTTTTACTTGCATTCAATTTATTATATTATTCCTATTGGCCCATATTTTATCTTTTTTTAATGAATAGCAAAATTCATGTTGGATCCAAAATCTAGAATACTTGCAAATCATGTGACTCATCTATACTGAAAAAACTCTTCATGACAGCAGATTATATTGTCCAACTAAAATATTTTAGATTAGATGTGGGGTCATGTATTATATAATCTGATCAATAATATGATTTGTTATAATTTCTGTATTTTATATTTGATATTCTAAATAATATTGGTGAATTGGTGCTGCATTTATAGTTAGTATAATTCATTAGGTCAAATCTTCACATCATGCAAGATTAGCGTTATGATATCAACAATAGAACGGGATCTTAATATTTCTTACAAAATCCTAATCAGTTGTATTATCTGTAATTGATAAATAATATCTCTCTGGTACTAAACACAGATAGTTTTATTATAAATAATTAAATAGGATATTTAAATAAAATTAACATACTTTTTTACAAATAAATGACTTAATTTATTTTTTCAATTTTTAAAAATTAGTTATTTATTTCTTTTTTTCTATATTCATATATCCTCCTATTAGATGTAATTTTTGTGTTTTTTTTTGTATAAAAAAGTTTAGGTAGATTTAGCACATGTCACCCACTAAAGTCAGGATATAGCTCAGGATTCAGAGAGAATTTATAGAAGATTTATAAGATTGTTTATTAAAAAAATATTAATAACAGTAAGAATTGAACTCGTATCTTTATACGATAAATCCGTTTATTATCATTTGTATTAATTCTTATTAGCTATTGCATACAATCTTATTTAAAATACTGTTAGGTGTTTCATGTGAATACCTCTTTTACCTAAATTTAAACTTTAGCTAACGGACTAACATCTTTCACTAAATATAACTCCTTGGTGCAAATTAGTTATATTTATATTGATATATAGATTCTAATATAAGAATTAAAATTAAAAAATGTCATTTTAAAAATTCTAAATTAAAATTAAAATTAAAATTAAAATTAAAATTTTCAATTCAGATATTTTTAACCTAGAGTCTTGAATTATTTTCCTTGGGAACCACGTTTTTCTAGTTCTTTTTTCCAGCGCCATGATTTTAAATTAATGGTTGTATTAAAATAATTATGTAATTAATTGATACACTTGAAGACCAATAACAGTATCCCAATGCCGTCACTTTTTTTGGTTCATGCTTCAATTATTAGCAGTAAAAAAATAAGATTTTTTTCGAAAAGGGGTCATAAAAAAGTCTCAAATTTCCATATTGGGAACTGAGATGGTTCCACTCCCACCGAACCCACAAATGAAACTGTAAAAGAAAAATTTGTTTTTGTCCTTTGAACACGAATAGCTTTTATGACTAGGAATAGAATACTTCCAAAATAAAAGGAGAAAGAGAAGCATCAGAAGGAGGGGGAAAAGGAGAAGCATTCATGGCGATGGTTCATCAGAACACTCAGAACGATTCAAGAAGAAAGAAGGTGCTTGTTGATGAGCAATTTCCGCTGCTAGTGAATGAGAAAGATGAAGGTGGTTCTCAGGGGGCGTCTTTTAGTGGGTCAGTGTTCAATTTATCTACCACCATTATTGGAGCTGGAATTATGGCCTTACCTGCTGCCATGAAAGTTCTGGGTTTGGGTTTGGGTTTGAGAATTATCGCCATAGTCTTTCTTGCGTTGCTCACGGAGACTTCCTTAGAGATTCTGATAACATTTGGCAGAGTAGGAAAGGCTGAGACCTATGGGGAAGTAATGCGTTATGCCTTTGGAATTGTTGGAAGATGGGCTTTTCAGATATGCGTTCTTCTCAACAATTTTGGGATTCTCGTTGTCTACAAGATCATAATTGGTAATGCATTTAGATTTTTCATTATGAGTTCATTCCTTTGTTTCCCACTTTCCTGGAAATCATAATTACTGTTGCAAACGAGGAGGATACCAATTCAGAGTATTGATAGCAACTGCTATATATTCTCTGATCATGAATCTAGTCTTTTTATAAGCAAAATTGAATTTCCCGATCATTCGTGCACTTTCACTTCATAGAAGTTGTTGGAGTATTATTTTATATGATTAGAAAGTCTCTAGTAGTTCTACCCTTGACAAAAAGCTTAAGGACTAAACTTGATTGGATTGGGTCTGCTAATTGATTACAAGATGATGTGCTATCTGGAACATCTTCAAGAGGAACTCATCATACTGGTGTATTGGAAGGATGGTTTGGCGAATGCTGGTGGACTGGGCGTACTTTTATTCTCCTTGTAGCAACCCTATTTGTATTTGCTCCTTTGGCATTCTTCAAGCGGATAGGTAATTGCCTTTCTTCAAGTTCTTTTACGTCAGACATGATATTTGGTCAATGAATTATTATTGTGAATAATCCGCATCTTTTTGTATGCTTGCAGATTCTTTGAGATATTCTTCCGCTTTAGCAGTGGCAATGGCAATGGCAATTGTGTTTATAGTCATAACGACAGGGATATCGTTTATAAAACTGTTCAATGGTAGCATTACCAGACCCAGTTTGCTCCCTTATGTTACTGATTTTACATCTGCATGGAAGCTCTTTACAGCAACCCCTGTCCTTGTGACATCATTTGTCTGCCATTACAATGGTATGTTTCCTGACTGCAACTTGGAGTTTAGTAATCTGCAAGTCCTCTTATTGTTGTGAAAATTCTCAATTTGAAATTCAACAGTGGATGATAGATTTTGAGCGTTTTAAAGTGCTGGAAGGATATGGTTTCATCAAAGTTATGTCTTTTGCTGTGCATACAATAGACAATGAGCTAGAAGACTCTTCCATGATACAAAAAGTTGTACGTGCATCTCTGGTTCTATGTTCTAGCGTCAATATATTTATGGCCTTATTCGGGTTTCTTTTGTTTGGCGAATCAACTCTTGATGATGTTCTGGCCAACTTTGATACCGACCTTGGCATCCCTTAAGGCAACCTGCTCAATGACATCGTTCGCCTCAGCTATGCCCTCCACCCTATGCTTGTTTTCCCAGTTATCTTCTCACTTTGCTTCTCTTTTGATGATTTACTTTTCTCTTCAGCTAGATCAGTAGATTTAGATAGTGTTAAGTTTGTGTTGACCACAACTGGACTCATCTCTTTTATATATGTGGCGGAAAATTTTATACCTAGCATTTAGGATACTTTCCAATTCACTGGAGCAACTGCTACTGTTTGCCTAGGGTTCATTTTTCCTGCTGCAATTGCTCTAAGGTAAGACTTCTACAGTTCTTTAGTTTTTCTTCCACATTCAAATTTAAGTTTTTCATCATACAAAGTGTTAAACACAATATACAGGGATGACCTTGACTTAGGATTTCATTGCTACAATTTGCTGATATGTATGTATGTATGTATGGATGGATGGATGGACGGATGGACGGACGGACGGACCCGAACTATTTGCTGAGTTACTACTCAAGGAACATAATGTATGTTATTGGAGAATTCTAAGGCGTACCTTAGCCTATAAAACCATGACCATGGGAGCATGTTAGATGCACTTTTTCAATAAGACTCTTTTTTGGATGTGCAATAAGGGTATCCCCCATCTAACAACTAAAAACTAATCCCTTTCGACTTTTGAGACATAGAGATCATGTGTCGTACTTTACCATTTATCGATAATTGGTTTGGTCTATTTATTTCGATATGCTCGAGTTTACTGTAGTAATCTTCTTGTCATATTTGAAGTGCTTCAAACTTCAATGCTACGTCAACTGCAGAGCTATGTCCTCTACTTAATCCTCTGTTTCTGCCATTTTGCAGGGATCCTAATGGTATTGCAACAAGGAAGATAAGGTTCTATCTGCTGTCACGATTGTGCTGGCTGTCCCCTCAAATGTGGTGGTCGTATACAGTAATGCCAATGCTATTTTTAGTAAAAATGAATGATCACTTCTATTGGGTTGGTTAGCATGGACAGATAAAGACCATTTACTTGGAACAAACGTTTTCATGTCCTCTGACCATCCAGTGAGAGTTTTGAGATCAAGAGTTTCCTTACTAATGGAATCAAACGAGAAAGAACCTGTTCAAGAATTGGTTGTTGCATGTTTCTCCTTGTATTGTAAGAATAAAATTAATAATACTAATTCTATTACATGGTTTTTGTGCCGTGATTTGAGTAATTTCAATTGCAAACTGTTTCATTTGCTTTATGATGTTTATGCAGAACTCAAATGTTAAAGCTCATTATACATCTCTCGCTTTTGCAGGAGGGATTCTGTGCTCATATTTATTAAAGCTCATTCAAGCCAGTAAGCCTGAAAAGTAAACTAGCATTTAATTAAATGAAACCTTTGAAAGGTGTACTACGAAATTGGAATTGATAAAAGTTAAGGGGCAAGTGAAATTTCATGCAAAAGTAACAGATGGAAAGTCCATTTGATCCCATGTACGCTTCATATTTTCCCGTATATACCCCATCAATCCAACAAAATGAAAGGGAAAGAAAGGAACACGTATATAAGTGTGAAAATAAAAATGCTTCTATTGGCATTATTTACTCTACATATTACTTTAAAAGATGAGAGACCAGTATCACAGCAATTTTACAGTTCCCACGGTATAATGGTACATTCTTCTAAACCAACCCTTCCCCTAAGGCAAAAAACAAAACAAGAAAATATATTAAAAGACCTATAAAAGGCTAAAAACAAAAGAATCATGACAACTCATTTTGGCCTTCTTGTTTGCAAGAGTCAGTGTAGAAATCAACAATCTCGAATAGATTTGCCTTCAATAAAATAGCAAGACTTCAATTCTTTCATTTTGCATCTAATCCGAGCAATTCTCCAATCATTTTGTGAAGGTCTATTTGGAGTGCCCTCTGGCGATCTCAAGTTGAATCACCTTTTTTCCTCGTATCCATCATAAATAATCAACATGTAGCACATGACTGGAGTCCAATCCAAAGGACGTCTCTCGATGGAAGAAAACATCCTGCGACAATGTTTATGTACAGAAGATCACCTGCCCAAATTTGGCTTTGTAAATTTCTTTCTTCTGCATGCCTGTCCTCATGGCGATTGAAATCTCTAGTGCCGATAGAAGATATAATACAACTCTCATCATCGGGACCGAACTCCCCAGGTAGAGGAAAAACTAGAACAGCAAGTTGAATTTTCAAAAAATCTAGTTGAAAAAGTAGGTTGATTCCAGAACCTCTTGTAGATCGAAGTCTCCTCGGGCTGGTAGAGGAGGAAACTTAAATGATGGAAAAGATTCCTGAAAGCCCTCCAACAACTGCAAAAAGGGAGGAAAGGGAAACATCGTGATTATACAGAGAACTCCATTTGATACGTAGGAAGGGCTAAGATTCAGTTTTTTTACCCAGGATGCCAACAAAATATAGAGTAAATTAATGGATTTGACAATGTTTCAGAGGCCTTGATCAGCAGTTATCACAGGGTACATGTCCAATCTCATCAGACACAACAGCGACAAAATTGAGCAAATATATAAGCAAGGCAGTCCAACATCAGGACTATGCACTATTCCAACAAAAAGGATTTTACCAAATTCCTTCAAGAATTTGTATGGTTTTTTAACAAAACACAGAAAAGGATGGTCATCTATTTAAGAAAGACAATAAATATAAGAAGCATGTGTAAGAAAGATACATTTTCCAGAATTGGAGCCTCATAAAGTTCAACAAACTTTTCCCGCAGTATTTTGTTCATCATATCGACATCACAAGCATGTGTCCAATATGAATCATGAACTCCTGCAATCAAACATTGTTATATAAAATTATACGCCCCAATATGATGAAGATAACATAGATGTGCACTACCAAAAACACTCCATAAACATGCACATATACATGAATGTATTCATGCATGCAAGATGTATGGATGTGTCAGAGATTAGCATGGACCTGCAAAGTTCAATCCTGCTTTCTTACAAGCAACCGCAGTCATCATCATGTGAGAACCATCAAGAGAGTGAACAAAATTTGGGGGGAAAGCAGTTCTCTGCCGCTTAACCATGATCTGTAATATAAAGGACGGAATGAGTTATTTTTGAAACAATGCTAAAAGGAATAATGACCAATTGAAACCAAAAAGAAAACTGACGCAGAGGCTGAGAGAAGTAGATGTCATGCTTCTTAATAGGTAAAAGCAAAAACAATAATGAGATGAACCAGTAAAAGGTGTAGACAAGGGAAATGGGTAGGGAAACTTGGTTCTTGACAAAAACGTAAATGATCTAATCCAATGTATCATGCATCTTACAACATATGAATCATACATGCGTATTGATTATTGTGCTTTAGGATAAAAGAAACTTATATGTTTCAACGTATGTGTATATGTGAGCCTATACATGATACCTCAAGAAAGAAAAACACAACAGTTACCTTGTCAGTCTCGCGTTGTAGTGTTAATATCTGAAGGGTAGTCTTAACCTGCATCATAGCCAATATAAAGAATTGATAACGCAAAAATTTGCCACTATTTCATTTCTTTAAATTTAGAGATAACTAACAAGAACCACAGATAAAATTTTCTCTAAAAAAAGGATGAAAAATTAAGCTTATGTTTTAAAGGATTACATGTTGTCTTCCTAGTTGTCTGTAAGGTTGTACTACAGGAAGCCCAAGAGGACTAGTCCACCGCACTGGTTGATTCTCTGAAGCTATCACCTATTCATATTCAATTTAACTGACATTACACCACAGTAAGGACTGAGAAGTAATAGAGGTCAACGCATTACAACAAGAAAATAGTAACATAGTGCAGTAGCCTTGAAAAAACTTGAAGCAGAATCATAGTAATCTGATGTGAGATACAAGCACTTCTCAACTCCATTCAATGAATTTGCAAAATGGGTCTGAAAGTATATCGGGATCTTAAAATATATTAGTTATAACTTGTTCCTAGATATAGAAAGTCTTGAATTTTAAAAAGTATTTACGTTACCAAATTGAACAAATGGTAAGTGTCCTCTGCTCAGTATGATATTACAACAAAACTTAAGCAAACTAAGAAAAGCAATAATTATGGGAAACTTCCACAAAAAAGCGTTCTTCCTAATTAACTGCATTCGTTCTTCCAAATTTTACAGTTGATGTGAACCAGCTCAGAAACCACATGGCATGAGAGGCTGTTAGAACAACAATGCAGGCTGAGAAGGTGCACGTCCTTAAGAGAAAAGGACCAATAAATTTCTTTTTCTTCACCGCTACATTCGAAAGGAAGCCTTGTTGGAACATTTTATGCCTCTACCATGACCTCTGGCTGATATATGGAAGGAAAAGTTTCCATACAATGATAACTAATATGAAGGCCACAGAAATTTTATCCTATTACTCAAAATCTTGAACTAATATGGAGCCCCATTTTGTGACTTTGAAAAGCACAGTTTCCCTACACACCCACTAGTACAGAAATACCACAACGCCACTACAATGACAGAGCAGACTCCCAAGTCCATTTCTACCCTTACCCTTTATACATAATCCAAACATACAGACTCACATGACAACATAAATGCTCAAACCATAAAATGACAATGGATCCTAAACTCAATAAAAGTCTCTAATTTGTGCGGGTATCAAAATTTGTATGAATATAAAGAGAAAAGCATCAAGGGTTATTGGCTTGCCGCTTCAAAATTAAACTAATCCTCCACCCACTAACCCACCTTCCCAGCAGAAGACGACCAAAAGATCATTTCAAGTTAGTAAGAAAACCAAACAAATTAATACTCAGACAAGGATTGCCACCAGGGGATTTATCGAGGAAACTATCCCATGTTAGCCTCAACATTATCAACTATTTAAAAATATATATACGATTGAGCCATATGATCACTCTTTCCTGCTATCTTACACAAAACAAATAATACCTTAGCACATTCTCCAAGCCAATTCATGATGCTTCTTGCAGCCTCAAACATCTCTTCTAAGGCCATGAGAGTGGTCTGCAAAGAGGTTAATAATCAGCAAAACAAGAAAACAAATGGCTAGATTATAAGAGCATGCGTCTCCAGTCTGCACCAAATTGACTTCTCTTACTTTTGCTGTATAACAAGCTGCACCAAACATCTCTGAATCATCCTCCATGGCATTACGCTCTTTTAGCCTCCGTTTGATCTGGTCACGGGCACCAATATAAGTCACACCATAGACTGACGTCATCACTGTCTGCTTCACCAATTTCCGGTCCACCTAATGGCGCCAGGCATTAGAAAAAACTATTAGTAATATAAGATGATGCTAGGACGTGTGCTTTTGAATTTCCATGAAGCAACACTGCTTTAATGTTATAAACTGACATCAGCACATCATCAAGGTCATCTATCAATGTTCTAAAAGTTCCTACAGTTCTATTTTCAAAAGCACACAAGAAAAGAAACTATTTTATAATCACAAGAAACCTGGTTGAGCAAACGTCTAGCAAGCAATGCATTTGGATAAGTTTCAGGATCTTTCTCTGAATCCCTTCTCATGATTTCAAGTACTCTGCACCACAAACAGATTTAAATAAATAGAAACAGTAGCTGAGATGACTTTAAAATATTAATTATGGAAATCAATGTCAACAGAACAATACATCTTTGGACTGACTTTTAAGAATCTTCTGTAAGCTGAGCCTAAGTATGGCTGCATAGGTTTGTACAAATAGAATAACGTAACAGCAGATGCAATTGAATCCATTGTGGAATTATTAAAAAATAACTAAAGAAAGAATAGAAAGGAGAAAGGAAACTGTGCAGAAACTGTTCTAAAGCGGCTAAATATGTCAACAATTGGCTCTGAAAGAGTCAATCAGAAAAGGCATCAGTTGCTTCCCATTAATGATTTTATCATTCAAACAATATTGACAAGTTCTGCCCACCCCCTCATATCCTTAAAATAATGTTTCCTATATTCACCTTCACTAAATTTAAGGAAAAATTGTAACTGAATGGTGCCTACTTATTGTAATTTCTTCATGAACTTGTCTGAACAGAGTTCTCATTACCTGGCAGCAATTCCTGAGTAAACATCAGCTGGCCGGTCTCCACCAACAAGATTGACTGCAGCAGCTCCCAACTTCAAAAATAAAAATGCAGCATATTGATACTTAGGCGCACACAATTAAAAAGGGGAGGGAGGGGGAAGGAACATAAAGAGAGGTAGTAAGAACACAATTTTATCAAAGCCAGAATCGCTGAAACAATCTATCATCATTTAGGAGTCAGGGTTTTACATGAAGGTAATAAATAAAACATTACAGTTTACATTTAGATTATTACCATTTTGACAGGTTAGCGCATTTATTCTGATCAGTCCCACTTTTTTTCAAGTCATCATAAAACATACAAAATAAATTATGAAAACATACATTCCCCAATACATAGAAAAACATGCATGGGTAGGCGAAATTAAATTTTGAGAAATTTGTGTAGAATGTGAAATCAAACTGTTTTACTCATTGAAAATTCAGGAAAAAATGGGCCAACATAACAAATGATGAACCCATTGCACACAAGAAAGTCGACTTGTTCTCTATGAATTCAAATTGGAAAAATTATACAACTGCTGCTTCCCCCTGCCTGAAACCTTAGGTAGCCTCAAATATTCGTGAAACCCTCAAGTGGCAGCGAGTTAAACCAAGGGCCAATTGCAGCAATATTAATAGCTTCTCCAGATGAATGATTCAACTCCACATAAGACGCTACTAATTAACACTTGAACCAGCTCCATGGGAAATAAACAAATTTAATAATTACCATTCCACTTCCATTTTCACAATAAGCCATTTTCCCCTCAGCCCAAGTTACAAACATAAGCACAAAAGACAAGCCAAAGCCTTCAATATAAAGAGGAAAATTTAATGTTCACATTACCTTGTCCCTTCCAAGGGCCGCATAGTGTTGTAAGCCATTGCACGAGCCATCCTAGTATAATGACAGCAAATTATTTTATGAAGAATGTATCAAAGCCAAGAAAAGAAACAGAAGCATGGACTATGCTTTGTGGTCTTGCAGTATCATCATTACCAACGTAATTTGCTCATGATTAGTAAAAAACTATATGTAAATGAGAACAATTCTGGTAAGGAGGTTATTATTGTTAAAACAGGTCAAAATGAAAATTGTCCATTGAAAGATGACAGTTGAGTTATTCCAATATTAGGAATGCAAGTAAGACAGCCTTTCTGATATCTTGCAAAAAGGCACCTGGTGTACAGGCATATGAGAAATAGTCGTCTCAGGAGAGTGGCTTCTCAATGCTTCAGAGAGATTAATACATGCTGCCAAGCACTGAAAAGGATCCTCTGCTTTTAACCACCATCGCCTTCCTTCAAGAGGCCTCTCTGCAGAATCAAATATATCATCCAGATGGTTCTCAGCAAAAGTGACTCGGCCCTCATAACTCAACTTGTCCACACCACCAGCATACAA
This sequence comes from Leucaena leucocephala, assembly GCA_037074615.1. Lineage (NCBI taxonomy): Eukaryota > Viridiplantae > Streptophyta > Magnoliopsida > Fabales > Fabaceae > Leucaena > Leucaena leucocephala. The sequence goes on along the minus strand of CM073570.1, from coordinate 5,460,948 downwards.
ATTTGCCAAATGTATTTTCAACCAACGCAGGCCTGACTTCCCTAAAGGGCGTCCCTCAGCAAATTCCAGTATGCCTCGGCATAAATCAGAACCAAGATGGTTCAGATATGGGTGCATGGGATAAGCACGTCCTCGGAAATCAAGATTGTGGGGGTAGTAGAAGCCTTCTTCATCCTTCATCTTCCGTGCAACCTGCACCCAGCAATGAAGATATACAAACTTAGGGCAAGCATTTGATATAAATCAATTCATTTAACACAAAAAATGCTCCTTACTGCCAGTTTAAGTTCTATGTCACATCGCTGTGAATGCATCTCGTTATTCTTCTTTTTGATATCTTTGGCTTTCCACTTCCATTTTCGGATTTCTGATTGATCTTCTGTGTCTGGTTCCTCAGGGATGGGAACCTTGGCGAGAAAAAAAAAACACAGAAAAGCAAAGGTCAGCTATAAAGCTCCAACACTGAAGAAGCCTAAAAAAGGAAAATGGCACCAAAGCATAGACAAGTTAAGATACATCAGCCACATAACAAGGATATCACATCAGGATATGGATGGCACCTAAAAGTATTTTATATACTTCAAGGCGATTTTTTGCCAGCCACACACATCATATGCTAACATGTAACTTACAGCATGACTTATTCCTATTTATTAAATTTTTTTCCTCATTTTCTCTCATGTTTTAAAGAAGTATGCTCAATTAAGCGTTACTTACATCCTGACGGTCCACCAAATCTGCAAGACCCCCACCACTGGCCCATATCTGATCTATCACACTAAGAACCCTTTTGTTTACCCTCCATTTGGTATTGCCAAGGGTATTTAGAGCCTACATACAGATAAAGAAATATATGCCAGCATTATTAATTTAAATAGACTGTGATGACAACAAACTGAATTTCTCATCCACAAAGACCCAGGGGGAAAATTCCAACCTCAAAAACAGGTTCTAGCTGCTTCAAGGAAGTCCTTTTAACTGCTTCACGTTGCTGCTTTGCTCCATGTGTTCTCATCACATATGATGGCAAAAACAAGTATGCTCCTTGGTCATAACTACGATAAAATTGCAACATTCCCAAGAAAATGAAAATTAGCAAGCAAGAATGCAGCAGTTTGCTGGCTGTCACAAGTTGAAGCAGTAGTTGAAGCAATCTTCTAAAATAAAGAGACTGTCAAAGTTTGACTGTTTGAGATGTCAAATTAACCCTAAAATTCACATGCTCCTAAAAGAGTTGTTTTCCATAAACAAATCCATTCAAATAAGCTCAAAGCAGAAATTTGCATGAGCTCTGAAATAACTAGAAAAATACATTTTAAAAAAACAACTTTGATCTTCCTCAGATTTAGCTTAAAAAACACAGATCCCCTCTATATGTTAAATTTAGGAGAGGTCTAAGAATTGTATTCATAGATCTAAGTGTATATTGAATATAGTACCCTGTCCAGTTACGAGGCGGCACCAACATAGGCATGTATGGGAAGACCATGTGCCTGGCCTGTTAGTATAAAAATAGTCAGATATCAAATATTGTATAAACACAACCACAAAAAGCAGCCTACTAACTGACTAAAAGAAAAGTAACCATGAGTTCAAAAAGAAATAGTATAAAAGGTCACTCACAGATTTCTCAAGGCCCTTCTGGACCAAGGGGTCACATTCAATAACACCATATCTCCTACTGCATTTCCTATTTGAGCATAAAGAATTCACCACAAACCAAAAATAAAATAGATTAAATATAATGGTATTGATTGGATAAAAAATAATTTAACAAGGATGCTCATTCTCACTGTGAATCATTTGAGATATTCTTGAGAGCATGCTTAAATGCAGGGCGTATATCTGGTGGACCATCTCCTACTTGATCCACTGGGGGCTGTATGTAAGCTGTTTCTATTAACAGTTGAATTAAGTGACCTCCGACCTGGAATATATGAGAACTACATTGGAATGTGAAGTGAAGATAGCTTCCATGTTCATATGTACAAAGATTGAAACATCACAAACCTTTACTTGACCTTCCTGCCCCCAAGGCTTTGAAGCATCAAATTTCTTTACTAGTGTCATTGCTTTTCGCATCTTCTGTTTTTTCATTAAATTTGCAACTTTCTTCCTTATTTTATCCTGCTCATTAACCACTTTGTCATTATCTTCAATCACGTTACATTCTCCTGAAGTTGCAGGATCAGATTCGCCACCAGGGTTGTCAGCAGTAGTGCTCTTCTTCTTCCTACTCTTCTTTGTCTTCTCCAAAAATCTGTATATTCTAGCCTGATCCGCATATAATACAAATAATTCAATGAAATAATACTTGACTATTGTAAATTCAAGATAGTGACACCTAACTTGAACAAAAAGCTTGGAATTACCGAATTAAATATTGCTCGAGTATTATCCATTAACTGACATATGGGATAAAATAAATATGGCAATACTAAGTATCCAGGAGTCCACTATACAAATTAGCAACAGAATTAATTTCACCATAATAATGGCATTCAAAGTTCATCCAACAATGTAAGAAAGAAATACACTTTTTCCTACTCAACATAATAAGGGAAACGAGATAGGAAAATGATTTCAGGATTAAAAAGTAAACTTCTGAAACAAGATAAAAAGACACTCTCCCAAAAGTATCCTTTGAGTTCAAGTAACTAAGAATTAACAGCGACCAATTTCATTCACAGGTCATAAAAATTCACCAAATGACAGAATAAATTTCGAGTTCAGTATACCTCCTGTTCAACCGCTTCACCTATCTGAATGGCGGCTTGGATTACTCGAGTGCTGCCTATCCCATTACTATTTGTCATCAACAATCCCATCAACTTATGCATGGTAATGACTGCCATCATCTCTGCAGGCAGTTGATTAAAATAAGGCGCATGAGTGTTCGCGCTGCTGTATTTGCAAGCCTCTTGCTCCGTGGCAATTGCATTACGCAGGGGTTCAAACCAGCCGAGGAACAACGACTTCATATACGGCAAATTGGGTACAAGCTTCTGCTCACACATGTCTGTCAATAATTCTTGATATTCTTCGGCGGCACGTTCCCATGCCTCTGTCTCCATTTTAACCTGCCTTCTCCGAAGCATTTTATACCTGTAGCTCACCATACCCGCCAACTCATGCATTGGTTTCTGCAACTGAGGTTTTACCGTCTCTTGTCTTCTCATTTGCCCAAGCAACTGCTGATTGTCATCGGACCCAGAAAAATCTTCTTCAGCCTCGTCGGACTCAATAGCCTCAGCAACACTAGCAAAACCTCTAGCCGACTTCACATATAAATAAGAGGGGTCTTCAGAAAGCCGAAAACTAGGAATTCTCGGTTCAGTTTTCGAAGTAAATAGACCAACTTGACAAAGCCCCACAACTGGGAATCTCGAGTTTGCCTGCGTTGGTGTTTCGGAAGGGCTTATCCTCTCAAGAAAACTCGAGCCTTCGGAAAACCTCATGTAAATTAAAGAAGGCAAGTACGAGGATTCAGAGGATAATTTAAACTTCCTCAAGGAAGTTCTCTTGGCTATGTTGGCCCACATCTCTAAATGGAGTCTACAATTAACGGAACAAATTGGAGAGAGAAACTAAGTTATAGCAGAAAGATGCAAAGAAATGCTGAGTTGATCCACATCGAATTCCTGAAATTTCTCCGAAGAGTGAACTGCCCCGGAATTAGGAAGAGAAATTAGTGATATTTAGATTGAGAGCCTATGAGAGTGAAGATATGGCGGTAATTGAAGGATACTGAGTGGGCAAAGAAGAGAAGGCATAGCCGCCTCAATACCCTTCAAAAACCTGCATCTTCATGCTCCAGTAGGCGCTGCTGCTTAGCACACGCGCACAACTGTAAAAACCGGATCCGGGTCAGATCCGAAAAGCTTCAAATCCATCTTTTTTTAAAAAACAAATGGGGCATAAATATAAGAATTTTCGGTCCAACTTAAATGCAATGAACTGGACTGTCCCTCCCAATAAATAAACATAGCAATTCGGCCGCATAAATCAATTATTATTCTTATTTAATTAATAATATAGAAAAATTATGGTTTTGGTTTATTATTTTCAATTCCAATTTAAATAAAATTATGTTGTTATTTTTTCACAAAAAAATATATTTTGATGTATGCATTAATTATTTTTGGACTTGCAACTGGAAATTTTTGGTTGCATGTTAATCATCTTACCACATACACTCTTTGTTGTATATTTTTTACTTAACATATTTAATCATAGATCTAAGCACCAAGCCCAAAGGCTCAAACTTGACAGTCGTCACTGTTGACTAATTCTTCTAAGTTTAATATTTTGAACAGCTTTAACATTTTCACTATTTAAAATCCGCAATTTCATTATCTTAATTCATGAATTTTGCCACAACACATATACCTTAACTCCAAGAAACAGATTTGTGAATTGCCCTTGAGCGGCCATCCCTACAGCCGTAATTTTTGAAGATTTTTTTTATCAATTTACTACAAATTACAGGGCTAGAATCATCATTATCTACATCATTTGAAAGGAATTACCATTCATTTATTTTAAATTATTATTGTAATCGAACTTGTATATTACTCCAGTAATTAATATAACCCCAATTAAAAAATTGATATTAATATTAAATATAAGACATTTTTTATATTAACTTTTTCTTAAATTAACTCTTATAATATTCTTTAAATAATAATTAAATAAAAATATTTTAAAAAATATATATCTTATTAATTAATTTAATTACCTTTTTTAATTGAATAAAATAATCTGATATATGTACTACAACGATAAAATATGTACTATAAGGACAAGAGTCATACTGTTGTCCCATCAATAAAAATTATCGAAGTTAGAAAAGTGCATCAAGAGCTTATCAAAAGAAAAGTGCATCAAGAGAGACGAAGACGGGAAAAGCCATATCCCAAATATTCATTTAATGGAAATTTACTTCCACATCAAAAATCTGTAAGCACACACGCTATCCCTCAGGCTCCCGTTTTCACTTTTCATCATTATTTGCGTGATTTTTCCTAAAGCAATACTTCTAAACAAAATTTAGTGGATGCACCTAATCGGTTGTCCAAGGATCATTCTCATTCTCATGTCTCACTTCAGAAGGCTCAACCACTTCAGCCTCAAACGATTCGTTCGTGTTCACATCAGCTTCGCCATACGCTTCTGTCGCGGTCTCCTCATCTGATCTACCCCATCTTCCTCCCAAGGCCAGTGCCATCATTTCATAAATCTTATTTCCCAACTCAGCTGGGCTGTCAGGCTGCAACATTGACAGAAATAATGTTACTAAACTGCCAATGTAGAAGCAATAAGGGGGGAAAAAAGCTACTAAATTGTCAGTACCGAAAATCCACTAGAGATCAATGCTGTCTCGTACAAAAGCTCAACTGCTCTCTTAGCATCACTGCTGTCAGGTGCATTCTTGCAGGCAGCCTGGGAGAAAAAAAACGTATAAAATAGTCAAGATAGGTCAAAACCACAAACAAATTCAGTACTAAATAAACAGCATTGACTTTAAACAGTCTTACATTCAAGTCTTTGACAACGGGATGATCTGGATTGACCTCCAATATTCTCCTGCCCCTCATGAACTCCAAACTTGCAGTATCTCCAAGAGCTTGCGCCTTCATTAATCTGCAGGAAAGGGAATAATATATGGTATGAGCATCGTAATACAAAAGAACATGATTAACCGCTCGAGATTGAGGAATATGTCCTGGCTCAACAAGCAAGAGGGAATGACCTACCTCTCCATGTTTGCAGACCATCCAAACTTGCCAGATACAAGCACGCAGGGAGATGAACTCAAGCGCTTAGAGACCTGAACTTTTGCCACCTTATCACCAAGCTGTTGTTTCATCCAATCACAAAGCAGATTGTATTCTTGCTTTGTTTCCCTCTCTTTCACCTCATCCTCATCACCTGATTCCAAAAATAATAGATGTGAATCACTATCCAAATGTTTATTCACAAGGAGTGACTAGTACTCCAGGTAGAAAATCACGCATACCCAGTTCTAGATCTTCCTTGCTAATATCAACAAATTTCTTTTCCTTGTATGTCTGTAGGTTCTGAATGGCAACCTCATCAATCGGTTCAATCAAATAAAGAACCTACAAGAAGATAGACCCAGCACGTATAAACAAATTGAAACGAGAAAAACAGAATATGAATCTAATGCTAATATAAATTACATTCAACTTTATATATTAAGAATAGAATGTATGCACAATGTACCTCAATATCTTTCTGTACTAATTTCTCCAGGAATGGAGCACTTTTGGCACTTTTCAAGCTGTCTGTTGCCAGGTAATAGATAGCCTTCTGGTTTTCACCCATATTCTCAACATAATCATCTAAGCTTTTCAGCTCCTCCTCACTTTTGGAAGTGTAAAATCTCAAAAGTGGTGTTATACGCTTATGATTTCCAGTGTCTTCAACACATCCTAACTTGAGAAATCTACCAAAGTTCTCCCAAAATTTCTTGTAGTCCTGGAATCACAAGCCATCCCATCAATTGTGATATGTTCTAACTTCATACTAAAAATTAGACAATCGAATTTATTGCAACCAACCTCTTTATTTTCACCTTCGGCAAGATCTTGAATCATGTCAAATGTCTTCCTGACAAGTCTTTTTCTCATTATTCTTACCTGAAATTATAATATTGGAATTAAATATTTTAGAAACAGATCGTTAAAGAGAAAATACATAGATGATGTCTCAACAGTAAGAAAATCCTTCCTTCAAGTTCAAATCAAGGAAAGAGTATCTCGTGTTTGAAGAAAAATAGTTTTCTTACAATTCTGCTTTCTTGAAGGATTTCTCGGGAAACATTAAGAGGAAGGTCATCAGAGTCTACCACACCTTTCACGAAGCTCAAGTAACGTGGAAACTGCACAACAAATATTGAGATCGAAGATTTATTAAAATACCTTGGATGGATCAGAGGAAAAAGAACCATTGAAGGGCACTAACATTACATATATTGGATATTATACTGGTTTTACATACGAAGATGGCATCTCATGACAGGTGAACTTTCATGACTTACAATTAAAAGCATCTAAACTTTTAGATAAACCATCGTTCCATAAAAATATAGCTAGTTGTTGGATAGTTCAATGCCTACATTGCTGAGTAATATCCAAGCAATGAATCATCTTCCTAGTATGCTCTATCATAGTCATATATGAGCAAATATGTTGCATTACTCTTGTTTTAAAAAACATAATCTACATGTAAAATTATTATAAAGACATCAATGTCATCCAATTCACAACTTTAATTTATTGCTACTAACTCTGGAAGAAATAATGGAAGTCATATAACAATAAATAACCTAAGGAAGCATGGAACATGAGAACAATTATAGCAGCAGAAGCAAAAATGTCATAATATAAAAGATAATATTCCTTCAAAGCCTATACAGTAAACTTACCAGCTCACCATCGAAATCATCTGATATGAACACACGCTTCACATACAAGCGTATATTCTTTGTTTTAGGATTTATTACTTCTTCATTGTTAAGAGGCCCCATCCCTGGCACATATAGAATACTTCTAAACTCAACCTCACCCTGCAGGGATTTCAAATCTTGTTAAATAACTTCCTAGAACTTGCTCTGTTTGCTTATAGCCCCAGTCGTCATCCTACCTCAGTGGTGAAGTGAGTATATGCAAGTGGTTCTACAAACTCATTGAAAGTCTTCTTGTAGAATTCCTGATACTCATCCTTTTGAAGATCCTTTGGATTACGCATCTATAAACAGATGCAAAAGATGATCAATAAGAGATGCGCTATACCTAGAGAAAAAGAAAAATGTCCTAAGGCCTCACAAAGCAAATATAGCGCAAACTCACCCATAGTGGCTTTGTTTCATTCGCTAATTCCCAGTCCCAATACTTCTCATTTTTAGTCTTCTTTACCTTCTTTTTCTCACCCTGCTAACGAGAGCAGCAACAGATTTGGTGATGCATGAGCAAAGTAGAATGCCTACAAAAAAATTAAAAAATAAAAACTTGAATAATTACCTCTGGTTTAGGTTCTTCCCCTTCTTTTGGTTCTTCCTCTTCTTCCACCTGTTAATGTTCAAATTAATAAATTATGACGAAGAAAAGCTGATCAAGTTGTCACTCCATCAAAACTCATTGCAGAAACCAAGCGTCTTTTCAATTGGAAGGAGACAACTTAAGGAAAGGGAGAAATGATCACTCCCTTTCTTCCATAGGTGGAAACAAATTTCTAAAAGAAACACTCTTCTACAATCACATTCACACATCCTTGATTCCAATACCAACCGTCTCCAGTTTCCTTTTACCCTACACATTCAACATTAATCTAGACCGATCCTGGTGACCTCCATGGGGACATCAGCAGGTAGTACCAGTTTACACGGATCCAAATAAAACGTCTAAACTTAAAAAATAGAAAAAATCCAACATCAGGTAATGGAAACCACGACTAAATATGAAGAATTGTCTTATAAGGAAATTATGTTCCTTGATGGCCTTCATTATAAAAAAAATCACCGCACTAGCTACAAAATGGAGGCAAAATCTCATGTTTAATGATTTTTTACCATCATTGCAGCTGGAAATCATTCCCAATATCCCACTAAGTACATCAATCATACTTTACTAAAGGACATGAAGCCGATGGCTACAAGGTGATTCTCATTCATCAAAATAAAAAAAACTAAGTATATGATATGCGCTGTGCTTTCATAGCACATACCATATGCTACTATCAGCGCATATATGGAAATTATACCCAGACACAAGATAACAGAAATCTGCAACAAGAGAAGGAATCATACCTCCACAGTTCGTGATTTTTCTTGCCATGTATAGATGGGGAAGGAAACAAACTGAGAGTAATTTTTTACCAAATTCTGAATCCTGGTTGGCTCAGAGAATTCATATTTGTCATCCGCCTGGACAAGAGAACAAAAATTTTGAAATAGTCAGCGCTATGGACTACACTAAAAATACTATCTTACAGGCTATTACTACTGCAACGTGTTCACCCATTCATTAGAGAATATATAAATAACTACAACTATGCTATATTCATGATGAGCTACCTTCAGAAACATATAAGATGCCCCTACTACATATTCTGAGAATAAGTTAGATGCTGCATACATTGGGATGCTAGATGCAAATTCCTCATTTACATACACATGCGCACATCCTTCAAAGTAATTAAAGAAGTGATACGTACTCTGAGATAGAGTGTAATTTGAGTACCGCGACGCAACAGCTTTTCTGGATCAGTTTCCTCCCTTATTGTGTAAGAGCTACTATCAGCTACTGATTCCCACACATATTGCTTATCTGATCTTGGGCTCTTGGTAGAAACAACAACCTGTTTGTCATTAGAATGCAGACATGATACATTAAAGGCGTAAAACCAAGATAGCTCAAATCACAGTCATCAATTAAGGCAAGAAAATGCAATTGAGAAATTCATTGTACCCTCTCAGCCACAAGAAAAGCAGAGTAAAATCCAACACCAAATTGTCCAATCAAACCATTATCAGCTCCCAGATCCTTGTTTTCCTGAAAGTTTAAAATAAACACACACACATATACACACATATTAGAACATGATGATTGAAGTTTTGAAACATCGAACTGATGGATATATCTATAAATTACCTTAAGTGCCTTCAAAAATTTTGAAGTACCACTCTGAGCTATAGTTCCAAGACAGTCAATAAGTTCTTCTTTAGTCATTCCAATACCAGTATCTCTACAATGTCAAGCAGCAAAATTTAAATAGATCTGTTTACATAATCAGAGAAAAGGTTCTATAAAATTAGGAGTAACATACGTTATAGTAATAGTTCCATTGTCTGGATCTGGTTTGATGCGTATCTCTAAGTCTCCAGCATCCCCAAGCAACGAAGGTTCAGTCACACTTAAGAATCTCAACTTGTCTAACGCATCACTTGCATTGCTGGGGGGAAATTACAACCAAGTGAGCGTACATGCATAAGAATGGAGTGGCACCAAAGTACAACAGTCCAAAAAGTAAGAAGTATATCAAGCAGAGGTTATCTATTAACTAAGGTAACACTTCTCCATGAAACCTAAAATATCAAGTTTTATACAACTATAGTGCATGTTTGGACATAGGATGGACGGTTACTCACCTCACAAGTTCTCGAAGAAAAACTTCCTTGTGGCTATACAGACTGTGAACTATCAAGTCCAGTAGGCGACTGACCTGCAGATGATCCCATTTCCCTCAGTAAAGCGAAAATAAACATTCCCCATAAGTGAAAATCAAATTTTCCGACAAATTCCGCAATTCCAAGTACACCCATATTGTATATTAAGCACTTCAAGTTGGGTCTCAGTCAAAAACTTGCATTCCAAAATCATTCTTTGACTTAGTATATCTCAATGTCCAAAGGAAATTAAGGAAGATGAAGAATCATTTAATACTTTGATGCAAATCCCAAGCTTTCATTTCCCTGTAATCGCCCTGTAACAATAAAATAATTGACAATTAAAAGAAACCCACCTCGGCTTGGTATTCGAACTTCTCACCAGGAGCATCGGTGGCCTCCTCTTTTTCTGCAACGGCGGCGTCGCACCGGACAACCATCTTATTGTTTCTTCTCTCGACCTTCCACTTCAAACCAGCAGAAGAGAAGCCATTTCTAGCAAAACTAGTTGGCGGTAAGAAAGCATTTCTGAGAGTCAAATCCCTCCGATTGTTTCTAGGTGTAAAGGGCGATGAAGTAGGGAGAGAGGCAAGAGAGGTCGTAGCCAAGCTTCTGCTCAATACAGGAGCCATTCTGCCCGAGAGATAGAGAACGAGTTGCAGGTAGATAGAGAAGATATCACTTCTCTTGGGAACCAAGTCCTACTATTATTATAGTGTATCTGAAATGTAAGAAAACCCTCAGAGGGTTTTAGCTTGAGGAGAGGGAGGATGATTCTAGAATACAGCAAGCCGCATGGAGGAGCTCGGCTTCGTTTGGCGCTACATGCGTAGAACTGTGAGGCTTAGATTCCGCCAAATCGGCCGTAACAATATCCATTTCATTTTCCGTATATTTGTATTAAGGAGACAGATGGGAAAATATTTTGAATTTATAAAAATTATTACATAAATTATCTACGGGGTAATAATATTTTTAAATTTTTTTCAATTTATGAAACATATAAACTTTGCTTTTAAAAGTATTAATAAAATTAGTTAATATAAATGATAAGAGCTCTAATCATTTAAATAGGTGGTTGGCAATTTAAATCTCATTTTTATTTATATAACAATTTAATTGAAAAGAGTTGGCGATGAAATTTTATTTCTAGGAAAAATATAACTTTTAATTTTAGAAAAAAATAGGCAGCATCCATGAGGAAAACGGTTCCATCTTTTAAGCATCAATCGTTAACAGGCAATCAATTAAAAAATATCAAGCAATACCACAAGTAAAAGAAAAGGAGAAATAAAAACACAAAGCAAACTTAAACAAAGTAACATTTTATTATAATTATAATTTTTTTTTAATTTTTTAAGTAATAAACTATCCAGTCACATTAAACTCAAACTAATCTAGATCTGAGTCTAATTAAATTCTAAATAAAAGTAATTTAAATTTAAGAATTTGTATTTAAATGACCATAACCTCTTCTATTAAGATCAACCCATAGATACCCTCTCCTGTAATTTTAAGACATGATGGCAAGATTGTTTGATGTTAACACACATTTGTTTTATGTGTAAAGAACTTCCCTGCCATGTTCTTTTTTTTTTTTTATTATTACCAAAATGCAGACAAGACATTCTTATTTGAGCAAGAAACAAATGCAAAAAACGTCAGAGCTGAACAAATAAAAATGTTGTTATGACGCTAGAAACATCCATTCTCTGACAGCCCAAGAACAAAAAGTTTGCCTAATAATCAAATGAGGAATTTGATAACAACAAATTTACATCATCCCAATTACACTGGTTTGCATCCTTCATGCCTCAGAAACAGCAGTTGGCTTCAAACAATCAACATTAGTACACATTCCAACAGATCTCACCATGTCTCCCAACCTGCAGCAGAGCCACACAAACATCACACAACGATCAATATCCTAAGAAGGCAAAACAAATACAGGAAGAACATGGTTGAACTTTGAACATACCGATCGAAGCTGTTTCTTGCTTTCTCTATCTGATGATCTGTGTTGTTCCTTGATTTCCCCAAGCGATCGATGCTCCTTCTTGATTGCTCTCGTTTGTCAGTACTAGTTCGTGACTTGTCTGTACTTAGCCTAGACTTTTCTCTTTGTCCTGTGCTAGTTCTAGGTTTCTCTCTGTGGTCAGTGCTTGCTCTGGCCTTGTCCTTATTGTGATCTAAGGAGCTTGAAGAAGGATTATTGAACTTGTCTGATGCCTTGTTGTCTCCATCGATACTTTGTACGCGTGGCATTTTCTCTACAGCTGATATAAATTTCTTAAGATGGGTTAAGTACTCAGGGTAGAGTTCTAGGTTGCAATGGTTTCCTCCTTGAAGCCATAAAGGTTCAAACTTTTCATTACTGAGTTCCCAGAGTTGCTTTCCATGCGACCAATCCACAACCTCATCTTCTGTTCCCTGCCAAAATATTCCCAAGAGACTTCATAATCAGCTTATGTTTTCACAATATTTGAATGGAAATCAAAGAAGGTTACTACTCCTTCTTATTTTAAATATATGAATTTATTATCTTAAATATAGCAATTAGTTGATTAACTTATTTTAATTATAAATATAATATCTCAATTCATTTTATCTTCCAAATTTATAATATTTTCTTCAAATTATCTTTATTTATTATGCTTACTAATGGGGCTTTCATTTAGGGTAATTTCCGATGCAAATGACTAAAGTGATATTTTAGAAAAATCGATCTGTATCGTTTACAAATAATTAACTTAACTAATTTCTTTAATCTCTCTATATTGTAGTTATCTAACTCCTATAATTAAAACCCGACGGACTACTTATGATCATAGAAGAATAGTCCATCATGAATAAACAGCTACGAAGGATGAAAGTTTTACTCACATGCATTACAAGAACTGGGCACTTAACCAGTGGGATTTTGTCAATATTCTGCAAGAGAAGGTAAAAGCCAGTTTAGCATTTCTTGAATGAACATAACAAGTGTCAAAAATGAATCATGGAAGCTATGGAGGAGGAAGAAAGAAACCTTGTATATGTCAAACCAGAATGTTTTCTTAACAGGATACATGACACGAAGACCGGACAATATCGGACTATGAAGAACGATGGCTCTCAAACGAGGCAAGCGAGTAGCCAATTCCAGAGCAGGTCCACTTCCCACTGACTGACCATACAATATAGTGTCTTCCTCTTTCACTCCATATTTCTCCTCAAGGCACCTGTAAGCTGCTTCTATGTCTGCATACGTGTCCTGCTCACCAGGCTATAATAACAACAACAACAAAACATGTTGGAACTAATTAGTGAAATACTCTTCAAATACTACCAGGTACAATAATGCTGTACTAAAATGTGCATGTGAAACTTCGAGCAGCCAAAAAGGATTCATCAGTATTTTGAACTGAACTGCATTACTGAATTAATTACCAACCATAAGTTCATTGTGTCATTGTTGGAGTGATTATATTTATGCTCCCAAGTCAACTTAAGCTTTTAGCAGAAAAGAAAAACAAAAGGCAAAGTAGGGTGTGTGTTTTAAATGCAAATGCACATCGCTTTCAAGTTTATTAGTTAATTTCTTGAGTTTGACAGCCTTCAGAATGAATGCCTAATGAGCTGGTTCCATTTACAATATGCAATTAGGAGTCGAGGATTAATAAATTAAGGCAGTTTAAGCAGCAGCACGACACTAATCTTAAAACAATTATTGTCATGTTTTTTAAGCTAACGCTATCACCCAAAGTCACCTTTTTTCCGTTTTTTGCGGAAAGAAAAGATAGAGATAATCTAATCTATAGCCTTCATGAAGCTAAGTGAATCAATATATCAATATGATATAAGCCTTATTTCAGCTATAAACAATGTGACTTATTTATCTTATACACAGATAAATGAGTCTAATTTTTTTTTATAAACAAAAATTTATGTGAGTTGGATTTCAAGGGCTTATAGGGCTAGGGCATGTCTCTAGACTCTAAAAATACTTAAAGATCGCCTATAAAAAATATCTTGACATCCACAACAAAATTTGGCCTTATAATTTTATAGGTTATGAGTCAATCTTTTATTAACTAAACTAACTTTACTAGGTAGAAATAAGTTTAATTTTAAAATGCATATATATTGGTTATGCTTCCAACTTATTTATATCTTAAAACGTGTGATTACCTTAATCAGATGGTCCCAAATTGCAATAAAACAAAACAAATAGGTAATGCTTCTTCACCAACTAAATATATTTAATTAAAATTATATATATGGGGTCATAGCTAGGGCTCTAGGCTCAAAAAAGTGAGAGATCAAATTATGCTCTCTCTTTTTGACTTTCTGCGTATTCAGCCAATCACACGTGCTTCAGCATGTTGGGCTTGCTCAGCATGAGCTTGATTAATTCACACTCTATTGAAAAGGAATACAAAAAAAAAAACAAAAATCCTTTGTGATGAGAACAGATAATAGAAGGCACCACACCACATACCTTTCCAGAAGATTGTCCATACCCAGAATAATCGTACCTGCATATCAGAAAAATGTCAATCTGGTTTGAACCTGAAAACAACATATGCATTCTCTGAGAACATCGTCAACAATTTGTATTCGACACAACCATAATCCTTTTTGTCTGTTAGGATCCTAAATATACTTCTAGGTTTCTTCATTCTTAATGTATATGAAATATCAACTGCAGAACAAGAATCTCCAATATCATACCAACTTACGAGATAATATCCAGAATAGTAAGAAATGTGTGATAAGAGTTTAGCAAAAGTCAATGAAAGAAAAATATCACAGACCCCATGAGATTGACCCCAAGATGAATACTAAGCTCTGTGAAAATGTGAAACATCTGGCCAAGATCAGCAGCATTGCCATGAGAGTAAAGCAAAGTTAAAGAAGCCGAAGGGTTCTTGACAAACATAGCCACAATCTCATTCCCTCTCTTAGTGGCCAGTTTCATCACGTCCACGTCATCTCTCCGGTAAGAAACATCGGAAATCCTCAGCTTCTTGTTCATGAATTCATCCTCGTACAGAGTATACGACGGCGGGTCCGGTGGAAAGAAGGCGAATTTCGCCGCCATGGACGACGTTGCATTCCCCATATCATTCACAAATAACAGAGGACAAATCGTCGAACAGCTGGTGGGTATTTTCAGAAAAGGGTAATCAATGAGAGAGTTTTAATTTGCATGGCTGATAATTGAAATCTGTAAGCAAGCTCTTTAGCTATGTCGGCTGGTTATATATATATGTACTTTGTTTGAGTCGTTGTTGTGAGAGAGTGAGAGTGACAGAGTTGTTGGTTCGGTTTGGAAAGAAAAAGAGGTTAAATTGGGAGGATTAGAGGTAGCGTGGATTTGTGTTTTGATTTGAACATTTCCTAGAGAGAGACATACGGGACAAGGTAGGAGGAATGTTTGTCGGAATTGTTGTGATAGGAAGAGAGTGATTTCCGGGGCCAAAGTGGGTAACAGTTAATCAGTTATAGATAATTCCTTTAAAAGCTAAAACACGAATCTCACACAAGCAAAGACACCAGATTCCCACTATAGTGAAAGATCAGATTTTAATTGGTACATTCGAATTATGATTAAATATGTAATAAAGAAGTCCTGTAAAGAGTGAGGATGGCAGTTAAAATCCAATTCTTATGCATGTAACAATTTAGTTGGAAGGACTCTGTCCTTTGTCTTCACTTCACTGTCCTGAGAGATAATATTTGTTAGGGAAAACCAGAAGTATTCATGCTTTGTTCCAATTCTTAATTTGATAGTTGTGTTGTCTCTTTATTAAATACTTCAATTTTATCAGTTAATACTGTTAAGCTATATAATTTTATTCTACGGTTAATAAATTATGTTAAACTAATTATTTATAATAAATTATGTATTAGATTCTTTAAAATACTGTTTTAATCATTATCAAATTGATAAAAACTCTATTTAATATATAATTAATAAAGATAATTTAAAAAATTATAAATTTAAAAAATAAAATAAATAATATTTTATATTTAAGATTAAAATAAATATCACAACCAACTTATACTCTTAGGAGAAATATGATAGAAAATCTTTTTAAGATTAAATTATTTTTAAGTGTCAAATGACTTAAGTTTTGTCTCAATTGAATAAAAATACCTAAATAAATAATAAGAGATATTGAGTTAATTCTCAAGTGACATTAATAAACGCTACTGATCAAATTGGAACTCATGCTTGAAGAGTCGAGGGTTAAATTATAAATTTCATCAAATGCGAGCCTGTGAATGTAATTTGCTCTAAATTTAACGTAAATATTTTTCCTTGGTAAAGATTTTGGCCGGCCCACTTTTCTTTCCCAAGGTAATTTTGATTTCTACCATATAGCTTTTCATTCACCAACTGTAAAATTTGTCCTTTTTTAACCAAAAGAAGTAATTTTGTTTTGCCATTTTAACTATCACAGTCATACAAAATATTTTCAGAATTTATCAAGTTCATAGCATATATCTTCTTTTAAAATTAAAAGAGGAATGTCTCACGTCAAAGATTTCATTAGAAAAAACTCTCCAAAACATGTTTGGTATAAGGGAAGTCGGAGTAGAGTAGAGGGAGATGTCACTCTTACATTTTTACTATTAATATTTTATATTATTTTAATTCTATCAAAAAAGTTAAGAAATAACATGATGAAAGTATAAGTAAAATATTTTATACTATTTTACCCCAAATTATAAAATTTCTAGATAATATTAACCTTTTATAAGTTATAAAAATTTATTTTTGACTATTTTACTCTAAATTATTAAAAAATATACATCATATTTTTATCTTACTAAATAAACTTTTGAAACACATTCTCAATTTTATTTCCATCAAGAATCTCTCCAACTTGCCTGCCTCAAAAACATCAATTTGGGATCCACATTCTCTATATACTTTTTTTTTTCTAAATTTGAATCAGTGGAGTTTTAGGAGTTAATCATGTTATAATGAAATGGAGATATTTCTTTTTTTAAAAAAAATGGAAATAAAATAAACATATTTGGGTACAAGTGAGATTGATTAGTGGCTTCCATGTCCCTAAGCTATCATCAAAGTGTTAAAATCACAAATAATTAATTTATTTATCAAGATATGGTAAATCCCACAATCCTCTGTTTTTACTACTAAGATTGGGATAGTGGGCCTAAGAAAAAAAAAGGCTAAAGATAGAGCCTATTCAAAATTTCAAAATATATTATTTAGGATGCAGCTCAGCCCCCACCACTTGAAAATAGTTTAGTTTTTTTTAAGAATAGGATTAGTATATGCAATTAAGAAATTAATTCCATAAACATGAGATGGGGCTTTAGCAGAAAGAAGAAATGGGGAATAATAATAATAATAATAAATTAGGGTTTTAAAAGTGAAGATAATGATGGGTTGGTGGGGTTGGTGAACAAAGAAGGGGCAAATGTAATGAGGACACAGGGAACATCTCATGATTGCATATTGGTACGTATGTGTATTATTTTTTTGACCTCTTCAATCAAAAAGTGTTTTTGCTCTAATTTAATTAATTAATTAATTAGTGTCTTTCTAGTTAAGCTTCAATTTACTTTATATCGGTTAAGAAAAACAACTGTGGCTAGCTATCATGCACTTTATTTGCAAGTGTGTGTAGCACAGTCTAGTACCTTTTCATATTCTTTTTAAATTAGAGGAATAAATAGTAAATATAAATTCTGGATGCCCTTTCCAATTCAAATGGTATAACTTAAAAGCCTCAGTTACTTAATTTCCTTTAAGTAAAATAGTATGTCAGTTTGTTATTATATGTTATGTTTGACACCTTTATTATTGATATGTTTGGTTTAGTTTCTAAAAAAATGTGATTATAAATAAATAAATATTTTTTATAATTATTATTAAAATAATTTTTTTAATAGGTAAATTATAAAAAAGAGTACGGGTAAAATGGTAAAAAAAAATTCAGGTACAAAATGATCATTACACAGTCTAAAAATAATTTTTCTAAATCAAAAGTTAATCCTACAAATTTATCCAAAATTATGATTTTGGACTTCCTAAAATTATAGTTTAATCTATAAACTCTTATAAACATTTGATGGTTATTTATTTAATTTTTTACTTAAACTATAATTTATCCTAAAAATATTTTTTAAATTATAATTTTGGGAAACCAAACATGCACATCGTCTCTCGCTGTGAATTGTGAACTTCTTGTTGATAGAGTATAACTATGTTTTATAGGAATGGCAAAGCTACAATTGTTAGAGGGTAGGATCCGAAACCAATCATCTATCACCACAAGGGTGAAACTTATGCGACTGAGCCAAAAAGGCTTTGGCATAGTATAACTTAAAGAAGTTTATGGGTTACTTGATTTCATGCATGAGTAAAATAGTGTGCCAATTTGTTATAATCTATTGTCATTGCCCTTATGCTTTTGAAATGCTCTCTCTAAATATCTGTTTTTCCTTTTAATCAACTAGGGCAATTTTGTAACTGTGAGTCTAATTTATAGCTACATCCTTAGGAATTTCAAAGCCATCTATACATTTCAAGAGGCTTTTCATTATTTCGAGTTTTTCTGTGAAACTCTATAGTAATTTCCCCAGAAAACAATTAGCCCATCCCAACTCACAAAAAGCAAAAGCCCTCAGCCATTCAATTTGAGAAGGACATAAATGAATAAATGTGTCATGAAAATAACTACTAAAGGTATATTTAAAAGATATAATCTTGGTATGCATTCATAATGAGTAACAAATTTGGACCATCTAAATTAAAACTATATACTTTATACTTAATGTTTACCCTTTTATTTTGGGTAAAGGTGCATCCAGCACACTAAACTAATTTTAGAAAAATATTTAGCACCTTAAAATATTTAAAGATATAATTAACACCCTAAATTAATTTTAGAGATATGATCAGCACCCTAAAATATTTAAATTAGTACAATTTTATCTTTTTACTAATAGAAATATAAATTTATATCTGATACATATTATATAAAATTTTTATTTCAACACTTTCTTATTTAAAATATTATATGAGTTATATTGTTTAAAAAAAATACTGAATAAACCCTAAAATTGATATTATATATAATTTATATGTGAAGATTAACAAATTTTATAGTTTATTTAGTGAAATTTATTAAAAAATATTACACATGTAGCATTTTAAATAATAATATGTCAAAATAAAAAGTTGATGTGGCATATATCAAATAAAAATTTATATTTTTATTAGCAAATTGACAAAATTATAATAATTTAAATATTTTATGGTATTAATTGTACTTTTAAAATTAGTTTGGGATGTTAATTGCACTTCTAAAATTAATTTAGATTGTTGGATGCATATTTATCCTTTTATTTTTAAATTTTTTTATTTTAATAGACGTAAAATCTAAAATATAACAAAATAATATTTAACTCTTATTTTAAAAATATAAATTTAAACCTACAAATGTTAGTCTACGTGATAAAAGTTAACTTATAACTAATAAATTTGTGAGTTAAAAATTTGTTATCAATATAATGACTCTTATTAGTAGACAATTTATATATATAAATAGCTTTATAAATATTTTTCGAGCATGGATATATGTTATGGCTTGGTGAACTCTCAGTACTCAATTCACCCCAACTTACATTCACACAAAAAAATAAATGTACTATTAAAAAACATAAAAATTAATTTAAATTGTTTGAATCTCGTGACAAAAGCAATTATACACCAAAACTGGACCATGTTTGAAGGGCGAAGGATTATGAAATAGGGGACCCATGAACATGAACATGAACAATGGAGCATGCAATGCAATTCAATCAAAAAGCCTTACCAAATCTGACATCACACTCACAATCACACACACACACCATCTATCTATAATCTATCTAATGGCAATAATCATGATGATTTTTTTATATATAATGTAAATCTTCAATTCAAAATCTTCAAATCACTTTATATACTAAAGATTTTCTAACATATATATATAAACACCTAAGTTTAATAAGTTCTTGGATTCTTTTTTTTTTCTTTTTTCCTGTAAACTATTATGTGAAATATATTTACACTATAACGATTTTTATCAATTATTATCTCAATTTTTTGGGTACAAATCATCATCATGTATAGAGACCTTGATGTGCAATATCATCTTTTGTATTGCTCAGATTTCTCAGTCATAGATTAATATATATATATATATATATATATATATATAACTTGTTGGCCATTAAACACTAGTCAATAACTTAAGATTAGTAAACAATATAACTCTATAAATTTGATAAAACTACAGTGAATACACGGTAAGTCAAAGTTTAAATTTTTATTGAAAAATGTATATATATTTAATATCTAATAATATATTAAATATAATTATTTTTAATAAGAAGATACTCATATCCATAAAAAAAAACTAAACTGTGTGTTTCATAATACAAACTAGAGTTAGATTTATGTAGTTATATTGACCCTTTTTTATAGCCTCATGAGTCATTTAGTATCTGTCGTCTTTCTGCATCTTATCACTAACTATTCTATCACGTGTTTATATAGAGCTTTAGAGCAGCTATAATTTTTCTTTAGCAAGGCTCATGGGATTGGCACTATTGTTAATACAGTAACTATAACAGTGATTCTGAACTCTTTCAACCATTGCTGTTGTACTACAATGACATGTTCGTACGTAGAAAATTCTTGTTTATAATGATGAATGGACATGCCATACCCTTGCTGCACTGTCTCAACTTTCTGAAACAACTTTTCTTTGATCCAGAGGCAAATATGAAACCGCAAAACATTTTGAAATAGGGATCTTTTAATCATTAATTAAGAGAAGATTAATAAAATTAATTATCCTACAAAACAAACTCTTCTGTAATTTTGTAATCAACAAAACATAGCTTCTAACAATCTCCTTATTAAGACCTGCAAATGATAAGTTGAAAATCAAGTCCGTATACTAAGCTGAGGCCTGCAAATTAAAGTGTTCCGTAACTGTTGGACCGCCAAAGTTATGTTTAAAAGAAAAGCACTGCACCCAATTTTTGTTGTTAGAGGGCACAAATAAAGCTATGTTTTAAGCCAACACTAAACTATATACACCCCTTCGGACAGGTAAAGGTTAGTCAGATCGGTAATGAGTTGACTCATAATTCTAGTGTTAGGAGTTCAAATCCTATAACTAAAGTGATGACTTTGTTAGTAAAAAATCTATTAATACTTTTATTGCGTTCTTTGAGTTTAAAAGCATACCTTAACCCTAATGAACTGTCAAGAATAACTCACCTAAACACTTTTTGGTTAAAAAAACAGTGGATAGACTACTTGTGTTGTGTTCATATGCATGTGCTGGAAAACTTTTTTTTATAACTTTTTTCTGTTGTTTTTTCTATGATGTCCAAGACTTCATCTCTGGAAGTATTATTCATTATTAAATATATGCATTCACATCTATATCTATATAAGCATGCATACTATTTATATTAGATTCGAACAACAATACTTAATTACTTCAAACTGATAACGCTATTCTCAGCAGGGAACATTATTGTATGTTATAGGGGGAAGAGACGAGATTAATGAACAAGTAAAAGAATAAATTAAGGTGGTGGCCATGTGGAAGAAGAAGAAGAAGACACATGTGTGATCGATTCTAAGTTTAAGGCACACTTTCCCATGTGTCTCATAGGGTTTAGATATCTAAATGATATTCTAAAGAGTCACACACATATACCTATGAATGATCAGCCACTGGTTTTCAAAAAGTTGGGACAAATTGGAACCAACGCCTTCTAATTAATCACCTTTTCTACCTATTTCCCTGTCTTCCACACCTTTCTCCTTGTTTTCACATGATCACAAGCCACCCACCAATAATTTATTCATTCATTCAATTCTATGTGTATATATAAAATATATATTCCATTGATCATTCTTTTCTTCATTATATATATCTCCAATATTGTTCAGAAATATGCCTCAGCTTCTTCTTCTTTTCGAATCAGCCACAGTTTGTGCTATATGGTTCAAACATTCCCTTTTATGCTTTCTGTTTAGATTCATTAATATGATGCTGACACTACTGGACTTTCTACCTCGGTCAAAGAAGGTTTTTTTATGTCTATTTGGAAAGGTCAGAGTAATATATAAGAGCGTAGTAATATGTCTGAAATGTATGTCAGAAAAACAACCGATGTAGATATCACTTTCTACATCGGTTAAACTAAATAACTAACGTAGAAAGTGTACTTTCTTCACCAATTAACTTGTTAAAGTTGAACCACGTGTATATACAACCATTTTCTTACATCTAACATATATCATACTTATTTTTAAAAGAATATAAATCAACTTAAGATTATTCCTTCCTGGATATTTTCTATCATTTTTACCATTCATTCATCCCGCTTAAATGAAGAGAAGAAGACATTGGGTGATTAAAATTTGACTTGATTGCTAATAGCGGTATATAGCCTAATGATACAGGAGTTTTCTTACGAGTAGGACGTCACGGGTAAATCCTACTTATAATCTCATGTTGTTAGTATCTATTTCTCATCATCTATAAAAAAAAATCAAGTTATCGTACTGTTCTTATACTTAAGTGTGTGTGTGTGGTAACAAATGGAGGCCTAGGAGTGCAAAATGTTCATGTTCTTGTGCATGGAAAAGCGTAGCTTCGAATACATAAAATATAAATCGATCACATTGTTTAACCAAGTGAACCTACCTCGACAAACTAAATTGCACTGCTTTTAATTTTCTCTTTCGTTGATATTTGCATGGTTGTAGACAAACGCAAAACACACATGTAAACTTGCATTCCACGTTTTGTAGTGTTGTATGTGCCAAAACACTTTCTTCGATCACTTTTTGCCTTCCATGGCGGACTCTACTCTCTCCTCTCCCAAGAATAATGGGGGTTCATCACTTCTATCTCTCTCTCTCTCCAATCTGTGCACATTCATTCCTGTTGGACCACTAGCTAGTTTTCACATAGAATTCATCTTGTCAACGTAATTCCCTCAAAACAACACTAATATTACTTGTCTTTATGTGCACTACTGAAATTTTTCATTTTTCAAGAAATATTTAAAATATACCATTAAGTATGTTTTAAAGTGTGGACAAACAAGGTGAATAATATTTGAAATCAAGGCTTAAAAATCGAATAGATCACGTTAATCGTTTAAGCATGCGTTTGGTAGTATTATTTATTGTTTTAGTTTTGGTCAATCTAAGAGTTCTAGTTTTTGTTTAAAATGTGATTTAAAGTTTAAACTAAGGCTTGTGAATAGTATAATACAGTTTACCGTAGATTTTTAAAATATAGGTGGAAAGGAGTTCTTGTACTTAAGTCGCTTATCAGAGAAAGTGAAAGTAATTTTAGCTACTTTCAATAACTCAGGTATCATTATATGTCCATATATATATGTAGTACAGTAGTAGTAAGATTCATGGGAGCGAGACACATGGGATCGATATTGAGGGGATTCACAACATAGTGAATCGTGCTTTAATTTCCAATAAAGACAGTATTATATTAATTATATTATATATATAATTGCAAGTGTGTGTGAAAAAACCAAAACGTTGTAGGTGCTGCTGCAAAGAAATTATTAAAACTCCCATAATCTTTGACTCGAACTAAACCTAAACTTTGACTTGTGTTTTTTTCACGTTACATATATAGCACTATAAATACTAGAAATCTCATTTCAAGGGATTCCTCCCTTCTGCAATATTTTCAGAAAAGAATCATTTGATTTCTGCAGATTATGGTCATGGTGAATAACACTGGTGCTTTTGTTTTGTTTTTGCTTCTCTGTGATGCCTGCTGTTTATCCACTGCTAGATTATTGCACCCAGGTCTGCTCTCAATTATTTCTCCATTTGCTACTTTTTTTCTTTTCTTTTCCAATAAATTTCATTCAGTTTTCAAAAGGTAAAATAATATATGTGCAGGTGCTGAAGTTGATGCTGATAACTCTTCAAAGGTAAATATACCTATATATATACTCCCTTAATTTGCATTATTAATTGATTATCTTG
Organism: Leucaena leucocephala; assembly: GCA_037074615.1. NCBI lineage: Eukaryota > Viridiplantae > Streptophyta > Magnoliopsida > Fabales > Fabaceae > Leucaena > Leucaena leucocephala. The sequence continues at coordinate 5,436,694 of CM073570.1, read as the reverse complement.
TTGTCAGTTTTGTTCTTCGTAGAAATTTTTTTCATAAAATTTATTAAGAATTCAGTTTATTATGTAGCTCTTTCGGTACGAGTTCTGCCATAAAATTTCAGAAAATGTTTCTCTTCTAAATATTCATCAGATGACAATTACGTGCAGCATGCCCTAATTTTCTTGTTCATATTAGAATGATGAAGAAGGACTAAAATATACATTGGGAACTTATTGAATAGATTAGTGCTGAAACTGCTTCGTCTACCAAAAGCCAGCCTGCAATAATATTTGATGACGAGAAGAGCTCAAACACAGTGAATGTGGAGACATCTTTGTCGTCATCGTGGTCGTCATCACATTACAGTGAAAAGCGAAAGAGAAGATTAAGAAGGCATTGGTCAGATGAGGTTGATAAGGGTCTTGTGGCTTTCAGTGCAGATTACCGTGGACCAAGGCACCACCCTCCCAAGAACAACTAATTAATCAAGTTGACGGCACATGTTCAAATTCTATGTTTTGCTCTTTTCTCTTCAATCAAAAATATAAAGTGACGAGTCAAATATATGTATACTGAGTGTTTCTTTCAACTTTATATAATATGTTATTTGAAATTCGTGTCACTTCTGAATACATATGATCAGTGTTTGATCTGAATCTCAAGTTATCTTTTGTTGTCAACATGGCGAAAATCAGTTCATCACAACTCCGTTGTTTAAGCATATGCCAAATGATTAAGGTATCTTGCTTCTACCAAAAGATTTTAGAGTATAATCAGTTCTAATACAATCAAAAGTTTTTGTTATGTATTTGTTTACACTCATAAGTTCAAATACAGATCCCTCTCCACCACTATTCATTGATAATCTATATTACTTTACATTTCCCACCTTAATTATATTTTGTTCCTTAGCATATTTTCTATTTTGTTAGAACTTCTTTTTGGCATATCCAATTTTATTTCTTCCAAACTCTTGGTATCTTATCAAAATTTTTATGTTATATTGATTGATACTTTTGCATGGTTGGTTTGTCGCCATCCAAGTACGTGCACGAAACAGCAAGAGATTAGTGTGTATTTGGATACGCAGAAGTGGCTTATATATATTTCATCTAACTTCTAGCAACTAATTTATATTTGAATAGACTTTTATAAAAAAAAAAAAAACTAGAACTTGCTTCAATGACATAATGTGATCATTTAAAAAAAGTATTAAAATTAAAATTATAAAAAAAGAATAAGAATATAAATATGTGTAAATTAAAAATTAAGAAATCAGTATTAAAACAAAAAGAAAAACATTATAAAAAAAGATATTAAAGAATTATTGTACCTATTTTTCATTATTATAAAAGTATGTTCAGTGAAGGACGTGATGCTATGTGAAAGGGGCAGATAAGGAAAGAAATTCACACCGCAACACAATCAACTTTAGAAGCTAAAAAGGAGCTTCATTTTCCACATGGGGTTTGGGACAAAATGGCTTTTTAACTGACGCTAACCCAAACAAAAAACTTTGCTTCAATGAGCTTTTGGTGTCACAGAAGTCAGGTTAGGGGGCTGAAGCTGTATCAAACATGCCCTGAATCAGCACCTATTATCAAGTCCTTCAAGTCCACGAGAACGAGACAGTGGAGAACCTTCTTTATACTGATGCTATGGAAATGGAAAGAAGGAGGTTGCCAATCATTCTGCAGTGACCATCTTAGAATGCCTGAAGCTCACATAGTCTGGGCACTTATGCAAGCTCTCATGAATGTAGATGTCACAATCAAGGCAGAAGGGTTGTTTGCATTTCGGGCAAATAACGGAAACACCAGGCTTGTTTCCTGTACCATAGCCATTAGGACAGAGATGTTAAAAAATGGATCCACAAAAGTATTGTCTTCTGTCACAATGAGATATTTTACATACAACATGGAATAAAACAGGAATAGCATAGAATTATGCAATCTTGTTAGTTGAAATTTCTGAAGATTCTCATCAGTTGGACTAGGTTAATATATGCCATTTGCACAAAGAATAAAAAATACCCAAAACGAAAAGGGTTTAACTTGTTCTGCCAGATAATCAGATGCGACCCAGAACGTTTAAATTCAAGTCCCTCAATTGATGCCTAAACTCCACCGCCCCATCTAAGCAACCACGATTTTTTAAATTTAGGTTCACTTGCAATAGTTTTCCATCAATTCACAGATGCATCACCATAATGAATAGAGCACTAAGATTTTAGGTCTTGAACAAATGATTGTATGTTTATCATCATACACATTGAAGAAACTCAAGCTCAATTAGCCTCTCTATTAACCTTACCTAGATTAAGAAGGCTTTGCTGACAGCCAAAATGGTCATTTCGAGAAGATGGAGAAACGTCATCAAAAGGAACTATTGGAAAGAGATGATGATATGACCTTACCAGATGCGGTGACGATATAAGGGTCAATCCACAGATACGACCTTCAGTTGGAAGCTCACAAACACGTACTTTGCATCTTGGACAAGTGTATCCACCACCTTCCTTAGCCTCTTCATGACATGTACGTATTGCAATGGAACCCTCAGCTGCTCTTTGAGGAAAACCCATCTTGATTAAACTAGCAGTAGCATACTCTGCTATTGATGGAGGTAGTGATGCATGCTCCAGAATTAACTCTTTCAAGTGGGCCTACATAAAGATATAACTGTTTTAATGGGGGAAAATTATATAAAAAAGTTTTCAATTAATCATATGCAATGCTAGTAAGACAATCTTTGAGATTCCAAATCCTTGTATAGAGTCTTCAGAGCAGGGTTTTCCCGGGCAACAGAGAGAAAAACTAACCGACATGATTCAGTTGGTTCTGATCAAAAACTTCCCTGACAAATAACTCAACTAAGGAAGCTAAATAAGAGTTAGTTTATTTTTCTTAGATATATTAAAAAAAACTAAATAAATTAATTAATTATAATTAATATAACAGTTAATTAACTAATATAAATAAATTAAATAGTACATTATATGAATTTATCTTAAATACTAAAAAATTTAACAATCTCTAATAATTAAAATTGGAGGGAATATATTCTTGACAATTATTAGTGGGAGACTCCCTAGAGAGAGGTTCTTCTTAGGATTAATATATAAATTTGTACTATAAGTTTTTACTCATGAATAATATTATCATGGAAATATTTTGGGATTTAATATCATTTTGAAAGTTTAAAACATAGCAATGCTGCTGTACCTCATTAAAAAATTAGTATTGACTGTTACTATTTTTAACGTTAAAAAGTAACATTATTTTTCAAATTTTTCGGGTGACATTGAACAGCAACAAAATTTTCATGATAACGTTATTCTTGAACAGAAATTTTTAAGATAAATTTATATATTAATAATATTTTAATAATAATGATAAGGTAAATAATTGCTGCTAACAGCCAATTTCACCTCCACATATGTATCCACAAGAAGAGTAATACGACTAACAAGTATTAATCCAAGTAGTTGGAATTATAAATGTTTAAACACGAATTAACCACAATAAAGTGGTATTTTCCAGGATTCGAACACGTTCTAAATGATAACATGTCTCACCTCTTCGCCAACTGAATCCATGGACGATGTCTCACCCCTTCGCCAGATATTAAATGCTCGATGGAAAAAAAAAACAGGTAACATGATCAAGAGCAAGTGGATTAGTGGGGAATTCGATATTGGATTCAAACTTCCCAGTCGTCAAATTTCAGAGATAGAACATTGTGGGCCCACCGCCCAGCATACCCGCACACTGGTTTCAGGCGCAAATTGAGGGGTAATATTCTTATAATTGAATCAATTTTGCCCTTCTATATCTAACGTGAGTTAATCCTAATATTAAATGATTTAGTATTATTTAAATAAAATTTTGAGTTTGAGTCTTGATATATGTAAAAAATTTCCGTTAAGAGATTCACTCACCATAGCTAGATGCGAGACATGTATTAAATCCGGATATAGTCAGAACAAAACTCACCATAGCTAATGTTAAACGATTTAGTATCACTTAAGTAAAGTTTTGAGTTTGAGTTTGAGCCTTAGCGTATGTAGAAAATTTATGTTAAGAGATTCACTCACCATAACCAAGTGCGCGATGCGGATTAAATCCAAATATAGTCGAAATAAAACTCTTATGAATTGGGTGGTTAACTAAAAAAAAATTGCACTTCTACAATTAGATGTGTAAAATTATAAGTCCTCTAAGTATTATTTGAGTTTTGGGGTTGTGCCTTAATTTTAATAGAGGAATTCATCTAAATTTTTTTTATATTAAAAAAAAAATTATACATCTATAATTAAAGAGGTATCTAATTAAATTTATATTTAAAAATAATTAATAATTCGTCTTACATATTAATATTACCCTAGATGATACATAATACTCAACATATGTGATAATTAATTCATTGACATGTTGCCATTTGCCAAACAGAACTGAGGCCATCATCCCGTGATTTTTTTTTTTCTTGCTTCACACAACCACTTGTTGCCCTAAACCCAATCCACAACACAAACAAAACCACCACCCACCTCTCGCCCCTCCCCCCTTCAAGGATAGTCTTTCTAATTTCTTTTTCACAATCATATTTTTTTTTTATTATGTACATTACATGGCTTTGAATTAATTAACCATATTGGGAAGCTCAAGTCTTTGTATGTCTCCTACCATCATTCTTATCAATTAGTGTTTTATATATGATCGAAAATTCTGGGAATCTCATTAATTTATTTTCTGTATAATTTTCTTCCCTACACAAAGCAAAGCATGTGAATTTCAATAATTGAACCCCTCACGTGAATTAGAAAAAAGAGATAGGATGAAACTTTTAAGGGTCCCACATTAATTTGCCTTTTGAGAGAGTTATTTATTGGCACTCTGTTTTTAATTTTTTTTATACAAATTATTTTCTATTTATATATATAATTTTATCTTAATTAATTTTTATATATAAAAATTTATTAATTAAATTATTTAATATTATTTAATAAAGGTATATTAAACTAATGTTAATGTTAATAATTAGTAGGTCGTTTAATATATTTTAGATTTAATTTTTTTAAAAAAATATTTTTATTTAAGAATAGGTATTATCTTACATGTTTTTCTCTCTAATTTTTAATAGGATAAACTTAGAAGATATTTATTAATGTCTCTATAAGTAGACTTATATTAAAAACTAAAATTTTGAATATAAATATACTTATAGATAGGATTATAGTATTATATAATTACTTTAATTAAAAATATAATTGAAAGTAAATTCATAAAACAACCCCAATCACCAAATTATTGTAATTTTTCAGTATTTAATATATAATATATTTAATTAATATGATAGAAAATTAATTAATATAATATATTTTTTTAATATTATAATTATATTTTTAATTCTTTTTTTTCTTGTATTTAATTATTATTAAGAAAATATTAATATAAAAAATTTAAAAATTTTGATAAATATAAAAAAGATATTTTATATTTAAAATTAAGATTATGTTATATATTAAATAGTGGAAGAGTATTTTCTTATATCACGGAAAAGGTTATATCAAATTTTCATCCTTCGTGGCTTCTAAAAATTATAATTGATTAAATATATGATCAAATATTTTATAAATCCCCTTTGTTATAAGCGTGCCGAATTTGAATTCAAATTTAAATTTTGAAAGATTAATATAATCTTTATATTTGGTAATCTTTCCAATGATATCTCCGATTTCGTTACTCAGTTTTGATTCAGTGCTAGTTGTTACGGACGAGGCTCGTTACGAAAGCAGGTTTGGAGTTTGACCCAAGTTGGCAAGAGAGCTGAATTGATACTAAAATTACGAAATCTCTAATTTAAGAAAAATCGAACTTTTCTCTGAAAAAAGTTTGAAACTGAAATGATGTGTCATCCTCGTCCTCAATTCTCCCTTCTATTTTTGTCTTGTTTCTCCCCCATTTACGTTCTTATATATACAATTTCTCCTTTTCTTCTCCATTAGGATTTAGAGTTTTTTCTCTGTAATTAACACAAAAAAGAAGAATTTTTTAGAGTTGTATCACTCTGGTACTCACCCATGAAAGGCGAAGATATGGACACTGCGATGAAATATCCAGGCGAACTCACCCCAAGGGTGGTTCTCACTTGTGTTCTTGCAGCTACGGGTGGTTTAATCTTTGGTTATGATCATGGTGTTTCTGGTAAAGGATCCAATCCCTTCTATTTTTCTACCATTTTCCATTTTAATTTTACCCACTACACTTGGATAATGCTCGTTCCTTGTGTTGATCGATTTCATGAATTTCGCATCTCTGTTTTAATGCATCATCTGTTTGATGAAATGTCTGGATGAACACAATTTGTTGCAGAGGTGTAGTTATCTGAATTTTGGTGGAGGGATAAAATTTGTGATTTTGGGGTCGTTTTGTTTTTTCCTTGTAGGTGGAGTTACGTCTATGGATTCCTTCCTTGTGAAATTCTTTCCATCTGTATATGAGCGAGAGGCTAACATGAAACCTTCGTCGGATCAATACTGTAAATTCAACAGCCAGATCCTGACACTGTTCACATCTTCTCTGTATTTAACTGCTCTAATTTCCGGTCTCAGCGCATCCACGATCACACGGAAGCTCGGAAGGCGCGCCACTATGATGATCGGTGGCGTCTTCTTCGTCATCGGCGCATTGCTCAATGGATTAGCCATCCACATGTGGATGCTTATAGTTGGTAGAATGTTGCTTGGTTTCGGTATTGGATGTGCCAATCAGGTAATACCCTTGTTCTGATTCTGAGGTTAAAAGCGGGATTGAACCCTCTCATTGGCTCTGAGTCTGATTCTTCTGCATTATGATAGTTAGATAATTGGTCTGATTCTTTTACATTCTGTTTGTTTTTTTTAGTCTGTTCCCATCTACGTCTCTGAGATGGCACCTTACAAGTACCGAGGAGCTTTAAACATGTGTTTCCAATTATCTATCACTATTGGCATCTTTGGAGCCAACCTTGTGAACTATTACTTTGTCAAAATATTGAATGGTCAAGGATGGCGTTTAAGCTTAGGGCTAGGTGCAGTTCCTGCTATTATTTTCCTCGTCGGATCCTTTTTCCTTCCTGATTCACCAAGCTCTCTTGTTGAACGCGGTCGTCTTGAAGAAGCCAAACAAGAGCTTATAAAAATCCGTGGTACCCCAAACATTGATGCAGAGTTTAATGATATTGTTGCTGCTAGAGAATCCTCAAAACAAGTGAAACACCCTTGGGCATCCTTGAGGAAGAGGAAGTATAGGCCTCAGCTTGTTATAGCAATAATGATTCCCTTCTTCCAGCAATTCACTGGGTTGAATGTGATCACATTCTATGCTCCTATCTTGTTCAGATCAATTGGTTTTGGAAGCACTGCTTCACTCATGTCTGCTGTCATCATTGGCAGTGTTAAACCTGTTTCAACATTGGTTTCAATTCTTGTTGTAGATAAATTTGGAAGACGAACTCTCTTCCTCGAAGGCGGTCTTCAAATGTTAGTTTGTCAGGTAAATCAAACAAAACTTTCCACCTTGTCTCCTTTTTTAACCTTAATTTCATATTATTTTATCTGTTAAGTTCACCCATTTAGTGGGATAAGACTAGTTGTGGTTTCATTTAGTTGCTGATAAGCATATCATCTATGTTTTGGTGACAGATTATCATGGCGATTGCTATTGGTGTTGAATTTGGCACAACTGGAAACCCTGGGAAGTTGCCTCAGTGGTATTCATCTGTGGTTGTGGCTATAATCTGTGTTTATGTGGCTGGTTTTGCATGGTCTTGGGGTCCACTAGGATGGCTGGTTCCCAGTGAAGTTTTTTCTCTTGAAGTTAGGCCTGCTGCTCAGAGTATCACGGTTGCTGTGAACATGATCAGCACCTTCCTCATTGCTCAGTTATTCACAATGATGTTGTGTCACTTGAAATTCGGGCTGTTTATCTTCTTCGGTTGTTTCGTCGTGATCATGACGACGTTCGTGTACAAGTTGGTGCCGGAGACTAAGGGTATTCCGATCGAAGAAATGTCCAAAATTTGGGAGGATCATCCCTTTTGGGGTAGATTTGTCCGGTCAAGTAGCGATGAAGCCAAGACCGTTTCTAAGTTATAGTTTGTCCATTGTAGGTGATATTTTATTTCCATGTCAAGATTATGGTTCAGTTGTGAATGAATTTGAAAACTTATTTTATCTCAGATTAATTATTCGTAATGCACAAGTTTTCAAGTTTATTATGGCAATTGATTTGTTCAATTTAGTCACAAGCAATCAAGTAAATTATCGAAATCAATTAGCATTAATAATACTAATACTTTAAGTTTTAAGCCCCAAAAACTTCAATTTTTAAATATTTTTATTTAGCTGGCTGTGGAAGTCATGAGGCCATTTAGGGTTGTACGGGTATGAGGAATTTAGGGGGGGGGGGAGAATTGTTTGAGTTAGATTTAGGGCATGTTTGGATTAATTTTTGGAGAATAGATTTTGGGAAGAATAGATTTTGAGAATAGAGATGTTTGAATGATTAGTAGTAGAATTACTTTTTATATTGATAAATTATCAAAAAGGATATGATTTGATTAAAGTATGAGAGAGGAGAGAGGGTAGAGAAAAAATATGAGAGAATAGAGAGTGTAGAGAGGAGAGAGAAAAGAGGAGATAGGATGAAGAGAGAGGAGAGAGTATATAAGAAAAAGTAGGGGTAAAATAGTAATTGGATATTCCATAAGCTCTTTTACTATTCTAAAAGCTATTTTTAGTACCTTATTCAAAACCATGGTTTTGACCAAAATTAATTCTGGACAAAAATTGTTGTTTGTGTGAAAATTTTTCAAACCAAGATTTTAGCTAAAATTGATTTCCAGAAACTGAACCCAAACAGGCACTTAAAAAAAATTTAAAAAGTAAGGTTAAAAATTTTTAATTAATTTTTCTTAGTATTTTATCTTTATTAAAAATTTTACAACCCTATTTTTCTAAATTTTAAAATTCAACTAAGAAAATTTATTCCTCCCCTGCAAATCCCTTATATCAAACAGTCCCTCAACAACTTAAGCTAAAAAATAAGAACGGATTATTTATGAGATTTTATCGTCTTTATAGTCTAAAAATATGTATGTAGAAGCAGGTTATTGCTATAGAATAATTAAGAGACCTTAATGTTTATTTGAATGATGAGTTTCTTACATTAAATTTTTTTCAATTATTTTGACTAAACCCTAAAATTTTCAGATGCAAACCATTAACATATTAGATATTTAAACTATGGGCAGCACATGGAAGTATGGCATCAACTCAAAACAGATAGAAGTTTGTTAGATTCATCCGGTCATCACGGGTATCATTTTCAAAATCCAAATTGACTTTCGTTGTTGATATATAATAAATGACTGATAGAGATTTTTAACTTGATATAGGAGAGATAATCATCTATCATTATTTATATATACACATTTAGAAAATCAATAAAAAAAACTATTTACAAATTTTATTAAATAGAAATATATAAATTTAAATAATGATACTATCTGTATATAAATTTTTCTGTATACTGATATTCTCAATATATAAATATATATATCAGTACTTCTAATTAATAAAAATTTTAAATAAAAAATTTATACCTATTTTTCTTATATATTAGTTTAGGCTTTAATAGGTGAATAATTGTAACAAAGTCAAAAATTGCTTGTCCTTCATTTGGATTCAAAATCCAACTGAACTTTACTTTTATGGTTGAGCTAATAAGGTTTATTTTTCTTTTTCTTTTTTTGTGCAAATTTTTTTGAAGGTAATTGGGTTCATACACAATCTAAAAGTAGGGCAAAGTCTCTCTTCTTTATATGTGATATTAATATTGGAGATGATAAACTGTCAATTATTCTCATACATGTACCTATGCACCTAAAAGTTAAGATACTTTCTAAGTATAGTAACTATAATTATAATAAAATAGTACTCTTTAGAGATTGAATACATTTTAAATAGTCATATATCTCTACCGTTCGCCAGTTAAACGCACGAATGATAAGTTAATAAAATTTAAAATTCAAGAAGCAGTTGCATAGTTGGCTATAGTTAAGCAACTAAGCAAGAATCCACGTTAATAGAGTTTGTGGGGATTGCATTAATTTTGACTTTAATTAGAAATAATGCTAATTATCATTTCTGGCCTAATAGCTTTTCAGAGAATGGCGATTACCAAACCAACCCAAATACCTCTTTTATGACTATAATGCTATAACCATTCTTATAATAGTGCCCAAGATAATTACTGCCCCCTCCTCTTTTGTAAGTCAACAAATTTACCATTGATATGATAATATAATTTTGTAAGTCATGTTACAACGATTAATGGGCCCCCTGGAAGAAGGTAAGGAAAAAAAAAAAGTATGGGGGATTTATTTGTATAGAAAAAAATCCTATTTTTTTAAATGATCAAGCAATTATATAAAAATATAAAATATGTTATATATCTTTACAAAGTTAATTTGAACAAATAAAAAATGATTAGACTTAATAGAATGAACTAATTTCTCATTACACGATGAACTAAGATTTAAATTTATATTAAGAAAAATATTTTATATTTAATATCTAATAGTATTTTTAATAGGAATATACCTATACTTCATAAAAAAATATTTTAAATATAGGAATTGCTTTAAACATATACTTTTTTTTTTGTTACATCAAATATATGCTTTTGGAAACCTAGGATATCCGGATTATATCCAGTCCGCTGCTATTTAATGGTCTTAGAAATAGACCCACGTGTCCAAAAATGCGACCAAAAAATACGATTACAAGATAAAATATGTAATATAAAAATCTATCAAAATTGCAAGAATTTATGATATCACTTATAGATCTTGACATTTTATCAATATCCATCCACTCCGCCGCTCCCTTTAATCAGCTGAACTCATTAGATTCGTGGGATGCACACCCACTTTTTATATTATGGATTTATGGGCATCATAAACTTGTCTCTTTTTCATTGTGATTATTTTTAAAAAATCAAATAAACATCCTAAAATTCTCAAATGTCTTTTTCATCAAATATATGATTATTTTATATTTAAAAAGAAAAAAAAAACAACCAGGTCCTAAATGTTATATAAAACATGGATCGACAACTGAATTCAGGGGCATCAAGAAAGTGCATTGTCTCTAGCTAGTAAGAAATTTCTATTGTTATAGCTTCTCTTTGAATTTCCATGTAATCATATCTATGAAAAAAAAGTCACTTAAACTTGTATACACAGAATATATGCATAGAGGACGAAGTTCAAATTATGTCCAAGTGTTAAATAATATTCTTTCCATTTTTTATAAAATATAAATAACTAAATTATTAAGTGAATATTATTTTCTGAAAATACTCAAGTTGTCCAAGTAATATTACATGGGAAAGCGTTCTCAATTGTTAATTGGAGCAAGAATGGAGAATGTTAATAAAATACTACAGGTAAGTAGTTGGAGTCATTTATAAATAGGACCACGTACGTAAATCCTCCAAAATTTTACTTGCAAAAAATACCTCAGGGTGTAGTTATATAATTACTACTATTTCCTAGTTTCGGTCTTATATAATCTACTCCCAACCATTCCTAGGGAACTAATAAGATATGGCCCGTTGACTCGTTAAATTTATTTAAAAGTATTTCTTCAATTTTTAATGTAAAGTTTAATTTTAATTATAAATATAAGATATATTTTTTATATTTATTAATTTTTACTCAAATTATCCCTATAAATACCCTCTCAACAATGATTAAATAAGAGAGTGAAGGAGAAAATTAAAAGAAATAATTGTTAAGATATTTTAAAAAATAACATATCATATTAAATAATTTTTTAATATAATTAAATTAGTTAAATATATTTTATATTAAAATTTAAAAAAATAATATTTTTTAAATTTATATATATTTAAAACTATGAATTTCATCTTAAGAATTGAGCGAGGTTAAGTATTACATTTTTTATAAAATCCAAGTGATCTTAATTAACAACCCTAAATGTTAACATTATATCAATTTTTACCTTTTCTAACTATTTTTATTAAATGAGTATATATTAAAGAATATTTAATAATATTTTTTTATAAATATATGTATCATTTTATATAGGATAGAATACTATTCTAAATACTAGATATTACTCAATATTAAATATAAGTATCCATTTTACCGCGGACTAGCCCTTGGTATATTTAATAGTGTCTTTTAAAATTATTAAATAGTATTTATAAGAAGGATTAATTACGAAGAAATAGTTGCAAACTTTAAAGCATGGTTTGGTATGAGTGATTTGAAAAGGGAGGGGGGGAGAATTTTGCTATCTTCCCCTTGTTTTGGTATCTAAAAATTTTAAGAAGAAATAATTTTTTTTTAATTTTATCTCCCCTCTAAAATCAGAAGAATTTAGAGAGAAAAAATAATATTTTGATTTTATTGTATTAATATATTTATATTTTTTTAAATATCTCAATATTATATTTTTAAATTTATAAACATAAAAAAGCTTAACAATTTTAGCTACTGCTATTTCATAACATTTTCCTCTGGCGGGTTCTGTTTAAAATATTTTACAAAAAATAATTATTATAATAAAATATTATTTATATATTATATTTTATTAAAATATTTTATAAAATAACGTAAGAGTAAATTTATTTATATAAAAATATTTTCTTTTATCTTTCTTCTTAAACCAAACATAATATTAAAATCTTTTTCTTTTTATCTTTTAATGTTAATTTAAATAAAATAATAATAAAAAATTTTATCTTCTCTTTCTTTCTTTTTTTTTATTAAAATCTCTCATTTTCTCTTCTTTTAATTGAGTCAAACACAAGGTATAGTATGGTATGAGTAATGGGGGAGGGGAGGAATTTTTTTAAAAAAATTTATCAAAAACTCTCAAACTTAACCTCCCCTCTAAAAAATAGTTTATTTTATCATATTAATATCCTCACAATTTTTTTAATATCTTAAAATTATATATATTATATTTATTAAAATATTTTATAAAATAATATAAAGATAAATTTATTTATATAAAAATATTTTTTTAACCAAATAAGGTATAAATGCTAAGGTGCTAATAAAAAAATAATAAATGCAATTAATTGTTTGGGACCTAACTATAAAAAAAAATCTACGTGTAAAATATAAGACCACATGCAAGCTGCCCTTTCTCCATCTCTCTCCCTGCACTTGAAGCTTCTCCAATTCTGTCGCTGGTCTCTGCGTGTGAAGCAGCCATGTCTAAGCCTCACATCCTCGTATTCCCATACCCTGCTCAAGGTCATCTTCTTCCTCTTCTCGACTTCACCCACCAGCTAGCTCTCAGAGCTTTCCCTATCACCATCATCGTCACCCCCAAAAACCTCCCTACCCTCCATTCTCTTCTCTCCGCACACCCAACCGCCATTCAAACCCTCCTTCTTCCTTTCCCTTCTCATCCAACTCTCCCTCCCGGCGTCGAAAACGTCCGAGATCTCAGCCAAATCGGAAATTTCCCAATCGTCGGCGCCTCTCGAAGCTTCATGACCCAATCGTCCAATGGTTCAAGAACCACCCTTCACCACCTTTGGCCATCATCTCCGACTTCTTCCTAGGTTGGACCCTCAGGATTTCCCGCCTTCTGGGGATTCCAAGGATTTTTTTCTACTCTTCTGGTGCACTCTTGCCCGCCATTACCAACATCTGTTGGAACAATATTGAGGACATGAGAGATCGGAGAGTGGTGAAGTTTCCTGTTCTCCCCGGAGCACCGTCGTTTAAGCAGGAGCATCTTCCTTCTATGTTTCTGAAATACAAGGAATCGGATCCTGATTCCGAGGTCGTAAAGGAGGGTTATTTGTCGAATATGGCGAGTTGGGGTTGTGTTTTCAATAGCTTCCATGATCTCGAAGGTCCGTATTTGGATTATTTAAAGACGACACTGGGTCACCGACGGATTTTCGCCGTTGGCCCATTGAGCTTGCTCGGGCCCGACAATGGCCCAGTTCGGGGCAACCCGAATGATGTGGTTACCTCCTCCGATGTAATCTACTGGCTCGACGGCTGCCCCGATGAGTCTGTGCTGTACGTGTGCTTCGGGAGTCAGAAGTTGCTCAAGAGAGAACAAATGGAGGCTCTAGCATCCGGGTTGGAAAGATCCGAGAGCAGATTCATATGGGTTGTGAAACCCGGCACAATCCAGCAAATGAAGGAAGGATACGGGGTGGTCCCGGACGGGTTTGAGGATAGGGTAAAGGGTCGGGGATTTGTGATAAAGGGTTGGGCTCCCCAAGTGATGATACTGGGTCATAGAGCGGTCGGCGGGTTTCTGAGTCACTGTGGATGGAATTCGGTTTTGGAGGCCATAGTGGCCGGAGTTATGATTCTGGGATGGCCCATGGACGCTGACCAATTCGTGAATGCGAAGCTGATACAGTACCCGAACCGGATGATTTGGGTCGGTTTATAAGGATGTCAATGAGTATGGATAGTCCGGAGAAAGAAAGAGCAAAGCAACTCAGAAATGAAGCCCGAGGATCTGTGAGTGCTGAGGGAAGGTCCTTCGAAGAATTTAATGACTTTGTGGGAATATTGACTGAATTAGATATTATTGGTAACAAGTAGGTGGTCCAAGTTTGATTAATATAATAAAATAAAATAAAGTACATGTTAAAAAAAATGTTGAATATTAATGAATAATATAATTTTGATTTTATAAATGCCTATAATTCTGTTAGAATGAATTTGTATTTACGTCGTTTGTAATAATGCTCACTGACACTGACATGCATTATATCTTTCTTTACAGAAAAATTGGAAAAAAAGTCCCTTATTAAAATTATTTTTAATGATAAAAAAATTAAAATATTATTATTCTATATATACACAATTTATAGAATACTGATATTATATTTATATAAAAACATATAAATCCTTCTCGCCATAAAATTTTCATTCAGGATGTTTTTCCCAGTTTCTCCTTATTTCTAAAAGGGTCTCAACCACATTCTACTATCAAATTATTTATTCTATCTATTTAATTATAATTAATTATTTATTTGTTCTCAAATTTTCTTTTATAATATTGTCTGCAATTCTATTAATTTCATAAGTAGTATATATATACACACACACAACAAAAGCATTTTTTTAAAATAAAATAAAATGTAAGATAAGGGTTGACACTTGATTATATAAATCACTCATGCTTTTTTAATTAAATGGCATATTTTGATTAGTTTTTGAAAAATATATTTTAGGAAAAAAAGATTTTAAAAAAAGATTTTGAGAAGAATATATTTTAAAAATTAAGATGTGTTGATGATTAGTAGTATAATTACTTTTTATATTGGTAAATTATCAAAAAATGTATGATTTTATTAAAAGTATGAGAGAGAAAATAGGGTAAAGAAAAAAGAAGAGAGATGAGAGAGTGTAGAAAAGTGAGATGAGAGAGAGTGTAAAAAAATAAGGATAATATAGTAATTAGATAATCTATAAATTTTTTTATTATTTCAAAAGTTAATTTTAGCAACCTATTCTAAACTATAATTTTGACCAAAATTACTTTTAAATAAATATGGATATTTATTTAAAAAAATAAACTAAAATTTTATCTATTTTTTTTTAAATTATAGTACCAAACACACACTAAATAAATTTAAAACGATGATATAATTACTTGATACGAGTATGCATGAGACAGGCAAGAACAAACAACCGAATGTGACGAGCATGCAACGATTTGGGAGTTGGGTGGAAGAAATATAAGAAAAATGTTGACGCTGACTCGTTTTATGGTCTATCCTATCCTCGTGTACAGCTTTTCATTTGGTTAGAAGTTAATCAAGCTATATATGGCTTAACTCCACTCGTGCAATTTTTTTTTCTAAAATATTAATCATTTAATTTAATAAAAATTGAGACTATCTTACTAAATCAAAATTCATAATCTAAAATTTATGTATTAAAACAAAATAATGTTTAAATTTAAGAACTAAAAATTATATTAATCCCTACTAACACATATTATTTGTCCATAAAATTATTGACATTTTACTTATAATTGAGACTCAAGAGAATACACATATATACTCGTTTTTATCATCATTCACTTGATGTAAAGACCTTACATACACATCATAACCATATAGACTCAAACTCATACCCTTACATTTAAGAACAATTTAAATAGATATATCTTTTTTATCTAAATTATAAAAGTTAGTTAATTTTTTTAAGAAATATATAAAACTAAATAAATTAATTAATTATAATTAAATCGAACTCCTCAAGATAAATTTACCTTATATACACCTTAATATACTCAAATTAATCAATTAATTCTTATATTAATTATAATTAATTAATTAAATTTTAAATATATTTAAAAATATAAATTAACTCTTATATACCTCAAATCAATGTTTTAACATATATTGTGAAAATTATAAAAAAAAAATACTATTGATAAGCAATAAACAATACACGATAATAGAATTTTTGAAAAGAGGTTTATGAAAAAATTTTGAAAAATGACTTATGGATAAATATTTATGGAAAAAAGTAATTCTTAAAAAATGAGTATTTGGATAATTATTAGTAAAATGACTTTTGTGATTGGTAAATTACTAGAGAGGGTATGAGATAAAAATTTAAAAAAAAAAACTATCGTAGCCTCACATGTGTTGTCACTGTCCATCCTCATTTCTCTTATTTCTATGATAATAGACGGAGGGCAACGACAGACAGAGGTAAGGATAAAGGTAAGGACAAAGAGACGATAATCAAGCAATGACAGTGACTAGAGAAAGGAGAAGGCAAAGTCTAAGCAGCAATGATGGAGCCCAAGTAGTGATAGCGGAGCTGAAGCTATTTCTTAAGATGAAACGTCAACATAAAGAGACAGAAGAAGGGAAGAGAGGAGAGGGGAAAAAATAAAAATAAAATAATAATTAGATAATCTATACTTTTTTACTGATTCAAAAGCTACTCCTGATAACTTATCTAAAATTATAGTTTTAAACTATAGTTTTTTCTAAAAATTATTTTAGATAAATATAACTATTTATTTAAAAAAATTAAATAAAAATTTAGTGAAAAACTCTTTTAAAATTAAGGTTTTGATGTTTGTCAAACAGTTGTTAAAATTTTTTTATAAAAATATTATTTAAATTTTAAAATCTTAAATCAACTTCATTTCTTTTACTTTAATAGCTATTAAATATACTTAATAAATAAATGACAACATATTTTTATAATAATTATTAATTTAAGATTTTAATATTCAAGTGAAATTTTTATGAGATTTTTTTGATTTTATTTTTCTACTCACTATATCTCACACTCTCATAGGCTCTTAAACAGTTAAGTCAAGACCTTTTTTTTTTTAAAAAAAACAAAACATACATTAGCAACAAACTTCAAAGCATGGCCTGAGCATATGATGACGTTATCAAGATGACGTCTCTTATTCCATAATATTGATTCACTGTATTATTTCCGCAAATAAAAAAAAAAAAGTGAAAGTCAATAATTGACGTCCACATATTTAATAAAAGCTTTTTTATTCCTTTTCCAAGTAATCTATGGTGCTTGCTGTCACCTTCAACTCTGCACTTTCCGACTTTTCCATCAATATTTCTCAGATCGTCGGCTTCAGAAGCCATGCCTAAGCCTCACGTTCTCATAGTCCCCTACCCTGCGCAAGGCCACATCCTCCCACCCTTCGATCTCACTCACCAGCTTGCACTTCGAGGTTTATCGCTCACCATCGTCGTCACTCCCAGAAACCTCCCCCTCCTCCACCGTCTTCTCCGCCTCCACCCCGTCGCCGTTCAGACACTTAGCCTTCCCTTCCCTTCACACCCCAAAATCCCTCCCGGCATCGAAAACATTAGAGAGCTCGGGAATGCCGGGAATTACTCCATGATCAACGCTCTCTCCAATCTTCAAGATCCAATCATCCAGTGGTTCAAGTCCCACCCTTCGCCGCCTGTGGTCATCATCTCCGACTTCTTCCTCGGCTGCACCCTTGAGCTTTCTCGCCATTTGGGAATTCCCAGGTTTGTCTTTTACTCCTCCGGTGCCTTCTTGACCTCCATTAACAATTTCTGTTGGCAGAGTTTTGAGGCCATTCGTGGTCAGACAGTGGTGGAATTCTCTGATGTTCCCGGAACGCCGTCGTTCAAGGAGGAGCATCTTCCTTGTATCTTTCGCTTTTACAGGGAATCTGATCCTGATTTGGAGTTCGTGAAGGAGAGTTTTCTTTCCAACATTGTGAGCTGGGGTTGTATTTTCAATAGCTTCCAAGCTCTTGAGGCTCCGTATTTGGATTATTTGAGATTAAAATTGAAGCACTCTCGGGTCTTTGCGGTAGGTCCATTGAGCTTGATGGGACTCGACTGGTGCCCCGATGGGACTGTGTTGTATGTTTGCTTCGGGAGTCAGCAATTTCTGAAACCAGAAAAAACGGCAGCCTTAGCAGCCGGGTTGGAACGTTCGGAGACCCGATTCATTTGGGTCGTAAAATCCGGCACGCCCCAACAGGTGGAGGAAGGATACGGCGTTGTGCCAGACGGGTTTGAGGATCGGGTGTCAGGGCGGGGCATCGTGATAAGAAGTTGGGTGCCCCCAATAGCTATACTAAATCACTGAGCCGTGGGCAGGTTTACGAGTTACTGTGGGTGGAACTCGGTGTTGGAGGCCATAGTAGCTGGAGTGATGATTCTGGGGTGGCCTACGGAGGCTGACCAGTTCGTGAATGCAAAACTATTGGTGGAGGATAAAGGCGATGCAGTTAGAGTTTGCGAGGGAGCAGATTCAGTACCCAACCCGGACGAGTTGGGTCGGAGGGTAAGAAGATCAATGAGTGGAGATGCTAGTACTGAAAAAGAAAGAGCAAAAGCACTGAAAGATGAAGCTCATAGATGCAAGTGAGGAGGGGAAGTCCTTCAAAGAGATGGATGAGTTTGTGGAAGCAATAAGTCAACTTGGCGTACAATAGAGGGGGAAAACGGCGCCAGATCGCCGCAATCCGCATGCTAGAGATGGCTAGCTCACTATTTTTTTCATTTTTTTATATATTTAAAAAATTATTTTTTTAAAATAATAATATTTTTTAATATTATATTAATATAATAAAAAAATTATAAATATTATACTCTTAAAAATCTATATTTTTTATAAAAATATATAAATTTTATAATTATAAATCTTAATATAATATTAATTGATTATAATATGTAAATATATATTAATAAATAAATAATTATATAGTATTTAATAATAAAAATATTTAAAATAATATTTAAATAAAATAAAAAATAATATTAAAAATAAAATAAATTGATAGATTGACCTGTTAGAAAAAAAAAGGTAGCCTACCAATATAGAGGGTTTAGGGCCCAAGCCTGTCCTTTGGTAGGATTTAGGGCCCAAACCTGTCCCTCTTTTAAGGGCGTGCTCTAGTGTACAAGAATTAATGCATGTGATGATTCTCTTAGGAGTGGTGCGTGTAATGGATAAAGTTGTATTAAAGCTCCATGTTTCCTTCAAAAATGGAGACTAATGGGACTTCTCTCCAAACTAATTTTCTGTAATACATGAAATTGTTTGCCTATACAATGCATTTGGAATTTAAGTATTAATAGCATTGGTATTAATTTTATTTGTAATTTGAAACAATTAATTTAAAAAAATAATAAATATAATATATAAATTGAATTAAAATATTATATTTAGAACTATAATTCACCCTAACTTAAATCCTATATTTAAGAAGAGGGGTACTTTTTTATTTATTTTTTTTTTGGGTAGGGGGTTTTAAACATTCCCAAAGGTGAGCAAATGATTGATAATCTTCTTTTTTTTTTGGTAAATCTTTTTTTATACAATTTTTTTTAAATAATTGAGCTCACTCAGGATAAAGTAAAATCTACTTTCCTTCTAGAAATAATACGAATTGTCATAGAGATAATAAATGGCTGGAGGGCCTTGTATGCATAAGCTTTTGATGAACTTTAAATTTGGGTATGGATTTTGGCCCAAAAAAATAAACCAGGGTAAGAATTAATGGGCTTAAAATGGTCCCAATGTAGTTTCGGGTCTCTTATTTCCAATAGGCCCATTGCTCATGCAAACAGCTCATTTGAACCCATAAACACGAATCTCATTCTAGCTGTTTGGTCTCTCAAGGAGCATAGTCCACTACTTGCATATGCTGCTGCTTTACCAATCCGAATAGGCTAATCCCTTATGACATATGAAATTAATATTCAAATTGATTAATCCCTGCTGAGAAGTGTTTGTATTTAATATCTAATAATATTTCAAATTGAATCGTTTTCCATATGTTTAGTATAAAAAGGCTAGTTTTCATTAGTTTAGTTATTGTTATAATCTCAGTAGAACCAAGGTAAATTAGTTAAAGTAATAAAATTTGTCTTAAAATTGAATATGTTTCACTTTTGTCCGTTACAAATATTACCATTAAAGTCTTCCCTATTATACATTGGAATGTGATTAAGAGGGTATTTTCAAAATAATTTATTACATGCTGTATACAACAGTGACAAATAACTTGTATTAAGAGCCATGATTTTCTTTTACAACGTGCCCAACATATATAACTGAAGGGAGTACTTTTTTTTCTATGAAAAATAGTCTGATTTTAAAAAAAAATTAATTCAAGTCGGTCGTTTAAAATAGAAAGGGGCAAAAGTTTTCAAGAGAAGCAACACTGTTCATGACAGTACCCATTTCCTTCAAAATTTTATTTTTTATATATATTGATGGGCACACCGCACTGAACGATATACATTGGCAAGTTTCAGGTTTAAGAAACACAAAACAAATAAACAACAAAAAGTAATAGCCACATTTTCATGCTTAAAGGCAAAATATAAATATCATTTAATGCCCTCCAAGTTGCATCTTCCTTGTTTCTCAGTGCCTCCCACGCCAGATACCCACCACAATTCATGCCCATGAAATACCCACCCATACAGGACGACCTTGCATTCTGGCTTGAACATTCATGATCTAAGCGGATCAAGAAGTATATATTTTTAAAAATTACAGAGGAAGCAAAGGTGATTTCAACAAATCCAAAAGTGATTCACATGACTTGGTCTTTATTTTTAGATTTTTTTTTAAAAAGCAATTGAGATACCTGGATCCTAGGAGCTCACAAAAATCAGACATTTCTCTAAGTTCTTAAAGTTCAAGGTTTTTGAGTCATTATTTCAAATTTTGCTACTGATTTTAGTGATTCACTATTGGTAAATAATTTTGTAAGCACAATTATACGGAAAACTTCAATTTCAAGAGTTACTCCATCAAAGAATTGTCAAGTACAAGCATATGGGTTCATGATGTTGTTATTCTTTTATCAGTGACTGATTCACATGAAAAAAAGTTCATACCTTGACTCACTTTCATACTCTAATTCACATGCATATCAACACCTGTATGCTTCCTTGTTCACAGATAACAAGACGCATCTAACTATTTAAAAGGACTCATAAATACCTTTCTTTACTTAACGAGTTTTATGTAGATGCCATGACACAACTTTTCATGCATATTTTGATCTAAGAGCAGTCCAGTGCATGAGGCTCCCATTGAGTGAGATTTAAGGAGAGAGAGATATACGTAAACATACCCTCACAAGTAGAGAGGCTGTTTTCAAGATGAGAACCCTTAACCTCAATATAAGATAGTAACAATCTTATTACTATACGGAGACTCACTTTCTTTCAAGCATATTTTGATACTATAATTTTAACTATGTAGTTAAAAGAATTCAGATATGATGTCAAAAAACAAGAACCAACTGATCCAAAAATGACTTGTTATGTTTATATCTTCAACTCTAATCTTCTTGTAAGCATGTGAATTAGGCTAGCTATCTATTTATATACTGTAATTGTGTAATTGCATGTTTCCTTGAGCTCTGATTGTTTTCTCAAATGAAGAAATTTACAGTCACTTTTGCTTTGAGATTAAGTCAAGGGGAAAAAACCCTGACAAGTCTAAGTCTCACTCTTGTTTTTGTCTTTTCCTCTTCTGATAGAATCATTATATCTTAAATCACAAACCATGGAAAAGCTTGGAGTTAGGGGACCTTTAAATGAAAATATTAATAGAATATAAAAAGAAAATACGGCTACAGATTAGGCTGCCACTCCATCAAACTCACTTTTTCTATATTCACACTCAGACAAATATCTAAGAATATAACACCTTAACTAATACTTTCCAGGACAAGATCATAACTGTGCCAGTGTAACCATAGTCAGGCAAAAAAAAATTTCTTCATAGAGTCCAGACGGTATCCCCAAGTTGATAACTAAAGATTAATTCTTTTGAGGCGTAAAAATCGTTAAAGTAAATTTTGCCTATCCCAATAAAGTATTTTCCATACAAAAAGCCTAGTTTGAATTAAGAATATCATGTTTAAGGGACCTAGTTTGACAAATTAGATAATCTATGACAGAAAAATCCTGGCTGGCCCACAGATGTTGTTGGAATTTAGATAATCCTTGATCAAGACCCTCACCAAATTTCCAAGTTTATCCTCTTTTTCAGTTAACTTGAATATATAAATTGTTGAAAGTGACATTACAAAACCCCACAAGATATACCCTGGCACACTGTTTCAAGCCCATTTTATTTAGTCGAACATAAAAATTTAGGAATCTTTTTTACAGAAAAGCATAGTTTTTTTTAGTAGGATTGGCTTTAAGAATCCAAGAGAGGAACAGAGTAGCTCTGTTTTTTCACTCTCTGTTTGAGGAGATAGCAGATTGCATTGAAAACTAATTAAGAACAAGAAGTGTATAAGAGTGGAACCTTTCAACTTGTTGAAAGGCCGAACAAGGATTTAATTTGGTGTAGTCATTTGTGTGGCCATTTCATGTAATGCTCTGTTATTTGGTTGTTAATATCTTTGTTGTTGTTTCTATGTCAGCATCAGCAACATTTGTATGCTTCTCTTTTGCTGTGTTATTAATTTAGAAAGATCATGACATAAGACATTGCTCTAATTCATTCCAAAACAAAGCTCAGTCACAAGCTGGGAAATACCAAAAAAAAAAATTGATTGTTTTCCCTTCATCTTTGTTGCTAACACCACAAGGAAAGAAAATTCTATTATTTGATGCATGCTACGGCAGAAAAAAGAATACAGATATTATATGGAAGCCAGTTGTTTTTACAGAAGGCGACATGAGCAGTCACTGTGAGGCATATGTAAAATGAATGATCCGGACATGAAAAGTGACCCCACAAATGGATACAAGAACAATAATGCCCTGTTTTTTATGATTTAGATGGGGCTTTATAATAGGGCACCAAAGTCTCTTCAACGTGCTTTAGGATAAGAAATGACTAAAAATGCATCATATTCATTTTGAAATATTCAGAGACCAAGTTGCCCAGAAAGTGTGTTTGGTTAAAGTATTTTCAAAGTTCTTGTCTTTGATATAATAGAAATTCTTGCAAATACTTTGCACACAGCCTATTACTAGTAGTCATCAGGCTCTTATCAGTTGATTGCAACATAATCTGATTCTACAAACCAAAACAGAGTAAGGGAAGACACAATTAATTATATACACAAGTTTCATTTCACGATTTAATCCTACAAATTATTTATCAAGCAGATCATGAGATGATCCTGGAGGGAAAAAAAGAAATGAAATCATGAAATCAAAATGCAGCAAAATGCTTCCCAGCTATCGATGACGTATTTACAACAGTTCTTACTACCCTCACTCCCAAATACAAGCACTCATGAAAATTTTATAAGCAAAGAACTATCCTACAATCCTCATTCCCAGAAAACTAAGCCTGTTGTTATTCTTCATTCTGAAGTTCTCTATCATAGCAACGCATTGCTCAACTTCAAAACTGGCACGAAGTACCGAGTCTCTGTCTCTGCTTCTGACCTAAGGTTATGGATTTCCTTTTGGCAAATGCTGGATACAAAAGCTCTTGAAACTTCTCCAGGAACACTGGCCATTCTTCATCACTCATATCAGCTAGCTTCACAAAGCTTATGCTTGCAGGAAGCTGTTCATTGGCACTCCTGTGCCCAGATGATGCATTTGCTTTATAGCCGTCATCCACTTCTGCTCCTGAATGTTTCTGTGTTTTCTCCCCTAACGTAGTATTGTTGAGTGACACAGAAAGTTTTGAGAAATTTTGGATTGTTTGAGGGGGAAATGTGACAAACCCTGATGGATCTTCCCCGTCACTTTCTTCCTCTTCCTCTTCAATGCTTTCATCAAGTTTGGAAAGTGGGTTGCGACCATGTCCACTCCCAAATCCATGTTGAAAAGTGGCTATGTTTAGAGGATCATCAAATGCCATCTTGGGAGTAAAATCGAACCCAAATTCATCACAGTCTATCTCAAACTGGAATTCCTGATCTCCCAACTCAGTCCTTGGAGATAGTTCCTCCCTCTCTGCAAGCATCTTCCTTGCCTCCAAACATACTACCTCAAGTTCACTGGGTTCCTCTTCACCCCTGTAGAACTCCCGAGTCATCATCTCACCAATCTCAGCAAGGCATAGGCCAAAATCAGCAGCCTCCTTGAGAAAAATAGTGCAGAGTACCAAGACTCTCAAACAAGCCTCTCTTATCATGGGAAGTTCCCTACGAAGCATCTCACAATCTCGAGCCGGATCAAGATTTTTGATGTAATTGAGCTCATCTTCAGTGAACGGAATTGAAGCCTGAGGCCAATGAATCCACTCAAAGTATGGATCCTCCAAAGTTTCTGGTAGGCAAAGCCCATGATCAATAGGAATGAGCTCCACCTGGCCAAATGTCCCCATGCTATCATGCTTTTTGACAAGCAAGTTTCCACCATGCCTATCCGTGTTAAGAATCCTAATGTCCAATATCCCTACACGATGCACAGACCCAACCGGAAAGCTAGAGGTCCCATGATCACTGGCATCAAAATCATGTGGCATGAACTGTTGGAAAGATGCAATTTTGCTTACCAAATTCTTCCTCAGAACATTAGTCCCATTGACCCCATCATTGACATTGAAGATTGAGTGAGTAATCTTCACTAACGCAGTTGGAGGCACATTTGCAAAATGATCGTGGTCAAGCAGATAAGCTGCAACTTCCCTGAACCCTGTCTCCCCTACCCTCACTGAGCGTTTCAAACCTGGCTGTCCAAGAGTTTTACCAACAAATCCTTTTGGATTGTTAGGGGCAAAAGGCTCCTCATCTGTTGGTTTCACAATGGCAACACTCTCACCTCTACTGTTCCGGAAAAAGTATGCACCTCCAAGACCACTATGAACAGGGATTGGATCAATCCCCATCTTAATTGCCTTCACAGAGTCCTTGACCAGTGGTTTCATTCTATCCAGATGATTTGATTGCCCAAGCATCTCAATAGGACCATCTTGTCCCTCTGCTGGATATCCCTTCCAACAGGTGACAGACAAGGAGTGGATGAGCTTCTGTGCATTTGATTCCTAGTAAGAAGAAGTGGAGAGTCATTTCTTACAGCACTAAGGTCATTCTTGAGAATAATGTCCCCAAAACTTAGTGAGCTCTCTTCTATTGGGACATTAAGGGCAAGCTGCAACCTCCTTTTCACAGTGTGCGCATTGTCTCTACGATCTAATTCCATGCCAAGGACACAGCCATTTTCTGTTTGCACAAAAACTCGTCTCCTCCCAGCAGGTTGCCTCCCTTCGATTCTGCCGTTTCCATGGTAATCCCTACTGTGGGGACTCCTCATTAGTGCCACAGCCATCTGAGTTTGAACAGGGCTGTCCAACTTTTGAGACATCGACTGAATGAAGCAAAAATGATGGTGGAAGAAAGCTTCTTCCCTCCCCAGAAATTGGCAAGCTGGCCCAAGGAGATTGAGTAAGGCCACTGTCTTGTTCCCCAACGATCATTAATCAGAGCCCTCGAGTGAAAATTTGAAGGACGAATACATGATTGGAGATAAAATACGATACAGGGTGATTACTATATTGAGGACGCCATCACGCCCGGCTAGCAAAACATAAAATCTGCACAAGCATGGAGATTTAATGAAAACTAAAATTAGGGCCATCATTAAGGTAAATCCATACATAAATTCCCGTTCAGTTCAACTAATTCAAAGCAAACCCATGCAGTCATTATATATAACGTTCGCAAGCTCTTGCAGAACTATATAGTGAACGGATAGATCAGTCATTCATGCTTCGTAAGTCCTGATAATTATAGAAAGTAAAGGAAAAATAGTTAACACATCAGTTTTCATCTAATAGTTGATACAATGAACTGTGCACCAAAAACTTGCAAAACCACCTCAATAAAAGCATCGGTCATCTAACACTTAAGTTTAAAAAACCGCAAATCACAGAAACAAAGCCATTGAATAAATTAAAGAATCCTGTTTAGGTGCTTAGAAATCCCAAAAGTATAGAGACTGAAGACCCAGCTTTAGTTCAGCCAACACCATTTGAACCCAAAAAATCAAAGACCCAAGTAGAAATATGTTCCGACCCCAAAGAAAACATAAAAGGAGAAGAAGAAAAACAGCCAGAGACAGCTGGTTGAATAGCTTCACTGGCACAAAAACGAAAATCCACCCAGTTCCCTCCTTCAATGAAAGAAAAGGTTCAGAGATTTTGGGAAAGAAAAACATCCGTATAAATTGTGGAAATGAAAATGCAAATACTCTGAAAAGGAATCTAACTCAATCCCTTGGAGCTCTGAAACGCTCAAAGGCAAAACCAATTTCATTGAGCTGAAGCAACGAACTCACCGCAATGCGAGATCTGAACATGGAAAAAAAAAATCCCCGAAGCTACAGTAGCCAAAAAGCGGGAGATGAATCAGAAGAATGGTCCAGTAAGAAGGAACCACGAACCCAGGCCGAGTTTTCAGACCGTACAACGCAAAAGGACTCGTTCGGGTTGACTCGGGGGATTCCTTTGTCGCAGCAAAAACCCACAAAGGCGAAAACTCTTACTCCGGGCTCTCTCTCTCTCTCTACATATATAAATATACTCTCGCTCTCAGAACGTTATTTACCCCAAAGTCCCGAAGCTTCAATCGGGTTAATGTACCAACGTGATTAGGCCCCCACCACCTCTTTCTCTTCCTCTCTCCCACAATGAGCCTAGAACGAAGAATCAAGACCGTTAGATCTGGCAGCAAAAATAATATGTGGGTCGTCGTATAGTATAAGGGTATGGGCAAGGGTGACGTGGAGATAAGGGAGTGGACGATGACGTGGCAGAGAGTCAGAGTCGAGTGTATGGTGCAATCTTCAGGGTCCATCTGATGGTCCTTGAATCTCTGTCAATGCAGCTCACGGCCAATGGATTTGGGACCTAGTTGGGCCCCACATGGTCACTTTTTCAGATCTGATTGCACGGAGTGAATTGAATCAGGGGAATGTTATCAGATGCTTCAGCCACATTTTTTATTGATGACAAATGTTACTGGCTAGTTTTTGGCATTATCATCAAGTTGGGCTACGGAAATCAGACGGCTCAAGAAAGGACAAAAAAGAAATGATCGGACGACTTATCCTTCTACCTGCTTGTATCTCTGTCAAACAACTGTGTTCCTGATCCATATAAAGAAAAAAGAAATTGGTTGTTGCTAAAGGAAATTATTTTAAATAATTAATTATATATATTTTTAAGATTGATATAAATATTTTTCGCAAGATATTGGATGAGGCTAGAAATAGATAAAATTTTATAAATAAAAGATATATTCTCAATAAAATTTTAACATAAATAAAAACTATTGTTAGTCACATTTTAAATACCTTTAACTTGTAAATTCTTTTAAGAGAATTTTTTTATAAAGAAACTATATAGTTTTAATTTAACTATTTAATTTATAATGATCTAATTTAATTTTATAACAATGATATTATTCTATTATTTTAAGTTAAAATATCTAATAAATTTAAGAGATACCATCATCTTTTTAAAAAAAATAAATTATTTCTTAGTATTGCCTCACCCTCCCATTGGCAACCATGATGGGTCATGATAATATTCTCAATCTCATAGTACACTCGCTCGCATATTATATATTTTTTATTCTTTAATATATAAAATATTTAATTAATTTAATTATATTAAAAATTTAATTAAATTAATTAATATAATATAATTTCATAAAATATTCTAATTATCTTCCTTAACTCCTTCCCCTCTCTTCTTATTTAATTATTATTGAGAGATTATTAATAGAGGTAATTTTATAAAAAAATTAATAAATATAAAAATATATTATATTTAGAATTAATATAATTTTTTAATTAAGTATTATATTAAAGACTGAAAAAGAGTTAATTTTATTAATTTGTATAATTTACAAAATTAGTTCCTTTATAAAAAATGTGTATTTTTTTATACACCAGAAACATGGGTGTAGGTTACTTTTGATCTCCTAACAAAATGCGAAAACATGCTTTCTGTGGTTTTTTGGATCATTAGTATGCTAAGATGCCTTATTTTTCTAATAAACCACGAGGAATATATTTATAGGATTGACTATAAAGTTATAAGAAATGGAATTAATTACCTCAAAAGTCAATGGGAATTAAGGAACATGTAATGATAATTTATAGTTTAAAAAATCAATAAATTTATATTATTTATTTATTATTGAAATTTTCTAGTGATTAAATCACATTATCATGACCTCATAATTATTTTGTTTATATATTTATACATATGCACACAAAAATAAATTTAAGTAAATTGTACTCCTTATATCTTTAATATATGATATAACTAAAAATTTAATATTAATTATAAATATAAGATTTATTTTTTATATTTATTATTTTTTTTAAATTGCTCATATTGATACTCACTTCATAATATTTAAGTAATAGAAGAAGAAAATAAGTTAAGAAAAATGATTAAGATATTTTAAAAAAATATGTCATATTAATTAATTTAATTAATATTATTAATTTAATTAAATTAGTTTAAGTATATGCCATATTAAAAAGCAAATAAGGAGTACTATTTTATAATTTATAAAAATTATGTTTTGCTACGTGAGTTGTAATTACCTGAGGAGTGACTATAAATATCTTCTCTAGTCTGATGCTGTTAAGGTTTAATAGTAATTTATACAATAAAATATAAACTTTTGAGTGGTGCTATATGAAATAAAATAATGATGGTTTTTACCAACTATTTATTTAGTTGGTAAAATATAATAATTTTTTAATTAAATTTCAAACTATACGTCTATATTTCCATTTGTGTGTTTTAATTTTATGGAATTTATTAATTATCCTTTAGATATTGAGGAAATTTAAATAGAAAGTGTGATTTGGGAACTTAACTTGCCCCCAAAACGCATACTGTTGTCAATGACCAGAACAAGCACTGCTTCTTTTTCCCTTTTAACTTTATTGAACGTTGAACTTCCTTTATCACTTTTGTTCTAATAATAATAATAATAGTAGTAGTAGTAATAATAGTGATATCTAATATACGTAGAAATTTTTATTTGGTTGACCACTTCTATTTTTTATTTTTAATTTATTAAAATTTTATTTTAATTATATCTAAATTTGATTTGTATCATGTACTTGTCTATAATAAATAAATTTTTTAATAAGAATTTTTTATATATATTAAAATTTAAATTTAAAATTTCTTATAAATAATATTAAATTATTTATTACTCAAATTATCATATAGATTGAGCACTTTTTAATGGTGGCATGCATATGTCAAGAAAGCGACCCTCTAACGTTTTCGGAAGTAAATGCCAAATCATGCATCATTACCATTTTTTATATTCTATTATTAAATATATAATTTTAAAATTAATGACTTCTCATTTTAAATAGATATTTCCTATAATAATTAAACTTGAGACTCAACAAAATTTAACAAGTATTATACTGCTAGATTAATTATTATATTAGTTTAAATCTTTACCATTTTATTTTAGATTAATAATAAAAAATTAGAAAAATTATTTGATATTATTCATAAATTGAAAATAGTATCTAAAAAAATGTTGTACTCATGCATTCATAAATATTATATTTGATATTAATACTAATATTAATGAATAGCTTGTTTTATATTAAAATAATCTAGATCTAGATTGATACATATAATGAAATTTTATATCAAAACCATGCTACTTACATATTATTACTATGAAATAAAGAAAATCATTAGATAATCTAAGTTTTTGTAAAATCAAGTTAACACTTTCCTAAAATGTATGGTGTTTAAATAAATAATAATTTTAATATTAAATATATGATATAATTGAGAAATTTAATTTATTTTTAAATATAACACTCTCTTTAATGTTGTATCAAATTTTATAACATTTTTTATATTATTAATATTTTTTGATATAGCTATTTAATTGGGTCATTCAAGCATCGTTAGACCCTATTGAATGTAAGTTTCCTAATAATATTTTTTATATTTATATAAATTTAAACTTGAGACCTCTTATTCAAACAGTAAAAATTCTTTTTACTAAGATAAACACTTATTGGTCCAAACATATTTAAGAAAATTTACATCAACAATGATGGCAATACAAATGATTTAGGGATATTTAAAAAAATAACTAACACAATTTTTCTTATAAATAATTAATTTATTAATTTATTTAATTTCTATAAAATAATTGGCTAGCTTTTACATTTAGACTTACATGGAGTATTATTTGATCCCTACCAATTGTATTACTTAGGGATAAAATTTAAGAAATAAAGCATTTAACACATTCTTAAAATATAAAAATATTCCCTCTAATCCTTTTTATAAGTAATACTATTTCATATTAATTTGAGTTTATCTAAAAATTTAATATATATTTTTTATCTTTACTCCTAATTAATTACATACCTCTCTTAGCTATTTTTTTTTACTCATTCTTTTTTCCAACTATCATTCTCATGAATAAAGGTATATTGAAAAAAATAATTATATTTATAACAGATTTATTATTTTTAATTAATTTTAATTAATATTTTAATTTGTATGATCTGTGCAGTTGTTACTTATAAAAAATATTGGAGGAGGGAGTAACAGTTATTGTGAACCCTGAAAGAGAGGTGTTTTTTTGTGAAGCTTATTATTATACAGATTACGTGTGCTAGATATATCAAGCTCATGTCAAACCTTTTGATTAAGATGGGTGTAAAGATCATTATGGCCACTGATAAATTAATATATTAAGCAATATTATCTCTATATAAAAGAGAACTTCAATTCTAATTTTAAAAAATATACTAATTAAACGGACTTTAACATTATGTTCCTAACTCTAGAGATTAGATTTGGAAAAAAAAGAGAGAGAGAGATACTAATGGCCACCTAAGATTTTTGGTCGTAGAGATTAGCCTTGGTTAGTGCAATATCATTGTCCCCGTTTATAATAATTCTTACTCATAATTATAATGTCTAAGAGTTTTATCAAAATTAATTATTTGCTTTGCTATACGTGACAACTAAGTTTTCTCTTCATCAAAATTATTTGTGTGTCTGTAAATTCTTATTTTATAAATAATTATTATTATAAAAGAATGCAATTATTTATTATTCAACTTCCTCATGACGAAGGTTTATAATCTCAATTTGCAATCAACATGTATCTATATATTTAAAAAAATTGAAGTATTTAATTAGTGGCGATAATTTTTTAACTAATTATAACTAAATAGCACGGGTAATATTATATTATAAGTTTCAAATTGCATTATCAAGATGTTAATTATTTTCATTTTTCACGAGTATGGGTATGGTCTTTATAAAATATTTTTACCAAAATCACATTTATAAATTAGAATTTATATTCTTCTAAAGCTGTAGGCAAAGGTTATGATTGAGTTCATAATGAATAAAAATAATTAATTTTAAGTATTTTTATAAATATGAACTTGACTGAGTTAACGTACTCACCACTCAGGCATTATTTTTCAGATATTATTTAAATTAAAAAATACAGAGACCAAGTGCGTTGCATCTTGCTTTTTTTTATTAAATTAAATTAAAATAGTAGTAATATAAAAATAAATAAAAAATGTGGCCTCATTCACGTACCACAATTTTTTTTTTAAAAAAAAAAAAGGAAAGAAAATTAACGTTCCGTTAATGTTATGGTCGGGGGATCAAGTGTTTTTGGGATATATTTTGGGACCAGGAGCCAACAGGACAGAACACGGCTGATAAGCCTATTTTATTTAAAATAAAAAAATAAAAAAGGAGAATCGTGATAGGGCGGGCCGGCGGGGCAATAGGGTATGATGTAGAGAATAATTACCAAGGGAGAGAGAGTCCGCGTGATGTGAACCACGTGGAGACAAAGTCGTTTGTCAAAATTCAGACATGTCGGGGTATCTTTCCACGTAGTTTTGTCGTTATCCTACCAGATATAATTAAACAACTCAGCGAACAAGTTGTGTTCACGTACATGCACGCTTATTCTATGAATGCATCACACATCGTGAACTTCTTTGACTTTTGACCCCATCTTTTTGGTCAAACGAATCTTTGTATACCCTAGTATACACAATACCTTTTATTTTGATATTGTTGCTATGCCTAATATATAATACAAATTTATTTAATTATATAAAAAAATAATTTAATTATTTAATATAATTTTTTTAATATTCTAATCTTTTTAATTTATTCTATTTCTATTATTTATTATTGATAATAAAATATCAATAGAAATTATTTTAAATATTTTATATTTAAAATTAAGATTAACTTTTTAATTAGATTTTATATTAAATATATGAGAAGTATTTTTTATATAAATAATTAAAATAATTTTAAAATTTTAAGAATTTTAACTAATTATGTGTGTTTGAAAAAAAATTATTTTAAACCTAAAATACAGCACCTCAACCCTATTTTCAGTGAAAGATTTGTTTTCGAATAAAATTATAGTTTAAGTTGTTGTAAACTATAATTTTATATAAATAATATCTATTAATTTTTAAAATAATTTTTAAATATTAGGTATAAAAAATAATTATTTTAACCCTCTAAATTATTATCATTTTTATATCTCTCATTTCTTTTACCTTATGCTTTTTATAGTAATTTATATTTTAAAAATTTTATTCTAATAATAATTATTTAAATATTTATTTTTTAAAATTATTTTTCATACAAAATCTATTATCTAACATGATTTTAAAATCAATTTTATCTCAAATTTATTCTTTAAAATTTAAACTAAACATACTCTATATTTAAATTCTTTTACATAGTAAAATAGTTAATAATAATTCCTTATAAATTAGAACCAATGTAACTTAGTTTTTTTAACAAGTTCTATCTAATGTGCCCGCCCCTAATTATATCTATTGTGTCTAGATTATTTTTTTAATAAACTATATTATTTTTAATTTAATCGTATTATGATTTACTATAAAATTTATATTTGATATGATGAATTGATACATATCTTATACGTGATCGGGTTCCATGGATAGACTATGGGGACTTTGCTTACAGACACCCACATATAGGGAGAAAGGGAATATGCACCGCACGTCAAATTGCTTAGTGGGTGTTTAGATACCCTTAGAGAAAATAATTTAAACATCTCACATTTTTTACAAAAAATAATAAAATATTCAATTTTTTTCACAATTAATTATTAACAAAAACTAATAAACTACTCAAATATTAATTTTTTCCTATAATTAATTATTTCTAAAAATCAATAAACTATTAAAACACTAATTTTTATTCATAATATTTTTTTACTAAAATTATTATTTTGGGATAAACTATAGGAATAACTTCTAACAATTAAGGTGTGTTTAGATTAGTTTGTAGAAAATATATTTTATATAGAATATATGTTAGAGAAAATATATTTGAGAGGAGAATAGTAGATTTTAGTATAATAGATTATGTAGAAGATTTATGTTTGGATTAGTTTTTAAAAAATATATTTTATAAAAAAATTGATTGTTAGAAATTGTTCCTTTAATTTATACTAAAACCATAATTTTGGTAGAAAAATAGATCTTGAGAAAAAATTAGTATCTAGGTAATTTATTGTTTTTTGCAAAAAATTGATTGTGACAAAAACTAATATTTGGATAATTTATTAGTTTTTATGAAAAAATTTTATATTTAAATAGTTTATTAATTTTTATAAAATTCAATATGAAAAAATTAGAGTATTTTATCCAAAATTATAGTTTTTGAGGTATGTTTGGATAGTTTACTTAAAAAATATTTTTTCATAAAATATATTTCTTAAAGATTTATTCTACCCATAATTTATTTTTTAAAAATTAATACAAACACAGTTTTGATCTATTAGTCGAATTGTAGGCGTTTAAATATTATATTTATGGGGTTTCAAGGACATTAGTCTGTACAGTGATTTCACTGAAGTTGTTCAGTTGCTGAAATATGATGTGTCAAATATGCGTAAGGATTGAAATCTAATTATGCAAGGCATAAACAGGCTCCAATAGGATTGAAATGTAATTCTTCAGCTTATTGACAGAGAGCAACATAGTTGTTAATATGATTAATTTGAGTGGTAAACGATTTAATATTAATTAAATGAGATCTCAAATTTAAATTTTAACATATACAAAAAATTATCATTTAGAAATTTATTTATTATAGCTAAATATATAATGCATGTTATATCTGTTAGAATAAAATTTTAATAAATTATGTGGGTAACTAACAAAATAAAAGAGAGCAACATGGTTAAGCGGATCTTCTTGCTAAATGCTCATTGAATAGAAGGAATGGCCTGGAAGTGCTGAGTTCAGAGGCCTTTTTGGCTACCTTATACTTCAAGAGAACCTAGACCTTAGTTCAGTCTTTTCATTGTTTCTTTTTCCTTGTATAAAAAAATTGATTTCATGTAGATTAATTAAACACTGATTATCTATATAAAAAAAATTATGTTAAATTTTCTAATAAATATTATTTATATTAAAATTATTTTTATCCAATACACACATTCATATATAACTTAATAAGTATATTATATGAGAAAATGATTATTCTTTTATCTTAATTATAAAATATAATTAGTGAGTTAATTTAAATTTTAAATATAATATTTATTTTTTAAATTTATTAATTATTTTATAAATTATTTCTATTGATATTTTTTTCAACAACAATTAAATAAAAGGAAGGGGTATATTTAAAGAAGATAATTAGGATATATTAGAAAAAATATACTATAATAACTAATTTAAAATTTTTTTAATCTAATCAGATTAGTTAGATATGTCATATATTTAACATTAAAGTAATACATTTGGGAGATAAGAGAACTTGAGATCTTACATTTAAAATTAAAATAAAATTTTTAACTAATTATTATATTTAAAATCAATGAGAGAAAATAGTATAGGGTTTATATAATACTACATCCGATTCTAATTATAAGAATTAGTTAATTTTTTAAATATATTAATAAAATTAAATAAATTAATTAATTATAACTAATATAAGAGTTAATTAACTTATTTAAATAAATTGAGAAGTATATAATATTAATTTATTTTAAAAAATTAAATTATATCATAATTAACTATTATATTATATTTTTATAAATTTTTTTTTAAAAAATTGATTTTTATAATTAAAATTAGAGAGATAATTATTTTTATTATAAGTATAAATATAGGAGTTAATTAATTCATTTATAAATTAATATATTAATTTGATAATTAAAATTAAAATAAATTAGTTAATTTTTAGAAATAATTTGATTTTAAAAAATGAAAAGGTGATGGTGACACGCAGATGGAGGGGGTAGGTACAATGTATTTGTACAGGGGGGGGGGGCGCAGGCTAAGTATGGATGAGGAAGAAAGCAGTGTCACGTCATTTGACAACAATCATGTTCCGCCGCTCTCTGGCCCATACTCTCTTCAATATTACTCCCCTAATAATATTCTTCTCCCAATAAATTAAATAAAAAATAAAAAAACATTTTATTTTATTTTATTTTTAATTTTGTGGTGTCTTAAATTTGGGAATCTGTTTTGGAATCTTGTGAATCCCGTGGGCTCATATGGCCTCACCTGCGCCCCTTGATTCTCAAGCCTTCTCATCCTCCCGCTCCTCCCTCCCTCCCTCCCTCCCTCTTTTTCTCTCGCTTTTTCCTCCATTTTCTCACTTACCAAACGCACCTGTACCCTCTTCTACATGTTGTAACCCTTGTCTAATATATTTTATTAATTTAATTATATTAACAAAATTAATTAATATAATATATATTTTTAAAATATTATAATTATTTTTCTCAAATCTATATTTTCTCTCTTATTTAATTATACAAATAATTTTAAAAAAATTTAATAAGTATAAAAAATATATCTTATATTTATAATTAATATTAACTTTTTGATTATATTATATAAAATAAATATTACCTTTAATCTTAATTATAAAAATTAATTAATTTTTTATAGATATAGAAAATTAAATAAAATATTTAATTATAATTAATATAAGAATTATTTGATTAATTTAAAAAAAATTATAGTTTTTTTATCTCTAATAGGAAAAAAAGAAGGTTGTTAAATGGTCACAATGATGAGAAATGAAGGGAAATTATGATTAAAATCAGAGGAATCATGCGTTAGGTTTGATGATGATGTTAATTAATTTATTTGATATTTTTCTGGTGCCAAAAATTGGATGAATCCTGGGTTACACATGTTGAAACCTTAGTGGTGGCACAGAGCATAATCATAAATAAAAATAATATAACATACTACGTTAAGTTCTAATTATAAAATTTATATAATTTTTTAAATATATTTAAAAAATAAAATATATTATTAATTATAATTAAATATAATATCTTAAGATAAATTTATATTATATATTATTCAATATATCTAAATTAATTAATTAATTTTTATATTAATTATAATTATTTTATTTTTATTTTTTAGATTTATTAAAAAATAAATTTAATTTTATAATCAGAAGAAATAGTATAATTGACCGTCCTAATATCTTGGGAATAAAGTAAATTTTAGGATAAGAATCAAATTCTTAAATTTGCTTTGAAAGCATTCAGTCAGAGACTGAACACCCCCATGTGCTTCTTCTGAATTCTGATCCTAATTTGTACCATTTCAATTAATTTCAGTAGTTGATTGGCCCGCTTTGCTTTTAGAAAATAAAATTTAGTTAAAAGAAAAGTAATTTTAAAAAAATAATAATTTAAATAATTATTATTAAAATATTTTTTTATAGATAAAATTATTAAAAAAAATATAAGATAAAATGATAAAAAATATAAAAATAAAATAATTATTATCTAGTCTAAAAATATTTTTTCTATTTAAAAGATAGTCCTATAAATTTATCTTAAATTATAATTTTAAATTTTAAAATTATAGTTTAATTCACAAATATTTTAGATATTTAATAATTATTTATTTAATTTTTAGTTTAAATTAAAAGTATTTTTAAAATTATAATTTTTCTACAAACTAATCAGTACTATAACTTTGTTGTTCCCATCTCGCCATGCAGATGGAGCCACCTCAATTATTTATTTGCTATTATTATTATTATTATTTAAAAATATATCTACCATTTTGTTTTTGTTGTAGGTTGCTTTCGCTGTTTCTTTTATAAAATCAAGACACCCAGTTCATCATTTACACCAGATTGTCAGATGGGTTTTCTTTCATTATATTGAATACATATATTAGTTAAATGGTCGTTAAATAATTTGGAAAATCTTTATTTGAATATTGTGTTCCGCGCGGTGACAGGAATCCCAGTGATATTATTCTTCAAAATCTTAATATTTTTTGTTAATATAATTTTTTTAAAAAAAATTAAATTTATTCACAATTTAAAATCATGATGAAATCTTTATTTCTCTCAAATGATACTATTATTAGATAAGATAAGTTATTAATTACTATCAGGCATAAATTAACATATCTCCCCAAATATTATGACTAAAATCACAATAAAATAATACTTTTTAAAAATTAGATATAATTTAAATAATTATATATCTTACTCTTTTGTCAATTAAATTCATATTAATTGGGTTTCAAACTCTTTATATAGTTCACAGATTTATTTATTCTTCTTGGGCTTGACCATTTTTCTTTTCAAATGATTATCAGCCTGCCCATTTAGTTGGGCTCAAACTTAGCCCAATTAGAGTTAAAGGGGAAGTTTTTGGGCCAAAAAGCCCAATATTTGAGTTATCTCAGCCCAGATACAATGGGTCACATTATTCATAAATTATAAATAGTGTATTTTGTTATAGGTTTTATTATGTACATTGATATATTAATACCTATATTTTATAAATATTGGTATATAATGATTTTAAGAACAAAAATTAATTTTAAGACTAAATTTTATTGGTATATTATTTTATAAATCTTATGATAATTTGTTTCTATATTTTTTTTGTATATATTCTCATTTTCTACTTTACACTTGAAGAGTTTAAATTGAGTTTGGGGGTATAGGAATTTTAGTATGAGTTTATTCTATAACCCACTTGTTAGTTTCCAAAGATTAATCACATTTTAGTGGGGGTTAAAACCACGATTTGGCAAAAGCAACTCAAAAGATTAATCACATTTTAGTGGGGGTTATAAATCAGTCATATGTTATTAACACTAAAAAGATTATTGTTGGCTACATTAAACCAGAAGTCTACTGATCAAATAGATATATTGTTGGCATAATTTATTTGATCATTATAGATGATGTAATAAACTATTGAAGATTATGTATTGATATCCATTGAATAACTAAAAGATTATTCATAAATAGCCAACATATTATAAAATTCAAGAAATTATAGGTATTACTTGTTCTCAAAGAAAATTGGTCATGAAGATATTACTAGTTATTATTTAGAATTGATTTCTATATTATGGAAATATATCAAAGTCATATTATATGGACCCATTCAGATAACATGTAAGTCATATAAATATTTTACTAAATTTGATAGATGTATCTATAAAATGGTTACATGTGAGATTATTATGAGTTTACAACTAGAAATTTGCAAGATTATTTGAATAAATATAATCATTATGCTTGAGTGCACAATTTCTAAAATATGAGAATCATTTATTAATACCTCCATAAGTAACTGAATCAATGTTTATTAGAACAATATTTCTATTTTAGTGTTGGCATGTTTGATTTGATATATTGTAGCACTTATATATATTAAGACAAAAAAATTCTCCCAATAAATTGGCTTTTGGTCAGGAGCCAGATATTTTTAAATGTGTGATCCTTATTTTTATTGATCCACCACAATACACATTGATATCTAGTGAAAGAAAGTTGAAATAAATGTTGAGTAAGAACATTCTTCCTTTTATTAGTCTTTAAATGAAACAAAATGACATTTCTAAAGGAAACAAATGGATTTAGGAGAGTTATACCACATGATTAGTTGATTGATATTTGACAAAATTCTCTCAATATGAGAGGAGAAATTAAATAGCTAAAAAGAAGAATATAAGGAATGCATTATTACTATCAAATGCAAGATCATCAAATATAGTGGTATGAACTAGAAGTTAATAAAATATTACATTCATAAAATATTATAAAATATCTGTCAGATATGATTATTAACATAAATGAGAGTTATCAAATCTCATATTTCAGCTGAAAATATTTTAATTAGTATAAATAAAAATGAGACATGTTTAAAGCATGAAAGGTTAATTGATTCCAAACATAATATTAAAAATATTGGAGCATGTAATTAAGATGACCATATTAAGGAGACATATATTTTAGAAGAGTGTCAAGATATAACTAATTGCAAAAACCTCAAAAGAGGTTTAGATACTTGAATTATAATAAATATAGCTCAATAAGTTATGTCACAAAAAGAAAAATAGAACTGAAAAGATAAAGTTATCGACAATAGTTTTGATAATAATATTATTAAATGAGAATATTGTATATAGATCTGTCATGTGAAATAAACAGAAAAATGCTTGGCTAAAAGGAAAAGTAGAAGGGCAAAGACACAATAAAAATATAACTATATTATTTCAATATATGAAAATTATGAACATGTAGTCCAAATATATGAAATATAAAGTATAGAAATACTTATGTGAAAATAATTTTTTTTACAAAAGCTAATGATGATTAAGATGAGAAATATTATTTTGTAGTAGAGGCAATAATTTTTGTATATATTACTAGACTAAAAATATAAGAAAATAAAATATACGTCTAATATATATTGTTATAGCATGTGCATATGACTCATTAAATAGTAAAATTTATATGATAATATATTAAGGATTTAAAATGTCTAAAGTATATAAAGGAAGTGTTTAGAGTTAAATATCTAATAATTTCATAATATTTATTATCTATAAAAATATATTAAATTTAGTAGATTAGAAGTCTTATATATTTATTCTATCATACTTACATATTATGTTGGTATTGTATATTATAATTTTATTAATAAAATTAAGTTATTGTAGGTACACAATTCATTAAGATAATTTAATATATCTAAAAGATATATTGAAAAAATATATGATGGCAATGTATCATGCATGTTTTAGCTAAAAGAAATATATGCTCAAAAAATATTGCAAATGATCCACTTGAGAAAATATTACACTTTATTGAGAAAGTGACATTGAAAAACCGATATTATCATCAGGGGATAAAAATGATGTGGTAATAAGGAGAAGTAACTGTGATATTATCATTTAGGGGAGTAAATATTATGCTATATTCTTTTTCCTTTAACTAAATTTTTATTCCACTGGGTTTTCTTAGTAATATTTTTAATGAGTCAGTTTCAATATGTATTGTGTACTCCTTTTCCTCTACTAGATTTTTGTCTCATTGGGTTTTTCTTAGTAAAGTTTTAATGAGACACAATACTTATCATGGACATCTAAAGGGGAGTGTTATAAATATTATATGTATGTGTAGATATCAATAACCTTTAACTCTTGGGATTCGTCTTAAGATTCTATCTTCTCTTAATGTCACAAACTCATAACTTCCTCAATAAATGACTTGAGAGAGGTTTCTTATTGTTAATACCATTACATTCATATTTATTTCTTTGTAACCTTAGGTTTAGTTTTTAATAGTTAGGATCTATAAATAGAGGTCATATATAAAGTATTTGTACAAATATAAATATATAAGTAAATGAAGAATACTTTTTTATCTTCTTTTTCAATCTCTTATTTTATTATTTCTTTCCTCTCTAATTTTTTTATTTTTCTCTTATTTTTATAATTGATTTGTTTATTTGGGCTCCTATGATTTTATCGTATGGCAGTTTTCCAAACTTCAAAGTTATGAATATCTGAAAAATACAATACTTCTAAATTCTGAAC
This sequence comes from Leucaena leucocephala, assembly GCA_037074615.1. Classification (NCBI taxonomy): domain Eukaryota; kingdom Viridiplantae; phylum Streptophyta; class Magnoliopsida; order Fabales; family Fabaceae; genus Leucaena; species Leucaena leucocephala. The sequence continues at coordinate 5,395,276 of CM073570.1, read as the reverse complement.
TCATGCAATGTGACACTGCATTCATGAGGGTCATAAATGATCCTACTTATAACATATTATTGTCATCATTATACTTAATCTTAACACTTTTTTTATATGGCTATTTGATGATTCGAGTATTGTCTGACCTAATTAAGAGTAACACTCTTAAAATATTTTCTATATTTATATATACCTCGTGTTTAAGTAGCTAAAACTCGTTCACTTTAGCTAACGCTTGTTGGTAGGTAGTGTATGTTTGGTTTCCAATAGAAAAGCAAACACACAATTGATGAAAGGTAGATCAATTTAGCTTACAGTTAGAGTTATCTTGAGATGATATCTGTATGCCACTTAAAAATATGAATGAAGAACATATCAAACATATACAACAAATGATATTGCACTAAAATGATATATATATAAATAAATACTTTCTAACTAATTTAAGGTCTTATGGGGAAGTTTTGGTTGATTTTAAAGCCCTTTTTGGGAGGCATTCTTGAGGATTAGCATAGAAATAATCCTCAAGCTTAGGTTTTATTGGGAACTGTGATCTTACTGTGGGACCACCTCTTCTGTTAGCATGAACTTCCTTCACAGCTTCAGCAAATTCATGCCAGGTCTGCTTCCCCATCTTGTATTGATCTATTAGACGCACTAGAATATACCTGTTTGGAGTTATTGTGGTTTTAAACCCCAGGTACCTGCACAATTATTGGTTTCATTATATCAACTTTCTCAAAACAAATTCTTAGGAAAAATTACAAATAAGTCCCAGCCAACTACTAATAGATCTCCTGGAGAATTTATGCAAAAACACACAAGTTGTAAGTTTCTAAGTCTGACTCATAAATAACTCATAAATATTGTAGGAGGCCTTGTAAAAAAAAAATCTTAGTTAAACCGTAAACCCACGAATTTGAAATTTTCCTTTACAAGTTCTACAATACTTATGGGTCGAATTTAGAAATTTACAATCTATCCTATGGGATTTTGCACAAGTTCTCTAGGAGACATATTAGAAATGGGTTAAATTGCCAATAGCCTAGTAGCCTAATGGTACGAAAACTTTCCTGTAACTAATAATAGGGTGTCATAGGTTCGATTTCACTTATAACTACGGATCCCTAGTATCCGCCCTTTTAAAATTCTAAAAGAAATGAGTCAAATTAAGGGGATGTATTAATAATTAACTTGTTGGGACGGATACGTAATTTTCCCAAATTCTTAGATGTTTTGAATTCATAAGGCGTTACCGTCTATGGCCTTCAACAACTTTAGCCATGTTGCCAGGAAAGGTAGGCACAAAAATGTCACTTTCTATTGAGACAATGTAATCCAATGCTGCCATTCTGTTTGAGTGGTTCTGGAAGGGCTCAAGATCAGAGGGTTCTAATAAAGTTTCCTTTTTTACCTGTTTCATAGGCAAATTACATCAGCAAAAGCATATTATACCAAACCACATCATATATATATATATATTGAAGTTCATTCATGAATTTACCAGATTTGGGAAAGCTTTTCTTAGAGGTGCCATTCTTCTTTCTCCACCATATATATCCCCAGCTGCTATGTATATTTGCATTTGAGGGTCAATGTCTAATGCCCTTAATGTCAGAGCAGTTTCCTCTGGTGTTAAAGGGCATAAACCATTTTGCCTTCTTCTTTGAGGGTCTATTTCCTTCACTTTCCACCATGGATATGCATACCTGAGAAAACAAAACTCCTAAGATGACTCTCTAATCTATAAAAAGATAAGCAGATTAAATTGATTATAAGTATATGCATAACTATATGAATTTTTTTTTGAGAAGTTTGTTAAAAAATTCTCTAGTGCAAAATTTATTGCCCAAAGATATCTAAAGACCCAAGTCTTTGAGTGAGTATGACTTTTTTTCAGTTGTGTGTAATATATCTTCAGTTATATGCAAAGGCATTTCATTTTACACCCGTTAAAGATAAGTTGCATTTAGGTCTTTAAATAAATTTCAAGTACCTTTGCCAAAAAAATGTCACAGGGATTTTTCAGCAATTTTCTAACTTTTTTCTTTTTAATAAGAGCTATGTTGGACAGACTTATGTGGATCTTTATTGTGTATTTTGTGCTGACCTCATATCTGTCAGCAGTTCCCCTTCTCTTTTATTGCAGCCTTCATAGCAACCAGAGAATGCCAACATGTCCATTTCATATCTGAGGTGAAGAACTAAGAAAGGGCCTTTTTTTCTCAGAATTTTTACTATTTTCTTCCCAACTTCTTCTATTGGAGCTGTGAATCTCAGGGACTTGTAGTTCACACGGCACCGCAGCTTTTGAATATCATCAGGAATGCCATTGTTGGCAATCCTTGCATCAGTTTTTGAAAAATGAATCACACCATACTTCTTAACTCGAGGAAGAATCTGTATTGTGTACACAAGATTCACATAAAATGATCTGTCATGCTCAAATAAGAGACCTTCATGCACAAAAATGAACCTTATTCTGGTTTGAACGGTGCAATAAAAAATAGGGAAAATAACTGAGGTTCTAAAAAAGAAATATAATTACTAAAAAAATCTTAGAAAAAGTGAGCAGCAATGAACATGTCATTTCTTATATCAAAACTTGTCTTTCATACAGTTTATTTATTGTGTAACTTTTTGTAATTATATTATTTTCTGGAGACCTCATATTGATTTTTCCTACATATTAGGAACTTACAGAATCATGATAATATGACAAGTTGGACCAACTAACTGGGGACATAGAATAAAGGTATCTTGTCTCCAGCTGCTTCTTCACCTCAGGAGGCAGTTCCTTCAATATTTTTACTTCATTTCTCAAAGAGTTAATGAAATAATCTACGCGGAATATGTCTTCGAAGTGACTGCGAAAATCGCGGTACAAGTGAAGTTATACAGTGATTATTAGAGCTTTTAAGCACTGATGAAGAAAAAAAAAAAATTGGTCCTTGTTTGAGCATACCTACCTACTGTCATGCCAAAAGGAGGTATTGTCCAACTCAGGAACTATGAATGTCAGATTTAAATATCTAGCAATAACTACCATATCACTTATCTGCAGCAGAAAATTATCATGATCATGAAAAAAAATGGTTCAAATGCCATGAAATGTATAAAAGGGGCTTCAAATTTTGCCGATCTACTCACACCGGCTCGCATTTGGTTCAATCCTCCATTGGATGACACCATCAAATACCCATTGTTCTGGTAAACCCCTGAAGATCAATAATATCATGGAGTGCACAAAAAATCAACTGGTTGCTTTTTCTTTTATTATTTTGTCTGCAGAAGTGTGACTATTTATGTTTGGTGAAGAAAGACACAAATCAAGATAGACTATATATTCTATTCAATCATAACCAGTCATAAAAAAGTAACATGCATGTATCCCCTTTTACTCATATTTACAAATTTAACTCACAATATTGATATATAAACTTCTGCATAGTGGTCAGCATAAGAGTGAGGCCCACCCCTTTATCTTTGAATATAAATTTAGGGAGAATTATTGTGCAATACTGCATAACCAATTTAATCACTAAAAAATTCCATAAGTGAGTAGCATGCAACCTGTTGTCATTTCCTATACCAAATTTGTTATTGCATGCTGTTTACTTATTATAAGACTTTTTAATAGTTAAATTGCTTATGTAGGACTGGATAGTAACTCTCCAATGTAATTGTTTTCATGACTATAAAGGAATAGGATCCAGATTGACAGGGAATATACCCTCTAAAGCTATCTCCTTATTCAGTCTTGACATGAGATATAAGATCAACTGGTAAAAAGATCATATTCATATTCTTGAAAGAGTTGATGATTGAATTGAAGCAGCTTACATTCTTAAAAGTTTGAACATGCATGCACAACTTGTGTAGATGTGAAGCTATTATGGAATTCTTATTGTATATAACAGATAAAAGCATGCCGGAATTAAATCAAACATATGGTGGACTCACTTTCTGGTGGACGAAAAAGGTCTGGATAAGAAGAACGCAGAGTTGAGATATTTACACTCAGAGTGTCACTAAATGCTGTGCTCTCCAACAGAAGCATACCCACCAGCAACATGGCAATGGTTACAAGCAATAGAAGTTTGATCTTAGTCAATGAAGAAAGATAACTTATGCAACTCTTCGGATTGTCGCCTTTAATCCAATAATATTCCATACCATTTGAGTTTCTGGGTTTCTCAGCTTTTATCACAATGAACTTATTGTTCAAGATCTCCAGTTCAACACCTCCAATATCCTGAGTCTTCTTGTCTTCTACTACTGCAAATTTAGACTCTCCATTTCCATTACCACCATTCTTTTCTTTCTCCATCTTCAACTTCACTTCTTCCCTTCTCTCTACATGTAAAACCAAGAAAGTTTATACATTGTTGATGATGAATAAACGTTGTGCTCTGTATATTAAGCTTCGATCTATTGATTTTGGTTTAGCAAAAGTGGTCTCCTGATCGCCAGCCCTACCTTCAAGCTGGTTCTAGGAGCCACCCTCCTTGCATTGTTGTGCTAAATGCTTATATATATATATATAGAGAGAGAGAGAGAGAGATAATGAAGCATTGAAAGGCATTAAGTGATGACAAATGCTTTATTCTCAATGTTTAAAATTGATGAACTGATATGAAAATGAAATACTCATTCTATGTATATATGAATAACAAGCTAAGAGAAGAAAATGGGTTTAAAAGACTAATGAAGACGTCTCTCAATGATTTTTATTATTATTAAATATGGTAACATAATGTAATTATAGTGCAATGGATTGTTGATGTTGATGAGAAATGACAAGTTTATTTGAAAGCCAATCAGTAATTACGTTACAGGGAAGATATATTAATATTAATATAGTAATTATAACATGAATAGACTCGTTGTGTTTTTTTTTTCTTGACGAGGATATATAACTTCAATATGTATAGTTCTATTATTTTTATTTGAAATCTTTTAATTTATTTATTATATTGGTTTCTCTCTCAAGTCTCAACATATGGACTTATATGTAATTTTCTCTTCTTAATTTTCCTTATTAATTTATTTTGTATTTCTATGCTCTTAATTTTTATAGCTGGTTAATGGATTAAGATATAATGAGTTTTTTGTGTTTGGATCAATAACGTGATATTTCTGTTTAAAGTAATGTGTTCCTAACTAAATAGGATTAAAAAAATACATTGATTTGATAATGCTTAGTAATTTTTAATACATTATAATACGGATAAATTTAAGAGTTAATTAATTCTAGTAAAAAAAAAAGTTTAAAACTTTTTGTCACTATCAATAAGAAAAATTCAAATCAATTTAATTTGATTGGAGGCATAGTTATTTTATATATACATATCTTGACATTTTGTATTTAAAGATGTCAAATTGCTTAGTTTTTTTTGACAGAGACATGCATGGTGGATCATTTAACTTCAAGATGTGGATAGATAGGTGATGCCTGAATTAATAGATTCATTTAAAAATTTATAAATAATGTTTTTTTTTCATTTTCTTTTTTGGAACAGTAGCTATAAACAATAAATATTTATTCAATACTTAAAAATGAAATGCAATAAAATTAACCACAAACATTTATTATTCATTTAGTTTTGACAGGAGCAGCGATACATTTCCGTACCCAAAACTGATTAATTTGGTGTTTGGAAAGATTCCAAAAAACAATTCACTTTTGTGCTTTACAAAATAAAATTTCTCTTACATATTTATTTCATACAATGTGAAATAATAACGTATAATAAGCTAATACAAACAGCCCCTTAAAAATATTTTGTAATACATCCGTTTTTTTTTTGGCCAAAATTATAATACATCACCGAATAATGCATGGATGCATCAAATTTTTCTGAACTTGAGAAACTGGTAAAAAAAATCTGGAGCTTTAATTTGAACCCAGTTCATGAATTTAAGGAAGCATCAAAGCTGAGGTGGCAAACATTTATCGGGATTAGTATAAAAATTAATTTTTTGATTCCTATAGTTTTAACTCAATTAAAATTTAATCTCAAATTTTAACTCACTGGAACTTATTCTATGTGGTTTTAACTATTTTAAACCTTTAATATCTAAACTTTATTGAATATACTCCTCTAGTCTATACTATAAGATATGATTTGGAAGTTTATATTAGTCATAAATATAAAATTTATTTATTATATTTATTAACTTTTTTTAAATTATCCCTATGGATAATCCTTTAAAGATTCAACAATAATCAAATAAGAGAGGGAGTGAGTTAAGAAAGATGATTAAGATATTTTAAAAAAAATATATTATATTAACTAATTTAACTAATTTTTTTAATCTAATCAAATTGATAAAATATATTTTATATTAAGGATTCGAGGAATATAATTTTATTTTCTAAAATATAAGGGATAATATTTTATATGGTTAAACTATATATATTAATTTACATCGAGTTAAAATTTAAGAATTAAGTTACGAGTCAAATTTATAAGGGCTAAAATATTATTTTTCCCTTCAAAGAAAGTAATAGGATTTGTTTATTAAGTGGGAAAAAAAAAAAACTTCACCTTCTGTGGCCTTCAACAAGTTCTGCCATGTGGCCTATGAAAGAGGGAACAAACATGTGACTTTCTATGGAAACATAGTAATCCAGAGCTGCCATCTGGGTTTCAATGATTTTGGAAAGGTTCAAGTTCTGATGCTTCCAATAATGTCTCCTTTTTAACCAAATTTGGAAAAGCTTGTTTGAGGGTTTTCATTCTTCTCTCAGATTTGTATATATTCCCAGCTGCAATGTAAACTTGAATGTTTGGATCAAGGACCAATACTTGAAGAGTCAGGGTAGTTTCTTCTGGTGTTAAAGGGCACAGATCATCTCTCCTTTTCTTCCGAGTCTATCCCTTTCTCTTTCCACCACGAAAAGCATACCTTAGTTTCAACACCCAAAAAAAAAAAATGGCTAACTAAGATTAATACGTCATGTAAATGCAACGATAAAGATTTGGGAAAATCGAGAATTCTTTATTTAAAAATTTTATTGACCAGATAGATTTAATATATTTTCATGTATTAATAAAATCTTTAGTCTCTCAAATTTTAAACTATAAATTTTGATTCTTTAATTTTTTTATATCTAAAATATTATTTTCTATAATTTAATAAAAATTAAAACTATTTTACTCCTAGAGGGACCAAAACCAAAATACAGAATTGTATTAATCCTATTTTCATACATAGAAAATATTGATACTATAATGGATTTCATTCAGAAAGTACCCATACTTGAATTTAGATTTTTTGGATTAATAAAATTTTTAAATAGAAAATTTTCACTCATTCTCCCTAAAGATTTAAACCACAAGAGTGGGAAGATTGCTAACCTCATTTGTGTTTACTCATCAATCTCTTGCTGGTTGCAACGAAATGTTGCAGCCAGAGAAAGCAATCATGTCCATTTCATATCAGAGATGAAGAGACAAGAAAGGCCCTCTCTCTTTAAGAATCCTAACAATCTTCTTAGCTAATTTCTCAATTGGAGGAGTAAATCTCAGAGCTTGGTAGTTCACTCTTCACCTCAATCTCTGAATTTCCTCAGGAATCCCATTGTTTGCTAGCCTTGCATCTATTTTTGTGAAGTGCACTACCCCGTATGTCTTTATCTGAGGTAGAATCTGCATACATCAATAACATTCAACAAAATCAGAACCTAATCTTTAAATTTTTTTTCATTATAACCTCTCTATGTCCTGAAAATAGCCTCTCTGCGTGTACAGATAAGACTATATATATATATATATATATATATATATATATATCTCTTCTCTTCAGATACTGTGTGTAGGATACATACCACTTCCTAGTAACAAGTCATGTTGGACCAACTAATGGGTGGCATTGAAAAGAGGGATTCTGTTTCAATCTTTTGCTTCATTTGGGGAGGCAGCTCTTTGAGAATCTGAACTTCGTCTCTCAGTGAATTTATGAAATAATCCACATCAAATATATCTTGGAATTGGCTGTCATGAACAAGTGAACCAAGAATTTCAAAGGGGTCATTTTTAATTTTACCTCTAATTTTTTCACACTGTTGTTGCCGGAAAAAAGCTTCCCAGACTCACCTGCGGTCATTCCAGAAGGAGGTATTATCCAGTTCAGGAACTATAAAGGTGAAATTCAAATATCTGGCAATTGCAACCATGTCAAAGATCTGCAGTACAAATATACATACATACATACATACATACATACATACACATATATATCTATATATATATCAGTCAGAATGAGAAAAAGTTGAAGCTAGAACTGATATATGCTAGAATAGGTGATAAACTCAGGCTATGTTTGGCTCAATAGGGGAGAGGGGAGGGGAAGGATTTTAATAGAGGAAAAAGGAAGGAAAATAATTTTATTATTACGTTGTTTGAATTAAAATTAAAGGAGGGGAGGGGAGGAATTTTTATATTACCTTATTTAGTTCATGAAGAAAAAGGAGAAAAAATATTTTTATATAAATAAATTTATCTTATATTATTTTATAGAATATTTTAATAAAATATAATATAGTGATAATATTGGGATATTAAAAAATTATAGGTATATTAATATTGTAAAATAATAATTTTATACCTCCCCTCCAAATTCCCTCAAATTTGGAGGGGAGGTAAAGTTGGGGAGGGGAGTGAAAATTTTAAAAAAGTTTCCCCCCTCCTAAATATTTTATGGAGCCAAATAAAGGGAGGGGAGCAAAATTCCTCCCTTCCTCTCCCCTCCCCTCCCCTTCCCTCCCCTCCAAATTTATCATACCAAACAATGCATAAATGGGAGAAGCTTTTAGGTATAGCAATTCTTACTCCAGCTCTCCTTTGATTGAGTCCTCCATTAGAAGAAACCATTAGATACCCATTATTCTCGTAAATCCCTCCATGCATGCAAACAAAAAGTTTGTAACTTTATATTCCATTTAACTATATGTTATTTCTGACTTCTTATAGAAATTTAGAAACCACGTTCGTAGATTGATGTGATTTTCATTACTCTCATATCTTTAATATAAAAGCTAATTAATTTTTTGGGTAGATCAAGGAAGCCAAATAAATTAGTTAATTATGATCGAATCTAACCCCTTAAGACGAATTGATATTATATACTCTGTAATCTACTCAAGTTAATTAACTAACTCTTATATTAGTTATAATTAATTGATTTATTTATTCATTAATCTATAAAAAAAAGTTAATTAACTTTTATATTAAGGACTAAGAACTAGTTATAAGGAGCTTGAGAGTTTTAAGGAAATTTTACAGTGAGTTAGAAATGTGGAAGATAAAGACACTTACTTTGAGGAGGAAAAGAACTTCAAGTTGCAGAGTGATCAGTGTTGAAGAAGAAGGTAGGTTTGAAGTCATCTCCAATGCCATTAAAGAACACTGCAATAATGGTCCAAAGCAGAATAACACATGTGACTCTAAGTGCCCATACCTTTAACCGAGATGAGTTGGACATATTAGTGAACACCAACAGATTCAGATCATCTCCATGAAACAAGCCTTTTAATTTCACAGCTTTAAACTCCCAAAATTGCTCAGTTTCGTCAGTATTTCAGCTTTTCTCATCACTCCCAAGTTCTTCATCATCTTGTTTTGATCACTTCCCTTCTTCTTCTTTGCTTCTTCTGAATCCTCAAAACCAATCTCTCTCTCCCATGATATATTAACTTGTTCTTTCTTTTGAGGGTTTGGGAGGTCAGAAGAGAAAGAGGGAAGGCAATAAGGATTGAAGAAGTGTGATATTTACAAAGAGTATTTAAAAGCACCAATTTTTCCCTTCTTTTAGAAGACACTAATGGTCCAGTTATGCAGTTTTGTTGATAAAAAAAAATTAATTTATTTCTCTTTTGTCACAGAATTAATATAGTACCTTCCTGTCATGTTGTAATTTTAATGAGAAGTTAAATGTTATAAATAATGTTTGGGCTCTTGTATATTTTGGAGGCTTAATTGCATCATCCATAGATATATAAATATAAATAGCAAGGACAGTACTTTGCAAAGCTGAAGATTTTTTTTGTATATAGTTAATACTCAAAGTAAAAATTTGTTATTTAATTGAAGGGAATTTGAAAGAAAGAAAACATGGGTGAATTGAGGAGATGAAAGTAACGGAAGAGGAAGAGAGGGCATAGCATTTAAGAAATTGCGTGTCCATCAATCATTCAAAGATTTATGAGACTGAGATTAATTTGGAGACTGATATATAAATAACATGCGATGAGACTGAGTGTCCCTTCCTTCTTTGGATGTTATTTTACTATGCGTCCCTCTTGCATGCCTCATTTAAGTCCAGCGTTCTAATTCTTACACATATTTTTCCTTTTTCCATTCAATCAACAAAATACATCATATTGAGCTTGCCTAACGCAAGTCAAAGTTTAGGTAAGTGTTATGAGTTCCACGGTGGAAGTGAAAGGATGACTTTAAAAGATGGGCCTTATAAATATTGCGTTCACAACCTTACCAGCTAGTTTTTGAAGTAAAATTCTCTTAAAAATTTGTATTTATTATAATTTTAAAAAACTAACCTATTACAAGGAAGAATCCTTTAAATTTAAAAACACTACTATATTTATGAAATTCTCTAATATGGGACATATAATAGTAAGTTGAATCATATTATTTTTATATTATTTATTAAATTCTATTATCATATATTTAGTTTTGAGATTCGTGGGCCTGTAGCTACTCCTCCTAACATAAGGTCTTTTCTAGGAATGAACATATATAACGGGCCTTTATACTGCTAAATCAACTCTATGTTAGTAAGTTGAATCATATTTTCATATGATATTTATAATGTAACTAGTTGTTAGTTGATGTAGTAGACTACTTCAGCCCTATAAGGAGAAGAATATAAGTTCCAACCTAAAAAATTACTTATTGAGAAAGGTTTCTAAACCTAAAAACTATATTAATCTTAAGCTAAAAGTAATCTAGGAGATATTCTTGATTAGACAAAAAAGAATGAATTCAGAGACGATATTTTGTTTGGCTTTGAGAATCAGTAATTGATTGATGTTTGTCACTAGTGATGCAGCCTGAAGGCTGAAATCTTGAATGAATACCAAAACAAAACTGAAAAAGGATCGATTATTACAATTCAAAATTTGAAATGGAAAAGCACGTGCTCAATTGACGTTTATCTCACATGCCTTGCATGCCCCAAATAATTCAAGTCCCCATCTCAATATATCACTATATATATAGTAAAATCAATAGCCATAAATACTACAACTCACTTAAATTCTGTACAATAATACGAGAAAATATGCCTAACTTTTTTAAGAAAAATTGTTACGTAACTCGCGTCTATGTCTTTCCATACCACTGAATTATCTAACTAAATAAATTTTCCAACGTATAAAAATGCACAAATATCTTTACAATTCAATTCGATGCACTTTTGTATACTAAGATCATATCTCTCATTAGCTACTCATGCTTTATTTCGTCTTTTATAAGAGACCAACCCTTTCTTTCTGTTATTTTTTCTAAGTATAAATATTATCCTATTAGATGTGATGTTATTCGAAGCATTATCAAACAATAAATGGGAGAATTTTTTCGTGTAAAAATTTAAATTTTAATTTGTCATATTACAAGAGACTAATCTCTTTAATTAGACTTAATTCTATTAGTACTAGCCTTTTTTGTTATATTCAATTCTTATTGGATACTTATAACTAACTAATTTTTTTATTAAATATAGATATATATTCGAGATAATCTTATTTAAAATATTTTAACTATTGTGGCTAACTATTGAGTCTACCATATGTTGGAAAAGTTTACACCCCACAATTCAGACCCAACCCATCTTGAACCCAATTACAGATACCAGGCCATTTGCTCCCAAAATATTGCTTTTGGGTCAAGAGTCCCTCATCCCATAGAGAAAGGTGAAAATAACATCCTGTTACTAACGGGGATTATTATAAATAGTAAGTAGCTCGATATCGCTTAAATAAAGTCTTAAATTTGAGCCTTAACGTATGTAGAAAATTTCTATTGAGAGATTCACCCACTATAGTCAGGTGCGCGACGCGGGTTGAATCTAGATATAGTCAGGGTAAAACTCCGGTAAATCGGATGAACAACTAAAAAAAAAATTAACACACCATTTTCATTATTTCTCATGGACCAACATTAACGATTAGCCCACAAAAATCTGTTTGGGCCTTCCATCTATTTGATAATAATGTAAATAAGATATACGATCATTTAGAGCGTGTTCGATTTTTGGGGAGTACTGCTTTATTGTGATTTCAGTCGCGGTATTTAGACAGACATTCTAGCTCTTGGGTGCCTAAATTTACGCCTGAGAGTAATAGATAGCTAGCCCTGCCTGATATTTGTATCGCCTAAAAAAAAAGGAAGACTTCACACTGCCCTTAGATCATGAGTAAGCCTAACCCCTATCCAAAAAAATAGTACACCCTACCTAACATTAATATCGCTTAAGAAGAAAAGAGACTTTGCCCTGCCATTAAATTATAGGTGAGCCTAACCTTTTTTCAAAAAATTTTATAACAAAAAAAAAAACCTTGCCAATGCACATTGGCACAAATGGAAGAGGGCCTGTGTCCCTTAACCATCTTGCCTGGGTTTGATCCCACTGAGGATGGGAATAGAGTTAGTATATTTGAAACGGTCGACCCAATAATTGGGCCTCTACAATACTCAGGAGATTAATCTCTCATTGATCGGGTGAGATACTCTGGAGTAATCTAAAAAACTTGGAGGTTCTCTTGTTAAAAAAAACAAAAGAAAGAAAAAAAACTTGGATGTTCTCTCATAAATCCTAATCACCAGGGTAACTCCAGCATCAGCACTCACATTCATGGCATGTAGTGAAACATGTGAGAATAAGAAAATATCAAGTAATTAATTAACATTATAGGATCTCTCCACAAGCTTATATCTTATTGTTTGAAATGTTATATAAGAACCATACATAATAAAATCGACAAAATAATGTCATCTGTACAATGCAAACTGCCACTATATAGGGTATTACCAACTTAAATAAACAACGAATCATACTTCCGGTTCTCAAATCTATACCTCCATAAATCCTAAACTAGAGCCTGCTAAGTTTGTTGTTTATCTTTTTTAGCAATCACTGATCAATCTGTGAGCATAAAGCAGCAAACTTCAGTTTTTCACTTCGTAGCAAACTTCAGTATTAATCGAAAGCAGTTGGGAGTCCTAATCGGTACCATCAGACGTTTTCTTCGCATGCTTCTCCTCTTCAACATCCTTAAAAAATGCAGCTAGTTTTCAGACAAGAGAACGAAGGAAATTCTACAAATAAACCTTAAAACACAAGCTGCATCACCATTATATCACTTTATCTTGTTTTCTAACGATAATCATTTTCACATATATATTGGCATAAACACAGTGTGATTATCCCGTTTTCTAGTTATCCCCACACCAAAATTATGCTTTCAGAACAACCTATCATATTTTGAGAGGAAAATAAAATCATAGTATCATTAATAAATTTAAGAAAAATGGAAACCCGAAGTGGATTCCAGATCTAAGAGCACTTACTGAATTGCCAATCTTGTCAAAATCATCATCAAGGCTGCCCTCGCCATCATCTGAAAGATAGACAAGATAATCAATATGCTGTAGCTAGACAGAGTGATACTTTCACACATAGCTCATGCTCATGGTAAGAGAATGAATTATGATTCTCAGGGGCTATAAGTAATCAACAATCGAGAGAGGAATAGCACATGCTCTTGCCCGAAACTCATATTTACATGACAAGATAAAGAATTAATAACCCATCACCCACTAGACAGCAAGTTTCTACAACCAAATATGAAACTTAAGAAAGTATGTCCAGACCTCCATCACTGTCTTCCAGATCACCAAGAAGAAATGTATCCAAATCTTGCTCAGTTGAGGATGATTTAGATGATTTGCTTTTCACATTTTTCCCAGTCGCCTCTGCCTGTTCAGTTCCACCAGTAACAGCTACTTTCTCTACCTTATTATCCACTTTCTGCTCAGCTGCTGCTCGGAGCTTAACCTCATCCAGATAGCGCTTCTCATACCTGATTGTAATTACTAAGTTATTGAGTGATGCTAACTTAAAAGTAACAAAATTGATCTCACACATAAATCTCTCAATGGTGGCAGACTTGTGGCAAATATTAGAATATGATATTTTTCTTTTCCAACTTTCAAGTTTCTTGGCATCCTTCTAAAAACTAGAAAAATATACCATTCATTATTATCTACCACATTTCAAGTTTGTCCAAAAGAGACTACAGGAGAAAGCTTAGCCCAACTTCCTCATATTTATACAAAGGAACATAGTATTCCATAGACTTGAGTTTAGATGTACATGAGAAGGAAGAAACTTCAGCTTCACTCAATTTTACTCTATAAATTTGGCAAGCGAGTGTAGACATGATGGCATCAGTCATCAGAAACAGGTCCCACATAACCTTCACCTACTAGATTCTATATGTTTATCTTAATTTATCAACATTGACATACCTCTTTACAGCCATCCCCAAATAGTCAACTCTGACAGACACTAATAGCAAAACAAAACAAAAGCAAAAGCAGGAACACCTAAGTAAAGGGCATGAGCCTCTTATTCGTAATTGGCAACAGATTCACAACTCTTGGATATGAATCCCCACTTTGCCTGCACATTCCACAGATCACCCTGGACATGGAGGACACATAAAATATTTATTTTTTAGGCAGAAAATGTACGGCTGGAAACCAAAATGTTAGGTTCATATAAAGAGAGGTTATGGTAAGAATGCGATTTCATTAGTCTTTAGACATAGTTGATACAACTTAAGTTTGAATTTTCAATATATTCTAAAATGTTGAGAGATATGACAACAAAGAAGCTGACGGTGCAGCAAATTAGGCAAGATATCTCAAACTCAACTCTCACCCCCCTCCCAGAAACAAGTTAGTTCATAAAAAAACAAACCAAACTGGACTTTCAGTTACATATGATTTAATCATTGGCATACACTTAAATCATTGCTCTGACAATAGCACTCAGTTTATCTTGCATCAGATTTTCTAATTATCCATCAAAGTAATGAGGCTTCAGCTCTATATTTTCATCTTTACTAAACATTGTGAAACCAATAATACTCCTATTCTCCTTATAGATATTTTCTAAGCTACCCAATCTCCAACCTTGCAACATGGAACGTTGTGACCATTATTATAAAGATGCTGTGATTTTAAATGGAATCCATAATTATCAAATGGGCCAGTTCAAGTCATCTAGGATATCTCCATCAAAGTATATGTTTCCATATATCCTGATGTTCAAGTGTATAGAAAGAGCAGTGAAAATGCCAATACTTTAGAAGCAATTTTCAATGCATAGCCACAGCAATCAATCATCGGAATGGATAGGCCGTACCATTACACATATCCTTTTTTATTGTTTTTTTACATTGTTCTAGAATAATTTGATCAACATTAAAAAAACAGCAAGCAGGAAAGAAAAAATGATGATTATGATCATAGTGAATTACAGACTCACATAAGTGCTGACATAGCATGTAAATTATTCTTAAAACAAGTCATGCTAGCAAAATGACTCATCAATATGCTATGATACTTACGGAGCTACATGAGTGTTCACTAGTGTGAAATATATCTTCCAGAAGCGTCTTTCTTTCATAACACGGGGGCATAATTCATATCTCAACCTTGAAATTTCCTGGGCAAAAGAAACAAAAATAAAATCTCGCAACTATTAGCAATAGGGAACAGAAAACCAAATATTGCATTCACGTGGAAGAGGATGATAGTAAGAAATTCAGTCCATCAATTTTCCCCTGTAAAACATTACTGCAGCTACTAAATTATTGCAAATCAGACAATCGTCCCCCTCAAATGGATTGACAATCTATAAGCAAATGAAATATGAAAAAGTTCCTGTCAGTGAAATGGATCTAACTAAATGTAGATGTGTATAACAGAGAGAGATCTGAAGTTTGCAATGGGGATACAGAGAGATCAAATACGTGACGCACCGAGTGGGATAAAAAACAGAATTACCTTAACAGTGGTTAGAACAAGAGTGGCATGCTTCTCCTGAAATTCATTAAGATCTTTCCGAACGTTGGAAGCCGTCGTAGTTACATCAGAAGCCTCCGCTTCATCTGCATTCCCCAGCAAAACCAAGAACCAATAAATAAACACAGAATAACAGAGAATCCAAAAACAAAAAGTAAAATGGGAATTCTGAAATACCAGATTTGAGGGGGAAGTTCTGGAAAGTGCTGGAGGTAAGTCCCTTAACGAAGGATCTGAGCTCGTCGGTGATGCCTAAGGATTGGAGCTCAGACTGAGAATAGGAAGGAGAAGAATCATTAAAATTGGGAATGGAAAGGGGGACAGAGAGCTGAGGAGGTATGATATCAGAGAAGGATTTGATTTGATCAGCTTGTTTGAGAGCAGCAGTTTTGATCTGATCGGCTTTTTTGGAAGCTTCGGCGGCGAATTCTTTGGACTTCTTGGCGGTTTCGGAGACCAAATCGGCGAACTTAGAAGAGTCGGCGAGGGTTTGGGATTTCTTAGCAGCTTCTTCAGCGAAGCTCTTGGCTCTTTTCCAGAAGTCCTCCATTTTCGACTCTGCTTCTCTTCTCCACTGGGATTTGGATTTGGTTGCTCGATGCTGATTGCTGAATGGGATAGATTGTCAGCCAAGCGAACGTCGTCAGAGAAGAAGGTACGTACAACAGCGTTTATGAGGCGCGAGCCTTTTGCTATACGGCACCGTTTATTTCAATTCTAATTAATACTAATATTAGAATTTTTAAATTATATATTAATGTAATAGATATATTTAATTAAACAATAAATACTTTTGTCAAAAATATTTTTATATAACTATTTCACCAAATTATATTGGACACAGTTGAACTCATTGAGAGTAACTTTCCTAAATAAATTTAAACTCAAATCTTATATTTAAACAAAGCCCCTTCTATAGTTTTACTATTAATAAGGCAATTGATTTTATCAATATTTTTTGCTATTGTTTTTTATCAATATTAAACATAAATGCAATTAGATTTTATATCATATGATTGTTACTTATATACTCCTCCTATCTTTAATTATTACTTTTAATCATAATTATAAAAATTAATTAATTTTATAGATAGATTTAAAAATCTATATAAATTAATTATAATTAATATAAGAATTAATTAAATAATTTAAATAAATAAAAGTATATATAACATAAATTTATTATAAGTATTTATATTTGATCATAATTAATTGATTTATTTAGTTTATTTAATCTTCATAAAAAGTTAACTAACTCTTATAATTATAACAAGAAAAAATAATACATAATTTAAGAATTAATTTTAATCTTAGAAATAGTCTTAAATATTCTATCTGTTTCTTAATATAAAATTTAATTAATTAATTTAAAAAATTTAAAAAAAATAAATAAATAATTTAATTATAAAATATATTAATTATTATTAAATTATATATTAATTTATAAGTCAAATAAATTAATTTTAAAAAATAATAAATATAAATATTTTAAAATAATTTTTTTAATTTTTTTAAAGTAATTAAATTTTATACTAACAAAGTATAATTTAATTATATGATCTAAGGGTGTGTTTGGATTAGTTTTTGGAGAATAGATTTTAGGAAGAATAGATTCTGGAGAATAGATTTTGGGAAGAATAGATTATGAGAAAAAGTGATTTTAAAAATTGGAGATGTTTGGATGATTAGTAGCAGAATCGCTTTTCCATATACAGATATGATAATTATATAAAAAATAAATTTGATTTTAAATTTTTTTATTTAAGTGATTACAAAATAATATATATATGTATTTGAGTAAAATAAAAATTTACAATATTCATTTAAATTTTAATTTTTTTTTCTATTGAAAATTTTATTAAGATTAACTATATATATTAGAAGATGGTAATTTTTATTAATAAATTTATCTTTTTTTTTAAATTTTAATATTAGATTTCTCAAATGGATTTTGAAAACCCTCCAGTGGGTTTATGTAAACCCTCCAGTGGGTTTATGTAACAAATGAACAAAACAGCTGCACACAGAGAAAAGCT
This sequence comes from Leucaena leucocephala, assembly GCA_037074615.1. Classification (NCBI taxonomy): domain Eukaryota; kingdom Viridiplantae; phylum Streptophyta; class Magnoliopsida; order Fabales; family Fabaceae; genus Leucaena; species Leucaena leucocephala. Next base: position 5,377,140 of record CM073570.1, on the reverse strand, counting down.
GCACACTGCTCGATTTTTCAAAACCATGGTTTGAAAAACTCAAACCATAGTTTTGAGCTTAAAATCGATTTTGATAAAAAAAATAATGTTTGGCAATAATTTTTTCAAACCATAGTTTTGTGTATAATCTATTTTTAAAATTGATTGCCAAACACACACTAAAATCTAAACTAAATTGTTGAGAGAAAAAATCTAAACTAAATTAATCTAATTGAAATGGGGTCAAAAATCATTGGGCGTTTTCACCTAAATAAGCGAGATAATAATCAGATTTTATCATCACTTACTACCCATTGCCTCTAAGTTTAGGTAGCAAAAAAATATACATATTTAATTTATAAAGAGTATCAATTTATTATTATAATTTTAATTATGATATTAATAAGATATTATAATTTTTAAGTATCTAAATTTATGTTTAAAAATAATTAATAGCTCATCATATTTAATATTAATATTATTTATAAAGAAAAAAAGATTTCTTTTTACTTTTAATCATAAATAAATATAATTATTTTTTAAAAAATTGTATACTAAAAAAAATTCATAATCACTTAAAGTGTAAAGCATCTCCCTTCTTCTTCTTTTTCCTTAAGAAAAAAAAACTTGACCAGCTTTTTCCATGACGAAAACTCTCACATCAGAATCCAAACCAAAATAACTAATATGGCATAGGATTCGCTTCCTTTCCCTCTTTATTATTGGATTAAAATTTAACATTTTATAAAATTATTACTATAATAGTACATAAAAAATAAATGAATAAATTTAAATTATTAAAATTGTACTTAGTTCACAATTGAAGTATATTATTTAAATATTTTATAAAGAGAATTGTCTTCATATTATTTTAATGCAATACTAAACTACCTGGGCCACATTTTAATAATTTATTTTTTTATGTAATATTATCACAATACTTTTATAAAATATTAATTTTTTTATTAAAATTTTAATTTAATAGAGGGGTGAGGAAAGGAGTGGAAGAGAAGAAACTTCTTAGTAGATCATAACCCAAGCCTAATACAAATAGGGCTCTTCCATTTAAAGTTTTGAGTACCAAATTTTTTACATCTTTTAATAAATATATTTTTTTGGGGAGATAGAATTTTCTTAGTGAAGCAACATAACTTTCAAAATACAGTTTCTCCCTCCCTTGGAAGGTGTTTAGATTAGTTTTGTGAAAGTGATTTTAGATGTTTACGTAGATATATGAGAGGAATTTAATGTAAAAATACTTCTAAAATCATAGAGATAGAATAACATGTAGATAGATAATTATAGTTTAATTATGATATATAGAGTTATCCATTAAAGATATTGAATAATGATACTTATCCATTAGATTTAGGATTTATTATTTTACTTATATTTTAATATTTTGTATTATCTGGATAAAATAGAGTATCTATATTATCCTATAGTCTAGCATTTTATTTGTTATTTTTATCTTTTAAAATTATGATTGATTTAGATTTATATTTAAATTATTGTTATTTTATCATTTCTAGAGCTCTATTTATAGAACTAGGATTCAATAGTTATATTCAGATTTGATTGTTGAATATTAAATTGAATTCTTATTTTCTGGGCTTCCCCCTTTTTACTACTCTTTTGTGCAGAACTGGGTTCCAATTTTGTGTGGGCAATTAAATGTTCAATAGGATTTAATGGTATGTTTGGTAGAATAAAAGTGGAAGTAGAAATATTCTTTTACTTTCCTTATTTGATATTTAGGTCATTTCAATTATATAAAAAAATTAGAATTTGAGATGATTGAAGTAAAAGTGATTTTTTTTTACTATTTTATCCCAATTATAAAATTCCTAGATAAATTTAATTCTTCCCAAGTTATAAAAATATTTTAAACTATTTTATCTTAAATTATAAATAAATAAATATATTAATTAAATATTCATTTCTATCATATTAAATAAATTTTTAAATATCATTTTCTGACTAATTCTATTTGAAAAAAAGATAAGAAAAACACATTTCAATTTCAAAATGACAATTTGAGCACGTGAATATTTAAAAGGACAGATTGGGCAGGAGACCCAATCTGTCATTTGTAAATTTGAGTGAAAAGACTAAATGTCCCTCGAAGCATTTGAAGAAAAAGCTGAATAATGAAACTTAGAACAGAATGAAGCAAGAGAAAAAGCAGGAGAACATAACTAAATGGCCATATTTCCTTCGCTAGTTCATCACGAACCTCACTACTCACCAGCTTTTGCTTACTTCATTTTAGGTTGTCACCAAGATAAGGACCAGATCTTCATATTGTTGCTGGCAGTTTATCATCCAAGGAATCAGTATCTTCTGCATCTAGGGCGAGACGAGAATGATGAAAAAAGGCATGGGTTGGTTGCGATAATTAGGTCAGTGCCTGTGATTCGTGCTTTTGGGAATGTAGATATGGTGGGCAAGGCCAATTGTGTTACCTACTTGAGCTCCACTAATATTGCCATTACACTACAAGCTGCGATGAAATTGGATAGTGCGTGGAATTAGTTCATCACTTTGACTGCTTATGATTATCCCCTTATCACTTAGGATGGTATGCTGATTTGGTAATCTATGCTTGTGTTTTTCTTTTGTTTTTTTTATTAATTTGTACTATGTACCTTGTGTTTTATTCTTAAATTCACACACAATTTTGATTTAAGTGCACTTATTTTGGACTTTAGAATATCATATTAAATGAAGGCTTAGTTTCTCTAGATTGAGCGTTAATGTAGAATAGCTTGGTCATATATGCCCGCATTTTCATTTGGCTTTTGAGTTTTCCTAGTCTTCGGAAAAGTGTTTCCATAACTGCCGAGTCTCTATTTTTTTTTTGTTAAGAGAATTGTACCATTATATTTAAGTAATATTATTTGTCTTAATTTTATATTTCTGAGGGCCCTAATTCTAGTTTCAAGTTGAGATTTTGAGTTTCTCCATTTTGTGCCATTTTTTATTGTGTAGTCTAATGTTATTCTTATTTTCTCCACAATTTTCTATCCTATATGCCTAGAATTTTGCAATTTTGATGGTTAGAGAAGCTGATAGGAACATAAGAGAAAATAAGTGTGGCCAAAATCTACATATAGAAGCCTTAACTTCATTCTTCGTTGATTAAATTATATGTCATACTTTGTTGACTGAAATATACAAAAATCCCAATAGTTGGTTACGATAACACTCTAACATTTGATTTCCACTGTGTGCTGATAGTGGTTCTTCACAAAGTTGCAAATACTATTGGCAAAGTTATTATAGGAGTTGCAAATACTATTGGCAAAGTTGTTAATCCCTTTGATAAAGTTGCTTCTTTTCTGTGGTGGAAGTTGCAAATACTATTACGGGGAGTTGCAAATACTATTGTCAAAGTTTCAAATCCCATTGTGAAAGTGACAAATATTAGTGGAAGTTATAAATACCATTGACAAACTTGCAAATACTATTAGCAAAGTTACAAATATAATTGTAGGAGTTACAAATACCATTGGCAAAGTTACTTCTTCTCCGTTGTGGGAGTTGCAAGTACCATTGCGGAAGTTATAAATACCATTAACAAAATTGAAAATTCTATTGTAGGAGTTACAAATATTATTGGTAAAGTTATTAATCACATTGACAGTTATTTCTTTTCCTTTGTGGGAGTTACAAATACCATTGCGGGAGTTACAAATATCATTATTGAAATTGCAAATATTACTATAAGAGTTATAAATATCATTGGCAAAGTTGCAAATACCATTGTCAAAATTACAAATATCATTGTCAAAGTTACAAACAACATTGTCAAAATTGTGAATATTATTGTCAAAGTTATAAATACTATTATAGGAGTTACAAATACCATTGTCAGAGTTATAAATGATATTGACAAAGTTGTAAATCGTATTGTCAAATTTGTAAATATATTGGCAAAGTAAAGACTAATTTAATCTTTGTATATAAATTTACAAATGACAGATTGAGCCTCCTGCCCAATCTATACTTTTCAATATTGAAATGTTTAATTTATCTTTTTGAAATTTAAATAGATTTTTTTATCTTTCTCATATTCTATTTCTACTTTTATTTATATTTTTATTTTCATTTCTATACAGAAACTTATTTTATCCTACTAAATGTACGTAAAGGTATAACTAAAACCTTCACACAGATAATAGAAAATCTTAACTCATCCATGGCATTTTTGTCTTTATGAATGATGAAACCATATATGACACACATCTAAGTATTTCGTAGTGTCTTTCTAATATTCCCATGCTGAGCTATCATGGTGCATATGTTTTCTCATACTTCAATTATGATTTTAATCCTCTTATTATCAATCAATTCATATAATTAAGAAATTAAAATTCTATCCAATATATATTATTCTGAATCTTAATACTCCCTATAATACCTAGTTAATTTTTGAATAGATTGATGAAGCTAAATACTTTAGTTAATTATAAATAAATTTAAATTTTAAAAATAAATTTATATTATATATTTTTTAATTAATATACATTAATCAACTATTTTTTATATTAATTATTATATTATATTATATTATATTAAACAACGGAGTTAATATATGAGTTTTCCCTATTTATAATACTTCCATTGAGTAATATTTTTTTCAAAATAAATTTTATATTAAACAATATTAATATATTTAAGATATTAAAATAATTTTTATAATTTATATTAATTAATTTTTTTTTGGGTCTACTAAATTGGGAAGTAGGGATTGATTGGGGTCCCCACCTCCATGAAGGTGAGTGAAAGGATAGGGGCAATGTTGAATGGTACTAAAGAAAAAGAATAGGGAGAGAATGTAAATATGTTTTTTTTATCTTTTTTTATCTATTTTTTATGGAGTATAATATTGACTGTGATTGGTGTATGTATGTTAAACATATACTTTTTATATAATTTTTTTTTAAAATTTTAGAGTATTTATTTGAATTTTTTATCCAAATAATCTATTTTTTACTATAAATTTAAATTGTCTATATAAAACAAAATACATCATTTTTATTTTGTTAATCCATTAAAGAGTGAAGTTTTATAAGAAAATCAGTGAAATTTTTTATTTAAAAATTTTATTGATTAAAAATACCTAATATATTTCTATATACATGATACATATATTCTTAAGATTTTGTCGAATTTAAATTTTTTTAATTAATAAAAATTTTAAACAGTAGATTTTACTGAATTTTTAATTATAATATTTATATATGTGTTAAGTTTTTGAATTTTATATCATTATTCATGATATATATATATATATATATATGTTAAGCTTTTTGAATTTTATACCATTATTCATGACTTGTTGTCTAATTCTAAAGACTTTTTTCTATATTATATCGGTCCCATTACTCAATTCCAATCTGTGACTTTTCCACACGTGTATTTGGAAAGAATGATAACCAAAGTTTTAAAATAAATTTTCACCTAAAGTTTTATTTATTTTTGTAAATAAATAATCATATTTATTTAAAAATATTTTTAGACTAAACTATAATTTAAAACTAAAATTGAGATTAACTTCTAAACTAGTAAAAGAATTTATAAAATATCTAATTATTATTTTATTTTTATTTTTTTATATTATCTTTTCTCTCTCTTCTCCACCATTTTCTTTTCTTCTCTACCCTCCCTCCTCTCTCATATTTTTAATAAAATTATATCATTTATAGTAATTTTCTAATTATAAAAATCCTTCTAATAATAATTATCTAAATACTTATTTATTTATAACTATTTTTATTCTATAATTTTTTTAAAAATCATATTTTAAAAACAGTCTAAAAATTCTTTTTTTTATAAATATTTTTTTAAACTCTTATTTAAATATACTTGTTGTGTTTCCACGCCAACACCATGCCCCTTCTCTTTTAATAAATTTTCCCTTTAATATATGTAAGAAAAAACTGTCGAGTTATTTTTTTGTCATAAATATTGACTAAATCCTTCTTCTCTTCTGGAAAATCAAAATGTAACAGCTGAGTATATTCACTACTTACTACTACTGTATAATCAAGTTTTTTTATGAAAAAAATATAATCAAGTTTTTTCTTCTCCTTCAATAGTATAATACCATATGTAAGATGAAGCGAGATTTAATCATTAGAGAAATTTGATTAATAATAGATATAATATAAAATTTGCATAATTTTAAATATTGATGAAACCATATAATACCTACCCATCATCGATTTTATTTAGTAGCAACAACCTCTCTTAACTAATAACTAAAACTAATTATAATTTAAACTAAATATATTATATTTAATGAACTCAGCCATTTATCAATTATATAAGATTTTATTAGGGATGACAATATCATATTAATGTAATATTAAGAAAACAAAAAATATGATGACTTGTATGTATGTTCCCAAAAACACACACATTAACAAGATTATATGGTCCAAAGAAGATAAGATATACATAAAACGTACATACATGTCTCCTAGAAATACAAATATAATTAAAATTAAAATAAAAGAATCAAAGGGGAAAATTGGTTAGAGGGTTGATGAAGAAGTGACCTAAGCCTAGGCTTTTGGTCCCTGCCTGTGTTGTCGGCCACAAGAGGGGATTGGATAGAGACGAGGACTACGACACATATTACTCGTACTACAAAATATTACCTAATTACAAGACACACAAATTCAGGGACCAATACAAAACTGTGTCCATTTAAAAAACCAAAATAAAAAAAATAAAAATAAAAAACAAAAACCCAACAAGAAGACGACCGAGTTAAGGTGTATAGCACTATAGCTAATAGCTCCCATGTTTCACGGAGCTACAGGTATGTTCTTGTTGTGTATGGGCCGTCGTCTTCTCACTTTGCTATAATCCATTGTGAAATACTGTGAAGGATCCTCTCCCTCCACCCATTCTTCCCTTGTCCCTTTCTTCTTCTTCATCTTCTTCTCCTTTTCTTGTTCCTCCCCTGTAAATTTTAATGTTTCACAGATTAAACTATGAAAAATCTATGGATGCTATATATATTGTTGTTGTTTAATGAGATTATATTTTAATGCACTATGTATGTATTAATGTATACCAGCTGTGATTAGCTTAGGATCTCCTGGTTTCTGACATGATTCAGTAAGACACATGTTTGATATATTTACTTGTTTATTCAATGATTATTTAATAGATTGGGTGGCCTAATCTCTCCTAGTTCATGAACTCCAATGTGAGTGTAATTAAATTTCTGGGGTAAAAAAAAAGGTGAATACTTGATAGCTGTGGCCATGTGGAATTGTTATGGCAGATACAGTGTTCAAGAAAAGAAAATTGGCTTGGACTCAACCATGATATATATATATATATATATATATATATATATGAGATAGTTTTGAAGAAGTTTTATTGACCGATTACCTGAAGAGTTTTGCTTGTCAATTTTTGTTGATGCACCAGGTGTAGTAGCTTCATGTTCTTCAACCTATATTTTCCAGGAAAATATACAAGAATGAATGACATATATAGATAGATGATTGACAGAGATGAGTAAAGAATTAGATTACTGATGATTGATTCTAGGGCAGATTTCTGCAATACCTGTTGCTCAGTGTTCATAAGCTTTCTTGGGAATTGTGGGAGAGAGAGGTGGTGTGCATTTACTGCTCAAAATAATGCAAAATATATAAACGAACAAGTTACTTCAAGAATGAGAAAGGAGAGGACAAAAGCGGCAGAATATATAGTTACCTTGATGTTGAAGATGAGGTTTCATCAATGGAAGTTGCAGAGTTGCAGAACAGTAGTGTGGAAGCAAACCAGAGAAGAAAATGCTTAGCATCACAGTGATGATCATTACCAGCTCCATCTGAGTAACTTTCCTGAAGTCATGCACAATGGAGTTTCTTCAGCTGTTGGGTTTTGCTTATATAAGCTCATGTCATAACAAAGAGATGAATGTGGATATATATAGAGAGAGAGGGGGGGGAGAGAGAGAGCAAACACAAAGCACAACAATGAAGAGTTCCAAAACAGGTTCATGAAAATCTTAAATATATAATATTGATTTGCTCACCTTTTAGGAGGCTTCACACAATTTGGGTTGATTTTTGTCACCTAATGCTGCTGTAGGGCCCTTGCTTTCTGACTTTGTGTAGCATACATAACCAAGCTTACATCTTCATCAACCATTTTTCTTGGTAAAGAATTGATCAAATTTGATACTTTTGTTCATCATCTGCCTGTTCATATCTTTCCCATTATTGAGATATAATCAGTTATTATGTCTACCTCCGTGCTTCAAGGATCTGATGTCAATTCAAGGGACAACATAAAAGTCTTAAAAAAGAGATTTAATTACTTAAAATTCCCAAACAGTATAAATCAATTGTCATTTTTTATAATAGATAACTAAAACTTTTCTCAATTTTTATTAGGACTTTTAGATGATTAATTCATTTCTTTAAGACCTCATAGTAATTCCTCTAATAATCAATTAGGTTTAATTCTGTAAAAGCAACTTTCAACAAATTCCTTTTAAAATAATTAAATATGTTGTTCTTGTTTTAGAGCACAATATAACCCTAATTGGTGAACACTTATCAATGAAAACAACATTAAACTAAAGATCCTTTGTACTAGAATTTTGATTGTATCAATCAAAAGTGGTTTCTGTTTCACATCAGCAGTTAACTTAATTCCTTCTTTTGACTGTTGTCGCTTTTTGAAAACAGAGGAAGACTTGTGAGAATGGAACTTTCTGGGCTAGTGCAGGGTAGCTAGGGAAGCCATGGAGGACACAGGAAACTGAATTTTTTTTCTCACATGCCATAACAGTGGTTTATATATATATATATATATATATATATATATATATATAGTGCTAGGCATAGAAAGTACCACCCTGGTGGGCCACCACATTGAATTGATTTTCAAAGTTTATTTTTTTTATTACCCACTCGGTTTACCGGAGCTTTGCCTCAACTACATCTGAATTTGACCTACATCGCGCACTTAGCTATAGTGGGTGAGTATCTCAATAGGGATTTTTTGTATACGCTAAGGCTCGAATTTGAGACCTCGCTTAAGCAATACCGAACCACTTATCACTTGGACTAACCCTGTTAGTATATTTTGTGAGAAGAAGAATATGTAAATTAAAATGGAATAGATGATGATAGGGCTTTATGAGCTCTTGGTTCCAAGTCAAATTCAAGAGACATACATACCGACCAATGCATAATTCAAAGGAAGGCTTGTGAATTTCAAAGCTAAGCACATGTCTTGCATTGTATTACTCATCAATATATGAAGGCCACATTGAATCCACCCTCATCCTACTTTTATTTATATGCTTATTTGTTTTTTTCAGTTTAAGCTTCGGTTAGTTGAGTCCCAGCAAGGAGTAGCAGATTTTTTTGTTGTCAAATCATTGTTGAGATTTGGTTGTGTTGTTCAAGGATTTGATTTAAAACTTTTAATTCAAAATTTATTGATTTATGTGAGCCTTGAAATAATAGTAAAAGCTGTTGTTATGTATTTTGGAGTTTATAGGTTCAAATTCTAGTAATAACATCTCTCTCTATAAAAGATAAGACTTTGTACATCTCTCTTTTTTCAGACCACATCTGGTAGGAGTATTGTGCATTGACCCACCTTTTAATTTAATATTATTGATATTTGATCTTTAGTTGTTTGTTCTTTGATCACTGAGCATTGAAGATGAACTAAGTAATGGGATGCGGAAAAAGAAAATAGTGGTCCTCTGCTTTTCAAAGACAAGCTTTGGGAGTAGTGAAATTTGAAGGTCATTTAATATCCTATCGGACTGGTTATTAGTGAAGAGGAGGATCAAGCCATAGCAATGTTTTATTTATTTTATATAATTAAAGCTTTTATATTGCTTTGTATAATACCAATTTTTGTAATATTAATTTTATATTTATTCTATTGTATGATATTTATTTAAATTTTAAAATATCCCATGCAATGAAGGGATTTAAATATTAAACTTGCAAATAAACAAAAGTTAAATGCTTTGTTTCCAAAATGTGTTTTTTTAAATGTTTCTAAAACCGTATTAGACATTAAACTGGTTCATATTATATAATAGAACAATTTTTCCTGATAAATTATAGTATTTATAATTTATGAACATCATAACTTATTCCTCAAAGTGTATACTTATCATCAAGCCACCTATCTAGTTCATAATTTATGAGTAGAATATAGATGAGGTAACTCTCAAATTCTATATATTTAAATAGCTTTTGAGGTGTTTTCAATTCTACTTTATTAGTTTATTATATTACCTTAAAAGTTCAAAATACACCTCCTCTTAATGAACACAACAAAAAATCAATAAAATAATTCAAATAGCTCCCAGAATTATTTCATTCAAGGACAACAAACATGTGAAAGAATCAATCAATACTGTCGATTTTTCATGTACTAAAGGAGGTAAAAGTTGACTGAATTCAATAACCCAAAAAAACAATTCAGAAGTGTACAAAAAAGTCAAAAACCCTTCCTCTCATTTCATACATTACTAGTATACTCTATGATTATATTCGACTTCTCTCCATTATACCATGGCAAGATTTTATTAGATTTAGAGATGATTACAGCAACTTCGAGATTTAACTAGCTTTCTTCTACTATAAGAGCTTCAGAACATAAATACTACAACTTGAATTTTAATGTAGATAAGAATAATTATAATACCATGTATTGAAGAATAAGGAGGAAAACAGATGCAAGCAAGGAGGGGGGAAAAACAAGGCTTGGCTTGCACAGAGGTACACAAACTCAGCATTTTAACCTTTCTGGTGGATAAACAACTTGGAGATGTACACGAGTTTCAATGATATTATATATATATATATATATGTATCTCATAATCCTAAACCTGTAAAAGAGAGACAGAATTGTTCAGAATCTACAGCAAAGAAGGCCCTCCCTCCAACTCTTATGCCTCCGGTGATGTCTTTTGTTGGCTTTCGCCATTCTGACTGGGCTGCTATCCCATTCATCTTGCAGTCTGCAATCAGAATATGTGAAAACTTCAGTGCAGTTCTTAAATGGTTTCTATCAAGTTCTTCAATAAAATCATGAAAAGTAAAATTCAATAGCAACCACTTAGAGAAGTTCTATGGAATTTACATGGGAAAGGCAAAGGAACGCGTGCTAGTTGTGCAGCTATCTGGTTGAAGCGAAATGCTACCCGAAAAGGGTACAGGTCCCGGGTAACATATATGACTAGATACACCTACAGCCGAGAAACTTGACTCGCCGTTGCAGTAAGAAACTTGGCTTGTTATAGACCTCTCATCTTTAGGCTTAGCCGTATTTTGTAAGTCATCACATTTACAGCTACCATCTTGGTGACATTCCTCTTGACCACAACAAGCCACAGAATCTGCAGGAACATAGTTGCTATCCCCGACAAGGATATCACTATCCAGTTCACTGACTGAAGGGTTTGCTAATACCGCTTCCTCAACCCTGTTTTTGGATTCTTCATGCTTGGAGTGTGATTCAGGTTCACTACAGACCTACATGTCAATCATAAAGATCAGTTTCTGATATTTATATATTGTCATGCAGTTTCAAAAAAAATTCCAAGAAAAGCTTCATCAAAACTAGGATATAATCATTTTCAAGATTTCAATAAAAGCTTCTCCAGAAGATTTTATTGTTCCAAGACAGATATGGAGAATAAGCAATAACCTTGGAAGGACAAGTATTGGTAAGCATTTGCAAATACAGCAGATAACATATTTTTTCTCTTTTTAAACAAACACCTCCATAGCTAGTAGATCAATACATCAATCACACAAACAAGTATTTTGGTTTCTACACAATATTCTAAGTTCATAGTCAAACACAAGCACTTTTAAATTTAAGTTCAAAGTGTGCACAAAGTACAGACCAGACCCACCTATTTTGCATTGAAATGTCATTTAAACCAAAAACAAGAAGGCAACAAGGATCAAATTTTAGAAAACCTGCTTATAAAGGTTCTAACATCAAGTCAACAACTTTAACTCAACTAAGCGATTAAGTGAAGGCACGTTAACATTTTTATAATGAATTCAAACATAACACATACGAAAAATAGTCAATAAATCTTATGGAAAGGAGCACATAACAAATAAAATCCAACAGAAGCTGAAATGCAAAATACCTCTGCATGCTTGAGTTGAACTTCATCACCCTTATCACGATAAGGCCTAGCTTCTGATTCTATCTCTTGCAACGAAATTGTACTGCCAGGTAAAGCCATTTCTTTGCAATGATCGGCAACGATTTCAGAAGCATTCTCATCTCTCCGAATCAAATCCTCAGACTGATGATGTTTAGCAGGAACCTCGTCAGATTCCTTGGTTATCGCTAGGTCTAGAAAGTCAAGAAAAGGCATACTAATCTTGCCGTTTTCTTCCTCTGATACTTCAGTTTTTGAGGTGTCAAAAGGCAAGAATTTAGACACATCCTTTTCATCAACACTATTCTCATGCCGGACCTTATCCATGTCAGGTACTCCTTCATCAACACATATATCCTTAATAATGTGGCAATTACTTTCTTTGCAACAAACTATCAATTCTGGTTGGTTCTCTGTCACACATTCATCCGAATAGGTATCTTCAGAATTTTCAAATGAATCGAGTTCTTCTGGAGAATCATGGATCCACACATCATGGGACCTTTTTGTATTAGATGCTCCTGTATATTGGGAAGAATGAGGGACTGAATCAACTACACCTGCAGGGCGAACACGTTTTGAAGCAATCAAACCATCCCCCTCCTCCATGTCAAATTGTGTTGGAATTGAATTCCCCTCGTTACTCTTTAAATCAAAAGAGATCCTTTTGTTGTCACTTTCCTTCACTTTCTCGCTTATTGATTTGCACACAATGAAGTCTGGATTAATGTCATTGAATTCAAAGGATTGAGACTCAGGTTCAAGACCAATATTTGGATGGCAAAAGGCCAGCTCACCCTCTGCACATACATTTTCACGTCAGTGAAATATAAAATCACGATTCCAAGTTTGAAAAACAAATTAGTGATAGTGAGGATTAAATGATATAAAGCATCAGAGTTAAGAATAAAGGCCTAACTCATTGATGATGCCATATTTATTAGAACACTTAAATTAATGAGCAGATAGTAACAAAATTAATTGAAGAAATCAGAAGTTGACAGTATATTACCTAGTTTCATGATTCATATGGACTTAATTCAACAAATTGAAAAAAATTTCTTGCTTCAACCAATCATATTTTCAATCAAACACTTGTATGATAAAGCCCAATATTGTGCCGGATCCTGAATATCAGAGAAGAGTAAATAGGCACAAGTTTAGCAATTAGCAAGTAACTAATGGTAGCGGGACTAGCTGCATGTAATGAAAACAATAGAAGTAGCAAACTCTGTTGACAAAGCTGACAGCCAAGTATCAATTACAAAGTTTACCGTCAATTATACAAGGATAATCTCATCCTGAAAAATAATCTAATAACAGTAATTAAAAAATAAAAAATAATATTCATGAGGGACCTAATAATTGGATTTTAAAAGGAAGGTAACTCTGTTCTGTCACTAATACGTTATACCCTGTTTATCAAACATTGAATGAAATTTCTGCTAATGTCCCTGAATTATAAAGTAAACTATGAGCTTAATCAAGAATATATAGTTTTGACTAAATCACTTAACTTGGTAGAATTGTTATCGCCTTATCGGTAAGTTTTGATAGTTACTAATTGCTAAAATATACAGTATCGGTGTCTATGTGTCTATAAAGGACCAAAAAAGCAAATACCAGTCACCTTTTTTTATTATAAGTAAAAGATTTCCGCCTAGTGCAGTTTTCAATGTATATAAGAAGACAAAAGCTAAGTTTAAAATCATCGGAGTTTTATAAAGTTTTCAACTGCAAAACTCTAAAACCACAGTTCAAAACGCAAGGCCTCCACAACTTCGACTCTATAAAAATTCTATTTTGTTTGTTAGCTCTGATTCGATATAACCCACCAGAGGAAATTAAAAACAAAGCCTAGAAGTATAGAGCAAATCCCAGCTGGGCTATAACCCGATGGCATGAAGAAAATCAGCAAACATGGATAAGCGAAAGATCCATCTCAGATCCCAAAACCTTCATAGCCAACAAAACGACGGGAAGAAAAAGAACAAAGGGGAGAGGGGAAAAAAACCTATATGCATAAACTGAAAGAAACAGATTATAATATGCTTCATACAATACCTTTTCTTCTCGATGAGACTGACTTCAGAAGAGACAATTTAAGAGCAATCCTATAACTGCGCCGAGAGACAAGAAATACAGAAACAAGATGCTGTAACAACAATGATATTTCAAAATTGCTATTAGCAGATAAAGAAAGTAAAGAAAGGGTATTCCAGAGACATTTCATGGATGAAATGAAATTAAAGCAAAAGCAGTTTAGAGAGGTAAAAGCAGTTCAGAGAGGTAAAGGAATTTACCAAAGACCAAAGCCAGAAAAAGACAGGGTTTTGCCACTGCGCTTTTGTTTGGAGAGTATGATGAAGTATATTTGAAAAGAAGAAAGGAATGACAAATAAAATAAAAGAATCGTATCGCAGTATGTTTGAATAGAGAGATTATCACGAGTGAATGGGAACTATATAGAACCCTAATAATGGTCAAGCGTACTAGCTGTTCATCCCACGTCTCCAGCAATTAATGTAAAAGCTTTAAAGAGAGCAACAAACAATCCCTGACCCCCACGATCACTTATTTAAAAGGTCATGTTAGAGCATTAAATAATGGCCCCTACCCCATCTCGTTTCATCGATTTTAATTTCATACCGAGAAATTAATATATGTGCCTCTTAGGATCTCTTTTGGCTCCTTGTTTTGTTTACCTACCTCACCCGTCTTCGGATTCCGCCAAAAAGTATATTTATCCTTTTGTTTTTTCTTTTTCGCTTTGTCATCATTTTCCCAACCTACCCACCTCTGAGAATTTTCCCGAGAAAATCAGAGAGTGAAAGGGGGAGACTCAACTCAACACTTGAACTTGTAGGCCGTGTTAATAAATCCGCCTAACCAAACCACCAACACTTTAACGACCTGCTTCGGATTCATAGAGTATATGAAAAAGCAGAGCAACGAGAACTGAAGAAGACTGTGACTCACTTGTGAAGTTTGGAGAATCCGAGTGTTTATGAAGCTTCAAGGGATGGGAAGGAGGAAGAAGAAAGGGACAGTGAATCTTCTTGCCGCTTCCTCTGGCAGCTGTTCTACTGTTCATATATCAGAAACCAAGTAAGAAGATCCTGACAATGACACAGAATCATATGAATAGCGTGAATCTTTTTATCTTCTCAGGAATCAGGAACCGATCAATCTGAAACTCAGCTCTCGCATAGCAATTGACCTAGCTCTTTGGAGCGGGATGATTGCACGTGTTTACGTGTGAATATATGATTAATTTATTCTGTAAATAGTTTCGCAATGATTTGGATGGAACTACAAAGCCAAAAACAATTTTAGTTCTTCGGATAAATTTCAGAGTTAAGAATTCAGCGAGCAAACTTACCTCCTTTGATTCCACTCTTCTAAAGCCGAAAACGGCAGGAAAAAGAGATTTTGAATGCTGAGATTAGTACATTTTTGTTGTAATTATTTTATCTTTAATTAAAGATTAGTCTTCCTTTAATATGACATGACACTCTAAGGGTGTGTTTGGATTAGTTTTTAGAGAATAAATTCTGGAGAATAGATTCTGGAAAGAATAGATTTTAGAGAATAGATTTTGGGAAGAATAGATTCTGGGAAGAATAGATTTTGCAAATAGAGATGTTTGGATGATTAATAGTAGAATCACTTTTTATATTAATAAATTACTAAAAAGGGTATGATTTGATTAAAGTATGAGAGAGGAGAGAGGGTAGAGAATAAATAGGAGAGAGGAGAGATAGGGAAGAGAGAAGAGAGAGGAGAGAGAGAGGGAGATGAGAGAGAGAGAGGAGAGAGGGAGGGAGAGGGGAGAAAGAGAGTATAAGAAAAAAGTAGGGGTAAAATAGTAATTAGATAATCTATAAGCTCTTTTACAGTTCCAAAATCCATTTTCAATAGCTTATTCAAAACCATGGTTTCAAACCGAGATTTTACCCAAAATCAATTCTGGACAAAAATGGCTGTTTGGCAAAAAATTTTGCAAACCGAGGTTTTGTTTCAAAATTAATTCTGGACAAAAATTGATATTTGTGTGAAATTTTTTTAAACTGAGATTTTGCTTAAAATTTATTCTCAAACGTTATTCCCAAACACGCACTAAACATAAATCCTCTTCATTTATTACATGAAAGGCCTCCAATTTTTCTTTCTAAGAAGGGCCTTCATGATTGGAAGAAATTAGGGAGAATTAAGTTTATAAACTCAGTTTAAATAAATTCATTATAAGGACATAACTGTAAATTTATAAGAATTAATCTTTATTAATAAATAAATATTAAAAGGATAAAATTAAATAATTAAAATATAAAAAATGACAATATTTTTGTTTAAATATATTCAAAATCAAATAATTAAAATTAAATTTATCAATATTTATAATTGGTCATATTCATTAAAGAAATTTATATAAAATTATATTCATTGAACATAATTAAATTCTAAAAGTTAGCACAAATTTAAGAGCAATTTGACATAATTTTATAAGTTAAAAAAATAAAAATAATAAATTTATTAAGTCAACTCAAGAGTTTAATTTAATTTATAACTAATATGGGTTTAAGTAAATTTGATATAATTTTATAAGATATAAAGATAAAAATGATAAATTCAAAACTCGACTCATGAGTTGGACAACAAGGCAGAGGATTATTATAAAGTTCTAAATAAAATATTTAATTTTTTAAAATTTTTAATAATAAATTAATATTAAGAATTGATAACAAGTTTATTTTATTTAAATTTATTTAGAGATTGAGTTTTTACTTTAAGACCAGATATTAATTCTTCTAAAAAGTTATTGAAGTAATTAAGCTAGGGAAAATTTTATCTTCAAAAAATAAGATTAAGAGGGGTGATTTTTCAATAAGCAAATCAATTTTTGTTTTGTTTTAAATAACGAAATTAAAAACAGAGTAATAAACTGAACCATTTATTTATAATAAAAGGGAAAAAAACAAAACATAAGCTATTAAAGTTTGTTTAAAAATTTAATTATGACATCTTTTTTATAGTATTTTGTTATATTTTATTCTATAAAATTAGTGAAAGAGCGGGAAGATAATGTTTCCATTAATGGTAATTCTTGTATTAAAAAATGAAACCCATCATTATTTTATCTTTCACCACACTACTTGGGATATGTTTTCAGAATAATAATTTAAACTAACACACATAGCACATAAAAACGACAAAAACAAACAAGAAGACACAAAGGTACTTGAGAAGAAGCCAGCCAAGAAGCTACTTTGTGGTCAAACGCAAGCCATTGACAAATCCAGCTATGTTCTTTCATTTGGGCAAGGAAATGAGTTCATTTTATTTCCTTTTTTTTTCAACTGGGACACTGACCCTTCAGTTCATGAGACCTTGTCCACTGTCTACCAGCTCATATGGTCCACCTCTTATTTGTTTCCTTCCCCCAATGAGTTCTCATACTGATGTTTCTGGTGTTGGCAACAACCCCCCCCCCCCGGCCCCCCACCCAAAAAAAAAAAACAAGAAAAAAATATGTATATCAGATGTCTTGGCATTTTCCTACTGGACAACATGTAGATCAAGGCTTCATCTACATTGGTCAATTTTGTAGCTCATTATTTAATGTTTTGTACAAGTCTGACAAGAATCTATGATTGTCAGAACTAATGAGGGATTATAGATTCAATCCCACTAATAATTTTAACTATTAGTATCTGCCTATTTAAATCTAAAAGTACGTAACCTTCAATCCAGGGCTCCATGGTATAAATTTAACAGAGTTTTGTAGAAATTATAAGATGGACTCCTATCCCTCAAAAATATAATGTGTAATCATAATAAGTTTACATCGTAAAATCAGGTACAGCAGATTTTCCTTCCTAAAGGGCGCTACATGTTGCAGCTACATAAGAGGATGAAAAATATAAACTGAGGAAGATCAACAACCCTTGAATCTCCTACTTCATTTATCAGTATAAAATCATCTCAAATGATTGAAAATCTTGTATGTAACAATCTTCAGCCTATCTTCACCTTCGCTCTGCAGAAACTCAGTTAATATCCTTCTGAGTAAGGAATCCTGTTATGGCATTCTTCTGCCAGCCCTTGAAACTCCTTTGAGGCGATATTTGAGGATGACCAATAGCTACTTAGAGACTAGAGTGTTATAATTGCAGATACAAATAACTGCTATAATAGGTTAAGAATCATCCAACACGTCATATTAAAAAACATTCTCAATTTGGACAAGTCCACTCAAAACAAAATTTTAAGAAGTGCTTCAATATAATAATTATTTCCCAATTTTACGAATTATTTTTTAGATTAGTTATTGATATTCTCTCAATAATAATTAAATAAGAGGATCAGGGAGGGAGTTAAGAAAGATGATTAAAGTATTTTGGAAAAGACATAATATAATAACTAATTTAATTAATTTTGTTAATATAATCAAATTAGTTAAAGGATAAAGATACATCATGTACACTAAAGTAATTTTGAAGTAACAATTAACAACTTAAAGTATTTAATGATACACTTAGTACTTTAAATTAATTTTAGATGTACGGCCAGCACCCTAAACTAATTTTAGAGGTACAATCAACATCTTAGAGTATTTAAATTGGTGCAATTCTATATTTTCATTAACAGAAATACAAATTTTTGTCCGATCCATATCATGTAAACTTTTTATTTTGACACATTATTATTTAAAAGGTTATATGTGTTATATTATTTAAATAATAGTACTGAATAAATTCTAAAATTGATATTGTACATAATTCATATGTGAAAAATGAGAAATTTTATGATTTATTTAATGCAATTTATTAAAATAATATTACACATATGACTTTTAAATAATAATGTGTCAAAATAAAAAATTTATGTGACATATATTAAATAAAAATAAGTGTTTTTGTTAGTGAAGGGACAAAATTATATCAATATGTTAATTGCACACTTAAATATTTTAGGATGCTTATCACATCTCTAAAATTAGTTCAGGGTATTAATTATATAATTAAATACTTTATGGTGCTAATTATTTTTTTAAAATTACTTTAGGGTGCTAGATGCACCTTTACCTTTTAACTAATTTAATTTGATTAAAAAAATTAATTAAATTAGTTATTATATTATATGTTTTTTAAAGTACATTAATCATCTTCTTTAATTCCTTTCCTCATTTTTTTATTTGATTATTGTTGAGAGAATATCAATAAGAATAATTTAAAAAATAATTGATAAAGTTGAAAAATAATTATTATGTTTAAAACTAAAATTAATTCTCTAATTTTGGAAAATAATATAAGAGTATATTACTCCCTCCATTCCTTTTTATAAGAGATATTTTTATGGATATAACATGTTCCTATCTATAAGAGATACTTAGAGATTGTCTCAAATTATTTTTGTTCTTTTTCTATTTTACTCCTATTTAATTACCCATATTATTTATATTTAATTCTCATCTTTAATTTCATTTTCTATCTCAATTACACATCTTTCCACCACATATTCTCCCTCTTTCACATAAATGAGGGTATTTTGAGAAGAAAAATTACTATTTTTATATATTAAAAATTGTCTCTAACTAATTTTAAAAGATTTGGCTAATCTTCTCTTTATAAAAAGGATAGGATAGGAGGGAGTATTTCACTACTCCAGAATTCAGACATCATTGTAGCTGTAAATCGGTAATTGATAATCGATCTTATTTTAACGTCCAATAAAGTCATTTTTCTAGTAAGATTTATGCATTATAATATGATTAAGTTTTTTTAAAGAGTTGCATTGAGTCTTAAAAACTCACTAAGATTAAAACATATTTTAAATAATATTTACAGAAGTATTTATAAATTATTTATTAATAAGATTTTCATATTAATAATAAAATATAAAATTATGATGTTGTGAATTATAAGCTAATTATTTATTAATTAGATTAATTAATATCACTCGTTTTAAATTCTATGTAAATATATAAGGGTCACTCCAATGTTTTTTAGTAGAATTATCATGTTCATGTGCTTTGATTCTGCCTTCACATGAATCACAAGTGGGCACTTGGGACAGTTTCTTCCTGCAACAGCAAGCCCTTAACCTTATCTTATTCTGCTCATGCATATCCTTCCCCTGCCATTAATTAATATTACTACTACTTCTACATTATTCCATCAATATTTACTCACTTTAATTTCTTTTACTATTAAGTACATAAACAGAGACCATAGGGAGATGAAAGAAATCAATGAAGGAATCTAGGGCTGATCAGTTTCCTGGTTTTCAGACTCAGTCACAGGGATGAATTTGAATTCAGAAGATGCCTGAGTCAACTGCAAAAGAGAGCTCCTTGTCCTCTTCAGGTAATTAAACCTAGCGCCATTATATCCTCTGCTTCTTGCAGCAGTAATCCACAGAGCTCGATTTCGAGTTCATCTTCATCTTCTGATTCGATCTTCAGCAGTAGAGATCCCATACCTATGTTTTCTCCTCTTGTGGTGCAGGTTCAAACTCCCTGCATCAGAGAAGACAACTATGCAAAATCCCATGGATGGATCTCATATAAGTTTTATGATGTGGCGCTTAGAGATGTTCATCATATAATTTTTGTATCCTAAGTTGCAATGTGAATCGCCTAATCAGATATGAGTCACTTGTTCATTGTTTCTGTTGTTTCCTGTGACTTGGCGCAATCAATATATCTTTCTTGTTACTATGTAAATTGAATCTTGTTACGAGTTCAATGTTGATGAATGGATAATGATCAGTGATTCTATGCAATCCTAAGATCCGAAGTAATTCATTGCTTCAGGAAATATTTAACCAAACTAAAATTGAAATTCAAGTTTTAGAACTTGTAACTCAACTAAAATTGGTCTGGAAAAAATGGTTACAGTTAGTTTCTAAGGATATTTGGTTCCTAGGCATCACTCTCTCTATATATATCTTTAAAGATTTTTTACTACTTCTAAATGATATTTTTGTTTCAAAAGAAAGCAAAATATGCAATAAAAAGTCAAATTTTAGTGGGGGAAAAAATAAAAGGTTTAATTGGGAAGACCTTTTTATTTTTTGGCATAACCAATCTGGATCTTTCTTTCTTTTTCGGGGATAAATCCAGAATATCCTCAATTTTTTTTTTTTGAACTTGAGACTAATATCTATCAAGCCGCGATTGTAATAAAACCTTTTTAACAAATGTATTTTTTTAATTTAAATTTTTCTCTGTAGATGATAATGGTAGTCTTGTACAATTTCAACCATAAGATTGTTGGTATTCCTTATAGGTTTGACTGAGAAGATTTTTTTGCTGTTATAAAATATTTTAGAAATGAGTTAGACTTATTCACTAAGGCAGGATAATTTTATATGAGCTCAACTCCTTTTTAAAATATTTTATAACAAATAATAATTGACTAATTGCATGAGAAGATCTTTTTTTTTTGTTGCTCACCTGGTGCATCGGAGCTTTATCCCGACTACATCAAGATTTGACTCATGTCGCGCACCTGACTATGGTGGGTGAGTCTCCTACCAGGAATTTTCTGTATACGTTAAAGCTCAAAATCATAATTTTATTTAAATAATATTAAATCACTTATCATTCGGATCAACCTCTATTAGTAATTGTCTGGGAAGATCTTAAGATCCATTGTGTGCTTGTGAGAGTCCTTCATTTTCTGGGTTGGGCCGAAAAGATTATCCTAGGCCCCATTAAAAGAGTGGCCTTTCTTTGTGTCACCTTCTTGTTTTTGAAGGAGAATACAGAATAATTATATTAGCAAATGAATACTCCTAGCAAATGATATCGGCCCATAAATCGTTTACTCCTAAGCCAATGAAAGTTATTATAGATAGTAATAGTAAGAAAAAATTAATAGGGATTAGTTTAAGTAGTTAGTAATTCGATATTATTTAAGTAAAATTTTAAATTCAAATTTTAGCATATACAGAAAATTTCTGTTAGAAGATTCACCCACCATAACCAGGTGTACAATACGGGTCAGATATGGATGTAGTCATAGTAAAGTTCTAGTAAATTTGGTAGGCAATAAAAAAAATAAGAAATAAAATTTATATGAATGTGAGTTCGATTCCTACTTTATCGTGAGGGCTATTTTGATAGTTAATCTCATAAGTTCTCTGTAAGTACTCTCCGAATCTTGAGGTTATGCACTAGCTTTAGTAGATGATCGATACCGAATTAACCTAAATTTTTCTATAAAAAAAATATTAGCACATGAAAAAAAATTGCCACAGCTCATTTTTAATTGACATTTGAAAATTTCAAAATAATTTTTATTTTTGTTTTTATTCAATGTTATTTTTGAGGAAAAAAATTATAAACCTAAAAAATACTTAAGGTGTCTTTGACCATAGAAATCAGATTTTGTTAGTGCCTTTTTGGGGATGAGGTTTGAAAATCAATTGTAGGCAAAATTTTAGTTTAAAAAAATTTAAAACAAACAGCAATTTTTGTCCAGAATTGATTTTGACCAAAATCTCGATTTGAAAAAATTTGAAACAAACAACCATTTTTATCCAAAATTGATTTTGGCCAAAACCTTAGTTTGAAACTATGGTTTTTAATAAGCTATTAAAAATAGATTTTGGAACAGTAAAAGTACTTATGGACTATCCAATTACTATTTTACCCTTACTTTTTCTTATACCATCTCTCCTCTTTCTTCTTCACCCTCTCTCCTCTCTCTTCTCTACT
Source organism: Leucaena leucocephala (assembly GCA_037074615.1). Lineage (NCBI taxonomy): Eukaryota > Viridiplantae > Streptophyta > Magnoliopsida > Fabales > Fabaceae > Leucaena > Leucaena leucocephala. The sequence continues at coordinate 5,354,242 of CM073570.1, read as the reverse complement.
ATCTTTCCTCTCTCATACTTTAATCAAATCATGTCCTTTTTGATAATTTATCAATATAAAAAGTGATTCTACTACTAATCATTCAAATATCTCTATTTTTAAAATCTATTCTTCCCAAAATCTATTCTCTAGAATTTATTTTTCCCAAAATCTATTCTTCTCATAATCTATTCTTTTTAAAATCTATTTTTTAAAATCTATTCTTTAAAAACTAATCCAAATATACCCTTAAAGGAGTATAAACCATGGCCACATTCCCCCCTCATATAGTTGGCTTATAGGCCTTCTTAAGGTTATCTAGGGGGGCATGCGTCATTTTTAATCCGAATTGTAATTTAAAGGTGTTCACTTATAATCTAATTTTTTTTAAAATTGTGGATTATATATAATAGGTTGTTGGAACTTGAACATTGGTAACATTGAGTCAATTAAAGTTAGGATACTAATTGCTCATTTGGACAAAAAACCTTTTGGGTAAAATTATGTTGCCAATACCCCTTGGATATAAGTTGCACTTAGCAGAAAAACTTTCCCTACAAATTTGCCTTTAACTCTTGATTTTTTTTTCCCGATGCCATTAACTATTGATTTTTTATGCGTAACCACTTTAATTTTAATTAATTAAATATAAAATAAATTAGGAAAATTTACATAAAAATATAATTTCCGTACTACCTGTTATCAATAACTGTTAAAATATAAAAAATAAAATTAATTTGAGATTTTAAAATTTAAATAATATTTTTGTAGAATTTTTTCATAAATTTCTTTCAAACATTATCAACAACTCACTCACCCCTTGACTTTGGAAATTTTAATTCCAAACATGGTAGGCGCTATAGTTTTTGTCTGGCCTTAAATATGATTTAAAACCTTTAGTAAAATAATTAATTATTTTATTTTTCCTTTTTATTTTACTTTCTTTACTTATGAAAATTTTATAAAGAAGGAAATACATTCAACATTGATTATAGTTTTTTTATAAAATTATTTCCGTCCGTGGATCCTATAATTAAAAAATTATTAAAAAATCTATGAAAGTACTAAAATACCCTAAGACACCGAAGTTTCTTCTTCTTCTATTACTTTGTTTACATGCATAATAAAAATAATAAATAAATAACCTGAACAATTCTATTTCGGGTACCCCATATCGTACTCAGAATCGTCTTGTTCCTTCGTTCGATCGTCTCTGTTTCTCTATCCAACTACATAGATTGTTCCTCTGTCACGCTCTAAAGAGCTAAGAGGATTCTTGAGAACAACCAGAAGGTTCCTTTTTTCATTTTGATTACATTTTTATGGAGGTAGGTTTCAAATTTTCTTTCTTGGCCTCAATATTTACTTGTATTCGTGTTTCTGCTATTCTGAAATTCTGATATTTTGATATGATAGAACCCTCGATGTTGCTCTCGGTCACCGTGGAATCCGTTGAGTTTGATGTTCTTCTTTTTGAATATTTTTTGAAATTGTCTGATTAGGGTTTTATTGTTACTTGAATTAACCAAAGCCCTTCTTTATCTCAGTGGTTGAAGCAATCTGTTATGCTATTTCCTCCAGGTAGTTTATGCATTCGGAGCTTGTGCGTCGTATTTTTTTTGAAGGGTATGTTTGATTTCGACAAAGCTTCTAGCACGTTAAAAAGAGAAATGGAATTGACGTGCTATATGGTTTGGTTGATCTTAATTTTTCTTCCTATATGTGTATGTTTGGGAATTCTGGTTGGAGGATGATTTTAATTATGGCCTTTATTGGATTTCAAGGGATCTTCTGGAGGGGCCGTTTTGTGCCAATGCTCCTGAAATTGAGGGGCGTATCATCTCTCACTGAAGCTCACTAGTTTACCTGTCATTACCGTTGGAAAGTTCTGTTTGCATCGTCTCCATTCTCATAGTTCTACTAAGTGCTATAGGCTTTCTAGTAAAATATTGTCTTACATTTTTGCTTATATGCATCTCTTGAAATCATTTTGATGTTTTTTCCAGTTTTATTTTGATTCGCATCCCTCTGTTTTTATGGTAAAGTTATTTTACTGAAGTATAATTTCTGCTGCACAGAGATAAATGATTGGAAAAGGAGTGGTAGGAGAGCGCTTTCAACCTCGGACATGTTCTGGGAATATTGCACCCAAAACTGGTCAGGCAAAAGAGTATTCCAAAAATGTTGTTATTGACGTAGATGGTGATCAAGTTGATGACGTGGTAATTATAGATTTTCCCGATTTTGTGCAACAAAAGTCACATGGCTGTAGTGTGCAGAGTAGAGACAGAAAGTGTCCGCTTCAGAGTGTCATCAGCATTGATGATGATGATGATGATGATGATGAGAGCGATGAAGCAGACCATGCTGAAATTATAGCAGAAGGTGGTGGGGAATTGGATAGTGATGCCTCCTCAAGCAAAAGATTTTCTCCTGCTCCAGGCTTTACGGGAAATTCTGTACATCTAGATAATGATGACTGCCCTGTTACCTTTGAAAAAGGTTCTCCATCTAAATTGCCAGAAAGTAGGAAATCAAGCTCTGCACAGGCTCCTGACAGAAATCGATATGGTTTAGATTCCTCTGAAAGTGAATCATCCGAGAGTGATTGTTCTGACTGTGAACTTATGGAAGTTTGCGAACAATGGGAAAAGGCTTCTCAAAGAAGACGCAATATCTTTAATGATCGACCTCGTTTTGATGAGCAGGCCAGTTCTTCTGGTTTGCATAGTAATTCTAATGCTGATATCGAAATGGAAAATAGGACAGGACAGGATGCAGGAACTTCCTTATATTCTGGTCTCAGCAATGGTAAATGTGCGATGAACCTAGCCCATACGGTTAACAACCAAACAGATGATGTTGATCCCAATGTAGGGAAAGAACATCCTTGTAAAGATTTTGATAAGAAAATCGACCAAGAGAGTTCTATATACCAGAGATCTGATTCTCTGTGTGAAGAAACAACAAGGAGTGAAGAATTCTACCATTTCTCCAAGCATAATGGTTATAATGTAGCTAGTGAGTTCAATAAAGATGCCGGTGATAAATATTCTAAATTTATGAGCTCCACCCAAGAAGAAAGCAAAAGACAAATTGAGAGTGATGGGTCTGGATTAAGGAACAGGGATGCCAATTTTCCCGACACACATTCTAGCTGTGCCTCTTTTGATGAAATACAACTTAACCAGGATGGGCCTGTTTCTCAAGGATGTGGTGCGAGGGATATAATTAATGAAAGAGAAAAACTTAAGGAAACTGACGAATATAAGCAAGCCATTGAAGAGGAATGGGCATCCAGGCAACGACAGTTGCAAATTCAGGTATTGCCTTTGTGCCATTATGTTGATATTTTTTTGGGTATATATGTATTCCTGTTTTTCTCAGTGGTTGAAATACACGCTTCAATATTACAAGGCAGGAGGGCCAATTAATGCCAGTTCTTTTCTGGATATTTTTGTCTGTGTTTATTATCTCTATATCGTCGTTTAGAGTTTAGGCTTCTCTTCTGTAAACGGATATTGTGTGTGAGAATTTCTGGTAGGCTTACAAGAATTATGCTAGGGCATTTTGTCTGTTTAAAAATTGGCCCCTTTATGCAGTTTCCATTTCTCTATAATATATGCATGCCTGCCCTTAAAAGACAGCATCTTTCTCCATTACCATATTGAAAGTGGATATGGTTTCTTGTGTATCATAGTTGTCAGGTCTTACATTGTACTGTCGTGTCTACTGGTGCCTACTGTGTGTGTAGTTTAATTTCTTATACAAGCTACCTAAATGCATTTATATTCTTTCTTTGCAACTTAGTATTAATATGTGGATGTAAATTTACTTAAATCAAATGTTCATGCGTGCCCCTTTTTCAGGCAGAGGAGGCACAAAGGTTGCGTAAAAGAAAAAAGGCTGACAGTAAACGTTTATTGGATATGCAAAGAAGGCAAAAGGAACGGATTGAAGAAGTCAGAGAGACTCAGAAGAAGGTTATAATTATGCATTTAAAATTTTCTTAGAATGTTTCTCATCCTGATTTCCTTAAACGTATATCGACTGTGTTCCTTCAGTTTTTCCTCCTGCTATTATGTTTGGCCATTTAAAAATGTATTTTCATGGAATTTTTGGCAATGCTAAGTTTTTTTCATTCAATTTATTAAATTGTGTTAAATTCAGGATGAGGAAAATATGAACATTAAAGAGCAACTGCGGATTGAAATAAGGAAAGAGCTTAATAAATTGGAGATAACATGCGTTGACATGGCTTCATTGCTCCGTGGCTTAGGAGTACAAGTGGGCGGAGGCTTTAGCCCCTTGCCACAAGAGGCAAGTTGTTTTTGTTTATATGTAGTTTGTAAATAATTTGGAGATGACATGCATTGATTGACATGACTTCTAGGTTGAGTTGTCTTGTTTTGTATTCTTCTGTATATAAATTAGATCTTTGTTTTAAGATATTTTTCTCTCTTAATGGTCATTTCAGGTGCATGCTGCTTATAAACGGGCCTTGCTGAGGTTTCATCCGGATCGGGCATCGAAAACTGACATTCGACAGCAGGTGGAGGCTGAGGAGAAGTTCAAGCTCATCTCTCGCATGAAGGAGAAATTTTTGACAACTTCATGTTTCTGACTGCTGGCAACTTATAGAATATGGTTATTGGCCTTCTAGTTGAGGTGCATTTACGTCACAGGTTATGATTTTGTATTTGTTTTTTTTACATATTTCATTTGTTGGTTCATCCTGCCCACGCCCAAAAATTTATAGGAAATTAGGGAAACAGACAAAACTATGTAAAGCTGTCATCTGTTGGTTATAGAATGCCATTTTTTTGGAGGATGAGTAACCAATGTCATCATCCTCTTCAAGCTTCATATTCCAGCGCTCTCTTTAAAATGCAAAACCCAAACAAACTAATCGGGGCATGGAGACACAGTCAAAAAGCTTCAGGAGAATTGAGTATGAAAGGAGGTTGAGTTTTGAAGCACAATTTTTCTTATATTATTATTTTTCTTTTGAAGCACAATTTTTTTCTTTTTTTTTTTGGTATACAATTTTTTTCATATTAATTCATGTGCTTTGCAACAAATCTCTTGTGGCATTAATCACTGTTTTTGTATCATCACATTCACATGGGCTAAAAGAAAATTCAAAGGTGAGAAAGGTGGCTAAGGATATTCTTTTTTTTTTTTTTGTTTTAAACCAAAGAAGACTTTGTTTTTGGAATGAGGGTAACTATCAATGTATCATAGTCAATAGATTGTGTTTAGGTCCTTTAAATTAATCATAATTCTTGGCATCCTTTCATAACAATTATTACTCAATAATTTACTCTACAAAAGCTCATCGAAATTTTTAAGAGGAAATTACAATAAAATCCTAACTAAAGAATTTAATTCAAAAGTTCCTATAACAGCGAAAAGAGCTAATCATCACAAGTTTACTACATGAATTAATAACAAGTTTAAATTAATTTTTTTATGATTAAATCCCTTATTTGAGATATCATAATAATTTTCCCAATTTTTAATGACTTGATTAAGGAATTGAGATGTGTTCTGTAATGCGCTTTACTTTTCTTCCCCCCTTTTCGCTTCTGACTCCCCTTCACTTCTCGGAGTATATAAGACAAAATAAAATAAAATAAAATAAAACTGAGTTCTGATTACAAGAAAAATGAATTGAAGTGACTAGCAAAAGCGTTTGAAATGAACTTTTGTTATATATTGATTATCTTAATGTATTTTTTTTATCCTCCTATCAGATTTGGATACAGATGCAGATACAATAATTTAGACATGGAGTTTGAAAATGACATGCATCCGACATGGCTTTCAAGTTCTTACATTCTTCTGTATAAAACATTTAAACTTGCTTGTCAAAAACAAAATATATAACTTGCATGCACAAGTTATACAAAATTATATATTGACCTCCTCTCCTCTACCAGAATTTGTTTAAACATGAAAGTCATAAGGTATCAAAATTGATTACAAATTAATATAATATAATTACTAATTACCAACTAATATATCAAAACACTAAAGAAAAAAAGGAAACCAGCAAGCAATAGAAAACCATGAGCTGGGTTTACCTTCTCCTCTTCCTTCCTTTCCCTAGTTGTCCAGATTTAAAAGCATGCTCTTGTTCTTGAAGGAAAGCCTTTGCTCTTCCATACTTCTCTGCTTTTTCTTGATCTATTGAAGCCTTCTCTTTTGCCCTCACGTCATACAAGAAAGCACTGTCCTTTCTCAATTCACTTGCAGCCCTCTTAGACTCACGTTTCCATTCTTTATACATTTTTCTCCTCTGTGCTCTTTCACGATCTGGATCATAGTCTCTTCCCTTAACATAGCTGCACAGCATATTTGACATTTAATCAATACAATAATAACAAATCTTATCTTACTAGGTGTAGTCCGCTATATAGAATATATGACGTTATTATACTCTATTAACAACTGGGAGTGTATTTGGGTAACCCAAGAGAGCACTTTTAAATGTATAAACCATGATTTTAAAATGCGCTAACCTAACACCCTGAAAAATTTCAAAAAATACTTTTTGGTGGAAAACCATGGTTTTTAAGAAGCAAATTTTTTTTTTACTTTTTGAAAAGCTATTCTCCACGAGAATCACTTATTCTCCAAAAATTAATCCAAACATAACCCAAATCTTTGAATAAATTAACTAAAAGTTCTGCTAAATAACTTTATTGAGTGTTGTCTTGCATTTAATTAATAATCGCTAGATTTGTGCCGCTTTTATCCTATTAGCATGTTTAATATCAAAACCTGAGGAACGAACAGATGGAACTTACTTCTCCTCAAACTTTGGATTCAATAGCTTGATTGGTTCTGGTTTTTGCTTCCGCATTTGAAGTGGTCGCCTTGTAGCGTGATGTTCATCTACTTTTGACTCAATCAGCTTGGCAACATCTTTAATTTTACCAAGCAGTGTATCTGGTATATTTTTCTCTTTTGATAATTGACGTAGTGATGTCAAAACTGGTAAAAAGATTTCAGGAAATGAACTTAAGCCGGCATAGATATTGACAAAGCCTTGTAGAGTTTCAATAACCGCAACCAGTGTACTAGCCCTGTAATTAATATGGCCAAGGTTAACCAAGCTGTAAACGTTACCGCGGAAAGAAAATATTACTATTCAACTTCTAAAGGATAAAAGAGATTAATATTTGCATGATCTTAGCATGATTTCTGAGATTATAGCTGCAAGATCAAATCTAAAACGGGGTAGTTCAAGCTATCTATTTTGAGGCAAACAACCCTTCTTCAAAGGAATCTTAGTAATCTCAACAATAAAATGTTTAAATTTGACAGATGCTGTAGAAGATATTTAGAATTAAAGAGGAGATATTCAGAATTAAAGAAGGGGATTATAGAAATTAATTAGATATGATTATAGGAGGATTTGGGGGAATAAAATCATATTGTGTCATTAAATTATATCCCATGATTCACGCTTCGCTGATTGTATATTCCAGTGTATATATATGTATGAACAACATAGATGAAATACACATAATTCAACTTATCTCTTTTTCTCTGTTCTGTGTCGAGAGATTCATTGCCCATTCCAACATGGTATCAGAGTTAGGTTCGGGATCATTGTCTTTGTCCTCCGCCGAAGTCGATACAGCCACGTCTGATGGCGGGGTGCGTCTACCCACTAGAGTCGCCGGCGTTGAAGGCTCCACTGTTGTCATCGTACCTGAGAAAACTATAGAGAGTGGGCACAATCTATGATTCTTGCACTTGATGGCCGTGAGTGACTGGAATTAATTCAGCAAGAACCACCGCCCACTGATGATGCTAACATTCGCCGTCGGTGGAAAACAAAAAACTCGCTGGTGGCGTCATGACTCCTCAATGCAATGGTCCCTACTGTTCGTCGGAGTTTCATGTTCATTCCGACAGCTAAAGAAATCTGGCAAGGAGTGAAGAAAGCCTACGGCAAGAGGCCAACGGCGTCTCTGGTCTTCGACCTGCGCTCTCGGTTGTGGACTGTGCGACAAGGTGATAGACCCCTTAATATTTACTACTTGGAGAAAAGAACATTGTGGCAGGAACTGGATCAATTGAAGCACCATGTCTGGAGAGATGTGGATGACGCTGCAACCTTCCGACGGGACTTGGAAGCGGAACGCTTGTTTGAGTTTCTCGTCGGCTTGAACACAGTATACGAGGATTTGCGTGGTCGTCTCCTTGGGCGAGTGCCTCTCCCTACTGTGGCCGAGGCGTTTGCACTGCTAAGGGATGAGGAATCCCGCCGCCAGGTGATGTTGCCCAACTCTGTGTCCCGACCAGTCATCGCCACCGAGAATTCCTCTGCACTTGCAGCCCGCCTGAGTGACACAAGGAAGGAGCGCCCCACCTGTGAACACTGCCGGAAGTCTGGGCACACGAGGGACACCTGCTGGGACCTCCATGGGAAACCCCCAAATTGGAAGCCCCGACAGCGACGCCCGAGAGGAAACCTTGCAGAAATAAGTGGTGAAATGGGCTCAGTTCACAGCGTCAGTGTTGAAGGCCCAATTAGCAATCCAGCAGGTCCAACTCATGGCAGCACCTTGGGCCCAAATATTCTTCATCCAGCAGGCCCAGTCCACGACAGCATCCCAAGCCCAAACCTTTTTGGCAGCCCATCAACACAAATGGGCCATGTTCCCACAGGCCCAATTCCTGGTGGTTCCACAACCCAAGATCCACTTACTACTATTTTGGAGCGACTAACTGCCCTCGAGACTCAAACCCGTAAGCACCCAGTTGCTAGTGTGGTTCAACGAGGTAATCTCTTCCAAGCTTTTGCTACTATTAACAGGAAAACTACAGGATCTTGTTGGATAGTGGATTCTGGTGCCTCAGATCACATGACCAATGAGGCCTCATTATTCTCTCAGTACACACCCGCCACATCACACCATACAGTTAAAATTGCTGATGCCTTAGACTCTCTTATTGTTGGCAGTGGAATCATTAATGTCTCACCCACACTAACATTGCACAATGTTTTATATGTCCCCAACTTAAAATGCAATCTATTGTCTGTCAGCCAACTCACCCAGGATGAGAGATGCCATGCTAAATTTTTTGCTTCTTATTGTGTTTTTCAGGATCTGCTCACGGAAATGACGATTGGTGTTGCTAAGAAGCTTGATAGACTCTATTACCTGGATGACTGTCATCAGTCCGTATCTCACCTATGTAATAAAGTGTCACCCCCTAGGGCTAGTGAATTGGAGTTGTGGCACAAGAGCTTAGGACATCCAAATTTTCCATATATGTGTAAGATGTTTCCTTCAATTTGCTATAATAAAACTTTAGATTTTTCTTGTGATTCCTGTGAGTTAGCAAAACATCACCGTACTCATTTTTCAAGTACCCCATATCGCCCATCTAAATTATTCTCTCTCATTCATAGTGATTTATGGGGACCATCACAAGTCTCAAATCGCACACAATCAAAATGGTTCATGACTTTCATCGATGATCATACCCGTGTCAGTTGGGTCTTCCTCTTAAAGGATAAAACTGAGGTATATCAAACTTTTGTTGATTTTTATAAGAGGATTCTTACTCAGTTTGATACGAAAATTCAAACCCTCCATACTGACAATGGCACTAAGTACTTTAACCAGCCCCTATCCCATTTTCTCAAAGAACACGGCATTATCCATACAAGTTCTTGTCCATATAGCCCTCAACAGAATGGCATTGCTCAACGGAAAAATAGACACCTCTTGGAAACTGCTAGGGCCCTTTTGTTTAGCAGTCATGTTCCTCATTTCTATTAGACCGATGCTATCCTACTGACCACCTTCTTAATCAACCGTATGCCGTGTAAACCTTTGTCTTTCCGAACCCCTCTATAGGTTCTTCAGGATTACTTCCGCTTGCCCTACCTCGAGAATACCCTTCCGCTTGCTCAACGGAGGCACTGCTTTTGTCCATCTCCATCATACCTCCAAACTTGAACCCAAGGCAGTCAAATGTATTTTCCTCGGTCCCGCTGGTACCCAAAAAAGCTACAAATGTTTTGATCCTCTATCTAAGCGTCTTTATATCACCTATGATGTTACCTTCCATGAAACCATTCCTTTCTATACCACTACCTCGGTTCAGGGGGAGACTTGAAGTGAACCTCAGAGTGCACCTCAGCAATCTCAACTTGAATCTCAACCACTGTGTCCCTACCAAGCACCTGATGTCATATATACCCTTGACCTACAACCACATGAGGAACCTAAAAAAAGGCACACTAGTTCAGGGGGAGACACTAGCAAGTGGGGACAAGTATATACCCAAAGGAACACGACAGGTAACGCCCCTCAAGTGAATGACGCATACCAAGAGTCTGAACCATGTGCAGGTTCTGAACAACCACAAGAGGGGAACAATGATCTTGATCTTCCGATAGCAGTGAGAAAATGCAGATCATGTACCAGACACCCTATAGAAAGGTTTGTCTCTTATCAGGCTTTATCACCTGACCATCATGCTTTTGTCTCTCACCTTAATCAGATCAGAATACCAGAAATTATAAATGAAGCTCTTAGCAGCCCTGAATGGAGATAGGCAGTAATGGAAGAAATGGAGGCACTAGAGAGAAATGAAACATGGGAAGAAGTTGAACTACCTAAAGGCAAGAAAGCAATTGGGTGCAAATGGGTATTCACCCCAAAATACCTGGCAGATGGAAGCCTTGAAAAGTATAAAGCACGATTGGTAGCTAAGGGATTCACTCAAGTCTATGGTATGGATTACACTGAGACATTTACACCAGTGGCAAAACTAAACACAATTAGAATCCTATTATCACTCGCTGCTAATCTGGACTGGACAGTGCATCAGAGGGACGTCAAAAATGCATTTCTAAATGGAGAGTTGAAAGAGGAAGTATACATGAAAATGCCTCCAGGATTCCCTGGAACAAAGGCAGATCAGGTGTGCAGGTTGAAAAAATCGCTATATGGATTGAAACAGTCTCCTCGAGCGTGGTTTGATAGATTCACCAAAGTATTAAAGAACCAAGGCTATCTACAGGGACAAAGTGATCACACACTATTCTTTAGACACGAGAATGGGAAACTTGCCATCTTAACAGTATATGTTGATGACATCATTCTCACAAGTGATGATCTAACAGAGATTGATAGAATAAAAAAGGCTCTCAATTAGGAATTCCAAGTTAAAGACCTGGGGAAAATGAAATATTTCTTAGGCATGGAAGTTGCTAGATCTGCAAAAGGAATCAGCATCTCACAGAAGAAATACATACTAGATCTCCTAGAAGAAACATGAATGTTGGGTTGTAGACCTAGCGATACTCCTATTCAGGTTGACAAAATTAAAGAGGAGGAAGACCTGGGAAAAGAAGTAGATAAGGGAAGGTATCAACGTATGGTAGGAAAATTGATTTACCTATCACACAAGAGGCCAGATATTGCCTATGCTGTCAGCATTGTAAGTCAACACTCACATAATCCCAAACAAAAGCATCTAAATGAAGTTTACAGAATCCTTAGATATTTGAAGGGTTCACCCGGTTTAGGCTTCCTGTTCAAAAAGTCTAACAAGAGAAATATAGAAATCCTCACATATGCGAATTGGGCAGGTGATCAAGATGATAGAAGGTCAACCTCAGGATATGTTAACTATGTGTGGGGAAATATGGTCACATGGTGCAGTAAAAAACAAAGTGTGGTTGCTAGAAGCAGTGCCGAAGCCGAATTTAGAGCTATAGCTCTAGGAATATGTGAGTGCCTATGGGTAAAACGAGTACTTAAAGAATTGAGAATGTTACCAGAAAAATCTATCAGGTTATACTCAGACAATATGGCAGCAATCAATGTCACAATCTAGTCCAGCATGACAAAATAAAGCATGTGGAGATAGATAGACACGTCATAAGAGAGAAGATTGATGCTGGAACAATTGAACTGAAATACATTCCCTCCAAGGAACAAACGACTGATGTGCTCACCAAGGGATTAACTCGAAACAAATTCGAATATCTAATTGGCAAGTTAGATATGATTAATATCTATGCTCCAACTTGAGGGAGAGTGTAGAAAATATTTAGAATTAAAGAGGAGATATTCAGAATTAAAGAAGGGGATTATAGAAATTAATTAGATATTATTATAGGAGGATTTGGGGGAATAAAATCATATTGTATCATAAAATTATATCCCATGATTCACGCTTCGTTGATTGTATATTCCAGTGTATATATATGTATGAACAACATAGATGAAATACACAGAATTCAACTTATCTCTTTTTTCTCTGTTCTGTGTCGAGAGATTCATTGCTCATTCCAACAGATGCATAATTGTTTTTACTTTTCATATGATAGTTCAGGGGACAAATGTTATGTTTTCAAGTTCAAAAACCAAAATTGTATGCTATCATCATTGAATTGTTTACCTGAAATCATCTGAAGAGAAGAAAGAAGAGTCCTCTGGCGTGTCTATTATCTTTATGAAATTCAGAGGACTAATCTCATTTACATTCTCTTGCATGCACAAGAGATGCTTGGGAGTTTTCAGTTCCACAAGTTGATAAAACTGTATGAAGACAATTAAAATGGTCATTAAATATGCATCCATGAAATTTGGTTACCTTCACGAAACTAATACGACATCACAAATCAAATAAACACCTAAAGTAGGATGCAGCTAGTTTATAGATGCAGTCCAGATTTAAACTCTAGTTTGCAAAATAATTTCTTTTGCATAATAGTCAATTAACTCAACTGAACGGAATCTCAAACGCATACTCAAATGAAATTCTTCAAGATGTGATTCATGCAATGTGTCTTAAGATTGCAAATCCAACCACAGAAATTATTCAAATATAATTCAAAAAGGAATCACATGAACTGTCTTCTTGTTTTCAAAACAGCATTAAAAAGAATTGGGGGAAATCATTAGCTTCTCCAATAAAATGTGTCAATAACAGCATTATTGAAAAACAGGCGTAAAATCATCGAGTACAGTTTGCATTTATACTCTCATGTTCAGGTCCATTAACAGCTCAAGATGGGAAAGGAGATGTTAACGAACCTTTTTCCTCACCTCCTCACCTCCCAAATTAAACACTAATACTCCCTCTGGTTCTAAATATAGGAATTAGATGACTAATTTACAGATATTAAAGAAATTAGTCAAATTAGTTATTTGTAAAAAAAATTGTGTTTGTTTCCCAAAGATACACCTTTAATCATTTTCATTGGAAACTAGCCTCATTGATGGAAACCCTCTTTTTAATATGTGCAATCAATCAATAGTTATGGTTTGGGGAAAACTTATAAATTGGAGAGACAAAAAGGATTTAAGGTCTTACATTTAGGAATGGAAGGAGTATATCATTCACACATTTTCAGCATTAAATTATGTTTCAACTTGTAGTCAATGAAGTATGAAGTCATACCTGTGAATCTTCCCCTGTAATAGATTTCTTTTCAGTAGCCATGACAAGCATAGATCTAAGAAAAATTATGGCTTCAGGACAGAACTTCCGCGACTGTTTAAATATCTGTAATTCAAATTAAGTACATGAGCAAGTTGGAACATGACCAGCAATTCAATCATTATGGCAGTATCGTGATAGAAAATAAAAAGAAAATGAAAATGAATAGCAACAGAGTTATCTGCATAACTTCAAAAGTTAAGGGAAACTCAATGTCAAGTTTTAAATATTTGAGAAGTTATTGGGTTATGTATAATTTAGCCAAAAAAGGTTCAAAGGGTTAATCTGACTGGAAAAGTTAACACCATTCATATTGTAGCACCATTTTTGAAAGCCAACTGCAGTTCTTCGTTAAGCAGCCTAGCTAAAATAACTAATGCAATAATCATCAGCATCTGAAAACACTACGATCATGATAAAATTCAGAAAATTTACACCAGAATATTTTGTTGATGTCAAAAAGGAAGAGCACAAAATAAAGGCAACAAATGAGACATCTTGCTTGAACATGTACTTACAGAGAGAAGCATGGAGCATAAGAAAGCACCAATGGCAGCATCCCGACCAGACAATATTGGGCAGCGCATCAGATGTTCACACATCAACAATATTGCTAGTGTCATAACTGGATGCCGAAGGTCAGAGCATGGAAATATCAAGGACCACAACCGGAAAAGGAACAACATCTTGGAAGAAGGCCAACTGCTACTTTCTGAGACAACGTAAGGATTTAGAAGAATGGTCACAAAAGCATCTAAGGATTTCAAGTTATTTTAAATAGGCAATACAAAATATGCAACTATTACATCTATATTAAATATGCAACTATTACAACTATAACTGGATGCCGAAGGTCAGAGCATGGAAATATCAAGGACCACAACCGGAAAAGGAACAACATCTTGGAAGAAGGCCAACTGCTACTTTCTGAGACAACTTAAGGATTTAGAAGAATGGTCACAAAAGCATCTAAGGATTTCAAGTTCTTTTAAATAGGCAATACAAAATATGCAACTATTACATCTACATTCTAACCTGGGTTCTTTAAGCTCTGAATCAATTGTTTTCTTGCCGTTTCTATTCTTTGACGAGCACATATTGTAGCAAAATATGGAATCTCCATGCTCATTTCTATCAATGGCTTCCCCATCAAATTTAGCAACTCAAAATTCAGTGGTTTTTTATTTGCCAAAACAGCAAAATACTGCAGCAAATTGCCATAAAATACCTGGAAAGAGAAGTCATGTTATAAAGATTTTAGGCATTGCAACATAACTGGAAAGAGAAGTCATGTTATAAAGTATCTGCGGCAAAATTCAATGGGTTTTTATAAAGTAATGTTACTCAAGTGATGGAGCATAACCGTTAAAAGAACAGATTTCAAGCATTGCAACATAACTTTCTAAGTCATTGTGCAAACAACATTATATGGTTCAGAAGAACTACAAAACTGAAATTTTCTAAGAGATTCCCCTTTAACTGCTAGTAATAAGAGAAAACTAGTAATTTATACAAGCATACAGATGATATAATTTTAATGGAAAAGGATATTGTTACATACTTGAATCTTTTTGCGGTTTTCTGCAGCAAGTTTGATTGCATTGCTGGCTCGGATTCGGTTAATAATCATGATAATGTCAGAATTTGAGCAGTTATCAAGCAATGAACATAATTCTTCAAATGTCTTGGGAGCTTCAATTATATAAGGAATGTCTGACTTTCCTGAAAATTTTTTAGCCCCAAAATCCATCTTCTTGGAATCTGAATAATCCCTATCCTTTTTAACTTTTTCCACATTACCTTTTGTCTTTGCATTTATAAGAACTGTAGTATCCAGTTTCTTCTCAGCATTGACTCTCTCATGCTGTTCTGCCTCTTTTTCTTTCTCTTCTTCATTATCACTGTCTTCTTCTCCTTCATCCTCTAAATTTGGCGTGACATCCTCATCATCACTTTGTTCCCAATCCTTCAAAGAAAAACTATTTTCATATTCATCAGGATCCTCATCAGAACCTTCCTCCGCACCTTCAGAGCTTTCAGCTTCATCAGAAGCATCTCCATCCTCACTAGTAGAATCTTCTGCATTTTCTCTTTCAAGAATCTCATCAATCCAGCCCTTTTTTCTCATAGTTTCTTCACTAACAGAAAAGGAATCACCAAGGTCATCCCCAGAGAGCAACTTTGGTTTGTCTTCTGGAGGATTTTCTGAATTTTCATCATCTTCATCGCTTGAATGTTCAGCAGCAGTCATCCTCTTACGTCTCTCTTCCTGAAATTATGGCGTTGTTACATGTTAAAGAGATAAATAGTTGACTCCATAGAGCAAACAAGTCCATGGCAGCACATAAGATATTGCGATTGATTGATGTTACTCTGGAATCATAGCAACATTAAGAAAACTGGCAAATGTTAAAATTCATCCATTTTTAAAAGGCTAAGACAATTCCTGACACCGTCAATTCAAGTTGAAGAGTCCCTTCAAGAAATAATTTATATAAAAGCCAGCATTGCCAAGCATAGGAATTAATTTATATACTAAAACCCGCATTGCCAAGCATAAGGAATTTATAAACACCTCTAATTGCTCTAAGCGTTCTCTTTCCTCTTGAGCAATCTCTTCTGGGGTCTTTGTCCTGTCTGAGGGGCGAGCTCTCATTTCCAATCCCAATTCTTTGACAAGTTTGTCATAAGCATCAGGTTTTTCCTGCCATAAATAACAAATAGGATATTACAACAAGAGGAAGCTCTCAGGGTTTACAAGAATCCTCATGGATAGGTACCTCCATCGAAGCATCTATCTTCAGAGTACCAGATAAGCTATCTTTGTTGCTAGGTTCAATTGTAATATTCTTGTTCACTAGAGCCTCCAAGGAATTCATCTTCCTGGGTTCAGTCAGAGATAATAATGCTTTAGACTGAATTAAAGCAGTAAATTTCTGATCTAAATCTTCCAGTAACTGTTCATTTTCTTCCTTTTCTTTTGCTTTCTGGGCCTGGAACATATTAAAGGGAAAAAAATATGTGAGCATATATAGATTAAAAAAAACAATGGCCATGACTAAAGAAATCACATACCTTGAAAAATTTGCTTTTTGAGATAAGTTCGTCCATAACTTCCTTCTTGGTTTTATGTTTCTGCAGGTTATAAAAGTATTCATTAGAATCAATGCAGTCGTAAAGGAAGTTGATACCTTGAAAGTAGCAGATTGAATGCACATGACCTCTCATATGTACAATGCCATCATAAGAGAGAAAAACGCAATAAGCTCAAAAGGTCTTACATTTGGCAAGCCTTCTTCTCCAGAAATCCTTGTATTATTATTAATATCAACTACAGATGAATTGTCTGCAAAATCAAAATGAAACTCATGCCATCAACACGAAACTCAAGACATAAGATTGTAATATAACCCAAGAATAAAATGTAATATCCAGTGGATGTATATCATAGCATTAACTTCTAAAAGAAACAATACTCATAGTAAAACAATACTAATGCATAGTTTAGAGTTAGTTCAATAAATATTTACAGGATTATGAAAATGAAATTTAAAAAGATGAACCCAAATTGTTATGAAATTGTTTTGTGGTCCCACTTTAAATTCAATTCAAAACTACAATAAGAAGAAAGCAAACCTCATTAATGGGTCAAGCCAAAGGTTTTTAGATTTGTCCCCTTTTCCAAAATGTGTAAGGAGAGCCAAATATACAGGTGAAAACCACTTTCAATTATTAACTCCCATCCAAGAGATCAAATGGTGAATGATGAATATACTCTACTCACTGCTAGCGTATCTAATTCATATAAAGAAAGGAAACCCATGCAAAAGTTAAAAAAATATTACATACTCTTAGTTTCACCGGTTTCAACAGCATCATCATCAGAAATCATTTCATCCTCAAAATCATCTCTTTCCTGCATTCCAAGACCCTCATAATCTTCTTCTTCTTCTTCTCCATCTGACAAGTTATACTTGCTTTTCTTGTTCAATTTTGAGCGCAACTATATAGACCAATATAAAAGTGTTAGAGAAGGAAGTACAACTCAATGAGGGTTAGCATTTGATCAATCACAAGAGATTTCAAAAACTTCCACCACATAATACATTTAGATTAAAAAAAAGTACTATAAAGTAAGCTTGGAGCATAAGAAATATGCACAGAGCTACTTGTTAGACAGTAAAGATAATTCACTAAGGCAAAACATTTTGAGCAGGGATATGAAAAATTTGGCCCAAAAGTTTTAAGAAAAATGAACTCCTACTACAATTATAAATAAGAGAAATAACATAACCATAACATGGATTTCCAGAGGGGCGATATCTCTAACTTAGCCTTCATCGTTAGCAAGAGTCACGCTAGCCATATAAAACATGAAAATTGGAATCTATATCATTTATCTGAAAATTATCCATGCTCTCAAACCATTAAGAAAGAGAAAGATGCTTCCCAAAATACAATGCTTAAATAATCAAACTCATGGGTTTTGTAACCAACGCAAGAAAAAATCACCTGGAGTTCACGCTGTGATCTCAAAACAGCTTTGCCAAACTCATCAAGATCTTCATTTTTCTCTCCAATTCGCTTATCCACAAACACAGACGACTTCCCTCTCTGCTCATACTCCTTCAACAGCGTTTTATTCCTCTACCAAACCAGAAATAAGATAAGTTCACAAAAGCAAAATAAAACAGGAAAAAAACTATGAGAATACGCGATTTCTCATGTTTATATTTGATACAGAGTAGCCAATAAAACGTTAATTCAATTCACAAAAAATGCGCTCTGATCGAGGAATCTACAAGCATCCCTCATGACAATATTTAACAAAAGGTCACAACAATAATAAAATAGGAAAATAGTAAGCAAGCACTCACTTTCTCAATGCCACGAGAACGAGCCATGCCAACCCGACGCTCTTCACCTTTGCGTTTCTTTCCCAGTATGTCAAATTTTCTCCGAGACCAAATGGTCTCAAAAGGGTTTTCCTTGGGGGCCTTAACTTTCATGGCTACAACATCTGGAGCAACCTTGTTCTTCTTCTTGCTCTTCTTTTGGGTACCAAGTTCCCGCTTGGATGATTTCCCCATTGATGAGAGTGTTGGAAAGCACCTTTTTAAGGTTTAGGATATATTAGTCTATTATAATAATCAACTCGCTGTCGTGTAAAACTTTCTCTTTGCAGTATACGGTGTTTGGCAAACCCTATCAAAGGTAGAGAGATGAGTATAGTGACATTTCACCATGAGATATACAGACTCTTCACACAAGAAGAATGTGAGTTGCTTGAAATCATCATAATATAAATAATATCCCTGAATTCACTTTCATTCATAGGCCTTATGTAGAACCAAAAGAGTACACGCACAACGCAATCAGATAAAACTAAAAAATTGATTATAATTGAAAGGTAAATAAACCTATTTCTAGGCTGTCTTATAAGCAGGCATAGTCTTACAGCTAAAACACCTAAACAGAGTAAACATTTGTCTAGGATACCAATAACTATCGAAAAAGCAACCCAAAAGAACTATAAGGAAAAACATCTCAAAGGCAAAAAAACAGAGACATTGTATGATTCCTCCCCTTCATCAATTTCATCTTCTTTTTCAAAGTAGTTTGTAAACCATCCTTTGTTCGACGGCAACTTACCTCTTCAAGAGGACTTGAGCTTCTTCGATGGCAACGCACACTAAATGACGGCAACAAAAGCAATAGATGTTGGATCTTTGTTCGATGGCAGCACCAGATGACAGAAAAGCACACCAAACGCGGCGAATGAACCACACACAAGAGACGCAGCGGCGGCCCACGCCCACAACAGACGCGGCGGCGACAGAAGCAGAGGGCAAAACGAGAAGTGGGCGATATGACGGCGAAGGTGTTGCGTTTTGTTTTTAGAGGGAAAAAGAACATTTTTGCAGAGTTTTTTTTTTTAATTCTCGAAAGTTGTTTTTTGTTATGGGCTTCTTACTTTCCAATTTTTCCCGTTTGTTAGTCATTTGGTTCAGACCGTCCGGTTGGCCCGGCCCAAAAGCGAATTCCAGTCTAAAACTGGCTTAACCTCCCAAATAGTTCAAACCAATGTGAGTTGGTCCGAATGATAAGCAATTCATATCACTTAAATGAGGTTTCAGATTTAAATATTGGTGTATGTAGAAAATTCCTGTTGGAAGGCTCACCCACTATAATCAGGTGTGCGATGCGAGACGGATCCAGATATAGTTGGAGCAAAGCTCCAGTGAACCAAAAAAGAGCTCAAACCAAAGGTGTCAAGGTAAATTTTGTAATAATTGAAAATTTTGTCTTTCATCTCCTCAGGAAAAAAAAACTTATTTGTGAGGTGTTTCTTTTTTGGGAAAGGACCAACTCCACCTTATTTGGTTGGTACTTTGGTATTAGATGAAGGGAGGAAAGGGGAATAAATTTTATTACCTAATAATCCTATATAATTTATTAATGTATAAAATTTTAGCATTTTCTTCATTAGCTACAAATTGATAAATTGTAATATTATATATTAGTTCTTCAAAAAAAATATTATTAATTTCTCTAGAAGGATAAAACAAAATGACAACAAAGCAGCTTCCAGTTTTGACAAATACTAAAAAGAAGAAAATCACATGTAATACTGATATCTTATTTATCTACACTCCTTATAATTTTGTATGTATAAAAAAAAGTCTTACATTACTAATAAACTATTGATCAACATGATAAAATGTATCATTCCTAAAGAAGATAATATAAATTCAAATAATAAAAAATACATTTGTTGAAAAGTTGTAACTTTAACACTTTTAACTTCACAAAGATTAGATTTAAATCTAAATTAAGTATACTCTAAATGACTATATATAAAAGAAGTCCCACGTTACTTGTGTTAAAGAGAAGAGGAGTGGCTAGCACACACGTGAATGAATGCAAACTAAGACAGTAGCCATATGCTTATACTTTTGCATGAAAGATTTTTGAAGAGTTGTCCCATTTTACAATATATGGTGAAGTAACTCTTAATGACTATATCCTTGAGTACGACTCAAATAAGATTTCTATCGGTGTTGCGAACGCACACTTCTCACTGATGTGGGGATTAAACCTCACCTTCGGTGATGATAGAGAGTAGCCACTAAACTTTTAGGTCCCCTTTGGCTAAAGGATCACGTGGCCTCATTCAGTAGCTCAACAAAGAAACCTAGGGACCCTTGTGACTCTTCCCTCTTCGTAATGACATCTTATCACTTTCCATTCGTCATCATCATCCTCAATACACTTTCATCATTTACAAACACTCTAGATTACAGTCTCACACCAGTATGATTTTCAGAAAGGCTTCTATATAAACAAACCTTAATCTCACAGTCAATGTCTCTTGCCTTCCTTTGACCAAACCAACTTTAATACCCAAAAAAATAAAAAGAATATCAAGAGAACTCTCTTTGGACAACAACAAATCTGCAGGATGGTTGTCTTCTTGCTGAGTTGATCATTATTTATCAAGCTAAGAGCCAAAAATCTTTGTGACGCTTTGTGGTGATCATATATCCTCCAGCTTTCTTGCCTTTTCTTCTCACTGCAATCGCCATGCAATGAGCATTCTGTATGCAGTACTCCACCACGCCGCCCGCCACCCGGTGGCCGGCCCACATCATCAGAAGCCGCCACGTCGTCGACCTCTTCTTCTGCCCTAAAACCAGGAGTGACACGCCTTCTTTTCTTGCTTCCTCCACTATTTTTGGGCCCTTTTCCTTCCCTTCCACTACTGCAATCTCAATTTGTACCTATCAGAACCATATAATAATCTCATAACATTCAATCATCACATGTAGTATTGATTAATGTATACAAAAAAAAAAAAAACAGAATTTTATATTGTATATATATCTCTGTCACGTAGGCTTCACTCCCCTGACTAAAGTAGCATGCTTGTTTCATACATCATCATAAAAAAGCTTCAATCTTTAACCATATTACCAAGACGAAAATCACCATGTTTAAACGGGTTTCTTCTTCTTCTTCTTCTTCTTCTTCTTCTGATTAGCAAAATTCTAATCTTTTCACTATCTGGGAGCTTTCTACATTTTCAGATGGTAGTAGGACAATTTGGTAAAGTGAAAACAGGTTGAAACTTTTATGCTTTAAGGATGATGTGGGATAAGAGGAGTAATTAAACTCACTTCAGGTCTCTTGACATGGCACATATTCTTGAAAGAGGAGACAAGTTCATAAGCCCTTGGATTTGGAGTAGTAATCTCCTTGCTGGAATCTTCATCTGTGGCTGCCAATGCCATACATAAACACATGAACCAAACTTAGGGTCATTCTCAATTTTTAACCCGATAAATGAGTTGTCAAAGTGAAGAAGAAAACAAGATACTAGAATCAGTTTTCATTCAAACCTTGTTTAGAAGGCTTGGTGACATGAAGAAGTATGATCATGTCCTGGCTTTGAACAGTGTGAGTGAGTGCCCATTGCACAGCCCCCTTGGCTGCAAAACTAGAATCAACCACAATCATGATTTTCCTACCAACAACAACCCCATTTTTTGCCCCATCGCCGGGTTTCTTCTCGCAATCGTCGCCGGAATTCTCAGCTTTGAGGTCTGTTTTAAGGGCAGTAGGATCAAGCTTGGATTGTACAGGTGGGGAACGGACACGAGAATGAGGGCGGATTCTGTTGAGGCAGAAGCCTGGCAACTTTGTTCCTCTCTTGCCCATTTCATCAATCACTTTGTGAGCGAGAAAGAACCAATGTTTATAACAATGAGAAGGAAGAACATAGAGAAAGAGGAATCAACAAAAACAATAAGGAAGGTCCCTGATGAGAGGCCTGGGACATGTACAATTTGTGGTTTGCTTTCTTTTTTCTTTTTTCACTTTTCTACTTAATCATTTATGGTCCCTTTGTTCTTTTTGATTTGTTTTTGGTGGCCATGTCCCTCATGAACGTGCCTGTCATCAAACTGTAGGCCCATTCCTCTCCTCTTAAGACCAGATCTTTACCCTCACCTGTCACCATTTTCTCTTCACAATTTTATGAAATTATTCATGCTTAGTTCAAATCTAAATATATCTCTTTTCCTTAAAATACCAATCTTACTCGCTTGTTCATACGAAATTAATCTAGGGAGGGGGAATCACAATAATATCTCAAGTAAGAGATTAATTATCTAAAAGTCCGAATGACAACTGAGGAGCTAATAATAATAATTTTAATTGATAAAAAATTTATACTACTTAAGTTTTTTTTGATAATTAAAGGATTTTATAGTAATTCTCCTATTAATTTAACTCAAATAAATAAAGATATTATCTTAAGAGAATTATTGAGAGGTCTAAAAAATTTCAAATAGCATAAACTTATCAATTCATATACTGAAACTTGTTATTATTAGCTTTTCAGTTATCATTAAGATTTTTATATAATTAAATCCTTGTTTGGGACATAATAATAATTTTCTATATTATCTTCTAGTTTTTTGAAAAGTTGTTTTTGACAACGAATAGTAATCAGACAATATCATAAAATAAATTCTTTGGGTATTGACTTTAGTAGCACTGTGAGCATTTTAGACGCAAATGAATAAGCAATCAAAGACATCATTGAAGTGATATTCCTCTCACTCTTGACACCTCATTAGAGAGGCTTCTTCAGTGATTGATTGCAATTTGCAAAGAACCCCCACCCCACCCCAAATTTCATATCATTTACATGATGCTTCCTTTTCTCTTCTCCTTTTTTGCTTTCATTTGTTTTTATCACTAAAGCAGGGGATGGGGCATAGGTTAACAATGACAAACCATGTGGACAAAAGCAATTTCTTTGTTGATCCATGCCCTTAGAAGAAACTGCAAAGCAAAGAAGGTAATTGGATCAGATTGGAAGGAGAGTACATCAAGCAATATGGTTCCTCTAAAAAGTGGTAAAAGAAACCTGAGCAGAATACTTAATGAAGTTCTTAAGTAAAACTTTTGATCAATGATTTATCTAAATATATTGTTATTGATAGAATACAATAGTGTTAGATTTAGGCTCCCTTTCTATGTGGACAAAGACTCAATATTTAGAACTCGTTTGTGCCTCATTTACTAAACTGGCGAGGGGTCAAATTACGGCAAGGGAATGAGGTCTTTTATTTTGAGTGAAAGAAGCAGCCATTTGAGAGAAAATCATTTTCCCATCTTCACAGGGTGCATCCATTAACCCTTAGATCGGGCTGAAATTTTGTTAGTATGTTCACAACATTTAATGCGTCATTTTCAATAATTGGATCGTCAATTCGTTGAGAGGTGTGGAAGACATTAAGTTCGCCCCAAGGCCTCTGTTTTGGATATTGTTCAGCTCCTTCATTCTTTCTATGATTTGCAGTTTTGATACCATCCATGGAAGAAAGTAAAAGACCTTATTTGCAGCTTTAACTCTTCTCGCAGTAGCAGTATGCTTCCCTATAAGCTTAGTAATTCTGTAGCATCTAAAAACACTCTACCGTGATGGCTTTTCCATAATCTTTCTATTTACGCCACAGGCTCATCATATTGGTGATGCTCATTCAATTGGTAAACTCAACTAATACAATGATGTTTCCCATAAGGAAAAAGGATTCAAGAATGATTAAATATACAAAGCTGATATAATATCCAAGAAAAAGCATCATCTTTCTTCAACTTTAGCTTCCCTTAACCAAATATCTTTCTAGTCTCACATGTTTTCTTCATCTTTTGCCTGGATTATGACATTTTCTGAGAATGACATTTTAGTTTCATAGGCTGTCCAAATGAAGAACTTTGATCTGCAAAAGACTGAGTCCAAATCCATGGGAGTTCCAAAAAATTGCAAATTACTTATTAAAATACTTTAGACTTTGTTGTTTCTTAGATCAGTGTTCAACTACTTCTTGCTTCTTAGGTCCTAATATATTTATGGAATATTTACCCATAAACTTTTGGCTAATATGCACTTGGTAGTAGTACAAAAGTGCATATGAAAATTCTAAAATGATGCAAAAATGACATAGGTGTTAATATCTATTAATTTTATATGGGGCCCACATAGTCATTAAAAAAATAACAGATGTTAAGTTATATTAGCGGTGATGTCATTTTAGCATCATTTTAGAATTTTTGTGTACTTTTATGCTCAAAGTAACTATGGTTATTAATGAACTAATCTCACAAGTCATATAGATTTTGTAAGATCTTTGTGGTCCTTTTAAAACTATGACTAGTCATTTTCTAGAGTTGAGTTTTGGAATCCAAAGCTAAGATGTTTAATAATTAAGAGTAATAAGTAAAGTGATTAGTGAATTAAAACGAGATTCACATGTGGCAAGGAGTGATTTGTGGGATTAAACAGATTCATTATAATGCAAAAATGTGATAAAGTTTGGTGATGAATTCTGCTGGGCAACCAGAATAGTAAAGGAAGAAAAAGGAAGAACATGAAAGCAACTAGCTAACTTCCTGTTTGACGCCTTAAAAAGGTAAAGATCCAAATAACTTGAATGGAGACGGCAAAAGGAGATTCTCTCTTCTTGAACAAGATGACCCATTTCGAACAGAATGATTGTGCCGTTAGGTAATTAATTAAGAATAAAAGAAAAGAAATCTGCCAAGACTTCAACTAGTTTCTAATTATCACTTCGTTAAGATGTCAAATCCATCCTTTTCCCCCCGATAATCAACCAGCAAACCAAAGTGAAAAGTGATTATTTGTATGATTATCTACAGTAGTTTTCTAGAACATTTGAAGGAGGAAAAGGCCAAGATAGGAAGAAGAACAAGTGAGATTACTTTAAACTGCTCATTGTGAAAATAAATTTCGGTTTCAATACGCTATGAATTAATCTAAAGCCCATAGTACAAGGCTTGAGTTCAGTTATTTTCTCTATGCCTTAAAACTTAGTAAACAAATTAACAAAACTATTAAATAGTTTAATATTTTATATAAATTCATCGAAATTCTCTCGTGCATTTAGCACTAGCAGATTACTATATATTAGTAACTGATGATAAATACGAAAAGCATTCTAAACTACAGTCACCAAGTTCTGAAAAAATTAGACTGAGAGCGTTAAAATATAGAATAAACCTTATAAGAAAACTCAAATAAATTATAAAATAATATAAATTTAAGGTTGTTTAAATAAATCTCAACTAGGATAAGCACTTGAATCACGCTACCCGATTTCCAAAGTACTGGTCACTGAGATTTATAACAGGGCAGGGAACAATCACTTCAAAATCCCCTGGTACAGTGCAGAGCTCTTGAAGAAGGATGAATGTAGGCTGAGAAAGTTGTTTTCACCGTTTAAAGGTGTGATTAGATTAGCTTATAAAGAATAAATTTAAAAAAATAATTTTAAAATAGTTTTAGAGAATAAATTCTATATAAAAATAATTTTAAAAAATAAATATTTAAGTAATTATTATCAGAATTATTTTTTTAATAAGTAAATCAGAGGAAAGGGTTTAAAATAAAATGATAATTATATAAAATATAAAAGGAGAGAGACAATAAGATGATAAAAATATAATAGAGATAAAATTATCATTTCATATATTTATAATATGAAAAAAGCTAGTAGGAGATACTTATCGAAAACCATGATTCCAAGTGTCTAAATTATTTTCCCCCATAATCCCTTCTAGCAATAAGATATGTGATTGGCTACTTTTGGATCCAGATTTTTTTTAACACAAACCAACCACACACTAAGTATAAGGTCTCCAGTTTAAATTTATGTAAATATAGAAAATATCACTCATGTGAAACGCCTTCCATCATTCAAGTTTCTCGTCCAATCTCTGCTAGATTTGGAACATATCCATATGATCTTAACAGCATAGTCAATCCCCTCAATGTCCTGTATATATCCTCCGTCTCAGGATGTCTCTCATCTAAGGAATAAAATTCCACCACATTGTCATTGACCTCAATCACACTACATCCTGGCAATTTCCTGAACCCAGTATCTCTCATTGCAACCTTCAATCGAGAAACATCTTGCCATCTTCCAAGATCCTTATATATGTTGGAAAGCACAACAAAGTTTGCAGGGTTGTTCGGTTCGAGTTCGATGAGCTGTTGAAGAGCCAATTCGGCTAACTCGACATTCTTGTATGTTCTACATGCCCCAAGTAGAGCAGCCCATATAACTGAGTCTGGTTTCATTGGCATCTTTCTCACAAAATCTATAGCCTGGTCCAAAAGACCAGCTCTTCCTAGTAAATCAACCATGCATCCATAATGCTCAATTTGAGGCACAATTGAATAACAATCCATCATTGATTGGAAGTATGAAAAGCCATCTTTGACTAAACCCATATGTGCACAGGCAGCCAAAATCCCAACAAAAGTAACTCTATCTGGTTTTTCTCCTGCTTTCTTCATCCGATCAAACAAACTCAAGGCATCGGCAGCATGCCCGTGTATGGCCAGGCCATTGATGATGGTGTTCCATGTAATTATGTCTTTTCTATCTAGATTGCTGAACACATCAATTGCATTTTCTATATTTCCACATTTCGCATACAAGTCAATTAAAGCATTTCCAACAAAGAGGTTTCTTGTAAGACCAATATTATCTGCATAAACATGCACCCACTTACCCATATCAAGGGCTCCTAATCTTGAACATGCAGACAACACTGTGACAAGTGTTGCATCATTAGGAAGCACATTAGCTTCAATGAGCATCTGTTTAAAAGACTCCAATACTTCGGATAAACGCCCATTGCGAGCATAACCTCCAATCAATCCATTCCATGAAAAGATATTTCTTTCAGGCATCTCTTTGAACAACTTCTCGCATGATTCAACATCCCCATTAGTCGCATATCCACTCAACACCGTGTTCCATGACATAACATCCCGATTGGGCATCTTATCAAAAAGTTGTCTTGCTGCTGCCATATCTCCTAATTGGATATAACCCGAAATCATAGTGTTCCACAAGATGATATCACGCTCTGGTGCTAAGTCAAAAAGGCGTCGCGCAGAAACCATGTCATGAGAAGAAATGTACGCATTGATGATAGAGGTCCATGCAACTACATTCCTATCAAGCATTTCACCAAACACTTTATAAGCAGCTCCAAGATACCCACTAGCTGAATACATATCAATCAATGTGGTTGCCACGAATGGATTTGATTTATAACCTCCTTTTAGTACAGCACAATGAACTTCTTCTCCTTCCGTTGTTGCATTGACCTTCCCACAAGATCTAAGAAAAATGGGAAAGGTAAAGCAATTAGGCAGTGCGCCAGCTCTGTTCATTTGAATGAACAGCAAAATGACTTCCCAGTAAGACTCATTTTGCGAATACCCTCTGAACATGGCGTTCCATAAAGCGGTGTTCCGATCAGGAATTTGATCGAACACCTTTCGGGCATAGGCCATCTTCTTGAGTTCCGCACAAGCGGCGATAAACTTTGGGGTAACGTATTCATTATACCCAAATCCATGGGCAGTAATCTGAGCTTGAATCTGGAGGAGTTGTTTATCGGTTCTACATGACTGTAAGACGGAAATGAATTTTTCTTCGAGGATTCTGTGCAGTGGCTTCTGAGCTAGATTAAGCAGAATGTTCGCTATCTTCTAGAATAAGGCAGCTAGCAGCTTCTCAAAGAGGGAATGAAAATCAACGATCAAACCAAGCTGCTTCGTGATGTATGTGTGCTTCATTAAGTTCAGAGGGACTGAAGATGAACACAGAATCGATGGGCGGGCTCAGGTGTGGCAATTCCAGAATACAAAAACGAGATTCGGAGCTGCTCCTCAATAAATAATTAAAAATAGTATTAATCTTACATAATAATAATTTATGATTGTTTTATAAAAATTAAAAGATTGAATTCTTAAATTTTGGGAAAACGGATGAAAAGTTGCTGTTTTAAAATTTTATTGGTTAGGACCATCAATACTTATACAATAACGTTATATAGTATATAATATTTTGATTTTATTTTTTAAATATATTTAATAATCTAATTTTATTTATAGTATAATTTTATTTATAATATTTTTAATTTAGTATAATTTTATCTATAATTTTTTTAATTTAATATAATTGTACATATAATATTATTTTTTAAGTATTAAGAATTACACCAAATTAAAAAGATTATGAATAAAATTATATTATAAATAAGATTATAATATTAAATATATATAAAAAAATAATATTAAAATATTAGATATTATATAACCCCTTAAAAGTATTGTTATTGTGCAAGTAGTTTGATTTAGATTCTTATAACTAATAAAATTTTTAAATATATATTTTTTATTAATTTTTTTCTTAAAATTTTTAGGATAATAATAAAGGTATTTTATTTCATATGTATATATTTATAGAGAGAGAGTGATGTATCCAGAAAAAAATTCGATAAAATTGGACTTATTAGACTATTGGGTTGATTAAATATTGTGTTAATTATACATTTAGAAATATTTGTCAGTTTTTTACTATTAGCCAATTAAAAGATAATAAAAAATAATTAGCTTATCAATTAAATTTATTTAAAATTTTTATATGAAAAATGATAAATTTTAAAATTTTATAGATCAAATAATTGAGGACAATCTTTAAGATTAAAAAATTAATTAATTTGTTGAAGATGAAAATTTAGATTTAGATTTTTACTGAAGCTTATTTAAAAAGTTTTATCATAATTATTTATCATAAAAAAAGTATGTAGTTATGATCACCTATCATTAATCAATAATATTTTTAAAATCTTATAATACCTAATTTAATGAAAAATAGATATAGATTGATTCAATTTAATATTTTTAATTTTTTTATCTATAAATTATAATTAATAATCTCAATTATTAATTTATATTGATCTTTAAAAGATTTTGAATATGGTGATAATAATTAGTTAATAATTATATTAATTAATTTTATAATATTTTAAATCTATAACAACAATAAAATCATCAATCATTTTAACCTTTAAAAGATTTTGAATACTATAATAATAATAATAATAATAATAATTAATCAATAATATTATTAACTAATTATATGATAATTTAAATTTTTAATTATAATAATTATTTATAATAATTATAAATAATTAATCAATAATAACTTATTTTCCCATGGAGAAATCTCTAGTTTAATAACAAAACCCTATCATCATGATCTAGTCTCTAAAAATCATTTATTTTTAATATCCCAATTAAATAATTATCTAATTAAATATAAAAATTATAAAACATGTAATAATTATAAATTTAGGTTTTCTTTAATTCCGATGTTTCAAATAATACCTATATTTATTATCTAAATGATAATGTATCAATAACTAATTGTTAAATAAATATAAATTAATTTTATATACAATTTGATTAATTTTCGTTCCCATAATTTGTTGTTTTAATTTTACATCAAAAATATATTTTGATTTTATTTTTTTTTTCATTTTGTTCTATATAACAAATCAAAATCTCCAAATCTTTGAATTTTAATATTTCCATCATAAAATATCCAATCCTAAGAAAAGGATATCTTTTAATTCAATAATATATATATATATATATATATATATATATATATCCTCCAATGGAAGACGAAAGATCTTTATATATCGATCTGGTTAGAGGAAATTAAAGCAGTAGTGTTTGAAAATTGCAGAGACACTAATAATGGGTGCCTTTTGTTCTTGTTTCACTGTACATGAGCGTGACGCAGAAGTTAGTCCTTCTTCTTCATCCTCTTCTTCTTCATCCCAAGATTCAAATACTAGGAATCAGAATCAACATGCGACCACCAGAATTGTTTCTTTCTTCAACAGGGTATAGCTTCTTCTGTGCTTTCATTTTATTGTTTAATATTTCTTGGAATTCTTATTTTGTTGATCATAGTTCTTCTTCCTATAGATGTCTCGTAATTTCAATATAGGTTAAAACTTTTCAGATCGCTGCTTTTAATTGATAGTTTGATACAATACTATGATCATCACATGATTTACTACTTTGCTTTCACAGACGAGGTGTGCGAAGTTCAAATTAGGTTTTGATCAAACTTCTGAGTTTTGAATCCAAAATTTAATACTCGTCAAAACCTAATTTGTTTATAATTAGGGGAAATTAAGTACATGTTTAGAAAATCAATTGATCAAAGTTACTTAAATTTGAGTTTGTGTATTTTTCTGTACATAAAATTCTTCAGAGTATAATTCTCCAAATAGGTCTTTATGGGTAATTTTACCTTATAATTATCATATGTTTGGAGACTAATCCATATGTATTGGCACTTGCCCTATAACTAGCTATTTATCTCCAACTAATTACTTAGTTGACAAGAGCTCATGTGGTCATATATATACTTGCTTATTATTGAATTTTTATATATAAAAAAATAATCTTTTAAGTTTTGTATGATTTAGATTTTATGCAATTCAGTCCCTATAGAATTTAATGATCATGTTTCTATTTTACCTCTATTAACTATAATAAAGTGGGGAGAGAGATGTAAATGTAAGTAGAGATAAATGGAATATCCTTTTTCTTAATAAGGGTAAATATAGAAAAAAAATTATAAATAACTAAAATTATATCGATTGAATAACAATGGGTTAAGTGTATTGAGTCAAAATAGAGATCGAATTATAAGTCAGGTAGAACTAAATTAAAATTGTAAAAGATTAATTTTTTATCTATATATATATATATATATATATATTGACATGGATAGTTTGAGAAGGGAAGTTTTAAAATTATGTATAAATTTATTTATAATTAATTAATTAATATTGTTGTATTGTGCAGTGTAATTTAATAATAAGGCCAATGAGAGTAAGGGTTTTGGAGGACGAAGCAGCAACAGTTCAAAGCCCAGAAGCTGCGAATGATAGTCCATGCACTCCCACTGACTCCATTCTACCATTATCTCAAGGTATCATAAATTAGTTTAATTATTATTTATGAATACATAATATTCACACATATCTTTAGTGTATTATGTTGGTAGTTTTAAAAATAATATATATATATATATATATATATATGTAGATGGGTTTATTTTATCTTTATTATTATTGGCAAATAATTCATATTCAATAACTGATTTTTTTTTTGGGAATTGAATATTTATTGAAGCATATTTTTTTTAAAAGATTTCCAGAATTATTATATGATTTTTCTTTTTAAGGTAGAATTTAGAAACATTCAGTTACATAAAATCTAGGCAAGAAACTTGGAGAGATTCTTGGCGAGTGAGAGAATATGAAAAGGATCCCCTATATATATAGAATCTCTAAATTGTTTTAATATTCCTAATATTTTTCATGTTTTCTTAAGAAGAAAAATAATTAACCACGAATCATAAATCAATATCTTATTTAAAATTTGTAAAACCCGGTTGATGCTTAATGAGAGTTGGGTATCAATTGATGTTTGGGTTAGGTTATCTTTTATTACATATGATTCTTCTAATTTTCTATATTTCCAATATGAAGAGTATGATTGCTGTTGATATTATACTTAAATTGATATTTTATTTATTTTTATTCTCATAGATTTATTATATATAAGTCAAACCTTTATTAAGTAAATTTTATACATATTCAAATGCCTGTTAGTTTAAACAGACAATCATTTTTTTTAAAAACCTAATTTATAAATATGTAGATTTAATATTATATATATTTTTAAATACGCTCAAAGTCTATTTAAAATTTTTTATTTATAAATATATATATTTTAAAGATTATTAAAAATTTATATTTATATAGATTTTAGTTCCCTCAAAATCTTCTTACGCCATTGAATACTTAAAATATGAAACTTTTTAAAATACTTATATTATAAATATACTTCTAAATAAGCTTTAGGTCTATTAAACCTTATTTAGTTAAAATCTGAATGGGCCAAACTTGTTAGTATAAGAGATTGTGCTTTCTTTTCTATCATATGGTTATCTTTAATCACATGACAAATTTATGGATTTCTTTGGTCAAACTTTCAGTCTTAATTATATTCTGTGAACTGACGTAAATGTAATAATTTGAAGGAATAACATGGAAACCTGCCTCCCCTGATTCTGACACATCCGAAGAATGCCCTACATGTTTTGAAAGTAAGTATATTATTACTTCAAATCCTATACATTCATACAAAAACATTTTTTTTACCAAAAAAAATCAAATGAATTAAATTATTATGATTTATTAAAATTAGGGTATATATCTAAATTAAAAAAAATCATACAAAATTATTTATAAATCACCTGTCAACGAGATTATTATATCGATAGTATAATTTGAATTTATAATCTTATAAATTATAGTTCAACTTTTTACCAATTATATTAATTTTTTATTGACTAAAAAGGAATTAAAAACTCTCAAAAGATAAAAAAAAAATCAATACTTTGAGACATTATTATTTTATTTATTTGTTTTAATGAATGCAGGTTATACATATGATAATCCTAAGATAATTGGAGAATGTTCTCATCATTTTCACCTTCAATGTATACTTGAATGGCAGAAAATAAGTGAAGAATGCCCCAACTGTAGACGGGTATGGGTCTCTCTATAAAGCCGGTGTTTTTTTTTTAATATAAAAATATTTTAATTAACGTGTATGTAGACTGTAGAATTAAAAAAATTGAGATAAATTGTCCGTCGTAACAAATATTTGAGACTAATTAATGGATTAACTTTGCAGGTGCTGGTCGTTAGAGATTTTTTTGGCTAATTATTATTTTTTACTCAGCGGGCCCGGTTCCTTTTCAAGCCAATTTTTTTCTTTTTTATTTTCTTCTCAGCAACAGAAATTTAATATGATTTCATTGCATCGTAGTTTTTTTTTTTTTGAGAGAACTTCATCGTTTACTCAACCATACCAAGATTTTGAGTTTTTGTTAATCCCATAATCAGAAATGGATTCCACCGTAGGATCCTTATCATGAATTTTGGATGATAAATTCAACGGTCTAGATTAAATTTTATCTTACTATTATAGTTTAAATTTGGAGGTTTAAATCTAGACCTTTAATTTATCAATACTCTCCCCCAACCATTACTTCTTCTTCTTTCTTTTTTTCAATTCGTATATAACGTTTTTTTTAAGCATATTATCATATATTTAAACAATTAATTAATTTAATTTTATAATTCAAATAATGATTCTAATATATTTTAAACTAGATATATATTTGTTTATAATATTTTAAAATTTGGCATTTATATGTCTATTAATTGCTGCGGAGTGTAGCTACGACCTAGGATATGATATTCCAGCATGATTCACTGTTACTTTTCTCTCAGCAAAATCTTATGTCAACTTTGACTAAACAAGATATATATTTTGACACATTCCACAATAAATAAGGATCACAAGGATCACTAACGGTAACATCGCCAGATTTCAACTTCATTTCTTTTTTTTTTTAATAAAAATTTCTAAAATAGAGTTAGATTAACCTACAATCTAAGGGTAGGAGTAGAATGAAGTCTCCCTTACTCTTAAACATAAACCTAAACATCTATAAATTAGGTTATATTCCTAAGCATCATGACTAGAATTATAACAAAGTGATAATCTCTAAAGATTAAATATATTTCAAATGATAGCATGTTTTACTCTTTCATCAATTAAATTTACTAATGATGGGTGCGAGATTTCAACTTTAATTAATTTCCTCACTATTTTCTTCTTAAATTTCGGAGGCCTCTTCAGTAACATCCCTTCAAATCCTTACATACAGTAATCTATTTTGATTTTCGCATGTTATATAGTCTTCATCGGGATTATAAATTTAAGAAACTCTCTAACCTAACATGTTGGTCTTTTGGAATAGACTGTTTCTTTAAACACGTATTCATAACCCCTCACACTGGCAACACAAATTCAGAGCAAAAAGAAGGAAGAGAAGCATGCAGAAATATCACTTTAGAAGACACAAAAAGCAGCAGAATATATAAGACTATGAGGATAACTTGAAACATGAGAAACAAAAAGCTTAATTATAGCATGCATTAAGCTGAGTACTTATATATCGTTCACAACACGAACACGTCAAACCAGAGACATCGATTAGTACTTGTGAGTACAGTAATTAATTAATTAACATGTTGTCATAATTAATTAATACGTACACACATGTTTTACGTACGATACGATGCCTCGCGATATCAAAACATCACATAAAACCACATATAATAAGGTTTCTAGAAACATCCGAGGTTGCAGGAATAGAGTGGTTCCAGCGTTAGGTCAAGCTCGTTCCTTTCTCCTGCTTCCTCTCTGTAATTCCCCCTGCAATAGACATACGTGTGTGTGTGTGTATATATATATATATATATATATCCCAACTACATATGAGACTCAATTCATTAATTAACCCTAATTAAATAATCAATCAAGCATATATATATATATATATGGTATATACATATGTACGCATGCATGTAATTCCTTGTTTATTACTAGCATAATGAATTTTAAGTGCCTGCAAAATCATGTTTGGTAATGATTGGAAAGGGTGAGAAAGTGGGAGATGGACTTCCATGTTTTTTCACATCAGGTATTATTTTTTAAATAGTACTCAATATATTAAATTAATTTGTGGTTTATCAAGGATCCTAATCTTATGTTTGAATAGGTATAGAAAAAATTATAGAAAAAATAATACTAAGAGAAAATTCTTAAAATAGTATTCTTTTTACTATTTTAGAAAAAAATTCATTCCGTCCCCTAATGTTTTTTACTTTCATTTCCATCTAAACATAGAATAAAGGTTTTTTTTATTAGTACCCAATATCCTAAAATATTTTTAATATAATTTTATTCTTATTTTTTTTCAATAATAATAAATATAAAAAAATAGTTTAGGGTATTAGATGGAGAGAGAAATTATTGAAAATGAAATTAATAAAATGATATAAATGAATGAAAGAATTACCCGATGTGGAGAGTGGGAAGTGGATGGGGGAGGAGGTAAGATGAAGTAGGTGGTGCTCCAAGGTTTTGATGCTCCCATGTCATATGCTGTGCCGTCGCCGCAGCCTTCTCTTTCTCCTTTATCTGTTCATATTATTATTATTATTATTACGTTAATACACACACGTGTTAGAATAAGCAAGTGTCAATTTTGCAGGATATATATATATATATATATATATATAACTAATTCATTCATGTATTTCCGCGGCAATTTATTGTAACTAATATTAATTAACTGTATGGGATAATTAGTGTTTTGACTAATATATTTTTATTGCCTATACGTAAACGTAACCACCGAGCATGAAAAGACAATTACCTGATTAGAAGAATCCACAATAGTACGAACATGTGAGTGTGTGTGCATGGATTAGGCAATATTATTATTAATTATTGTTATTATTTAATCACGCACAAATTAAAGTACGTAAATATACGTACCTTCTTTGCCAGCATGCTATTCTGCTCCTGTATCACTTTCTCCTATTGTTCAAAAACGTTGACGCACACACAATTTAATAATTTACAACTTTCAACAAACATAAATATATATAGACACACACACACTTATATGATATTTAATATAAAATTTATTTATTTAATTTAATTATATTAAAAAATTATTTAAATTAGTTAATATATCATATTTTTTTAATATTTTCTCTTTTTTTATTTAATTATTATTGATAGAGTATCAATATAAATAATTTAAATAAATTTTAATAAATATATAAAATATCTTATATTATATATATATATATATATAAACTTAACGCTTGTAAGAAAAGATCCAAAATTAAATAAAGTTGGTGAGGTAATTCATAAATTAAGTGATGAAAGGAGTTCGATCATCACCTTTTTCTGAAGCTCGGCAATGGAGTCATACATGAGCTGGTTCTGTCACAAATATATATATATATATATATATAGACAGAAGCAAGTAATTAATGATATTTTGGAAACAATGCAAATAAATAATTATAGTATAATTAACAACATTAGTATTAAAATTACTTTGCGGGTACGAATCTGTTTGATGGAAGTATCAAGCTGCTGCTCAAGACTCTGGAGCTCTTTGAGGCTCATGGAAGCCAGATCTTCTCCCATATAGTGCCTGCTCATATTATTCATTATTAATATTCACAATAATTATGAAAATTGAAGGTCGGTGATGATATGATAAGATATGTAAACAGTGCAAGCACAGTAGCAGTATAGTAAAATGTACCTATGGTTCCTCTGCAAAAGCTCTATCTTAGCTTTCAGCCTAGAATATTCAATCGTCCAGTTTTCCTGCCCATAGAGATCATATACCTACAATCCATCATCATTTAGCTTTCATATATATATATATATATATATATATTCATCTCTCTCTCTCTATATATATATATAATGATATATATATATACACGAACCTGTGACTCAGAATCATTTCCTCCAGCTAGCTGTCTTTCTGCATAAGCATACCTTTCATGGCGTTCCAGTATCTTCTCCATGCTTTTTCATTCATTATCACCCACATCATCACACCAAAGTTAGCACTACATACATACATATATACATACATACACACACACACACACACACACACACACACACATACATACATACATACATACATACATACATACATACATACATACATACATGTATATAAACAAATATCATTGCTGTTAAACATGGATCAATTCCGAGGTTCCATGAATATAAAACATCTACCTAGTTTAATATATTGTTATACTTTTTCAGGACACCAGTACAAGGTTGTTTTATTTCGTTATTACACACACACACACACTCACAGATTACGTTAATGTTGCTTTTTGCTATATGGTTCATCAATAATAGAAAACTATCAAGCTTGCCGATCAAGCTGTAGCAGAAATGGAAATTCATATGATACATGCTTACAAATTTAGATCCCAGTTCATATAATTCATAATATTTATCCAAATTAAAACAAACACAGCGGCCTACGTATGAATAAATTAAACCTAGCTATATTCATGTGTGTGTGTGTATTGAAGCAAAAAATGAATAACCAAAAGTAGGATCTATATATATATATATAACATGAGTCTTCAGACAATCCACACAACAACAAAAAGAAGGAGAAGTTTTTACCCCAGAAGTTGAAAATAATAATAAAATTGCTATATAACCACAGCATAATCTTGATGATGCAAAAAAGATTACGGACAATGTTAAATTTCCATTCTTTCAATGAACTAGTAGCTATATATATATATATATATATATATATATATATATATATAGTAGATGGAGTGTGTTTTAGGAAAAAGAAAAAGATGAAAAGATAAAGATGAAGGCGTGTACAGATATATGCATGATCTATCTAGCTACTTATTTTTGTTTATATATAACTACACTTTCTTTATCTTTATAAGAAACTTTTTGACTTACTAATTTTAGGGAAACTTAAGGTCTTCAAAGCAAAACCTTAGTTTCTCACTTTAAATAGCATATCATGCATATAACTAAATAAACGATTAAAGTGCAACATGATGTGCGCATGCTTGAATTTGATTATTAATTAGTAAGATCTATATGTTTTCTACAAGCAAAATATACAACTACGTCATGATTAATTAAAATAAATCATATAGTACTGAATAATTAATACAGATATAAGATAAGAGAAACAAAAAGCATAGAGAAATTATTACAAATAGTAATTTTTTCTTTCTTTCTTGCCAGAATCTAATTAATCAAATAAGGAATCAAAGAATTAATTCTTTTATTTACTGTGACCACTATAGAGATCGAAGTGTTCATTGGCCAGAGACAAAGCAGCCAACTATATGCAAAGGAAAAGATGAAGAAGAAGTCGAAAATAACCAAAAAAAACATAATAATCCCAAAGATTATGGAAATCAAAGCAAAAGCATGCTTTGCATAAGATTCACTCACATCTCATGAAGGAGTTTAGACCCAGAGAAAAAGAAAAAGAAAATCAGTTAAGGGTTTCGCAAGATCTGATGTACAGCACTGTTTTTAAAAACGCTCTACTTTAGAATTTCAACATTAAAAATGCTTTTGATGTTGTTTAAGAGTTAACTAGCTTCTATAGAACAGTCTCCCTAGAACATCATTTTCACTGTTTTATTTCAACTCAAAGGTAAAACCCTCCTCAAATACTACAAAACAAACAAGTAGATCAGAGTAATGATTAGACCAAGTAATAAACAGATTAATCGTCCCAGTTACTGAAAGGAGAAAGAACTTTAACACTTGCACCAAAGTCATCTCAGAAAACCTAGATACAAATAAAAGAAATATATATACATATATTTATTATACCAAGAATCTGTGGCATACTCAAAGAGCTTTCCTTTGTGGGAGAAGACAATAAGAGCGACCTCAGCGTCACAGAGGACAGAGATCTCATGAGCTTTCTTGAACAATCCATTTCTCCTTTTGGAGAAAGTCACTTGCCGATTGATCTTGTTCTCTATCCTCTTCAGCTGAACCCTACCTCTTCCCATTATATATATATCAAACTTTCTTTCCCTTTTTCCCCCCAAGAAAACCCTAGAAAGGAAACTGATATGAATGATAGTGTTGTGAAAGAGAAATAAGACTTTTTATATTCAGAGAGAGAGAGAGAGAAGCAGAATGAGAAGAAGAAGGAGAAATATGAGTGATTTATGGGGCGTTTCAGAATCTTTCTTCTTCTGGACAAGTATGGGAAAACACAGATAGCGAGGCTGAGTTTCTATATAGATAGATTGAGAGAGAAGAAGTTTGAGAATACGGGAAGAGATTTGCGTTTGGCGACAGCTGGTTTGATGATAAACCTAGGGCTCTGCCCTTTTATGACGATGTGTTGTCGATCTCTCATT
The DNA here is from genome assembly GCA_037074615.1 of Leucaena leucocephala. Lineage (NCBI taxonomy): Eukaryota > Viridiplantae > Streptophyta > Magnoliopsida > Fabales > Fabaceae > Leucaena > Leucaena leucocephala. The sequence continues at coordinate 5,314,948 of CM073570.1, read as the reverse complement.
GGTTGGTTACTGTACTGTTTGTTCTCTATGTAGGGTTTTGCCACCCATGATGTTTTTTATCTTTTCCTAGGGCAATACTTCTTCTTCATAGAGTAGCTTAGGCCATTCTTTATTTTGGCTAAAGAACAAAAGGATTTGTCTTTCTAACACTTCTTTTAGGCTTTATTGTGAAAGAAAATTTAGCTAGTTAAGCTTAAAGTAATGCTAAATCAGCTGATTATTGTTTATGCCTTACATATATAATAACGCTTCATCGTAAAACTAAAACAAAAAAATGGGAATTATTTTACCGTATATCTATGATAATCATTTGCAAAAGAGATGTAAAGTATAAATTTTATATGTTACCTATTACCCTAATTATAAGAGTTAATTATTTTTTAGATAAATTAAAAAAATTAATGAATAATAACTAATACAAGACATAATTGACTAATTTTAATAAACTGATGAGTATATAATATGAATTCATTTTAAAAGGTTAGATTTAAATATAATTAACTAATTTATTTAGTTTATTTAATTTTCTCAAAAAATTAAATAACCCTTATAATTAAGATTAGAAGAAGTAATAATTTTTTGGCATACTTTTTTCAAGTACATAAATACAAGTTTATGTAGAGATCCAATTTAATTACTTATTCTTCTAATTAATTTATATAGATTTATAAGATAATTAATTAAGTTAGTTATTTATGATATCAATGTGTTGGTTTTCATCATAAAACACTATATTTTTAATCATTTACATTAAAACTACTTGTTAATAAAAACTATTTTATAATATATATATAATTAATAAGGATAGTTTAAAAATATATATATAAATGCCTTCTTTTATAACTATATTAAATTACCTAATTAACTCCTATCTTAAGTATACAAGGGAGTACGGTATAAGCAAGGAGTTCATGTTCCTACACACTCTGTTCATGTTGTTCATCTTCTTTAGCCCCTATGCTCCTCTTCTAAAATATATTTCTCTAAAAAGAATGATTATATGATAAAAATAATATTTTTCTAAAGTTATGAGTTCGGTACTTAATAATTATACATACATTTGTTATAAACTATACATAATTTTACATTATAAATTAATTTAATAATTTAAACAAAACTAAAGAAGTAAATATTACAAAGTCTTCATTGATAGTCATATAGCTAACATATTACATGAGATACATTAAGAAATAAGTAAGCCTCATTAAATCAATCAATTTTCATTAAAAAAAATAGAACTGTATGTGTAACTATGTATCCATATAAAGTAACTATGTATCTATGCATGCGCATGCGCACATGCACACATACACATGTATATATACATACTCTTCTAATCTTTAATATAGGATAAAATTAGAGAATTAATCTTAGTTATAAATATTAGACATATTTTTTATATTTATTGACTTTTTCCCGAATTACCCTATTGACACTCTGTCAAGAATAATTAAGTAATAGAAGGAGAGAGAGAGGGAATTAGAGAAGATGATTAGGGTATTTTAGAAAAAATATGTCATATTAATAAAAAATTTTAATCTAATTAAATTAATTAAATATTTTATGTATTATTGACGGAAAGAGTATATGCTGTCCAAGCCTAGCTGGGCAAAGAATATATATATATATATATATATATATATATATTATCCACAATTTAGTATGCTAGCCCAACTTATTGTTCCCATTTTTTCAATAAAAAGGCCACGGGCTCAACTATATATTGGACAAGAATACATGTTTTGATTATTTAATTTTAAAATTTTAAAAAATGCATATATTATTACTTAAGAAAATGTTAGTAATATCATCTTAAAAACACCATTAAAAAAATCAGGGATCTCATCATAAGGAATTAGACGGTCATCTTGAATAATGCTTTCAAAAAACGTAACGGGAACAGATGCCCAGTCTGATTTGCTCATCAAGCGAATCACTTCAGTAAAAAAAAAAATACTAAAATCATAGGGTAACAAGCGAACCTCATACTTTTTTTTATATTTTTTTGTGAGTTTAATTGATGAGGGAGTAAGATATCTGACTATTTGAAACGTGTTCGAATCCTAGAGAGTATCACTTTATTGTAGATATCTGACTATTTAAAACTTGTTCGAACCCTGGAGAGTATCATTTTATTGTAATTTCAATTACGACGCTCCCTACTCGACATTAGTATCGTTTAGGAAAAAAGGAAATTTCGCTCTGCCTTTGAATTATGGGTGAACCTAACTCATTTTTAAAAAACTTTATATAAAAAAATATATAAAAAAAAAGTATTAGGTTCGCTTATTACCTTATGGATTTAGCCTTTTTTTTACTGAAATGATTCGCTTGATGAGCAAATCAGACTGTGCATCTGTTCCCGTTACGTTTTTTGAAAACAATATTCAAGATGACCGTCTAATTCCTTATGATGAGATCCCTGATTTTTTTAATGGTGTTTTTAAGATGATATTACTAACATTTTCTTAAGTAATAATATATGCATTTTTTAAAATTTCAAAATTAAATAATCAAAACATGTATCTCTCGTTAATGAAAAAAAATACATGTTTCTCTGTGAAGACATACCTATTTTAACTTTTAATTACTTTTTTTGTTATATCTTAAAAATAAAAAACCATAAAATGTTATTTTATATATATATATATATATATATATATATATATTAAGGTTTGGACGCTTGACTTCTATTTTTGGCACACAAAAAAAAATCATTAACTTCCACTCACACTTCATCTTACACCACCCTTACCATTACTATTTGAGTTATCCTCAAGTAGTTTAATGATTTTTGAATATTTTCATTTTTTTTCTTTTAATTTGGGTAATTATAATACTAAACTTTGTTTCCCTTAGCCAAGGATACTGGTGTAATGGTAAACCAATTAGATTATAAACTGGACAGATTGAGGTTCGATTTTCACCTTATTTAAAAAAAAATTAGGAAGAGGTTTCTTGGTCATAATATCTCAATTTAAATTAGTCAATTGTTTAGATATTTAGTACATTTAATGGGATAAAGCTTGTTGTTGTTGTTGTTGTTTAGATATTTAGTAATACGTTAAAAAAAAAAACACAGGATCCTAGGTGACTTAGTTATAAAAATCTTTGCTTCCTCTTATTTTGTTAAAGAGGCCGGTCATATTGCCATGGGAGGGAGATGTATGTTATATTTTCATATCAAAGTACCTATCTATGTATAGTAAATTTTCTAATTATAATAAAATGAATATTAATTAACGTGGCTATTTTTTTTTTAAATAAAATTGATCCAATTAAGGCACGCACGCCCACATGAAGTTGGAGATTAATTGCAGCAATAAAAGTGGTGAAAGGGACGAAGCCCACTCGTATATATGGTTGCAGAAGTTCATCAGAAGAAGTACTTGCAGGTTTTCTGCTTCAACCCCACCTTGTCTTCTCAATTTGCAACCATGTCCTTATCTTGTAGGGACACTTGACCTAATTCCATCTTTCCTCCAAATTTCATCCACATTTTCTTATGATCAGTCTATTTTCTCATACATTCACTTTTTTTTTACTGTTACATCACCTTGTATTCTATGTTTAGGATAAGGAAAAATTAAATTATCACCTTGTACTTGTTGACGTTTTAATTAAGTCAGACAAGAAGAGATATACAAAATACTGATAATAGAATTTGATTTTCATAAATGTTCAGAGAGTAAGGAATCAAGAATCTGTTAAAATAGTAAAACTTTCTTTGGAAGACTACTCCCTAGTTTGGATGGGAAGAAAAATGAAAAGGAAAGAATAATATTAGGGAAAAGTCATAAAATTAGTAATTTTTTATTATTTTTAAAAAAAATTCTTTCATAATATTCTCTCGTCCCCTATTCTCCCATTTTTTTCCTTCTATTCAAACCAATCCGTAAAGATAAGTTTTCTTCCAGGTATGGAGGCTAGGGTAATTAATATAGTAGACAGAACTTGCAAAAGAACAACTAATCCGAGTCACATCTAATGACACTGTCCTTAAGAGTTATTTCGCGATAACCGACAAGATGAAGTGGTACACCCCAAGATTAAACGGATTCTTCTTGTGAAAACAAAGAAACAGAATCTAACAGAAGGAAATAAACTCAGAGAGAAATGGGAAGAGAGTATGAGCGTTGTTTGCATATGTCTGCAACATCCTTGTGCACTGCTTTTATAAGGATGAAGAGGCACGGAAATATTGATTGAGTCCGTAAGAGATGACCTTTCGACCGAAACCTATCGGATTGTAAGGTCACATCTTTTCGGCGCAACAGTTCCTTTCCCAACAACCATAATACCAACGTTCATAAAAGAAAAATACCGTTTGTCCTTTTAAATTCTTTTAGACTGTAGGGATTTGGACACTTTTCATCTAGGCACATTAAAAATATTTCTGGATAAACTAAAATATTTTTCACAAAAAATACCCAATATCACGCTCTATCTTGCGCGCAGGGGGAAATCGTCAGATTTTAACTAAATTTCCTATTGATAACCCATTGTCATATGCGCGAGTCCACCTCTCTTCTAGGCCCATTTATTAGCCCACAATTATAACTTATTATTTATACTCTTGAGCCTTCATTCTTTCAAACAATGTGGGACTTTTAGTTTCTATAATACACCCACTTTTTCACAACAATTAAAGGGTAGGTTTCCCTGATGATACAATGATACAAAACAAAAAATATGGCATAAGGGTTAATCAGGGTTCTCCCTCCACTTCAACATGAAAATTAGAAAGAAAAGTAATATTAGGAGAGAAAGCTCCCAAAAACAAAGAAATTTTTACTATTTTTAGAATTTTTTTCTTTCATTAAGGGTAGGTTTTCCCAATGATCTAGAACAAAAGATAGAATTTTCTTAACTAGGCTTGCTCTACACTTAGAGTGGAATCAAATTTTTAACTACTTGTTTGGGTTTCAAGAGCTCCAATCATTCGACCTATTTGAGTTGATTAAAATAGTCCTTAATATATAAGATATAATTTTGTAGTGCAGGACCAGAGGAAATACTTCTTTTAATCTCATATAGAAATTAAGAATTACCCATTATGAAATATATATATATATGTATATATATCACAACAAATCTACTCATGGGATCTGGCCAATTGAGTGGAAAAAGATTTATAGGGCACATTATTCACAGGGATTGAAGCATGCATGAAGCATAAAAGACGGGACTTTTGGCACAACCATGACCATGAAAACCTTTTACTTTAAGAATGCTTGGTTCTTATTAAAAGAATTCCCATGAAACTTGTCAAAACATGTTCCTTATTCCAACATCATTTGGAGAAAAACCATTCTGTACATTGCATGAGGATGGTCATCAAGATACTGTTTTCCGGGTAGCAACATATGAATCAAGACAAATTATGTTGTTCTATCATTCACTACTATACAATTTTATCCTTAGTAAAAAAAGTTATACAAATTCAATTTATAAAATCTATTAGTTGGATCAATCAAAATTATCATGAATAAATAAATATGAGTATGATCATATTTGCTAGCTCTTGTCTTCTTTTTTCCATAAGAAAAGCATTACTTTTGAAAAAGTCAAAAAAGCTAAAAAAAAAGATGTCTTTATCTTTTTGTTTATAAGGCTGATTTTTTTCTTATTCTTTAGTACTTATCTAGTCCCTAATATAAAATATATTTAACTAATTTAATTAGATTAAGGAAATTAGTTAGGTTACTTAATATGATATTTTTTTTAAATATCCTAATCATCTTCCTTAATTTTTTCACCTTTTTTTACCTAATAATTATTGAGAAGTATTAATAGGTATAATTTTAAAAAAAATATTATTAAATATAAAAATATATTTTATATTTAAAACTAATATAAACAACATCATGCTTTTTCAAAGGACTAATCAAAAACCCTTTCCATAATACGCCTATTTGGTTGATATTCAACCATTTTTCATCTGATATTTAGGTCATTTATGTGTGTGTGTGTGAGAGAGAGAGATTTTATCTCTCTAAGTATTTTGTGGCTTTGGATAGCTTTCCCGGTAATAAAGAAATCAAATCTGCGGGCTCTAATTAATTTGTCCAAGAACAAAAAATCTCTGCGTGCTGTAATTTTTGGTCTGAAATGTTCTCACAGCTTTGAGCAATGAAAGCAACCAGACGTATTTCAATATGCAGGCAAGATTACTATCCCATCCACACGCAATTTATTATATTAAGTTTTGCAGTTTACATGTTTGATGAAATGCACTTCCATGACTGGTCCTATTAATTCATAATGCATCTACTTTGAAAGGCGACAACAAGTGACCCAAATTACCATCTTCATCTGTCATCATCTATATCTAGTGGCCAAGAAACCAGAACCATGAATTGATTTCTAAATAGACCTTTTATTAGCATGCATGAAGAAGCTAAAGTCACTATAACACATGTTTCTTCATATGCTTCAGAACTAGTGGTGGACAAAAATTCTGCATATCAGGATTTTTCTTTTTCTAAAACAAATCTTTTGCTTGCAGATATTCTCAGTGGAAATATTAGACTTTTTGCAAGGCAAGTTCATAGGCTTAAATCATATGATCTTAATGAAACTGTCATGGTCATCATCTTCTTCAAGTGAGCTTAGTTCGCTTCAACTAACTGGGATAACTTATATATGCTTTTGATGCAGGGCTTGTGATGTTTCTCTTTTGGTTCATATACAATACACACGTGTGTGTGCGCGTGTGCTCCCACACCACACAGTGAATACTATTGTGACCACTACTCTCCGACACTAACAGGTGGGGGCTATGTATATTTGTGATGGGCCAAATGATCTATTGACTAACACCAATATCTAGAAAGGAAAATTAAAGATGTTTATACTAAGTTTTGCTGTTTGCATGTGTACCAGTTCTTTTGCAATAAAAAGTCCATGCCCACCATTATCTTTTGCTCCTCTGGTGGGACTTCATATTACACACACACATTATACTTACATGATGATAATGATGATGATACTTCTGAAGATTTTGAGTTGTTTTTAAGGTTATATGGAGTAGCTAAGTATAAGACAGCAATTAACAATCTTCTAAACTGATATATGTGTATATATATCAGTTATCCTATTTTTAAATTGAGAGGTGAGCCTCAACTCAATAGTAAAATTGTTGCTATGTGATTTAGCGGTCACTGACTCAAATCCTAAAAATAATCTCTCCCGTTATAATAATAAGACTTCGTACATCTATCATTCCCTAAACTCCATTATGGTGAGAGCCTCATGTACTGGGTTATCTTGTCTTATCCTATTTTTGAATGAGCCAATAGTTGGGAATTGCAATATTACCCACTAATGAGAGACTTGTTATGATGAAAAGGGCTTAGCAATGGAAATGGAACTACCTAACTATATTAGATCTATGAAAATCAAAAGAAATTACTTGCCAAATTATTACTTTAGTCCTTTTAAGAGTGACTTAAAAGCCTTGGTGGGGTTCTACATAATTATTGTTTGCCTTTGGACAGCTAGCTATAGCTTGTGCTACGTAGCTATATTTCCAACTTAAAATCCAATTCCCCACTCAATTTGGTAGAAGTAAATAGAATCCAAGGAAAGCACAGTTATTTTTTGCCCTATAACACAAACCTCTATAAGTTTTTCTTAGCATAAAAAATATTTGAAAAGCAATAAGTGGAGCCCACTATCTTCCCTATTACTTATGCTCAAATTCATATCAAGTGGGTCTCACCTAAAAAACCTCCAAATCCTGTGGTTCATCATATGAAATTATGGCTGGATTTATAGTTATTGATTATTCTAAACTCAGATGCTCTCTCATCAGCCTCCCACCAATCTCAATCATCTCAAACCCTTTTGATTCCTTTGCATCTTTAAAAGGCCTTACCCTCTCAGTGTTGGATATTACTACTACACCTAGCTACTTCATCCATAACTCCTTCATCTCTATCAAAAGCTCTTGAAAAGCCTTGCAGTACTGCACCACCATGTCCATAGCAAGTTCTTCTATAGACTCTGAAAGGAGTCACAAGAAGTTGTTCCACTACAGAAATGATTCAGGTGAGCTTGACGTGTTTGAAGCTGCAAGGTACTTCTCAGGATACAATGAAGCTTTTGGTGGCTATAATGGCTCTGGTTTTACTCAGAAGATCATGAGAGAAGATAGGCATGGACAACACAGAGGAGGAAGAATCAGCTTAGACATGCCCATGAGAAGCTTACTTCCTCAACACTTTCATGGCTTGGAGAAGCATCATCATGGGAAGGAGAAGAAACACAGCAAGCAGCCTAGCTCTCCAGGTGGTAGACTTGCCAGCTTCTTGAATTCTCTCTTCAGTCAGTCCGCGTCGAAGAAGAAGAAATCGAAATCGACCACTCAATCTATGAAGGATGAGGTTGAAAGCACCGGTGGGAGGAGATTGCGGAGGAGCAGCATTAGCCATTTCAGAAGCTCCAGTATTACTTCTGTAGATTCAAAGCCCTTATACTCTTCATTTAGTTCATCAGGGTTTAGAACACCTCCTTATGTTCAAACTCCAACAAAGAGCTGCAAGGAATTCAGAACCTTAATCTCAGACCAGAAGCTGCTGCAGCAACAAGTAGTGCCATCATCAGGAGTGTCAAAACACAATAATAATGGTCAGCATCATTTAAAGTCAACTTCCTTTCAGAATGTGTCATCGTGGGATAATAAGAAAAAGATCAGAGATCAGAATCATCAGCCAACTGTTATGGATCATGAAATTAACAAAACAATTACAAATGTTCTATCTGCTGAGAAAGATAGAACATTTGTGGAGAAACAGTGTCCAGAGGAAAGGGAAGAATTGAAGAAGTTCAATAATGAAGTGGAAGATGATGGTGCAGACAGTGATTCAAGTTCTGATCTGTTTGAGTTGCAAAACTATGACTTGGTTTACTACCCAAGTGGTCTTCCTGTTTATGAAACTACTAACATGGATAACATCAAGAGAGGAGCACCAATTTCCAATGGTCCTCTGTGATAATATTGTATTTTTTTCTGCTTAGTTGTTTCTTGTCTAAGTTTGTTAACAGATTTGGAAAGAAATTAAAAATCTCCTATATATTATGCTTGTTTTTCCTATGATATTCTTCTTTTTCATCAACTCCTATTAATGCTCTTTTACCTGTATCTACAGGTGCCATTGTTTGCTTGTCTTATCTTTTATCTACTTTTTCCTTGCTTTTGGACATTTGTATATAGCGTGCCAAAGGAAAAGAGCAAAAAAATAAAATAAAAAGATATCCACCCACCATTCATCAGATTTGGGCCGTGATTATAGTTGTTCTCTCACAAGATTCTCACGAGGGTTGCACCAATCAACCTTATTGACTTTGGAGACTGAAGAATCAAAACCCTTTACCTGCAGGCTTCTCTGATATGCATGAAAGGCCATTTTTTTCTCTTTTGGTAAGTTTTTTGAATCCGAGAAGCAATCACTAACTACATGAATTTACAGGCAGAATCAAACTTGTAATCTTCCACTTACAAGAGAACTTTCATATTATTAAGTTACAATGCCGTTGACTTATTGTCATGAATCCAACATTAGGAGGGTGATCTTGAAATAGGGGCCTTATAAGCTCTTGGGCTCTCCAACTCTAATAGCTAACTTTTGAGGTATGCCGTTGTCATTCTCCAAAGGACTTATGCCTGTTGGTTGTTACACTTATTTTGGTAAGTTAGATGTGTGAAAAACATATGTGTGAATTCTTACAAGATTCATCCTTTTCATCATTACTGATGAATGATGAATTAAATCTTCAAGAGTAGGGTATTGTTTATTACTCTCTCATGTCTTAATTATAACAGTTAATTATTTTTTTTAAATAAATTAAGAAAACTAAATAAATCAGTTAATTATAATTAAATCCCACCCTAAAAAAAATCATATTATATACTAATTAATATATCTAAATTAATCGTTTAACTTTTATATTAATTATAATTAACTGATTTATTTTACTTCATAAATCTAATCAAAAAGTTTAACTCACTCTTACAATATTAAGACCAAATGTATTATTGTTATTATTATTATTATTATTTTGTTCGTTCTCTTTTTGCATATGAACGTGGTATGAGAGAATAATCTGGCTGTGACTCTGATAGAGCCACTAATTGCCGGGTTATATTATATAAATCACAAGCTGATCATCATCATGTAGTTAAAGGTAGTTGAAATTAGGGCAAAACTTGAAGAGAAAACAAATATATTGGTGAGAAATTGATGTGACATTTGCCATGTTAATTGCTGGGGTTACTGAATCAACTAAGAACTGTGAAGAAGAAAAGAAAAACACAAGAATTATTCAAGTTCCGTAGTCCGTACCTATATATATATATCCATGGTTGTTCCCAGCTTCTTTCTTAGCTACGTAAGATAACAATTGGGGTTGATATAACGATACAATGAAACATGTATCCCAATCAAATCATCAGCACAGTAAGTCAAGAAGCAAATCTTATTCTGTGTAATTTCTTGGTTTTAGAGACAGATAATCCAAACAAGCACCAAGAACTAATATGAGGCACAACTCTTCAAGTTCACTATAAATATCTTTTTTAATTGAAAACAACAGAGAAATTTAAAGACTTGCTCAGTTTCCCAACACACACATATTCATGATCAATATGGACAGGTGTTTAGTGGCTTTTCATCTTCTGAACTTATAAAATAGAAATACCATTTGTAGGCCTTAGGAAACAAGTGCATATGGGCTAATTATTAAGTAATCAGACTTTTAAACCGCATTTTGTGTGAAGTGAAGTTGCAGGGTATGCATGCATGCTCTTACATCTGGAAAGCTTTAGAGTTAGTGGAAGAAGAAGGAAGATGATGAACTTCCAGTTGGGTGGCCTTTTTGAAAGAATGATCCACACAAATGATGCATGTGGGTCCACCCCGAGAAAAAAATGAAGCTATATTATCAGTTGCGAGTGGAGGGAGGGACCAAAATGTCGCAATTCAAATTGAATTGACATGGCAATTCCAAAGGTTATCACCACAAACATGAATTTAACTTCTCTCTAACTAACTATGTTCAACGTTGTTCATTTCATCTGTACCTAGAATAATAGAAATAATCTTGGTTGTCGCTAGACATAACAAGATTGAACACACTAAAGACTAATCTTCAGAGACTGCTCAAGAGATGAGATAGGGGCATGAAAAGCAATAGAGACGGAGACATGCCTATCTTTTACAATCCAATCAAATCTTTTTTTACTTGTAAAAAAGATTATCTTAAAGAGAATTTTTTATCGTCAAATGATTTTGAGATTTATGGCGAATAATATCTTACTGCTATAAAGCACACTCTGACAGGAGAAGTTCTCTTTTTCCCCCTTCTTCCTACTCTCCTTTTCCCATCTCCATTATTAACGGGTTAGATTTTATATTTCTCTAAGCGTGTTCAATGTTGTTCATTTCATGTGCACCTAGAATATTAGTACTTTTACCTCTCAGCCTTATGGTATGTTTGGTAAAATGGAAATGTGATTGACGGAGTGAAAATGTGTAACGTAATAGAAATTATTTTCATTTTCATTTTTAATATTTTAAGTCATTTTAATTTTATAAAAAAATTTATAAATAAAATGATAAAAATAAAAATAATATATTTAAAATTATTTTACTCGAAATTATAAAATTTTTAAATAATTTTTATTGTTTTAAAATTATAAAAAAATACTTTTAATCATTTTAACGTAAGTTATAAATATATATATATCTATTTTTATTTTATTAAATAAATTTTTAAAATTAAATTCTTGTTTAATTCAATTTTTAATTTGCCTCTCATAAAATACTCTTCAATCCTACTAAATGAACCCTTAATAACCTGAGAAAAATAATCTCTACTGTCCCTAGGGTCTACTCCTTGTATTCACACAAAAGAAATGGTGTCAGGACTTTGCTTAGAATATCAAAATTTATTTATTTTTAATTTAATCTAAAACAAATTCTGGGTGTATTTGATATCACCCTAAACCTAGGTTTAAAAAGAGTTTTTAGCCCTAAATCTTAGTTTAGAGAAATTTTTAATTAAACAGTATTTTTTGTTCAAACGAGATTTTGGATTAAATCATGGTTTAAAATTAAAGTTTCAGATAAGCTGGTCAGAACAACTTATGATATAGTACAAGAACTGATGAACTAACCAATTACTATATTACCCCTACTTTTTCTTATACCCTCTCTCCTACTTTTTTTTACACTATCTCTCTTACTTTTTCTCTCTTTTCTTTCTTACACCCCCTCTCCTCTCATCTCTTATTTCTTCTCATTTAATACTCATACTTTTTTTAATTTACCACTCATAAAATCCCTTCTACAAATAACTATCCAAACACTCATTTATTTAAAATTATTTTTTTTATAAATTCTTTTAAAAAAAATTCTTTTTTATAAATTATTTATAAATCTATTTTTTTTATAAGTTAGTTTAAATTTTTTTTTTTTAAAACACACACTCTATGTGTACCTAGACCTGACAAGATTGAAGGATTGAAGGAAGGAGAAGCTAAACTTCAGACCCTCAAGAGACGAGAGAGGGACATAGAAAGACACACCTCTCTTTTACGATACAATCAAATCAATTGTTTATTTTGTAAAATGATTATTTTGAAGAGAATTTTCTACCGTGAGATGATTTTTGAGATTCGTGACGAATAATATATTTTACCGCTCGAAAGCACAAAAGAAATTAGAAGTCTCCATCCACGGCCATAAAGCACATATTAATGAGGTACATGCTTGATTACCACCATTAAATCTCATTTTTGAGCTATAAGTGTTTCCACCTTTCCAGTGAAGTTTGAACCCTTAAGCGAAATGGATTAGATTGTTGCCAAAAGGATTTTGATCATGATTGTGCTTATTTTTTTCAATTTTCATTATTCGAACCCTCAAAAGGCTATTATTTTTCATCCCTTTACTGCTTTACTTATATAGAGCAATCTTTACTACGTAGACCCATCCATTTGTAGCCTTGTATTTTTTTTAAAAAAAAAAAGACAAAATTTTACTTTGTATTTTTTAAATAAATTATTATTAAAAAATTAAATATAAACTGTCCAAATTAAATTCGAAAGGTACATATTCTCAACAAATAAAAACATCTCCTATCGTAACTATCAAATGAGCCCCTTTTTTATTTAATTCTTATATGTACATTGAAAGGGTATGAACCTTAAATTTCTACTCATACCCCGCCTAATCCTTATAATCTTTTTTATTCAAAAAAAAATTAAAAAAAATTGGATCCATTTAAAATCTAAGAGTATAATAAAGTCTCTCTTCATCTTAGGTAATACTAATATTAAAAAAAATAAATCATCAATTACCCTTAAGCGTAAATTTAACTATATAAAAATTAGGATATATCTCTAAAAGTAGGGTGAAGCCTAATCCTTATGATCTAAATTAGCCAAATGAAAACAAAATTACTCTTAACGTTCACAATGAGAAAAAGGAAAACAATGTTATTGAACGACTTTAAAAAAGAAAAGAAAAGGTTGGAGGGCACTGAAATAAATATAATCATATTAAAAAAAATAAATATAATCATGGGCTGGCCCAAATTCTGTGCCTGTAATGGAAGTCCATATTCATTCTCAAGCTAAGTTGATGGGCCTGATTATGAATGCAAAGCCTATGGCCTACCAAAATAAATCATCATAATAGTAGTAAGAATTGAATTCGTATCTTAAGTTTATCCGTTGACCTTGATGGGAGACTGATACCAAACCTATCTAAACTTTTTTATACAAAAAAAAAATTGTTTAAAAAAAGGAAAATATTGCACTTACTTTCACATTTTCCTTTGCCTTTTATCTTCTTGGGCCTCAAGTTAAAGTCATGCAAAAACTGTTAGGCCCCATTTGATTTTTGATCGATAGATTAGCTTTTGAAGAGATCAAAAGAAAAAAGTCAATTTATAAGAGTTATCACATATAGTAAAGAATATACTTGTATTCTACAAGAAAACGAGTTCGATTCTCACTACCATCATGAGGGGTCCTTTGATAGGTGATCTAGTAAATCCCCTGTAAATATTCTATGAGCCTTTGAGCTGTGCTATGACCTTGGTAGGAGATTAGTGCCAAACACACCTAAACTTTTCTTATAACAAAAATAATAAAATAAAAAATTCAATAAATATTGAGTTTAGAGGAAAAAACTTAATCATTAACAATATAATGAATTAAAGTTTAAAATTTTAAATTCCTTATGAGAGAGGTGTCTATATTTAGTACCTGACAATATTTTAAATATGATTGCCTTCTTTAATAATATATATATATATGCACAACAAATAAATTAAAATAGGAAAAGGGGTATGAGTGTAGTAACAAGATTAGTCTTATCTAATTGTATTTCCATAATTAATTTTTGAACACTTGAAGGTAATTGAAGTATGGAAGATGAAACCTTCATGGACTTTTGTGGCAATGCATAAAAAGTCCTAAAAAGCGTGTCAAACAGAATCTCTTACTTGTCATGCTTTGCCAGTAGTGCCTTTGGCATTATCTTTCAACTGTGATATATAATATATTTTTAAAATACAAAAATTGTATGAAGACAACAGCTAGTCTAATCACATGTATTTATAAAAATTGTCATTGCTTCTTTTTTTAAAAAAAAAATAGTCATTGCCCATATTTTATTCATATGTAGACATGCCTATGAAAGAAAAATGGTAAAATTATAATGACGTTTGACTCATAATTATGGATTAGCAATTCTCATTAATTAATTAATTACTTGAAGATTGAATTTGGTGCTACCACTCATGCTTAAACGCATGGTCGTGTTTGCTATAATTAATCAACATTGAAGACATGTAAGTATAGTCCTTGACAAGAGAAAATCTGAGGGATAAAAAGTAATTGTCTTTAATTGGTTAAATTTAGTCCTATTTAGCAATTATGAGCATTTTTAAATTTTGATCCTATTTATAAATTATTTTTAACTTATTTTATATAGACTAAGAAAAATATTAAACTTCATTAATGCTGCCTTAAAATGTAATAAATTTTTAAATTTATCCCTATTTAATATACATTAGACCCTATAAAAATAAAATTAAGATAATAATAAACAAAAGATAAAATTATACATCTAAATAAAATAATAATATTATTATTTATAAATAGCATTAAAATATTCTCACGTCAAACCAAAATGATATATTAAATATTATATTTGGGAGAGTTCTACGTGCATCCTCTCTCTCTATATATATATATTATCTCATTATCTGTTTCATATAGTATGAAGAAAAATGTAATATAGTAGATATTTGGTGGAGTATGCGTATTTAAAAAAAAAAAAAAACAAGGAGAAGAAGAAGTATAAAGAAATGGAGTTGGTGGGGATTGTTTGGCATGCAATGAAATAGTGATTGAAAATGAAAGCATTGTGTCAAGTAGATATTGCAAAAACACGTCCCACTCACACTTACCATCTAAGAGATTTGTCTGAGTATGAGATATTCAATTTTCTTTGACTAATTAATTATTTGAGAGTTTTCAATTTTATGGTTAAAAAAAGATCTCTTTCATGAACATAAAAGTACTTGAAATTAACTGATTTTGAATATAATTAATTCATAATGATAATTTTGAGAACAAATAATTAAACTGATATAAATATGAATTATAACAAAATTATGTTTCCATATTAAAAATATATTTTAGCATTTTCAGGGGTGTTTAGATTTTTTTTAAAGAATACTATAATTTTGCTAATAATAATTGAACACCCCAACCCGTTAAGTGGATCTCTATCGAATAAAATTGAATTAATTGATTATTTAAATATTTAATAATATATTTTAAAAAAATAATGGATACTGTGGATCCATCAAAATGAAAAAAAAATCAAAAACACACTTGTGCTCAATAGTTTTATCAAACCTTTGTTAGCCTTTTGGTTAAGTCCAATTATAGCATCTGTTCTTATCAGAATACTTGATAGCTATGTAATTTTTTTTTTTAAAAAAAAAGACACACTAGTTTTTTATTCATATGAAGATTGAAGAATAAATTGTACTTTACATACAAAACTTACAAATTTAAAATTCATCATAAATTTTATTATATGCACTAATAATTGATTTATTAATTTACTGACGGCCGATAAATATTTGATGTGGATATTTTAAATTCGATCTAAATCTATTAATGTCTTGTTTTAAAAATGTTAATAATATTGATTTATATCAACATTTTTAATTAAATATTCCTATTATCTATAATAGAAGAATTAATTATAGGGATAAATTTATTACTAAATTTGTTTTTTAAATTAATTTATTTAATTCATAAATAATACATAATATGTTGTTAGTGTGGGATATTTTAGAAAAAAAATTAATTTATTTTATTTTTTTAATATATACAAATTAAATTAGAACTTGTTTTTTTTTTCTAGTATAGTCTAACTGATATTTTTTAACTAATAGTTAGAGACTAATCTTTTTAAAATATAGGGATCAATGAATTTAGTCATTGTAATTTTATAAAAACTTATATGAATTAATACCGTTAAGTATATAGATAAAAATTAAAATTGATTAAAAGTATAGAGATTAAAATTAGATATTTTTAGCGTGTTATAATTTTGACTATTATATTTTTAAATAAAGTTTAATTTTAGTCCGTGTTAATTTAATGTTATTAAATTTTGACTAATGTTTATAAAAGAAAATATGATATAGTGCCCTATTTGACATCTTAGTTTGAAAAGATTTTTTAGACAAAATTTTAGTTTAGAAAATTTTTAAATAAACAATTATATTTGTCCATAAGTAATTTTGGAATAAACACACTATTTTTTAAAATCATAGTTTTGAATAAATTATTAAAACTAACTTTTGAAATAGTAAAAGAATTTATAGATTATCCAATTACTATATTATATCTATTTTTTCTTATATCATCTCTTCTATCTCCTCTCTCTTCTCTACACTCTCTACTCTTTATTTTCTACTCTCTTTTCTCTCTCATACTTTTAATCAAATCATATCATTTTTAGTAATTTAACAATATGAAAAGTGATTATATTACTAATCATCTAAACATCTCAATTTTTAAAATATATTTTTTCTAAAATCTATTTTTCTCAAAATTTATTCTCCAAAAACTAATATAAACATGTCTTTGGAATTATCGGAAATAAAATTAAAAGTTGATTGAGGGTTAACAATGCTATTAACCCAAAATTTATGATGATTACAAGGTTAAATATAGAGAGAGAATGCCGAAATCTTATCTAAAATGACTGTGAGGATTATTTGTCTCAGGTTTCAGATAACTCCTAACAAATCATGCAAATTATGGCAATGGATTTTTCGGCTTGAAATCAATCCAACAAGGGCTATATATAAAGAGTCAAAACTAATTTTAAATTTAAGAATTAAAAATATTATTTTTAAATTTGATATTAAAAATATTATGAACTTGTTATTAAATTTAAGAAGAGAGAAATACAGTTTATTATTAACTTGAATACATATTCTATTATAATTATTATGGAAAATAAAGTTATAATATATATCAAGAAATTAGAATAGATTGACAGATACTCTTGTAAAAGAGGGTTTAAATACCACAGTAATATTATATTATTGTCCTTCACAAGCATGTGATTAAGAACAAGTATTTGGGAGCTAATTTCCATATAGTTTAATTTCTTTATTTGTTTGGGCATTTAGCCCTCTCTTTTAACAAAAAAATATCCAATGATGGTATACGTTTTCTTTAAAAAAAAAAACTGAATCATGAAACATTCAAAGTGCTTTATATAACGAAAAAGAAAAAAAAAGAATAAGGATAGGATGAAATGGAAAAATACATTCTTCATGAGAACAATTAATTTATCAATTCCTATAATAATTATTTAGGTTTTAATCAGATATTTATATTTTTTTATCAAGTCCTTACATCTTTCTTAATTATAAACATTACCCCATGATAATAATATTTTAACTAGAGCTTATGGAGATATAGACATTACTCTTCTTTAAAATTTATCGTCTTGTATTAAAATTATCATTATATGATTATTTATTATGAAATTTTTTTATAATTATATCTTTTTAATATTCTTATTATTTTTAATATAAAATTGAATTAAAAAAAATTTAACTCTAAATATAAGATACATTTTTCAATTTATTATTATTTTTTTAAAATTATCTATATTGATATATTCTTGAATTTTTAATAATAATCAAATAAAAAAAAGAATATAGAGAGTTAAGAAAAATAATTAAAATATTTTTTTTAAAATATAATATATTAATTAATTTAATTAATATTAGATATCAAACAAATTCTTTTATCGATTCTCACTGAGAATAATGCGGTAGACAAGGACATGCTTTAAAACAAAGAGGGGGGAACGAGTTTTTGGCCTCCACATCACAGGACGGATGGGGTCACAAGACTTCAAACATCTTCCATCCCAACTAACTTTAGAATCTCATAACTCAGAGGTTCAATTTATAAACAAATCAGATATATAATTATTTATAATATATTTAATTTTAAAAAAATATTATTTTATTATAGTTATAATCGTGATGTTTTGAGAGACATATTAATTTATAGGTATTTATTTATGATTGAAAATAATAGATAGCTTATCTTGCCTGATATTAATATCACTTAAAAAGAAAAAAGATTTTATCCTACTCTTAAATTATGAGCAAGTCTAAACTCTATAAAAAATTTTATACAAAAAAAACATTTAGAATCTCATGGCCACACATCAAAATCTTTTATATCTTTTACTATTTTTCAGATGACCTCATATAATATGATATATCTGTAAGGAATTGGAAGACACGCAGTGAAAATTAATTTAAAAATTTTTCCATTCCTTGCCAGGATCTACCGTATGTGTTTAAGTCAAGTGGGAAGAAGTATTACCCTTAGTGTGCCTCAGCGACTTCCACAGCTTTCGGTCACGACGTTCACAGCTTCTCTCTGCGGCTCGTGCTCCATTTCTTATCACAAGAAGTCGACGACTCAGGTCGGCTTCCTCTACTGGTATCCACATGAACAGCGTTCCAACCACGAACGACGTGCTAGCGTCTCTTGTCCCTCCAGGGCTTTCTCAAGAGTTCGTCCTCTCCGTCTCTATTTCGGCAGTTTCTTATCTGCAAACCTTTTGCAGAGTCCCCTTCGGCCTTTCTATGTTCTATATGTTTGTCTGTGCAAAACGCAGCTCCTAAAATCAGATATATAGGATGCTATGCGTTTTTTCTCTGTCAACCGAATTGGATTTTGGACTTAATCTTATATTAATTCCAAAATTAATACAATATCATATATTGTATAATTTTATAAGAAACTAATTAAATAAATAATATCAAATCCGTCCCACAGATTTAATTACCCATTTATTTAATTTTAAATAAAGATGAGACTGAACTATTTTTGATTTATTCTCATAAATCAAATTTGAGATATCCTATCAATTTGAATTTTGAATTTCAAACGTGATAGAGATTTAATTTATCCTTATAAATTAAATCTTATAAATATCTCTTATATGAGATATCCTATCAATTTGAATTTCGAATTTCAAACATGATAGAGATTTAATTTATCCTTATAAATTAAATCTTATAAATATCTCTTATATGAGATATCCTATCAATTTGAATTTTGAATTTCAAACGTGATATAGATTTAATTTATCCTTATAAATTAAATCTCATATATACATATAATGTATATATACGAATTTATATATATATACGAATATAAATATAAATAAATATATATACATCTATCCTGGATCATTCATTGAATCTGGACATGTCTTAGATTCAATGAATCTGGACATCATAGCTCGTGTTGGGCTATTTTGTGTGCGACCCTGTAGGCCCATATGAAGTTGGCAGTGGGCCATTTGCTATACTAGCCCACAAGTCGCAAGCGGTCTCTAGCAAGACATAACGACTACCCAAATCATATGAGGATCGATAAACGATGTAACCTTTTATACAACCATATCATGTCCCTTCTGTCACACGATATTTTGGTCATGGATGAGGCATGGATAATGTCATCCTCCTATTCCTGACTGTTACTTTCTCGATTCCTGAGTAGTCTGACTATAGAAATGGAACTACCTTTCTATTATAGTATGGCCATACATTTCTCAGACTCACTCATCGAGGGGCCCAGTAATATCTCTCTACGAATGTGAGGGACAAATTCCATCTTGACCATTCACATTCCTCCGCATGAAAAACTACTAAGGCCGAACATAGTCTTTATGATCACTCGGTCAAAAGTGACTTTTGACTAGGTCAAAGCTGAGCGTTTTGTCATGT
The DNA here is from genome assembly GCA_037074615.1 of Leucaena leucocephala. Taxonomy (NCBI): domain Eukaryota; kingdom Viridiplantae; phylum Streptophyta; class Magnoliopsida; order Fabales; family Fabaceae; genus Leucaena; species Leucaena leucocephala. Next base: position 5,294,578 of record CM073570.1, on the reverse strand, counting down.
AGGAATCCATGATGATCTCAGGTCAAAGGGCGTATTGACATGGTTTGTATATGAGAGAAGCTTATGACGTTACCCATGCAGTTCTCTCATAGCGGGTCGGTCCAGCACCTTGTACTCTTACATGTGTTTATGACTTTGATTTATATCTCTATACATCTTCAAAGTCATACTGGTCTTATTTCATCTATGAGCATAGATGATCGACCAGGGACATTTAGGATAATATCATGAATTATCCAAGGATGATCATCATAGTAAACATGCAAATAATATGATAACTCAATTAATAAATTCATAAATCAATAATATTCATAAAACAATGATTGGCCCCTAGGGCACGATTTCCAATAATATCATTTTATCAATATCCTCAATTGTCTTCTTTATATATATCTAAATTATTTTAAATATTTTTTTTATTATTTTCATTTTAATAGATGCTATGTTAATCTTCCTTTTATATGTTCATTTTGAATTTTATATTTTTTATAGTTATTCCTAATAATTAAAAGAAAAAGCTTCCGTTATAATTTTGTATCTTTAAAAAATGAAAAAAATCAATTATAAAGAGGCATAGAGGAGAGATGGATTAAATTTAAAGTTGAACTTTTGGTGAGTTTAAAAGCATCTCCTATTCACACCAGGAATTAATCCTGTTCATAATATGAAGAGCAAGAGATAGACTTTTCTCCATTAGATATATGAACAAAAAATTAGGAAAACATTCCAATTTAAAAATTTAATTAATAAGAATAACTTAAATCAAAGTATTAATATTTTATACATATAAAATTTGCATAATACTAATACTTTATGTATAAAAATTTATTTATCAGATATTTTTTACCCATTAAATTTTTAAATAGGGTTTTTTCCTCAATTCTCCCTGGATATGTATCATATACAATTTAAATTCTTTTGATTACTTGTTTAGAGAGTCTTACCATTTACATCCACTTAACTCAGTAAACTAAACTAAACTAAACTTTTACTGAACAATTGAAGGATTATTTTTCATATATTTTATCCCTTTTAATATAAAAATATTAATTAATATTATATATATAATATGTAGAGAGTAAGAGAATATCCAAAATTGTATTCAAGGGGAACAACGAATCTACATTAAATTAGTTAATAGTGGCTTTATTTTCCTTTCTTTTGGCCAACTAGTGGTTAATTAACTGCTGAATAATATTCATAATTAATAAATAACAATTAGTCTTAAAGTAACACAGAATATATCAACAATATCTATTTATTAATTATCGAGTAGCTTGTGCTCCCTACACTCTACTTAATTGCCAACAAAATGTTATTTATTTTCCCCCACTAACAAATCTGATATGCCCCTTTCCCAGATTTAATTAACCTAATTACTAAATTTGTTGTGTCTATTTTGACTTCTATTACTTACCTTCGTTCTTTTTGTGACAGAGGGGCAAGAAAAGGCTTGCCATGTTGAGAGATAAGTTTCGCCACAATAATCCAAGTTCATTAATAATCAAACTAATAAAATTAATAAACTAATATTTTAATTGATATGATTAAAAGTTTTAGACAAATTAATAAATTAAATTTTATATTTGTTCCTTCTTTCATTAAATTCTATATAATTTATGTATAAATATTTTTTATTCATAAACTAATACTTTTTAATTTAAATATTATTATTTTTAGGATTATATATGAATATTTTTATATATTAATTTAATTATAATTGAAGTAATTCCAATTGGGGAATACTATTTTAACCTATTCAATTTCATTACTTTGTCAATAATCTTCATCTTATAGCTCTAGCTAGGCGGGTGTTGCTCTTTTTATTAGAGTTCATACTTCATATAGTATTTTTAATCGATAGAGATTAATTTTTTAAAAATATAAAAATTATTGAAATAAATTCTAACTTTTAATAATATAGTTATACATAAATATTTTATTTATTTGTAAACTAATAATTTTTAATTTAAATAGTATAATATTATTTTTAAGGTTATATATAAATATTGTTATATATTTTAATTAAATTATATTAAGTTAATTATGATTGAATTAACTCTAATTTTTTTATAGAGTCCATGTGATATTCTATCAATAGTTTGATATTAATTCTTTTAAAATATAAAAATTATTGAAATATGTTTTGTCACCCTGTTAAATCTTTTTCTATACCTATAATATGACTTAAATTCAAAATATTATATTTAATATATCAACTAACTATTTATTAATTATACTTAAAATGCGTATTTTTATTCTATTAATATATCAACTATTTATTCTTGTTAGATCGAGAATGACATTTAAACAATAAAACAATAGTCTAAAATTTTAATTTTATCTCATGTGAATTATAATTAATTTAAAGAAAATAGGAGGTTAATAAAAAAATATTAATTAATAAAAAATCCAACTACTCACCATATCGGTAGTGTAAAACTGTAAATATGCCCATACAAGTAATCCAGCCAAAATAATAATTGTTGGTAGATTTTTTTCTTGAACTATCGATTCTCCCCTCCAGGGAGCTGTCTATTTTGTGTGAATAGATCGGAGTTGTGTGGGGTGAAATGGAATTTCCTTATCTCTCAAAAACTACAAAAAGACCTTTGACATGCTTTTGGTTCCCTGTGGAAATCTTGTTGACTCACGCTGTATCTGCTTAGCCTTTGCCACTATTCTGAAAAATCCCCCTCCCCACCCTCTCCTCACCGCTCCCCACTCCCCAGTCCCTGCTAACTTGTCCAGTGTTCACTATTCACTCTACCCTGCAATAAACTACTCACACGCTGCCACCCCTCTATCAGGTTATTTCAAAGATATCATTTTTTTATGCATATCCTGTTTGGTTCTTCTGAAACTGTGTTGATAAATCATGATTTGGTACAGAAACATGGAATAGTATGATACCCAGTATGCTTTTTTCCCTCCATTTCATCGGTCAGCAGCCAAGCTTACCGTTTTATTCCTGTTTGTTCTATTTGCTTGAGAAAAAGGAATTGGTTTCTCTCCACACTTCTTCTTCTTGTTTCCTAGGCAGTTTTTAACGTGCCTTCCTTTATAATTTCTTCTGGAGCAAAGTTTGACCCCCAACCTTTTTAATTTAACAATTGGGATTCCAAATGTAATGACAGTATAAAATCCTTCCACCTGGGTTGTGATTTCGTTGATCCTCTTAAAAAAAGATTGTCTCTCTGGTTCCTTGTTTTGCATTAATAATGAGAACGCTCCTGTAAATTTGGATTTCTGCCGCTTTCTCATGCCTGAATAGAAGTGGGATCTGGTAAAGTTTTATTTACCGTTCTCACTCGAACTTTTGGGGGAATTCGTACTTTTCAGCGATAATTTTATTTATCAATCATCTCTAAAAATTTATTATGTTTGCATGTAGTTTGCCTGATAAAATCTTGAAAAATATAGCAGAAGAGTAACTGTTTTCTTTGGATTGTGGCAGACATATTCATCTTTACTAATGGAATCTTGGAGTTATGCCTCAGAAGAGAAACGCTATTTGTTTTCAGATGAAATGGATTTCTCGCTGGATGCTTATATGAGAAGTAGAAGAGCAATGGTTGAATGGGACAATAATAAAGCCTCTTCTTATATCTTTGAGAAAGATGGGTTTATTTCAGATAAAGAGGTAATTAAAAGCTTTGAGTTTGTGGATTTAGGGTTTCCTGATTTGTTCAGAAGGCCTGTTCATGGTAGCCAGCCACCACTGGAGGCATCAAACTATGAACAAGACAGTGATTCTAGTAAGAAAGTTAATTCCTCTACTCATGTTATTGCTCTGAATTCAGCTTTGGGAGAAGTAGAATCTGAGTCAAGGCACTCATTTTCTCTAGTTGAATCTAAGATTCGTGATTCTTCACTGATTGATTTAAAGCTAGGGAGGTTAGGAGATTGTAAAGATGCAAGTAGTGATAAAAATGACAATGAGGGGTTCGCTTTTCAACCTATGCATCCGGTATCGGCACTTACAAAGAGAGCTCAAACTTCTTCCAGCTTACCTACTCAAACACGTGTTTGTCAAGTTTATGGTTGTCACAAGGATCTTAGCTCTTCAAAAGAGTACCACAAAAGGCATAAAGTTTGTGATGTGCATTCAAAGACAGCCAAAGCTTTTGTTAATGGCATTGAACAAAGGTTTTGTCAGCAGTGCAGCAGGTTATTCATTTTTTTCCTTCATCAATATTACATATTTTTTGTTATAAATAAGATGATTTAATGATCTTTTGGTCTTCTGGTAATATATGGTTGTTGTCAAATTTTTGGCAATGATTTAATGATTTTCTCATATATGGCTAATTATTTCCATTTATGTAATGACATCACTTAATTAATTGAAGCATAATGCTTTCACCTATTTTATATATCAATTAAAGTAATTTTCTAATGTATTCCAAGTATATCCTTCTTCATACCTAGAAGTTGGTGTTTGAAAATGGAACTTCTTGGTTGTTAACTTTACGAATTGAATTGTATCGCTGTTTGGTTTCTTAATTAGGTTCCATCTGCTAGCTGAGTTTGATGATGGCAAGCGCAGTTGTCGTAGACGCCTAGCTGGACACAATGAACGTCGAAGGAAGTCTCAGTTTGATTACATGTCTGGTAAACCACATAAGATACTGCAGTCGTGTCAAGGTATGCAAATCCTTGTCTTCAACATGACAAAAAACATAAAATGAGAAAGCTAGGCATATCGGCACATGCACACTCTCACACACGTATCATCTTTTAAGCTATTGTTCTTCCTGCCCTCTCCTCAACCCAATAAATCCATAGTCTTTAATGGGCAAAGTTGGTAATAGTTAACTTGATGATTAAGAAGTTTAGAGACCATACTTTCACTTTGATAAATTTCTTGCCCCTTTTATATGTTAATAATCTTTCATTGCTGAAATTGCTTGATTATCTTCATTCTCTAGATGTATTTCTTCTCAGAGAGAGTGTCTTTTGTGTTCTATTAATATGGGACCGATTTTTCTATTTTCATTAATACCGAGTTTAATTAAGGTGGTTCATTGTTTGCTTTACATTTTATTTGAAGCCTCTTTACTAGGGTAGCTCTTTGTTGGCTGATGCAGCAAACATGAAACCAATGGGCATACTATTTTTTCTTTTCTTTTAATAAGATGTTTTTTGTTTTTCTTGTTATTCGTATCTTCAACATGATTGGTATATGTTTGAAGAGCCTATGATATATGGATCTCGTAGCATGGCTCTCATGGGAGAAGGAAAATCCGGGTTTGGGATATTGTATTCGTTGCCTTCTGACATAAACAATATATATCTTAATTTTCTAATCTTGTCATTTTACCGGGCAGAAAAAGAAAACGTTAGTTCAGATATGTCAATAGCGTTATGAGTAACACGTAGCTACACTAAAAATTTTGTCAACTCAGCCTAAGGTGGCCGCTTGTACATCGGCTGTAGTGAAAGCTTCATATCTGCTCTCTATCAAATGATATTTTGAAAAATATACTTAGAAACTTTAGAAAGAGAATCAAGCAAGTCAAACTAGTGTTCATTTTATACAGCAGATATCAATAAAAATTAGGCTGAAAATGTGTTTTCAAACATACTAAACAACAGCAAGCACTTAAAGGTCCTATGAATTATTTTATCATCTTAATCACTCTCTGTTATTGTGGTCCCCTGGGTGATATGTACCTTCTACCAAACTATATGTATTTTTCAAAATCTTTTACGCACCAAGGCTGAGAAAAAAGTCTATCTCATTATTTTATCATTGTAGAAGAATGACTTGTATGTTCTACATGTTCACATTTTCTCTGAAGACTTGAACAGCTTAAAAATTTCAAAAAAAAAAAAAAAATCATCTTCAACAACTCTAAGATTAATCTATGCTTACTTTTCTTAGTTGCAAATTGCTCAGTCTTTTCTGATGCTGTTCCGCTACTTGACCCAAAAGTTTAGTAGCTTAATAGATATGATAAGGAAAAGGCCAAAAGTGTATCATTTTATCCGCTTCTCTTGTATGGGTTTCCAGGTACCAAATATTTTGGGGCTTCATTACAGAAGAGACCCCAATTTGCCTTCCACGATGTGTTTCAAAGTGGCGGTTTTTACGCAGGAAAGTATGAACATAGCAATCATCAGATTGGACACATCAAGTTGGAAGATGAATCAATTTACAGTTCTCAATTAGCAAATGGTCTAGAGTTATCCAGGGCCTCCAACTCCAGAAGTTGTGCTCTCTCTCTTCTGTCAGCTCAGTCACAGGATCTAACAACACGCGGCTCGGCTGGTTCCCTTATTTCTCAACGTATCTGCTCACAGCACAGTGATGGCCAAGTTTCTGAAACACCTTTTGGTATAAGCTCTCTGGATAAAAATGTCCCAAGTCAGTCCTTTTCATGTGAGATAAACTCCATGGAAATTACCAAGAGCAGTCCCATAATGCCTTCTGATGTTGTTGGCCATGCTCTTCAACTTGAAGTCCATGGAGATGATGATACTTACAAACCATCAAATCTGTTAAATTCCAAATATCATCCTCCTGTTGAACATAGCTCCACCGTTGATCTGTTCCAATTGTCATCCCATCTTCAAAGGGTGGAGCAGCAAAGAAATTCTGTTCAAGTGAAGCACGAAAACGAGGATGGCTGCCTTTTCCCAACCATGTGAGGATTGAAGGGTGTGTAAGCTTAGTCTCATTAACCGATGCATTTTATCGATATCTTTATTGTCATATCCTAATATTTAGGACTATTTTCTCAATGAAAGTCATTCATTTTAGTATGTTAAGGGAAAGCTAGGAAAACTATAGCCATGTAGTAGACATGCATCTCTAATTGTATAGAACAGATGCCACTGGCATGTAAGAAGATCTAGTAGCCATTTGTTTGAAATTTACAAGCAAATGCAATTTCTTTTTTGCCTTGGGTAGCTGTCCAATATTGAACCTCTAGCTCAACTTTTCAACACGTTACATTTATTGATACAGGGCTTTTTGAGTTTACCTGGTAGACAAAGAAGATAGTTAACCCTAAGAATTATGAACAGAAATTTAAACAGGTCAGAGACAAGTTTCACTAATAAGTGTGCTTAACTGGCTTAGTTATCTCTTTATGATTGACTTGTAGCTTATTAAACCAAGACTACCATAACGTTTAATAAACAGAATAAACAGAACAGGAAGGAAACAAAACGAGTGAGGAAATCACTTTCATTAAAGGCACAGGGAAATGAAAAGGACATAGTTGTCAACTATCATGGAGCATGATGATGTAAGTACTGTGATGGATATCATTTCGTGCATACTGCATAATTTTAAAACAATTGTTAATTCTAGAGAGTTCTCATGCACCCAGCTAGGTTCAGGGGTATATTCAAGGGGGCTTTAGAAAAAAAAAAGGAAAAAGAAAAGGAGGATGCAAAATAGAATCAGGCCACCAGGAAAAAGAAGTTATAATTTAATATTGCTCACTGCTTTTTCTGAGTTATTTTATTCATCCAGGTTGGCTATTCAGTGGTCCAAGAGAAAGAGATAAGGATTTTTAAGACTGGATAAGTGTTCAACTCTTTACTAAAGTATACTACAGCAACATGAGTGCTCTGTGGAAAGATTATGATAGTCTTGGAATGGTCCTTAAGGGCAAAATCACTTTTTGCAAATTTTTTCCTTACATGGCCTACTTCAGATGTCTATATATAGAAAAGAAAAGAGAAATAAATTTACTATTCTTGGTATATGCTTTTCTTATTCCCCTGAGGGAATTCCCTTTACAGCCTAAGCATTCTTGAAAAGAAGAAGCTATTCAAGAAGTCAAGAATGAAGCCAGCAAATTCCCGGAGCAATACTGACCTTTTCAGTTTGCATGAAACACAACTTGTTCTTATTATAATGCAGCAACCATCAACAAAAAGGCATATAGTTGCTGCAATATAATTATCATGAGAATTATTTTAATTTTAAACATCCATATTACTGTGTGGTGGGTCTTAATTATACCTAACATGAGAATTTTCAATTATTTTCTTACAGCTGTTGTTGGTATCTGTGGTGTATTTATTATATCTGGAAGCTTATAGAAACATTTGTAATCATTAGTATTATTTTATTGACCTTCTTTACTTTTCTTTATATACTTTTCATATCTTATTCCTTATATCAGCAGCATCATTCCATCGCTGCATTGGTTACACATACATACACATGAAGACTCTTTGAGTAAAGGTTTTTGTTTTGGTGGGAGATAGGTGTCAAAAGTGAAGTAAGAAAAAGTAGGGAATGTTTCTTCCTCATTATATATATATATTATTGGTTGGTTTTGGAATTTTCTTCCTTTCATTATGAGCTTATGTTGTTGGTGGTTCTGTTCTTTAGCTACCACTATATATAAACCTCTGGTGAGGAAGGGAAAGATTTTTAAAATATAAGTTTTAAATTTATTATTGTGAAGATTTGGTATAAAAATATGAACCGTGGGAATTAAAGGGGAACTCTTGGAATTTTTCTTCAAGATGCTTTGTTAACTCAAAGCAGTAGATCTAAATCTTCTCGTCTGTTGTTCTATTTGACCGGATGTGTGTTTGTATTTTCATATTATAACTCATGCATTTGAATTTTATTTATAGCTAGCTTCTTGCTAGAAGCCTTTTCATTTCTTCTACTTGTTTTATTTTAAGAAGAACCCTATTAATGTAAAGGATTTTAAAGAGTGCTATATCTTGGATACTGCATGTTGTAGTCGACAAGCTGTCCTCTGCTCCAGAGTAACGTTATCTGCTCCAGAGTAACGTTATCTGCCACGTTTAGATGAGATATAGGTATTAGGTTTAAACCCAGTGTTGATATATTTGTGTATTTTTTAAATGGATAATAATAATAATAAATAATACTACATGCTTTATTTATGGTGATGTAACTTTAGGTTTGCATAGGTAAAATAGGGGGGAAGATTAGTGTATTTTACTCTAAAAAATAATACGATTATAAACTATAAATATATTTGTATATATTATAAAAACATATATTAAATAATTAATGATGTATGACATTTCAATTCATCAAAACCATAGATATTCAATAATTATATATTATTTACATAATATATTAAACTTAAAAATAAATTTAAAATTTAAAATATTGAAATAATAATAATCATAAAATTAAGTTGTGGGGCGAAATATATGTACATAAAAATTCCCATAATATCAATTAATATTTATAAAAAATGAACAAATAAATAAGAAATTAATATCAGAATAGGTAGGGACGGGGTGTTCTCCAAATTAAGCTGGGCTACCAGCCTACCACGGGACGAGAGTGGCTTGTTATCATTTCGGGCTTAAGATGGTACAGGCCCATAATTAAGAACTCTAACACTTGTTATATATTTGGGCTTAAAATGGGTTAGGCCCATAATTAAGAACTGAGCAGCTTTTGCCTTATAGGGCTGATTAGTTTTTAATGAATTATTTTGTATGGTGTCTTCCTCCTTCTTGATGTCTTTTATTATTATTATTTAGAAGGGTAAGTACTAATTGGCTTGAGATTACCCTTTGTGGGTTCAAATGGGGAAGGGGTGAGATATGTGACTATTTAGAGCGTATTCGATTCCTAGAGAGTACTACTTTGTTGTGGTTTTAGTCGTGGCAATTGGGAAAATATCCTAATTTTTATGTGTTTAAGTTTATGCTTGATGGTAATAGATAGCTCGTCCTACTCGATATTGGTATTATTTAGAAGAAAATGAGACTTCATCTTACCCTTAGATTTTAGGTGAGCCTAACCCCTTTTCAAAAATTCTTGACACAAAATGGCTTTAGATTATAAATGATATAGAGCAATAACTTTTCACCTATAAAAAACTTTCATACCACTAAAACACAGTCATTGGCATCATATTTATTATCTAATGGTTTCATATTTTTACTCGAGATTTTTTATCTAGTAAATTGTCCCGTGTAAAGGAATGGACAATTTAATTAGTAAGGATAAAAATGGAATCTTAGTCTTCTTGTTCTTGTTTTTCATGACAGGCCCTCTTTTGCGCACTAATCTTTTCTCTTTTTATATTCAACTTCTCCTCACGTGATAATTTATATATATATATATATATATATATATTCATTTCATCTCGTATCATCATAAATATTAAATAAAGTTAGGGAAGCGACAATCACAAGAAAAGTTGCACACTTAAATCCAATCAAATTTTGAACATGATACTTTGATTAAACAAGGTACAATTTACTTAAGGGCTTGGGTTTAGCATAAAGTTCCCATCCTATTAGAAAATATGCTCATATTTAGTTCTAAGGAGCACATCAAGTACGATTATTTCCAATAGGAGCGAAAAGAAAAAGAATGGGGTACAGATGTTAATTATTTGAGGTTTCTTTTGGGAGTTTTTTTCATACAAAAATTTTTAAAAATAAGTTAAACTCACGTACGATTTAATAATAAGGTAAAATTTCTTTTCTTTTTAAACGACATTAATATTGAACAAAATGAACCGTCAATTATCCTCAAGTATAAATCTAGATATCTATAAACTAGAATATCTCTTCAAACACTATTATTAGAATCACAACAAAATAATACTCCTTAAGTATTAATTGGTGGTTGGCTACAAAAAGGATTTGGGCTAATTTGGGCCTAATTCGCATGGCCATCTCATTCTGGATTTAGAAATTTGCTATTTTTTATCAACAAGGGTTAGTCCAAATGGTAAACGACCCAATATTACTTAAAAGGGATCTTAAGTTTAAGTATTGGCGTATACAAAAAATCATTGATAGGAGACTCACCCACCATAGCCAGGTGCACGATGCGAGTCAAATCCAGATATAGTCGAAGCAAAATTCTGATAAACCTGGTGGACAAAAAAAAATTGCCATTTTGCGATCTTATTTGGTGGTTCCCACTGCTTTCGGTGTCATTTAGCTTTCAATTATTATTCTGTTAAATCTCAATGCTTAGATAGCTGTGTGTTTCTTTCCCCCGCCATGATTTTAAAATTTAAATTCACAAGCATAATCATAAGGGGTTACAGGGAAAAAAAAAAGGCATGATGGCAACCACGCTGGAATATTTACTGCAAACAAGCATCCTCCAATCTCCACCACTTTATACTCATTTTAAGATAATGATATCAACTAATAATTATCATAACAATGCATTGATAAAGATGATGATGATAATAATAAATATATAATAAAATGGTCCTGGTGATGAAGGAAAACCGCTGAGAAACCCGTGATTTCATGGACTACTCCTGGTTCACTTGGCTGTGCCATTAAGTTCATCCCAAGCCTCAATCCAGGTGACCATGGCATCTGCTAGCTTGATGAAGTAGGGATCAATGGTGCCGAGCTTTTCCTTGACCTGCTTGGAGAGCTCAATGTAGCAGTTCTGAACAGTGGAGCATTCTTTGGGAAGCGTAGCAGATTGGAAGAAGGGAATGATCTCTTCTTGCCAGAAGATGCCTTTGTACTCCTTTTTCAGATTCACAAATGGATTGCTTGCTTTGCTGTGCCATATGTATGGCAGACCAGTCTTCACCCCCAACCCCAGATGGTCACAGATCACCTTCAAGTTCATCAATTCAATGCATCATCACACGTCAGAACCACAATTTCCCAGGAAAATTCACTTGCACAGAAAATACATGAAAGCAGTATGGAAGACCGGTCTTCAATCCCAAGTTCAAACGTCAAAGATCAGATCATATATAAATAAATCAAGAAGAAGAAGGTGCCATATGTATGGCCACAGATCATATCATACATCAATGCATCAAGCATAATTGAAAGAGGATTCAAAATAACGATGCAGAGAGAATCTTTGGCTTAAAATATTTGAAAGCAGAGAGGGTCATGTCATGTGATTTGATATACCTTCATGCACCAGCCAGCCCACATATCATCATATCGTCCAATAGGTTGGCCATCACCCATCAGTCCAAAATACATTGCTGGTCCGACCAGCTCGCGGTTGAATGCCAGATTCATACCACACATGGGAAACAAGGTTCCTTTGGGTACAGTCAGCACAGCATCAACATACCTGAAGCACAAACATATTAGACCATAAGAACCAATGTTGTTCAAGAAAGCATATATTGATTATTCTGTGCCTTAAGGAACAAACCACATTACCTAGTATTCCTCTCATGAGGCTTCACAAGCTGTGTCGGAGCATCATAGTCAGGAATGTTGAGCCAGAGGCCATGAGAAACAGCAGTTGGGGCACCTTCACGAAGACTAAAAGGGTAGCCCCGGACAAAGTCAGTGCCTTCTCTGTAAGGATCATAAAGCGTATTGAAAAAGTATGGAGTTGATGGAGTTAGGAGATTCTTGATGTGTTGCTCAAGTGCATTGATATCTTTGCCAGATGGGTCTTTTGCAACCTGCATATCAACACGATATATTTGGAGAAAATCAAGTTCATATTCTGACAATTCAAATCACATTCTTTGCTTCATGTCATTCTGGGGTGCTAATGAAGAACTAAACCCAGGTAATTGTTGATTGAGAAGGAAGGCCAACGATACTAAAGGTGAAGCTAACATGACAGCACCAAAAATATAACTAAACAAATCCAGCTACAACATTAAGTTCTTCAAAGATCAAGTGCTTGTTCACTAGTGGAATCAAAATTCATGAATCAAACACGGGCTCTCTCATAATCAGTTAGATCCCGCACAATTCAATTTCACTCAGCAATAGGACTCGACCGCAGCAACAAAATTGACTGAATAGGTACGATCACACAAAAGAATAACTCGCGATAACAAATATTCCATCTAGGGCCAGAATCTCACAATTCAGCTACCAATTAATTTCAAAAAGTCAGAACCCAACATACATAATTCAACAAGTGAATTCGAAATCCGCCATCTCCACAGCCACGAAGTAAGAGACAGTAAAGGGGGAAATCAAGTAATTAAGAAAAGGAACAAGAACTTACAAAGCAATCATCGTCAATGGTGAAGATGTACTTCTTCTTAGAGACCATGAAGCCAAAGCAGCGACATGCAGAGTCCTTGAAGGAAATGCAAGAAGCCTTAGGACCCAAGATCCTGTTGATATCATTCCGATTGAAGAGTTCATAGTCGAAACCTTCGGGGACCTTAATGGTCTTTGAAGGGTCACCGTCTTGGACTATGATCAAGTGATAAGGCTGGAAAAATGGACGCCACATCTCCAAGAAATCGAGGTTTCGGATCGTGGGGATCACAATGTCGAGCTCATCTTTCAAAAAAGGCACCGGTTTGGCTGAAGCTTCGGCCATTAGAGATGGCGAAGGTGAAGCAGAAAGAAAATCTGAAAGGCAGAGACTCGCAGAAATCTCAAAGGTTTAGGGGATGAGTTATTCAACGCCGATTCAGTGTGTGTGTGTGTATATATCGGTGAAAAATTTTCCTTTTGATTTTTCCGTTTTCCATTTTTGAGGTTTCGGTTTGAACTTTTTTCCAACAAATCATTGAAAACTGAAGAAGTTCACGAAAAAAATCTGATTTCATATATATATATATATATATATATGTATTAATATATATATATATTGAATCAGATTTAGGTTTATTGTTCACTCAGTATTTTTACAATAATTCCGTGTTGTTTGACAATGAATGACGAAAAGTTAAAATATTTTTATTTTTGGACATCAAATTATTATAAAATTTTTAAAAATTATTATTTTCTAAAAAAAATCATTTTTCTGAATTCAAAAGAACTTTGTTAAAATTGGATAATATTTCTGATTTTCATTATTATTATCTCCAACTTATCATTTTTTCCTTCAAAATTTTCATCTCAAATTGAATTTCCCAAATATTTAGATTAGTAGGGCGCTGCTCTTGTTATTTTATTTAATTTTCCTTGTTGATTTGTTTTTGTGTTTTCATCTTAAATTGGATAATAATTAATTTTTTTTATTAGTACTATTTAACCACGGAAAATTCTGCCCCCAGTCATGATTATCACGTAGGGGAGGAGTTATGTTGATTTTTTTTTAATAGAATTAGGGCTATTTTTTTTTTTATAAAACAATGGGCTGGATGATATTAAATTATATTATTTATAAGTTGTAAATAGTAATGATTTGCTAATATTTTTATATCGTTTATTAATATTAACGGTTTTGATGATCACGTGTAGAGAGGGAAATGATGCCCCCAAAAGTGGGGAAAATGTGGAAATAAGAACAAACATATTTTGATACTTTTTCAATTTTTGGAAAACCATAAATTGACGTTAAAGAACAAAACACACGTTTATAGAAATGTTCCTCATCATTATCCTTCCCAAATGACAATCACTATTTAAACTCATTAAATATTTATTTAAATTAGTTTTTAGAAAATAAATTTAAAAAACAAATTTAAAAAATAAAAATATTTAGATAATTATTAATAGAATCTCTTTTCGTAGTGGTAAATTTAAAAAAAGGTATGATTTGATTCAAAGTATAAGAGATAAGAGGGATTAAAGAAGAGATATGAGAGAATGTAAAGAAGAGATGAGAGAGGAGATATGGTGCAGAAGAGAGATGAGAGAGTGTAGAGAAGAGATGGTGTAAGAACAAATAGAGATAAGATAATAATTAGATAGTCCAAAAGTTCTTTTACTATTTTAAAAGCTAGTTTCAGTAACTTATTCAAAACTATAGTTTTGACTAAAATCACTTATAGACAAATATAACTATTTGTTTAAAATTTCTCTAAAGTAAAATTTTGTCTAAAATAGCTTTTTAATCTATGGTGCCAAACACACGCTAACATTTAAACCAAATTTAAATTGAACTAAATGAAATGAATTACACTCAAGCTACTAAAAATCATATTAATAATTGAATTGGGGCCAACTCTATTTATAATTAAAATAGTATAATTTAATTAAAATACATAAAAAATATTCTTATATAATCTTTTAAAAAATAATATTTAGATAAAAAGAGTAATCTATAAATAATATATTTATATATAAACTACACATAAGATATCCTAAATTATAAAGTATAAATATGCCGCCTGTTTTTTTTTTAAAAAAAATCAAAATAACATTTTTCAATATAAAAAAAATTGATTAACTAATCTGACCGTTAGATCGAAATTAAATTTTAGTATCAGGAGGACACAGATAGATAGTGATCCACACGTTATTGGTTCCATGCAAACAAATGATACATGTGAGTTTTGAGAATGTTACCTGCAAGATAACTCGCAAAAGTGAACCATAGGTTACAATCTAATCCATTTATATAGAATGATTTTCTCTTTGGTTTAAGTTCCTGTTTTGGTAATTTTCTCCCCTCTTAACCATTTATAAGCATGTATTCAAACAGAAAATAATATAATATCATATATATAATATATTTTTCTTTCTTTTTTAATATTTATCTTTTCTTATAAGTATGTCTTTCAAAATTATTGTATAAAATCACATAAAGTAATAACGGCATTATATCAAAATGGTCTATTTTTATAACCAATGCGGGACCGAGTCTGATCTTTTTTTTTTAAATAAAAAGACAAGATGAAATTAATAATTAAACAGTAAACAAAGCATATAGAACATATAATATTAGTAAAAATTTAAGAAAAATATTCAGGGGAAACAACATAAACTGCAAAGGAAAGAAATACTTTAATCAAAGAAAAAACTTTCTTCTAAGGAATTGCAGATCTAATCAATGGGAGTCTTGCAGAAATGTAGATTTTATAGATCCAAACGAGAGATGCTATGGGACAGTTCATAAAAAAAGATAGTCCAATAGTTGTTTGATTCTTCCATAAGAATTCAATAAGTGGGGCTCCTTGGAAGTAGATTTTTTTTGTTGGGATAAAATTTTTTTAGAAAAGAGTTAGGTTCACCCATAATCTAAAAGTAGTGCGAAATCTCCTTTCCTCTTAGGCGATACTAATATCGGGCAGGGCGAGCTGTCCATTATCTTCAGGCGTAAACTTAGACATGCAAGAGTTATGATGCCTCCCCAAGTGCCGCGACTGAAACCACAATAAAGTGATATTCCCCAAAGATTGAACACGCTCCAAATGATCACATGTCTCATTTTTTTACCAGTTGAACTCAAACCTTGACAAAACCCTAACATGTAATAAAGCAAGTTTTAAATCTTTGTTGAAAAATGTGTTTAGTGTATATTATCTCAAATTTTATTTTGCAAAAGTGTTAATTTTCATCAAAGGACGATTTTTTAATATGTAATATTCCCATATTGCTATATAAATACAAAATTAATAGTAAATTTAATTATTCATAAATAATTAACAATACAATTTTTTTTTCAACAACAAAATAATGGGTGAAGAATTTCCCCAGAGCAACCTTTATTTTGTTTGGCAAAAAGAAAAACATATTTATCAACACTAAACTTAAATTCAAGCAAACAACTCATTGACAGACAGCAACAATCATTCTGACTGCAAGTCTCACTTGATTTGTTAGTATAGTTACATGTTTGAAATTTTCTTTAGAATTATTTTTTTTTCTAAGTACATGTGTCCTCTTTCAAATAAAAGTTTCAGAAATCAAAAGTAAAAAAGGTAAAACAAGAAGGGTAAAAAAATAGTTGTGTGAAACAGAAATGAAAACAAAGTTCTCTAACTTTGGCTAATTTTTATTCTTTTACTGACATGTTCTGAATCCAAAGCTTCCAGCAATAATAATAATAATAATCCAAAAGCCACATCTGTAACTGCTGGATGATCTGGTTTGAAGCTTTCATTTCTGATATAACAAACTTTTAAACTTTACATATATATAATTGAAGAACCACAACGGAGAATAATAACAAACAATGAGAAAAGAAACTGATAATTAAGAACACAAGCTTCCATTTTTTTCAATTATGAGACTATATGCAATTCTTCATCACTGCTTCAAATCCACTTTGGCACTGGAAGAAGATGATGAATAAAGCAGTGAAGATACAGAGAAAATCGTATTATTATTGCCTTCTGGGTACAAATTTTGCACTGCTTGCACTGGCAATGATGAAGATGTTGCTTTGACATGATGATCATTTGCAGGAGATCCCTTTAAGAGTGCATCAACTTTTGCATATTCTTCTCTTTCTTGTTTGATTTCTTTGAGCATTGCTGCAACATCTTTCATTGTTGGTCTCTCATCTGGGGATGAGTTTACACACAACAAGGCTATGCCTAATGCTTGCATCATTTCCTCTATTTCTGATTCTGGTCTTGAAAGTAAGCTTGAATCAAGCACTTCAACCCCTCTTTTCTGTCTTACCCAATCAACAACATGTTGGCCCTCTGGTATCGTCGGATCTATCGGTTGCTTGCCCGTCAAGACTTCCAACATAACTACTCCATGGCTATAAACATCGCTCTTCTCCGTGATTTTCATCATGTAGCCATATTCTGAAATCATGTGAAAAGCCAATATCAAGATACTGGATGAATCATATACAGTTATATTCAATTACTTGTCTACATTTTCCTTCTAAATTCTAATATCTTGAATCTTGAGCTCAGTGCACAGTGCATGAGTACCGACCAAAAAACTATAATGATGTCACATTAAATAAATTATTAAAGAATATCAATTGCATTCTTTCTGTAAAAACTTCTAACAATTATACTAAACTAGGTAATTTTAAATTCTATGACATCTTATCTTTTGGTCTCACAAGGAAATTTAGGATAATAGGATACCAAGTACTCCTTTTGGTATTTACTATAAGAGATAGTTGATTTTCTTGAATAGATTAATAAAATTAAATAAATATGTTAATTATAAGTAATACAAGAACTAGTTGACTGACTACTTTGAGTAAATTAAGGAATATATAATAATATGAATTCGTCTTTAGGGATTATATTTAGTCATAATTAACTGATTTATTTAACTTCCTTAATATATCCAGAATCGGAAGGAGTAGCTATGTTAGAGTATGCATGCCATATATGCTAGTAATTTCAGTATCCAAGAAACAAGTTAGGATTTCTGAAAGAAATGGTAGGATAAAGCTATTTAAATTAAATTTTCAATATCCAAAGAAGTTGAATTTAACAGAATTTCTGCAACAAACCAGGAAACAACTTTGGTGAAAAGTGTGGAAGAGGGCACTAACCTGGAGCAATGTATCCATAAGAACCAGCCACTGTATTAGAAGACCTGCCGAAGCCGCCATCATCAACTAGCTTAGCCAAGCCAAAGTCTGCAATATAAGGCTCAAACTCAATGCCAATGAGGATATTATTGGCTTTGATGTCTCTATGAACTATGGGAGGCACACAATCATGGTGCAAATATGCAAGCCCTTCTGCAGCTCCTAAAAGGATTCTGTACCTGAATTCCCATTCCAGACAATTTCCTGTTTTCTCATGAAGTAGACTACTTAGACTCCCATTTGCCATATAATCATATATCAGCAATCTTGTGTTCTTATTCCAACAACATCCTAAGAATCTAACAATGTTCTTATGACGGATTGAGCCAAGAGTTTTCACCTCGGTTGAGAATGAGTCGCGAATTCCACTTTTATCATCCTTGAATCCATCTCCTCCTACATGATCCATTGTTGTGGGCCACAGTTTCTTCACTGCAATGACTTCACCATCGTCCATTTCAGCGCGATAAACAACACCAGAACATCCTTTGCCAATTATATTTCCTTCAACTAAACGTCTCAATATCTGCTCCACTGAAAAGTTTAGCTTCTGGAATGGAATGAATTGCCATGGCCATGGGTCCCCTAGTTCTGAATCATCATCTCTAATGGTTCTTCTTGCCTTTATCACTGCAATTATCCCCATTATTGTCAGTAGTACTGTTAAGACTACTAGCAAACCGATAGCTAGCTTAATCCTTCGCGACTTCCTCGCTTCACTTCCATTCAGCGCCATGCTTGAAGCACTCACAAAGCATGAGTCTTTACCCGATGAGCAGAGCCCTTCATTCCCAGTTAGGTCCTTTGGAGATAATTGCCTAAAAAGCTTATTATCTGGTAGATAACCTGTGAAATTGTTGTAGGAAATATTGAGAGAGACAAGATTATCTAGCCCTGCAAGTGAGTTCAAACTTCCCTCTAACTGGTTATGAGACAGGTCTAACATAGAAAGCTTGGTGAGAGCAGAAATCTGATCTGGAACTGGGCCACTTAGAGAATTGCAACTCAGGTTAAGAGCAATTTCAAGGGTGTCTAAAAGACCAAGCTCTGGTGGAATGTTTCCTGTGAGCTGATTGCCACTAAGATCAAGCATTTGGAGACTTGAACATTGGCCCAATGATGCAGGAATTTGTCCAGAAAACAAGTTTCTACCCAGGATTAGTTTATTCAGTGAAACAAGACGGCCTAAAATTTCTGGTATTTGACCTGAGAATCTGTTAGAAGATCCATCAAATACTTGGACCAAAGATAGTGATGACAAGGAATTAGGCAATGGACCTTCTAAGTTGTTGTTGCTGAAGTCTATCATTTGCAGTTCGGTGCAGTTGCCAATCTCATCTGGGACTTGCCCAGAAAGATGATTCTCATTGAAGTCTAAAAAGTTCAGGTTTTTGAGATTCCCTATTGTCTTAGGGATCCCACCAGTAATCCTATTCTTCCCAAGCCTCAGTCTTATAAGAGAACTACAACTGCCTATTTCTGATGGGATTGAACCTGAAATATCATTAGAAATTAAGAGCAATTTTGAAAGGTTTTGAAGTTGAAATAGGCCAGGAGGAATGCTACCAGTAAGTTCATTGTGAGAGAAGTCTAGTGCTTGTAGGTTACTACAATTTCCCAGAGTAGAAGGAATACTTCCTTCAAGTTGGTTTTGCCAAGCAAAGAAAACTGTGAGCTTTGATAACTTCCCAAGCTCTGGGGGAATCAAACCTGAGAGCTGATTTGTGTCAACTTGCAACTGTTGCAGAAATGAGGCATTTGAAAGACTTGCAGGTATTGACCCAGAAACATTATTATCACTTATCATGAACTCCTCAAGTTCTAACAGACCCCCAAAAGATAAAGGTATAGTGCCAGATAGAGAATTCAAAGAAAGATCAATTCTTTTCAAGCTTGTGCAGTTCCCAATCTCTTCTGGGATAGCTCCCATAAGACTATTCTGCCATAAAAACAATTGCTCCAGCTTTTGAAGCTTACCCAGCTCAAGTGGAATAGACCCAGATAGACTATTTTCATATAGGAATAAATCAACAAGTTCAGAGCAGTTACCTAACTCTGCTGGAATCTCACCCGATAGCATTGTAGTGTAGATGGACAAAGTTTGAAGCTTGCTCAGTTTTCCCAATGAAGCTGGCAATGAGCCTGATATACCAGTATCAGCAAGCCCCAGTTCAGTAAAATTGCTACATTCTCCAATCTCTTCAGGGATTTTCCCTTCTAAATCTTTGTTTCCTCCTGCTCTAAGAATCTCAAGTTTTGACAACTTCCCTATCTCAGATGGGATAACACCACTTAGCTGGTTATCAAAAAGGAGGATACTTTTAAGGCTAATGCAGTTTCCTAACTCAACTGGGATTTTTCCTGTAAGCTGGTTACTGTTCAGAGACAAGCTCTCCAAGTTCTGAAGCTTACCTATACTTGCAGGGATGGACCCTACAAGATTATTGGAGTTCAGGTCAATGACAGTGAGGGAAAAGCAGTCACCAATATTGATAGGCATGGTTCCAGTAAGATTGGCATCAGAAATAACGAATTTTTGAAGATGGGAAAAGGAAGAGAGATTTGAAGGCAAAGGAAGCTCTAGAGGGACGGATTGTATATTGATTTCAGTGACAAAACCTTGTGAAGAACATGTTAAGAAGGTCCAATTGCATGGGTTGGCGTCAAGGATGTTCCATTTGGAGAAAGATGGAGGTGGTGGTGAAGCAGAGCTATGAAGCCAAGAGAAGAGAAGAGATACTTCATGATTAGCAGAGAATGCTATGCCATGGAGAAAAATGAAGTGGAAGAGAATGATACAAAACAAAGAAGAAGAAGAAGAAGAAGAGATGCAGAAGGATTGCCTCGAGCTGGGCATTGAAACATTTGCCTCAAATTCCAAACCTTTCTTCTTGGGTTTGAGTCATTGGGTTTTGCATTTCCCTCCCTCTACTTCTGTGGCAGTAGTGTGTTAGCTTTCTTCCTTCGAACTCAAACTAAGCACAGAGCAAAGCTCAACAAAGAAAAAGAAAATAGAAAAACAGCATTACCGAAAGAGAATAAACTAAGCAAAAAGACGAACACCTAGAGATCAGAAAATCTGCAGAAGCACAGCACCACCACGCCAAAGATGCTTCTCTCAATCTGTACGAAAGGATTACAATAATATAGGAATTGCCAGATGGCTCAGACGTGAAAAGAGGCATCTATATAATTAATCACTCTGTGTTTTCTGTAGCAAGCTGCATACATTTCTGCTTCAGTTGATGCTTTTGTTTATATTTTTGTTGCTCAGCACCTAATCTGATACTACATCTATCTCTAAGGCACTGCTCTTTCTTTCTTTCTTTCTTTTCTTTGCTGTGCTGTGTCTCTTGTTCCAAGACAATACGGGGAATCCAGTTTTATATATTATTGCAACATTGTGTGACCAAAAGTCATCAGCTCATAAAAGCACAGAGTAATTGTTTAATATATTGGGGCAGCACTTTGTTTTAGTCTTGCATAATAATTTCTGTCATTGGGGTCACTTGGGAGATTCAATATTTTTTAGAGACCCTTCCTTACCTGCTACAACTTTCAAAAATATATTGCTCTCCATACACAAACACTAATCTTTAGATTCTCTTTGTTAAGTAATAAGTTCCCCATTGGCCCTCTAATCTTATAATTATAATAGTACCTTGAATACTGTCAATTATGTATTATAAAAAAATACATACTATGTATGTATATGCATATCAGTATCAAATTTACTTTGACTTTAAACGATGATTCAAAATTCAAAGGGAAAAGACAAATATCATTTGGTTTAGTGGCACAAGATGTGCCCTTAGTGGCACTAAGTTTAGGGTTCACTCGTCAGTTTTACCAGGTTCTATTTATGCCGTCCAAATCTGAAAGAAAAAATAATCAAATAGAAAATTAATCTTCTAGTTCTTATAGTTTTAACTCAATTATAATATAGTCTCTAGATTTTAATTCATTGTAACTCAATTCCTCTAATTCTAAGTCTAGAATAATTGAGTCTTTAAATTTTGACTAAATACAACTCAATTCCTATAATTTAATCATTTAAAATATTATTCTATATATTTTAGAAAATAAAATTATGTATATCATAAAGCTTATAGGCTATATTTTTAAATGGTTAAAATTATAGATATTGAGTTACAATTTAAAAAGGTCGAATTTTAATTGAGTAAAAAATATATAGAATATATTGCACCATATCAAAATTTAAGTATTAAATTATAACTGAGTTAAAATTGTAGAAACTAAAATATTAATTTTCTCAAATTCAAAATTAGAATAGTGTGATGCTCCTTAATGTGATATATGTATAAATGTGTAGAATCTTTTTAATTCATTACCAAGTCAAGAAGTTGACTCAGTTCTAATAAAATCAAATATATATATATATATATATATGAAAATATTTCGTAAAATGGGTCAAAGTAAATCCATAATTCAGCATTAACTATAAATATGTGAAACTTGACCTGGGTTAGTGTTCATATGTAGAAATGTCAGCACATCTTTCGGTTAAACATGCCAATAATCAACCATGTGGTGGTTTGTATTTACGAGCACACTCTTGCTTCAAACCCACTCAATAACATTATTCAGAATCATTTCATCTTCCTCGCAAATTTATGGACTTAATCAGATCAAGAACATGAAGTGTTGGGGTTATTGTTCTGCAACCTACAAGTACGTGTAGGTGTCATTGTCTCTACACACACACACACACACATATTAGGGTTTATAGTTTCATGATTTTAAAAGAGAGAAGAAACAAGAGAATGTGAACAAGATCATGATGGGGAGGATTGCCGATTTCAGAAGCTTGCACTGTAACTGCAAAACACCACGCGTACTAACCATATGGGGCTGCTCAGTTTTATATATAAACAAAACACTAAACTGATCTTAATTATTAATTATTTTCTCCATATGTTTATACATTAATTAGACTACACATGTCGACGAATCTGCTGGTGTTTGTGTGTGTGTGTATAGTAAACTTTTTTTGTTCCTGATTCTCTTGTTTTTTTTCCCTTTCTTTTTTAATAACTTTTTTACCGCAGGATATTCGTTATAGTTTAAACTTTGAACCCAACAGGTTATTCATCAAAATGAGAAATTAATTAGCTAGGAGCAGCTTGTTGATAGATCCAATGGAATTTTTTCATTTTATATATATTGCCTATGTAAATGAGCTGGATCAGACGTATAATAGGAGGCTCCAATAACTTTATGTACATGTGTGTGTGGGAATTATTTTTAATGCACATATAAATTCAATACTTAATTACTTTCACTAATTTTTATTAAATTTTGAGTCTTATGTATCATCCAAAATCAAAATAAATCGAAGTTGATAAACCCTTCACATAACAAATCATTTGAGAACATATTGAAAATGCGATTACTCTTTTTTTTTAATAATTTAGAAATATTTTTGTAAATACTTTTTAAATTTAGAATTGATTCATCAAAATTCTATTATGATATATATATATATATATATATATATATAAAAAAGCTAGCGGTTTCATTATTAAATCATAAGGTAGTGAAAAGGCGAAAGTTTTTTAAAATCTATGAATTATACGTAACATCTAATTACAACTTAAAATGTATGTAATTGAGTTACAGGGCATTCATAATAATAATAATGACATGTTAATTAATTAATTGATTGATTTTATTTGAAAAATGTGAACAGTGATGCGTGGTGATCGAGTTGATTAGCTTGTGTGTCTCCTTTTGAAAAGACTCGTTCAATTGAAAAAAATAATTAACGGTAGATGCTACTTTCGGCTTTTATCTTATAACCCTAATTAATTAATTAAAAAAAGGTTATGGAGATTTTGTTAAAGAAATTGTGATGGTATCCAAGAGAGGGTGTGACAGATCATGTGGCCTCAAGTAACACTACTTTCAAACGAAAGATGCAATTAACTAATTAATTAATTAATGCATATTAATCCACATTCCATAATCATCAAAAGATGAACAATTAAAGTTTGAGAAAGAAAAAGATAAAAAAAAGATAGGGAGGAACAAACAAATTAAGCCACATGAACGTATCAAGTAATCATGAGTTAAGGCCATCATCCTACAAGAAATTTAAATTACATATATTTGAAACTACTTTAATTTAGATATGATATTATATATCCATTTATTAGAATCTGTGTTTTTATTAATTAAGCATATTCCTACAAATTCATTCTATCAACTTTTTAATACATTCATTTGATATTCAACACATTCATATCACATCTCAGATAACTATTATCTAACTCATTATAAATATTATATTAAAATTTATCTCAATTTAACTAGTTAGAATAATAAAATGATAAATTAGTCTATTAACTAGTTTAATTAAAAATTCAAAACAAATATCGGTCTATTAACTAGTTTAATTAAGAATTTGGAACAAATCAATTAAGTTAATTTTTTTTTGTACTTTAGTATTATTTTGGGTAAAAAAATTAGATGTAGATCATATTTAAACTTTGATAATTTTGTTTTATTGATTTTTTTATAATTTATATATATAAATATTCTATTTACTCGTGAATTAATTTTTTTATATTTAAATATTATTATTTTTAGGGTTACATATATAAATATTTTTATACATTTTAATTAAATTTATTATTTTAATAATAATTGAGTTGATATCAATTCAACTCTAACAAGATTGTTGACTCTTAAACTACTGTATTGACATATTAATGATAAGTTTAATTTTCAATTCCTTAATTAGATAAGTTTCTTAAAACAAACAAATTTTTTCAATTTAACCTAAACTATAAATTCTATCATACCACCATTCTCTGACATGTTCTAATTTTTCTCCCAATTTTTGTGACAATATGATCTCAGGCTATAAACACCTAAAAATGAGCATGAATAGCAAATTGATATAGATAATATATATATATATATATATATGTATGTATATGTATATGCATGAGTGATGGAGATAATAGAGTGGGAGTGGTGGCAATAGCTTTTGGGGAAAAGAAGAACAAGATCGCTTATTTTGAGGGCACATCACGTGAGGAGGGGGAATCATCCATATTTTTATATGAATCCACTTTTTAATTATTAATTGAAATATATGTTATATTTTAAAGTTAGTTTAATAAATAATAAAAGGAGTAGTTAAAGATGGGGGCTGAAGAAATAAGAAGAAACAAATTGTTGTTGGCAGAACATAAAGTGACAAAAGAAAGAGAAGAAATGGAAAGTAAACGGCGCAGCCCCTGATTTTAAGGGTCGTGAGGCCTTGAAAGACTCCCACACCGGAATCTATGCGACTTTTTGGTCCTATTATTTACATCGCTACTACATCCTCACAAGTCACATTCCCTTGTCTTCACTTTTCTTTTCAAATTAATTACATTAGATTATGAGATTATCAACATTTTATGAGGAAACAAATATATATATATATATATATATATATATATATATATATATAGGATTGTGATTTGTGATTATTTCACTTGTGTAATTGTTTGTGGTTTCTAACGATGCGGTTCGTTCAACAAATCAGGCATTTAATTGGAATCTTCACACATGTTTTAGTTAAATTTTAAGTTTTTTCCTGACAAAATTATTTTTTAAATTTATATACCATATAATATTTTAATCTTATTTCTCATATATATATATATATATATGTCCAATATCTTAATATTATTTGTAATACAATTTTACCTATAACTTTTTTAATTTAGTATAATTTTACCTATAATATTTTTAATTTAGTATAATTTTACATATAATATTATTTCTCAAGTATTAATAATTATATCAAGTTAAAAATATTATAAATAAAATTATACTATAAATAAGATTAACATACTAAACGTATATAAGAAATAAAATCAATATATTAGATGCTATATAAATGTATTTTTTATTGGTAGATATATCTATAAATATTCTTTGAGTTTGAAAGTGTATCTTCAAATAAATTTTTATTTACAAAAAAAAATTAAATTTTCAATAAAATTGGACATAACAACTAGCACCTTACTTCTTAATATAAGTTTCTTGTAGAATTTTTTTTATCTTAAGTATAAGTCAATTTAAAAATTATTTTTTAATTTTAATTTTATTTATTTTTTTTGGAAAGAGAGAAAAATAAGAGAGATAGGAATAAATTATAAATTTAGAGAAAAATAAAATTAAGCTTAATTTTTTTATTAATTTAATAACTTAATTATTATTTATTAATATATAAAATTAATTAAAATAGATTTATAATAAATATTAGAGCGGTGAGTTTTAGAAATCATGTTACATCTTCACTAATTTAAATTAAGTCAGGTCAAACTATCCTGGAGGCAATTTTTTTTTCATATACAAAAGTTAAATTTGAGACCTTATTTAAAGAAAACAGAAACCTAATTATTTAAACCAAGTTCCTTTGGTAAATTGTCAAGTTTTATTCGTGTACAATATTGCAATTAGGCTTGAATTTATTAATTAAAAATTCAAAGAAAACAAACAGAGATATTGGACCCGGAATTGGGCCGACAGAAATAGGAAGAAGAAAAAGTCCAAATTTTTCTGTATTGTTCTTAGAGTGCATCTCATAAACAGTGCTTAAATTGATAGGATCGAGTGTAATGTTAACGAGAGTTGATATATATAATAAAATATAAATTTATATTTTATAAGAATATATATTTAATTTTTGATATTTTTATAATGACTCTTTTATTAGGCGATATGATAAGCCCCCTTTAAACGTTCTTTAAACTTTAAGAACTACTCTAAATTGATAAGAGATTGGTGTTAAATCTATTTAAATTTTTTTATAAAAAAAAGAATCGAGTGTGTGTATATATATAAATATCAAATTTTCTTAAAAGTTTAATTTCAATTTAACTTGTTTGTTGAAATTATTTATTTGATTCTTAAATTGTACCTAAATCAAAGAGATAACAGTTGTATTTGTGAAGTGAAGTGTTAGCCGAAGGCCTTCACCCTTCAAGTTTTACGTTTTTTAATTGGAAAATTAATCCGAATTTTTATAGTCTTGCTTGATTTTGACTCAAGTCCTTGACTTTTTTTCTTCTTCTTTTTATTCGTTCCTTTAACTTTCTTCTTTTAGATCCATTAGTCCTTGCCGTTAAATGTGTTAAAAATTTCCGTTAACCACATAGTATGACCAAGCTCTCATCCCTCCTTCACACATTGCCCTATCATCGTCTTCTTCTTCTGCACCGCCATTAAGCCATATACAAGTTGGGTGAATGGTGGAAAATATCAGGACTTAAATTGAAAATTTAAAATTTAGAGCCACATAGCCAAAATATTCTTTGGCAAGGCTTGATGGATTTTTTTTAATAAAATAAGGGTATTTTAGTCATTTGACTCTAAACTTTAAAATCTCAATTTAAATACTAACATTTTTCTAATATTTATAATATTTAAAGTCTCAATTTAAGATTTATTAATTTCTATAATCCTTTTCAGCGATTTTCCGGTATATTATATCCAAAGTATATCAAATATTTGTCTATGTGTGTGTATCAGCATCGTTGGCAGAAAGAAACATGCTACTACTTCACAGTAATGTAAAGTGAAACAAATGCAAGTATTCATATGAAATAGATATATAATACAGGATTTATTATTTTAAACAGCCAAACAGGTCTTGACAGTTGAAACCTAATACTAATAATACATTAACTTTCTCATAGTGCACAAACACAATTTTTTTTTTAAGAACAAGAAAACCTTTGATTTAGGATTTTTTATGGATAAGTTATTTCCCTCATAATACACTTTCTTCAATGCTTGATTTTCTGGTACTCTGTGACCCTTATGTTTAATCCATTTGGTGCTTCAACTCTTGGAAACTGGCGAAGTTCATTTCCCTCTTCTTCTTCCCACCTATCATCAACCATCAAAGCATCTTAATTTGCTCAGCAAAATATATACGGGAAAATTCCTGAAAAATCCTCAATTACAAAATTTATTGTTTAAAAGTATTTGAAATTTGTTTAAGGATTTAGGAACAATCTATCTTCAGCAGGTGCAATCTTAAGGTCGCTTTAGGCGATAAGTTTTAGAATGGGTGATTCTTCAACAATTTTCCCGCTTAGCTGCATATTAATGAAAGAAAGTACTAACCTGAATTTAGTAACAAAGTTATGAAGAAAAACAG
This sequence comes from Leucaena leucocephala, assembly GCA_037074615.1. Taxonomy (NCBI): domain Eukaryota; kingdom Viridiplantae; phylum Streptophyta; class Magnoliopsida; order Fabales; family Fabaceae; genus Leucaena; species Leucaena leucocephala. Next base: position 5,266,259 of record CM073570.1, on the reverse strand, counting down.
AGATTTTAACAATGCCCAATTCTTTTCCTGGGCATATCCTAACTCCTGATCCAAACAGCATGTTGAGGTGGTGAGCCTCCAAACTTGTCTCCTACATTCATTTGATCAATATATCATTTTCATTACTAGAAAGTGTTTGCCTTTAGGCTCTAAGTTTGGTACATGGAAAAGGGATTTGAGGAAAAGGCCAAAAAAAAAACAGTGATGGAAAGTGATTTCCGTAGAAAGAAAACTGAAAGGCTCTTTACTCACCAGCCATCTCCTGGGATTAAAACTGAAAGGCTCTGTATACAAGAAGGGATCATAGTTTATCTCCCTTGTGTACACATAAACTCTCCATCCTTTTGGAATTTTGAACCCTGTCATGTAATCATCATTACATTTACGTCCATATTCCATTGTAAATATATACAAAACCAGACCCATCTCAGAAAATTTCTTGAAAATATAGACAATATCTATACATATACCATTCAGTTCTACATCTGTATTTGTCTTTCTCAGTACTCCATTCACAATGCTGGCCAATCTTGAGGTTTCAAGAATCACCTGCATACACAATTTCATGGAAATCTAAGTGACTTAGACAATAATAACATGGTTTTAACTTGGAGCATGTCTGGGAGAACTTCTAAAACCATGGTTTTGACCCAAACCTAGGTTTCAAAGGTAGAGTAGCCAAACACCAATCCAAAGTTTAAAAGTGATTTTAACCCTCAAAACTCCCTTTTATATGGTTTTCTCCAAAAATACGAACAGGCAAACATGAATGAAGTGAAAAGGTGTTTACTGCACGGGTCAAACTCATGTTCTTGTAGTCCTCCCAAGTGAGTGGTTCGTCTGATCCTTTCCTTTCCAGGATTGCAAAATGTTCTTCCTGTTACATTAGGTTAAAAAAAGTTGTGACGGTTAAGATTTAGAACCGAGTTCAAGACTGTAAGTAAGAGATTTTTTTTATCAGTTGAAAATGTGTAATTTGTTGACTTACTCTTAGTTCTTGAAGGACTTTTGGATTATCATGGAGATATTTGATAGCCATCATTGTAGTGGTTGACACAGTTTCATAACCTGAGTACAAGATTGTGATGATCTGATCAATTATTTCTTCATCATTGAGTTTGTACTTGAGATCCTCCCATCTCAAAAGCTTGTCAAGAATATCATCATGAGGAGCAGAAGAAGCTCTTCTTCTCTTGGCTAAAAGCTCCTTCAAAATTGCATTGACCTTTTCTCTTGCCTGAATATTACAGCAATTCGACATAGGTCAAATTGGCATCTATAGAAGAAGAGTGAAAAAAAGGGCACCCTAGCACAGGAAGCTCCCACCAGGTAGGATCTAGGAATGAATAAATATCTATAGCCTTTCCCTCACAAATAAATAGACTGTATCCAGGATTTGAACCTATGACCTTTAGATCACATAATAGTAACCTTACTATTGTGCCGAGCTCACCCTCTAAGAAGAAGAGTAAAAATCATGGAGAACTTTTTGGTATATATTAATCCTCTGGTCCTTAATATAGGACATAATTGAAGAGTTGATCTTAATCTTAAATATAAAATGTATTTCCTATATTTATCTATTTTTCCCAATATACTCTATTAATACTCCCTTAATAATAATCAAGTAAGAGAGGGAGGGATGAAATTAAAGAAGGTTATTAGGGTGTTTGAGAAAAAACATGTTATACTAACTAACTTAACTAATTTTCTTAATATAATCAACTTAGTTAAATAGGTTCTATATTAAGGATTAAAGAAGTATTACCTGAAGTCCTCTATAGTAACTGGTTCCTGGAATCTTAATTGGCAGGGATATTGTTCCTAACAATATGTTGTCAAATGTAGCTTTAAATGCCTCATGGAAAGATTTTGGTTCATCATTTACAATCAGCTTCATTGAGACAAAGAATGCCATCTATAAAACAAGAAATCAAGGGAAAATTTTATGCATTGGTTTAATCTGTAATAAAAACAAGAAACCAAAATGATGAAGATTAATGAAAAACCTGTTTGGTTTTGTCTTGAATATCTATAGTTTGACCAGCCCAATTGTGAAGGAAGGACCTCATAAACTGGTCTGTTTTTATCAAAAGATGATCCTTAATTGCAGGTGGACCAACTAGAGACAATAATGAACCTCTGATACGTTTGTGAAAGGTACCATGAACTGCAGCAATGTTGCTATTTCCTAGGATGTTCCTCATGGATACAGGGTACCCCGGAACTAGGCCTTGTGCTTCATTCAAGAGGATCTTCTTGTTCAAATCTGGATCCATGCATATAACTGTCGGAGACCCTAATGCATGAGTCTTGAACAGATTTCCATACCTACAGAAACAGCATTGTGATAAGATATATATATATATATATATATATATATATATTTATCAGGATAACAATTCAGAAACAGAAACTGAAAATCCTCCATTATGGTTTTGTTCTTCCTTTCTTTCTTCTTCATCTGGTTTCTGTGTCTTTGAATTCCCAAATATTTGTCTGTGTTTGATTTCTGGGCATACTTCTCAAGTCCAATTCTGAAGCTGGGAATTTTAATTTCTAGGCTTCTAAGCCCTTTATTTGCCTTTGAGAGGGTGTGTATGGCCTTTAATATTTTGGATACACAAGTTTAATGGTTTAGCGCACAGAATTGTTTTCCACAAATATTTGAAGTGACATTAGACACAGAAAAACTTGAGATGAAACTAATTTTTCATTCAGGAGCCATCGTTTACACTTCTCCAGTATTTAATATAAGAGCTAGTTGACTTTTTTAGATAGATTAAAGAAGTCAAATAATCATTTAATTATACTACCTCTAGTACTAATTATAAAATCTAGACCGGGGGTTCATTTTAGTCTTAAATATAAGACTCTGATATATTTTGTCTCCCAAATTTATGGTTTTTCTCCCAGAGTATACATATATGATTGTACATATATTAAGGAATTTCCATCAAGAGGTAGCTCTAATACACATGATAGTAGAGGGTGTTTAAGGGAAATCAATATACAATTATTTAAAATAACTAACTTAACCAATTTTCTTAATCTATCCAAATTAATTAAGTAGATTTTATATTAAAGATAAGAGGGAGTAACTAATATAAGAGCTAGTTGACTAATTTGAATAGATTAAGAAGTATATAATATATATTTGTCTTGAGGGGTAGAATTTAGTTATAATTAACTGATTTATTTGGTTTCCTTAACCTATCAAAAAAATCAACTGACTCTTATATTAAAGATTAGATAGAGTAATTTAGTAAAGTGCATTTATCTTTTTCTTATAGGTAGAAGATACTTATTATCTTAGGTGGAATCTAAAATGACTAGATATTATAGTTATCTTTTTAACATCTTTATAGGGACTAATTAATACTGCAAGAAGAAAGAGCCTAGAGACAAAACCTACTTTAGTGGACCTCACATTGTTCTTTTTTTGCTTTCTTTCTTTAACTACACTCAACAGAAAGCCAAAAAAACCCTTACAGACACTAACAAAAACATCACATTTTAATGGTAATGCAGAACAATTCCTACTGTATGCTGAAAGTTAATCTATATCCCACTGTTTCCTTTATAAGGGTTTGGAGGGCCAGTGAGAGAACAAAAGTCTTTGTTCTGTACTGAGAATATACAAATAATTTAAAGAATGACTTCACATCTAAGTTCAACTATAAGACACATATATTTAAAAAAAAAAAGGCCACCAATAAAAGTTGTTCGGGTAAAGATGCAACTCGTATTCTACAAAAATATGGATTCAATAAAATGTAATCCCCAACGTAAGAATCTTGTTCATAGACAATTTGTAAGTCCTTATATAATTTTTTTTTTTTTGCCGAGACCTACTTTGACTTTAGTGAACCCCAAAAACCTAACTTTCCTAAACTTTTTTACTCAGAAAAGGTAAAAAACAGAAGGGGAAATCAGTGAAAAGTCCGTCTTGGGAAATCTATTGATTAGAATAATGATATATTTTCATGCACATATAGTATTAGTACTTCAAAGGATTTCATAAACCATAACTTTCCTAAACTTGTTATTCAGAAAAGGCAAAAAGAGAAAAAAAATCGTTGAAAATATCCTATTTAAAAATTTTATTGGTCAAAAGGAGATGATATATTTTTATACAAAGATAGTACCAATATTCTCTACTCCTTCTAGCCAATCTAACGTGTAAACAGTGATTTTTTATATATTTTTCCCAAAAAAGAAGGCCACCTAGAAATTGAAAAGAGATAGAGGGTAAAGTAAACTTACCTAGCTCTCTTAGCTTTCATGAAATGAGGTCCTTGTTTGAGAAACCCTGAAGTCTCACCAAAGACAGGCCAACCCATTGTTCCTGGCGGCACACCTTTTCTTCTGTACCTTATATCATTCCATTTCAGCAGTACCATTACTGCACAAAACGCCAAACCCAACCCATAATACAAAACCACTGTTGTTGTTGTTGTTGTTATTGTTGATGATGATGATGATAGCATTGGCATCAGCATGATGCTGCTCCAAAAATATTTGAGCAATATATTATTTTGCTCTGTGTGTGTGTGTGTGTGTGTGTGAATCTGAAACACAAGACTGTGCTCAAGAAAAAGATGGGAGAGACATTAATGTTAAATAGGCCAAACTTATACGTTGCTCCCCCACCACCTACTTTATGATCATCATCATATCTCACTGGTTACAACCTATTTTAAGTATACATATGTTCCTTAAAATCTGTTTTGAATCTTAAATTCCCTCTCCCAGGTAATATTAGTGTTACAACGATGTTCTTTTTCCTTTGTTTCCGTTTGTAGATCTTGTTTTGTCTGGATTATCGTTGGATTGTGTCTGAATCAGTTCGTATGGATCTCAATTAAGTCACTTTAATGGTTTCTTTGGTATAAATAGAATCAAAATTTGTGATCTAAGATGAACTTCCTGGGATTTATATCCAAAAATAGGATTTGGAGGCTTTATATGAATCTTTAACGTTATGTGGTTAATATGGCCAATTTGTTTAGGCTATAATTAGTTTTTTTTTTTTGTTATTATATGAAATACATTCTGTTTCAAAGTGGTTATGATGAGGAATTAATTAAAGACCTACCATGATGTTTGTCAAGCTTAATCATATGGAATTTAGAAAAATACTAGAGTTGGTATGTCATCCTAATTTTACATCAGATTTAACTTTCAATGTATATATATGTATAGGTAAATTGTTTTATACATTGGACAAGAATTTTCTGAAAATTAAGCGTACCAAAGTATTTTAATTTCAAAATTACTTCATGTTATGCCTTTCTACATTTGGATACTCCAAATATATATATATATATATATATTGAAATATTACCTAATCTGATATGGATGACAGGGAAATAAGCAAAATACTTGTTTTTGTAAACCCCCATAAAATTTATACATATTATTTTTAGAATAAAAATTGTGCTGAAATAAAAAATTATTAATTTAAATTTAAAATCTTTTTAGTGAAATTCTCTCTCTGCTAATTTTTTTTATACATATTTTGATGATCAAAGCTCATGTGATTCACTTTTAGGCCGAATAAAAAGTTTGGTTTTGAAACTTATCTGATAAATACATAATAGAACTTTAATATATATTATTTTCAATTGCATAGATATACTTTGAACATCAAATTGAAGTTGTTTTAGGAAATGTTTGGAATTTTTTTAATATTTTCTTAACATAAATAGGAAAATTAGTTTCTACAAGATTAAACAAGGTAAGTGCTATTTGGGGGAGAAATCTTATCAGAAAAATATATAAAAATAAAACTAAGAATATGAAGAGGTCTATGTGGAAAGTGAAATTAATATTGTAGGGATGTCTACACACATACGTACATACCTCTGTGTGTGTGTGTGTGTGTGTAAGAAGATAACTGGATGCATGGGAAATGTGAAAGCTAACCCCATTGATGGCTCGTCTTCACCAACACGTAACATTATAATTAAGAGTTATTCACCAAAAAGATGTGATGTGTCTGCCTCTCTTATATTAGGCCAACATGTTGCTATTCCTCTCTCTCTCTCTCTCTCAAGTTAGGGTTTTTCATTGCATGACTACTGAAGTTTTGTATATATGCTCCTCTAGAATTTTCTTTTAATATCAAATTTCCCTCTTCTTTATATCCTAATTTCTTACTTAGTATTATTTTTATGGTATTTTTTAATAGGTGAAAAAAGTTTGAGTAAGTTTGAGTGGCTTATTCTATTATGGATAATGCAGGCCTCATTGGCATATCGTTTACAAAAATAGTTATACATTTTTTTTCATAAGGATTTTTTCCCCCAATAAGGTAATCTTCTTATCATAAATATATGAACTAGATAATTAATTTATAAAAAAATAATTAAATTAATTATTTATAAAAATATGTATTGGGTTTCCTTAAATGGAAACTTCTCCCTATATAAAAAGAACCTTTTGACATGTGTATTAAGTATAAAAATTTTAGAGAAAAAATTATAAATTTAAAAGATAAAATAAATTAATATTTTATATTTAGAATTAAAATAAATTAAATCATTCTAACACCTAATAGGACATGATGGAATATGTGTGGGTTATGTTTTTATCAAATGAATCAATTTTTAATTTGGTGATATTTTTAAAGTACGTGTTCATATGGGTATGTTGTTATAGATTTGACACATGTAAATTCATGATTTGAAATTGAAAAAGATGTTTTTATAATTTTAGTGAGAGGCCAATAACTATAATAAGGATGATGATGATGATGATGATTAAGTAAGGGGTCCCCATTCGCGTCTCATTACAGGGATGTGAATCAAATACTCATAACTATTATGAGATTTGGACAGTTTAAATCAAATTTAATTGGTTTGAATTGAATTGAAAATTTTTAATCTACGATTTTTTTAATAATAAATTCATTTTTGAGTAAAATAATAATTATAAGATCATCTTTATTTTAAATTTTAAATTATTATAAGAGCATCTATTAAAATAAAAAATATTAAATGATATTAAATTTAGATTGTCTAAGCGTGTATTTGGCACTATGGTTTGAAAATTTCTTTTTAGGAAAAATTTTAGTTTACAAAAAATTTTAAACAACCAGCCATATTTGTCTAGAAGTGATTTTACTAAAATTATAGTTTAAAATTATAATTTTGAATAAGCTAGTAAAACTAACTTTTAGAACACTAAAAAAATTTATAGACTATCAAATTATTATCTTACCTCTACTTTTCTTACACAATATCTCCTCTCTCATCTCTCATCTCTACGTGCTCTCCTCTTTTCTCTCTCATCTCTCTTCTCCACTCTTTTTACTTCTCTACACTCTCTCATCTCTCTTCCCTATCCTCTCTCATCTCTTATACTTTTAATCAAATCATACACTTCTTGGTAATTTACCAATATGAAAAGTAATTCTACTACTAATCATCTAAATATCTCTATTTTCAAAATCTATTTTTTCTAAAATATATTCTCTAAAAGCTAATCCAAACAGACCCTTAGTAATTTACCAATATGAAAAGTGATGCTACTACTAATCATCTAAACATTTCCATTTTTAAAATCTATTTTTTCCAAAATCTATTCTCCAAAATTTATTATTCACATAATCTATTCTCCAAAAGCTAATGTCCTAAAATTAATTTAAATAATCTAGATTATGATGAGCACTGAACGGAATGTGTTCGCTTAAGGAAGCCGTGTTTGTTAAAAAGAGAAGTAGGGAAGCTTTTTTGCAGTTATTAATTGCCACATGCAAGCTTCTGATAAGCTTTTGTAAGAAGAAGAAGAAGAAGAAGAGATGAATCAGCATATATATTCTTATTGCCTTTAATTTGTCGTTGCTCTCCTGTAACTATGTGTCTCGATTCTGCCATGCATGCAGCCAACACGCATGTTCATTCTTTTATATATATATATATATATCAGAAATCGCCATTATTGTTGCTTCTTTGTTGCTCCATCATCATCTCATCATAAATCTCTTTCATAACATATATACGTCATCTTCCATAAAAACAGAAGAAAATTCTGGTGAGCTAGGGTGTATTGATGAGGAAAACAAATATAAATAAGTGCAAATATTCTTATACTTTCATCAATTGACTAATAGATATAACTGAAATATTATATTAGATTAAAAAAATTAATTAATATAATATATATATTTTTTAAAATAACTTAATCTTCCTTAATTCATTTCCTCTATTTTTGACTAGATTAGTGTTGAGAGAGTATAATAGGGATAATTTAAAAAATAGTTTATAAATATAATAAATATATCTTATATATTTTAAAACTAAGATCAACGCTATAATTAATCATGTATTAAGTATAAGAGAAGTACAATTTTTCTTGTATTTTCAAAAATAGAATAATATTGAATTTTTTCTCTCTGAATGTTTGAGAGAAAAAATTCAAATGTTAAAAAAGAAGAAGAAAGAAAGCATATCCATCTATTAAAAGGGATAAAAAATGAAAATGAAATGTAAACTTTACACATATTTTCATTCATTTCTTCCATGCTTGACAGTAAAATTATAATTATATAAATTGATTATCTGTACATTGGTCAAGACAACAAAACTAAACTGCATTTTGATTACTCTCCATCGTTTATCCCTTGAGATGGAAGATGAAAGAAGCTTACACACTTCTATAACACTCTTTTCGGTTACTCCTTTGTGTTAATGGAATGCAGTTTCACTCAAAAAAATGAATTTTTTAATAATTTTATTATCCAGTGATCTAAAGATGGGCTGGAAGAAGGGTCAAGCCCATGGTCAGCATTTGGGCTTTGGGCCCATTAATTCAGAGAAGGTAATAAAAATAGACGCAGATAATAAAAAATAAATTTTTATAATAAAAATATAAATTTAATTTTTATTATTATTGTGTAATTCTTTTAACAAATAATTTTATAAACTTTTTCTAAATATTTTTTAAATCATTTAAATCCTGAGATTTGGCGATAGAGGATTTATATCAAACTCACATAAACTTTATTTTATAAAAAAAAAAGAAAGGAAGAAAAAGAATTCAACAAAGGCGATTGATTGGTGAGAAAAGGAAGCGAGGGGGAGGCGGCGGCTGTCGGAGGAGAAAAGAGAGCTACTTCTTCACATTTCTGCCTCTTCCAATTAGCGAAGCTCTCTGTCTCAACTCTGAAGCCTCAAAGGTCAAAACACTCGCAAACATGCCAACCCTATCCAAGCTCTATACGATGCAAGAGGCTTCCCAGCATAACACCAAAGATGATTGCTGGATCGTTATTGACGGCAAGGTAAGATTTTTCGATTAATTGTTTCTTTCGCTCTGATGGGTATTTTTCTACTTCTGAGTAGCGTTATATTTTGACTGGTCTCGTATAAAATGTTCTCCTCCTCCTCCTTGGGATTTAACTAGCCTTTTTATGAAGGAGAAGTGGGTAAGCATGCGAATTTTTATTGTTGGTTTCTTGAAGATTGAAGCAGTGCTCGCCCTTTAAATCTGTTTGGTTTTGTTTAGCTCTGCACTGGAAATTTGGAGTTTTCGTGTATTGGAAGTTATAAAAAGTGGAAGGTGTCCTGCACCTAATGACTGGATTTAGAATGTGGTAGAGCTGGAATTTTCAAGAGTAATGGGCTCTTGGATATTTTTTTGGCATTGTTTTCAGCCAAGAGAGCGAAGTTCAATAATTATTTATGAGAAGCATTGGTTATCTTGTATAAATTTACATGAGAAAATTATATAATAGCCTTTGTAGATTGCTACTTGTGTAGTTCCTAGACCTTTCTTTCCTGATCATTTTCCGATGCCATCCTTTTTCCATTATATTCTTTCCTAATTTATATGCATAGATCCATACATAATATATATATATATATAAATTGTTTCTGCATCTTCTTTTATATGCCTGAAACGGTTTGTAAAGTTATATGGTGTAAAGTAGCTTTTGATTTGAGTAAGAAATTGTCTCTAAATTAGAGTATAATATTCCATTTTGTTTTTGTAGTTACATGAGATGCCCTATTAAAGACTTCAATGAATAAAAAAATTTCTATTCTTTTTTTTTTTTCTCCTTTTCTCCTGTGGTGACAGGATTCCTAGTGAGTCATGAGACTCCTAGAATTTTAAGTTATCAATGCTTGAAAAAGCATCGCAACTTCAGCAATTCTAGTAATCAGTTCTTAACTTACATCTATGCCGCTTCACCATCTTTGATATTTTTTTTGGTGGGTTTTTGAAGTGCAGCTTATTCTTAACCTCACTTGCATACTATTTTTAAAAAAATTCTAAAATATGTGTTTGGTTTCATTTCATTCTCTTGTTGTAAACTTGTTATCATCTTATCTTATGTTAAACAAGAAAACTAGGAGGTGTACACTTGCTTTTAGACTCCGGTGGTCTGCCCTCTCTACTCTTCCCTATCTCCTTGTCTCTAATCGGTAACATGTTTATGATTTATGAATGCAGGTATATGATGTGACCTCATATTTGGACGACCATCCAGGGGGAGATGAAGTAGTCATTCTTGCAACTGGTACTTATCCTTCCTGTCATATGTTCTATATCTAACTGCCAAAATGCCATACTAAGTGTCGGAAAAAAACGTTACACACGAACATAGATGCTTGATGCAACATATTTACACCTCAAACTTCCACAAATGAGAAACATGGCACTGCACAATAGCCGTCTGTGTATCTTGTCATATCTTCATATTCAATTTTTAATTTTTAAAAGTTTGTCTGTTATCCTATATTTCCAGTATTATTCGTGTGCAATGTAAAACACTATGTCAAGATTGTTATCATCAGGACGGAGTTTTAATCTCTCATACTATATTTTGTTAGTTGTTTTTCCTTTCTTGAGGCCATTGCTTCTGTGCGAGTCTGAGCCGTCCTTATTATCCATGTCAGAGTGGGACATGTGTTGATAGGGTCATGGCAATATGTTCAATTTGCAACATGCCTAAAATTATATGGTGTTCATGCTCTGTAGAAAAGAGAAAGAAACCATTGACAATTATAAATAAAATTATTGAAACATCTTTTTATTTTTTACTTTGATGAAGGGAAAGATGCAACAGATGAGTTTGAGGATGCTGGCCACAGCCAAGACGCCAGAGACCTTTTGGAGAAGTTTTGCATTGGTGAGCTTGACACTTCAATTTTACCACCTGCCTCGACTTATTCAGAGAAGTTCTTGCAGTTGACAAAGCAATATTGGGCTGTTCCTGTGGCCGTTGTTGGCATCTCAGTGGTAGTTGGTTTTTTATACTTGCGTAAGAAGTAATAGTACATCTAATTTTACCCCCCATTATTGGAACTGAGAATGAATAATTGCGACAGATGTTTCACTGTTTCAAGGATAACTTTGTCCTGTTTCATGATATGAAAATTTTGGTTACACATTACATTGAAAGATTGATCAAGTAATGGAATATTGACAATCTTAGTTCACATTGATGCCTTTGGACCTTAAATCCAGTACTTGGTTTATCATATAGATTAGTCTGTTATCATAAGATTATCAGAAGCCATGACAGGTTCAAGTTGATGTGATTTTCAAAAATTTCAGATTGACTTGATTATTATCTATCTTCAGAGGATCAAGTTAATGGAACAAATCTCATTTGAAAGATCAAAATGATTGTCTAACATAATTTATCATTTGAGGAACAAGAAAACTGGAATAATTCTCTCCAACACTTTTATGTGTGGCATGGAGTTTAGAAGCTGAAAAGCCCGGTTAAAAAGGTAAAAGTCCATTGAAGCCCCAAAATGATGTTTGGATTCGCATTTCAGCAAAATTATGTTTTGGCCAAAAGCCGAGTTAAAGTTGAAGTTGTATTGTGGGGCTTCTAAAATTGGCATTTTAATGTCATTTAATTAAGTTTATGTTAAGTTGACTTTTTTTATAAAAATATATCTAAATATAAATTATATTACTTTAATTAATATTTATCCCAACTTTAGTTTGCAAAATACAGTTGGAATAAAAGTCATTTTTACAGATGAGTTAATCCACACACAACTTTATTCACTGCCTCCAAAATTGATAGTTGCACTTAACCAAACAACCCCCATATGATAGAGCAAGGAAAATCAAAATATTGAAATTTTTTTATTCTAGGGAAAGGAATATGCTATCTCCGATATTTAATATAATATCTATTTAACCAATTTAGTTAAATTAAAAAAATTAATTATTTGTAATAATTGTGTATTAGTTCTCTTAAAATACTTCTTTAAGTATATATATTTAAAATACTCTTAATAGAAACGTATAATTATATAGAAATATTTGAAGAAGAGAATTATAATTTTAAAAGATAAAATAGATTGAAGTATTATATTTAAGACTAAATTAAAGTAATATAGTTGTTATATATATATATATATATATATGATTGGAGGGAGTAATTTGGATCTACAAGAATCAACATATATATCTCCCATAACCATATACATCAACTTGCCGCAACATTTGCAAGGTATTTCATACCTCATACTGATTAGACATCAGGGAAGGTTAAGTTTTGAAGCAGCTGGCTCATCCAAAAACCAAACTAACCTACCCTTCACCGGCCGGACCATCCTCACCGGTACCACGGTGCAGTCGGGCCCCAGTTTATCGGCCGCCAAGTGTACAGCATCTGCTTTACTATCACCTGTGGCGATGACTGCAACGTTGGATGCAGAATTGATAACAGGTAAAGTGAATGTGATTCTGTCATGAGAGGGTTTGGAGGAATCAGCAGTGAAAGTCACCCATTGTTCCTTCTCTTTCAAAGCTGAGTCATTAGGAAATAGAGAGGCAACATGGCCATCCACACCCAATTCAAGAAGGATGAGATCGAAACTGGGGCCGTCACTTGTGTCAGATACACTCACTATGCGATTTTTCACTGACTGTCTTATTAGAAACTCATAATCTTCAGCTGCCTCTTCTGCTGACACTGAATCATTGATGGAATGCACATGACTAGGGATGACTGGCACCTACTAAAAGAAAATAAATTAATATATAGTTATAGAGTATGAAAAATTGCTAAAAATTATCCTGTTGTAAAATCTATTGTCTAAAGATACTTAAAAACTGGTGTTTTTGAGTTGATGCAACTCTTTTTTAGTTGCGTGGAATATATCTTAGTTATGTGTAAAAAACATTATTTATACTTAATTGAAGATAAGTTACAGTAGTTGAGTCCTTAAAACAAATTTTAAGGACAATAGGGTTTTTTAGAAATTTTCCCTATAAAGTACCATGTAGATATGACAGCCTCTGCCTCCCAATACTTGTTGATGTAGTATAAGAAATACACATATTACAAACAAGTCCTGAACTGCAAATATGGTCATGTGACATCTGGAAAGTATTCATACTGACGGTGAGTGAATAAGTAAATGAACAATAAAAAAGATTGAATCCTTTATCAATAGAAGTTTAATGGGAATCCAAAACGAGGTTGGTATATTCATAACTGATTCTGAGAATCAAAACATTCTTTATTTTTTTGTAAGAAAAGAAGCAAGATATATAGTTGAATGGATTGGAGGGTGTATACCTTGGACAAAAGGCAATCTTTTGCAAGCTTATAATTGCTATCCGCATGGCTTTTCGCCTCAAGACGATCATCAGCCCAGAAGATATACCATTTGGCCCACTCAACTGTCTTGCTATAAGGAGCTTCTGAGAGTTTGCTGTTAAAAACATGCAAAGAAACATTGGATTTGGATTCATTGAAATTCACTCCACCTAAAGTGAAAAGAGAAATACGTACTGAAAGCCAACAAAAGTCAATACAATTAATAAAAAAATTAGTTAATAAAAATTATAAATTTAAATATGATTATTAATATAAATATTTTTAAAGTCAAAAGGTATGATCTAACCTAATAAATTCTTATAATTCAATTCACTTCAACTTTTTAATATATATATATATATATATATATATATATATATATGTATGTGTATGTGGAAAAGACAAGAAATACCTATAGAAAGGTGGATCACATAGAAGTGGGGCCTACCTTTTTCATGGGTTTTTCTTCCTCTATATTTTATATTTAGATAAAATATATTTTAAAATATTTAAATTTAAAAATATTTGGAATATTCATGAATTCAACTAATAAATAAATTATTTAAAATATATTCTATTAAAAATATTATTTTATTATAATTATAGTTATAATATTTAAGAATATATTCTAATTTTTAAATACCTAAATTTATGGTTGAAGGTAATAGACGGTTCGTCTTACTCGATATTATTATTGTCTAAAAAAAAGGGAGACTTTACCCTGCCTTTAGATCATATATTGTAGGTGAGTCTAATCCTTTTTTAAAAAAATTTATAACAAAAAAAAATTCAAAAACATTATACAGAAAAGAGGCAAGACAACGATAATAATACCTGATTAAGCGGATGAGAGAGCCTCCAGATAAAGCGATGGCGAATACTCCCCTTTCCTTCACAGAAGCCTCTGATATATCAGCAATATAGTCTGCCAAATCAGTCTTTAGCTCTTCCAAACTCTCATGAATCCTTACCTCTCCTCTATCTAAATCCCCATAAGATAGAGCCATCTGTTATTGAAAAACATATTAGACAGTGATAAAAATAACCCAAGAAATTAAAGATCTAAAACAGCTTAAGAGATCCATATACAGATAAAATCAAGTCTAGGATTCATTCAGCAAACCCAATTGACATCCCCAGCACAGCGCATAAGCATGGAAATAAAGTAATTTCAAGGCTAATGATTAACTGTTTAGTCTAATGAGAATCAATACACGTAAGAACGATATGAAGGGGGAAATAGAAATGCTCACAAAGAGAACAGAGCAGGGATGATTCAGAGAAGAAACTGACGAAGATAGAAGATGGTGTGTGTGTGTGTGTGTGTGTATATATGTATGCGCATCAAAAGGATAAATAAATGCCATAGGGAGAAGAATATTACGTATTGGACTAAACTTGCACATGTAAAGAATGATTTGATTGCGATTGAACAAGCAAGGGCTCTTCCTCTCTCTCTGAATTTAATGGCTCATAATTGAGATAGGAAGAGAGAACTTTATGAGAAAACCACTCCTCCGATTCTCTGTCCTTTTCTTTGACAATGAAGCAATCCCAGTATCCTAGATTTCCTGCAATAACGTCTCAAAAAAAAAAAAAAACTGATAAATTGTTGTCCCCCAACAAAAAGTGTCTGAGAAAATATTTTACCTAATGAAACAAATTAGGTTAAGTCTTGGGGAATTTGTATTTGTGAATTATGCTCAATCATCAATACCTGGCAAAATAAGCATGTGCAATCATTATAATACTATTCCGGTCCTTATATATTACTAATATTCGAATAACTAATTAATCTGAATTAAATTTTTATGATTAAGATATCTTTTTTAATAATATAAGAATAAAATGATCATTTTACTTTATGATCTAGTTACTGTACCATTATATCAAGTAATATTAAGTATAATATGACATGTTGTATTTAGAGTATTAATTTTTTTTTCTATGTAGTATCCCTAACTAGTTCTTCTAACTAATAATTTTTATTGAGGTAATTTTGATATTTTATGATAAATAATTTAATTAATTTATGTAAAATTATTATTAGATGTTTATAATAAAGACACTAGACAGGATGGAAGGAGGATATTGTTATTTTGCTAATACATGAAACTAAGACAGATTCAAAGAGAAATTTAATTATTTTTAATATTACTTAACTTGTAAGTTAACACTGAATAGATTTTAAATTAAAATTCAGATGCTGACAGACAAATCTGTAAATTGGAATTTGTGACTTGCAAGAATCAGACTGCTCATCAGCACCTTCAATGGGCAATTAATGAATTCGCACTCCTAATGCAAATTAAATTAAGGATGATACGCCATTTGTATTTAAATTGGATGGATAAATTTAACTTCCAAACATCATTGACCATAAATAAATCCAAAAAAAATGATTAATCAAAATGTGTTATATGTAATTCCAGTAAACTTCATCATGAAAAGGCTTATTGTGTTTTTGCTTCTCGTAATTGAAAATTTATCTCATGGAAAGGCTTATTTAGAAATTTTTTTTTACATCAATATCATATCAAAAGTATTAAAAAAATTTTTGCACATCCACCCTATATGCTATCTCAAATTGGTACGTATCATCTTCCTGTTTCCTCCACTGATTTCCCAAGCGTGTAGCTACTATTAACTTCAAGATACCTAAGGCTGAACATACATACATACATACATACATACATACATACATACATACATACATACATACATACATACATACATACATACATACATACATACATACATACATACATACATACATACATACATACATACATAGTAGACTAGGCTTTAGAAACCTATTAAGAATATTTAGATAAAATTTTAGAAAATAATTTATGAAAAAAAATTAGATAATTTTAAAAAAATATCTTTTAAAAAAGAGTTTATGAAAAAAAATAGTTTTAAATAAACGAGTGTTTGGATAGTTATTTTTAAAAATACTTTTATTATGGGTAAATTATAAAAAATGGTTTAATTATTAGATATAAGAGGGGAGAAATAAGAGATGAGAGATAGTATAGAAAAGAAAAGAGAGTTGTAAAAAAAAAAGAAAAGATGGTGTAGAAGAGAGAGGAGAGAAGATAAAAGAAAAAGTAAAGGTAATATAGTAATTAGTTAATTCATAAACTCTTTTACTATTGTATAACCTACTCTAATTAGTTTATTTAAAACTTTAATTTTAAAATATAATAATTAGTTTATTTAAAACTTTAATTTTAAAATATAATTTAATTTATAAATTATTTTAAATAAATATAACTATTTATTTTAAAAAAAATTAAACTTACAAATTTTGTCAAAATTTAGATTTAAAAGCTAGGTTTTGCCCGCCTAAAACGATTTCTGCAATTCTATACTTTGAAGTCTGAATGATGATGTGGTTTTATTTTATTTTTTATTTTTTAAAATGTAAATTATCAATTGCGAAAAAAAAATTCTCTAATAAATGAAAAACTTAAAATTTGATGATTAAATATATCTTTTTCTTAAAGAAAAAAACTATATTCTTTTTTTCTTTGCGTGAATGCCTGGAGAGGTAACAATTTATAGATTTATATAACATTAACGTTTAGACTCTTGAAATTATGAAATATGTCAAAAAAAAGTTATTTAAAAAATCATAGAGTCTAATGAGATACGTGAAAAAATTGAATAATTAAAAAAATTGCATAAATCCAAAAATAGTGTAGTTACTTATAATTGTTATGTTTTGTATGGATTAAAACACAACAATAGTGCAACCGCCAGAAGATTAAAGAATTAAAAATTCCAATATATAATTTATAATACCATATTTGGGTAAGTCATGTGTGTGACAGCGTGAGTATATAAAAAATAAATAATATAAATGATGGGCAAAATCCTTAAAAAATATTTTTTAATTTTTATAAAATAAAAAATAATTTCAATTATTTTTAAAATCCTATATTTATACTCGTGATTGAATAGAAATTTTAACATTTAGGTATTTTTACAATTTTTCTTTTTAAATAATTTATTGTTTTTGTAATGAAATTTTGTTAAATCTCATATTAGATATTTGTTGTAAGAATAATGCAATTGATAACTATTTTTTTAAAATTAAACTTATTAAAATAAATTGTTATTATAGTAAATATCTAATAAATATTATAAATTTTATTATAAAAATAATAAATTTTTTAAAAATATTTATTTATTTTAACATGTTTGAGATCTAAAAAAATATGATTATCAATTATATTATTTATATAATAAGTATAATAAATTTTATTATAAAAGTAATAAATTTATCAAAAAAATAAAATTGTATACCTTTCAAATTTTAAAATCAATAAATATGAATTTATGATTTTTAAAATTTGCATGACCAAAATTGGAAATTCAAAAGTAGTTTTTTAGGATTTTTCAAAAATGATATAAAATGTAAAGGAAAAAAGTAAATCTGGACGGTTCAGATATGTTGTGAAAATAGCAACTCACCATCCAATGAGATATTGCCAAGCCCTCTTGATTTTGGGAAAATCCCGTAGTCCGCCAGTTTCCTTTCCCGCAATTTCAAGCTCCGGTGGTTGCCGTCTCGCCACCGTCTTAGGAGTTTCCCTCTCCTCGCCGACATTTCAGCACCGTTATTGTCATCCTACTTCTTTCAGGTTCTATCTATCTCCCTGCAGCAGATCATGCTATGTGTTATTTCTCTTTTCTGCATAGATATCCAATTGATTGTCGATTACCTTTTATCTTTTAATGTGGCTAATTTCATCTGTTTAGGATTATAAGACATTAGATTTGAGAGAGGCCTTGTGAAATCATGGGATGAGAGTAGTCAAAAGTTGGATCCTCGCGAGTTTTTTTGGGGGATGGGGGGAGCTTACGTTGAGAACTGTGCCGATTTCTTGTGAGCTTCTTCATCTACAGGATTCTATATTAGCGCGTTGTGTGCAATATATTAAATATGTTACTCTCTTTTGAAATCAAAGGAGTATTGGGAAATCTTATACGAAAGAAAGCATTTCCGATTGCTGCACTGAATGAGAATAAACTGATAATGCAATTTCAAGAAAGATGTTTTCTGCCAAAAACTATTCTCTGCCTAAAAGTGACAGCCCTCGTATTCAGGTGCTGTTTTATATACTTGTAGACAGATAACGTTTTTATTACTACTTGGCAAAATACAAAAGCTGTTATTGGTATAAGATATATTGATTTTTTAGTAAAAGAACTTGTGTTTGTGTGTTGTACATATAAAACTGACAATTTATTTTGGTATTTTTTTTTCCCAGACTCTCTTCTTTTCTGGGGGTTGAGACTAAGAGGGTAGTCACAATGATAGAAGGCCCTCGAATTCCACTAAAGGGGTGGCAGCAGACAGCTGTTGCACTTGGTTCAGCAGTTGGGGCATTGCTAGACCCACGAAGAGCAGATTTAATTGCAGCTCTTGGAGAGACAACAGGAAAGCCTGCTTTTGAGAGAGTTCTTGAGAGGATGAAGCGAAGTCCAGAAGGCAGGGTAAGCCAATAGTTGCATCTTGTCATTCAATTTGGAGGATATTCCTTTTGTTTTTCTCTATAAATTTATTTATCATTAAATGAAGGACTTCATCCATTTTATTGTGAATTCTAACTGCTATTGTACTTAGGATTTCCCTACTGTTTTGACGCGGCAAAATTGCAGTTCTCAATTGATAATTTGTTGGGTATCCATTATTCAACTCTTCATGGACTTATCTTCGATAGCAATATTTTCCTTATGGACATCATATTAGAATCAGTTTGTAACTCTGCATGCGTCATAACAGTGCAGGAGAAACGTTATCATGAATAATAGTCAAATAAATATAACAATGAAGTACTTCTCCGGTTTTTAATATAAAAACTAGATAACTAAATTTGGTATATTAAAGAAATTAGTTATATTAATTATTTATAACAAATATAGTTTAGTTTTACTATAATGACATCTTCCATCATGACTATCCTTAGATAGAAATCCCTTGATGTGCGCAATCAATAGTAATATTTTGGGGGGAAAATTATAAATTTAGGGGATAATTCCTTTTGAAATATTCTGGCATATAACCGGGTGTTTTAAATGTCAAAACTGTAAACTTCATCTCAGGCTGATTATTGTTTCAGTTATTTTCCTAAAATGCCTTTTTAGACTATCATGGAATTACTATCGGTACGTTTAGTATGATGGAAGAGTTTTTGATAGAAGTGGAAGGAGAAATAAAATTAGACTGAAATTAGGTTTTACAAGTTTAGTTGGTAGGTTAAAAATAAGTATAGAATTGATATATATTTTTTTATAACTTGTGGTAAAATAATCTAAAATATTTTTTATAACTTAGGAAAGGTTAAAGTTATCCAGGGATTGTTAAAGTTATCCAGGAATTTTATAATTTTGGGTAAAATAGTATAAAATATTTTATTTACATTTTTCATATCTCATTTTCTAGCTTTTTTAGAGGAACTGAAATGGCTCAAAATGTTGAAAGTAGAAGTGGAAGTGGTTCTATTGTACTAAACAAGAGAAATATTTGATTCTATTTACATTTCCTTACTCTCACTTCCGTACTACCAAACATGCCCTGTGGATGCTATGGTCTTAATTTAGTAATGTTTTTGGCAAGACATTACTGTCAGATGTCACATCTATAGACCAATCCATTTTCTCTTTGTATTTGGCAGGCAGTATTGTTAGACGGTCCTCGTGAGGTATCTGCTGAAGTTGGACATGCATGGGATCTACCGGAGAACACATTCGGTGCTGCCTATGCTAGATTCATGGGATCCAGGAATTTTTCCCCAGATGATAGACCTCCAGTGCGGTTCATGGAGACAGATGAACTAGCCTACGTGGCCATGCGAGCACGTGAAATTCATGATTTCTGGCATACCCTTTTCGGCCTACCGACTAACTTGATCGGAGAGTCAGCACTAAAGGTGATTGAGTTTGAGCAGATGTACCTTCCTATGTGCCTAATGTCTGTTGTGGGGGGCACGGCAAGATTCAGCGAAAAGCAGAGAAAATTGTTTTATCAGCATTACTTCCCATGGGCCATTGGGGCTGGCATGTAATGCACTGATCTTATGTGTGTATATTATGAGCGGCACTTCAATGAAAATCTAGAAGATGTCCGCAGAAAATGGGGGATTGTTCCTGCTCCTCCTGTTCCAAAATCACAAATTGTTTGATATTATTTGTGGGTGATCATCTTATAGGATCTTTTCTTCTTTGTATATGATTTGCAATGTATTGGAGACGATATACAAGAGAATTTTGTTTTGAAAATAAACAGGGCCCCGGGGAGTATAAGCTGTCTTGATGAAATGGGGATCTAGATCTTCTGTTTGATATTATATATTTTTTAGTTATCCACTTGATTTATTAAAATTTTATTTTGATTATATCAAAATGTGGTCTATATTGTGTATCTGGTTATAGTATGTTAGTTTTCTAATGAAATTTTTTTGTATATGTTAAAGTTTGAATTTAAAATTTTGTTTAAATAATAATGAGTCATTTACTATTTGGATTATTTGGATTAATTCGGTTGGTTATTAGACATTATATGGTCATGTATAAAGAATGACGAATACGAGTTTGTTTGTCATGATGTGGGTTAATCCCAATCATTAAAAAGGACCTTGGGCCCGAACGTAAGCGCAGGGGGGCGATGTATAGTTACCACTTTTTAAGTTGGAAAGCTTTGCGTGATTACCTCCATAATCTCGCTTACTTCATGGCCACGCTTAAACCATTTGCTTTGTTTGGTTTTGTTTTTCGTTTTGTTGTTTTTTTTTTTTGCTGTATTTTACTGATTTAGTTCAAAAGACGCTCAGAATCATACATGTACCCAAAAAACAAAAGTGGTAATTGTAAGAACAGGAAAAAGAATAGTAGTTGATTGTCTCTTTTATTATCCAAAGAGACCTGAGAAGAGAATTTACAACTTGGAAATGAATACCGAGCAAGACAAGATATTTGCAGATTTTTCCTAACAAAAAGTAATTATCAATCTAGGCAAAAAATAGTTGAAAAAAAAATCTAGGAGAAAAATAAGCCGAATTTTCAAAAAGGATATCGTGATATTAAATATTTATATGTTGATGTTTCAACATCGGCGCCAATGCAGACGGGTACAAGAAAATTGGAAGGGGATAAAAATAAATCTCAAGCTTATTTAAAAAAAAAACAAAGAAATCTGTAAAACTACCAAAAAGAACAAAAAGAAAAAAAAATCTCTAGAACGCATGAAGTACAGAAGTAAAGCAAGATACTTGAAAATCAAAACATCCATTGACAAGCACAATTTATGTTTTGTGCTTTTAGAGCATAGCAACTGACTCATCCAAACAACCACAATCTATATTACACCATATCTTCCTAATGTTTTCAGGGTTTATATTCTCAGAAACAGCTTATTTTCCGTCACTAGATACCCCAAAGAGATAACCCAGAGATGAGCCACCACCAGGCCCAGAATGGGCCTTTGTTGAGGGTATGTCCTGCAGTATAAATAACCAAAAACAACTCTAACTGATGAAGGAGTGAGATATATGACTATTTAGAGTGTGTTCGATCTTTAAAGAGTATCACTTTATTGTAGTATAAATAACAAAGAACAACCCTAACTGGTGAAGGGGTGAGATATGCGACTATTTAGAGCGTATTCGATTTCTAAAAAGTACCACTTTATTGTAGTTTCAGTCACGGCACTTGAGAAGGTATCCTAGCTCTTAGGTTTACGCCTGAGGATAATAAACAATTCGCCTTACCCGGCATTGATATTGCCTAAGAGGAAAAGAGATTTCGTCCTACCCTTGAATCGTGGGTAAATCCAACAATTTTTCAAAAATTTGTGTAACAAAAAAAAACAAAGAACAAGCAAAGGGGTTAGTCCGAGTGGTAAACAACTCAGTATCTCTTAAGCGAGGTCTCGAGTTTGAGTCGTGACGTATGTAGAAAATTTTCCTTGGGAGACTCACCCACTATAGCCAAGTACGCGACGTGAGTCAGATTCGGATGTAGTCAGGGTAAAGTTCCGGTGAATGGAGTGGATAACTAAAAACATAACAAAGAACAATAATAATCAAAACCAACGGAGGTTGGTTCGAGTGGTAAGTGGCTCAATATCGCTTAAACGAGGTCTCGAGTTCGAGTTTTAGTATATGCAGAAAATCTCCATTTGGAGACTTAACTATCATAACTAGGTGCGCAATACAGATCGGATCCGGATGTAGTCAGAACAAAACTCTAATAAATTGGGTAAACACAAAAAAAAAATAATCAGAACTATATTTTTGTAGAAAACAATCTAAGCGTGCTTCTTACCAGATATGCAAATAGCCAGATACAACATCGTAATTAAATTAGATATCTCACTCCAAACTAAGTATTACATCAAATGTATTCGTTTATTCCTTCTGATTTTAAAATAATCATTTCATTTGCAGCTGTTAGAGGTCTCTCTCTCAAGTATCTGGAATTATAAATGATGGTAGGGGAACTGAAGTTAAATAGTAAACATTTTCGGTAACTCCACTATGGCAAATTAAGAATAAGTAACTATTTTTCAAAAAAAAAAAGTAAATTAACCATACAACACAATTAAGATAAGCACTAAACATACACATGAAAGTTCGAATTATACCCACCCATAGATCCCGAAGTATTTTGATTTGATGCTCATCACTTTTGAAAACCCCTTTGACAACAAATTATCACGAAAAATCAAATTAAGAAAAGAAGCAAATAGATCTAACAAGCAAATGCAATACCGTAATGAAGTCGCCTGTGTTCTGGTCATCAGCTTTATTACTATGGATACCAGCAGGAACCTGCTTATTCACATCTACTGGAGGAGCAGCTTTCGTTGAAGGAGGCTCGTTATTTACACAGCCTGTACTTCAGCTGGGGCATTATTCTCTGCTGGTTTTGGAGCCTCCCCACTGCCAAAAAGATAGCCCAGCGAACTCTATCCACCACCACTGCTAACTCCACGACCCATGCTCAGCAACTGTTTTTTAAAAGGCAAATTGACTATCCTTATTCATGCAAATTGACAAAAGTGAAATTAACCGTGGTAGAAGAACAAGAGAAAGGAAACAAATGAGCTAAGGGAAATCATAATATCATTTCATGGAGCCAACAATCACTGCCAAGACTAGAAGGAGGATATATTAACAGTCCCACAAGTAAACCTAATTCCATGTTTAAAAAAAAACATTTAAGCTTAAGGCATAAGCACATAACTTCAAATTGGGATACGGTCCTGTTTTCATTTTAAAAGTTGTTCTTCAATATTTCCACAGAAAATAAGAGAAGCCTCCACCTTCCTCATCCTAATC
This sequence comes from Leucaena leucocephala, assembly GCA_037074615.1. Classification (NCBI taxonomy): domain Eukaryota; kingdom Viridiplantae; phylum Streptophyta; class Magnoliopsida; order Fabales; family Fabaceae; genus Leucaena; species Leucaena leucocephala. Next base: position 5,242,334 of record CM073570.1, on the reverse strand, counting down.
CCCTCTCTATTACTTTTTCGTACTGCGTCTTTTTCATGAATATAAAATCTGACAATAATTTAATGACTACCAATGGAAGTTATTCATCCTACTTTTCCTCCAACCTTTCAACCACCGGCAAGACCTACGATGGAACTGATTACTTGATCCAATCAATTTTCTTCCCTTTTTCCGTTCAAATTTTACAGTAATTGTTATTTCCTTCCATTAATATGAAGAAAAACCTTCGTAATTCAATGACTCGATGATACAAAGCCACTAAGTTGACCACACATCGTACGAGCATAAACATACAAGAGAGTGAGCACTCAACACCCCTCAAAAAATTGGAAGCATAAATAGAACGGCTGCATAACAAACAATGATCTCAAAGTCACAACGAGGCACTTCGCACAAAGTGTCTCGCTGTACAAATTCAAAGGATATTTGCAAAAGACAAGTCCGAGATCATTGAGACTCAATCGTCGAAGATCAAGTGCAACGCATTGGAAAGGCATGTGTTACTTACAGTGCCACGACACAGCATAAAATTAAAAAACAAGATAAAAAGCCGAAAATATAAACCATAGACAGTTCTTGATCCGAGAAATATAAAGCGAAAACACTTTATAATCATCGGAACGATAGAACATTCATCAAAATTCAAACAAACAGAGAGATGATGAAGAAGCTTATACTGAATGAGAGTAACAAGAGATTCACATATGACATGAGATTAAAACCCTAAATCAGAGGAAAAGAATCAAAAGAGCTACGGTGAAGAAGATACCAAATCTGGAGGGAAAGGAAAGAGGCGCAATATGAAAGAAAGAGAGTGAACGTAGTGGACTAGTGGGAGCACTGGAGTGGCGAAGTACTGAAGTGCGTGCCTTATAATTAAGCGTGACTACTACAATTATGAATTTTAAAATTGAAAACTCGAGCCGCGCTCTCTTATCCAGTCTTCTAAGGGCACATTTGGTTTAGCTCATCAAAACTAATTTATTTAGAAAACAATTTAAAAAATAGTTTTTAATAAAAAAATAATTATAAATAAATAATTGTCTGGATAATTATTATCAGAATAATTTTTTTATAAATAAATTATCAGAAAGGGTATTAGATAAAATGATAAAAAATATTAGAGATAAACTAGTCATTATACAACCCAAAAATATTTTTGCCTATTCAAAAATTAGTTTTACAAATTGATCCAAACTATAGTTTTTTACCCCTAAAAATATAGTTTAATCTAAAAGCACTTCTAGATATTTTCTCCTTATTAAATAGGCATTAAATTTGAATTAGACTACATATAGAAAAAGTAAAACTCAACTTAGTGTGTTTGTAAGTATCTTTTCAAAATCAATTTTAGATAAAATTTCAGTTTAGAAAAATTTTAAATAAATAATTATTTTTATTTAGAATTGATTTTAGCGAAAACTATGATTTTAAATGATGATTTTAAATAAACTACTGAAAATAGCTTTTAAAATAGTAAAAGAGCTTATAGATTATCTAATTACTATCTTACATCTACTTTTTCTTATACCCTCTCTCCCCTCTCTCCTCTCTCTCCTCTCTCATATCTCTTCTTCACCCTATCTCCTATTTTCTCTCTTTTCTGTCATCTCTCCTCTCTCATATTTCTTCTCTATCCTCTCTCATCTCTCATACTTTAATTAAATCAAACCCTTTTTAGTAATTTATTAATATAAAAAGTAATTCTACTACTAATCATTCAAACATCTCTATTTTCAAAATATATTCTTCTCAAAATCTATTTTCTAAAATTTATTTTTTTTAAAATCTATTATCCAAAAACTAATCCAAATAAAAGTAATCTCTCATAAGGATTATCGATTAGGAGAAACTAGAATTTTGCCAACAACAAAAAAAGGAGTGAAGTCCAGGACTTTTTTAACCTGTCACGTGTGTTTTTTTCTGTGTTGTGGTTGGTTTCATTACTATTACTACTTGTTTTCTTTATTAAGTAATTTCTGCTAGCTGCTTATTCTAGTATGTTGGCTGTTGAAGGTTTTTTTGTAATATCTACTTTTTTTTCCCTATTATTTGGCGGTGTTAGATTCATCCAGGCCATCTCTATTGACTATGATGGTGTCCATGATGTCCCGTAATTAGTTCCCATAACATTCTAGCATGTTAAGCTGCGACGTCCAACACGCATGTGCTGTGTGTTCGATGCAATTTTGTTTGCTTATTGTACCAAAAAAAAAAATTGTTTGCTTGTTTTGCTTTCCATGTACATTGATACTTTAAAAGTTTAATAACTAATTTATTAATATTAAAAAAATTACTCAAATTATTTATTTATGATAAATGTGTATCAATTCCCATAAAATATTTTCATTAATCAATTAGTATAAATATTTTAAGAAAACATTATAAATTTAAAAAATTTATATTTAAAATTAAAATAAACTCATTTTTAACTCATATATTTAGACACGGAGGGCATGACTTATGTAATTTTTTTTTTTTTATTTAATAAATTTGATCTCTAGTTAAAAAAAAAGAATTTAATGTTTGAATTTCATGAATAATTTCCGATTTTTTTTAAAAAAAAATATTGTCATTTTGGTCCTTAGGCATAATTCTTTTAATCCAAAAGTGTGGACTTGTAGTTAGGTGGATTATTTGGTTCAATTCACATATAGAATGTTGTATTATTTATATATTATAAATATAAATACACTTTTTTGTTGACAAAAAAAAAATACTTCTCATTCTGGTCCCCAATATTCAACGCCACAGAAAGCAATTTCTGCTAATCCTGTAACTGATTGATTTTATAATTAATATATATTTTATACAACTATTTAAAAAATATTTGATCTTTAAAAACTATTTTTTTAAAGATAATTGAGAGCTTAATTTTTTCTATATTAATATCATCTAAAAAAAAACTTTACTCTATCATCACAAGTAAATCCAATCTCTTTTTAAATATTTTTATATAAAAAAAAAAAAAGAGAGAACTTAAGAACCTGTTGTTTTAACAAACAAAACGCTCAACAGAAAGACAGAGAAAAAGTCATTATCTATTTATCTGATTAAATAATAAAATATAGAGCCGTTACACCAAAACCATTACAGTTCGGGTACATCAAAAGGTAAAAATACCATTCTAAGACCTGACAAAATTCCCCTGCACTATCTTTTTCTATGTTGGTAGATAGTTACTCCGGTAATACAAGAGTTCAATGATTGCGCACATTAAAATGGTTGCAAAAATACATATGCTTAAATAAAATATTTTAAAAAAATTAATACATAATCATTAAAAATAATTTAATTAATTTCTTTAATATATTTAAATTAATTAAATAGATATTATATTAAATACGTACAAAACCACTCAGAGCAGTTACTTGAAGGGTTAGCTTGACGAACTAGGCACGTCATAAATAATACAAAGATCAATCAAATTCTCCATAAATAATACCACGACGTAAAAACTCACTCATGCATGCTGTAAAGAAGTTCTTGTATGGTGCTCTCTTGGGCTTGCTTTATATGCTCCTTCCATCTTTCACAGAAACAGATTCTTCCCGACGGAGATAACAACGTCGATGGATGTTATCCTTTGTTCCAAATGAAGCTGTTTTTGGCTTGCTTCGCAATCAAATTCATCGGGAGGACTAAAACGTCGATGGCGATGATTCTTTTTCAGATGGACATCAGCGGGTTCCATCCAATTCACACAATCATAGGAAATGCAACTGCTAGTGAAGGACTAAAATTACGCCTTCTTCTCTACAGAAATATTATTATGTTAGTCATTTTCACAAGAACACCAACAGATAAGGTAAATTTAATAAAACCACCCACATTTGGATCCATACCATAGATATACAGATTAAGGGATTGCATAGTTGTTAATTGTCAAATTCTTAAGTGTAATACCACAACGCGAGAAAGAAAAAAGGGGAAATATATACAAGTAACAGTAATGCAGTTTACCAGTTGTCACCACCAGGAATTTAATTCTGCGCAGCATAACATTGAGGAGCCAGCTCAGTCAACCATAGGTAGTCAATTCTGGTCAAATTCCGTATATACTTGTTATTGGTTTGGACAAGTTCATTAAATATTATGCACTCTGGTTTTTGTTGAAATAATACTGAAGATGGGTGGATCTGCACCACCTGACCACTTGCGAGGGCCCTGTCATGTAATTAGCCTTACTGTAAGAGAGTCCCTTTACAGAACCAAAAGCCAGCGCGATACATGACAAAATCATAGCAGGTAATGATTAAGGCAAAGGTCAAAAGTGGTTGAAGAATTCCAAAAACTTCAAGGCATTCCCAATAATGGAGTTTGACCTTGTCAGTCAGCAAATGGCAATGGCACTATTAAGGGCCTGCCTAATAACATTCAAGACAGGTTGTGGGAGATTGAATACCTGTATGTTCCCTCTGGCTGCTTTACAGCTGCATTAAGGAAAAAGGAAGCAGCAAGGCATCTCCGGTACAGAAGCATATCATCTCCGCAAGAAGCAATTTGCAAACCCATTTGTTCAACATTGCCCGAAATTTGCCTGCAGAAACATCAACATGTGAGAATGTATAATTGCCAGTAGCATCATAGAAAAAATGTCATTTAAGATATGGCCTAAAAAACTTAGACCCTACTGGTGAATGTCACGAGCATGCTTGAGAGAACGGCTATTGATAAAATTTTCCTTGCACCACTTTCTCAGAGCCTTTTCACTTTTTGCATTACCCATTCCTATCGACCTCTTTGCTAGGAACTCATTAGATGCTCGATATACATTAATCAAAGTCAGGTGGTCTCCTTCTGGACTTGAGAAGCATTTCATTGCAGTTCTTGCCTGGTCAAAAGGGTAGAAACACAACAATAAACTAAAATATATCAGAGGGGCTAAATGTGGAGTAAGGAAATAGTTCGAGACTAAGATCTCTGTAATCAACTTCATGTATTTGAACCACCCACAAAACAATTTCAAATATTATTATGTGGTCGATAGGCTAGCACAGTACATTATTCCTTGATTCATTGTGACGTTCACATTACTTTCATCCAAACATCAGATAGAAAATTATTAGAACGCATTAGGTTGTGTCGTGACCAATCTTCATACCTCATATAACTTGTCACGAGGAGCATAAAATATGGATTCTACAGAAAGCATCGCAACAGTTATCAACATCTCCTCCAAGCAGTTAAACTGACTAGCTAAAATAAGAGCTTTTGAATAAATAGGGTCCAAGGGAAGCCGAGCCATTTGAACTCCAACTGGATCGGATAGTTGGCAGTTATCTGTTAGAGCACCTAACAAGAATAGCTGCTCCAATGATTTGATGATAGATGCCCTGTTCAAAAATGTGAGACTTGAGCTTTGTCTAATGCACAAATATCCACAAATATACAAAGGGAAGCAGTCAAACCAAAATTCTCAAATAATGTTCACCTGGAAGGTTTCTCAATGAAATCAAACCCTAGTATGTCATCAACACCCAAAGCCTTAAGCTGCAAAATGACATTGGAGAGGTTGCATCGTTTGATCTCTGGCTTTGTTGAGTCCTCAAGTTTCTCAAACTCGCTTTCTGGATAGAGACGAAAACATTTTCCTGATCCTTCACGCCCTGCACGCCCACTAATATCAAGAAGTCAATAATCAATCTGATCCATTCAATCAATAATATTGTCTTTATCCATCAATTTGATTGAGCTAAGTTAGCTTACAGTAACTACTGCATAAAACTACCGTATAACTGGGAAAAGAGATCCAAATGAGCCACCACATATGATGCGTGTTAAGAAGTCAGCAGGAAATATTACACATTATATAACAATAACAATCCTATTTTAAATTTACCTGCGAGCAATGATGAAATTGGACATGTATCTGCTTACCACCAAATAAAACAACAAAAGTGTAACACTAATGCTACATTCACACCCCAAAAGACCATGCCAAACAATACCATGTATTACTTGGAATTCAAAAGTTTACTTTACAAAACTGAATTTATATGAAACAAAAGAAGCGATCCTGAGTTAAGCACTTGAATGAGATAAAATTTTTTGATGTTCATTCATTGAACTAAAAAAAATAACTCTAGCAGCACCAGTCAACCATATCAAATGCTCCCTAGCATAAATGCAGCAACATACCTCCTTTGCAGAGCCTGCGACTTGGATGCAGGTACTACAACCAAAGATTCCATTCCTTTGTTGGGGTCATAAGTGCGTGCTTTAACAAATCCAGGATCTACTACATACTTGATTCCTGGGATTGTTACTGATGTTTCAGCAATATTAGTTGCCAATATTACCTTCAAGAACAACAGAGCAGAGTTCAAAATAAAGTACTACAATATGGGGGAGGCAAGGAAAGAAAAAGAAAAACTCCTTATATGCTCTGAGAATAAATAATGTTTCTAGATAAAAATCTCAAGTTAATTTAAAAAATAAAATATATGATAACTAACACTAAATAGGTGCTACTCAAGTTAGAAAGCATAAAGTTAGCAGACATTGCTGTGCATATCCACCTATTACTACTGATAATATCAGCTTGCAGAGAAGACATAACACCAAAAGGAGCAGCGATGAAGATAAAAAGAGTTAAAACATTAGAGGTGATGGCAAAGATGAAAACAGTTTCTGTGGATCTCCCATGACAGTAAAACAATTGAATGGCTCTTATCAGTTTAGTATACAGAAATACTGACAGTAGCATTTGAGGTTAGCCAGCTAGCAGCAATGATGCAGATAACACAATCAAAGTGATTCAATGATGGAAGCAGTAGCAAAGAAGTTGAGAAAAAGGATATTGTTAGAGCTCAAAACAGAAGCCGAAAATGATTCAAAGGCTGTCACATTGAAAGTGACAGAAACGCCATATACATTATAACCTTATGGGTAAGATTATAGAGACCAATTGCCCAAAGAACTTCCACAAAGAAAATTTGTATATCGGAAATAAGCAGTACAAAAGCATGTATAAATACCGTAAATATATTGAACCAGCATTTAATTTATTATATGAAGATGATCACCAAGATACCTTGCGAAATCCATATGGAGCTGGTGCAAATACTCGCATTTGCTGCTCAGAAGGAAGAGCTGCAAATATGGGCACAGTTAAAAGCTTCTGGCTGGTTTCAGGTAATTGTTTAAGTCGCTCATTTATTAGCCTTTCAATAGATTCGATCTCTTCTTGGCCAGTCAAAAATACTAGTATATCACCAGGGCCCTCCTCCAGATGAATCTATAAAACCAAAGACCATAAACTTAAGCAACAATGGCAATAACTTTATTTATGAGTCTAAAATACATGCAACATTAAATCTAATAACTTGAGTTGAGAATTATTTTTTGATGTAATTATTCTTTTGAATTGTTGAACATTAAGCCTAATAATTTGAATGACTGATGCAACAAAGTAAAGAGACTAAAAAGAATGATACATCACAATGAGAGACTAATAAAGATTTAATAATATTGGATACTAAGTCCCGCATTGAGTAATATGGGATGCTCAATGGAGTATTTAAGAAAGTTGGTTCTCCTATCTGAACAACTAGCTTTAGAGGTAGCTGTAACTAAATGCCAAATATCAACATTGAAAATGAAGAATCAATGCACCTATACACCCAAAAATTTCTACCAAAGATAGAATTAAATAGCATAGACCCAACAAACGAATAACCTGGAATATTGTTATCAAGGAAGCATCTAAATAATCTGCCTCTGCTTGGCGAGTATAAAATATATCGACAGGAAATTGTCTCCCTTGGACATGAACAGCTTTTGCGCCACAAAAGTACTCAGAAAACAACTTCGCATCAAGACTTGCAGACATGATGATTAGCTTCAGTGGAGCATACTTTCTGTTATTGTGCTTCCTAAGAAAACTGCCACACTGACCACCATTTTCTATCTCCATTGACATGCCACTCTTTGCATTCTTGTTTCCAGAATTAGGTCTCTGACCATCAGAAGCAATATTGGAACGAGCACGTTGTACATTTTTAAGCAAGCCCATCAATACATCAGTATGGACAGTTCTCTCATGAGCTTCATCAACAATTATAACCGAATACTTAGAAAGAAATGGATCCAATAACGCTTCCCTGCAAGCACAATGAGAGGCATATCAGCATTTTTAGTAAATTTTACTTTTAATACCACAAGAAAAGATATATAATATGAAACTTTCGTGACTACTTTAAACCATATATCCATCTTAAAACTACTACCTCCGATCCTTAATATATAAGCTAATTAGAAGGTTAGATTTAGTCCTAAATATAAGACCTTAAGCCATTTTACATATAATATTTATCATTTTTCTCCAAGTTAATTTACTTATAAAATGATATATAATATCATGTTACACATTAATATTTTAAGGAGATCATGTCATATTTGTTATAATTAACAATTTATTTAGCTTCCTTAATCTACCCAAATTAGTTAAATAGGTCTCATATTAAGAATTAGAAAGAGTATTAAACAAGAGAACTAAACAAGAAGGTTATCCCCTCAGAAAACCACTTCTTCAATCTAATCGACTTAAAACATATGATATGAAAAGTAAAATCTTCGCAAAAATGTTCATCAATGCTATATTTAGTATTTGGATTTTAGGTTTGTTGAACAGCACATCTCAAAGGAAGGGACCCTCCACCATCTTTCTTAGGGCTTTATTTTATTATTTATTTATTATTCTGTTTTATTAGTATTTTATCTCTTTAATTATCTTTATCAAGTTAGATTTCTTTTAGATTATATTATTTTATCTTTAAGGGATTTAGATAGATTAAAGGGTAAAGGTACAACTAGTACCCTAAACTAATTTTAGAGGAACAATTAGCACCCTAAAATATTTAAGGATGCAATTAACACCCGGACTAATTTTGGAGGTGTCACCAGCACCCTAAAGTATTTAAATTGGTACAATTCCGCTCTTTTGCTGATAGAAACACAAATTTCTATCCGATCCATGTCGCATAAACTTTTTATTTTGGTATATTATTATTTAAAAAGTTACATGTATCATATTGTTTAAAAAAGAGTACTGAATAAACTCTATAATTGACGTTGTATAAAATTCATATATAAAGATTGAAAAATTCTATGGTTTATTTAGTGCAATTTATTCAAACAATATTACACATGTGGCCTTTTAAACAATAATGTTATGGCATGCATCAAATAAAAGTTTGTGTTTTTATTAGCAAAGGGGTAAAATTGCAACAATTTAAATACCTTAGGGTATTAATCGAACATCTAAAATTAGTTTAGGGTGCAAATACTTTAGGATGCTAATTGCACTTCTAAAATTAATTTTAGGGTACTAATTGCACCTTTACCCTAGATTAAACCTATATAATTATCTTAGTTAGGAGGCAGACTTGTTGCCTCAATTATGTCTATAAAAACTCAAGACAGCCATGAATAATTATTGGACTGAGAATTATTTTAACTCAGCTGTTTTCATCAAGGTTAACATGTCAATCTAATGGAAAAGCATGAAAAGATCATAGCCATGCCCTCCCCTCCCCTCCCCTCCCCTCCCCCTTTTATATTCTGGAAAGCCAAATAAAAATAAAAAATGTAAGATATCAAACTGTTAAATAACACCCAAGAGTATTAATCAGTAAAATGAAATCTAAAGTTATACAAAGGTTCTACCTCAGAAGCAATCCATCTGTCATGTATTTAATCTTTGTTGAACTTGAGGTAGCATCATCAAATCTAATAGAGTAACCAACCTTTTGGCCCAATTCAACACCGCATTCCTCAGAAACCCGTTTTGCCACAGAAACAGCAGCAACACGCCGAGGTTGAGTAATCCCAATAACTTTTCCATCATGACAAAATCCAGCATCGAACAGGAACTGCGGGATCTCTACATAGTTTAGTGAAAAGCATATACATTATCAGAACACGCTAATCATGTAGGTTTTATCTAGCTTCTGTATTCCAATAAACAGGGGAAAAATCATAAAGCTAATAAATAAAAATAACCATAATATTTGCAAGGATATAATTTAACCTACGTGTGGTCTTTCCACTTCCAGTCTCACCGACGATTATCAAAATATCATTCTTTCTGACCTCTTCAACAAGTCTCTTCTCAACTAAATGGCAACAGTTAGAATAATGTTTTATGAGAAAATATAATTGAGAATGTAAAAGGCATCCAAAATAAATTTTGACCCAATACCCGAAGCAATTGGAAGAGACTTTCTTTGTTGTAAAATCTTCTGTCTCCTGCATAACAAAAAGTATATTTACAGATAATATCAACGCAAGCAATATAACAAAGCCCTAAACCTATTTTGACTCAATCGCAATAGAAACCAGTGACACAACATTCAAACATTTAGCTCAAGTGGCTCTGAACGGAAATTCCAACCACGATTAATTTCTCAGCTGGATTCAAGTGAAAGATTGAATATTTCATACATATAGAAAATTTTACCGGGAAGAGAAATCAGTTTGACGATTCTGATTGTCACTGGACAATTTACTACCAGGCTTCTGAGTGCCGGTGAAGTTTCTGAATCCTCCTTGAGCCATGGACGGCATCACACCATACAGCGGCACAGCTTGAGTGAAATTTTAGGAGCTAGAGCAGGCATTCAACAGAAAAACGACAATAAACAATGTTAAATGATGGTCCACTCATGACCTATTAGCATGGAAAATAAATAAATACTGAGAGAATGCAGCTCCAGTTTCAAGCCCAAATACTACAAACAGCCAATCAGCCAAAGAGGGAAGAAGAAGATGATAGAATGAAGAGTTACCTATTTGAGATTTAAAAGGGAATGAAAAAGACAAACTCTTGTGTGAACGTCGGCACCTCGCAGTTGCGGAGTCCTGCTTTCGGAGTGGGGAATGGAGGAAAAGAAAATAGAGGAGAAAAAGGATGGATTTTAGGGATTTCGTTGGGGTAGATGGGAATTTTGGAGGTGAGGGAGGGCCAATGCGGGCCACGGGTTGCGTGTTGAAACCCGAATGCCAACCGGAGCCTGCCAAGCTTGCCGAGCAGTATGAAGGAGAAGGATGTGAGGGGAGGAGGAGGAAGGGCGGAGAGGGGGAGAGGGGGAGGGAGGGAGGATGAGAGGGGCTCGCCTAGCTTCTGTGATTGACGGCGACTGGGGGGCGACTGGGGGCAGACCAACTCGCTACGCTGCGGGTTGAAAAACTTCTGTAGTTCTGACTTGTGGTTTCGGTCAACTTTGCCCCGGGCACCGTTTGATACTGGGGATTGGAAGGAAAGAAGGGGATTGAGAAAAATTTATCCAGTCTATAAAAATTTCCTCTTCCCTCCTTCCGAATCCCCATATTAAACCGCCCCTTTATCCCTATATTTTATTTCTTTGAATATTAGTACTTCAGGTATTTTAAAATTATACTTTCATGAGTTCATCCACTTAATCAGCGTTAAATTATAATATCCACAGTTTTTTTTAGTCTAGGCACTATCCCCAGCCATATTCACATTCTATTTTACCAAAAATGTCTGTCCTTAATAATAAATAATTCAATATTATTTCTCAAGTCAAAAAATATAAATATTATTTAACAATCATTTAAACACTTTTCTTGATCCAAAACATGATTTTAACATATATTTTTAAATTTTATTGCATCATTAAATTGATTAATTTTAATTACATTAGAAAATTAATTAAATTTATAACACTGGATTTTTATTTGTCTAATAATTTTAAATATTTATACTTATTTATTTAGTAATCTTTTAAATACATGCGAGGTTGAAAATGTCTTTTAAACATATATATATATATATTCAATTATATCATAAAATTATAGAATGGTGCACTTTTTAGCATATTTTATTGATATTATGTCAATTTTTTAAATATATTTAGTTAAAATTAAATATTCAATATTGTGGTACTTATTGGCCATATAGATTATCACATACCACTCCCAAATGAGATATGAAAAATGATTATTCATTATTCTAGTTAATTATTTTAATTTAATGATTCAAATGAATTCTTGTTAAAATAATTAGTTTTTTTTTTATAATGTGATTTCCCCTACCCATTCTAGGATATCTCTTGTTATTATTAAAATATCCCTTTTATAAGTAAGTTTAATAGGCGAAGAGATAAGATATATAACTCTTTAGAGCAAGTTTAATTTTGAGAGAATATTACTTTTTTGTGATTTTAGTTGTGATACTTAAGAAGATATTTTAACTTTTAGATTTCTAAATTTATGTATGAGAATAATTGACAGCTCATCCTACCTAATATTAATATCGCTTAAAAAGAAAGAAAATTTTGCTCTATCCCTAAATTATGAATGAACCCAATCTCTTTCAAAAAAAATTTATATAAAAAAAACATCTTATACAAAATTTAATCTGATAAATTAATTTTTTTTAATCTATAAATGATTGTTTGGATGAAATTATATTATTTTTAACTCTATTCAGCCTTAATTTGCTGCACACAAAAAAAAACTTTAACATTTTTTTATTACAAAAATTTTTGAAAAAAAAATTAAACTCACTTATAATTTAAAAAAGTACGATGAAATCCTGTTTTTCCTATCCTATAAGATCTTATATTCAACGTTGGCCTTTTTCCCTCCAAGAGATTTTTCCCATATGACTGCCGGCCTTTTTTTCTTCTTCTCCAAAGGCTGAAGTCAGTTGCACCATAAGAAGATATTTATGGTTAATATAAAAATTAATTAATTTATATTATTTAAAATTAGAAATTTTATCTTACCATTAAATTATAAATAAAGTCAATATTTTTCTAAAAAATTTTATATAACAAAAGTTAATTATTTTTTTAAATAAATTAAAAAAATCAAATAAATTAATCAAAATTAATATAATAACTAATTATCTACTTTAGATAAATTAAAGAGTATATAATATAAAATTATCTTAAAGGGTTAAATTTAATCATAATTAATTTATTTATTTACTTATTTAATCTATTTAAAAAAATAATTAACTCTTATATTAAGGACTAAAAAGAATAATTTGATAATATATTTTTATTCTTTAATAAATGATATATTTAATTATTTTAATTAAATTAAATACAAAATTAAATTAATTAATATATAATATTTTTCTAAATCACCTTACCAATCCTCTTTCACTCTCTCCCTTACTCTTTTATAGATCTTATATCTAAAGTTAAAATTAATTTTTTAATTAGTTTCCGAGTAAAAAAATTAGGCAAGTTGAATTTAAGTCAAAATATATGCCTCAGCTCAAAAAAATATTTGGGCTAACAAAATTCTCATATTAGTTGCGTCCGTGTTTGATCCTATGACCTAATGGATTGTGTGCGTGTATGACATCAGTTTTATCTCACAGAACTAAGGAAGCCGGGAATAACCTGAGAGAAAAAGAGATACTATCTTCTTAAAAAACATTAATTATTTATAATAATTATATAATAGTTTCTATAAAATATTCTCTTTAATAATATATATTTAAATTAATTTAATAAAAATTTATTTAATATGTATAACTATAGAAAGATATATTTAAAAAATTATAATTTTAAAAGATAAAATATATTAAAATATTATATTTTAAATTAAAATAAATTTTATATCTAATTTTAAACAGAAAAAAAGTAACCTCTATATCTCATTTTTATATTTAAGAACGGAAACAGTACTTTCCACGAACCCCTATTAGGAAATATAATAAAAAAACAACTGTTGTCTTCTTTCATCTCCAAGCAAATGATCCTTGCGTATAGAAGAATCAAACGCACAAGAACTTTGGTATTACTAAAGCAATAATGCCCGTGAGAAGAAGGGTTGACCCTTGATCCAGTAACTACGTCGGAAACTTGCTCTGGCCAGCAACACTACCTCATGAAAGAGTCAATTACACAGACAATATTAGTCTCAATGACTTGGTGAAAATCACAAGACAGAAGATAGTAAGCATCGATAAGGACTTGTTCTTGAGGATTCAAAGAGAACCTAATTTTCTGCTGAGTGATGAGCGAGGAGAGCTGTTGCTGGAAGAGATAGAGAAGAAGAAACCAATTTCAGTATTTGTGTTCTCAAGTTGGTGTAATTTGGGCTTCCACGAGTTGGATTTTGGATGGGGAAAGCCGAGGAGGAACACAAGAAACAGTTCCTAATAGTGTTATTCTGATTGACACAAGCCAGCTAGGGACTAGAGGCTTGGATCACTACGCCAGAAGAGAAGAATATATCGCTGTCCCTAAAGAAAGATGAGGGATTAATTTCTCAAATATGCACTGCTCAATCCCACAGTTTCATGCTGATATGTTCATCGATGATATATAAACACTTACCAGTTCCTTCTGATCGACGCGATGGTTCTACTCGTCCATCGAGGGCATCTCCTCCTTCACCACCCAGCCACTGCGAATCGATCCCTCTCCTCCGCCGAGCAACCTTCGTGCCCTAGCCAGCGTTTTGAATGTGTCATGTCGTTTTCTAGCTAATGTCGTTTTGCCTTGCCATCTGGCATTTTTATTCGTGGGTTACATTAGAATTCAAAACAAAACAAAAAATGGGTTACATTAAAATTAAAAACCCAGGTCCAGTCATCCATTTTTCCATGTGTACATCCATCTCAATTGCCATATCAACTGTGTTTGCCACGTCATCAAACCCTAAGAAATTAAAGGACAAACTCTCTAAAAGAATAAAGTTATAGAATAAAGAATCTAATGAAATGAAGTACAGAAACTAAGATTAAAGTTGACAAAAAAGACTATAAAGACTAAAAATATATTTTTCTCATAACAAATTGTTCTTTTGAATTTTTTTTAAGTAAATAAATTATTTATTTGTATATTTTTAATGGAACTTTTCTGATTAAAGATAAATCTCTTAAATTTAAATTTAAATTTTAACAAATTTAGACTAAAATTTAAAATTGAAATATGTTAAAAGCAGAGTAATAATTAGCTCAATAACTAGCAATTTATAACGCGCACCAGTAATAGGGATGGGCACAATGCCCTGGGTCAGTTCGTCTGAGTCTAAAAAAATTATTAAGTGTGGCCTAAAAATAGTTATCAAAAATATATTTAGGTAGGATTGAGTTGAGTCAAATGTTAAACAGAGCAGAATACTGGACAAAATATATTATTCTACTCATTTGGCCTGACTCTATATATATTATTTTTTTATAGTCTTATTTCCTTTTATAACTTATTCTATTTGTAATTATATACTTAGCTGACAACTCTCCTCATTTATTTTTAAAGTATTAAAAATAACTCTTACATTTACTTAAATACTGAAATTGCTTATATGCTTTACTTGCTAAGTATTTAATTTTTGGTGTTGTAATAATGCTACAGGTATCTTACCCCTATATATTTCATTCTTTATTTTTTATACATACAATAGTTTTTAAGATTTTGATTATTATCTTTTTATTACCTTATTCTTAGTAGATTATGAATATTATTTAACTTTTAAATGCATAAATATAATATTATTTTAGAAGATTATGATTACAGATTTTTTCCCACAATATGTGCAATGTATCACAATTTGGGCATATAAGCCCGTCTATGCCTAGCCCAAAATAATTATGACTTTTAAGAGTAGGGCCAGATATAAGATTACAAAATATAGCCCATAGCCCTACCCTACCTATACACACCTCTAACCAGTAAATATGGATTCTGATATTTAATATTTAACAATTTGGTAGTTACTAATTTAATAATTAGTCATAGTAATTAAAATTAATAACTAATAATAGAAATAAGGGAGTCTTGCAAATTCTCACTTCCCCTCATCTCTTAGCAGTCTATAAGTGACATATACAAAAACTTTATTAATTTTGTTTTGGATGGAATTAAAATATATTAAGTTATTATATTTTAATTGAATATAATTTAATTTTATGATGGAGAACTCCTTGGGTATATAATTATTTTTTGTATTTGACACAAATTAGGTAACCCCACGGCTAGCTTTCCCCCATCACATATACAAAATATGGAACGTCAAAAAGCCGATGCAAGAAAGGGATTACAGGATATCTCCCAAGTCTCAAACTCAAAAGTTCTCAATTGCAAGAGATAGGACCAGATATTAAGCTTAATTACACTCCCAGAATGATTTTCTATTAATTAAAATTTTCTGTTAAAGCTAACGGTGTCAAGAGAGAGAGAGATTATTTGGTCCAAGAGAGATGTTGGAGGAAGACGAGACTTTCTTTATTCTGTTTATATGTAAAGTGTGCCTGAGAGTGTGTCAACACGGTGGCTAAGAGCGACGCGCACGTACGATTGGATCAGTAAAGATTATTTTCACGACTTCACCATTATGCCCTACTAATGCTATTAAAATTTGGGGATTACACACCAACATGGAGACATCAGGTGGTTTTTGAACTCGGAGACCTATCACTTATGTTGGAAACACCTCAATAGAGTAAAGATGCACTACCACTCGAAAAGGCACATAAAGATGCAAAGTTGTCTAAAGAGAAATAAGGCATATGATAAGAATCTTGACAAGATTCTTGAAATTGTTTTATTTATAGAGAAGATTTAAATGAGATATTTCTAGATTCTTTATATAAAAGATTCATGTTGAGGCTAGTTTCTAGAAGAAATTAACAGACTCGTATTCTATAAGAATTTAAATTTAATTTTTATTATTATTGTGATGACTCTTTTAATAGATAATTTTATAAATTTTTTATAAAAACTTTCTAAGCCTTTAGATTATATTCTAATATTAATAGAGATCAGTACCACACTTATCTAAATTTGTTTTGTAAAAGAAAAAAAAACTTGTACACAACAACACATAAAAGCCCAAATATTCAGGAAGTGAGGTTTTATCATTTTATGTTCCACATTAAGTTAAAAAAAAGTTAATTAAATGTGTCACCATGCATAAGTAAATATTTGTACTATTTTTATTACTGTTATTATCATTAGGTAATAATTTTTCCCTTTTTTTAAAAAACAAATGATTCACGTAAAAACAAAAGTGATCCTTGATATAAAACTTTGAATCAAATCTTATTTTATGCATTAATTGGACAGTTTATATCTATATATACACACAACATACAATAACTGGCCAGAAGAAATTTGGTTAGAGAAGATTATGTGCCTATTTGAAAATTATAAAAATATGATTTTAAAAGTTCTTTTAGGGTAAAACTTCGATTTAGTGTGTATTTGGGAAAAAGATTTTAAACCAACTTATGAAAAAAATAGGCTTATAGATAACTTATAGAAAAGGGCTTTTCTATAAGAACTTATGGAAAAAAGTGATTTTAGATAAATGAGTATTTGAATAATTATTTATAGAAGGGGTTTTATGATTGATAGATGATCAAAAAAGGTATGAGTATTAAATGAGGAGAGATAAGAGATAAGAGGAGAGAGAGTGTAAGAAATAAAATAGAGAAAAAGTAAGAGAGAGGATATAAGGTGTAAGAAAAGGTATGAGAGAATATGTAAGAAAAAGTAGGGGTAATATAGTAATTGGTTAGTTCATAAACTCTTTTACTATTCCATAAGCTGTTCTGACCAACTTATCTGAAACCTTGATTTAGTCCAAAAGCCCGTTCGAACAAAAATGACTGCTTATTTTAAAATTGCCCCAAACCGATATTTGGAGCCAAAAGCTGTTGAAACCATGTTTAGAGTGGTTTCCAAATAGGCCTTTAGATAAATTTTAAAACAAATATCCATATTTGTTCAAACGGATTTTTAGATTTAATCATGATTTAAAAATAAGGCTTCGATAAGATGGTCAAAGTAACTTATGGAACAGTAAAAGAGCTTATGAACTAACAAATTACTATATTACCTATACTTTTTCTTATACTATCTCTCATACTTTTTTTATATCTCCTCTCCTATTTTTTCTTATACCTTCTTTCTTCTCTTTCTTACACCTGCTCTCCTCTTATATATTATCTCTCATTATTTAATACTCATACTATTTTTCATAATTTACTAATAATAAAAGTACTTCTGAAAATGGCTATCTAAATATTAATTTATTTAAAATTATTTTTTTTATAAACTCTTTTCAAAAAATTATTTTCTATAAACTATTTAAATTTTTTTTTATAAACCCATTTTTAAAATTCTATTCAAACCACTCTATACATACCAACCTAGCTTTTATAAGAAGGCACGTTAACAGTGTGCCAATAAAGTCACATTATTCGATTTTTGAATATTAATTTCTTAAGTTTTTTTTTTTAATTTTCGTTTTAGGGCATTGTGCCTTTGCGATATCTTGATCGCATGCGTCATCATAAATAATCAAATCCCAAACATATAAACATGTTTAATCATGATTGCAACTTTATTAATTTAATATATTTTATTAATATAATATGTGCACCTATAATTATTCGTTTTCTGTGTGTATATAAAATATTCTGGTGAAAAAAAAATATTTATAATAATTTGGGAACCTTTCAACTGTGACTTGAGACTTCTATTTATAATAGTAGCCAGTAATATTTTGGGATCATAGAATACACCATCAGCTTTAGGATATTTTTAAAATTTCAACTAATTATATCTCATATTATATTTGAATTCAAATCTCACAATATCTCAAGATTTAATAAATATTATTAATATGAATTATTTTATATAAATTTAATATTTTATTTAATTTATATTTTATTTAATCAGAGAATATCCTCATTAAATTATCCTAAATATATATTCTCAATATCTTATCAATTCCAATATTTGACTCAATAACCTGAATCAAATAGTCCAGCTCATTAAGGGCGGAACCATACCTAAGTCCAACAGGTTATTCAAAAAAAATTATAAATATAATAAATATATATCTTATATTTAAGATTAATATTAAATTTTAATTAATTTTTATATTTAAAAATGGAGGAGTAATAAGTATGAGAAAAAAGTAGTGTTTTAAAATTTTGAGATAATATTATCATCTAATTTGTAATTAGTTAACTTATTTCATAAATCACAAGTTCAAATTCTACTATTATGTAAGTATATCTTAAAGTGCTTTTTAAGCTTAAAAATATGTCTTATAATCTTGAGTTAGTGTGTGTTTGGATTGCCTCTAGACTAGGGTATTAAAAGGGTTTATAGGTCAAATATCTAATTTGACAAAATTTTAAAATAAACAGATATATTTATTAGAAAAAAATTAAATACCAAACTAGAGTTTAAAACTATAATTTTGGATAAACTTTTAAGAATATATTTTGAAACAGTATAACAACTTATAGATTACTCAATTACTATTTTACGTATATATATATTTTTTAATTATCTCTCCTTTATTGCTTACCTCTTCTCGTGTCTTCGATCTTCTTCTTTGTCATTGTCGTCAAAAAAACTCTATTGTCACTTCTCTTAAAATCAGAGGGGATGAAGTTGTCCTGGGTAAAGCTCCTCTCTTCAAATTTGAAAGTTGTCATGGTGGCTCATTGGTCACGAATTTGAAACAAGGATAAGTGAAAGATGAAAGAAAAGATAAGCGGGGAGGAAGATGAAGGATAGGAGCTGATGTCAATGTCAACATCGTCATCGAGGTTTACTAGTGTCGGTATCGTCAACATCATCATGGGGGAATATAGCATTGACTATCGATGGTGGGAGAAAATATAAGAGAGAAGAAAAAAAAAGGAAGGAATTGATTTTTTTATAAAAATATATACTTTTTAATAATTTATTAATTATAAAAGTCTCTTTGATAATAATTATCTAAATATTTATTTATTTAAAATTATTTTTTTATAAATTTTTATTTACAAGTTATTTTTTAAAAATTATTTAAAATTTTTTATAATTTTTTTAAAAATCTATTCAGAGAGGTCCATCATATCTAATTTACCAAAAAATGTTTGGTATAAAAAAAATTGAGTGATAGTTTATCCTTGTTACTTGGTTTTATAGAGCGTCATTCCCTCCGTATTTTTATTCTTCTCTTCACTTAAAGCATGGAGTTGGCCTTAACCATCCACGTCACTACATTCCTTTATTATTAAATTGTAAGAGTGTGAAACAGAACACGTGAGCCCCATGACGTAAGCAGAATGGCCCGACGCGACACCGAAAGGTCGCTCTCAGCTGAATGAGTACCACACGAGTACTGTGACAAACAGTACATACATGCACCTCACCGTCATTGACACGTGGCACACTCTCCCGTACTCAAACACGTGGCATTCCAACTTACATTAGTAGACACCACAATTTCTAAAGCGGGAAAGTAAAAATAAAATTGCAAGTGGCAACTGGGATCAGTTGGGCCCCACCGCGGGACATATGAATCATGATGACCCATGCTTCTGTCTTTGTTTCCTTGGACCACGTGGCTGACTCGCATTCCCTGTTCTTCCATCATTCTCGCCGGAGATCGTTTCCTTTACGTACGTTTATTTGGTAGGATTATTTAGTAGGTGTAGTAAGAGTTTGTAAAATAGTCTATAAAAAAAAATTACCATAATTTTTATAAAATAATTTAAAAAAAATTAATTTTTTTATTTTAAAAATTATTCATATTAATTTATAAAAAAATTAATTTTAAACTATACTTTAATTTTAAAATAAATATAGTTATTAATTTTAATTTTTTTTTAAATAAAAAATTTAGATAAAAATATTTTTAAAATTTTAATTTTAATATTTTTTAAACACATACGTAAATAATAGTAGTAATAAAAAAAGTAAATTTAAATTAGAAATTAGTTTTAAAATTATGTTAAAAATAATACAGAATTAATATATATTTTTAAATTTGAGGTTTAAATGATTTAAAATATTTTTTTATAATTTAGAAAGAGTTAAAATTATCTAAAATTTTTATAATTTAGATAAAATGGTCTAAAATATTTTACTTCTATTTTTTTATATTTTTTATTTTTTTATAGTATTAAAATTATTTAAAATATTAAAAAGTAAAAATAATTTATATTATACTAAATAAAAAATTAATTTTATTTCAATTTCTACCTCCCTACTTCCTACCAAACATGTCGCCTCTCGCTTTGACCCGGGGTTTTCAGGTCAACCTTTGCGTTTAGTCATCTAGATCTACAGCTTTTAAAATTTCCTTATTTATAGTAATAGCCCCGTTGTGGACTTATTCGTTGAAATTGGTTTCCAATTGATTAATGCCACTCTTGTCCAGATCAACATTATAGTATCAATCCACTAAATACTTATAATTTTAGGAAAAATTGGTTAAAAATAGAAGAAAAAAATCAGTTAAATATTTTTAAAATTACAAAATCCCAAATCCAGCCAGTGTCTTTGAATATGACAAAGAACAATTCAGAACACGGATACTAAAATAGGATTTGAAAATGATGTCAAATGACCTTTATCCGCTTGAGATTTTTTTTTGAAGGCCACCTGAACTATCCCTTGTTAGCCCCCCGTCAGAGCACCAACACTGGCAACAACCGCTACCGGCTGTCGGCCACCGGCCACCGACCACCGATCACCCGGATGGGTTAGCCTTTGCCCACCCAATTGCATGTTTCGACAGATGTGTATCTCAAATGAACTAGGGAGCTGTTTAAATGAATTCTACATACATATAAGAGAGATGATAAAACATGTGTTACTCTGTTTTTTTGGATGTGCCTGTGCATATGTGTAGTTTAAGAAAAAAAATCAAACACTAATGCTCGGTTTGGTGGAAAGAAAAATAAATAAATTAATTAAAATATAAAACTCTAAAAAATAATAAAATTGGAAGCTTTTTTTTCCCATAGTTTTATCTCCCTTTATTTTTTTCTCTATTCAAACCAAACCTAAATATGGAACTCTTTTAACTAATGGAAATTTGAACATTTATTATCATTTTGTAATGGGGAAACTCTTGCGTAAGGCCTAACTTATTTGGTAAAATTTTGTGACTATAAAACCAGTGAGTTCGTAAATAAAAAAAAAAATGGTGGATTAGGAACTAGTATGATTCTTTTATATATAAAAATAAAATATTTGAAATTCATGATATATAAGTTATTTTTTTATTATTCATCTAATTTATTAAAATTTTATCTTAACTATATCCGAATTCGATCCGTATCGTATACTTGATTATAGTGGATGGATCTTCTAACAAGAATTTTTTATATATACTAAAATTCAAACTCAATATTTTTCTTAAATAATATTAAACTATTTATTATTAAGATTAACTCATATTAATTATAAATTAATTAAAATGACGTTATGAAATCGTATAAACTATAGAGAAGTCCATATGATGGGCTACAGCTAATGTATAAACACATTACGCAGCAGCACATGGGAGCGACCTTGACAAATCCGAGGCTGGCAGATATGCATGGCTCATAAATAAATAAATATATATATATATATATATTCTAAGATAAACTTATCTCTTTGAACTCCTCTAAGGTCACTTCTGACACGTTGGATTTATTTGTTTTTTTATTATCAAAACTAAATTATAATTTGCTATACATAACAGCCAAACAATATGGTTTTAATTTTTTTTAGATAAAATTTTAATTTTTTTTAAATAAAATAATCCTATTTATTCAAAAAAAATTTAGACTAAACTATAATTTAAAACTAAAATTTTAGATAAACTGCTGAGATTATTTTATAGAATAGTAAAAGAATTTATAAATTAACTAATTACTATTTTACTCTTAATTTTTATTACACTTTTTCTCATATATTTTCTCTGCCATCTCTCTTTTCTCTTCTCCACTCTCTATCCTATTTTCTCTCTTCTATCTATCTTATTTCCTCTCTATTCTCTCATATATTTAATAAAATCATATTATTTTTAGTAATTTTTAATTACAAAAATTATTCTAATAATAATTATTTAAACACTTATTTATTCATAATTATTTTTTTATAAACTATTTTCTAAAAGTTACTTATATTTTTTTTATAAGTTATTTTTTAAATTTTTATTCAAATAGACCCTATATTATAACAAATATTTTAAGAATATTAAAAATAAAATTAATTATTAATATTTTTAATAATTAATAATAATGACATTATTTAGTTTTAAGAATATTAAAAATAAAATTAATTATTAATATTTTTAATAATTAATAATAATGACATTATTTAGTTTTAAACACACTAGTGAGATTTTTTAGATATATGTAGCTTTCATGTGGAAATTTATGAGATGAAATTGGGCAGAAAGTAAGAAATAAAACTTCTTACCTATCATAAACGAACAAACAAATGATGTGTATAGTAATGGTAAATTATTTGAAAGTGATTAAAATAAAAATATATTCTTGATCAAGATACGAGAAGATTTAGAGATCGAATCTAGAAGCATCACGACAAATTAAAAACAGCAGCATCTTTTCCATTAAGCTGAGAAGAAAGGTGAGGTGTGAAGGATTGGGGATTGTGATAGGCGGAGAGCAAAGAGCAAGCAACACTATGATAAGCAGTTCAAATCATTGAAGCTACGTGTCAGCTTCCCGATGTCTAACAGCCACGTGGCGACCACACCTGATTATCCATTTCGCGACACGTGTTGTCCCACAGACAACTTGTTGAAAGCGATCCCAATGAGAGACAATTTGCAGGGAAAAATCGTATCATTCAGAGACCACGTGTCCCCCTCCCTCAGGGCTATTTTCGGAATACAATATATTATTATTCTCCTTTCCTCCTTCCCCTTCTCGCCTTCTTTCTATTTCCTATTTCTCTCTCTCTCTTATTTCCGCCCTTTTTCCCAATCTAAAGTGTTTCACGTTCTGCTTGGTGTGCTTGCAAAAAGAAATTGAAAAAATCAGATATTTTTTTTTTTAAAAAAATGTTTTTTGGGATTGCTTCCAGTTTTAGTTGAACATTATTGTTCATACGGTAGATTTTTCTGTTCTCTTCCCTTCTTCTTCCCCCTCTAATCTCTAAGGGGTTGATATCGCCTCTTGCTGGGGATTGAGTTGGGAATTAGTGTTTTCTGATGGATTATCTGTTTTGTTTTTGAGCATTGTTGAAGGATTAGTAGCTAAATTGCTAGCTACTAAATCTCTTCATTTCTCTGCATGTTTCTGGTTTTTGTGAAATATGAGCCAAGATAATGACGAAGAGAGAAGAAGAAAAGCAATGGACACTTTATCTTTGCAAATTGACAAATATCCGAGGGATCTGCTCCGGACATTCATGTCCAGGGACAATACTCAACAATCCGAAAGGTCAGAGCCTGAGGGTGGTGGTGGTTCGGATGAGATTGAGCTGAATCTTGGACTTTCGCTGGGTGGACGATTTGGTGTTGATAAGCATGCTAAGAAGTTAGGGCGATCATCTTCTATCGTCGGAACAATGCCTCTAGTGAGAGAGAACGAGTCCACAACGCCCCCAACACCGTCGTATCCAGCCCTTTTGAGGACATCTTCGCTTCCGGCGGAGACGGAGGAGGAGTGGAGGAAGAGGAAGGAGTTGCAGATGTTGAGGCGAATGGAGGCGAAGAGAAGACGGTCTGAGAAGCAGAGGAACGCTAGGACGGAGAGAGACGGTGGCGAAGGGAGGACGGAAATGGACGACCCAAAGGGAAGTGATTGGGCCTCTGGGCCTCCCAGATGGGCTGCAGCAGCGCCTAGGCAAGTGGTTCTTAGTGATGTATTGGCCCAAGGAAAAGCCCATGGGCTATGGGGTGGAACAGCCTGTTTCCACGGGGGAAGCTCGTCATCGGGAATGACAGAAACGGAGGGCAAACCATTTCAAGGTAAATTGCTTCTAGAAGTTTCATCCTGTTGGTAATTCTTTCTTTAGGTCACCGTTATATTTTCTTCTTAATTTAATAGTTTTTGTTTTTGGTATTGTGGCAAATGTTGTTCATAAATAAATGTAGATCTGTGATTTGATTACATGATGAGGATTGAGGACGCATTCTGATTGTATATATCAGATAATTAATTGATTAATTTTTTTTTGGCATCTTTCAATTGTTTCCTATATTGCATACTTATTTAAAGGTACCTCTTTTGGATATATGCATTGGAGGAGTATATATGTAGTAAGTAAGATTTAAGAATCGTGTTTTTCACTGATCGTATTAGGTCTAAGTTACTAAACTAGTTTGGTGGGGGAGGGGGTGCGAATGTGTACATTACTGATGATATTGACAATGCGCCTCCATGCTTGAACTGGGAATAGCTGTTAAATTAGCGCTGGCTTTTATTTAATTCATACTTGATAAAGAAAGAAGAATTCCATTTAGCCTACTATCATTCTTATTATATGAATGTTCTCTTCAAACAAGAGCTTACTGAAACAGATATAACTGAAAACTTGGTAGATTTGTGATTTTCGTCATTTTTTTTTTTTATCTTAATATGATTTCTAAACTCTGATTCTTTCCTCTCTTTTATCTGATGATTACTTCTCTTAGGTGATTCTCTTGCACATGCGTCTTGGTTGTTTGAATAGATTCTCTATACTGGAATTAGAGGGAATGAAGATGGATTTTATTTATGACAACTGTTGGCTCTCTCATGGCTTATTTGACATGAATCGCCATTGCATGAGTGGATCTTGAACTCCATCCAACTCTTTTTGGTAGAGTCCAGTATTTCTTAGTCTATAGTTAGGGACTAATCCTCTCGAGGCACAAAGATCACGTGGGTTTTGCCTCTCCCGACAAACTCCCATTTCTTTCTTCTTTCTTTCTTTCTTTCTTTCTTTTAATAAAAGCATTTTTTTAAACTCACCCACTCTGGGGTTTGAACCTGCAGCGTCCCTTGTTACAAGAAGAGCAAAGGTGCCATTGCGGCTGAAGCCCACATTTCTAATGCTTCATATGCATGTTAAGCTTAAAAGCCCCGGTTTTATGGGGTTCTGTGTCTTCGCATTGTATTTCTTCTTCTTTTCTTTGGCCGGAAATGAATGTTAGAATGGAGACTTAAGCGCAGCTTAATAGCAAGTTTGAGGTAATGGGAAAGAGGGGGAGTGGGGTAGGGGTTTGAGAAGGTAAAGAATGGACTCTCGTTTAGTTATTTTAACATGGTAGTTTAATATGCAAGATAGGAACTGTTGGGAGAATCACATTTGGCCAACGTTCCATAAATCTCATATCAGAATCTCGTATTTCTCAGCTCAAGTCTTATACCTTGCAATTGGGTCCTAACATTCCACCATGCTTCATATCTTTGAAACTCATGCAAGATAGCTTTGCACTAGCTTTCTAGTCCTCAACTAATACTAGCTTTCTATGACTTATCAATGATAGAAATAAAAGGGACAATATAAGACACTCTGCTCTGTATCACAGGATCAAGTAATTGTGGTGAAGGAAGAAGCCATGCAAATAAACAGATGTTGCAGGAAACAAGTAATCAGGATGCTGTGGATTCCTCTGGGACAAAGTCAAATGAGAATATGATCAAAACACCGAGTGAGGTGGAGAATCCATCAAGAAAACCCCAACATGGCCGAAACAGAGGGAGGGAAATTGGGTCAAATTCAATGGAAGACATGCCTTGTGTTTTTACACAAGGAACTGGCCCTAATGGGAAAAGAATTGAGGGAATATTGTACAGATATGGTAGAGGGCAAGAAGTGAGGATTATGTGTGTATGCCATGGAAACTTTCTCTCTCCAGCAGAGTTTGTGAAGCATGCTGGTGGTGGTGATGTTGCTCACCCACTTAGACACATAGTGGTAAACCCGTCCTCTACTTCCTATTTGTAATATATGATAACATTTGTTGAGTAAATTATTTCAATTAGATAGCCTCTTTTCTCTTATGTCAATTTTTTTTGCCAGGCTCTTGGATCTTAAACATATTATATGTAACCTTGCCTTTCTTTAAGATAATTCTTAGGTTCATCACTTTGGGATCTTTTCCTCCTCCTGCTGATGATTTTCCATCTACTCTTTCTTTTTCTATTTTACAAAGGCCACATGCAATCTGAAGAAAATATTATTCATACATTTTAAGGTTTCGATGTTGCTAGTCAAGATATCCAAAACTCTAGCTACATTAACGAAAGTAATTTTAAAATTGCAGGATTCTCATATCAGTGATTTTTTAATTTCACATCATAAGGTTATGATGTTCAAAATTTTACTGCTCGGCTACTCGCTTACAGCAGCCCCAAAAAGTTTACAATGGTAGAAAACTAATATTTACATATGGGGTTCCTGCTCGCCAATCAAGATCAGAGGTTCTAAGCTGCCATGATCTCCATCATCTCTTATTTTCCCAAACCGGAAAAAGCTCTCTTAGGAAACACAGATTTCCAGACATCGGAGACAAAAAAGAACAGGAGAATCCCCACACGAGAAGCTCTTGAACTTAACACGATTCCTAAAATATCCTCAACATATGTGAATTGATATCTCTGATCATACCTGTAAAACGAGCGGAGCTAATAGCTATGTGGCAAATAAGGCCTAGATATTCCATAATACACAGCCTTAACAACAACGACAACAACCACACTTGCCCCGCGTCCAACAAGATGACAAAGAGAAGCACCAGAACCAATTCCAACACGTGGCAGCGAGCGTGGTGCTAGTTTAGATGCATCTTCTTTTTGGGGAACATATGGTTCTTCTTCTGGACGCCGTGGGGACACATCTGCCTTGTGGGCACTAAATCTGTCCGCATCTATCAAACTGCAACAATTTCAAACAGATCATACAATTTGCTTGTATATTACTGAGAATTTCTGGAAAACACCACCATGAAAAAGCATGTGCAAGGGTCAAGTCAGACAAAAAGGACATTTAATCAAGGGGAAGACTGAACATGATAAATTGAATGAACAGGGGTTGACAGAAGGAAAAGGGAGTAACTAGAAAGTGTTATAAATTATATGCATATGTAGAGAGTAAAAAATATGTACAAGTAAAACGAAGCATGATATTGCTATCTTTCATGGCTGCAGGTCCACCTAACTAGTAACGGGTTGGCCTTTTGTAGAGTAATGGTAACAACTTGGCTATTTGTAGCAGGTACTATTGGAATTATAGCACAATGGACATGGAAGCTTTCTTTCTGCAATGCAAAAATGGTATAATTCTTATTGACCATATTAAATCTATGGGATTTTACCTAACACATTTTCATTTAAACAGATGCTTTACCTGACCTAAAGTTAAACGTGATAGGAAAGTAAATAGTCATATACATAACACATCAAAATTTGCTGGCTCATTTAAACTAGTATTTATAACATTGTACTGACATGTAGAAAGTAGCACAAGAAATATACATGGCACAGAGAAAAAATGGACTCACATTGGGAACGCAAAAGAGCACGTACTGGTTCCACGACAATGATAACGACCGGAGACGTTGAGAGAATTACAAATTATATCTGGATGCAAATTGTTTGCCTTGTTTTGCTCTTCACTCAACCTGTTTTCTGACTCAAAAGTTTTATCTAACATATTTTTTGTTTGCAAGTCCTCCATATCAACAGTCTCCTCCTCAATTTCTACGTCCTCTGGTATAACAAATGAGGGTTGGCTATGAAGCTCACCAGACTTTGTCAATTCTCCAGACTTGTATAAATCATCGAACATGACACGGTCTCGGGAGAAACTATAGTTCCCTAAGTGAATGCTAAACAATGATTCATTAGAAGCAGTACTCCATTCCACTGGAGACGCATTGTTTCTTGCAAATATTGAAGATCGAATCCTGTTAGGATCATATCCTCCAGACGGGTCCATCACTTGACCTGGAGGGCTTACTGTTGGTGGCCCATATGTTGAGGGGGGAACTGAAGAGTTGTTGTCATCTTCAGATGAGGAAGAGCTATCACTAGAAACATCATTCTGTTCATTTTTTAATGCAGGTATAAATGACTTAGACTCAAGATCAATCATCACTACTTCAAATACATCGTTTAATGATGATGATTCTGATGTAGAGGAAGAACTTAAACTTCTGACTGGCTCCCATATACTTTCACCACCTCCTAAAATTGTTTCACCTCTAGCAATAACATCTATTTGCCCTTCTGAATCTGTACTGCTTCCACTTCCATCAATTACCTTGGATTTTGAATGGGAATGCTTGCTGCTTCCACTCCCAGAAGAAGGAGATTCTGGACATGTTTTAAAATGCTTATCTTTGCTAGGATCAAATGTTTTTAAACCCTTGCTACTTCCACCCCCAGAATAAGTAGATTCTGGACATGCTTTTAAATGTTTATCATGTTTGCTCTGATCAAATGTTTTTAAACCCCTGCTGCTTCCACTCCCAGAATAAGGAGATTCTGGAGATGCTTTTAAATGCTTATCATCTTTGCTCTGATCAAATGTTTTTAAACCCCTGCTGCTTCCGCTCCCAGAATAAGGAGATTCTGGCAATGCTTTTAAATGCTTATAATCTTTTCTCTGATCAAATGTTTTTAAACCCCTGCTGCTTCCACTCCCAGAATAAGGAGATTCTGGAGATGCTTTTAAATGTTTATCATCTTTTCTCTGATCAAATGTTTTTGAACCCCTGCTGCTTCCACTCCCTGAATAAGGAGATTCTGGAGATGCTTTTAAATGTTTATCATCTTTGCTCTGATCAAATGTATCCGCATACATTTCCAAATGGTTGCTTCTTCCTTTCCCTTCAATAACCCTTCGTTAGTCTCTGAATTCTAAGAATAGAGTCTGCCTTTAGAAAGATCAGGCTAATAATATTAGGAAAAATTTTCTCAGGTTGACCCACCCAGCTACCCCTCCTTAAGCTTTAAGCGATATTAACCTCAAACAAAATCTCTTCATGCAAAATTTCAGAGTTCCAATAATGCGAGAAAGAAAAACCATCGTTTTAACGATACCCTTGTTATCCTCATCTAATTCACTTTCTCCATTGTTGAAGCCAAGGGAATGCCCAATTTCTGCATTCCATGCAGAGATGTCTTATTCATTCATCGATCGTAGAAATATTTTCCTTACGTACGGAGCAACAAGAACAAGTAGAGTATGAACACAATATCGGAATAACTTACTGATTACGTCAGGCTGCTGAAATTGATCCAGTCACCGGAAGGGGCACCGTTCAGAAGTTCCTTTATCCCCGATTTCTTACTGGAAAGGAATTGAAAATCTCACAGAAAAACATTAGAAATTCGTAAAAGCCATTTATTTATAAACACAAGAAAAAAATCAAGAGACCTTAAAATCCATAGCTTAAACTATATCTGAGGAACCGATTTTGATTGAGAATCATTTTTGAAGCTTTAGGTTCGTTGCCCTGGATTCATGGATTCTCAGCTTCGATGCCAAAAGAGCAAAACAAGTTGGAAAACAACAACAAAAAATTGAAAATAACAGCAAAAAACAAATGTTAAATGAGGAATTAGGGTTTTAGTGGGAATGTGATGTCGAAAGGCCTTGCTACATTATCGCCGTGTCCAAAAATCCGGTTTCCATATGTAACTAACTATATCTTCGTTTCGCGTCATATCTTCGTTTTACGTCTCATTGGCAGTCGTGGAGGGAGGATCTAGTACAAGCTACGTCCAGTCTTTTTATCACATTGACCAATCAGATTATGCCAAGTCACAAGGCGTGCGAGTTGCCGTCAGGGATGATAGAAACGTGCATGGCACTTGATTGGTGCAAAATAATCGTTTCCAGCAATAATCGTTTCCGTTTGATGTGACGTAATTCATATAAAGGTCTTTTTGGCCGTTAACTTAGAAGACAACGAGCATGAAACGTACTCGCAAGCAAAATGCCTGATTTTCATAATAAATTTTCAAAGAGAAAATTAGGTTTATTGTTGAATAACCTGCACAGAATTATCTCAAAGGGCTTGGTGAGACTAATAAAAATATTATTTTAAATAAATTAGGATCAAGTTATAAAGAGATACATCTTTTTCAATTCTTAATACATATCTGATTGAGGAGATAATTTTAATTTTAAATATAAGATATATTTTTTATATTTATTAAAATTTAAGAAAATTAAAATAAGAGACCTAGAAAAATTAATATTTAATTAGAAGGATCATAAAAATAATATTTATTTAAAGGGACAAGCTCCTAAAATATTAAATTAAAGAGACTAAATTGCCCCATTGCAGATTTTTTTATATTCTCTCTAACTATAAGTGTTTAATATTTAATAACAAATAGATATCAATTCAAATTAATTTACTCCTATAAGCGGTTTACTGTGCACGCAAATAAGAGTCATCATTCCTTCTTTCGTTAAAAAAGAAATAAGCATGATCTAAGGAACAATTTGACATTGCTAAAGACTCTTCTTTACTTTAAAGTTTGTAAAAATTCTTTCTACTTTACCTTTTGATTTGCGCACATTGTTTTTAGTTTGGTTACTTTTGCTTATGAATTCTGATGACCATCAGTATTATCACAATTGATTGCCCCTATTTTAATGAAAGGATTCAACAGTGAGTTTGAATTTATGTTATCTTTAAGCATATGTCTGTAACTTTAGTCTCATTTATAGTTACATTGAATCTTTATATGTAGGTTTTATTGCACCTACTCAGAGCTGGATATTTCATGCATAAAGGGGGACATGATAGTCATAACGAAAGTCTAAAAGATTTTCAAATTCAAACAATTTATTTTGATAGTCCTTGTCCATTTCTAGAGATCAACTCATTTATCTAAGACATAGAAGCCATGTCAGTAAAATTTCTAGTACCTTTCTAGTATTGAATTCAAACAACAATTATATTTGCCTATGTGGGTTTGGCCTCTACTGAAGATTGTAGCAATAACCAGTAATTCTTGTTTGAGTAAATATAGTTAGTAAATTGACAATATCCGCTTAGATTTTAAATCTAGTTTAAAGGCCTTGTTAAAAAATAAGACAATTCGAGCTTTTCTTTTTGACCATTTTTCCTGAGTCTTAGACAAATGAGACTTCTATATGAGCTGTGCATTTGTTATAAACTGCTAGAGGCTCTCAACTTTGTGTTACATTTGTTTTAGCTACTCCCAAGTGTTGCTGATATAAAAGCAATCAAGTTTATAACATATTAGGACAAATCCTACCCATGCATTTTCTCTGTGTGATCATAAAAGTTCTAGCAAGTGCTTAGAGAAGGTGCTCTAGCTTCAACTCATTATCATATACACAGAGGAGCTAAAGATGCTACTCATAAAGCATAAAAGAGCTAAAGAAGCTACCCATAAAATAGCAATCATAGTTTATCATGATAAACTATATTTCTTGAATATTTTGTACTTCTATTTTTTAAGTGGGTGTAAACTGATGTACTGCCATTAGATGTGGTAGGCAGATAATGTATTCCTTGCTATAATGTACAATTGAAAGAAATTGATATATTGTTCAATTTATATGCCATTCAATTATTTGTGTTTAGATTTTTTATAAGAATATTAATGATTTATTACCTCGAGAAAGAGTGATGGCTAGTGAACAAGTGCTCAAAAGATCAATTTTAAACAAATAAAAAAGAGTTCACCCATAATACGAATAAAATTAGTATGAAACCAAAAGAGTTGCTTAACATTATAAAATCAGCAACAATCGTAGCACTCTTATAGTAAATAATAAAAGCTCTTATAGTAGACCCAGACTCATAAATGAAGCAACTAAATACAAATAGAAAAGTAAAAGTTTCACTTTGGGAGAGCATATATCCTAGGATCCAACCATTAAAGCCACCAATGACCTTGTCCTCTACATTGTCTCCATCCCCACATAACTCAATTTGAACCTGGATATACAATTGTACACAATGCTATTAATAGGTAATAACTTGTATCATTAAAAAAAAGGCAATAACTTCTATCATGATGCAACTAATAAAGCAAAAGATAAGCAACTCGATACAAATCATAGGTCTCTCCATTTACAATTGCATAAGCAACTGGATACAAATCATTATTTGCATCATAAGTAGATGCAGCCAAGAGTATCCCTAGACATGGGCCACTTAGGTGACAACTATCAATATATAAAATCGGTCAACATCCAAGCAAAAATCCACTTGGCCGCTGTTTGTGGATCAATTTCTATTAAACGATTACATAACCTAGGGATTAGCATATATGATTGTTGTATTGCATGTCATCTTGTGCTGAATGATTATGTTTATTATCAAAAGTTTTCACACACAAAAATGGAGTTCTATTTGCTTTTGCATATGCTGTAATCTTCCACTTACATCCATCAACATTGTACTTTACAATCATCTTATCAGGGCTATTTTTTACAAATTTGTGTCCAAATTTGTGTGCAAGGCTATATTTATATAGTGCTTTCCTAAAATCAGTTGCATTGTCAAGAATTTGTCCACTTCCCACAATTAATTCACTCCACTTTGATGAATTCAACTCAGTCATTGGTGCAAAGTCACTTTGAATTGCATAAGGCATAGCCATAATATTCTCACTTGAGGGAGATGCAAATTGTGAGTGTCCTTGTGATGTATACACACTGCATTTACAATCAAATAAAAAATATTTATTCTATGTACTAATATGAAAGTATCTCAAACTTATACACACATAATATTATCAAATCATTTCTTACCCTTGTGTGAATTGGCTAATTGTTGTTCTGCTTTGATCTTCATCCATAATGTACAAGTGAGCACATCTTTCATTGTATTTTATCAATTATTTCACTCCATCATCATCAATAAGGTCTATAAGCTCAGAAAGCTCAAACTTCAAATTATATTTAAGCCTCTTCCCATTTATATCTTCCCCTAAACAAGATGATACCATGGTTATTAGTTCTGCCAATAGTAACCCATACTCAATCATTTTACCAATTGTTCTCCCTCCATCATAACGTAGCATTCCTCTTTCATTAATGATCCTTCCACCTATGTGAAAGTAACAAAAAATCTCCACCGAATGCTGACCATCCATTATTTTCTAGCCTAAACCAAATTCTTGCTAAATAGATTCCAAAAATAGTAATATTAAATATTCCACAAACAAAAGCGATGGCTAAAGGCTGTACTGAGATGTTGGTTTTTAATAGAACCAAGGATAGAGTTGCAACGATTTGTAAAGAAATGAAGGATGTTGAAATTATATATAAATCCCTTTTAGAAATGCCAGTCAAGCATATATCATTTTTACGAGTACTGCATCAAAAAGTCCCTTAGTTCTTAAAAGATCATGTGCAAGACCTTCCTCCCACAAGTCAAGATATTGGAGGGCTTCGTCTTTTTGTTGATATCTCTGTTCCTAAGATATGCATGAAATACAATTGTAGAAGTAGTGAGAAAAATTAATGCTTATTGCTTCTCTTTATATAATGGACAAAATGATAATCAAAATTAAGAAAGTGTTACAATGAAGCAAAAGTAAGCAAACTAAAAACGTGCGAAAATCAAAAAGCAAAGTAGAAGGAATTTTTACAAACTTTAAAGTGAAGAATAACCTTTATCAGTGCTAAATTGTTCTTTAGATCATGCTTGTTTCCTTTTTAACAAGAGCAGGAAGGAGGACTCTTATTTGTTAGTATAGTGAAACGCTTATAGAAAAAATTAATTTGAATTGATATCTATTTTTTATTAATTGTTAAATACTTGGAGAAAATATAGGAAATTTGGATAGGGGCAAATTATTCTCTTTAATTTAATATTTTAGGAGTTGGTCCTTCTAAATAAATATTATTTTTATGATCTTTCTAATTAAATATTAAGTTTTTTAAGTCTTTTATTTTAATTTTCCCTTAAATTTTTCTTAAATTACCCATATTTATATTCCTTCAACAATAATTATCAAATAAGAAAAAGAAAGAGGGAGTTAAAAAAATGATTATGATATTTAAAAAATATATTATATTAACTAATTTAACTAATTAACTATTTATTTAGTTTTCTAATTTTTTTTAAAAATATTAACTGGCTTTTATAATTAGGATTGTAAGGGGTACTTATATACATATTCACTCCTCTAACCAAGTAATTCCTTATATAAATGATTTTAGTAAAAAATTTAGATTTATTCCTGTAACTTTTATGTAATATTTCAGTTTTACGTCCTTAATTTAAAAAGTTAAACCTGTTAACTTTAAATCTTTTAGCCTCAAGTGATAACTTTTTTTAAAAAATCATTGTTATTTTAAAAATTAAACATAACATATTAACATTTGAGAATGTTTTGTCAATATTTAAAATTTCAATGTCAATATTTTTTAATAATGATGTTAAGGTTAAAGCACTAAATAGACATTATAGAATTAAGAGATAAAACAAATGTGAGACTAAAATGCGCTTTTGTGATTATTTTTTTAATAATAGGGGTAATTTCATTTTAAAAGAATTGTACAAAGGGTCACTGTAACTTTTTTCTCTCATGATTTTAATTAACATATAAAGAATACAGAAATCATATTTCCCTCCTACAGAAATAACATGTTATCTTGTGCCCTAGTCACCAGCTTACAATTTGGATTCTTGTACAGTATGGGTGAACCTTTTGTCAGAAAATACTTTCATCGTCCAATGGGTATCATGATCTCGGAGAACTCAATCCCAGGTGTCAAATCTGAGTTTCTGTCTGAACCGATATTTTCTGTTCTATTTTCATCTCTGGTTGGTGCTATATTAACATTTCTCTGAAGCTGCATGCCAGGACAAGGCTCTGCAACACATCACTCATGGTGGGGCGCCCTACCCCTTTCCCAGCCAAGCATTTCATGGCCACCCGAATATATGTGTCAAAAGATTCTTCTGCTATCTTTCCTTCAAGTGCAGGGTCTACCAATTGAGTTGACATGCCATTCTCACAGCAGTACACAGCCCAGTCTGCCAAGTTACCATGCTCATCATCTTCAACTGGATCCACAGCAGGCCTTGCACTTACAACCTCCAATAGCACCACCCCAAATGAGTATACATCAGATTTCTCAGTCAACTTGTGACGCCAAAAGTACTCTGGGTCTAAGTATCCAACACTGCCCTTGACATTGGTGCTGACTACAGCTGGGCTGCTTGCCTTTGACAAGCCAAAGTCTGAAATTTTGGCCACCCAATTATGGTCTAGGAGTATATTGCTTGTCTTGATGTCTCGGTGGATGATCTTGTGCTCTGTGCCTGTGTGGAGGTAATGCAAACCCCTTGCAACTCCAACGCATATCTCAAGACGTTGAATCCATGACAAAGGGAGTTCTTCCTTCGATCTCAAATGAAGCTGGTCAAACAGAGTACCATTGGACATATATTCATAAGCCAGTATCATCTCTCCATCTTCTTGGCAATGACCCAAAAGTGAAACGAGGTTGTGGTGGCGCAGCTGGGAGAGAACATGGATCTCTGTCTCAAATTCTAAAGCACCTTGTTCTGACATTGGATTGCTCCGCTTTATGGCTACAAAGGTAGAACCATGATCAAAACTAGCCTTGTAAACTTTGCCAAACCCACCGATGCCAGTGACCAGACCCTCATCAAAGTTATTTGTTGCCACTCTGATCTCATCCATGGAGAAATGATGGCGAAAAGATGACTTCCGAACTTTTCTAACTTGATTAGTAATAAGGATCAGGAGATTATGCCACGAAATCTTCCTTGGCTCAACTAATTTCAATACGTAAACAATCAGGAAAAAGAGAATCGATACTCCTAGTGCCACAACAATTAGTCCACATCCAATGATGATGAATGTGATTTTCTTTGGCTTTTTTGATACTGCAACATGGGGCACTGGCACAACGGACTCGGGCTTGCTGCTCATAGGGTTGACTCCTGCAAGATTTCCGTCCCAATTGCTAATTTTGAAGATCTCTACACCGTTCAAGAAAGCAGAATAGTGTTGAGGTTTACTCTGCACATCCGGATGAAGATCTACCCAAAGATCCTGCTTTCCCTCGCTAGTTTCAGGAACCGTCACTAAAAAGTCTCGGTACATAGGAATTCCAGGGCCACCGCTCATAGCAATGACATCGAATCCTTCCCCAGCTGTTTGATTATTTAAATATACGGTAAAAACTATCTGATCCACCAAAGTAATGTCTCGGTAAATATTACAAAAGTGTAGCCTAATGAGATAATTGAAACCAGAATCAATCGGGAAGAACCACGACAGATTATAGTTTAGATTAAGACGTTCATCTGGAAAGGGTACCATTGATCTGGCTGTGCGATAGACAACCTCTGGTGCAACATATGCTGGAGCAGTTTCTGTGTACAGAATTGGCGAGACCATATCATTGGGTTCTACAGCTGCTAGAGGTAAAAATAAGTTGTCATCATCTCTGGTCCAAGTGCGAAACATCCCCGTATCATATTTGGCTGGAGTGTCATCCCCTCCTACGTTGATTCTATACATGGTTTCCAAGGCAGAATCGTTATGAATGTAATATAGCACAGGATAATGACCAACTAAAGGAATATGATCATTATCACCCTGAATATAGAGATTGGAAGGCATGGAAACAACTTCGATTCCATTGATGAATGCATAGACATCTGAAGCATTGGATGATGGAGTGAAACTCAGTTCCAAGGTTCTTCCACTCACATGAATGATAAACTCTTTCATCAGATATGCTTTGTTGATATAATCAGTAGTGGGCGAAACACTCAAGTTGTGCACAAGAGTGAAATTACCAGCAGTGACTGATACAAAAGCTTTGGACATATTTAGACCCAAGTAAGAAGTTGGGAAGAAGTGAAGGCGGACAAATTTGGGACCTGGAGTCACATGAAATCTGTAGGCAAATGGAGAGTAAAATACTCGAGCAGTCATGTATGGAACATCAGGAACAGAGGAATTGATCATAGAGGCTTTGGCTATCTGGGACTTGGCTTCTGCATTAGATGATAATACATACTTTGAACCTGAATCACCAGTCCAGATCCTCCCATTATATGAAACTTGTTCTGATGAGTTAGTGCCACAGTTGAGAGCAATGTTTTCCAAAGGAAGATAACTGGAATTATTAGCAAAAGTAATGTGGAGAGGCAAGAGTAAAAGATAGAGAAACAGAAAGATGGAAAGAGAAAAAGGGCAAGTATTCATGGTTGAGTATAATAATGGAGCATGGATGGAAACTACATGCATTTATCTTAATATAAGAAATGTATCAAAGGAATACCAGCCAACTTGTTAATACTGGTCAACCCCATCATATTAGGGCATAATATTAATCCAGCTCAACCCCAGTGGAGGTTTTTGTTCTTTTCAAAGCTTTCTGGCATCTAGCCTTCTGGTCTCGTCAACTCTCGAGTTTGACTGCAATTTTAGAAAACAAGCACGTTATTATCAACAAGTTAATAACAACATTACGATCAATATAAAATATAAAATCTACAAAGAATTATCCTCTCTTTATAATTTATGAATAATTTAACTTTTTCGATACAATTTAACTGATTTTTCGAACTTTTTATCTGGTTTGGTGCAACTTTTTTAATTTTTTTTATTCAATATTTTTTTAACTTATTTTAGCATTAGAGTGATTTAGAATAGGGTTAATACAATACTATTAAATAATCCTATAACACTACTAATCCAGCTCAACCCCAGCTGAATTATTTTCGTCATTCAGTCTTGCGTCTTTATCTCTGAATTTGATCTCAATTAAATTATTTTGAATATGGAGTGTGATTTCTTGTGATGGTGATGGTGATGGAGCTTTTAGCTTGCTTTTCGTCTCTTTATTTTTCCAGTCTCTCTCACCCCATGGTTTCGTTGGATAATTGACATATGAAATAGGGATTGGAGGAAGACTTTTCTAAACTCGGTTCTGACATTTCAAAGCTCACCGACAACGAATCTTTGTATGATATAAGGCTGTTGAATGTTGCCTGGAGCTGAGGAGAACTTTCATATGAAAATGAAACAAGGTAGAACTTTCCATTGATACTGTTACTTAAGGTTAAGGACACAGCCTGTCAACACCCAAATAATTTCTTCAAATTATTTTCAATTTTCATTAAAACTACAATGATGCTGCTGATAAGCTTCTTTCTGATTCTGAAGGAGTTTGATCTATTGTCTCTTCGATGTCAAAAGTACATCAATTACTTTCCCAGCATTTTGTCATCTTCAAAGCTCAAATGATCAAGAAACCAGTGAAGAAGATATCATACAATTTAGTATGACAGTTAGTATTTGGAACACATACTTAAGAAGAAGGAACATTTTAGGTCTTAGTTTTCATGAAAGCAAAAGCTTAATCATAGTAATCAAAATTTATTTTTCAAAAGCGTCTGCTAGCTAAGCTTAATCAATGGTTTTAGTACCATGCAAAGATTCTCAGAAAAAAAAAAAAAATCAACATTAGCTGGCCTGCAACAGAATGTAAAGGACTTCTTACGGAAGGACCATTAGTTGGTATTTATGGTAACCATTTAAACTCGTTTGAAATCAGCTTATTTATATTCATTTGACAGAACAAAGAAAAACATATAGCGATCTGCAGAGTTCACAAGTGTATAACATGGTAAGCTTCATTTGCACAACATCAACTTTTAAGAATTATAACTGGTAGATGACAACCAGCAATTGTCCAGAAATGGGGAAAGAAGAAAAGGAAAGAATGGGAGGGAAACCACATTTAGCTCAAAATGTAATGATTAGCTGAGAAACTAATTGAAAAGAGTGTCAAAATAATGAGTCACATAACATGCGACTGCAGAAGAGAATTAGACCTTGTAGCTTGTATTGTTATGAAGAATCCTCTGAGGCCCAAAATGATTACAATCAGGTAAACAGACTTGGGTTGCTGCGGAGTTATGAAATCCATCCAGCGTAAGCTTCTTGAAAGAACATGCAACTTTAAATTCATCTTCAGCCCTCATTTTGAGTTGTGTCTACCAGACATAAAGTTTCAAAGCTTTAGATGCAAAGTAAGTATTGCTTCAAATTCAAGCATTTAAGCCAGCCCAGTTTTTAAAAGCAACAAGTGCTTCCATTTTTCTGAAGTTTCTTTTTCTTAACTTTGACACTTTGAGTTTTTTATGAGTCTCCACGAATGCTTGCTTGTATCTCTACTTATCAACAAAAATCTTCATCTCATTAGATTTTTCCACAACTTGCATAACTGCATCAAAGAAACCTCCCTTCACCATAGCATATAAGAAACCATCAACAAGACTGCGGTCAAATTTGATCCCCTTCTGTCCATCAGCTGATAATTTTCGCTTCATCTCATTCCATAACATTAGAACATTAAAATATTTCTCCGCCAAGACATACCCATTAATTAGGCACAAATATGTCTGATCATTTGGCTCCAATTGCAGGAATATCATCCTTCTAAATGTCCTTCTAGCATCTTCCAGTCTCCCTGCTTTACAGAAAGCATGAATGAATGATAGAATTCCAGTCGAGTACCAACTTCAATTCGAGGGTCCTCAGCCACCTCATCTAAGAAAGCCGCCATCAACTCGGGTCGATGATTTTCCATTAAACTTGTCATTATTGTTAGGTAACTCCCCTTCAAATCAGAAATTCTTGCCTCCCTCATATCCCTAAATAATGTAAAGGCTGACTGAAAATCTCGGCTGGTCATGGGTGAATCTATTAGAGTATCATAGGTTTCCACATCCAATTTTAGGCCTGAATTACCAATCTCCATGACCAATTGAGTATCTTCAGCAGTTCGATTTTCTTTGCAGTAAGCTTTTAAGATTGGCACATAGACCCCGAGACCCACAGAGCCTCCCAGAGCATTCATTTCATCAAGGATGCTGTGTGCCTTGTTCG
The DNA here is from genome assembly GCA_037074615.1 of Leucaena leucocephala. Taxonomy (NCBI): domain Eukaryota; kingdom Viridiplantae; phylum Streptophyta; class Magnoliopsida; order Fabales; family Fabaceae; genus Leucaena; species Leucaena leucocephala. The sequence continues at coordinate 5,201,716 of CM073570.1, read as the reverse complement.
ATAATCTGGTGTTAACACATGCAATAATAATAATACCATAACCTATAGATTTATCTACGGTATTTGAAGGCTATAACTTCTGAGCTTCAAGAATTAAATTAGCTAATCCCTTGATATTAGATTCAACTGATGCTAAATTGCCTGACTTAACATAACCTTGTATTAAATTACTGTAGAATTCCCTTTTGCCTGAGAAACCAAAGCCAACCGTTAAAAAAATTTAACTCATCTATTTTTTGTTCAAGCCCCTTCAATGAATACAAATAAGCAAGAAATCCAAAACTGGATTCATCTGGTCTAACACCCAAAAGTGTCATTGTTTCAACAACTTTTTCAGCATCACTCACTTATTCGAGGTCACGACAAGACCCTTCTAGTGCCGCATTACAAGCAGCCAGATCAGGTTTCATGAAATCCAATTTCTCATCCAAAGCAATCCTACAATTATCTTCAAAAACGTTTATAAAAGCAGCAAGGTTACCATTCTTCCGACTAATTTCAACAAGCACACTGCCCCATACACTAAATGGAACAAAAAACCTGTTCTTCAACATGCATTTGACAAGGGCAAAAGCAGGGGCTGCAAGATTGGCACATTTCATAGAATCAAGCATGTCATGAACTGTTTCAAAATCTAATATTCTACGGTTCTTCTCTATCATGTACACTACAGATGCAAAACACCCCTTGAGATTATGAATGTCACCATGTGAGGACAAGGGGGTGATGGGGGAATTGGTGATTGACTTACTTAGGAAGGCTGAGTTGTTTGTGAGTCTTGAAAGACTTCCATGCTTCATCTGGGTCACTGCTGATAAGAGACTTATGAAGAGTATTTTGCAGGGCGGTTACTTCTTCAGGAGTTAGGGAACGAGGTCGTGAAGTTGGGAGCTTGCTGGGTTCCTGAGAAACTGAAGGGTTCCTTTTAAGGGCAAAGATAGATGGTTGAAGGAAGGAATAAAGGGATGGAATCTCAGGGGTGGAGGAGGATAAGCATCTATGTATAAGCAAGCACGGGACTTTTCTAGCCATTGGTGATCAAGCACCGACCTTTTCCATCTCTTGATTATTTTTCCGGCTCCAATTTTTCATTTCCCTTCCTTTTCGTTAACATAGGTACCAACCTTGTCGGGGAGACCCCGATGCGGATAAGTTCTCTATTTATTAGTAATGGTGATGAATGCCAACTGAGACTCGGGGAGACAAGAAATACGGGCCATCTCCAAGGTGTATTGTTTTGCCCTTCCCCGGCGGAGCATCGGCGTTGTCTTCACCTGCTATGTATATGTCAATAAATAAATACTGTAGGAAAAATTATTAATATAAGCTGGAATAGCTCAGTTGGTTAGAGCGTGTGGCTGTTAACCACAAGGTCGGAGGTTCAAGCCCTCCTTCTAGCGTTTCCATTATATTTTTCCATTCTTTTTAGTTTTTATTTTATTTTATTTTTGAGCAATACTAAAGCTAATTATCGCTGAATCGTGATTTGTTCTCACTGATGTGCTTCCACAAGGACGTCATCAATATTGAAGTAGTGGGCCATTAGCTAAACACAGAGCAAACAGAAACTAAATGGGCATCACAATCATGGTAACAGACCTCAAACTTTCTCAAAAAGAATCTTCAGCATCCCCCGGTACTTGGTTGGAGTAGAATAAACAAAAATGGAAAGCAAGTAGGGAACACGAAGAAGGTTCATGTTCTTTTATATGTGTGACGACCATTTACATGAAGAGAGATCGTTTTAGTGGTTTCTTTTCGTTGGTGTCAAGTATTTCTATGGAGACAATTCTTACACATTCTCTTGATTTCTCACCATGAAGAGCATCTCTTCGACGGCGCGATTCTGGTGCTTTTGTCTTTTCAAACTAGAAGAAAAGAATATAACAAATAAAATTACGTACCATTATTGTGTCTTGATTTAGCGATTAGTAAAGCTGGAAGTGCAAAGCCCACGAAATGGAAGTTGCAGGAATGAGTGTAGGTATAGGTTAGGTAGTCGGCAGCAAAAGATTCACAGTGTGATTTTGTTGTTCGTTGTTGTCTTGATATGGAGATTCGGATTTCGTAAAACACGTTGGCTCTCCATTTCTGACCCATCGGACCTCGTAGGATGAAGAATATAGGAAAGCGCATAGGCCAAGGAGGGATGAAAAGGACAATGGCCACACCAGCACCTATTATTAGCTTGTAAAGTTGAGCAGCACTTGGTATTACCCAGCTTTAAGCGAATACTAACTGCATCTTGAGGGGAGATGCTATTCTTAGCTCATTAATATACTTACAAGTTTCTCTAAAATTAAAATAAATTTCTGATTTTAGTTATATTTAAATAGAAAATTTTTATATTTATACCCTAGTCCCATATGTAAAGCATCTTTTAAAAGGTATTTTTAATCATTTTTATACATGTTCATATTTAATAAGGATAATAAAAGTATAAATTAATATTATGTGGGAATTTAATATAGTTTATAAAAGTAAATATTAAAAATAATTTGAATTTTATGATGAAATAATACCTATAAATTAGAAATGACTTTTATTTGAGACTAGAAGAGGCACTATATTCTATCTCATAATGAATAACTTCAAATAAAGATGATATATGAAAAAACTCAACACTAACCCCATTCTTTAATATATAGGAAACACGGTAAGAGGAAGGTCTCTCCCCCCCCCCCCCCCCCCGCGGCGGCGGGGGGTTGGCACGGGTCTAAGTCCTAGATAACAAAGGCAATGTTTGATTTATAATCAAGAACATTCGTCTAGACAAAATCTTCATCGCACGGGTTTTTTCTATGGCTAATTTTTTTTATAGAAATATTAATTATAAATTAAACAAGAAGCACAAGAAATCTCAAACAAGCATACACGGCAATAAAAGATAAAACTATCACATGAAACCTAATGAAAGGTAGCGATAAAACATGGATAACAATAAACTGTAAGATAGAGACTAACGGATGCCACTCCAAGCATTTATAAATCTTCCTCGTAGTCATCACATCGCCATGATGCCCAAACTGCTCATCAACTTTGTGAAAACAAATGTGCCTAGACGCTCGGCCTCCACAGGGTAGCTAACGGCAACGACCAGAACTTGAGTCTGGTTTAATGAAGAAGGAATAACTAAAACTGCCATGTCTAACAGTCCAAAACCTTCATAGCACAAGAGCACACAGTGCCCCCTTTTTGCCACCCTCTCTTTTTGAGTTGGAGAAACCCCAACAACAAAATTATGTTTGACTTTAAATTTTCACGTTCCACAGGAATTATACATTTTTTTGGTACTCTCCGGTACTTTTTTTTTGTTTGCTAAACATAGATATTTTCTTATTGAAGATAATTATATTCTCTGATACTTGGTCTTTTCTCAAGCATTACCCCTTTCTTTTTAGGACCGGAGGAAGTAAACTAACAAACCAAACATTATATCACACTACATTTTGTCAAATTATCCCGTTCGGTCTCGTACTGCTAGGCAAAAAATGCCTCATAGTGCAACTTTTGATTCAAACATCTGCCTTATCTATTGAAGATGTCTCTCTAGAAACGTTTTGCAAGAAGTTTCCAAGTAGCCTCTGATCAAAAATCATATTTGGCACCTGGCGAGAAAAACTCTACAAGGTCAAGCATGTGCCCAATAGCAGACATTGAAATAGCCCGAACGGACAAGGAGAGGAGAGAAATACCTTATCCCCAAAGAATATCTTTGTATTATCAGCAATGGCCTCGATGAATTTAAGCTCAAGAAATTCAGGGGTAAGCTTCAACTTGTTTGCTTCAGCCTCTTTTGTTACACTTAAAATTGAAATTTGAAAAGGAAAACCAATGCCATTCATTAATCATTTCTTTGTTCTTGGAGGATAAATTACTATGCCGTATTAATAAACTTTCTTTAACTCACCGGTAGAAATCCGCATCTGCCAGGCTCTTTTCACGTTCTAGATACATTTGGTTCTCAATTTCTTGCTGGCGCCTAGAACCATCCTTTTCCATCAATTTCTGCTCCAAAAGGATCTTGCTAACATTGGCATTTTTCTCAGCCTCACTAATAGCCATCTTCTTCGAAGTCTCTGCCTCCTTCTCAGCTACTTTCTGTCTTTCAATTGCAATTAAGACCTATCCAACATAACCAAAAATATGTGTGCTCAACAGCAATTTCAGAAATTTGGCCAAAAAAAGATGTTTTTAGAAAAAAAAAAAATAAAGAAATCCAGACAGAAGCAAAAAAAGAAAAAAACACATGCGCACACGAATGAGATAAACCCTGACTTGCAAGGAGACATTGGACCCAGTTCCACAACAATCACAAGAAACTCGCATGATTCCTTATCCAAAAGCTACCTTAGTGCGTTCCTCTTCCATTTGTTCAAAGTTACGTCTGATGCGATCTGGAATAGTTGGTTTTGTGACACGGACACTGATAACTTCAATGCCTGGAGCATAACGGGTGCAATCAACTTGAAGAGCATCTTTCATCTTTTCATCAATCTGAATGAGCCAAAATAGTCGTGTAGCCATCATAAATGTTAGTATGTCATCATCATAAGAAACATAAAAAGCTAGAAGACAAATGACATTAAATAGAGTCATTGATCTAAAATACCACAACAGGTCATCATAAATTCTATAACAGCAACAAAACTTAAGACTTTCATCAACTCTTTGGAGGGATGACAGTAGAATCTAGAACTCAATCCGTAAACGTTCATCAAATCAGCATGTCATATTGCTTGAAAATTATAGTGTTCAGGTTATTCCCCACTCTATTACCCGTAAATGAAAGTGATTATAATAATTAACTATAGCTATAAACACTTTTAATCTCGTGATCAGATTATATATATAAACACTTTTACCTGATCAAAAACATCAATATAGACTTGTTGAAGACTATGAGAACTGCAGAACTGATTAATCTCGTGATGAATCTTGTCATATATCCATGTCTTGTCATAGTGCACCCCATAATTGAGCAATGTCTCATAGACATATTCCTTATGAAGTCGATTTACAACCTTAAATGAACAATAACGGTGACAGTAAAAATCATTGCATTTAAATTTAAAGAAGCGAAAAATTAGATAACCTGCGAATGAATCATGTTATTAAAGAAACTTATGTTTGATATTTACTTCTATCTTCTCAAAATTGATCATGACACCTCCTTTAGTACCACATGGTATATCTGTCACCTGCAATTGTTACAATAATTTAGCTTACTGTGTCCATTGCCAAGTGAAACCAAAATTTTAGAAACAGCTCTAAACAAATTACCATATCTGTCTGAAGTGTCACCTGAACGGGCTCATACTGTGTTATGAAAGGCATCTTTAAATGAAAACCTAGAAAATTTAGCACCAAGAACATGAAGCAAACATTGGGCCAGTGGATGCTGAAGAAAAACAACAACAAAAATCGAGAAGCAAACTATAACCTGGTTCTGTAATTGTGTTCAGAAGAGCACCTCCTCTCCAATATACCCCCACATGGCCTTCCGGGACTTGGTGCAGAATAGAAAAGCTATTTTTAAAGGATGATGGTGATGAAGGGATCAATACCTGTAGACAAATCCTTATGTTTTTAAGTTTCAGATTTTTACTTTCGAGTATAATCAACTCGAATGTAATTCCAAATGTAGATTTGTTGTTAATTACAGAACAGTGAAACTTTCAACCCAGACAACATTAATAAATAAGCCATAGATAATTAAAAATGTGAAAAAAACTTAACGTTATTATTTGAACTGAAGAGTAGCCCATAAAACCACATTACTAAAACAAATTCAGCCAAATCAATATACGGTTCCACAAATGAGATTTCGTGCAGTATTGTACCTCGGCCGACTTAGAGCAATCAATGCAGTTGAAACTCAAGTAATGAAAACACGCATTCCAGCAGAGACTACGAACACAATCGAAGAACAAAACCGAGTATACATACATTGCGGTTCAGGAAATGCAACAATAAGAGATAGGGTTACCATGGCAGCGATGGCGATGAATGGGAGAAAAACAGTGAGAATGGAGGAGGAATCGGAGGTTTGCGTCGGGGGACGCGGCTGATGAGCACCTGCCCTCTGTTGATTTGGATCCATGGCGATTCTCTGCGCTACCCTGCCCAGACACAGAACAACGAATCCTCGTCTTTTACTTTCTTTGTGGCGAAGAATAACGGAATAACTTGCAGATTAGGGAGAGATGAGTAAAGAATGATAACAGGGAAATTTGTTCTAGGTCCCAAAAAATGAATCCAAAATGAAAAGGTTGAGATCAAGAAGAACAAAGATGATGGCTAAGAAGCACCGGAGGAAGCATCCTGTGCTGTGCGGTGCGGTGTGAGCACAGATTTTTTTTTAAAAAAAAAATAATTAGAATTTTACGTCAATAAAATAAAACTTATAAATATTAATTTGTTAAATTAAAATTTATTAATATAAATAAAATATTTTTTTTTACTTTTTTTAAAATTTACATACCGATATTGTGTGTGTTTGAATAAAATTTTGGAAACAGGTTTATAAAAAAAAGAATTTTTAGACAGTTTATAGAAAAGGAGTTTTAGAGAAGAATTTATAAAAAAAATAATTTTAAATAAATGACTATTTTAATAGTTATTTTTAGAAATATTTTTATTATGAAAAATAGTATGAATATTAAATGAGAAGAGATAAGATATAAAATAAGAGAGAGTGTAAGAAAAGAAAAGAAATATGGTGTAAGAAAAAATATGAGAGATGAGAGAAGAAATAGGGTGTAAGAAAAAGTAAAAAATGTGTAAAAAAAAAAAGGGATAATATAGTAATTAATTAATTTATAAACTCTTTTATTATTTCATAAACTACTTTAACCAACTTATCTAAAATTTTAATTTTAAATCATAATTTAGTTTAAAAATTTATTTAAATATGTCTGTTTTTTTGAAAAAAAATTTAAAATTTAAATTTTACGTTAGATTTTATGTATTTCGATAAAAAACATCCATTATTATTGATTGTAAATTCCGTCCTTAGACATAATTTATATTATGGGCAGGTCAAGACCCAAGCACACTTCAAGAAAACCTAAAACTCTTCAGTCCTCACATGCAACGTAGACAAAAAATAGGAAACATCTCATGATTTCCCATGAGAGTACGAATAGACTACTACTTGACTAGACTAATTGTTAAAATACTCTTGCTAATATAAAAAATAACTAATTAATTAATTTAAATAGATTAAAAATTAAATAAATTAATTATAATTAATATAAGAGTCAATTAACTAATTTAAATAAATTAAATAACATAATATAAAATTGTCTTATGAGATTAGATTTAATTATAATTAATTTATTTAATTTATTTAAAAATATTAACTAGTTTTTAGATTAAATATTAGAATGAGTAAGTAGATTAAATTCTAACTATAACTCATATAATCAAGTTATGAAAGGGTTATTTAATTATTTTCGCATGAACAAGCTCATAAATATCTAATGATACAACAGAGTCCGAGGAAATTTCTAAAGAGAAAGTTGGAAAGCAAAGGAGGAAATTCCTCCCTTCCTTCCAACTTCCAAGATCAGATCCGTCAAAATCTTATACTTAGAATTGTGTTTGAAGCTTCTTTTATTGAACACCATCTTTAGTTGGAGCTTTCGTCTCGCTCTTGACCATCTTTCCTCGTACCTTCCTCTATTGCAATGCTTTCCTCTGACCCTTCCAATTAATTATTACTATTTATGTCAATAATTACTTGGAATTGCCAATGAGCCTCAGAGAGGAGGCTCCCTTCTATTTTTCAAGTCCATTGTTGCTAATTATAAGCCTGATATTTTTGCCAGTTTGGAGCCCGGGTTTCAGGTGTTAAGCCAGATAAAGTCATTACTAGGCACATGGGTTTCCAATTTTCACACCGGGTTGAAACGTCTGGGTTCTCAGGCGGAATTTGGATATTGTGGTCTGATAAAGTTGAGGTCTCTGTTATAAGTGATTACGCTCAATTTATTCATATGGAAATTAATCACATTGTTGGGCAGAGGTACCTTTCTTGTAAGACTTTTTTTTTATACAAATTTTTTTTTAAAAAAATTAAGTTTATCTACAATATAAGGGTGGGATGGAATTTCTTTTTTTCTTAAACGATATCAATTTTAGGTAAGGCGAGTAATCTATTACCTTCAAAAATAAATTTAAATACTTAAGAGTTATGATATCTCTTCTAACATTGTGATTATAACGATAACAAAATAATATTTTTTAAAGATTACACCTATTCTAAATAATTATATATATCATTCTTGTACTAATTAAATGGTTCTTCTTGTAAGGCTTGATTGAGCACTTTGCAACAATTCTTGGTTGAATCATTTTAATGATAGTTGGGTTGATCACTTTTCTAAAGTTCTGACAATAGATCTATTCAAATAAATTTGGGCCTTGCTCAATACTGGAAACAGACCTTTCAAAATTTTGGTCCCTAGGCTGTCTCACCCTGACTTCTCTAACTTAGTCAAGCAATCTTGGGCCGCCCAGCAATGGAATCTGGACGTGTTTGGTTCCATACGCAAGTGTTCTACCGCGGCTTAATGGCATTAAGAGTCCGTTTAGATACATTTTTAAAAAATAATTTATAAAAAAAACTTTTAAAATACTTTTATATAATTTTTTTTAGAAAAGAGTTTATAGAAAAAAAATAATTTTAAATAAATAAATATTTAGATAATTATTACTATAAATACTTTTATTATTAATAAATTATCAAAAGAGTATATGATAGAAAAAAAATCATGGTATACAAAGTCTTGTCCCATTATCAATGTATTTTCACTACATCTTCTCTCTTTCTTATCATCACTTTGCAAGTCCTCTTCTCTCTCTCTTATCAGTGTCCAACTCTTCTTCCTTGAATGAAATTCTAGGCTTCGTCTTCTAGAGAGATGGACAAAAGATGACAGAAGTACTAAATGATGACGGACGATAAAAAATAGAAACATCTAAGGGACAATAGAAAATGGAATTAACAAGGGATGATGGATGATTGAAGCACCAAAGGATAACGGATAATAGAAAATGAGCTAGTGAGAGTGGATAAAATAGCCATTTTAATAAATTTTTTTACTATTTTAAAAATTATTTTAATTTATCTAAAAGTATAGTTTTAAAACATAGTTTGGTATAATATTTTTTAAATAAATATAATTATTTGTTTTAAAAAAAATTAAACTAAAATTTGATGAGAAGTCTTTTAAAGTTTTAATTTTGTCATTAACCAAACATAGGCTAACAAAAAGTTGGAATCTTGCCCTTTCTCTTCCTTCTTGGTCGACCTTGAACATAGTCTTTAGAGATGAGTTTGAAGATACAAGCCTACAGCAAGAGCTTCTGTGGATGAAGAAATCAGGATCGGATTAGATTTGTCTGGGAGATAGAAATACTTCCCTCTATCATACAAAAGCTCTGATTAAGAAGTGTAGAAATCACTTCCTCAAGATAAAAACGGATCAGGGAGAGTGGATATATAACGATGCAGAATTATCTAATTTGGCTAGGATTCTTTGTTGATCTGTACACCATCGTTTCTTCCCTGTTTTGTTCAAGGTGAGTTTACATCACTTTCTGACTTTGATATGATGAATCTAGAAAGGAATGTTACATTAGAAGAAACAAGACAAGCACTTTTTTGAGATGAAACCTCTTAAATCTCCAGAAATTGATAGACTACATGCCCTCTTCTCCCAAAGCCAGTGGGATATCCTGGGTCCCAAGCTATATGATTTTCTTCTTGGTCTTTGGTAGAACAATACAGAGTCAATTTGGAAACAGATTTGGAAGCTCCCCATGGCACAACGTGTTCGGACCTTCATGTGGTTTCTTTTTAAACAAAGATTGGTGACCAATGCTGGGCGTTTAAGGCGTGGGATGACAACAAATCAACAATGCGATCTCTGTATGGGGGGAATGGAGATATTAACCATATTTTGAAAGCTTGTCCGATTGCTTCTACTGTCTGGACAAAAATTCCTTCCTAACTATAAATGTATTTTGTTTTTACTATAAAAAAAATTTAAATAGATTCAACATCGATATTACTAAGATTAGGGTATATTCTTAAGATTTTAAGAATATTTATAGAAAACTTATTAGATCGTCTATTAAAAGAGATTAAAAGTTGAATTTTCATTATTTTAAGATATAAATCTGTTGATTACTAAATATGTCAACTCTCAACCTAATGATCTGGGTATTGATTTCTTTGGATGATGCTGTGCCTTGGCTGAAGAAGATGCTGATAGCACCAAACTTTTGACACATGTTGGAAGATAGGCTTATGTATCAGATGTTGGAAACTATGGGAGGTTCAAAATCATCGCATTTTTGCTGAGGAAGTTTTACACGGTTGATGGAATTTTATCAGGTATTATAGATCTATATTTAAGCGCACTGTGAATAGTTTTAACACGTACAAACTTCTCTTGTAAAGCCTTCTTGTTTCCGCTTCCTTTGTAAGTCACTTCTAGGAGATACTTGTCCAAACCCAGTTTCACTGAAATGAAATCATACTCCTTTTCACTAAAAAAAAACATATATAATATAATATAGATGAAATGATAGGAAAATAATTTTAAAAAATAAAAAATTCTAAATCAAATGTGTTACTAACAATAAATAAATATTACACGATGTCTTACTTAAATATTTAATATTTTTTGGAGTCTATTTTCTCTATAATATATATATTTGAACGAACTTAACATGTCCTTTGAGCCAAGTGAATAATGACCAGTCACATCAATGCATAAGTTCAGACTTAAACCCTTAATCAGTTTTTTATCTCATATTTATTATTTTTTATAAATTAATTTATCAAATTTATAAAATAATATATAATTTAATATTATCTAAAAATATTTTAGAGATATCGTATTATATATTATAATTAATTAATTTAATTAGTTTATTTAATTTTTAAAATAAATAACTCTCATATTAATTATTAAAATAATATATTAGAAGAAAGGTAATTAAAGTTATAATGATTAATGATTAACATTAAAACATATAGTTTTTAATTCTTGAAACTATATTCAGCTTGAGTCATTGTCTCTAAAGTTATAATTTATTTAGTTTTTTTCTTATTTAATTAAAAGTAGTTACTTTAGACATGAGAGTGATACTTTAGAGTTTTTCTCTCTCATAACAAATATATTTTATATTATATAAATTAGTATTTTTTTATAAAAATAAAATTATTTATTACATCAATTAACAATCTATTAGTTGGATGATATTATTGCATGAGTTTTGACTAATAAACTTTGTGGTTTTATTGTGATAACATGCATTTTCTTGCCTACAACTAAAACAAACCTTCTAGCTAAAAAGTCAATTGCCCCAAAAATTATTTTAAATATTATTTTCTCAGTTAATTAACTCTTTTTTGTCGTATCTGAATTGGTTGATCGAATATTTAATAATAGAATATTAAAAAAATATTGAATACCCAGTGGCCTTTCATCTTAAGGCTTCAAGTTTTTCTACTTTTTTTATTTCTTTTGATTGTTTTCACTCTCTTATTTTTTTCCCCAATATATTAATTATACATTTATTGTTTTCATTATATTATTTTTTGAAATTAATTGTTTCACTCATTTTTTCTATTTTGTTTCTCTTTCATTAATAAAACAAAGTTATCAATTTTTGAGTAAATAAAATCATGTCATGATTGTTGCGTAGAGTTCAGATTCAAACTCATTTTGCAGAATTCACATAAGCATGATGGGGACCTGCGATTCCTCTTTTGAGAAATGGGTCAGTTCTCTTTCCTTTTGTTTGAAAGAGACTGAAGAAGGTACGACACTTTAAAGGAAAAGCCTGCCCAATTTTGGTCTCCCGGTCAAACCAATGCTGTCTTATATATATATATATATATATATATATATATATATATATTAAGCGGGCACTAATAAACAGATTTTATAAGTAAAATCGAATATATATAAGCTTCAAATTTATTATAGAATAGTTTGCATCACAAGATCCACTGACTATATGTTTACTTTTATGTTAAAAATAATAAAAATTTATGATTTTAGTAATTTAAAACTTAAACATTTTGACGAGGGAAATGATGATAAATTAATTGGCTAAAGTTACATTAATTTTCAAAGTGCTTAGTCATTTGTATTATTTTCATATTGATTTTATATATAGACTAGTGGTATAAAAATTATTATTTTAATAATATATTTAATTCTATTTATAACTTTAAATTGTTAGTATTTATTTATTTTATTTAAAAAAAAAACACAATACATGCATTATGCAATAGTGACTAGCCCCTTCAATATTGCGTCTTGTTGGCTTGCTCAAGAGGTTGGTTTTGCATTTATAATGATACCATGTAACATGAAACATATATGTTATATATGCTATCGATCTATACTTTTTACTATAAAGTTGCTACATTCAGAAAGTTGGGATTTAAATTCTCAATTACTTGTTTATGAGAGTTTCTATCATCACTTATGTTAACCTCAATTAGTGTCTCTATTTATGTTATTATCAATATATAACATGAAGCAAATAAAAAGTTAATATTATTCATAAATCATAAATAATATTATATCTACTTTTTTAATATAAGATCTATCTGATTAATTTAAAAAAATTAAAAAAAAATTATTTTAAAATATTTGTATTTATCTTTTTTCTCACAACTAATTTATCTTAACTTATAAATTAATATATAATTTAATTATACTTAATATATATAATTAAGTTATTTATTTATCTTTCTTAATCTTTCTAAATTAGTTAACTGTATCTTATATTAAAGAATATATAGAAGAGGATATTTACTTTATATATAAAAGATAAATTATTGTGTAGTCCCATAAGTTGTCAATATACTCCTCTAGTTCTTTTTGTAAGGAATATTTTCCCTTATAAAAATGATTTTATATATAAATAATAATACATGTTTATCTAAAAAATTAATACACATTTTTTATCTTTACCTCATAATTAATTATATGTATCTTTCTCACTCATTTTCTATCATCTATCATCTTCATAAATAAAGATATATTTAAAAATAAATTATATTTTTGTCATATTTATTATTTTTAACTACTATTTCAATCCACATAATTTAAATAATTTTATTTATAAAAAAATGTGTTAAATCTTGTGATTGTCTTGCTGTTTATTTATTGGAGGACTTTCAGCCATTACACAATACTAATAAGAACATGTAATAATATAATTTATATATTTATATGAAATGTGATATAAAAAAGTATTGCTAGCTATTGTCATGATATAAATCATGGATCTGTGTTCCGTGAAGGGTGCAGACACCTCTTTGGTAAGCTTGTTGAAGGAAGGGAAAGAATGCAACAGTAATCGAAAGGCGAAAGGGGTGGAGAGAGGGGAAGTTGGGCTTGATGACCGACGCAATCACCACAACCAGCACTCCTCCGTCGCGTTTCCAGTTTCCAGTTTCCATTTATGTGCATTGCCTCGTGATTCTCTTACTTAGCTCGCTGCCTCATCACTTGGCTTTTTTTGCACTTCGCTACCATGCTTGCTCTTGCCTTCCCTTCTGTTGCGGTGCCGATGACGACTCCGACGAGACGACCGCCTCTTCCGACGCGCTTCGCGGTTGTGGCTCATGGATTCCCTTCCTTTCTCCCCAAGCAAGTCCAACAAATCAAAGATCCTTTCGCTAGGAACTTCGCTCTCAGGATTCAGCGACTTCCCGTTCCGGTAACTTCTATTCGCTCCCTTACATTTCTCTTTTCTCTTGAAACCGATTCACTGAGATTCAACCAATCAAATAGTGGCTATTTCATAATAGTTACTGTACTGCTGTTATAACTGCATATGTGAGTTCAATGGTCCTTCTTTATCCCTTAAGAGTTTGTATTTTGTTTTATTTGGGCTCGTGATAGCTATCTTAGTAATTGCCTTCGAAAACTAACTCTCTTTTCTAGTTTTCTTCTTCTTTTGCAATCAACTAACTCACTTTTCTAAATCTTTCTCATTTTAAATCTTTTGTCGGGCTTGTGTATTGCATGAAAGATGTTGTAAAGTAAAGCTGGACTATTCACGAATGACTTATGACTAGGGTGGTATTTTATATACCCATTATTTGAATAGATTGAAGAGGAGAGAATGCAGAGATGCTAGAAATAATTATTTTTTTCCTTGTTGCTAAATCCTGTTAGTTTGGAGGATGGGGGATATAGCTGAGAATGTAGTCTTATGATTGATTCCTCTAATCTTACATAAAAACACATTATGCATTGCATTGGAAATGGAGATTTGTATGTCAGTTGTTGGATGTTACGATCGTTAGTTGCATCTATTGAAACTTGTCATATGCTTATGGACTTGAAGATCCCAAATTGTCTATGATTGTTCCATTGTGAATAGGATTATTCCCTGTCTGGTCAGTCCACAGTTTTAAGCGCCTTAAACCCATTTCACAATCTTTTTTCACCTGCTTGTACTATTAATCTTGATATTTCCATATGAGCTGATCAGGTTAACTTCTCAGACAATCCCATCATGAGTAGTTGCGTGAAGCCAGTGATTCAGAACAAGGCAAATCCAATAGTTCTTCTGCATAGTTTTGACAGGTTCCTAACATCTGTTAAAGTTAGTTTATCAATATTTATGCTCAATTTGCCTCTGAATTTCTCAATACTATTAATGCAGCTCATGTTTAGAATGGAGATATGCATATCCATTGATTGAAGAAGCTGGTTTTGAGGCCTGGGCCATAGACATTCTTGGCTGGGGTTTCTCTGATTTAGGTTTGCTATGTACTTTCACTTACTAATTATTTTCATCACTTATTTCCCTCTCTTCAAGAGATTTTTAGAGATGTTTTATGTCTATTGTTCTTGTTATCCATCAGAAAATCTTCCTTTATGTGATGTGGCCTCCAAGCGCCATCATTTCTATCAGGTACTTAACTTATTTTAGTTCTTAAAGGGCTAAATCAATGAAACATGTATCTTTCAAGGACCCACATATACAGTAGCTTATTTATCTATTTAAAGAAATGGCTGTCTTCACTGTCATACTGTGTTAAAGCTGAAACTGATTTATTTATGACAGTTTTGGAAGTCCTACATCAGAAGGCCAATGATATTGGTAGGACCAAGCCTTGGTTCTGCTGTTGCCATCGACTTTGCCGCCAATCATCCAGAAGCTGTATGTGTTATTGAAAAATTGTTAGATTAGATCAATCTGTTATCTGAGAATTTAGCTTCCAAAACAGCTTCTTTCAATGACTGAAGTGTGCTCATGTCAATTACTTGGAGTTCATGTTTTCAGGTGGAAAAGCTTGTTTTGATTGGTTCCAGTGTATACGCAGAGGGAACCGGACTTTTAGCAACTTTACCCAGAGCGGCAGCTTACTAAATCCTTAATCACACATCACTTTCCATAATTTTTTTATAAGTAACAAAAATTTATCATATATCAAGCATTCTCTATATGTTGAGATTCTACAGGCCAGGAAATATTAAACTTCCGACCTTTTAGTTATAAAGACTATGCCAAGAACCATATGAACCAAAACATTTAATCTATTGAGGAATGAGGAATATGTTAACATATACATTATTATACGGATCATCAACTTTATTTTCGTTCAGGTATACCTATTGAAGAGCATCCCTTCACGCTTATATGCGACCTATTTGACCTTCTCTGACGTATCATTTAGTACCAGTCTCGACTTGGCTACTGTGAGTTGCTTTGTACCATGCTCTTTAGATAATGCAATGTTATAGATTTCTTTATGAATTTTAAATTTTTTCATCGGGCCATTTAACTAATGCACTCTTGTGCTCCAGCTTCACATGCTCAACTGCGCCAAACTTTCAATATAGGAAATATGATTTGGATCTTCTAAAAGTGTGAAACTTATAAAGTGGCCTTTGAAGCAGAGTGATACTTAAATGAGTGAGAGTATGTATGGAATTCACATCTTTTATTTTACCCTCCTCTTGGTTTATCTCTATCTGTCTCACTTCAGACACATTTCTTAAACTTCTCTTTTCAGAAGATCCAAATCCATAGGAAATAGAATAGAGAGCAGTTCTTAGTTGGACACTTCCTATTTACGGTGTAACAACTTTTGGGAGTGCAAAAACTTCTTGTACATTTAGTCATTTTAGATCAATATTGCTAATATAGGTGGGTCGCTTGCATTGCTTATTGCCTTGGTGGGAGGATGCTACAGTAGATTTCATGGCTAGTGGCGGTTATAATGTTGCTTCTCTCATAAAAGAGGTATTCTGCTGCATCATGAGTTGAACAAGTTCACTTCACGTAGTAGCAGGCATGTGCAGATGAGAGCTCACCTTTCACTGCACATCTTCATTTGCTTGCTGCTTCTCAGTATGATGCTAGTAATTTTGTTGTAACAGGTAAAGCACAAAACTCTCATCATTTGGGGTGAGAATGATCGCATCATCAGCAATAAGTTTGCAGTGGTAAATTACCATATAGTTCTTTTACACACAAAATTATCTAGTCTCTAGTAGATTTGAGTATTGTTAGGTTCAATTAAGTATAGGGAGAATGTCATTGAGGACCATACAAGGAAGATAGTGGCATTTTGAACCCATATAATTCTAAAAATCTGCTGCAGGCCCATAGGAGTGAAGTGAAAATATGTTTCGATGTATATAGGCTAAAATCCTTGATGCAAATGCAAGATGTTGTTATGTAATTTACAACTAGGTGCTCAGATATTGACAGTAAGGTGTTCGAATTTTGACAAGTAACTTTCTTCCATGTCATAATTTACTCAAAATTAGCATATTGACTTGTGAATATTCGCATATGTTGTTATCAATTGCAAAACCTTTACTTGTTAATTTTTGAAGGTAACATGAAATTTTGAATAAATAACTACATGACAGAAAGTTACTTGTCAAAATTCGAACACCTTATTGTCAATATCTAAGTACCTAGTTGTAAGTTATAGAACATTATCTTGCATTTGAATCGGAGTATTTTAGACCTTTTACATCGAAACATATTTTCACTTCAGTCATATAGATTTCATGAAGAATTTCGTAATTATATGGGCCCAGAGTGCCATTATCGTTCTTGTGGAGCCCTCAATGTCATTCTTCCTTTAAGTATAACATCTTATGAACCCAAAAGTCATGATCTTGAGCCTCTGATATACTTGGTGCTGTCATTAGATCCAAAGTTGACTAACGTACTATGTGATCTTGCAGCGACTGCATTCTGAGTTGCCTGATGCAATACTACGCCAAATACCAAATTGTGGCCATCTCCCTCATCTTGAAAGGCCTGGTTCAGCTGTCAAATTGAGTCTTGAGTTTGTTCAGAAGAGAGAAACCAACATAGTAAACCACTGTATTTCACATATATAAAGGTAATTAGAGGTTTCTCTCTAGCTATTGATTTATTTAATTATTTATGCTTTGGGGTTCTGAAAAATAGGAGCAATAGAGGTGATCGCAGAAGTTAAAAATGGGCTAGAAATAGTTATGGGTTATTTAGTTGCTTGTAGAAAACTTATTTTACATGAACCTAACAGTTCTTTTTGGCAAAGTATAGTAATCTTTCCATCGGAAGCAATATTATTCGAATCAGTATTAGGTATATTATTATTAAGCCCAACCCTGCTGGTGAACCGAACATTTCTGAATGTTAATATGATGTAAAATTCTACCACTCTGCTCAAGAGAGAAATAATTGCTGAATCTGAATGTGATTGATTTCAAGCGATTTTTTTTTCTTACTAGTTTCATCATGAACTTCTTGAGAGTGACACACATGGAAGCAATCCCTCATGGATTATGTTGGATGAATTGTCAACAACTCCACAATATTATTGCCATTATTAGGTCGGGATAGCAAAATTTACAAATTTGCCTTGTCTGCTTTTGATTTATTGGTCTATTTATCTTAAAAAATAACAAATTTTTGAGAAAATTGATGAAAATTTCTTGTTCGAAATTTTTTTATTCAAGAAGAATATGATGTGTTTTATACTCAAAAAATAGAAAATACCGGTATTCTAAAGATTTTATACACAATATTAATATTTGAACTCAGACCCTTTTAATTAATAACATTTTTAAATATGACTTTTCACTCTTTTTTTTTTTACATTTTTCCATCATTACAAACAAAATTTAGATAAATTCAATGTATCTAATATTAGATAAATTAATTCAGCCAATAAATAAATACATTAGAAGTTAACTAAAATGTGTTTTTGTATAAATATATTTACTTATAAATAGAATATAAATCCGGTATTTCCATTAAAGATTACGACAATCCCTTACTATTGGAGGAATCGCGCAAAGCTTCTAGAGAAAGAATCGGACAATTATTTGGGGGCAGGACTTTTTATATTAACCTTATTTTTTGACCGCAATAAAGTACGTACTAGTTGGCAAAAATAAATAATAATAAATAAAGTATGTAAAGGAATATATGCTTTATTTTTATATTAAAATTATGAAATAGTTTTTTACGTTGATAATAATACACACTTTTTATTTTAAAATTATTTTGAAGGATCTTAAAATTTAATCTTTAAAATGTGTTCAAAGCTATGATGCAGCGATAAATGAGTACACATATTAGGTGTGACATGATACATCAAATTTGAAAATAGGAAAAATCTTTTAAAAAAATATCATTTTAATTTTACAATTTTATATCAATTTTTTTTTATAAAAATACGTTGTTATTTATTTTATAATAGTAGTAAATAGTTTAAAAAATATAAAAAATAAACTGATTTATAATTTTAACATGTAACTAGTATTTTTTTTTAATTTTCTTTAAAAATATTAAGATCCGAGTACATGAGGTATGCATATATAATTATATCTACATTTAACAAATTAACACAATAAAAAAATATAAAAATATTTGAATTTTAAATAAAAAAATTTAAGCATCCAGGCCACACAGGTTCATAGCAATGCTTTTTGTTTTTTTTTTACACATTCTCATTCACGAGACTGAGAGTTGATCAATTTTTTATTTTTTGAGATACACGTTAATGGGTATGTTGTGTGGGTAGGGTCTTGAAGACGCATTAGAATTTATAAACATCTTTGTAAAAAAAAAATTTGTAAACATCTATGAGTCATGTTTAAATAGATTTTTGAAAAAAAATGTATGAAAAAAAAAGGATTTTTACATAGTTTTTAAAAAATGACTTCTAGAAAAAATTTTATAGAAAAAATAGTTCTAAATAAATTAGTATTTAGATAATTTTTACTAGAAAGATTTTTGTGATTAATAAATTATCATAAAAGTATAAGATGAAAAAAAAAAAAATTAATACTCTAGTGTATATAACCTATCTCATTGTGCCTCCAGAAGAAGAAGAAGTAGAGATGTGACTGCGACGGAAACAGATGAGGAAGAAGAGGAAGATAGAGATACAACGAATGCTAACAGAAGAGGAGGAAGAAGAAGAGGCAACAACAGATGATAAATGAAGAAGAAAGACAACGAAAGAGACTAGAGTACTTCTGGTGGACCACTAGTGATAACCCACCATTGATGGATAGGAGAGGCTCTACCAGCGACAGTGAAACTTTGACAGACAGGCAAAGGTAGAAAGAGGGGAGAAGGGAGAGGGTGTCAGAAAAAATAAGGATAAAATAATAATAGAGTAGTTTATAAACTCTTATTATTCTATAGATTATTCCTATAAGTTTATTCAAAACTATAGTTTTAAATTATAATTTAGTCTAAAAATACTTTTGGACAAATATAATTATATTTTTAAATTTTTTTAAATCAAAATTTAGACTAGAAGCCTTTTTAAAATTGTAGTTTTATGATTATCCAAACACACATATAGAAACATATATAACCCTAAAATTAGGAGTAAGAAATATTCATACTCTGTAAAAACTAAAACTATGAATTATATTCATGTATAGATAAAAATAATGTATGAGACTTATACACAGTGTGCAATAAAAAATAAATCCTTATAGAGAAATAAGACCCCTTTTGAGAGACTGGGGATAGGGCACCATGTTGAGACTTGATCCATGGATTTGAGATATGGTCTACTGGAAAATAAGTAAAAACCTTTTTTTAAAAATTGTATTAGGTAAAGTAATATAAATTATAATATTGATAATATAAGTATTTTCTGTATATAAAATAAAAATATATAAAGATTTTTTTACTAATAAAACTTTTAAATGAGGAGGT
This sequence comes from Leucaena leucocephala, assembly GCA_037074615.1. NCBI lineage: Eukaryota > Viridiplantae > Streptophyta > Magnoliopsida > Fabales > Fabaceae > Leucaena > Leucaena leucocephala. Next base: position 5,181,472 of record CM073570.1, on the reverse strand, counting down.
TCTAAAAAAATAATTTTTAAATAAGTAATTTTTAAATATGTATAGATAAAATTTTTAGAAAATAATTTATAAAAAAATAATTTAAAAAAAGATTTTTTAGAGAAAAATTTATAAAAAAATTAATTTTAAATAAATAAGTATTTAAATAATTATTTTTAAAAATATTTTATTATTAATAAATTATGAAAAAATATATAATTATTAAATATAAAAGAGATGAGATATAAGATAAAAAATGAGAGAAAATATAGAAGAAAGATGAAGAATAGTCTAAAAAAGAAAAGTGAGAGGAGGAAAAATATATAAATAAAAGAAAGAGAAAAAATATATAATAAAAAGTGAGAGAAGAGAGAGAGTATAAAAAAAATAAAAAAATATATAAAAAATAAAAATAATATAATAATTAATTAATCTATAATTTTTTTTACTATTTTATAAACTATTCTTATCAATTTATCTAAAATCTTAATTTTAAACTATAACTAAATTCAAATTTTTTTAAAATAAATATAATTATTTATTTTAAAATTTCTTTTAGCTCAAATATAAATTTAAGACCCCAAACACACCTAATCTTTTATCTTATTATTAATAATTCAGAGGAACATATCAATCGAGACTCGTTCGAATATTTAAAAAAAAAAATCTTCATGTCATGAGAATTGTCCAGTAACAAATATCATGATCTAAGTACCATATCATCACCACTGAAACACGAACCTGATTCTCTCACCTTTTTCCTCCGTATGAAGAAGATGAAGGGCATCAACAAACAAACCCAAGTGGGGTTTTCTTCTCCATGATTCCTTACATAATTTTACATGATTACCCATCATATCGTGGCTAAATACCATCCATGTATCCTTTTCATCACTCCCCCCCCCCCTCTCTCTCTCACTCTACCAGTCGTTTTATGGTTTACAGACTCATTCATATATATACCCACCACTCCGAAATTAAACCCTAATGATGTACAATAACCAGAAGATAAGGAGGGATAATAATGGTAATGGGAACAGAGTGGAATGCAGAAGAGGCACTGCTTTGCTAGAGTCACCGAAGCCAGTTGAACCAGTGCCAGTGGTTGTGGTGGACGTAGGACTTATCCCAAACGTAGGACTTGATGTTCCTGTTCCTGTCCCTGTGGTTGTCCCTGTAGTTGTGGATGTGGGTGTGGTTGAGGTTGTAGTCGAAGGTGTTGTTCCTGTTATCCCTGTTGTCGGCGATGTTGACGGAGTTGTCGTCGTGCCTGTTCCTGTTCCTGTGCTGCTGCTGCTACTACTACTGTAACAACAACAAGGAGACACATCAAATTATTTCAACATGTAAAACCAAATCATGTTAGAAATTATGAAGAAAAAATAGACACTTCATAGGGGTAAAAAGCAGAAAAGTTATATGATTGACATGATCCTTTTCAAATCATATTTTTGCAGTGTCTGGGATCAAGTTAATGGGGTCAAGAGGACAAGATTCTTGTGGAGAACAGCTTAATCAAGCCTGTCTTTGAAAGAAACTTCTTTTCCAGCATCAGAGTGATGATTCGGGTTCCAATCCAGAAAAGAGCTATCCTACTTGATGGGAGCCTTGTATGAGCTGCCCCAGTTATGATTCAGGGCAGTTAGGGACATTAACCAAGAATGTTGTTCTTGGCTAATTGTGAAAGTTACTTGCAAATACTGAACATGATCAGCAAGTCTGGGTCAGAAACCATTTGTAGATGACAATAGCTGTAGGTGGAAAGATTTATATGGAGCCGCAACTAAATGACCAAAAAGAAAAGAAAACAGATTTGGCTGCTTGAAAAGGAGATTTGAACAGAAAAATCTGGTTAATGGCAAAAGGACCAGCACATCTTAAAAACACCCAACATCTTGCCATTTAATGAGCAAACACAAGATCTCCCACCTCAAACACACACACACACAAGAAGCAAAATTCTTTCAGATTCAGAGAATTCAAGCAATTCAAAGGTGGGGAAAATATAGATAAAGATCCAAAGTCAAGAAGCGTACCTAGCACTTGAAGGGTAAACACATCCAGACGAGGAAGCTAAGGATCAGCAACCAAAAAAAAATCAGAGACAGATCCATATCAGTAATAGTGAAAGTCCAAAGAAGAAGAAGAGGATGATGATGATGAGTGCTAACCAGGAGCAGTTTGAGAGGTAGTAGCAGTGCCAGCAAAGTCACAGCTTCCCTGAGCTTGACCTTTTTTCTGGAAGTAACTGTTAACAGCATAGCTGCAGTGATCCTTCACAGTGTTGGGTTGATAACAAGCACCGTTTTGCAGAATTGGGGTACAGTCAGCTCCAGCTCCACAAGCATAATCCAGAGCTTTCTGAAAAGCTTGATCTCCCACACCATCCTTGCACACACAGTACAGGGCACCTATAAAACAAAACCAGAAAGCCAGTTAGTTCGCACCAGAGAGTTTCCTGAATTCAAGTCCTTCTTCATCAGTAAAACGAAGAAGGAAGCAGAAAGCCCATTTCACCATCTCAAGATTAATGGGCAAAAAATCTGAAGAACCCATCTCAGAGAAATCTGAAAAGTGGAAATCTGAAACACACAAGTGGGAATCAAAGGTGCTTACTTGAGTGACCAGTGAGAGCCAAGAGGAGCACAAAATACAGCAAAAAAACCATGATCGATGATTCTAACCAGTGAATATTGCAGAGCTTAGTGGTATTCTTGCAGGCGATGGAGAGAGAAGGACGAATGGAGAATGGGGATTTCTCGAGAGAAGAACGGAAAAGGCAAGTTTGGTGAGGAGGGTGTCGGTATCCGATGCGCTTTCTAAATCCCGCATAAGTATTTTACGACAGGAACTTTTAACTTAAAAAAGATAACATTTTTATGCAATTAACCATTAGGATATTTGCAATGTTTAAAAGAAATAAAAAAAGGTTTCAAGAAGAAACATCGTTTTCAACTTTTTATATACTCTCAGAAACGATATTAACATTACTAAATGTGGACCACAAATGGCACTAGTGTATTAGCGCCACTGTGAATGTGATGCTAGTACCCAAGGAAGGTTTGTTCATTCTGCTGTTCAGGTTGCTGGGCGAGAGTGGAGCCTCATGCGCTATTTTTTTCCCCACAAAAGAACGTAGGCACATTTTACACTCAATATATTTTATCATTAACAATAAGCACTCTACGATACTAAATATTATTAATAAAAAATATTTTTAAATGCTATATTAATAAAATAAATTACTAAAATAATAGTTTAAAATATTAAGTATTATTGAAAACATATGTTAAGATATTTAATAAACTATAAATTAAATTAAAATATTGAGTATTACTAATAAAATATATTTCAAAACCCTTCTATTTAAAAAAGGACATAATATGCAATCTCATGCTTAAGAAACAAGACGCACTTAGTATTATTTATTTTTTATTAAATATATGTATTATTTTTTATAAGAGATAATTTTATTTAGAACGTATTAAATATTAAATATAAATATATTTTTTATGATATACACTTTAGGTTACAGGTTAACTTACCTCTGAGCTAACACTTTAGAGGGATGATGTGGCCAAACCCGCCCAAAAGATGGGCTAGCCCATGGCTGGCCCATATCATTTCCCTTCAACAAGTTAGCCAATTTACTCAACTCAACCCACAATATGCTTGACATGCTCAAATCCATATTTCAAGTTTTATGTATATACTCAATAAGAATTAATACCTATAATAGAGAACATATTCTTATTTTATAAAAACGTGAGATTTTTTTAATAAATAATTTTTTAAATTTTCTATAAATATTCACTAAGTCTTGAGGCTATATTTTGACCTTAGTGAGAGACCGGTGTCAAATTTACTTAAATTTTTTATAAAAAAAGAAATTTTTATATATAAATTTTTAATTTCTACATTTAATATCTAATAATAACTTAATTTTAATATTTATGCATTATTATATATATACACATACTGACTGGAGTGTATATATATTCAATTATATAGTTATGTCACTAAAAAATATATTTTAATATGCTAGATGTCACTTAATCCTTCTATTTAAAAAAGGGCATAACATGCAATCTCATGAAACACGGCACACTTAGTGTTATTTATTTATTTATTTATTTACTAAGTATATGCATTATATTTTGAGAGATTATTCCGTTTAAAGTATATTATGCATTAAATATAAATATTTTTTATGAGCAAACACTTTAGAGGGATGATGTGGCCAAAAGATGGGCTAAATTAGCTTATTGTTAGCCTATATTAATCTATTTTAAAAAATAAAAAATGAGCTTGTAGGTTATAAAAATATAAATTTAATTTTTATTATTATTATAAAAATTATTTTAATAAATAATTTTATATTATAATTTAATTTTAATAGGAAGTTGAATTTATTTAAAAAAATTTATATAAAAAAAATTAATTATATACTTATGTCATTTTCAAAAGTGGCCAAACTTTTTCGGCGCCCGGCCTGGAACCTGGTTTATGTTGGCAAATGAGGATTGGAAGGGAGGGAAGGACCAGGGTCTCTTTGGGTCCTTATGGGATAGAAGGTCCCCTACGTCTTCTCATTCTCTTTAAACTGTTTTGTGAGACAGCAAGATATAGTAAATAATTTTTTAAAAAGTTCATTTGTTATCATTCATTTTTTTTAATATTATTATTTAAAAAAAAGAGAAAGAAAGGAAAAGAAATAGAAATGTGTCATCCAAAGGAGTGGTGAGGCTTCACAGACAAGTCTAGGCAGATAGGGGAATTAATCATTCTGCATGTTTGCTGAAATGTCACTTCTCATAACCATATGACATTAATTTTTTTTCCTCCTTAAGTTTTAGCCTTTATTATTTATAATATTATCAAAACTGAATTGCACATTAAACTGATTCCGAAGCTAGTTCACTGAACTAGAATTGTGGTATTATTTTATTTTTTTTATTAAAAAATTAAAAAAAATTAAAATCATTTATAATAAAAATATATGATAAAATATTTTTTTAAATAATATTAATATTAGATAGAGTAAGTTGTTAAAGAAAAAAAATATTAAATAAAAATAGAATGTCAATTGAACTGTCCAATGAATTTGATGAGTATGAGCAATGATGACAAACTAGACTTAATGTGCTATTAACTTTTTAGGCACTTTTAGAAGGGATAACGAATCTTTCGGCTTTTTAGAGAAACAAGCAAATCTGTGTCTATCACATTCTATAATAGCTTTTATATCAACTTTTTTAGTGGTTTTTGAAATTCCATCTACCATGGAATCCCAAAAAAAAACATAATAATAATTGGCCCACCTAATAACATTATATATCGCATTTTTGTTAAAAGATTTATTTTTATTATAAATATAAATTTTTTAATTTTTTATATTTCTTCTTTTAATATTTTTGTAATCTCCCTCGTAATTTCATAACTTTTTTAAAAAGTTACACATTATTTCTATATAATAATAAATAATTTAATTTATCTAATTTTTTTAATTTCAATAGATTTGTTATATAACTAAATTTTAAATTTTAAAAAAAGGAAATATATGGTTTATCTCTCAACTCTTATGTAAGAGAATGAGAATAAAAAATTCAATTTATTTTTTTGGATCACATTCACTTTATTTTCTGTGTAGTATACATCCCACATAAAAAGATTGACGTCAAAATTTCATCAAATAACATATTTTTTTATCCTTTAATGTTTAGCTTAAACAAAATGTAATTTTGTTCCTGGAAAAAAGCTTTTCCTAGGCTAATTTTTGCCCACCATAAAAATAATAAGTCAAATTTTTTTGGCGAATCCGGAAAAGGCATATGATATCAACTGGCGTTAAAATGAGCTAAAAAAATTATCTCAAGGGGGTTGACTCATTGGATTTAAGCCCCCTTTTGACTTTATAAAATAACAATAAACAAGAGTTAAATTTAGTAAAAGAGAATAATATCTTATAATATAATAAATTAATATTTAAATTATATTAAAAAATATGTCTATATTTAGTATTTAATAATAATTTAAATATAATTATCTCTAATTAAAATATATTTATGCCTTAGAAAAAATTCTTAGAAAATAATAGGGGTGTGCATGGGTAAGGTTGGGTAGGGCAACCCCCTGCCCGATGCCCTGCCCGAAAATATCATGTGCCCGGCCCAACCCAGTAAAAGCCCTAACTATTTCGAGTTGAGTATGGGCAGGCTAGGCATGCCCAAATAGTAATGTCCTGTTCATATTATAAGAAAAAAATTTACAATAATAAATTTATAAAATAATACTATATTTATGTCTTAAATATTTAAAAAATATCAATAATCATCTTAAAACAAAGTGATAATAAGATAATAATTAAAGAAGGTAACAATAAGATATAGAGAGCATTGAGTTAATTAGAACCAAATCAAGTTTGTATCCATTCTTCTGCAATTGCTCAAATGCCCTATCCATTCCTTTAAGCTCTCTGCAAGAAGTTTGCAATTATAAGGGTTCTTAAAAGCATCCAACTAGGAAAAATGTGACCCTCGTAAATTTGATGCTCAATCTTCTCTATACCTTTGACATTCACACCCTTGGAGTAACAATGGAGCATTAATGAGAATGATGTTTCATTAGGCTTGAAACCCTTGTTCCCCATATCTAGAATGATAGATTCTACTGCTTTCCAATCACCTCGACAAGCAAGAGCATTTAGAAGAGCATTATAAGTTGTCACACATGGAGTAAATCCTGCTTTAACCATTTCCCCGTAACAGAATCAGGTGTGCAATTATTATCTTCCATTTCTTTTAAGATGCTCAGATCTTCTGATTAAATCCCAGCCTTTCCAAATACTTGCAGCAAAGAATTATATGTAACAGTTCCTGGTTTATATCTTTCATTTGTTCAAAGACACCAATAGCTCGTTTATACTTGCCAGTTCGAGCATATGCATGAAGAATTGTTGTATAGGCACGGACATCAAGTGAGTATTCTTCAAGAGGAATAATATCAAACAGCTTAGCTGCAATTGAATGATGTGATTCCCTCCCCAGAACTCTAACCATGATTTCAACAGCCTGATTGTCCACCCTCATATTTTCAGAGTTCAATTGCAATGAAAACCATTCAAACAACAAAAGCACTCGCTCCCAATTACCAGAAAGGTCTAACGTTTTCAAGAGGCTAGATAAATCAACTTCAAGCAGCTCAAGCTTTGTATAATTAAATAAATCATTTTAACTATTCAAGGGTTTCTCAACAATTGAATTGAGCATCAATTTACCCTTATGAGACAAAAATTCAAGAGTATTATCACCTTCAGTCGGAAACTCAGTTTCATGGCAATCAACATGCCACACGGAGGAAGCCGAATTCAGTTTCTTCTTCTAGGTCTGTTGAGATATTTCAGCTGAATCGAGGGGAACATGAAGAGAAATAAAAGGGGTATTCCCATCCCGTGCATAACTCGAAAGCTTGAGCTTGTTTGTGGTTATGGGATTTGCAGAGAGGTGCTGAAGGTGTTGGAGAAGCAAATCTAAGTGAAAAGATGAAGGAGAAGGAGATTGAGGAGGAGGCGCTGGAGGTAGAAGAAGCGTTGAACTGAATTTCAAAGTGGATTTTCGGTGTGTCGGTCTGTTTGGCTGCACAGGGAGCACAAGTCTATTGGGGAAGAGAGAACCCTCCATTATTACAAGAGAAAGCGATAGCAACGAAAGAAGAAGAAGAACAGTGGGTTAGCTGGGAATATGAAGCAGAAAGGAAGCCATGGAAAAGAGAGTATTCTTAAAAAGGGAAGATGCAAAAAGGGGTAATCTGGTGTCTGCGCAAAGACGCAAAAGCAATCCCTCATTTAAGGCAAACTCAATTATTTTAAATATATATATATATATAAATATATAATATATATTGGATCGGGCCAAATGGGCAGGGCAATACATCTTGCCTGGTGCCCTGCCTTGCCTGACATTTGGCCCGACCCAAAATAACCCATTCACATGTTTGGGCTAATTTTTTTGGGCTGGGCAGTACTATTTTTTTTCGGACTCGGGTGAACGAACTGGGCTATCAGGCATCATGCACACCTCTAGAAAATAACACCCGTTTTAGAACACTATGAAATTTAAAAAAAGAACACTAATTTCGATTGAATACAGTTAGAAATTAAAACTGTTGTTTCTTTTTCCCATTTGAAATAAGAACATTTTTCAATTTTTGGTTGGAAAGCATATTCTTAATTGATATTTAATACTGTTAGAGAACATTTGTTGCTAAGAGTTCCAAATTTCCAAAATAATAGTAGATAAATTATTTAAAATATATTTAATATTTATAAAATATTATTTTAGTATAGTTATATTTTTTAAAAAAATATATTTAAATTTATGTTTAAAGGTAATAAACGGTTTATCTTATCTGATATTAATATTATCTAAAAAAAAGTAAAATTTCATTTTATTTTTATATCATAAATGAATCCTATTCCTTTTTGAAATTTTGTGGAGAAAAAAAGTTAACTAATTGATGAATAAAAAAATTAATTAATTGATAATTAATTATTTTCGTTAAATCTTTTAACCTGAGTGAGTGAAACTACCATATCACCCCCGCTTTTCCCCCATCCAAAAATAATGAACTGCGAGATTCCGAGCTGAACTGAACTGCAGCAGGAAACCCTAAACCCCCATCGAAGCTCAATCAATGGCGTCGCAAATGGCGATCATTGCTCGGACGCGTTCTCTGATCAAAACGCTTCACTCTAACTACGCTAACACATCCGTGAAGACGATTGCCACCTTCCCTTCCCTCTCTCAGGAGCCTCAACTCGCCGAATCTCCGGCCCCGGCCGCCCCAACTCCACTTCCTCCCAACCCGGCCTCCGGTAGTCCTCTCTACAATGAGAATTGGCGCAGCCCAATTCCGCCTTCTGCAACCCAGTCAATGATCCCACTGGGGTTCCTTAATCTAGTACCCGGTCATCGCATCCAGAAAATGGCTCAGACATTTGATGTTAAGAGCTTGATGGATCAGTTTGCTGATTGGGTGGCCTCTCAGGAATGGGTTGCTATCAAAGAGTTGTTCGAGTCTTGGGTTAAGTCATTGGACAAGAATGGGAAGCCGAATAAGCCTGATGTGAATTTGTATAATCATTATCTGAGAGCGAACTTGATGATTGGTTCTTCTGCTGGGGAACTACTTGATTTCTTAGCTGGAATGGAGGATTTTGGCGTCACACCTAATACTGCTTCGTTCAATTTGGTGCTTAAAGCAATGTACCACGCCAAGGAGACTGAAGCTGCTGAGAAGTTGCTGGAACGGTTAGCTGATAAATCTTCTTGTTGAATTTCGCAAATGACGCCGGGTGCATGTAAATTTGTCCTGTATTTATCTAACACTAGGGACGCTTGGGAAGTAATCGAAATTTTGGTTTTATGTGACTTTTACAACTGGTCTAACCCCAACTTAATTTTCTACTACTAGGTGTAGTAGTTTTGTATTGGAGTTTTAAAACAAATAATTGTCTGTACATTTAAAAATAGAACCTTCATGACGTTTGAACGCAATACATCAGATGAGAAATGATTGATGTATCAAATAACCGGTAAGAGTGTAGATATTCTTTGGCATCACTGAACATTCAGTTCTTATTGCTGTTGGGCAAGCGAGAGAGCAAGTAGCGCATACACCGTGACAACGGAAATATTTTTCCCCCTTAAGAAGACGTATTTAAGCAGTGATTTGATTCTAGCATATGTTGAAATTCTTACGAACATACTCAAAATGAATGACTCACTGTAGGAGAGGGCTGACGTATTATTAATAATCAGATTTGGCTTAGGAATTGCTTTTTCTCCGTAACATTTCCATTCCTTATATCAGTTTTTTTTATCTGCAATACTCAGGGTCTTCCAAAGCTTATGCACTGTGTTTGATGATGGTGCGAATATAAAACTTGCTCCATGTTTTTTATGTGCTCTCCCCATCATGGATGCAATTATTACTTTTATTTGCATAACCTGAACAATCATTTTTGGACTTTCTGTGAAGTGTCAAAATTTTCTGTTATTGTCAGGATGCTGCTGACTGGAAATGAATCTCGCCCTGATAATGAATCTTATGACTTGGTCATTGGAATGCTGTTTTTGACTGGCCAAATTGATGCTGCATTGAAGTATATAGATTTGGCTTTGAAATCAGGTTATATGCTGTCAATGAAAGTGTTTACAAACTGTGTAAATAGTTGCATCAAAAGGGGTAGGCTAGATACGTTGGCAGCAATAATTGAAAAGTGCAAGGTAAGTAACCATTTTTTATGCCTAAGATGTATATATATTTGTTTTTTTAGATGTATTAATAAGTTTGTGTTTCTGTGTAATGGTGTTCTTGTTGGTGTTTCCAGACAATGGATCAGAACAAGGCTCTTTGCCCTCCGTGGAATGTGTGCTACTTAATAGCTGAAACTGCAATGCAGCTGGATAATAGCAAGCTAGCTTATTATGCCCTGGAGTTTATGGCTATGTGGATTGCAAGGGGTGAGCAGGCAAGACCAGCGGCATTTCTTTTTGTAGATGAAGGTTTAGTTGTGTCAGCTCTAGCCACTGCAGGTAGGACCTATAGTTCTAATCTGCTAGATGCTGCATGGACTATTTTACGTCGCTCATTGCGTCAGAGAAAGGCTCCTAACCCTGAATCTTATCTCGCAAAGATAAGCGCCCTTGCATCAATGGGGAACTTACAAAGGGCTTTTAGTACGCTACATGACTTTGAGGTTGCTTATGGAGATTCCAGTCAAGAAACTGAAGAAATGTTCTCTCCCTTTACTTCTTTACATCCATTGGTTGTGGCATGCTGCAAGAAGGGATTTGAGACTTTGGATTCTGTATGTCTTCCATTAGTTTAAGAAAGTAATCAATAATGCATGAACTTTTTGATTTATTTCTATTTCATTCTCATCGTAATTTATTTCTTCTCTTTGTTAGAATCATAATGTGCAGTAGCTTTCTTTCTTTGATAATACACAGTATATGATATTGGAAGAAAATTTCATGTTACTTTATTGCAATCACGCTTATACTCAACTTTTTGAAACTTAGTCTGCACGCATCTTAGATTAAGTTGGCTGCTACATATGATCTACTTATTATATTAGAATGACATACTCATCTGCAGTTTATCTAAGCATATTACATTCATATAATTCAGGTTTATTTTCAACTGGAAAGTTTGAGCCGAGCAGAGAAACCTTATAAATCTGTTGCTGCTCTAAACTGCATCATTTTAGGGTGTGCAAACATATGGGACCTCGATCGTGCATACCAAACTTTTGAAGCAATTGGATCCTCTTTTGGATTGACACCTGATATTCATTCATATAACGCGCTGATGCATGCATTTGGGAAGCTCAAAAAGGTACCGCTTACCTTCTTCCATCCCAAAATAATAGTGCCTTCAAATACTTCTTTCATGCATGCATATGAACGCAGGATTTTTGACATATACGTGTTAATTGTTAACTACCCTACAAATTGGCCCCTCTTATCATTTTGACAAGTGGAAGGGTGAGGGGTAGGAAGGAAAAAAGAAAATGATAGAACTTTATTACCAATTATACTGATTCACTTCTTTGTAACTTGAACTGATGCACGAAATGAAACATATTTTGCTTTTAGGTGTCATCTTTTTCATTGTTTCTAAACTTACGTGCCACATGGTTGAAGACCACAGTCTGTGAACACTTGTGACTTGTTAAGGCCTATTAATTTGTTTTCTCGTTGCAGACACATGAAGCAACTAAGGTATTTGAGCACGTAGTGAGCTCGGGTGTAAAGCCTAATGCAATGTCATATTCTCTGCTCGTGGATGCCCACCTCATGAACCGAAATGTCAAAGACGCTCTAACTGTAATTGATGATATGGTGAGTACAATTTATTTACTTCTTTGTAATAATGTGGTAATTTTTTAGGATACTAATAACCCATATTAAACTTGCTGGCAGGTGACTGCTGGATTTGAACCTACAAAAGAGATGCTAAAAAAGGTTCGAAGGCGATGCATGCGTGAGATGGACTATGACAGTGATGATAGAGTTCAGTCCTTCGCCAAATCTCTGAACATTCGAATGGGTCCAGAAGGCCGTCGGGATATACTATTCAATCTTGATTACAGCATGGATTATGCTTAAATTGTAAGTTTTGGAACATCATACAGGTGCACGTAAATTTTGAAATATTATCCTTTCTTGCTTCGATGGAATTTACTTTCGGGTAGTAATGCATTCATGTTGGTTGAAACTTACCGATCGTGCTGTTTCACACACATACATGGGGTGGAACATTGAGCATTGATGTTCTATGGGTTTTCATGACCTTCATCTTTCTTTTTTTTGGTAACATAAATGGTTTCATCTTACCTCACACCGTCCTTGTGCTGTGTGATTCATAAGCTATCTTTATCAATCTATAGGTGTTTTCAATGTTTCAGGGCTTCTTGTTATCAAGTTATCTAGGCAAATCGAGAAATCCTTTACAGCATCCTTTCCGAGGGAATCCCTGTATGTACATTACTGGATGGTTTTAGATGGTTAGCCGAGGCAGGATGAGGAAAAGAATATCTTATTTATTGCAAAAATTTCATTTTTGTATGATTGAATTGGAAGAGGATGTTAACTATATAGGGTTGGTTCTCGGAGAAAACTAAGAAGTGCATCATTTTGTAGGCATTTATTTGAATGTTCACTAATAATTTTGTAGGCCACATCCAAATACAGAAGATAATGTCAACGTAAACATGGCCACTATTCTTTTCTCAGTGGCTCCTAAGTTGTGTTTTTATCGTCCTCAACATCATTGGAGGAATTACTAATCAACTAGCTTCGTTTTCCCTACTTTGTGTGGAGCTCGATATAAGTCTACTGCTATTTACAAGTCAAATGGCTTGATGCAACTTCTATAAATATATAGAATTCATGTAGCTTTAACAAATATATAAATATGATCTGGTAATTAGCTTTATCCTGTAAAGAGAAAAATATTGCATTAAATTTTAAAAAGTATATTTATTATTTAAGCTTTAAGTATTTTTGCCCGTCAAAATTTTAGCGAGTGATCTTAGAAATTGGGAGTAGATGTTTTACATTCAATTCATTACTAAAGGTAAAATATTTGAACTTTTTTTTTTTTTGAAAAATTCAATAGCATTCATTTTTAATGGGAAAAAATGTTGGAAATATTATGATAAGATATACCGGATGGAGTATTTAATATAAAATCTATCACAAGTTATGAATAATGTTTTATTGTAGACTATATCTATGATACATGGAAAAATATCCAGTACTAATTTAAAAACACAAACATAAATTACTACCATCTCTAACCCTATTTATAAGAAAGAATTCATATTTATTAAAATTTAATTATAAGTTTTTTTCCTATAAATAGGCGTCCTTGCCAAAGCATACCATGCATAAAGTTAAATTCAGGGATCAAATTGAGCAGCAGCAAATATGTAGACATAAAACCAAGTTTGAAGGAGTATTAATTAATCCAATATATGCATATGGCTAATGGATATGCTCCATAATGCAATATTTTTGTTAAGGAGTTTTATTTTAATGGTACTATTCACCATCAAAAAGCTTAACTAATCAGAAGCATAAATTAATTCTATACATAATACTGATATGCCTCTGTATATAATACAATTCCCATGACTTGCGTCTGCCAATAGCTTTATCAATCCAAGAGGACCGACCTCGTTATGATGAAACAGCTGCAGCAGCTTTCTGAAATTATTTCAAACCACACTAAAATTCAGTAAAGCATTAAGCTCCCATAAAATTTTGTAAACCAGATCAATCTAAGAATCTCTGTCAGGGATTCTAGTAGTAAAAAACATGCCATGTTCAGAGCTGAAAATAAATTGGGATTCAAGTAACAAATTCCATCGTGTAAGTGGTTTTCAACAAGAAGCTTAAACTGGCTTGTTTTCTGAAGATATCCCATCAATTCAGCATTGTTTGATGGGATAAACAAAAGGAAAAGTCATTTTGCATGTATATATATATTTTTTTCTCTTTATTAAATCTTAGTTTTACTTTGTTAAAGGCGTTAACTCCTATATAGGGCTAATGGTACTAACAGAACAAAATCAACAGGGCTAATGATGTTAATGGCATAAAATTAAAGGATTTAATAAAAAGATAAAAAAATATAGGTACCAAATTAATAATTGAAAAAGTATAGGTATTTGCAAAATGGTTTTCTATAAACAAACTGGAGAGATAGAAGTAAAGTAAAAACTAACCCGTTTTTGCTCTTCCATGTTTGCTTTGATCAGAGAATACATGGCAACGCCTGCTATTGCTATCACAGTGCCAATGCCAGTTTGGGTGGAAATCTTGTTGCCTGCACAAGTTTGCAACTATCAGAACAGTGAAATGTAGAAAATCCACTCTCTGCAGTTTCCCATCACAAGCAAACCCAGAGTAATTACCAAAAACCACTATAGAGAACCCGATGACAAAAACTCGCTTCAACACGTTTCCAACAGCATGTGTCAGTGGCGCGACACGTTCCAAAGTATTAGTAGCCAGCTGCAGATGTAATGTTATGTTCAGAGTTAGTGGAAGTTTATCAATCAAACTGAAATGTGATGTTAAAGTTTCAAACTTCAGCAAAAGGGATACCTGATTGTATAGGTGGTAAAACATTCCAATCCAGAACAGATCAGACAAAAACTTGAACAGGCCTACTTTTGCAATAGCACTTCTAAAACCAAATTCCATGAGTTGAGGACCCTCAATCTGGAAGCAGCCAGCATCCAATTAATAATAAACTTATAGAGAAGCAACAGGAAAAAAATTGAATCATCATTCATCAATTCTGGTATTAGATAAACTTACAAAGATTGCTGGGGGGATGCAAAAGAAGAGAGCAATTATTGAGATATAGGCATATACGTTTGTACTGTCCATTCCTGTCTGTTTCAAAAAAATAAATAAATAAAAATAACTATGACATCCTAAAGAAGGAAGGTAGTAACTAAAAAGTTCCAAAACAAGTGGGTAGCCATAGGCCTATTGTCATTCTATACACTAGAACTTATCATTATATACTACTTATTTGTTATGAGACTTCTTGATGATTACATTCGTTCTTTAGGATCTCATAGTAATTTTCCCAATTTACTATTATTTTCTGTTTTCCCCTATATGATCCTCCTCAGATCAATTCATGAATAGTTAAACAAAAAAACTTAAGGAACTTGAAATTGTAGACATGCCCATGCCCATCCAACATAAAAATGAACTGCAATATACAAATCAGGTGCTATATAAGACGTTACCATTGCTTTCTTTGAATATATACTTCTGTAAGTGAACGCTATATTTGAAATCATCGCGCTTATGAAGCCAGTCCAGTTGAAAGACAGTTCAGTTAATGATGCCATTGATACACCTGAAGTGAAAGCTCTCATCAGCTGGCAGATGATATTTGTTATGTTTAAAGAAGCAGCCATTATTTGAGTAAAACAGATGTGTTTAAGGAAAAAATGCTAATCTTTGAGAATTACCAATAACAACTGGGGCCAAAGATAGCCACAGAGACAACGGAATCTGATGACCCAAGATAAACTGGGAAGCTGCAGCGTTGAAGAAGGGCTCCAGGGCTGAAGGAATAAAAATAGAGAGAATTAAGAAAATGGGAATGAATGCTTAACCAGAGTACGTATTTAATCTTCATCAATAGAAGTAAATATGCATAATGCCCTTGGAAATAACTAAATCAATAAATGGAACAAACGAATGTTAAATCCAATTAGTCAAATTTCTGAGATATTGTGAATAAAGATGTTTTAATGAAACTCAATGAAAAGAACTTCTTCCTTTGGCAAGTAACTCAATCCATAATTCACTTCTCATCAAACATAAATGGAAAATCACGCGCCAAATACATGACGACTTTATCCCATGCCAGCAATGTCATCAGCCAATGTGAGTTGATTCCAATATAATCATCATATTGTAGCACAAGCATGATGGGGAAAAGATTAACACACACCCAGAGAAAGAAAATGTTAATGGAATAGAATTGTTAAACAACGAAAGCATTTAGCATAAAATAAACCTAAGAAATCTCTGATTTTCTTTTCACCTTCCCAACTCTCATACCTTTTATGGTGTGGGTAAAAGACACAGCAACAGCAGCAAATGATACATTAGACATGACATGACCAAGGGCATGACAGAATGCAACTGGAGTCAACAATGCCAAGAGCTCCTTATCAATTGGCTGGTTAAAAGGGAAAATAGAAACAGCTGTTATAATGAATGTTATACCTATATATATAAAATAAAGAGAAAATCAGTAAAAGTCCCAGTTTGAAAATTTTACTAGTTAGAAAGACTTGACATGTTTTCATACAAGAAAGTACCAATGCTCTAAAGAATTTATAGACAAAGAGTAACGGTACATGAACTTCTGGCTAATAATTTTCAAACAGGAATTTTTCACTTATAAATAAAAACTACTACTTACCGCACGTTTTGGTAGACCTACAGCCCAGCAAACAAGGCAATATGCTACGCCAACAAGGAGATGCACAACAGAAACAAAGCTGCAAATGCCAAATATATATAAACCCAATGGTGATGTTTCAGAAAGCTAAAACACTATTTTATCAGGAAACTAGATAAGTACAGACACACAAACACACAGATTCAAAGGAAATGAAGTAGCCTCTGGTGGAAAACATACTAGGGATACGGGAAGTAATTGTAAACTTTCTTGTTGAGAATGTTGAAAATCACGTTTAAGAAATACCTGCATGAAAGACAAGACACCGTCAGCATATAAAAATTCCTAGACCACTTGTTAAAAAGAAAAAAGGTATCTTAGCTAATCTCCATAATTTTTTTATTTATTATAAGTGAAAATTTGATTCAATGATGGGTGAGATATAGTAAGTTGGTGATACTTTGCATGAAATATAAAAAATGTAATCACACATATCAGATGCCCTTTTTAGTAAAGGCAGATCCTTACCACATAAAGAAAAAGAAACCAGTAACCAACGCAGGAAATCTCTCACCAAAGCTCTTTGTAGCCTTAACAGTCCTGAAATTGGGTAACAAGGAAAAACAATAATTATTAAAAGAAAATGAACATGAAAAAACGAAGAATTCTCCAAAGAAATTTTTACAATTTATCTTATCATAAAAAAACTGAAAAATTCTCTAACCCATCAGAGATGTTGATTTCATCACCATCTGCAGCTGCTGCAGCAACAACAGGAAATTCATCCAAACGTCGTCGTCTCAGCTGGTGATTCCAAGCAAACATGCCCAACCCCAACAACGGCTTCCCAGAATACACAATTCCCAGATGCTTCCTATTCTCCGACAATGGCGAAAACGCCAGACTGGAGCCTTTAGGCTGAAGCGAACGAGCTTTGAGCAAACCATGGTTGGTCGAAATTCTTCTAGGTAGCAAATAGAGCGATGAAACTCGAGGTCTGTGAACTGACAAGTGAACTGGGCTACTCACAGAAGCCATTCTTATCTGCCGAAACGAAACTATCCAAAGAAAACACAATTTTATTCCCCGACGGTGGGGAATATAGATATCAGAGGATCTGGAAGTGAATTATTTGCCAAAAAGGAATATCTTTTGACGAGGCTTGCTAACTCAAAAGGGAATTTATGATCATTATAAGGAAAAAAAGGAGTGGCAAACAGTGAGAATTTGAGAAAGGCAGAGCAGATGGTTCTGATTCTTAAAAGGAGCCAACTTCGTATAGTGAGAACAGAGTCGGTAGAAGTTTGAACTTGGCAAAATCTAAACATTTGAGATTCCGAGACTGCATAATTTAGATTTTATACGTTAAATGAAAGATTATGGGTTCATAAACATTAATGTCGACAGGGATGAGAGGGACAAATACTCTGTTTAATAAAGCAATTTGCTTTTTTTGATAGAGAAAGGAGTATTGCACATATACAGCAGTGTGGACTGTGGAATATGCCGCGAAAATAATTTGCTTTTTCCTTTCAAATTCAAATGCAAATATTTATAAAATTATATTTTTTTTCAACTAGAAATTTTAATTTTTAAGCATTATAAAGTGATATCGTTTTTTCAAATTATTAATGTCAAAGTATTACCATGATAATTGTTAGATATATTTATTCAGATATTATGTTAGTTATTTAGAATTAGATTTAAATGTTAGTTATTTAGAATTAGATTTAAATATTATATTAGATTAGATTTGAATATATTATTATCATATTTTAAGAGAATAAATTAGATATATTAAGATTAAATATGATTCTATATTTATCCTATTAACTTATATTTTTAACTATTTAAAAACTTAATAATACACTCAGGTATTCTCATTCCTTTTAGTTTTAATCTTTCAATCCTTACAATAATATTGGGTATATATATTTCAAATAATATAACTTTAATTAAAAGTAATCCACATTCTATGTGAATAAAAAATATATTAAAATAACAATTTCAATTGGGCCAACAATATTTGAATTTTATTTAACAGTAATATATATATATATATCATGTAACTTTATTAAAATAGAAAAGAATATAGTATGTGGCCAACAAAAATAGACAAGGGAGACACATGATGAACGACGTTGTCAATAATTGAAATATTGGGGTGAGAGAAGTTATGCTCAGAGAGTGCATTCTTGGCCCCCAGGAGTCCTCATTTTAATTATTATTTGTTGGCTCTTTCCAAAGGCAACTATTTGCCCCGCCTTCTTTAATACGATTTCATACTGATATAAATATTTTTTTAAGAAATGTGTGTGTGTGAACTTAGACAAATATTCTGTGGCCAAACCAGGCCAGCCCGGAATTCAGAAATCAGCAGTCCGAAATCTACACAACAGTAGCTTATTGGGCCTCGCCCAATAAGAGTATAACAACTTCACGGTCACTATTAATTGAAAGAAGAAAACGACTTTCTATTTGCAAAGTAAATGGATGGTAAAACTAGGGAGCACAGAACAGATGCTTGAAAGTAAATGAAGTACATGTGAAGAATCCGTTGCTAAAACTGGGCAGTGCACTAGAAAATAATGATAAAGCGGATGAAACAAAAAAGATGAAAATAACAAGACAGCCCAAAACCCAAGTGGTCACAGTTCCAAATCCATTGCAAGAAAATCTGACTGCCTTGTACTTTGACCAGTACCTTATTCCTTCTGCTCCTTCTGCGAAATACAGAACATCAGTACTTTGACCGATGGAAAAATCAATAAGTTCTGAAACAGGAACCTTAGAAAAAGTATGTAATCATGGCCTAGAAATCATCATATATATTCACTACATACCTCAGGTTCAGCAGGTTTGAACTCTTCAGGTTTGCTGCTATCTTCACCTGCATGAGAGCATTTCATCATTTGAGAAATTACAAGTGAATTTATAAAGCGCACAAATAGGAAGCTTTTGGTTATGCAGACACATAATGAAGGGAAAAAAGGGAGGGATGGGTGGGAGGTAAGGAGAGAGTTGCCATGAAATTATACAATTGAGTAGCTACTACTCAAATATAATGTACCTAATATCCAGTCTCAATCAATACCATACCTCCATCCTCAGGCAAATCAGAGGTCCAAAGAGTCAGGTTGTCTCTCAACAACTGCATGATCAAAGTGCTGTCCTTGTATGACTCTTCACTCAGGCTGTCTAAATCCGCAATTGCCTCATCAAAGGCTTGCTTAGCCAATTGACAGGCCCTGTAAGTTTCAGCAGTGACATCAGTGAAAAAGCTAACAATAAAGGAACTTTGGCGCCTGTGTAGTTTGAGAGAATCAGTGGAATACCTTTCAGGAGAATTCATGATCTCATAATGGAAGACAGAGAAGTTGAGTGCAAGTCCAAGACGGATTGGGTGTGTTGATGGAAGATCTTTGTTTGCAGTGTCTGAGGCAGCCTAAAAATAGAAATGGTGGTGTGCTCATCAAGCGACAGTGCAATGAATTATTAAATATAAGATTTTTTTATGCTATAAGAGATGAAAAATGCATGCCTCATATGCTTTCATTGACTGATCAGCTGCATCTTTCTTTTCTTGGTCAGTCTTGAACTCAGCAAGATACCGATAATAGTCACCCTTCCTGGAAAAATGCAGAAAGAGATCATGGACAGACGGCCCAAATGTGGGACAAGATATGTTGCGTCACAGAATGAAAGGAACAAAAACAAACTGTTTAGTCCATGTCTCAAAACTGCATTCGGACCTATAGAGGACCAAGGTCAAATCAGGCCGCGAGCCTGTGATTGCTCAGCTCATCATGTGATAAACAGACGGTACGAGATTAGCAATAAAAGATAACAAACTATGACATTCACACAGATTCTCTCTCTCTCTCTCTCTTCTAGATAATTTTATTATATCAAGAGAAGGAAACAAATATTCAATAAACTAACAATGTAAAAAATGCAATCAAGTGCATCTGAAAGTGAAAGCAACTGAATAAATCAATTACGTTGCACTGGAATTTAACACAGAGCAACAGCATCGCTCACATTTTGTAGTAGAAAACAGTGGCTTCTCCTGATGCGGCAGAGGGAACCAGATGCTCATCGATGATTGTCAGAATGTCACTGCAAATCTTGGATAGTTCCTCCTCAACCTTTTGGCGATAACTCTTGATCAGTTTAACATTTTGCTCGTTTCCCTTAGACTCTTCCTTCTGTTCAATTGAAGACATGATGCGCCATGAGGCTCGTCGTGAACCAATGACATTTTTATACCCTACTGAGAGGAGGTTCCTCTCTTCCACAGTTAGATCAAGATCAAGCTTTGCTACTTTCTTCATGGAGTCAACCATTTCTGCATGATAAATATTAAGATTAATAATGTCTATAATGTACTTAGAAATTTCAAATAGTCTCCAATATGGACTACAATATACATGCAAGAAATTTTAAACTCGTCATCAACCTCACTTCTTGATTGTCAGAATGTCAGAGCAACACCCTTGCATGACCAAGAAAAATCATATATCAAGAAACTGACTCCGTAAAAGCAAATATTGAAAAGAAACTGGCGAGATTAAGAAAACAAAAGAAAATAGCGTTAAGCCGTTTCACGCTTCGGCTCCGTAAAACCAATTTTGTGAAAAGGAAATGGAAAAATCAAGAAAGTAAAAGAAAATGCGATTAATCCATTTAGCTTCCGAAATCCGCACATTAGAATTGTTAGAAACTGAAACAAATTTAAACAAATTAGCCAGCAATTCATCAGCCACATACTAGTAAAGGAAACCGGTTACCAAGAAATTTGCCAAATCTGCAGCTCGATCCCTATACCGCAACAAAAACAAAAATCCATACACAAAATGCGGTGCATCTAAAGCCACAGTTCCAATAAATCAATAAAAGAAACAGGGAAAGCCAAACCACACTATCTAATCCAACACAAGCACAACACCAAACCGAAGATAGATCCAGAAAAAATGTAGATATCGAAAACCATAAACCAGAAAAAAGAAAGAGGTTAGGGAAGAACGCACCCTCATATCTCTCAGCCTGTTCGGCGAGCTTGGCCAGGTAAACGTGGCCCTCTCTCTCTTTCTCGCAGGACATTGTTTAAGAGAGACGAGAGGACAAAACGAGAACTAAGAAGCAAGACGGAGCGGGGGAAGAGGGGAAAACGGAAAACTGCAAGCAACGGCCTCGAGAGAGAGCGAAGACGAAAGAAAAATAGAAGGGAAGAATGTGGAAGAGTGCTTTATATAGAAGTTGAAGACGGAGCAAGAAGCGGAGGAGAGAGAGGAAGACCAGATCTGAACCGTCGGATGAGATGTTTTGAAAGAGAAACCGCGCAAATCGTGATGTAAAGTTGCTCCCATTTCGTGAGGGAACTTGTCTTGGCTCTTCTTGTAATAACTTCTCTTTTTTTTTTTCAAAACAAAATGCAAAAAAGAAAAAAATTAGGTCATAAATTATCAAATTAAGCATGTAAAAGATTTTTGCTTTATTAATTTACAGTTTTTCCCATTTAATATTTATAATTTAGTTAACAAAAATTTTAATAATATTCATCTATACGGGGTATAAATAATTATGCACTCAGACCAATTTCTATTAATAAAATGAATCAACTTACTATAACTCATCGGATAAATAGAGCGGGTTAGTATAGCCTCACATCTTAGCGTGTTGGCAAGTAGCAGCCGCCCATATCCTTCACTTTAGGACAAATTAGAAAATTGAGCCCATGAATCCAATTCATTTTACTGGCTATAAGTGTATCTTAATTGGACATATTCTTGTTATTAGGGGTGTCTAAATATATCTTATCCTAAGTGTTTTGATCTGGTCTCGATGATTTTGAGATGGGTCTGTCCCATCCTAAAAAGGATTGGGATGAGAAATCATCAGAATGGGATAGAGGGAAGGTCGGGATGGGACGGGTCTTGGCCTGACTCTTGGGATTCCCATCCTGTCTCGACCCTATTTTTTTTATAAAAAAATATATATTACATTCTCTTATATTTCTCACTTTGTACACTCTTCTTAAGCTCTCCGTCTCTCTTTTCTTACACTTTACTTACTCTCAGTCATAGGTCTTGTCAGTCGCCACTCTCATACAAATATTTTTACTTACAAATATTCCTATACAGATATTTTTATTCTTCCTTACTATTATTTTTTTCTCTTATCCGAGTAAGTTATCATTTTATATTAGGGAAGAATATTTATATTTAGAGAAAATTACAGTGATATTTTATATAGAATAATTTATTGAGATAAATTTATTATAATATTTTTTTTAAAAAAAATTGAGAATTCTTGTCCTGTTCCAAACCCGTTGAAACCGAGATAAATTTAGGACGAGACGGGGTTATCCCGATCCTGACCCATCCCGTGAATACTCCTATTTGTTATTGTGAATAGACAGACTGAGTCATGGAAAATTAAACAACTCTCACAAAGCTAGCTTCAAGACTCACCTTGATGTGACCTCTCCTGAAGGATTAATAAGTTCTAAACTAAGATGGAAAGTAGGTGGTGGATATACAAATTCATGCCTCTCATTATTGGCTCTTGAAAGAACTTTGCTTTTGATGTGGAAGCTGATTAACAAAACTTCACCGGTGTTGAACATACTGAAGCATCATCATCTAAACAATAATAATGTCTGTCCCTACTGATGTTTGACACTTGAAACTCACTTTTGATCATTTATCTGATTTGATGCTAACTAATAAGACACAGCTAATTAATTGCATCATTCACTCATCTGGTGGAAATGAAATAGTGCTGTTGATAAAGACCAAAAGACTTTTGCATGAATTCAAGAGCCTTTTATATTATTACTTTCTTTGTTTTTATCACAAGTTTTCCTTTTCATTGTAATTTTTTTCAATAGCAGATAAAAGATATAATCACTAGAAGTATCAATATAATAATCAGTATAGAGTTAGTTTAGTGGTATAAGATTATATTATATTTTTAAAAAAAAATTCAATTTTGAGAGGAGTCACAGTCACAAACCTAAAAGTTAAATATTTGGAAATAGGGTTTAAACCATAATGAACTTTCAGATAGGGGATGTAGCTCAAATGGTAGAGCGCTCGCTTTGCATGCGAGAGGTACAGGGTTCGATCCCCTGCATCTCCAAATTTCAGTTTTTCGATTGATATGTCTGCCTCTCGGGCATTCAATTCATGCAAAGAGATGAAAGGGCTTCTTCATGTCGTAAAGTCTTGGGGGTTTAGGTGTTGCGTCAGCCCAAGAAGTTCATTCCTGGGCTCCTTTCATTTCACTGGATATTTTGAGATTGTGTTTGCTTTGGCATAAGCTTATTATTCGATCGTGTATATTTTTTTTTGTTATAACAAATTCAGATAGATTTAACACTAATATCCTACTAAAATTAAAATATAATTTTAAAATTTAGAAAATATTTATAAAAAATTTATAAGATTATCTAACAAAAAGATATTCATAATTATAATAGAAATCAAACTCGCATTTTTATGGTCAATCATATATAATTAGATTAACTTTAAGGTTCATGGCAATTTACAAGTGGAACACAGTTTATATTGACAATCAGAGTTGCCACATTTATGTTCATTCTCCTGTTCTGAAAACCACATCCAGGAGGTTTTTTTTTTTTTTTTGCGTGTGGTTTTGTTTTTAACTCACCTTCTAATTCAGGATTCACCTTTTTCGTCACGAGACAGGATTACTTGAGGAGGCTTTTGTTATAATGATTTTTTTTTATTTTTGTAATATTAATATAGCTTCATTATTATTCTTAATAATTTTAACATAGTGCACCAATAATTTTTCATCTTTATATTCACTTTTTTTTTTTACTTTTTTTCAATTAATTTCATTATATTCCATCGGGCAGGTGAAACAGCTGCTAAATATTTTCTAAAGCGAACCTTAGCCAGCCAAGTTGGAGCACAAGGACTGAGGGAAAAAGAGTTAAATTCTTGATTTCATTCTTTGATTCTGTAGCCATTCACATTTCTTTTCCACAGCTAGAGATTGTTCAAATAACAGCTTCAAGTCCAATGGTTATAAATAAATAAATCATTAAATAAAAAAAACTAACAAAAATATTGGATGAATGAATTACTACAAAAGCCTTTGACCTCAAAGAAAGAAAGAAAGAACTGTAGCTGACTTCATGGCAAACCTTCACAATCTACAGCTTCATATTCTGAATCTGGTCGTGGAAAAGATGGCAAAACATCAAGTCCCTGAGCACTATATACATGCTGTGCCAACTAAACATTCCATTCTCTGAAATCGATCAAAATATTCCCTTAGCGGTCACAGACAACTCACAGTAGCAGTTCATATTAATTATAGTATGAAATTGAAGAAATTACTTATTGACAGCTCTCAGCATAACAATATTCCAAACAGTGGCCAAATTCCAATATACAGTAATGCATCTTGAAGGATTCAGGCGTTTACTAAAGACTGATAGTGGTCCTATGTCTAGTTTAATGCATCTATGTTCTCTAATTTTAAATTACTAATTATATGATATCCAATATACAGAGTTAAAGTAATTACCAGAGCCAAAAAAAATGTGTCATTCAGCCATTGGTGAAACATGCTGTTGCTCAATTATTTTTTCACAAATGGTTTCTGGCAGACAAGTAACCGCTGGTCACTGCCATTTTGAAGGTCAATTACTCTTGCTTCCCAACGTACTTGTGTTGCGAATCTCCGGGCCATCTCTATAGCTCCCATTTTATCGGAAAGAATTACCCATCCCTACCGATCAATAATACCAAAATGACAACATATTAGGCTTAACTAGAACATTCTAATATATGCTTAATACTGACAACTGCTACCATTCAAACAAAAGAACATCAACGAACTATCATGACATTGCATGTGGCACTATAAGAACAAGGGGGTTGAGAAGAAATTTTATGTGGATCATGCTTCTGGAGGATTTGAGGAGAAGAGATAGAAATGTAAGAGAGAGGAAGGGGCCAAAATAGTTTTCTGCTTTTTAAATGGAAGGGATATTCTTTGGCATAATACAGAGTTCAAATATTAAGGAAACAATTTCCCAGAAAAGCAATCATGATCATGAGAGCAGGGACATAGTTACCTCTGGACGAAGTATTCTATCCATCTCCAAGAATAAGTCAACCATGCTGCACCTCTCTGAAGCGAGATGCGAAAGTAGTCCGTTAGCCTGAAGCAAGTCATATGTCCGGGGATAGGTGGGAAAGGGTTCACACCTGAAATCAATAGCAAGGCCAATCATTTAGTTATCCAGAAGCCTGGAAGTACTGGCTTTATTTTTTAAGGAGATTCACAGGTGAAAAAGTCAAAGAGAAGAGAATTTAGAGATGAAGTGGACTTTTCACAAATAAGATCTAGCCATGAACCAAGACAAGTAAGTTTCAGGCAAATATATGAAGAGCATGCATGCCACATTCTATCTTCAGATTTGTCTCAAAAGGAATCCAAATTAAGAAAGCTAAGTAAGACATTGTTTCTTCTCAGCTAGCAAAGACAACCACTGCCGTTCGACATAAGGGAATGCTTATAAGAAGTACAGGTACGTAATATGAATTTGAAAGTTGTAACTGTATAATTACAATATTTTACCAATCATCGCTTGTATACAAACATTTTGTCTAGAATCTAGATCACATTCAACAACTCACCTCGACCTAAAAACAAATAACAAGAAACCACTTACCAATCATGAATAACACCAGCAAAACCTCTATCTAGTATAAGAGGAAGTACATTTGAAGCACTAGCAGGAACCACATTCATAACCCATGCTGATTTTTTTTCCTCTAGAAGGGCTGCGCTAAAACCACCATACTTAGCATTCATGTCCATCACATTGCGTATCATGTTAAATGGAGGCAATGGGTCTTCATCTCCAGGTCTCTTTGGATGGTCTGAAAAAATTAATGGGGTGAGCAAAGACCAGTAATTCTTAAGAGCAGATCTCCAGTATTGTAAATCTTCGTAGAAGTCTTCAGGCTGAACTCCTGTATAATAAAGAGAGAAATACAAGAAAGAAAATCAATACACGAATGGGACAGAATATTAGCAGTAGTGAGGAGATAAGGACAAAAATGCTAAGCGATACTTACCATGAATTTTGAGCTCAGCCAAACTTAGTTCAGATCCGATGGATCTGTTCTGTATGGGAATCCAACGGTTGCTAGATGTCCCACTTATACATGGTACAAGAGGCTGATAATATGATTGACTATCATCATGCTCTTTACATAGAGGGATACCATGCTGCTTGCTACAATGCAAGATAGCAGATTTCATTCTCAATGTATAAAAACATGTTAGTAAAATTCATTGAGTGTTCAATGAAGCAGGAAACCAATTCCGGTAGCACTAGTAACAGTTGTTGATATCAATCGTCTTAAATATACAGTCTAATCATTTAATGAAGCAAGGAGTTTCACAAAAATTCTTACCGAGATAAGTAACAATCAATATCTGCAGTCTTCTGCCAAATGAAAGTCTCATCTTGCTGAACTAAAAGGGTCCAACAGAGTTTTTGAGTCAGCTCTTCCATAGGGGTCAAGATGGTATTTTTCTTCATCTGAGATGAACTTCCCTGTGACCTGCTTGAGGGTAAAGTTAAGACAAAATATCCCCCAGGTTTAAGAACACGATCAACTTCAAACAGGAACATTCCATCTGCAGATGAAGTCATTTTTAGATAGCAAAAATGAAAGTATATTTAAATCACCATATTCACATTATATAAAAGAAGTCATGGCAGGACAAAATTTCTAAAAATGACATTGAAAAAGGAAGGAAGAATAAAAGAAAAATATTTCAAGAATCTACAACAACTGGTTAGTCAATTTGAGTAATTTGATATGCCAAAACCAAAGATATAAATTTGGCAATAGAACATAAATAAACATAAAATACTTAAAGACTGCATGACAAAAGCTGTCAAAAGCTAATATGATCGCCACACATGGATAGTTAATTAGAGAAATGTTCAGGTCATAGAACATAAATAAGCATAACCATGCATAATAACTAATGGAGAAGTTATCAAGAAAACAGCTAAAAAGCAATTAATATTTGGAATTACAGAACCCACTATCTGTTTGCACTTTTTTTACCTGTTTCCTCTCTTTTATAAATAAGTCAAATTGAATTCCCCCTTTAACAAGTATTTTTACCCCGTACAGAATGCACCTTAAATATTCAAATTCCTTAGTCATCAAATATCAGAACCACATTTTCACTGCATTAACAATGGAATCAGTTGACAATTGTCAATATATTGGTACTAGCACTTCCTCTGTCTCCTAGTAAAGCCAGATGAAATTATAAGACATGTATCTCGTCTTTGCTTATTAATCTCTTGGTTCCAACTAAAGTTAGTCATATAGACAAGTTCCTCACTATTGCTATATGTTTGGGAGCTTGAGCCTCATATTTTCCATCAGGAACACAAAGTTATTGCTTCATTTTTAATTATTCGTCTACAATGTACATTTTAAATGGTCATCCTTTATAAACTTTCTGTACACCCAGTCATATTTTGGGAGTTAGGGATACTAATAATAATTTGACCTCCAACAGACAACTTTACCACATATCTCGAGTCTTGACCTTGAAGTGTTCAACATAAAAAAAATGGTGCATCTTGATCTGTCTTCTCTCTCACGCTACTTTTGGCAACTATAACTTCAATCTAAAAACGATGGTAGATAACAAATCTTGAATCCAATAGTCAGTACAAAAAAGGAAATGAGTGGTCAAACTCACAAATTGACGCAAAGAAAAGCGGCACAGTCTAAAAAAGAAGAGGAACCAAAACTTGATATAAAGTAACAAAAGAAATTTTCTAGAAAACCTGATAATTTAAGGGCAAGGAATTCAATAATTACCCTTTTCCTCCCAGATGATGCCAAACTGAGCACAGTGAACCATGTCATATGACAAAGACGGATATGGAAGCTGTCTTGAAATAAAATTGCCAATCATTGCAGGAAGGCCTCTCTCAAGGGCCAATTGAACCTGGCTGCCAGTTGCTTCATATGCCGCAATACAAACTGCCATTAATTTCAGTGATGCCAGATGAGCTCCAAAACTACCAAATCCACAATTGATGTCTAATATAATATGTATCTGTCATAACATCATCATTATAAAATAAGTCACATTATGTGGTGATACAAACAAAATGAACATGGCTCTTGATGAGACTTGAAAAAGAACTAGAGAAAGATCATTTAAGGAAAACTTACACCAGCTTGGGGAAATTCAGCGTCACTTCCTAACCCTATCATTTCTGCAAGCTGATGAGAGTAATCTTTCACACCGTCAAAGATCAATCCATCCTCGGAGTAAAATGCAATTTGATTCTCTTCTAGTAGCATCAACCTACATAATTAATTGAAGAAATTTTAGAAAGTCAAAATTTTCATTTTAAATTGAAAGCACCTTGTAGAAGGTAAAAGCTGTGGTTTGTCATTGAACAATCTATTGTAATAGCTGAAACAAAAGGAAGGCATTATCTCACTTTGAGAATTAAAAACTAACAAAACAGTACCTTTTGGTCATACTTCCAGACGAAAGAAATTGGTCTTTGGTTAGCTTCACATTTCCACTCCATATTACGTCCCTGCCAGTTGGCCATCTCAGGGGAATCTTATAGTCTTTAGGAGGCCGAACCAAACACCTCTCAGCATCTCCTGACACTTCACAGTGCCGATCAAACTCCTCGCCTTCCTTAAACCCTGCTAACAAATTTGCTGAAACATTGTAGCAGGGCACAAAATTTTCCCTTTCTTTGCCACAGAAGTCAAGTTCTTTTTGCCCAGTGATACCCAATGATACAGACCTTAACTCCAAATAATCAACTGCTGCTTGCTCTTTTATCCTTCTGTAGTTTGAATAAATAAGAGATGCCCGAGTGAGCGGTGTTGAATCAATGTTATTTGAAGAAGAGGAGCCTAAGACTGCAATTAGTGCAAGAAGACTGATCAGGCACAACATCAACCAGCTCAACGGCGGTTGATTATTAAACCAGGAGCTTCTCATGGCCAAATGGGGGAACTGCTATTGAAAATAAATTCAAGACCACTACACTGTAAATTGGGTTAACCTAGATTTCCAATAGCAGCAAAAGCGATCGTCTATCATAACATATAGGCTGCTGTATTTGTTGTCATTTATCAGCAATATTCCCGCAAGCATTGAACCAACAACAGCTCACGCTTCTTCGTTAGTAACGTGCTTGTCTTTTGACACGTGGACGCACCTTCTCACTCATATAATGAAAAGAACATGTAGCCCAAATTCATCAAACACTTATCATGAAAGCAAAGAATGACGTATCTCCAGAAAGATGCCGAATTTTCGATACCAAATTCTGAATCAGCAATTCAGAAGCACTACAAGCGCATAAACGAACGGCAAATCCCAGAGTTTTCGAAGATGTATGCAAACGTCCACTGCTAAATGATTGAGGAAGTGCCAATTCTGGTAGACCGATCGCCGACAAGGGGTTAATCAGATCCCCTGCAACACAAATTCAAAGAGATCCATTTTCATTAATCCACCACAACTAACAGTCCCCATATGATTGCTAAAAACATTGAGTGGAAATGATTCCTCCCAAAAGTGCAACCATTGATGATTTCCAGGTTCTCTACGATTCCCAACTACCAAACAGGGAACTTTCCATTAAAAAGCAAACATCAAATATCAGAAAGCAAAAGAACCAACCAAGATCCGATGAAAACCATACCTCCCCGATTGCACGAAAACAAATGTGATTTTCGACCCGAAAAAAAACAAGATAAAAAAGGGCGAATTGACTTAAATTTAGTGAGAAAAACTCAACCAAAAATAGTTGAATCAGGGCTCTTGTTCATACCAGTTGGGGCCCTTTAAACAGTGAGATTGAGAAACCAATTTGGGAAGAGCTCTAATCCCGGTTGGGTACAAATTTATTTTGGATCCTACCAGCTGGGTTTTCATTTGCCATTTATATACGGATGATTAATCAGATCCAAAAATATTTAAATAGGAAAAATAGAAAAATAAAGAAATAAAAAAAGAAAAGCTCAGCGCTAAAACAAAGAATAAATGAACGAACCAAAGAATAGTTGCTACTGAATCTCTTTTTCACTTTAACTAACTTCCGGAATTAAAATTGCAAGCAAAGTTGAGAATGCAAGGGAAACAGTGTAAGTTTGGATTTTGCCGCAGTGGGATCTTGCTGTCAGTAGAATTAACGGCTGTGATTTACGTGTCGTGCGGCTAATAAAATGAACGGTTAGCATTTTGTGATTTGGCTTTTTGGTCTGGAACAAACAGGCTCTTTAATTAATTAATGAACTAATTAATTAAGCTATTGCCAACTGTAATGTTCCTCTACGATGAAACAACATAGGAGAACAAAATAGATTCATCAATCATCAATCATTTTCTTAATTTCAACGCTTTCATGAACACGCTATTTTCAGTTAAAAATCAACTTATTTAATTCAACCGTGCTGTTCAGAAAAGGAAAAATTGGAGAGAAAAGACCCATGACAAAATTTATTACTTGAATATTCTAAGAAGTTAAGCCGTTGATAGCGTATAACTTCTTTTAAGTTATACATGTAATTAAAAATAAGTTGTATGTGAGCTTTTAAATAAATTTATGATACTATAAATAATAAATTTTATAATAAAAAATTGTTCAATACTTTTTTTAAAATATACTTAATTTTTTTTAGAAGTCAAGGGTATCCATATTCTTTTAAGACTTAGAAAATAAAGAGTTTTTATTTATTTTAATAAGTATATTTTTTTATATTTAAATTTATATTTTTTTTATAGAATGAAACAGCTTATCACTTAAACTAATATCTTGTTAAAAAAATATATTCTTAATTACTCCGTGCCTTATTTATATAAGGTCATGAGATTAAAAGAGCGGCATCCCAATAAACTTTAAAAGTATTTCTGAAAAAAAAGTATATAATTATAGACAAATTAAATTGCAACCAATTAAATCTCTTAGTTATTATTGTTAAATGATTAAAAAAATCCTATATAAACAAATATATTAGTATTAAGGAGGGTATGTTTGTGAGATATGGCATGATGTTATAGTTTTTGTTGTGATGAAATCTAGAACTTATTATTTTAAAGGGTTTAGTTTAATCAAGAGCACATTCAAAGTCAATTTTATAACTAAATATATATAAATATAAAAGAAGTTATATTAATTAATTAAAGAGGTTGCTTATTTCTCACTTCATAAAAGTGGCAAACAGATGCTGTGGGAGAGTACAAAGTGAAGAGATAACATCTATGAATTGGCAAATACATACCAAAAAGTGAGAAGTGGTTAAGTATGGTTGGTGTGGTGGTGCTATATAAGCCATTTCATTTCATAATTGTCGAGTTTGGTGTAACTAACACGCCCACTTGTTCTCCACTTTTTTGTTCTTTAACTGCAATTTTTTTCAAAATAAAGCAATTTAACTTGTAAGCGACTTCATTATATATATTATTTATTATATTTAATATAATATTTATTTAATTAATTTAAATATATTAAATAAATTAATTAAGTTAGTTATTTATAATTATTGTGTGTTGAATTTATTAAAATATTATTTTTAATCATATACATTTAAATTATCGTTGATAGAAATTCATTTAATATATATATATATATAATTATATATAGATATTTTGAGAAAAAAATTATAATTTTAAGAGATAGAATAGATTAGGGTATTATATTTAGGACTAAGCTCCTAGGTACTTAGGTTTATACCTGAGGGTAATAGACAGCTCGCCCTACTCGATATTAATATCGCATAAGAGGAAGGGAGATTTCACCCTATCTTTAGATAGTGGGTGAGCCTAACCTCTTTCTAAAAATTATGTACTAAAATTTTTTTAACTGATTTTTATATTTAAGATATGAAGAATATATTTTTTAAATTATTTATTATCTTTCATGATATAATTATAAATATCAATGATGATATTGGGGAATGATTTTCAATTGGTAGAAATGAAAAAGGACAAAGATGTGAGTTTTCTTTCTAACCATCTCAACCTCGTTGGGAAATGTGGAAGACAAGACAAGGATCCTCTCATAGTCCCCATCCTTTCTGTTTCTCTCCCTATATCATCCTCATCTTTTGATTAAAAAAATAATTGATTGAGATTTAATATTTTATAAAAGGTCCGACTATACAAAATTTTATAAACTTTAGCTAGTTACGAATATTTTACATTAATTTGACGTGATAATTTTTATAAAAAAAAGATAAAAGTTATTTAGCCATAAAAAATGTATTATAAACAAATAAAGGATAGAAAAGAGTTAAATTTAAATTTTGAAATATTATGAGGTTATATATAATTAACATAAATTTTATGGAGGTTTTATATAATTTAATCTTTATAAAATTATTATTATAATATCAACTAAAAATATATAAATTTTATCAATTTAAATTTAACTTGCACAATTTATAAATTGTAATACTGTTAACATATGTTAAAATATATATTTAATCTTTTATATTTATATTAAATTTTATTTTAATCTTTTAAATTATATAAGGTATATTTTCAGTCATTTAATGTTAACACTATTAATATTATTAATAAAAAATATTGATTCATTAAATTTAAACAATAGTTTTGTAATTAAGTATTGATAAAAGTATATTTAATATTTAATTATTTAATATAATATTTTTATATTTTAAAAAATATTATATTAAATAATATTTTTTAAATTTAGATGAGGATGCGACATCTTCCTTAAATTTTATTATATTTTTTCAATTTAAAATTTTTAAATTAGATATCAATATGAATAAAAAACGTGGGACTTACTAGTAATTTTTCTAAATTATTTTGCTGCTATATTTTATTATATCTATCATGTAGGCTTGCAGAGGTCAGCTTTTTCAGCGATTTCCAGCGCCTGATTGCCTTATTATAGTTGTGCCCAATCATTTTTAATCTCTTCCTTTTCTTTTCTCTCTTTTTTTCTTCACTCTTCTTCTCTTTTTATAATTATAATAATATAATATAATTTAAATATAATGGAGTAGTTATTATTTTTTAACTCAAAATAATATTATTTTAAACTTAATTAGTTATGAGAGGGAAAAATAAAATATAATCACTTGTTTAGAATTTTTAATTAAATTGATTAAGAGACTAATTTACTAGATCGATGGATTGACAGGAATTAGATTTTAATATCTTGATATGTCTTAGATAGGAAAAACAGGAATTATGATGAAGGAATGTGTAACGTCTTTTTGAGTTGAGAATGATTGAGAAGGCAGAGCCAAATTCAAAGGTGGGATCACATGGGAACAGGACATGTTGAAATCGATGTCATCTCTCCCTTTATGTTTCATGATCGTCCCCACCTTCCAACCACTTTATATATATATATATATATATATTCATTCATTCTCATAAATTTTTCTGTACTTCTCTGTATTTAATCAAATCCCAAAAGAAAAAGAAGAAGAAGACGACGAATTTTACCTCCAAAAGAAAATAAAAAAATGGTTTCAGACAGACTGTGTACAGCCTAATGTATCAGAATATCTCCCACAAATTGACCCTTGCATGTGAAAGCTAGGAGTAATAATCCTCTGCCAAAGTAGATCCCTCAAACTATATACGTTCAATTTTTTAAACACCATTTTGGGTTTCACATTAAAATTTTAAATATATTCAATTATTGCATGGTAGATGGAGTTTCTACTTGCTTCTCTGTCAATTACAGGACAGCAATTTATTAAAAAACAAAATTAGTAGTTTTTTGTTTTCCATATAAAAATAGAAACAAAAATTTATTTATTTTCTCAAACAACCCCAACACCAAAAATATTTATTTTTTTTATAAATTTTATATTATATACATTTTTAATAAAATGTTGGAAATGAAAAAGTTTATAAAATTTAGCTTAAGGATAACTTAAAAATAATAAATTAAGAATTGGGTGGGTAGGATTTTTAAAGTGGAAAGCCTCGTTTACTTTTTACTATTGTAGTATTGTGGGTACCATATTTTGGATCCGGAGATGTCGTTATGGGGAAAGAGATGTGACGATGACCGTTAATTAATTATTGTTTACAAAATCACATAAATATCACATTATAACGGGTATTCCTTTAAGAAAATTATTATTAAGTATTAAAGAAATAATTTAATTATTAAAAAAATCTCATTGATAAGTGATAATATAAATATGTTATTATTTTCTATAATAAAATTTATCATTACATACTTCTCAGATGTTATTAATTTTTTTAGTAATTACATCTTTTTGGGATCTTATAATAATACAGGATATCATAATAAACCCAACAATTACTAACATGTATTAGATATAGCAGAAATGGTTTAAAGTTTCATATCCTTACCTATTTATATTTAGTATTTGATAGTATTTCAAATGTAATTATCTTCAATATGATGATACTTATATTTAGGGAAAAAAATCTAACATTTAATAAATATTGAAATTTAAAAAAAGGACAAAGGTATGGATTAACATGCCATCAAATTAGTATCGATACTAACTAAAGTATCTTAGCTAATTGCGGTTTATGTTGGACTGATCCAAACGAGGAAACATGTTAATTATTTTGGACAATCACACATGATGGTTTGTGCTTTCACAGAATAATACGGCGGCCAATAAACCAAAAACAATTCCTTTAAATTGAGAAAAGAAAAAGGTTCAAAGCAGAGAGGGATCCCATTTAGGGTGTATGCAAATACAGATAGAGAGTAAAAATGGTGTTGAGAAGAGTCATTGGTCTGATCATATTACAAGTGATAGTGATTTTTGAGATTCAGATGTGTTTGTCCTCACGCATTCATAGAACAAGCTTTCCAAAGGGTTTTGTTTTTGGCACTGCCTCTTCTGCCTTTCAGGTGAGAAAATGGTATGAACAAAGTTCACATAAAAGTCTTAAGAAACGAATATAATTAATAAAATTTTTTATAATAAGTGAATAGATATATTATCATTTTTTATCTTAAAATGATGTTCATTTATTATAGAATTTTTTATTATACTTTTTAAAATCTCATTGATTTTCTCAAATAGCCTTTATATTTTAGAAAAAATTAATTCATGAGTTCTTATAATTTATCTTAAATTTGAATTAGATCTATGTAATTTATTTTCATTAAATTGAGCCTTGATAGTTTGATTTGTTCTATGTATCTATCCTTGAGTTAAAAAATCTATAATTTTCATGGACTTTATGAAATTTTCTTTGTTTCATCTAATCGTTTCATATTGTTTTAATACATATACATTGTTCTACTACAAAGATTTTTTTTCTCAAAATTTATTTTTTTACTATTTTATAAAAAAGTTACAAAAATAAAGAGGCTGAGTGAAGTGAGAGAGACTTGATATTCCTTAGCCAGCGTGTAGATGAAAAAGAATTAATACTTTGCAAAATTTATTTTTATTTGAAATATTTGAACCTCTCCCAATAATAATATCGAAAAAAAATAAACTGGAAATATTAATATTGTTTTTTTAAAAAAAAATGAAAATGTTAATATTGAATGATCGTAGTACGAAGGAGCAGTGAAAGAAGACGGAAGGGGACCATCCGTGTGGGATACTTTCTCACGTGTGCCTGGTAATACTTATTATTATTACTATTATTATTATTATTGTATTTTTTTATGAATACAATTATATTTGTTTGGAGCATCGTCTGAATTTTTTCAATTACATTAATTATACTATATTTAATGTCATCAGCACCAATTTCTTGCATCTTTATTTGTCCTTTTAGTTAGCGGTTGCGTATATATCACTCCCTCTATTTCAATATATATATTTTTAATTAATTTATTTTATTTTATATACCTTTCTACAAGTTAACAAATAATATTTATATTTCTTCACTTATGGGCGCATTTAATTCCAATTGAAGGGAAGATACTGGATGGCAGCAATGCTGACGTGGCAGTGGATCAATATCACCAATATGAAGTAAGTAAAATCGCTTCAACTTCCTTTTCCAAAATCACTTTCTTCACTCGCAATCTATTTCACGTAATAAAATCGATCAATGAAAACAAAACACAACGAATTGTTATTTAGAAAAATACCTTCCTCTTGGTAATAAGTTGAGTGACTAGAAGCCTGATATATCAAGAATAAAATATACTATCGTGCCTACAATAATTTAATCTAGTACAATAGACTAATGTATTATAACACCATCAATCAATATTTAAATTTTTATTAAAAAAATTTATATTTAATATTTGATAATATATCTAATATGATTATTTTTAATAGGAGAATACTTGGGTTTTATCAAAAAGAAAAAAGAAAACAGGCCAGAGTGTGATGTTCAAGTTCAACTAATAACTGGAAAATCTGCTATGTTTGATATTTGCCTATGACTCTATGTTATGTAAAGCAACCAATATACCATTTTGTTTTCCCTTTTAATATTGGTTTTAAGCCTTAGGGCAAGGTAGTTTCTACAGTGAATGATGAAGTGTTTTGTAAGCAGGAAGACATACAACTCATGAAGGACATGGGAATGGATGCCTACAGGTTTTCCATTTCTTGGTCAAGGATTTTCCCCAGTAAGCTTTTGTCCCAACTTCAGCCTACCAAAGTCCGTGAGAATAAAAATAACTTTTGTAAACGTATATATAGACTAGAAACTATGATTGTCCCAAATTGGACTTAAGATCAAGCATATATAGACTTCATATCATGCAGTTTCCTGTGCCAGATGGATCTGGGAAAATCAATCAGGCTGGGATTGATCATTACAATAAACTTATCAATGCTTTATTGGCCCAAGGTAAGTCTTATTAATTATCACCATGTCATTGATCATAATGTTATTCCCTAGCTAACAAATATTGATCTAGTTGATAAGGAATTGACTTATAAACTACGAGATAATGAGTTCAAATTTTTCTGTTAATGTGATAGCTTTATTGAGAAATAATCTCTAAATACCTCTGTAAATACTCTTTAAGCCTAGAGATGTGGCTCGACCCCAGTGTACTTCCTAGGCTTAACTCATCTAAACTCTTATATATACAAAATTAAGAATGTGGTTCCCTAATGGACATTCTCCAGCATCTTCATTATTTATTACTTCTGATTTTTCAGGACTTGAACCATATGTCACCCTCTACCACTGGGACTTACCTCAAGCCTTAGAAGACAAATATAAAGGATGGCTTAGCCCTGCAATCATGTACCAAATTGCTTTCACTCTTTTAACTTCAAAATTTATTTTTCAGCGTATTACAACTGAACTAGCATGTGTCTCTGATGGTACTTGTTTGCTGCAGAAAAGACTTTGCGAGTTATGCTGAGATATGCTTTCAGAAATTTGGAGACAGGGTGAAGCACTGGATCACTTTCAATGAGCCTCATAATGTTGGCCTAATGGGATACGATTTAGGTTTCGATGCTCCCGGGCGATGTTCCATTGACTTTCACCTGCTTTGCAAGGAAGGGAACTCTGCTACTGAGCCTTATATTGTTGC
This sequence comes from Leucaena leucocephala, assembly GCA_037074615.1. Classification (NCBI taxonomy): domain Eukaryota; kingdom Viridiplantae; phylum Streptophyta; class Magnoliopsida; order Fabales; family Fabaceae; genus Leucaena; species Leucaena leucocephala. The sequence goes on along the minus strand of CM073570.1, from coordinate 5,143,416 downwards.
TCACAATATCCTTCTTTCTCATGCAGTAGTTGCAGATATTTACAGGAAAAAGTACAAGGTATGTTTAACTTCCTGAACCATTAATGAAAGGGCTGTAACAGTTTGAACTTTTGGAATTCTATTTCTACATTAAGACAACAGTGAACTATAAAGACCTTTTGGAAATGATGAGATTCATAGAAAGTATCTTGTTTTGCCTTTGGGGTATGTTAGTGCCTTAAGATATGAAATAGTATCACTTTATGCAGAGAAAATTATTTTTTCTGTAGTTTTGACTCAGGAATGTAGTTTATAAATTTTAATTCGGTAGAATTCAATTTTTATAGTTTTAACTTGACTGTAACTTATTTCTTAAATTTTGACTTAATATAACTTAATCTTTTTATTTTAACAATATAAAATACTATTCTCTATATTTTACAAATAAAATTATATATTTTATAAAGTTTAGGAACTAAAGTTTAAATGATTAAAACTATAAGAATTGAGTTGCAATAAGTTAAAATTTAAGGACTGAGTTTTAATTAAATTAAAATTATATAAATTGAGTTATATCCAAGTTAAAACTATAAGACTAAAAGATTAATTTTTCTTTTATATTATATAAAATTGTTAAAATGATAGTACACCGAGTAATTTGGCTGTTCCGCAGCATATAGTAGGAGGAGCAATAGGGATAACTTTGGATGTGATTTGGCTTGAGCCCGCGACAAACTCTGAACAGGACATTGCAGCAACTAAGAGAGGCCTAGATTTTCAGTTTGGCTGGTAATTAATGAACTTGTGGTAACCTAGTAAACTGCAAAATGTGTCCCATCATCATCATCAATTTCTGTTACAGGTTTATGGATCCTTTGTTCTTTGGAGATTATCCTAAATCAATGAGAAGTATTGTGGGAAGCAGGCTGCCAAAATTTTCAAAATATCAGTCAACTCTTCTTAAGGGTTCATTAGATTTTGTGGGTATCAATCATTATACTACGTACTATGCAATGTACAATCCCAATATTACCAATTTACTTCAAGACTACATTTCAGACTCTGCTGCTCTCACCCTTCGTAAGTTAACACCAAACCTATTTTTGACTTTTTACAATTTATAGCTTCTAATTGAAGGGTTTTTTGTTTGTACATTGCTTTCAGCATTCAATCTCAGTGGTAACACAATCATTGGAGACAGGGTAAGCCCTTGAAAAGTGAACCATCTTTTCCCTAAGAATTGACAAACTTCTACTGCTATCAAAGATAGTATAGGGTTTTGGGGTGTACTTGTGAATCCAATTGAGTATCTGGATTGCCCACAACTAGAACTCAGTTACATAGCAAATACACTGAAGAGAGGGAGGCCTCCAGGGAGTTATGAATGCGCTTTTAAAACTAACTCCCTCAATCCGTATTATTATCCCTCATACCTAGTCTGATGATTATTGGATTTATTAATTTATTTTTCCTTTATACTTTTTTTATAATGAAAAGTTTAGGTGAGTTGAGGGAATTATATTTCCTTTATACTTTTTCATTAACTCAGTTATACGGGCTCACTAGAATTAGGGTATTTTTCCTTTATTATTAAATAAAAGGAAAACTATCTTAATATTTTACTCAATTGGACCTGAGCCCTAATTCGACAAAAGTGAACTAAGGATGACCCAATAATAGATAAATCAAGCATAGAAGAATAGAAAAGTAAACAAGAGTGTGTTTTTACTTAACTCTCGGTTTCTGTTATTGTCTTTATTATCGGTCATAGCTTTGATATTCAAAATTTGAGTTGCAGGCAAATTCTTTTTGGTTGTACATTGTGCCACAAGGTATGAGAAGTGTAATGAATTACATCAAAGAAAAATATGGAAATCCTCTGGTCATCATCACTGAAAATGGTAATATTGCAACTGATAAAATCTTCTAAGTCACTAAATTATGTCTAACTCAAGTACCGTTCAATTCAACTAGCTGCATTTTTCATGGAGTACAGCAAACAATTCAATTACACTGATAACATGGCACGGTTTCAGAATTATACTGTAGGATTCTGTAGCACAACATGTCAGCTATAAAATCATTCTTTTGCACTTTTATACAATTTTTACAGGGATGGATGATCCAAATGATCCACTGATACCCATAAAGGAAGCTTTGAAGGATGAGAAAAGGATCAAATATCATAATGATTATTTATCTAACTTACTAGCTTCCATCAAGTAAGTAATCATCTTTAAATTAACTGCGTAATAACAAATGTTACAAAGCTAATGAAATGAAGTTTTTATGATGCAGTGAAGATGGGTGCAACGTAAAAGGGTATTTTGTTTGGTCACTTTTGGATAACTGGGAGTGGGCAGCTGGATACACTTCAAGATTTGGTCTCTATTTTGTTGATTACAATGACAACTTGAAGAGATACTCCAAAAACTCTGTCCTCTGGTTCAAGAACTTCTTGAATTCATCAACTCATCAGTAAAATTACACCGTATTTGGATAACAATAAATGAATCTGTCACTCTCAGTGCTTTCTTTTCCTCCTTGGCTTCTGAGAGTAACGTTTGGATATGCAGAAGTCATAAAATCCCAAAACTCATCACCATAACACGTGTAACTAATTTGAGGACACTACCATTGCCACATTAAAATATGAATTATAAGAGGATAAATAATAACAGCATAAATTCATACCAAAGCTTTAAATGCATTTCCATCAATGCATGAAACCGACTGCACGTTATCTATTATATCTTGTTTGAATTTTAAATTATACGCCTACATGTGGGAAAGATCATCAGATTGCACAATGACTCAGAGACACCAATAACAGTAATCCCAATAGCCAAAATTAATAAAATTCTCTTCTTCCAAAGAGAATAAACATGCGACCATAACCTGCAATGATGACTGGTGAAGGAGGCACAAAATGCAACTTCTCTCTCTTCCTTATATTCTTCAAGGCAACGAGTCCTCTCACCCTTTCAACGTTTCTTTGGGTATAAGCATACAAGGAGGAAGAAGAACTTGTGCAGCCAATGATGACTTCTCCATCATAAAATCGAAAACCATATTCTTAACTGTATACTTTTGAAGATTAGCAAGAAATATCTAAGTGTTACTGCTCTTAAGAAATATTCTATAACTCCTTAGTAAATTAAAAAATTGCATTTTTTAGGATTAAACGAACTCTTGGCGGAAAAAAATAGAACTCAACATATTGTTGTGTATTATTCTCTGTTTTTTTACAATATTTCTTATACTGAAACTTATTATTATATACTACTTATTTGTTGTCAAATTTTTTGATGATTATATATTTTAATTGAGATTTTATAGTGATTTTCTCTTTTATGGTATGACATATTCAGTGTCATTACTTCTCATCATCATGTCACCATATTATACAACCTGTACTTTTGAAAACCTTGGTTTTCACTTTATGACTTAATGAATAGTGTGTAGGTTGATATACATCTGTTGTGTGTGTGTGTGTGTGTGTGTGTGTGTGTGTGACATTGAATGCCTTTTTGTTTTTTTGAAGCAGGAGAGCGAGTAATAGTGAGAGAAATAGATTGTTAGTGCTGTTGAGGAGCAACCAGAGGGATTTATACATATACATATGAAGGTTTATTGTTTTTATTACTTCTTTTGTCTTCCTGTGACATCACTGTATTAATTACTTATTTTCAGCCTCTTCAAGATATTTAATATTTGAACAATAAAATTAATATACAAGCCCCTCTAATTTTGCTCCATTTTTAATTAAGTTCTTGCAAATTATTTTTGGCTTTTTATTAGGTTTTATAATTTTCTCAATTATAAATATTAATTTTATACTTATAATTTATAAGAGAAACATTATTAAATAACTCTTACTCAGCATATTCCTGAATTATTTTTTTTTATATGGATCTAGATGAAATCAAAATTAACCAAATTAGATTACAAACTATATATATATAAATGTAAGAAGAAAATTATGAGCATAATAATTTTTTATTTTTATATTGATAATAAATAAATTTTATTCTGTCATTTTATCTTTTAAAGAACCTCTTTTATTTTATAGTTTGTAATAACTTATGTGTTGTTTAGTCTGCATTCATATATCAATTTAACTAATTACTATAATTAAAGAAATGGTACAAATTCAATAAAAGGAACAAATAGGACCAGAGGTTAAGTGACGCTATAAGGACCGACAAATTTTTCTTCTTCTTCTTCTATTTGAATCAAATAACAACCCTTCAACTTTGTTCTTATATTTGGAAAGGGTAGTTATAATAAATTAATTCTTTAAAATATCAAATGCAACAGGTGAAAATATTTTTAATAGTAAATACAAAAATGCGAAATAAATAAATAATTAGTTAATTAAAATAGGGTGTGGTAGTTAGTAGTGTACGATCATGGAGGGTCACAAATGACAACGAAAACGTAAGTGCACATTGGTAGTAATATGCTTTTTTCGCGGGTTCCATGTTCATGGTTCTTTATATATACAAGAGCTGGTCTTCCTCCTTTCTCGGCATAGGAACCTCTTTTATTCTTCACTTCCTTCTTCTTCTTCCTCCTCTAGATCAGATATACAGAACAATACTGCATGGCATTTGAAGGTATTTTATTCAATTTGCTTATATTTGATTTAACTAAAAAAATTCAATCGATCGGTTCTTTTTCTTTGCTTCCACTTTTGTTTGGTTTCTCAGTTGAACTGGGTTTCGATTGAAATGCTTCCCATCACCAACTGTCTTTCTTTTTTCCTTCATTTGATTTGCGCATTGTTGTTTCGATTTGAAATGGATTTTGTGTTTGCCTTGTTTTTTTATGTTAGTAATTGTATGTGATCCTGGAATTGTTTGTTTGTCGAGAAATCTGATGGCAATTTTTCGCAAATTGTCGTAGATCTGCGAGCTAATGATTCTATTACGGGGAATTTACGCTCTGCAATCTGTCTCATGTTTAAAGTCTCTGAGTGCATGTAAACAGAAGATGGATGAGCTTAAACATTTATAGCGAATATAACTTCTGACGAACTGTACACAAGCCTCTTTCAATTTCTTCAAATTGAAATTTATAGACCTCCTCTGTGTGTAGCGAACGTGTAATTTATAGACGTTGTGAAGCAGATCGGAAGAATGTCATCGATTATCTCCTGTTAGACACAACCAAGGAAGATTTATCCCCAATTGTAGTCTTTGAATTGTTATACTTGGATACCTATGATATAGTCACGTTGTATCAGGAAATTTGAGTTTCTTGAAATTGACCATGAATTCACTCTTGCAGGTTGCTGAGAAGAAACAAAAATGGTGAAGATTTGTTGCATCGGAGCTGGATATGTGGGTGGACCCACAATGGCTGTGATTGCCTTGAAATGTCCCGAGATCCAAGTAGCTGTCGTGGATATCGCCGCCCCAAGAATCAATGCCTGGAACAGTGACCACCTCCCAATCTACGAGCCAGGCCTCGAAGAAGTGGTGAAGGAGTGCAGGGGAAGGAATCTTTTCTTTAGCACTGATGTGGAGAAGCATGTTGCAGAGGCTGATATAGTGTTCGTCTCCGTGAACACCCCAACAAAAACTCAAGGACTTGGAGCTGGCAAAGCAGCTGATCTCACCTATTGGGAGAGCGCTGCAAGAATGATCGCTGATGTTTCCAAATCTAACAAAATTGTTGTCGAGAAATCAACTGTTCCTGTGAAAACAGCTGAGGCAATTGAGAAGATCCTGACCCACAATAGGAAAGGAATCAATTTCACGATTCTGTCAAACCCAGAATTTCTCGCTGAGGGTACAGCGATTAAGGACCTAATGAGTCCTGATCGAGTCCTTATTGGAGGTAGGGAGACCCCAGAAGGTGCTAAGGCCATACAAACTTTGAAAGATGTTTATGCCCATTGGGTCCCCGTAGACAAAATCCTCTGCACCAACTTGTGGTCTGCTGAACTCTCAAAGCTTGCTGCCAATGCTTTTCTGGCACAAAGGATTTCTTCTGTGAATGCCATGTCAGCACTCTGTGAGGCAACTGGAGCTGATGTCACCCAGGTGTCACACGCAATTGGCACAGACTCAAGAATTGGACCCAAGTTTTTGAATTCAAGCGTTGGTTTTGGTGGATCTTGCTTTCAGAAGGATATTCTGAACTTGGTCTATATCTGTGAGTGCAATGGCCTTCCTGAGGTTGCAAATTACTGGAAACAGGTGATTAAGGTGAATGACTACCAGAAAACTCGGTTCGTGAACCGAGTTGTTTCCTCCATGTTTAACACTGTATCAGGTAAGAAAATTGCTGTTCTGGGCTTTGCTTTCAAGAAGGACACTGGTGATACAAGGGAGACACCAGCCATTGATGTGTGCCAGGGGCTATTGGGAGACCAGGCTCGTTTGAGCATATATGATCCACAGGTAACTGGAGATCAAATCACAAGGGATCTCTCAATGAATAAGTTTGATTGGGACCATCCTGCTCACCTGCAACCATCAAACCCAACTTCCATTAAGACAGTGTCTGTGGTTAGGGATGCCTATGAGGCAACAAAAGAGGCTCATGCTGTTTGCATTCTGACTGAGTGGGATGAGTTCAAGAAGCTTGATTACCAAAAAGTTTATGACAATATGCAGAAGCCTGCATTCATATTTGATGGTAGGAACGTTGTGGACGTTGAGAAGATGAGGAAAATTGGGTTCATTGTTTACTCCATTGGCAAGCCTCTAGATTCATGGCTCAAGGACATGCCTGCAGTAGCATAAAATGGGGTTGCAACCAAAATCTCTGCGGAGGCTCTTAGGTTGAAATTCTTGGTTTTTCAGGGCCATTGATTATCCCAGTCTGATATATTCAGCTACTATTTTTATAGTTAGATTTCAGTTGCTATTGTCTGTTTTCATTATTTTGATTTGATCATCAGGTTTTGTGGCATGGTAGCGCATGTTTATTTGTTGACCTGGTTTCATTGAATAAATGAGCTCCTCAAGAAATTTTATGCAATTTCTGCCTTCATATTAATTAATATAATTTTTGTTTTTATTCTCCTCTAACTTCCTCTCTCTCTCTCTCTCTATCTCATGATATCAGCCAACATATTGGCAAGAAATGTTCTTTTTTGTCTATTTGCCCAAACTCTGTTACGTGGTATTGTGCAGTAGCTAAGGCATTCGCAAGTTCAGTCTCACTCTCTGTATATAAAATATAGAAAGATAGAAAGAGAATAAAATGAAATAGGCTTTTTTTAAGGCATGAATAATCACTTCCTTTAAGGAGAAATTGCTGATTGAATCTAGGGCTAATAATACGGGTTAACTCGGTAGATTGTAGGGAGATTGACTAAGTTAAAATGGCCCATCTCCTCACGAGTTGATATTTAACTAACTCGTGCTCTCTGGGTTGACGAGCTAACCTGCCAAGCTACTACTTTTTTTAAAAATTTTTTTAACACAATTTAAAATAATAAAAAAAATTAAAATAATAACAAGCATATGAGAGAAGGCCATTAGGTTTAGGTTTAGAAGATGTTAAATTAAGAGTGAATAGAAAAAAAATAAAAAAAATAATAAAAAATTAAAAGAAAGCTAACTGCAATCTTTTTGTGAGTTGATATACTTAACCTAAATTATCACCTCTACGTACGTGAATCTAACAAATCTCTTTTGAAACTCTCATACAACCTTAACACTTTTCCTTTGGATGAAGGGAATTATAAATTCTAAAAGGACATCTAAAAAAAATAGTTTCATATAAAAAATTTTGAGACAATTATTGTGAAGTCCAATATAAATAATTTAATAATTAAAAAGTCTCTTAAATTATGAATATGCTATAACTTATTGTCATTTATTATACTTCTAAATCTTTTATTGTTAGACTTTTCAATAACTTTTTTAATAATTAAATTATTTATTATAGAATTTTTTAGTAATTAAATCACTTACATGAAACTACACAGTAATTTTCATATTCATACCAACATTGTAAATATAAATGCACACCTTAAGTATTTACTTTTTAATAAACATACTCTCCAACTTCAAGATACTAGTTGAAATTCCCTATCCAATTTGAGACTTTAAATGTCACCCACATCATAAACTAGTCCAACACTTTCTAGCGTGTAATCTCCTCAACTAGGCCTCTCCTCTAGTGTATATGACTCAGAAACTCCTTAAGAAGATTGACAGCCACAATCAAAGTCATTCTCAAAGCTTTGCCCATAGTTGTGCCTGCAAATTGGTTTCCCTATCCCAATTTTAAACATGTTGGCAAGAAAAAACATAGAATCTCAATATGAACTCATTTCTTTTTTCTTTTAGAAGGGAAGGTATTAATAACTGAGTTAAATCAAATCAACAATCTTCTACCTAAAAGTATTTTTCATACTATTAGACTAAGAAACCATTGGTAACTTGCTTAAAATCTCTAATAACCCCAAAGCAATCTACTCTCCTTAATTTCAATTCATAAGCATGATCCACATTGATTTTAATACCAAAATTGTAACAAATCAGGTATAAAAATAGAAAATTTACCCACTAGTTAATTACTTGAATCAAAATTAAAAACTAATTATAGAAAGAATAAAAAAATAAAAAAATTAATTTAATCACTTTACAAAGGTCAATCCCTGAAATTGAAAAACACTGTATTGGAAAAAAAAAAAGGTTTGAAAACCTCTACCATGATGGAATTAATTATTTAAATAAAACTGGGCCGGTTTTACCCATGAAAGCCCAATTGTAAGGTAGGCGGGTCAACACTCCACCCAGAACACGTTTTTTTATTTCTGGCCAACTCGTGTACAAAAAGCACGAACCGTATCTCGACCTTCATCGCCTACCTCTATCGATCCTGTTCTCTTCGATATTTTATTCGCTTCCAATTAGTGCTTCCAATCCTTGAATCCGACCACGATTCTTTTCTATTCTCGTTCTCCTTTTTCGTTTGATCCCAAATACGACTCCTTTTGTGATCTTTACCATATTCTAGGTTTAGGGTTTCGATTAGGTTCTTAGAGCCTCAGTAATCGTCTAATCTCTTGTACGTTCGGTACATATTTTTTGTTTCGATTTGCGTTCATCATATATCTCGTTCGGATTTCACATATTACTCCCTAACGCTTCCGAATTTAGGGTTTCGAAGCGTTCGACGGTTTAGCGTTTCTCTTTCTGTAAATTTGTCTAGAAATTCTTTAAATTGATTGAGGGGCTTGGCTCCTTTCGTTAGTGTACGACTCTTTCGTGCTTGTCCGGGTTCTAATTTCGCACTTTGCGCATTTTGTTGATAATCTAGGGTTAGGGTTCCGAAAAATATTGGGGCTTTTTTCTGTTGGGTGAAATTGATTTAGGGGTTCAGGTCCTTGACGTGGAAAAACTACCTTTTGGTGTGAAATTCTTTATCAATTTCTCTTTAATTAGATTTTGGGTTTCCCCTTTGACCTTAATCTGCCCTCCCAAGTGCTGCGTTGACGAAGGACTTGATAAGGTGAGACATAATTTTCCATCACAGTCAATGTTGCCATTCTTATTATTGATGTGGCTGAGAATGAATTGATTATGAGGATGTATGTGTCCTGTATTAAATGTAAAGTTTATTATGTTTATGATTGTGATGATTAATAATAATGTAACTATTCTGCAGCATTAACACGTGAGGTGAAATAAGCATGAAACGAAAAAAAGGGTAGTTATATAATGTTGGATTCTATGCTGGGTAGCGTTATTAATTTGAAGGCATTGAAGTAATAGGCAAGATGGTCAACTGTAAATGTAATTATTTTCTGAGGGAGAGATGTAACTGGGCCTATTGTTTGAGAAGATAAGTAATTAGTGGCTTGAACCTTTATATTTCAGCAGTGTCATTGTGAGTTAGTGGCTAGTCTTTTGTATTGGCATAAACTCTTAAATCTTAATTTTGCTTGTGCAGAATTAGAATGGGATTAAAACGGTGTTTTGAGGCCAGTGAATTTGAGGATCTTCCTTTCAATAAGGCAAAACGTTTGGAGTGCAACGAAAAGTTGGTTTCGTTTGCTGGTACTGATACCCCCAACAATGCTTCGGTGAAGCCTATTGCTTCAGGTGAATGGTGTTCTTTTGTTATCTAAATTAACTTTTGCTTGAAGTTAATTTAGTTAGCTATTGTCCCGATTGAAATTTTAGTCCGCCTAGTTGAAGTATGATTCTAGATTATAAATAATTGATATTCTTCATCCGGTACTCAGGGAAAGATGAGGATGGCTTTTACAATATTCAATGGTATGACACAATAGAACCAGAAACTGTCACTGGAGCTGCACATGCTGGTGAGAAGGATATTGAGATCAGTGGCCACTTCAGTAGCAGTTATAGTGAGGATGGTTCTCGGGCAACATCATTGTCTGCTTCTTTAGATTCCTTGGAGTTTGATTTTCCACAGAAAGCAATGGTTCCTTTGGATGATGCCTATTCAGTTCTTGAGAACTTCCAGAGAAAACAAGTTCCTGTTGGACCAAATCATCAAGCCACCATTCCAGTCTGGAAGGGAAGAGGGAGTGAGGTATCCGTGTTGATAGGCACCTATGATGTTGGTGGCAATGAAGAGAAGTTTATGGGGACTTCTGTGATCTCAATGCCCAACTCGAGCTTCTATTCTTGTAATAGTCACAAGGATGAAGAAGGCAGAACAGAATGCAACTTCCTGGATCAAGACTCCATCAGATGTGTTCGACAGCATGTTCGGGAAGCACGTGAAAACTTGATGAATACTCTTGGAAATGAGATGTTTATCAACTTGGGGTTTGATCACATGGGAGAGGAGGTTGCACTCAAATGGAGTGAAGAAGAAGAAGATTTATTTCATGAAGTTGTCTACACGAATCCTGCAACATTGGGTAGAAACTTTTGGAAGGAGCTGTCAGCTGCATTTCCTTCTCGAACAAAGAAGGAAATTGTCAGCTATTATTACAATGTCTTTATGCTTCGGAGAAGGGCAGCTCAGAACAGATCAAGATTTCTCAATATTGACAGTGATGATGATGAATGTCCCACAAGCAATAATGTGGGCTTCTATGGTTTTGAAGTATCAGAAGAAGACTCTGCCATTGAGTCTCCTGACGATCAAGATGTCCATGAGGGAAACCAAGATAATTATTCTGATGATGATGGTGAAGATGACAACAGCTACAATGGAACTGATGGCGGTTTTGTTGGTATTGGCAGGTATGACAAGGGAAATGGCAGTGACTCCAACTCTCAGATTGAGAGCTTGTCTGAACCTTTACACCAAGACAATGAGACCCTGGGAATTTCAATTGGTTCAGGTGTTCAGGATGATTCCTGCATGTCCTTTGAGTGTCAGATCAATATGGATGAGCCCTGCCCCCAATATGGTCATGATGATGCTAGTCCTGCTTTGCATGCTAGTGGATTTAAATGTGACCAAAGCTCACTTATACCGGGCATACTTGATTTCTCCAGTGGTACTATGGAGCGTATTTATTTTTCAGAGCCTTGTGATGCTAAAGATTGGTACCCAGGGTACTCCACAAATGCAGCCTCTGACATCGACTTCTCGCCCACATCCAAATTAATTGAAGAGTTTCTGGGTCAAGTTACTCCAGATCGAAAGAACAAAAATGACTAACTTGAATAGCTCCAGTGGTTCTCATGGCACTACAGGCTTAAGTTGCTTGAGGTTGCCAATCAAGATTTTGGAGTTAATGGTCTGTTATTTGCACAAGCAGGAATTCCTAGCCGGTAGGGGTGGTAGTTTAGTTGTAAAATACAGTGTATTTGGCTGGAAAGCCTTTTCTTTCTCTCTTTACCCTGTAGAAAATTTCTCTCTTGTACCAGTTGAGGCGCCAAATCTCTCTGGTGCCTCAATTTCAGAACATGACCAGAGAAGAATACTGAAAATCTCATGAGGCATGTTCTGAAATAGTTTTCTCGCTTATTTTCTTTCTTGTCAGCGGGGGTGGTAACGGAATGAAAATACATTTGGCTGTAACTGTATATATCCGACGGGACACACCATTCCCCAAAATCTCTTTGGTTTTCACCCCCAATGTTATTTATTTTTTGTTTAGATTACTCCAAATTTGTATTTTTTGGGGCAAGCCCCCAATTTGTATGATAATGAGAAAGCTTTAAGAATCACGATCAATTGTTCTCCCATGTACTCTCCAGTGGCATGATCAACTTCTTCCTGCGTTTCCTACTATGCAAGAGACAGCTGGACGGATACTTTTATTGGATCACGCTGTGAAAAGCTTGTGCTCGCACCTTAAATTATTCTTTCCACCAGGATACGACAATAATTAAATTAAAATGTGTGTGGATGGATGTAAAATGCATTGGGGAAAAGTTGAGCATACTTCTAAAGAAGATCAACTTGAAAAATAAAAGTGAAATCTCATTTTAGTTTCTCTGCATATTAAATCAAATTATTATGTAAATAATGAAATGAAACTTACTGTTATTTTATAGTATAAGCTCGGAAAATTCAATTTCCCCAAGAGTAAACTAAATGTTCTGATGGTGAGTAGAGAAAATTAATAAAACAATGCCAAATAAGAGTTTCATCTACTGATATCCAATTGTCTCGACCAAAGAGGTAGTAGTTCCCACCATGCAACTTATACATCCTGTGACCCGGAGCTCGTGTGTATCTTCGCTTTTGTGTTGCCTACGATGGGAAATCAACACATCAGAAGGGTGCCACTTCTAGCTAAACAAGACGAAAAACTATATCAAGAATGTTACCAATTCCTAAACTGGATGATTAAAGTGGACCATTCTTTTTACTTAATACAACAGTTCCAGCAGTTGATATTTCTTCAAAAATCGTTGTCTATACAAGTTTAGCGCTTCATTTGGTATTAGCTTCATAAATTACCTTCTTTGCGAACTACTTAAAAATTACACTTGCAATTATATATTGGTGGCCCCATATGATTTTAGAATTTGTCTGGTTCATATGTTTTACATGAGATTAAGAACAAAAATGCTTAGTCACAAACCTCGTCAATAAGAAAATCAACCAAAAAGAGACTGCACATTCAAAGTCTGAGATATCCAACTGGTATATACAACAAGCCTTAACGTGGGAAAGTTATTTACATGGATGATACGTATTATTGTACTTTATTAATAATTAAATTTTTAAATAAATTATTAACTAAAATCTCATTTAATAATTTTATTGAATATTTTTTTTAGTTTTTTTCTATCATTTTTTAGATTACTCAATATTATGTTTACTCGATAATTTTATTGAGTATTTTTTTAGTCTTCTTTTTTTCCTTTTTAGATAACTAAATATTATTTGATTTAACCTCCTCATATATATATATATATATATATATATAAACTAACTGTCTTTCTATATAGGTGCATTAAGAATTTTATCTTTTCTTCTATTATTCATCTATCCTTCAAATCAACCTGAAAAAAATAACATATAATAGTATTTTCATATCAAAAACTCAACACTCAAACAAATAACATGGCAAAGCAATTTAACACGTAAGTTGCCATTGTCGCTAAAGAAACTTGCACAAGTTCAGAATTGCATGCATGAAAACTGGCAAAGAAACATGCAAACTCAAATCCAAATGGTTTTAACTCATGAAATCACACTGAAATCCCGATTTCATCTGCATGCCCAAAATGTGTGTGTGTGTGTGTTGTTTTAGGAGAAAGAAGGGGGCTACAGCCCGAACGAACTTACAAAACAATTAAACAAATATTTTATAATGCCAAGTGGTTATTTTATTTTTTTGGCCAAATTTATTAGATCATATGTTTACATTAGAACCTTTGAGCATAATTTCCAATAGAGAAAAGGATAATAAAATATTTTTAAAATTGCTAAAACTCAAATCAATCCTCCAAAATGACCCCAGATCATTCCAAGGGAAAGATACATCCACTTTACCCCTTTATTATTTAAAATTTTATTGAAATGTGAAATAAAATTAAAACAAGGACGAAAATAAATTAGATAGAATTGTGAAAATATTAAAACACTAAAAATTGTTTAAATCTTGAGAGTAATCGTATTGTATAATTTTAGATATTTTATTTTTATAGATATTTGATGACTTAATATAATACCCTACGAAAAAATGTTAATAATAAAATACGATTTCATATTAAATAAATCCAAACAAATTTTACCCAAAAGAAAATATCAAACCTATTGCTTTAAATGTTGAGGCTTTTTGAAAAGAAATTATCAAATAAAAAGAAAATATGTGTTATTATTATAAAGATGGGAATAGGCTGACCAAACTTTGGATAAATTGGTTGAGCCTATAATAAAATATAAAACCTAAGCTTATGCTTAAACTTGTATACATACTGATTAATTAACAGATAATTAACAAGTTCAGTTAAAACCAGAAACTGATTTTATATATAAATATTTTAGAGATAAAAGATTAATTACTTGTTAATTAATTTAAATTTGGAGATGAGAATGTTTTTGGCTCATAAAATTCTGTTTCTTAACTATTTCTTTTTCATGCGATCATTTCTAGGTCTTCCTTTATATCACGAATTTAATTCAATCATTATAATTGTTCTTAATTATTAATTACTGAAATATAAATTTCAATACTTGTTATTCCATAGTATACGTTTGATCTTTTAATTTTGCTTTTAATTTTATTTTAATTTTTTAAATTTATAAAATATATTTTTAGTCCTATAATCTTAATATAGTTAGTCTCAATTAATAAAAAATATTGACTCAATAAATATAATGTATATAAATGTAACAGAGTTAGTCTCAATTATAGTTTTAAATATTTTATAAGTATTTTTTTAAGTATTTAAGAAAAACTTAAAATTATATGTGAAGTATCAAATATTATTTTTTAAATGATATGATATATGATAAAAATATAAAAATTATGACATGGTGAAAACCATTAACTTAAAGATTTTTTTTTGTATTTTAGCTATTTTTATGTCAAATATTATTATTTTAAAAACTTAAACCTAATATGTAAGCATTTGTAAATGATTTGTCAATATTCAAAATTTTATTGTCAATCATTTTTGCTAATAAAATTAATTATTAATGTTGTAGGGTTAAAGGACTAAAAATATTTTATAAATTAAATAAATAAAATGAAATTTTGTAAGAAGTTAAAAGGATGAAAGTATACTTTTCGCTGTAGAAAAAAAGTTACAAGTGTTACAAAAGAGATTTACAGCTACCATGCTCAATTCATAATTCGTCTAAAGAGGAGACCTGAAATTCCTTATAGTTTTTATTTGGGAAAAATATGTTTTTGACAGAGTCTAAGTGGTATGATACTTTTATTAATAGTTAAAGACTAATTATTTTAAAATGTAAAAATTATTAAAATAAATTTTATTTCTCTTAATAAAATTTTCTCTATATATATAATCTTATTTAAATTTAAAACATTATATTTAAAGGATTAAACTATCTATCAACTATATTAAATCAGTTCTTTACCAAAAAAAATTATTACAAGTGCTGCAAAAAAAGATTACCAGTTACTCTCCTCTCAAACACACAAGTCTGTTTAAAGTCAAGTCATGAAATGAAATTCAATACAAGTTTTTTTTTTTACTAAAAGATTTATAAATGCCACAGAGATTTATCGTCTTAGATTAACTAGTCCATTTAAGGCAAAAAGGGGTAAAAAATTCATTTAAAAAAAAAAAGTTTCGTTTGGTACGGAGATGCTGAAAAGTCACCAGCAAAGATGATGCCACTGTATCAAGAGGCCAGTGAAAATGAAACCGGTGCCACCAACTACAAACAAACATGTATGAGAAGTAAAAAGTCATTTCTGTCCAATCACTTTTTCTTCATTTTCCAATATTTAGGCCAGGTTATTTAAAATTAAAAAAGTGATTTTAATTAAATTTAATATTTAAACATTTAAGATTACTATTAGAAAACGTTGGAAACTAATTATTAAAAATGCTAAAGATGAGTACCGGAAATATGAAAGATGAATAATGAAAATATTGAAGATGAGTTTTTTTAAAAAGTAAATTAAAAGAATTTTAATTTCACCCAAAAATCATGGTCATTTTTTAAATTTAAAAAATTTAAGTTCTTCAAATATCATTATTAATGATCTTAAAATTTTTAATTATAAGATTTATTTAATTAATTTAAGTATATTAAAAAATTAAATAAATTAATTGATTATTATTTTTCTTAAAATACTTACTCAATTATGTGCATTATATTATAATTTTATATTTAAAAATAAATCCAATCTCACCTAAATTTTACAATTAACATTTAAAGTTAACCCCATACTGCATTTAAAGATATCCAACACTTTTTATAGAAAAGTTTAAAACAAAAATAACATTTAACCCTTTTCTTTGTCCTGTGTGCCATATCTTCTCTGCTTCCCTTCTTCCAGAGATTCTCACAACAAAATAGCTCATCTTAGCCCTCCATCTTTTTCCGTTACGCTTCTCCAAACTCCACGTGTCTGTTATCATCATTCTTCCTCTCTTCTCTTTTTCTTTTTTGTTTTATTAATTCCTTTCATGCATGGAATACTCTCCACTCCCACACAAACCAGCAATGAAAAAAAAGTCTTGCCACGCTAGCTGCTTTCTCCGATCCTTCTTCTTCTTCTCCTAAGCCCCACCATCTCTGTGACCAACCCAATTTCTTCAAATTTTGATTTTTTGTTTTCTTGCAGCATGGGAATTGAGATCAATTTTTCAGCATTTTTTGTTTGGGGCTTTTTTGGAGTACATGAAGGGGAAACGGAAATCAAGGGGTGTCTCCCTTTTTGTGGGTCGGATCTTGTACTTATAGAACTGTCACAAATCTGATCGTCTTCGGTGAAAAAGCAAGAAACTTCGTGATCTGTTCTCTGTATTTCTGAACTTGATCTACAATTTTGTCCCTTTACCTACTCGGCTGCTCCGTCGTCCTTTTCCTTCACAACAACACTTGGGAACATGATCATCGTGGAACAAGTTGAATATCCAAGGTAACTAAACTGGTAGACTCATAGTTTTCTGGGTATATGTATTTTGGATGAGATATTTCAGATCAAGCTTTAATGGAGGAGAGGAAGTTCGTATGCAAGTATTGCAACAAGAAGTACCCATGTGGGAAGTCTCTGGGTGGACACATCAAGACTCATATGAATACTGAAAGTTATTCATCGTCTAAATCCAAGGGAGGTAGAACCAATGCGGATGATTGTGTTTTCAAGTTCGATGGTGGAAGTAAGAGGAAGAGAGATTTTGGGTCTGAAGAAGAAGCTGCTTCTGGAAACCCCATTTATTATGGTCTTCGAGAGAATCCCAAGAAAACAACGAGGTTCGTACATTCTTCCAACGTTGTTGCACAACAAGAGAGGTTCTGCAAAGACTGTGGGAAAAGATTTCTGTCTCTGAAAGCTCTCTGCGGCCATATGGCTTGTCATTCGGAGAAAGAGAAAGGAATGATGATGATGGCGAACAAATTTGAGAACAATTCTGGGTTTATTAGCATGAAGCAGCAGAAACTGGTGGTGGATAGCCAATCGGACACTGACACATCTGCTCCGAATCATCCTAGGACATCCAGAAGAATGAGGTTCAAGACCGTGAATACTGATAATAAAATCGACCCCCCTTGTCTTGTTTCTATGGCGAATGGTTCTTCCTCTGTGTCTGAGGTGGAGCAGGAACAAGAAGAGATCGCTAGGTGTTTGATGTTATTGTCCAAAGACTCTAACCATAGGGGTCGTTTTGTTTTGCCCACTGAATCTTCAGACAACAATTCTGTCGTGGTAGAGACAAAATCACCGTCTGTGGACACGATTATTACTCTCAACAATGGTAAAAAAGGCTCTGTGTCTAATGGTTTTGAGATCGTGAAGGAGAAGAAGAAGAAGGTGGTGCAGTATAATCAAAGCATGAAGTTGAAGTCTACTGAGATTGTCGATTCTGATAATTCAGATTCTGGGTTCAGAAATGGTCCCAAAAAGTTTGATTTTTCAATTGATGGGTATCATAGGAATGGGGATTTCAAGACACCAAAAGTGGAAATCAGGTCTGGGTGTGAGTTTGATCAGAACTATGATGCTGAATTGAGGAAGAAGATGCTGATCAAGAACAGAGGAAGAACCAGAAGCACTGAACCCAGAAAGCTAATTTTGGAGGATTTGGACTACAATACAACAAACGGTTCTGCAAGGGAAGAAGAGTTCATCAATTGGAGAAAGAGACCCAGATATGATTCTCTTTGCCAAAACAATTCAGTTGGCGTTTCTTGCAAAAGGACACAAAATGGTTTTCACAATGAGGGGTCATTGAAGTCAGAGAGTTTAAACAGTAAAAAAATTATAAATAATGGCTCTCAGGATTCAGCAGACGAGAGTGATGAAAGCAGCACAGACACTGATGCTTATACTGCTCCGAGATCTCATAGCAGCAAGGTCATCAATGGAAACAAGGTCACCAAGTTCAAGAAGAAATTGAAGTCAAAGAAAAGTAGGGACCATGAATGCCCAATCTGCTACAAAAAGTTTAAGTCAGGCCAAGCATTAGGAGGTCACAAAAGGTCTCATTCTGTTGGAGGTTCTGAAGAGAACACAGTGGTGATCAAACAAGGCCCTCCTCTGGTTCCATGCTTGGTTGATCTCAATCTTCCTGCTCCTGTTGATGGTTAGGTGAAATTAATTAATTAGCATCTGGGTTCTATGCCCTTTTTTATAGACCATCTTCTAGTTTGGTAGCTGGAAATGCCTGGAAATCTGAGAATGTTTTTGTCATTATCCCATATGATGGAAGAAGCAATGGAAACGTACAAACAAATGGGCAAACCCTTTTTTTTCTTTTTGGTTTGAAATCTCAACGCCTTGTCCATTATTTGGTAGGTGTTAGCTGTTTCTTTCTTGTTAATGGAACATGACAAGTTGTTAGTTGGAATTTTTGTTTCTTGTCCATTGATTCAATTCCTTTTTTCTGCAAATCCTTAATTCCACCGCTCTTCAATTCAATTAATGTAAGGATGTTTTGTCTTTTTCCAGTTCATGTAATCCTTGGCGAATGAATGCCTTTTGTCAGTTGTTAAATGTTAGGCCTGAGCTTTGAGATTTCATTTCCTCTTAGCAATCATCATGGGGATTCAGGTACTTTAAGAGGCATGATGATTATGATAACAACATCAAAAATATTTTTTTAATATAATGCAGATAATATCATCTAACTGATAGTTAAAGAATTAATCTTCTCAAAATATAAAAATTAAAGTAGTAGATTTTATCTCTTATAATATTTTTTTTTCTATATATATAATTTAGTTCAAACTTAAGGCATCATGTTTAAAGAAATTAACCACAAAAAGATTCTAATTTCTCCAACCCATGACTTTGTTTCAATTTTTTACTTTAAACCCCAGTAAAAAAGAAGTATCCCTTGTTCTGAGGTAACCTGACCCAACTTCCGTGTTTTCACTAAAGAAAATCATGGGACCTCTTTCTTTCTCTTAAAGAATTGTGGGAAAAGAGTTAGATAGATATTTCAAAGCTTGAAACTCAAATGGTCTCTCTCCTAAATTGACCCTAATATTTGATATATTTGAAAAAACAAGTTGCATTTTTTCCTTACAATCATAACTAGTGATAAGGCATTTGATCTGTGACTGGCCTTGCACCAGAAGTTACTCTGTTTTGCTGGTATGATCAATCACTTGGGACTGAAAAGTGGTTGGAATATTCTTGAGGATGAAGATAATAATCAGTATTTGTGGAAGAATGAGGAAGTGCACTTTTTTCTCTAGATAAAATAAAACTAAGAGGGAATTACACTGATATCTCAAGATAAAGAGATTTAATTACTTAAAAATCTAATAACAACTAAGAAATATATAATGTCGAGATTCATTATAGTAAATTATAATAAATTATATTGCTTACTTGTTATTAAGATTTTTTGGTGATTAAATTTTTTTCTTTAAAATCTTATAGTAATTTCTCTAATTGATTAATCTATGAGATTAAAAAAAAAAAATTGAGGGTTGAGGTGGTTGTAAGGTTGCCTACCACTTAAGGTAGAGAAGCACATAATTGCTTCATGTGAATCTGTCAAAAGTTAAAAACGGAGAGTCCTAGTCCACTTCCACAAGCATGAGAATGTGCATGACTTTTTCCCTCTTTGATCTTTCATGCAATTTTCTTCATATTCTTTTGTGGCCTACTCTGTTTTTTCTCTTCCCATTTAGGGTAAGAGAGAGAGAGAGAGGACAACTTGTCTATATATGGTTAATGCTCTTGCTTCTGAATCATGTAAGTTCACATGAACTTGTATCAAGCACAGTTGGGAACAGAATCAAGAGACGCTCAAGGAGAACCAAACCCTATATACTACAACATTGTTAATTAATGGGATAATTTTTTTTTTTTTTAGTTTTAACTCGATTATAATTCAATATCTAAACTTTAACTTGGTGCAAACTCAATCTGTTTTGACTTTATTATAATTCCGTTCTTAAACTTAAATTCAATGCAAAATTCTTATAATTTAACTATTTAAAATATTAATCTTTGTATTTTAGAAAATAAAATTATATATTTTAATGAAGCTCAAGGACTGATTTGCAGTAAATTAAAGTTCAGAAATTAAATTTTAATTAAGTCCTAATTATAAGAATTGAGTTGTACCGAGTCAAAATTTAATAATTAAATTACAATTGAGTAAAAAATTATAGGGATTAAAATATTAATTTTATCTTAATCAATATAAATTTTGTGAAGAAACAATGGAAGAAAACTATGATATATATATATATATATATATATATATATATATTGCTAGTGATAACTGTTGGATTATTTGGTGATGCACAGGGTAGAGACTATTGAGATATGTGTGAAGTGGGTGGTTGGGTCGTGGGATATGATTTGCTTTGTGGAGGGACAAGTGTGGATTATCTGGGTTTCATATATAGTGAGAAATGGTTAAGAAGGCAACTTTGTGAGACAAAAGAATAAAAGGATTGTGATTTGTGGGTGATAGTTACGTTTTGCTATGGACGACCATATCCAGACGCAAATCACACAGTGACTTAGACTAACAATAATAATTAAGGAGCCTCTTAGTTTGTGGGATTTTTATTTTGTTTTGGCATGTTGCCACATTTTGTGTCATGATACTTCTTTAACCGTGGAAATGCATTTCTCTCATATATTAAAAATAAAGAGTAGACTCCTTTTAATTAGACCCTTATATATTATATACCGGTTGAAATTCTAACATCCATACCCCTAATGTTATTTTCCACAACCTTAATATTTTTCTGATTTTTAATATAAAATATATTTAATTAATTTAATTATATTAAAAAAATTAGTTAAATCAATTAATATAATATATTTTTTTAAAAAAAAATGAGCTAATAATCTTATCTAACTCTCCCCCTTCTCTTTTACTTGATTCTTGTTAAGTGAATATTAATATGGATAATTTTAAAATAAATTTGATAAATATAAAAAATAAGTATTGTATTTATTACTAAGATCAACGCCCCAATTAAATTATATTTTAATGACCAGAAGAGTATTTTTTTTTTTCAATAGCATCCAGCACTCTAATAGTATTTCTCAGTTACAAGTGATATCCTAATTTTATTTATGATTTAAAGTGTTGGATGCACTATAATAAAATTAGGGTATGGGAAGCACTAGAAAAATAACATCGAGTATTAAATACATCATAAATAAGATCAAGATACTAAATATAAGTAAGAAATATCATTAGAGTATTGAATGTTATTTTATCTTTATTTAAATCATAAGAGCTTTTACTACTCACATCAATTGGAGTTAGTGAGATTAATTTTTCTTCAGGTCATATGGTAAACCCTCTTAAATAAGTTATATATATATAACTAGAAGGATTAAAAATCGAGTTATCTACCATTTACTGCTTAAAAGACCAATAATTATTAAATTTGCTTGGACTAGGGCCTGCTTCAGCATGCTTGCATTTTCTATCACTTTATGGAAAGATTAATGTCTTTGGAATTTTGAACATATACAGTGGATGATGCACCTTTGACTTTGACCTCGTACAAAAGGAAAACGCTAATCATGGATAAACTGCAAAAAGAGGGACTTCTATGGAATTTGCCATCTCCTTTCTCAAATGATTGAGGATGAAAATAAAAATAGAGAATTACACTGTAATTCTATAAAAATAATTAATTATATAAAAGTCTCTTAAAATATTAAACGATTGAATAGCCTTAAAAAAACCTAAAGGTAATATTTTTGAATTATAAAATGATAAAATTATTCTTGTTATAATAAAACCTAATCATTGCCACATATACAAAGAATATAGCAGGGGCAATTAGGTTATTTCACAAGGAACATGGATAAACGGTTATACTGCATTTTAAGAAAAGTAAAAAAAGAAAATATTTACTCAAAAGAAAAACAAGAAAAGAAAAGAAAGTGAAGGAGATAGGACGATAACTCCATTATTTAATTATATTTTAGGGAAGGACCTTACGCTGCGTACTCATACAGCACTTGATATTATGTTGCTATTTATATTTAATTATTAAATTTAACTTTTATTTTTGGGAGGAGTTCAGCACGACTTGCCTGCTTCGCCTTCATTGTCTTCTTTCACTTGTTTGAATTTTTGTTCCAGAATTTTTAATATGATTGTCTGATTAAGCTAAATTTAAACATTTTATCAAATATTGATAATTCTCCTAAAAATATTTTTTAAATTCACAAAAATTCAAGTTCAAAAATCCATACATTAAAGCCCATTTTTATAAGACCAATGCACCTTAGTATTTTTGTTCTGGATATTTAGTCTACGTATTTTCCAATTGTAGGACCCTTCTTAATTTTTTTTCTTTTTGGTTTATTATTTTTTTTAGTACAAAAATTTTTAGAAAGGGATTGAGTTCATCTACAATCTAATGATAGAAAAAAGTCTCTCTTCTATTTAAGAGATACTAATATTAGATAGGATGAACTGTCTATTACTCTTATATATAAATTTAAATACTCAGAAAATAGAATGTCTTCTCAAATATTATGATTAGAACCATAATTTATTATGATAGCAAATTCATCGTAAATTGATTCGTCCGATCAATTTTTATTAAGGTTTTAAGAGATATAAAGATTGAAGATGGAGTTGAATTTTATATTATATGCATAAAAATTACAAAATTCGAGGCATCATTCGTTAGTGAAATTTGTTTTTGGTATAAAATTTTTTAGAATGAGAATTAGATTTATCTATAATATAAATATATAATAAAATTTCCTCTTCTCTTAAGTAATATTAATATTGAGTAAGATAAACTGTCAATTATTCTCATATATAAATTTAGATACCTATAAAATAATATTTTTTTATAATTAAATACATTTTAAATAATTATATATCTTATTATTTATAAGATATGTTAGTAAAAGTTTACATAAAGAAAGGCTGGTCAAGTGTTTCTAAAATAGAGGAGGAAGAAGAAGAGTTGTTAAGTGAAAGATAAATCTTAGTTTTTTGCCATGAAAGATAAGTATATTCTTTTTTAATAATAGGCAAAATAATATTAATAAGTAAATGAGTACATTAAGGGGTTAGACCTAGTATGAGTGGGTAGTTTCTCGTGAATTAAGATTTAAATTTTTACTAAAAAATATTTTAATATTTAATATTCAATAATATCTCAAATAAAATTATTTATTGAGTTATTTATAAGTGAAATTTATAAATATTAAATTTCTTAGAACTTATTAAATAAAATTGGGAGATCTATCATCTATCTATATTTAATTTTCTTACATAGAATCTATGAATAATTTTTATTTCTTTTGTTATTTTTTCAAAGGAAATAGGCCTTTTTTTTAAAAAAAAAAAAAAAAAAAGCTTTTCTCAAGCTTTATGGTAGCTTGGCATAGACAATTTAGGGTTTAAAGTTGCTAAGTCTTGCAATTAAATGGAGCCAAACCAGTTCAAAAAAGAAAAAATTGGGCAAAACTATGTTAAAATTCAGATCCGTTTACAAAATATTTTTTTGGTAGCAAAAAAAATATTTTTTAATAAAAAATCTTAAAACGATTTTATTCTTCAAAATCATTTCTCTAGCTCCTAAGGGTATATATTAAAAGGGAATCTCGCTTAAGTTTACTGGAAATAGAATATACTAAAAAAATTCGTAAATCTAATTTAGCATATTTAATAAATACCCATCAAAATCAATAATTTTCACTTTCTTCATAACAACAAAATGAAGGATGAAGTATGTACACACAATTAGCCTTTGACTTTTCTTACAGAAACCATACTTATTGTAATTTTAAATTCGTGTGTTGCACGTCTGTATTCTAAATTCATCGAATGAAATAAACACTTTAAAAGCTAATACCAATAAACGAACCCCACAGCTCAAAAAGCCAATATTCATCAAATCATAATTACTATTTATAAGCCATCAAATTCTCATAAGAATTATTCAATAGACCCTTCTTTTTTAGGAGCCACAACCTTATTTCTAACCTATTTTTTTAAAAAACACACAAAATCTAAATTTTAAACTTAGATTTTGGTAAAATTTAAATTTTAAAAAATTTTAAAACAAACAACTATATTTGTTCAATAGGCTTTTAGACTAAATTTTTGTTTAAAACAAAAATTTTAGATAAGCTGGTCAAAGTAGCTTATGGAACAGTAAAAGAGTTTATGAACTAACCAATTACTATATTATCCCTATTTTTTTTACACAATCTCTCTTACTTTTTCTTACACTATCTCTCCTTTTTTCTACTTTTTTTACACCACCTTTCTTTTCTTTTATTACAACATCTCTCATCTCCCCTCTTATATCTTATATCTCCTTATTTAATACTTATACATTTTTTCGTAATTTATCAATAATAAAAATACTATTGAAAATAACTATCCAAATACTCATTTATTCAAAACTACTTTTTTTCATAAGCTCTTCCAAAAGTCATTTTCTAAAGCGTCTAAAAGTCTTTTTCTTTTCATAAACCTATTTCAAAAATCCTATTCAAACGTGCCATTCATTTTCTTATAGTATATTTTTAGTATGTTTCTTTTATCCTATTTATAAGTCACTTTCAATATACTTCACATATACTAAAAAAATCTTAAACTTCGTTAATTATACGATAAAATTCAATAATTTTTTAACTTTACTACTATTTAATATACATTATATCCATGAAAGTAAAATCAACATAATAATAAATAAATGGTAAAATAGTACACTCATATAAAAAAATTCTCAATCTCTTATAAATAGGGCTAGAGGGGTACAATTAAGCAATGTATCTATACTTATTTATTATATATACTTAGATAATATATATTAAGCGGAATTACTACAAGGTTCTAAAGAATGAACTTAATCACTAAAAAGTCTCAATAACAATTGAGGAGCATGCAATTACACGTACAAATACAAGAAATAACTACTGATTTGTGCTGCTCATTTATTATTAGGACTTTTTAGTAATTAAGTCATTTTTTTAGGATCTCATAATAATTCTTCAGTATACTAACTAGCACCAAATGATGCACTTTGGTGCAGTTGATCGATCAGTCATGAGCAACTACAAGTACTTGTTTGCCAAAGTTTCTTCCAGTGAAGAGGCCAACAATGGCTTCTGGGCCATTCTCAAGTCCTTCAACAATATCTTCAACATACACAACCTTCTTCTCTCTGATATAAGGAAGCACAGTTTCTAGGAGCTTTGGATAGAGATGGTGGTGATCTCTGTGTGTAAATCCTTTCACAGTTAATCTTCTGACAACAATCTGCATCACATTCTTAAGGGTTTCAGGCTCAGCAATGTTGTACTGTGAAATCATCCCACACAAAGTGATACAACCATGAACTTTCATGTTCCCAAGCACTGCATCAAGCATTTTGCCACCAACTTGTTCATAGCAGATGTTTATTCCTTCTGGGAAATACCTAATTATTCATGGAAAAGCATGCTTCATCAATTGTCAATTTGAGCTTCAATTCCCTTGAAAATAGAATATCAAAACTTGAGTTTGGCTTAAAAGTAGAATGGAAAAGCAAGTTCATGATTGCTTTGGCCAGTTTAGGGGTGGATTTGTTTGGCCTCAAACGTGGGTCTAGGGAAATTGAACAAGCAAGTTATGATTACTTTAACTCTAACACATGTTTGGGTCCTACAGAGGGAAACAAATAATTCTCTCCATCTTAGATATGAGTTAATTAAGGGTTATTTGAATTTTAAATAAATAATAACTAAATTATCCCTTTGTACATGTCAATGGAATTTCTATTAATAGGTAGTTTTAATATAAATGATTAAAAAGAATATTTTAAGAAAATTAACAAGTATTTTTACAAATAGAGTTAATACAATCTTTGATTCCTCAAGTTTCAATCATAGGTTTTGGTTCTCCAAAAGGTAAAATAGTCTAAGGTTTTATTAAATTATAAGGATCAATGCGTTAAATGAGGAAAAAAATTTAAGCAACTAAAGATTGTATTGACCTTGCAAATAATTAACTTAATTTATTTTCTTACTCTATAAATTAATTATCTAACTTATAAATGAAATTAGATTGTAATTTACCTTTTCAAGGCAACATCTAAGTCCGGCTCTTGTTTGTAATTAAAAGCATCATCAAACCCAAGCTTGTTCTTCAGCAGATCAACCTGACAAAAACCATGAATGAATTATAAATATGAAAATGAATTGACCCATTATTTAAATGGAAATTAAAATAGAATGATTAGAATATGTTGTAATGTACCTTTTCTTGACTTCCAGCACTTCCAACTACATAACAACCCATCAACTTACAATATTGTCCAATCAACTGCCCAACTGCTCCTGACGCTGGTGTCACAAATATTCTGTCTCCTTTCTTTGGACTGCAAACTTCATACACTGCAGAATAAGCAGTAATCCCAGCCATACCTATTGCAGATATGAATCTTAAACCTTTTAAGTTCAAATATTCATTGAACACAGTATGAGAATGAATAAAAAGAAATTATGAGAAATCATTTACCAAGAATTCCAGTGTAGAAGGAAAGAGGCACATCAGTGTGCTGGATTTTGAAGAGTTTTTCTGGTTCTTGAATGAGACTATATTCTTCCCAACCAGTTGTTCCCCAAACCAAATCACCTACACTGAAGTTTGGATCCCCTGAATCCACAACTTTGGCCACTCCAAACCCATTTATAGGCTGCATTATATTGAATTGGAAACAATTAGCAATTACAATGAAGAAGTTGGAAAAAAAAAGAAAAGCATTGAAAAAGTGATGAAAATAATCAAAGCCCAGTAATAAAGTCTCTATTTTTATTTATCCAATATCCTTGTTTTTAGCTTTTGAAAAAAAATAATATTTTGATTCATATAATTTTGACTTGGTTGTAATTTAGTTCTTAAATTTTGATATAGTACAACTCAATCTTTATAATTTTGACTTAATTAAAACTCGATTCCTAAAATTTAACTCATGACAATTAAATTTATATAGTTCTAATTATTTAAAACTTTAATCCCTAAATTTCATGAAATATATAATTTTATTTTTTAAAAAATATAAGGACCATCATTTTAAATGATTTAAATTAAAAGGGACTCGCTTACATTAAGTTAAATTTCAATAACTAAGTTGCAATGAAATCAAAATTATAAACACTAAGTTGTATAAAGTTAAATTTTAAGAATTGAATTATGACTAAGTTAAAACTATAAAAAACGAAAAAATTAATTTTAACTTATTATTTTCTTGGCAATGAAGCAAACTATTAAAGATGGTTGAAGTGAAGAAACTTACAGAGCCAGGGGAATAATATTGGTATCCATCAAGGTATTGGTGTTGCACTGCCCTCATATGGAACTGCATGACAGGATCAACAGAAAGGAACAGATTCTTTACCAGAAGTGCATTGGATCCAGCAGGAATCTGGTGTTTGATGGTACTTGTGGCTATGTAAAAGTCAGATTCTTTAGGATGACGAGTGACATAGTTCCTCAATATCACCTTCTTGTTCTTCACTTCCTTCACAGAATCAATATTCTTCTTCTCCATGCTTAATTAAGGTATGTGTTCGTCTGTTGAATGATGATTTATGGTACTAAATCACGCCGGTTTCTCTCTATTTATAGTTAAGCTTATGACGTAACTGCTTGCCAAAGATTTGAGTTTTGATAGATTTAATGATGCAGAAGCCTAATGATATGAAGTCGCCAAATTGGACTTGTTTAGGAATTACAAAGCTATTTTGTTTTGTAATTTGACAAGTCCATCTCCCTGTCAATTTCCAAAGCAGGAAATGCTTTTTTTTCATGGACTTTCTCCGATTTTAAATATAAAAATTGGTAAATAATCTGTTCTAATTTTAAGTATAAAATTTTAATTCATTGTTTCTTAAATTTATAATTTTTTTTTTAAATTTTTTCCATTGATTGGAGAGCATAATTTTTTTTATGAATATTAAATTCCAAAAGTGTAATTTTATGTCCAGTGTTTATTATCATGGGGTAGAAATCCAATGATCAAGCTATTTACAATTATGTAAAGATCAAAGTGAAAAAATGGGTTTACAATTATGTCAGTAATTACGTCCAAGAATTTATTCGTCAAAATTAAACATCAATTTTTCTGACAAAAAATAATCAATTTTCCAGAATGCATAATTTGACAAGTTGTCCACTCTAGTAACTTCCCGAGTATTTTTTTTTTTCATTCCCTTGTCACATAATCTACTGTAATTAGATGAGTTGGTAAGAAGGAGACTATATATATATATAGAGAGAGAGAGAGGAGACTATATATAGAGAGAGAGAGAGGAATGTTGAAAAGTCAAATCAACATTTGCTTAAATTATTGTTTTGAGTGAGTAAAAAAGAAGTTTCTTTCCTTGAAGTCCCTATGTCTTCTTTTTCAAGTCTCGTTCAAGTATTTGAAGCTCACTTAAATTCTACCAGTAAAAATATATCTTAATATAAAATTTAGATAACTAATTTGAATAGATTAAAAATTAATCATATAAATATAGTTTGATTTTTCTAAAATGACCCTTTTCATCATATATGTTTTTAGATAGAAACTGTTTAATATGTGTAATCAATAAAGATATTTAGAGAAAAATAATAAATTTAAAAAATAAAGTAAATTGAGGTGTTATATTTAGAATTAAATATAATTTTTTAATTAATTTTTATATTAAGAGCTGTAAAGAGTATATGTATTAACAAGACCAAATAATCAAGAAGAGAACAGAAAATTTTCTGCAATGGAAACATGTAGCATACGATAAGAAAGCTCAAGCATGGAACTATGCACTTCATTTTGATTAACAATAATATTCTGTCAGAGTAAAAATTTTCCCCAAATTTTTTGACATATTAACCTTTCAAACCAATTTAGCAGATTCAATTCCCCAAATGTCCCTTGCGTACTCATGAATAGTGCGGTCACTGCTGAACTTGTATGAACCAGCTGTGTTCAGGATTGACATTCTTGTCCATCTCTGCCCCAAAACATCAAACATCTCAGTAGAACTATATATATATATATATATATATATAATGCATTGACAGAGATAAATTACTTACTTTCTGATCTCTATAAGCCTCATCAACTTGATCTTGGCACTCTATGTAGCTAGGAAAGTCCTTGCCAACAAGGAAGTATTCAGCACGCCCATAGCCTTCATTTCCTTCCAATGATCCCATCAATTCTTCATAGTTGTATGTTCCAAAACCCCCCACTTCTTATATATGCCTTTACCTCTTCGAATCGTGGGTCTACTACGAACTGCACATAACATTCAACATAACAGAACACATTGTTACTAAAAAGTAAGCTTAACATGCTTAAATATTTATTTATGTAGCAGACCTAGTTTAGTGGGATAAGGCTTATTATTGTTGAATGATTAAGTCTACTTTTGCCTAAAAACTTACCTTTCCCTCGGCTCTTTCTTTATGGAGGCCAGAAATTTCATGTGCTCATGCTCCAAAAAGGAAGTTATCTTCTCCAACCTCTTCTCTTATTTCCACATTAGCCCCATCTAGAGTTCCTATAAGAACACATCCATTCATTGCAAACTTCATGTTGCTAATTCCACTGGCCTCCATCCCAGCCTTGCGAAACAAGAAACAACATGCAAGAGCTAGTTCTTAACTTATCATCAACCCTTGAATTAGGAAGTATGCTTCAATTCATTGAATTCTTATATCTGCAGGGAAAATACCTGATGTCTCACTTCCAGGAATTAGTACTTCAGCAACGCTGACGTGTAATCAGGAACAAATATAACCTACGATGATAAAGGACAGACCAAGGTTCAGCTTTATGATAGGTAGATTAGTTTAAAACATTCCAATTAAATGCCATTCCTTCACTCCTTTTAACTTAACTTCATGAGGATATTAACTTCTCTGAATATAAGAATCATGTACAAATAATCTCCTTAACTTTTAAAACTTAATAATAAACCTCCTGAACTTTTAAGTTTATACAAATAACCCCAAACTATCAATTTTATACCCCTTTAAACTGTATGCAGAGAAACCCCTTAAACTTTAAGCCATTTGTAGGTAAATAATGAACAAAACTAATAGTATTGGAGTTATCTGCATAAATGTAGAAGTTCAGGGAGGTCCATTGTAAAGTTTCAAATGCTAGTGAGGTTATTTACATATGACAAAGTTTAGGGGTTTTGTATAATTCACTCCCATTATATTGACATCATTAAGGTATGCCTTATTTTATGTCTGTTTATCTCTTATATCAACCAAAATCATACCTTCAAAATATCCCCAATATCTGCATCATGATTTATTGTGGCTCCTATGTCTGTGATGAACTTCACTATCCTCTTGGCTTGAACATATGTAGCAAATGCTTTTCCACCAAAAATACAAACCCGAGGAACAAAGCTTCATTTTCTTTCCTCAGGACTCATTTCTTTCATCTTTTTATAGCGATAAACAATCCCCAGCGCATTCAACAACTGCCGTTTGTATTCATGAATGCGCTTCACCTGAATTTGGATAACGTCAATTTCATTATCAATTCTACGAGTGAGTACGAGGAAAAAGATAATAAAACGTTGTTGATGAAAGAAAATCGACCTGTACATCAAACATTGCATCTGGACTGACAACATAGCCAGTTTTATCTGTGATGAATGCTGCAACTTTGACCTTGTTTCTTCTTTTTGCTTCTCGCCACTCTAATTGTAGATCCTCATTATCAGAAAAGTGTTGATTTTTAATTTTCAAACTTACAAAAACCAGAATAATATCACAGAAATTAATCAAATCATGCATGAAAAACTCGTGCAGGGGCATTTGACTAGTGAATCACCTATAATGTTTGCTACTGCTAATGCAAAGGCGAAATTGAAACAATAACTAAAAATCATGGCAACATTTCTCACTGTTTGAAGACGATGAAGTTATCTTCAATGTATTTTGATTAAATCAATTTACCTTTCGAACTATTGTCAGGTTCTCAAGATTTTTTACCCAGTCCTCTGTTCCAATCCACTTGGTTATGATGTTGCTGAGATTAGGATTGTACCAAAAATTAAATAAATATAATAAGTATAACTCTGTTGAGCTTTCTTTTTGGTTGTAGATGCATAGATATTTCTACCCAAAAAAACTTAAGGATTTTGTTTTCTCACAAAACAGAGCAAGAAAAGAAAAACGAAAGAGAAAAGAGTATATTTACCCGGTAAAATTCAATGAAAACTGTCTCTTTTACAATCTCACTATGAACTACTCCATTAACAGAAAACCCACCAACAACACATAGATTAGCCATGCGAACCATCGTTGGCCCTTTTGGATCAACTTTAAATATGACCTCTGGTTTCCTTTTACTATCCTTCTCACTTGGTTGTTCATCACCATCATCTTCTTTTTCCTCTTCATCTTCATCATCATCTTCTTCTTCTTTTTCCTCTTCATCTCCTTCTTCTTCTTTCTCTTCTGTTTCTGCAGCCTTTATCTTTTCATCATCAATGTCAGCATCAGCATCAGTGGAAGAAACCTCTTCTGAGGGATTGAGCAACTGTACCACCGAGTTAGGCAACTCAATGTTTTCTAATATTCTCATTCTATGAATTTTTTCTTGCAGTAAGACAAGATCATCTTTGCCATACTCATCGATGATTTCATGAATAAACTAGACAACAAAACAAACACACAACATTATTAGTATAACAAAAAGATTTCAGTATGTACATGAACAAAGAATGAAAGAAAAATATATAGCGTCATGAGAATTTGAACTTTAAATCGCATGCATTTTCTCCAATTGTACCTCTTCATCTATCTTTTTTATTATCTCCACGTGCCGAGGAAGAAAATCCTGCAGAAGCTGTAAACTCCATTTCTCTATCACCTCAGGCAGGACTGTGTGGTTTGTGTATGCTATAGTTCTAACAGAAGTACCATTCAAAAGTGAAAAAATCAGTCTTTACTATCTTTTAAATAAAGATGAAAGTAGTAGTTATCTGAAAAATTACTTTAAAAAAAAGGTGGAAGTAGAGTTATCTGAAAAATTGATGCTACAAAGCAACATTGGAAATGTCATTTTAGAAAGAATTGTGAATGTCAAGATTACAGGAATCAACCTTGTGCGAACAAAAACATGGTGGGAAAGTCAAAAAGGAACTTAGTTGAAAACTACATATTACTGCAAAATTTGAGTACCTGTACTTTTAGTGTATAAAAACATATGGGATTTTTTTACATAATAAAATTTTTAAACAAGAACTTTTCACTGATTTTCCCAAATATTTTGAAGGAAACCATATAAACTGAAATATATATTGATCAGTAAAGAAGGATACCTTTTAGTAATATCCCAGGCTTGCTCCCAGCTCAAACCTTTTACATCAATAGGTCTTCCGATCAGCTCTGGGATGCAGAGTGTTGGGTGAGTATCATTCATTTGGACCACTACTTTGTCTGGTAAAGTGTCCCAATTCAATGAGTTCCCTGATCTTTTCTCAAAACGTGCAATAATATCCTGGAGAGAGGCAGAGCACAGTGTACATTGTTCTTCAACCGTAGAGTCTTTCCTTCAATTGATTCATCCCCAGGGTACAATATATAGCATATCTGATGCATAAAACATAAAGGTACATCATTCATGAATAATGATCTTAGCCCACTGAATTTACTTCATAAGAAATATTCCACCCTATCTTTAATATAAGAGCTAGATAACTAATTTATGAATATTAAAAAAATTAGTTAAGTTAATTATTTGTAATAAATATTTATTAGTTTCTCTAAAATATCCTTTTTAATTATGTGCATTATAACTACCCTTGATGAAAACCCTTTACTATGTTTAATCAATGAGGATACTATAAGAAAAAATTTATAAATTTAGGAGACAGAGTAGATTCGAGATTTTATATTTAGGATCAAAGTAAATATATTGTTTAGCTTTTATATTTAGAACTAATATAAAAATACGATTCTGAAATAACAAGAGCTTTTGCAAACCTTTTCAGCATTCTTCATATTAGCATATGCTTTGGCATGATCTCCCGCATTGAAAGCTTTCAAATCAAATTCTTCTGGTGATACTTTAGTAGACCACAACCTGAGATTTATAGGGGTCCTGGTTTTGTACCCACGTATTGGAACATCATATGCAACAGCCATTATATTCTCTCCTCCAACCCAATGTTTACTTCCATCTTCACCAGAAATGACTTCTCCATAGAATTTCACTGGGTAAGAAACACCATTTCTCACAATTTCCCAGGGATTTCCCATCTGTCAAAATAGATAATTTAATCAATTAATCCACATTATACCCACAAACAACTCATAGACTACAAATACTTTCCATTATAATAAAAAAGTCATAGATGCCTAAAGGTTACAAATTTATACCTCGAGCCAACTTTCAGCAACTTCCTCCTGACCATCCTTTGTTATGTGTTGTTTGAATAAACCATAGTTGTATCTAAGTCCATATCCCCATGCAGGGTAATCAGTGTTGCCATGGAGTCCAGAAAGCAGGAAGCGAGACCTAATTCGCCGTTCCCAAGCGCTGCATCTGGCTCCTGTGAATTGTAAGTAAACTTAAGCATAGTAGTATTATCAAAGGTATATTAGATGATCAATTGGTCATATATGAAATCTCTTGAAATGACAGACATTGAGACGATGAGATGAACACAGTAGTCACAGTCCTGCTCAAATTACACTTAAATGATACCAGAGGATTAGCAAAAGTTAAATCACTACTTACCTACTCCCTCCTTTCTATATACCAGCAACATTCTCTCACATAGAGTTGGTCCTAAATATATGCAACATTTTTATCTGAAATTTTAAATTGCTCTTTCCATTTTTACCCCAATAAAAACATGTCTTTACATTAATTATCACTCATTCTCGCTCACTCTGTTCATAAATAATTGGAAAAAAAATTACAGTCCTGACACATTTATTGCTTTTAACCAACATTTTGATGTATGTGATTTGGTTAGTTGCTTACAAATAGGACCGGGGGGAGTATTTGTTAAAGGAAGACTGAAAATAGTAACTTTATAAGACCTGGTTAGCCACATCCTCTAAATTGTGTCCCAGCGTAGTGAGAGCCTCAGCATAAGGACCTGTAAGCTGTAAGTTACCAATTGCATTCAGCAATGCCCTACCCTGTAAAATTTAAAAGAAAAGAAAAAAATGTTACTATGAAAATCAGTAAGGCAATGCAATGGAGAATGACTTGTGGCTGAAAAGGAAAACTCACTGTGAACCTGTAGGTACTCCATAGACATATAATATGCTTGCTTGACAGTCATTTTCTCATAATAGGCACATGTTGTATTCCAATTTATGATTAGAGTACCATGACACTCTCTGCGGTTGCAAAGAACGCTTTGCTTAGTTCAAACTTCTCTGGAGAAAAAGAAGGAGTGAACTCAGCATGATATTTGACACTCGAAGCAACGGAAGCAGAATCTGGCACAAAGGAATTCAAAGTGCCTGAAAGTGTCAGGCAAGATAGTTTATTGCCAGAAAACAGAAAACCAAGATCACATTTTTAGTTTAACAGAAACATTGAGATGTGGGGAGAAAATCTAGAGTATTCATTTAATAAGTTTCACCAAAATACAGTACCTGGAACTTGCCAAGTTACCATATTTCAAGCTGCTTCATTTTGGTGCTACTCTAATTCCCTTGTCAAACTCTTCATCAATCTAAATTTAGAAGAAAGACATGATCTTTCTAAAAGGGATTTGATCAACACGCCAATTAGTACAGCCAGAAGAAAATCGCCCCTTAAATCAGCCAACCACCATGATATGCATTGACGCTACAGTTCAATCTAAGCTCAATCATAACCAAGAATCATACTTTTTGCTAACAAGAATTCCCCAAGATAATGAATGTGATAGAAGGATTAGTAGAAGAAAGGAACCTTCAGTGACTGGTTCTTTTATCTCCTGCTTTTTATCGCTTCGACATTCTTGACGCAGAGCTTTCTTCTTCTTCTTAACCTTCTGGAGGCTGACGTTGTGATGGCAAAGAGCTTGCAAAAATGGTTTCTTGGAGTGAAGGTTGAAGTGTATTTAGGATCCAGCGCAGAGTTTGACTGACCACAGGCTGCAGAGAACATCAGAGCAGCCATTCTTGCAACAAGTTTTGCAGAGAAAGAAAATGCCGAGAAATTGTATGGCGAAGTCACTGAAGAATAATAGGAAGTGGGAAAAAATGAGTGAAAGAAGGAGTGTCTATTTGTGTTCTTATCTTCTTTTATTGAATTGTCATATTGAACACGAGCCAATAATATCGCTTGTCTTGATCGTTTTTACTATATATTATTTACATTGAATTTATGAATAATGATGATGGGCTGTGTTATGGTAAACCTCCCCTAGATACTCTCCTCACAAGAATCTCACAAACTGGAAGCCAAGAGAATCTCTGCAGTTACTCTGCAAATAATTCCGTGTGTATTCCTTTGGGCCAACTAGCCAATTTATAATTACTTACAGAGCTTTGTTTTTTATTTTTTATGAGATAACTAAATGCCAGTAAAATAGGAATCTGACTACCACGATCTCTACGTGTTTACTGACTCTAAACGTGGGTATCCCACTTCTTGCTAAACTAAAGCATTACAACAGGAATTGAAATGATCAGAACTAATTAATGAAATAAACAGAAAAAGAAACAGGAAATAAGGATTCAGTTGTCGGGTACAGTGTGCTCCCTTGGTCGCTTTTGTCTCCTCGCATAAGTTTTCAGTGTTAGACTGCTATCAGGCTGCCTGGGATATTTTATAGGTTTTCTGTCCCACCCATTTGCCCATATGGGATTTGTCCATACACAAAGCACGTTGTTCAATGTGGACACTTCGACTGCTAAACAACAGTTGCCTCTTTCTCTTTGAATTACAGTCCTATGCATCGTAAATTAATGGTAATATGGGAGAATTATACAGTTTAGAGACCAAAACATGAATTGAATTCCAATTTAGTATACATTTTTTATAATATTTCAATAGAAGACCAAAGATCTCTAAATAGTTAAGGAATTACTAGGAGATCTTGAAGAAAGATTTAATTCCTAAAAAATTTCAAATAGTATAAATACTTATTATCAATTCTTATATTGTCTATGGAGAACGAATCACTATATGAAGTTTTGAATAAGAGACTTAATTTAAAATTTGATACTAATATCCTTTATCCCTTATTTGATAGAGATTCCAAAATTTGAAAATAATCTTCTAAAATTTAACAATAAATATTGATGTAAAATGAGATAGAAGAAGAGAAGAGATAAAGATAAAAAGAGAGAATAGAAAAGAGGAGAGAGAGAGAGGGAAGTAATAACAGTAAATCTTAGAAACTAGTAAATAGTAATAATAATAATTAGTAAAATTAATGTTTTTTTTAACATTGGAAAACTAAAACAAACAAGCAGCTACGTCTCAGGAGTCAACCCGAGCAACCTTGTGATGGAATCTGTACTCAGAGCTTGGAACCCCATAGCACCATCTAAAGCCTTCTTCGCTAGTGCATCTGCTATGGAGTTCGAATCTCTTTCCATCACTTGAAGTATAACTCGCCAGTTTCTTCTCATCGATCATGTTCTTAATGTCTCGAATTACATCCCAATCATCATGAAGATCATTATCATCTGTTGTAATAATAAGGTGAATGGCATCAGAAGAATCACTTCTTAGCAGGATAGTTCTTTGCCTATGTCCCAGGCCCTTTTTATACCCCATCAAGATTCCCCACGGTTCTGCCGTAAGGTTATCGTCACGCTCCAACCTGAAGAGAAATCCTTCAACCAGAGAATCATTATGGTTTTTAAAAATACCTGCATAAGCGACTTTCCCATGATATCTTGAGAAGGCTCCACCTACTTCAATCACAAGCTCGCTTTGGTTCACTTGACCTTGTGCCAAGTTCATGGACGCTCCACTAGAAATCGCCTGAGCTCTCGCTCTTACTGCAGACATGTTGTTTATCATCGTGTTCGAGTGCTTATAGTCATTTCTTGCTTGCCAAAGTAACAAACATATATCTGATTATAAACATAGCTTTCCAGTCAGATTCCATATTACACAAGTTGTGGCCAGTCATGAGTCCCACTAGAGTAGAAGATATTAAATAAATATTGTTGCATCGTCCAAATATTCTATACGTGCATTATTCTCAAATTTTAGAATATTAATATTGAACTTGATGATATAGTTGTCAAACAAGTGATGAAACCCTTTGCCAGCAAAACAAAAAACCTTAAACAGGAGAAGAATGTAAGAATCAGTAAAGAGACTTGCAAACTTGAAGGAACGTATACTTGGTAAGAGGGGAACGACGATTCTTCTTCGGGTTCACGTACTTGTTGAAAAAACGCGCAGACGCCATCTCGACACGCTCATCCTCTTCACTGAATTCGAAAACATTGAATTTCTCAGTTGAGGATGCTGCTGCTGTGCTGCAGCGGCAGATGACAAGGATCTTCTGGATCGGGTCATGGAGTGAGTCCGATTGAGCGAGAAACTTGATAATATAAATAATATTGTTTCAGGGGAACACTTATTAATCATTTATAATTATTATAAATTATTATTATATATAAAAATTTAAAATATTATATAATTAGTTAATGTAATTTTATTATTGATGTAATTTATAAATAAAAAAATTAAAAATATTAAGTCATATTTATTCAGACTCAATTTAACTAAACTAAATATTATAAGATTTAAATATAAAGTTGATAATTATTACTAAATAAGCCTTCATCTCTTGCTAAAAATATTAGTATCAAATTTTATCAAATCAAAAGTTTTTAAGATGCTAGTGTCAAATTTTAGGATATTAACTAGAGATTTTTTTTCCGGGTGTTATATAGAAAGTTGAAAAACATATGTTATAATTAATTGCCTATTTATAATTATTATTAATTATCATTAGAATTAAATATTTAAAATAATTTAAAATTAATTAATGAGATTATTCATTAATTACCATCTTGAAACTCAAAATCTTTTAAATCTCAAATTATGTTGATGATTATTATAAATCATTCTTATAGTATAAATTTAAAAGTACCAATATTTTATATATTTTAAAAAAATAATAGGTATTTATGAGTAATTAAGTTTTCCATTGTTACTCATCGTTTGTGAGTTCAGCTGGCGAAGGGGTAAGACATACGACCATTTGGAGTGTGTTCGAACCCTGAGGAGTATCACTTTATTGTAGTTCTAGTCGCGGCGCTTGGGGAGGCATCCTAGCTCTTGGGTGCCTAGGTTTACGCCTGAGGGTAATAGACGGCTCGCCCTACCCGATATTGGTATCGCCTAGGAGGAAGAGAAACTTCATCCTGCCCTTGGATCGTAGGTGAGTCCAACCCCTTTTCAAAAAATTTTATACCAAAAAAAAAAAAAGTTTTCCATTGTTTGGTCAAAGTTCAAAGAGATCTTTTTGGGGATTTTCCCAAAAGTTCAATTGTTAAGAGGATATCCGCATTTTTTATAAATTAATAATTTATTAATATTTTAAAAAAATTAGTAGAGTTTAGATGATATTTTCTTATAGTTAGATACTAGTTTTCTCGAAGTATAAAAATTATTAAAATAAATTTTATTTCTATTAATAAAATTTTTTTATATAAAATTTAATTTAAACATATGATATTATTTTTTAAAATTCAGTTATTTATTAACTGTGATAAACTTTGTGGTAATGTTTCAAAATTAAAATGCAAGAATCTTAATTGGGCTGGCCGAAAAGCCTCCAATTTAACAGGTTTATTTGTTTTTCGTAATTAAAAAATATTCTTATTTTTTACCCAAAAAGAAGACAGGCGGAACCAAACGGTATAATTCTATGAAACTAACGGTCGAATGCTTAGATGCCTTGAACAGCACAGGACACGTCTCTCTGATTTTCCGAGGCTCCTCTATCTATTGCAAATTTCAATAAATTAACAAGACTGACACAATTCTCAGTCTCTTCCATTTGGAACCAATTTTTTTATCCTCTCGTTGCTTCGATAGCTGTCGTCGTGCACAACAAATCCATCCTTATAACTTCGTCCATTTTTGCATCTTTCTTCTTCAGATTTCAGGCACACAACAGATCTTTATTCTTGGTCTTCCATGCCTCGTCGTCTTCCGTTCCTTTCTGGATTACTGCGTTTTGTCCTGGTGGGTCCTTTCAGTTGCTCTGTTCTTTCTTTATATAACGTGAGCATTTTCATTTCGTTACCAGAGAAAACAAACTAAGATTTAAATTTCTGTGTTGTGTACTTGTTACTTATTAGTCGTTTTTATGTTTCCTGAATTTCAATGCTCTGGCAAAGTTATTCAACTATTTAATGAATTTCCTTCTAATTGAATCGCTTTGTGCCGATTTATTTTATTGATTTCCAGGTTTGACCTAATCTGAAACCAGTTTGCGTCCTTCAAAGAATACTTCTCTTCAACTGTTAAAATCAATTTTGGAAGTGCAAAATGTTTGGGCTTCGAAGAACGCCTCCCAAGGTTGCTACACAGGACCCAGTTCGCCCAAGATCTCGAGCTTCTCCCAGTTATAACCCTTTTGATTCAGATACAGAACCAGTTAATAAAGCAACCCAAAAGCCAGAAAGACGAACTGCGTCAGAATCTGCCCTCAAAGTACCTAATTCTAAAAGAAACCCTTTTGATGATGATGATGAAGAAGATGATTGGGGAAGAGGAGCTTCCTCAACTTCATTATCATCGCACTCCTCATCTTCTGCAAAGGACAGGTGATCAAGAATTGTTATGATCAAGAATCTTCCCACATTTCAGAAAGAAATTATCTTCATGATTTTCTACTTAATGACTTTGAGTTGAATTGGTTCTTGACAGATACAAAAGTAGGTTTGGTAACCATGGAGGACTAGAGAATCAGAGTTTTGAGGAGTTGGAGAATTATGCTGTGGAAAAGGCAGAGGAGACAACAAAAGGCATGAGAAATTGCATCAAGATAGCAGGGGACATAAGAGAAGAAGCCACAAAGACACTTGAGATGTTGCACCAACAGGGTGAGCAAATAACAAGGACTCATGATATGGTAGTTGATACGGAGAAGGATTTAACTAAGGTAACCTGACCCTATATTTGATTTCTTTTTATTCCCTCTTTAATTTTTTCTGCCAATTTGTCTGGTTTTGAGCGGTATCTTCAAGAAGACCTTGATGTGGAAAGGCAACTAAAAAAATTATTGTGATAGCTGTGTGATGGAAACTGCAAAGAAGATCAACTAGTTGAATTTCTCAAAGTTCAATTATTACTACCCTATTTCTAATTCTAAAATCTATTTAACTAATTTAGATAGATTAAAAAAATTAAAAAAATTAGTTAATTATAATAATTATATGTTAGTGCCCTTAAAATACTCCCTTTAATTATATCCATTTGAATTGCATTTGATAGATACTCTCTTAATATATACAATTATATAGAAGTATATTGGAGGAAAAATATAATTATGGGAGATAAAATATATGGGGTCTTATATTTAAGAATAAATTTAACCTCATAGCTTTTATAATTTGGGAAGGAAGGAGTATTGTTATTAATACATGAAGTGGTTTTATTCTCAATAGCAATTTACTTTTATGGGCATTAGGGTGAGAAACTATTGAACAGCCTTGGGGGGATGTTCTCTAAGTCATGGAAGCCGAAGAAGACTAGAAACATTCAAGGCCCTGTCATTATAACGCCAGGTTTTCTTTCTAAGCTTTATCTCAATATTCAGATAGCTCAATTAATGTGATTTTTTCTTCTTTTGCAAAAAGTTATACAAATATCATGGAATCTAATGTCTGAACAGATAATTTATCCAAAAGAAGTGAGGAGAATACGGATGAGAGGGAAAGGCTAGGCTTAGCTGCTCTGTATAAAGGAAAATCATCTTCAAAGACACTTCCTGCTGATGCAACAAATGCATATCAGAAAGTTGATGTATGTGTTTATGAGGTTTTTTCTTTTTCTTTTGGTTAATTCTATGAAATGTTCATGAAGAATTATTTTGTTGGGATTAGTATTTTATGAAGTTGTTAAATTCAGGTTGAGAAGGCAAAACAAGATGAAGCACTTTCCGATCTGAGCAATATTTTGGTTGATTTGAAGAGTATGGCAGTTGACATGGGAACTGAAATAGACAGGTGAAATTTGCTATGAATCATCATCATTGTATTCTTAGAGATATAATACATATCAAAATGAGAATTCAATCATGGTATTCATGACACAAAAAAAAGGAATAGTTTTCTTATTTCCCATTATTTTTTATAAATTATTCTTACAGGTTTATTTTCTATTTGGTAATTTGCAGGCAAAATAAAGCTATGGATCATCTCAATTTAGATGTGGATGAAATGAACTCCCGAGTTAAAGGAGCTAACCAGCGTGCAAGAAAATTAATAGGCTGAAAATGCTACAATTATTTCTAAACTACTTTCTTTGTTTCAAATTTTGGAAAAGTAGATTTTGATTATCCATCTAATCAAATGTAATACTAGTATGAAATTTAATGAATAAAATAAAGCAGTCCCAAAATAACTTGAGAATGTGTGAGACGAATAATGTCCTTCTAATAATAAACTTTCAATGTATGAATATTAATGCAGGAATGAATTGGACTTGCCCTAAAACTAACAGAATAATAAAAAAAACTCCAAAAATAATGTTACTCTCTCTAATAATAAATATATGAGGTATTATCTACTTGAGATATTTACTTTGGTTATAAATGCAGATATTAATTTACTTTATCTTCTAAATTTATAAATTTTTTTAAATTATCCCCACTAATTGTATATATTAATGAAGATTTAATAATTAAAGGGGGATTTTAAGTAAACTATTATTATTAAATTTATGAGTTGACTTACTGGATATACCATTTTTATTATTTTTAACTTATAAAATTGTATCAATTTAC
Source organism: Leucaena leucocephala (assembly GCA_037074615.1). Lineage (NCBI taxonomy): Eukaryota > Viridiplantae > Streptophyta > Magnoliopsida > Fabales > Fabaceae > Leucaena > Leucaena leucocephala. The sequence goes on along the minus strand of CM073570.1, from coordinate 5,100,977 downwards.
TCTTAAATTCATGTTAACTGAAAACTTGGTTGAACTTATAAGTTCATATGTCGAATTTATTATTTTTATATGTTGAGTTTATAAAATCATATCAATTCACTTTTAAACTCATGTTAACTTTTTAAATTTGATCATATTTAATAAATTCATATATGAACTGAGGTTATGTTTCTATGATAAGTTTATTGAAACACATGAGTTTGACATTTTAAAGGAAACCAACACATATTTATTTATCATAATAAGTGACTAATAATACTACAAATAATAAATTATAAATTCATTCCTCTTGGCGTTTTTAATTTTCTTAGCCTTAGCCTCTTAAAGTTCTAAATTGTGATTAATTTCATGAAGCGTATGCTATTAGCCAACTCTGCTGCTTCGTGAATTAATGATATTGGTTGGGGAAAAAAAGAAATAATATTAATCTTAATTGTAAGAATTAATTAATTTTTTTAAATAAATTTATAAAATTAAATAAATTAGTTAATTGTGATAATTGACTAATATAAATAACTTAAAAAATATATAATATAAATTTATTTTAAACAATTAAATTTAATTATAATTAATTAATTTATTTTATTTTCTAAATCTATTTAAAAAAATAACTAAATTTTATAATTAATATATAAAGAAGTAATTAGTTATAATGAAAGGAAGTAATGGTATTTATGCAGATTATGCTGAATAGTTTGAGTAAGGGCCCGTTTGAATATAATTTTATAAATGAGCTTATAATTTTATAAAAAAGTTTTTAGATAGTTTATAAAAAAAAAATTTTTGAAGAAGAGTTTATAAAAAAAATAATTTTAAATAAATAAGTATTTTGATAGTTATTTTTAAAAATAATTTTATTATTAATAAATTATGAAAAAGGGTATAGGTATTAAATGAGGAGAAATAAAAAGAGATGGTGTAAAAAAGAAAAGAGAAAGTGTGTTAGAAAAAATATAAGAAATGAGAGTAGGTGTAAGAAAAAGTAGGGTTAATATAGTAATTAGTTAGTTTATAAGCTCTCTCACTGTTCTATAAGCTACTCCGATCAATTTATCTGAAACCTTAATTTTAAACTATGATTTAATCTAAAAATCTATTTGAATAAATATGATTGTTAATTTTAAAATTTTTATAAACGAATTAAACTTAAATTTCTAGATTTGACAGACACACACTAAAAAACATCATCATGGACCTTGTAATTATTTCCCATCCTATTAGGACCATCAGCTGCATTAATTCCCAGAAATGGACGAGGTAACGCAGATGTATTGAATTGTTTATATCGATGTACTCCGATTTATTTACAAGTTAATTTTAATATATTTTAACAAAAATATTTAATTTTATTAATTTTATTTTAAAATTTACAAATTTTTCATTTATTTTAATTTAATATATATTATATCTTATAGAAATAAAATTAATATAATAATAAATAAAAGACAAGATTAAACATCTATGTAAAAAATTTAATAATAGAATGAAAAAAAAAAAAAATCTTTCTCTATCCTATAAATCAAAAGCCTCAACTTTGTAGGGTAAAATGAAAGCAATTCATGAAAAAGTATCAAATAAGTGTGTGTGTGTGACTTTGATCCATTAATCAAGAGCCAATTATGTTATGTTAATTTTTCTAAACTTTTGTTTTAGGAATAATTGTGTAAGTATTAAAAAAAGTATGCTAAAAAATATTAAAAATAATTTATATGAATAATAGTTCAAATTTCAAAATTTTCTAACATAAATAAATTTAAAAAATGGTGTTGTGTCTTGTGTGATTGTTGGATTCTCCTCAAGATCATGCTTAAAATCATTAAATTCATATTATTTATTATTCATCTACGAATAAATTGGCGTAGAAATCAACTTAAAAGTAATGCCTAAATTGTAACAAATTATTAATGAAATTTAAATATATATATAATTCAAATTATTAATGCCTATAAAACTTACTAATTTTTTCATTAGGTTTAAATTTGATGTTATATAATTAATTAACTGGTTATGATTGGATTAAGTAGGAAAAAACCCGAACTCCTCTTAAATAATGCTAATGGCTCAAACATAATGAACCATGCTTCAATTCTTCATAGAAAAAATTAGAATTAAAAATTTATAGTAAATGATGTTTATTGAAAAGGACCAGAAAAATAGTAATTATTTAGAAATACTAAATACTAAAATAAATACTTATAATTATTAAATTGTCCCTTACCAAACTTCTTATATTTTCCCCATATTTTATTTTAATATTAATTCCTAAAATTTATTTTTACCAAAATTAAAAGCGCCTAAATCAGCCACATCCATGAAAGGATTTTTTTTTTTTATACTAATATCCACATAATCACATTTTCAATATATCACTAAGTACATTATAAATTTTATTGATTATATTGAAGTTTTTATTCACAATCTTTTTTTTTTTTGCTTACAATCAGCACTATTACTTTAGCATAAAAAATATAATAGATTATTTAGATTTTAATAAACTATATTAACACTATATGATTTTTTTATTTTTAAAACAAAAATTTAATCTAAAATAATAATAATTTATACAAACTTATTTTGAACAGTTTAAAGATGATATTTTTTTAATTTTCTAGATATATTTAATTTTTCATTCTTGATAAATTATAAAAACTCTCAAGTTTTCTTAAAGTTTGTGTAAAATTTAAAAATAAAATTATAATTTTGATAAAATTAAACATGTTTATGTTATTTTGTTTTTCAATTGATATCCATGTAAGTTATAAAAAGATAAATTTTGTTTAATTTATTGAAGTTTAAAATTTCATATAATTTTTAAAAATAGAATATGGAAGAAAATATAGGAAGTTTTGATAAAGGACAATTTAATATTTTTTATTTTTTATTTTAATATTTAATCCTTTTAAATAATTATAATTTTTACTATAGAAATATTTAATCTAAAGGAAGTTTATAAAAATATTTATTTTATTTTTCATATAAGACTTAATTTGTTTTAGCTTTTTAATTTATAACTTTTTTAATTTTTCTTATTAACATCACACATAAAAGAGGGCTTTTTGTCAATGGATTAATTTTTTATGTAAATAATTAGAACTAATACTTTAAAAAAATTAACCAATATTTTTATAAATAATTAATTTTATTAATATATTAATTAATTATTTAATTCCTACTCCTACGTATAATTTGAGACTGTAGAAAGTAGTAAATATGGAATGAAGTAGGGTAAAAGCATGAAATAATTAGGTGAGAGAAACAAAGAAGTCAAAGAGTAATTAAGAAAGAAAGAGGGAAAAGCATGAAACCTAAAAATTAAAAAATAGCAGAGAAATGCGTATAAACTTCGTGACTCATTTGATGAGAGATGACTTGTATATAATCTTATTAATTGTCTTCCTCTCTCTTTTTCTTAATTTCTCGGCATTTCTATCCACTCGCTGTCATGTGTCTCTCGCTTCGCATTAATTCTCTCTCCCCTATTTCCCCCTTCTTCTTCTTCTTCACCGATCTTTAATTCTTTCATCCATCATCATCACTTTCTCTGTAACTGTCTTCTGTTTCTGAAATGAAGAGCTCTCTGTCTTCATCACCATCATCATCAACCCCACCTTCTTCTTTTCTCCATGCCACCAGGCTTCTCCTTCTTCTTTACCTTCTGTTCTTTGTCCGCTCTGTGAATTGCAGAAATCTCCCATCTTCGACAACAACCGTAGTCCAACACCGCCACCACAATCACCACCTCCATCATCACCGTCGCTGTGAATCTTTCTCCAATGAAACCCCGCGTTCTCTGTGCTTCCAGCTTCAAACAATCCCCAAGACTACTAATTTTCATCCTCTTCCTTCCCAGAACAATGAGATTGATCCAAGATATGGCGTCGAGAAGAGATTAGTTCCCACCGGACCAAACCCACTCCACAACTGATCATCATCATCAACTTAGGCAAAGAAAAAAACTCATTTGCTTCTTTTCTTTTTCTTTATCATCTTGCAGTTCTTCTTCATAAGTGTTCGTTCTCTTTCTTGTTATCTTTTCTGGGTTTTTGATTTCTTATATATATATAGATAGATACCGAAAACCTAACCCTTGTTCAAGTTCTTGGATCATCGTCGTCCGCCGAGAGATAGAAAGAGAAGAGACAGTTTTCTGCATCTTGGCTATGGCAGAGAAGGAGAAAGAGGCAGTCTTTAGCAGGGATGGCTCCTTATATATATATATACACATAGAGAGAGATAGATGCAGTATATTTGTCCGAGACTACCTAGGTTGCTTCTGTAGTACTGGTGATGAGTTTGATTGTACTAAGGTTCTTGTCTGATCTTTTTTTTCTTGTCCCTTTAGCAGGCAAATTAGCTGCCATTTCCATGCTTTGTTTTTGATGCAGACGAACAGAGAGAAAGAGGGAGAGAGGGAGAGAAGGTAGGAAGTTTTGTAGAAGAAAAGAAACACAGAGGAATCTGAAAACAAGCATGGAAATGGTTAAGGAGATGATGAATTGGAATCAAGAGGAACCCATGAGTTCCATTAATACTAGGGGAGCCACTTGACGTTACTATGTATTTATGTACTATTAGGTCAGCTTTGGCTTTTTTTATTCATCTTCCTCGACTATGTCATGTGTGGATCAGCAACATTTTCATTGTTTTTTTTTTATTTTTGGTTATAAATTTTTATATTCTTCATGTATAGCTCCTTATTTCAATTAATGAACCGTGACGACTTGGTATATTCCCATTTCCCTAGCTCCATTTATTTATTTATTTATTTATTTTAGGGTGGTTGGTTGGTTATGAATTTCCTCAACTACAATAAATTATATAATGTTCATATATATGTTATTAATTATTTCTTTAAAAATTTTAGGAAAAACCATTTGATAAATACCTATATTTTTTTTCTATTTTTAATTTAGTGTCTATATTTGTTTTTATTAATTTTTTTAATTTTGTTATATTAATCCATATAACTTTATTCTATTAATAATATTAACTTTCGTATAGAAGTTAATTGTATTAATAGAGTAAAGTTAAATATTTTAATAAAATGAGAAAAATAATTTCACCAAAATTTAAAAAAAAATGTGCACATCCTCATTCTCACAAAGGCAAATGGGATGTCCCTCTAATTTCAATAGGCAATGTGTTGTGTATATTTCAATGTGGGTTTGCAATCTCCACCATGAAATTTATATATTCTTTTTTTTTTGTCTTGAAATGAAATATATATTCTACTAATTAATTATGATGTGACATATACCATCCAGCTCTATTATACTATAATTGTTCATAGAAGATTTCTATTATGTAAATATATATATATATGTGTGTGTGTGTGTGTGGAAACACACACACAACAAAGAGTTAAAATTGGATTTGTGCCTTTGATTGCTAAGAATCATAGCTAAATCTAACACTATTTACACAAATATTAGAGATATATAGTAGACTGAATTTTTGTATTTATTTCAAAATAGAAAGTACTTTTTTTGTCTTCTAATAGCTTTGCTGAAAATAATATTTTAAACTAATAATATTTACCTTAATTATAGTTCTACAATTTACAAGTACTTGCATTTAAATCGGACAATCCATTTCAATATCAATACAAACAACATTCTACACTAATTAATTTTTTGTAGAAGTGAATTTTAATTTAGCCTTCAAATAATTTTATCATCTCTTACAATATCCCAAACAAAACGTTAATTAAACTAGTGTGCCAAAATTTATAAACGCTCCTATTTAAATTCATTAAATATAAGAAGAAAAAAAGTAATACAGTGTCATTTTTTTATTTGAATATAAGTAAAAATTATAAAATTATTTTATTGTGTTCTTCAATCCAATAAAATAATGGTAAAATAATGTCCAATAAAATAGGTATAATTCTATTTTTTTTAGGGTGAAAACATATCTAGCACCCTAAATTAATTTTAAATAATTAATTATTACTATAAATTATTTAATAGTGTAATTAATATCCCGAATTAATTTAGAAATACAACCAATACTTTAAAATATTTAAATTAGTATAATTCTACTATTTTACTAAGAAAAATACAAATATTTATTTAATATATGTCATTTAAACTTTTTATTCTAATAAATTATTATTTAAAATGTCATATGTCATATTATTTAAAAAAATATTAAATAAATTATAAAATTAACATTATATAGAATTTATATATATATATTAACAAATTTTATAATTTATTTATTACAATTTATTGAAATAAAATTATGTATATATTTTTTAAATAATAATATATCAAAATATAAATTTTATGCTGCATATATTAAATAAAAGTTTATATTTTTTATATTAAATATATAAAATTATAATAATTTAAATATTTTAAAATATCAAATATTTTAAAATATTGTAGGTTATTAATCGCGCTTCTTAAATCTTTTTTTTCTACCAGGCAAAGTGGGTCCCACAATTTTTTCGGAGCCCAGCGCCGCCGAGTGAAGTTGAGATTTCCAACTAATAACCAACTTGATGCCGCATTCCCTGAAGCTCAACTTCAATTAACCGATCCACAATTGTATTTTTCCCACTACTTTTCTTGCTCAATCATCAAATCTGAATAACAGATTCAATTCAATAGCCTGGATCCAAAACATACAGAGACACATCCCAATTCTCAATACTTGATTGAGCCATTGCGGGACTGTGAATTCCAAATGGCGCGGATAATCTTAACTGCATTATCTCTTATCATTGTTTCTGTTTTGTCAAACTTCAATCCCATCGTACACTGTAAAACCCTCAAGCGTGATGGTATCGATCGCTCTTATCTTTCACTTAGGTAATGGCAGTGTCGTTTTCAGATGATAAATTGGAAACGATTGATGGGTTTGTGTGGTTTTGCGATTTACAGCGAAAGCTTTGAACGAAATCAAATCTTCTCTTGGATGGAGGGTTGTGTATGCGTGGGTCGGAGATGATCCCTGTGGTGACGGCGGTTTGCCGCCGTGGTCCGGTGTCACCTGCTCCACTGTTGGTGATTATCGAGTTGTTACCGAGCTGTAAGCATCATAATAATATCTAAGTTTTCCTACTCATTTCTTACAGATACTTTTACCCTAAAAGCCAGAATTTCAATTCTTAATCAAGATAATCTTACTCTACTTAAGTGTTTTATATCTGACACTGTCATTCCTTTTTAGCCTTAAATATTCTGCCGAATAAAAGCCTTTTTATCTTTCAACTCCAACTATGCATCGAATTTCATTTTTTTTCCCTATTACAACCTCGAATTTGAATATTGAAGAGTGACATTTTGATATTTAAGATGAAGATTGGAGTTTATGGATTGATTTTGATTGATTCTTGTCGTTGTATTTGCAGTGAGGTTTATGCGGTTTCGATTGTGGGACCTTTCCCTACTGCAGTAACCAGCTTGTTAGATCTTACACGGCTGTAAGTTTATTTTTAGGCCAAAAAAACAAAATTAAAGCTTTACGTCTTAAATTATTAGCAGAAGATCCTGTTAACTGTATAAAATCAGGGAAAGTAATTGTGATTTCCTTTTGCATTATTTGTTAGTGGTAATAAGCCCCAACTAAAAGGAGCCCTGACACAGGATGTGGATTACAGTAATTTTTAAATTGACGGATGAGCTAGTGAGAATGACCGTGTGTGTGAAAATAAAATAAATTAATGCATGAGAAAATGAACATAAAAATTTGAATCATAAGCAAGCATTTGAAATGTAAAATAAGATATCCATAACAAGTTATCAATAAAAGTACAAAACCAGTTAAACTAAAATTTCGCTACTCCCCTGTTGATCTCTTATGGATTGTGTTGTTGTGGCAGGGATCTACATAATAACAAGTTGACAGGGCCTATTCCTCCTCAAATTGAACGGTTGAAGCGTCTTAAAATACTGTAAATTCATCTGATCCTTCCTTGAATCTGGTTCCTCTCTTCATTTTGATCTAATTCTTAATTTTTGAGATGATGCATTAGAGTGTTGCCCTTCATTATATTAAAACTCTCTCAGTGAATTGACATAGTTTAGCAATCTAGAGAAGACCTTGAATTCAATAGCTTTTGTAAATTCATGAAGAGAATCTCTTGTTAAAGCAATCGTTGATCTTCCAATGACGACCAACCTTAGTTTCCTTCCAGAAATTTGAGGTGGAACAAACTACAGGATGCAGTTCCTCCAGAAATTGGTCAGCTCAAGAGTTTAACACATCTGTAAATAACCTTAACCTACTTGGCAACCTACAGCTTCCTGTTTTTTTACTTCCATTTCTCATTTATATTTACAATCAAGATATTACATACTTATGCAGATACTTGAGCTTCAATAATTTCAAGGTAGAAATTCCTAAGGAGCTTGCCAATCTTCCTGAGCTTCGCTACCTTTATCTTCATCAAAACCGTTTTAGTGGAAGAATTCCACCAGAACTGGGCTCCCTTGCAAACCTGCGACACCTGTAAACATGAAACTTATTTAAGCATATATATTATTTTGAGGTAAACTCTGATGTCTCACACTAATTACGTTTGTAGGGATGTTGGTAACAACCATTTAGTTGGTACCATAAGGGAACTCATTCGGATTGAAGGCTGCTTTCCAGCACTTCGCAATCTGTAAGTTACTTCTTGCTGGTGAACATGTACTAAATCCACTCATGCTGACTTTACCCACACAAAAGTATTTCTTCTCTCAGTTATCTGAATAACCCCCTGCTCCTTTTTGTTGTTTTTATATTTAGATATATAAATAATAACTATATTGCTGGAGGTATACCTGCAAACCTTGCAAACGTGTCCAGTCTTGAAATCCTGTGAGTATTGTCTTTCATTCTTCCCCTCTGTATTTCTCCCTTCCTTCTTCTATCTTCTTCTCTTTCACGAAAGTTTTGCTTTTGATACTATGTGGTTTGCTATTTATTATGGCAGAAATCTCTAAATATGCACATCAGTAATTTGTAGAGCTGTTGGACATAGTTAAGCTAAAATAGGAAATTACATAACTACAACTATATTCAAATACTCAAGAAATGCGCAAATCCTAAGGACACTTAAAATATTATGAAGGAGAGTATTCCAATAGTTTAGGTTTAGGAGAAACGTCCAGTAACAGTTTGATGCTCCAAGACTATGAAGCATGGACACTGAGAATGGGAGATTGTGCTTATATCTAACACATGCCAAACTTTCATATTAGGCAGGATATGACACTAGGTGACTATTTTGTGATGACAAATTCAGTCAGTGGTATTTCTTGGAATTAAGAATTTTCCATTAATTTTTTTGTTGGAAACAGGTACTTGTCCTATAACAAAATGTCAGGAGTTGTACCTTCTAGCCTCGCTAATATTCCTAAGTTGACATACTTGTAAGTTTCTCTTCCGACTTAACTAGTACTTTCAGTATAGTGTAGCAGAATTGCCTGTCAATGAATATGCCTTAATTGAAAACAACTTCGTGTTTTCTCGACATATTATTGTCTTTTATTCAGGAATTTAAACTGTAGTAAAAATATCCCTCGCAATGAATATTGTTCATTTTAGCAAAAAAAAAAATATCAGTCTTAAAGTGCTCATATTGTTAGGAAATATGTTTGTCATCACTGTGGATTACTGGAAATTTAAGTTTTCTTTTTTAAAATCTTGATTTCAGGTACTTGGATCATAACCAGTTTTCAGGCAGAATTCCGGATGCCTTTTATAAGCATCCATTCTTGAAAGAAATGTGAGCTTTATCAGAAGGGAACCACTCTTTGTCATCTTTCTCAATGAACTGAGTAATCATGTGATCTTTTCCTCTGTAGGTACATTGAAGGAAACGCATTTCGGGCTGATGTCAGCCCTATTGGTGTTCATAAAGTCCTTGAAGTTTCTGATACGGACTTCCTTGTTTAACCAGCTCATTATACTCTTATTTTTCCCCATGTAGTTTGTTTAAATTGAAACAATAGTTCGTCTTAATAATCTCAAAGAATTAGCCAGATAGGTCATTCAATTTTGTATGATCTGATTTCCATCAATAAATTTAATTGTTCCTCTTGATCTTATAGTTGTCAGTAATAGTAGCTCTTCTCACCTCTCATGGTATACATATGTAGACAAAATGCTTCTACTAATGTGTGTGTCTGATGCACAAGCTTATTCAATGAATAAAGTAGGAAAGGTGCTTTTTGTGTCTCCTCCTTTCTGTCTGAACAGATCTACTTTCATATTGACCTGTGATGACCTTTTTTGATAGATTGCAGCTTAACAAATCCGGGAAACCAATGGTTTGTTCTATTTTTAATTCAGGGTGTTTGAGAATATTCTTAGGGTAACTTGAATGAAAATCTGACATCTTTATTATTAGTAGACCCAAGATTCTTCGAATTTGAACTGATAAATCTGGATTGTAAAATGAGGTTAAGAAGGTCAAATAATAAGATCCTCTGCATTGAAAGGTAAGTTTCTAGAGAGGATATAATACCTATCTTCACCCAAGAGGCACTAGAGTACCAAACCAGACAGTTCATGCAAAGTATATCGAACCTTTATTGCCCCAGGTTTCTTCTCCTTCAAATAAGCACCATGTGGATAGATAAGATACTGCTCACAAAAAGGGAACACCTCAAAACAGACATCTCATGGAGAATTTGATGAATCAGATCAGGTATGTCAACATCACCTTTTACCTTGGAAATTTCACATGTTCTAGCAGCCATGTGCGTGCTTTCATATATATGAATAAACAAACATCTTCAAATGGACAGAGGTTTTGCATGCATACGTTCTTTAGTTCCTATAATACCCATAAGATTGCATAATTTTACCATGTTATCAAGATTAGTTTGCAGTTATGTGATCAAACTTTATAAGAGCCGAGGTGTCTGATCTGATAATGAATTGAAGTGATTTTGCCTTAGGAAATAAGAGTTCATGATTATCAAATCTCCTGTGAATAAAGTACAAATTTACTGATAAGAGTTGGTAACTATTGTCAAGTTAATCTTGAACCCTTTCCTCAGGTCGATATTTAATGGTGCTGAGGAGGAGAACAGAGCTGATCTGAGTGGCATCAGGGATCAGAAAATACCCTCGTAGAAAGGTGAACCCTGTAGTTTTAATTACCTGTATTAACCAAGAGGGGTTGCTAATGAACAAAAAGAAGAAAGTTTTCTTTTTCAGCAACCAACTTCCTCACATCATAGGAGAAAAAGCAAACATTCCTTGTCACATTACAGTGGTTTCTTGATAATGATGATGATGAACAAAGGGTGAAACACATAATCAATAAGCTTGTTTTTTTTTTCCTACCATTTGTACGCGTTACCAAGTTTGCGTGTCAATATTTTCAGAGAAGACCCAGAATTGGTTCCCAAAGCAATTTTTCAGAAAAATGAGTGATGACTATGATTCTGTAGAGATGGAACGTGCTACTGCAATTGCAGCTGCTGCATTCGCCATAACCTCACAATATTTCTCTGAACAGAAGACTTATGAACCTGAGAGCTTAGTGACCAAGACTAAGAGCAAAGTTGGTGGTTTATCAAGGAAACTCTCAGGTAAAGTGTCTACAGAAAACTAGAGCTATGATTTTCGTCCTTACAGAAGAGATTCAAAATGATAAGGAACTGCTTCTACTTCACATGCAGGTTCATTTAGATCTCCAGCCGGCCTATTCAACAAGGTGCCAATATTTCCTGTCACGGATGAAAAAAACCCAGAAAAGACTCTCAACCCAGTATCATCAATGAAGAAAACTTCAACTTCGAGTGACCCCTTAGACAGGGATGATACAAAACCTGAGGTCCCACCGCCAAGAAAGACGCTATCTTTTGGGAATTCGAACTTGAAGAAAACAGAAGAAACGAAACCTGCGATACCAGAACCAAAACTTGCCCCACCAATTAGGTCTGTATCTTCAAGGCTAATGCCTCCTCCTCCTCCTCCTCCTCCTCCTCCGCTGCCGCCGCGGCCACAACCACCACAAGTGAGGAATAATTCCATAAAGCCTGGCCCTCCAAAGCCACCCACTCCACCACCAACAAGAATGAACACAAAAGAAAAAAAAGCAGCTGCTTGGGAGAGAGAACAGCTTGAAACGATAAAAGAAAAGTACGTACATGGCTGTAGTGTTACTTTGCATGCACTTAATGTTGATTGGCAATCTCTTGATTCAAACATCGCATAATGAAAAATGCATGTCAGGTATGAGAAGTTGAAGGACACAATAAATTCATGGGAAAACAAGAAGGCGGAAAAAGCCAGACGCAAGTTGGCGAAGAAAGAGGTTTTTTTCAGTCATCCATTCTTTTTTATGCATGATTAAAATTTAGAAACTCGGTGCATTGTGTGCTCAAAAAAGCTTTTTGAAACAGATGAGCAGTTCTGAGAAGGAAAGGCGAAAAGCTTACGCGAAATTTCAGGGTGATATGGAATATATTAATGGGATTGTAAGGGCTGCAACTGCTGAAGCAGAAGAAAGACGAAAGAATGAAGAGCATAAAGTTAGAGAAAAGGCAAAAGTAATCAGAACAACTGGCAAGGTTCCAGGGACATGCCCCTGCTTCTAAGTCTACGATCACCAATATATCTTTGATTATTTAATTCACAAATTCTTAACTAACATCTCTTATGAAACGACATGTCTTGGGATCATTTTTATCGTTATATACAAGGAAAGAAAAGCAAGTGGAACTAAAAATGGAAATTGTAATATATGATGACATGTACTTGGAAACTGTAATAAAGTAGACAAATATTGAGCTGCATAAGATAGAATTTATAATATATTATGAATAAATAAATATTTAAATAAATATTATTAAAATAATTTTTATAATTGATAAATTATTGAAATGAGATAAATAATTATTTTAATTTATTTATTTTTAATTATTGTTTATCATTTACTGTTTATCATCATTCTCTTCTATTCCTGTTGACGACAACGCTGCTCTATAGTCCAACAATGTTATTTGCTCTGCCTCCACAGCCCAACAACATTGCTACCGTTGCCTCCACCTTTAGTCACCAGTTCTAAAGAATCTGACAATGAGAAGAAGAAGACACGAAGGCACCTTTGTGACTTCCATCGATATCAACTTTTAGAAGATGGAGACCACCTCTGTAGATTTGCACTCTTCTACAAATTACCAGACATAGACCGCCAGCAGTAGTAAGAAGAAGAGAAAGGAGACTAGAGAGAGAGAGAGAGGATGGACGAACGAACAAAAGGGAGAAAAGAAGGGATGGCGGTGACAAAAGTGACAATAGAGAAAAAGCAACGATAAGAGAAAGAGGAGGAGAAGAGGGGGATAAAGATGGAAGGAAGAGAAAAAAAATATAAGAATAAAATAATAATTAAATTATTTATAGTATATTTTTAAAAATATATAAAATTTAAGTTTTAAATTTAAATTTTAGTTTTAATAAAATTTAAATTTTAAAAATTTTTAAAATAAATAATTATATTTATTTAAATAAGTTTTTAAATTAAATTATAATTTAAAATTAAAATTTTAGATAAATTGATCAGGGTAATTTAAGAAATAGTAAAAGAGTTTATGAAATAACTAATTATTATATTACTTCTATTTTTTCTTATATTCTCTCTTCTCTCTCTTATTTTTTTATATACTCTCTCTCATTTGTTTTATTATACTATCTTTTCTCTTTTCTCTTATATATTATTTTTCCTTATTTAATACTTATTTTTTATAATTTATTAATAATAAAAATATTTTTAAAAATAATTATTTAAATATTCATTCACTTAAATTTTTTTTATAAACTCTTCTCTAAAATTTTTTTCTATAAACTACTCAAAAAAAAATTATAAATTTATTTTTAAAATTCTATCTTAACATGCCATTATCCTTATCAAATTAAGTTAGGTTTGAACCAGTTTTTTATCTATAACCCTTATAGAGTTTTAAATGCTTTAATTTTGACAAACCTTTTGAAATCAAGCTTAGCTATCCAATACTACGCTGCTGTTGTCCCCAAAAAAAAAAATACTACGCTGCTGTGAAAGGCGCATTTTATTGAGAGAATAGGGTGCCAAAAAAAGATAAGTATTTTATTATTATTTTATTTTATATTTTAATTTTTTTATTTTTTTTTTTCATTATCCTCCAACTTTTAATAAAATTATATTTTTTAATAATTTAACTATAATTTTTTTATAATAATAACTATTTAAATATTTATTTATTAAAATTATTTTAAAAAAATTTTAAAATTTTTTTTAAAAAATTATAAATTATTTTTAAAATTCTTATCCACATTTTTAACTGTGGACCATACCAACTGCAACCTGTTTCTATCCGTATCCGTGGTCCCCACACCATTTATTTCACTGTCAAAAGCAATCAAAGAGCTCAAAAGAAGCTTCTTCAGGAACAAGACTCGATAATCTATACCACATATATAAACATTTTGAAAGATATTTAATTTTTAAAAAATATTATTTTATTATAATTTTAATTATAATATTTAAAAAATATTTTAATTTTTAAATATTTAAATTTATTTTAAAAAGTAATTAATAATTTTTTTATTAAATATTAATATCACTTAAAAAAATTAATCTATTTTTTTATAGTAATAAATAACTTTTTTTAACAAATTTTATATAAAAAAAATTCAATAATTCAAATATCATATATATATATATATATATAGAGAGAGAGAGAGAGAGAGAGAGGAATAGTTAAGGAGAATATATATAATACAAACACTTAATGGGACTCATATAGTTATGTCCCTTATATCCTCAAGCATGAATACAAGTCTCCCCACTACACACACATCAATACACAACACAAGCTTATTACAGTTAAAGTCCACCTCCACTTCACAACAACCATATGCCTATAAAACTAAAACCCTATTACGTTACCCTTACAAGGCCACATGCTTTATCCCTTCTTAACATAACTAACTTTATCTTGATTAATTACTTCATTCATAATTAGCATCTCACTTGTTCATGAAGCCTTGAGCCATCTTCATGTAGTCCCCAATCCCCCCACCGCTGCCGCCCCCGCCGCTTTCAGAGTGACCTTCTGGCTTTGTCGACTCTGATGGTGGTTTCTCCGCCGACTGGCCTCCGCCGTAATTGTGAAGGTAATTCTCAGCCTTCTCAACGTACTGCCCCATGCCCTTGTCGTCCAGCTTCCCGTACTGACGAGCTCCCCCGAGAAGATCGCCGGCGGCATCCGCCACCTTAGTCTTGTCCATGCCGCCAGATTCCTTGCCGAAGCCTGACTGCGCCGCCTCCGCCACCACCTTGGCGCTCGCCATAAGCTCACTGGTGGAGTACTGCTGGTGCCCACCACCGTGCTCCTCCTGACGCCCGCGATCTTGATCCATTGTAATACACAGTTAACTCTCAGAATATGGAACTGGAAACAGTGAATGAGTGTATAACAGTAATTAGGGATCTGGGGGTATTATATATATATAAAGATGTGGATGTGAATGTGGAGAAATCAGAGTAAAGATATCATATATATGTACCTGTGGATGTGGAGAATCCACATGTGTGAATATGTGTGATGGATAAGATATTGATGAGGCGTTGGAGGATGAGATATCTTGCGTGTTCTCTGGCAACATTCACTTTGGACATTATGGCCGACACGTTGGTTTTTCCTTTCTTTTTTCTTTTCTTTTTCATCAAAAAAATTTAGCATAGTTGAGCATGACGTCATAAAACCCTTTCTCATCCTAAATATATATATATATATATATAGAAATATTTATATATTGCTTATCATAGGATATTATTATATATTTAAATAACCCATTAATCAGATCAAAATTTTATAACTAAAATATATCTTTATAACTCTTTTTAATCAAATTGATTTAAATTTTAATTCTCTTTATTTTATAATATAATTGGTCCACTGCTATTAGAGAAAAGTATCTTTAGGTTGAATCATATCTATATCTTCATCCATTAGATCTTCTTTGGTTTGTGAGTTGAGCTCTGTTTGGTTGAATTAATTATCATCTGAGGTCCCTTCTAAGTTCTATCATCTATGTCGGCCACGTGTCTTTGTATTGTCCTCTTTCATTTCTTCTCCCATCACGACGTTTTCTGATTTTTATAAACGTTGAGGCTACCTAAAAGTCAAATCATGGCCCCGAAGGTTTAAAAAAAGAGTTTACACAACTTTTATATAAATTTTCTAAAAAAATTTATAAAAAAATAATTTTAAATAAATATTTGTATAATTATATAAAAAAAATTATCTAAGTAAATTACTAAAAATAATATGAGATAAAAAAATAATTATATTCTACATGCTGTCAACACCCTTTATCTATTATTATTGTTTATTTCTTTTTTTCCCTCTACTCTTGTTCTCTTTTCACTCTTTTATTTTCTCTCCACCTCTATACTGTCGAGCATCTATAAGCGAAGATCTCTAGCACCTTCAACTATGACAGAAGCCAACAAGCCTATATCTCCAACCAACGACAAGCACGACCAATGACAACTCAGATGTCGACTATCACCTTTACGAGACTCACAGATGATGGCGACAAAATTTCTCTCCATGATCTATAGTGAAAGACAACAAGTGGCAATAACGAACTGTGGTTTCAACGAACGATAGAAGAAGAAGAAGAAGGTATGAGATCACGACCACGGAATAAAGGAGAAAAAGGATAAAATATGGATAAAATAATAATTTGACAATCTATAAGTTACTGTTTCATAAGCTATTCATATAAATTTATCTAAAATTATAATTTTAAACTACAATTTGATTTATAAATTATTTTAAACAAATATAACTGTTTGTTTTAAAAAAATTTCCAATACACATCATGTCTATGCTAAATAATTAATACTCTTTATATATTTAATTAATTTGATTATATTATTTAAATTAGTTAATATTTTTTTAAAAATATTATAATATTTTTATTAATTTTCTCAATTCTTCTTTTATTTTATTATTATTAAAGGAATAGAGATAATTTATTAAATAATTAATAAATGTATAAAATAGATTTTTAAAATTAAGATTAATTTATTAATTAAATTATATATTAAGGATATGAGAAGTATAGATCATACATTGAAATTAAAAAGTGATTGTGCGGGATTGAATTGACGATTTTGACGTTTCAATATGGCAAGTATGTACATGAGAGGTGAACAAATTTAGATATTTTTGTATTCCAATATTTTTATCATGTGCTGAGTTGGAAGCTACATTTTTACCACATAGGATGATAAAATGATGACTCAAAATAAATTACATATAATAAGGATTAAATTATTAAATATGAAAACTAAAAATATGAGGGACTGAGCTTAAAGAAAGTTAAAAATCTAATGATTGGATTGCAATAAATCATAGTGTGGAGAGTAAATTGAAAGATTAAAAAGATTAATTTTTTTCATACAAGGTTTTTTTTTATACAAAAATTTTTGGTAAGGAGTTGGGTTCATCTATAATCTAAGGGTAGGATAAAATCTCATTTTCTCTTAGGTGATACTAATATAAGTGTAATGCAAGCTATATATTACTCTCAAGCGTAAACTTATATATTCAGGAGTTAGCATGTCTCTTTAAATGTTATATTAGAATCACAATAAAATGATATTCTCTAAAATTGAATATATTATAAATAATAATATGTCTCATCATTTTATAAGTAAAATCTAGGTCCAATAGGTAAAAGGTTTACAAACTCCCCAATCCCAACCTCTTCATATAACCATTCAAAGATCATTGGGCTAGGCCCAATAAATTTTGGCCCAAATAGTTGGTGGTCCTTCTAAAATTTTATAATTTAAATAGTGAATTAGTCTAATTTTTTTTTTATAAAAATTGTAATAAAAAAATAATTTAAATAAAATATTAATTGTTTTTTTCCTCATATTTCATTGTCATAAATAATTAGGCGGAGCAGTATAAATAAAAAAATTAATATAAAGTTATCATAATAAATTAATATAAATTAATAACAAAAATATCCTATAATATATTTTTTATTATTCTAGTATTAATCTTCATGATTTAAATTAATTTTTTCTATTGCACATTATCATCATCATTACTTTTTTTTTTTTATATTTTTTAACTATTGTCAGGTAAGATAATTATGTTGGATGTATATTTTGGATTACTTATTTAGATTATGAATATTCTTTTATTTTTTTATGTAAGCTTATATAGAATTAATAAAAAATGTATATTTTAAAAAAATATATTGACAAAAAATAATATGTATATATTATAAATATATTTATATGTCTTATAATTATAAAATTAATGACATAATATTAACATTTTTTTTATATTTTATAATTTCTTAATTTTATGAGATATTAAAAAATATATTAAAATTAATAGAATAATATGTTAAAATTAATGAAATCATGCTTTAAATTGTATATAAAAATATTTTTATCATATACAAATAATTTAATAAATTTTTAATATTCATATTTTAAAAAATAATAATTCTAATATAAATATTAATAAAAAATATTAAAAAATTAAATAAAAAAATAAAAATATATTTATCAATTTTTAATTAATTTTCTTTTACTCCCCTTTTAAACTAAAGAGGAAATCTCTCCTTTCATACTCTACAATCTAACTAAATAAAACATATAATTTCATTCACCTTACCCTACCATCTCTTCCTGCAGTCTAACCAAATAAAGCCTTAAGATAGGATATTTGTTTGAAGAAAATTTGTTAGAAGGTCATCCATCTTATCCCAAATTTCAAGTTCAGCCACTAGTAGCCTCAGCCATCCCTACCTCCATGCCTCGACGTGCTCAAGGTAATGGCAGAATCCATTGTCGACTCGACCCTCCGTCAACCGATAACAGCCCCAAAGTGCATGGCTATACACTATGATGCTTGGCTCCGACGATCTTCAGTAGCCGGCGTGGATGACTATGTTGACCTTCCCCCACACCCCACTCCGACGCACGTGACTAAATAGAAATATCACCTTTGGGCTTAGCAATAACAAAGTTTACTTGCTTCTTCCTCCACCCCCGTGGCAGATAATGACGTGAATGGAATAATGAAAATGCGAAGCTTGGGAGACGAATGGCATTATATCATATTAACAAACTATCATCCAAATGTATTCACTGTTCTTTTTTGTACAAAACAATTCATTTCACCTTTCCCAATCTCTTAAAAGACATTTCAGAGCTTAACACCGATCCTTAGAAAGAGCTTGCTCTATATATTATTTTTTATATATTTAATTTAAGAATTAATTAATTAATTTAAATATATTAAAAAAATAAAAAAATTATATCTAATATAAAAATTAATTAACTAATTTAAATATATTAATGAATATATAGTATAATTCTTCTTTACGAGTTATATTTTGTTATGTCTATAAAAAATTTAATTTTTATTATAATTAAATTATTTATTTAATTTTTAAATTTATTTAAATTAATTAATAAAAAATACTTGTTATAGATTTATTTATTTAAAATAAAAATATAAATACTTTACAATATGTCATACAATCATAATAGAATATTTAAAATAAGTTCCTTAAATGCTTATAACGGAAATCAGTTCATTACGTGCACCGTACTGGATTCTGGCAAACTGTGGAATGATTGAAGTCTCAGCCCAAGTCTGGAAAAAGCCAGAAAATGACAAAAGCAAAACGGTTCGTTATTTTTCTTCCGTAGGCCATATGAGCTAGCGAGCACTATCACCATTGTCGACGCAATAATTGTTCTTTCTTCTAAGTAATAATCATCGAAAAGCATATTTACAGCGTACAAGGGAATTTGATTTGGACCTCCATAACTCACTTGCAGGTATTCTGGCTTTCGTATTGATTAGGGCTCCCTCTTTATTTTTGTTTTTAATATCCGAATTTTTTGTTTTTGATTCAACGAGAAAGTCTGTTTAGGTGCCGAATTCGAACCGATTATCCATACAAATAGCACGAATCCAATTGCCATAGCTGCTCCTCCGTTTTCCCCCCCTTTGTTTCTGATTACACAAAAAGTGCAATTGCAGTATAATTGAAGTATGCTATGCATGAAATTGCGTTTTTTGTTTTTTTCCTTTTGGTGATAGGGCGGTGGCGTTGTAGATAGGAGTTACAGAAATGTATCGGCCTGTGGCTACTTCAGCCACACCCCGGGGTGGATTACCTACTGACAGCGGGGACACTGTTGTGACTTTGGATCAAATTCCACGATGGAGTGATGCTGAGCACAAGTCTTCATTGGATCATGAAATAGGAGATCAATCTTTTCCTAGCTTATACTTTCCTGATCCTTTAACAACGCAGTCAGGAACGGAGGGTGGTGGCATTGAGTCGGTGTCAAAATTTCCTGTCGACCATGAAATCAATTCAAAGATATATTTATGGAGAGGGAATCCCTGGAATCTAGAAGTGGATGCTGTAGTAAATTCAACAAATGAGGTCGGTGGTTTGTAAGTTTTGCGCACTATAAGAGTTTTCCTTGCTAAAAGTTATATGTTAAGTTTAAAATCTGATAATTGTGAAATCTTAGTTGTTTTCATCTCATTTTCTTCTATTTTCATTCAAGTGTCATTACTGGGAAATAACAAGACAACTGGACGACATAATGGAAGTTACGCTTATTTGCTTATCTGGTTTTTCTCAAGTAGGCGAGTATCTTATATCTTGGTATCCTATACCACAGTATAGAAAATAGCGAGGAACATAAGATGCCAGTTTACCTCATGACTCATATAGCGTATATTTGGTGTCTGAATGGGAATGCAATGAAATTTTTAGCTTCATGTAGATTATTGGGCACACTTAAAGGAAGTAATTTTGAACCCTTATGATAATAATCTTGTGTATATTTTCTCATATTAATTATTGAAGCAACATCTTTTAACTCTGAGAAGATTTTACTAGACCAATTTTCTGTTTCCTCTTAACCACATTTTACTTGATTCCAGTACCCTGTATCTGCTTGCGATTCTGTTTGAGTTTTAAAGACAATCTTAAAGTTCAAAATATTAACCTCAGACCTCTGATGAGCATAATTATGCGATATAAGAACACTATATAGCATTTTAGATATGGATCTCTAACAAATATAATTGGGTAATAGAAATAATATTTCTTATCTGTTTTTCATTTCTCTGGTCGACAGAACTTGGATGAAGCACACAGCAGTCCAGGGTTATTTGATGCAGCTGGACCTGGTCTTGCAGAAGAATGTGCAACGCTGGTATAGTTAATTATAGGATGTATCGATTTCTTCAACAAAAATATTATGTTCTTTACGATGGAACATATGAGCTTGGGACACAGTTATGCTTATTAGATTCTTTTAAATGCTATGTGATATAGTTTGGATGAAGTTATTAGCATTTTTTAAATAACGGTGGTTCATTATACCAATAAATTATCTTAATGTAATGCCATGCAAGGAATAGGGAAACAGCTTGCTGAATAATATGCCTTAGTCAATTTTGTCTCTCTTACCTTTATTTTTGACAGGGTGGATGTCGAACAGGGATGGCTAAAATTACTGGTGCATACGACCTTCCTGCAAGGTTTTTTCTGGCCCTTTGGTTTGGATCTGATGTCATTTAATAATGCACTGTGCTATGTATTATGCTATGCATTCTAGCCCTTTGACTCTGACATTGTGCTGCCATATTTTATGGCTTTGAAACATATCTGGCAGGAGGATCATTCATACCGTTGGTCCAAAATATGCTGTGAAGTACCACATTGCAGCAGAGAATGCTTTAAGTCATTCTTATCGCTCTTGCCTGGAGCTTCTAATTGAAAGTGGGCTTCGGAGGTTTCTGTTTCAATTATGTCAAAAATTTTGTTGCAAGTTTTGTTTTAGCGAATTGCCTGTTACCTTATAATACCATGACTTAATTTTCTTTGGCATTTATCTGTGCAGCATTGCTATGGATTGTATTTATACTGAGGCGAAGAATTATCCCCGTGAACCAGCTGCACATGTAGCTATAAGTGAGATTTTTTTCCTCTATGATGTGTTTTCAATTTGTGACATGCGTGTACGAAATGGCATCCATTAATTCCAAAGATCAGAAAAAAGAACATGCTAACCTTTTTGTTTGGAGACGGAGTTTTACTTCTGAGGGTTTGGTAGAGGAAGATAGAATGGACAAGAATTTGACGCTTCAATTTGTCAATTATTTTGTTTTCTTCTCTATCCTATGAAGTTGGATAAATTAATGAGATAAGATGACAAAAGTTGTCTGATGTAAAACAGTACATGGGAAGGTGATGAAGCGGGAAAACTGACAGGATGAACTGATATTCTTTATATGGTTTGGAAATTTACACTGATGTAGGGCTATTTAAAACAAGCCTATAATAAGAAAATTAAAAGAAAGAAATCAGATAATTGCGCAAATAGTAGGAAAATGAGTGATTATAGTTTCCTACACCTTAAGTAAATTTCCCATTAGTGGCATAAGTAGGAAAATAAAATGCTTGTTAGATGCACCTTTTTGCACATAACTCTACCATAATGGAGCATTTGCTAAACCTTAGTTAAATTTATCATGACCATGTCTGACTACCTCTTATATGCTCCCTCCGTTCGATGATATATGTCACTTTTAACTACCTCATCAAATAAAAAAAGTAGTGAATCGATAAAATTGTCTAATAAATACCGTAAATTTAAAATGAAAGTCTATGCCTAATAAATATAAGAAGGGAATTTTTTAAAAAAAACAATAAAGCAACTAATGCCTCCACAAACTCTTGTAAAGTGACTTACATTTTGGATCATAAAACTCCTCTAGGGGACTTAAATAAAGGACCAGAGGGAGTATAGGTTATGCTTTCTTTGTTGCAACGTTGATGATTATAACTGTCTGATAATTTATAAAAGTTTCATTTCTAAACCTTGTTTCTTTCTTTTCCCTTTCTTTTAATGTCATCTATTCAGGAACTGTGAGGCGGTTTCTTGAGAAGCAGAAACACAACATAATTGCTGTTGTCTTTTGCACTACCAGCACAATTGATACAGAAATATATAAAAGGTATTTTTCATTATTGATGTTTCAGTCTGTTGGTGATGCCCGCACTGTCTTGAAGAGGCTGCAACTTTTTTTTTGGTGCTAAAAAGCCTGAATCTATTTTGAGTTACAAAATTTGGTTTAGTTTTCTAAACTTGTGTTTGGACACTGTACTGCCTATCTTTACTTTTTTTATTTCATTTCCATCTAGGCTGCTTCCTCTTTACTTTCCTCGGGATAAACATGAGGAGGAGGTCGCCTCATCAAAGCTTCCCGCAGATGTGGGGGATGAGAATGGAGAGACTGTCATAGATGAACGTAAGATCAGAATAAAGCCCTTGCCTAAAAAGAATTTGTCAAAACCTATGGAAGCTCCAGCTGAACTTCCTGTCAGTGATGTTGGCTTAGCTCGCAGGTCTCAATTTTTTAACACCTGAATGATTTACTGCATATGATATTTTTCTAAAGTATTTTACTGGTCAGCTTGGACCATATAATATAATCTTTCATTTCTTGTTACAACTTTACAAGTCTGAATAATGTTGGGTTAACTATTAATTTTCTTGGGTGTCAGAGATTGCAGTGTGCTGTTCATTTTGTCTGCTAGAAGTTGTTAAGGATTGTTGATGCACATTATATTTCTTAGTACTATTTTGCATACTGCTTCTGTTATATGCTTGTTCAATAGAACACTAAACTACCCATGCTTCAAAATCTAGTGAATAAATTTTGCTTATCTGGTGCCTTTAATAGGACTTCAAGTTCATCATATTTAGATTCATTTCTGGATCCTGCCTTCATGTCCTTAATTAAAGATCCTGATCAGAGACGTCAAGAGCAGTGGGAGAAAACTGCTCGAGCACAAAGAGGGTGGAATTGTGCTAGAATGCTGGGATTTGGTGACCTTGGTGGGCCTCCATTGTCTGCTGCTGAAGAATATTCTCTTCACTCTAGATACCTTTCTAAAGCAAATTCTGCAAATCTCTCTGAAATTGCAGAGATGAAAATTGTGTAAGGATTGATCTAACTCATCTTCTTCATGCATACTCTCTGCTCCAGTTTTGATTGGAAGCTCCAAATGTATGTTGGCATTAATGAATTATTCTAATTGGATGTTTTTGTCATCAGTCCAGCCCAACAAAATTGATCCCAAGCTCTAAATTCAGAGCATTGTGGCAACCAAAAAAACTCCACCACTGATAAAACATTCGCATTTAGGAAGAACAAAGGAGAAAATTGTGAGCCAATTCTTTTGAGAAAAGCAAGTTGCATGAAATATAGCCTGCCTCAGATACATTGCTGTAAATAAATATACCCCCAGGAGGGGAGGAGTGGGGTTTCTGAGGAATTTTAAGTGCAGTCTTTCTGTGCAACAGGAAATTAATTGAAATCTGGGCATGTCAAAATCCTCCAGTCCTTTATGGTTTTTTTATTAACTGACTTTCTGAAAAATGTTGTTTGCCTCAACCAAATCGAGGTGACGGTTTCATGCACAAGGGTAGACAATAAGGCATTTATGTTTTTGCATTTAATGCTGATATATTTGTTACAGCTACCGTGGCGGAGTAGACAGTGAAGGTCGTCCTGTAATGGTTGTTGTGGGGGCACACTTTTTGCTCAGATGTCTTGATCTGGAGCGATTTGTGATGTATGTCGTGAAGGTAAATCTTTTTTTTTCCCAAGGCTCGAGCAGTGAAGGTGACTTAGTTATTGCTAAGTTTCATTGGGCTAAAATCTTTTATAAAATCTCATCTGCCAGACGTTGAAATACGTAACATTCTCGCAAGAACTGATTTGTGTTCGTAAATTTGAATCTTTATTTTTTCCCTTCCTGTTCCCCCTGATTCCTTTTCAAATTTATTTGAACTCATATCTTCCTATCTGGTGTTAACTTTCAGGAGTTTGAGCCTATAATTCAGAAGCCGTATACTATTGTCTACTTCCACTCTGCTGCATCTCTACGGACGTAAGTCTCATGTGATGAGTTTCTAGAATGTATATCGGTTTATTCTTTTGTCCAAATAGAGGATTCCAATATGCCAAGGGCTGTCTTTTTAAAACTAATTATAGAACTTCTTTTGCCAACTAGTTGTATTTCTGTGTGAAACGCAGTAGAGAACTAACTACTAGCACTGGTTGCTTCAGATTTACTCATGTGGCTTATTATTTTTGTTTATTGGCAAAATTCTCTTCTTTCCGCGCTGCTTTTGAATAAATAGGCAGCCAGATCTGGGTTGGATGAGGAGATTACAGCAAATACTGGGTCGGAAGCACCAACGCAACCTGCATGTATGAACTCATGATGATGCACTTTGTTGCAGTTTTTTTTTTTTGAGTACTTGTTCTGATCACTTAATCTGACATGTAGGCAATATATGTCCTCCACCCAACTTTTGGACTAAAAGCAGCAATAGTTGCGCTTCAGTTGTGTGTGGACAGTGTGGTATGTTGTTAGGGGAACTTAAACCTGTTTAAGGACCATATTTATTTTTGTTATTGACAAGTGAGTTTCAGGTTTGGAAGAGAGTGGTATATGTCGATCGGCTTCTGCAGCTCTTCAGATATGTACCTCGGGAGCAGCTGACCATCCCAGATTTTGTATTTCAGTTGAGTTTTTCTGTTTCATGAGCTGCCAGCCTGTTTGTTCTTGTTCTTTTGTCTAATGTTTCACTCCTGATCTATGATTCCTCAAAGTTTTAAGCAGTTCTGACATGTAACGGTCCTCTTTTGTTGTTGGCTTGTAGACTAGGGAAGTCTCAGATCATGGGATATACATATATATATTATTTTCGAACTTCTTTTGGCTATAAATTTGTGTTGTTGATGCAGGCACGACTTAGAAGTGAATGGAGGAAAGGGTGTTATTGTGGACCCCAGAACAAGATATGTGTATCGAAGACGATAAGATGAGCAGGTCATATACAGTTCAAGCATCAGATGTTAAAAGAAGATCATTCTCTGTACTTTCTTCGTTCCTCAACCTCTAATAACTGGAAGAGGGGTTTGTTTGGGTTTGAAATGTAATGCAGGTTTTTTTTTTTTTGGTTTTGATATTTGATTTTTTTTGAAGCATTGATCAGTTCTTTTACTTTTTATAATTGAAATATTATTTTTTTTGTAGTATTCTAGGCAAGTCCTTAATAATATCCAATGTATATGTTTTTTTATTTATGAGTGTTGAAGCTAGAAGGTTGACTAGATTGGTTACATGTAAACTCAAGGGTGTAGATTCGAATTAAGTCATGTTTGGAGGATCATTTTTCTTTCATCTCATCAGCATTTTTCTGTCATTGAATTGGAGTTAATAAATGGAATGTAATGAGAAAGTTTTGGAACAATTGTTCAAACACACTATTACACGAAGTTACAGCGATTTTTTATTTTTATTTTTTGCCTTTAAATGCTTCAATATAAAGTTTTTATCAAACTCAAATTATTTGTACACATTTTTCAAGTTTTCTATCATTTCCTTTTTTATATTTGATTTGATATTAATATCAATATATATATGTATATATATGAAATTCATATACAGCTGCAGCTTTTATAAGTTATCGACAAACAATATAGTTATTGACAAACAATAATCAATATAAAGGAGAGCTTATTTTTAAAAGATTAGCCTATTAAAAAAGGAGAATTTTTTAAATTTATAAATTTTACTCTATTTATGAGGCTCTTTAGAAAAAAACAATATAGTGAGTGATGCAATACATGAAACTAACATTTAGTTTATGTTAAAACATTTTAAAAAAAATACGTACCCGTGCAATATAAAGAGAGAATAAATTAATTGTTTCCAAATTAATATCCGCCAAACTACATAAAATATAAATTGTATATCAAACAAGAATTTTGCGAGAAGGGGAACAAGGGAATATGCCATTATGACAATATCCAAATTGTGATTGTCACAAACCCAACAGTTGGCCAATGGTCTTGTAGTTTTGATCTTCAGACAAGATGAGTTCTACTCTACATAAAAAGATTTGAGTTGTAAGGATTTTTATCCGTTCAGTGCAAGTCCTATATCTAATCTTAACGATCACTTCTATCTATCTAATCTAATACTCTAATAATATACTCCTTCAGTTTTCTGTGTGAAATGTACAATCTATATAACTAAATGTGAGTTAGTTTATCTAAAATATTCATTATAATTATTTGTATTGAAAATTGCTTACTCCAGAAAAAACAAACTCTTTTGATATTGTAGTTAATATGAAGAGTTTAACAAAAAAAATAGAAAAATTTGGAGAAAAATCTGCCATTGAATTTTTTTTTTTGGAAAGAATGACCTAAATTAGAGTACTAATACTTTGTGTATATAAGATTTGTAAAGTACTGGTATTTTTCATGTATAAAAATTTGTTAGATTCTTTTCACTAATAAAATCTTTATTAGGGAGAATTTTTCTCAATTTTCTCAAATTTATAAATTTGAGGAATAAAATAGAGCAAACTTCTCCACCAATTGCGACGTTCCCTATAACAAAATGAGATTTCTTGAAATTCTGTATAACCCCACTCCCACCCTTTCACCCTTAAAGCAGATGATAGAATTGTAGTGTACTTGGGTCATAGTGGTGGAATTTATCAAACAATAATGGAGCATAGTGGAAGATTTTTAACAAAAATCAGGAGACAAGATTTGAATGGACGATAGATTTCTCAATGAAACTATTCCATTCCCACTATGCTCATCAGCCATAGGAATATCCCATAAAAGTAGGCCCAGAGCACCAAAACTTGTTGAATCTTCCTTCACTAAGCATCATCACGTTACCCTTATAAAAAGCCATCCCGCAACACTCCAAAAACAATAACACAAGTTTCATAATGGCACTTATATAGCCAGCTGCATTCCCAATAATCTCATTCTTAATCATATTATCACTAGTAAATGGTTCTGATTCTGATGGAATAGCAGTCTATTGGGGCTAAAATGGCTTTGGAGGCTCATTAGCTCAAGCTTGTAACACAGGAAACTATCAGTTTGTGATCTTGGCCTTTCTTCCAACATTTGGAAATGGACAGAAGCCTCAGATCAACCTTGCTGGCCATTGTGATCCCATTGTTAATGGCTGTAAAGATTTGAGCTCTGACATAAGCTCATGTCAAGCCAAAGGTATACAGGTCTTGCTATCTTAGGAGAAGGTGCTGGAAGCTACTTCCTTGCTTCATCTGTAGAAGCAAAGCAAGTGACCACTTATT
Source organism: Leucaena leucocephala (assembly GCA_037074615.1). Classification (NCBI taxonomy): domain Eukaryota; kingdom Viridiplantae; phylum Streptophyta; class Magnoliopsida; order Fabales; family Fabaceae; genus Leucaena; species Leucaena leucocephala. The sequence goes on along the minus strand of CM073570.1, from coordinate 5,072,764 downwards.
TATAGAATAACTTTTTAGGTGGCACTTCTTCTTCTCACCCCCTTAGATCTGCTATTCTTAATGACATTGACTTTGACATTGAAGGAGTCACAACTCAATACAGAGATGAGCTTGCCCTGTACCATATATTTAACTTATCTAACTCATGCAAGAAATGAAGTTGCTTAGACTTTTGAAAACCAATAGCTAACTTTGTCAAATCTCGGATTGCATAAACTCGATAGTCTAGTACAACATAGTCCAATCCATCAAAACCTAACCCAACTCAATCTAAAAAAAATTGGTCCGATGTAACTCTTCAAGTTAGATTGGACAATAGATTGAGCAATCAATCAATTGGTTTCACCTGGCTCGATGTGAATATAAATATATATATCTTATCTATATGTACATAATTGTGATATGTCATCATTTTCAGAGGGATTGAGGTTATCAACACTCAGCCAGCGTCTCAATACTAATATTGTTGTTGTTCTTGCTCATAGTTTGACTAACTTCTTTGAGTGTTATTTTTTTTTTTTTGATACAATCTTTGAGTGTTATTACTTGTCTATTAGATACCTAAAGGGCTATGACAAGAAGGTGTACTTGACAGCAGCTCCACAGTGTCCATATCATGATGCTTGGATGGGAAATGCCCTATGGACAGGACTTTTTTACTATATTTGGGTCCAATTTTACAACAACCCACAATGTCAAAATGCCTCTGGCTCTATTGCCAATCTTAAAAATGCATGGATCAATGGACTTCAATTGTGCCAGCCCACAAGATCTTCTTGGGCCTACCAGCTTCAACTAAAGTAGCAGGAAGTGGCTTCATTCCTGTCTCTAATCTCACCTCCAAACTCCTCCCCCATTAAAGGATCTCCAAAATATAATGGTGTTATGCTTTGGTCTAGGTACTATGATCTTCAAACTGCATATAGTTCCTCCATCAAGAAATATGTCTACAAGTTACTCAAAGCTAAGCCATGTTATCATCTAGTACTATAGCATCTCTGTCGTGGTGCTGTTATGAAAATTTGAGAGCAATCTTATAAATGAGATCAAGAATACATAAATAAAACGATACTTTCGTTTTTCAATTTTAAAATCTGAGGTGCACTGATCTTTTACTAGCAATACAATGGGGTTAACTTAAGGGATTCAGGTTATTGTAAATGTTACGTAAGCATCTTACTAGTATGGTTAAAAAATTAAATATCCGTTAAGTTAAGTATGTGTTTGGATAAAATTTTAAAAATAGATTTATGAAAAAAAGATTTTTGGGCAGTTTATAGTGCGTGTTTGGCAAATTATCAAACCTAAGTTTGAAATCTAGATTTGACTCAAAACTTAAGTTTGAAAAATTTTTAAAACAAACAGCTATATTTGTTCAAACAGTCATTTAGATTAAATCATAATTTAAAATTAAAGTTTCAGATAAGTTAGTCAGAGTAGCTTATGGAACAGTAAAAGAGTTTATGAACTAATCAATTACTATATTACTTCTATTTTTTCTTACATATTCTCTCCTACTTTTTCTTACACTCGCTCTTCTCTCTCCTACCTTTTTTTACACGCTCTCTCTTTTCTTTCGTACACCCTCTCTCCTCTCATCTCTTATCTCTCCTCATTTAATATTCATACCCTTTTTCATAATTTATCAATAATAAAAGTACTTTTGAAAATAACTATCTAAACACTCATTTATTCAAAACCACTTTTTTTTTCATTACTTCTGAAAAAAATTATTCAAATACTCATTTATTCAAAACCACTTTTTTCCATAAGCTCTTCTCCAAAAATCATTTTCTATAAGCTGCCCAAAAGCTCTTTTTTTTCATAAGCCCGTTTCCAAAATCTTATCCAAACACACCCATAGAAAAGAGCTTTTGGAGAAGAATTTATGAAAAAAAAAAAGTGGTTTTGAATAAAAGAGTGTTTGGATAGTTATTTCCAAAAATACTTTTATTATTGGTAAATTACGAAAAAGGATATGAGTATTAAATGAAGAGAAATAAGATATAAGAGGAGAGAGGAGAGAGGATGTAAGAAAAGAAAAGAGAGAGTGTAAGAAAAAGTAGGAGAGATGGTGTAAAAAAAACTAAGAGGAAATTTTTAAGAAAAAGTAGGGGTAATATAGTAATTGGTTAGTTCATAAACTCTTTTACTATTCCATAAGCTATTCTGATCAGCTTATTTGAAACCTTATTTTTAAACCATGGTTTAGTCCACAAGCACGTTTGAACAAATATGATTGTTTGTTTTGAAATGTTCCCAAATTTAGATTTTGCCCAAAAGAGTTTTTAAAACTATGGTTTCCAACTCTTCCAATAGGCCCTAAATTTTTAATGTAAAAGCTAGTTAACTTTTTTATAGATTAAAGAAACTAAATAAAATAATTAATTATAACTAATATAAAAATTACTTGACAAATTTAGATAGATTAAAAAATATATAATACTCTTATAATCCTTAATATAATATTTATTTAATTAATTTTATTAAATTAGTTAAGTTAGTTAATATAATTTATTTTTTTTAAAATATTTTAATCATCTTTCTTAACTTTCTCCCTCCCTCCCTCCCTCTTATCTGATTATTATCGAAAGATTATTAATATAGGTAATTTAGAAAAAATTAATAAATATAAAAAAATAAATATTATATTTAGAACTAATATTAATTTTTTAATTATACCCTATATTAAAGAGCAGAGGAGTATGAATTTATCTTAAGGAGTTAGATTTTTTATTATAATTTTATTTTAATAAAAATGTGTGCCAAACATTCCACATAAATTGACCGTTATCAGAATTTTTTTTTAAGGAAACCAATTTGCATTCAAAATGAATTTTTTTTTATAGAGTTGTTTTAAAAGGATTTGGCCTTACTTACTATTTAAGGGGAAAGTAAAACTTTTTTTCTTTCTAGTTAATGCTAATATAGTCATTCAAAAGTTAAAATATCCTCATATAATTAAAATTATAATAAAATATTATCAAAAATTAAATATATTTTAAATGGTTCTATATCGGCTGAACCCTGACAAAATGAATTGCCTCTTAGCATTTTGGATGTTACAAATGGGTCGGGAATCAGGATAAGTGTTCGGTGGCCCAAGCTTGCTTTGCTTGCTTATTCAAACCCAAATTGTGAGGCTCTAAATTTTCTGTTCATAATCGCTACGGTATTTTTTTGCCCGTTTCATGCATTCTGTAGTTTTGCTCATAACTGTTGCATTGGAAATTCATCTTTGATTTTCGGAAAAAGGAAGCAGTAAAGCGCACGATTACCCATATGCTCCTGTTTCATTTCCTATCCTCAATTTCCATAACTACTCATTGAAGAAACAAGACGACTATAGTGTGTGATTGAAAATTCTGGTTTATAAACTTCGTGATATCTTATCTTTACCGGATACATCGGTATACATTTGTGGACATTACTGCAAACAAGAGATTAATTTCCGTTCTGTTTTCCCTTTTCTTGTGCTGAGAAAAAGATTTGTGTTGGCATTGAAGAATGGTGCAGGGGTTGTCACTGAGCACTCTGACAACTTGTGAACCAAGCAGGGTCCATGGATCATCCCCATCTTGGACGGCCACTTTTAGACCAATTAAGAAATCCCAGATAAGCTTCATCAATAAAAGATATCGTGTTTGGAATCAGTGTCAGCAGAGATTGTTTTTGAGAAAGTACCATAGAATATCATGGTTTAGTGGTTTTAAGGTTCAAGCAGCATGGTTCTTTGGAGGGAGAGAACAAGAATCTGAAGCAAGCGTAGAGCGCAGTGAAGTGGCTCATGATGATATTGCAATCTTACTTTTCCAGCTTAGCGTGGCGACTAGAGTGCAGGTTTGGTTGCCTTCATTCCTTTATAAACAGCTTAGTAATTTAGTTCGTCTTTTTGAATTTCTGCTAAACATTCCCAGCTGTTTGTTTGTTTGTTTGAACTTCTGAACTGCAGTATTTCTTGAACGTGGAGGAGTATGAGATGGCACAACAACTAAGAAACAAACTTACTGAGGTTAGATAACTCAGCCACTAATCCTTTTTTGAGGAGTGTGCACTGGAATATTTGTATAGTCTACTTGAATCAGAAAATATAAGATACTATTACATTTGTTTTAAGCTTATTAAGCAATACTCCTTCCAAACCTTAATATAAGAACTAATTGATTTTTTTAGATAAAATAAAAAAATCAAATCATGATCAAATTTAACCCTAAAGATAAATTCATTTGAATATCAATACAAGTATCTGTATTATCTCCATTTTATCTAAAATTTTTCAAAGTGGTGTATTAAATCACTTGTAGATTGCCTAAGAAGTAATATGTTTGGAAGGTTGAAGCAGAAGTCATAAAACAGAAAGAGGAAATACGGGGATTGCCTTCAAAAAGTGAAGCTCAAGATAAAGCTCTAAGTGTTATACGTCTCCGGTGAGTCTTTTTTTCATCCTTAGATCTCACACCTGACTTGTTCTCTATTGTCAGTTCAACTAAGTAAACCAACTTGAATAATGATAACTACTATATATATATATATATATATATATATATATATATATATATATATGTTACATTTGCAGTTCAGACCTCCAGAATGCAATTGAGAGTGAAGATTATGATTTGGCTGCTACTTTACGTGATGAAATTTCTAAACTTGAAGCAGAGTCCCTGGCTGCTTCAGCTAAAGTTTTGGCGTATGAAAATGCCCAATACACATTCCGTATGGGACAGAAAGTGAGACATAAAGTATACAGTATGTACACCTCTTATATTTAATATAAGATATATTTAACTAATTTTATTATATTAAATAAGTTAATTAATATAACAAGTTTTTTCTAAAATACCCTAAACATTTTTATTAATTTCCTTCCTCTCTCTCCCTTATTTGATTGTTATTGAAGAGATAATTTGGGAAAAAATTGATAAATAAATGAAATAGGCTATATATTTAGAATTAAGATTAACTCTCCAATTAAATCATATATTAAAGATTGGAGGAGTAATTGACACATGCCTTCCATTGTAATGACAAATTCCACTATATACAACATGTTTAAGAGAAATAGGAAAAATCTCAAAATTCATTAATTATGTCTAAAAATTTAATAGGGGGTAGATGGGGAAACTTATAAGAAGGCTATGATATGCACAAAAAACATCATTCTCTCTGCCAGATGAGTATGTTAAAAGCAAGAGGTTCTTACTTTTACTCCCTCTTCTTTCATTTTGGTTATTATTTAATATATTTGGCAGAGTACATAGGTGTGATATGTGGAATGGATCCAGTATGCTGTGAATCAAGCTCATGGATGGAAAATGTGCAGGTTCAGAAGTTGTCTCGTGGCTCTTCTCAACCATTTTATCAGGTTTTGATTGACTTCTTCATCTCATGGACTGCATAAATTGTTCTGTTAGTGTGACTTTTGGAGCCACTAAATTCCTCAACAGTTTGTCTTTTTTAGTTGATGATTAAATTGGCTGTTAAGAATGGTTCTGGTTTTTTATTGGTTATTCCTCCTCTTTATGACTGTCTAGGTTCTAGTTGATGTAAACGTTGATCCAAATCTCCTGGTGGCATATGGTAAATCTGATTACTCCATTCCTTTTGCACATGAGTTCATAAGTTTAGGTGCTTATTAAATATATTTCCTGTTCACTTTGACAAATAGTTTCCTGTTAGTTCTTGGTTTCTTGATGTGAAGTGAAGACAATAACTTGAAGAATGATCTTTTTTCACTGTGTTTGCAGTTCCAGAAGAGAAACTATTAGGCCTTGATGAACCAGACATGGTGAGCTTATGTGAAGATAAATAACTTTATTAAACTTCTCTTGCATATCTGATATACTTATTAAAGTTCTCTTTTTGAAAGATATAAGTATCAATGAAAGGCATGGATTAAGCCATAAACATTGTTGGGATTGCAGAGAAGGTTGGATCATCCATATATCATGAGTCTATTTTATGGTATGGATGCAGCAGGAGATTACATCCCAGTTAAGCAACTGAGGGAGAAGTACAACAGACCAAGGCATGAAATACCCTTTGACCCACCAAATGATGAAGATGATGAAGGCACATCTTAAGTTACTTACTAGTTACAAGTTAATAAAAGAGAGCCATTTGATCATCTTTAGCAGGAAAACTCATTGATCATATTGTTGCTCCTTCAAGAAAACATTGTGTATTTACTATTAAAGCTTTTCAAAGCCTCCATACTGGTGTGTGTAGAGAGAGATCTAAAATTATGGTAAAAATTTACTTGTATACTTAGTTTTTTCTTGATATTAAATTTTTTTTCAGCCATTTTTTATGGCCATTCATCAATCTCTTAAATTTTGTATTTTAAAGAAAAACAAATTGATTGTGCTTGTGTATAATTATCATAAATAAAATATATAAGAATTAGTAATATGGGTTAGTTGTGAATTATAAATACCTATGTCCTAACCTATCTTGTCATAGGTAGATTTGAGGGCCAACTCACTAACCCACTTTTTCTCCTTTTTTCGTTAATATTTTCAAATATTTTTTAAATTAAATTATAAATTTTTATAGACTAAATTCAAGTTTTTTATATATTTTTATAAAGTTATATAATTAACTTAGTTTTAGAATTTGTAAATATAAATATATACTCTATTTTAGATAATTATTATATAAATATAAAAATGATAAATCAATAAAGAAAATGAGAAATCAAATATGAATTCAAATCTCTAATATGAAAGTAAAGCAAAGCTATGTTTACATTAAGTGCAAAACAATAAATTATTTAAAAAAATCCTAAATTATAGAATTTTTTTTAAAAAAAAACCTAAATTATAGTACTGATTTATATGAAAAATTTAAATTTGAAATTAGGGTAAATAATTCAAGGATAATAAATTAACTTGAATTATTTTTCTACACAAATAATTTTTTTATATAAAAAATACTTTTTTATCTTTGATTTTTAGAGGAAATAGAATCTTCACGCTTTATTGATGCAAAAAAAAAAAAAAGTATCTCCACGCTTTCACATCTTATAAGCCATGCTTCAAAGCCCGTACGCTCTTTGGTCGTTTCATGTTCTTCGTCCTTCTTTTTCTTGAATGAAACAAAACACAATCACTCACTGAAATAAAAAGATTCAAATCATCGGAGAGAAATAAGCACTGATTGCCAGTTGGGCGAGTCTCAACTGCAAAAAGAACCCGTCTTTCATGGTTGGCTAACAGGGGAAGAACAATGACACAATACATGCCATTATTCAGGTCGTGTTCTAGCTTATGGTCACTCACTCAGCTCCATGCCCACCTTGTGGTTACCGGCCTCCACAAGAACCCACTCGCTTCAACCAAACTTATCGAGTCTTACGCTCAAAGGGGTTCCCTCCAATCTTCAAGACTTGTCTTTGGCTCCTTCTCGTCTCCAGATTCGTTCATGTGGGGCGTGATAATGAAATGTCACTTGTGGAACAACTTCCTTGAGGACGTAGTTTCACTTTATCATCACATGGTTTCTTTGCAGACAAACGTTTGCAGATTCGTATATCCCTCTGTTTTGCGGGCAGTTTCGGGAATTGGTGATTTGGGTGTGGGAAAGAAAGTTCATGGGAGGATAATTAAGTGCGGATTAGATACTGATACTGTTATCGAGACTTCATTGCTTGGTATGTACGGTGAATTGTGCTGTTTAGGTGATGCTCGAAAGGTGTTTGATAAAATGGGTGAAAGGGATGTAGTTTCATTTAGTTCTATCATCTCATCTTACGTTGAGGATGGAGAGGCGGGAGAAGGATTGGAGATGTTTCGTTATATGGTTTCTGAAGGGATTGATCCTGACTCGGTCTCAATGCTTAGTGTAGCAGAGGCTTGTGCCAAATTTGGTTGTTTGAGGCTTGCAAAATCTGTCCATGGACATGTAATCAGAAAAGAAATGGAAAGTGATGGGAATTTGAATAACTTTCTTCTGATCATGTACAGTCAATGTAATTACTTATGGGGTGCGAAAACAATATTTGACAACATCATTGATCCAAGTACTGCTTCTTGGACATCCATGATTTCATGCTATAATCAGAGTGGATGCTTTCAAGAAGCCATTAATATTTTTATCCGAATGCAGGAATCCAAAGTGGAACCCAACGCAGTGACAATGATCAGTATTCTAAATTCCTGTGCTAGACTATGCTGTCTAAGAGAGGGAAAGTCAGTTCATTGCTTTCTTTTAAGAAAATCCCTGGATGCTGATATGGACCTAGGGCCTGCACTAATAGATTTCTATGCTGCTTGTCGGAAATTATGCTTCTTTGAGGAACTTCTTCATCTAAATGGAAACAGTAATGTTATCACATGGAATACACTCATATCACTTTATGCCCGGGAGGGTTCATACAAGATGGCCTTTGTACTATATGCAGATATGTTGAGAAAAGGGATAATGCCAGACTCGTTTAGCCTAGCAAGTTCAATTTCAGCAAGTGCAAATGCAGGTTCAATACAGCTTGGACAGCAGATACATGGCCATGTGTTGAAAAAAGGGTTGATGAATGAGTTTGTGCGTAACTCTTTGATCGACATGTATTCCAAATGCGGCTTTGTGGATTCAGCATGCATGATTTTTGAAAATATCACACAGAAAAGCGTTGTGACATGGAACTGTATGATGTCTGGTTTTTCACAGAATGGCATGTCAGGAGAAGCACTTAACTTATTTGATGAAATGTACTTTAATGGCCTTGAGATCACTGAAGTAACCTTCTTAAGTGCAATTCAAGCCTGCTCCAATTTGGGTTATCTAGAAAAGGGGAAATGGATTCATCGCCAGATCATTACATGGGGAATAGAGAAGGATCTTTATATAGATACAGCTCTAACTGACATGTATGCCAAATGTGGAGACCTTAGAACAGCCCAAGGAGTTTTCAATAGCATGTCTGAGAAAAGCGTGGTATCATGGAGTACTATGATTTCTGCTTATGGCATGCATGGTCAGATAAATGCTGCCATCTCACTCTTCACTGAAATGGTAGAGTCAGGTATAAAACCAAACGAAGTAACCTTCATGAACATCTTATCTGCTTGTAGTCATGCAGGATCAGTGGAAGAAGGGAAGTTATATTTCAACTCTATGAAAGATTATGGCATTGAGCCTAACACAGAACATTTTGCCTCTATTGTTGACCTTATGAGCCGAGCAGGTGATATCGATAAGGCATACAAAATAATAAAGTCAATGTGCCTTCCTGTAGATGCTAGCATATGGGGAGCTCTGCTTAATGGGTGTAGAATACACAGGAGGATGGACATGGTTAGAAGCATCACAAGGGAGCTTATGGAAATTAAAACAGATGATACAGGATATTATACTTTATTATCTAATATATATGCAGAAGAAGGAAACTGGGATGAATCCAGAAAGGTGAGATCAAGGATGGAAGGAATAGGCCTGCAGAAGGTCCCTGGGTATAGTACTATTGAGATTGATAAGAAAATCTACAGATTTGGAGCTGGAGATACTTCTGAATGGCAAATTAAAGAAATTTACATGTTTTTGGAAAATTTTCAAAGTTTAGCACAGGAACATGGATGTGAAGTAGAGTGCTATAGTCCAATGCGTAAAGCTAGTATGTACTTTTATGATAATAATATTCAGAAATTAGCAACCGCTGTCTAGAACAGTGCCTCATTTCTCCAATGACTTAATGTTTGAGAAAGTTCAGACCTTATGCTCTTCAAGATACTAACAACAAGCAAGATGTAAGATTTACATGATAATTTGATTCATTTAACGGTCTAAAAGTAGCTCATTTACAGACCTATGCTAGAATCAACATTAATCCCATTAGGCCATTGGCCATGGTGTAAGCACTCTTCATAGCTTGACCTGTTTCAACATTTTATCCCAAATGAAATATTTAAAATGAAGCACACATATGACTAAGCAAAAGCTGCCACTTTTTCATATGGATCATTGCTGATATCCATCTGCACGATACTGCGTCCGGGGACTTTGTTCAATCCTCTCTGCTTCATCAACTCTCTCACCTGCTTAACCTGGCTCCACCTCCCATCTGAGGCATACAAGTTTGACATGAGAACATAGTAACAAGATTCATCAGGATGCAACTCCAACATTCTCCTGAGGGCAACTTCTCCCAAGTCAAACCTTGAATGAAGTCCACATCCATGGAGAAAAGCTCCGTAGACTCCAACATTAGGTTGGACAGGCATTTTGTTAATAAACTCCAATGCCTCTTCAAGGTTGCCAGAACGTGCTAAAAGATCAACCATACATGTGTAATGCTTCAAGGAAGGTACAAAGTTCAATTCCTTACACATCCAATTGAAAAGCCTGCGGCCCTCTCCGACCATTCCTGCGTGGCTGCATGCCGTTAATAATGTTGTGAAGACCACTTCATTGGGCTCCAAGTTCTCCTTCAACATATCCCTAAAGAGTGCAAGAGACCCAGTGCCATCACCTTGCATGCCACAGCCACCTATCATCGCACCCCATGTGATAGAATTCTTTTCTCTCATCTCATCAAACACCACGCGAGCTGATTTTGCATCCCCACATTTTGCATAGAAGTTCAGAAGTGCCGTGCCAACATAGATGCTAGATGATACTATACCATATTTTAGAGACAAGGCATGAAGAGAAGAACCGAGTTCGAAAGCACCAACGGAAGCGTAAGATGAGAGGACACAGACCAATGTGACCGCATCTGGCAAAAATGAGGCTAACCTCATGCGTTTAAAGAGCCCAAGAGCTTCATATGCGGAACCATTCTGGGCATAACCAGAAATAATCGAGTTCCAAGATATTACATTTGTATGAGTAATGGTTTCAAATATATCACGAGCATCAGCAGTCATATGGCACTTGGCATACATGTACACAAGAGCATTGCTCACTGTAGGATCATCCAAACCAAGCTTAATTATTTGTACATGAAGTGACTTTCCCATAGTTGTATTACTTAGCTGTGCACATGCTGAAAGTAAACTCGAAATGGTAAGAGAATTGGGCATAAGACCTGCCCATTTTTCATCTGTGAACAATTCTAATGCCTTGTCCGGGTGACCTTGTTGAGTATACCCAGCAATCATTGCTGTCCAGGAGACAAGTTCAGCTGTTGAAAGCTCATCAAAAACAGAACGAGCATCTCTGATATCCCCACACTTGACATACGTGTCCAAAAGACACGTTGCCAAGAAATGTTCCATTTCAATGCCATTTTTAATCACATAGCCATGAACCCACTTTCCTTGATGTAGATATCCTAATTTTGTGCATGCCATGAGTAAACTTCCCACAGTAAATTGATTGCCTGCGATAAACCCTTCTCTCATTCTATTGAACAAGACCAATCCTTCTTTCTCACAATCATTCTGCACATATGCTGCAATCATAGAAGTCCAAGACACCACATTTCTATCAAACATTTCGTCAAACACAACTCGTGCACCTCGTACCTCTCCACATTTAGAGTACATGCCCAGAAGACCCGTCAACACAAAACTATCAACAGTGTTGGTTTTAACAATCTGGCAATGTACCTTCATACCCTCAACAACATTACGCAACTCACAAGCAGCTTTCAAGACAAAAGTGAAAACCACCTCGTCGTAGCCTTGGACAAATACCCTCATGCGGGTATAGAAGGGAACAATCTCGGAATACATATCATTCAAGAAGTACCACCTGATCATCACCTTGCACGAATAAAAATCTGGGCTTGGAATTCGATCGAACACCATGCGAGCATATCGAACGAAGCCGAAAGATCCATAGAGACTAACCAGCTTGGTAACGCAGAGAAGATCGTCTGTGAGGCCATGGACAAAAAGCAAGGCGTGGGCCTTCTTGAGAGAAATGATGTTTCTGCAAATGTGAAGAAGATAGAAAGATGGGTGCGAGGAGATAGAGTAAACGGAGTCGAAACTGTTGTGATCGAGGTCCAATGGTTGCATGGGTGGTGGTGGTGGTGGTGGATGTTGGTATTGGGGAACCGCACACTGAATAAATCTCCATTGAAAACCAAGTTTGTGAGGAGGAGGACATAAAATTCCTTTTATGGCAAACGCGAGCTTCATTTGATCATTTCACATCCTGATTTCGGAATTCTACTTACTTCAGTGTTCCGCAACGTTAATCTACCGACCCTAGAACAATACCAACTAGTTCCTGACTTTTCGTCAGCGCCCTTCTGTTATATGGCATGTCATCACTTGTATTCTTTCTTGCTATATGAAAGAATGAAGATTTAGGGCTGTTTGATAGGAATAATTTGGAGGGGAGGGGAGGGGAGGGGAAGGGGGATGAACAAAAATTTTGAATTATGTTATATAGAAAATTTTTGTTAATAGATTTACTTATTATAGTAGTTAAATTTAGATATAATTAAAATAAAATTTTAATAAATTAAATAAATAATTAAAAAAAAAGTTTTGAATTGAATTTAAAAAAATTTGTGAAATGGGGAAATGTTTTTATCTCTTGTTTTACATCATCTTTTAATCAAGCAAGTTGATAAAGATGAAAAGAGAAATTTAGGGGGAAATGGGGGAAATTTCATCTCAACTACTTAAAGATATTATTTATAACCTCTCAACTTTACTTAAAAGTGTTACGGCAAAAATAAAGCCTTATTTATTTAGGTGTTACAATAAAAAAATTAATTATATATAAATTTACACCAGGGAAGATTTTGAGTTTATGTACTTCCTTCAATTTAAAATACTCTTCTACTATTATTTATAAATTATTTTTAAAATATTTTATTAAAATAAAAAATTAAATATCACTAACTTTTCTTTAAAATTAGTTAATTTTTTAATTTTATACATATTTAATATATACTATAACTTATGAGAATAAAGTCCTATAATACATAATAATTTTTTATCAAATAATACATAATAATAAATAAAAAGTAAAGTTATACATTCTTATAAAAAAAATTAATATTATAATTTATATATATAACTAAAATAAATATTCTCTTTTTATTTTATAAATGATACTAGAGGATTACAGTATTTAATAGATTAAGTGTGTGTTTGGAATATAGGTTAGAAAATTATTTTTAGAGTCTACCCATAGTTTCTCTATTTTCTTCTCAAATATGCCTCAAATATGAAAAATTGTTTCTGTAATTAAAACCATGGTTTCAAAATAATTTGCTTGACATAGCTTTCTTCCATCGTCCGTACAGTAATTATGTTACACTTCTCTTCTTGTCTATCCATTTCTCTTTCTTCTTGGGCTTCTCCATTTTTCTTTTTAAATTATCTATAAAATTAAAAAGTACTATTTTAATGAGAAAAAATTAAAATTATTATAAATTTTTACCTTACTCAAACACACACACGCATATATATATATATTATTTTTTAATTATTTAAATGAAAAAATTTAAAATCAAATATATTCTTCATGTAATTATCATATTAGTTTATATATTTTTTAGTAAATTGTCTATAGAAAAGTGATTCTGCTACTAATTATTCAAATATTTCCAATTTTTAAAATCACTTTTTTTTTTAAATTTATTCTCCCCAAAATATATTCTCTAAAATTTATTCTTTCCAAAATCTATTCTCTAAAAACTAATTCAAATTAACCCTAATATGTTATAGTCATAATTCAAGAATACATGATTTTACCCACTTTATCTGTCTCATTTAACATTTTGTTTTTCTTATAATATCCTCTCTGGGTGTCTCCCATTCCCTTCCCCTCATTTTTCTTCACCACATTAAATTAAAATTTTAACGATTCATATTTAATGTTTTATAAAATTATTATTAATTTTACATATAAAATTAAATTAAATTGTTAAAATCTAAACAATTTACAATTATCATATATAAAGTTTAAAATAAATATTTTTATAAAATATTCTAATAATATTCTATAATTATAAACTATTTAGATTAAGTATTAATCATCTGAGATAAATTTTAATTAGGGGTTTTCATTATGAGTAAAAAAAAATCTTTTTTAAAAAAAAAGGGAAGCCCAAAAATAGGAGAAAGGGCTGAGGTAATATTGGGTAGGGGTGTTCATGGGTAGAGCTAAGCAGGGTAACCCCCATGCCCGGTGCTCTGAAAAAAATATGGGATATATTTTGCAGTCCGATGTTTGGCCCTACCCGATAAAAGCCTTAACTATTTTGGGTTGGGCATGCCTAAGTTGTGATATTATGCTCATATTGTGAAAAATAATCTGTAATTATAAATTTATAAAATAATACAATATTTATATATCTTCAAGAATTAAATAATATTTATAATTCACTAAAAATATGGTAACAAAAAGATAATAATTAAAGTATTAAAATTTATTGTATATAAAAAAAACTTTAAAGTTCAAGTAATTTGTAATTGTAACTTTGTATCAACTTTTCAAATATTGACAAGAAAAAAGCATTTTAAAAAAGTAAAATAAATAATTATAATTTATAATGTAATTATATTATGATTAGTAAAATTAAATAAAAAAAACTAATATAGTTATAAATATTAAAAGACACAACTTATTTACTTAACTATTTATATTTTTAAAATGACCATTTAATCATCAGTAGTTATCATATTATTCCTTTCAAGTGTAACATCTAAGGAGAAAAATAACAAAAACTAAAAGAATGAGTGCTTATGGGCAGGGCAAGGCAACCCCTCTGCCCTGTGCCCAGGCTTAAAAAAGTATGGGCTATATTTTATAGCCTAATGCCTAGCCCTACCCTATATTTATTGGGTTAGACAGGACTTTTTTTTACGGGCTCAGATGGGCATATCAGAATACCCCTAAGGGTTTATTTGGTTGGAGGGTTTTGGAGGGGAGGGGAGGAAAAAGTGTGTTTGGTTGAAAAAAATAGAGGGGAGGGGATGAGAGATTTTTTGTCTTTTTGTGTCCCCTCCCCTCCAAAAGTGGTGTTTTTTAGAGGAGAAAGAAAATTTTACCCCCTTTTGATTAAAATGCCCCTAAGCTTTTTTTAATATTCCAAATATACCCTTAAACCCTTTTTTTTATTTTTTTCACATCTAATTTTTTTTTAATTGCATAATAATTATAATAAAATTTAACAATAAATTATTTATATATTATATTAAAATATATAATAATTATAAAATTAATAAAAAATAATATTAAAATTTTAATATTTTTATTATTTTTATTATATATATAAATGAGATAAAAAAATTTAAGATTTATAAATTAAAAAATAATAATTTTAATATAAATATTATAAATAAAGAATAAATAAATTTAAATAAAGAGATAAAAGTATTTTTATCAACTTTTAATTAACACTTCTTCCCTCCTCTCTCCTTCTAAACTAAACAAAAAATATAATTCATTAATTTCTTCTATCTTTCCCTATCCTCTCTTAAATTAATTTTCTCTCTCTTCCCTTAGTAAATCAAACAAAGCCTAATGCGAATGAAGAATGGAGAAAAAGGCGAAAAGAGAAAAGGACAAATGATGGGATGTGATTGGAAGAGATGAGAAGATATGCTATGTCTGTGACTCTGACTGACACTGACACTGACACACGCATAGGAATCCCACATAACTTCCACTTCCAACTACCACCCACACCCCCACGCGCCTCCCCACTCCCTCTGTTTTTTATTTCCACGTTTCATATTTTTTTAGTATTTTATATAAATCATGTTAATAAATATAATTATTATTAAGGTTATTATTCTATTTTTAATATAAAAATTAATTAAATTTTTTAAATAAATTAATATAGTTAAATAAATTAATTAATTATAATAATATTTAATTTTTTAATACTAATTTATAAATTTATTTAATTTAATCATCTAACTCTTATATTATTTATAATTTATTTATTTAATCTATTTAAAAAATTAATTATATTTTATATTAAATATGCAATAAGTAATTTATATGTTTAAACTTGATGGACTTACTTTATTAATGGACTGAATCCACCTAAAATCTCCCAATTAAACAACTAGATTTTCCCTTTGTTAATTTTAATCCAGTCAACTGCCATCTTTCAGTCGTTCAAATCCACCGAATCTGCCATGCAGTACAACTATTGCACTTTGCAATTCTGCATAGTTAAATAAAAGAAGATAACATGAAGACGATCGCTCCTCATCTCAGCCTCATAATTCTTAGCATGTCTTTCATTTCAATACTTTATTCCTGTGCTGATCTGGAAGAACTACATGAAAATTCCCATTTCTTTCTTTTTAATCACTATAAAATAGACCCAGGAAAATATTGATTAAACTACATTTCTGAATGTAAACTGTCTTGAGAATTCACTACATAGCTTAAGCTAACCAAAGCTGTCTCTTTTGTGGAGGCTGAAATCAAATGCAGTACACAGCCTAGTACCTAAAATAGCGAAATAAAGCCCTGCTATATCTAGACATAGGTCCCTATGTCTCAGAAGTTCTTTAAAGAGATATGACTTGGAAGAGATCAAACAACATTATTCAGAAACAATACAAGTTGGTATGACTCAGAGTCAGAGACTTGCAACCAGGAATATTTACCCAAATACGGGTTGAAAAAATGTACGAGAAAAATTCCCCAAGCTGACAACATGTTTTTACCACACGTGTAATAAAAAGACCCTTCTTACCCTCTACGAACTCTCATCTATTAATCTGAACCTCTTACTAAAATTAGGTTAACAGGATCGGTGGAGGGTTACCGGCTGGGCATCTCTGCCTACGAGGCCTTCTAGTTGTCTTGCCCCATCCTGTTAGGCTTCTATCTTCCAAACCAACCACTTCCATGTTATTGAGGTGATGCATCAGTCGAGTACTAGTTTCGTTGTTTGCCAGCGGGGGAGGGGGAGATGGGGTAACCTGCAATCGCCGTCTTCCCCGGCCACACCCGTTCCTAGAAGAGCTTCTCCGAGTTAACCCTGAATGCCACGGATGCCCTGTGGCTCTCATGAGCCCTCCAAATGTCTGAAGATCTTCTGTTACTTCATGCCTTGATAAAGATGCGATGCCTGGAAGGATGTCCCTTTGGAAATCCCTCTGCTGCCTCCCTCTCCTTGCAGGGCCTCTTCGAGTCCGTGTACGTAACGAAGTTGGCCCAGGTTCATCCGCTTTGAAGTTTTCCGGAACAAGAGCCATGGGCATATAATCTTCTTCCTTGGTCTCTGTCAGTTTCAATGTCATAGACTCAAAGTAGTCCATTTCTTCATAGGCAGATTCCTCCTTATTATGTTCTCCATATATTTCCCTGGACGTATCCAAAGCTACATCCACAAACCAATTAAGTGTGTCCACCATTGGACTTTCAGATCGACTGCTGATCACATCATCCACTTGATTGCAGGGAAGAGATGAAATGGCAACTATTGCCTCTGCAGCGCACTTCAGAAGTTCATCCTCTGGCTGTCCAACTATGTCTTGAGAGCCTCTTGTTGATACAAGAGGAGTTTCTAGCTGCTTCTCTTCAATGGCATCTTCCTCTACCTCAGGAACAGCAGGGGCTTCAAGATCTATTTCCGGCTTCTTTTTCACTTGGGAAGTAGAAATTGGAGCTAAAGATTCTTCATCCTCACTCATGCTCAAGTTCAGATCAATCTGGGTTCTAGTGTTGGCTTCTGTTGTAGAAGACTCTTTCCCATTAGCAATGTTTTCTGTAACAACCTGTTTCTCAAACTCAAGAATTTCAACATCACATGGCAAGTTAATATCAAGCACCCCTTTTTGCTGATTATTTTCTGCTGTTTCTGTATCAAATGGGCGAGGAATTGACACAGAAGGAGAGGTGGACGAAGAAGACTCTTTCTTAGGAGAAATATGGGGCATATCAAATATGGGAACACCGAGAATTTTCTTAACATTAAAGCCGTCACCTGCCTCTGTCCTACTTGGCTTGAAATCGTTAGAACAAAAAGCTGAAGTTAGAGTTTGCATAAAACTTCCAGTAGACCCCTTTACAGTTTTGACTTTGTTGAATGATGAAACAGCTTGTGAGATACTTGGCTCCCCTGATGTAAAACCTCTGCCAGTGTTTAGCATCTCGTTCTTGAAAGCCAACTTCGGTTTAAGCCATGGTAACACTGCCAGTTGTTCCCCATGCCTCTGTTCTCTGTCCATGATACCCAAACCTGATTGGGGAACACAGTTATTGGATGAACAACTTGAAAACAGCCCGTTCAAGTTTTTATCTTTTCCAGACTCCACATCCTTGCAGTTTGAATCCTTATGGTATTTTCCTGAACCATGGTTAATAAGGTGCTCAGAAACTCCCTTATAATCATTAGTATGGTTCAGATAGTCGTAACTAATTGCCGAGATGTTCACAGATGGCTCCTGGGACCTAGATGAAGACCCATGGTACAATCCATTCTGTACACGTCCTGCAGATCGATAACCTGGGTTAGACTTGAAATTAGTATTTACGGGCCAATTATCTCCAAAAATCCCATCACTTTGACCTGATAAGGAACTCTTTCTCAAGCTACCAGGTGAATTTAAACATGGGGACATCTTAACTGACATCAATTTCTGGTTGTTTAAGCTACCTGCCATTTCCCCAGAAGAGGCCGAATGAGACCAAGTCTTAGCCAAGTTCGAAGAAGGAGAAACAGCAGAGAGACCAAATCTATGTGAAGATGCAACAGATTCAGGATGCTTGTTCATGGACATATCATGGCTTCTTTCAATGACGGTCTTTTCCCTCCATAAATCAGCCTTGCTTAAGTTAGTTAGATACTCAGATGGAGGCTCACAGGCTTTGTTGAGTCCATCTTGCCCAATTTGGGAAGGTAAAATTGATTTCTCTGGTTCGAGAGCTTGAGGAACGGGTTTCCCGTTACTTTTGGCTTGCCCTGTAATCATTAATTATTACATGGTATAAATAAATTTTAGCATATATCAATGCTTGATCATTGCGAATTACAAAATGGGAAAGTGCAGATAAAACCCAAAAAAAAATCAAGAAATTAATACGAAAGGAAAATATCCATCTGACTACTTTGCTCAGTTAAAGTTTATCAAAAAAATTGCCAAATTATGATAAACTAGTAATTATGGTTTATCAACTTGCAAAGAGGGAAATGGCAAGACAAGGCATAATTACACGTCAGCATTCACCAGTACGAACCAAAATCAAAGCTTCATGGCCATATCTCTCGTTAGCAGCTTGTTTTAACAAACCCTCATAAAAAACAAGTCTTATCCCACTAACTGGATAAATCATCATATCAAGACATACTAAATTTAAAATATTAGCAATTCAAACAAAATATAATATTACTACCACTTCACTAAAATAATGTCAAACATCCAGCTTGACAATCCAAGCTTCGTAACTAAATAAATGCTTCATCTTTTTGGGTGGGGACTTTGATTCAAAACTACGGTTTTGAATAAACTCACTAAGAGGTCTAACCTGATTCAAGCACTGATGGAATCCATCCTCTTCCAGTTCCAATGTTCTCCAAATATTCATTGTTTTGAGCCTGGCTATCGCTTCTGTGATATGAGTTGAGGGAACCATCCCCAGAGAGATTGAAAAACAGTGACTTCCCTTTGGCGGATAGATCAGAGCACTCAGGTGTCCCTTGACAGGAATAGTGACTAAGATGACCATATGCAGGAGCATTTGTTTCTTCCACCTGAATAGGTTTGTTTAAGTCAGCCAAACCATTTTTGGTCCTTGAAGACTGATCACAATGAGAGCTGTCTTCATGGCTACCAGCCTTTCCACTATTGCCACAAAAAAGCTTCACATTATTCTCCTTTTCATATGCACAATTTCTATCAGGCAGGTAAGTTGTTGTACCGCATGTATTTTCATCACTTAGCTTTTCATTTTCCTCAATATCAAGATACTGATCAGCTGGGAGTTGAAGATCAAACAACATTTTCCTCCTCGCCCTTGAGGGTCTGGACTCTAACACGACATCTTTTGAACTACTCCCATTTGACAATGGAAACAGACCGGCTTGCTTACCATTTCCTTGAGCAGAACCCAAAGAAGAATGAACACCCGAAATATATGGTCTAGCAGCACCAGTAGAATTTGCCATAGGAAAGCCAGAATAATGCCATTTTTGGCCATCTTCAGATGTGATTGGAGATGCCAAGCGATCTGTTGAAAATGATGCCTCAGTAGGTGAGCAATACATGCGCAACTCTTTACTCTTTACTTCGTTCATCAAACTCTTTTGTACATTGTACAAACGGTGAAGTTCATAGACCTGATTGATCACACACAGCAAAACCATGTTAAAAACAGTCCTACATCTGCAATTGAGTAAACTCAACCTTGCAACAACCATTAATATCATATTATGTACTTGTGAACCCTTGCAGAAGATGAAAGGGAGATATTACAAGAAAATAAGCTCTGAAGTAGTTTGACTAATTGAACTTCTTACTCAAAAACTCACATCTTTATTTTCAATTGGCTAACCACAAACCTATTCCACCCGTACAACTCAAGCTAATTTAGAACCTTGATACCTGTTTCTTAAATATCTCCTCGTGCTCAAGTATCATCTGTTTCACAAAATCTTTATCATATACTGAGCATCCCTCTGCACGTGGCTGATAATCATTATAATACTGTCCCTTCATATGTGTTTTATCTCCATAAAATAAAGGCCAGCCACAACTGCTGGATTCCTCATTAAGGTCCCTCATTGAGTGGTAACCTGGTAGATTCTGCACTTTGGTTCCCATTTCTGATAATTGAGCAAATCGAATGTAAGTTAGATATTTACCACGGAAGCACCCATTAACTGATAGGTAGCTACCATTTCAACCCAATTATATCCTAATTCATGCAATATCTTTATGTATCTCACACTCATAAAGCAAATGTTTGGTAAGCATATCACATTCAGTTTTCACATGTAGAAGAAGTTTTCAGCTGTTCAGTTATTAAACATAATAAAGCTAAGGCATGTATAAAAGAAAAATGACATAATCACATCCTTAACCATTTAACTTTGCATAACTACTAATATTCCATAGATCTCCAAATAAAAAATTGACATATTTCTAGTTCACTGTATGGTTTTAATGTTTCTCTTTATAATTGTTATTAACTATAACACCTCTACAAACACTTGTCCATTTCAACATTCTTTCCCTGCCACTCCTGCATATATAAATGATGCAAATATGTGACCTTTTTAACTGAGATCGTACTCAAAGCCCATAAATACATAATACATATGTAGATGTCCTGCAATAAATACATGAATGGAACAGCACATATTCAAGGGTTTAATTAACAGATTTCCACCTTATATATTTTACCAGACACGTGAAATAATCTTATGTTAGATTCAGCCATGTTCTTCTTCCACATAAACATTATAACAAGAATTTAATAGAAATGATAAGGCCAAAAAGATTAACTGAATTATAAAAAGACTAGAAAGTCATAGTAGTGCGGCAACAGAAAAGTTAAGGGTGAAATAATACATGAAATACGTATTTGTAGCAGGACATAAGAGATACTACATCAGATAGAAGAAAATTAGCTAAGATAGGACCTTAAATCAGTGACATATAATCTTGAGTGTTAAGCTAAGAACTGCTTAATCTGATAGCTACCTTCTAAGCTAGAGAGAACAAGAAGTCATAGCGATTAATCTGAAAGACAAACAATAACAAACATGTTCCTTCTCTTTATGTTGGGTTCAGGATTAATACCCTTTAGGCTTATAGTAAGGTACCAACTACTAACCAATTTACAGAAAACGGCCTCAGTATACGGCAGACTAATCTTCACCCAGGTTAGGCACGACTAAGACAGATATGTGTAGGACGGAATAAAGCAAGCACCGTGTAGAAATTACATTTGACAAAGAACCCAACAGAGACTGAAAGTATGGAGGAAAAATAGAACATGAATAAACAACAAAATTTAATGGAACAGATCCAATGCAAAGAATTATCCAAATTAACGTGATATCAGGTATAAACAATAAAATAAGCATCTAAACTAATAAAATTAAAGACCAGGAATTCAAACTAAGAATCGTGTTTCAAGGAAGTAAAATGAGAAAAGAATAAAGTTATTCAACCAGAAGTTCGGCGAAATAAGCAGCAGAATTGCGAACCCAGCAATGTTTATCGTAGTCCAACAAGAACTAGGTATGAAAATACTAAAACCAAATTTATCAAACCATCATCAAGTAAAAAGTATAAAATAATGAAATTAGTTAGGAAGTAAATGTAAATTTACCTTAGACCGTCATCTCCTATCACATCTCCTCAAAATTCCATCACGGTCTTGATAGATTCCTCCATTGAAGAGACCTCCAAATACAGCAAAGAGATTCAGTCTTTTGGAGTCGTTGGAGCAAAAAGGTAGCTAAAACCAATAATTATAGCACAAAGAAACAAAGTGGGTGATTTTGCAACAACATTGAAGAAGCTTAGATCGTCACAGGGTTGAAGAAAAAGATGAGATTTCGATCTGCTGGGCCACTCCCTCTCCCTCTCTCTCTATCTCTCAGAGGTTTTCAGAGAGAGAAATTCTTAATGAGAGAGATGCCTGATAAGAAATCTTCACACCAACAAACGACCTTCCAAGAACAGTGACATGAAATTTGTCACCATCCGGTCTCTTATTCTCTGCTTTTTCTTCACTTCTTCTCTTCCTTCCCTCTCTCTCCTTTTCTTTTCTTATTTTTTAATAAGTGAATTTATTTCCGGGTTTTTGAGGATATCAAAACATATGGCCGTGTATAGATTCTCTCCATCTTCCTTGCTTTTTGGTACGGATATCATCGTATTTTCCATGTTACACAAAATCTATAACGCTCTTTAACCATTTATTTATATTTATTACACTACTATATATTGCAGCCTGGCTGGCTCCGCCAAAATGAACCGCTCCATATAAATCAAATTTTCAAAATGCTTGAGTTATATTCTTTATTTTAAATATTTGAACTAATAAATTTATTTTGATTCTATATATACAATATTTTTGATAAAAAAATTTATATGATTCAATATCAATCACCTACTAAAGTTAAGGTTCAGATAATATTTACAGGAGACTTACGAGATCGCCTATTAAAAAAATCATCATGACAGTAGGAATTGAACTTGTCACCTTATAAGAGATAAATACGTCTCTTATCATATGTATCAACTGTCATTGATAATTCACTTAAAAATATTCAATTTTAGGATTTATAGATATCTCTTTCAATATATATATCTCATATATGAATTGAGTTCAAAAGCTAAAAAAATCAAATAAAACTTTACACCACAAAACTAATTCTATGTTAATAAATCTATAATTTTTTTTAAAAGATACTAATTACACATAGTAAAAGGTTTTCATCAAATAATCGTTTTAATATAAATAATTAAAGAGAATGTTTAAAAAGAATGTAGATATTTTTATAAATAATTAATTTTTTTAATTTGTATAAATTAATTATTAAATTATACGTTATTGGAGGGAGCATTTTTTAAAAAAAAAAACAATGACTATTATTTTTCCTCAAGGATAAATATTTCCTTTTAATTTCCCTCAAAACTCGAATGGAAATTAAAAATATCAAAATGAAAATATTTTTTAAAAAAAAATTTCAAAAATTAAATCCTAAGCTTCTATTTTAGATACATTTTCACATCAAAATCAAAACTCTTAAACAAAATAGTACTATTTTATTATTCTAAAATATATTATTACAGTGATTTATTATTATCTATAAAAGGGGGGGGGGGGGAGTAAACAACGTATTTGCTGGGGAATAATCGGGTAGTATGTGTCCCTGATTGGATATATGACAAGAAGCACAGCAACATGATAACACTTTGTTTTATTAGTTGTTAAGAATCCATTGAGCCTAATAAATTAACAATTAGGTCAATTTTGTATCCTCTTTTTGATTGGCCAAAACTGCAAGCTTGTGGGGCCCAGAGGGAAAAGATGAGACTTTTATATAGCACTTTGTTTATTCAGATTCCTTGGAGGTACATTTTTCTATGCTCAGTCTTATTTAATTTTTAATTCTTGTTTTAATTATTCATTTCAAATAAAATATTGATGTAGGGATCCACTGCCATATTTATTCAGGAAATGTGCCTTTCTCATTAATTTAATATTATTATTTTAGTTTTGATTTTGATGTTAATTTAACTGAATTGGTGACTGGATTGTTTGTATTTTACCGATATAGATATTTTCAATAAATTATTGACTCACAGGTTTAGAATGTGCTTTGTCAAAATTTCACTTTTGGATTTTGAAATAGTTTTTTTTTTTCAATGTGTTTTTAACCAAATATATAACTTAAATGATAATTTTGACACAAATAGAATTGCATTGACTATGGCAACTTCTTATAAATAACAACATGATTCACAATTATATTTTCATGACTCTTTACAATATGTGTTTCCAAATTTCATTTTTTTTATTTTTTTAGCTATTTTAATAAAAATTATTGTAAAATATGATTTGTGAGATTATGCAAAAAAAATACACTAAGAATTACGTTATAGAGTAAAAAAGGGAAAATCCCTAAAAAGATATTTTTGATTTTTAAAATTTTAAAATAATTACATCAAATGTCAAAATCCTAAATTCATACTCATTACTAAATAGGAATTTTAAAATTTAGATTTTTTATAACTTTTTTCTTGAGATATTTACTATTTTTATAATAAAAGTTACTATACTTCATTAGATACCTATTACAATAGTAGTACAATTAATAACCATATTTTATAGATCTCAAACATAAAATAAATAATTTTTTTAGGAGATTTATTATTTTTGTAATAAATTTCATTATACCTCGTTAGATATTTATTACAAGAATAATACAATTAGTAACCATCTTTTTTAAAAATTAAACTTGTTAAAATAAATTATTATTCCCTCTAGTATTAATTATAAGGGCTAATTAATTATTTTTAGTAGACAAATAAAATTAAATAAATTATTTAATTAAAACTAAAGTAAACTACTTAAGACGGATTTATATAATATACTCATTAATCTATCAAAATTTACTAATTAACTCTTAGATTAGTTATAATTAATTTATTTAATTTTTTTAATATATCTATATAAATTAAATAACTTTTATAGTTATAATCGAATATAGTATTATGGTAAATACTTAATGAAATATTATAAATTTTGTTACAAAAAATATAAATCTTTTAAATTAATTTATGTATTTTAATATGTTTGAGATTTGAAAAATATAGTTGTCAATTATATAAATATCTATTAAGGTATAGTAAATTTTATTATAAGAGTGGTGAATCCATGTAATATCATCTAAATTTTAAAATTTTTATTTAATTATATGTATAAATTCATGATTTTAAAAATTAACATGACTATTTTAAAATTTAAAAATTCAAAAAAGTTATTTGTTTAGGGATTTTCTCTTTAAAAAAAACTCAAAATCCTTAGTAAATAACTAAGTAGATTTATGAGTATTTTTTAGACTTGACGCCTACTCTAACCCTAGTCCCTAAATGAGCTCCAAACCTAACTTATCTCAACTTTCACTTAATAAGAAAAAAAATCCATGGCCTGATAGGATTTTAAAGATAGATTTATAAAAAAATAGATTTTTAAAAAGTTTATAGAAAATAATTTTTAAATGATAGTTTATAAAAAAATAATTTTAAATAAATGAGTGTTTGGATAGTTATTTCTAAAAATATTTTTATTATTAATAAATTACAAAAAATAGTATGAGTATTAAATGAAGAAAGATAAGATATAAGAGAAGAGAGATAGGGTGTAAGAAAAAGTAAGGGTAATATAGTAATTGGTCAGTTCATAAGATCTTTTACTGTTCCATAAGCTACTCTGATCAGCTTATCTAAGACCTTAATTTTAAATTATAGTTTAATCTAAAAATTAATTTGAATAAATATAACTATTTATTTTAAAAAATTTTAAAACATATATTTTATCTAAATTTAAGTTTAAAACTTAAATTTGTAAGCCATCTAAACACACTGCATATCATTCTTGTAAATTTTACATCTTTATATATGTATATATATGCCAACTACATCTTTATATATATATATATATATATATATATACACACATATATTTGTTTTTTAGAAAAAATAAATTATATTTAGATAAATAATTACTTTATGATGTTGATCATTTAGAAGATGCAAAAAAATTATGTGTTTCCATATACATGCATATATATGATATTAATCTCATAAGATATTTAATTAATTAATTAATATATTATTTTTTTCAAATATATTAATTGTCTTCTTTCATTTATTCCCCAATTCTCTTATTTTATTATTACTAATAAATTATCATTAAGAATAATTAAAAAAGTACCTATGTGTGTATACTGTATAGACTATAGAGAGACTAGAGACAGGTAGGTGCTATTATGGCTCATAATTGGGAATTATATTAGTTTCACTTCTCTCATTCATCAAATCAAATTTAATGTGGTAGAGAAAATAAATGAATAAATAATACACCAAGTGCGACTCAGGCATACCCTTCAATCAATGTCAATATTAAGGGCTTATTTGGTGATATTTAAAATTATAATTTTAAAAAAAAAATTAATAAAATTTAAATTTAAATAAATTTTAAAATAAATAATCATATTTACTCAAATAAATTTTTAGACTAAATAATAGTTTAAAATTAAAATTTTAGATAAATTTATCAAAATAGCTTATAGAACAGTAAAAGAGCTTATGAACTAACTAATTACTATATTACCCCTTTTTTTTTTTACATTCTCTTATACTTTTTTTATACCCTCTCTCCTCTCTCATATTTTTTTACACCCTTTCTCTTTTCTTTTCTTACACCCTATCTCCTATATCCTCTTATATCTTATCTCTTCTCATTTAATACTCATACAATTTTTTGTAATTTACTAATAATAAAAGTATTTCTGAAAATAACTATCTAAATACTCATTTATTTAAAACTATTTTTTATAAATTATTATTTAAAAGTCTTTTTTATAAGCTGTCCAAAAATCATTTTTTTTATAAACCTGTTTCTAAAATTTTTTCCAAACACACACTAAATGTAAAATTTAACGCTAATAGTAAATATTATCATTATATTATATTATTTTTAAATTATAAATTCATTGACAATATAATTGATTTTAAATTCTTTGTAATTAATAAAAGGTGTTTGTTTATTTATTTTGAATCATATATGCAAATTATTGAATTCGCTTATCCATCAAGTCCACTTGTAGCCGCCACCAACACACCCATAGTCACTTATTTTAATTTTACTATACAAAACTGCTCCATATTTTTTACCATGTAGCTTCATACAATGTTTCAGTCTCTTCTATACTTTTTTTTAATCAATTTTTATTATTTTTTAAAAAATTAAATTTAATATATCATCATTTGATAATATTCTGTTCATATTTAAAATTTTAATGTCAATATCTTGTATTGATGAAAATAATGATATTAGATCATTAGATGTTGATCAATGTAAAAATTGTTTTAACCACTTAAACAACATGATGTATCGGGTTAGAGGTTATATAGATATAGAAAATATTTTTTAAAAAATACCTATAGTTAAAAAATAAAAAATTAAAAAAGAGCAAACTAAATTTTATATTAAATATAAGATGAAATACAATTGTCTTAATTTTAAAAATAAATGGTGAATTATGTTTAAATATACTTTTATAGACTTCAGATTGCATGCAATAAGGATCTTGTTCTTGTATGGTATTGGTCTCTGGATTGGAGCAGATCCAATTGTAGGGCAGTATTTGTACCGTGTATAGATATTAGTATCATGTAAGGAAAAAAAATTCATACTACTATTCTTTTTTAATATTTTTTATAATAAAAGAATATTTGTACCATGTATTTCCTTTTACTTAAATTACGGCAAAATGATTTTAAAAAAAAAATAGAAAAAGAAGGAACACAACGATGTGTGGGCCCTCAAAGAACATGCACATGGCATTATTGCCCATGAAAACTCTTTTATTCTGCTCAACTTTTGTTCCCTTCCCTTTCCCCCCTCTTTTTTATAAAATAATTACAGAACAAACCCAAATACCCACCCCACGTAATCTTTTTTAAGGTTTCAAAAAGCTACTAACTAATTAATTAAATTATAAAATATATTATTCTCTTTCTCATTTTAGAGTTTAAATTGTTTTTGTTCCTATTATTTTCTGTCTTCTTTTTGGTTTTTTATTGGGATACCGTGCTTGTATCAAATTTTATCATGTAAAGGAGCCCACTAGTTTGTGTATATTTTACTTAATTTTTAATAAATTTTCCTTTAATCCCAAAAAAAAAATTACCAACCAGAAAATAGTTATTGTAAGAATGGAAAGATTTATGGATACAATTATAAATTTTAATAAGATAGCGGGTGTCATCAACAAAACTATCATGGGATTTCAATCAAATCTAATATAGACGACTTTTAAAATATTTATGTCATAATTAAAAATCTATTTAAAACACAGAAAAATAAATAAACGTGAAATTAAGGAAATGAAAATAAATTTTAAGAATATAAAATCCGCTCTATAATTAAAAAAAAACAGAATACATACAATTTACAGGAAGTTATATTAAGATTTATGGATGTATCGTATATTATAAAATTATTCTTCAAATTCGGTAAAAGATAAGGGAAATAATAATATAATAAGTATTAATTAATTAGAAATAGAAAAGGAAAAAGAAAAATGTGGGGGGTGTGAATGGGGTGGGACCCGGGATGAGGAAGGTCAGAATCATGCAAGAAGAAGAGTGGGGGACTGGGAAGGGGGAAGATTTTGCCATTTGGGAGACTCGAGATGTCAAGGGGCCCACAAAGTGTGATGAAGAGAGGTGGGGCCCAGGGAGGGGTTGATTGACTTGACTTCATCATGATTCCCATCCATGTTACCCCGTAAATAGAATTCTTTGGTTCATTCGCTAAACAATTCCATTTCCTCTTTTAATAATGCATCTCTTATATACGGCCTCCGCATGCTTCCCGTCTTCCATTCCCGTACATATCACTATTTAAAATATATTTAATTTTTTAAAAATAATATTTTATTATAATTTTAATCATAATATTTAAAAAATATTTTAATTTTTAAATATTTATATGTTAAGATAATTAACATTTTATCCTACTATCGTTTAAAAAAATATTTCACTCTATTTTAGATCATGATTAAATTTATTTTTTAAAATTTTTTATATAAAAAATTATTTTTTTCATTGCCTAATTATTTAATAATTTTTTATATATTTAATATCTTAAATTAATTTTTAATAATATTCAATATATTAAATTTATTGTGTTTATTGCTACCCAAAAAAATATTTAAAGATAAACTTGCATAAAAAATTTACTTTAATATATTGGTGTTAGTTGGAAAAGTAATTTGTAGCGTTAAATTTATTTAAAATTAATTTATAATATTAAATATTATTAAAAATATTTTAAAGTATTGAAGGTAGATTAATATTTTTTGAATATATCTAAATTAATTAAATAAATTTTATATTAAATAATAAAATTAGCATAAATATGTCACTGTTCTTAACGCGGTCCCCCGAACGACCTTTTTAATTAATCACGCCTTTCACCTTTTCTTATTTTTCTTATTTATATTCCTCATCACGGGCTCACCGCATCCACTCATTTTATTCGAATCTCTTGAATTTTTTTTTTCATTTTAACTAAATTATACCTTTTATTGGTTTTCAAAAATATATTAGTAATTTTTCTAGTCAAGATGCATCCTCATCAACTAATCTCTTTTTAGATAAGTAGAGTTAATAGATTATATAATTTTAAATTTATATAGACGTAGTATTATTTAAATAAAATAATATAATTTTTTTAGAAAATAAAGAATGAATTACTCAAACTTTATTTGATTTTTCTAAAATTATATTAGTTCATTTTATCATGTAAAAATTATTCATTGAGTGTATCGAATGGGTCCATTACTCTAGCACTTGATTTTCATTTTTTTTAAGGAGTTTATTTTAGTTAAAAAATTATATAATTTTTTTTAAAAAAATTGAATTCACCTAAATAAATATAGAGCGAAATATTTTTTTTATTAAATGATATTAATATTAGAATAAAATAAATTATCTATTTTTTTTAAATATAAATTTAAATATTTAAAAATTATGATATATCTCTAAGTATAATAATTAAAATAATAATAAAATAATATTTTTTAAAAAATAAATATATTTTAAATAATTATATATATTATTATTTTTTATTAATTCAACATGGGTTACTTAACATCTTATGATCAATCGTTTTGATGTCCATCACACATTTCAGATTTGTCTTTTATGATATTTACCAGCCGACATCTTGAAAATTACATAATTAACCTTAGCACATTTGGTTTCCCACTTCTCTTTCTCTTAGTAATTTATAATAATACGTTGAATTTTATAAGAGACAAGACGGAGTTAAGTTCGAAATGTGAAAATAAATATATCTAAAATTTAAAAAAATATCACTTAAATTTTAGAATTCTAAATTATTTTTTTTATTATACTTTATAAGATATTGACTACCCTTATAAAATAAACAACAATATATTTTTATAATAATTTTTATTTAAAATTTTAAAATTCAATTAGTATTTTTTGGGAATGTTTTTTTAAAATTGTCATTTTTTTTAAACATGAATGTAACCATCGGCATGCTAGATGTAATTAAATTTAACATGAAGAATCAATTCCCATGTGATTATTTATTTCGGCTCAAGATTTTCTTTTCGTCTGATATTAATAAATCGAAAGAAAATTCCAAGTCTAGAGCTCCATGGTCCAAAAAAAATTCAGGACTGAGATTTTAGAATAAATGACAATCACATAAAAATCTTAGATAAACGCATCTAACACTTTAATTTTATTATTTTTATTCTTTAAATCTTCAGTGCTACAATCTTAGGCCATTAGTTTTATTAATAAAAACATATTGGCATTAAAATTTTAAATATAGACAGAGCAATCTTAAATATTATTACCCATAATCCTATTTATAAGATTTAGTTAACTTTTTTTAATAGATTTATAAAATAAATTAATTATAAATAATATAAAAATTAAATGATTAATTTATATAGATTTAATAGTATAAAAATTTATCAGATCTTATAATTATGATCAGAGGGAATAACATATTAAATTTAAATTTTAAAAAAATAGAAGTGATTGATATAAAAAATATCATGGGAGACAAGTAGTGTCATGGTTGGAAGAGTGAAAAAATATTTTTATAAAATGAAGAGAGAAGATAAAAACCTTCTTTTGTCAAAATTTTAATTGGAGAATTTGATTTTGATGTAATGCTATACCAATAACTCGTTAAATCAATTACGGTCACAACTATCTCTGCTCCTTAAATAGAAACCAACGGTCGAGTTGGATCGTTCAGCTAATTAATCAAACCTTAAATCGTTTCTTTCAATAATTATATTTTCTTGACCAATTGTTCTCATCATATCCTGAGTCCACAAGAAATTAGACTTATCCTTAAAAGCAATTTGTAATCCTTGATTAAGATGTGGTATGGAATTTTCTTATGGCTGAATATTTATATTCCTAATCCTGGGAGGTCGAGAATATTAATCATAGAATTAAAGAAAAACACTCTTTTTTTATTATTTTCTGACCTCATCATTTGTTGATCTTGCACCCACTTTCAAGATCAGTAGCTTTTCTTTCTAAATGACAGATTTTATTCACTTCGAAGGGACATTCATGTCACTTTTTTTTTATACAATAAATTTTAAAAAATAATTTAATTTACTCACAATTTAAGGATAAGATAAAGTCTATTTTCCTTCTAAATAAGATCAATATCAAGTAGAATGAGTCATTTATTAATTTTAAACGTAAACCTGAGTACTTATAAATTATGATATTTCTTTAAATATTGTAACTAAAATCATAATAAAATAATATTATTTAATAATTAAATATATTTTAAATAATTATATTATCACTTTTTGGCATATGAATTCATTGATAACAGCCATGTCCCTTGAATACATATATGTATTCAAATATGGTTTTATAGTTTGGTGACAGGAGATCTGAAGTTGTAGGTGGCCGCTTGTCAACACTCTTCATTAATGTGGGTTTATGATTTTTTTTTTTTAAACTTGATTTCATGCCCCAAAAATGTCCAAGTCCACCATATTCATTTTAAAAAGTTTTTTTTTACTGAATAAAGGATTTTTAGTAATATAAATTTTGTTAAGAGTAAAACAAATTTAAAGATTAAGGTGACTTTTTAATGAGAGAAAATCTAAATAGTAAAGATAATAAATACTTTTATTTATATTTATCATTTTTTATTATATTATTTGTGAGATTTAGAATTAGGATTTGAATATTATAATAGAGTTGTAATTCAATATGATAGGCATTAACTGAGTTTAATGGTTAAGTTATATATATTAGAAGTATAATTGATATTTAATCAGTTTAAATTATTATTAAATATTATAAATTAAAAATAAATATTTTGGTTAGAACTTTAAATTTAAGAAATTAAGGATTTTGATAAATTTAATAATTGTAAGTTAATTATTAGTTTAAATAAGTTATTGGGATTCAGAAATAATGATATTTGATATTGGAATTGAGGATTGAACATTATAAAACTTGGAAGTTAATGATAGAATTTAAGACTTTAAATCTATATAATTAAAGTGAATATTTATTTAGTCATTTGATTAACGGGAGAATGTGCATATATAAAAGTTCTACCCTGGCCTCTATCTCTCCCCTCTAGGATACCTGTTTAAATATAAAAGATTACTTTAAAATTATTATTTATAATTAAATTTGATGATGTTTAAATATGATATTTTTTATATGAAAAATTGGAAAAAAAGGTCATACATGCAGATTAAATAATTCAGTATTCACTCTAATTTTGAATATAAGATATACTTTATTAATTTAGATAAATAAAAAATTAATTAAATTAATTATTTTTATTAATTGTGTATTGATTTATCTAAAATACTCTTTATTATTATGTGTATTAGAACTATTTTTTGATAATTTTTTTTAAAAATATGTAATTATATAGAAATATTTTTAAAAAAATTATCAATTTATAAAATAAAATAAAATATTTTTTTGTTAGATTTTATAATTAAGATTAAAATAGAAATATTTTTTCTTACTACATAAAGTATCTTTTGGGCTGAATTGGTCATATCGAATAGGTATAGGATGCGGAAAGAGAACTACATTTGGGGAACAGAGATGAGTATTAAGGTCCAAGTTCACAACAACTGATCGCCAAATTGAGATTAATTAAGATGTGAATTTTTAAATGATCATGATCAAGATGCTACTAGCAACTATAATTACTCCGTAATTTTACTCGTTTAATTATATATTATTATATTGCTATTCTTGACCTAAAAGAGTCACATTAATTAATTAAATTTTCTTCCATATTCAAAGTAATCGTTTTTTATATATGGTGAGAGTGCAATCGAAATGATGATTACTATTTAGTGATTTATATATATATATATATATATGGAAACAAAGTAATTTTTTCAGTAGATGAACTTATTGTAGAAATATTATTCCATTACAGTTCGTATTACATAAAATCATGTAGAAGACAATGGTAAAAAATGTGTCTAATTATTTTTTTATAATTATTAATTTATTTTTCTTGATATATTAATTTTTAAATTAAAATACATCCCCTCTGACTCTGAGTGTTGAAAAATGGTAATTAATTCAGTATTGACTCAATTAATTATGAGCCGTTTATGGTCAGAGATTCTGGAACATTGCAAGTTTTTTTTTTTTTTGCGATTTGTGAACGTGTTTGATTATGAAAAAGTACTATATTTTGCTCTCTGCCTCGATCCAATTCATTATATTGATGTACAGAGAGTTTGGTTTCACGTTCAAAACTGCTACGAAAATTATCATGGTTTTAGTGGAAGCATGCAAATATATCTGCTTTAACGTGAAACCAAATACGTACCATTTATATTATATAGTTAGATTGATAATCAGCGTATACTGTGTATTGCAGGTTTGAAGGAAGAAGTTGAATTGGGAAGGTAATTAAGTTTGATTCAGTTACAGTTACGGTTATTTCAGTTTCATCTATGGGCATTGGGAAGGTATCAACATGGTCAAACTCAACTCTATGCTTTACTTCGCTGTCTTTCTCTTCATCTTCTTCCTCCAACTTACTCTCCCCTCTCTGGTAATATTCCATTCCTTAGCTTCATTATTTATTAACTTGTATTCTCCTTCTAAACTATACTTTCTCATTGAGGGTGTTCAAGTATATCATGTCCTGGTCCCAATTATATTGAGATGAGACCGTCCAATCTTTGAAAATTTTTGAGACAAGACAAAAAGTAGATGGCGACGAGGGTGTTGCGTCTTGTCCCATCTCAAATATATATATTTAAAATTTATTTATCTATATGTTAATATATATTTTATAATAATATATATTATTATGACCTATTTATTAAGACAAGGGAAAATATTATTGGAAAAAATGTATGAATCTACTTCATTTTACCCTTTTTATTTAATGTAGATTCAACTTTTTTAAAAAAAATTTATACCCTCAAGAAGAAACTATACGAGATAAAACATTTGTCTCGATCCCTATTTACTATAATAGGGATCAAACCCAGTCTTATCTCGCTCAATAAATACCTCCACTTGCTAACTCAGTAGTGAATGTTGAGTTAAATTGTAAAAGGGATTCCTTTATCCTTTTATATATGTGTTTGGCAATTTCTAAAAATTTAATTTTAAAAGAGTTTTTAATTTTATTTTTTTAAAATAATTAGTTATATTTATTTAAAAGAATTTTTAAATTAAATTATAGTTTAAAATTAAGGTATTAGATAAATTATTGAGATTAACTTTTAAAATAGTAAAATAGTTTATTTACTATCCAATTACTATTTTATCCTTACTTTTTTTATATCATCTCTCATATTTCCTTTCTCCTCTTCCCTCTATCTTCTCTCTTATCTTTTTATACCTTCTCTCATCTCTCTTATTTTTAATAAAATAATATATTTTCTAGTAATTTTTCAATTACAAAAGCCCTTTTGATAATAATTATTTAAACACTCATTTATTCATAATCACTTTTTCCCCCTTAAAAACTCTTCTTTAAAAGTCTTTTTATTAAAAACTATCTAAAAATTATTTTTTTTATAATTTTTTAAACTCTTATATAAATATGCCTATATTTAATTATTCTTTACAAATAACTTATATTACCTTTGGTTTTGTATTTTTTGTTACTCAAGGGGGTTTGATAAGTTTGAATCCATTAACTAGTTAGTTAACTAACTGAGAGTATAAATTAATTGAAATTGTTTTATAATTCTCAATGAAGGGAGTATAAAGATTTTATTCATGGATGAGTAACACGCTCTTTACCATATAATTAGCGCTAACATGTTATATTAGATGGCTAATTGCAATTAATTAACAAGCAATGTTCATCTTACTATTGTGCAGACGTAAGCATATGCAGAGTGAAACAGGCGCGTGTTGTCACTCTCGCAGTTGGATACTAGTGGTAGTTCGATTACGTGCGACGGATCTCACGACGGCTACGATATATGCACTCTAAACGGCCCAACATTCTGGACTCAGCCCAATTAACTCTATTGACATTGGGCCCAACCTCCCTTCGCTATGAGAATACGTTTATAATATTTAGAAAAATATTATAACTCTAAAGTACATCGTTTATTCATAAAAAAATTGATAACTTATTATTATCGTTTAAAAAAAATTTGATATTATAAATAGTAAGTTTATTTTTTTAAAAAAAAAAACCATCACTCTCCTATACCTAAAAAAACACCCGACACTCTCACCTCCGTCCCACGTAAGTCCCCGGCACCATCACTCACAGAAGCCAAGCCTTCGTATTCAGTACGGGCGGCTACGCCGGAAACTTCTTCCAGTAATTAAACGAGAACTTCATCCCCCTCTTCATCACCGTCCATTCCCTCACCCAGATCACGATGTAGTCCTCGCGATCACTCAAGGCGCCACGTGGTGGTTTCATAAGTACGCAGAGTTACTCTCTAGTTTTAACTCATCACCCGAGCATCAACACAAACAATTCAACAGCCACACACCTCTTCTCGTCAACGCAGTGGGGTTGTTGAAGCACGGACCCTTCACCATCGACCCGAAAACCCTCGTTGACTTCCGTTCCTGGTTGAAGAACATATACATCGAATCCTGATTCTCTGCAGGCGAATCTAAGCCGAGTCTGACGCTGGTGTCTCGGATAGGGAATGTGAGCCGTACGATATTGAACCAAGGTGGGATCATAAAGTTTGCTGAGGGAGCAGGGTTCAACGTGGAAGTGTTGGAAGCTTGAAGAGATAAATCAATGGCGGATGATTACAAGCTGGTTCATACGAGTAATGCATTGTTAGGTGTTCATGGGGCCGGGTTGACTCACTTATTCTTCTGAGTCCAGGATCAGCTGTGATGCAGGTGGTGCCTATATGAACAGAGTGGGCTTCTAGAACCTACCATGGCGAGAAGATAACTAGGGTTTTAGGGATGGAGTATATGGAGTAGAAGGTGGAGGCAAATGAAAGCAGCTGATCAGAGAAATATGGTGGTGAAGAACCCAGAAGGTTTTCGCGAGGGAAAATGGTCAAGAGAAGGATATATTTGAAAGAACAAAATGTGAAGAGCTGGTATTTGTAATTTGATAGAGGCCCATGAAAAGGGCAGAGCTTTGATGGACACTATAATATTTATTATTAGATATCTCTAAGTAATTTTTGACCATATCTTGGCTAGCTCCATTTGATTTTTACATTATCTTTTAGGACTGTGGTATTTCGACCAGTTTAATTAATTAGGTTTAACTATAATTAGGATATGTTAAATGTAGCTACTGGGCCTTTCAATGGAGCATTAGTAACAGAAGCTATAAATGTGTAATGCTACAATTGGAGGCAATGAATTAAAATGCCAGATCAGATCATGCAAACACGAGAGGAAAGTGCTAAATAATGCATTGCATTTGCATTACAGCAAGCAAATAATAAATTAAATTTCTCTTGAATAAAAATATGTTATGCTAATCTTTTGAGCTGGAAAGTACTTAAAAACACAGCTTGCCCTGGGCCCACCATGTGCATTACTCATCCTTTTGAGTTTGCCATCTTAAAATTAGCTTCTCAATAATATCAAGCTCTCTTTTTAACTTGGATGATAGATCGCCTTATATGTATATGTGCGTGCGCATTTCCTTTGTCTTCACTCTTGTTCTGGTAAAGGTCAAAAAACACTCCTGTCAAAGTTCCTTGTTTGAAAAACATTTACACAATTACCTATTCCAGACATGATATTAATTTAAAAGACAAACATTACCCAAATTTTATTACCCCCTAAATTAAAAAAAAAACAAGAAAAGAAAAGATCTTGACTGGATTTCGCAGCTTCCTTGTTATTGTCCCTACTGGGGGGCTCGCAGGTTTATTTGATTTTTTTTTATCTTGAACATTCCGAATTAATATTTTCAATAAATTTTAAAGTTAGATCCCTGTAGTAGTGGAAATTACAATATCGCAAATGAGCATGTTTTAATATTATGATGAAAGTAATTATATATTTATATGAACTCTAAAAATTGCAACAATTTGAAAACTAATTTTTTTCTTGAAAGGATTAATTACTCACAGATTGTTACTAATTGTTCCGTCGTTTTGGCGCCAATAATAAGACTAAAAACTTTTTATGGTCTGGGAACACAAAAGTACAAAAACATTTATAATATATGGAGAAACATGAAACGCCGCTTTCTACTGTCCACATCAGCGTATTTGTCCCATTTCCCATTGCCAGCTTTAGTTTGGATGCCAAAGTTGAAGGCTTTTTAGGAGAAGAACCAGAACCAGAACCAGAGACACCGTTAACGCCCCCCTCTGTGAGGTTGCCCCCAGAAAGAGAAGGGAAGCGAGAAGAAAAATGGAGAAAGCTCTGACTAAAGTCAGCAGCTTGAAGGGGGGTCTGGGAAGCTCGTGGATTACCAAGAAAGCCAAGGAGGAGTTCTCTAACATCACTGACGACATCAATGTGAGTTAAATCTTCTCTAGCTTTCGCGTTCTTCTTTTGATTTTGTGCCTTTTCATCGTTTATTTTCCGTCCTTGATGTCTGCATTTTCTAATGGTATGGTCCTGATTGATTGATGAAATGAGGGTTCTCTGGCTTATATTAGCTTGGCTTATGAGAGCTTATTTGAGTGATTTGGTCGGTGGAAGTTTTGGGCTTTAGATATATATAATGTGGTGATTGAACTGAAATTGAATTTATTGCATATTAAAGTTGTTTCGTATGGCACTAAATATTCCCAAGACTGACATTGAAATGCATATTTCTTTCTTGTTTCTGAGAAATTGTTTCTTGGGTCTTGAGGGACTGGGATTGTTTAAAGTGAACTTGTTGAGATCTTTCTGGGCTTTGGGGTGTTAAATTCAGGAGAATCATGTAATTTCCTCTTAACCCATTTTCTATGCTCTTTGGCTGAATGGGTGGGAGTAGGAGTATGTGAGCAGAGATCAGCTATGGGAGAGGAAGGACAATGGTAATATGTGTTATGGGAGAGATCTTTAGTTATTAGGCCCTTTTCTCTCTGTCTCCTTGTTTTTCTTTCTCTCCCCTTTTCCCTCTACTTCCTATTTCAGAAATACCAACCTTCCATCCGATGATACCACTGATACAAGTTTGTAATTTGGGCAGAGAGAGAAAGAGAGAGAGAGGGAGAAGAGAAGAAGGGACAGAGGAAACAGAGAAGTGAGATTTGAGTCACATGACTGTATCCATTCAATTTCATGACATACATATGGTTTTGATGAAAAAATATACACGAGTTGATACTCAAAACCTTGGTATTGAATTCTTTCCACTTGTAAACTATTCTGTTCAATGTGACTTCTTTCTATTCTGCTCGCTACTCCAACAATCTCTTCCTCTCAAGTATGAACCTGTGATATGCTTACATGAATATGCTCTCCATTCATCTTCCCTTCCCACGGCGACCCTTGTGTGGGGAACTCATCTCTTCACATGATGATGTGTACTTCCATCTCTTTGTACTATTGTCTTCACACTTGTCTATGTTGAATAACTGAGTTTTGATGCCAATCTTACGACTTAAGGGAGCTTCAGATATCAAAGATATCTTCTTTGGGCCCCTTTCACTAGCTTGAGGAAATTAGTGAGTAGATTTTTGACATTGGTTTTTAAACAAAATATATTAAAGCGTTAGATTAGTAGTGTTTTTCACTCATATATCTATTTTCCAGTTCAAATCTTTCATATGAAGCGTTAAATTTCTCATCTTGCTTCTTCTAGAGAATGATTGCTAAGGCTTGGTGGGTCAGAAAAACATTTAAGCTCATATAACATGCTCAGTTCAGGGTAGTGTCTTCATTCATTTAGTATGACTCTGACTTAGCATGCCCTTAAATTGATAATTATATTCAATACAGACAGCTGACACTTGCCGTATGTGGATTGGTTTTTAAGGCATATTCTCATATTTTCAATCTATCAAGCAATATGTTATAATCAATTAGAGAATTTTGCAGGCTTCAGCTTTGATTGGCTATAACTTTTGCAAACTTCACGTGTCTGAGCATAGAAGTCGATTGAGTTTCTGTATGCATGTACTGGTATATTCGAGTGTAACAAAAAAAATTCTGCGAGTGGTTCAGTGTTTGGGCATTGCAGAATTTGATGCTACTGTGTCTTCCTAAGCAGTTCTGCTAAATGGTGTGTTTTTTTGCAGAGTTTCTCAAGTACTGTTGAAGAGAAAGCAAAATGGATTTTTAACAAACTAAAAGGTATGCCAATTTGCTTCAAGCCTGAATGAATGTCCGTATGAGATCATGCATATAAAACTTTTTGTCCTAAGCAGATAGGATAACTTAGATGTATACCAGGAACATAACTGCAACACATATTTTGTGTGCCCAGAAAATGCTTGGAATTCTTACATCTTGGTTATTATATTCATCACATTAGAACTCCAAGTTCAAACCTTATCTCACTAGTTAGGTGGGCTACTGAGAGAGTTTTACGTTTACTGTCTAAAGCTAACACAACCCTCCTCCTTTCTACCAACTATAAAATATAGGCGGAATTATTCATCACATTTTACCAACTAATGATCATATCACCTAATGTTCTTCCCTTTTCTTCCAATTTTTATGCTTAAGGCAAGCCACTGAAAAGCTTACCAGATCTCCTCCGCGACTACAACTTACCGGCGGGGCTTTTCCCGCAGAACATAATCTGCTACGAGTTTGACGAAACCAAGGGTAAGCTGGTAGTGTACATGCCATCTGCATGCGAGGTTAGCTTCAAGGACTCCTCTGTAGTCAGATATGCGACTCGTGTCAAAGGGATTCTTACACGGGGGAAGCTCACGGGAATCGAGGGAATGAAAACGAAGTTCATCGTGTGGGTTAAGGTGACAACTGTGGCAGTTGAAGGTTACAAATCTGACAAGGTTTTGTTCACTGCTGGTGTAAAGAAGTCAAGGTCAAAGGATGTTTATGATACACCTCGCGATGCTCTTAGAGTATCAGAATTCTGAAAATTCTCAAATTCATTGTTATCTAGATCATTACAAAATGCTATATTATGCAGTAGGATTTAGTATTTCTTTTTTTACTAGAAATGTTGGTACTGGATATTTTGCATTGCTGTTCTGATAATCCATTGAATGTGAGTGGAGAAGCACACAAGAGGCAATCAAAATTGAAAACTTTTGAATTCATACAAATTTGTCTCTTGCCCCCAGTTTCTTGCCTTCATATGAAAGATTCTTCTAGGAGAGTAGAAGTAGTTTATTCATTCCATTAAGAGGTAATTATTTTGAGAAAATGAAGAATTTGTCAGAATATTTGTGATAAAAAAGGGAAGCTCTACAAGTATTAACTTAAATGATAGTTATCTTTGAACAATTTTATGTAAATATGAAAAAGACTTTGTTGAGAGAAAAAAATTTCCATAATTTCTATGTCTGAATTAATAATATATTGTTAATCTTTTGTTTCTCATTCTAAACCTAAATTGTTCCGTCGTTTTGGCGCTAAGAATAAGTCAAAAGTGTAATAAAATGACAATGTGTATGTTTAAATAGGTTTTTAAAAAAAGGGTTTATAAAAAAAATATTTTTTTTGATAGATTTTAGAAAATGAATTTTGAAGAAGAATTTATAAAAAAAATAGTTCTAAATAAATGAGTCTTTATATAGTTATTATTAAAAGAATTTTTATAATTAAAAAATTATTAAAAAATATATAATTTTATTAAAAATAAAAAAGAGTAGAGAGGGCAAAAAAGATAAAAGAAAGAGGAGAGATGAGAGATAGTAGAAAAAAGAGATGAGAGATGGGACATAGTAGAAAAGTGAAAGGAAAAAGAAGAGATAGTAAAAAAAAGAAAATAAATAAGATATAGTGAAAAAGAAAAAAGAGAGAGGATATAAGAAAAAATATAGATAAAATAGTAATTATATAATTTATAAATTTTTTTATTATTTTAAAAACTAATCTCAATAATTTATTTAAAATTTTAATTTTTAAACTATAATTTTATTTAAAAAATCTTTTAAATAAATATAACTATTTATTTTAAAAAAATTTAAATTAAAATTTAGGCACAAAAAACACTTCTAAAAGCTGGAGTTTACATGTTTCTAACACAGGCGGGCCTATAATTTTGCAAGAAATTCAACAACTAAACTTGGGACTCAAAGTAAGAAATCACCGACCTTTTTTCAACCTCAGGTTTGTGTATTTTTGTTTTTAGTTGCACGTGTTTTCTACGAGATTTGTGTATTTTTTTTTATGTATCTTTTCTATCTAGTAATTAATTATTAATAAATTGTCTTTTTATACATAAAAAAGCAGGAACAACGACTAATTAATTAATG
Source organism: Leucaena leucocephala (assembly GCA_037074615.1). Taxonomy (NCBI): domain Eukaryota; kingdom Viridiplantae; phylum Streptophyta; class Magnoliopsida; order Fabales; family Fabaceae; genus Leucaena; species Leucaena leucocephala. The sequence goes on along the minus strand of CM073570.1, from coordinate 5,030,769 downwards.
ATAATATTATCAAAATTCGTTTGGCTGCGAGATTAATATTATCAGTATTATTATTCATTTAGGTAAAATTATCCATATGGTTCGAGAATGCGAGAAATGTGTGGGAAATCGGAGATTGTGGGGTGAGTTTTTATTGAGTAACCAATGGCTCTTTATTTAATATTATGTTTATTATGAATGAATCACAAAAAGAAATATAGAAAAAGACTAAAAAATAGTAAACGAGCCTTATTTAAAATTTATTATTTTTTTAGAGTTTGTTTCTCATTTTTTTTTATTATGATATTTATGTCCATAGATATGGGGACCACCATGAGCTCTAGTCTATGGTGGTCCCCACATGCGAAAACCCTTTTTCCTCCTCAAATTTCTAGCTATTTTTTAATTTGTTGTAGCAAAATGTTAAGAAAATTATCCAACTCACATAAATAAATGAAATTAATATAAAAGGGGATCTCTTTGCGCTCACAAATATAATGCTCTGCAGGCTTTGTCCTTTTTTTTTTAAATAATAAAAATAATATTTTTTTAAAAGTGTGTTTGGATTAGTTTTTAGAAAATAGATTTTGGAAGAATATATTTTAAAAAAAAAAATTTAAAAATTAGAGATGTTTGGATGATTAGTAACAGAATTACTTTTCCATATACAATTTAAAAAGGACATAAAATAATATGATAATTACATAAAGTTAACCAATATTCATAATATATTATTATAAAATAATACATATATATATGTATTTGAGTAAGGTAAAAATTTATAATATTCACCTGAATTTTAATTTTTTTTCATTGAAAATTTTATTAGATTTAACCAATCTAAATGACCGTAAAAAAATATGAAAAATGGTAATTTTCATTAGCAAATTCATCTTTTTCCCAAAATTTTAAAATAGAAGAAATTAAAATTTTAGATTTTAAATAATATTTATTTTTTTAAATTAATAAACCTACCAATGTACTGTAACAATAGGGGCAAATCAAGAAGCTGCTATGCGCTCAATTTTTGGAAACTATAGTTTGAAGACTCAATTTTTAAAAAAAAATAATATTTAGCTATTATTTGCTCAAACTATAATTTTTTTCTATAATTTGTTTTTAAAAGTGATAGTCAAACACACACTGAATATGGAGAATGCACTTTAAATGTTTATTGAACATATAAAATAATTATACGGATCTTCCTTCACACAGGATTTTCTTATTCTTCTTCTTCTTCTTGTATTTTTTTAAAAAATACTCATGAAACTTGATGTTTTAAATAATAAATATTCTATTTCCATATCTTATTTCATTTATGGTAGTACATATATTACGAAACTTATTATGGAGCCAAATCCAACTGTTCATTATTTTATGGGAAAATTAGAGATAAGGACGTAGAGGGAATTATATTTATTGGACAAGATTTTAAAAATTGTAGTTATTAAGAATGACTATAAACCAAAACATTAAAGTACAAATGGTAAGTTGGGTAAGATGTAAAACTTCTTGATGAAAATAAAAGAAATAAAAATAAAAATAAAAATAAAAATAAAATTAAGATAAAAATTTATTTTAAAAATTTATTTAGTAGAATATAATTGATATATATATTTTTTATAATTTATAATAAAAATATTAAAAATATTTTTTTATAAATTGGGAAGGATTAAAATTGTCTAAAAATTTTATAATTTTAAATAAAATTATTTAAAATATTTAAATTTCACTTTTATAATTTTATTTTTTAATTTTTTAATAAAATTAAAATGTTTAAAATTATTATAAGTAAAAATAGAGTAGAAATAACTTCTATTATATTAAATAAGAAAAATAAAAAATATTTTTATTTTTATTTTTATTTTATTAAATATGCCTAAATAATATATTTTCCCAAACCAAACTTTATACATTCTCTCTAATCCTCCATGTTAATTAGAAGTTAAAATAGTTCTATTTATATAACTAAATAATCGTATCAAATAAATAACTTAAATAATAAAAAATTATAATATGAAATCTAGAAAGCATCATGATATAAAATCACAAATAGAATTAAAAAAAAATAACTGATTAAGAAAATTTAGGTTAAGTAACCTTTTATCTAAAAAAATTATTTAATAACACTCAATATCTTAAAATAATTTTTAATACAATATTATTGTTAAATTATTTTTTCAATAACAATAATTATCCTTAATTTATAATACCAACTCCTAAAAAAATGCTTTCTAGATACACTAAAAGGTATTTTAGAATATTGATTGATATTAAAAAATATTTTAAAATATTAAATGTATAAAAAATTATTTTAAAATATTAAGGGTTATTAAAAAGTTATAACTTAAAAAACAAAATAGCTAATTAAAAAAATTAAATTAAGTAGTCTCTATTATCTTAAAATAATTTTTTGAGAAATATAATATTCTAAAATAGTTTTTAAATAGTATCTAATATATTAAAATAATTTTTTATATAATTTTAATTTTAAAATACTAATCATGAATACTCTAAATTTAAGATATTGAATCCTTCCAAGACATATTTTTTGATGCATTAAAAATTATTTTACAATATCAAGTTTTTTATATTGCGTACGGCGTCGTTTTTGGTTAGCGGACTGGCAGTGGATGGGAAGGCGGAGGAGAGAAGCTGAGTCCATCAACAAGAAGCAGACAAGATCGATAGATCGAAGGCAGGACTGAGCAGGTAGGAGAAGAGACTAGAATTCTCATTGGAAGGAGAAATTCAGCAAACCTAGCAATGGCGATTTCCGGCGATCTAAGTGTCTCTGCAACTCTTCCTCTCCATCACTCTTACCCCCGTCAAAGTTCATTGGCATCCCCGAAGGTCTGAACATTTTCTCGTATCTCTCCATTTCTGTTCGTTTCGTGCTCATGGGGTGAAGGGTCCATCGCTTTTTGCGGTTTTAGCCATCTGATTTCTGATAATGTCTTGGAGGACTCGACAAATAAAGAAATTTAATGAGAACGTGTCTGGGGTTTAAGGAGACGGGGAACCCCAATTCCCCCTCTCCTCTTGCTACATTTCCCCAGCTACAAATCTGGGAATTTGGGGATTTTGGACTTTGTAAACAGTGATATTAATTAATTGATTCTTCAGCGAAGTAATATTTTTTCCATATGGTTTTGAACTCTGGGGTCTTTGTTATCTCTCTATTTTAGGCTGTTGATGGTAAATGGCAGGCCCGGTTACATGTTTAACTGGCTATCCTTTTTATTGAAATCAAAGAAATAACTTACAGTTGAGGTGTTATTGTCAAATATGACTTGAAGGGGCAAAAGAAAAGGAAAGATGAGTGTGCAATAATTGGGATGGTTGCTGAGATAGTTGTATTTAAGTTTTGCAATCTTGTATTATTTTCTTCATTTAAGTATCTTCTTGAAGGAATTCTAGCTGTTTACTTTGTCAGTGGTGAAATTTTGTTTTCCTATACATGGGACAACTGACAAGGATGAGGAACTGAGTGCTATGTTCACCAGGCCTGTATTAATAGATGGCCTTTAACTAGGGTACAGAGCTGGTACTTGTCAATGTCTTAGGGAAAGTCTTTGTTTGCATACACGAAGATCCTTGTTTTGCATATCTATCAAATATTTTGAGGAAAAAAGGAGGAGGTTTGTGAAAGATGTGCTACATTATAATGTCTCTGGGATGGGCTCTTTGTGACATTCTGCATGTATTAAGCATATGTTTGCTTGTCCTTTTTTTTTAAATTTAAATTGTGAGTTGAAAGTGATGAAGGAATCTGATAAATTTACTTGCATGAGTTGTGATTAAAGGAGCCCGTAAGTGTGAGAGTTTGCTGACGTACTTGATGGAATTTGGACTAATTCAAAAATGGATTCCTGATCCAATCAAAAATTACTTTACTTTTTTTTTTTTTAATATTCTCATCTTTCGATTAGTAATAGGATAAACATATATCAAAAGTTCAGTGTGAAATTTGAACGAGATAGATTGTTTAAAATGCAAATAATTAGGAATTGAAATTGGTACTTAGTACTTTAGGTTATCCAAAATTGGAGCCAGAAAAGGATAAACTTTGAATCCTAAAGTATTCTATCAAAATCAAAGGAACTCCTTTTTTTTTTGTATCGTGCAAATTCCATTTTGCTGACATACTTGATGGAATTTGGACTATGTGCTTAACCGTTCCCCAATTTTTCCTTGGGTGCTTAGCCTGTTTAAAGACTCAAACACATATTTTACTTAAGGGAAAGAGATCCAAAATTTTTCTTGTTATGGTTTTACATGGATGCCATTGCTTAAGTGTTACATTGGTTATTATAGAAGATTGAAACTAAAACCTCTTCATGTAAATGTTAAAAGCATAACAAGATTTACAGTGAAATTGTCTTCACCTGCCTTATTCCTTAGCTTTTCTGTCTTATAGGTAGACTTCTCTAGTTCCTTGAACGGAGCATCCAGCATCGCTGATTTCACACCAAAATATCCCAGCATGGCAATTAAATGTCATGGTATCCGCAGTCAATGGAAGCCAGTTTCTGGGGTAAGTGGAGATCGTAATGCATTATCAAAATTTGCTGCCCAAGAAGCCGAAAATTTTCTCCTTGATGCTATTAACATGAGCTTCTTTGAAAGATTAAGCTTGGCTTGGAAAATAGTTTTCCCATCAGCAGTTTCTAGAAAAAGCTCAAATGCTAGGATTGCCAAGCAGCGTCTAAAGATGATCTTGTTTTCTGATCGATGTGAAGTAAGCGATGAGGCAAAACGCAAGATTGTTAACAACATTGTGCGGGCTTTATCCGACTTTGTGGAAATAGAATCACAGGACAAAGTACAGTTGAGTGTCTCTGCTGATACTGATCTTGGTACTATTTATTCTGTGACAGTGCCAGTCCGGCGTGTTAAGCCAGAATATCAAGATCTGGATGATGAATATGGGACAATAACAAACATCGAGTACAAGGATGTTGGAGATTGTTCAGGTTCTGTTGATGTTAGATTTGATTTTTATGTTCCAGATGAGAGGTCTTGATTTCTGAAATGAAAGTTTGTTTCACAAACTATTGATCAATTTGTGTTAGGAATTTTTACTAGTTTAGCCACGTTGTAACCGTGTATATATTTGAGACTTGAGTAAGAGAAGGAGCTTTTGAGTTTCGATTATACCACTTTTATTTTGTTTGGTTTGGTATTTAGCTGAGCTGAATGTGACTTGTTATTTGCAATTGAGATTTTTGACAAGTTTTTCTTTGAAGTCATTATTATGGATATTGGTTGGCTCTGCAAGTGTTTCTTGAGCTGAACACATCCAATTCTAAGTCTCTGCAAGGGTTTTTACAATGTTTGCATTAGAATTATTATTTTCTAATATTAGAAAACCTATTATATCATTATATATGATAAAAATATTTTCATATGCACTTCAAAGCATAATTTCATTAATTTCAACATATTATCCTATTAATTTTAATAATTTTTTTAATATCTTATAAAATTAAGAAATTGGAAAATATGAAAAAAATATTAATATTATGTCATTAGTTTTATAAATATAAGACATAAATATATTTATAATATATACATATTTTTTTATCAATATATTTACCTTAAAATATATATTTTTACATTAATTCTATACAAACTTACATAAGAAAAAAAATAACATTCTTAATCTTGATAAGTAATTTGAAATATACATCAAGCACAACTATCTTAACTTATAGTAGCCAAAAAATGCAAAAACAAAAAAGTAGTACTAACAGTGATATGCGACAAAAAAAATTAGTTTTAAGTTGAGGGAAAACACTTGAATAATAAAAGACATTGTGAGTATTTTTTGTTAATATTAAAATAAAAAATCCTCATCTCTCCAAAAATATCCAATTTAATAGGGGAGAAAGAGAGGAGGGGAGGCCAAAAAAAAAAAAATTAAACCTCCTCTCCCTCTATTTTTTCCAAGGAAAACACTTACACCTCTCTTCACCTGTTATCTCTTTCCAAAAAAAAAAACCCAACCAAACAATGGTATAGGGATTTTCTTAGTAGCTGTCCTATTTCTATAGAAAGAATAGATAGAGTCAATTAATTATGAAGAAATAATATATAAATATGCTATTTATATTTTGCAGTAATATTGACATTTGACTGACGTACATGCTTGCCCATGGTGAATTTAGTTTCCTGTTTCAATATTTTTATCATCATTACTGGTTTTAGCTTTTATGGAACTTGTTATTGTTAATAGAGTACCCTATCATCGTATAACCCTATCTAATCTAACCGGCTTTACCCACGTAGCAGCACAATAGCATTTTTCTTGAGAATGGGGTTAAGGGGAGAAAAGTTTAGTTTTTTTTTTTGCCCTACATATTACCTATTCTTATTCATATTCAGAGGGATCTTTTAATATCTATTCTTGTTCAATTTAGGTACATCATAAGGATATGATGAGACATCAATTTCAATTTTTACCTCTTCATTTCCATTTAGATACATCATAATTTTAATTTTTATCTCTTAATTGTATTTAGGTACATTTTTAATTATTTAATGTTGTGAATCATAAATAATTTGGTCATTAAAAATTATTTTGTTATTCATTAATCAATTATAAATTCAACTGATGTTAAAAGATTGTCTCAATAGTTAAGCATTAGAAGATTATTAAAAGATTTTATAGGTTAAAGTATCATAATAGAAAAAATTATTGTCAGTTGAACAAATCTTATCAATCTCTATTGTAGAGGATTCATACTAGATTCAATAATAAAAAGAAAAAAATTTAACAAAATTAAAAAAAAATTGTAAGGAATCCAGAGAGAGAGAGAGCTAAATTATTTAAAACTTATGAATAATAAATTTTTCAATAATATATTTAATAAGTAATTTAATTAGTATTTACATTAATTTTACGATTCCCAATCATCATCAATATGCATTTTTCTGTTGAGTGTTAAGCGCTTGGCCCTCAATGCTAAGATTAAACTTGAATTGAATTTGGTTTGTCATGTTTTTCGGAAAAAAGAATACAAAAGTTTTAAAAAATGGGAATTGAACCCGACGTGAATCGAACACGCAACCTTCTGATCTGGAGTCAGACGCGCTACCATTGCGCCACGGATCCACTTGTTGTTGTGAGCTGCATGTCAAGTTATACTATATAATATAAATAATTTATCCGCCTTTCAAGTCCTATTCAAGGGATTGGACTTCTTGGCGCCAATCCCAGTTCGAACTTCCAATTTGGCAATTTCTCGGTGGAGAAATGAAAAGAGACTGCCTGGAGTTGCGGTTCGAAAACCCTATTGGGGATGCTATCTCCAGCATTCAATTCGCCCCCAACTGTAACAATCTCCTCATATCTTCTTGGGACTCCGTAAGTTTGAATCTCCTTCTCTTCATCCCCAATTTCTCTTGATGTGTTGAGTTTTTTTCTGAGTTAAGCTCTGGGTTTTTGACGCCGGTGGAAGTTACTGATCTCTGATTGGTGAATTTCTTACAGAGCCTTCGCTTATACGACGTTGACAATTCCGTGGTTAGACTAGAAGCTCCGTCAGAAGCGGCGCTTCTGGATTGTTGTTTCCAGGACGACTCAATTGCTTTCTCCGCTGGTTCCGATGGATTAATCCGAAGGTCTCATTTTGTTTTTTTATTTTTTATCCATTATATAGCTGTTTATTTATTACGCGTTAACGATGTTTTTGGGCATTTAATTTGTATCAATGATTAGAAATTAATAACTTTTTTAAGACTTCTGATGTCATTATTGTTATTATTTTACCTGAAAATGCTTCAAATATTATTCAAAATGGTACATCAGCGCCGAAACACAGCAACCTGAGAAAATTCAAACGACAGAGAGATAGCACAAAAGATATGCTCAGCCAATTCCAACTTTCTCAAGCGAGCCAAACAAAATCCTTATTTTCCGTTTGCAGCATAGTCATGTTCCATCTTATAATTTCATCAACGTGCTTTGACTTCTCTAGAGCTTAACTTTGTCAGGTATAACTTGCATTTGGGAATTATTGATACAATGGGCAATCATGACGATATAGCAACATGCATTGGGTATGCCAATGAAATATGTAAGCTATCTCAACCAACCTTTCTACCTTAGTTCTTCGTCTCTATTGGTTTATGTTCTAATTGTTGACATGATATTGAGAGGCCAAATTCGGCAACTAAATAATTGGACTAAAACTAAACAATAATGCTTCATTCTTATTTTTCTCTACCCTTGCTCTGGAAAATTGCTATTATGCATGCATTCTGCTGTCTCGAAAACTGTATGGCAGAAGTAGAAGATATTAAAGGAAATGTTGCCTCATTTGATGTTGCAGAAAGATAGTAAATGTTGGCTTTGGTCATGAAAAGATTACATACTTAAATGATGTTTATTATAAGTTTTATCGAGTTCTTAAATTTCATAAGGATAATATTGATGAAAAAATGGTTTTGGGCAGAAGAGTATAAGGTCTAAAATTGAATGTACTAAATTTCTTGATTTCGTACAAAATATTGCATGCATTGTTGTCTCTAATAGTTAGATATGATCCATAATCATTCCTGTTCCTGGTAACTGTAGGTCAGTTGATCACAGCCGGATTTGACAAGTTATTGTTGTGGGACATTCGTATGGAGAATGCTTCTTCATGCTCAAAAATTCTAGGTGCAGAGGTGAACTCCATGTCTGTCTCTAGGTTGAATCTGACGGTTGCAATTGGAACATCAGTTCATATCTATGATCTTCGTTATTTTGACAAACCAGTTGCATCATGTGAACCACATAAAGGCACACAGATTAGATGCGTAAGTTCTATTCCTTACACAAGAGGTATGATGACTTCAATTTGTTTGATTTGAAACTGGTCACAATGACTTGTAAGTGCTTCTATAATAAGCTATACCGATGACACTGCCTTTCTAATTTCAATTGCAGGATTTGCAGTTGGGTCAGTAGATGGGAGGGTAGCATTGCAGATTTCTGATTCATCTAGTTCAAATGACATTGAGTAAGTTTTATAATCCTACGCATGGCTCCCTTCCCAATTTCATAATCCCACTAACTACTATCCAGCCAAAGCCAAATGAAGCTGCTGACCACGCACTTCCTTTCTTTCGTGGTTATTTTCATCCTTTTGCTAACGTGTATATGTCTTCCCAACCAAGGATCTATGCATTACCTTTAAGCTTTCTATTGCGTTTTCTTATTGTCTTTATAGCTAAGAAAAATATTTTCTGCTTTCTAATTGACACTATTTAAGGACCTAGTCCTTTCTAGGGTGTTTCAGATTTTATAATCTTGATTTGCTAATTGCTACTTCCCCTTTCTGGTTTCCAACATGTATGTTGGAAGAAGTTCAGCTTTTTGGCTGATTATTGTTATGAAAGGAGCTTACAAATTGCCGTATCAAACTTTTTTTATAGATTTATATTCCGGTGTACTCCTAAATCGATGGATGGAAGACATCATTTGGCATCAGTTAATGACATTATATTCAGTCCACTGTAAGTTCCTCCTTGCCAATAAGTTTCCAACTTACCATAGCAATATTTATACTTTATAACCATTAATACTTTGTCGGTTAGCGTTCAAGGTGCTTTTGCCACTGGTGACAATGAAGGTTATGTGATTTTATGGGATGCTGGTAGTAGAAAAAGACTAATTGAGGTATTTGCCTAGAAACTTGCATACTTAATCCTATTTCCTGGCATTCATGCTGTAGGCTGCTTCAATCATGCATATATATTCGCTTAAGATTTATTTTCAACTTTACTTCCGTCTTTTCTCAATTTCAGTTACCTAAATACCCAAATAGTGTGGCATCCTTGTCATACAACCACGTGGGACAACTTTTGGCTGTGGCTTCGAGTTACACGTACCAAGAAGCAAACGAGATGTTAGTGATTATTCCCTTGTTTGTCCTCCACATATTCTGTTATCAATATTATATTTGCTTTGTCTTTTCTTGTTTTATTTTCGTAAAGAGTATTTTCATATTATTATTTTTAGAAATTCTATATTTTGAAGTGTGTGTAGATACCCTTTGATCATAGTTAGCCTCCTTAATAGTGGCATTGAGAATCGAAATTACACACACGAAGAAGCAAATGAAATGTCTGTAATTATTCCCTTATTTTTCCTCCAAGCGTTTCCTCACTATCAAACAAGGAATACATAAAAAGATTCTTCACTGAATTTGGCTACAGGCAAGGAAATTAATAAAGGAATATATTGCTTTTAAGTTTTGACTGCAACCTTTGATCTATTCATTTGATTGTCAGCTTATTTATTGCCCCTTTCATCTTGACAGAGAAGAGCCACCTCGTATCTTCATTCACAATATGGACAACATCGGCATTAAATCAGTTTCTGCCAGAAAATCTGCTAGTAGAAGCTAAGTTTGCATGCTTGTAGCTTGCCAACAAATCTATTAATACAGTTGGATGCGGAAAGAAATGGTCCACAATCTGTGCCGTTCATTCATGTTCAACAGAATGGTGAATTGTGATCTAGTGGGTTCTGCTAGTCTTTTAATTTCTACCTTCCCATGATCCAGCTTGTGTTTAATTCTCTCCCTAGATAGTGCCTTGATGAATGATTTGCAGATTATGGGTTTACTTCGGAATTGATTCCCTCACTAGCTCAAGTTGAGTCACTCGCTATAATCTAGCTCAAGAAACTAGAATGCAGTTTTATGAAGGTGCTTCTAGTATGTAGTCAATCCCATTTAGTGGGATAAAGTTTGTTATTATTGCTGCTAAATGTTGATTTTTAGTGAAGGCCGAGTAGCAAAAGCTCCTTATAAGTTGTTATTCTTTATCGAAGAACCTTTTAGAGATTGAAATTGAGTTAGATTTTTTATGTAGCGAATATTCTCAGGCTGAACATGAACAATTCTATTCGTCTGTTGATGTTAAGCAAGAAGAATAAAGATCATGGAAATTGTACTAATCAAACTAATTAGTGATCTTAACTAACTAAGCTAAGATATTAATCAACTAATGACACTTTAATATCTTAATAGTTGACAATTTCATTCCCTGTTTTTTTCCCAAGAAGTGCACTCATTTGTCTCCACTTCTATATAACTCAATGTTGACTTTTTTGTGAAAATGACAGCCGTAACAGATGAAATGGGAGAAATCTTGTTTGAGTGCTGGTGCAAAAGGATAAGGTTTGAGGATACGATTCCTTTTGTGCATTTTTCTCACCATAGTTCATTGATTATATATATATATATATGTATGTATATATATATATATATATATATCATAGTTCATTTTTTAGAAAACCTTTATAAGGATAGAATTCATTCTCGAACGTATATGTTTTACTTTCCTTGTGTTTTATAATATATATTTTTTGTAACAAAAAAAAATATAATATATATTTTTTTCGAAAAATACTCTTTTTAAGTCTTAACCCCTAAATCCAAGCCATCATTAAATGAAAAGGCATTGATATCTTCAAAATTTAAAAGTACATATATTTAAAAAATAATTTTAACCATGAGAATAAAACGATAAATAAGCAAGTATCATCTAAAGTTCTAAACTTTATGTAAATGAAAAAAAATTGTTGAAAAAACAAATTATAAATAAGTGATGATTTTTTTATACATAAAAGTAAGTTTAGTACTATTCTCTTATCAAGATCAAGACAGTTTTAAAATTTAGAGAGTATTTATAAAATATTTATAAAAGAGAAAATTGAATTTGCCTTAATTCTTATTGATATAAATAAGTTATGATTTTACAAAAATAACCTAAAAAATGAAGGTATTTAGTATAGTCGAAGTTCTCACGTGATTATATTATTATATAATATGATGAATATGATATGATACGACGTAGGAGGCTCAAATTTAATTTAAACCGCAATAATGTGAGCTTAATTAATGGAGATCCCACCACTAAGTGGGCAGGCCTCCTCCTTTTGCGTTTTCACTAGGGACAATGACACAAGACAAAATTAAAGGAGTTTGATCATTTTAAAATAATAAAAGATAATGAGTTTTTGAAATATGAAAAGGACACACGACACGACACGTAGCTCAATTGCAAAATGGCAAAATATAAAGTTGCAAAGCTTAACTGCAAATAATGGAAATTCAATTATAAATAAAGGAATATTAATTGTGTTTAAAAATCATTTGCAACTAATCGTCCATTATTTATCCCTAAACTTTTCATATTTGTAATTGAGTTTTCACGATTTACAAAAATTCAACTTTATTTCAAGATAAGCAAGTTTCAGAAATTAGATCTCCATATATGGTTGGTTACTATGATTAATTATAATATTATTCTAAAAATTATAACATATTTAATATATTTATAAATATAAATAGTATATATTTGATGCGATCAACGGCTGAAAAAATTTCCCTACCGTCCTCAGTCCTCATCTTCCCCTTCCTCATAGAATCGCTATTACCCTGTTTCACCAAGTTCTCTGCTTCTCGTCTCTCTCTCCATCTCACTGGTTTGAGGCGGAGCCATGTCGGACGAAGAACATCATTTCGAGTCCAAAGCCGATGCCGGAGCATCAAAGACCTTCCCTCAGCAGGCCGGTACCATCCGTAAGAACGGTTACATTGTGATAAAAAACAGGCCCTGCAAGGTTACTTTCATTCCTTTTCTTCGATTTCCACTTATTCTTCCGTTTTTCCTTCTTTGGATCTTTTGTTTCTCAATTTCTTACTCAAGATCGTCGCTTAGTTTTATTTATTTTATACTTTCTGTGATATTTTTTTTACCAGAGACAAATGTTTTCAATTTGCTTATTAAGGTTATATGTGGCTGAAATTTTATCTATTGTAACTCTACCTCTTTTTTGGTTGAAAATTGTTGTAACCTTCGGCAGTAATCGCTTTTGCCCCAAATCATATCTATAATCTTAGTCAAAGCTTGTTTTCAGTTTGGTTGTTGCCTATCTTTATCTTGATGGCATACTCTGTATATGGATTTTTATTTATTATTACTATATGTTCTCTCTGGATGAAGGGAGATGGAGGGGAAGGTTAATTGAGTGTTGAATTTATGGTTCTGATGATTTCCCGTTGTTGTAGTTTAGAACAAGATAAGTTTTAGGAGCGTATATTGGGTCTTTGTTTTTAGGTCTATTGTTTGGATTTACTTTAGCATGCTGTCTTCTACTTTATTGGAATTTCTGCTCACTGAGTAGGTAACAATTTAATACTATAAACTCTCAACCATGGAAGTGGATATCATTGAGGAATTGTTTCGAAGCCGCTTTTAATTAATGCCTTTTAGGTAGAATTATTGATTATTGATAAGGACCCATTCAGACTTCTATTAATTGAAAAGAAACCGGTAAGTGGTAACCAATTTTGAATCCGGGTTAACTGGGTCAGTTTCTTTCATGTTCTGGGTCTCTTGGATGCATATCTTGTTAAAATTGATTCCTGTCAATGATTGTCCCACTTTTCCTTCAAATATTTCATACTTGAGATGTGTTTTGGCTATTTATGCATATTAGTTACATTTTTGTTTTTCTTTCTAACAGGTTGTGGAGGTTTCAACTTCCAAAACTGGCAAGCATGGACATGCTAAGTGTCACTTTGTTGGCATTGACATTTTTACTGGGAAAAAGCTGGAAGATATCGTTCCTTCTTCACACAACTGTGATGTATGAGATTCTTTTGTTTTATGTATATATATATAAGCCTTTGAATTTTACACGCTTTTAAGATATCTTAAAACTCATATCTATGTTACAGGTCCCACATGTCAACCGCACTGATTACCAGCTGATTGATATCTCTGAGGATGGATTTGTATGGTTACTGTTTCATCTTTTTTCCCTTCTTTGTTCGCATTCAGAAACTGTGATCTGTTTATGAAGATATTTTGTTCTCTTGAAATATATTAGGTGAGTCTACTGACTGACTCTGGTGGTACCAAGGATGATCTGAGGCTTCCAACTGATGAAACTCTACTTACACAGGTTAGTTAGTTTGCCCCCTCATTTTGAATAATTTAACGAGTAGAATGGTACTGATGCAGAGGTTCAACATTTGCATTATTTTTTCCTAAGGACAAAATTTAGTTTAAGTTGCTTATATCCATCCATTAGGCCAAGTACATATACACATTTTAACAATTAACAATAGTAAAATAACAAGTATGATTGGAATATTTGATCTAATGGATATAAGCAACTTGACCTAAGTTTTGTCCTTTTCTATATTTGTTTCAAGGCATGGTCATTAAAGTGTCATGAAATATGTCATGTCCTTGTATGAATCACAATTATGTTGCCCTGAATTTATTCTGTTGTGCAGATCAAGGGCGGCTTTGCTGAGGGTAAAGATCTGGTTGTGAGTGTTATGTCTGCCATGGGTGAGGAGCAGATTTGTGCCCTGAAGGATATTAAGTAATGGCTGTTTCAGTTGAATGCTGTGGAAAGTACAAGTTGGAATTGTGATAATTTAGTAATTTTTTTTGGTTATCTTTTGTGAGTTAACTATTGAAGAAAGATATGGTTAGAAGTATGGGATGGGTTTGTTTAGGAGTCTGCAACTCATAATTTCTTGTGTTAGATCAGTCCCTGAACCTTGAACTGTTCCATGGTGTGAACAGAAACTGTGTTGGCAAGAATTTACCGTCTATACAACTCTTTAGTACCTATTTACGCCCTAGTCTTTTTCATGTGTTACCATTACTTGCAGCAATGCCTTTCTGCTTTTGTTAAGAATAATGATAGCTTATTCATATTTTCTCGATAACTATTACTCACTGATTGGCAATTTAAATGTAATTGTGAATAGACAGATAGATAATGGGTTTTTTTTCTTATGATATGGTGGGTGCTGAAGTTGATCTGTGATCAGAATGAGAGATTACCAGCGCCCAGCGGTCTGTGATCAGAATGAGAGATTGGGTTTTGTAGATTTGTTGGAAAGATGGTATTTTTGGATTATCAAAATAAACCATGGGCATATTGGTCATACTACAACAGAACTATACAAACCAAACAATATGTTAAGGTATACGGCTTATATACATATGTGGGGCCCAAATTGTATACTACAGCAGAAATATATACATAAATTTTTATTTTGATATAAAAGAATTTAGGTGCATTTAATACTGGTCCTCTAATAAGGATGGAGTTTTTACTAGAGTAACTAAAATTTAACTTATATCTTTATAAGATATAAATTTATTTTTTATTATACGTATTAACTCAGAATATAGATAGATCCAAGAGACCAGCTTGCAGTCATTATCCCAAATTGCCAACTTAGATATTGCTTGTTATCCGTAGGCTTATAAATAATAGACTTTTACCATTGTATAAAAAAAACAAATAGTTTTACCAAAATGGGCTACCCGCTTCGATTAGAAATACTTATTCTTCTGTTAAAAAAAGCGGTAAGACCATTAATTTTATTTGAAAATGAAATAAAACTGAGTGTAATAGCATAAATTACATAAAAAAAAACTACAGAAAAATGCAATTAATGAAATTTAAGTTGAGACAATCTTAAAAAAACTATAATTAGTACCACATGTAATAATTTATAATAAGGTCCATCTATCTATTCCTCCCCAAAAAAACGTAGTAATTTGTAAGATGCCAAAATGTCAAAAGGCTATAGTAATGGTCCCATGCATAGAGCGGTCCAAATAGGGCCAACGGCCCAAAGGGCACGTAATTTCCAAAGCCTTCGAGGGCAATTAAAACAATTCTCAAATTAACAGTAGTTAATTTGAATGATAAACAGTTTAATATTATTTAAATAAAATTTTAAATTTAAGTTTTTATGTATACAGAAAATTTCTGTTGGGAGACTCACCCACTATAACTAGATGCACAATGCGAGTTAGATCCGAATATAGTCGGAGTAAAACTTCATTAAACTGAATGGGCAACAAAAAAAATTAATTCTCTCAATAGATAGTTAACTTTGTAGTTTCAGTTACGGTATTTAGAAAGATATCCTATTTTCTAGGTATTTAGATTTACGTTTAAAGATAATAGATTATTCATCCTATCTGATATTGATATTATCTAAGAAGAAGGGGGATTTTAACATATACTTAAATAGTAAATAAGCTCAATGTCATAAGAGAGTGAGCTAATCACACTACCTGGGCCCCACCACTAACCTATGATTTCGGCCCTCTCAAAATGAACAAAACAGACAAATTGGTACGCTGTAACCCTGTGCTTTTCCAGATACCGGGCGGGGCCTTCTGTTTTTCTTTTCATAAAAAAGAAAAAAAAAATCCCTCAAATTTGAGATGTAGAGTCTAGACCAAGACCAAGTTTATTTTTTTTCAAGTCTTTCTCCATTTTGTCTAATTATTATCAATCCCAATGGATGGAATTGGTCACCAACTACCCCCGTCGTCGTCGTCGTCGTCGGGCCCTCCGCCGCCGCCGCCCTCCATTAACCCTCCGTCACGCACTTCCATCGACTCACTTTTTAATGGTGTCTTCTCTGCCAGCGCCGCCGGTTTTGGCTTCAGTCCCTGTCCAATGATTCTCGTTTCCAATTTCTTCAATGACAACGACGACTTCAAGTCCTTCTCCCAACTTCTCGCCGGCGCTATGCCGTCGGATGGCGCCGCCGCCATTGGACTTAAACAGGATATGCCTTCTGTTGAGCATCAGTCCCCGATGTTCATGCTTCCTCCGGGGCTTTTTCCAGTCTCTCAGGTAAATAAAATCTATCGTCCTTAAGCAAGAAGAATGATTGTTAACCAATACACACACACACACACACATGTAGAATTGATACTAATATAACGATTTGAGAGGAACGTTAGCACAGGTCTCAGCTCAGGTCGTGCAGGTCAACGAGAATCCATCTTCGTCTTTATCGGCAGCTTCCATGGCTAAACAAGCTCATCAGATACCAGATTTTGGTACGACGTCGTCGTCGTCAATGAAGGAATGTCCTGACGATGGATTCAACTGGCGCAAGTATGGGCAAACACAGGTGAAAGGCAGTAAATTTCCTCGGAGTTATTACAAGTGCACGCATTTGAATTGCCTCGTGAAGAAGAAGGTGGAGAGATCCCTCGAAGATGAACATGTTATCGCCATCATTTACAAAGTACAACATAATCATCAAGCTCCTCGCTCCACCACCACCAACAACAACAAGCCCGCGACTGAGAACTCGAATAGTGTACGAGGAACAACAACGTGGGAGTCATCAACAGCTGAACATGAAGCAGAAGGATCAAGTGAGAGTGAGGAAGCAGATAATGAAGTGGAGGAGAAAAATAATGATGAGCCTGGGCGTAAGAGAAGGAGGCAAGGTTTTTTCATTGTTGATTGTGATTATGGGATTGTATTATATTTTGTTTGATATGCTAAAGAAGAGAAGTGCTTTTTTTTTTGGATTCTGCAGAAATACAGAAGCTATGGTGGTGTCTAAGGGAGTGACTTGGCATAGGACAGCCATGGAATCAAGGATTATTGTGCAGACAACAAGTGAAGTTGCCTTGCTTGACGATGGATATCGATGGCGAAAATATGGCCAAAAAGTTGTCAAGGGCAACCCTTTCCCAAGGTGAATTACCTCTTACACCATTCTTCGCGTGATTAAATATAAAAGTTAATTAAATAATTTATTTTAATTTATAAAATTTTAATCAATTTTACTTTATAAATTTATATATTTTTTTTAAAATTTTCTATGTTGATTACATATGTTAATTAAAGGAAGATTTTATCAATATACATAATAATTAAAAAAACATATTTTAAAAAAAATAATACATATTTATTATAAATAATTAATTTAATTATTTTTTTAAATTAATTATATAAGTCTTATATTTAAAATAAAATATATTCATAATTTTTTTTACCAATCATATTAAAATATACACAAATAAATGATAGGGTAATGTTTTTTTTATTACATTGAAGGTAGTTTAATTTAAAATTCTTAAAATCTTATTACTGGCAGAGTAAATTGATGGTTAAAAAGAATGATATAATATCTTGATTGGGTTTAAAGGGGAAAAATTGAAGTTGAATACTAGTTTAGGCAAGTTTAATATATCACATGCCCAAAATTTAATGATATTAGAGATAATAGAGTAGTATTTTTCTTGAACAAAAAGATTAGACTAAACTAATATTGTATTACAATTAATCTAAGAAGTATATGAGTGTGACTTATTAAAATTATTTTATATTTTATACTAATAATCCTCAATATGAAGTAATAATTCTGGTGAATATGAACTAGCATTTTAATATGAATAATGCCCTTACCATAAATTATATAAATATTACGTGCTTCATCATAGTTCTTAATTATGCATATTCAATGTGTTCCTCAATTGAGTGGCATCCACAAATTATGATACTTGTTATTGTCCTCAGGTAACCTCACAAGTCCCAATAAGCATAAAATGGCTTTTATAAATAATAACTAAAATATTATTAAATTTGAGTTTCAATAAATAACATGATTAATTTATGGTAATCCACTTGAAAAATCCTCCAAGGAAATAAGCATAATCATGTCGTCTACTAGATATAGAGCATGTTTAGATAAATTTTTAGAAAATAATTTATAAAAAAAAACTATTAGACAGCTTTTAGAAAATGGTTTCTAGAGTATAGTTTATAGAAAAAAATAATTATGAATAAATGAGTATTTATATAGTTATTTTTAAAAGAATTTTTATGATTGATAAATTACTAGAAAGGGTATGAGATAAATTTTTTTTACCTACTATCACATCCATTATCTTCTTCTCCCGCAATGAACAACAATCTCCATAGAGAACAAACAGAGGAAGAAGATGACAATACTGACTAATTGGAGAAGAGAAGACCAAGACAGATAGAGAGGGATAAGAGAAGAAGATACGGCTGAAGGTGGAGAAGGTAGAGACAAATTTGAGGGAGATGGAGAAGAGGGAGAAGATGGCATCGTGCTCGCTGTCGTGCTTGTTGTGCTTGTCGATACTATTGGAGGGCATCGTGCTTGTCGATGTCTTTGGAGATGACACTTGCAAGAGAGGCAGAAATGGTGGAGAAGAGAGGGGAGAAGATAATATAAGAGGAGAGAGAGGAGAAAAAGGAAAAACTAAAGATAAAATAGTAATTGGGTATTCCGTAAGTTTTTTTAGTGTTCTAGAAATTACTTTCAATAGCTTATCTTTGTTTTTTTTTGTTGCCGATCGGAGCTTTGTTACGATTACATCCAGATCCGACCCACATCGTGCACCTGTCTATAGTAGGTGAATCTCCTGATGGAGATTATCTAAAATTATAGTTTGGTCTAAAAATATTTTTAGATAAATATAATTATTTTAAATTTTTTTTAAATAGACACATAATATTTTTCAATGAAACTCCCTTTTTAAGACTGCTGCTAATAACATTTAGTTGTCATTAACTCATTCTTCCTACAGACTCAAACTATTTATGAATATCTTCAACAATTAACAATCCCGATTCAGATTATATATATATATATATATTATTTTTTTAATTTTTAATATAAAAATTAGTTTATAAATTAATCAATTAGTCAACTAACTTTTATATTAATTATTTATTTTTTTTTTAATTTATTTAAATTAATTAATATTTCTTATATTAAGTATAAGATATATACAATATTTTGCAATTTTTAGTTTATAATTTTCTTCAAAAATTGTTACGTGATATGTAGGAGCTACTATAAGGGCACGACCGCAGGGTGCAATGTTCGGAAACATGTGGAGAGGGCATCCTCAGATCCTAAAGCTGTTATTACAACGTACGACGGAAAACACAATCACGACGTGCCTGCTGCTAAAACTAACAGCCACACGATTGCCAATAACTCATCTGCATCACAGCTAATAAGACCCCACAATCCCACAATACCAGATAGACACAGTTTCAATGGCGGACCTATTGGGTCCAACCACCACTACCAGCAACAACAACAACAACCTGTAGCACGTCTTAGGCTAAAGGAAGAACAGGTAACCTAGTTTTCCCCATCCTATTCTGTTCTGTACAGATCACGCACACGGGTTGTAACACCAGAAACCTCATCCCGAAAGATTAGCCTATTGGGTGAGAGTGACTCTTAAATTTATAAACTACACTTATCAGACTTTATGATATAGGACTCAACAGTATAATCCGAGGATACCACTTAGATGCTTCTAAAATGCTTGTTCTTTCTAGTAATGTAATATCAGATCATGGGTTTTAATTAGAAAGTCAGAAAATAGACACAGAAGAAACTTTCCTAAACTTTAATCAGATTATGGGCAAAAGTTTTGATAAAGATGTGTTTCATAGTTTCATCTTTGTAATTCATTGCTGAGAAAATTTTCAAACATACAGGAACTTGCATGGTTGACTATGATGTTAATTAATGTATCAGCTTCTTTTTACCAGATTAGGAGGAGTATAATATATTTTATCATCATTATCTGTGATTATATCTCTATGATCTTAGCATTCGGGACCAAGCAATGACAGACAAAAAATCATCATTACACATATTAAATTGAGAAATGGACTGTTATTGTAGAATTATTTGTACAAATGATGATGATGATGATTTTTTGTTGAGGTAAAATAATATTCTCCTGCGGGAGTGTGGTCACAACTTCTAGTTACAGTGTATGAATCTACCAGAACATCAGAGACTCTGCAACAAAATCCCTCACTTCCGATTATGAGGTTCATGCCTGCCTACAGCTAGGGGAGAAAAAAATGTCAACAAAAAAAAAGAAGAAGAAGAAAAAATTGGTGTAGGGAAAGAAAATATTTTGACCTCAACATCTCTGAGAACATGAACTTGTGATCTTCAGTGAGAAAGATTTGGGATTTTTACAGCAACATGGCATTTTTTATAATATATATTCAAATAAACACCTTTATATACATATCACAGAAAGAAAGCTAAACTTTCTTCAATTTTTTTTTTGTTTCCTCTTCTTCCTTTGTAATTTTCTTTTTTTTTTCCCTTTTTCCCCTCCAGATACTCAAACAAAAGGTATGGTATTGGCACCAAATAGGCCAATTCTTTTTACAAGTCATCCTCCAATAAATGATCAGAGAAAAGAAGCTGGGTCTTGCCCCATTAAACCACCTGAATGAATTATTCCTCTTGTAGAGTTACAAGAGTAGGAATTTGACCACGGTTAACAAAATCGAGCTTATTTAATCGCATACAGCACAATACTTGCTCCGGCAATTCCTCCGGCTTCTGTGCCTGTTAAAGCATATAGCAAGAGAGCTAATAAAAATGGAAGGACAGAGAACGCAGTCTTATCCCTATAAACAGAGATGCTGTTTCGAGATATTTACTCTACATACTAAATACTGGAAACATACTATACCTGGATAGTTAAGCCAAGATCAAGTATTCCATGCTTCGTGCGGTCTCGAAGCGCATCAAGCCCTTTCCTAGATATGTAGCTGAACCGATGAATATCCAGGTCGATCTCAAAGTAGTTAGGCCCCTGCAATTAAAGTACACAAAAAATTGAGAACTTCAGCAGCAGAAGAGTCATTCTTTATTGTCTGGTAAATCTAATGTCGGACAAAAACATAAGGTATGCCCCTTTCCTGATCTTTTAGAATGACACATCATGAAATATTTTCTAAACTTGCTGTATGGAGAGATCATGTAAAAACCTAAACATTACTGAATCGAAAGACGTGAGATTGTATATATACCGCAAAGAAATTGTGCTGAGGTCGCGAAAGCACTGGTTTGCCATTATAAGCATTGATAAGCCTCTGCTCAGCAGAACTAAGATGAAGATCCTCTGGATTGACGACGCCGGCTAAAATCTTTAGCCTTTCCCTGAAGGGAACCGTGCTTTCTGATGTGAATCCTTTCACCTTTTCCGTATCATCGGCTACTAATTTCTGTTTACAGTAAAAGGATTTCTTTACTGGGAAAAATTCACTTAAAATCTGTAAACTTTGCAACTATTGATAGGAAAAAGTTTACCTTGATGCTCTCCTGAAAGTGAGAAGAGATCTCTTCGTCGAAATTCTCAGACACTTTGAAATATAACACAAGACTCATGCCCTCCCCATCGTTATCACCGAACATGCTAGCAGCATATGTAGGCAACTGGAAAAGGCAGCACAATTTGTTACATAACATTTTGATGTGTAACTCAAACGGGAAAATAAGATTCATAGAACAAATGTGTTGTATATATAGTTTAGGATGGAAACTTAACCTGTATATTTACAATAAGGAGAGAAGGTACTTCGTCGTGTGCCTTGATGGAAGGAAGTTCGATATGCTGAGCAATGTGGTTTACTTTCTTTGGGCAGACAAATAAATCGGCACCTATTGGTATGTAAGGGCTGCGATCTGGAGCAGGGGACTTCTGCTTATCTCTGCATAGTTAATTAGTATAACATAAATTTCGATATTTCTAAGGAAGCGAATAAGCATAGATGCATTAAAAATGTCAAAAGATTGACATATGCAATTTGTGGGACATGCCTGAAATAGTTTTTGCCGCGGACACTGAAGACCGAAGGCGAAAGAGAAGACCAAGAACCAGGCAATGGCTTATCTTCATTTGAGCATGGAATTTGAAGCCCTGATCTCGGACGATAGAGAAACTTCTCGGTTGCACCTGACATCAACTCAATTTTGTCATGACTTGAGGAAGTTGGAATGTAGAATTAAATGATCTATTGCATGAAATTCTCGCATTTTACTTTGACAAAGATTACAATTCTATAGGAAACTAAGAAATTCTGTGTCATGTACTTACATAGTTCAGTCTTCTCATTTCCATCAACAGATGTCCTCTTCATGGAAACCATGATAACTCTCGATTGCGTTATTTGAGACGATTGAGAATTCGATTGAACATGATTCGTGTCATTAATATTGAGGTAACTCTCATAATATTCCTCATATTTGCCCTCTGAATCTACAAAGCATGATGAACTTTCATATTGGAGTAACTGAGTATTTGTGAAGCTCCCTGTACCATCATCATCACCCACGAGTCGAAAGGAAAACAAGCATTTAGCCAAAAAGGAAGAAATTAAGTCAACTCTTAAACAAACACAAAGTCTGAACCATCGTACACGCATTACCTCCGTAGACACTGCTATAGTCATCATCTGAATCAGACTCTATCATACTAGAAGAATCGAACCATGCTTCATCTTGGCATATTCCTGCAAAATAAGTTCTCATTAACCATCATAATTCGAAAATCCATCAGGTTTGCAAATGCCATGAGTATCAAGCAATGTGACATAGACAAAACCAAGAGAGAGCGAGGTACCGGTTGGATCGATTTGACTATGGCTGTGGTATTGCAGCTGGGTAAGTTGAAACTTTCTGTTGGAGACATTGGATATCCGGCAACCCGTGGAAGCACTCTTATCGAAATCGAAGCGAACAAAGTCGCCATGAGGCACGTCGGGTAGTGCAGGGAGTGCAGGGAGCGCGGTGGTAGTCCTACGTCTTCCGAATGTTCTCCTTCTTTTCTGGGATCTAGCCTTCCTGTTTGATGTGGAAGAACAGATCCCCATGGAAGATCCCAGCTTCTTCAATAACTTGGACAACATGATTTGGGATTGTTGTAATTTATAATAATATATTGGTATCAACTCAGAAAATAAAATTAGGCACGGTGCCTATAATCTGTCTGAGAACAAATAACCTGCCAAACATTCAAACAGTAAAATATGTTACATTTAAGAAATTCCCAGAACTCAAGCCAGAACAAAAACAATAAGAATGTCAAAATTCAGGTAAATATAAGTATTGCTCAAAAGGGAAGAGGTTTGAAAACCAGCTTAAGAAAATTGACGAAAAGTTTTGTTTAAAAATTTTATTGGTGAGAAGCCTAGAAAGTATCACTGCTCGAAATTCAAGTCTATCTAACCAATAAAATGTTTAAACGGGGAGTTCTTACCAACGAACAGACCTAAGTTAGACTGAGGACATACAGTGAACAAATTGAAAACTTAAGGAAGGGAAATTTTCCTCCTCACCCCAAACCAAAGGCGAAACCCCACAACTAGACGAACCTATGAAGATCGCCTGAGAAATGAATATAAATAGATCCATCAGCAAAATCTTGAAGGACAAAAAGTGACAAGCATTTTGCAAATCAATCCGAAAAATTCCATGTTCAAGCTCCAACATGCATGATATATAGTTCTCATATATTCCGCTAGTTGGGGTTCAGCTACATGATCACACATCAGTAGCATCATGTTAAGAGATTCAATAGAGTTTTATGTTGGATGTCGAGTGCCTAACAGAACCCTACACATGCATGATGTTCTTGAAAAGAAACAAAAGGATAAACAACAAAAACAGAGGAGGGTGAATGAGAAGTAGGGGACCTGAGAGGTGAGGGAGGGGGATTATGTTGGGTTGTAGAAGCGAGGAGAAGATGAAGCATATAAAAGAGGAATCGTCGTTCCCAGAAAGGAACAAGGATTCCTCTGTTCTCTGTCTCTCTTTCCGTGTGTTATTCTCTCTTTGTTTCTTTTTATTTTGTCTCTCTGATGAATGGTGAAAATGAATAACAATGAAGCTTTCCCAAAAACTACAGACACAAAACAAAACAAAGAACCAACAAATTTCAAAACTACAACAAAGGCTCCGTTGTATTCGGATCCTACGTTGTTGTTGTTGTCACTATATACCCCATTCCCTTCCAACCCTCCCTCAATTTCTCTCTGCCCGTAAATTTCTTTTTTACTTTTTATCATTTTTTCTTCCCCCCATCTCCATCGTCTTCTGTGATTTCGCGGCAAAATGATAACTGAATCCAAAGGCCGCGCTTTTTCATGTCCACGTGTCATCTAGTTAGAGCCTGCGGCTCCGGTATTTGACACGTGGAATTTCTTAGGCAATTTACTGCCTAAAATATAATTTCTGATGGGCATAATAATATCTTTTTAAGCAAATGAGAAAGAAGATATTTGTGAGATTATATTTTTTTTCTATTCAGATTAATTAAAGTTTAAATTTAGAGGGTGTCATAATTAGGGGTGTGTATGGGTAGAGTTGGGCATGGCAGCCCTCTGCCCGGTGCCCTGCTCAAAAAATACATGGGTTACATTTTACAGCCCGATGCCCTTCCCTGCCCAATAAAAGCCCTAACAATTTTGGGTTGGGTATGAGCGGGTTAGACATGCCCAAATCGTGATGTCATGCTCATGTTGTGAAAAAATTTGCAATTATGAACTTCTAAAATAATACCATATTCATGTGTCTTCAAGAGTTAAATAATATATATAATCCACTAAGAATAAGAGAATAAAGAGAATAATTAAAATCTTGAGATTCATTGCATATAAAAAATAAGCGTTGAAATCTAAATAGTTTGTAATTATAACTTTGCATCAATCTCCCCAATATTGACAAAGATAAAGCATCTAAAAAATAAAATAAATAATTATAATTTGTAATATAATCATATGATAATTAACAAAGTTAAAAAAAGAAGAAAAAATTAATATAGTTATAAATATTAAAAGATATAAATTACCTACTTGACTACTTATATTTCTAAAATTACCTTACAGTCACCAGTAGCTACCATATTCTCCCTTTTAAGATAGAGAAAAAATAAAAAATAAATAAAAGAATGGGTGCTTATGAGCAGGGCAGGGTATCCCTTGTGCTCGATGCCCAACCCAAAAAATATATGGGCTGTATTTTGCAGCCTAATGTCTAACCCTACTTTATATTTATCTGATTGGGTAGGATATTTTTATTATAAATTAAATAGGATATATCAGGCTATAGGCTTTATATATAGCCCTAGTCATAATAGTAAATTGTAGCCCATGATTTTGCCGGTCAATGTTAGTTTTTGTGATCAATATACTGGTCAAACACGCAGATGAGATAAACGTATTTTCCAATTTTGGTAAGGATTGGTCAAATGTAGTATTGTAATCTCTAAATACGAGAAAATTATTTACAACAAAAATGTGATTATCCTTACTCTAAAAAATCATAAATGAGTATTTATTAGTCCATAAAAGGCTTTGAAAGTTGAATGTTGAAGCTAAATTTACAACGAAGATGTGATTATCCTTATTTATTTATTTATTTATAATTTTGACTCTCTACTTTATTTTCCAACAAGAGGACCTTTTAGCCTACAGACAAGATCATTTTTTTTAGAAAGAGATCAATTATATATATATATATAATGAAGGAAATTATAGAAGTAAAATTAGTGTGATAGAGTATGGAAAATGGGGAATTCATAGAAATGAATCCATCTCTCTACATTTTTTTTGTTGGAAGTTGAGCACTAAACTAAGCTATTTTCAAGGCTTAATATAAATGAAACTTTGTCTTGTTATTTATTTGATGGTAGGTAAACTTAATTCTTTTTTTGTAAAAAATTATAATAAAAAAAATGCCACTCTCATAAAACTCTGATTAGTTGCACCTTATAATCTCTTCTATATAGCTACCTTTGTTGAAAGAAAGTAGTGACCACTCCACAACACATTTATTATAACATCAATTATTTTTAATTATTAATATTTAGTTGTTTGAATTTTAGTGTATATATATATATTTCAGAACTTCAAAGGATGTGAAGGAAATTTATTCATATTTTCTTCTGTCAATGTTGATGTAAGTCAACACGAGTTTTAGGGGCGTGTGTGTTTGTTTGTTAGGTGTTTTGGCTCACAGTTTCTCAAAAAATTATGATATGCATCAACAATATTTATCAGATAAATTAGGCGTAGCGGTGTTTGAATTGTATAAAATAGTGACTAATCCACCTATCATACCAAATGTCACCATAATAAGATATATATATATATATATATATATATATATATATATATTAGGAGAGCTTTTCTACATTTTTCTATATATAAAAAAAATTTATAAGTTAGGTCTAAAAACTCTCTAAGGCCAGGACATACTTTCATACTCAAAATGATTATAGGACTACTTATATATTACCTATAAATTTTATATTAATAATAAGATTTAAATTTATAATTTTATTGATAATTAGTTAACTCTTTAGTATCAGCTTGACCAATTGTACCAACCTGTAACTTTTTCAACATTTGAAATATGACTTGGTTTAAAATGACAAATTTTTTTTTCATTGTTGAAATAATGAATAACAAGTAACTATAAAAAAAGTAAAATATTTTTTGTGTTACATGAGGCATAAGTCAAAAGATAAAAGAAATTAGATTATTGAGGAATTTAATCATATCTACTCTCAATCCACTAAGTGCCTCGAATGTGAATGACACGTGTCAAATATAGCAGATATAAAAAGAGTATCTTTTGCCAGCACATCCACAACTCCATTAGCCTATCTTAAAATAAATTGTAACTATAAATTTTACTGTTTGCACCTTAATTTTTCAATATGCATAACTAATATACTATTTATTTGTCTGCTATTACTTTTGGGATGAGTTGGGGTTAAATATTTTTGGGCTTTTAAGGGCTTAAAGTATTTATGGACCAAAAAGGCCCAAATCAATTTTGCACAACCAAGCCCTTAAAAGCAAGAGTTTAAAATTAAATCCAGGCCTGGCCTTTAAAATTATCATTTTAATAGTTGTCAACCCCTAAAACTTATCCAATTCATTGAAACCCACAGAAAAATACCCATTGTTTATGAGATATATGACTATTTAGAGTGTATTCGATCTTTAAAAAAAATTACTTTATTATAATTTCAGTCATAGCACTTGAAGAGACATATTAGCTCATGAGTGCCTAGGCTTATATTTGAGGGTAATAGACGGCTCTTCTACCCAATATTAGTATCACCTAAAAGGAAGGGAGACTTTATCCTGCTCTTAGATCATGGGTAAGTCTAACCCATTTTCAAAAAAATTTATACAAAAAGAACCCAAAGAAAAATAGAATAAGAGAAAAGATTGGAGTTGACTTCTCCCACTAAGTGGCCTTGTGACTTGTGGGCTCCCTCTTGTTTTAAAAAAAACAAGAATATTCTGATCAAAATTTTAAATTAAAATTTAACAAGAAAAACAAATTTTAGCGTTAGTAAAACAAATATAAGATTTGATAAAAAAAATAAACGTCTATTTTAAAAATTATACAGTTACTATATTATTATATTTTAATTTAATTGAAGACAAATTTTTTTAAAAAAATAATACTCCAGTCTCTTTAATTTCATCTCATTTTTAGTTAGGTCATTGTAATCATTTTTTTTCTTTTTATTATATCTTTATAATTTTCTCAATCATAAGTATTAATCTTTATACTCATAATTTGTTACAAAATGACATTAGTAGCTATTGACATAATTCTCACTCAGCAAACATATTTATTAATCCTAATCAAAATTAATTATATTATATTACATATTATATATAGATGTAATGAAATGGTTATGTGTGTAATAATTTCTTTTATTTTTATGTTGGTAATAAATAAATTTTATACCATCATTTTATTTCCAAAAATTATTTTATAGTTTGTGGCAATTTACATGTCAATCAATCAGCATTTATATTATATCATAAGTAGAAAGAATAATGTAGGAAACAGTAACGATTTAATAAAAAAAATTATACAAATTTATTGAAAATCATAAGTAAAGACAAATTAATTAATATTATAAAAAGTTGCTTGTTGACTATATATTTTAATTGAAGAAAGTGTGGAGGTGTTGGTGACATAGATAGGAGGAGGTGGGACAATTAGGCCAGGAATTGAGGGTAGGAAATGATTAAATGCATCACATGTTTGTCTAAAGTTGTATAAGGAAACATCACTCACACCTTCCAATTCCCTTATCATTATCATTATTATTATTATTATTATTATTTCTTGAGAGAGAGAGAGAGAGTTGTGTTGATGCCATCAAGTAAAGCACATATGATATGATCAATCTCCTTCTTTATGTTTTGCCTTTTTAGTCAGTGATGCCTCCCACTTCCTATGATTATGCATTGCCTTCACTTTTTAGGTCCATTCATTCACCATCATTTTATTTTGGCTTCCTTTTAATTAAAGTGTTATTTTCATTATTATACTCAAAAGTGACAATTTATATAGGAAAAATTTTATAAAGATATCACTTAAATTTTAAAATTTTAAATCATTTTATTTATTATATTTTATAATATATTGTCAAATCTTATAAAACAATAGCAACACATTTTCATATGGTATTGCTTTTGGACTTCCCCATTTATATAGGCATGCTTGTTCTTCAATTTGAATACAACTCTTCATTAAAAAAATCTTCATGGTTTGGTATGTATTATTCAGGCAAAATGGACATTTAAGTGGTATTGTTTTGGTATGTCTAAAATGGACATGGGGATGTGTTTCTAATATAATTTTAAAATTATAAATGTAAATTACCTAAATTCAGTCTAAATATTAGGAGAGAGTATGCAGCATAATTTTTTTTTAATTAATTGTGTGCACAGTTTCTTTGCCCCCAAATGAAGCAACTTTCTCTTTCGGTGTTTTCCGCTTTTTTGTTTTCTATGTTTGGGACCACTCCCCATGCATTAATTAAACAAATTAAATTAAATGCACAAAATCACACCTTTTGCAACATTTTCATATCCTCATTTCCTCTCTTTAATACAAGGATTTGATCATTAATTTATAAATATTTTTATAAATATTTTTAGTGGTCTATTTAATTCAACTAAGGGGAGGGAAGAAAAAAGATTTTAGTGGAGGGGAAGAGAGAGAAGGGAAGTATAATAATTTTAATATTATCTTGTTTAGATTGATTGAAGGGGGAAAAAAGGAGGAGTAATTTTAACATTATCTTATTTAATTTATGAGGGGAGGGGAAAGAAAATATTTTTATATGGACAATTTTACCCCTACTTTATTTAAGTCATTTTTTTAAATTTTTTAGAATATTTAATAAATTATATAAAATTATAATTTTATAATTATTAATATTGAATAGATATATTTATATTTATATATAATAATTACAAATATTATAATTATAATACATCTAGAATAATAAAAAATATTTTTTAAGAAAAGAGTGTTACGTAATCTTAAAGATAAGTGGGGAGATAGTTATAACTATGAGATCAATAGTCATTAATGATAACATCATCTAATGGGAGTTTAAATGCTCTATAAATAAAGATTAGGAAGTAGTTGAGGATGAGGAAGAAAGCCAAAAGGTATCGTGAGAATATTAAAAAATTTAATAGGTATATTAGTCTACACAAACTAAAATATTATTCTTCCCTTCTAAATTTTCCTAATTTTAGAGGGAGGGTTATAAGGAGAGGGGAAATTTTAATTTTTTTTTTTAAATTTCTCCTCCCCTTTTAAAATTTTTATGTTACTAAATAAGGAAAGAAGAGAGAAATTTCTCCCTTCTATTTCCTTCCAATCAAATAGACTATAAGTCTAAAAATATATTTTAACTTTAAAGAGCACGGGAACTTAACAAGTAAAACCTATCATGATTTTGATAACTCTCCTTACTCATCTTACATAGACATATATATATAATAGAAAAAGCTATATATTAATCTAAATATAATATATTTTAACTATTTAAATATGAGATTTTAACTTAGATATAATATGAATATAAAAAAAATAAAAAAAATATCCCTAATTATATTATACAATATCTAAATATGAATTAATTAGATAACTCTATAAAAAATTATTGTATCTCATTTAGGATTTATGATTAGGATAAAAGCTGAGAAAATTTGCTAATCTAGTAAGCTAACTTAAAGCCAAAGAACCCCCAAATAATAAATAAAGCATAAGGTCAAAAGATAATTAATAAATAAACAGGTCGGTTTGAATGCCTTTGAAGGCAGGGAACTGTGTGAGAGGGTGCCCTAAACAGTGTCCTTTGCTGGGTCATTCTGACCTACGAATTTTATAGGTCACGGGCATCATTCGCACGTGATCATGCACTAGATTTTTTTTTCTTTCAAACAACTATTAAATATTTATTTATTTTAAAAAATCAACTTAAAGGAGGATCTTTTTTCATTGTAACTTGAAATAAAATATTATTTTCTCATTTTTGAGCTAACTAGACATTCATCCTATCCTATCCTATGCTTTGCTTCAAAGTCCAATATCTAATTATTTTTATATTTTTGGTACCACCCTTCATGTCTCTTCGTGCCCCGTGATATTCTACTTGCATCGTAATTATAGTTATATGTGCTTAACAAATTGATATTAATTTTAATTTCAGAATTATATATATTTATAAAACAATATTATATTAAAACTCTTGTTCTTGACCCAACAAATACTTATTATTAGCTGTTAATAAATAGAGTTAGATATGATAACTCTCTATCTGGTATTCTACTTAAAAAATATGTAGGTTATATTTTACAACTTTATATGTAGGCTATACTTAATAAGCAGAGTTAGATATGATAACTCTCTAACTGCTCATATTGTGAGAAAAAAATATATTTATGAATTTATAAAATAATATTATATTTATATATATTCAATAATTAAATAATATACATAATTTATTAAAAATAAGATAATAAAAATATAATAATTAAAGTTTTAAAATCTATGGCATATAAAAAAATATTGAAATCTAAATAATTTATAATTGTAATTTTGTATCAATATTCTCAAAATTAATAAAGATAAAATATATAAAAAAATATGACAGTTAACACAGTTTAAAAAAATAAATAAAGAAATCAATTTATTTATAAATTTTAAATGATGTAATTACACTACTCATATTTATAAAATTATCATTTAATCACCAGTATCCATCATATTTGTTCTATGTGAAATACTATAATTTATAAATTTTGATATATAAAAAAGTAATCAACTGGGTTAGGTCAAATGGGTAAGGCAACAACCCCTGCTGGATGCCTAACTCTGTCTGAATATTAGCCCTATTCAAAATTGTCCATTTTATATTGGGCAACTTTTATAGAGCTGGGCAGGACATTTTTTGTGCTCGTTCAGGCTGATTTTGCGAGCTATAAACTTGCACAGTCTTATTTATTATATGTGTGTATATATTTTGTTATAAGAAAAAAAATTAAACCCATATCATCCGTAGGTTCACATGTGAGAAAATGAGACATACGACTATTTAGAGATTATTCAAATTTTATAGAATACTATTTTGTTGTGATTCCAATTGTAGTGCTTGTGGAGATATTATAGCTCCTAAATACCTAAATTTACGCTTGAAAGTAATATACAATTCGTCTTACCCAATATTAATATCGCTTATGAAGAAATGAAATTTTATCTTACTTTTAGATTATAAGTGAGGCTAACCTATTTTTAAAAAATCTTGTAACAAAAAAAAATTAAATATTTAGTAAATACTCAAGATACCTGTTTCTAATTAAATTAGTATATATGATTTTTTTTTAACAAATTCTTATTACTAATATCATTAATCCCACTTGTAGATTTCACTGAATTAAAGTACACCTTCCTAAATATAAATTTTAATGCTGAAGAGTACATTTGTTTGAAAAAAAAAAAATTACGTCCTAATTTTTAAGAGGGATTTATAATCAAATAAAAAATGATTAATAGAAATCATGGGCACGACAAGGGAAGTGTCGGAAGAAGAGCTAAATCCTCCCTGTAAATTAATGTGAGAGCTTCAAGCCAAGATTAGATAAAGCTCCGAATGAAATCTCCGCAAATTATAGATTCTCCGTATCTCAACCCATTTGGAGCATAAACATATAAGAAAGGAGATCTGCGAAATGGGTGTCGCTCACCCAGGGGAAATGGGAGCTTCTTTTTTTGGAGGAGGCGGCCGTGAATGGAGAGGAGCAGATGCGGCGTCGGAGATGGGTGACGCTCATCGGGAAGTGAAGAATCTTGGGCTAGAAGAAGAGGCGGAGTCGGAACTGCGGAGGCACTTTTTTTTTATATTAATAAAAATTCGTATTTTTATATTAATAAAATTCGTATTATATATGAGTGTGTTAAAGTAATATTTTTTTTCTCATAAATAATTGTTTTAACTAACAGGGACACATCGAATTATGGAGAGAATCTAGTTATTGGAATGGGTGAAAATAAAAAAGGCAAATATTCTCTTTTTTATTGTTTATGCTTTTCAATAAACGACAGACACGGATCCAATGGAATTAATAAATAAATTCTCTCCATCAACCTCCACCCAATATTTTTCTTGCAAACCAAAACCATCAAAAAAATAATTGCGGCTTTAATTTATTATTTATTTTAATTTCATTTTACAAGTAAAAATAAATTAAACATTCCTAGTGTGTATATAAAAAAACAAATCATAATGTCACAACTCAACTCAACTAGGCAAAAATAGTTGTGGGAAGATTAATTGTTATATTAAATTCAAAACTTATATCTTATAAGATTAATTATAACTCATACAATATGGAGTAATGAATTTTGGCAATTATTGTGTAATTTCAGAATATATGATTATCAGTTGAAAAAAAAAGAATATGTGATTACATAAATATATCCATCAAACAAGTCAACGATTAAGGCGAAGCAAATCGGATTTAATCAAGTTAATCGTATAAATGTCAATTGTCAACCCTAGTGTTGGTTAGAGTAGTTGTGGTTATGGTGTGGACTATTGAATCATATTTTGCTACTTGCTACATAGGATTATAGACCACAATTTCAAAATAAGTATATAATAAATAATAATAATGTATTAAAAGTTGAATAGGACGTGGATCCAAAGAAAGGTCAATGGTTAATGACTTTTATGGTATATCTAGTCAAGCTATCAGTGAAATTAATAACATAATAATTAAATAAAAATAATTATTTGCATATATAAAAGTAAATGCACTTCTTAACATAATAACATTACAATATATAAAATTCTTAACAAAATATAATCATCATATAACTATAAATAGTTTAAAAATATAATGAATATTTTGAAAGGGTCAATTTTATATATTTCTTTAAAAAAATTTAGCATTTTTCTTGTTAGCACCGAAAACCAGTCGAATTTTGGGTCTAATTGTCTGTTTCGGTTCATTAATGATGGCTTAACTCTGATCTGGTTTACCTATAAAAACGATTTTTTTTTATTTAAATTGAACTATCAAGAAGACTAAAGTCTTTGGATTAGTTTTTAAAGAATAGATTATAAAAAATATATTTTAAAAATAGAGATATTTAGCTTTTTATATTAATAAATTAATAAAAATGGTATGATTTGATTAAAATTATGAGAGATGAGATATGATAGAGAAAAAATAAGAGAGATAAGAGAGTGTAGAGAAGAGAGAAGAAATAGGAAATATGATAAAGAAAAAAGATAAAGAGGAAAGGGGGTATAAGAAAAAATAGGTATAAAATAGTAATTGGATAGTCCATAATATCTTTTACTGTTCTAAAAGATATTTTCAGTAACTTATTTAAAATAATAATTTTAAATTACAATTTTAACTAAAATTATTTTTAAACAAAAATAATTGTTTATTTAATTTTTTTTAAATAAAAATTTTGCTAAAAAGTGATTTTATCGAAGTGCCAAATAGGCACTAAGAGTATTTTTAATTATTTGAAACCATTCAGTTTAATCCAATTATTTAATCACTACTTAGCAGACATAAGTTACATTTTATTGATTTGGTCAATATTATTAATTTTTCAGCCAATTTTCCATCAGAAAGTATTCCTTTAAGATGTGAAAGCTCCTAAGCCTTTGAAGTTACCTGAACCTTTTAACCATTAAGCGGCTGTTTGGATAATATCAGCATCATGGTTAGAAAAGTATTTTTGTGTTAAATTATAGTTTTAATAAAAAACTAAAATAAATAATTATCAAATATCTAAAATAATTTATAAACTAAATTATATTTTTGATAAAGTTATAAAAATAATTTATAGATAACAAAAATATTTTTGAGCTGTGTAGTGATCATTTTATCTGTATTTTTTTCTATCATTTTATTTTAATTTTTTTATAATATTTTTTTAAAAAATATTTTTGATAATAATTATCTAAAGATTTATTTATTTAAAATTATTTTTCAAAAAAATTCTTTGCAAAAATATTTTTAAATTATTTTTAATACACTCTTCTTTAAAAACTAAATGAAACATCCTGATATTCATTCAATCAATTGATTATAGACATAAAGCAAAATACTAAAATAACCTCAGAAATTATTTTTCTTTAAAAATATTTATTTTGGCAACCTCTTACTGTTTTAACTACAGAAATAAAAATAAGGACAAGAAAGTGGTCAAATAATTGTTTGAAAGTGAGTGTGATAGGTGAGACATGAGGGCTCTGATAGTTTTGCAGCCTAATTTGTCATTTTAATTAAAACCCAAAATACACGTGGCAGACGGTGCGTCTTTGCTTGTGAATAAAATAAATAATGCAAACAAAGTGAGAAGATGACGAAAATACCTAAATCACCCCTTCTTTTCACTATTTTTTTTATCTCACCTTTTAACTAATATTTATATTATATAATATTTTTATTTGTATACATAATTTTACTCTATTAATTTCATTTAATCAATAAAATTTATTATTTATAAAAATTTAAATTTAAATTATTTTTTTACTTGAAAATACAAATTTTAAGAATAAAATTATTAAATGGAACAATATAATCAAATTCAAGATTAATAATATTTCAGTTCATAATAATTTTAAGTTTAAAAAACAAAAAAAATGAGAAATCTCTATTTAAAAATTTATTTAAATTCAAGTATCAATATTTTTTATATAAATTTTGTAGAGTATTGATAATTTTTTATAATAAAAAACGAAAATTCATGGATGTAAAACATATTATAGTTTATTCTCCATGATAAAATTTTCTAACAGAATTTTCCACCGATTTTTTTTTTTAATTAGTATCAGAGTATAGAGACTAGAGAGAGAAGCAGGGAGGTAAGCCGGGGTGGTAAGTACTGGTAACAGGGAGCTTTTAAAAAGGAAAAGGGAGGGGGGGTTGTTGGCAATAACAAAAGCAGAACCAAACAACCGTCCGTTGCAGGGGCCAGAGACTCATGATTTGCCCATGGAAAAAAGGTAAAACCCCAAGCCTAAAAGCCAGAGGGAAAAACCCCAATGGAAAAAGGTTGGGGTGGATGGGTAATTATAGGCATTCAAAGAATCCGAGATCTCAGCCAAAGTAAAAAGCTCGCAAGAAGAAGCCACAATAACAACCCAAATTCACAAAGAAGGTCATTCCTTTAACCTCTTCCACAATCTGGTTTGTCTTTGAGTGAACCAGAGACTAAAAGCTTCTTCTCTCTCTACACCATTACCCTCATAGTCTCTGTTCTATCTCTTACGGTGGTTTTTGAGGGAGATTGTGGAAAATACAGCTCGCAATAGTTCTTCATAGTCCCTCTACATTTGTGTCTTTTTACCTTGTTCTACTCTTTTGAACTTCTGCATTCAATCTGAATCATGAGGAAGCATGGATGGCAGCTGCCCTACCATCCTCTACAGGTTGGTGTCAGTATGTTTATTCTAGTGTTTTCTGTTTTTGTTTCTGTAGGATTTTAATCGTTTTGAGAAATTTTTCTTGCGAAGGTGGTGGCAATTGCTGTATTTTTGGCCTTGGGATTTGCATTTTATGTGTTCTTCGCTCCTTTTGTTGGCAAAAAGATGTATCAGTACATTGTTATGGGCCTCTACACACCACTGGTAAACCAATCTCTCTGACTATCCTCTGCTTTTCCATATACACATTCTGTTGCCTGTCTTAGGTCCGCGAAGGAAATGAGATCTGGGATTGGTACTGTCGGATTCGTGCGTTTGATTTTGAATAAGTGTATCTGTTTTCTTTTTCAATCTGGGTTCCTTCCTCTTCTATTCTCTTTCTGGAATTTCATTTAGCTAGATTTTAAAAGGGAATCATAAAGCTGTGTCCGTACTTGATAAGGGCCATTTGGTTGCCAGTGATCACCTTCTTAAATATCTCTTTCCTTTCATCTACCCACTTTTAGTCTTCTTCAAGAAAAAGCCATTTCAAAAAAAGTAAACTAGAAATAAATGCGTTAGCCTTCATTATCCTGGTAATTAAATACTGCTGTGTGCTTTCTCTTTCTCAACTGTATTGGCCTTCCCAATAGTTGACACCTTAGCATAGATATAAATGTTAATTCAAACTTATTTGAATTTCGAATACGAGGTTTGCACTGAACTTAGATTCCTATCTAATGACAAACCCATGTGTGGCAGAGAAACTCCTTTAGGTTCCTATCTAATGACACACCCATGTGTGGCAGAGAAACTCCTTCTCTTGGTAACTAACTGTAATTGAGAAACAATTATCACTATCTTGAGTAATTAATCATGTTAAGAAAAATATGGAGTTCAGAAAGAGTGCAGAAACAAGTAAATACTGAGTTATGGAACATTTGGTGGGGAGCTACTTAGGGTCTTACCCTTTTTTCTCATTTTCTAAATGTGCTGTCCATGGTTTTAGATTATGGTTGAGCTGCATATGTGGTGATCATGGACAAATGTGAGAAGCAGATCTCTTTCACATTGTCGATGTGGCTGTAAAACTTTACTGGAACAAGAACATTGTGGTGACAATAATGGGCTGTGCACACTGCACAGCATAGCAATAGAAAACTGCAGATTCATCATCCAAATCCCCTCACAAATCCCCTCACAAATCCCATCTATGCCTAATTTTTGTAGTACTGGCTAGCAATAGCTTTTGTAAACCACACCCCTCCGAATATATATATTTCTATATTCTAGAGATAGTTTTCTATGCCTGAATTTGGCATCTATCCTAAATTAGCTTGTTGATGTATTTCTTCTTGATGTTTGCAAATTTGGTCCCGCCTATGATGCTTTTTAGTAGTCTGTAGGTGTGGATTTTTATAATTTCTGTTGCCCTCTCTCACTGTCTAACTGACAAATTTTATGATCTGGTTTGAAGTGTGTAACAACGAGTAAAACAAGGATAATCACTAAATGGCATTCATTTGATGACATGTATTCCCATTTTCTGAAGAAATGTATAATGATCAAAAGTAAATATGTGTTTACTCATTAAAGTATTAACCTATACAAAGGACACCACTGTGTTTTAGTAATATCTAACCTTTTGCCAGATTACTTGCGTCTTTGGACTGTACATTTGGTGTGCAGCTGCTGATCCAGCAGATCCAGGAGTTTTTAAGTCCAAAAAGTATGTAAATATTCCAGAAAGTGAAAAGCTTGCTGGACTAAATGGTTCTAAAATAGGCGGGGGATCAACTTCGTCAATGCATGAAGCAAATGCTTCAAATGTTGGAGCCAAATCTCTGGATAAGGAAGAACTGGGAACAGAAGCAAGTTTGAAAGATGTTGCTATTTCAACAGAGAAGAGTGCATCAACGTCACCTTTATCCTGTCTCATGGCTCCTTGTGCTTTAATCTGCTGCTGTTCTAATCCAAATGATGAATCTACTGACCAACAAAATAGTGAAGATGGCATGTTCTATTGCAGTTTATGTGAAGTTGAGGTGAGTAACAACAAAGTCCAATTCCTGACATAATTGTTGGAATGCCTTCTGTATTAAGTGATGATGAGGTAAACAGATAATTTTACCTGAGCATTACCTCAACAGTCCTGCATTTAGAAGTGAGATATGCAATTTGTGCATTCCTTGATATCCTACTTTACAATGTTATCGTCTTATGATTAGCCTCAATGGAATGCTCGAATCTTGGAACTATTAGATGAATGTAAATTTCATTCTGGAGATTCCAAAATTAAAGTTTTACATCATTGAAGAGTGCTACCGTTGCAGGTCTTCAAATACAGCAAGCACTGTAGAGTCTGTGACAAGTGTGTTGACCGCTTTGATCATCATTGCAGAGTATGAGGATCTGATTTATGGTTTCCTTCCTTGTCATTTGATACTTATTCTAAAGGCCTGTTTACAACTTTGTTTTCGCAGTGGCTTAACAATTGCGTAGGGAAAAGGAACTACCGACAATTTTTTACCCTCATGATTGCTGCACTCCTCTTGGTAAGCAAGATTATCCACCCTGTTCCTTGCCTTTGCTTAACAGGTGTCAGATTAGTTTGTCTCTCTCATAATATAGTCATGCTATCCTATACCTGTTGCAATAATTGTTGCAAGCAACATGCCAGAACCAGATGACCACCCCAGAGTAAGCATTTTTATTTCCTAGTCATTTTCATTTTGATTAACTATTGACAGGTATATACCATGGTTTGTGCACCTTGGGCTTGAGATTGCAGCTTATTCTTCAATGGTGTACTGGGATATTTGTGCTCATCTGCTGTTTTCTAGAGAGAAAGAAAATTTCCGTGGATATCTCTGCCAAGTTGGGAAGCAGTTTCTCTCTGGCGCCTTTTGCTATCGTGTTGGTTAGCACTATTTCTTTCTTTCTTTTGGTGCATGATGTATATTTATGACTGTACTGCTTCAATTGATATGTTCTTGTGCACAATGAATGTTGTCCCCCCTTTGTCACAGGCTCTTTGCTCAATTTTGGCGGTCATTGCTACCTTGCCCCTTGCTCAACTTTTCTTCTTTCATATCCTTCTCATTAGAAAGGTAAGCTTGAAATTTGCACATTGCTTTAATAATCTGGTTCTATATTTGTCAAAAATCCCACATTGCTTGCCTATGTCTTTTGGGTATGTTTTATGTAGTTGTTGGGTAACTCTGCTGATATTAGTTGGTTTTAGATTAGAATCTAACTTGGTATTAGAGCCCAATCCTACCACATCAATTTACATGCATAAAACATAAATGTGTTTCTTTCATTGGTTTTCTGGGTCTGGCACAAAGTTTGTTGTTATATATAGCAATGAATATTATCACGATTGATATCTCAGGGAATCAGCACTTATGATTACATCATAGCTCTAAGGGAGCAGCAGATAGACCTGCAAGGAGTTGGAGGTCAGCAGAGCCCCCAAATGTCTACCGTCAGCTCACTTACAGGATTAAGCAGTGCAAGTTCATTTTCTACTTTCCACCGTGGTGCATGGTGCACGCCCCCACGCATGTTCCTCGAAGATCAGGTGACTTTATAAATATATATTTTCTTCATGGGATTTATATTATTGTCCTTTGCTTCTGTATTTTATGTTTGGACTTTTTCTGCGTAAACTGCCCTGTTATTGTTCTTATAAAAGCACAGTATCCCATGATTAATAGTTCCTCAACTGTTGAATAACAACCTTATTATTTAAGCATTTGATCCTCTCATAACATATAATAATCATACATAAATGGAGTTGAAGTTTGTTTTGATGTCTTATCTATCATCATCTGCTTTATTCTATGCTTACTTACCGGGCGCTTGTTTT
Organism: Leucaena leucocephala; assembly: GCA_037074615.1. Classification (NCBI taxonomy): domain Eukaryota; kingdom Viridiplantae; phylum Streptophyta; class Magnoliopsida; order Fabales; family Fabaceae; genus Leucaena; species Leucaena leucocephala. Next base: position 4,990,493 of record CM073570.1, on the reverse strand, counting down.
TATTTTTCTCTTGTGGTGTTGGGTGGGGATAGTTTGATGTGGTGCCACCAGAAACAGGTTCTGTAAGTTCACTAGGAAGGAAGACAGTGATAGACGAACCAGTTAGGAAAAAGAATCCCAAAACAGTGAAAATCAGTCCATGGACATTGGCACGGTTGAATGCGGAAGATGTCTCAAAGGCTGCCTCGGAGGCAAGAAAGAAGTCCAAAATCCTGCAGCCTGTAATGCGACAGGACAAATCTTTCGGGCTAGAACATACCAGCAACTTTGGAAGCAGTGGTCGGTGGATGGCCCCCAGGATTGACAGTAACAGAAGGAGAGCGAGTAAGCGAGTTCGTCTTCCTGCTGACCTACCTATGGAGCCTCTGACAAACGATTCTTCCATTGTTATTGATAAAAGCTTCGGTGGAGGAACATCTAATTTAGCCCCTCTTCAGATGGAAGCGCGCAGCGCATTCCAAACTAGTAGAGTAATATCAAGCTCAGCCGGGATCCTTGCCGCTTCATCTCCCGAAAGCAGTTTAGATTCCCCTGATATCCACCCTTTTCGGGTATCTTCATCGGCTGCTGAAGAAGCGAGGCAGCTAGCAGCAGGACTTTCGGCTGCCGGCACCGCAACTCTGAAGGAAATCCCTCTGTCAAGGTCAACGAGTGACGGGTATGAAGCTTCTGGTGGGGAAGATAGCGACAGGGTTCCAACTCGGATTGTTCAAAGATCTACAAATTGGAGTAATCTTCTTTTCAATCCTGATCATGATGAGAGGTACTTAAATACAAAATCTTGTTCTAGCCTGGTTCATGGTAGAAAGTTGTGACCAAGTTGTTGGGACCTTTCCTTGCTTGCTTCTGACTACATTGTTGGGAATTTTTCATTCTTTGATTCGTGAGCCAGAGGTACTTTCAGCTTTTGAAAGTAAAAGCTGACCCGAAAAGGGCAAAAAAAAAAAAATGTGTAGGAAGGTTTTGTGAATGTTATGTGGGAACTGTTGTACAGAGTTTTTAGGTCTCAGGGAACTGATGAGGCTGAGAGCTTCTTGATAGCATTGCCTCCTTGCACTGTTTTGTATTTCAAAGTTTTCATCGAGCAATATCCAGAGGCGTCTTTTACCGAATTTCCATTTTTACATTCTGGAGAGAGAGACACCGCTAACTATGCTAACATCGCCATTACTGTAAGATATTTGATTTCTTTTAAACTTGGGGATTCATAAAATTAATCAATCTCTTGAGGATATGATCGCTTGGAAACAACAAGAAATAGGAATGCCTTGAGGCCTCGTTTGTTTGATGAAAAAATGTTAACTTAAAAAGCTCATTTCTTCTTGTGAGCGAATTTAACTTTTTTTTTTTTTATAATAATTTTTTTTAAAATTTTTGTCGAAGATATCCTTCAGTTTAGGTTTGAGATTAATCTATTTTGATATTACTTATCAAGAAATTTTTTAAAAGGATTTTCTTTTTTTGAAGAAAATTAGTACGAAGGACCAAATTTAAAAGGAATATCCTATTCCTAAGCATATTGAATTTAACGCCCAACATAAATTTAGCATATAGATGACAAGGACCATAATATAAAAAACAAATTTAGGAACTAAGTCAGGAGTTAAAAATTAAAGACTAAAGTATACTAAATCATATCTGAAGAACTGAATTATAAATGCGTTAATAAAAGACTAAAATATTAATTTCTCCTACAAAATTTCTGAATAATTTATAGGAATAAAAAGCTTGTGAATTTGAGAATAATTTCTCTTTTATAACTTGTATAATTTTTTTTTCTTTTATAACGGTTTAGTAGATTATTTAATAATCATGCATAAATAGTTAGCTTATCTCTTGGCATAACTCGTCCGACATATTTATTTCCGGTGCATTGGAATCTTTTCTTTGAGTGAGATGACTAGGACAGCGGAAAGTTGCAAAATATCAGTCTAAAGATTTTGTTCAACTCGCAATAAATACAATCCAAGGAACATTAGACCATAATGGGAGGAACATCACATGGATCAATCATGTTCAATTATTTTCCTGGTGGGACGAATGGCTTTATGACTTAGTGCTTTCCTGTAAGTAGGGCTGTAAGAGATCCATGTAACCAAATTTATAATCATGGGGATGCATGGGGACACCATGAATATGATAAATATCAATATCAATAACCCACAACTGAAATGGAGTTCACTTCTTAGCAGTGAGTCATTGGATGAACCAAGAGGGATTTAAAAATTTGGGCAGTCAACCCGATCCCAAAGAGGAATCATAATAGAGATAAGTGCTGAAGGAAATGAAGTGAGCAAAATATAGAATCAATAGAGTGCAGCAATCTTGTGATTAGATACAAGAAGGATGAGATTTATGCCTGCAGGCTCAGAACAGATACTACAACCAATTTTCATTGATTTCAGTCTCTTAAACACTTTGTCACTACATATATTATAAGCCTAACCAGCATGGCCGAATGAGCCCAAAAATAGCTAAAACTTACAGGAAAAGCTTTAGTTTCAGTGGGACTAAGGCCTTGCCGGAACGAAAGCTTAATAGTCAATGAAAAACTTTTTTGTACCAAAAAAAAAGAAATGAAAAACTCTCAAGACAAGGCATGCTCTGACCATTAACAAATTAGGAGAATGATATTACAACTTGACATTGGAAAAATCTTGCATCTGGTAAAAGGTTAATAGATCATCCTCCTTTCATTTCCCATAAAAAGGAACAAAATTTGGCTTTAGCCCTTGACAAGTTTGGATACTAAGCACAATTTACAATTCTGAATTCATTTCAGCTTCATATACTGTAAATGTCAATTGGCAATTGATAGCTTATCAACCTATTTAATGCTCAATACTTAAAAAGGCCAAAGTTCTAATGCTTCAGAGTCTATAGCTAATCAACCTATCGATGAGAATGGAGGAATGCTTCTATCTATGATTATATCTTTTACTTCAAACCCTAGTTAAACCTTACTACTATACTTTTTTTTTGTATACTTTTAACTAGTATCCGATACTTTTTTTCAATCCCTGACTAATCTAGTTTAGGGTTCATAGTTGCCCTTTTTAGTACAGGTGTTTCATCTGAGTAACCGTTATACTAACGCTGTGTTGGTGAAGCCTACTACTATACTAGTTAACTCTAATGAGAAAGAGAAAAAGAACCACACAAGCTTGTGTTCAAATAGTGTAAAGTAAGTATTCAGAAGTCACACATTTTCTTCTTTCCTTCTTTTGATAGTATGATACATCTAAATCACATTCTTTGCCTGCTGGCCTACTTGTATTTAATGTTATACACTTTAGTACCTTACGAACTGTATAAGACACGCATAAGTTTACAAAGAGACATTATTCATGTCACAGACCTCTGTAACTAATATATCTTTATACATGAACAACTGAAACAACATGAGGAACTTTCCCTTCATCAAAAGGCAAACTAACATACTCTCTGGCAAATTCCTCAGCAATCTCAAGAGCAAGCTCACCATGAATAGCTTTGCAATACATGTACAATACAGTGTTCGCTGCTGTGTTGTAGAGGAGAAGTAACATAAGAAAAGTTGAAGTTACCACAATTTGTGCCACAAAAGCCCAATTGCTCCACATATCATTGGCAGTGCTATCAGATCCCATCGTTAAAATCCAACTGCTCCAAATCAAAATTCCACCAAAGAACCCGAAAAATAACAACGAAGACAGAGCCACTCCTTTCATCCCCTTGATCAAACCAGTACTTCGTCTTAGAGGCTCGAATCCCCAACTCGATTCTGCAACAACGACCACAGATACCAAGGTCCAGTTCACTTGTAAATACACTAACACAAGCAACAGAACAAGCAGGAGAACCCCAGAGAAGCCGATGAAATAAGGTGAAGAGTATTCAATTTGAATCCCCAGGAACTCAATTCCTCGAATCACCAAGAACAAAAGAAGCCCAAAAATAAGGGTGATCAAGGATACGATGATTTGAGAAACGATGACGGTGAACAGGAGGGGTAAGAAGGAGGTGAATATAGATTTGATTGCTGAAACGAGCTTGACGGGTCGGCCGTAGAAGCCATGGAATATGCTGTAGGTGATGGTGCCGACTGCAGAGAGCGAGAAAACGAAGACGAAAAGGGAATAAAGGAGAGAGAGCCAAAGGGTATTGTGGTCAACCAGAGGGGTTGGCGGTGGTTGTTGGGCTTGGAAACGGACAGTCTGACGGAGGAAAACATGGGAGTTGACGGAGAAAGAATCGGTGAGGAGGCGATGGAGGGTGGGGTAGACGATGAGGGAGAAGGAAAGTGGGAGGAGGAAGATGACGGAGAGAGCAAGGAAGTGACGAGAGTGAGCGTTGATGATGCGTTTCGATTCAGAGAGGACGGCCCAGAGATTGAGAGACGGTCCATACTTCGGCATCGCCATGATGGATTCCGATGGTGGAAGTGTAGTGTGAGCGGTGACGCGTGGAGATGAAGACTCCAGAAGCGTCGTCTGGACGCTCGATCAGGATTCTGGATGCAAAGTTCGGGGCTTTTCCCTATCTTCTTTTGTTGGAGGCTGACAGATCGATGCGCTTTCAGTTTTCACCAATCACCACAGAGGAAGGAAGAGGTTTTCAAGAGAAACTCTACTATGTTGTTATTGTACCAACGCTAAATCAGAAAAAGGCACTCTTGCAATTGCAATTTTCTAGAAGTTATGACCGGGCTTTGTTTGTGGTCTTCTTGTTACATGCATGTCAAAGGGGTTCATTCAAGATGACTTTTTCAATCAAACAATGGGCTTCGGATCTTTTACCACCCTATTTTGAATACAAATACTCAAATATATTAAAAAAAAATAAATATAATATAGATAATATTAAGATAACAACTAAAAAAAACTTAGATGAAATATAATCCCTTTACAAGCAAAAAGAAAAATTTATATATTCTTTAATATAGAAGTTAGTTAATTTATTTAAATATATTAATAAAATTAAATAAATTAATTATTAATAAATAAATTTAATTTTTTAAGATAAATTCATATTATATATTTTTAATTTATCTAAATTAGTTAGTTATTTTTTATATTTTTTATAATTAATTATTTTATTTAATTTTTTTACTATTTCTAAAAAAGTTTAATTAACTTTTTATAGTAAATAATAGAGGTAGTAGAAGAAAACTATTGGAGTAACAATGGTCACTTGAAGAGAATCTTGAACAATGTATCTTACTTGTTGAATTGTCTTTTTACCTTCTCTTTGTAGACAAAGATGGTAGTTTTTCTTTGACACATAACTTGCATTTTCCAAGACAAAAGGGAGGTCATTTTACTAATTTCACAAAAATTAAGCTTATGCTTTATAAATATTCACGACAAATTTAGTTTAACAAATAATTATATAAAAATTCATTTTGTTAAGTCAAATGTATTATTAGATTCTTAAAGTTTAATGACAATTTTGGTTTACCTTCCCAAATAACAACTTTCACTTTATGAAATAACAACTAAAAAAAGTGAAGTAATTATTTCATATATCTTAAATTTTTTTCACAATATTAACTTATATAATATTTTTCACTATATCATTAAGAAGTATTAGTGGTCAAATGTTCATATAACTTTTTGAAAACCAAAAAGTGATAGGATCACTCTCCACTCCAAGTGCCAACACTTGAATGGTTGGTGGAAGGGATTGAGGGAGTTTTTTTCATTAGGATAATTATGTCATTTCATAAAAAATAATTTTAAAATAGTTCCTAAAAATTTTATAGGAATTAATTAATTTTAAAGAATCATAAATTTTCAATAATGTTTTCTATTTTTCATAAATAGTTCTTATATGTGTTTTTCTCCTTCTTTTTTAATGAGAACATGTTAATGGTTATAAATCTTAAAAAAAGAATAAAGGATATGTTAAAAAAAATGAAAAAAAAAGACAAATAATACAACAGTCCAGGTACACAGTGAATGATTTGGATATTGTAGACATAATATCACAATTATGTATAGATTAAGGCTTTGTTTGGTTTACTATAGAGGAGGGTATATTAGGTTAATTTAAGGAATGATAGAGAAAGGTAGGGGAGGTTAATGAATGATATTTTTTATTTAGTTTAGAAGGGGAGGGGAGGGGAGGGGAGAGGGATTAATTAAAAGTTGACAAATATACCCTTATCTCTTTATTTAAATTTATTTATTCTTTATTTATAATATTCATATTAAAATTATTATTTTTTAATTTATAAATCTTAAATTTTTTTATCTCATTTATATATATAATAAAATTAAAAAAAATAAAAAAATTTTTAAAATTTTAACATTATTTTTTATTTATTTTATAATTATTATATATTTTAATATAATATATAAATAATTTATTATACTTATTAAGTTTTATTATAATTTATTATAATTATTATGCAATTAAAGAAAAAATTAGATGTGAACAAAATAAAAAAAAAGGTTTGAGGGTATAATTGAAATATTAAAAAAAGTTTAGGGGTATTTTAGCGAAAAAAAGGATAAAAGTTTCTCTTCCTCCAAAAACCCTCACTTTTAGAGGGGAAATGACCACAAAAAGATAAAAAAAAATTCCTCCCCTCCCCTCTATTTTTTCCAACCAAATACACTTTTCCCTCCCTTCCAAAACCCCCCAATCAAACAAACCCTAAAAAGATGAAAAAGAAAAAGAAATCCTGTTCAGATTATATTTAATCAGGTGATTTATTAATATTTATTAAACCCATCCATTCTTCAAATAAAAATTATTCATCATATATTTAATTAATTTAATTATATTAAAAAATTAATTAAATTAATTATTATAATATATATTTTTAAAGTATTTTAATAATTTGTATGAACTCTCTCCCTCATTTTTTATTAAATTATTATAAAAAATTAATAAAAATAATTTAAAAAAGATTAATAAATTTAAAAAATAAATTTTATATTTAAAATAAAAATTAACTTATTAATATGGAGCTAATATTATTTATATATTATCAAAGATATAAAGAAATATTTTGAAATTGAGATTGAGTGAGCCTCAGGCATGGAAGCGCCTAGACATCTCTATCTCTCACGAGTTTCAATGATACTCTGTTGGAATGAGGAGGAAACACCGGGAAGCAAAGCATTATACGGACGAAAATGGAGCTCTGTTTTGACCAATGATCAATCCACAACACAAATCCCTTTTCATTTCTTCTCCATTTCCAAATTCTTTTCCTTCATTACACTCTCTCACTCTCCCACCGTTGTTTCCGCCATGCGAGCATTATTTCTTCCTCCTCCAGCTCCGCTCTCTCGCGTCTCCTGATCCCGTTTCCATTTTCTAGGTATTGAATCGCTTCAATCACTCCCTTCTCACGTGTTGTTCAATTCTTGCCTGTGTGATCTCCATTGCCGGTAAAAAGCCCTGTGTATAGATACCCTTGGGTTTTACTTTAAACTTTATTTTAATCTTGAATATCAATGAAATAATCGCTTTTTGACGGAGTTTTTAATAAAAATGGAGATTTCCAGTGAAGGTTGTTCTCCTAGAATTAGGTCTGATCATTTGAGGAAAGAGGGATCTGGGGAAGCCCCCTTTCAAGTTTCGGCGTTGGAATTCTCTGATCATGGTCATACCTATACAATCCAATCAATGAATGCATTGGAGATTTTAAAAGAGACTGTCTGGATACTTAGGTATAATTGCTGGGCCTTCATGGCAATCTTGGCTTTGCTCATTTGTCCTGTTTCTGCTGTGCTTTTATCCAATATATTAGTGGATATGTCGATTGTAAAGAGTCTCACTGTTCGGCTTATGTTGGTTGCCAAGACTAGTGGTTTCCCACTAATGTCTCTCATCAAGCACTCTTGCCAGCGTTTTGCAGAGACGGTAGTTTCTTCCACTATGTGCCTACCTTTGTACTTCACCTTGTTGTTATTGTCAAAAGCAGCCGTGGTGTATTCTGTAGATTGTACCTATTCGAGAAAAAAGTTCGATGCTCTGAAGTTCTATGTGATCATCACTAAGTTCTGGAGGAGGATTGTTTCAACATATATGTGGGTGTGTACAGTTGTGGTTGGTTGCATCACCATGTTTTGTGTTTTTCTTGTTTGCTTCTGCAGTGCATTGTCTGTTCTTGGATTTTCTTCAGATATAGGTGTTTATGCCGCAGTGTTGGTGGGTCTGGTTTTCTCTGTGGTATTTGCCAACGCTATTATCATTAGTGACATTGCAATTGTAATCTCTGTACTGGAGGATGTTTCTGGAGCACAGGCAATGCTGCGGTCTAACATTTTAATCAAGGGACAAACTCAGGTGGGTCTACTGATATATCTTGGATCAACCATAGGAATGGCCCTTGTGGAGGGTTTGTTTGAGCATCGAGTGAAGACTCTAAGCTATGGTGATGGATCCTCTAGGATGTGGGAAGGGCCACTCTTGGTGATAATGTATTCATTTGTGGTGCTTATAGATTCCATGATGAGTGCAGTTTTCTACTTCAGTTGTAGATCATTCAGACGTGCTGTTGACGCCTCAATTGGTGAAGGCAATTCCATTTTGGAAACTATGGTTATTTCTGCTGAAACAGGGAGCGTTCAATAACATAGTCAATGCGACTTTTATATACTGGTCGACTTGATAAGATCCAGATGACAGTGGTGAGAAATTGTTCCAATTAAATCGTGTCATCATGGAAGAACCTTGCCTGACACCAGGAATGACTGACTTCGGATGAGTTTCAAGTTTCGGCTCTGAGATCAGATAACTAATTTGAGTGCCTGAAAATCTCTTCTTTTAGTGGGTTTTAGAAACACGCAGGTAAATAAAAGCTTGATAATCCATGGTTTAACTTTTTGCAGTGTCAGTAGAAAAGCTGTTGTTGTTATGAAAATAGTACAAAATCATTTAAAATGTAAGTACAAATCCCTTCGTTCTTGTGCCATATAGAGTTATGTCATACCATTCAAAAGCTTTTGTCTGTATTTTGCGTGTTAGGCATTGGAAAAATTTGTGACGACTTCATCTTAATATTAACGTTGATGAACGACAAGTAGGCATAACGAGTCTATCTTAATTTCTGCTCTTCTTATGTTTCTCCATAATTACTGGTGTTGAATGATGTTTGTTTGTTCTTAATCATTCAATGACCTCTTAATTACAGGACTCTAATGTTGGCCCAAAAAAATGTGTAAATGACCTCTTAATCTTCAATGAACTCAATGCCTTTATGAATTTTATATGCTTGGTCAAATAATCTAATGAAGAGAATCACTTTGTAAATGCTCTGTGCATCCAGATCAAGTTGAGTTTGAATAAAAGCTATATGGAGCTCATATGTATCAAAAGACCTCTGTATGCTATATTACTGTCAATTGGTATTTAACTTGCGACTTAGTTACTGTTAATTGGTTCTACTTTATATGTTCCGGTGCTTGTAAAAGCAGTGATTATGGTTTATTCATTGCCAAATTAGACGTTGTAGTGTTTAGTAGTTTTGGGACCCAAATAGAAGTAGAACGAAGGTGAGAGTGTTGATACTGTTCTTCCTTGATTGACTAATGCTTGTAATCAATCAAGATATTATGAATATAATACATAACAGTTGAACTGATGGATACTTTTACTTGTTATTTTACTGTGTATTACTATTTGTACATGAGGCTTTTTCTTCTTGAACGCCTTTCGTTAATCACAATTCGATCATTCGCTTGTGGAAATTTATTATTGATTTGGCATCTGAAGTCCTGAACTTTTAATTTGGCTTATTTTTCACTCTAATCCCATGTGGTTTAGGAAGTGACTTAAACGTTTAAAGTTTGTTTGATTAAGGAGTAACAGAACAACCTTACATGTTCATGAAAGTTTGAAACAACAGGTAAAGTTTGTCTGTCAAAGCTATAGCTGAGATTCAACAGCCACACATTTTCTTTCCAAACAGAACAATCTCTTGAGATATGTAAATTACTTGGCTTTGTGAAATGAACCAAAAATCTCAGATGCTCCTCCCTCACATACCAAATCCAAAGCAACTCTTCTAATTCCTGGGAAAATTTTAATCGAACTAACTTGTCACAATTGAAATTATCTTACATTCCTGCTTTGGATCCTAGCAACCAAGATACCTGCGGATTTGACTGCTGCATGAAACTCAGATCGAGTTGAGTTTTGATGCCTTTGTAGCAAGTCCCATCAAACGTATTTACAATTCACAAATAGTGATAATATTATTAAGGGTGAGAGTTGGCATCAAATGTATTTGCAATTCACAAATAGTGATAATATTATTGAGAGAGTTGGGATCAACATGGAGGTGAAAGGAGCTGTAAATGCAGATACTGAGAAAATGAAATCTGCATGCCATGAAGCAAAACAAAACCAGGAGGTCTTGTCTTGGTGGTGTGGTTGCTGTCATGATGGGACAATGATTGTTATGGATGGATAGGTTGCTGGGGCTTTTGTAGGATGATGTTGTGTTGTGATTTATTTTTATTGTTGTAATAATATAAGGGAAGAAGCATCAGTACCAAGTTCTATCCCCGACAGAAAGAATCTCTTGTTCTTTTACCCTCCAAATACTCTTCATTACTTTCAACACACTTCCTTCCCTCCCGAATGCTTGTGAGAGGTTTGATCTAATAAGCGCCAGTAAGAATTTCAAGAAAAATTCATTTGCATGATCTCAATTTTAAATCGTATTTGATTTTTGTAATCTATTTTATTTAAATTGAGTACATATTATTTGATTTGTTAATTTTAATTTATAGATTTTATGGAATTTCATTTTTAAAAATATAGGAATGTTTTTTCTTCTTTGATCAAAACTAAAAATTATTCTTTCAAAATTTAGAATATAAAGAGTTTCCACCTCTTTTAATAAGTATGCTTTTTTTTTTATTTAAATTTATATTCTCTTTCTTATAAGACGATACTACTTATCACCTCAATAACAGTTTATAAGTAATTAAAATAGTATAAAATAAAAAAAAATAGAGATTTTATAAAGTACATGAAATTATATATATTAAAATTAACAATTTTAACACTTATGAATGAATATTTATAATAGATAAACTATAAGGATATAATTTAAATAAAATAAACTACATGAATATGATTTAAAATTGGGATAGACCATAATGAGCTATGAATTAATTTACTTAAAGCTTTAAAGTAAAAGAAAAACTTGTAATTCGAAACTATGTTTATTATAAAATAGAAAAAGGGAAACATATTATATATATAATTTAAGATGAATGAAGTGCCTAGTCAAGGTTAAGCGTCGGGTCAACCAAGTCATATATCACAGTCAATGCCCCTACTTCTATTTAATAAAGATCGCTATATATAACATTTAGAATATGTACTTTTTATTTGACTTAATTTGAATATGTACTTTGTATGTTTTTAATTTAGCTTAGGTGTTTCTCTATAGACATATTTAGATAAAAAATTAAAAAAAATATATGAAAAAAAGAGTTTTGAACAATTTTTAAAAAAAGATTTAAACAAAATTATAGAAGAAAAAGTGATTATAAATAAATGAGTGTTTAGATAGTTATTATAATAAATTTTTTTGTAATTATAAAATTAACAGAAATGATATAATTTTATTAAAAATATGAGAAAGGAGAGATGGTAGAGAAAAGAGGAGAGATGGTGAATAAGAGATAAGAGAGAGAAGAGATGATATAAGAAAAATTAAGGATAAAATAGTAATTGGTTAATTCATAATCTCATTTATTATTTTAAAAATTAGTCTTAGTAATTTATTTAAAATATTAATTTTAAATTATAGTATAATTTAAAATTTTTTTTAAATAAATTGACTATTTATTTTAAAATTTATCTAAATTAAAATTTTAGTCAAAAATCTTTTTAAAATATTAATTTTTAAAAGTTTCCTAACACACACAATATCTTTTAATTATTTTTTCATTTATAACTAAATTGTTTGGAGTTAAGATAACTCAATCTAGTTGAATAAGGTGGTACGGAGAGAAGACGATTGATTATCAATATTTTGAGGAGAAAAAGGAGAAGAAAGTCAAACATGTTGTAAACTGATAGATTCACTCAAAGAAAAAGAAAAATGGATTGATATGTTTTGTATTATTCTTGCCTACATCTCACTCTTAGTAAACTAGAAAGGAGGAACTCCCCAGTCATAGTCACTTCCTCATACGTCACTTTCAAATTTTCAACTTTGGTCCCCTCCCATAGTAGTTCACATGCTTATGAATTATGCTGGCCAAATTGTACATTTCTTTTAGAGCTCATAGCCAAAATTTATTCATAAATTCATAAATAACATTCCTTATGTGCTTAATATTAAAATTCTTAATTTTAAATATAATATTTATTTTTTATATTTATTAAATTTTTTTAAATTATAGTTATCGATATTCTATTAACAATAATCAAGTAAGTGAAAAATAGATAGAATTAAGGAAGATGATTAAAGTATTTTTAAAAAAATATACTATATTAATTAATTTTTTTAATTTGATCAAATTAATTAAATATGTTTTATACTACTCTGATTCTTGACGTAAGATCTATTTAATTAATTTATATAAATTAAAAAAATTAATTAATTATAATAATTGTATGTTAGTTTCTTTAAAATATCTTATTTAATTATGTGTATTTAAATTATTTTTAATAAAAATTCTCTTAATATGCGCAATTATTTAAAGATATTTTAAAGAAAAAATTATATTATAAAAGATAAAATAAATTAAAATTTTATATTTATAATTAAAATAATTTTTTATTTAATTTTTATATTTAAGATCAAGTAGTATAACTTGCGGAAGACTACTTGATTTGCGTCTATCCCATTTCCCGGGGCACAAAATATGAGAATCACGTTCCTTATTGGTTGAACATATGGTTAGTCAACATTACAAATAAGATATTTGTGTACCATTTTTTGAGAATTAATGGGCGAAATCACGTTATACTTTTAAGTATATGTATGGTATGAAGGAAATGAAGAGGAGGGCATGAGATTAAATTTTTTAAATAAATTTAATTTAAAAAAATGATAAGAGTTTAAAAAAATATTTATATTTAATATCTAATAGTATATTATAATAAGATCATCTTTAAATCAAAGATACACACTAGCTACGAGGGGCTAAAGGGCAAAATGACTAATCCCTAGGACCATACTAGTTAAATTACAATATCATCTTTAAATCAAAGATACACACTAGCTACGAGGGGCAAAATGACCAATTCCTAAGACCATATTAATTAAATTACATTTTTTTCTTTTCTTTTTTTCTAATACTTTTCCTAAACTAACAGTTAAGAATGTTTGGGGGTAATCACAAATGATTTGTCATTGAACTCATTTTTCTTTAAAAAAAAAAATGCCGCACAGTACAGCAGAGGGACCCCAAGAACTATGCTATACGGCTCTAAAGCCTGAAACTGATAGTGTAGGATCTCAGCAATGCCTTGGTACTAATAACAGTGTTAGTCCAAATAATAAGGGTTTAATATAGTTTAAATAAGATTTTAAATTTAATCTTTAGTATATATAAAAAATTTGTATAAAAGGACTCAACTACACTAACTAAGTATACTGCTTTTAAAAAAAATAAAATAAGAAGAAGGAGCAATGCCTTGTTACTATCTATCACTGCCGAACCCCATAATATATTTATATATATATTTGTTTACACTTGCTTACTTCACTTTCTGTCCTTTCCCCGTCCCTTATAGCTTACTCTGCCCTCCACAGTAGTACTCTCTTACGTCTCTGATGCGCACAGACAGAAGCAGAAGGTAAGAAAGAGACACAAGAATAACAAAAAGTTGGTGTGGGCAAATCAAAATGGTGGTTACGATTCCGAGTTGAAAATTAAAAAAAGAAGTTATGGAAATTTGCTTACACCCTCTAGTTCACCTTTACCCCCCATGAGACAAAAGGGCAACTCTATTGTTTTTCTCTTGCCCTCTCTCTCTCTCTCTCTCTCTCTGCTTCTTCTGCTGCCATATTCATCAATTGAGCTGTCAATTTGCTGTGCAACGTGATTCTTTGTCTTGAGGTGATGTACCTTCTTCTCCCCTGTGGGTCCATATAGAGATTAGAGATTATTAGAGACCCCTCCCTTTGCCGTTCTGATAATTTCACTCCTCTGAAAGGAAATCTTAACTCCCTCCACAATTTCTGCGGTTATTATCATGATGTAACTGATTAATCATTAATCATTAATCATTCGTCCTATTATTGCTCCTTTTACTTTATTGGCTCGCGTCAAGTATCAAATCAAAGGCTCAATACCTATTTTGGTGTTGCAATGTTTAAGATATTTATTCTGATATTATCTATAGATAGATTACTATGGGGTGAAGTAATGTAAATAGAACGAAAGGTTCTGGCATAAAAAAGGACATCATCTACATAATTATAATTATGAATTTTTGTTAGTAATTATAGTCTTTCCTTATACTTCATAAGGATTTTTTCTTAAAATGCATGCATGTTGTACTGGAAATTATCTGCTCCTACCAAAACCGTACATATGGTTTTCACTACCAAGTGATTAGTAGCAGGAGCCACACCTCAAGATAAGATCTTGTATCGAGAATCAATATGTTGGCTGATAAAGTTGATTTCATTCACAATCATCTCAAATTAATTTGTAATGCATTTGGGAGCAATTGTCTATAATATAGTATTAAGTATAACGAAGTTTATTCAATAATCCAAAGGCCATTATAATGGAATTTAATTAAATCCTTCAAAAGAACAGATATTGATTAGATAATGCATAGGCTACATTCTTATGGTCCTCTTATACTCTACTTGCCCCCTTGTTTTTTCTTTCTGCTCACAGTCTCAGATATCTAAAGCTATGTTATGAAACTAAGTTATTTTAAAATCAAACTGGTTCTACCAGAAGAGTTAATCATTAGCAGTAGAACATGAGCTTCTTGATGTTTTCACTGAGTCTTGGTAAAGGTGCTATCTTTGGAGGGGCAGCTCTTGATAATGTAGATGAACTTCTGTATAAAGCTGAAGACTCTGATCTCTCTAGGTAGAGTCTACCTCTGTAAGCAGCCAAATGTGCATAATAAGCAGGTGGGACCAAAGAAATTGGCTTGGTGCATCTCACAAAAGTGTAACATAAATTGTAAACCAGCTTCTGTAGTTCATCAGAAGTGAACTGGTTTTCATCCCACAGAACATGGTAATGAGTTGGCCTGCTTGTTCCTTTCACACCCCAGTGGCTGCATAGATAGAAATCAAATTCTTTGGGGTGAGTGATCACAGAATCAACCACAGTCCCTGGGGGAATATTCTCATATAGAAAATGGTTCTGGTTGGAGGATTGGTCTGTTTCAACAGGAAACAACCTTGTATGGTGTCTCTTTTGTACCACGGCGAAAGTAATGAATGGTTTGTAATCAGGAAATTTGGAACATGCCACTCTGATGGATTGTAATTCCTCTTCTAGTACTTTATAAAACTGTGTTTCACTAACCCCATCTCTGAAGAAAATTATTCTCCCAGGAAGTTTCTTTACTTCCTGATAAAAATCATCAAGCAATTCAACCACCATTGCACCAAGATCCTGGATGATCTCTTGTCTGTGTGTTTGAGACCTTATTCTTGAGATGTATTTGTTTGCTGTTGGCCAATTCATGCTGCCAACAACAGCGGCGATAGATGGATTGAAATCATCGAGCGGATGAGGATGTGTTACATCAGCACCCATGAAAATGGCAGGTTCATCAATCTGAAACAGTCTTGGGATTTGAGAAGGAAGAGCATTGTAAAGAGCAACTGTGCATCCACCAACCTTGGCATTGATTTTTAAGGCCAAATTAGCCAAAAACTGTGAACTTAGCTTGATGAGATTTGGATACAAGCAGCATTGGCTTACAACCCCAACACCAGTCTCGGTGATTCGTTTCAGGTCCGCGTATCCTTTGTGTTTCTTCTCCATGATGCAAATAAGCAACTGGAGATTGTTTGATGCAGCTCTCTGGATTTTCTTGAGTTTAGATTCCAAAAGGTTAACATTGTTAAGAACCTGGCTTGATTCAAACTGAGGACTAATGATTGTATTCTTGTTAAGGAAAATCCCCAATTGTTCACACCTTTGAGATAGCTGGTTTATGAATCTTGGGATATTAGACTTCTGCTCAGGTGTGACACCAAAACTTATCAGTGCCCACCTTTCAATTTTAGTTCCTTCAAAGACATGGCCGTCTAGAAGGTTCCACTGGCGGTCATGACGTGAAGGAAAGAGATTTCTAACTCGACCTCCATCTCCGAGCTTTAGCTTGGGAGGGTGAAGAATTCTCCCAGTTAACCTTGTCATTTCGCGTGACACTTTGAGTTTAAATTCTCCTTCCTGGTTGCCACTGTAAAAAAAAGGATCACTTTTGAGACACTAGAAACCAATGCAGAAAAGCAAATGATTTACAGAAGCACATAAAGACATGGAACTCAGTATTCAATGGACTAGACAAGAGAATTCTGTAGCATTTTGTAGTTACCTGGAAGGCCCTACATTCCCTCTCATGACTCCTTCAATGATGGCTTTCCGTTCTCTTGGTCTTTGGCAGCCCATCTTCAGTATCTTTGCTGTCTGATCATCAGACAACTTGCCAAGAAATTTCTGACCTTCACAGATCACACAAAGCTCCATGGGGAGATAGCATGGTTTACTCCTGCTAATTTGCAAGCATGGCAATTTTCTGAATTGAATGTCATAGTTATAGTGATCTTTGAAGTAACTCACAAGCCTCAAATTCTTTGCATCCCTGTCAGCAAACCAAAGATTTTCTGTTGTTTCTTCGGTTAAGCCATGGACTCGGTATCTCTGCACGGTTTCTCTATGGCAAACGAAGACCCTGATATTCTTCAATGCCTTCTCCACTTCCTTCCTTTCTTCGCCAGTTAAACTTGTTGTCTTCCTTTGAGAAAGATCCCGAAGAAACTCTAGTCGCTTCTGCAAGTATGGAATAATTCCTATGCTCTCATGGAAAGCAGTCACAGAGAAATCTACATTAAGGGCAAGTCCTTGTTGTGTTGGCCTAAGACTCTGAAAGAACCCTCTGAATCCAACAGCTCCTCCTCCAATCTCCCTTGTTTTTCCCATTGAACTTGAATAAAATGATCTACCTACTGGTACACAATTCTCGGTCGGGTTCTCCCTCAGAACTACATCCAAAGCATGAAGATAATCTTGTGGAAGTGGAACCCAATCATCTCCCTCTTTGCTCAAGTAGTTACTCAACTCCTTCCCATTGATCTTAGAAACTAATTTGATATTTATCCTAAACAGTTTAAGCTGTTCTTTCTTCTCTTTCAAGTCAAAGATTTCTCCATAAGGTAATGCTGATTTGCTAGAGTGGATTGGAAGGCTGATGTAGAACTCAAGCTTATCATTTTGGAATTCCACTGAGCTGTAAAGATTCTTCCTCCCATCATATGCAGGCACAGAACCAGAAAAACCCACAGAATTGTTGTTAACCAATTTCTGTTTGATTTCTCTGGCAACTTCCTTGGAGGGATTAGGAGTGATTTCAACGTTGTAATGGTATATTTTTTGCGACGAATCGAATTTCACGAGGAAGTGGTTGGCAAGAAGAGGGATCACAGAACCTTCTTTGCCACCAGAGTCTGGTCTTTTTGCAGCAATTAATGCCTGTAGTTTTCTTGCAGGAATAAGTCTCTTCCCTTCATCTCCTTTAAGAGATGTCTTGGCTTTAGTTTGGAGTTGAAGCCCCACCTGAGCTGAATTAATATGCGATGCATCAAAATGGTTAAAAATCAAACCTTCACTCTATGTTTAATCACTACTCCATTATGTGATTCTAAATCCTAAAAGTGTATAATTAACTGACATAACTGGAAAGAAACTCCAGAAATTTTAAAAATCATAATCAAGATGCAAATTTTGAATTTGCTGTATTATATGTATCATTATCAAACCAATAAGCTCAAAACAATGCGGTATCTTTCTTCATTAGTGGCTAGAAGAAGAAGAAAAAATCAGCTTCACAAATTTCCAAAGCCTGCACAACATATTTGCTTTTAGAATTATCTCCATTAAACACCATCTAGAGTGTTTTGTACCTTCTCTGGTACGGCCTGGTAAACACTTTAAGAATTCTGAATCAGAAGAAGAAATCCCAAGGAAACCACTTGTATGCAAATAAACAAAACAACTGTAAAAACAGAGGATTAAAGTTACCACTTACTAGGAGAAACAGTCGATTCTTCTGAGAACCTGTTGTCGTTGTCTGAGGAAGCAGCTAAAGGAGAATTCTTATTAAGTTTGCATGGATATTTCTGGAAATGGGTTTTGGATTTGATGGTTTGGTTTTGAGGGAAGGGTGGCGTCAAAGCTAGTTGCAGAGGTAAAAGAGAAGGCAGAGGAAGAAGAGCCGGACAGTAACTCTGATACTTATTCTGGTCACATAACCCACCAAACTGATTATGATTCTGATAATAATAATGCTCATGAGAGTTTGCTCCAACCCTCGAGCTCCTTCTTCTTTGGGCTGTGAATTTCTTCTTGCCATTGGACTCCTCTGTTTCTTCCATGATTTGTTGATTCACAGAGAAGGCGGGGCTTTCTGGTTTATTCAATGTAACGACAGATACTACAGTTATTTCAGAGAGAGAGAGAGAGGAGTAAGAAAGTGAGGAACTTTGGGTTCTAGGCTCGTAGAGGTTTTTATGTACTGCTCTGAAAACGGGTACGAGACAGTGGTATAATAATTTCAAAGAGAAACCAGCACGCCTGAGTTGCCTTAAATAATAGGTTAATATGCCCTTAGCTAAAGAAGGGTATACCTTTGTGGCGTTTACAAATTGCAATCTGCCTCTCACTCTCTGTATATGAATATATATATATATATATATATATATATATATATATTTTTTTTTTTTTTTATAAAAATCCTTGACTGAATGTCAAGCACTTCAAGACTAGTCCGGCCTTTTTTAGAGGAACAAGAAGAAGATGATGAAGAGGATGGGATTTTTAAATAAACTCATATAGTAATGATAATAACGATAGTGATAGGGCTTTGAATGCACTCTCTTAGGGGTCAATTTGATTTTCACAATTTGTCTCTTTCTTTTTATTTCTTGAATTCCTATTGTCTAAAACATACATACATATATATATATATATATATATCATCTCCTATGCTTGTCACTATTGGCCTCGACTTTGAGCAGGCTTCCATCAGTATCAAGCATTGAATTTTCTGCTTGTCCTGTATTTATCAAGAATTCATCTTCTTCTTCTTCCATCATTATCATCCCTGGCCACTAAGTTCCCTTCAAAAGATAAAATAATGAGCAAAACAAGCTAGAGAAAACGTCCTTTGTGTAATTGGGACCATTGTTTTACAAGCCTAAATGTTTGTTCAATATGAGAATACGACAGAGATTCCTCTGTTTTATTCCCCATTATGCTCATTAATCAAGCTTATAGCTCTGGAAACAGAGATAATTACAGAACAAACTTATGGGGTCACTCTTGGATTCTAAACACACTTTTCTAAGAAGGAAAAAATCAAATGGGCTTTTCGAGAAAAAAAAAACAAAGAAAATAAAAAATAGAGGCTATCACACATATCCATACATAATTTCTGGCATCTTTTTCGTGTGTCTCAGAGGAGGCATTTTGAGGGGCTTAATATCAATGAAAGGACTTAGTTTTGGGAAATCAGTGAGGAAATTAAAGAGAGCCTAAGATACTTAAGTTGATGGTTGTCTCTATCTGGTTTTGCTTTAAGGAATAGTTTGTAGGGTTTGGCCTCACTTTTGCCTCATCTTTAGAGTACATGATTAGTGGCGATAGGAGAGGGAGAAGAAGACGCCATTAATGGTGTTAGAAAGGTGGATATTTATAGATAGACGTTTCATCCTAATTTGGGGATGAGTTTAATCAGTTTAGTAGTAGATTAGATAGATTAAAAAGTAATTGGAATAAAAAAAATATCTTAATCGTAAATTTTTAATTTAAATTAATTATTTATTTAGATATTTGATAAAAAAAAGAGTGTAATGTACTCTGTAGCTCAAAAGTTATAAAAAAAGAATTTGGTGATGAATTGATGAATTGATGAAACGATTTTTCACAAATTTAATTCTTAAAATATCTTAATTATACCAACTATAGGCATGTATGGAAAACTTTCAAATTTATATTTTAGAAAGGCTTCTAACTCAAATATCAGTTTAAGAAAATTTTAAAATAAGCATTTATATCTATTCAAAAAGACTTCTGGATCAAACTATAGTTTTAAATAAACTGATCAGAATAGTTTTTAGAATAGTAAAGGAACTTATGAATTATCAATTACTATTTTATCTTTATTTTTTTACACCATCTCTCCTCTATTTTTTCTACTATCTCACATCTTTCCTCTCTTATATTTCTCCTATCTTTTCAACTATCTCTCATATCTCTTCTATCTCTTTTACTATCTCTCTTTCTCTCTTCTATCTTCTCTACTCTCTTTCATCCCTCATATTTTTAATAAAATTATACAACTTTTAGTAATTTTTCAATTACAAAAGTTTTTTTAATAATAATTATCTAAACACTCATTTATTCAGAATTATTTTTTTTAATAAATTTTTTTCAAAAATTCTTTTTTAAAAGTTATCTAAAAATTCTTTTTTTTATAAATTTTTTTTATAAAAATCTATCTAAACACACACTATTTTTTCTATAGTACATTGCACATTGTAAATATTGTATATTGTACTTTCTCCCTTTTCTTGTCATTTTTATAAGATATGGGATAGTTATTACATTTTTTATATTGCTCTCAATAGCAATATTGATTTATATTTTAAATCTTAACTTCTTTTTTTTAATTATCTATCTGATTTATCTGAATTTTATCTTAATTATATTTAAATCTGACTTACGTTATATATCTAATTATAATAGATGAGTCTCTCACTATTTTTTTTTATATATATTAAAATTTAAATTTAAGATGTCACGCACTTGACTTTTAAAACTTTGGGACATTTTGAGCTCCGCTCCGCACCTCATCAAGTGAGGTTGTAGGTTCCATACTTTATGAATATAATGGGTACGTGAATTTTTCTCCCTCAAGTGAAGTGGCATTTGCACTTCTTAAAGGGTCAGTTTAATAAGAGCAAAATTAGAAATTTTGTTAATTAAAAAAAATTATGAATTTTAAATCTCTCTTTAATTGTGGTGAAAATGCTAAAAATGATTTATTAAAAATTGAAATGTAATATTATTTATAATATATTTTATTGTGTGTGGGTGTGTTAATATTGATATTAATGTTGCTGGTAAAAGTTATTGATACTCACGATACATTATTTTTTTATTATATTTATAAGTTATTTTTAATACATTTTATTATAATTAAATAAAACTTTAAAATTTATTAATTTTGTCTAAAACTTTAATAAGTTTTCAATTCCTTATTTTAATAATATATTTCAATATTTTATAACGGGTAAATGATAAAACTTACAAGAAAAAGTTAATAACATAGCTTATAATTATAATTATGACCAAAAGATCATTCTCCCTCACTCTATAAATAAAATCACAAGAGTATTGTTTTTGTATATTAAATTATGAATCGGGTGTTGATTAGTTGTTAATTAAAAAAATATTCCCTCAAATTCTTTTATAAATAATAACTATTTAAATCACATAAATCTTAAGTATTAATTGAAATTAATTAAAAATAATAAATATATTAAAAATATAATTTATTTTTTAAATATATCCTTATGATAGGTGGAAGAGAGAATATGTCACAAAAGAGAAAAGATAATAAATGAAAAAAAATAAAAAAGATATATAATTAATTATAAATAGAAATAAAAAATATATTAACTATTTAAATAAATATAAATTATTGCTTTTATATATAGAATTATTATGTAAATATTTATTATAAAAAAGGATGGAGGGAGTAAAAGGCAATGCTAGGAGTAGACACTAGACAACATTGTGAACCTAATTCTAAAGTGGGGCTTCATTTATTGCTGCCACTTTAAATTTAATTTAGCATTATGATCCCAAAAGAAGATTTAATTTAAAAAAACTTTTAAAATTTTGTGAATGTACTTTGGACATCCCATCCCTTTTAACCCTTATTTCTGTGCTTTTTCTGTGCAATTTCCCATATCACCCCTCCAACAAGATTCTTTTCTTTCGTACTTTGCAACAACAACAAAAAAAAAAACCCTCACTTAATTCAATTTTTTTGAACTCCTCCTACTATCATTTCAAGAAACCTTGTAGCTCTCAATTAATTCATTTGTTTTTGTGAAATTTTAATCATTCTTTATTACTCCTAAGAAAAAAATTTGGATAGGATTTGTTTCTTTTATTTTATTCTTATTTAATTATTCATGTATCAATATATTTAATTCTCACATCTTTATATACACATTCTCTCTCCACCTTACATTCTCTCCCTTTCGAATAAATGATGATGTTTTTTTTTTAAAAAATATTTTTTACATATTTATTATTTATAATTAATTTTAATTAACTTATTGATCAACGTGATTCAATTAATTGTCTTTTATAAAATCGAATATGTGGAGTAATAAAAATAAGAGTAAGAATAACTAGTACTCTATGATATTTATTATAATACGTGTTTAACTATCTCATGAAAGCAAAAGAAAGATGGTTAAATAATTAATTTTGTTTTAAAATAGAATAATTTTTTTTATTTTATCTATATTTAAGTATAGAAAAATTGTATACTATTTGTATTATAATTAGAATGATATCAAAAATATTTAATTAATATCATATCAAATAACTTATAATTAGGATTATCTATCTTTTTAAAAATGTGCCTTGTAAAAAAGAAATGAGTGAGTATTAATTTAATAATTTATATTTCATAATTAAAATTTAAAGATCAACCAATGAAAATTAACATGTATAATAAAAAGTAGGTTGATATCTCATAATAAAAATATGAGTTTAATTTTTATTGTTATTATGAGTAATTTTTTAGTAAGCAATATCGTAAATTCTTTAAATTTTAAAATTATATTTTAATTTTTGTAGAATATTTGAATTTATTTAAACTATTTTTATATAAAAAAATTGAAGATGACAAGAAGATAAATTGGAGTTTGGGATGGAAGAAAACTGAAAGAGAGTTCAGTTTTGTTTGTACTCGGAGGCAATATTCATGGCATCTTTGAATTCATTGTGCGTTTTGAAGCTATCTTTGTTTCTATTTGCAGGCAAATGGATTCCAACGAGTACCAACCAATTTAGCATTGTCAGAAATGCACGAAAATTCCAAGTGATTGCCATGTGTCAAGCTCTTGAAAATTTGGATTATTAAGTTTCCCCCTTAAATTATTTAAGATTAAATATAGAGACAATAAATAAAAGAGAAATAACTATAGTTTATATTTGGGAAATAATAATAGAAATATGATAGATATTGTATATTTTAATTTTCATGCTTTGAAAAATGATTTATAATTTATATCATTTTTATTCATTAAATATATATAATTAAATGTTTTTTAGTATTTACAAACTTAATGCACTAAAATAAAATTTTATATAAAATTAAATGATAAAAATACGCTTTTACCTACTTTCTTTTTTATCATATAAAATTTTAAATAAATTAGTTCCTAAAAGTGAATCACAACTAATAATTTTGGAAGTGGATATAAAAACATATAGAAATTATTTAAATATTTATTAATAAATTTTTTATATTAATAGCAGTGAAATACTTACCTGGCCTATTTTTTATTTATTTATTTATAAGGTACGATTATTATTTTTTATTTAATTAATTTTTTTGTGTGTCGGTATACCAATTTGAGCATGTGCATTCCAAAGAAGATCATATCTAAACGTTATTTTCAAATCTTTAAAAGTAGAATTAATATAAAATAATAATGGATATGGTGAGACCATGTGAGAAGAACATCCTCGATATTATAATTTTGACCTTCTATGTATGTGGCTTTGTGCTCTATGACTATCAACTTAATCAATCAATTAATTAATTAATTAATAATTTATGAACCAATTAATGCTAAAGAGGCAGACATTAATGATGGTCTGGACCAAGAAATGGCGTCAATCATGATCTCTCCCTGTGAGTACTCTTTGTTTCTTTGTTTTCTTTTTAATTTTTTTTTACAATATTTTAGATTTTAATACACAGATTAAAAAAATACAGTTGCTGTGAAAAAAATTCTGATATATATTTATTTTATTGTAATAATTAATATTGTGTTGGACTTTTAAGTTAGTCAAAATAAGGATATAATTAAAAAATTGTAATTAATATTGTCTTGGATTTTTAAAAAGACAAACAAATAGATACAAAAATTGTCTTTAAAAATATTTCTAAGAAAAACAGAGAAAGGCGTACTTTACTTATAATGCAGAGGACATTTGAACATTTCACATTTATTTATAAACAAATGATTGTATTTTAGAGATAAAAAAATCAAGTTTTTTGTCAGAATAAAAAAAATAAAGTTAAGAGTATAATCCACTGGTTTCCTCATCCATATAATTTTTATTTATAATAAAAAAATATTTGCATGAGAAAATACACCAAAAATGTCCCTCAAATCCATTTCTCAAAGATATGGTGGCTTTAAGTAGAGCTATGGATTTTTTTTTTGATAAAAAAAAAATTTAAATACTCCTGTGGAATTTAAATGCTCCTACGACACTTATCTGTAGATTTAGCTAGAAAAAAAGTGAAACATATAACTATTTAGAACTTATTTAATCTTTAGGGAGTACTATTTTATTGTAGTTTCAGTCGTAAAGTTTGGGAAATCATTTTAACTCTTGAGTGCATAGGTTTATCCTGAGGGTAATTAATAGCTCGCCCTTTCTACTATTAGTATAATATAGGAGAAAATGAGACTTTAATTTATCTTTAGATAGTGAATGAGCCTATTTTTTTTTTAAAAAAAATTATAACAAAAAAAAAAATGCTCCTACGGGCTTCAGTTTGGGCATTAGCAATATTTGGGCCCCCGCTCCTTCTTTTATTGGGCCGGAACAGCTCACAGCATTCATCTCATAATTCATTCAGTCTGTGAAATTGAAGGAAGAAGACAATGGCCAATAGTTGACCTAGTAGAAGGGGTTAATATCTGATAATATAATAAATTAAAATTTAAATATCTATTATAAGATATACTTATATTTAATATCTGAATGTGTTTCGAATAAGAGAATACCTATACTTAGCAAAAAGAAAAAAGAAAGAAAGGAGAAGACAATAGTTAGGTTTTATATGTCACTAATAAATCTATCGTTAGTGGGTTCAACTGGTGAATGGGTGAGACATATGACTATTTAAAGTGTGTTCAATCCATAGGGAATACTATTTTATTGTGATTTTAGTCGCGATATTTGGGGAGGTATCCTAACTCTTAGATAACTAGGTTTATATCTAAAGGAAATAGACTACTCGCCCTACTTGATATTAGTATTGATTAGGAAGAAATGAGATTTTACCTTACCCTTAGATTGTAAGTGTATCCAACCTATTTTCAAAAATTTGTATACAAAAGACAATACTTAACCAACATATATCGAGTTTAGTGGAAAATATTAGTCCTTTATAATATGATGAATTAAAGTTTAAATTCCCATTATGAGATGTCATATATTTAATACTCGGTAGTGCCATAATACAATACTTAGATTGAGTTCTTGAATTATTAAATTATTAAATTATACATGACTATGTGTCCTATTTCTTCTGTGTGTGTCTAGGGTTAAATGATGATATAAAAAAAAAGATACATGAAAAAGTGTTATTGGAGAAAGTGACCTACATTTTATCGTAATAATATCTTCCTTTTTCTTCTTATTTGCTTTGGCTAATACCATGACACCGTCTAATCAGCTACCAAGAGTTAGAGCTTTTGCTTTTAGGCATTAATTAGTGGCGACAAATTCCAGCCTCTTTAGTAGCTGGAGAGTGGTTGAGCTTAAGTAACACAGTTACAACAATAAACACGTTGAATAATTGATCAACCTATGGGAATGGACAGTAACTATCCATCAAATTACCAAAACTACTAGTCATTATTTTTATTTTTGGTATATAAGGGAGCCGTGCAATAGACACCAAAATTAGATTAGATTAGAAGCTTAAATAATCCCTGCGCCCAAGTGCTGCTGGATCATCTAAACTCGTTGTTTTTGATGCGATTCTTGGAGAGATATTTTAGCTCATAAATATTTAAATTTATACTTGAGGATAATAGATACCTCATCCCGCCCGATATTAGTATCACTTAAGAGAAAAAAAGATTTTATCATACCTTTAAATCGTGAGTAAATTTAATCTCTTTCTAAAAATTTTTATAACTAATTTACATATATGTTAGTTTCTCTGAACATGTGTTCAATAGTAGTAGTCCAATCCTCTATTAGGAGGTTTTCGATCTTTCTAAAGAGGATGATTTGGGCATGAGGGTTTTCACTGAATCCATAAACACTAACTATGGAATAATTCTCACTCAAACTGAGTGCAAGACCTTCCAAGACACCTAAGAGTTTCGCCCCTATGATGGGCTTAAATCCAAAGTATCTGTCTCTTCCTCCTCTGCTTATTATTATTATTGAATATTTTTAACTAATTTTTATATGTAAAAAAATAAAGTTGTCCCAAAATTGAAGTACTCCCTCCATCCCAAAATATAAGATCTTTTTAATTAAATTATATTTTTCATAAAAATAGTTAAAATTAGTTAAAAATAATAAATATGTAAGAAATACATTTCTCTTTCCAAATATACCCTCATTTATAGTGGTTAGACTAGAGAGTTCTAATGAGTAAATGATGAGAGATAATGTATTTATTATTGAGAGGGAACAAAATTAAATAAGGGTAAAATAGACATAAAAATATTTATTATTGAGATAAATTCAAAAGTGATATTATATTTTGAGACAAGCCAATTTAGAGAAAAATATCTTAGTAAAAGTGATTAACCCTTTATAATGTGAAGAATTAATGTTTAAATTTTGATTAAGAAATGTCCATATTTAAGATTGGATATCGATGGAGATTTCCTAGGATAGGATACTTGTGCGCTTAGGGAAAAAAACATTAGGACCAACAAAGTTGTCCAATCTAACAAGTTGTGGAGGATACCATTTATTAGGGGGAAGATCTCTATGTATTGTGATTAAATTGTTGATCCTTGCTTACTAGTCATTATTTATGCCTGTGTGTGTACATACAACGTCACTTTTGGAGCATAAGAGCACCGTGTCTCATAATCCAGATGAATGTGTGGCCCACCATATCCTCTGAACTAAAAGGCAATGTAAGGTGGCAAATTACGAGCAGTCCCAGATAGAGCTCAAATTCAAACCCTTCCCACAAGGATTCAAAAAGGTCTAAATCTAAATCCCTGATATTTTCCTAATATCATTCAGATATTTATCCTTTTATACTCTTCATGAGGCCTAGTCAATTCTTGTACCAACTCAGGCAAAACAGTATTTCGCAGCAATGGCGTACGTACCAGATATAGATGACGACGACGACATTAACGAATGGCAACATGTTCAACACCCATTTCCTGAGGAATCCCCCACCACGGTGCACCAATCGAGTGGCGCATCGAACAATTTTGTGATTGAGGATGATTACCTTCTTCTCGGTCGTCGATCTGCCTCTGTTCCGCCAGCGAACCCTGAAGGTGATCAATCCTCGGCGCTGCCATCATCACCGGCTTCGGCGTCGGCGTCGGCGTCATCGAGTTGTGTGAGTGATGAGGATGTGAATCCGATTCCGTCGCCTTCGCAATCAGAATGGCGGCTCCGAGTGGCGAGCGAGGGCTGGAAGATATGGAAGGTGCGGTTTGAGGCGATTAGAGACGGTGTCGTACGGGTGGCCTCTAGAGTTCGTGATTATGCAATATGCGTGGGGGCGTTTTGGTCAATTACGTACTTAACCGGAGCGGCGTTGGCAACGGCAGCGTTTTTGGTTTACGTGGGGATTCGACGCCGGCTCCGGCGCCGGCGATGGACGCTTGATCAGCAGAGGTTGGATCACATGGCATGTCTTCTCAGAGAAAAAGACGAGGTGAGTTTCTACGGTCTAGTTCTACCGCACCCCCCGCGCTTTTAATTACCCCAACCCATCACATCCATTACTCCATTACTGGTCATTTATTATTATTATTTTCCAATTATATTTATATTTTATTAATTTTAATTGGGGACAATTCTAAAATGAAAATACAAGAACATATTAAAAAAATTGGGGGAAAATATAATATATAATTTATATTTTTTAATTTATTTAAAAAAAATAAATTAAACCGCAAATATAGGAGAGTAATATAGTCACTGGAGAAAATGACAATTTGAGATAATGAAGTTAATTACATTTAGAAGGAACTCATGAATGTACATCTTCTAGTCCTAATTTTAGGGGTAGTTAAAATTCGTAAACTAGTTAAAATGTGTGATTAATCAAATTTACCCTTCATTGAAATTAATGATCAGAGGTAAAGATTGGAAAAAAAAATTAAGTATGACATCTTTGCCCTATTTAAGAAGTAAGAATTCGAACTTTTCCATATAATGAGGATTAAAGAGTATATATAAAGAATTTTTAATAATTAATAATAATTAGTTAAATAATTGAATTAGAAAATATTTTCTCGTCAATTCACCCTTATTATAAATATACTATTTTTAAGAGGTGTCAACTGTCTATTATTAATTATCTTAATATTTAAGCAAGTTAACATGGGATTATTTGCATGGAAAGAAGTTTTTTTTTTGTGGTAATTATTGTGTCATTTATCAGAGTTTATATATGATATATCAAAATTCATCAGATTACATATAAATGAGAGTTTACGATATAACTGAAAGCGTAGTATCATAATTTTTATACTTGTTTAAAAATTAATTGAGGTTTATTTAGATGAAATGGGAATAAGAAAATTAAACATTAAAAAAAAAATCCTAAATAAATAAATGTGCTCTAAGTGGCAAAGTAAATTTTATAAAGAAAAGATGCATGATGGTACAAATATTTTGTGCGCAGAGGATTAGCGAGCTCTTTCTTCAGATTGCCCATTTGAATGACGTGTTGTCGTCACGGCGCAAGGTCCCAGTGCTCCGAATCAGTGGCTGATTATTACGCTTACGTGAGTTTTAATTTTTCTTTGCCCACCATGCAATTAACGTACAATGTAAACCATGCATACATACATGTGTATATATATATATATATATATATATATATTCAGATCAGCGTTGAATCACTGTTGCTATATTTAATATAAGATCCAATTAATTTTTTTAAAAAATTAAAAAAATTATTTTAAAATATTTTTTTATTTTTTATATTAATTTGTTTGAATTATAAATTGATATATAATATAATACTATCTTCGATCTTAATTATAAGATGTAGTTAATTTTTTTAGATAGATCTAGAAAGTAAAATAAATCAATTAATTATAGTTAATATAAGAGTTAATTGATTAATTAAGATAGGTTAAAAAATATATAATATGAATTTATATTTAGAGATTTGATTTAATTATAATTAATTAATTTATTTTATTTTTTATATCTATTAAAAAAATTAATTTAATCTTATAATTAGGATTAGGGAAATAATACTTAATATATATTATGATTAAGTCATTTATCTAATTTTTTTTTAAAATTAACTGAATCTTTTGTTAACGATTGTAGATAACTTTTGGGGACCAAAGTTCCGAGACGTGTTATCCGCTCCTAGCCTGATTTAATTCCCTTATTTTGTGCTATCTCTTTGCTTAAATGAGTTAATGTTTTAACAAGTCATCTTGACGTTGTAAAGGATTCCCTCGTGCATTTAAAAACCTCTCAATTTAGAATTGACTCTGGCAAATTATTAAAATCATAAGTTCGAGTTTTAACAACTCTTCTGCGTGTTATAACAAGTAAACAATATTAAATTGAGACTTAAGACACCATTCCACAAAATGTATTGTTAACAAGTTTCCTGCAAAAAGTTGACAAGTAAGGGACAATATCATACGGCCTAGTGGCACTTAATTTCCCCTTAGTGATACAAGGTTGTCGATTCTAACGATTCCACCCCATGTTAAAACAAGTAAATGTTTAGAAATTCTCTAAATTTAGGTTTAAATAAAATTTAGATTTTAATTTTTTTTAAAATAAATAACTATATTTATTCAAAAGGACTTTTGGACTAAATTATAGTTTAAAACTAAAATTTTAGATAAATTAATCAGAGTAGTTTATAGAACAGTAAAAGAACTTATGGACTAATCAATTACTGTATTATTCCTACTTTTTTTTACACCCACTTTTCTCTCTTTTCTATACCCTATCTCATATCTCATTTTTTTTCTACACTCTCTATCCTCTCTTTTTTTTTATACATTAACTCTCATCTCTTATCTCTGATATATTTGATAATCATACTCTTTTTCGTAATTTATTAATAATAAAAATATTTTTAAAAATAACTATTCAAACATTCATTTATTCACAATTATTTTTTTTCATAAACTCTTCTCCAAAAATATTTTTTTAAAAGTTATCTAAAAACTATTTTTTTATAAATAATTTTCTAAAATCTTATTCCAATAGCCCTACATTAAGTCAAATCATTCCTCTTACCCATCTTGGAGCATTTATTTAGTAAGAGCCGCCGGCGGTGGGGCGTGGTTCAATTTGTAGACATAAAAGGACATTTTGGTTATCAACTACTCGCATTTTGGTGGGTGAGCTTTCATAATACTAAAAATTCTCTCAGTAATTTTTCATATATGAGTGAAAGTTAAAGGTATTTCCCCCCCAAATATAAGTAAAAGATATCCTCAATCAAGTATATATCTTCCCATTTTACCTTTCATTAAGATAATAACAATAATTGGACTTGACTCCTATGAATGTGTAAATATTATCCAAGGAAATCTTAATAACCACTTTTAACAACCTTTCTTAATAAATTTAAGTAATTATTTTTTGCTTATCTACTAGTACAAACGGACTCCATAAAATGTAAATTTTTTTTTACTAAATATAATTTATAAAATTTAAATCTATATTTTTTTTTCATATTATTACACTAATTTTTTACTTAATTCTTATATTTAAGATTTAAAAATATAATTAATTAATTAGGGTGTTACATACACGTGGGGGATATTTTACATCATATACGTGGGGGGATGCATGTTCAATCCGACCACGATCATCGCGGTTCAGGAGATAACTCCAATTTGAAGCCGACTTGTGGAGCCTCCATTTTCCTTCACGTGGACCCATCGCGCAGATGAGAGAGAAAAAAATCCGTCAGATTCTGCTTCCGATTCACATTTCCCATTTTCCTTCTTCCTCCTTCTTTCTTCTTCTCTTGTCCACACTCCACCGCACCAGTCCACAACCAACAGCTCAACAGTCGTTCACGCCGAGAACTGCTCTTACCTCTATCTAGAAATTAATCGAACCTCATCACTCGGGGAGAATCCGCCTGCGAGTTTCGTGGATTGAAGATTTGGTATATGCCCAACTGATCTATTGAAGGCATTCAAATCAACAAATTAAAATCCCATGGATTCGCTTTCTTCGGTCTCGCCGTCCATGGTCTTACCTCCTAGTAACCTATTTCATCGCCAAACACGGCGAATTCATCTGTTTTCTTGTAATCCTTGTATTCGTATTCCGAGGCTCACTTCAGTATCGCCTAAACCCCATAGAAGGCGTTTGAAAGGCGTATCTTGCAACCTTGGTGGTGGAGGAGGTGTTAAAGGAGATGAAGATGAAAGCGAAGAGGTCGAGAGGGCCCTTCATATGGACGGGACCATTCCCGGGACTTCCGACGAGTTTCTGAGGCAGGTTTCTTCGCGTGCTTATGACATGCGAAGAAATCTCCAACAAAGTTTTGATAGCAGCAGTTACGACGGTAAGGTGTCACTCGTTTTTCTCCTTTTGCCTTCGATTATCTGGTTCCGGTTCTTCAGAAATCGATAGCGTTCTGTTTACTTGTGGTTTGAGCTTTTGATTATGCTTATTTTCCTTGTGGATTTTGAAGGTTGTCTCAATTGTTTTTGTTGGTTGGTTAATGGTTATGATGTTTCCTACATGGCATTACTTGCTTTCCCAATTATACTTAGCCAAACACCATTCAGAATTAACTTAACTGCACTGTATAGTATTGCAAATTTTAGTCTATGCCACACCTGTGTTGTGTTTTGAAAGGGTCTTCCAGGAATGAGGATTGGTCAATTTTCTTTTCGTTCTTTTTTCCTGAAAAAAGACGGCCTAAGCCCAGAGATTGTTTGTAGTTTTTTGTTTCTGTTGAGGAGTGGACCTTTAAACAAATCTAACATTTATATTCTCTACATCATGATTGTTTAATATATTCTAATACTATATCTCTGCTTTTCTTGGAGATAGAAGTTTCAATTACCCCCTGCATGGATCCATACTCTCTAATTTTAATGCATCTAATTTATTGTGGTAGTGTAATACAAATTGTATAATACTCCTTGTCGTTAACATGAAAGCTAATTGATTTTTTGAATAACTTAAAGAACCCAAATAAAAATCAATATTTAAATTAATATTAAAGTTAGTTGATTAATTTATATAGATTAAGGAGTACATTTGATTAATTTAGGTAGATTAAAAAGTGTATAATATGAATTCAATTTGAAGGGTTAGATTTGGTTATAATTAACTGATTTATTTAGTTTCTTTAATTTATTTAAAAAATAACTAAGTTAATTAGTTCTTATATTAAGGATTGAAATGATTAATTAGATGAAGGTATGCTAATATTAATTTAATCCAACGGTACCTTCCTCTTTCTGTGGTGATACTCTTACTCTTCTGGATTACCTTTTACATATCAGTATTACCTTGTCTTGATGAGTCTTCTCCATGCTTCTTTACATTTTTTCACTGTAGGCAAATATTATTTCATGATGTCTCACGTATGTGGTATGCTGACTTGCTGATTTACAGCAGAGAATATATTGTGAATTACCTTCCCAGTGTCTGAGTCTGTTGTGATTCTCTTGGCTTTTCTTGTAGAAAGCATCAATAATTTGCCCATCTTATTCATTCTTGTCTTCAGTTTTAGAAGCCAACCCATGGAGAGAAACTTCTAAGCCCGTCTATGTACTCACCCAAAACGAAAATCAATTGTGCACAATGAAAACCCGGAGAAATATAAGGTCTGGATCAGTTTGTTTTTGTTCTTTTCCCTCCTGAGTAAATTGGTTTTTTCTTCCTTCCTGACTTTACTTTCTCTGTGACAGTGAAGTTGAAAGAGAGCTTGGACTATTGTTTTCTAAAGGAGCTAACTGGAGATCTGGGATTGGAAATCAGTCCAAGTCCAAACAAACAAGGGATGGTACAAAATTCACAATGCTTGTGGAAGATATCAGAGAAGGAGTGCTGGTATATATTTAATACAACATTCACCACTGCAAACAGCAAAAAATGTTTTGTTAATCATCTTAGCATATACTCAATTTATGCACTTGCATTGTTGTTTTTTAATTCTTCGAAATTCGCTGGCAATTATGAATCTACGATCGCTTTGCTAAATGCTGGCAGCATATGCCACACAAGTTATGCGTGTGACTGTTTTTTCATTGTCTGAAATGCTAGATTCATTGTTCTTAAGCTACAGTGCTGCTGGAAAAGAAAATGGGACAATGTTTATTGCAACTCTCTCTTATGTGGGAGCAATACTTTTTGAACCAATCTATGACTGAAATGAATCCATAATGCGGTTGCAGGTTTTTGAAGATGAAAATGAAGCAGTGAGGTATTGTGACTTGTTACAGGGAGGAGGTCAAGGTTGTGAAGGCGTGGCTGAGATAGAAGCCTCATCGGTATAAAACAGAGCAATAATTCTGTGATAGTCTTCTCTCTGTTTATCAAATATTTATATCATAAATTTCTCGTGTGTACTTGCAGATATTTGATCTTGTCCGGAGCACGAGGGCAATCGCTGTTCTGTTCCGGCGAGGGAGGACCCCTCCTCTACCGGAAAGTCTGAAACTCAATCTGAGAGCTCGAAAACGGTCTCTTGAAGATCAAGATGACTTGATTTGAAATTCAAACTTCCTTGTGATGGAAGCAGCCTGTGGATGCTCAGGCCGCGGAAAAAAAGAAAAATATATGAAAAATAGTTATTGAAGCTGATCTACTTACTGGAATATTACAAATCATAAACATAATTGAAAGTATATACCAATACCATGTACGTTGTTGCTCATTTCAAGGTTCGGCCTTTGATTTGGAACTTTGAAACCATCGTGGAAGGTGGACTCATAGATTAAAAAAATTCAGATGAACCTGCAAACTTGTGAAACAATCGACTCATAAAAGTACTAAAAATCCTGTCCACATGTGATATACTAGTTGGGGGTCAACGAGAATAACTTTTCATGGTTACCTTGCAATTATTAGGCAATAAAAAACTAAAAATAAAGATTGACTTAACCCCATGAAATTTAATAATATTAGAGGTCAGATCTTATATCTCTCTAATTCTATGTTCTGTTCTATTTGTAGTATATTATAATAATATAATAACATCTATACTACAAGCAACAACTACCTAGAGATTGATAATGCGTTTTCTTTTCTTTCTTTGCTTTTTTTTTTGGGTGACAATTGATGATGCTTGTTCAACTCTTACATTGACAACTATGCCAATTTGCAATTTTATAAAGGAGTATATTGTTATTTTTTGTTAAGCTCCATGAGAGGTTTTGAAAGGTCAATATTAAAATTATTATTGGAGGTGTGGCCATCACTAATGATTGAAAAATCAATATCCCAACAAAATATTTATAATAAATAAATGATAGAAAAAAATATGTGAAATGTCTTTATTTTGAAGATTTTACTTGTAAAAAAGATCTAATATATTTTTATTATAGACACTATTGAAAATTTGAAGAATTTATACATTATTCGAACTCTGCTCCTTTTTATTATTAAAATTTTAAAATAGAGAATTTTACCTTTCTTTTCTAAATAAGAAAAGAATAAAGTTAAAAATGTATAATTATTTTTAAGAATAATTAAGAACACAAATTGCACAATTGTTAAATTGACGGATCTAATAAATAATAAGATATAAAATTGGTGATGCATATTGAAACCAAACTTAGGTAAATTTTCAATGTAGTCAATATGAAATAATATATAAAATTGGTGGCTTATCTATCAAATTTAATTTAAAAGCAACCTACCTAATGGTAAACACTAGAATACAAATAACATTAGAGGAGTTGTTACACAGCCATTGGTCACCTAACCATGAGTAACGGTGAAAACAGATATTTGAAAAGTGGCGTCCCGTAGAGGTTATGCCCTACAGATACAAACAAGAGCACGAGGCAGAAAAGAAGAGAACAAAAAACAAAATAAGAGCTAAGTTTCACAGTTCATGACTCGTAAGAGAGAGAGAGAGAACAATATAATCAAATTCTGTTGAGCAAAAAGTATAATAAAGGATAGAGAAAGCAGAGACCCGCTTTCTCTGCTCTGTGCATTCTTTACTCACAGATTTTCACAATATATATATATATATTCCAATTTATACTCTAAAAATAGCATTCTCAGGAACCAAAAGATTAACGGTAATAACGATCGTCATCAGAAATCACAGCCGCATGCACGCGATAAATCGGAAGGAGAAGCTTGAGCAGTGGATTGATCTGATCCGTTTAGTGAGAGGAAATCCGACACTTCCGTTGGCGCCCGGAAGGGACAAGAAGAGGGAGAAGGCTAAAGTGAGTCGCATCTCAATGATACTATGGCATTCGCACCAAAACGATGCCGCTGCTGTTCGGAAGCTTCTGGAGGAAGATCCGTCACTTGTGAAGGCCAGAGACTACGATAATCGAACTCCACTTCATGTGGCTTCCCTCCATGGTTGGATTGACGTTGCTAAGTGCTTGATTTAATTTGGCGCCGATGTTAACTCTCAGGATCGTTAGAAACACTGTATTATTCTCTTTTTCACCTCATACTTTTTGTTAGGAATAATTGAAGTTTCATGACTCTGTGAATCCGTTAAACTCTTTTTTCTCCCCTTTCTTGATAGCCTCTGGCTGATGCAGAAGGGACTAAAAAGTATAGCATGATGGAGCTTTTAAAATCATATGGAGGCTTGTCTTACGTAAGTTCATAGCTTCTCTCTCTCCTTCGAATGTAGTGGGAAAATAAAGATGCTCTCTGTTCTGTTTCATATTTATATATTTGAATGTTATATCGTGCGTTAGAGATTTATCAGCACTCTCTCTTAGGGAAATGCTTTTCTATTAGATAATCGAATATATCCTTTTTAACTTGCAGTTCGTGGTAGCTACTATGGTTACTGTACAACTGGCTCTTAGTTCTGTTGTTCTTTGACTTATTTTGTGTGTCAGAGTGTTCTGATACAGACCATTTTTCATCTACTTTTTGACAAAATCTGAATGTGCACTCTTCCAGTAATCCTCTATATATAGTTTTGTAGCGGGAACTTACTGCGTTTATTCGCCCTGGCTTAATTTCAGAAATTACCCAGAGCAAACCAGAAAGTTCTCTTATGATTTCTGTAATCATATCCCTGCATTTTGCTAATATATTTCTTCATGCATGTTCCAAGGTTAACAGAACAGTGCTGGTCAGCTGATTACCATCAAAGACCTTCATTCTTGGATATCCTTAAATGGCTTGAGAAGATCAAAGAAAATAATCTACCTTCAGAGCATCACTGGAAGGACCTTTCAAGTGGATATCCTCCAACGGTTTGAAAAAGATCAGGGAATATATAAATCTACCTACACATTATCATCACTGGTACTTGTTGTCTTCATACTTGTCAATGAGTATTAATGAGACACGACAACGTTCAGATGATTTATTTTCCATCACCATTCCTCTGGTGCTTGCCTCCTCCACTGATGTGAGTCTTGTGAATAGAGTCAGTCAACAAACCCAGCAAAGGGCAAATAATAGGCTTGTTTTCACCAGTTAAGTTTCTAATGAGATAAACTTGGTCATGTTGATTTCTTTTCTCAGGTATTTGATCCCGTCAAAGATATTGGAGGAGTCAATTTATTCAACTGAGTGTCTTCCAGTTGGAGTTTAAAGTGTAAAACGTTCGAGTGTATTATGTTTTGATAAATATAGATTAGCTCTGGCCCAGCAATGTTCTCAATGATTATAGCTCTTTGGATCTAGAAGATATCCGTTATGATCACAATACTGATCTTCTTGTAAAAAAATGCAAAGAGTAAGTTCCAATAACAATGCGAAAAATCGAGTCTAATCTAGTACATGTGTATATAATTTGTAAATACTTGTTAGATTTGATATTGAAAATAATTGAAAGCAAATCGTTATATGCTTATTTTCGAAACCATAAATTTGGTTATTTTCAACATAAAACCAAAGTGAAGTTCGGCAACTTTGTTTTTTTTTTTTTTAATTGGAAAGTAGGCTAAACTAGCCCTGTGGAAGTTGACCCTCTACCTCTGTCACGTAAGGAGACTACTTCGTCACTAGACAATGCACCAAGTGCAGTTGGGTAATTGTTTTAACATCATATGAAAAGGTTAATCTATACATGTAACTGTAAAATCTTGAATGTGAAATGCATCTAACGTGATAAAACTCGGGGTTTTAAGTACTGAAATGAGTTACTCCATCCAGATTTATAATATAAATTAGTTCTTATATTAAAAATTAAATTTCAAAAGCATGACAATGACAGAATGATGGAATATGATCATGATATGGCTGCGACCAGAAATTCCAAATTAACCTGAAATTTGTGAACGTCCAATATCAATGGCACAGCGGCTCAATCCTCATTTCGCGTTCAGCATAACACGGTAACTCATCCATCATGTTATTTGCTCAAACAGAAAATAGAGAAAATTACCAAATATTTTAAAACTCGTTTTGCCATAATTTCTAATTTGGAAATAACAAAACCCGTAAAAAGAAAAACTGTATCAGCATCACGAGTTATTCTCTAGCTCAACTAACCTCTCTATATTTGACGAGTACATTAGATAAATAAAAAATGTGAATAGTAGTACATGATTTTAGATGAGTTTCTTTTTCTCGAAAAAGGTCTTCAAGTGCCATAGATGTAACCCTGCTACTGATAAGCAAATGACAAGCGAAAGTAAACTCAACCAGAACATCTTCTTGTTGGTTGCAGTGTTCAATTCCTGCATTTCTTCTTCTCTGAAGGAACATAAAAAGAAAACACACACACACACACAAAGTAGATGGGAATTAGAACAACAAATCTGTATGTTAATATGCTGCGTGAATGCGTTAAATTAAGAATATAGACATGCATGTCTGCATGCTTACCTTGCACGAAGATAGTACATCTCCTCGTGAATGGAATTAACAGTTTCATACAACTTCTTTAGCTCCAGCTCCATTACCTAACACGGTTTGAAGGGAGAAAACAGTGAGAAATTTTCCTGGCAATGGTCATAGTTGTCTGAAATGATTACTGCTACAGGAACTAATGGAAAAAGCAAAAATCTGGGCTCAAGTAATACTGAGCTAAGTAGGATAAAGAAGATAAAGAAGGTTTAGGTGTCTAAGGAATGCAGAAGATTTTATATCTATATATGGAGACAAAAAAAGACAAACAATAACAATAGATCTTATCCTATTAAATGAGGTTGACTATACGCATGTTTGGTTTCATGTTAGAAACAATGAAAACCATGATTTTGATTGAAGCAGGTAGCTACTTGGTTTTAACAAAACCATGATTTTGGTAGTTTCTAACATCAAATCATGCAGGTAGTATAACTTTCTTAAGTGGACTTCCTTCATATCCTTCTACATCATTTTATAGAGCTAAGGATCATCTACTCAAATTTTATATTTGACGCATTTAGTAGCCTTCTTTTCTCATGTTCAAACTATCTTAATTGATCTTTTTTAATAATTTTCTTCTCACTAAATGCCATGCTAATT
Organism: Leucaena leucocephala; assembly: GCA_037074615.1. Classification (NCBI taxonomy): domain Eukaryota; kingdom Viridiplantae; phylum Streptophyta; class Magnoliopsida; order Fabales; family Fabaceae; genus Leucaena; species Leucaena leucocephala. The sequence continues at coordinate 4,951,482 of CM073570.1, read as the reverse complement.
TTTCCTCGCACACAATCATTTCATATTTTGTTTTTTTTTCCTTGTATGATCACATATTCATCTTAACATTCTCATATCTATTGTCCCATTTTTGCTCTTCTTATCCCCTCAATATCCATCATTTTCACTATAACATATTTCCTCCATTCCTTAATATAAGATCTAATTAACTTTTTTAGATAGATTAAAAAAAATAAATAGATCCATTAATTGTGACTAAATCCAATCCCTTAAGACAAATTTATATTATATACTCCAACTAACTTTTATATTAAGAAACATAGGTACTATTATCACAGGTATTACTGCAGGAATATATATATATATATATATATATATATTGATCATTTCTTGATTGAACACGAATCTTTGCTCTATATTTTTTCAGAAGGTAGACAGACCTCCTTTTTCTTTCAAAAGCATGCTACCATTTAGTACCTTTAACGTGGTCAGTCAAGAGACTAAAAGCCACTGGCAATACATGGTCCAGGAAAAAGAGTTACAACTTACCAGCGAAAATAATATCACCTAGAAATTTTAAGGTTATCCCTAGATCCTAAATATACCCATGATAGATGTCTGCTTTCAATTCATAATTTAAGCATACAATAGCACGCCCCTCTGCAAAATCTTCTTGTCATGATTAGAAATCTGTTGTAAGACCAAAAATCTATAATATAGATAGGCCAATCAATCTGTCAAATTATTGAGCAATAGACAAAAATGATTACTTAGAACAAACACTTGCTTGACCAACCAGACTGAACTTCAACCACTAAGACCAGCATGGCTACTTCTCTTCTGTCCTTAAACATCACCTTATAATCCTCTTCCTTATGAATAAAAACTTCAGGACTTTCCAACTTTAATATTTCACCAAAATCAACTGAAACGGGCAGGATTCACCCCATATCAGTGTTATTCACAAGCTTAGTGATTACTCATAGAGAAGTACAATTTTTAAAACCATACAATTCTATATAAGTAATACGGACAGTGGATCTTTACAGAAAACGACTAAATACAACATCATTCATTTGAAATATTCACTTGGGTGGACACATGCCCCCTAGATTTAATCATACAGAAGAAGACCAGCTACACTCCCAGGAATGAAGATGCTTACCCCAGGCAATATCTTGAGACAGCCAAATCACCAAACATTTATACTTGCTTGGTTCTCAGAAACTATTTCATCGAGAGTAGACAAGATTTTAGTTTTATCAATAGCAAACTAAGCCCGAAAACATCAATATAGTGTTGGATATTTATTATTATTATAACCTATTTAGATATTAATTAAGGTAATTAATAAATATTTCTCAGTGTGGTCCGTAGTTATTGGGCCTAATTCAAGGAGGGTTATTGACTCAGTTTATTTAAGGTTAATTTTTTTATGATGCAAATAAACAATTCATTGAGTGTGAGATCTCTTTTCTGAGTCTAGAACGAAACCCTATTCTTAGCTCACTACTTAGATAACTTTAAGTCTTCCATTGCATCTCATATAGGTTTATATTTAAGTACGATATAATCTGGATTGATTATATTGCTTTTGAGATATTTATTTTCTAACATACAGCAGCAAATAAGTGATGACCATTCAACACACAAGACATAATCCTACAAATCAACATTCTACAAGCAACTGATATAAGAAAACCAGACCAAACAAACAATACTCGATACCAGGTTAGCTTTTAATTTATTAAATTCAAGCTATTATATCAGCCTTCAATGTGGGATAGAGTGGTTAAGTAAAGTGGTAACTTACATCAACATGTCCTTTCTTAGCAACGTTAGACCAATCCTTCGCAGCGACACCAGTCCTCCAATCAAAATCGATTGTCATTGTTGTCTGGGGATTGTGATCAGGAGCCCAGAAACATGCCATGTAATCTCCAGCCTCCACTGCAACAAATGCGAACTGCCCCGTTGTAACTTTGTCCGCATAGTGATAATTGTTCCCATAAGACGAAGTTACCTACATATTGAGATATTAAAACCCCCAAAAAAATCAAATTGAGCAAGAAAGACCTATGAAAACATGATTGGAAAAATTGGGGATTTTTCAACGAATACCCTGACGGTGACTTTGTGGGAATCGGGTATGGGAAAGCCATCATTCGGATTGACGATGCTGTACTTGCCGACGGTCATGGAATTGCTCTTTATGTCTTCGGAGATGCATTTGGTGTGACCAGATTGAAGCTCGAATCTGAGGGATTCAATTGAAGGCGAGAACAACCCCAGAACAAGAAGGAGCAGAAGGGCTTGTACATTTGATCTAATCATTGTGGAAACTAGAAGAGAAAAAAATTCAGCGTGACAGCTGAGAAGGTTCCAGTGCTCTACAACAGCAGCAGCGGAAGAAACAAGGGCAGACGAATATGAAGAAAGGTGCCACTGTGAGCGAGGTGAATTGAATCAATTGATGATGGTAAGCAGAAGTCTCCAATCGGATGATACCTTTCTCTCTCTCTCTCTATCTTCTCACACCCTTCGAAGCTGTTTTGTTTTGTTTGAGAGGTCAAAAGCTACTTCTTACGTGGCGAATTTTTATTGGAAGATACACGTAAAGGCTTCTTTGTTTTTTCCATACGAACGTGGTTTAATTAAATAAATTTAAATTTAAATTACGGGATTCGTTTCTTTTGTTACATAATTTTTTAAAAGAAATTGAAATTACTTATTATCTAAAATTAAAATAATATTTTTTTTTATAAGTGATACCAATTCGGATTTTCTTACCTCCAGCAAATCTGGTTGTTCAGATGCTCCGTGGGCTGATTAAGTAGGCCCAACAAAGGGATGGGTCCCAAGTTGGTATTGGGCCCACTTTTTCTTTTTTTATTGAACCCATTAGTTTATTATCATTTGTAGGTTTAACTGAAAAGGTGAGACACATGACTATTTAAAATATATTTAATTTTTTAAGAGTATTACTTTATTATAATTCTAGTTATAATACTTAAGGAGGTATCTTAATTTCTAAGTATTTAGATTTACGTATGAGGATAATAGACGATCAACCTTGCCTAATATTAATATCATTTAAAAGGAAGAGAAACTTTGCCCTATTCTTAGATTGTAAGTGTGTCCAACTCTCTTCTAAAAATTTTTGTACAAAAAAAATTCTTAATACAAAGGAAATATCATTTAGTTTGGCTGTGAAATACTAAAAAAAAACTAACATGAGAAGTTAGTTTATAACTTATAAAATTAAATTTAAATTTTACTAATGATATAAGAACTTTATTTATAGGTAATCTATAAATATATTCTATTAGAAGAACTATTAAATACTAAATATATCCATTTTTTTTAATAGTAATTTAAATATTAGTTTATTATCTTTTGAATAACTAACTCATTTTATTAGATTAATTTCTATTGGTCATATTATATTTTTTTTGCAACACAATGACTTCCTAAAAGCTCACACATCTTAATATTATTCTTGTTAAAAGTTATTAGTACTGATATGATCATCATCATATCGTGATGTAAAGTTGTGATGGGATTAGCGTACTAGTACTGGTATGACCATCCTACCCTGATACACCATGTTTTGTTACAACACGCGCGCACGCACCATGTAGTGCTTGAGTAATGGACATTTATATTAGTAAACTGATGATGTTCAAAACGCGCAACTAATACCTGGCTGGTCTTCAGTTTCCAGAATTACGATGCTATTGTCATGATAAGACTTGTCTCCCCTGATGATGAATATGATCACCCAGTTGATGCGTGTGATCTGGAGACATTTTCGTAGACATGTTTTCAAATTATATATGAATCTCTCTTTTAACTTGGAGAAAAAGACATTCCGTTCAGCATCTCATAATCTTTTAAACTATTATACATCTTTTGATACATATAAATAAGTCAGGCAGGCCTCTTATTTAAGGATCTTTTTCACTTATCAATAATAATAATAATAATTCTTCTATTCTTTTTATTTTTTAATATAAGAGCTATCTAATTAATTTAAAAAAATTAAAAATTTTAAAAAATAATTTAATTATAATATATATTAAATATAATTAGATTATATATTAATTTATAAATTAAAAATTATTTTTTTTAAAAAAATATAAATAATATAAAATAATATAAAAAATTATTTATATATAGTCATGTGGAATTATGGATACTAGAGTACACTTGAGGATGAAATGCCACCGCCAAAAATGGTTATATAGTTCGTAATTAAAGGATTAACTTAAAATGTCCTTGTTGATTGTCCTTTCAGCTTGTTGTCAATGCCTAAGCTTTTAATTTTTTTATATATAAAATAAATTTAATATCAATTTTTCACTAAAATTAAAATATAATTTTAGAATTTATAAAATATTTATTAATTTTTTTTATAATAATAATAAAAATTAAACTCATATTATTATAAAATAATATGAGAAAATTATTTTATATATAATGCTAACTCTGATTCGTAATGTCCAAACCTTTACAAATGCATTACTTATCCCTTTCTTCCTAATGAACATCCTTTCTCCTATGTCATATTTGGAAATCTGCAGAAGTATGTGGAAGGAGAGATAGTCGCCGCCGATTGGCCGGCTGGGCTCACCGCCGTCTCCAGGGAAGCCATTCACTGTTGGGTTCCCCTCCGAGCCGATGCATTCGAGAAGCTCGAGAAGGTTGTTAACGTTATGCCATGTCCTTCCCCTGAAACTTCACTGTGATTGCATTATGAAGTGAAAAATTGTTAAGCTTGCGACGGGTAATGAAATGGTTCCATTGTCTGAGAATCTGTACTTCATTGGTAAAACTATAATCCTCAAGTTTCTGAACCAGATGATCGACAAGGATTAAACTTCTTTTGTTCTTTCGTTTTCTCATTTGCTGCTATAACACTGTTATTTCAAGTTGAAGTTGTGTATAAATCTCTGGTTTTTTCTACACAAGATTGGGCAGGGAACATGCTGTTTCGAGCAAAGGAACTTGAGACAGGGAAGATAGTAGCAATGAAGAGGGTGAGATTTGACATATTTGAACCAGAAAGTGTGAGGTTTTATGCCACTAGAGATAATGATTCTGACAAGGCTTAAGCACCATTCAATCATCTTCTTCGGTTTGCAGAATTGAAATTAGGGCAGGAAGGGGGGGAGGGAGAGAGAGAGAGAAAAATATCAAGGACATTCAAATCTTTTTCCCAACATTTGTAAAATTCCATATTGAGTCCTCATCCTTCTGAGTCAATTATAATTTGTATAATTTAAAATTTAATTTTCTTATTTTCCAGAGTTTTTTTAAAGAGATTTTCTCTTAAATTTAACATATACTTCCTATGACACAAATTATAATCATTTTCAAGAATTAAATAAGAGAGAATAACTTATTAAATAATTAACATCTTTTGTTAACGATGTCAGTCAGGATTAAGCCAAAGCCCCTTTGGCTCAATGGTATCAATTCCCTTAGCTATGCTATTCAGAAGTAACATAATAATAATAATGTGCTGAAGTGTATGTATGGCCCCTTCTTGTGGGAAGGATCGGGTGCGTCCGTTAGGGGTGAGTAATTAGCCTAAAATTTATGGGTCTATTTGTAACCCGATATTATTTAAGTTTATTTAAATCCACCTAAAATAAAATAAGCCCGTAACGGACGGGTTTAAACGAGTTTAAACAATAAATAATATGAGCAGGCTATGGGCTGACTATTGGACAGCCTACAGTCTGCCCATATATTTTTTTATTAATTATTATATTATATTTATTTAAATTTATTTTTATTACATACTAATATACTTTTTAAAATTTATTTTATAGAGGTATGGATAATTATATCTACAACCATCACAAGTAAATATAATATATATTATGTATAATCATAATCCAATTGAATAATTAAGATTATAAATGATTACATTATACATTGTAGATTGTGTGATTATAAATTTGTAGCTATTATTATGATATTTATTTTCTAATTTTAGAATGAATAATCATATCATATGTGTAATATTATTATTTTATTTTTATTGTTATTAAAACTTTAAATGGGTTTAAATAAAAAAATATTTTTATTTTTTATAAATGGGTCGCCCATGCCTATTAGAACCTAAACGGGTTTAGCCTAACTCGTTTAGTACAGGTTTAAATGGGTTGAGGCACGGGCATGAACTAACCCGTGCCCATAAAAAAATAAATAGACAGGGTACAGGGTGACCATTGGACTAGCCTAACCCGCCCATTACTCAGCTCTAACATGTGTGCGTGTGTGATAAAAAAAGATGATGACAGAGATAAAAGGATTAAAAAAACATTTAAAGGGATTAAAATAAATTTTTGTGTGAAGTTAAATAATTAAAAATATATTTTTGCCTCATATATGCATGTGTGTGTATATATATATTTGATATTATTATCAATTAATTCATATATGATCCAAGGTTGGTGACTTTTTTTAAAAAAAATAGAAAATTACTTAATTAATACATATACATCATTGCCTCGTAGCTTGGCAAATAATCCTTTTCCCTAAGTTCAAATCCTGCCAATGAAAAAAAGGGCAAACCCTTTCGTAAAAGCGAAGCCATCACTTTTGCATCATCCCAACTATACACTTTCAAACTTTCTAACTAATTAATTGAAAGTTGTCACGTATAATAAAAAATAAAATTATATTTTATAAAAATGTAAATTTAATTCTTTTTATTATTATGAGAATTTTTTTATAAGTAATCTTTTCAATTTTTTTGTAAGTAATGTTATAAAAAGAATTCAAATTTTTTATTCACTTTTTCACATTTTAACACATCCACAGATATTTCTTTTGTTGAATAAAGTTATTTCTTTTGAAGAGATCAATGTTTGGTCATTGGTGGTAGATAGGGTTTATTATAAACACATGGTCATACATCAACAGAAAAATACAAATTAAAGTTCCATATTTTTTTAACAGAAAATGTTTTTCAGGTTGAATGTGCAAGTGAAAAGAATAGTGGGTTTATTAAGTGGTATTTTAGTAAAAGGTGAAAAAGAGATTGAATGGAAATAATTCAGAGCAAAGAATACTAAACAGCCCCTTTTATTTTTATAAGTAGGAATGAATGGAAATTAACATTATTTTCTCTCCCCAATATTTTCTTGATTTACTTATATACTAAAGAGTCACTAAATTACCAACTTGTTGAATTTAATAGAATATATTAGTTTTTTATAATATAATAAATTAATACTCGAATTTTGTTAAAAAAAACACCTATAAAATTGGATCAATATTATCTCGAATATAATTGTCTTCTATAAAAAGATACTTATATTAAAAAGAGTAAAGTGTGACCAAATTTTTATTTATAATTATAAAAATGATACCAACAAAGATTTAGTTGATAATGATTTATATCTCTTTAAATAAATATGAGAAGTTAAATTTAATAAACAAAAAAAAATCATATCAGAAAAGCTATATCAAATGGGCATGACAGTGATTAAATCTGACCAAAAGAGTGAAAAAAAGATATGAAAATAGTGATTAAGGTTTAATTTTTATCATTTAACTAAAATAATCAAAATATGAAAAAAGTACATCCTTTTTTAATTTGATAACTGACCAATGGTAACAAGAAAACAAAATAGGTGCCTCGTCCCCCTCAAGATGATCCGGATTCATTTCTGTCTTCATTCAATTGCATTCATTTTATTCCCTTCAAATTCCACATCTTCCATGATACTATTGTCTCTGATCCAAAAGATTTTATGATTAAGTGTTCTAAAAAATAATTTATAATTTATTAAGAATAAAAAAACATCAAATAATCCCCAAATGGCAGGCATCAACTCTCTAAGAAAAGATAACACATGTTTAAATATCAAAACATATATTTATTAATTTTTTTTATAATATAAATTTTAAAAAGAATTAATCTTAAATTTAAATTTAAAATAAATTGAAAATAACCTTAATTAAATAAAGGAAAGGGGAAGAAAATGAGTCTCAACATATTTTTTTTTTGGTCAAAAGAAAAACATGTAAATATATTAAATGCCATAATCTTTTGGGTGATGAAGTATTCATAATTCAGATAAGAAAGGCCATGACGTGCTTATTCTGTTAATCACATTTAATTTTGGATTATGAGTTTATTAACTCTCTCTCTGGCATTATTCCAACAAAATATTCATTGAACTCTTAACAAGCACACGGTCAGCATCCAATGTAAGTAAAACCAAATTGTGCCATCGGATTCATCGTACCATAATTGTATATTTTGATTACCTTTGCATTTTGCGTTTTGTAGATCGTTCATTCCATTTATGAATATAATTATATGTAGTTTATATGTTTAACTAATATTTTTCTTAACCAGAAATTTCCGACTAATAATCACATGTTCCCATCTATAAAGTCTTCTGAGAATGAAGATCACACAGAGGAAAAAGAGAATAATTTTCTGAAAGATAAGGAGATGGTCTCTGTTGAGATTGGTGTTCTTGTGGTGTAGAGAGAGAGAGGGGAAGTTTTTTTTTTTTTTTTCCGGAAAGGGGAATAAAATGCACGAGGCCGTTGCGTTTGGTTGTTGAAATTTCTTCATTTGTTTGATTCCTGGATCGTCTTCGCTTCGTGTTCCCTCTCTTCTTCTTTAGGGTTTTTTCGGTTCAGATTCTTTTAAGCAATCGGATAAAAATATCGGCCTGGCGCATCTGCTTCAGATTCAATTCTGGATTCAGCTTTCTTCACTGCGGCACTGTCTGATTCACTTAATTGCAACTTTTGTGCCTGAGGTAACGCTTCTCAGGTGGTTACAGATTTCACAATGTACTGTGTATATACGATTTTGTTTCCTTTTTTGGTGCGTTTTGCTGATTTGTTGAATGTGGGATTGTTGGAGACTCTATGAAAGTAAAGGTTCAATGAAGCGGCAATGAGGAATACAGTGGGGATATGGATGTTAGATCGGAGGGTATGCAGGTGAGGTACGACAAGCTTCCGGCTCCTGTGATTCCTAGGACCCGTTTGCGGATTTGGTTTATTCGCGTTTGCTCAAGCATTGTGCTTTGGATATGTCTGGTTCAGCTAGTGACAGTGACTGAACTATGGAATTCACATTTTGTTTCTGGGATTACTAGTCGAATACACAATACAGCTCAAGTTCAGATTCCTTCCCAAGCCGAAAATGAGATTGTTCATACTCCTCCTCCTCCTCCTCCTCTTCTCCCCTCAAGTTAGTTTCCTGACTTATTCCTCGTCTTCTTTTGTTTGCTTTGATTATAGATGACAAATACATTGCAGCTTTTGGAGTTGGGAGACATTTAGTTAGCCACGAATTTCGATTTATTCATCTTCATAGATGGTAATGATTTTGCTATGCTATAACTAGATTCTTAATATTGTTGCATTGGTAATAATTCATTCAGGTAAAACCTGTGATTTTTTGCTTCAAAGCTTGTCTTAGAGTACATTTCTGGGTCGTGTAACCATATAGGAGTATGAATGATAACACAAGAGCTCAGAAATTGGAAAGCTTTGTAATTTTATATGACGAATATTTTCATGTTATTCTTTCCCTAGGGGATCAACTTGTTTTTATGACTTGATTTTCTAAATTCTTATAAGAATTTCAAATATGGAGACAATCTTATTGAATTATTTTTGTCAGTATTAGTTGGTCGATTATTTGCCAGCATTTGAAGGATTGCTTGCCAAGCAATATTTGTCTTTTACTGATCTTTTGGCCCCTTTTTCTAAACAAATAATAAAAAAAACCTTCAGGATTAGCTAAAATGACTCTGATAAAGATACCCCGTTTTAAGCATTCTTGCTTTATGAAATAGGTGTATGCACATGCAAGATAATTTTGCATGTTGACTTTTTAGTAGAAACGGATGTGGGCATTATTACTCGTACTGTTAAATGCTAAAGTCATGCGATTGTAATATTGCAGGAAATTATACAAGTAATGGTTTCTTGAGAGTGTCCTGCAATGGGGGCCTGAATCAAATGCGTGCAGCGGTTTGTACTTCCTATTTTTGTTGTTTGTTTTTGGTATTATATGTTGAAATAAATACTTATTTGACAAATTTGACTTTTCAGATCTGCGATATGGTCACTGTTGCTCGATTCTTGAATCTCACATTGGTTGTTCCAGAGCTTGATAAGACATCCTTTTGGGCAGACCCAAGGTTCATCCTTTGTTCTGTGAACTTCTGTGTACCCTCTACTCTGACTGCATTGTCATTTTGAAGTTTGTAGCTTCCCTTTTGCAGTAATTTTGAGGACATATTTGATGTGAGGCATTTCATTGATTCGCTAAGAGATGAAGTTCGAATAGTAAGAAGAGTGCCCAAAAAGTTCAGTAAAAAATATGGCAATACCACCCTGGAGATGCCTCCTGTTAGCTGGTCAAACGAAAAATATTACTTGGAACAGGTCTGTTTATTTCTATTTTTTATATCTAAGCCAGAATCTCACATCATGCATAAATTAAGCCTTTTCTTTTGCAGCAATATAAGGTTGATAACATGATTGATTAATGATTCTTTATCTTTACTTTTATGTCTTGAAATGTATTGTTTAGCACTTTCTGGCTTTTTAATGTCTTTCTAGGGGAAGGCCTTGATGTTTTTGTGCTTAGATTTTTTTTTTGAGAGGGTAACTTCCCCTAATTTGTTTTTTATTGTGAAAGGAAAGTGGTCCTAAGTTGTTATTATTGTAAATATTGTAACTATCATTTAATTAGGTTATTATGTGATGATAAGGTAAATTAGAAATGCCACTAATGGAGGCCCTTGCACTTCAATTGTAAGTATAGGTGTTAGTGTGTTACCTTTACGAGATGGTTGTTTGATATTTAAATATTTTAATAATTTCCAAACGGCTTACTTCCGATATAGCTACAGCCAAAGTAGGTCTTAAGCATTTAATTGAATTGTAGAGATAATTTTGTTTTTCACTTGCTTTTCCAATAGTAACACATTGCCTGTTGAGCTTGATTCCAAAGGTATTGCCTCCACTATGCAGATTCTGCCACTTCTTGACAAGCACAAGGTGTTACATTTCAACAAAACAGATGCTCGACTAGCAAACAATGGTCTCCCACTTGATCTGCAGAAACTAAGGTGTCGTGTCAATTTCCAGGCCCTCAAATTCACTCCTCAAATTGAGAGCTTGGGGCGCAAATTGATTAGGATGCTTCAAGAGAGAGGACCTTTTGTGGCTTTGCATCTGAGATACGAGATGGACATGTTGGCTTTCTCAGGCTGTACTCATGGTTGCACAGAAGAAGAAGCTGAAGAACTCAAGCAGATGAGGTCTATTATGTTTCATGTTTTAGTTTGTATAGTGGTCTTGTAATTAACTGAGAAAAATACTTTCTATTTCATGGATACCGGATAACCCACTGATCAAGAAAGAGGAATATCATTACTGTTCTCTATCATGTAGTTGAAGTAATAATTTTCTTGATAGTTAATTGTGCCTTAGGAGTTTCCTTGTATATTCAGAACAAGTGTAAGCTGATTTAGACTTAGACATTGCTAGATTCTGGTCACTTGGTGTTGATGAAGGCGCCAGCACCTTCTAGTTGGAGGAGATGAATTGTTCTATTATTCACAATTTTTGATATTTTGAATATGTCATAGTTTGACAAACTTAGTTTTAAAAGATAACATGAGATGTTAATTTTACTTTTGTCTCTCAGGTATGCTTTCCCTTGGTGGAGGGAGAAGGAGATAGTGTCTGAAGAGAGGAGATCACAGGGTCTATGTCCTTTGACGCCAGAGGAGGTGGCGCTAGTTTTGAAAGCTTTGGGTTTTGGTAATGACTGGCAGATCTATATTGCAGCTGGTGATATTTATGGTAGTGAACGTAGACTTGTACAACTGAGAGCTTCATTTCCACGAATTGTGAGTTCATATTATTCAGTTTTATTTTTCCTATTCATGTGCATATTTAATTTTGTATGCAATGAAGAAGAAACCATTGCTTCACACTTTATGCTTATGGATTAAGGGTTTTCTTCCCAAAAGAAGTTTACTTTTACATTTTATATAACAAATATCCATATTTGTACATCTGATTTGATAGTCTTTAGATATTTGATGCACTTCTGGCAGTTTTTGCCACCACTTGGATGGCAAATTGATGGTATAGGCTCTTGATGATTAGTTGGCCCTGTCTAAATCGCATACTTTGTATCCATGGTCCTAGCATTTTAAAATGTATTCTTCTTGGCAGTATTTGATTTTGATCCTTTCTAATCTCTTAGGTGAAAAAGGAAACTTTGCTAGATCACGATGAATTGCGGCAGTTCCAGAATCATTCATCACAGATGGCAGCTCTGGATTTTATGGTTTCAGTAGCTAGCAACACCTTTATTCCTACCTATTATGGTAACATGGCAAGACTCGTGGAAGGTCATCGCAGGTAAACATTTGCTCCTACATTATACTCCTCCAGTCCTTAGTTAATATGGATCTTTTTTCTAAAACATCCTAATAATTTTCTATAATTCTTTGCCTCTCTTTTACTTAATTATTATTAAGGGAGTAATTTGAGAAAAATTGATAAACACGGAAAATATATTTTATATTTAAAATCAAGAATAATTGTCCAATTAAGTCTATTAAAGACAGTAGAGGAGTATATTGCAAATGGTTTGATGCAGAAATCTTCCTCTGAAGATTTTTAGTGCACATCTCTACTTCTCCTGCAGGTATTCAGGTTTCAAAAAAACTATCTTGTTAGATCGGAAAAAGCTCGTAGAATTGATCGATATGCGTCATAGTGGCACACTTTCATGGAATGAGTTTGTCAGCACTGTCCGACAAGCTCACGAGACAAGAATGGGACAACCGATTCGCCGTATAGTTATTCCGGACAAGCCAAAGGAGGAAGACTACTTCTATGCAAACCCTCAGGAGTGTCTATGTGAAGGAACTGATTGTGATGACTTGCTTGGTCCTCATAACTCAACTAATGAAGTGCCATTGGTAAGGGCTATGAAATCTAGAAAAGTACTGCTCATCCCAACCACCAGTAGGAGGAATCTCAGAACTGCAGATTTCATTTGAAAGTTTCTCAGATTCTGAGGTGAGGAATCTGGATCACTGGCTTCATGGCTAAGGTTCATATACACGAGTTTTGTAGGAAGACGGAAAAAGGAAGGGAAAAAAGGAAAGAGAGAGAGAAAAAGTTGAAGCTTTTATTAAGGCTTCGAAAAAGGTTTTCATTCTCATTGATTAATTATTTTTTTCTTTCCCAAGTGTTCAGTATAGTTTTATATACCAGTTTCTATTGCAACCTCAGACTCACGCTGATTTTTTGATAGTTTATCCCCGTTTCCAGAAGAAATGGCAATTGTTTTATAACAGGACCACAAGTTTAATACCCAGTGTTACTCATGTACAGAGTATTCCTCCTCCTGTACTCTCTCTCTCTCTATATATATATAATATCTATTTAATTAATTTAATTTAATTAAAAAAAATAATTAAATTAGTTATTGTAATATATTTTTTCTAAAGCCATATGATAATCTTCCTTAACTCCTTCTATCTTTTTCTTATTTTTTTATTTGATTATTGTTAAAAAATATTAATAGGGATAATTTGAGAAAATATTAGTAATTTTGAGAAATATATTTTATATTTAAAATAAATATTAATTTATTAATTAAATTTTATATTTAGGATAGAAGGAGTCCTATGTCCAATTTTCTCCCTTTAAATAATTAAGAACTAAGTTTCAATATTATAATATAAAATTTGCAAGAAGTGACATTATTCTAAAATCTATAAATAATATTTCTTCATATCTTAAACATAAAACCTTAAATATAAGATATTATTTGGAGTGTAAATTACATTATGAACTATGAGGTCTACAATTCAGTTAAATCACAACCTAAAGTTTATAGAAATAAATTGATCATAAAATTAAGATGACATTTCATTAAAAAGAACATAAAAAGATTACTTTTATGTTTTCTTGTCACTATTGTGTAAGAGTATCTACTGTTATGTTCTGTTTGATGTTTTATAATGTAAGATGTTTTTTAAAAAAATAATGATTCATTAATGAAGCTTATTTTAAAAGTTATCCTTCACCAATAAAATTTGTAATAATTGAGTTTGAGTTTGGGGTTGTAGACTTATAGTAAATGAAGAGTTTTTTTTTTTTGATAATTTTATAGTATCTTTGGTCTTAATTATAAGATTTATAGAAAGTAAAATAAATTAATTAATTATAATTAATATAAGAATTAATTGACTAATTTAAATAAGTTAAAAAGTATATAATATGAATTTATCTTATAATATTAAATTTAATCATAATTAATTAATTAATTTAAATAGTTTTTATTTCACATGCCTCCAAATAATTTCATAATTTTATACTGCAATGTAATTTAATTTAAGATGCAGTTTCATCATTTAAATGCATTAATTATTCTCTAATTACTATTCACTTAGGACATTGATAAATAAATGTCCAATCGATAAAAGCAGACATCAAAGGGAATAAAATCTTAGAAAAGCCAATAGACATCAATTTTATACTACCTTAATATTATTGGTTTGGTTTCTGTGTTCACGGTTTTTTTAATTAATAAAATTTTTAAACATAGGCTTTATTTTATTTTTTTTAGTTTTTACTTAAAACTACACTTTATGTTGCATAGATAAATGCAGAAAAAATCCTGGATCTAGTTTGTAATATTCAGTAACTATATTTAATTGTATATGAGTTAATGCTGAAAAAGCTGCTCAACAATGCTCCTCATCACTACTTTTTTGAGTTTTTTCTCTTTATTCGAGACACTCTGTCAATTTGTCAATGATGACAGCTTGCAAATACTGCCCTACTTATCAATGGAATCAATAAAGAACCAAACAACACAAGGACAAAAGTTGAGAAAGATATCTCCACCATTCCATCGATCCTATGACAAGATATTGAGAGCCAACCCATTATGGTGAACTCAGTGCAACGAGATGGATCTGAAAGCTATCATACTACTTTTCTGATGGCTGAAGAAGAAGGTGGAGAATTTGAGTCGATATTTTTCAAAAGGCTGGATGATGAGTTTAACAAAGTAGACAAGTTTTATAGGTCTAAAGTTGAAGAGGTGATGGAGGAAGCTGCTATGTTTAGTACGCAAATGGAAGCTTTGATTACTTTCAGGATAAAAGTTGAGAAACCATAAAATTCAACATCTTCATAATCCTATACATGCCAATAGAAATTAGCAAACTTCTAACATCCTTACGAGATATGGTTGCTCGACCTTCCCATACAGATCACCAGGCTTCTGGAGAGGTTGGAGAAATCAATCATTAAGCATTTCTGCAATTCCAATCGTAACAAGGGAATGAACCTCCTTAGACCAAAACCAACTTGAGCAAGACATAGAATAGCATTTTCCACGGGTAAGAATCAATATTTATTGCAGTTTAAAAATTTTGAGCACAAGTACATATTTAATCTTCGATATCTTTCCCCTGACCTTTTCTGTTGTTCAACTTTTCAGGTTTTTTGGCTGGGTGCACAGCAGCACTAATTTTAGCACTAACTCTGATCGTCCATGTCCTACAAATTATGAATCCCCCAGGGGGTACTCAGTACATGAAACCATGTTTCCTCTTTATATGTAACCTTGTTATTCAAAATACAATTTGGTGAGATTTTATTCAAAATCTCATGACTTGATAAATTAAAAAAATAAATAAAAACTTACCCACATTCTTTACCATGTAAACGACATTTCCTGCAGTTTGTTTGGATTCATAGTTCTGCACATGTTTATGTATGCTGCCAATATATGAGGCGATACAGGGTGAATCAGTCATTCATTTTTGGTTTCAAGAAAGGATCTGAGTTAAGCTACCTTGATGTTCTCCTCCTAGCTTTTGTCCTTGCAGCATTGGCACTAGCCAGTGTGCTTGCAAACCTTGACATGGAGATGGATCCAAAGAGAGAAGATTACAAAGCCTTCACTGAACTTATTCCTCTGATCTTGGTTCTTGTAAGAAACTATACTTCCGCAGAATTCATTGGATCTCCATTTATCTTCTAAACTTACATGATGACTCCATTTTTTCCTCTGCAGATTGTGATTGCCATTTTATCATGCCCATTCAGCATCATGTATCGTTCAAGCCGGCTTTTCTTTCTCACATGACTGTTCCACTGCATCTGTGCTCCTCTCTACAAGGTAAAGAATATGTAAGAAAACTAAATCAGCACAGTCTCCCGCTAACTTAACTCTAATTCGTCTCTTGAAATCCAGCTTATGCCACTTCCTTGTTCCTTAGGTCACGCTACCAGATTTCTTTTCAGCTGATCAATTTACTAGCCAGGTTCGTTAGAAACAAAAATGATATCCTAGCGCCCTAGCACTTTACATAATCCCATCTCATTCCTTTGTATGCATCCAGGTGCAAGCTCTGAGGAGTTTAGAGTTCTACATTTGCTACTATGGTTGGGGAGATTTCAAGCAAAGAGAAAACACTTGCAACTCAAGCAGCATCTTCAGAACATTTTCCTTCATTGTTGCCACGATTCCATACTGGTGTAGTTGTCTTCAGGTACCAGCTCTCTCGTCTCAAACGTTTCATTCCATGCTAGTTAGAGCTTGGAAGTGATAGAATAAACAAGGAGACTTTTAAGAAAATACTTTGTATCTGTTGAACAAACACAAAGCATCACATCAAATCACAACAATTCTCTCAATTGTGTTGCATCAAATGCCAATGTTTACGCTTACTAGCTCCCAAATGATGTTCTTCTTGCTGCGAAAGTGCCTCAGG
This sequence comes from Leucaena leucocephala, assembly GCA_037074615.1. Taxonomy (NCBI): domain Eukaryota; kingdom Viridiplantae; phylum Streptophyta; class Magnoliopsida; order Fabales; family Fabaceae; genus Leucaena; species Leucaena leucocephala. The sequence continues at coordinate 4,934,701 of CM073570.1, read as the reverse complement.
CGACTCTTTGAAGAGAAAGATGCAATGCAGTTAAATACTTCCTCACAATAGCAGCTGTTTGCCTCAGAACAGCTTACAGCTTTGACATAGGCATCAGTTGGAAGGTGCTTGAATTGCCTGGGTGTTCTCAATATGTGCAGCAATCGTTTCTACATATTGGTGCATTGTCATAGACTGGGGCCTCCTGCAAAAGAATTCCAAGAATCGCTGGTTAAGGGACAAACTCATAATACCTCATAAAAGCGTATATTTCATAGCCATGGTATGAATTAACATGTAGAAATCTTCAAGAAGAATGATAAATAATTTTTATCTTCTTTAAGCATCGTATTTTTTGGGAATTGCTCAAAAATTCTACCATTGCAGGTATTAAATATCTTTCTTAGATTTGCGGGGGTGCGGACAGTATTGGATTTCATGAACAAGCAATGATTAGCATTATAGAGAGTCTAGGGATCACACGTCGGGGATATGGAACTTCTTCAGGTAAGAACTAGAATAACCGTTTGGAGTAATCCAATTTTGTCGAAGTTAAAATGACTAATCAGTGAATTGCTGCAATATATTCAAAACTTCAGAGTGGAGAATGAGCGTTTGAACGATGTAGGCAAGTTCAGAGCTTTCAAGTCTGTGCTCTTACCTTTCAACTACGATGAAGCGGAAGACAAAGATGAGTAATTCGGATCGAATATGAGGGCAAACAATTGTAAATTGTATATAGACAGGGAGCATTTAGAACAGATAGTGAAAAACTTACACTTAGCATTCCACATTGTTCAAATAAAAGATTACAGAATTGACTGAATAGTACACTCAACTTGATATAGGAATGCCAGAAAAAAATAAGTGCCATTAGAGCCATGAACTTCGATTTTGTATGACAAGTTTTCTCTTCTCCTTTATTTGGAAGGTTATCCGTTAGATTCAATAACGATTTGTTTGTAACGAAGACGCACTCTGTGATTTAATGATTCAAAAGGATTCAAGTTATTGGGCGTTGTATGTTTTTTGTATTGATAACGAATAAGCATGTACTAACTAGTTCGAATGCCCATTTCTAAAAATGAACATGTGAAGACGGTTTTGCAAATGGGCAAAATGCACAGGAGATTTTTTTTTTTTGTTTACACAACTCAAACTTTTTTTATCATATATAAAAATATCAAAATATAAAATAATATATATATTATTTATTAATATAATATATATTATGGTTATATTATTGTATACCCTCTGCTCTTTTTTTTTTTCTAAATCACAAACTACATAGATTAAAAAATTAATTAAAGTTGATTGGTCGTAGTAAATATGTAAAAAATAATTAATTTTTAAATTTATGTTTTATTTAGAAAGAGAATAAATGAAAAAGAATATATAGAAAATAACTAGGGTTTATAAAGAGAACAAATGAGAAATAATATATAGAAAATAACTAGGGTCCATAAGACTAATATTGTTAATATTAAAGGATTGAAAATAAGCTTTACATATTTAAGAAATTAAATTAAAATTTGATATAAATTTAAAAAACTAAAGGTATATTTTAACCAAAATTTAGAGTTTATATTATGAGGGGTTGGGAGAAATGAGTGAATAGTGATAGGTGGTAGGGTTGTATTTAATTTAACTTCTAGATAATAGATTTAAGAGAAAATTAATTTTAAAATAATTTTAAAAAATATATTTTATATAAAAAATGATTTAAAAAAATAAGTGTTTTTATAGTTGTTATCAAAATATTTTTTTTATAAATAAATTACCATAATAGTTATGAGATAAAAGAGAAAAGAGAAAGAAGAATATGATAAAAATATATAGTGTTAAAATTGTCATTTTCTATATTTAATATTTAAAAATTATTTTAAAAGCGGATAGATTTTATTTATATAAAATTATTATTTATAATGTCATAAATTATAATTTTATTTAAAAATAATTCTTTCACTAAAATTAATGTTTGAGTACTTTTAGATTGAGTCTAAAAGTATTTTTTTTTCAAACACAAACTATACTTTGTTGACCAGCATTTTTTTAATGTGTTATCAAATAAAGTCATGGTAATTAAAATTGGTATGACTAATTTATTTTAAGTTTAGATAGTTTAATTTGACCGATTTTAACTAACTTAAAAAATATTGAATACAAACATAATGGATCTGGACTTATAAATCCTTGGAATTAGAGGTTCTAATTTATTGACTTTGGACTTAATTCATGCCAAGCTTTTGTTTTAGGATTTTTTTTAAAACAATAAAAAATTTTGGACCGTTTTTTATTCTTTACCTTTTAATTTCTATTAAAATATGTGAGAAATAATAAAATCATAAAACCAAAGTTAAGTGCAATCTAATAAAATATAGAACATATTTAGAAAACTCTCAAATTAAACTAAAATTTTAAAATAGTTTTTAGCTCAAATTTTAGTTTAAAAATATTTCAAATCAAACACCCATATTTATTTAAAAAAATTTTTGAACTAAATTATAGTTTAAAATTTAAAATTTTATATAAGCGACTGATACTAGCTTCTAAAATATTAAAAAAATTTATAAACTACCTAATTACTATTTTACCTTTACTTTTTCTTATATTATCCCTTCTCTCTCCTCTACACTCTACACTCTCTTTCTTCTCTCTTATCCACTCTCTCTCCTATTTTTTATAAAATTATATTTTTTAATTAATTTTTTTAATAATAACTATCTAAATATTTATTTATTCAGAACCATTTTTTCCATAAACTCTTTTTTAAAAACTCTTTTTTAAAAGCTATCTAAATTTTTTTTATAAATTCTTTATTAAATTCTTATCCAAATATGCTTATAGGGGAAGACTGAAATGGGTAAACAATTGTACCAAAAGAAATCCTTATGAATATTGAATAGGTTGACCTCATAAATTTTATATCACATACATATTTTAACATTTTCCTTTAAAAAAAATGGCTTACCTCAATATTAATTTTTTTTGTGCAAGATAAATTCTCATGAATATTGAATATGGTGACATCTTATAAATTAAATATGACATATTGTAAAATTTTCACCTAAAACAATGGTTAAGGTCAATATTAAATTATTTATTTGTGTTATTGTTAATTATTTGTATTGTGTTTTCTTCTTGTCTAACATTTTTGTTTTAAAATCAATTGATTTGCATGAATAATTAATTTCAAGTTAAAATATTATAATTTTACTTTTTAAATAAAATTTTAGAAATCTCCAATACAAATATCTTGAAGCTGGACTTAAAAACCCTTCTAATCGTATTTTTTTTTAAGTTATTGACTTTTCTACATAACTAATTCATTTTAGGCAATATTGAGAAAGAAAGGCCAACCAAACTTTCAGAACCTTTTCTTACAAATAATCTTCCTTCCACATAAACTTTCTTAACAAGCTATTCACACCAAACTTTGAGGACCATATTAAATAAGAGAACCTACTGAAAATTATTTGAAATTATATTTTACATTCTTAAGATAAAATCTAATTAGTTAATTTAAAAAATTATATAAGTTAATTAATTGCTATTGTTTTTCTTAAGTTATCGTTTCAACGTTTTATACTTTTATAAGAAGCTACAATAAACTTCACATGTAGAGAACATTTAGTTTTTAAATGAATGAAATTGACCATATTATAGTATTTATAGTATTTGATGCTCATTATTTATAGAATTTATAAATTTACAAAATCTATAGACTGATTTTTATGTGTATGATGCTAGTTTGTAAATTTTTTTAAAAAGTGCTCAAAATTATTTTATTTAAAAATAAAAAAGTAAAATTTATTTATAACATTAATAAATTTTTCTATACTAGTAATATTAATACATTTTAAAAAAAATAAATATTAAAAAAAGGTGTTATATTTTATATATTTATAACTAAATTAGTTCTTCAATTAAATTAAATATTGAAGACGAAAGAAGTATCACGCAAAACTAACAACTCTAAAAAGTAAATAAACGTACGTAAGACATTTCCTCTTTTTTCCTACCTTTCCGTCATATTAAACTTACATTTTACCTTTCTTTGTCTATGAAAATATGTTCATTAATTGCTCTGTGTCCCATTAATTGCTCTCTATCCCATCCCAGCTCCTGCATCTGAACTTTCAAACACGCAAACAATATCAGAAAGAGTCTTTTGTTACTCCTGTCAAGCAATTCCTACAAATAATCTTCCTTTTAGAAACTTTCTTCACAATGCTTTCCATTGAATATGATCATTCTTTATTTCTTTTTCCATTCTAACTCCACTTCCTGTGCTCAATCTGTTTTCTACAAAAACCAGTAAATTATTATCACATTTCAAAAAAGTTTTCTTTGTTCAGAAAGGACAAAAATGAAGTTTGGGAAAGAATTTGAAGCACAAATAGTACCAGAATGGAAGGAAGCATACATGGATTATAATTACCTGAAGACCCTTTTGAAAGATGTGCAACGCTTCAAGCAGAGAACAAAGCCACCACCTGCAACTCCAAGAGGCCTAAAGAGAAAGCTAACACTCTACAGAGCTTTCAGTGGTCTCACTCAGAGACAACCCCACCATATCATCAGTCCCAGCTCTGAACAGGATGATGTTGAGAGCCAACCCATTATGGTGAACTCAGTGCTCAGCAATGGATCTGAGGGCTATCAAACTACTTTTCTGAAGGTTGCAGAAGAAGGTGGAGAATATGAGTTGGTATATTTTAGGAGGCTAGATGATGAGTTTAACAAAGTGGAAAAGTTTTATAGGTCTAAAGTAGAAGAAGTGCTGAAGGAAGCTGCTATGTTGAATAAGCAAATGGAAGCTTTAATTGCTTTCAGGATAAAAGTTGAGAAACCCTCTCAGTGGTTCAATAGCTCTGTGGAGATGACTCATCTTGCTTCAGATGTAGCCAATTCAGCAGCTGTATTATCATCTTCTACACCCAGAGGGGCAAAATTGCACAGTAAGCTTTCTTTATTTAAAATCTTGGTTTCATAATAACTTGCAATCTATCCTTCTATGTGTCTTCAAGTATTTCTCAGTCAATTTGGAGCCAAATTGGTTTCACTGTAGTAAAACCTGCTATGATTAAATTAATATGAAAATATATCATAAATAAAGAAGACTGATGATAAAAGCAAGGATATATTCGTTGGCTTGATCATCTTAGAGCTTGCAGAACAGTCATGGAAGTCTTCTTAAATGATTTAATCTTCTTCAACTTCCTATGCAGGAAGAGTTTCCATGGCCATGGAGACGATCAATGAGGACAGCATGCGTCATGATCAACCAGATGACTCTAGTGAAAACAAAGATGATGAAATTCAACCAGATGGCCAAAAGTTTCAAACAGATAAGGAAAAAGATAAAAGGGGTACCAGACCAGCTCCTTTGGAAATCCTTAATCATGTTCGATTCAACAATACTCTTGAGACTCCTCGCTCAACCATTAAAAACTTCCTCAATTACTCTACACAAACAGAGCTACAATTCAACAGAAAGAATTTGAAGAAAATTGAAGAACAACTCAAACGAGCTTTCATTGAGTTCTACCAAAAGCTTCGACTCCTAAAGAATTACAGGTTATAATATCCTCTGGCATTCTTTTTTAAACTTCACCATGTATAGTTTCCTTCATATTTCTTCTTCATAATTATTTGTGTACTTGTTAATTAAGCAGCTTTCTGAACACATTGGCTTTTTCAAAGATAATGAAGAAATATGATAAGGTAATCCTCATCAAGCTGGCACAGAAGACAACCCATGAAATGTAATCAGCCACTCACCTTTCACTATACACTGCAGATTACATCCAGAAGCGCGGCAAAAGCTTACGTGAGTATGGTTGACAACTCCTTCCTGGGTAGCTCTGATGAGGTGAGACTTTTATAGGGAAAGAAAACAATTAAACTCAACATCATATTCCAACGCTTGTCAACAGAAATTACAAAACCTCTAAATTCCTTGTGAGTTATAATTGCCCAACTTTCCCATACAGGTCACCTGGCTTATGGAGAAGGTGGAAAAAACATTCATCAAGCACTTCTCCAACTCCAATCGTAATAATGGATTGAACATCCTCAGACCAAAACCAGCTAGAGCAAGACACAGAGTAACATTTTCCACGGGTAAGAATAAAGATTTACTATAGTTCAAAACAATTTTCAGAACAACTAGAGCAAGACATTTTCTTCTGTTAAAATTTTCAGGTTTTGTGGCTGGCTTCACAGCAGCACTAGTTTTAGCACTTATTCTGATCATACGTGCCCACAAAATTATGAATCACGAAGGAAGTACTCAGTACATGGAAACCATGTTTCCTCTTTATAGGTAACCTTGTCGTAGAAAATACAATTTGGTGAGATCTTGGTTCAAAAGCTCATAGCTTAATCCTTACACTTATGCATTACCGTGCAAAAAACATTTCATGCAGTTTGTTTGGATTCATGGTTCTACACATGTTCATGTATGCTGCCAATATATACTTCTGGAGGCGGTACAGAGTGAATCAATCATTCATTTTTGGTTTCAAGCAAGGACAAGAATTGAGCTACCTTGATGTTCTCCTCCTAGCTTTTGTCCTTGCAACATTGGCACTAGCGAGCATACTTGCGAACCTTGACATGGAGATGGATCCAAAGACAAAAGATTACAAAGCCTTCACTGAACTTATTCCTCTGATCTTGGTTCTTGTAAGACAATTAAACTCACAGAATTAATTGGATCTTGTTTAGCTTACAAACTTACATTATGAGCTCATTTCTTCCTCTGCAGATTGTGATTGTCATTTTATCATGCCCATTCAACATCATGTATCGTTCAAGCCGGCTTTTCTTTCTCACATGCCTGTTCCACTGCATCTGTGCTCCTCTCTACAAGGTAATATGGTGGAACACTAGATTAGTAAAGACTTTCGCTATCTGAAGTCTATTCTTCTCTGGAAATCTAACTTATTCCATTTCCAATCTTCCGTAGGTCACGCTCCCAGATTTCTTTTTGGCGGATCAATTTACTAGCCAGGTGCAAGCTCTAAGAAGTTTAGAGTTCTATATTTGCTACTACGGTTGGGGAGATTTCAAGCACAGACAAAACACTTGCAAATCAAGCAGCATATTCAAAACATTTTCCTTTATTGTTGCTGTAATTCCATACTTGTGTCGTTTGCTTCAGGTACGAACTATCTCGTCTCGAACACTTCATAAAAACAATGCAACAAATCAAATCACAACCAAATTCTTTCAATTTTGTCGTGTCGCAATGCCAATATTTATGCTTACCAGCTCCCAAATGATCTTCCTCTTTCTCCATCCGATAGTGCCTCAGGCGATTGTTTGAAGAGAAAGACGCAATGCAAGGATATAATGGGGTGAAATACTTCCTCACAATAGTAGCTGTTTGCCTCAGAACAGCTTACAAACTTGATAATGGAATCACTTGGAAGATTCTTGCTTGGGTGTTCTCAATATCTGCAGCAATCGTTTCAACATATTGGGATCTTGTCATAGACTGGGGCCTCCTGCAAAAGAATTCCAAGAATCGCTGGTTAAGAGACAAACTCATAATGCCTCATAAAAGCATATATTTCACAGCCATGGTATGAATTTAACATAGAAATCTTTATGCTTTGTATTTTTTGTGAATTGGTGACAAATTCTACCATGGCAGGCGCTGAATATCTTGATGAGATTTGCGTGGTTGCAGACAGTATTGAATTTCAAGGTTAACTTCCTGCATGGACAAGCTATAATCAGCATTATAGCGAGTTTAGAGATCATACGTCGGGGCATATGGAACTTCTTCAGGTAAGAAGGAGAATACTAATCCAATCTCGTTGAAGTTAAAATGACTAAGTAGTGAATTGCTGCAATTTCAAAATTTCAGAGTGGAGAATGAGCATTTGAACAATGTGGGTAAGTTCAGGGCTTTCAAGTCTGTGCCGCTACCTTTCAATTACAACGAGGCTGAAGACAAGGATGGATGATTTGGATCCACCATCGACGCATAAATATGTAATATCGCAGAAGGAGCTACATGATGTCTTTTATAAGGACATGCTTAACATTTTATTTTATAAACTCTTTTATTTTTCTCACTGTACTGTAATTAAATTATAATTAACTAATTTAATTAAATTAAAAAATATAATTAAATTAATTAATATTAAATATATATATTTTTTAAATATTAAAATTATCTTCTTTAACTCTTTAATTATTAATTTATTATTGTTAAAGGAATATTAATATAAAAAAATTAATAAATTAATAAATATAAAAAGTATATTTTTCATTAGAGACTTTTTAAAATTATTCTAAAGAATTCTGTCATTTTCAATAAAAATATTAGGCCAAAATATCAATCATTTGAAAATATAAAATAAAATTCCCCGCCTTCCCCCTTGTCTTCGGCAATGGTATACCCCCTTGTCTCTGGCCCACGGTAGCACGACTACCGGCGACAACTTTTCCGGCGCTAGTGCCATTGACGTTGGCAACTGTCCGATGGTTAAAAAAATATATTTTATGCCCTTTTTAAGAAAAAAAACATTTATAAGTCAAACAATGGAAATTTAACAGTGACAAAAAGATAATTTAGCACAATCACAAAGCAGATTTTCATAATGAACTTCTGAAAGGAACACATTTTATGTTGAAATTAAAAGAATTCAACATTCAAAGAACACAAACTTACATGTCAATGTTTAAGAAGTTAGTACTTAGATTACAAGTCCAGATGAGAGAATGTAGCCCTCAGTGAATACAAATTTCCAAGTCCGAATTTAAGAATTTAACATGAAAAAGAATGTATACTATTTTTAAATCAATTTACAAGTTCAAGTTCAAGAATTTAATAGTTGGAGAACCAAAAAAGTGTATCACATTTTATCTCTTAATCGCTAAAAATATTGCGAGCGACAGCGTCTGAAAAAGTTGTCAATCGCTGACGATGAAAGCAAGGAGGAAGAATGGAGGTCTACTAAATTCTCAAATTTGAACTCGTAAATTTATGCCCTCTAACTACTAAATTCTTGAACTTGAATTTGGATATTTGTGTGCTCTACTAAATTTTTGATCTTGAACTTATTTGTGTTCTATTACATTTTCTTATAGGGCACAAGCAGCCACACACACCACCCACAAAAAACTGACTTGCCCAACAGATTGGAGGAGCTATGCTCTTTCGGCTGAGATTCATGCTGCTGTTTATATAAAAATCATTGGAGCATGTTTCTTTTGATCCCGTGGTTTGAATTTCACCTGTAACCAACGTGCAATGCCGCTATTGGAATAAGCTTCTGTGCCTAAGCTCCAACAAAATTTATTTGAGATAGTGTAGAGAACCATAGCCATGTACTATATTAAACAAGAGAACCAGGTGAAAATTACTAGACACAATCGCACATGCTCTTCCAATGCTGGAAATATCATGCTGAAACTAACACCATAAAAGGTTAATAAATCTCATTAATTGTCAAGGCCTCATAAATGCATGAATCAGAGATGCCAGCCTAACAAATGCCCGTACATTGGTAAACATAAGAAACACAGCTGGCGTAATTCTCCATCACTATTCTCTGCGCGATACATTGTATCTTGGGAGCAGTTGCATGGAATGAAAGCCTCTAAGTGGGCCAGATAGCTTCACACTCCTTGGTAGGTTAGAAGAATATCAAAGATTAACAGCCGCAAACACACTGGTCAAAACACAGTAACTAACTTGATAAATAGTCCAATTCAAGCATGAAAGAAATGCGAGATCATCAAAAGAACGACTTATTTTCTAACAAGCCCCAGATTTGTCTGGGCATATCCATTTCAATGAAATGTATTAGATAAAAGAGCAACGAAACTGCCTATGCTCACCAAACCATTGGAACTCAAGTCTTGTTATCCACAACTCAACAATTCTACCGGTATTCCCAAAACACTGCCAAGCAAAATGCAGCAAACTCACCAAACCATTTCACTGCTCTACCCCCAACATTGTGAAACTCATCAGATGTTTGGCTATTCTAGAATGGATCAACTAAATATCTAAAGATTCAAAATGTTCCTTTGTCAAGTTGCTATGTTCTTGTGTAGGAAAGAAAGGAAGGAAGCTGTCAGAACAAAATGAGATTAAGCTCGAGATAAAACTGCTGAATACTATGAATTGGAACCTCACTAAAGTATAAAATCATTGTTCCAACAAGAGGAACAGCAATGTCAAATTCCTAACGCAAGCTAAATAAATCATCACACCAAATATTCATTCCAGTTTGTAAGCCAATTATCAGGTGGAAGTTAGCCAACTCCAGTCACTAGCAGGTTTATTAATATGCAAAAATGAACAATAAAAATCAATATCTACGAGAATTAACATCAGAAAGGTATAGATCCCCTAAACAGAAACGCATATCAGCACTCCTTTTTTTCAAAAAATAATAAAAATCATTCTTTGAAATTAACATCACATGCAATATTACCATTTTTTGCAACTGCATAAAATCAACCACCAGACAGTAATAAAAGAGCGACCGCTGCGACTATGTATAGGCATTTCTTGCTGATCAAATAATTAAAGGAGGGAAAAACACAATATGAAAACATTGAACCGAGATATTATATATATATATATCATAAAATTAAAGGGGAATAAAAATAATAAATTGAAGTAACAGTAAACATTCCAATTATTAGGAACAAAGAATGAGATTAGACTCTCTCCCTCTCTCTCTCGAAATTCATCATGCTCAATAGCCTCTAGTCTGACCACAAATCCGGGAAAACATGACTGTTAAACGTTTTCCTTTATCATTTATGTTGAATGAACTCCTATGAAAAACAAAGCAAAACACAATTTTCATTTTTGAAATAGCGTATATCGCATAGACCTAAGTCATTTTCACTTATCATTAGAAGCCGCTTCCTTCCCAGAATCCTTGGAAGCCTCCTTTGACTGCGAAGCACTGTGATCTGCAGTCTGCTCCCCCGTCCCTGCTTCTTTTTCCAATTCATCGACGAATTGTTTCTCAGCCGCCTTCTCTGCCCTCAAAATAGGCTCGTAATACTCTGCATGAGCCTCCATACAAATCTTCAATTTCGCAGTCGCCTCAACGCACTTGTCCACAACATCCTCCTTGTTCTTCTCTGCCTCCTCAATGCACTTCTCCCAATAGATAAAGCTATCTCTGCATCCACCTCCTTTCATGAACAAGCAAAATCCACACTCACCCTCTTCTTCCTCCTCCTGATCCTGCTCCTCCTGCTGCTGATCTGATGAAGCATATTCCGGCTTAGCATCAGCCGGGCAATCCGATTGCTGCGCTGGGGTTTGACTCGGGGGCGAATCGGAGTCTGGATTTGAGGGTTTAGTATCAGACGGGGACATAGGGTTCAGAGAGATTAGAGATTTTAGAGGATGGTGAGGATCACTGCGGAGAGATGAGCCAGAAAAGAGGAGTTGGCGGTGGCTGTTTGACTAGGGCTTCTTGTGATGGAAGGAGGAACTGCCGTCGCCTGTTGTCTCCCTGCTTCGCTTAAAACCTCCCTAAACCCTTTGAACGGAATTTCGTGAATTTTTTTAATTAAAAAAATAAATGTGTTGCTTAGAGGTAAGGTAAACTCAATTTCCGTGGTTCGTATTTGATTTCGATTTGATTTCCCATTCCTATTAGTACTATTTTGTCAATAATCTTTTCAAATTTATGATTGAAAATCGTATTAAACTAAATTCCATTTCATCTAAATTGATTTAAATCTAAGGAACCCCCAAAATGAAAATAAAAAATTTACTAATAGAGGTCAAAATTGTCCAAAACGCCGCCTTTGAATTAACAAAGGTTGACAGGGCGAAAAGAAGGTTGATAAACTTTTTTTCTGACATTTTTTTTTTTGCCAACTTTTCAATAGATCTTGTATTCTTTTATTTATATTTGGGATTAGTCTATAATCTGTATTTCATAAAGTTCATCAACCCATCATATAAAATATAACGTAATATATTAATTTATTTAATTTCATTACAAAATATCATCTCTCTATAGTGTGCGGATAGTGTATACCATAGAGTAATAATAGATTACTTTAGAAAAAAAAATATCAATATAATATATATATATATATATATATATAAATAACAAAATCAATTTAGTCGAGCCAACTTCTGCTTTGATTAGCTACAGTAGCAGCTTATACATTGGGCTTGTTACGCTATAATCTGATAGTGATATATTTGAGTTTCAAATTTCAAAATGTCCTCCATCTTCATTGATTCATCATAGGGAATTGTTATTTTGCAAAGAACTCTTTGATTGATTATAATTAGAGTGAATTCTCTCTATGCATCATACCAGAGACACATCTCGCCAAGCTCAGACGAAAATAAATACAATCCAACAAAACTAAAAGAAAAGACAGGAACAATAATTGATTTCTGGTTAATTTCTAGTTAATTCCTACTCACTAATGGCAAGAAAAGGCTAATTAACTTGTGCTTTGGGAAGAATCTAAATTATTCAGAGCTTTCATTTCTGGGTTGGATTCTTCACTATTCATGCTTCTTGTTGTCTTCCTCATTGTCCCCTTTGTAGTAACTGAAAGGATGAGGAACTGACTTGAAGGGACGACAGTTGCCTACGTTGTTCAACTACTCGTTCTCCAACCTAATCAGTCATCACCTTTTCTCAAGTAAACACAACACAACAAAACACCAAATCTCTTATGTTTGGTTTCCACAGAAAGTTATATACTTTTCAACAAGCTGAGATCGAAAGAAGTTCCAAATGCCACGGCGTATGATTTCCAGGCACGCGATGACAGTTGTCATTGCCACTTTTTGAAGGGGACTCCAAGTTAGTTGAAGCACTGACTTCATCCAGAAAACTCTAAGCAATACGTCAAGGCCTGCAAATATTGCAGAGACATCAAATGAATCAATCTGATGAAGAACATGTGGCACAAGCTTTTTCTGTGGATTATGGTTTAGGTGAAATTCTTTCCTTGTTACCATACTATGAAGTAGACACTTTTATGAGGAAGAAGAAGCTTGTCCCTCAAATATGGGTTCTTTGAGTTCCTTCTGAGAAGCCCCCAGTCAACAAAAATATCCCAATGTGTTCAGTATCACTGTTATTGATGATGTTATTAGAGCCAAAACCTTCCAAGTCTTTCCCTTCTTCAGTTCAAATGCAGTCCTACTGAGAAACGCAAGAATGGTGAAGAAGTAATTCAATCTATGCCATGCTCTGATGATATCTCCTTCACCCTACATTTGGCGCATGCACTGCACAAATTCAATATGCTCCTCGGTTACTGTATTGAAATGCAGATAAATACTTAAACGATATATATAAATATTACCTCTGTTACTTAAAGAATTCTAATAAATTAGTTAATTATAATTAATATAAATATTAGTCAACTAATTTGAGTAGATTAACAGGTATATAATATAAATTTATTTTAAAGAGTTAGATTTGATTATAATTAATTAATTTATTTAATTTTTTTAATCTATTTAAAAAAATTAACTGGCTTCTAGATTGATGAACGGAGGGAGTAACATGATTGCAAGAAACTTATGAAGGATAGAATTTGTAACCTATGGCACTCCAAACAAAGGGGATAGTGCAGTTAGAAGGCATATGAAGGATAGAATTTGTGGACCTGTGATAAGCAAAACCAGAAAGGAACGACGCCGATGATGAAAGACAGCGTTTTATAGACACCGCGACTTTGACATTTTTCTTGCCTCCTTGAGTGTTCTCCAAGGAAATAGCAAATGTAAAGCTCAAAATTTCTGAAGACTTGAACCTAAACAAAATAGCAGAATATGAATTTATGAAACATTACCATATGAAATGGATCAATTGTTTTGTTACCAATAAACACCATGTGAGCACATAAGACCTGGCTAGTTATCTGGTCGGCCAAGAAGAAATCTGGAAGCCTAACCTGCAAACGAAATCAGAACTTATTATGAGTGGCACTATTTAATCCACTTACTTATGCCATTCACTTTTCCCCTATTTAATTACATTACCGGGTAGAAAGGAGCACATAAAGTGCATAATAAACAGTTGATGAAGAAGATGCGGCTCTATCGAAATATGATGTCAAAAGGGCAGAAATTAATCAAAAGAATAAGCTGCACAGCAAACAAAAAAGAGTTGAACATGATGGCAGCACTTCATATACAGCAATAATAAGCCTTATTTATCAGTAATTAAATTTCTAGATAAATTGTTAATTAAAAGGTCATACTCAATAACTTTATTGAGTATGACATTCAGTTTTCTTCTACCCCTTTTCATCACTAAACCATATGAAGTGGTTGTTGAGTTATATTTAAAAGCAGTACATAAATTAGGATAGTCAGATAGAATTTTACTATAAGCAAGCTCGGAGGAACTATTTCTGCAGCCTTCCTATAGCTTTGAGTCTTCTGGTTCATCTCCAGTTGCAGATTTACCAAGAAACCAACTAGCACAAGCACTGCAAGACCAGTGCTCAGCAGAAAACCTTCCCCAATTCAGTTCCAGGCTTGAAGCCAAATATGAACGGATAATTCACTCGATACCGCCTCCAAAAATATGTATCCGCAGCATACATAAGCATGTGTAGTTTGATATATCCAAACAAACTACAAGAAAAAATAGGCACCTCAAACAAAAACCATACACTGTATGCAAAATGATACTGAAGTATATATAACACAGAAACAAGGTTCTGAAAAAGATACTGATACCCGTACAGAGGGAAAACGTTTTGCATGTAAAATGACCCCTGCTGCTTCTTCATCAAATTTTGAGATATAATTCTTATTAAGGTCGTGGCTAATAGAGGGGCAAAGCAACCGGAAAAGAAGCCAATGAGTAAAAAGGCAAGGTAAACATCATTCAATGAGAGCCCTCTGATGGAGAGTTGGTAACATATAATATTAAGTCTCATATTGAGTATTATAAGATGTTCAATTGAGTATTTAAGTAGATTGGTTCTCCTACTTTAACAACTAACTTTTAGAATAGGGTTCCATCCTACTTAAGTACCTGCATTTTTGTTATTTACCTATAAGAAATGTTATGCTATTCTTTTCTCTTTTAGATTTTGGCCCCAATAATTTCCTTCCCTTCTTATGATTGTAGTCTGCAAAGTTTCTGGTGAAGGTAGACTCCAACCTCTCCAACGTAAGTGTTACCTAAAATCAGATGAAGTAAATCAACAAGTTTACAAGAGAATCTGCCAAGCATCACTAAGATGGTTTCAGATTAGGATAATGCCCCCAGATTGTAAACTAGACTTAAAATTACCAGCTAGATATTACTTGAAAGTCTCATAAATTAACTGATATGATAAAATGCCATAATCAGGAACTTTCTGCACAACATATTTGAATAATATCACATTTTCTTTTGAAGGATATTTTAATAATCAGCTAATTTGATGTTCAGAGTTGAAACAAACCTCCTCAGAAGTTCCCATGTAGGAATTATCCACTAGTCTCATGAATGCTCTAGATGCTTCCCTTGTTGTTGTCTTCCCAAACAAACTCATAAACAAATGAAATTAGGTTACAGAAGGAAGACGTTATCTGAGTCCTCAATTGCAATTTTGATTTCAGTGAAGAAAAGAGAAACTAAGGAAGCTGAGATTTGGCTAGAATCAGGCAGGGATCTAACCTTTTCATACTTCTCCATGATCTTGGAAAAAGCTGAGAGGTTCATAAAACTGTTTCATCCAGGTTTACAAACACAGGTTGGGGAAAAAGAAGACCATTAATTTCACTCTATGAATGTAATAAGTCACGTCAACTTTTATCACCTGTAATTTTTCAGATGGAGGAGTTTCTGATAGAATTCAACAAACACAAGCCTCATTTGCTTCTCAACTTTTCTCAGATCTTCCTTGCTGAAACTAGATTCCTCTTTCTTGAAATCTGTAAAGACACTTTTGATTGGTGACGTTGAAGATTCAATTGTATTATCACCCTTTACTTGGTCCAGGATTCCCAAGGGATCTCTTCTGTTATAATTATTTCTTCCTTCCTCCCATGATTAGTATCATGGTCCATTTTTTCCGCAGACGATGAACTCAAATTCTGCATCTCTGCAAATTCAGTTCAAATTGAAACGTCTAGATAATATTCTAATTTTCTTTGTAAATACTGCAATAGAGGATAGAGCCAGTAAAAACCAGACTGCTAGTTATTCATGTTCTTTCAACAAAAACTGATATTTATCCATGGAATTCTATATAACCAAAGCTAAGTCCCACATTGAGTATAATGGGGTGCTCAATGGAGTATTTAAGTAGGTTAGCTCTCCTATCTTACTAACAACTAGCTTTTGGGGTAGGTTTCTCATGATTTCACCTAGGTATCCATCAAATTCTATATAAGAAAATTCTGAAATTCAGGGTTTCAAGACCAGATGAAACTTGCATTTACCTATATCAGGGTTTTTCACTTTGCCCGTAATGCGATTAAAGCCTCCATTTGTTTGTTCAAGAGAGGTTCTTCATGCTCTAATGCCTCCACCTGATCCTTGTAAAAGGAATTAACCTTGTTTAGCTCTTCATCAAGCTTCTGAGAGAACCTTGCCTCAGTTTCTCCGCCTTCTTCATGGCTCTAGAGGAAATGGGTCTTATAGAGTTTCCCTGAAGCAGAACCATGTTGCTTTAATTTCTTGACCTCTATAACCTGATGATGGTCTTCGATATCGACTTCTTCAATCCTTTCATGATTTCTATGCTGCAAATGATGAAGACCATAAAATGCTTTCCATACTGAGCTTGCGGCGTAAAAGATTTATCATCACGCGGTTGTTTGTGATTATGCTGATGATGATAGCTTTGCTTACTACTTTTGATCTCTTGTAATATCCTCTTGAGACCTTCATAGTCCATGTAGTTTTCTGCCCACTCATGCACCATTTGTTCCTTGAAATCTCTCTTAAATGTCATCTCTTATATGCTCTTCTGAAATCTGAAGAGTACATATAATATAAAAAGAAAAACGAGTTGAAAATCTTAATCAAAAGAATCATCATGAGAGCATCACATGGGTACATAGACAAAGACTCCGAACTAATGGCCAAATAATGGGTGACTGGTTAATTAGTAGAACAGAATGAAGTTGTGAAAAATGATGCAAGAACGAACCTGGAAATACTACTCTCAGTAAAACCCACAACAGTCTGAAAGAAAAGAAAAAGTTGAGAACAATAACTTATAGAAGTGGTGCAAAAGTACGTAGAAGGAGTGGAAGGAAGAGATATGCTAATGGGTAGGTTGAGCTGGAAGTTAAGTCGAAGATATGCTGTGTGTGTTTGAAAAAGAAAAAAAAAAAAGAGTGCTTACTCATACACTAATATTAATATTAGTGGCAAAATTACTTTTAATTAAAAATTATAAACTATAATTTTATATAAGTAAGATCTATTAGTTTTTTAAATAATTTTTATATATTAAGCATAAAAAATAATTATATTAACTCTATAAATTTTTGTTATATTCTTATCTCTTATTTTTTATTTATCTTATGTTATTTCTGATAATTTATTTATAAAAAAATTTTTTGGATAAATAACTATATAAACTATTATTATTTTTAAAATTGCTTTAAAATTAATTTTTATATAATTTATTCTCCAACAATTAAATCAAACACACCTCTATTTTATATATATATATATATATATATATATATATATATGAATGTATGTATGTGTAAGGGAGTTCTTGGGGTGAGGTGGGGTGTTGTGGGGAAGCGAGTTTGAAGAAAAAAGAAGGTCGAGAGAAGGAATGGTGTCATGTGGGGCTTGAGGAGAGAGAGACACGTGGAGCAAGGGGGATGAAGAAGATGGCTGAGTATGAAGACGATAAGAGTGATGTAATGACACATGATGATGTACGTAGTTCGTCGCTGGGGGAATATGAGGTTTTTTTTTTTTTGGTACAAGGGAATATGAGTTTTTATGTGTACGGGAAGGTATTAGGGTGTTCGGTATCGGTAGTTGCGGCAGCCATATCCATGCTTGCACCTTGTATTCCAGTGAGCTTTTATTTAAAAAAATAATAACTCTTTTGGATGAATTTTCCAAAAATACTTGGCGGCCGCTTTTTTTAATAAACAACATTCTCTCATTTATTTATTTATTTATATGAGTAATAATTTATATTTATTTAAAAAGTTAATATATTTTTTTATTTTTACCCCAACTAGTCACTTGTTTATTTCATACTCAATCTTCTCGTCTTTTTTTCTTATTTATTCCCTCACACCCCGTCATCTTTATAGACAATTATATATTTAAAAAAATTATATTTTTATTATTTTTAATTAACACATTAATCCGCATAATTGATACAATAATGACTTATAACTAGAATAGGAGGGAGTATCTTTTACTACCATTTTTAGGAATAAATTTTACATATGCTTTATAAAAACAAATTCTTTTAAATATTTAATTTATATACATGGGTTTATCAATATATACCATACATAAGTTTAAGAATGCCAGATAATTACTTAAAAACTATAAAGTAGTTAATTTTGTCCTATAATTAGGACAAGACAAGAAGGAGTATATATATAATATAATAAAAAGACAATTATAAATATTTATAACTCCTTTCCCTTTGTTCCAAAATGTATATAATACAAAAGTTTTAATATAAGTTATACATATGTTTCATCCCATCCTAAATATTTAATCACAGAATTTATTTTAATTATAAATAGAGAACCTCAATTTTTTTTATTTCACATATTTATTATTATTTTTAAATTATTCTTATTGATTTCATTTTTTTTCTTACCCTCTTTTTTTATTTACTATTGAATTAAATGTGATGTCGACACTAATTTCTAAAAGAAAGAGAATATAAATGATCATCTAATAATAAAAAGAAAGAAAAATTTAAAAAAAATAATACTTAAATTTTAAAATTCTAAATATATATTTGGATAGAATTTTATAAAATAATTTATAAAAAAATGACTTTTAGATAGCTTTTAAAAAAGTGTTTTAAAAAATAGTTTATAGAAATAAAAATAGTTATAGATAAATGAGTGTTTAAATAGTTATTACCATAAGAACTTTTGTAAATATAAAATTATTAAAAAATGTATAATTTTATTAAAATTATAAGAGATGAGAGATAGTGGAAAAGATAGAAGAGAGTGAAAAGAAGAGATGATAAAAAAGAGAGAGAAGAAAGTATATAAGAAAAAGTAAAGGTAAAATAGAAATTGGGTACTTCATGAACTCTTTTACTGTTTTAAAAGTTAGTATCAGTAGCTTATATAAAATTTTAATTTTAAACCATAGTTTAACCTAAAAATACTTATAAACAAATATAATTATTTATTTTAAAAAATTTTCAAATTAAAATTTAAGTCAGAAGCTATTTTAAAACATTGGTTTGATAAGTTTCTAAACAAGCCCTAAATCAATTTGTTTACTATACTTTTTAAGATATTTACTACTCTTATAAAATAAATAATAACATATTTTTGTAGGAATTCTTAATTTAAAATTTTAAAATTAAGTAGTTTTTTTTTTGAATTTTTCTCAAAGGAATAATATAAATATATATATAATTAATGCGTTCCAAGAAACAAAAAATAATCCCTCATTCCACGTACTCACTACACTACTCACTCTTTCCTTCCAGTCCAAAGCCTCCAACCTCCCTCTATATCCCTGCATCTTTCGCATTTCCCTTCATTTTCTCTCTTCAATGTTAATTGCTGCATTTGAATTCGTCTGAAAGCTTTTTGGCATTATGATTTCCGATCAATTATCCGCCCGAGAGCCCCCATTTCTGCCATTGAAATCTGGACTGCTTTTAATTTCAATCATCTCCACAAGAATCCTCGTTATTTGCTTGATATCTCTCCCGCTTTTCTTCTCATTCAGACTTTTTCTTCCCTTTTCATCATTCTCGAATCAATCCGTGAGTTTACCCGACGCAACAGTTATCGACAAAGTGTCTTGGATTGATGAATCCTCCCTGGTTAAAGGAAACATAATTTGTTGCGTTTTCATACTGATCTCAATAATGTGGCATACGGAAATTCTCGTATTGTTATATTTAGTTAAATCTGCTAGTTTAATGCTGGGGTCGCAGTTTGAGCTAAGTAAAATGGTGTCATATAAGTGGTTAGAATTTTCGTAACTGATTGTCTTGGATACAAATTCATCATCCTGGGGGAATCCCATTGTCTTCTACACATAAATCAGTGCCCATATGTATTTAATTTTTGAATTTTTGATGCTTGAGGAGGGATGATCAGTGACTCTTCGTGGAATTGCTCATATAAAGAACAGACACCTTGAGAATGCTAAGCAATGAATGAACAGAGTTCCATCCTAAACTGCAGTTACTGTTATTTGGACCCTCATTACTTTAATCAATAGTTATATTACGATTGAAGTTATGCACTGCACTAACTTTAATCGAACTTCCATGTTACTTTTTAACACTCCTCATTCAATTGTTCATCTACTAATTCTTCGTTCTGGAAAACTTTTCATAACCCAAGAGGATTAGCATTCTATCTATTTGATTCTTAATCTTCTGTTTGCGTTGTTTTCTTTGTTTCAAAATTTACAGGCTCAGAATATAAATTTCTTGGTGGACTTCTTGCTCCTGGGTTTAATGAAGGTTCTTGTCTAAGCAGGTACAAATACTGGCTATATCGCAAGAAACCTTCACCTCATAAACCTTCTTCTTATCTTCTCTCAAGGCTTCGAAATTATGAAGATCTCCATAAACGTTGTGGACCCGACACCAAATCATATAACAAAACAATAAAACAACTTAGATCTAGAAACATTATCTCTGCAGAATCTTCAGAGTGTAAATATGTTGTATGGGTATCTTTTAGTGGTTTGGGGAATAGAATCTTAACAGTAGCATCTGCTTTTCTATATGCCATTCTTACAAACAGAGTTCTGCTCGTCGATCCAGGAAAAGGCATGCCTGATCTTTTTTGTGAGCCATTTCCAGAAACCTCATGGTTAGTTCCCGCTGATTTTCCCCTTAAACGCAGGTTTGATAAGTTTAACCAGAAGACTCGTAATTCTTATGGAAACATACTTAAGAGAAACAAACTGAAAGCTTCATCCGCTGAATTGTTTCCCCCATATTTATATCTTCATCTGGTTCATGATTATGATTATCATGATAAACTAATGTTCTGTGATCAACACCAAACAACACCCATGAACAAAGTTCCTTGGTTAATCATGAAATCTGACAACTACTTTGTTCCATCACTCTTCTTGTCCCCTTCTTTTGATCAAGAACTAAGTAGGCTATTCCCCAATAAAACAACTGTTTTCCACCATTTGAGTAGGTATCTTTTTCACCCCAGTAACCAAGTTTGGGGCCTAATCACTAGATACTACCAGACCTACTTAGCAAAAGCAGATGAAACAATCGGTATACAAATTCGAGTCTTTGAATCTTCATCAGGTCCATATCAGTATTTAATGGATCAAATCCAGGCATGTACACTGAATCAGAAAGTTCTTCCTGAAGTTGATCATCAGCAAGAATCTTCTGTTATAACCTTGCTGCTGCCGCCACTACCAAGTGCATTCAAGGTACTGTAGCAAGTCCAGATTCCCAAACCTCCTTCTTCCTGTTGTTCGATGATTTGTTGCCATTGAACATCCAGCACAACTGTGATTTCCTTCTGTATCTGTCGTCCGTGCTCCCATTGGTGGAGACTGCTCTGTCGTTCGCTTCTGTCTCTTCCTTCCCTCAGAGCTTGGTTACTATTTTGGAGACTCTTTTGTTTTTTCTGTTCTTGAGTCGCGTCATTCACGTCACCGTCGACGTGCTCGCACGAGCTCCCATCCATCGCTACTGTAAGTACTGAAACCTTGATATACTCTTCTCCTTCCTTTTCTATTTTTGGACAGTGTTAATGCTGCCATGGGTATAAACAATTTGCTACTGTGCTTTGAGATTTATCCTCACTGTTTTGGTTTGGTGTGTGAATTAAGGTGTACTATACCGAGTATCCACCGTGAGATTGTTTTCACCCAACTCCTCTGTTCTTGATTCTTAGATTGTGTAATTGATTGATATGAAATATTAAGCAGATTTAGTGAGCATAAGCCAAGGTTTATAGTTTTAGACTTGAAATCAAACTGGAAGTATAAGCTTACATTGCTGTATATATGCTTACCGCTGTTGCTGTTATGTGGAGTGTGTAGGTGCTGTGATGCTGGTGTCTGGCCAGATTGTGTGTATATATATGCGTGGCGTTAACGACTTGAAGGATGAATATATGCAAATGTAATTGTGTGACAATACTGCAGGAAAGAAAGAGGAAACAGAAGCATGTTGTTGTATGCTGTGTTTGGATTGTATGGAAAGGGTATATATATAGCTTGCTGTGTTTATTGTTATATATATCTATATATGATGATGTGATTCAGTGCTCAGAGAACTTTGCTGCTGTTTTGGAAGATAGGTGACATATATATATATATATATATGTAAATGCTGTTATGAATTAGAAAGAAGAAAGTAAGATGAATAAAAAGAGGGAATTACTGTTGATATGCATATATATATATATGTACATACATATATATATATATATGAGTGTGTAAATGGATTCGGAAGTTAATTAAAAGTTGTATTGCTAGACGTTTAAAACAAGATGGGAATTTGGGAATGTCTTATTTGTTGGGCAAATGATTTGGATAAAATAGAGGAATTTTTGATGAAATATGGACCTATATTCAACTGAAGTTGAAAAATAACTACATCAGCGGAGTTACTATGAGATCATGAACTCAATAGTTCAGGTTTAAGTCATCAATTTCTTATGTTTCATGTGGTAGTGATAATTTAGTTTATTCTTTTCGGTTGTTGAACATCTATAATAGGAGAAGCTTTCGAGTTTCTTGTCTATTTAAAAAGACATCAATGTTTTGAGGCTTTGATACAAGTCGTTGCCTGTAAGTGTGAACTATTGAATATTTGGAATATTAATGTTTTCTTTATGGGATATTAGGGGAATGAGGAGTGAGAATAATCCAGGAGCTAAATAAACAAGAGTAAGTTTTAATTTAGATGTATGAATAACGTTCTTTAAAATAATATTTTTAATAAATTGTTATTTAATATATTTTATTTAAAATATTAAATTTTAAATACAATCTACGAAAATCAAATTTTACATTAGAAATTATTTTTTTTCAATTAGTTTATAAAAAAATATAATTATATATGAAAATAAATAGAGAAGTCGAGAAAGAAAACAGGGGATGAGGGCAAACCGTTGTCCAATAACTTGGTTTAATCAACTTCGTCTACTTGACAACCTCCTTATATAGGATGGGTGAAAGTAAACATTGATGGAACAGTTACTGTAACTCATTCTAAGGCGGAGTGTAGTATAGTTATTAGAGATTATACTGAAAGTTGGGTTGTAGGATTTGCACATTCTGGGGTTGTATAATGTCATTGAAGTAGAATAATGGGCAGTCTTTAAAGGTTTAAAGCTGGCTTGTGAATTATGATTCAAGAAAATTATACTTGAATCAGATGCCAAGAATGTAGTAGATGTGTTAATAAATGTAACAATTTATAGTTGTAGCTTATTGGTTTTATAGATTCAGAAAATGATGAATTTATCTTAGGAGTTAAAAATACAACATGTGTCTAGAGATCAAAATCAATTGGCAAATGCTCTGGCAAATAATAGATTAAGGATGACATAATTGCTATCTTCATGCACTCCTCATTTAAGAGCTCTTGTGGACAATGAATGTTTAGGATTTGATCCCTTTGTGAATTAATTTCTTTTAATTTAGGGCGCATTAGCCCTCTCTTGTAACAAAAAAAGTTTTACTTTTGATTTGTATAAAAAAAAAGTTTTATTTTTGATAATTAGAGTTGATATAGATAGTAAAAAATGAGCTCGTATCCTATAAGAATATGAGTTTAATTTCCACTATCATTATAAGGGTTTCTTTGATAGACGATTTTGTAAATTCTCTATAAACGTTCTCTAAACTCT
This sequence comes from Leucaena leucocephala, assembly GCA_037074615.1. Lineage (NCBI taxonomy): Eukaryota > Viridiplantae > Streptophyta > Magnoliopsida > Fabales > Fabaceae > Leucaena > Leucaena leucocephala. Next base: position 4,910,694 of record CM073570.1, on the reverse strand, counting down.
AGGACTGTACCCAAACTTTAATGGAGGATTGGTGTCATACCCACCTAAATTGTTCAATATAAAAAAGGTTTTAATCTTTAATATTTATTTTTAATAACATTTTAAATAGTTTTATAATTTGAGCAAATAATTAGATTCATTATATATAGCTAATGACTTCCTATAGTTAATAGTATCCAGTGAATTTTCAAGTATAATTTAGGGGAGTTATCACTACATTTTGAAGATATTTTAATTGAATTTTAGTAGAATTGGCATCATTAATACTTGTGTTTGGCTCAACAGAGCGAAGGGGATATGAGAAATTTTAATAGAGAAAAAGAGAAAGAAGGGAAGATAAGGGATTTTATTATTATTTTATTTGAATTAATATTAGGGGAGGGGATGGGAAGAATTTTCATATTACCTTGTTTAGTTCAAGAAGAAAAGTGAGAAAAAATATTTTTATATAGACAAATTTATCTTATATTATTTTATATAATATTTTAATAAAATATAATATATCGATAATAATAAAAAATTAAAAAAATTATAGATATATTAAAATTATAAAATAATAAAAATATACTTCCTCTCTAAATTTCCTTAATTTTGGAGGGGAGGTAAAGTTGAGGAAATTTTCCCTCCCCTCCTAAATGTTCTAATTAACCAAATAAGGGGAGGGGAGTAAAATTCTTCCCCTCTTCTTCCCTCTCCCAAATTACCCATATTAAACTGAGATATGCGAGATAATTGAGTAATTTTTTTTATTTAAAAAAAACAACCAAATATTTATTTATTTTTACCATGTTATCCAATATATTTGATATTGATGACATGTGATGACGTAGTGCCCCCGATGACTTGTGAATACACCTTGGCAACACTTTACCCGCTCGCGCGCACATGTATAATTTCATATTTATGATGGTTTGTGTAAAGATTTTGTCTTTGAAATAAAAAGATAAATTACACATAATTCTTTAAACTTTGGATTTTAACATTTGAAATTTTAAATTGTCTCATAAACTTTTATATTTATACAGGTAACTTTCATACGATTAATTTTTACATATTTCTTATTTATTATACATAACTTAAAATTAATTAAGGAGATTATCTACATACCAATAAAAGTTTGTATGGTTAATTATATGCACATAAAAATAAAAGTTAAAAGAGTATATAATTGATAATTAGGGATTATCTATAGTCCGCACAGACTTGAAATATCATTTAAGGTTTATTATTAAATGCAATTAAATCTTAAAATGGTTATTTATATATAATCTAAAAATTAGGAAAATTTTGTATAATTTAACCTTTGAAACATAAAACAGATACTTATAGTGAGCTTGCAAAAAAAAATATTAGGACCTTCTTAAAAATATTAGGATAAGCATTAATTAAAAAAGTGAATAATAATCCTAATAAGTTTATTACTTTTCCACCAAAAAAACAAACTTTATTAACTCCTCGCAGAGTTGTGGCTGTTATGGGGACAAGTCATCACCTCCCCCCAAACTAATTCAAGATACCATTCGAGAAGATTAAAGTACTCATAGCCGATGGGATAAACTTTTAAAAAATAATTTATAAAAAACATAAAATTTTTAGATAACCTTTAAAAACAAAATTTATAGAAAAAAATTTATAAAAAAAAATAATTTTAAATAAATATGTATTTAAATAATTATTTATAGAAGTATTTTTATTATTAATAAATTATTAAAAAAAGTATGATTTAATTAAAACTAAGAGAAAGGAGATAAAATAAAAGAGAGAGATGAGAGAGAGTGAAAAAGATGTAAGATAGAAGAGAGAAGAGAGATTTTAAGATGAAAAGAGAGAGGATATAATATGTGAGAAAAAATAGGGATAAAATAGTAATTAGATAGTTGACAAACTATTTTACTTTTCTAAAAATTAATTTCACTGGTTTATACAAAAATTTAATTTTAAATCATAATTTAGTCTAAAAATTCGTTTGAATAAATATAATAATTTATTTTAAAAAACTTTTAAACTAAATTTTAAGTCATAAACCCTTTTAAAATTTTAGTTTTAATCAAAACCAATCAGGCACATGATATAAGTTAATTTTAGTAAACAAAAATAGTTCATAGTATAAATTATTTTAAAAATAATTTATGTTTTTTCATCAATTTTATTCCTATTATTAATATATAAAATGTGTTTTTCCTCTCCTTTGAAACCTCGATAAAACTAAAAAAATAATTTAAAATATATTTAATAAATTCATTGTCATTTTTTTTATTGACGCAGTGACGCCCGACGTGCGTACGATGACATTCCCATTATTATCTCTTTATATTGTTAATTTATGTCATAAAATTCAAATAATAAGTATAATAATCCCAAAGCACATATAAGGTTTTGATACTTAGTATACAACTGGACCAAATCAAAAATGATATAAAATACTTATCTTTTAAGTGCATTTTAGTTGGTTACTTAATTAAAAATAAAGAAGATAACTAGCGTTTCTTTTTAATAAATAAATGGCCTTTCTTTCATCCCTCTTAATCCAAATAATAAAATATCCTACATTCTAAGTGTTAATGTGAATCTTCTTCTATGTAAAAATTGATGTTGATGACTCGGATGGATCATTGTCCTTTTATTTATTTTCATTTATTTCTTTCCGGCCAAACATCACCTTATATCTCAGGTATATAGAATATAGATAAGCTTAATTTATTTATATATATAAATAATATAAAAAAATGCTAAATATCATTTAAAGTACTTGATTTAGTGGTTGACCAACTAAATCAAAAAGTTAGATAATTAAAATTTGATTATCACCTTGTTAAAAAATATGTTTATAATGAAATATATATTTTAGTTATAGAACTTTGATCTAAGTTAGTCAGTTATTTTTATAACTAGTGATATCAATTGGCTCAGAGGGTTAAAAAATATAGAAAAATGCTTTGACGCCTCTAGTTGGCTATGAAGATTCTTTTGTGATTTTAGAAAGACTTATAATATTTAGTTTCTTAATTTTGTATAAATTTTAGTTTTAATCCCTCACATCTTAAACCATAGATTTTGGATTTGGCCCCTTTAAAGATAAAATAGTCTAAATTTTTATTAAATTATAAAAATTGATTTTTAAATATAAAGAAATTTGATGGACTAAAATCTATAAGTTAACATTTGAGGGATTAAAACTAAAATTAGGGTAAAATTAAGAGATAAAATATTATATTAACTTTTTTAAAAATCTACCCTAACTTTAGTCCTACATGTTAAGTTAACATTATTATATCACCTCTTATGGTTAGATTTAATCATAAATATAAAACTTTAATCTATTTTATATATAATATTTATTACATTTTTACTAAACTAATATACTTAATTTATAAACTAATATATAATATAATATTATATATGAATACTCTAAGAAGATCATGTCATATTAGTTATAATTAATCCATTTATTTATTTTTTTTAATTTATCTAAATTAATTAACTAAATATTTTATTAAGGATAAGAAGGAGTATTAACTAATTTATTTCTTGTTATATTAAATCTCTTATAAAATGATTAAGTATTTTTGTATATATGGGTGTATTTTTGAAAGATTCAATTTTTTTAAGAAAAAAATATCTATTTATTAATAAAATTACCTCTTTTATATATAGACAAAGATTCAATTTTTTAAGCCGACATCAATGCTTAAAAAAAATTAAATTAATCGATGTTTATAATATGATAACAAAAGTTTAAAATATTTTAAATAACAGTCATGCTAAAGAGATCCAAAATATGCCATTTAATTGTCAAATAATCATAGTTGATAAAATGGATGAAAAATAGAATTTTAAAAATAAAAGAATTAATGTCTGTGCAATATAATTTTTTATTTTCAAAAGAAATATATTTATGACGACTTACATTCTTTCACCTGCTCTTTTAATTACCTTGCTTCATACATGATCACTTTCTTTCTCAATCTCCCCTCTTGCTTTCCTTTCAACTTATTCCATCGATCTGTTTCATATAGCTCACTCTTTCTTTTGTGTTTATACATAGTTCCAGTTTCTTCTAGATTTTTCCTACAAACTTAAAATGGCCAAGTCATCCACTACAAAAAGATATAAATTTGGCCACGATTTTTCGGCGGCGACAAAAAAAGTCGCCGCTGATTCAAGATTTTCAGCGGCGACTCTAATTGTTGCCGCTGAAAGTCTTGAGTTTCAGTGGCGACAAAAAAGTCACCGCAGAAAAAGGACTTTTAGCGGTGACTTTACTTTGTCGCCGCTGAAGAGAACACTTTCAGCGTCGACATTTTTTTGTCGCCGCAGAAGCAATAAAAATAAATTTTTTTGGCTACACTTTTCTGCGGCGACAACACAAAGTCGCCGCTAATACGTTTTAAATACCCTTTCCCCTGCCCCTCCTCGCGACTCATTTCTTCATCAGTTAGGTTGAAACCCATCGGCGTCGAGCTCCTTTCCTCACGCAGGCGGTGGTCGTACTCCCAGTCGACAGTCGCCGTCGTTCGCGAAGTCGCTCCTCATTGTCATTGTGCAAGTCATCATCCTTCCTTGACGAGTGCGAGTTCCCCTCACCGTTGGCAGTTGGCGCTCCGTTGAGGCTGAAATACACGGCGCTCCTCCTCAGCTTTAGAGTCGCTTCGCCTGAAAAATTGGTCTCTTCCCTGTTGATCACCTCAGACCATCGGTGTCATTCACAGTAAGTACAGTAATTTTCACCTCAGTCACTGTCGAGAAATTTGGAAAATTTTTGTGAATTTGGGAAATACACGCATTGTGTTGTGCCTGTTCTGTAATACCGCCGACTATGTAATGCCATCTGTTCTGTAATGCTGCGTCATTGTTGATGAATTTCTTCACAGCTTGCCGTGAATTGCATTGTCGCGTACTATGTCATTGTTCCTTCAAGAAAACTGCTTGCCGTGAATTGCATGTATTTTTAATATCTTATTCCATGTTTCCCATTTCGATTAGGTCCCATTTCGATGGATGGATTTGTGCCTTTTCTCTGTTACAAAAAATTTAGGCAAATTTATTCCTAGAGACTCTCTAGAGATATGATATGACTTCTATTCTTACAAATCACTCACAGACAATATTCTCATAACTATAATAAAATTTGAATTCATGAGTGTATAAATTATGCATCAATTCCTTATCAATTAGATCCATATTTATTGGGGGATTTAAATTAAAAATCTAACATTTTAATTTTCTATGTTTAGGTACTATAAGAAATCTACACTACTATAGAATAAGATCTCCTACTTCTATGTATGACTTGTCCATGTATTCGGAATTATGGCGGATTATATATTTAAAATTCCAAAGAAATGGTAATAGAAAGAATGCTTTGGATTTGGTCTAAATCCAAATCCTATTAATCCAAACATAACATCATATCGTTTCTTGATTTCACCAATTATGTACTTCAATGTCCTTCCTTAAAATGAAAGGTTTAGTGATGAGAACGGAATCAATTCAAGTGTTACCAAAAGTGCAAAAATCCAATCCCATCTGATGCCGACGAGGGGGTAAGTTGGAGGGAGTAGTGATGGGGGAGTAATCATGAAGCGTGGGAATTTGTCCACTAGTATTATTTAGGGGGTAAAATGGAATTGTAACAGACTATTTTCAAGTTAGTTGGTTGGACTTGATCATGGATTTTACGAATTGCATTTTGATTGAGTCTTCAAGGTATGATTGTGTTTATTTTTATTTAACTGTTGAATAATATTGTTGTTTCTTAATGGAGAAACGATGTATTTAATCAATAAAGCTTAGTTATTATAATATTAAATTGATATTGCGTGGATCCATGACCCCATTATATTACTGATATGTTTGTTGGCTTTTGTTGTTGTATCCTAGGTCTAACTGTTTAGGGAATATAAATGGATAAAAGTTGGTTACATATTAGAGATAGAGGCAACATATCATATATTAGAGGAGTTGATGCTTTTCTAGAATGGGCATTTAGTCAACCTGGCGTAGGAAGTCAAATACGTTGTCCTTGCAGAAGATGCATGAATGTTATATTTAAAGGGAGAAGAGATGTCAGGACAGACTTATTGAGCAAGGGTTTTTGGAATAGTTATACAGTGTGGGACTTGCATGGGGAAATTAGAAGATTTCAGACAGATTTTAGAACTTCTAGTAATGACAAAGAGAATGCTACCGCTAGTGAAAACTTTACAAGGATGATATGCGATGCATATGGAGTTCCATGTGTGGATTATACAAATACTAGTCATTGTGACAGCGAAGAGCCTAATCTACAGGCTAAAAGGTTCTTTGACTTGTTAAAAGATGCTGAAACTGAACTTTATCCAGGTTGTGTCAAGATGTCTAAACTTTCTTTCATTGTAAAGTTGCTTCAAGTGAAATGCCTTAACCATTGGAGTAATAAATCTATGGATGTCTTGTTGGGCTTATTAAAAGAAGTTCTCCCAGAGGGGGCTTTAGTGCCAACTTCATTCTATGAAGCAAAGAAGATAATTCGTGACTTGGGTTTAGATTACCATAAAATTGATGCTTGTGAGAATGATTGCATATTGTATTGGGGAGAGCACACACATGCAGAATCATGTCTTAAGTGTAAGATGCTTAGATGGAATTTAAACAAACAGAAAGGAAAGAAGGTTCCACATAAAGTCTTGCGGTATTTTCCCATAACACCAAGGCTACAAAGACTGTATATGTCAACAGACACAGCTAAAGAAATGAGGTGGCACAAGGAGAAATACTCAAATGACGAGGTTGATAAGTACGGGTTCATAAGTATCAATACGCGATACTCATTACAAACAAATGAGCCATTTATTCTAGCATCTCAAGCTGAGCAAGTTTTTTATGTGGATGGCATTGTTGCACCCGGTTGGCTCGTTGTTGTCAAAACAAACCCACGCGACTTGTTTAATGTACCAACTGGCAATGCTATTGATGATGGTGGGATTCATGATCCTATGGTTGATACAGAACCTTATCAGCAATTGGTGGTAGACTTAAATGTGTATCGTGCGAGTCCAACACAACTTGATGATATTATCATTGACTTATATGGAGAAGATGAACAAACGCATACCTTATTTAAGTTTATTTTTATTATTAGACAAAGTGTTTACATTTATTTGTTATAGGATAAATTTGAACCTGCTGATGAAATTAGTGAAGAAAAGTTTCATACAGCTATATCAATTATTTTACAAAATGCATTCAGAAATTGGAAGAACAATTTGCACTCTCACTACAAGAAATATGAGACTGATGAGGATAGGTTGGCTGATCCTCCTCAAACTATTAGTTTTGAAGATTGGGAGTGGTTATTAATATGTTTTAAGTTTGACATATTTAAGGTATCTCACTATCCTTCTAAATAAATTATATTTTTTCTAATTATTAAATTCTTATTAATTTCTTATTAGTTACTACATTTTGTTGTAGAATAAAAGTATAAGGAACATGATAAATCGAGAAAAACCAATGACTAAACATACTTGTGGTCCTCGATCATTTGCAGAGATTGAGTATGCTAGTGTAAGTTCAATCTATCATCACTATACTTTAAATTTTCAATCATTTTTTAAATCTAATTTTTGCATTTTCTCGTATGTTATTATTTTGTAGAGAGATCCTACTACTGGACAACCTATTCCTCCTGACCAGTTGTGGGAGATAACGCATACTAGGAAGACATTAGACGGACAAGTAGTATGGGCTGACCCACACTCTGAACAGCTTCATGTACGCATTGTTATTTAATATCTTATTTTGATTTACTATTATCAATAATCTAACAGTTTTATGTTTTTATTATAGAGTCGTATGCACGAATTTTCTCAATAACAAGATCAAAATTTAGAGAGTGATGCTCGAATGACGTCAGAGGAAATATTGGCGACAGTTCTTGGTGAGAGGTCGAGGTATGTAAGAGGGAAAGGGTATGGAGCGGAACTTTCAAGGAAGAGAAATCGCCCTCAATCTACTGATAGTTCAGTTGTGGAGAGTGTGCGTGCCCAACTGTAGGAAGAGTTTGATAAAAAATTTTAAGAGGAGAGAGAAAAATTGGAGGCTGAGCGTGCAACGGTGGAAGAAGAATGTGAAAAGATACAACAAGAACGTGTGCAGTTCGAGCAAAGACTAATGGAACAAATGGAGCAAAGAATACAAGCTCAATTCGCTGCCTTGATGCAGAAAGGACAACCACATAGGGCTACTTCTAGTCATAGTATTGAACCTTCTACATAAAATTTATGTATAAATTAAACAATTTTATTATAATTTTAAATATCTTCATATTTTAGATGATAATAAAAATATTTATTAATATTATTATATTAGAGTTTATTTAATTATTTATTATTATATTATATTTTTTCATATTACAGAAATTATTGGAAAAAAATATAAAAAATAATTTTTATTTTTGTATCTTTAGGCGGCGACACTATGTCGCCGCAGAATCATCCTTAGGCGGCGATATCTTTGTCGCCATAGAATGATTCTTAGGCGGCGACAGTTTTGTCGCCGTTAATTCATCTTTAGGCGGTGACAGTTTTGTCGCCGCTAATTAATCTTTAGGCGGCGACAGATTTGTCGCCGCTAATTACACTTTAGGCGGCGACATCTTTGTCGCCGCTAATTCCACTTTATGCGGCGACAGCTTTGTCGCCGCTAATTCATCTTTAGGCGGCGACTTTTATTTGTCGCCGCAAATATGTATAGGCGACAGTCTTATAGGCGGTGACTTAGCGGCGACAAAATGTCGCCACTATAGTGATTCAGCGGCGACTTTTAAACCTTCTGCGGCGACAAATGTCGCTGCTGAAACTCATTTTTTTTGTAGTGATCGTCGTGCTGCGGAAACTAGTAAGGTTGAAGAAAGGGCCATGTACTCCTGAAGAAGAACAGAAGCACATGTCGTACATTCAACAACATGGCCATGGAAGCTGGTCTTCCTTACCTGCTAAAGCCGGTAATTACCCTACTATACCTCTCAATTAGTTTTTTTATCATAATAGTTTAAATCAATTTAATAGGATTTCTATTGTTATTATATATCTTCAATTTTTTCTCCAATTACCCTTTTCAATATATATATTCTAATGATATGTAGATAATGAAAGAGTAATTATATGTCAAGGAAGATGAGTAATGCGTTTTAAGTTTTGATGAGGAAATAAAAGGACTAAAGAGATATGGAAAGAGTGAGATGGAATAATTATCTGAAACCTGACATCAAACAAGCCAAGTTCAGCTCATAAGAAGATCAAACCATTATTCAACTTCATGCTCTTCTTGGAAACATGTAAGCCCCAGAATGTTTTACCTACATGGCGCCATACATACATACACACACACACACACACACACACATATATATTCCTACATGTTAGTCTCTTTTCATAAATATTATTATAGTTACAATAATGCCCTACAGATGGTCGGTGATAGCACTTCATTTGCTACAGAGAACAGACAATGAGATCAAGAATTACTGGAACACCCACCTCAAGAAGGGGCTCACCAGAATGGGTATCAACCCTAAGACCCACAAGCCCTTAAACGACGCCGTCACCCTCAGCCCTACGGCTCAGTGGGAGACTGCTCTGCTAGAAGCCGAAGCCAGGCAATTCAAGGAATCTTCAAAGCTTCAGCTCCCAGACCCAGCTCGGCTCCTCCTCTTCTTCCCAGTCTTCAATGACTGGGCTCGTCCTCAACAAGGTCACAGCTCGGCCATCGCCACCTCCGTGCCTCGACCTGATCAAGGTATGGCAGAACTCATGGTCGTCCACGTCGAAGCCCTCAACTGAGGACAAACCCAGAATGCATAGTATGTACGTCATGATGCTCGTTACCGATGACCTCGAGTCCCCGGCGTCCACATTGAGCTTCCTGGACACCGTCCCTCCCAACTCCAAATGTAGCAATAGTAATACTATATTCGGGCTGATCAATCAAAGTAATTCACTTCCTTCTTCCTCCACCACCGTCGCAAATCATAGTGGAATCGTGAAAGGAGCGAAAGACGGTGAACAATGGGGAAACAAAGTGCGAAGCTTTGGAGACGACGACGACAATATTATGGTGGCTGTAGAAGCATTCATATCAACAGGGTATAACTGTAATTCCATGGAAGATCTGAATAATGAGGACTTGTTGGTGTATGGATATAATTATGAGATGTCTGCACAAGAAAACTAGGGAGTGTCAAGTGCTGGGGATGATTGGGAAGCCATTCTTGACCTGGTCAATGGTTCGCCACCTGTTTTCCCTGTGTTGTGAGACACGTTGATGAAGTTACAAACACTTGGACTCAATCTGATCAGTGTTGAAACATAACCATGCATTTATGCTCTAGTTTTAATTTGAGAAGATTGTTATGTCTGAATTATCTCGTCTAAATGAGCATGTGTGTGTATCCTGAGGCTCTCTGACGGTTTGTCCTGTTAATCTAATTGTCATCTTCTGCTGAAACACAAGCTTCCAAACTGAGGATTATATCATAACAAGGATTTTTTTTTTTGTGCCAGATGACAAGGATATATTACTAATTACACAAGACCATAACACTCTCAAGTACAAATCATGGCTATAAGAGGGAGGATCAAGAGTGACAGACTTGTTTCGAATGCTAGGGTTTTGGGCAATGAGTGCTTCAGCCAGCGCTACTCTTACTCCGGCCGCTGGCCATGGAGAGCAATGCATCGTCAACTGCGAGTCAATAAAAGTTAGATGGAGAAGCTAGCCGTCGTGTTCTGTGAGATAGAACATAGAATTGAGATTTGGAAAGAAAGGAAAATCGGAGATTGAAGAGAAGGGATGTCAAATGACCGGAAGAGTATTATATTTTTATGAGAAAAATTAGTAAAACATTCCTGTTTAAAAATTTTATTATATATTTTTATATATAGAAAGTATTTATATTCTTAAAATTTATATATAGAAAGCATTGATACTCGAACTTATATTCTTTTAATTAATACAATTTTTTAAATAAAGACTTTTTATTAATTTTTTCTTTTGATGAGCGTATGATTAGTTTTCTAACTATATGTGATGATGTATAATATCCATATCAGTTTAGAGCACTTGGACTCAGTCCTTCTTAGTTCCTTTGAGTTGTTCTTCAAAAGCTTTGAATTTTTAAAATACTTTAAAATATTATTAAGAATAAGTGAAAAAAAGATAAGAAATATGGCTCTAACACATAATATTATTTATTATATTCTTCTCGTTATTTTTAAAAACACTTCATACTTTTCTCAACTATTTTATGACATAAAATCACTTAAATAATATTTCTATTATATGTAACTATATTTTTTAAAAATAAAAATAAAAATACATTGGGTCGGTCTTTGAGCTAATTGGCCCTCATTTGACTAACCAAGACATTCTACAGTCACTGAAGAGTTGCTGGTGGACCCCTCAAGACTTCCCAAGTTAACGAAGCAGTGGGGCCCGATTATAGTAATCGGGTCATCAGATTCCCTCCCCAACAAATTGGAAAAGAAAGTTTAAAATGTGGGGATAATATGAAACGAGCTAAATAGACGAATTCATGTTCAAGATTCAATATACTTCAGAGTTTGTAGAGAGGATGAAAACTAGGAAATATAATAACACCTCACTATTATTATTTATATTATTTTAAATTATTTAAGTATACAAATAATTTAATAATTATATATATCAAATTTATTACTCTAAATCTCTTGACATTTTTTAATTATTTGATAATTTTATATGACTTTCTCTTAGTAATTTTTTTAATTAAATTAAAAAAATTATTTAAATTAATTAATATAATATTTTTTTAAAACAATCTAATTATCTCTTTTGTTTAATTATTATTAAGAGAGTATCAATATGAATAATTTTAAAAAAATTATAAATATAAAAAATAAATTTTATATTTAAAATTAGGATTAATTTTTTAATTAAATTATATATTTTAAAAAAATGAGTATTGTTAAATTGATATTTCAAAATTTGAGTGTGACTCGTCTCACGTATTGACTTTATCCTTAGGGTTACTTTCCCGGGCATAAATCCCACGCTGTCACATCAATTATTTCATTATATTTTTTATTTTTTTCTTATTTTATTTTCTGTTTACCTTTAAGACAAACTTACCCTGTGCTTAGATTGAGGGAAAAGATGAGAGGAAAGAAAAATAGGGTAAAAAATTAGAGAAGAATTATGTTTTTCTTTGCTTGGATAGAGGAGAAAATAAGAGAGAAAGAAAAAGTAGAAGGAAAAATGAGGTGGGTCCTACACCCTATTTTCTCTCCAAATTTTCACTCTATATATAGAGAGATTTTGATAAAAATGCTATTTCCACTATCTGTCCTCCCACGCGCAAATCTTTCATTTTCTTTTCTCCATATTTTCTCTCATTCAATCAAGCAATATAGGAGATTATATTATCATTGAAATTTTCTCTTCTCTTCATTTTCTTTCCTTCCAAAGTTTCTTTCTACCCAAGCAGAGCATTAATTCCATGGATAATCAGATCTCTCGTGTAGTAACAATTCAAGAGAGCCGTCTACTCTTACCTAGCCTGCCTGAGACGAAGAAGGGAAAATTTCATATAATGATTAATGTATTAAATTTATTTCCAAAAGCCCTCAAAAATTGAAATTTTATTGTAGTCCAAGGGGTTAAAGTGAAATTAGCTTTGTGATATTAAAATACTACTAATAAAAGAAAAAAGAGTATAGATTTTAATAAGAATAATAATAAAATAAATAAGATAAATATAAATATTAATAAGAAGAATATAATTTTAACGAGAACAATAAAAAAATTAATAAGATAAATAAAAATATTAACCAAATATATATTTAAATTAACAAGAATAATAAGAAAAATCATAAGGTGAATAATGATAATAATAAGATAAAAGAGAGTATTAACAACAAGAACATATATTCTAACAATATAAATATAAGATCTAATAAGATAAATAGAGATCTTATTAATACTTATATTTATTTTGTTAATACCCTATTTATTTTGTTGATACTTATTCTTCTTCTTCTTTTATTGGTGGTATATTTATGGTTTTTGATATCATAAATTTAATTTCAACTCGTCCATATGAAATATAACTAGTTCATATAAGTGCATGAGAGCTGAAGCTAAAGCTGCCTCTGCTAGCTGATTGGGGTGATGGCATAGGGAGTTAATTTAGTAATATAAAATTCTATTAGATTATATTAAATTTTTTAATTTGAGTCCTCTAGAAATATTTATATTACAAAGTACAATCATAAACTTCAAAAAAAAATTGGATAGGATAGTCATAAATTTAAAAAATTAGATTAATATAATTTAAAGAAACTATCATATAGGGGTGTTTACAGGACTGGTCAGGATCGGGATAATCCTGTCCTGTGTCCCATCTCGATATAGTACACGGGACACAAAATGCGTCCCATGTACCATCCTATCCTAAATTTGTCCCAGTCCCATCGGGATCGGGACGGGAATTCCTGATCCAATTTTTTTAAAAAAATATTATAATAAAATTATCTCAATAAATCATTTCATATAAAATAACATGACAACTTCATCTAAATACTAACATTTATCTCTAATATAAAATGATAACTTACCTAGATAAGAGAAAAACATAACAGTAAGGAAGAATAAAAATATCTGTATAAGAATATTTGTAAGTAAAAATATATGTATGAGAGTAGCGACTGACAAGACCTATGACCGTGAGCAAGCCAAACGTAAGAGAAGAGAGATGGAGAGCATAAGACGGGTGGACAGAGTGAGAAAGATAAGAGAATGTAATATATTTTTTTATAAAAAAAATTGGGGTCAGGACGAGACGAAAGTCCCAAGAGTCAGGTCGAGACCTGTCCCATCCCGTCCCATCCCATCCTGACCCTTCTCTCTATCTCATTCCAATAATTTTCCGTCCTAATCGTTCTCTAGATAGAATAGACCCATCATGAGTTATCTGAGATCGGGACAAGAAATTTTGACCACTCCTATTACTAATTGGTAATATAAAAAAATAATAATAATGGCGGTCACAATCATTACGTACAGGGGGGGTTGGCCATATAAAAGATAGTTAGTGAGCAGGGTAGCTTGCTATTAACATATATTACTCCTTTGTATAAAAAAAAAAACATATATTACTCCCTGCACTCCTGTAGTTCAATTGTTCTCATTCACTTGTCACCCTCAACCTCCTTCCACATCGATCCCTCTTTACTTCTTCCATTTATTAAGGTGCTTTCACATTCAATTTATTGCTCAAGCCTTCTCTCTCTTTAGACGCCCCCCACCAATATCATCTTGTAAATATTATTTTTCTCTTTGTATAATATATAATATTTTTCTTAATATAATTATTTGAGACATTTATTTTAGTTTTTTCTATGCCAAGATGGATATGAATTCAGTAATATATGTTTTAAAAAAAATCTAAGCATAGCAACATGTATTGGTTATAGTGGATGAGATTAAAGTTGCTTAAATATAAGTTCTTATATTTAAGTCTTTATGAATATAAAATTTATTTAATTATTTTTATTTAAGACATGGTAAATTACAATGTTAGAATTTAATTCAATAGTTTTAGGTATACATTCTCACCATTCATAATTGTTGATGTATTCCTTATAAATTTTTATTATGTTCTTTTTTCAACATCAATATCTTGGCTATATGTTTGATTGTTTCCCCCTTTTTTTTTTTCTTTCTTTCGTTTTCTTAAACAAAATAATTGCACTTTCGTCATCTATTAAATATAAAAAATAGAGTTAAAAGAATGGAACAATCTATTATAATCGGGGCTACACAGGATGGCAAAACCTGCCAACCTGTTACTTTTTTTTTTAAATATTTTTAAAAAATTATTTATAAATTTTAAAATACTAATAAATTTTTTAATAGTATATAAATTTAAATAAATATTAACATAATATTAATCAATTATAATATAATAAAATATAATAATAAATAAATAATCATATTTATTAATATTTAATAATAAAAATATTTAAAATAATATTTAAATAAAATAAATAATAATATTAATAATTTTTATAAAATAAATTTACGAACTTAGGGGATGGAAATTACAACCTACCCCAAAATATAGACTGACATTTTTCTAATTTAAACCCGCAGCTCATTTTAAAATCTCTAACAACAAGAGCATGCGAGAATATGAATTCCTAATATTTATAAATATTGTAATGATTTTTGTCATCATTTCTCGTGGATTATTAGAACCGACATTAACCAAAAATCTCTTGAAACCTGCCGAAAAATACATAACCTGAGCAGTCATCAATGATTGGGCTGGTATCAGCACGTAAAGAATCCTTAAATAATGCGTTTTTGCCTTCGAAAAGAAAATCGCCAATAAGGAGGGAAGAAAAAGACAATACCATCAATTAATGGGCATGCGCATGCTGGCAATCCTAACGAAAACGTATAGACACTAGACAGTGACCTAAACTAAACTTCAGTTACTAATATAAATAGATGTGTCCTTACGTCATTGTCTATTAATGACATAACGTCCCTTTCACTGTCAGTGGAATTGATACGTTGCCTAAACTATACGGTTTCATCATTTACATTATGTTGACATTAAATTTTACTTTAAATTTTTTAATTTAAAAATATTCTTAATTATTTAAATTCAATTTTATTAATTTTACTAATAAAAAATACTAACTCAAAATATGTTAACTCAATAAATAAAAAATATTAATTTAAATTTAAATAATAATATATTAATTTTTAACTTAAAATATATTTAAGAGAAATAGTTATGTAACGATTTCAGATTTTTATATTTGCATAATACTTATTTTAATTTTAGAATATAAAATTTAAAGATGTTTTGTAATTAATTAATTGTTGAGTCAATGTTTTCAGTTAATGAAGTTAACAGTGTAAATATACTTTTAAAATTTTAAGGACTAAATTAAAATTTGATACAATGTATAAAAATATAAATAACTAAATATATATTGTAACCTAATATATAAAATAATGGAAAGGGCAAAGGATGGCCCCGGGCAATAATTCATTTTGAATTTAGAAGAATGGAAAGGACAAAAATGGGATCGAACCCTAGACTTAATGTCACCAATGCAAAATCTTGTAGCACTAGAGCAAATTGTCTTCGGTCCTCTGGACAATATTAACGTGCCTTCGCCTCAGCCATAAAAGAACGCACCAAACTTCTGAACTTGCACTGTAGTACTTTGTAGACAGCCTCATCAAGCCTTCCTTGATCTGCTTCCATTAACTACCATGTATACGATGAATTAAAGTTGTTTTCATATTCAAGGCTTCTATTATTCGTAGTCCCCCATTCAATGGTGGATGTTAGCTAGAGCTGGTGCCGTTTAGGCCTAATAAATTTATTCAGGTTAGCTTGAATATAATTACACCCACTGGAAAAAAAGGCCAACCTATATGTATGTATAGGGTTCAGCCTGACCTCTCTCTCTCTCTCTCTCTCTCTCTATATATATATATATATATTTAAATTTTCCTCTTTTGGTTGTGTAAACCCTAGCATTCTAAACAAGTCTGTCACTCTTGATCCTCCCTCTCATAGCCGGAGTAAGAGTAGCGCTGCCGAAGCACTTACTGCCCAAAACCCTAGCTCCCACAAAGAGAAACCCTAGCTCCCAAAAGGAGAGAAGTCAAACATATTATCTTTGTTTCAAGGGTAACATATTCTTAACGTATGTTTTCATGCACCATAATCCTATATTTAGATGGGAAAAAATTAGGGAGAAAAAAAATATTAGGAAGGAAAACTCTGAAAAAAATAGTAATTTTTTATTTTCATTTTAAGAAATTTTCTTTCATAGTATTCTATCTTCCCTATTTTTCCTTCACTTTTATCTCTATTCAAATATAGTCTAAAGCATTTTTCCATGCAAATCCAGCACCCTAAATTACTAGCTAAGGGAAGAATTGCACACTAAAATACTTTAAAATATATGGACACACTTAAAAAAATACTTCATGATACTAAATGAATCATAAAATACTCTAGGGTGCTGAGCACACCAGAATAAAATATTTCAGGATGCTAGATGAATAATAAAATATTTTAATATGCTAGACATATATAAAAAAATATTTTAGAGTACTAGATGTATCTTATTAACCCTTCTTCTTTCATAACATATGGTTATTAATCGGATACCTAAGTCCAGATGTTAAATGTTTTTCATAATAATAACATTTTAAATGTACGTATAAATATCTATTATTTGGATTTACAACATACAGGCAACGGATCAAATAATAAAATTTTGGTGCATTATTTGACACAAGTCTGATGAACTGATGAACATTAATTCTGGTACGTATTATTGGCCGTTGCGATGGGCAGGTTCAATGCATTGGTAATTATGAGACGGAGTTAATTTTATAAAGGAGTTAATTTTAATAAATAACTAGTCTACTACCGGCATGCTTTAATTATTGGAATCACATGCATGTTTGATATCAGTACATTAATTCTCACTTCCAATTTACATCATATATAAAAATTCTGCTAAACATCAAATAGTTATCTCTTTTTTGATATTATTTACTAAATTATATTACTGGATATCCCGTTTGCTGTGATTACTTTTTTCAATAGGATTATCTATCTCTATTTAAACAAAAATATGTCATAAAAATCAAACGATAAGTGTGATAATTCCATTGCACTGTATAAATTTATATATATTATACCACTTTATAATTTGTAAACAAATCCTGGTACGTTTTCTCAACTCAAATTGATGACTGACAGATCGAGTGTGTGTGTAAAGGTTTTATAAGGGAATTACGATCATACAAATAATATTGTCGTGGAATAATATTTTTATTATTTCACATGATTTAAAAAGATTAAAATGCAAACATATATACTTTGTGATGTTTAATTATACAATCATCATTTAACTTTCATGAGTCATCATTTTTTATTAAATGAGATTAATGATATTAAGTTTGAATGATTATAAATATATTTTTTAAACTTAAGTGATTAAAATAAAATTTAATGTAAATATAAATGACAAAAAGTATAATTTAGCCCATGTTTCTTTGTTTTTTTTCCTTTTCGTTGCGTTTGAATCTAACACGTTGTTGTTGTTTTTTCAAACAGCCAACATTAAAAAATTTAATGGGGAACCAAACCTTCTGGTTAGGATACCAGGTCCGGGGCACAAGTGGGCAGGCGACATGGAAATGGAAGCGACAAAACCATATTAGAAATTGTGTACGGGAATAAGCGTCTTTCTCCTATCAAATGTTATACCTACGAGTCAGATAGATTCTCTTTTCCTTTTGTTCATTTAATTTGGATCCATTTCTTTTTAACTAAACGCCATAGACTTTCATTGCTTTATTTTTTTAACTGCCTTCATTATACTTCATCGGTCTATATACGTGTCTTCAGCATTTCACAAAATCATATCTCTCTTCTGACCGTCCAGTTATTTCTGTCTCTCCTCTCTCTCTCTCCAACATTTTCCGGAGACCCTAAGAGGGAATATATATTATATATATAACCTCAGTCTCCCCGAACTGCAGCTTTCTCTCATATCTCGGTTTCTTCTAGCGCATTTCCTGGAAAGTAAAATGGTGAAGTCATCGTCGCGCTGCAATAAACCAGTAGGGTTAAAGAAAGGACCATGGACTCCTGAAGAAGACCAGAAGCTCATGTCCTATATTCAACAACATGGCCATGGAAGCTGGTCTTTCTTGCCTGAAAAAGCTGGTAATTACTCTTCCTACCTCTTGTTCCACACACATACTGCTGATGAATCTGTTTTCTGGCTTCTTCTTAATTATAATGAAATGGTAGATGATAGTAATGGGTAGATAATTATTAGAGACTTATCTGTCAAGGAAGAAGATGAGTAATGAGTTTTAAATTTTGATGAACAAAAGGACTTCAAAGATGTGGGAAGAGCTGCAGATTGAGATGGATTAATTATCTAAGTCCTGACATCAAAAGAGGCAAGTTCAGCTTACAGGAAGAACAAACCATTATTCAACTTCATGCTTTTCTTGGAAACAAGTAAGTTTCACGATCGTCCAACTTTTCTCAAAGGTGCAATTATTGGGAAACAAGTAATAAGTTCCACAGTTTCTTCATAAATATTATGATTCCTGAATACTTGCTTTATGTATATTTTATGATGCCCGTACCGTACGTACAAGATGGTCAGCCATAGCACGTCACTTGCCGAAGAGAACAGACAATGAAATCAAGAATTACTGGAACACCTGCCTTAAGAAGAAGCTCACCAGAATGGGTATAAACCCTAACACCCACAAGCCCATGACCGCCGCCGTCAACGGCTGCCAGTCGAAGGACTCAGCCAACCTCAGCCATATGGCTCAGTGGGAGACTGCTCGGCTTGAAGCCGAAGCCAGGCAAGTCAAACAATATTCCAAGTTGCAGCTCCTGAACCAGCTCGGCTCCTCCTCCTCTTCCCAGCCTTCGCTCACACGGCTCGTCCTCAACAAAGTCACACCTAGGCCATTGCCACCTCCGCGCCTCGACGTGCTCAAGGTATGGCAGAATTCATGGTCGTCGTCAACGTCAGAAGATCAGAACACACCTAGAATAATGCATAGCATGTACGCCATGATGCTCGCCACCGACGACCTCGAGTCGCCGGCGTCCACGTTGAGCTTCCCGGACACTGTACCTCCCAACTCCAAATTATGTACTAATGGTAACACTACCTTTGGGCTGATGATCAATCAAAGTTCACTTCCTTCCTCCTTCAAAACCACCACCGCCGTCGCAAATTACGATGGAATCGTGAAAGGAGCGAGGAGCGACAGTGAAAACAAAGAGGGAAGCTCGCTGGGAGACGAGGACAATATTATGGTGGCGGTGGAAGCATTCAGATCAACTGGGTATAACTGTAATAATTCCATGGAAGGTCTCCATCATGACGATGTGCTAGCGTATGGATTTAGTGAGAAGTCAGCATCATCCAATCAGCAAAATTTGGGAGTCTTAGGTGTTGAGGAAGAGAGGCAAGATTGGGAAGACATTCTCGACTTGGTCAACGGTTTGCCCTCATCCCCTGTTTTCTTCCCTGTGTTGTGATCAACACCTAAGACTCCCAAATTTTGCTGATAGGATGATGCTGATTTCGCACTAAATCCATACGCCAACACATCGTCATGATGGAGACCTTCCATGGAATTATTACAGCCAGTTGATCTGAATGCTTCCACAGCCACCATAATATTGTCCTCGTCTCCCAGCAAGCTTCCCTCTTTGTTTTCAGTGTCGCTCCTCGCTCCTTTCACGATTCCATCGTAATTTGCGACGGTGGTGGTGGTTTTGAAGGAGGAAGGAAGTGAACTTTGATTGATCATCTTCCCAAAGGTAGTGTTATCATTAGTACATAATTTGGAGTTGGAAGGTACAGTGTCCGGGAAGCTCAACGTGGACGCCGGCGACTCGAGGTCGTCGGTTGCGAGCATCATGGCGTACATGCTATGCATTATTCTAGGTGTGTTCTGATCTTCTGACGTTGACGACGACCATGAATTCTGCCATACCTTGAGCACGTCTAGGCGCGGAGGTGGCAGTGGCCGAGGTGTGACTTTGTTGAGGACGAGCCGAGTGAGCGAAGGCTGGGAAGAGGAGGAGGAGCCGAGCTGGTTCAGGAGCTGCAACTTGGAATATTGTTTGACTTGCCTGGCTTCGGCTTCAAGCCGAGCAGTCTCCCATTGAGCCATATGGCTGAGGTTGGCTGAGTCCTTCGACTGGCAGCCGTTGACGGCGGCGTTCATGGGCTTGTGGGTGTTAGGGTTTATACCCATTCTGGTGAGCCTCTTCTTAAGGCAGGTGTTCCAGTAATTCTTGATTTCATTGTCTGTTCTCTTCGGCAAGTTATGTGCTATGGCTGACCATCTTGTACGTACGGTACGGGCATCATAAAATATACATAAAGCAAGAAAGTATTCAGGAATCATAATATTTATGAAGAAATTGTGGAACTTATTACTTGTTTCCGAATAATTACACCTTTGAGAAAAGTTGGACGACCGTGGAACTTACTTGTTTCCAAGAAAAGCATGAAGTTGAATAATGGTTTGTTCTTCCTGTAAGCTGAACTTGCCTCTTTTGATGTCAGGACTTAGATAATTAATCCATCTCAATCTGCAGCTCTTACCACATCTTTGGAGTCCTTTTGTTCATCAAAATCTAAAACTCATTACTCATCTTCTTCCTTAATAGATAAGTCTCTAATAATTATCTACGCATTACTATCATCTACCATTTCATTATAATTAAGAAGAAGCCAGAAAACAGATTCATCAGCAGTATGTGTGTGGAACAAGAGGTAGGAAGAGTAACTACCAGCTTTTTCAGGCAAGGAAGACCAGCTTCCATGGCCATGTTGTTGAATATAGGCCATGAGCTTCTGGTCTTCTTCAGGAGTCCATGGTCCTTTCTTTAACCCTACTGGTTTATTGCAGCGCGACGATGACTTCACCATTTTACTTTCCAGGAAATGCGCTAGAAGAAACCGAGGTAGGAGAGAAAGCTGCAGTTCTGGGAGATTGAGGTTATATGTATATATATAGAATATATATTCCCTCTTAAGGCTTTCTTTGGTATGAATGATTTAGGGGGAGGGATTTGGCTCCCTGTATGTAAATTATACCTCCCTTTAAAATTAGGGGAATTTAACGAGGAGAATTAATATTTTTATCTTATAATATTAATATATCTATAATTTTTTTAATATCTAAATAATATTCATATATTATAGTTTATTAAAATATTCTATAAAATAATATAAAGGTAAATTTTTCTATATAAAAATATTTTTTCTTCTATCCCTTTTTAAACTAAATAAGATAACATGAAAATTCCTCCCCTTCCTTTCTTTAATGTTAATCTAATTAAGGTAATAATAAAATTCCTCATCTTCCCTTCATTTTCTTTCCCTTTATTAAAATACATCCCCTCACATTCCTTTCGTTAAGCCAAACACGCCTTTATTGTATATTTGGTATGAATGATTTCGGGGGAGGGAAGTGATTTGGCTCCCCTCCCCTTGTTTGGGTATATAAATTTTTTAGAAAAGCTTTCCCTCCACTCTCAAGTTTTACTTCCCCTCTAAAATTAGGAAAATTTAGAAGGGAGAAGTAATATTTTTATTTTATAATATTAATATACCTATAATTTTTTAATATCTCACTATTATCTATATATTATATTTTATTAAAATATTCTATAAAATAATATAAATATAATTTTTTTTATATAAAAATATTTTTTCTCCCATCCCTTCTTGAACCAAGATAACATAAAAATTCCTCCTCTCCCTTTCTTTAATGTTAATCCAAACAATATAATAATAAAATTCTTTATCTTTCCTTCCTTTTCTTTCCTTTTATTAAAATATCTCCTCTCATATTTCTTCCGTTGAGCCAAATACACCCTTATTGAATATTTGGTACGAATGATTTGGGGGGAGGGAAGAGGAGTGATTTGGCTCCCCTCCCTTTGTTTGGGTATATAAATTTTTTATAAAAGTTTTCCCTTCCCTCTCAAGTTTTACTTCCCCTCTAAAATTGGGAAAATTTAGAGGGGAGAAGTAATATTTTTATTTTATAATATTAATATACCTATAATTTTTTAACATCTCAATATTATCCATATATTATATTTTAATAAAATATTTTATAAAATAATATAAGGGTAAATTTATCTATATAAAAATAATTTTTCTCTCATCCCTTCTTGAACCAAACAAGTTAAGATAAAAATCTCTCCTCTTTCCTCCCTTAATATTAATCAAAATAAGATAATAATAAAACCCTTCATATTATCTTCTTTCCCTTTTTTTTATTAAAATATCTTCCCTCTTTTTCCTTCTGTTGAGCCAAACACATCTTAGGGTCACTGGAAAATGCTGGAGAGAGAGAGAGAAATAATTGGACTGTCAGAAGAGAGAGATGATTTTGTGAAATGCATGCAGATGAGACGTATATAGATCGATGAAGTATAATGAAGGCAGGTAAAAAAATAAAGCAATGCAAGTCATAAAATGGCATATATCTACTTCAAATCTATGGCGTTTGGTTAAAAAGAAACGGATCCAAATTAAATGAACAAAAGGAAAAGAGATCTATCTGACTCGTATGTATAACATTTGACAGGAGAAAGACGCTTATTCCCGTACACAATTCTAATATGTTCTGTCGCTTCCATTTCCATTTCGCCCGCCCCACTTGTGCCCCGGACCTTGTATCCTACCCAGAAGGTTTGGTGCCCCATTAAATTTTTCAGTGTTGGCAGTTTGAAAAAACAACAACAACGTGTTAGAATTCAAAAGCAACGAAAAGCAAAAACAACAAAGAAACATGGGCTAAATTATACTTTTAGTCTTTCATATTTACATCAAATTTTATTTTAATCCTTTAAATTTAAAAAATATATTTGTAATCATTTAAACTTAACACTGTTAACCTCATTTAATAAAAAATAATGACTCATCAAAGTTAAGTGATGATTATATAATTAAACATGACAACGTATATCTGTTTGCATTTTCATCTTTTTAAATCATGTAATGCGAAATAATAAAAACTTACCAGGATTTGTTTGCACACACATGACAACGTATATATGTTTGCACGCACACACACACACGCACACACACTCGATCTGTCAGTCATCAATCTGAGTTGAAAAAACTTACCAGGATTTGTTTACAAGTTATGAAGTGGTATAATATATATAATTTATACAATGCAATGGAATTATCACACTTATCATTTGATTTTTATGACATATTTTTGTTTAAATAGAGATAATCCTATAAGAAACACTTATATTAGAATAAGTAATCACAGCAAACTAGATATCCAATAATATAATCTAGTAAATAATATCAAAAAAGAGATAACTTTTATATATGATGTAAATTGGAAGCTAAGTGAGAATTAATGTACCGATATCAAACATGTGATTCCAATAAGATGTATTTACTTTTCTCATCTAATTTGTAGAGCTTCAGTTTAATGCATGGGTACGTAAACAAGTGCAATAAATAAAGCATGCCTGTAGTAGACTAGGTGTTTGTATCTGATAAAAAACGTCGGACTTTTCCTTCCAAGAGGAATAAAGAAGAATTAAGATAAAATTCGGAAAAGCAAACCACTCCTTTATAAAATTAACTTCATCTCACAATTACCTGCCCATCGCATTGGCCAAGAATACGTACCAGAATTAATATTCATCAGTTCATCAGACTGGTGTCAAATAATGCACCAAAAATTTATTATTTCATCCGTTGCCTGTATGTTGTAAATCCAAATAATAGATATTTATACATACATTTAACATGTTCTTATTATTATTGCACGCAAAACTGGCCCTTTGCTTTTTTTCAAGAATACATCTCGACTGGGATATCCAATTAATAACCATATGCTATGAAAGAAGAATGGTTAAGGTATATCCAGTTCTCTAAAATATTTTTGTATATATGTCTAGCATCTTAAAATATTTTATGGTTCATCTAACATCTAAAAATATTTTATTCTGATGTGTTCAATACCCTAGAGTATCTTATGATTCATTTAGCATTATGGAATATTTTTTTCAAATGTGTCTAACATCTTAAAGTATTTTGGTGTGCAATTCTGCCCTTAGCTAGTAATTTAGGTGCTGGATTTGCATTAAAAAAAATGCTTTAGACTATCTTTGAATGAAGATAAAAGTGAAGGAAAAATAGAATATTATAAAAGAAAATTTTCTAAAATGGTCACAAAAATGTACTACTTTTTTAGAGTTTTCTTTCCTAATATTTTTTTTCTCTCTAATTTTTTCCCATCTAAATATAGGATTAGGGTGCTGTACACACATGAAAATATACGTTAAAAATATGTTACCCTTGAAACAAAAATATAAAAAAATCTTTAAATTTTATATTCTAAAACTAAAATCAGCATTCTGTAAATACAAAAATATGAAATCTTTACATGGTAATTCCTCTTAAATATATTTAAATTAAAAATTAATATATTATAATTTGAATGTTAAGTCAATATTTTTTATTTATTGACTCCATATATGTTTAATCAGTATTTTTTATTAGTAAAATTAATGATATTGAATTTAAATGATTAAGAATATTTTTAAATTAAAAAATTAAAAATAAAATTTAATATGAACATAATATAAATGATGAAACTGTATAGTTTAGCCAACGAATCAATACCACTGACAATGAAAGGGACGTTATGTCATCAATAGATAACGACGTAAGGACGCATGTATTTATATTAGCAACAGGAGTCTAGTTTAGGTCACTGTCTATACGTGTCCTTTAGGATTGCCAGCATGGGCGCGCCCACTAATTGATGGTATTGTTTTTTTCTTCCCTCCTCATCGGCAATTTTCTTTTCGAAGGGAAAAAGCGCATTATTTAAAGGATTATTTCCGTGCTGATACCAGCCCAATCATTGATGACTGCTCAGGTTATTTATTTTTCGGCAGGTTTCAATAGATTTTAGGTTAATGTCGGTTATTCTCACACATCCACTTCTTATTAGAACTGATATAAAATAAGCTAATAATTTATTTTAGGATGAGCTATACATTCTATCCCTTAAATTAATTATTTTTTTTAAATTATTAATATTATTATTTATTTTATTTAAATATTATTTTAAATATTTTTATTATTAAATATTAATAAATATAATTATTTATTTATTAATATATGTTAATATATTATAATTAATTAATATTATGTTAATATTTATTTAGATTTATAGTTATAAAATTTGAGATTTTTTATAAAAAAAATAAGAATTTTTAAGAATATAATATTAATATTTTTTTATTATATTAATACGCTATGGGATTTTTTATTAATATTTTAAAATTTATAAATAATTTTTTAAAAATATTAAAAAAAAAGTGGTAAGTTGGTGAGTTTTATTAGTATTCAGCTCTATTTTTTATATTTAATAGATGATGAAGGTGTAATTATTTTCTTTAAGAAAACGAAAGAAAAAAAAAGAATGGAAAAACATATAGCCAAGATATTGATGTTGAAAAAAGAACATAATAAAAATTTATAAGGAATACATCAATAATTCTGAATGGTGAGAATGTATACCTAAAACTATTGAATTAAATTCTAACATTATAATTTACCATGTCTTAAATAAAAATAATTAAATAGTTTTTATATTCATAAAAACTCAGATATAAGAACTTATATTTAAGCAACTATAATCTCATCCACCATGTACATGTTGTTATGCTTAGATTTTTTTTTAAAACATATATTACTGAATTCATATCCATCTTTGCATAGAAAAAACTAAAACAAATGTCTCAAATAATTATATTCAAAAAACTAAAACAAATGTCTCAAATAATTATATTAAGAAAAATCTTATATATTATACAAAGAGAAAAATAATATATTTACAAGATGATATTGGTGGTGGGGGTGTTGTCTAAAGAGAGAGAAGGCTTGAGCAATAAATTGAATGTGAAAGCACCTTAATAAATGGAAGAAGTAAAGAGGGATCGATGTGGAAGGAGACAATTGAACTGCAGGGAGTAAAATATGTTAATATATAGCAAGCTACCATGCTCACCAACTATCTTTTATATGGCCAACCCCCCCTGTACGTAATGATTGTGACCGCCATTATTATTATTTTTTATATTACCAATGAGTATATGATAGCTTTTTTAAATTATATTATCAAGGTTCTCAGACAACTACAATTAATTTAATTTTTTAAATTTATGATTGTCCTATCTATTTTTTTAAAAATATTATGACTGTTCTTTATAACATAAATATTTCTACCAAACTCAAATTTAAAATAATATAATAGAATTTTATATTACTAAGTTAAATCTATGTAATCACCCCAATCAGCTGACAGGCAGCTTTAGCTTCAGCTTTCATGCACTTATATGAACTAAGTATATTTCATATGGATGAGTTGAAATTAAATTTATGATATCAAAAACCATAAATTTACCATCAGTAAAAAAGAAGAAGAATGAGTATTAACAAAATAAATAGGGTATTAACAAGACAAATATAAGTATTAATAAGATCTCTATTTATCTTACTAAATATTATATTTATATTGTTAGAATATATATTCTTCTTGTTAATACTCTCTTTTGTCTTATTATTATCATTATTCACCTTGTGATTTTTTTATTATTCTTATTAATTTAAATATTTATTTTGTTAATACCTCTATTTGTCTTGTTAATTTTTTTATTGTTCTTATCAAAATTATATTCTTCTTATTAATACCCCAATTTATCCTATTTATTTTATTATTATTCTTATTAAAGTCCATATTCTTATTTCTTTTATTAGTAGTATTTTAATATCACAAAGCTAATTTTACTTTAACCCCTTGGACTACAATAAAATTTCAATTTTTGGGGGCTTCTGGAAATAAATTTACTACATTTATCGTTATATGAAATTTTCCCTTATTCGTCTTAGGCAGGTGGGGTAAAAGTATAATACCCCTCCGGTGCTTCATTGCCTTGCCTTCTCTTCAATCTCCGATTTCCATTTCTTTCCAAATCTCAACTTTATGTTCTGTCTCACAGAACACGAGGGCTAGCTTCTCCATCTAACTTTTATTGACTCACAGTTGACGATGCATTGCTCTCCCTGGCCGGCGGCTGGAGTAAGAGTAACGCTGGCGGAAGCACTCATTGCCCAAAACCCTAGCATTCTAAACAAGTCTGTCACTCTTGATCCTCCCTCTTATAGCCATGATTTGTACTTGAGAGTGTTATGGTTTTGTGTGGTATATTTATTTGTGGAAAGGTTTCAGATTTTTGCATATTGGAAGAATAGTAGTTTCACCGGTATAATTATCATAAAACTTTAATATTAATAGTTTTATTTTTTTAAAAAAAACTACTCTAAAGTTTCAAATTTATTTAATTTACTGGCCTCGCATATACTGTGCATGGACATGCAGCAGCAGCACACGCAGGGGATCCAAATCCACTTATAGCTAGAACTCTTCGCATGTGTTTCAGCAGAAGATGACAATTAGATCAACAGGACAAACCATCAGAGAGCCTCGGGATACACACACATGCTCATTTAGACGAGATAATTCAGACATATAACAACCTTCTCAAATTAAAACTAGAGCATAAACGCATGGTTAAGCATAAACGCATGG
Organism: Leucaena leucocephala; assembly: GCA_037074615.1. Classification (NCBI taxonomy): domain Eukaryota; kingdom Viridiplantae; phylum Streptophyta; class Magnoliopsida; order Fabales; family Fabaceae; genus Leucaena; species Leucaena leucocephala. Next base: position 4,882,434 of record CM073570.1, on the reverse strand, counting down.
TTATGGTTCAACACTGATCAGATCGAGTCTAAGTGTTTGTAACCCCATCAACGTGTCTCACAACAAAGGGAAAACAGGTGGCGAGCCATTGACCAGGTCAAGAATGGCTTCCCAATCATCCCCAACACTTGACACTCCCTAGTTTTCTTGTGCTGACATCTCATAATTATATCCATACACCAACACTTCATTATTCAGATCTTCCATGGAATTACAGTTATACACTGTTGATATGAATGCTACTACAGCCACCATAATATTGTCGTCGTCGTCTCCAAAGCTTCGCACTTTGTTTCCGCATTGTTCACCGTCGCTCACTCCTTTCACGATTCCACTATGATTTGAGACGGTGGTGGAGGAAGAAGGAAGTGAATTACTTTGATTGATCAGCCCAAATGTACTATTACTATTGCTACATTTAGAGTTGGGAGGGACGGTGTCCCGGAGGCTCAATGTGGACGCCGGGGACTCGAGGTCATCGGTAACGAGCATCATGGCGTATATACTATGCATTCTGGGGTTGTCCTTAGTTGAGGGCTTCGACGTGGACGACCATGAGTTCTGCCATACCTTGATCAGGTGGAGGCACGGAGGTGGCGATGGCCGAGCTGTGACCTTGTTGAGGACAAGCCCAGTCATTGAAGGCTGGGAAGAAGAGGAGGAGCCGAGCTAGTTCTGGGAGCTGAAGCTTTGAATTGAAGATTCCTTGAATTGCCTGGCTTCGGCTTCTAGTCGAGCAGTCTCCCACTGAGCCGTATGGCTGAGGGTGACGGCGTCGTTTAAAGGCTTGTGGGTCTTAGGGTTGATACCCATTCTGGTGAGCCTCTTCTTGAGGTGGGTGTTCCAGTAATTCTTGATCTCATTATCTGTTGTCTGTGGCAAATGAAGTGCTATCACCGACCATCTGTAGGGCATTATTGTAACTATAATAATATTTATGAAAAGAGACTAATATGTAGGAATACATATGTGTGTGTGTGTGTGTATGATACCATGTAGATTAAATATTCTGGGGCTTATTTGTTTCCAAGAAGAGCATGAAGTTGAATAATGGTTTGATCTTCTTGTGAGCTGAACTTGCCTTGTTTGATGTCAGGTCTCAGATAATTATTCCATCTCACTCTTTCCACATCTCTTTAGTCCTTTTATTTCCTAAAACACATTACTCATCTTCCTTGACATATAATTACTCTTTCATTATCTAAATATCATTAGAATATATATATTGAAAAAGGTAATTGGAGAAAAAATTGAAAATATATAATATCAATAGAAATCCTATTAAATTGATTTAAACTATTATGATAGAAAAACTAAAGAGGTATAGTAGAGTAATTATCGGCTTTAGCAGGTAAGGAAGACCCGCTTCCATGGCCATGTTGTTGAATGTAAGACATGAGCTTCTGGTCTTCTTCAGGTGTCCATGGCCCTTTCTTCAACCTTACTAGTTTCCGCACGACGATGACTTCGCCATTTTAAGTTTGCGGGAAAATGCTAGAAGAAATTGGAACTGTGTATAAACGCAAGACAAAGAGCGAGCTATATGAAACAGATCGATGGAGTAAGTTGAAAGGAGAGCAAGAGGGGAGATTGAGAAAGAAAGTGATCATGTATGAAGCAAGTTAATTAAAAGAGCAGGTGAAAGAATGTAAGTCGTCATAAATATATTTCTTTTGAAAATAAAAAATTATATTGCACAGACATTAATTCTTTTATTTTTAAAATTCTATCTTTCATCCATTTTATCAACTATGATTATTTGACAATTAAATGGCATATTTTGGATCTCTTTAGCATGACTGTTATTTAAAATATTTTAAACTTTTGTTATCATATTATAAACATCGATTAATTTAATTTTTTTAAGCATAGATGTCGGCTTAGAAAATTGAATCTTTGTCTTCATATAAGACGCAATTTTATTAATAAATAGATAATTTTTTCTTAAAAAATTGAATCGTTAAAAAATACGCTCATATATACAAAAATACTTAATCATTTAATAAGAAATTTAATATAATTTTAATAAAAGATTTAATTGACTAATTTAGGTAGATTAATAAAAATAAATAAATTAATTAATTATAACTAATATGACATGATCTTTTTAAAGTATTTATCTAAAATATTAAATTATATATTAATTTATAAATTAAATAAATTAGTTTAGTAAAAAAATAATATATATTATATATAAAATAGATTAAAATATTATATTTATGATTAAATTTAACCCTCTAACTAATTAGGATCAGAGGTGATATAATAATATTAACCTATCATGTAGGACTAAAGCTAGAATAGATTTTTAAAAGAGTTAATATAATATTTAGTTCCTTAATTTTGTCCTAATTTTAGTTTTAATATCTCATATTTTAAATTATAGATTTTAGTTCTTTAAATTTTTTCTATCTAAAAATAAGTTTATATAGTTTAATAAAAATTTAAACCATTTTATTCTCAAAGGGGCCAAACTCAAAATCTATAATTTTATATTTGAATAACTAAAATTAAAATTTATTCAATTAAAATATTAAAGATTATATCATAACCAAATAGAGGCGTCAAAGCTTTTTTCTATGTTTTTTTAACCCTTTAAGTTAACTGGTATTTGTCATTTTATTTCATCATATCACTAGGTATAAAATAACTTATCAACCTATATCTAGGCTTGTAACTAGAATATATATCCTTCTATAAATGTTTTTTTTTAACAAGGTGATAATCAAATCTTAATTCTCTAATTTTATGATTTAGTTGATCAACCACTAAATCAAGTACTTTAAATAATATTTAGCATTTTTCTATATTATTACTATATATAAATAAATTAAGCTTATCTATATACCTGAGATATAAGGTGATGTTTGGCCGGAAAGAAATAAATGAAAATAAATAAAAGGACAATGATCCATCCGAGTCATCAACATCAATTTTTATATAGAAGACGCTTCACGTTAACACTTAGAATGTAGGATATTTTATTATTTGGATTAAGAGGATGAAAGAAAGGGCATTTATTTATTAAAAAAATAAACGGTATTTATCTTCTTTATTTGTAATTAAGTAACCAACTAAAATGCACTTAAAAGATAAATATTTTATATCATTTTTGATTTGGTCCAGTTGTATACTAAGTATTAAAACCTTAAATGATGTTTTGGACTTATATACTTACTATTTGAATTTTATGACATAAATTAACAATATAAAGAGATAATCTTGGGAATGTCATTGTACGCACATCGGGCGTCCCTGCGTCCTGCGTCCAGCGTCCTGCGTCCTGCGTCCTGCGTCCTGCGTTGTTTGGTTAATGGTGAAGTGGGATTAGAAGGCTGACAAGATCATAAAATCAATAAGTGATCTTAACTAATTCCCCATAATAAATAATTGACAATTAATTTATTAAATATATTTTAAATTCTTTTTTTTTAATTTTATCAAGGTTTCAAAGGAGAGGAAAAACACATTTTATATATTAATTATAGGAATAAAATTGATGAAAAAACATAAATCATTTTTTAAATAATTTATACTATGAACTATTTTTTTTTTACTAGAATTAACTTGTATCATGTGTCTGTTTGGTTTTGATTAAAAATAAAATTTTAAAAAGGCTTATGACCCAAAATTTAATTTAAAAAATTTAAAATAAATAGTCAAGTTTATTTAAATGAATTTTTAAATTAAATTATAATTTAAAATTAAGTTTTTGTATAAATTAGTGAAATTATCTTTTAGAATAGTAAAAGAACTTATGAACTATTTAATTACTATTTTATTCTTATTTTTTCTCACACCTTATCTCCTCTCTCTTTTCACCCTATAATATCTCTTATATCTTCTTTTTCACTCTCTCTCTTATCTTCTATCTCTTTTTTACTTTATCCCATATCCCTTACTTTTAATTAAATCATATATTTTTTAATAATTTATCAAGTAATAAAAATATTTTTATAAATAATTATTTAAATATTCATTTATTTAAAATTATTTTTTTATAAATTCTTCTCCATAAATTTTGTTTTTAAAGATTGTCTAAAAATTTTATTTTTTTTATAATTTATTTTAAAAGCTTATCCCACCGGCTATAAGTATTTTAGTCTTCTTGAATCCTATCTTAAATTAGGGCCTATTTGATTAAAATTTTAAAAATAGGTTTATAAAAAAAAATTGGGTAATTTGTAGAAAAGGGTTTTTAGAGAAGAGTTTATGAAAAAAAATAGTTTTGAATAAATGAGTGTTTGAATAGTTATTTTCAGAAGTACTTTTATTATTGATAAATTATAAAAAAATATATGAGAGATAAGAGATGAAAGGAGAGAGTGTGTAAGAAAAGAGATGAGAGATAGTGTAAGAAAAAGTATGAGAGAGAAAAGATGGTATAAGAAAAAGTAGGAGAGATGGGAGAGGGTAAAAGAAAAAATAGGGATAATATAATAATTAGTTAGTTCATAAGCTCTTTTACTCAGGGGTGTTCATAAAGCCCGCGGCCCGGTATGCCCACCCGAGCCTGCGAAAAAAAAGCCCTGCCCAACCCGATAAATATAGGGTAGGGCCAGGCATCGGGTTACAAAATGCAGCCCATACTTTTTTCGAGCTGGGCACCAGACAGAGGGATTGCCCTGCCCTGCCCTGTTCTGCCCATGAGTACTCATTCTTTTATTTATTTTTTTACTTTTCTCCCTAGATGCTATACTTGGAAGAGAGAATATGATAACTACTGGTGACCAAATGGTCATTTTAGAAATATAAGTAGCTAAGTAAGTAAATTGCGTCTTTTAATATTTATAACTATATTATTTTTTTCTTTTTCTTTAATTTTACTAATCATAATATGATTATATTATAAATTATAATTGTTTATTTTATTTTTTTAAGATGTTTTATCCTTGTCAACATTTGGAAAGTTGATACAAAGTTACAATTACAAATTACTTAGATTTCAAAGCTTTTTTTTTTATATGCAATGAATTTCAATACTTTAATTATTATCTTTTTGTTGCCTTATTTTTAATGAATTATATATATTATTTAATTTTTGAAAATATATTAATATTGTATTATTTTATAAGTTTATAATTGTAAATTATTTTCCACAACATGAGCATAACATCACAACTTGGGTATGTCCAGCCCACCCATGCCCAGCCCAAAATAGCTAAGGCTTTTATCGGGTAGGGCCGGGCATCGAGCTGCAAAATGCAGCCTATGCTTTTTTTGGGCAGGGCATCGGGTAGGGGGTTGCCCTGCCCATGAACATCCCTACTTTTACTGTTCTATAAGCTACTCTGATTAGTTTATCTAAAATTTTAATTTTAAATTATGATTTAATTTAAAAACTCGTTTAAATAAATACGATTATTTATTTTAAATTTTTTTTAAATTTATATTTTATTTAAAAGACTTATAAAACTCCGGTTTAACGTCCTTCCAAACAAGCACTTAGTTTAGGGGGAGGTGATGACTTGTCCCCATAACAGCCACAACTCTGCGAAGGAGCTAATAAAGTGTTTTTTTTTTGGTGGAAAAGTAATAAATTTATTATGATTATTATTCACGTTTTTAATTAATGCTTATCCTGATAAGCCCTAAGGCCTAAACCTACCTAATTGGGAAAGGACAACTGGACAAGCGTTATTTTAATGAATGGGATTGATAGCTCCATCCCCTTACTGTAGAAAGGCCGGCTGAATTTTTTAATAAATATTTTAGACAATTATTGTGAGGTCTCGTAAAAAAATAATTAATTATAATTTTTTAAAATTATTAAATAATTTAGAAATGATAAATTTAAATTATAAAAAATATAATTACTGCTACTATAATAATAGGTTTCTTCTTTGGATAGGTGATAGAGTTTATATTTTATTATAGTATAGACAATTATATATTTTTATAATTTAAATATATTATCTTAATTTTTTTAGGAATATTTAATTTTTTAATAATTTTAAAGAAATTTCTTATAATTAATAATCTCCATTCTCCCTAAATATTTCCTCCTCATGTATCTTCTTTTTTATATATTTAAATATTTTTTTTACTTTAGGGGAGTCTCCATTTTTTTTAAAATATAGTATTAAAACTCAATTTCAATTGAGTCTCCTAGTAAGGTCTAAATAGGTAAATTTAGTTGGATTTTATATTTCTTTATTTTTTCGTTGAGTATAAAACAATATCATTTTAAATAAAAAGAAAAAAAATACAATTCATTACATTTGTGTTTTAGTAATTATATTAAATTAGATTATGTGTGATTTATATATGAATACTCTATTTACTTATAGACTAATGGCTTTTATTTAAATATTACTTTTTTCTATAGTTATATAAAAAATATTTTGCATGTTTTAAATTAAATGATATTATTCTAATTATGATTGTGTTAACCTTAATTTAATCACAATTGCACTATTAATCCTTAAACTATTAACTTTATCGATTTAATTTTCATTATCTTGTTTTAAACTAAATTCTTCAAAATGTGTCCCCATTTTCCCTCAAACCAAACATGCATGCTATTGAGGATTAAATAGACAAAGAAATGGAACAAATCATTGGACAAAAACAAAAGGAAAAATAAATTATTTATTTATTTATTTATAAAAGTAATATATTTGTTGTTTATTTTGCATAGAAATGATAGTATATGAGTCGATTAAATATGATATTATAGATTTAAACTATATCATGCGCATAAAAAAATATTTTGTTAAAAGATATCCTTCCATTATGATAATTTTTATATCTTAAAAAAATTAGTCTATAAAAATTATTAATTAGAAGATATCATGTTGTGTGTGTGTGTGTGTATATATATATATATAAAGAGGTATACTGTATACAATAAAGAAGCTGTCAAAAAAAGATTCATGGCATATCCTACCTTCCATGCTGCCTAACCCACCAATAGAAAAACAAGCACGCAGACAATCATTGGGTTAATAATGTTTCTTCTGTGATAGTTTCCACACGTTTACAACACACGCACGTGGTCTCCAATTTAAATCCTCAAAAAAATTGTCTGTAATCAAGTCATGGATTCACTCATAATCTTAAACTATTAATATATATCTTTTTAATTTAAAAAAAATGCTCGATAATGTTTACGTGGGTCATTATAGCTTTCTTTCTGAACAATTTATAGGAATTATTATTCATCTAATTAAATGTAACACCTGTCTCCCAGGCGCCTTTAAATTTAGAAGTAAGATCTAAAAAAAATAAAATATATGCTAAAATCATAGTATTTGAATTTCGAAATATGTTTTTTTTTATATAATTAACTGTCTTCAAGTGCCATTAAAGCAATCTAAATTTAAGTACTATGGAATTGGAAATCCAATTAGAAATATCTATCAACAGAGTGATTTTTATTTTATGAAATGAATATAAATAAAATAATATTTAATAGCAACGTTGAAATATGAGAATAATATTCTACAGAGAACTGAGCATAATGCTGTTAGAGAAAATGACGGGATCGACTAGGCTCGAAGAATGTAGTAATGGACAAGAGAAGTCAAAAACTCAGATATGGATAAGTTGTTAAAACGATGTGGGCCAAACGTTGGAGCATGGCAACACATGCCCAGTTAACGTAGACGCAATAATCCCAAGTGAGTCGTATAACCAGCCGATGAGATTCTCGCACCCTTCAAAGGTCCATAAAACGACAAAAAAGCCTCAGCCCATTTAATCTCCTTCCAAACATTTCAAACACCCTCATTCTCCTTCAACCCATTTAAAACATTTAGAGCATGTTTAATATTTTGGCAGTTATATTTTATTATAATTTTAATTATGTTATTTAGTAAAATATTTTAATTTTTAGATATTTAGATTTATATATAAAGATAATAGATAATTTACTTTACTTAATATTAATAGTTTAAAAAGAATTGAGATTTTATCTTATATGTAAATCTTAGATGAGTTTAATCTCTTTTAAAAATAATTTTAAAAAAAAAATACTTTAAAAGATTTTATTTTTCCCAGATTCCACCATTAACAATGCGGCATGATCTTCCTCCTGGCTTCAGGTTTCATCCCACTGATGAAGAACTCATCCTCTATTACCTCTGTAACCAGTACACATCAAAGCCATGCCCTGCAGCTTCTTCTATCATCCCAGAAGTTGATATCTATAAATTCGATCCTTCCGACTTGCCGATCATAAGTAATAATTGATATATATATATATATATATATCAGATTTTGATTCTTGTTTATTTCCGGAAACCTTTTTCTGAACGTGTTATGTAATGCAGAGAAAGCAGGGTTTGGAGAGAAAGAATGGTATTTCTTTAGCCCAAGAGAGAGAAAGTACCCTAATGGAGTGCGGCCAAACAGAGCCAATGTGTCTGGTTATTGGAAGGCAACTGGGACAGACAAGGCGATATATAGCGGTTGCAAGAATATTGGGGTGAAGAAATCTCTAGTTTTCTACAAAGGGAAACCACCAAAAGGAATCAAAACTGGTTGGATCATGCATGAGTATCGTCTCGTTGAATCCACAACATCACAAGCTAACAAGCATGTTGGGTCCATGAGAGTGATTAATTAAGCCCCTTTGAATCTTCTGGTTCAGTTTCATAATTTGGTTTTTTTTGCCGGTTGGTTTACTTATGTGTATGTTTGGTTGTGTGATGCCATCAGTTGGATGACTGGGTTCTGTGCAGGATCTATAAGAAGAAGATGGGGAAGACGACGACAATGGAAGGGGAGAGAGAGGAATTTCCCAGTAATTATCAGAATGAGCAAGAAATGATGGATAATAATCGTATGGGTTCAGTTCCACAGATATTTTCCGATGGACAACGCTATGATAATTATTCAACCTTTGATCTTCATCAAAATAACGTTTCTTGGTCCAATTCTGGAATAGTAGACGAATACTGCTCCTTTGTCAAACCTCAGATATTTGCAGAAGAAGATTATGGAGGGAAGTTTCAAGTGATGAAACAGAGTAGCAGCGTGGTCAACAGCAACCAGCCAATGTTTATGAACCAAGTGTATCATATGTAATGACCAATAATGAAGAATATGATTGATTGATTCGATCATTAATTTAAACTCAGACACAAATTAAAATGGATAAACGTCATTCACAAGATTCTTTCTCGACATATATCTATCATGTCACCAAAGGAATCCACATTCAGTCATATCCAATCACAAAGGCTCGTGATGACGTTATATTTATATATATATATATAATCATGAGAAACAAGAAGTTAAATATGTGTGTTTGGTTTCATGTTACGTAGACCTGAGTTTCATACACAATTATAGTGAAAGCATGCGAGGCTTGTTTGGATTTATCATAGACTGTAATTTTAAAAAGGTTTTTAATTTAAATTTTAGTTTAAAAAATTAAAATAAACAGTTATACTAAATATGATTTAAAATTATAGTTTTAGAGAAATTATTAAAAATAATTTCTAAAATAGTAAAAAAATATATAAACTATTCAATTATTATTTTATCCTTATTTTTCTTACACTCTTTTTTTTCTTCTCCCTCTTCCTCCACCATCATCTCCTTCCTCCATCTTCTTCTTCCTCCGTCATCTTTCTCCTCTGTCATTTTCTTCCTCCTCCGTCATCTTCCTTTGTGGGTTGTCATGGGTCGCTAGGTAATATCACATGTGGTCTTTGTCTTCTTCCTCCGTCCAGCTATATCGTCTTTAGCTCCTCTATCAAGACGTCATTGTCTCGTCTTCAAAATAATGATTACAACTTAATTATTTTTTTTATCTTATACCTTTTCTAATAATTTATTAATTATAAAAACCCCTGTAGTAATAATTATTCAAACATTCATTTATTTAAAATTAATTTTTTTCATAAACACTTCTTCAAAAGCTATTTTTTAAAAGTTTATCCAAACAAGCACGTAGTTAGTTATTACTCCATCATTCTCCTTCGGTACTTAATATAAGAGTTAATTAATTTTTGCAAGTAAATCAAAGAAGTCAAATAGATCAGTCAACTATGATTATATATAACTTCTCAAGAAGAAGTCATATTATATATTTCTTAATTGACATAAATTAGTTAATTAGCTCTTTTATTAGTTATAATTAATTGATTTATTTGATTTCTTTTATCTATATAAAAAAATTAAATAACACTTATATTAAAGACTATATGTAGTATTTGCTTTACTTGCTTTTGTTAGAAATATGATTCAATAGTTTTTAATCTTATGAAACTAAAAACAATCTAATTCAATTAATAATGAGTTGGTATTGTGATGTGAGGCTTATTAAATTATTCTAGATCTCAAATTCAAATCATGGATAAGACACTTATATTGAGAGAGACAGCTATAAACCCTGAAATTAGATGAGTAGTTTGTTCATATATCTAGTAATAAGATTTAGAAAAAACACAAGATACACAAAAAAGCACTAATTCAAATACTAGTAACTCTAAAGTTATCCTTTTAAACAAAGACTATTAATTATCGCATAAGGTAAAAACATTGTGCTCCAATGTTTGCTTCATCCACGTATACTACTCTACATTTTCAAAAGTTCAAATTAATTAATTAATTAACGAGGGGCTTGTTATGTCGTGTATTGGAAGAAAACAAGGCCAAACATGGTTTTAATAAAAATATCAATTTCCTTAGTGTTCATATTGCAGAGGATGATTATTAAAATGATTATGGATACAATTGGCAAATTCTGTACGATAAATCAATAATTGAAAGCAAATTTCTAAATTAATTATTAAGTAATTATTGTTAATTGGCTCTGAATAGTTAGCACGCGTTGCTTATATCCATGCAAAAGGAGAGAAATATTTATATATTTTGAAAATATCATATTATTTAAATTTTATCTAATTAAAATATAAAAATTCAATTGATGATTCATCTAAAAAGTTTATAATTAATTTTATTTTTGAGAAAAGTAGGTATTTTAATTTGAAAAAAAATAAAGACTCATATGAACCAAATTAAAAAGTTTATTTTTTAAAATAAAATAAAATATAAATTGTCTAAGATAAGTGATCAGTCAATAAAAATTAAAATATATTAAATTCATGAAAGTGCTGATGAAAGTAACCATCCACTAAACCGTGTGAAAAGAAATTGTATACTCTCTCAGAAAGGATGACGATTGCACTATTTTATAAAAGAACTTTCTGTTTTATTTTAGTTTTTATATAAGGTATATTTTTTAAAAGAGATTAAAATATTAATTCAATTAGTAAAAAATTGACTCATAACCTATAAAATTATGAGTTCAAATCTTATTGTCAACCTTATTAATTGATTATCTGTAAGCACTTCTTGAACTTGAAGACATATTCTTGCCCTCACGAGCTTTTGGGACTTAACTCACATTTTCTCTATAGTGAGCTGGTTAGATGTGTTTTATAATAAATACTACATTGAGTATACATATATTTATATGATTATATTATAAGGCATTTTTAATATGTTTCACCAGAATTAGTAAAAAATTTAAACCCTATTAATGTTATCTTAAATTTAATAACTTTTTAATTTTACTCTATATAAAAAAGTTATCCCTATTTAATATATATTTTATCTTAAGAGTACAAAGTTTATATAATAATAAATGAAAAGTAAAGTTATATATTTTTGTAAAAAAAATAAATGATATGACATATAAATAGGATAACAAATTTTCAGTATATCTTATAAATAGTATTAGAGGAGTAGATGATTTTTAAGGGACAAAAATTTTTAGAAGGGATTGGGCTCACTTACCATTTAAAGATATGTGAAGTCTTATTTTCTCTTATGCGATATATTAAATAGAATGAGTAGTCAATTATTGTTAAAGATAAATTTAAACACTTAAAAATTAGGATATTTTCTTAAATATTATAATTAAAAAAATAATATTTTTTAAAAATTAAATATATTTTAAGTTATTATATATCTCATAGTTATATTAGTTTCACTCAAGATAAGATAAGATAGATATAGAGAAAAAGATGCCGTGTATAAGGCCTGTTTAGGTGTTATCGTGTGTTTGCCCCAGGCTAAATTGTAGGTGAGAGAAATCTGAGGATGACCTTTCACAAACAATATACATAATAACGTAGTATTCAAGGATTTGTCCCATTATTGTTTGTTTAGTTAGGAAAGTTAAAATAATATTAGATTAAACATATATGGGGACAAACTTAATCATGTGGATTAATGGGGGGACAAAACAGCAGCCACTTGGATGACATATGTTTTTCTTATATAATACTAATAACTATTTGTATATTATTAGGTCAAATTTAACTATCGTTATATATGTTTAATTTAAATAGAGAGTAAAATAATTTTTATTTATAAAAATAGATTCCATGACATGAATTGTTTATTCCCTATTTTTGCAACTTTTATTTTTTTTTATTTCGAATTTTGGAAATAGTTTTCCCTATTCTTAGTTTCTTACAATGAGATCTAAAGACGATTATTGAATTGGAAGTTTTTAAGAAATAAAAAAAATAGGTGCGTCTCTATGTATATTTTATATGAGAGATGACAATAAATAATATGACTTATTATAAATTTAATATTTAATATTAATATTAATAAAGATATGATGGTTATATGCTTTTCATTATATTTTTCTATTTAAATAATTATACCGAGTGTAGTGTATGCTTATATAATGAATAATAGCAGCATGATGTATGGGCTGGTAAATGGATTGGTTGAAGTAGTGCACCACAATATTTAAAAAAAAAACACTAAAAAAAAAGTTAAATCACAATATTTTAAAATATTAAAAATAACAAACATAAGTAGTAGAAAAGTTAACTTAGTTCCAAACTTCCAACTATATATCTTCTACATACATTTGAAAATTTTCATTCATTTTTATATTTAAAAAAATTTATATTAGTTAAAATATCAAAATTCATCCTGGCATGTGCATGCATGATACACACATATTAATTTATTATTTCCCAAAGGAACTTTAGTTTTTTTTTCTTTTGGCTTGAAACATAGGGATGAAGCTCTCACACAAAATTTAATTTTATATTTGGAGTTAACAAAATATGATAAGAAATACTTAAGTACTACAGAGGTGTTATGTCATTTAAATTATGTCTAATTAAAATATAATAATTTAATTGATAACTCATATAAAAAATTTATGATTTATTTTATTTTAAGAAAAATAAATATTTTAATTTAAAAATAAAAATTCGTTTGAACCAAAATTAAGAGGTTTATTTTTAAAAAATAAAATAAAATTTATTTTAAATAAATTATTAGCTAACCAAAATTAAAATTTATTAAATTATTATATTTTAATTGAATAGAATTTAAATGATATCTTAATTTTATAGAATATAAATATTTCTCAAATACCATTTATTGATCTTTGTGATCTGTGATGAATTAAATATGCGCCCCACATCGGATCCAAGTAGGATTAAACATATATGAACAGTGCTTGCTATTAAATAAAAAAAAAAAGAGAACTTGTCATGAAATATTCTACAGTTGCTTAATTTGTACTAGGGCACATTTAGATAATATTTTAAAAATAGATTTATAAAAAAAATTTAGGTAGCTTATAGAAAATGATTTTTGGAGAAGAACTTATGAAAAAAATAGTTTTAAATAAATGAATATTTAGATAGTTATTTTTAGAAATATTTTTATTATTGGTAAATTATGAAAAATGATATAAGTATTAAATAAGGAGAGATAAGATATAAGATGAGAGAGGAGAGAGAGTGTAAGAAAAGAAAGGAGAGAATGTATAAAAAAAAATAGGATAAAGAGTGTAAGAAAAAACAGGGACAATATAATAATTAGTTAGTTCATAAACTCTTTTACTATTTTATAAATTACTCTGATTAGTTTATCTAAAACCTTAATTTTAAACTATAATTTAATTTAAAAACTTATTTAAATAAATAGAACTATTTATTTTAAAAAATTTTAAGAATTAAATTTTACTCAAACTTAAATTTTATCTAAATTTAAATTTTGGTTTCATGTAAATATGCCTTAGTCAGTTGCGGTCGGATACTTCACAAGGATCAGGAAAAGCGCCAGAAGCTCCAAACTCCAACCAAAGCACACAACAGGGGAAATTAATTATTAACTAATTAATTAATTAAATATAAAGGACATGCCGTGTACAAGACGTGTTTAGGAGTTTTGTTGCGTTGTGCATGGCCTGAATGGTGGTGTGGGAGAATTCTGAGGATAACCTTTCAGAATAGAATAAAAATAATGGAAAATTATTAAAATTTTCCCCGTTGTTTGTTTAGTTAGCAAATTGCGAATTACATCATTTGGATCTGTGGGCAAAAAGAAGACAAACATCTGAGTCATCTGAATGATTTACAGATTTTGTTAGGAAGAACGACACATAAAATCCTCCAAAATATGGGAATCTTAAAATGAATTTTTTTAAAATGTCTCAATTCTTATAAAGTCTTGAACAACAGTTTTCACATAACAAACTAAATGAACAATTTACATAATTTTTTTAAAAAAAAACTTAATTTAGGAATGTTTATTTTTTTTTATTTTTTTTGGACAAAGAATATTTATTGAAAACTTCATAAAAATCCAGACATTTTGAGGAACTATTTTAGAATTCCATATTTTGGAGGTTCTTGTATATATCTTTCTCCCATTTTTTTTTATATAACAATTGGTTTGTATTTTGCGCTATTATATTAGATTTAATTATTGTTAACTTTAAGTGGGAATAATTCTCGAACTCAATATAACTTTTTTCTTTCATTTATAAACTTTGAATCCATGAATATTGAGAGAACACCAAAATTGGGAATTCTCTACTTTCTGGACTTTTATTTTTATTTTTAATATATTTTTTTATTTAATTAAAAATATATTTACTTTTTTAAGGCTTAGACTGTAAAAAAATTTAACATCTTCTAATAAATATATTTTTTTAGTTAAGATTTAAATTTATATTTTTTTCCCTGAAGTCTCTCACCACATCAATCTACAGAGAGATAGAAGGTAAGGTAATTTTTGCAGTTAACAAAATTTGCTCATAGTATATAAACATAATACAACTTTTAACTGGACTAATTAAAACACATGCCATTTAGGGACGAAACAATAATAATACATTGAAGGTTCAAAAGTGCAAGCAAAGCACACACAAAGGGAAACTATGAGAGTTAGTTAATTTTCACACACACACACACCGATCATCATGAACATGAATCTGTGCCAAGCGACGAAACAAAGAGGTTGAAATGAAAGAGTCTTAGGCATGACTTCGGGAGATGGAAACAGCAGAAATGAGGATGAGAATGAGCAACACAATCACTGCAATGAAAGAGCCAATAAGGGTCCCCGAAACGCGCTCGCAGAAGCCATTGAATTGTTGGCAGATTGGGAACCAATTCGCGTTTGGGTTCCCGTGGTGCGCTACTTCTATGATCGCCGCCGCAGCAGCAGCCGCCGATGTCAAAAACCCCATCGCTACCTGCACAATCATCACAATGGGACAAAGATAATGACACCCCCGGCACTAGAAACAGTAAAAAAATTCCACAAAAAATATATAATTATAAAAAAAACCTCACATACTTATTATCTTTTATATCTAAATTTGTTATTATATATATATATGTTACTTATTTAGTGTAAGATATTTTAGTAATTATATCAGTTAATGATTTTTCCAAAAATTGAACAGTTGGCGTGTGATTCCTCTGCCATAATGTCTTCCTAACTACCCTCCCTCCACTTTAATTTGGAGCCGTTGAGATCCTATGCGATTCAAATTGTCCATAACCCATTACGAAAAATTTGATAACTTTACATCCAATGTATTAAAAAAAAGATTGATCATTAAATCAGTCCAGGCAATAATATAAGACTTAGTAGTCCAACGTAACTCTAACCGTAATTAAATTGGAATCAACTAAATCTTAATTAAAAATAATATAATTTAATTAAAATATATAAAAATATCTATATACAACCCTGAAAAAGAGTAATGATACTTAAGGTTATTAATATAAGAGTTAATTGATCTAATTTAAGTGGATTAAAGGAATTAAATAAATTAGTTAATTATTATGATTAAATCTAACATTTCAAGACGAATTCATATTATATAGTCTTTAATTTATTCAGATTGATAAATTAATTCTCATATTAATTAATTTATTTAACTTCCTGAATTTATCTAAATTAATTAACTAGCTCTTACATTAAAAATTGGATTGAGTATTTAAATAGAAGGCATTAATTTAAAAATAAATAAGACATTAATGTATAGATAACCCATAATCCAATAAAACAGGGTTCATCTATAGATTCAATTTTAATTCCATGTTATAAGATTTTTAAATATAATTATATTGATATTATAATTCGACCTGATGAGGTTCTCCGGATCCTTTTCTCGGTCATATATCATGAGACTTCCGAGTTTTCAACACCTCGCTTTACCTTCACCACTTTAAACCATTCCAAGTCTTGAAAAAATGCACAAGATCTTAGTCGAACAATAATATTTTATGTTGATTGTGCCTCAATATATATACATGAGAGGAGAATCAGAACGTTTACCGCGTCGAGACAGAGCAAGAAAATCCTACTCTTAACAGCAGTTGTTCTGGCTATGTGGAAGATTGAAAGCACCATTGAAAGAACCAGATAGCCACACACAATACCATTTCCCACCACAAAAAACCTGCATTAATCTTATTACCTTGTCTGTAATAAATATACATACATATATACTTACCAAAACTAAAATGACTTTAAAAAAATGCAAATAATTAAAACGATTTGAGTTAGGACGTGGTGTCGATTCTTCTACTTACACGAAGGAGGGAAGGTCATCAAACTCAGCTCGGAAGTGAACGAACTGAGTGATAAAGGGAAGCCTCTCGTGAGAAGTAGCCATGGCCACAGCGCTACCAAATGTTGCAGCGATGGCTATGATTCTGAGAACCAAGTCCATTATAGAAAGCCCTCTCTTCATCACTTTTCTTGATGGTGCTATTCCCTTTGAAACTTCCCCAGCTACCACTGCGCTACTTCCCTTCATTTTCTCCTTTCTTAACCCTCTGAAACTTTGTCCAAAAAAAACAAAAGAACCCTCTGGAACTACTTTCAAGAGCTCTGTGATAGGGGTGAAATATGTCTGATGTGATCTTTCTGTACTATCTGAAACTATGCAACTATTTATAGAGCCCAAGATGAGCAATAATAATGCACATTTGGATTTCATAAGAAGAATATGAAGAGAGAGAGAGAGCAAAAAAGTAATTGAAGGTGGATTAGGTAGTCAAGATCTGAGTGAGAGTGGTTTAATTTGTTTTATGAGGAAAATGACACTTGAAGACATTAACAGAGCATTATTTACTCCTGAAGTCCTTGAGAACAATTAAGAGTTTTCTTTTTTACCCAAATACATTATTTTTTTTATTTTTTCAATACTTAGTTTTAATTTGACTTCATAAGATGACATACATATATATAGAGAGAGAGAGAGAGAGCAAACAATGAATCGAAGGTGGATTAGGTTATCCAAGATCAGCTGAGTGGTTTCTTTTATGAGGAAAATGATAATTGAAGACATTTAAAGAACATTATTTACTCGAGAGGACTATGGATTCTTCAAATTTTAACTAAATATCAGCGTCCTTGAGAACAATTAAGAATTTTATTTTTGACCAAAATGCATTACTTTTATTTATTTTTTTCAATACTTAGGCTTAACTTTTTCAGTACTCGGTTTTGATTTCCTTAATACTCATCTTTAGTTTAATTTTTTTTCAATGTTCAATTTTTAAATTTATAATTTTGTTTTACTCCCAAGTCCCATAATCCTTCCTTAAAATTTCAAAATGTAAATATTAAAAGTTTGACAAGGTCGTCAATTGTAATTTTCTCTTGTT
Source organism: Leucaena leucocephala (assembly GCA_037074615.1). Lineage (NCBI taxonomy): Eukaryota > Viridiplantae > Streptophyta > Magnoliopsida > Fabales > Fabaceae > Leucaena > Leucaena leucocephala. The sequence continues at coordinate 4,864,528 of CM073570.1, read as the reverse complement.
TATTGTCGTCTTTAGCTGTAAGCAGGCCACGCGTAAGTTTGAAATTGGCAGGCATTCATGTTTTAAAAGGATGATAATAGGAAACATATAACAGACCTCGTATTATGCATATATGGCAAAATAACAAAATCATGGACGACATCATCCTTCCTACTCCAATAATACTTGCATTCTATTAAAGAACTATATATATAGTATATACCATGGGAATGTACTGAGATTAGGAGGCAGGGGCCTTGTGAAATTATGTGAAGTTGGTGGAGTTGGAGTTAAAAACAAAACTTTGATATTTTTAGCTTAATCTGGTAGAACCAAGTGAAGAAGCTGCATCTACTGAACTGGAAAGAATTTTATACATGTCAAGCAAGCAGGTAGGTTTTCGGTTTAAAGATTATTATAATTTATAAGAGAGATTAGTATTTATTTAATTTTCTTGTATTATATGTACCAAGTTTTACAGCCTTAGCAGTTACTACTGTTGCTGTAACAAGTGTGTACAAGACGTGCCCTTGGATTGGGTTCATGAACCGAATAAACTTAGACACTCAGAAATCTAGAATATCTCTCCAAATATTATGATTAAAATTACAATAAAATAATAGACCTAATAGATATAACATTTATTTCTCCTTTCTTTCTTTCTTTCTTTCTTTTTTTTGGTATAAAGGAGGGCAAAAGCCCAAAAAATAACATATAAAAACTAATCTACATAGGGATTATCTTCCAAACTCTCAGTGGTAACAAGATGTCTCAATTGTGTAGGACAAGAATATAACATTGTCGTGGTCATTAAACCTTCTTTTGCAAGAGCATCCGCTAATCTGTTCTGATCCCTAGGTATATGTTGAATTTTTAATTCCCATGAAAGCTGAATCAGACTGTGTATATGTGATAACAATATACTGTATCTATCTCCATTCAAATTTAATAACATATTAACAACATTCTTTGCATCATATTCAAGAATGATATTCTTAATTCCTAGCTCAGAAGCTATTTTTAGCCCTTTATAAATAGCCTATTATTCTGATTCAATAACGCTACATTGACCCAATTTATTTGTAAATCCAACAATCCATCCTCCTGATTTCTCCTTTCTTTCTGTGTTTGCGGTTCTTTTCACTATGGTTTTAGCATGACTTTGGAAAGTAAGTCCAAGTGTATGATGAAGAATCCAGCCCAAGTTGTCTTCAAACAGCCTCGGCCCACCAGGGAACCCCACATGTGCGCATTTGTATATTACATTCGCGCGAGCTCGTATAATAGAACAGCGTGCTGCGTGCATCTTAGGCATCGTTCTTACCGGACGGTTGTCTGGGCGTGAAGCTGTTTCGTTTCATATATAGGTGTCTTCTCCTCTCTCCAGTTGGACTCTTCATTTCTCTGTTAGCTTCTCTCCTCTGTATCAGGTAGCAATCAACCTTCACCTTTCTTGTTTATGTTATTTAGCTTCTCTCCTCTATATCAGGTAGCAATCAACTTTCACCTTTCTTGTTCATGTTATTTAGCTTCTCTCCTCTGTATCAAGTAGCAATCAACCTTCACCTTTCTTGTTTATGTTATTTAGCTTCTCTCCTCTGTATCAGCTAGCAATCAACCTTCACCTTACTTGTTTATCAACCTTCACCTTTCTTGTTTATGCTACTTCTTCATTTTTTGTTCTTGAGAAGCTTCATACTTCTCTGCTCAATTTTCTTTATACACCTCGGAAACCGTTAGATAAGGACTGTCATTAAGTTTTCTTTTAGTTGGGTAGCTTCAATTATGCTCGAGGCTTCTTCATAAGTAAGACGTTAGTAATTGTTTGAGTATGTTGTACTTTGGCAACGGAGCAGCGGAAATTCAAACTTATCTTTAGCTTCACTGATTAATTGATTTAGTAAAAAACGAGGGTTTGCTTTGTTTATCATCATGCTTTGAATATTTGATTATGTTGATATCTATGCAATTTGTTTGATGCGATCATGTCGTGTGATTGCTTGCTACCTGGCTAACAATTTTCTCAAGACTGAGACGGCGGAAACCGTTGTACGGTGTTCTACTATTTGAGTATTTTTGTTTCCTCTAATACAATTTTGTTATCACTGAATGAAATAAGGATTTCTAAATTGATTTTTTTTTGTTCTTTATTCAAATTTTTGCGATTCAGGTTTTGCTGTGAAAAGTTCAAACTCTCAGTTAATCTTTTTCACCGTTAGATCATTTCGGGATCTATCCCTATCAGTGAAAACTAAATATCTTTTCTTTGCGCATGGAAGAGATAACTACTAAAATTTTCAAGGTTTGCTAAGTTACAGAAGTTGCCCCAAATTTATGCTGCTATTTCTGCTTTCCTGTTTTTGTAAACTAGCAAACTTTGTTTCACATACATCATTAAACGGCCATGCCTTATAAAATCTTACTTTATGCCAGAATCCAGAGTCTGAAATGATTGTTCCATTGAACTGAACTATCTGAACTGAGAACAAGTACATATATAGACAAGGCAATTCTGTATCCTGGTTATGTCCGAACAGACCTATGGGCCTCTGCCTAGAAGGATGAAATGCTGAGGATATCGCCAATTTGAGTTGCATTCTTCAAATAACCATAGACATTATTTGATCAAAGGATTTGTTTGTTATAACTTGTTGGAAGTACTGGATTTTTAAGTATTTGTAATCATGTGCATTCAGTATTTGTTAGATTCAAAGGATAAGGATGTCTTCCTTTTGTATACTTCATGTAAAATTTTGCATCATTTTTGAAGATGACTACACGCTTTGTTCATTGTTGGTCACTGTCATCAAATCCTTTGCTGTTGCTGTTTGTGCAGAGAGCAAGCAATGTCAGAAACCAATGCTGAGGATGTCAATAAACAGGAGATTGCCGATATTACAACTACAGATCAAACTGGTTGTGACAATCCTGTTGATGATCTAAAAAGTTCTGATAAAAATGATGAGAATTCCATGCCCTCGCCTCAGCAGGAGGTAATATCTTGGGCTGTTTCTTTATCTTAGTTGAATGTAAGTGACATGAGATTGAAATTTGATAATGTCATGTTGATAACAGTAGAGCAATTAAATCTGAACTCCATGGCTCGGCTTCTGCTACATTATAGTATTATACACATAATGGCAATTGATAAAAGCACAGACTAATTTTATAGTACAGATTAATTTCCTTCAAATGCTCATCTCCTCTCAAGTCTCTTTTACACTCTTTTTTCTTTCTTTCTTTGGAGCAATCACTCAGTTTAAGAAATGACTACTTCTAAATATGTTAAGATCTGGAGTTCCTAGGTGGGTTTAGATATTGGTGAAACCACTTCAGAGCTTTAGAAACCAGCATCTCTTAATGACTGTAAATGGTAGTAGCAATTGTGTTATTAGTTGGATCTCATAATATGGATATAAATTATGGTGCAGCATCTTTTATCCTTAGTTTCTTTCTGCAGGAAGAAGTTATCAAGAAGAAGTATGGTGGGATATTACCAAGGAAGCCTCCTCTAATATCCAAGGTCACTTCTTTTCCTCTGGTCTTGGCTCACATATGCCGTTATCCTAATTTGAGTAAAAAATGTCCTTTAGAAACTGAAGTCTATTCATATTTTAAATTTCTGGCAGGACCATGAACGTGCTTTTTTTGATTCTGCTGATTGGGCTCTGGGAAAGGTATTTTCAGGATTCATAGCTCGTCTATATCATCATATCATCGCAAAGGTTTAGCATGGTTTTTTTTGTTTTTGGCCCAGTGCTTGATATCTTTGCCTCTTGGTCTTTCTCTCTGATTCCTTGAACAGCAAGGAGCACAAAAGCCTAAAGGACCACTTGAAGCTCTGCGTCCAAAATTGCAGGTATTTTTACAGCCCTTTTCCTTTGTATCTTTCAATTCACGATTTCCTTTTTGAATATCATCAGCCAACAAAAGATCACCGGCTAGAATTGAACCAAACACCCTTTTAAGTACTGGATGTACTTGAGAAAATACCTCAGAGTGTTATATGCACTTTAACCCTTGATTTTATCACATTTTAGGAAACAACTTTTGAATGATCTTTCATGACAACTTTTCACCTTTCAAAGAGATCCCTCAAAAAGGCACAGTAGGTCTAATATGGTTCTGAAGGTTTAGTGGGGGATGTAGTTGATGAGCAAGGTTTTTTAAATGTCTGCAACATAATACTTTTAACCCTGTAGAATACAGTAATTATTTTGGTGTCTAACTCTGCCCTTAAATTTATGATAAAGATTTTTTAAAGAAAATGTTGAGAGAGAACAGCATTAACAACTCTTAGCCCATCACATGACAAGAAACTGATCGAGTGCAATATAGTAGCCTCCATGAATAGTTTATATGTGACTTGACATTCCTTTGGTCTGTTTCTTTCCCCTTTCATTTTCACTGTGGTCATCAGCCCACACCAAACCAGCAAGTTCATTCAAGGCGGTCCGCTTATGCTCCAGCCGATGACAATGAGGAAGGTATGCCCTAGCCAATGAATCAATGAATTGTGAACCAAAAAACAAAGGAAAGAAAAAACTAAATACCATGTTGAAAATGAAGTACCTTTGTTTTCTGACAGGTGATGGTGGCAATAATGATGCTTCTCCGGAGGACCAAAGTGCAACTGAAGAAGTTGGGAATGGCAACAAAACTACTGCCCAGAACTAGAGCTGTGAGTGTATTGGAGATAGACCAAATTTGACAAAATGGGGCCTTTTCATCTGAATATAAAAGCACTTGAGCATGCATAGGGTTTGCTTGAAGCAGCTGTGACCATGGATCTATGTATACTTTCTTACTATGAGATTGCATGACTTAATAAGATTGCACTCATGATGCAATCATAAATCCATGAAGATATATCTTGAGTTGTTCATGCTCACTGGATATATATAGAGTGGTTAGCAGAGTAGGGACATAACGGGGAAACATTTTTTTTATACCCTTTCTAACAATAAATGAAGTTTTGGGCCTAACTGGTGAAAACTATAATGTGATAATGTCCATTGTTTAAAAAAAATTTAACAAGGGCCTCAATTACTGAATTAGTTACTATATAGGGCAAAATATTGCAATCACATTAAATAGTATGGAAAAACTTTTTAAACCCTCAATTAAATTGATGGCAATTTATTAATTTTGATTTAATTTAAACTCTTACTTTTTTGCCACTTCTTGTCCCTATGTTAAACACGTAGTTGAGTTGTCAATGGTCAAAAAATAAGAAAGAATTATCTAAGGTCATTTCTTTTAGCTAGCTCTTTTGGATTTTTTTTATAAATATTACATATGAATTGATGGTTTGAGTGTTATAACAACGATGACTTGTGATATAAGAAATTGAATATAGCTAATGAGAGTTGATAGATATAATAAGAAATAAATTTATATCCTATAAAAATATAAGTTCAATTTTTACTATTGTTATGAGGATTTATTTAGTAGATAATCTCAAAAGTTATTTATAAGTATTTTCTTAACTTTATAGTTATACCTTACTTTTAATAAGAGACTGATACTGAATTCACCTAAATTTTTATATACAAAAAAAATTAAATATATCATATAAGACCATATATGTGGTAATTAACTTTAAGACTAAAGTAATTTTAATTCATCAATTTTAATAGCGCATACTAAAAAGGAAGAAAGAAAAAAGTAATTTAAAAAAACAACAATGAGATTCAATTCAACTCACTTAAACGGTTCATACATCCATTAATGGAGATAGGATTAAGTTGGAAAATTTTGATTTTTCTATATTATATTATATTTATAATTATATATTATAATTAGCTAGTATGACCTTGTTGGGCGGAAAATTTGACTTTTCTTAGATAAGATTAATGATTCAAATCTAATGAAAATGATAATCTTGAAATAGATATTTTAATTAAACCCATAATATGTGAACATAATTGGATCCGTTAATCATCAGAATTCTCTTCTCTTTCCGAAATGATGTGTGTCCGCCGGCTTTCCCATAGGGTATGCATTAAAATATTAGTTATATAGTATTAGATATTTTAATTTTATTTATAATTTTTTAATTTAATTTAATTTAATTTTGTATAATTATTAATACTTAATAAATAAAATTACGTATAAAATTATATGAAATTAAAAAAATTATAAATAAAATTATATTAAATTAAAATAATTATAGATAACATTATATCATAAATAAAGATTAACACACTAGATGTTTGGAGGTGAGAAATAAAATCAATATATAGGTGTATATAACCCTTAAAATATATAGATATTTTGTTTCAGAAGACTGTTGAATAAGAATAACGAAGTGAAGAAGAAGGAGTCGTGTAAGCATCCAACAGATTTCTTGACTTCTTCTTCGAGTGCAGTCAAATCCAGAGGCAATTCCAATCCTTACCAAAGAAGCAAAATTTGCTTTGTTCAATGTTCAATGTTCAATATCAAGCATGGAGCTAATTTCAGCGCTACTGAAGCTGTAGGAACTATTGCCTCCAGAATGGTGCTTTCTTCCATCCCCTTCGTCGGACTTTCACCTTCACGTCCCCGATCTAAACCGTTTTACGAAGCTAATTCCTTATCCTGTTCGCTTTCTAAACGGGTCGACTCGGACTCGTCGGAGCCCGCCAAATCATGCTTCTGCTGCGGAAGACGGCGCTTCCTTGAATCTGCATCAATGGCAACCACGCTCTTCCCTATTGTCCCCTCAACTGCCGCCGTTCCGCGTTCTAATTACACGGTAATTGCAAGGATTCATAGTTGCTAGAGAGACAAGATTATTGAAAGGGACAGGCTTGTAGCCTGAGTTCATACTAATACGGGGCTAGATGAATGTATATTTTTGTAGGATGTTCTTAATGAGTTTCATCCACCCAAGCCTGGTTGGTACGAGGAGTTATATGCATCACTTCTGAAGAATGCGACTAAATCTTATGAAGCTGAGGTTCATCTTTCATTTTACTGGGGTTTAGATTCATGTCATGATGATGAATATCTGTGATGCATCCCCAATTTGAGATGTTTTCTTTTGTTTGCTTAGGTTGCGCGTTACAAGTTAGAAATATTCAGCAATTTGAGGGAAAATGCGCAGAAAATTTTGGAGATTGGAATTGGTACAGGACCTAATCTCAGTTACTATGCTAGTAATTCTGAGGTTCAGGTTGTTGGCATTGATCCAAACCAAAAGATGGAAAAGTATGCTCTGTCCTCCGCAATATCTGCTGGCTTGCCACCTTCCAATTTTGAGTTTATACATGCTGTATGTACAATGTTCTTCCCACTTTACTTTATTACCTCTTTCTGAAAACAGTAAGAAATGAAAATGCTGTAAAGAGTATGATGATGATGATGGAAATGAATTTGAATGTTTTGTCATAGTACAGAATTTGGAAATGATAAAGCCTTTTCCTTTTCTAGTAGTGATGTCCTGTCATATAATATCGTTTTGTTCAGTTTAATATCTGGCGGTTCTTATCTTTTAAGCTTTCAAGTTGTTGGCTATGTTCAGGTGGGGGAGGTTATACCATTAGATGATGCTTCTGTGGATGCAGTGGTTGGAACACTTGTCTTGTGTTCTGTTAAAGATGTTTCTATGACACTTAAAGGTAGTAAGATTTGTAGGTTCTTCTTCTTATTCATTCATTGAATTTTTGCTTCTCTTGGAATTTGAACTGCATATGGCCCTTATCATCAAGAGGGTGAGCCTCGGCGCAGCGCTAAGTTTACTATCATATGACCTGGAAATGGCTTCTCTACAGAGATAAGGTTGTTTATATCTATCTCTCTATTGACCCCACCTGGTACTTCTCCAGATGTGCATTATTAGAAAGGAACCTAATTTTTATCCTGCATACCATAGATTCTTGTTTTTATATTTTTTTTCCATTGATTATGCTCCACCTTATAATCCAAGCCCATCATTTAAACACAATTTAAACTCTCTATGTAGAAATGAAGAGAGTGCTGAGGCCAGGTGGGATGTATGTATTTGTGGAACATGTTGGGGCACAAGGTGCGAAACAGAACTATCTAGTTAGTTCACTTTTGAAATGGAAAGTAGCTTAATTTTGTTTGTATTCTTGCTTGTGTGTTTTTGAATGGAGATAAAACAGAGGGAACAATTCTGAGATTCATCCAGAGAATTCTAGATCCTCTTCAACAGACACTAGCAGATGGGTGCCATCTCTGTAGGGACACAGGAAGCTATATATCAGAAGCTGGATTTTCAAGACTTGAGTTCAACACAGCTTCTCTTAAAAAAGCTTCATTTGTAAACCCCCATATCTATGGGGTAGCTTACAAGTAGCATCAACACAAATAATACATAAACGACATGATCTTTGAAGCCTTGTTGTGGACAGACTTCGATACACACACACACGCACGTACGTAGTTGCCTCTGAATCACCAGCTAGCAATTAGCAGAAGTTTATGTTGGAGATGTAAGCTGACATTATTGTCTTGAACATTAGCTCTGGCAAGTTCGAAAGGAAACCAGAATCAACTATGGAAGCTGGTTTATGACGTTTTATTAAATAAGATTCTGTTGTTTGCATCTTGGTTGGTATCTGTGTTTAATAATAGGACGGTCATGTAGTTTTCATAATTCAATATGACATGATTGGAGATATTAGTCAAAAGCAAATTCACTATAGAGAAAATGTTTAAAAAATTTATCGGCTATATAGACTTAATATGTTTTTAAAAAATATCAGTATTCTAAAAATTTATATACAAAGAATATTGGTAATAAAATTTAAATTTTTTTTATTAATAAAATTTTTAAACAAAAACTTTTTAACTATTTTTTTACTATAATTTTATTGAGAAAGAAATCTAATAATGAATTGGTAAGTAACTGGATTTGACGAAAATATTAATTTAATTAATTGCATAACTGTAAGACGTGTATCTGATGCAAGCTTTGAATTGAAACCAGCTAATGCTTGGGTTAGCAGCGGAAGGATGGTGAAGGTTGCTTTTTCATAATGTGCATACTCTTTAATTAAAAATTATATAAAAATGTTAGTTGGGTGATATTCAACTTAACAAGAATTAAATAAATAAATTACCTGAAGTGAGTACAAAATATGGAAAAGTCATTTGCTTTTGTTTAGGCATTTCGTGCCTTAACATATTTGGCATTGTCAATTTACTTGCATGAGTATATTACTAATATTCAAAACATATTCCTTTTAATATTTTTCTTCATTTTTTTTAATATATAAAAAATGTCTGACGTGTAAATGACCCATTCCAATATATAAAACAAGTGAACAACTATTTCCGTTTGTTAGTAAATGAAAAGGGATAAGTTAATGAAAGGAATTATTTAAAAAATTGTTTCAATAAGTTGACATTTCCCCCCCCCCCCCCCAAAAGTTGAGTAAAAACTCCTATATGTTTTAGGTAAATGAATCTCACATTGTCCATTAAATAATTAAGTACATTGCATACTGATGTTCTTTTTAGAATTTTCTTGTAGATTTGTGGTTTGATCTTTGTCATAAAAAGTAATTTTCTTAATGTAATTTTTTTTTTCAATTCACAATTATGTGAATGGAAGAGCTTCATTATTTATTATGGATTTTATATTCTATAAAAAACATTAATGATAACTTTATAATAGATGAATGACCAATAATTATTATTGATAATGGATTACCTAAAACGTCAGCACAACATTCATACTCGATTGCTTAAAATGATTATCTGCTAATTGAACAAACGTAGAACTTAATTTAATTATGGTAGTATTTTTTGTAGTAAGATTAAAGGGATTATTATTATTCATGAGATTCTGAAAATTTTGGAAAAGTCAATCATTAAAATTTGAAAACCAGACAAAGAACATATTAGGTCGGGCCAGCTGGAAGGGTCAACCCATGTCCTCGGTTCTTCGAACTCTTCTACCAAATCCTTCACCCAAGCAACTTTCCCACTGAACCAAGCCTCTTTTTGTCTCTTCGCTCCATTTTGTTCCAAAATTTATTCGATCGCTTCTGCTGGGGAATCTGCTTCGTCCACCTCTGGAACCTCCTCACTCTCAAGTTTGCTTTTTTATTTCAAATCGTGCCGCACGCTGCAAAGTAGCCGTCCCCAGATCTCTCTCATTTTGGCTTTAAATTTCTTATGTGTTACCCACTGTCTTGCTTAAGGTGCGTTTGGGAAGTGGGATGTTCGTAGTTCTGGAATCAAAGCTATCAGTTCTTGTGTACTTGTTGAGCTTTGGGGATGACGATGGTAGCGATAATGTGCTTTGAATAAATTAATTTCCCTTTTCTGTTCATCTGTGGGTGTATAGTATATTTCTTTTTAGTTTTCTATGTCTCTTTTTTGTTGCAAAGTTTTAACTGCTTGTTGTGCTTGGCTTGGTAAAATAATCTTTGGATAGTCTTTTATAAGTTTTTCTGGATATAACTTTTAACACTTGGTCCTGTGGCTGTGGTTGTATGAACTGTGAGCGTTGAAATATGAAGTGCCGTTGCGATGGCCAATAAACTCTGTAATTTAACATCATTACTTAGTATTTTCTTGCATCCGTGACTAGTTTTTTGAACTTTGATCATATCTGTCACTCTTTTTTTTTAAAAAAAAATCTTAAAAGAAAACGGCATGCTTTTGAATATATTGCCTCTCTATGTGGTTGTCTTTTGAATGAAAAACTTCAGTTTACCCCAAATTTATATTGCCATTAATTTCTCTCTTATTCTATTAGTAGGATGATTAATTTGGAGTTTTTGATATTTCAGCAAAATTTATTCTTACTGTCTCCACTGTACTTGTGGGTTGCAAGTGGAATCTCTTGTGTTTACAAGTGAAGTATGGTAGAAGAAAATTGTAACATATTCTGGAAAAGTTCCTCTTTGACATAGAAGAATTCAGATTTGGTTTCAGTGTGATGTTCTGATAAAAAATAGCTAAAACGGGGTCACTTTGTTGTGTGGCTTCAAGGCCACATGGGTCAAATGCAGACAGTAGGGACTGGTCAATGGGTCCCCATGAGCCCTACTGGCATACAAATACAAGCTTTTCACCACTTCAGTCAAGATGGGATTTCAGATTCCAATCTTCTGAAGGGCTGCCATATGATGCTATTCAACACCATGGTCCTTCTACTTTATACAATGAGAAAGACCATAGGGGCTCGGTGAGAGACAATCGCCTGTATGAGCTTCACTATTCTACATCCGATGGTACTGAACCTTTCCTTAATAGTCCATCTGACTTCTCTCAGGGTCCTCAGCGAACACCTCCGGCAATACAGGAAATAAGTATTGATGCTTATGAAACTCCAACTAGGAAAGGTAATCCTAAAATCAGAATACCCATATCTGTATGTTATAGATATGTATGACCACTTTTTAGGCTTTAATGGATGGGGCATGAGTTTGAATCTCATAAAAAATGTACACTAGACTTCTTTTTTATTTATTTATTATTGGTAAGTTGGTTAAATCGTCACCTGTTTTGCACAATATGTGACCATAATTTCTGGCATTTCTGTTTGCATTTTTATTGCATTGAAAATTAATTTCTGTTTGCATTTTTGTTGTATTGAAAATTATGGTCTAGACAGAAGAGAGGCAGAGTGCGTTATGGAGAGTGATGTTTGTAAATTATAATTTTTTCCCTTCATAGGATAACCTTTGTCAAATCCCGTTTAGTGATAAAACTGTTAGTTTTTTTTTTTTTGACCATTTGAATGGTATATCAGTAAAACAACCAACCATATACTGATGATTGAAAAATCTTGATAAAAGAAAGAAAGAGGATTTGAGATTGCAGATTCTGACTGGTTTAAATGAGAAAATTCTGGGTTATGGAGGATAGGGAATTATAAACTGGGCAGTGTAGGTTAGGGTAGAGCAAAAATTGTTTGGTTTGTAATGTTAGTTATCAATATGATTTCTGATATGAAAATGCTTAATCTGTCTATTTAAATAAAAAAAGAATGCAGTTTTGAGAGAGCTCTTTACCCCCTTGGGTTTCTTTATTTGCTTGAATAGCCATTGTAAATGGGGTTACAGTATGATTGCTTCATATTATAATGTAAAAATCACAAGTTACTCTAACAAAAAAATAGCTGTTAGCATTTTAACGTTCCTTGTGCCTTGGAGAGTATCCTTTTGGACTTTAATTTCTTGTGCTTTCAAGCATTTTTATAGTGCTGCTATAACTGATGCCTTTTTCTTACTGAAGTACTTCCTTCTCATTTTTACCGAACAGATTCAGGTCGTATATTTTTTACATCAACCAAGGAGGTAATGTCTTCACATAAGGACTGTTATATATAACAAAAAGAATGTTCTCTTGGCATTTAATTAACACATGCCTCTGAAGAAATTGGCTTAAAATGAATTAACATTGGTGCAGGGAACACCAGAAAATCCAGATAGTTGGGGCTCTACTTCATCCCGGTCAGAGAGTAGTGAATCTGAGTTATTTGCAAAATCACACTTGTTGGCCCAGAAGAATTTCTCTCGCCACCAGTCTTTTATCTCTAAACCCATTCATCCTTTGTCCTTTCCTGATCTTACTTCTACCAGGGAGGCCTTTGACCCTGCAGTTACAGGTTTCTCTGGGGTTAGTGCTTCCACTCCACGCACAGATTCTCAGCAATGTAGTAGTGCCAGCAGCAGTCTTGATTTTGCAGATGCTGCCGTGTCTTTTGAATCTGAAACACCGGCTCACCCTCAGAATGATGAATTTAGATGCAGCTTGTGTGAAAGGTTTCTGTCACAGAGATCACCTTGGAGTTCCCGACGAATCTTGAGAAACAGAGACATGCCTACAACTGGGGTTCTTCCTTGTTGTCATGTTTTCCATGCAGAATGTTTGGAGCAGACAACACCAAATTTGCGGAAAAATGATCCTCCTTGCCCTCTCTGCACCCGAGTGGCGGAAAGTTCCCCGGATCAACGGGGTCCTCTGAGTTTGAGGAATGGTTTTCCGAGGATTAGACCGTTTTATGAGGATGGACCCTCCAGACCTTGGGGCTGTGCGCAGGTGGGGGATTGTGTTGGAGGGGCCTTGCATGCACCATCACGCAACACGATGTTCTTACTAAATCGGAATCGCATAAAAAATAATCTTTCTTTGAAGGGTAATTCAAGCAAGGAATTTCCAGGTAAAGTGAAGAAAAGCGAACCATATTCTTCACAGTTGTTTGGCGGAAGCTCAGCTGACCAGGAAGCATTTGGTTGCTCATAAAGCCTCTTAACATTTGGAACTTGGAAGTTGACAAGCTAACTGTGGTGCTACTTTATCTCAAGCCGGTGATGATCTTGTATATACCATATTGATTTGGTGAATGTTGTCTTGGAAAGTTAAAAAAGTGTGTAATCTTCTGCTGCTTTTGTTTTTGTACTTCTGCTTTCAGAATGAGATTGTGCCGAGAGTTCAAACAAGTCTGTTCTTATTAATGAAATTTACTTTTGGCAAATTTGAAGTGAGCCATTATTACATTATAAATTGTTAGGGGTGTGTACGGATAGGATAGTCTTTTTGCTTGGTGTTTTGCCTGAAAAAAGTATGGGTTATATTTTGCAATATGATATTTGGCTCTACATAGTAAAAATCTTAACTATTTTAGGCTGGGTATGAGCGGGTTAGACATGTCTAAATCGTGATATCTTGTTCATATTGTAAGAAAAAATCTGTAATTATCAATTTATAAAATATCATATTTATATCTTCAAGAGTTAAATAATATCTATAATCTACTAAGAATAAGATAACAAGAAAATAGTAATTAAAGTTTTAAAATATATTGCATATATAAAAAAGAAAGATTGAAATATGTAGGGGTTGAATATTTGTAATGTTATTGTAACACTAACAATCGAATGCTTGGCAAATAAAGGATATGAGCAACTTTAGTATTTACATAAATATAAGAGTTATGTTTAATACTTTAAAAATGAGTAAGGAGAGTTGTCAGCTAAAGTGAAAAGTGTAAAATGATAAATAGAATAAATTAAGAAAAGAAATAATAATCTTAAAAAAATAATATATATCTATATATATATATAGGGTCAAGCCAAATGAGCAGGGTAGCATACCTTGTTCAGTGCCATGTCTTGCCTAACATTTGGCCTGGCATGGCCCGGCCCTACCTAAATATATTTTGAACAACTTTTTTATGCTGGATTGGGCGATTTTTCTGTAGGATTGGGCGGACAAACTGGGCATGGGCATTGTGCACACCCCTATAAATTGTCATATTTTTTTTGTTTTTTTGGTACAATATATTTTTTGTACAAAAACAATTGAGATAGATTCGGCACTGATCTCCTATCAAAGTTAGGACACAGATGCAGGATTTAGAGAATGTTTATAGGAGATTTATGAGATCATTTATCAAAGGAGCACTTACAACGTTAGTTAAAATTGAACTTACATTCTTATAAGATATAAATATATTTCTTATCATCTATATCAATTCTCGTTATGATATAAATTGTCATATTAAACACAAATCTATAATCTACACGGCAAATAAGCTAACCTATTTATGGTGATTTCCAGTTGTCTTGATTAGGGCTAATTGTAGTCCCATCTTTTTAACTATTGTTTTTATCATAAATATTAGAGTTAGTTAGAGGATTAATTTTAATTTTAAATATAAGATTTTAATTATCTTTATCTTTATTTATTATTTTTTTCTTAAATTACTTCTATTGATATTCTAATAATAATTAATAAAAAATATTACACAAGAACATTTTAAAAAATCATATTACATGTATTATAATTAATTAATTTTTTAATTTATTTAAATTAATTATATATAAAGATTAGAGGAATACATTTTATAAATTATATTTGATTTATTGATGTCCTAAAATGGGGGAACGTGAATGTGTGATTCGTAAGTTTAGAATACATGTATACTTTGGAGGAGGTGTGTGTATTTGTATAAAAGATGTATAAAAAGGTTTAAACTCATCCATTATCTAATAGTAAGATAAATTTTTTTTTTCTCCTAGGCAATACTAATGTCGGATAATATGAGCTTTTTATTACACTCAGGAATAAATATAGGCACTCAAAAATTAGGATGCCACCATGATTTGAATTAAAATAAAGTGATATTCCTTAAGTATCAAATATACTCTAAATTGTCACATGTTTTACCCCTTTGCCAGTTGAACCCACAGATGATAGGTACTATATATATATTTGGTTATAAAACTTTTAGAAAGGGGTTGTATTCACCCATAATCTAAAAGTAGGACGAAATTTCTCTTCCTCTTAGACGATACTAATATTAGGCAGAACGAATAATCTATTACCCTTAAACATAAATCTAAATATATAAAAATTATAATATTTTCTTAAGTATTATATTTATAACTATAATAAAATAATACTCGGTACAAATTAAACCCGTCCTTATATAAATATAAGGCATGGTCCATACTAAATCAGGTCTAATGAACGTTGTTGGCTTTGGGAACAAGCCAAGAAGGTAGAAACACAAGATAGCAACGGGAGGACGTTTTCTTTTCATTTCTGATATAAAATATCTATTATATTCTTACAACTATTATTCAACAGGAAACATCTATTTCAAATACTATCCTTTATTCACCATCATAGAGTACATTTTCATTTTCTACAGTATACGTCATAATAATTTATGAATTAAAGTAGTGGTAGTTTAAAAGATGGGTATTTAGTAGCAATTTCTACTACCGTACTATTAAATAACAGCAACACCAAAAAATCAGCAGCTGTACAATACCAGTGGATGGTGAAGGCACCGACCTAAGTCCATTCCTGGACCAGCCGTTGTACCTTAATTTCACACGCACCATATTAACGAATGACCCTATCTATCACCCAACAATCTCCTTGACGGGCCCTTTTCTTCTACCTTACCATGTGCTCTGCTTCCATTGCTCCACACACTGTATTCAACACTATTCCCCTAATCCTAAACATTCTACACAAGTTTGGTTTTTTAATTGCCTTGTAGCTAGCTACCCCAATGGCGGGCAACCCGTGAGAAGATATCTTAGGTTAGAATATGGAGTTGACATTTTTGTGTGTGGAGTGTGTTTAATTGATTGTTTGGGGGAAAAATTGCATTGTGTCCTAATTATTACTTCTTTGTTAGCTAGGGTTTTCTTTTACCCATTAGCTAGCCATGTTCTTTGCAATGTCAATTTACTTCAATGATGATCTTATTGTGACTAACAAATGCTCCCCTCTACAATGAAGGTTCAGCGAGCAAGGTAAAAGATATTTAATTGTGTTAGTGACTCCTTGTCTCTTGGTGGCTTGCCACGTTGCCATTCAAAGAAAACATTGTCCAGTAGAAATTATCATAGATGTAGTTTATTGTATTTATAAATATAGGACTTTCTATAACTTTCTTATGAGCTAAAATTACATTATATTCTAATGTATCAGAACCAGGTGGCTGATATTCTAGTTAGAATTGATGGGCTATCACGGAGACTTTATAATATTGTCCTCTATATCTATAGCATATTGTGCTATAGGATGATTTGGGATTTGATCTCTATATAATTTAGTTTTCTTTATATTGGGCATCCAGCCCTTTCTTGTATTAAAAAAATTGTAAGAAAGCAAAATGAAACATTAAATAACAAGGACTGGTGGATTGAGCATGGATGGTATACTAATTCTGTTTTATCTATTTCCTTGGTCAGAGACTATGCGGGTAAGTAGGTTCAACACCATATCTTAACTCAAAATTTTAAAATAGTAAGGTTACGTGCCATTCCACTTAAAGACCTCTTCTTCAACCCAATTATATCTTATATGTAGGATTTCTCTACTTTCCTATACCTAGTCAAGTCGACTCATCACGTACACTTGTCATTCCAAAATTCCAGTATGATATATAGGGCACTTTTCTAGAAAGTGTATTTATTTCCTTTTATTGGAAACTATGATGTTACAAGAGTAGTCAAAAAGATAGTAAAAATTAATATGATAATCGAGTTGGGTGAAATTAGTAAAGGTAATAATACTGAAAATTATTTCAAATTTAGCATATATGTATTTATCATTATATCATGTGGAAGTATCAATCATCTTGCTACAAAACGTGGTGATGTAAGTATCCATCATTAAGTCACGCTTCGCTACAATTTGCATACTGCATGCAAGTTGTTTGTTGAATTGACCGATGGATTTCCAATTCCAATGATCTTCCACAGGTTGTCTTAACTTATATTCAATGGTAGAAGTGTTAGTGCGCTTCAAAAACAAAAATAAATTAAAGGCCCCTCCTTCTTCTTCTTCTTCCTCCTCTTTCTGTTCTTTTTTATTGCGTTGTGATAAGACTCAAATTAAGGACCTGAAGAAATCACATATAAGGACCAATAAGATTTGGAAATAGCAGAGAAAGACCAAGGGCAGAATTGCACCTCTTTAAGCTCACTGTGTTATTCTCCTTGCTGAGCATGTCTAACAGCAAAATTTTACATTGCGATTTTGATCCTAAAATTCAGTACCCACTCCACAAATTTGACCTAACTTATCCCTTAGACCCTCCAGCAACCTCATGTTGAACCCTAGGCTAAATTTACACAACTTCTAAGCCTCCAAACTCTCTCATCTTCATTCTCCATCATCTTCTTCCATTTTCTTCAATTCTTCTTTATTGTTCATCATTTTGCTATCATGGTTGTGCGTGGGACTCACTTGCTGCTTGTTGGGACTATGTTTTGGATCATAAGTGATTAGTCTTGATCAATGGCCTGAGCTTAGGGATTGATTTGGGGAGTTTCCTTGTTCTTTTCCACTATTCTACTATCCTAGTTCAATGTCTTTTGTTAGGGTTTTGTATTTAGATTGTTAGAGCTTAGTTTTATTGTAGACTTGGATGTTTAGATTAATGATTGGGCACTTGTTTTAGAATGTTTAATGCTACATTTAATTGTAAGAATGTTTGATTTGGTTGATTCTAGTATTTTTACAATCAAATAAGTTACCTTACATTAGTTTTCTAGTTAGATTGTTCAAGTTATCCAGTGCTATCATTTTGTCTCTTCATTACTACTTAATGAGGGTAATTAATCTTGTTTTGGATTCCTTAGACAACATTTTCAATTCTAATTTAATGTACTTATGTTTGTGTGGTATTCCAAACTAATTTTGACAATAGTTTTACAATGAAATCTCCCACTATATTTTGAAGCTATGAAGATCAAAGATTAAGAGCTCTAAAGGGCACTCACATTATTGTTTCACAACCATATTTTCACCATTTCTTTCTATGAACCCTAAAAATCTAAAAATAATTTAATTCAATGCATTTTACAATTCTTTGCAAATTAGTTCTTTTAGAAAAATTCCCTTTTTGTTATCTAGTCAATTATATATTTTTGTCACTTAGTTTAGTTAAGAATTAATAATTAGACTCTTTGAAATAAACAAAACTTGATTTGTGCTATATTGTATATTTTATTTATTTATTTATTTATTTTTATTTATTTGTAATAGACTCCAAGCTGACGGCATGCTCTATAAAGCTGTCACGTTGAAATTCTCATATGTAATGCAAAACACTGAAAGATCACTCATCCGGGGTCTACTCAAATGCGCTATATATCATTAAATGTAGGACATGTGATCCTCCATGTGACGGTGGGAAAGTTCCTGATTTCCTTTCTCACTTGTTTTTTTAATTATAACTCAATTTATTAAAATTTTACTCTATTTATATCTAAATTTAACTTATATCATACATTTAGTTATAATAGATAAGTCTCTTAATAAATTATTTTTATATATATTAAAATTTAAATTTAAAATTTTATTTAAATAATACTAAATTATTTATCATTTAAATCAATCCTCATTAATCTTTTTTCCCTTATAATAGAAGAGAAAGAAAACGTCTGAATCAAAACCCACTAGGCCCATAAACATGTCTTCTTCGTCTACACGTGCTTTTGTTCAAAACATACTTATTGCTAAAAGCTTTTTTCTATATCTCTAGCTATATAGCAACCAAACTTGCTTAGTGCCCACTCCTCAGCTTTCCCACTCATTCTTTCTTTTCCTCTTCACATGCCTTCGTTCAATACTTCTTCAAGTCTCTGTTCTGTCCAATCACACTTCAAACTATTCATTCATCCATAAATCTTGTTTATTTGATCACTTTGTATCATAATTCTAATCCCTCTTTTTGGGTTTTGTTATAATTATTAGGATATTGCCTTGTGGTTGGTGATTGATTGATCTTGTTGTGTTGTGCCCTTCAAAGCTATATCCAATTCTTAAATTTAATTAAAAATTAATTAATTTTTTAAGTAATTTAAAGAAATTAAATAAATAAATTAATTATATTTAAATCTAATCTACTTAAATTAGTTAACTAACTCTTATATTAGTTATAATTAATTAATTTTTTAACTTTCTTAATTTATTTAAAAATAAATAAATAATTTTTATATTAAAGACTGAAAGTAAAAACAATGAAAATGATGCTTTCCTATTTTGTTGTGGATTATGAACTTGTTAGTAGAAAGAATATTAATAAGTTTGATATATTTGGATTTGTTTTGCAAAAGAAACATCAACAAACATTCAATATATATATATGAGATAACCATACGCAAGTTATTTACCAAATTATCATTAACGAAAACGGGTAAAAATAATAAACTAGGTCAAAGTTATTTTTTTATTTTATTTTTTAAAACATATTGCTATTTTCATTTTATTTTGCAAAACACTTATGACTTAACTATATTAAACAAGTTTTTTATATTTTTTAAAAATTATTTTGACCATAAGAAATCAAACAACACCGTTATTTGTTTTAATGTCATGTTTAAGTGTTATTATATCTAATTAAAAATAACTCTTTTAAAAAAATTAGATTTACAAAGATTTAACTCAAAATATTATAATTAAACAGCTTAGTAAAACCAATTATTTTCAGTTGAATCAACGAGAATTGGTATGAATGATAAGAATTTTCATACAAGGCAATTTCATCAATGCCGGCAGGTGTCTTGGTTAGCTGCTTGTCATAGACATCAAAATAGAATACAACTTTCATGGGTTGATGGGCAAAGTCATGTATTTGATACTTTTAAGACCTTTTTAAGAAAAAAAAAAGTTTGGTTCTCATTATAAAAAAAAAATTATTAATATTTTTTTTTATAAATCTATCCCTAATTATAAACAAAGTCATTAATATTTTTTTCTATATCTCTTCGGTTAACATTTCATTTTCCATTTCTAATTATATTCTTAAATAAGAGTAGAATTAAAAAACTTTATTATTTTAAGATAACTTTAATAATTTAACTATCATTTTTTAATCTATATAAATTAGTTAAAAAAACTACTCTTTAGGGATGTTCGAGCATTAATATATTTTTTATTTTTATCTTAATTAATTACACATCTCTCTTTTTTTTTTTTATACTTATTATCTAACATCTTTTACTATCTTTATAAATAAATATTTTTTATTAAAAAATAAATTATATTTTTTATATATTTATTGTCTTTATTTAATTTTTAGCAGACTTTTTAGTATTTATTTAAATTAACTTATTTTTTGTAATTATTTTAAGCGTCTCTACACCATGTGAGGTAGAGAAATTGTATCAAATTTCATAAATAAAGGTTTGTGGAGGGCCCAATGTAATTTAATTAGTTGTAGTCTACAGGGGGGTGTGGGAGTGTTGTCATAGGTGGATGGCTGGCTGGCTGGCTGGAAGGAGGAAAATGGGAACAAGAGTGACTTAAATGAAGTGAGACGGAGATCTAGGGAATCAAAGAAAGATGCCTACAAATTCAATAGAAACATTAAAGAATTGGACTTTTTGGCTACTTTGATGTTGAAAGTCAATTAAATCTGTGATGGGTCACTTATACGAGTGTGACATTTATAAATCAAGTATACGATTCCGTGTCCAAGCGTCGTAACTGCCTAAAATATGACAAAAAAATATTTAATATTATCTATCTCTTCATCTAATTAAAAGTTGCCTGTCTAATTTCTCCATTAATCAATTGTATTTTGTTAAATTTGGGAAAAAATCTGTCAAAATGACCAAATGGTTCACCTATTTGGGCAGAAGACCCGAGGTTCCAAATGGTCCTGGAAGGAAATTAATTGAACAAGCGATTTGACGAAATTGCCCTCTTAAGAATCAGTTCGATTAAAAAAAAAACAGAGAGACAAGAATTAAAGGAAATAATGTACATTTTATTCCAAAATGGAATTTCGTTGCATGAATTTTCATAATAACGAGTGAAGTTTTAAGGAAAAAAATACCTTCAAAATATTTAATTCGCAGAGATAAAAATATCACAATAAATAAGGATATTATAGAAAAATAATAATTAATAAATGAAATAAAAAAAAATTAGACTTACATTTAGAATCAAGTCAAAACTTAAAATGAACGTAATATTTAGAACTCCATAGGGTATTTTTGATCCAGTGTCATTGTGACAAGTAAAATGACTTAATTTTTCTTAAAATAATAATAAAAAACTTAAACATTATAAACAAAAAAATATCACATTATAAGAGCTTTAAAAATCTAATAATGCTTGAAAATGTTGTGATAATACAATATACTGTTGGAAAAAACAGATAGGGAAATTTTACAAAAATACAATTTAAATTTTAAAATCTAAAATATTTTTTTTTATAAAAATATGTTGTTATTTGCATATTAAGTGTAATCAATATATAATAAAGTGTAAAAAATAAAATTGATTTACAATTTTAAAATTTAAGTGATATTTTTGTGTGATTTTTTTAAAAAGACAATATATATATTTTTTAAATCTCTAATATATAACATAATTAAAAATTTAATTTTAATTTTAAATATAGAATATTTTTTTATATTTAATTATTTTTTTAAATTTTTTCTATAGATACTCCCTCAATCAAATAAGAAAGGGACGTAGAGAATTAAAAAAAATTGTTATGATATTTTAAAAAAATATATATATTATATCAATTAATTTTTTTAATATAATTAAATTAATTAAATATATATTATATTAAGAAATTAAAAATATTAAATAATTGTATAAAAAATGGTTCTTTCTTTTATTGGAAGTAAGTGACATTTGCCATTGATCCACAATTTGTGGGAAAACCAATTTAAGATTTTGAAGTAAAGCAAGATCCAATGCAAAATCGATTAATGTGACTTTTATTTTTTTCAAATAAAAAAGAGTAGTGTGATTGTGACCATAATAATTTATTAATTATGAGTTTATGATGATTACTAGCTGTCGGCAAGTACATTTAGTTACGTTACTACGTTAGTGCCCTTAGAAAATCTTAGTAATTAAATGGAATTTTTTATTAATTATAACCATAAGATTCATATCTGTATTTTTTTTAAGTGAAAATAATATAATTACATGTTATACACTTATACTTCATTTCCATTACTAATATTACTCCAATATCAAGAAATTAAAATTTTTAAGTGTATTTTCATTTTCTTGCGTGTGGGGGTGATAGTGTCTGACATGAAATCAGTTTTATTATACACATTAATAATAATTAATTAATATTTTTAACTTGGTAAAAGAAAATAAAAATTAATAAAAAAATATTTAAACTTAAATCTAAATACTATTAATTAAAAAAATTGCTAGAAATTTTTAACTATAAGGCATAAGCCATACATTTTTTTAAAAAAAGAACTATTCCTATGATTTGCAACTCGTAAATAATACATACAAATATATATATAAGTTACTGTAGCTTTTACATTATATTAACAAGTTTTCATACAATATATAAAGTCTAAAAAATAATGCTCATTTATTCATAACCTATAAAATACTCTTATAATTTTTAATATAAAAATTAAATTAAATAAATTATTTATTTATAAATATTATGATATGATATTTTTAAAATATATATATAAATTATATTATATATCAATTTATAATTTAAATAAATTAATTTTAAAAAATTTAATATATATAATAAATAAAATGAATTAAAATTTTATATTTATGATTAAAATTAATTTTTAAATAGTTCATATAAAAATATATTATTAAGGTATTGATTAATTATATTATTAAAGTATAAATAAAATAAATTATATTATAAAATTATTCTAATTAAATAGGATAATTATTTTAATTAAATAGTATAATTATTAAATAAAAATGTTTAAGTTGCAATGGATTGACGATTGAAGGTACGTCATATCAGCCACATGTTTATGTGATTGTACTCTTTTAACGACATCTGCACGTGGGGGTCCTAAGGAAACAACCACACAGCAATTAACTATTTTTAATTAGTATCCCCCATTTTTTGAATTAATCAAAATTGTTTCGTTGATTTTTTATTATTATTAATTAATTAATTAAAACAATTTTGTCAAAAATAGTTTAATGAAAAACGTCAAGCTCTATTGATGTAGGGATGGACCAGAGTATAGTTTCCATGGTTCCCACAAAACTCATTATGAGTTGTAAGCCTCTTTCCTTCAAAATCTTTTTAATTTAATATAATGTTATCAGTCATTTTATTTTTAAAAATTATATTAAATTAAAAAATTTATAGATAAAATTATATTAAATTAAAAATATTATAAGTAAAATTATATCACAAATAAAATTAAAATATTAACCATATATAATAAATAAAATTAAAATATTAAGTATTAGTTTACCTTTTAAAAAATATTTATATATACCTTTAAAAAGAATACTAATATTTTAAAAAAATTGTTCAAATGTAAATAAAATATTTATATATAAACTATATATAAATAAGATATAATTATTAAAACATAAATTTAATTAATTACTTTTATTTTTTACTAAAAAAATGACCCCGTTTTAGATTTAGTAAGAAAAAAATATAAAAAATATAATAAAATTAACTCATTTAAAATTGTGGGTTATATAATATTTAATATTTTGATCTTATATATAACTCAAATTTTTTTATCAAATTGATTATAATAATTAATTTGTTGATTTATTAGTCTAATTAACTGAACGAAATTGAATTTTAATTTATATTCTTTTTTGTTGTTTTAATTTTATTCATTGTGATCTCACTGTCTCGCCTACAGTGTTATAATCTAATCTGTCTATACATCTATACATATATATTTATATATGTATGTATTTACTTTCCCTATTACATGATTTGATGAGTACGTCAAATCAAGTTGCAAAATTAACGATTAATCTGCCTAATTTTTTTAAAATGTTTAATTTTTCAGGTGAATTTTAATTTTATTATTTCTTTTTTTTAAAAAAAATTACAAATCAAGATGCAACCACTATATATATTGCTTTTCTTATTAGGTGCGTGTTTGCTTGATGCCAAAATTTAATTTTTAAAATTTTTTAAAATAAATAATTATATTTATTTAAATAGATTTTTAGATTAAATTATAGTTTAAAACTAAAATTTTAGATAAACTGGTTATATTAGCTTATAGAACAATAAAAGAACTTATGAACTAACCAGTTATTATATTATCTCTGTTTTTTTTACACCTTCTTTCTTTTCTTTTCTTTTCTTACACTCTCTCTTCTATCCTCTTATCTCTTATCTCTCCTTATTTAATATTCATATTCTTTTTCATAATTTACCAATAATAAAAATACTTTTAGAAATAACTATTAAAATACTAATTTATTCAAAACTAATTTTTTTTTATAAACTCTTCTTTAAAAATTATTTTCTATAAATTATTAAAAAAAATTATAAATTTATTTTTAAAATGTTATCTAAATAGGCTCAGTGTGGCAAATCAAGTTGCAAAGTTAACTAATTTGTAATAATACATGATATATATATCTATATATATATATATATGCAATCACATGTCAAACAAATATAATATCAAATTAATTAGCAACATTTTCATATCAATAACGATATTATTTTAATCCACTTTAAGGTTACATCATGGACCAAGTCTTCATTAATTGGATTAGCCTTTCATCAGCATTTCATAATTCCACTTGATGAGTTCATCAGAAGTTAATCATAGTACAAACATCGCCCTAAGGGATGACCCGGGGGCAACTACGTACATGTATGATACAAGGATTTGTAAAAATGGTGGACATTCAACTTTTTTTTTTTAAAGAAAAAATCTATGGTGTAGCAGACTGGATTTTAACCCGGAGACCAAATCCAGTATGATCTACCATCGGCTATGTCTTAGCTCGGACCAGACTTCAGACAACATAGTCTAGCCTCAGATAGTTTCAGACTAGAGCTTAGGTTGAGGCTGAACTTGATCTAATCCGGTCTTTGTATAGCCCTAGTTGGGAGGGGGTTTGTCCTAAACTGTAACATAGGGGTATTCACGGGTCAAAGTGGAATCGGGACAACCCCATCTCATATTCTATCTTGATACAGGATACGGGACACATTTTTTGTCCTGTGTCCTATCCCGTCTCAAATATGTCCCGGTCCCCTTCAAGGTCGGGATGGGTTCAGGAATTCCCGAACCCTTTTTTTTTAAAAAATATAAAAATATTATTTTATAAATTATTCTATATAAAAAATTATAACAATTTCTTCCAAATATTACTATTACTCCCTTATATAATTTACAAAAGAAAACAAAAAAGGAAATTTATTCTTCATTAAGTATAATTTATAAAAGGAAAAAGGAAAAAAAAAAGTCAGGACGGGACAGGATGACAGGAGGGTCGTGCCGAGAACCGTCCCGTCCCAAAGGGGACTCGTACCGGTCCATTTTGGGACGGGACAGATCCGTCCCAAAATCTCTAAAACCGGGACGGGACACCCATGAACACCCCTACTGCAAACTATCTTATTAATTACTCATCCAATTTTAAATATAATAATTAATTAAAAAATTAATTTTAAATATAAATATAAAGTTTTAATTTTTTTTATCTTCCATCTTTATTATCCCTAAATTACCTCTATATATATTCACTCAATAAATATTAAAAATTTATAAAAAATATTTTATAAAAATTAAGTCACATGTTATAATTAACTAGTTTTTTTTAATTTATATAAATTAATTAAATAATTTTTATATGATCAATCAAAGTAAATACTAAGAACTATGTAAGATTTGGTAGATAATGTTGATGAAGGTAATAATCAATAGTGATTAAAGTAGATTAATGTAAAATTTGGTCAGTAGAATCACTAGAAACTCTAATTTTGCTCATCATAACTCTATTTCTAAGAGATTTAGAACTTGTTTGACGAATAATTACTTTAAAAAAAAAAAAGGTTCTTTTACAATTTACGAGACAAACATCCTCTTAATCCGAAATTCCGAATACTTTCTTAAGCTATTAAAATGACTTAATGCTTTGAGAATGATGGATTGTTTTTACTCTATAAAAGAAAGGGAGAGGGAGAAAGCTAAGGATATATAAGAAATATCGAAGCAACTTAGTATCATATGTCGTTTTATATGTTTGTTTCTATAAAATGTTGTGCCATTTTCATTCAGAAAAAAGAAAAAGAAAAATTTAAACATAATTGCATAAGAATAATGGAAGCAATTTTCAATTCAATCATAGAAGCGTCAGCAGTTGTTATCTTTTCATATATAAATTATAAAGAAATTAAAAACTCTGAAGAAAATATTGAATTACTCAAATCAATACAATTTTTTTCCATATAAATTTCTACAATTGGAAGTTCATTTATAGGAAGCAAGTTAGTAATACCACAAATATATATATATATATATATATATATGTAGTCCCCTATAAAGCCAATAAAGAAATTCATCAAAGGAAAGTGAAGGATACCCAATACTACTTAAAGTTAGTTACCAATCCCATCAAAACTTAATCCAATAAAATACTCATTTTAATATTTAATATATAATATATTTAATTAATTTAATTTAATTAAATAAATTATTTAAATTAATTAATATGTCATATGTTCTCTAAAATATTTTAATAATTTTTTTTAATTTTTTTCTCTTTTAATTATTATTAAGAAATTATCAATAAATATAATTTAAAAAAAATATTTTATATTTTATATTTAAAAATAAAATAAAAATATTTGAGATTTTTTTGTGGATTTTAAACCCTGCAAATGGATGGACAGTTGTTACTGTGGCTGACAAGTTGAGAAATCTGTCTACATGGGAAAAATTCAAGGGACAATTATTACAGAATTAGAATCCAACTTGATTTTGTACATCACCTCAAACAGACAGACGAACTTCCTCCATGTGCTTTTGCCGCCTTGAGGCCGTTAAACGACTCTCTCCAAATCGCTTTCAACCCCAATAATAATAATAATAATAATAATAATAAATATTGCTTCATCCACTTCTTATTTTTCCAGTAAATCAACGTGGCTACGATAATATCTCCTTATTAAAGCTTGTAAATGAATTTATTATGTCACTTTCTGTTGATATATAAGAGACAGGGAAAAGGGGGAAGTAATTGAAGACGAGAGCTCCAAGTGGGAAATGGTTAAGGAAAATAGTAGTAGTTAACGTGAGTCATGCATAATTAAAATGATTGAAAAACACTAATGGCGAGAATCGCGGTTTATAAAACAGATTTTATCGTTTTGCATGGGAGATCGTATCCATGAAAAAAGATTAATGATTTTAATTAATTAAAGAATCAATGGGAGACAGATAATGAAGTTGTTCCAGCTGGGGCGAGAGATATTGCGCTTCCTACACACAAACTCCATTAATGCATGCACCCACACATGGCCTCTTCCTCTTGCTGCGGTTTCTTCAATGTCCTCTCCCCATTTTCCTCATCAAACTTTTTATCCCCTTCCCTTTACCTGAACTTAAACTAACAAAGATTTTAATTTGATATTAAATATAATATTTTATTTATTTTTATCCCTAAAATTTATTTTTCTCCATAAATAATACCGCATTAAATTCCAATCATTCAATGGCAATGGTATTTTTATATCGGAATAACAGTGAAGTTATTATCATGTGCTTTGGAGGTCACGTGTTTAGATCATAAAAACAATTTGAGTTTGAAGGTAAAGCTGTATATGTTTGTCCGGGAGCCCTTTGCAAGAGCTTTTAGAGTATTAATTTAATTATTTAAAAAATGTCCTTTTTTTGTCAATTTCCAGTGAGGAGATAGCAAGAATATAGCATATTTCATATTTATGATATTTACTAGGGTTAACAATATAAAGCAGAACAATTTCTTAAACAACATCAAGGGCTGTGGAGGGAGCACATGGATACCCTTCACCAATATCGAGAAGAGCTTTTATACTTATTCTGATATCAAATATAGGAACTTAGCGTAATACTATATTAAACATATTTTATTTTTCATGACATCTCTATTTAAAAGAAAATATATATACACATGGAATTGGAATTTGATTTTCATAACAAAACCAATCTCTAAAGAAAATAATCTTTTCATTCACGAAAAAAAGTAAAAATTGTTTAAGAAGAGGATTATTGTATATTGTAAATATGAAGAAGAAGCCATGTGAATGTGAATGGTAACAAGTTAGAATGAAATGACGATAAGGCGTAGTAGGAAGGTTCAAGGACATGCCATCAGCCATGTGAAGGCTCTGGGCTTGGAGGTCCCTTTCCTCTGTACTTTGGTAATAAGTGTCATCCACAGAAATACACACAGTACTACATGCAGTTTCCTTTGCCCCACCTCCTACCTTCAACTTGACCCTATCTGTTTCTTTTATCCCCCTCACTCTTCACATATTTCTATCCATGTCTATGTAAAAATACACAAGTTAAAAATAGTTCAATGTTAAATATTTTTACTTCTTAAAATTATCCTTATTTCAAATTGAGCTAAATGATGATATATTTGAAAATAGCAGCGAAGGAATTGAATGGAGATCTTGGAAATTAATGTTTACCGACACGGTTAAATCTAGCAGAAAGGATTATTCCTTCATGATAGGGTAAACCAATGTTTAAATCTCCACTTAAAGATATACCACATTTAATTATTAACAGTGTCTTGAATATAATTATTTCTAGTAGAAAGATACTTGTGTATATAAAAGAAAAGAATGTTGTATGCATTTCTTAAAAAACATTAAGTATCATAGATTAACTATTATAATTAATTTTAAGAAGAGTAAGTTGTAGATTTCAAAACAAAAGTTAGTTATAGGATAAGTAAAGTAATTATAGGTTAAGAAATTCAGTTATTTTGAGTGTGTGTTTGGCTACCACTTTTGAAAATGGATTGTGGAGTAAAACCATGGTTTGAACATGTGATAGCCAAACATTAGTTTTTTTTTAAAAATCAATTCTAAACCTCAAACCATGGTTTTACTCCACAAACCATGGTTTGAAAAAATTGAGCCCACAGCAGCGTTTTGCCCCATTGCTACAGTAATTTTTTGTTTATTAATAATTTAAATTTTATTTAAAAAAACAAAAATAAATACTATTTAAAATCTAAAATTTTAATTTTTATTTTATTTTAAAATTTTAGAAAAAAGATAAATTTATCAATAAAAATTACCATCTTCCATATTTTTCGATGGTCATCTAGATTGATTAACTCTAATAAAAATTTTAGTGAAAAAAAATAAAATTAAGGTGAATATTGTAAATTTTTACCTTACTCAAATATAAATACATATGTATATGTATTATTTTATAATAATTTATTGTGAATATTGGTTAATTTTATGTAATTATCATATTATTTATAGAAAAGTGATTCTGCTACTAATCATCCAAACATTTCTAATTTTAAAATCACTTTTTTTCCAGAATCTATTCTTCCAAAATCTATTCTTCAGAATCTATTCTCTTCAAAATCTATTCTCCAAAAGCTAATTCAAACACACCCTGAGTCTTTGGGAAATGGGACTAGCTCAGATGATAAATGAGTTTGAGTAAAAAAATAAAGGTTAGTGTTTAAATAAAGACATACATTTATTAAGCTAGTTAATACAATATTAGTACATAATACAAACATAAGAATCAAGAATGTTGAATGATCCCAAATTCCCAGTGGCAAAAAAGAAAAAAGAAAAAAGGAAGAAAAGAAAAAGCGTAGGAAGCTGGAAAAAGGGAGAGAAGAAAACAGAAGATGATGGATAGTTGCATGTGGATTTGGCAGCTTGTTATTATGTTTTTTGTTTACCATCAGGAGCCAAAAACAGGGATGCCCCACGTAGATTTTGCAGATTTTTCTCCTCTGAAAGCTACAAAAACCACGCGCTTTCTCGCCCCAAGAACACATTTTGAAACCATGAGACAGGGCTCTTCTTCCAGTTTTAACTCTTAATGAACAGTTGTAGCATTATAAGTTATAACCCCATAAGGGTGTTTGGTCCCAACATTTATTAAAAGCGTTAGTTATGGTTGAAGTAACTGTGGGCTATCCCTTCCCCCTCTATAAATTCGGTTGCACCCTCCTCCACTTTTCTACACTCATCTCTCTCTCTCTCTCTCTCTCACACACACACACACACGCACACACACATTTCTCTCCTCTGAAGCTTCAACAACAAAGTAATTCCCTTTCAGCTTCATCTTCTGAAGTCCAAAGATCACATTTTTAGCAGATTAGAGTTTGCTTATGTTTCTTTCTTTGTGTTTGTTCAGGAAGAAAATGGCTCTCATTGGGTTTCTCTTGATGGGTTTTCTCTACATGCTCTCCTCTGCTCATGGCTATGGTGGAGGGTGGATTAATGCTCATGCCACCTTCTATGGAGGTGGAGATGCATCAGGCACAATGGGTAATGCAATTTATGTATCAATTAGTGTCTGATAAGTGTTTGACATTTGTCCTAAACGCACTATTTACATAATAGCACACACATTTTTACTTCAAAATGTGAGTTTGTTTGAAGTGTGTTGGAGCAAACCTCTTTGGCTAACCTTATGATGAACAATGGTTCAGGTGGGGCTTGTGGGTATGGGAATCTGTACAGCCAAGGCTATGGAACGAACACAGCTGCTCTAAGCACGGCTCTGTTCAACAACGGCCTGAGCTGTGGGTCATGCTATGAGATCAGGTGTGTGAATGACAGAAGATGGTGCCTGCCAGGTTCCATAGTGGTCACGGCTACTAATTTCTGCCCACCAAACAATGCCTTGCCAAATAATGCAGGAGGATGGTGTAACCCTCCTCTCCAACATTTTGATCTTGCGCAGCCTGTCTTCCTCCGCATTGCTCAATACAGAGCTGGCATAGTTCCTGTGTCTTACAGAAGGTAATAAGTTACCTTCTTTATTACAAGATATTAAGTTTCTTTTAGGATTGAGTAGCTTGTAAGAATGTTAAACCAGAAAACTTGAGTAAAACGTTGGCCCAATGAAATTTATTACTGGAAGAACCAAGTGGTTTGAAATGGTAAATGACCCTTTTGAGAACTTACTGTATATTTTTCAATGGGGTTGGTTTTTTGTAGGGTACCCTGCAGGAGAAGGGGAGGCATAAGGTTTACAATCAATGGGCACTCCTATTTCAACCTGGTCCTCATCACAAACGTTGGTGGTGCTGGTGATGTACACAGTGTTGCCATCAAAGGGTCAAAAACAACGTGGATGCCAATGTCAAGAAACTGGGGCCAGAACTGGCAAAGCAACAACTATCTCAATGGCCAAGCCCTCTCCTTCAAGGTCACCACCAGTGATGGCCGCTCTGTAGTGTCCTTCAATGTCGCGCCACCAAACTGGAACTTTGGCCAAACCTTCAATGGCGCCCAATTCCGCTAGATAAATATACATATACATATATATATATAACATATTCCTGTTCAAGTGTTAGTATAACTCAATAGTATACTAGGTTATGAAAATAGTATGCTACTAAGAGAAGAGCTTATTTTAAAAGGGCTCTTCTTCTTCTTCATCATCGTCATCGTGTCATGGAGGTGTTACCTAATTTTGGGCGCCTTCTACCCATTTTTATTGGAGGTTTTGAAGCAATGAATTTTTTAGGTTATGTGGGGGTAAAAAAGGTGAAATAAATAGTGAGTAAAGTGGAAGTGGTGGAATAATTACACCACCCGCCATTAGTATTATTGGAATAGCTTCTTACTTTACATTTGTACTTTTTGGTTGGGGGATGTTAGAAGCAAAATTGTATGGTGCTCTTCTTGTTTATGTCAGCTTTGGCTGAGTGTGTCTTTGGTTGTATTAGAGATATTTCTAGTGTAAATTTTCCTGCTTCTGCAATGAAAAAGTAATTTACTACCTTCTTGTTTCTGTGTCCTCTCTTCTGTCGACAAGTTTCTTACTTTACATTTGTACTTTTTGGTTGGGGGATGTTAGAAGCAAAATTGTTTGGTGCTCTTCTTGTTTATGTCAGCTTTGGCTGAGTGTGTCTTTGGTTGTATTAGAGATATTTCTAGTGTAAATTTTCCTGCTTCTGCAATGAAAAAGTAATTTACTACCTTCTTGTTTCTGTGTCCTCGCTCCTCTGTCGACAAGTTTTAATTATAATTCACTCCATTTATCTCGTATAGAGAGTTCTAAGGTTGTCTCCTTATTTACTTGTCATAGAATTCATACTTATCTTGTTAAGAAAGTATCAAATCACGGCAAGCATAAGGAATAAATATGACTGTAAAATCAGCAAAACGCTTTTTACACGACTCAGAAACCTCATAGAGCTCAACTGTTTCAAGGACTATCTTTATTCTTTTACCTAACTAGAGATCAGGTTTTGAATAACAGTTAAAAGCTCAACCGCCTCACCTACTTCTGATTCTGAATATCTATTTTTGTCTGGAATATATGCTTGTTGGCTGCATTTTTCTCCCTTCTTGACATTTTTATTGAGTTTTCATTTAATTCTGAGAGACTCAGTCCAACAGTTGTTTAAAACACCAGATAAATTGTAGGGTTTACGGTAGATTAGGGATGCTGGCTCATGCCTCGGTCTGCTATTGCTTAATTCTCATCCCCATTCCCATCTAGCGAAAATTAAGAAAAAGCCGGTAAAAATTTTATCGATGACCTGATAAATTTTTATACTCATAGGTACTTGCAAACTTTATACTTAAAGTATCGGCACTCTGATTTAAGTTCTTCTTACCAATAAACTTATCAATGGAGAATTTTCCCCAACTTGTAAATTAATTTTATGAGAGATTGATAATGTATTATTATTGGGGAATTAAGGTCTACAGGAAAAAGCTACAATTATATATTCTTACTCCAAAAAAACAAAAAATAGAAATATAAACGTATCAGATATAATTTTCAACAAGATTTTATATACATATAAAACAAAGCATTCTGTATCATGTTTTCTCCTTATTTATCAGTTCAAGCGGCATTCTGCATCATGTTTATTCCTAAGTTATGTTTGTCTGAAATTACAATCATGTTTTTTCAATATACAAGGATGATCCATGTGAGGAAGAACAAAATTTGACACTCTTTATTTACAAGAAGCCGATACAGATACGATTAAAAATGAAATCCACGTTATTATTCTGAATCAGTTACTTCGCTATAATGTGATGCTATAAACGACTCTAATCGTCCATGTGGGGAAGAAGAAACGCAATATGCTTTCTGCATCCATAAAAAACCTTCACAGCAGTAAACAAGGTGGAAGCAAAATCCAGATAGCCTGTTATTGCTTATTGTTGAGATCTGATGAAGCGTAACTGAAGTTCTCTGTCAGCTTCATTGGCAAATGGAGAGCTAAAAAGTAGTGAATCATTGTCGTTGTGGCACCTAGAAAGCAGATAAAACTACAAGAATTGGAAAGTTTTAAGTATCAAACAAGGTATAAGATATTTCTGTGTTTTTCTTTTTGGCCAATAAGCATCAGA
Source organism: Leucaena leucocephala (assembly GCA_037074615.1). Taxonomy (NCBI): domain Eukaryota; kingdom Viridiplantae; phylum Streptophyta; class Magnoliopsida; order Fabales; family Fabaceae; genus Leucaena; species Leucaena leucocephala. The sequence goes on along the minus strand of CM073570.1, from coordinate 4,830,780 downwards.
CATGATTTTGTAACAAAAAAGGCATGATTTATAGAAAATCATTATTCATGGCTGACCCATGAAGTTAGCACTAGCTAACAAAAGTAACAAAAGGTAACTAACTGTGCCCAATCCGATGAGCCAAAGCAGTTTCTCCGTATTTTTATATGAAGGTAACTAAAAAAATGAAGGTTGTTGACTAAAAAAGATAAAAAGAAATTCAATTTTCATGGTGGGTATTATTACAATTTCAATCCCTCTCTGGTGATTGCTCATTTGCAGTTGGCCAACAGCTCACAAGGAAGTCATGCAACAGGAATACCAGAAAAAAAAAGAAAAAAAAAGGAAGGGGGTGCAGTTATGAGAATCCAAAGTTCACCGGAGGGAAACTTGCCTGGGAATACAAATAGTCATCGAACATGGTGGTAACAGCGCAAGGCCCTGCTGTGGAAGCCCATCCATGGTGGTTAGAGTCGAAGGCAAGCCTAGGAGCTACAAATCTTTTATTAGGATGATATTCTATGGGGTTTTCATGTGGGTTGATCTCTGCAGATGGCTGGAACTTGATGTCATTCAGTAGATTGAAATTATGTGGCGGGTATGGAAACTGCCCGCCTAATTGTAGTCTCAGAGACGCGGTACTTGTCATGTCACTGAGGACACCACTTTCTTGCCCAGAATTAGAAAGATCTGGTTTTGAACTTGAGCCAATATAACTAGCATAACTCCCGAAAGAGGACCTTGCAGAGCCCTCTATGTCTCTGAAAAACAGCCAAATCAATTTAACAAGTAGAGTTAAAACTTACAGAATATTAACTCGAAAGATCACCAATTGAGTATATAATTTTCCATCATATAGAACATCTTTACAAATTAAGCAATTTTCTAAAACAAATAAAAACAAAATGCTACAATGAAAAAAGCATTTCATGTCTATGCTATACTTTTGTTTGAGCTCGATGACCACGTCACTAATTTTGGTTTCTGTTAATAAGAACTCGATGGCAATGACACTGAATTCATACAAAATCATATGAATACAATACTTTTGGCCACGTGGCATTTGAATGATTAGAGTTTTTTTTACTGCAGCATCTACAAGAGACATATTTACCTATTGTGGGTCAATTAATATGAATTCCCATACCAATGGACATGTTTATGAATTCGACTGTAGTCAAATCCTTGTTTATGATTTTAAATTTTGTTAAACAAGAAGACTTCAATGCCACAATAATATTTGCTTATTATCCTGGCAATAGATGCTGCTTCTCCAAAATAACTTCAAGATGTATTTAAGTCAAATGAATTCAGTTAAGATTATTGAAGGAATTTTGAAGCATAGATTTATTTCAGGAAAACTGCTTACTTGGGGAGAAGCAAGTTTGAATCATCTGGTAAAGCCATATGTTGGTTGTCATTGTTGGCAATCCATGATAGAGGTTGGAGATGTTGATCAGCACTCATCCTGTAGGGAATATGCAACTCATTGAACTGGAAGATAAAGCTTTTTTAGTCATATCTTGCTTTTCTACACCATAGAAACGTGTATTTAATTCTATCAAAGGAAAAGAAAAAAAGAAGAAGAAAGAAACGTGCATTTAAAACCATTTTAAATAACAGTTGAACTTTTGAACTTTTTACCTGGTTAGTGCATTGAAATGATTCAAGTTGTTGCTTTTGTATATTTTCCTGCCAGATCAGAGAAACGTTTCAGAAATGGTATAGAAAGAAGATCTCAAAGCATCAATGTGTATTGAATATATATAACATTGGTTATGAACTCTGGAGGGTTTTGGATTGAGGCCTAGCCAAATTTATGTTGTTTTCCCCCAGTTCTATGTTTCTTCCCAATTTCGTTATTGCCTTTTCTTATTCTTGTCCTTAGACTTGTTAAGGATTCCTCATTATCACTACCAGGTGGAAAATTGTATCCCTTCTCTTATTTTCTTAACAAAGAAAATATATAGTTGGGATGTCAAGTCTTTCTGCAATCCAAGAAGGCACACATTTCGTAGGAAAGTATTAAGAATACTATAAACAAGGAGGGGATAGAAAATTAGTAGACTTGCTAATTATGGATGAATTAGCAACTTCCTCCGAAACCTTGTTGCTCAAGTGGACCATGAAAATATTCCTTGCAAAGAGCAGGAACAAAATAATAAGAGGCATACCTTACACAATCGAAGTTGATTAATCGATTCCCTGAGAGAATTTTCCATCTGTTCCAATTGTTCCACACTGTTGATTTTATCAAGTTCAGCCCATTGGCTACATAATGCAGCAATATACAAAACTTAAAAATGGCATGCAGCCATAATGCAAGTACATAAAAATATAGCCAAGGAACTTAACGATTGAACCAAACAAATAAATCTACCTTAATCTTGTAAGTATCTCAGATATATGAGTTCGTAATAATGTTGCGTCATTCTTCAGGTCCTGCACAAAGAACTTGAGTGATAGGTCTAACATGAAGGGAAAGGAAAAGGGGGAAAAATTGAGATGGTTCGACTTATGTACCTCAGTAGTTTGACTACTGTGAGAATGAACAAAAAGAGCATTTCAGTACCTCAACTTACTGGCAGTAAAGTTAAATCAATCCAAAGAAAATCATTAAATTAGTGTCGGCATGGAATACCTTGTACCAAGAAATTCTTGTATATTTACATCGTGGTCTAACTTCCTAAATGTTTTCTTCAGTGCCTAAACTCAAATAAAAAAGCAGATTGCTGATGAGTATTACAATAAGGCATCAATCATAATCTTGTACTGTTTGAAAACAAAGGGATAAATATGCATTTTTTTAAATGAAGAATGAGTTGTAAGAAACGACTTACTTCAAGACTCTCCAACTTCCTGTTCCAATCCAATTGAAAACATTAATCATAATCTTGTACTACTTAGATAAAAAGGCATAATAATTTGCTGCGTATGGAAGGATTATAATTATACCTCTTTACCCTTTCCTGTGGAGTTAGTTGTGCAAACTTTGCAATAACCTCATCTATGTTACTACAGTCACCAAAGAAGGGATGTACTTAGGCAAAGAATCATAATGGTCTTTTATAAAGGCAAACGTCACATTCCAAGTCCACTAATAGCTCCAAAAATATCAAGAATGAGATATAATTAAAAGTTTAAGCAAAACTGTAAGAGGACTTAGATTTTTTTTTTCTTTGACCAACAGAATTTTCACTCAGAAGTCTACAATACCCTGTGCTGAAATTCCTATAATATTTATCAACCCTAAACTATAAAGGAAATATAAAGGAATAAGCTGGGATTGCAATAATATAGTAACTGATTTCTTAGACTCAAGACTCAAGAGGATGGATGTTTCCAGAGTCAAACAGCTGCTTATGGAGCAGGAAAAGATAAGTAGGATGTCTAGAGGGAGAGATAGGTGTGAAGACAAACACTTAAGGTAAAACTCAGAAAAAGAAACTGTATCTGACACCGAACACAAATAAACATAATTGTTATCAGGGCAATGATGTCAAAACATAGGTGGTACAGATGATGTAATTTTAAACATTGCTTCCTTGATCTTGCAGTGAAAAGGCATCACGGCATTTGACCACAAAGACTCATGGGTTTTAGAAGAACAGCTAACTTTCATTCTTCTTCCCCAAACTCTTTGAACTAACTAATCAATACGGTTATTGACAAAACATTGCACAATTATACTAACTAGATTGTAAGCCCCATATTTTTGCATGGAGTTTGAAGCAAGTGGTACAAGTGTTTATGACTTATAAATAATGCAGCTAGCTATAGATTTTATATGGTATATTTATTGATGATATAGATGATTCAAACATTAGCAAAATACCTACGCCTCCCTCTGCATAGTGCGGGCTTCCCAGACGGTGAGAACATGAGAAGTATAATATCTATATCGCACAGTATAGATAATTCCGAAGCCTTTTTCATAATTCCATTCCTCCTTTTAGCATAGGTCGCCTGACGACCATTAGCGTTCTCCAGCCTCTTTATCTTCAGCTTCACCCTGCCCATACTGCAACTTATAACCCACAGAAACGCCTTCAATTAGGCCCCCGGCTTTTGCAAACTTTCCAAGTTCATAGCAATTTCAATCCAAACCTCTGCATTCGTTTAGAAATAAAAACAAACACCTGGTGAACATAAACAGGCAACAAAAGAAAACACACGCCGAGCACCCAGAACCAGAATTAACAAAGCAAATGAGAAGCACAGGGCTTGAAAACCGATATAACATATAGCATGTAAAGGCCCAATAAGAATTGAAGAGGAAAAGAGCCCAATGATTATTTCTTTAAATGAGAAACTAGAACTGCAACTGACAAAAAGACAACAAATTCATCGTACACAAGTCTTAAGATACATACCCTTTATCAACGTTTAAGTGTCTGTGCCAAAAAAGAAAGAAAAATCAACGTTTAAGTGTCGACATTGAGAAAGGAAGAGCATGCAAAGATTTTAATTTAACGAGAACAGAGGGAGAACAAGAAGAAGGGTACAAAAGACGAAGTCGAGAATGTAACTAAAAGGGATACAATCCAAACGGGTAGTACGCGGGAATTAACAGATTGTTCGGACAAAAGCAGATTCGTAGGAAAAGAGAGAAGAATGATATAGGTGTGAGCTTACATATAGCATTACATGGCCTGGGTTCAACACGACCGGGTAACCGGGAAAATCGGTCATGGGAGCGTCCGGAAGAATCGGGACTCACGATCTTACATGCAAATTCTCCCACTGCCTCACAAACCATAAAAACAAAAGCCACCGCTTTCTGCTTTCACCTAAACCACCTTCACACATGTATATTGAAAGTTTTTAGTGATCATGATCCTTACCGTACTTCAACCCTTGAATCTCTTTATGCACGAGCACGATGACTCCTCGATCACTTGATGCTGCAATCTCGTTTTCAACACCAAGACTGAAAGACAACATGTTCACATACGACAGCGTCATTTTGTATAGAATGTTGAGTGAGATCTGCGAAACAACGTACGCCGTGAAATCCTTCAGAGTTCAGAGTGAGTTCGCTTCCACTTTTTTGCCATCTATATCTAATAAAGTTATAGATATCATAAAGTTAATTAAAAATATTTAATTAGTTTTTCTTATATTTTTCTGTTTACACCTTTTTATTAAAATTTTATAACTCATTATATTCAACAATACTTTGAATCTGATTTAGCATAACTGAACTCGTTAAAATCTTCTTTTGCTATTTACCCTCAAAACAAAACAGAGAAGTGACGAATAGAGTAATAAGAACTAACAAAATATGACACATCTGTAAATAATTGTGTCTTTTAAATATAATGTGTTAAGTAATTGAGCAAGAATAGAAAGAAACACTGCTTTTTTTTAGAAAACAAATTGTACTAGAAAAATTAGAATAATCATAATTAACCGTTGATATATGGATATGGTGATGATGGTATAAATAGACCTATAGTAATATGTGGCGAAAGTAATTACTGAAATTCAAAAGTGATTTTATTGAATAACGATGAACCCATTGACGAAGGAGTAGGTACGTAGGTGATAGAATAAAATAATAAACAAGTCAAAGTTTTCACAATAACTAGGAGCAGTAGTTCACAATTTAAATCTCTAGCTTCTGGCTATCAATGTGCTTATTCTGTCAAGTCCTGAGAATTTTTTGAAAAACTTGTAATAAAGCCAATAGTTTAAGACTTCCAGAACAAGGTTTTGTTCATTCTAAAGTGCTGCTACTTCTTATAAATTCACAGTTCAAGACAGAACAGAAGCTGTGAAATATATACGGTCATATATATACATATATACATAGCTTTCCTTGTTCAAGTTAACTTAAGCAAAAGCCAGGATGAAGAAGTTCATTTTCTTTGCGTTGCTTTTCGTGATAGTGGCCGTTTCTGAGGCTGAAGCTCATGGCTATGGAGTATGTGGGAAGTTCAGTCCTGACAGAATGCTCACTCATGTTCTTCGTCACTGTGCCAAACCAGCCAGAGACTTGAATGTTCCTGTTCCTGCAAAATGCTGCGAGCCTCTCTCCCAAGTTTCAGAGGAATGCTTCTATGCAATCCTCAAATCCGACACTTGGAAGTATTCAGGCATTGACCCTCGAATCGCCTTCACCATTCCCAGACGTTGCCATTACCACCATTAATTATAATAATGCAGCTTCACAGGTTATGAACCAGTCTCCATGAGTGACTAGCTAGCTATTATAAGTATAATAAAGAGTGATCCTTGTATCGTTATTAAGAGCTCACTTCTATAGTAGCTCATCTATAATAAGTTTGTTAGACATGTTCCAGTGTGTGTTTGTTCGTCAAACTGCTAATAGTGGTGGATTTTTGTTGAGTTTGAATTGGTTTGTTTATACTAACCATATAACTAATTTAGATATATTAAAAAATTAATTATATTAGTTATTTATAATAAATATAATTTATCTTTTATAAAATATCATCTTTTATCTTTATTATCTTTAGATGAAAATTTTTTAATATGAATACTTTAAAAAAATATATATAAATTTAGAGGGATAAAATAGATTGAGGTATTATATCTATAATAAAATTTAATTTTTAACTCACTTTTATATTAAAAATAAGATGGAGTATTATATAATCTGGAAGATATATCTCAACTTTGGTATAAATAAATTGTTCTTCTGTTTAATTGTGATGAATCAGTAGCTAGGTTCGGCAAATCAATTACCAAGCTTTGCTCGTTTGAATTATGCATATTTGACATTAAATATAATATAGCCTGCTATCTGTTATAAAACATATTAGGCTTTGTGCTTAAGTAAATAAGTTATCAACCAACTAGCGGTTTTGTTCAGATGAAAAGGATTCATTTCTTTTTAAATAAGGACTATAGTTCAAACTTTACAAGTAAAAAAAAAAATCATGTTAGGATAGTTATCTCAAATTAAGTCTAATAATGGTTAAATATGAGTCCGTACCGGACATCTAATAATTCTAATAATTGTATTAAAAAAGTGTTGACTTCAATTATGTCGTCAATTTGAAAAGTTAGTCCGCATCCAATAAGAATATTTCATTCCAACTATTATTTTTAAAAATGTTAAAATTGATTAGTACTAAGCTTTATGCCACACATTTTACTCTTGTCATTCATTATTATATCTTGTAATTCTAGATATAAGATCTTTTATATAAACTATCGGCGTTTTTTAAAAATATTTTTTTTTTGCTTTGACTACATTCCTACCTAATTAACTAAAAAAATTATTAATTAACTAAACAATATTGTCTAATCAATGAATTTCATTGAGGGTAATTCTAAAATTTTAAAAATATTAAAATAATTTTAACTAAATATATTTTTTAAGGGTAAAATAACATCAACACTCTACTATTCTTTCTATTAGCATATAGTACCATAATATTATTTATAGTACATTTAACATCCTAATATTTTTTATGTTAATTTTTAATTATATCTAGTATACTGATATTATTTATAATTTATAGTAGCATATATATTATAAATAAGATTATAATGTTAGAAATGTCATCAAAATAATATTAAAGTACTGGATGCTAGTTTATCTTTTGCTTTTAATTTTTTTACAAGATGGGAAAACAAAAGAAACTAAACAAATTAGTAGAGTCTTCAAGATGAGAGAGATGAAACCAGAATGGCATAGACAGGTTTGTTTGACTAGTGTATCTGCTTCGAAATTCGCTTCCCTTCATAGATGATGGACTTCTACAAGTCATTCTCTTTGTATCATTATGCAGCATTCTTCAATCAAATCCTAGTTCATATGAAGATCATTGTCGCCATCCCTGAGCAACTGTATCGCCTCGACACCTCCAGTGAGTCACTAAATATGCAAACTCTTCTATGTGCTCCTTCCTAAGCTCGCTTGAGTCCAGTCAAGCACGCGGTTCCTTCATTGTAAAGTTGTTAATTAATAGGTTTTTATAAAAGGAGGTGAAGGGAGTATATTTTGAGGAGCATACCAATCTCAAATCAAATATTGGCCCCTCCTTCATCAAATTTACCAATCTTTTTCTTCAGAATTCAAAAACAATTATGAATATTAATCAATACTTCAAAATCTACATTTTGTTCAATAATTTATTATCCATCTTTAATTTCTTTTGTGTTTAATTCTTATCAAATTTTGATCAATCTGTTCGTTCATTTGTTGGTGTAGTCTAATATAGGTAAATATTTAAAAAAGCAACAATACTTAATTTTAATTAGTTTTAATATTAAACTTGACATTAGTACGTGGCATTGGATGTACATTTATATTATAAGGGGAAAATATTCGAAGCTGTGCATGAGCCTCAAAATTTTACTTCACAAAAGCTGACTCAAAAATCATTTTTGTTTCTTAATGCAGGAACCCAGTGATGAAGGAAGGAGTGGGTGATGATAATATATATATATATATATATATATATATATATATAAATTTCCTAGCTAGAAGCTTTATTCAATAAGAGATAGAGATTTGATTCTAGACCTCTTACTTTCAAAAGTTGAATACCAAGTATACATTAGCATGCTGCGAGACAGTAAAAACTAAAAACTGAAATTAAAAAGTGAGTTTGTTGGATAATGATGAAACCTTTGGCGAAGTACGTATGTAGGTGAAACAATAAAATAATCAACTCATCATATAGTTTTCACGCCAGATTCTGGCTATCCATGTGCTAATTATTCTTTTAAGTCCTGAGATTTTTAAAAAGATTGATGACGAAAGATCCACACAGATTACTTCCAACTTGTAAAGTCAATGGTTTTAGACTTGGGGAACGAGGTTTGTTCATTCCAAAGTGCTTCTACTTCCTATATATACACACACTTCAAGAAATTGCAGAAGCTGTGAAATACAAAACATACACATAGCTTCCTCGTCCAAGTTGAAGAAAATCTATCAGAGGAAACTAATTAGAAGCAAGATGAAGAAGTCCATATGCTTGGTGCTGCTTTTGGCAATTGTGGCCATTTCTGGGGCTGAAGCTCATGGGTATGGAGTGTGTGGGAAGTTCAGTCCAGATAGAATGCTCACTCATGTTCTTCGTCACTGTGCCAAACCTGCCAGAGACTTGAACGTTCCGGTAACTCCAAAGTGCTGTGAGCCTCTCTCCCATATCTCCGAGCAATGCTTCTATGAAATCATCAATTCTGATACATGGAAGTATGGCATCGACCATCGTATCGCCTCCACCATTCCCAGGCGTTGCCATCTCCTTCACCACCCCTAGAGCACTCACCTTAATGAACCAGTAGTCACCTACTTGTTATAGCTACTCTAATAATAAAGTGTGACTTTGTCTTTAATAATAATAAGAGCTCATTATACATAGTAGCTCATATAAGTTTGTGGAAACATGTTTCAGTGGCGGATTCGTTGAGTTTGAATTGGTTTGTTTATGTTTATTTCTCAAAGCTGTATTGAGTTTCATACAAGTAAATTGTTCTTCTCTTAATTATGATTTAGCCAGTGCTTCTTCTTGTTTGAATTCCACGTCTATACATGACATGTTAATTAGGACCTTAGTCTATATAAAAAGTCAATTACTTTTTATAATTAGGATAAAAAAAATATTAAATATCAACTAAGCGCCTACCTAAAACCATGAGTTGGATTATTGACAATATCCTCAACTTATCTACAGTCAATCAATCCAAACGCTTAGTGGTTGATTTCAACTCTTTTTAAAACAACGCGTACACATATTTATAAATATAACAATTGAAAACTAAAATATATATTTATTATAAATTTTATTTTTACGCATATGATAATCAATCTTGAGTTAAATATAGGCTTCCTTTTATCAAATTTACTCATCTGTTTCAAAATTCAATAAGAAAATTATGAATATTAATATATATGAAGGTTAGTGGTTAAAAAATGGATAATAAAAATTCTATATGGCATGATTTTATTTTTATTACAAAAAATAAATTGTATATTTTTTATTGGAGTAATCTTTAATAGATACTTCAAAATCTACATATCAGCTTTGTACAATGATGTTAATCTATTTGATTAAACTAATATGGCTAGTGGTGGAATTAATCCAGGGAAGAGATTCAATTTTCATTAAAACAAAGTCAAAAGGTAATATAAAGTTAATTAAGTCCTATTCTTCTTTATTAACTTTAATTAACCATGAGGTCCAATTTTGTTCCTCAAATTTGTGTAGGAGCTGTAAATATTCAAAAAAGAAAATTCTTTTGAATCAATACAGCCCTAAAAGTGTTAAAAATAAGAGTATAATCTCTTACCTATTAAAAACATAATAACTTAACATTTTCACAGTTAAGGGCAGTATTATTGATTTAAGAAATTTTTTCGAATATCTACAACTACTGTATAAAAACTTTTAGAATAACATTAGACCTTAACCTATTTAAAAATTGAAGAAAAAACGTATGAATTGTTTAGTTGATGAAATTGGAGAGTTATTTGTATTAGATTTTTTCACTTGGGACCTATGAATACTTTTTCCGTAGTTTTAACATAAAATTTGATTGATTCGCTTATATATATAGTATGTTGCATGTCCGTTCTGGATGTACACAAGGGAAAAATATTATAAGTCATATACATGCATGAGCCCAAAAACTTGACTTGATATATAAAAACAGACTGACAAGTAATTTGTTTCATAATGCTGAGCCCATTGACACACGAAGGAACGAAGAAGAAGTAGGTGATGGAATAAATTAATGAAGTCATAATAATAATAACTAGGAGAAGTAGTCCACAATATAAAACACCAGCTTCTGCCTATCCTTGTGCTTATATTAATCATTAAGTCCTGAGATTTTCAGAAGAATCCGCAGGCTTATAACAACTTCATTCTTCCAACTTGTAAAGCCAAATGATTAAGACTTTGGAAACATGTTTTCTTCATTACAAAGTGCTGCTCCTGCCAATATATACACACTTCATGACAGAGACCAAGCTGTGAAATACAGACACATAGCTTCCTTGTTCAAGTTGATCGAAGAAACCAGGGGAGATGAAGAAGTTGATTTGCTTGGTGTTGCTTTTGGCGATTGCGGCCATTGCAGGGGTGGAAGCTCATGGGTATGGAGTGTGTGGGAAGTTCAGTCCTGATAGAATGCTCACTCATGTTCTTCGTCACTGCGCTAAACCAGCCAGAGACTTGAATGTTCCGGTGACTCCAAGTGCTGCAAGCCTCTCTTTGAACTCTCAGAGCAATGCTTCTATGCAATCATCAAATCGGACACTTGGAAATATTCAGGCATCGACCATCGTATAGCCTCCTCCATTCCCAGACGTTGCTCTCTCCTTTACCAGCCCTAGGGCACTTATTACTTAAACCCTACTCTAATAAAGTGTGACTGTGTATTTTTAATAATAAGAGCTCATCATATATAGGAGCTCATAATAAATACTGTGTATTTTTAATAATAAGAGCTCATCATATATAGGAGCTCATAATAAGTTTGTTAAACATGTTTGAATTGGTTTGTTTATGTTTTAATCTCATTGACATATCTCTCAAGCTTCATATAAACATTGTTCTCCTCTTAATTATGATGAATCATCAATATGTTCACCAAATTAATTAGCAAGCTTTGCTTGTTTGAATTCCACATCTTTGACGCATAAATATAGCAGCATGCTACCAATCAATTATTGTTTAAAGTGGTAAGCTGCGCACAATAGGAGAATACAAGTTTAAATTTTGAGAATTGTATTAGTTGGGAGAGGTGAAACTCTCTTAGTCTCGAAATGACATAAATACCCCTGACTATATATATATATATATATATATATATATATATATATCAGCTTGCTATATGTTCCAAAACATGTATATTAGGCTTCTTGATTAGATAAACAAGTTGAGTTATTAACCAAATGGCGATTTGCTCATATATATTGTTTAAATTATGAATATTAAACAATATTTCAAAATCTATATCTTAATATTTTCCATGTTTTAACAATTTATTTATAATTGCATAATTAATATATCTTAATACAAGAATAAAATTCGATTCAACTAACGGTTTGGTTAAATTAATTAGAGAAACAGACTCAATTTTTCTTAAATAAATTCTTAAGGTAAACAGATACGACCACGAGTTACGTATTACCTAGTTTTCTTTAAGGAAACATGTATGGGTTTTTTAGGTGATGAAATAATTTAAGAAAACAAAAAAAAAGAACACATTATATATTTATTAAAGAGTATATTATATAAGCACTTAAAAATCTACACTTTAATTACGAAATGATACTACTTATCCCCTTAACGAATAGCTTGTCAGTCTTACTTTTCATATTCTTAACATCACAAAGCTGTTGATTCCATATTAGATTAGAGTTTAAGTTTAATTACACCTAAAATCTTATCACTAACACTAAAAATATAGTTTATTTTGGATGAACTTGCCACCCACCTATATAGCTATATATGATTATTCTTCTAATTACGTCATGTGGGATTTCATCTTCCATCTATGTTGATTTTTTATCAAATTTTAGATTGGGGTACATGCAGTTTGATATAGTTGGATATTCAAAAAAGTAACAATACTTAATTTTAACTAGTTTAATTTTAATATAAATTTTGATGTAGGAGTTGCGTGTGTTTTGGGTCTACTTAATTGTACATATATAAAGGGTTTAGTTTAATATTATATTGTTAGTATTTTGTAGTTTTCATAATAAAAGCAATTAAGGAGCGCTTCACATTAATTAATTACAATTTCAAATTCCAGCTTGTGAGCTTTTTAAGAGAATCCGCGGGCTTAGCAACTTCGTTCTCCATGGAAATCAATCAACTGGAAAAGCCGAAGGATTAAGACTTTAGGAAGAACAAGGTTTTGTTCATTTCAGAGTGCAGCTATTGCATATATATACACAAACGCGCACATACTTCAAGACACAGCACAACCGTGAAATATATACAATCACACATACATAAATATCTTCCTTAGCTTGGTCAATTAAGCTGCAGAAATCCGAGGAGGAGGATGAAGAAGTTCATATGCTTGATGTTGCTTTTGGCGATGGCTGCCATTATTGCTGGCGTTGAAGCTGATAGTTATGGAGTGTGTGGGAAGTTCAGTCCAGATAGAATGCTCACGCATGTTCTTCGTCACTGCGCTAAACCTGCTAGGGACATAACGGCTCCGGTGACAGCAAAGTGCTGCGAACCTCTCTCCCAAGTAACAGAGGAATGCTTCTATGCAATCATCAATTCCGACACATGGAAGTATTCCGGCATCGACCCTCGCATCGCCTTCACCATTCCCAGGCGTTGCCATATCTTTTAATTATGAACAATTCACCTCCTTCATTATAGCTTCTCTAATAATAAAGTGCGACTGTGTGTCTTTCTTCCTAAGAGCTCACTATAGAAGCTCATCATACCCTACTGTAATAAATGTGACTCTATGTGAGTCCTTAATATAATAATATAAGAGTTTGTTAATTAAATACATGTTCAAATGTTGATGTGGAGTCCCTATTCACAGAAGCCTTCGTCCTGGTAGAAAAGGCTTTTGCCATTTAATAAGCATGAGATCTAGATTCATATTTAGAAGAACTATTTTTAATTTCAGAGTCGCTATGAGAGTAGTTTGAGCCTATACCTCTGTTATATTGATTAATTAGTACGTAAGCCCTATATAATTCTCCATTTATAAATAATGTAGAACAGGTTTATGAGGATTATTTACTTTTGAGTTTTGACTCACATTGCTGTTGAGCTTGCTACATAAAGCATTGGATAATATTTTCAGTCTACGGTGACGTTATATTTGCTTTTAATAATTCCTACAATAAAAAAATTGTCGTCGTCGTCTTCTTAAGTATACGAAAATAGCACAAACTCAATAAGTATTTGTGCTACTTGTTAGTTATTATATATAACTTTGAATCATCTATTCCAAAATTTAAGGGGGGGGGGAACATATCAATTTTTTAAGATGATGAAATATGTTATGAGGATATAATTTAAGATCACAACATATTTTTACTAAATATTCTATTATAATAAATGCTTCAACAAAAAAAAAGAAAAGAAAACGCTTAATCAGTTGCTCAATTTTCAATTTTTAACAGTTTGGTATGATTTTGAAATAAAATAAAAATTATATAATTTGAAAATTCAAATTCAAACGGTTTATGAGGTTTTGCTGAAATTAAGAAATTAATTCATATCAATGTAAAATACAAACTTCATAAGAAATTGTATGGTTTAGAGATTGTATAAGTGTTACAACTAGCCATAAATTTAGTGCTTGCATAATCAACCGTTCATATAAAATTTACTATATAGTCATGCTATAAATTAAATCGTATAATTAATTCTTCTAATCTTAAATATAAAGTTTATTTAATTAATTTAATATTTTATAATATTATACAAGAAGCCTTATTTGAATAAAACAAACTCAAAAGCCTGAAAATCTGACACTGTCTTGCCCACCAAATCTGGCCGCCCATATTGTCATAACCAAAATAAGTTTAGTCTGACCTCTCCTCCCTCTATGTAATATATCCCTCCAAAAAGAAAACAGGAAAGCAAATATACCTGTATATGATATATGTATGTATGTATTAATAACCCATATTATGTATATTATACATAATATATTTTTCTCTTTCTTTTAAATATGAGAGCTAATTGACTTTTTTTAGATTGATTAAAAAAATCAAATAAATCAGTTTATTATATATAATATAAGAGTTAATAGATTACTTTGAGTAGATTAAAGAGTATATCATATGCATTCATCTTAAGATGTTAGATTTAATGATAATAAATTAATTTATCTTGATTTTTTTAATTTTTTAAAAAATTAACTAATTTTTATATTTAAAATTGAAAGATGTATCACAGAGACAAAAGACGTACGAAGAAAGGCCAAAATAAACAAAAAGAAGAGTGAACTTCGTGACGTGGTGCTTGAAGCTTGTTTGAGTTGCTTTAAAGTAAGTTTTAGTTAAAAAAACGCATTATGCTAACATTTTTCTAAACAAAATAAATGTGGGTTTAGTTTAATATTGTAAGTATTTTGCATGCGCCCAAATTATTTGACTTCACACAAAATAAAGCAGACTCATCAGAGACGTGAATGTGTTTACTAATGCTGGAAGAATAAATGCATGAACTCATATACAGTAGTTTTCATAATAAAAACAATTAATTATAATTTAAAATATCAAGGTTTGTGGCCATATTCCCATTTACTTATTTCATTTTTTAATATAAAGATCTAGTTAACTTTTTCAGGTTGATTAAAAAAATTAAATAAATCAGTTAATATGATCAAATATAATCTCTCAAGATAAATTTATATTATATATTCATTAATCTATCCAAATTAATCAACTAGCTATATTATTAGTTATAATTAAATTATTTATTTAATTTTTTTAATCTGTCTAAAAAAATTAATTGAATCTTATATTAAAATTTAAGTGGTGAGCTTTTTAAGAGAATCCGCAGGCTTAACAACTTTGTGTCTCCATGGGACGTAGATTCCAACTTTTAAGGCCAAAGGATTAAGACTTTAGGAAGAACGAACACTTGCATGCATGGTTTTGTTCATTCCAAAGTGCAGCTGTTGCCTATATAGACACACGCATACTTCAAGACACAGCACAACTGTGAAATACAATCACACAGACACACACACATAAATATCTTCCTTAGCTTGGTCAATTAAGTTGCAGAAATCAGAGGAGGATGATGAAGAAGTTCATATGCTTGTTGCTGCTTTTGGCGATAGTGGCCATTGCCGGTGTTGAAGCTGATAGTTATGGAGTGTGTGGGAAGTTCAGTCCAGATAGAATGCTCACTCATGTTCTTCGTCACTGCGCTAAACCTGCTAGGGACATAACGGCTCCGGTGACAGCAAAGTGCTGCGATCCTCTCTCCCAGGTAACAGAGGAATGCTTCTATGCAATCATCAATTCCGACACATGGAAGTATTCCGGCATCGACCCTCGCATCGCCTTCACCATTCCCAGACGTTGCCATATCTTCTAATCAACGAGTCACCTACTTTTTTTATAGCTTCTCTAATAATAAAGTGTGACAGTGTTACGTTGTCCTTACCAAGAGCTCACTATAGCAGCTCATCATACACTATATTGTAATAAAGTGTGTCTCTCTGTGAGTCCTTAACTTAGAAGAGTTTGTTAATTAAGTACATGTGCAAATGTATGTTGACATAGACTGAGTACTAACTAGCGTTAGTTCTAATGGAGGATACTATGACCTTTTAAAAATAAGGTCTCAATTCAGAACAATACATTTTTACTAAATATTCTGTCTAATAAATTCTTAAAAATCTCCACTCAAATATTTTCCCCAGGATTTAACAATTTAGTTAGTAGTAATCTCATAATTAAGGTTAGTCACACTTACACAAGAATAATTTATCTAACTTGAATCTTCCCGCTTAAAAATCAGTTGCCCAGTTTTAAGTGGAATAGTTTGGATTAATATGATTGTTTGGGAAACCCTGAAATTAAGGTTTTTAAAAGGTTATAGGTTTAAATTTTTTTTAAAAATAAATAGTCATATTTGTCTAAAAAAAATTTTAGATCAAATCATGGTTTAAAACTATAATTTTGGATGAACTATTAAGACTAACTTCTAAAACAGTAAAAGAGCTTATATATCATCTAATTACTATTTTACCCTTATATTTTCTTACACACTCTCTCCTCTCTTCTATCTCCTCTTTTTTCCTCACCCTCTTTACTCTCATATTTTTAATAAAATCATACAATTTCTGATAATTTTTTAATTATAAAAATCATTATGGTAATAGTTATCCAAATACTCATTTATTCATAACTATTTTTTTCTATAAGGTCTACTCCAAAAGCCATTTTATAAAAGCCGTCAAAAAACTGTTTTTTATAAACTCTTTTCTAAACTCTTGTCCAAACATATTAAATATGACTCTTCAAATTCTAAGCCCTAATTCATTAAATCATATTGTTTATTTTTGAAATTTTATATTATCCAACAAGCCTTTATTTGAATAAAACGAATTCGAAAGACTGAAAATGTCTTGCCCACCAAATCTGGCCAATACTCCTCATTTATTAAAAAAGAAAGTTACCTCTCTCTGCCCTCGACAAAACTTTCAAGCTATTAAATCGTTTTGTATTTTATATTTTATTAAAAAAATTAATTTGAAAAAAATGAACCGGTGAAATCTCACCTAATCAGTTCTACTAAAATGTGCATATGGTCCGAATTTTTATTATTATAAGCAAAAATAAGCATTTTGTCATATGAATATAAGATTAGCTTGACCTCATTTTTCATATTCATACAACTTCTAGAGTTTGACTTTGACTCTCTCAAAACTATTATACTTTTAATAAATCTTATATTAAAGAGATGTAATAATTTGTTTTAAAATGGCTTACGTCTTGCACCAATTAAAAAAAATTATAAACACTCAAGTTGACACGAGGGATAATGGTTAGATGTTTGACTCTTAACCCTTACGTATGTAACAATTTATATTTCATTGAAAAAGATGTGTATTATTTGCCCTTAATAATCTAGGAAAATAATCTCTATTCGTTGGCGGTGTACTTGTATACTCACCAAAAAATTATATTAAAATTTGTCTCTTTATATTTTATTTATAATCTTGAAGTCTAATAGTACATAACAAAATTTTGTGACTAGAAGGGTTACAAGTTTGACTTTATTTGTAACCTCGCACATAAGCCTCTAATTTTTAAGAAAGTTTTTTCTTTTATATTTTGTATATCCATAATGAATGGTATTTTTAAAATAACTTTTTTTGTGAATCAAAAGAAAACACGCCTAAATCTAAAAATAAATCCAATGAATCAAAAAGTTGACCAATTTAATTAAAATCTCAAGTCGAACAAAGTTATGTTCACATGGAGATGGAACGCTTCCTATTCATTAATCAGAACAAATGAAGAAGTCTTCCTCATTTTCTCTCGTCTCTACCTACCTCCACCGGATCAAGCCTTTCCCTGTGTTTTTTTTTTCATCAATAAAAAATTATCAAACACGCATCCATCTAAAATTAAATAACACATGTATGGGGATTACTACTTTATTGTGATTTCAATCGATACATTTAAGGAGGCATCATAACTTTTGGGTATTTATATTTAAATCTGAAGATAATTGAGGACCCACCCTACCCATCATTAATATCATTTAAGAGAAATGGAGATTTTGTATTGTTCTTAGATCATGGGTGAGTTTAACCCCTTTTAAAAAAATTATAACAAAAAAAGTAATAACACATATTGGGGAAAAGTAATATAAATTACACATATAATCTGCAACACTACTATACAACAACAACAAGCCTTATCCCATTAAATGGGGTCGGCTACATGGATCATACGATGCCATTGTACTCTATCGAAAACTAAATCCTTAGATAGGCTATTGACCAGGAGATCCCGTTCAATGACCTATTTGAGCGTTCTCTTTGGCCTTCCTCTATCCCTTTTAACCGGTGTCCATACTATTTGATCTACCCTCTTCACCGGCGCATCCCTTGGCCTTCTTTGTACGTGTCCAAACCATCTAAAACGGTTCTCTACCATTTTCTCTTCAATAAGTGCCACTCCAACTCTTCCCCATATATGTTCATTACGAATATTATCTTTTCTTGTATGCCCACACATCCATCTCAGCATCCTCATCTCAGCTACCCCAACTTTATGCTCTTACTGTCCTTTTAAAGCCCAGCATTCACTTCCATAAAGCATTGCTGGTCTTATAGCAATGCGATAAAACTTTCCTTTTACTTTATCTGGTACTTTCCGATTACATATAACCCCAGTAGCCTTTCTCCATTTAAAACACCCGGCCTGAATTCTATGATTAACATCCTCCAAAATTTCACCGTCCTTCTGTATTATTGATCCCAAATATTTGAACTTATCTATTTGTGGAATAACTTGATTTCCCAATCTGACCTCCAAATTACTTCTAACTTGTCTCTTATTAAAATTACAATGCATATATTCAGTTTTACTTCTACTCAGATGAAAACCCTTCGACTCTAAAGTACTTCTCCATAACTCAAATTTAAAATTAATCTCTTCTCTTGACTCCGCCACAAGAACTATATCGTCCGCAATACTACTATAAAATCACAAAAAAAAAATGAACTTGTTTTTCTTTTCTATAGTTAATTTTAATTATTATATACTAATAAATAGGGGAGATTGGTTTAATTTAAAGATCAAAGGGGTTGCAAAAATATTATTTGCATTGAAAGCAAGGAAAGTTCCTCAATCTTTATGCATTTTATATACATATGCTACTAATAATTATCTTACTAATAAAAATTGTGATTATTGAAGGATGAGAATAAAAGTAACTTTAAAATTAGATACAATTTTTATAGATTGCACAAATATTTTAAAATATAAACTATTATATTATTTATAATTTATTAATACTATAATTTAATTATTATAATTTTTATATTAATAATGACCTCTAATTTTCATTCAAAACTCCTCGAGCAACAACTGAACAGCCACATGACTTTCCAAATGGATCAAATTTTAGTTATCTCTCTGCAAAATGTCAATGCTTCGCTTCACGTGAAACTATTCTAATGAAAGCAACTCTCTTTATATATATAGACATAATTAAAAATTATAAAAATAATTTTAAAAAAAGGAGGTAAACTCCCTATTAGGACTGACAATTATTATATTTTACTAAAAAATAAACAATTAAATTATGAAATTGAAAATCACGCAATGTCGTTTATAGCGATGCCTGTGCCTATCTGTCACTGACTTCTCCAACTCTGAAAGTTACTCTGCATCAGCTGTGACACAAACAAACGACACTTTTGCTTTGCCGTTAAGCCAAAACGACAAGATCCATGTCCGGCCCCGCCGGCCAAACTATTCTATCATTTGAAATTCCAATAACCCCCCATACACCAAAATTACCTCACCATTTTATCTTCCACAAACAAACAACCGTCAACACGTTCTTTTTTATTTTTCTTATTTTTTAAATTCCCCTTAAATTTATTTATACAATTTTTTTATTCATTAGTATTTTAATTTTCTTCTTCAAATTATGTTGAGAGAATTAACTCTAATTGAATCTGACCATTCTCAAATTTAATCATATTTTTATATTAAATATTACTCCCTTTATTTCGATTTATAATACGTTTTTTTTGCAGTGATTTTATTTTTTATAATATAAGATATTTTTGAAAAATAATAACAACTTACTATATTAATGGCTTTGCTTTAAATCTATATTCTATTACCATGGGATAAAACCATTTGCTCTAAATTTCAAAAAGAAATATACTTTAATTAAAATAAAAATACTTTTCATTAATTAATTAATTGTGAGTTAATTAAGGATTTATTTTAAATGAAAGGATTTTGAAACCTTATACTACTTTTTTTTTTTGAAAAATAAGGTTTATAACTGTATTTAATGAAGTTGAATGATCTTCATACATAGCCATAGTTTGTTTCAGAAAGTTATTATAAACCGAACGAGTTTGATTTATTTACCTTTAAAGTTTTTTTTTAAAATAAAAAAGGGGAAATAATTTTATTCTTATACGTCTCGATCAAGAATACGCCACGTGGTACGATCTGTTATTGAAAACTTAATCAAATAAATCAAAATTAGTAAAACAAATGAGCGCAATATATCTTGGTAGTATGTATCCGCTGAAAGGCGACCAGGACCAACGAGTCCCTCTTTTGATGAGAAGACGACCTGAAGACTTGACAACTTCATATTCTCGCACTAAAACCGCTTCCTTTTCGATTTCTCTTCCTTTCACTTCTCTGCATTTTCCCTAGAAATTTTCACAGGTATGCCAGATTTCGATCCTCAACCACTTGATGCTTCTCTTTCTTCTTCATCATTGTTGTTTCTGCTTCAATTATCTGTGCTTTTCAGCTTCTCGTTTATCTTACTTTGTATTTTCTAATGATACACGATAATTTTTCCTAGTTTTGCTGTTTCTTTGCTCTCTACTTATTGTCAGTTGTTCCTTAGTAGTAGACTAGTTGTGTTCTTCGTTATAACCGTTCGATCTGAGTATTGATGTACTTCTTTTGATTTGCTTGACTTTGGACTCGACTCTCATTTCTTTTTGAGGAACAAAGGATATATAGATATATGTCTTCCATCTGGTGAGGCGAAGTTATATGCTAGCATTGCTAGCTAGAATAATTCAATTTCCTCCTATCTTATCGGCATGGAAACAAGAAGAACTAAAGCGAATGCGAGATTTGAGGAAACAAGCACACACTGGAAGTCCGGTTTTCCATATGCTCCGCCCCCTTACAAAACAGCTGTTTTCCTTATCAAAATCTTCACTTTGTAAGTGATTTAGCAGATTTGACCCCGAATTTGAAAAATAAAGGGACAAAGTGGAATTAAATGGCCAATAAGTGGCTGAAGAAGAAGAGCAATAGTAAACGCTTTTTATGTAAATATTTTCCCAGATGATGCTAGCAAATCCAAATTATGCTAAGGAAGGCTGTGTCGTGTTTTATTTTGTATGGAATTTAATTATTATTCATGTCCTTGATATTCTATATATAATATGTACTGGAGTTATTTCTCTTGAAAACTTCTTCTTTCAACCTGCTGAACAATTAATATAGTTCCTGTTTTTATTTTTGCCTTTTGTTAAAGTTTCTTTATAGACGACAATCCAAATAGAGCATATTCCCTTCTTGCTTTGCTGAATGTTGACAAACAACGTGTTTAAGCTGTTGCATGCACATAAGTTACAATATTTAAAAAGCTGATCTTTAACCATTTTATTGATCTGAATACAGGTCTAACATGATAACTGCATCTAAAATGTTCTCCAAGTAACTCTGAAAATGGATATCTCAGCCCAGAACAGACTTACAATCGCTGGTTGTTGGTGCTTGGTATAATTGATACAGTAGGCTAGAAGAAAGAAACAAATCTTACTCTGTAAGGTTCATGGTTGGTACATGCTAGTCCTGTGTCCTGTTCAAGTGCCAAATTGAGGTTCAGGGCTATTGACTTGCTCATGTGATGATCAAAATGAAGAAATGGTATGGTGGAGTTCTCATTGCCTCTTTGTCTATGGTGTTCATGCTACTGATCCTTAGGTATGGATTTATGAAAAGCCCTATTGGGGAAAGTTATCATACCATAACTGTCCCCGTTAATGGTTCTAATCCTCTTGAATGGATAAATTCAGCATTTTCTCCAGTCATGCAAACTCCAGAGAGTGCTACTCAAGTGACTTCTGCTGATATTGTAGTGTCCAGCCTCTTTTCTAACAGCAACTTCACCAACGAAGAGCTACGAGCTCTTCAGACGTGGAACCAATTAAATCACTTGCTTGATTATATTAAGGGTTTACCTAATGCAGCAGAAGCTATCAAGGAAGCCGTGAGTGTGTGGAATAGTCTTGTATCCTCCATTGAAGAAGAAAGAAAACATGAAGCAAATGACAGTCTAAATGAGAGAAGGAAAGAGAAACAATGTCCCCATTTTCTAAATAACATGAATTCCACGGAACTTGATAATACCAGTTACAAATTGCGTTTTCCTTGTGGCCTGACACAGGGTTCTTCCATCACTGTCATTGGCATTCCTAATGGTCTTCTTGGAAATTTTCGAATTGACTTGACTGGAGAGCCACTTCCTGGGGAGCCTGACCCCCCTGTTATTTTGCACTATAATGTGAGACTTCACGGTGATAAAATTACTGAAGATCCTGTTATCGTCCAAAACACCTGGACAGTAGCTCATGATTGGGAAGAAGAGGAGCGTTGTCCATCCCCTAGTCCAGAAAAGATTACAAAGGGTGAAAGATATTACTCCAGTTTATCCGGGTGAAAGATACTTTTAATTTCATTCTTTTATTTTGTTCTTGACATCGCTGTTTATTTCTCCAGTTGATGAGTTGGAGCAGTGCAATAGGATTGTAGGGAAGAACATAAACCAATTCTCCATCCCTAAGACTTCTAGGAGATTTTCTGGAGCTGATGAACAATCAAAAAATAGAACTTACTTTCCGTTTAAGCAAGGTTATCCATTTGTTGCAACTCTTAGAGTGGGATCAGAGGGAATCCAGATGACAGTTGATGGAAAGCACATTACTTCATTCGCTTTCCGAGAAGTACTTCCGCTCTTGCTTCTTTTTTGATTTCTTATTTGGATTTTGTGGATTAAGTATTTGTAGCTTCTGATTTATCTACTGACTGAACTAGTTATGATACAGACTTTGGAGCCATGGCTTGTCAGTGATATAAGAATTTCTGGAGACCTCAAGCTTGTTTCTGTTCTTGCCAGTGGTTTGCCCACATCTGAGGATTCAGAGCATATTGTCGATCTAGAATCATTGAAATCAAGACCTTTACCTGTGCAAAGCCCATTGGATCTCGTGATAGGTGTTTTCTCTACAGCTAACAATTTTAAGCGCAGGATGGCTGTTAGGAGAACCTGGATGCAGTATGATGTGGTCCGATCCACCAAAACTGCTGTGCGCTTCTTCGTTGGTTTGGTGGGTGCTTCTTCTGATCAGTTTGTATGATTCTAAGAATTTGTTGAAGTGGGAATGCTACTTCCATCAAAATGACATGATACTTCTCTTGATTTTGTCGCTTGTCAATTATTCTGTCTTTTAAAGGTGTTACATGTAAACTTTTGTGCTTATTAGCATGTTGCTCAGTTATTTCTTCTGTTGGAGATGATGCAGCATAAAAACCAAATAGTTAATGAAGAACTGTGGAAAGAAGCAGAGACCTACGGTGACATACAACTAATGCCATTTGTTGACTACTACAGCCTCATCACCTGGAAAACATTAGCAATTTGCATATATGGGGTAATGTCTCGTCACCTACTTTTTCCTAGGAGATTGCTTCCTTCCTCTCATTGATCTCACCTCGATGACAGACAGAAGTTGTTTCGGCAAAGTTTGTCATGAAAACAGATGATGATGCATTTGTTCGTGTGGATGAAGTGCTAGCTTCATTAAATAGAATCAATGCGACTACTGGATTGCTCTATGGACTCATCAATTCAGATTCTCGTCCTCACCGTCATACAGATAGCAAATGGTACATCAGTTCTGAGGTAAATATATCCTCTGCGATTCCTTTGATACTTTTTTTACCTGTGTTCTTTCTATTGTTTTAATATAACTAGATTCTGAGCATAACAGAATTCTAACTAACTTGTGTAAATGGGCACAAACTTTTGTAAGCTAGTATCTATAGGATAAGATCTCCTGGATCAAACTATAAGCCTCTTTTTTTTTTTTTGTCTCTTCCCCCTCCTAAGTATACCTGCCAGATTTAATTTTGCTGTTTTTGATCTGACTTCATCGTAATTTTGTTGTTTGCTTTGTCAAAAGGAATGGCCTGAAGAATCGTATCCTCCATGGGCACATGGTCCCGGCTATGTCGTCTCACGTGATATAGCGAGGACAGTGTACCGGAAATACAGGGAGGGCCATTTGAAGGTATGCAAGATCTGTTATTTCAAGTTAAAGAGAAATTTTAGCATACGCTCTCTGTAAAACTAACTGGCGCAAATGAGTGTGACATGGACCTATTATTTGAAACACACTTTGATGAGTTTTCATCAACTCCCTCCCTGCATGGCCAATGTTAATTTCTCGCTAGATGTAAAAAGGACATGTTCTGTACTAGACAAACTAATATGTTTGTACCTAAACGATTTAAACACTGTTTGGGCAGATGTTTAAGTTAGAAGACGTAGCGATGGGTATCTGGATATCAGAGATGAAGAAGGAAGGTGCAGAAATTCAGTACGAGAGTGATGACAGAATTAATAACGTGGGTTGCAGGGATGGTTATGTGGTTGCACATTATCAAGGTCCAAGGGAGATGCTGTGTCTGTGGCAGAAGCTTCAACAAGAAGGTGGTGCACAGTGCTGCGGTGATAGAAGAAGATGATTCCAACTTTGACTGACCAGACTGCAACCTTCAACAACACAAATAACCCAAACACGGAAGGACATACTGAAATATTTAGCCTGTTAAGACATCATTACAATTCAGAAATAGTATTAGGGCATATTTCTAGTCAGAAATTCTTTGAACATTCTAGTGAAGATCAGATTTATTTGTCCCATGTAGATAGAGAATGAGAGAGATTCTTGTATAGAGCCTCACCAAAATAGGAGATAGGTTTTGAAATATGTGTAAAACTACCGCAATTTTTTGGTTAGATTGTCAACATTGAAGTGAGGAACTTCAAGATCTTAATTCTTTCTTTCACTGTGTAAATCACAAGTATTCTTCTCTTTACTATAAACTTTCTCCATAGCTCATTCTCTTCTATTATCACCTAATGGGATTGCGATTGACCCTAAAATATATATATAGAGAGAGAGAGAGTCGATTGAGTTGTTTCAAAGCTAAGTATCTAAGATTGTGTTTGCTGAGTCATATAAGATTTATTGATTAATTATTAATATAATGTGAAAAAAAAATCAAAACGAAAGCATGATTTTATTCTGCATATGATATTAAATTTCAGTAATTTTTATTTTATTGTTAGTATGATGATTAATGAGGATTGATTAATTTTATTAACAATAATTAATAAAAATAGCGAAAAGGGATGGTATATTTTAGCTATTGTGGTTCGGATAAAAGAGACAGTCAATCAAGTATGGATTGCGACAGGTAACTAACATTGATGAATCTAAAACTGCAACGACTAACAGTTTTTTGAGGCCATAACTGCAAGCTTAACCTACACTTATTATTTTCTATACATTAAAGCTTGCTTCTTGAGAAGCCAATACAAATATAACTAATATTATAAAATCAAGATGTCATGCAGCCAACACCATACCTAGGAGTCGGTAACACAAAGAACAAACTACTGCAAACAATTCCAACCATGAGAGGAAAACTCTCCATAACCTGTTCCATGTCCTTAACATGCCTTGGGAACACAGACATAATCGCATGTATCAAATCATTGAACCCAAGTTTGAATCTCTCATCTTTCGGAACTTTCACTCCCAAACCATGCCTGAACCCAGCCAACCATCTCGGCGTCACAAATCCGTAGTACAATGTCCCATTAGAGCCCCTGAAACTGTCCGTGAAGTGGAAGAAGAAGCAGGAGAGACAACGGAGTAAGAGGAGTACAAGGATCATGAGGGTGGTGTTAGAAGGTAGAATTAGTTAGGTGATTAGTGTTAATCACTTGTATCTAGATAACTCTAAAGGTCTATATAAAGGGCTCTAGCCCTTGGTTGATTAGTGTGTGAGATTGTGTAATCCTCACCATAATGAGGGAGAGGGTAACTTGGATCTCCCCTCAAAGTCCCCAAGTGGGGTTGGTTTATCTCCCTCAAGTGAGGGTAGATTAATGTGTAAACCCAAGTGGGTTACCTTTGTAATGAGCATGTTGCTCTATGGTTAGTGAAGATATTCTTCTCCCATTAATCTTGTTAACATGGTACCAGAGCAGGTTTATTGGGCCCAAATGATCAAAGTTCAATTCTTGAATTCTTGCCCATTCTTGTTTCAACGCTGCCCTTTGCTCCAAGCTTCTTGATCAGCCACCGCAAGCCACAAACGACGCTGTTGCGAACCGAGCAGGAACGGTCTCAATCAACGCTGTATCATCAATAACTTCAATTCCTAATGAACGTGGAATTGTAAAGTCTTCTTGCATGAGTTTACAACCAGGACTAGAACTACGCTCTGCAGCGGCATTTTCATGGAGCACTCTACATTCTTGGATTACAGATCGATGCATGAGTTGTTCCAAGAAACAACTCTCTTTCATCCCATCACCGTTCACATTTCCCTTTTGAAGCTCAAGCTTCACAGAATCACAAGTCTGTCTCGTTCCTTCGACATTTGAGACAATACCCATATCACGCTTTTCTGCTAACAGG
The DNA here is from genome assembly GCA_037074615.1 of Leucaena leucocephala. Classification (NCBI taxonomy): domain Eukaryota; kingdom Viridiplantae; phylum Streptophyta; class Magnoliopsida; order Fabales; family Fabaceae; genus Leucaena; species Leucaena leucocephala. The sequence continues at coordinate 4,803,852 of CM073570.1, read as the reverse complement.
GCTCCTTCGACCATATTCTGACCTTCTCTTGAAAAATCTTTAACTTTCCCGTCACAACAAGAAGGACCGAACCCCAACACACATGCATCATCAATCAATTCATTTGAAGAAGCAAACGAATTCTTGCCTACTTCGGCAGCGGAAGCACGAACAGGTTCTTGAGTCTCCTTAATAGTGCTCTGGAATTCATCGTCTTGCTGGGCAACGGAGTCGATTATTGCAGGCGAATCTTGGTCTCCTAGGGCTTCGCTTCTACCATTTTTCTTCGCATTGCTTTCTCCACGATTTAGAAACTCTCAAGTTCACGATCTGCCATGGGTTGTTTTCTTGCGTGTTTTGGTTCATCTAAAGATGCAAAACGCAGAAAACAGAGGCGCAAGATTCCGCCACGTGACTCTGACCAACGGAGCACAACTAGCGAGCCAGAGCAATCTTGGGTCGCTTCAGTTCAGGATCACTCCGAACCCGTTACAATCAGCAGCACATCAAAAGTCCAGGATGTCAAACCTGAGGAGCAGTTAATCTTCAGTACGAGGAAGAAAGTAACATTTGATTCTAATGTGAAAACCTACGAGCCGGTTTTGCAAGATGAAGTTACGGAGCTTCCCTTGGAGAAGAGTGAACAATCCAAGTCTTCCTCAGACGCTAGTTCGGTGACTTCTACGGGATCTTATCCTCCGAACAGCAGATACCAAAATTGCAGAGAAAGCGATGATGAAGATGAAGAAATGGATTCTGGGGTTAGTGACCTTAGTGATGGAGACAGTGACATGGGAGAAGAATTCGGCGAGGACTTCGACGTTGATATCGAATATTCAAGGGTGAGAACTTCTGCTGCTCAAAAGGCTGCTGAGGAGATGAAGAGTGCAATCCCAACTGGTTCTTTGTGTGAGAGTGAAGCGAAGCCAATGGTGAAGAACCCAAATGCTCGAGATAGAAGTGGTTATGTTATTCTGTGCTGAACCCAGTAGAAAATCTCACTCAGTGGAAAGCTGCTAAAGCCAAACGAACACCGCCACCAATCCCTCAGAAAGAGAATTCCAATTCCAATCAAGAGTATCAGATCCCATTTAGTTCAGAACCCAACTTCAAGGAACGATCTCAAGGGATTGACTCTTCAAAGAAATCGAAGCGGGAAATTGCAGTTGATGCTAGCCTTTCAAATTGGTTGGGTTCATCAGAAACTACACCAGTTAACAAGTCTAGTTCGATTGCTTTGTATGCTGGTACACCTGACAGGAGCACTTCACCAGGTTCTATAAGAGCTGAATTAAAAAATGGAGTGCTCAAGGTTATGGCTACAATGATTAAAAAAAAAAAGGGAAGATATCTCCATGGAAGTTGCTGCTCCAAATATTCATTGAAGAGAGAGTTTTGAAGAAATTTTCACATTGTATTTTGTAAAATAAAAATAGTTTGGTTTAATTCACCTTACTCCCTTGTAAGTTGTATTGGCAAGTTGAACACCTAGAGTTAAGGGGTGTCAACTTGAGCGGGGGTGTTAGAAGGTAGAATTAGTTAGGTGATTAGTGTTAATCACTTGTATCTAGATAACTCTAAAGGTCTATATAAAGGGCTCTAGCCCTTGGTTGATTAGTGTGTGAGATTGTGTAATCCTCACCATAATGAGGGAGAGGGTAACTTGGATCTCCCCTCAAAGTCCCCAAGTGGGGTTGGTTTATCTCCCTCAAGTGAGGGTAGATTAATGTGTAAACCCAAGTGGGTTACCTTTGTAATGAGCATGTTGCTCTATGGTTAGTGAAGATATTCTTCTCCCATTAATCTTGTTAACAGGTGGTCACCGGAGCGGAGCAGTCGCCATTGCGCGAGACCGATGGGAGAAGCATCTCGAAGGTTAGGAGGGTACAGGTTGGGAGGAAGTTGACGAGCATTGAGGTTTTGGATATGGTTTTCTGCATACCCTTGGCCATGGCTGGTCTCTTGCTGCGTACGTTCGGGAGACAAGAAAGGGAGGGGCCCGCGTCGACGGCGTTGTTTATCCGAGGAGGGGTGGTGGTGTAGATTGTGTGCCCACATCTTGTTCTTGGGGTTTGTCCATTGCTCTTGAAAGAGTCAGGTTTGATATTTGAGAGCGAAAGTAGAAGATGGGTTTTTTTAAAGAGAAATGAAGTGTTTTCAATGACTGACTCTTTTAAGTCTTATCCAAACGGTCATTAACTAACTCTCCAACATTGCTAGGCAATCTTTACCGTTGGTAAAATCTAACGGTCAAAACAAAAGGATACACCATTATTTCCGTTGCAATTCCAATATTAGAATCAAGCCTCTACTTTGATTTTTTTATTGATTAATATTTATTAAAAAATAAATAAAAATAGGAAGCTTGTTAAAATAATAATTCTCCAGATGAAAAATAATTACATTAATGCATTACTTATGAAAAAGATCAAAATCACATGCTGACTTCTCCCTATAAAAATAGATCCAACTACAGATGTAATAGTTTCATTCAAATTTGTCGGTATATGTTTCCATTCAAATTATTTAAATATATTAATTAATCTTAGAGAAATATTCTTATTTAAAATTGAATATAATTAATTTTTTTATTTTTCAAGTTGTAAATTTAATCATTATGATCAATTGTTACATGAACAACAATATAATTAAATAGAGTACTATTTAGCAAATGGATTAAATTCAAATTTGAAATGGCTTTTTCCTGTAATGACAACTGGTCTAAATGGATTAATCGTTTTGGGCGTCTTGCAGATATCGGGTTTATACACTGTTGAAAAAGGCCCAATATGTATCTATCATTTTAACTTATTTAAATAACAATGAATAGTTTAAACATGAGGATAATAAATAACCCGTTCTATTTAATATTAGTATTATTTAGGAGTAAAAAAGATTTTACCCTATCCTTAAATCATGGATGAGCCTAACTCCTTTTAAAAAATATAATTATCAAAACAATAAATAAAAAAATAACAATGAATGGTGTCATCTATCGTTTGTGGGTTCAACTAACGAAGGAGTGAGACATATAACTATTTATAGTGTGTTCGATCATTTAGAAGTACTACTTTATTATGGTTCTAGTCATGATATTTGGGAAAGCATCCTAACTCTTGGGTGCATAGATTTACACCTAAGGGTGCTAGACAACTCATCCTGTCCGACATTAGTATTGTCTAGGAGGAAGAGAGACTACGCCATGTCTTTAGATGGTGGATGAGCCCAACTCCTTTCTAAAAATTATTGTATAGAAAAAATGAATGGTGCCGATGATAGTTGATACAGATAGTAAAAAACGAGCTCGTATCTCACAAGAACGCGAGTTCAATGATGGCTGCTATTGTTAGAGCTTATTTAGTAAGCAATCTCATAAGTCCATTGTAATTACTCTTTAAACTCTAGAGCTATACTCAAATTTTGACGAGAAATCGGTACCAAATTCACCTAAATTTTTTGTGTAAAAAAAATAGCAATGAATAGTGTACTTTTGCAATTTTCTTTATAAATAGATATTTTTTAGATAAATAATAGAAAAAAATTTTAAAAATAATAAATATAATCTATTATTGGTTAACTAAGTTTAAAATTTATTATTTTTCAGAAATTTTGTTTATTATTTTTTCTATTTTCTTCTATTAAAATATACAGGTAGATATATGTCAGCCAGCCGCATGTTATTCTCTTCATAAAATAAAAATATCAGCGTGTTATTTGCTGTCTCAAGTTTTTTGTTAAAAAATTAAACGATATCATCTGATTAATAGTTTAAAAATTAATTTTTATAAAATTATTTAAATAAATTTTATCTCTTCTAATAATTTTTTTATATACATAGCTTAATTTAAAACTAAAATATAATGCTTTATAAATTTAATTATCTATAAATTATACTAAAATTTATTAATGACTAGATGTCTCAAATTTAAACATGAGAATACAGCAGGATGAAGGGGACGCGGTGAAATTGGTCCTATGATATCATGGATTAATTTGGGCCTCATTAATAAAAGTTTTTTTTTTCTTTTTAAATGAAATTAGAAAGATTGCTTTCCTTCATTGATATTTTGAAGCAGTGAGTAGAAAGTCCAAAGAAGGAACTGGAAAGAAGATAAACAAGAGGAAATTATCCGATAACATTTCCGACACATGCGCCTCCGTGTTCAGTATCCAGATCCTTCCAGAATCTTCAGTTGGCGCTAACCGTCTCTGTGTTTCCCATATATCTCTCTTCCCTCTTCCCAGCTACTCTCCATAGTTTCTTTCTCTCTCGCCTGGTTTTTGCTGAGGAAGAAGACTATTTTTCATTCTCACTCAATGGCTTCTGAATCCGATGTTTCTCAGAATACGTCCCTCTTTGAAAGCTTGTTCAGATTCCGGGAGCTTTCTGTTTTCTTACCCTTCGTTTTAGGCTTCTCCACCGATTCTTCCAGACAAGACAGTCAAGACCCAGATCAGGAAACCACAAATTCAGAAAATAATAGTAATAACTATGGCGAAAGAGTCATCTTGGTCAATCCCTTTACGCAAGGCACGGCGGTGATTGACGGTACTTCGAGCCTCGACACTCTGTTCCACGAAATGGGTATAAAAAAGGGGCAACAGTCGGCGTCGAAGGAATCTATAGACGCGATGCCGAGTGTGGAAATCGAAGAAGGAGGCGGCGGCGAGTGTGTGATTTGTTTGGAGGAATGGGAGGTTGGTGGGGTGGCGAAAGAGATGCCTTGTGAGCACAAGTTTCATAAGAATTGTATAGAGAAATGGTTGGGAATTCGTGGGTCTTGCCCTGTTTGTAGATACCAGATGCCTGTGGCTGAGAAAGAAGTGGGAAAGAGAGATGAAGAAGAACAAGAAGCAGTAGAAGGAGGAGAGAGAATGAGGGTTGGCAGAGAAATTTGGGTGAGCTTCTCCTTTAGAAGTCAGAATACGAACCAAGCTCCTGATAATTCCAGTGATCCTTCATCAAGTCCAAGAGCTGATTCTGAGGTAGACAATTAGGGAACAGATTTTTTTTTTTGTTCCATTTGGAGAAATTATCTGTACAGGCACATTTACAGAGTAGTGTACGTTGGTCATATCTTCTGGAAATAAATAAATTAATGCTATTTTCTGTTCTCCCAATTCTTGTTCGATGCTGTGTATCATGTGTGCTAGGATTTGAGCTAAAAAGTTTTTATTTTTCTGACGTGATGTTATTCTAATCACTTGAGTTTACTTACCCAAATAAAATCAATCAAAACCGTTCTTGAAGCTTATACACAAAAGAAGCAACTTGTGCTGCAAATTTGCAAGGGAGAGCAATCAGATGTACTAGCACAATACAAAATTCTGATAGAACTTTGGTTGGATGAATTGCATGGGTTTGTGATGAGAGGAACGCTACGCTTTGTTAGAAGTTTCACAGCACCATATGTTTTGGAGTGCCATGATTTTACCAATGATTTTTTCTTGATTTTCTCTTCTGCTTTAAGTTTTATAATAAGCATATGTAAAATATATAAACCTAGCCTCCCTCAACTAAAAGCGTTATTACTTGGCGTATTTGCATACGGGAAAATAGCGAGTATATGCACTACGAGTATCATGACGGTATACAAGATGAAGTTTCTTTCCTTTCATTATATAAAATACATAGTTTATAAACACGATATTTCTTCTAAAAGGTTTTTCTTGGGCATATGTTATATAATGAAAGAAACTCGTATGGTTTCATGGTTCCTGAAAGGCATAACTGATCATTTAACAGTGATTCAAATCAATAGCCTTAGAATTTGAATCATTATCACTCTGGTATTGCCTGTTCAAGTCAAGCATTTCTGACAATTCAATTTTTCTCTGCTTGTTAGCACATGTTTCCCCATCATAATTGGCTCCTCCGCTTCTCCTCCTCCTCCTACTAGATTCATCACTTGCATCCCCATTTAATGCTTCATCCACTAAACGTTTGGCCATTAATGGAAGTTCAACTGAAGTAGTACTATTAGATTTTTTCAGGTCTCCTGTTTCATCCTTGAGCTGCTTCTTGTCTTCCTTTATCCTAGAGCTCTCTGAAGATGTCAAAGAACTTTCCAGTGAACACATAATCCCTCTGCTTTGCTTCCTCTTCCCATCTCTAGAACTCAACCCTCTTGTTTCTGTCAGTTGTGAGATCGGAGAACTTGGACAAGCATTGTTGATCATGGATACTAACCGAGAAAGCTCAGCTTTTTCAAGTTGTGTATCAGAAGTGGAAGAAGAACTATAAGTAGCAAGTGTTTCCTGCGCTTTATTGAGCACTGATTGTAAATACTTCCCTTGAGCTTCAATTCGAAGCTGCAAATGCCTCTGCACCTGAAAGTTTCAATCTTTATTGATTATTGACATGTACTTTTTGCATCATCAAGAGTTCAAATAGATGCAAGTTCAGATCATATGTGCTGCTACCTCAAGCTGTTCATAAAGTTTCCCCTGAACTTCCATTTGCATTTGAAGAGCCTGTGCTATCTGCAAGCTTTTGATAAACACAGAATTCGATCAATGATATGTTCTAGGCAATAATATCAGTTTCCTCCAAGTCATTAAAAAGATATAGAAAGAACAGTCAAATATGATCAGTTTCTGGTTATTACTCAGTCATCTGATTCTGGGTCCCAACACAGATTTCCCTTTTGCAATGGCTAACACTGCTCTGGATTTCTCTGTGGTCTGCAACAAATAGAGCATTAGAGAATAGGCATTCTATATACCATTTGAGATAATCATCATCAATCATGTTTTAATTACTTTTAAACTACAAGTATTGCAATAAATAACCTTCTTGTTTATTACTACTGTCAGAGCAGGTTTCTAGTTGCTGACCTTTTCCAAGCCTGAATTTCTGTAACCAGAAACAGAAAAAACAGATAAAGATTCAGCTCCTGATCTGATTTGCAGATCCATCAAAAAGAGAAAATAATGATACAATACAATACAATACAATCATTGCACAAAAAAGGGAAATGCCTGTAAGTGGCTCTTCAGGTGGTACAAAGTAAGCCCGGGAACGCCCATCACTCTCAAAAGGCTCTTGGGTGTTGCCTCTGCTCACATATAGTATTGAACTCTAAAGTTTAGTGTCAAAAGAAACAAAAAATAAAAGTAAACAAACAGAAGAGGTAGATAAGCTTATATATATAGACACACACACTACTCACTATCTGCTCCTCCAAGCTGATTAATGGCGTCAAGAAATCGTTGGTGAAGCTCAGGAGTCCATTTCAGCCTAGGCTTTGCATCAGTGGACAGAACCAGATGCATGCTTTGATTTTGCAAGTTTTGCAGATCCATTTGCTTTTATTTTCTGATACTTTTTACGTATGAGTCAGTTTATGGAGGCTATACTTCTCTTTATAGACTTGAGATGTTGGAATGCCGTTCTCTCTCTCTCTCTTCCCCCCATATCAGGAAACATAAGTGGGGTTTTGTTGAGGGAATATATGCCATTGTCTATTATGGCTATTCTTTCTTCTCTCTTATCCCGTTTCATTAATTATTAAAAACTTTAAAATTTTCTCCCTCCCCTAGTCTTTCTTCTTTGACTTGAAAGAAGTGGGATAGAATTAGAATCTCTCTGATGCAACAGAAACAAAGAAAGATAACACACTTCAATTTTGAGTCTTAAAAGAAGAGAAAATTTTAAAAAAAGGTAAAGTATATGGTTTGTTTTTATCTGGCTGTTTTCTCTTTGATTCCCTTCTGAAACCGGTAGGGCCACCATAATGAATAATCGATGCCACTTTCTTAATTCTATGAGAAGCTTTCAATGAAAGGAAGAGTGGGAGAGCAACTGATAAGAAATTGGTTTATATTTTATAAGGATATAAATTTAATTTTTTCTATCATTGTGATGGCTCTAGGCGATCTTATAAATTTTTTATAAGTATTCTTTAAATGCTGGAACTATGTCCTGACTGTGAATTGATATTGAACCCATCTAAGTTTTTTTTATAAAAAAAAGTGTGAATAGAAAAAAAAAATTATAAGGCATGCTCCCTGTGGAATTTTTATTCATTCTTCTCTCTTTCACTTTGATTTTTTCTTTATCAGAAGGTTTTATTTGTGTGATGCGATTGGCAGATTCTTCTTGTTCCACGTAGAGATGAAGGAATCAAAGAATCTAGGATTGGATTTTCTGACCCAGAGCGCAACAAACCCCTCCCCCCCTCCCCCCAACAGAACCGATCGGCCATGTCTTATAAAAAAAATACAAAAAACCTCTTATCAAAATAGCAATAATTATTATGCGTTCTTGTTTGTTTAACACCTAGCAACAAACACGTCATAATTTCTAAGACAACCCAAACATCAAAGAATCTCTCACCTATAACCTCATCAAAGAATGATCATGTCACGTATGATTCAAAAGATGTTACTGTATAAAGTAAAGATTTTTTATGACAACTGTAAATGCGTGTGTGGGCAAAATGAAAGCAAGTGAAAGGGCTAATGCAGAACAAGGGTCTCTCTCATAAAGGGATTATTCCAAAGGGAATGTTTTTAGCTTTGATGGTGTGATGTGTCTTGCAGAAGAAGAGAAAAAGAAATTTTCCACCCCTAGAAAATAAAAAAGAAAAAAAGCAGAGAAGGAAAAGGAAAAGGAAAAGGAAAAGAGTGGCTAGCTAATAATAATGGCCAACAATATATCATAAACCTAATTCGGTGAAATCATACACTTTCAGATTTCTTGGGTTTTGGTTCTCCAGAGAGTTTGTGATCACAAGAATTAAAATTTGATCATTGGCCATCACTCACCACCACCCCCACTAGAACCCCACCATGAATTTCCCAAGCTTATCAGAACTGAAGCATAGAAATTTTCCCACTAGTGATATCAGAACTGAAGAAAGATGCACGACAACATGTGTGTTTGTGTGTGTTTTATATGGTTTGGACTAGGTGGGTCCAGGAGTAACAGAAAGATGAGGTTGTTCCACGAAAAAGCATATGCTGATTATGTACTGAAGAATGGCATGCTTTGTTTCATGTGTGAAGAAAGGAATATTATTGTTGTTGGGGGAAGAATTGGGGGGGGAGGGGAGGTTGTTATATGAATCAAAAGTTACTTGAGCAAAGTTGGGTTGTCATCAAGTATGATTCTTTTGATGGAGAATAATCCAAAAGCAGGAAAAAGAAGCAGAGAGGGAGAGAGGAGAAGAAGGATGTGGCCTTAGGAATCACAAAAAGGAACTTGTCGACATCCAACACCACAACTATGAAATTGATTGAGATTAAAGTAGGATCAAATTACTATGTTATACATGGTTGCTTACACACAATGACCTGAGCATTATGTCACCAACTCATAACAATGGAGTGCACATGAAGCAAATAGAGATATTAATTAAAAGTGATCATATTTAATCAAGGGAAATATTCACATTACAAAATTTATTACTCAAATTATCTAAAATTTATTTAAAGACATAAATGTAATATATCTTCAGGAGTTGTGATTTTTTTCAATTGTTTATAATTTATCTTTAAATATGTGTAAAATAAAAATATAACTGAAGAAAGATAGCATTCGTTGAATATGAGTTGCGTATGCGCTCGATGACCTAGTCAACTAAATACTTAAGAACTTCTGGATAATATATTTTATAATTGAAAAATTTTCACTCGAGACCATAAGAGAATGATTCACGCAAGTGATAATCCACTATCAAAGTAGATTGGCTAAAACCAAATAAATATCTATGGTACTGTGGAATTGTTCCAGCATAGTATGACTAGTAAGTACCATAATTTTTAATTGGGTCATTTTTTTTCTCTCTATTATTTCAGGATCTTAAAATGGCTTTAATATACATGGATATCGTAATTTCTCAAATATTTAACAATATGTTGTATGAAATTTGAGATTCTTTTGGCCAATGATGAAAAAGGTTTGGGATATATAGATGTAGATAAAACCAATAAAATCTCTATCTATGCTTCTTATTTGGCATATCTATGTACAACACTTGGAGAATTATTTCCTAGTAAGACGCTTATAAATTAAGTATTCAAACATTTGAAAAAGTAACATGCTTTAGTATTGGCAATTAGATTCTCCTTGTCAAGAATCAATCAATTCAAGATAACTTATAGATTAAGGAACGTGATGAACATTTAATAATGGGCTCTGGCCCATTATCAAACTACAAAGAATGCGACGGCCTGGCCCAACTAGAAACCAACTCCATCCGCTTTTCCTTTCTTTTAATTAATATATACTCACCCATGGTTCAATCATTAGATAATACCACTTTATTATAATTTTAATTATAAAATTTAGGAAAGCATCATAACTTTTTAGTATACAAATTTACGCCTGAGAGTAATTGACAGCCCGTGTTGCTCTACATTAGTATTGCCTAAAAAGAAGAGAGATTTTGCCCTACCATTCGATTGTGGGTGAGTATAACGCCTTTCTAAAAATCTTTATACAAAAAAAAATTAGTATATACTCTACATATCCTTAATATATGACATATTTAACTAATTTGATTAAACTAAAAAATTTAGTTGAATTAGTTAATATACTATATTTTTTTTAAAATATTCTAATAATTAACTCCTTTGCTCCCTCTCTTTATTGTAGTTGAAGGATAATCAAAAGGGGTAATTTAAAAAAAAATATTGATAAATATATACAATAAATATTATATTTAAGATCAAGATTAATTCTTTAATTAAATCATATATTAAAAGATTATAGGAGTAATATATAACATAGTGCCTGTTTGTTTTTTGTTTTTAAAAATAAAAAAAATAAAAAATTTATTTAGTAACTTATTTTCACTTAATTATTTTCTAAAAAAATTGAAAACTGTTTTTAAAAATAGAAAATTAAGAACAAATTTTAAATATTTTATAAAACTGTTTTTTTTTTACATTTTTTATTTTAATTTTAGAAAAATAACTTAATATTAAAAAATTTCTTACCACTGGGTAAAGACCCAATATTAAGTCTCTGATAGAGATAGTCTCCTACTTAATTCACTTGTGAAATATCATCAGTGTCTTATCATTTTGAAACACTCCACTAGTGAAGTTCATCCCGTCATATAATGGGAAGGCATTATAAAAGAGATAAGGAGATAATTATTATAATTAAATACTCGGTGCCAAACTGATGAAGGGCTTCCTTTTCATTCGTCATTTCAAACTTTTTTCTAATCGCAATTTTCAAAAAGCTATAACTTTTCCTATGAAAAGAAACATAATACATGGACTCAGTTCGTTCATGCACACACACGTTTACTGATTAATTAATTAATTAATTAGTTATGATAATCTTAAACAAAGTCAAGAGGAAGAGCAAAAGCATATTAAAGTTTCTACTTGGGATTAACAATGCCGTATATATCTTAAAAGCTTTGGCCCACGTGCTTGCCCTCTTAAGTGGTGGGATTCTTTTTCAAGTGGCCAATCAAATTATATTGTAGATTTTAGTTCTGTAGTTCATCGCCAGTTCTTGTCCTTTTTGTTTGACAGGTTATTCATATTTATTGGTGTCACAGATTCAGAATAATTCGCTTTGGTGGCGGACATATAGTGAAAGCCATTATTATTAATTCCCGAGTTTCAAGTCAATTACACAGTTTTAACCTTTTACGCATCAAGCTTCTCGAGAGTCAAACCTAGGTAATTACTAATAACGATAAGCATGTTCTTCTTGGACTAGGTTTCTCTTCTGCAGATTAATTAATGTAAACCCTAGAAGAAGACAGTGTATCTAGCTAGCTAGCGTTCTTTCTGCAGAATAAGCGCATCATAAAAACTGATGATATATATATAGAAAGAGAGCTGTTCAAATCTGGGGCCTGATAAGAGTTTAGATAAGATCAAAACTAAAACATAATCTTGATGGACAGGCTTGGTTGAAAACCTTGAAAAGTCCAAAACAGTGGTGAGACATGAGAATCGAGGAGAGGTACAAGTTCTTGAGCATGCGAAAGGCAAAGTGGCAAACACAGAACCTCATACCCACCAATCTTACGTAATTTTCTTGAATCGCCTAAATTTTTATATTTATGCACATAACTCTCCTACACTTTAGTTTTTTTTATTAATTACATATTCACACATATGTTAAAATTTATGAAACTTGTATGCATATAACTTAAAGCTCGACAGGGTCTTATATATATATATATATATATATATATATATACACACATAAAAATATAGTTTAATTGAGGGGTATATTATTTGGTGGCTTTGGTTTATCTATTCTAATTTAAGTAGATTTATTATTAAATTTTAAAAATAAATGTACATGATTCAGTGGTTACGAAAATTTTATGTAATTTAGTCATATTTTTTATGATCCTGATGTGCATGGTGGGTCAGGAGTTGTGTGATTTTTTGTGGGTGGTGGGTTGAAAATAATTGAAGAGGGTGACAATGAGCACTAGGAGTTGATATTTAATTACATGTGTGGAGTGTTCATAAGACTCGTGATTCAATATGTTCATTTAAGTCCATAAAAAGAAAATTTTACACAACCTAATAAATATATGGCAGAATTAAGTATCGAGTTATAAAATATAATCCATATTTTTTGAGTTAGGCATCGAACAGAGAGTTGTCCTACCTTACTCATGAGTACTCATTCTTTTATTTTTTATTTTTTTTACTTTTCTCCCTAAATGCTACACTTGGAAGGAAGAATATGATAGCTACTAGTAACTAAATGGTCATTTTAAAAATATAAGTAGTTAAATAAGTAAGTTGTATCTTTTAATATTTATAACTATATTGATTGTTTTTTTTAACTTTATCAATCATAATATGATTACATTATAAATTATAATTATTTATTTTATTTTTTTAGATATTTTATCATTGTCAATATTTAGAAAATTGATACAAAATTACAACTACAAATTACTTAGACTTCAAAGCTTTTTTTTATATGCAATTAATTTCAATACTTTAATTATTATCTTTTTGTTACCTTATTTTTAGTAGATTATATATATTATTTAACTCTTGAAGACATATGAATATGGTATTATTTTATAATTTTATAATTATAGATTGTTTTCCATAACATGAGTATAGCATTATAATTTGGACATACCAAACCCATCTACACCCAATCTGCCCATGCTAAACTCAAAATAGTTAGAATTTTTATCTGGCAAGGCCGAGTATCGGATTACAAAATATAACTCATAATTTTTTCAAGCAAAGCACTAAACAAAAGATTATCTTATCTAAATCTGCCCATGAACACCCTATGCCTCATTATCTCCTCTTCTTGTTTATGCATACGTGTTTAAAGTACATCACACACGTCATATATTGGATCAAGTTTGAGACTATAATTTATTAAGAAAATACATCCCTTCATATGTTAATTCATTATGATTTATTTCCGTTAAAAATTAAAAAAAAAATTAGCAAAAAAAATACATGTTTATTCTAAAATTTTCAAGTGGATTAAAGGGTATTTTCACTTTTGAACTATTTCGCAACTAGTAATGAATATTTTAAACTATATATTGATAAAATACATAGTTTGATATTTATTATTATTTATATTTTTTAATATAAGATCCAATTGATTTTCTTATATAGATTAATGATACAAAATTAATTAATTAATTATATTAATATAAGTGCTAGATAATTAATTTGAATAGATTAAAAAAGTATATAATATGAATTCATTTTGAAAGATTATATTTGATAATAATTATAATTAATTTATGTAATTTTATTAATATATTTAAAACAATCAACTAACTCTTAAATTAATAAACGGATGAATATATTATACTAGTAATAAATACAAAAATGTTTGTGCCAACATACATGCATAAACTCATTTTCTTTATAACCAAAAATTATTTTTGTTTTTTCCCTAATAAAGGTTGGTTCAATTGGTTGTAAGTTTAAGTCCCATGATTTATACCAGAGAATTTTATTGATATATAATCTGTAAGTATTTCTATATGCGTTTTTTTTAATATGGCGGCATTTTTTTCAACAAAAAAATTATTATTTTGTTATTTTTCAAGAAAAAAATCTTGATCTTTTAATGTTAAATAAATATGTAGTAACATAAAGTTAGTATAATAGTATAAGATATATCTAGATCTCTTTAAATCCTGAGTTTAATATTTATAAGAGATACTTATAGTGAGAGATCACACCACAAGTTCACAAAGATTTGTCCAAGAGAAAAATCATTAATATTGAGATGTGTTCAAAAATTTATTGTATTAATGTGAATTTGATGTAAGCCATTGGAATGTAAAGATAGAGAAACAAATTAAAGCACATAAGGGGTAAAAAGTAAACGAGGTACATGAATTTTTTTTGGGTACAAATATGAATGCTGATTGTTGGCCTATATAAATAGATGTGTGGGTGAGCATAAAAGGTGTGTTTATATATGCTTGGCAATTTTAAGCAACTCCTTCAAGAAGGACTTGTAACTAATTATTTTGGTGCAAAAAAGATACCATGTTAAAATATCTCTAACTCGTACTTTATAATTAATATATTTAGTGTGATAAAAAAAATTTAACAGAAATAAAAATAAAAGTAAAAATTAAATTAAACTAGAAATGAGTTTTAAAATTTTGTTTAATAGATTAGAAATGAGTATAGAATTGATGTATATTTTTGATAACCTAAATAAAATGGTCTAAAATATTTTTTTATAACTTGAGAAAGGTTAAAGTTATCTAATAATTTTATAACTTATGGTAAAATAGTTCAAAATATTTTATATCTACTCCTACTATTTTATTTTTTAACTTTTTTATACAACTTAAATGAACTAAAATATTTAAAGTAAAAATAGAAATGAAAATAATTTCTATTGGCATTCCTTTCCAAGCTAGAAAACATGCCTCGTATTCTTTCTTTTTTTTTTGTACAAAATTTTTTAAAAAGGAGTTAGTCTCACCCACGATCTAAGGGTAGAGCGAAGTCTCCCTTCCTCTTAGGCGATACTAATGTCGGGCAGGGCGAGCCGTCTATTATCCTCAGGCGTAAACTTAAGCACCCAAGAGTTAGGATGCCTCCCTAAGTGCCGCGACTGGAACCATAACAAAGTGGTATTCCCCAGGGTTCAAACACACTTTAAATAGTAGTATGTCTTACTCCTTCACTAGCTGAACCCACGGATGATGGGTTTGTATTCTGTTTTTTAAATAAACTGACATACTAGGACAATATGATATGTCACAATAAAAAAAAAGTGAAATATTAAGATTTTTATCCTATCGTAATTCTCATTAAAAAAATCAGTTTAAATATACAGAATATCTTTACATTTTAAATTGGCTTATTCTTCAGAGTGTATGAAATTTTAGGGAAAATTGAGAAAGGTCCCCAATTGATAGCTTAATTAGTAAGAAGTACCTAAAATTCTCTCCAATTAAATTTTTAATAGGGAATTTTTATCCAATTTTTTCAAAAATTTATGTCTAAATTTTTTTATTGATATTGAAGACCATACACAGAAATTTTAAAATAAAACAATTATAGGAACATCATTCAATTTTTTTAAAGAAAAATGACAGTTGACAATTTGTTATAATAAACTATGAATTCCTTTATTTGGAAGAAAAATTGGTTTCGTCTTTTTGAGAAGGAAAGCAAAAAAAGTCAAAACAATAAGATGAAGATGGAGTTGTGTGGGTGTCCCTGATAGTTATGTTATAATTATTTTAAAGAAAAAAGAAGTTGTCGTTTTTCCTAAAATAAAATTAGGATAAGAAAATGAGGTTTGATTAAAATAATAATAATAATAAAAAGATCCTGCCAAATTTTTTGTTAAAAAAATCAGAGGTGACCTAATTGGATAAGAGAAAAAGATATTGGTCCTCCACGTATTTTAAAAACTAATATCCCCCCGCCTTGCGATTTCGACACGTGTCGCCCACTGGAGGCTATCACTTGCTTCTTCGACAAACGACAACCACTACCCCGAGATTCTTCCCTCCTCCTAAAATACCCCTCTAATATCTCAGAATTACCAAGATGCTTCCCCCTCATTGAATCGTGTCACCTTGTCATTGGATGATTTGCAACGGCGTCGATGGCCTGGCTTCGCTTTGATGACATTTTTCACTTCGCTTTTTAGCACGTGGACCCCATGTTGATGTGGCAGGAGGCACGTGCAATACGCTTGCTGAGCTGTGTAATCTATATGGTGTAGGTGTTATCTACTAACACGTGTCATATAGGCCCACTTTCTATTAATTCGCGTGACAACTAGTATTTTGACGGAATTTTAATCTTTGTTCTGTTTTTTTTTTTACAGTTAGGAAATAAATTTACGTCACAATTAACTTGAAAGGAAATTTGTTGCAAGGGGCTTGATTATAATTTTTTTATATATTTAAAGTGCTCTATAATAGGGGTGTATATATAGGTTATATTTTATAACTTGATATTCAACTCTATTCGATAAAAACTCTAACTATTTTAGACTAGATATAGGTAGGTTGGGCATGCCCAAATCATGATATCCTACTCATATTGTGAGAAAAAATATATAATTATAAATTTATTAAATAATATCATATTTATATTTTTAAAAGTTAAATAATATACATAATCCACTAAGAATAAGATAATAAAAAGATAGTAATTAAAGGCTTGAAGTCCATTACATATATAAAAAATAAAGATTAAAATATATAGGGGTTGGATATTTATAACGTTATTGCAATACTAATAATCAAATATTTGGCAAGTAAAACATAGGAATAATTTTAGTATATACGTAAATATAAAAGTTATGTTCGATACTTTAAAAATGAGCAATGAGAGTCATTAACTAAAGTAAAAAGTATAAAATTATAAATAGAATAAATTTAAAAATAAATAAAAATATGAGAAAAAAATAAAAAAAAATATGTATATATAGGGCTAGGTCAAATGGGTAGGGCAGAATTACTTTACCTAATGTTCTATCCTGCTTGACATTTGACCTGACTTTACCCTATATAAATATATTTTAATTATTTTTTTTAAATCAAGTTGAGCAAATTTTTTACAATTTAAGATAAATGCACCAAATCATGGGGTATTATAAACACCCTACTCTATAATATGATAGTGTGAACGAAGGGCATGTTTTGGGACTTTAGTAAAAAAAAAAAAATAGTGGATCAAAGAAGTTAAAAAATTTCATAATACTCAACCTCTTAGTTAGACATAATGTTCTTTAGCGTACAAGAACATTGAATTGAACTTAATCAAATTAATAAATTCGGCGTACTTTGTCTCGTTCTCCCATGCAGTACATGTGCTCCCTCTAATCCCTAAAATAAGGTGTATTTAAAAATAAAAAATGTTGCTCGAAATTATAAAATACTTAATTAAAATATTAAATGATATCCCATTTCCTCCTTAAAAGATTTTAATAATATCTTTTTTGTAAGTTAAGAAGACACTATGAGTTTTTTTTAATTAATAGGAGTATAATTAGAATATTGATGTGTTTTTAAATAAATAAAACAATCTAACAACTTCTTTTAATTTGTGTAAAAATTTTCTGAATACCTACATAAAGCTTGAGTAGTAATGCATTGATCCTAACTTCAGGACAAAAATAATAATAATCCTAATTAAAAAAATAGAATGGCATCCATTTCTGCATTTATATCTATGCTTTGTAAGGTTTGTGTTAATTAAGGTAGCCTAATTTATACATGTTGTGTGCCCACATAAATTATAACTAATAGAAGTTATAGTAAACTAACGTGTGAATTTTCATTTGAATAAATATTTATATTTAATATTTAATAATATTTTGAATATAATTATAAGAATGTACATATCATGTGAAAAATTGTAATTGTGATTAGATTAAAAGATATAGAAATTAATAAAAATTCGTGATTATCATAAATATCTTATAGTGTCTACTGCAAAATCTAGGTATAGCATGCATATAGGTATGGTATATTCATATGGGTACTTTCGTGGAATGGGAGCAACAATTGAAGTGGTCATTTTTTTGCTCACCAAACATGCAACCTCTAAAGAAGTAGTGACCAGCATTTAATTAATTACTTATATGACAAAATATAAAACTAATCAATTCTAATACAAAAGGTGTAGCCCATTTAAATACACACCATAAAAAAAATATCAATCACGACATGGGATTTTCCTATTAGATAATGAAATGTCAAAAGATACATGCATACATAAATATAATTAAATAATATTTTCTCCCTCGTGAAATTGATAAAATAAATATTAATGGCTCTTGGGTTGAGCTGAAGATAATTTGTCTCCAACAAGATCAATGGTTCTCTCAGTTTAAGCCCATGTACCTATGTTTTATAATAGAATTAAATATTCCCTTCCTTCCTATAGAAATTAAATAAATAATTTATAAATATTAAAAAATTATTTAAATTGATTATTTATAAAAAAATTATTAATTATTTTTAATAATTTATATTGAAAACTACTATCATAATAAAAATTCTATTTAATATGTATAATCAATACACAAAATTTATTAAAAATTATAAATTTAAGAGATAAAATAGATTGATGTGTTATATTGACTAAAATAATTTTTTCTGCTAACTAACTATTACATTTAGATGAGATAATTACTCTTTGGTTGTATATATAAATTATACTTCCTTTATATCTAAAATTTTAATAATCTCTTTTGACTAATGTTTGTATTTTAATTATCTCAATTTTTTCTTATTATCTCTCATTTATTATTTCTATAAATAAAGATATATTTAAAGAAAATATATTTTATTTTAATTAATATTTTAATCTATTTTGACTCATTTGAAAGAAAATAGAGGTTGGAAGGGTATAGAAAATAAAGAAATATAATGAGAAAATAGTTACATGTAAATAGAAGGTCAAAGAAGGAAGGTAAGAAAGGAGAAAGATGAAAAATGTGGAGAGCGAAGGGGAAAGAAAGAGGAATGAAGAAAAGTAGAGAGAGAGAGAGAGAGAGAGGAGGAAGAGCACAATGCATCTGTCTTTATAAGCAACATGAGGGAGGGGAATCCAACATCACCCCACAAAGATCTCATACGCCACAAGAACTTGTGGCTCTACTTCCTCCTCCTTTTGCTGACGTGTCTACCCCTCCCTCCCCGCTTTCACACTCTTCATCCCCTCAAATTATCCACTTCTCCTTCTCTCCAAACGACCATTTCTCCCTCCAAAACGCACCCAAACAACACATCTTCTTCCTCCCTCCTGCTATAAATACTCCTCCTTGTTAATTTTCCCTAGTTTTCCCCCTATTATTTTTTCCCCTCAGAGAGACGTGGGTCAGAGATATTCCTCAACCAGGATAGTAGCAGCAATTTAACGCACAAATGTCGGAGCTTAAAGACCCGGCGATTAAGCTTTTTGGGCGCACGATTTCTCTCCCACTCCACCGCCCTCCCTCCGCCTCCTCCTTTAATGATTCCTCCGATGATCATACTCCTCCTTCCTCTTCCTCTTCTCCACGCGAAGTCAGCTCTTCAATAATACACTCCCACCCTCAGGTATATCATTTCTCGCATGCTCCTGATTGCTAATGGCTTCCTCCGGATTTATTTTCTTTTTATTCAATTCTATCTCCAAATAATATATCATGTTGCTTCTGATGGTTGTGGATGGTTCATGAGTTATTCAGTTTTCCCCCTTCGTGTTTGTTTCTTCCTTCATCCATTTCTGATATTCGAGTTTCACATTCACTCGTGTTCTGGTTCGGGTTCCTTCGGTTTTCTCAATTCAATTCTATACAACCAAGTTGTTTTCAATCTTTGATCTGTACCTCAAAGTGTGTTTTCATGTTTTAATATTGGTTCTGCCTTTCAGAAGTCATGTTCTGATTTATCTATGGGGAATTTGATTCTTAACTGTATTGTATTCACCTTCAAATAGATAACATGTTTTTTTATTGTTGATCTGATATTGGATTTCTTGCAACGTCTCAGATATGACCATTTCAATGATTTGGAGATTTGTTATTGGGTTTCTTGTTTCATTAAACTCTTATCATGTTGCTTTTCACACCATGGACTTCAATTGGAGCTAATTTCTTTTGCGCGTGACATTTTGTCTATATTCTATTATTTATTCCGTTCTGGAATAACAACACTTTTCCAGATGATCTGTAATGTCGTGTCCTTTCACAAAAAAAAAAAAAAAAATTATTCTACAATATTTATACTTGTGTTTTATTGACGAAATATTTTATACTCGTGTTTTATTGACGAAATATTTTATACTCCTATTATTTTCTGTGTATATTACTTTATACGTCGGGGTTGGAGTGTTTGTATTCCATTTAAAGGTTAGTGTGTATGTATATATGACTTATCTCCTAGAACTCATCAGTTTCTATACTCACAATATGATTAAGTTTTTGGATTCTTGTTCAATGACCATATTCTAGAGCTTTCTTTAAGATTTATACGTTTCTGTACTCATAGATTGGCCATTCCGTAATCCTCTTATTTCTAAGAAAAGGATGTGGATTGTTATATTAATTCCATCATGATCTATTATATCATAATCGTTATTCGCTAACAAAGGACAAACTTCAACTTGATTATTTAGAAAAATAGAACTCCAATGATACTCTGCCCCTCTTGATATTGCATCTGGTGAATCAGGGTCACTAAGTAAAAGGAAAATACTTATTGATTAATTGAACCCGAATCATTTATAAACTGATATTCCATATTTGGAAAGAAATTGATTTGGAGAAAATTGGGTATTTGATGCTTTAATTCTTTTACTGTGTCATATATTATGTCTTTCTCTCAGAAATTGTATGCAAATAACATATCAGTATTCTGTTTTGGCAATTCATCAACAGCTGAATTGTTTGTTAAAGAAGAAAAGCACCAGGAAAAATCTTGTGCTTCTGCTTCATATTTTGTTCTTGTATTGAAGCTGTAAATTCCCTGCCTCTCACTTAACTTTTTTAAGTCATATTTAATATTCATGATTCTCTTATTATTTTAGGAGTTGTCAAGGAATGAACTCACCTCAGTACAAGCTGATGATGCCTCCTATGAAAGCACAGAGGATTTAAAATCTCCCTCAGCATCTTCAGGCATTTTTGAGAATCCTAAGACTCCCTCAGCAGAAAGAGAGACTTCTTTACTCAAATCTGCTAAACATGGAGAACAAAGTGAGACAAGCAATTTAGAAGAAAAAACTCTGAAAAAACCTGACAAGATACTTCCATGCCCGAGATGCAGTAGCATGGACACCAAATTCTGTTATTTTAACAATTACAATGTCAATCAGCCCCGCCATTTCTGTAAGAACTGTCAGAGATACTGGACTGCTGGAGGAACCATGAGAAACGTGCCTGTAGGCGCAGGTCGTCGTAAGAACAAAAACTCTTCAGCCTCACAGTATCGTCAAATAATGGTTCCAAAGACCCTTCAGATTGCCAGAGAAAACTCTACCAATGGATTGCACAATGCTGTTTTAGGAAATAGAGCAGCTGTCTTGACCTTTGGCTCGGATTCTCCTCTTTGTGATTCCCTGGTTTCTGTATTAAACCTTGCAGATAAAACACAGAACGGTGCTCTAAATGGGTTTCATTTACCTGAGCGAAATAATTTTGTCTCTTATGTGAGAGAAGATAATGGGAACGATCACTCCATTGGAGCTTCTGGTACAGCTTCAACTTCTTCAGAGAGGAAAAACAACACTGCTTCACAAGAAACTGTAAATAACATTAGTCATGGTTTCCCTCCTCAATCTCCATGTGTCCCAGGTTCCTCATGGCCTTATCAATGGAACTCAGCGCAGTGGAGTTCTCCGGTCCCTCCTCCCGGATTCTCTCCTCAAGGATATCTGGCATCGTTCTATTCTAGTCCTATGTATTGGGGTTGTGCCTTACCAGCTTCATGGAACATACCATCCATATCTGCACAATCATCTTCTGTTAGTCAATCAGCCCCTAGCTCTGGCCCTAATTCACCTTCTCTTGGAAAACACTCGAGGGAAGGGAACATTATCAACCAAGTTAACTCGCCAAAAGAAAATCCTAATATGGAGAGTGGCAATTCAGAAAGTAGCGTCTTGATTCCCAAGACTCTACGATTCGATGATCCCAATGAAGCCGCAAAGAGTTCTATATGGTCAGCATTAGGGATGAAGAATGAGAAGGCCACTTCTCTGAATGGAGGGGGCCTTTTCAAGGCATTTCCTGTAAAGAGGGATAATAAGGATCATGTAGTTGAACCATCACTGGTGTTGCAAGCCAACCCAGCAGCTTTATCACGATCTCTTACTTTCCATGAACAGATTTAACGGCCAAGCTACATCAGATTCCCAATGAAAGTGAAGACTATTCCAGGGCAAGTTCATGCTGCTTACAAGTTCTTGCTTTTGCCCCCAGGAAGTTTTTTTATTGACCTGCCTCTTTACTGCATGCTTAGGTACAGAACCATAGTTTAGCTTCTATACCAGCAATGTTGATGAGCCTTTCATAGTGAACAGGTATAGTTTTGCTGCAGATCTAGATGATCTGTTAGTAAATATCTTGATGTACATACACACGTGAGACGAGGAAAATAATTAGGGAACAAGAGAGAGAGAGAGGAAAAGAAGTGATTCTTCAACTGAAATCTGTCTTGAAATAAGCTTGTAATGGGTTCTTGGAGATTTTATCCATTTTATATAATAATGTTAGTCCCAGAGCTTTGTGATATTTGTTTAATTTTTTCACTACAAAATAACTGTTCCCTTTCTTTTAGAAAATAAAAAGTAGAAATACCCAAGTAAGGTATAGACTTTATACAACTTGCTCACCTAATAACTGGCGATACTTCCCTTTTTGTTATTCTTGACACACTTTTTCCTCAGTTAAAAGAAATCCAAAGAAAACTTACCCACTTCCCATTTAAACATAGAAATATAAGAGTTTGCCTATTCAATCTTTCCAGAGAAATCCTAAGAAAACTTAGTAACTCTCCAAAGAAAACATATATATATATATATATATATATATATATATAAACCCTCTTCAATCTTTATATACAGACTAACAGAAAGCTAACTCTGCCTTCCTTTCATAAGTATGCTCACAAACTCTTTATGGTGAATTCTCCAGGAGCATTTATGATGTAAAAGACACAGTTAATTTAGTTTTAGAGACAGTTATAAAACCAGGAGTGCTAAACTCACAAAAGAAAAAGGAGAGAATTTTCTTCTTTACTGCAAGGTCTCCACTTGAGTTGATAAACTCGAATAAAGCTCACAAAACAAGAAACATATCCCCAAGATAATCCAAAAACTGAAGATATAAAATAAAAGTTATTCACTTTTCTTTTTTCCTGTTCTTCTTTTCCTTTATTTCCAAGCCAGCACTTGCTACATGAAAATCACCATTGACAGAGATATGGATAAGGTTATGAAAACTGAAGTTAGGGCAAAAGAGAAGAAAAACCTGGGTACAGTAGGTATGTCAGAGAGGTCATATGATGATGATGTAAATGTTGGGTGAGGGAGGGAAGGAACAAGGAGATATTTCATGGTTGGCATTAAAACAAGGTGGCCACAATTTCTAATTTGTATATGCAAATGTTGCCTGAGGGGTCCCACTTTAATGTGAAAGCCCATTACTCATTAGTGGACTTTCTGTCCCACCCTCTTTTGCCTGTTTTCCCTTTCCCTTTTAATAATTCCCAAAACTTCTTGGTTAGTCTAAATCCATGTTCAAGGGATGTTTAACCATATATATATATATATATATATATATACCCACACACACTTAATTTTTAAAAATTAAATTAATTGTTGGATTAGCCGGAATTTATTACTTTTTCTAAAAATTATATTTGAAAGTTGGGGTTGAGAGAGCATTACCTCCCATATATATCTTTATGAGCTGTGTTATTGGACTTTTAGTATGACATATAATTTGGTCTGACTTCATTAAGTGACCCAAAACTCTATTAAAGCAATAAAATTGTAGATACTTTTTCTTAATATATATATATATATACACACACACACACACCCCTTTTTGTCAAGCAATAATATTTAATGTGAGATTTCTTTTCATATTAATTTATATTATTTAAAAAATTAAAAATAGATGGTCTCATATAACTTGTTATATTGACATATGAAACGAGGGGAAAATAATAATAAAATTTTAATCCACTCCCAAAAACAATAACATCACGTATCATTTTGAAAATATTCAAACGAATACTATTCGATTCAATTCAAATATAAATATAATATTGATAGAAGTGGAAAAAACCAATAGAATAATATATATACCTATAAATATATATATATATATATATCTGTGTGTGTATGTGTGTATGACCTATCTTCTAGAACTTTCATGGGTTTCTATACCATATTATTTTCAAAAATAATTTTGATAAAAAATAAGTTGACTCACTATAATATTTATCTACTAATAAACTATTAATTAAAATAATAAACGATCTCATCTTTATTAAAAAAGAATATAAATTTAAATTTTGTAAAATTAATTTATTAGTAGAGATAAAAACTCGTTATTTCTTAAGCTTAGAAGAGAATACCCTTAATAGAATAAAAACACACTTATCTATATTATTTTTAAAAGTGATTTTGAGATAATTGAATTTATTTAGATATAATTTTTTTAGTAAAATCGCTTTTTGAATAGGATATTATTATCTCAAAGGTTTGACTTTTATGAGTTTTTTTTTATAAATATTAAGCAAACAGGCTCCACATTTTGCAAAATACAAATGGTAAATGACACGCTTTAATAATTTAGTCCATTGTTTGTCCAAAAGCATATAAATACATAAAAAGAATACTCTTTCTAACATATTCAAAAGGAATAACTTATACTCAAAATTTAATTATAAGTTGTTCTTTATAAATAGTCTCCGAGGTAGTAATTTTTCATTCATACAATTTTAACTCAATACTTTATTTAAGAAGTGCCCACTGATTTATCACTTAATTGAATTATGACTTGCATAATTTTTTTTTTTCCCCCAACAGCCAAAAGGCTTGCATTAAGTTAGGTTAATCTAAAAGGTACATGGATCAACATATGTTAGGTTTAGCAAAAATAACTAATCCCTTACAATATAGTAAAAGATTAGCCATATTTAATATTCAATAGGAAGATACTTTTTTTTTATTGCTCACCCAATTTACTGGAGTTTTGCCCTGATTATATCTAAATCTGACTCGTGTTGGGCATCTGGCTATGGTGGGTGAGTCTTCTAACAAAATTTTCTGTATATGCCAAGGTTCGAACTTGAGACCTCGCTTAAGCGATACTGAGACGCTTACTACTCAGACCAACTCCCACTGATAATAGTAAGATACTGTTTTTTTTTAGTTGTCCACCCAGTTCATCGGAGCTTTGCCCCGACTATATCTGAATTCGACTCGCATCGCATACCTGGCAATGGTGGGTGAGTCTCATAACGGAGATTTTCTGCATACGTCAAGACTCAAACTCGATATCTCATTTAAATGATACCAAACTGTTTATTACTTGAATCAACACATGTTGGTAATAGTAAAATACTTATATTTAGCTAAAAGAACAACACATGAACGTGTAGTGTCTTTTGTTGGGTCTCTTAGCATTTTAACAAAATAAAAAATACATTTGGGCTCTTTTGAAGCCCAAACAAGGCATTGCCATACATTCTTTTCTAAGCTCTCCCAACCGAAAGTTTTTTCGTAGTATAGAATTAAGACTCTTACAATTATCATAAACATTAAACTCAAATATATTTCTAGAGGTGCTTGTGAATACTATGATAAAAATAGGTTGACATCTATCTACAGAAATATTATATTCATATCATACATATTTAAGATCTGTTGTTTGGAGAGCATAACTCTCTCACTTTATACCAATATATATATATATATATATATATAAACCAACATCAAAGCATATTACATATTTATATTTATATAACAAATTATCATGATTTAATGTTTCAAAATTGACTACAGCCAAACAAGTTCTTATTTTTTTTCATCCCATAAAATTCCCTAAAAGTATTTTGTTTTGTCGGCCCAACACCAGTTGAGTTATAAGACAGCAACACACGTACATAAATTTAAGAAACAATTACTCAAATCCGCTGAATCTATCTGGACTAAACGAGTTTCTCTTCCCAATCATAAACCATACGAGGTACATTACATTTGTCTGCTTTATCTCGTCAAGAGCTATATATATATATATATGTGTGTGTGTGTGTGTGTGATCTTTTTATTTTTTTTACAAATTTTTTATCAGTAAAGAATGATGTCGACTATGGTAACTCAAGAGTTTTTTAAAAAAAAGAAACAAGAGAAGACCAAAGCAGCCATTTGGGTGGCATGAATGAATTTTCTGAAAGATTCTGCTGAGGATAGAGAGAGAGAGAGAGAGAGAGAGGAGGTTGAAAAGTTGCCATTATTATTATTATTATTATCATTTTGTTACTGAAGTTGACATTATTTTTTTTTTGTTACTGAAGTTGCATTATTATGAATGCACATTTCAAGTTACAGTTTGCTAAATTTGTGCCCTTACTTACTGCATTTTGCAGGCCCATCACAAAAGGATGATTTTCTTCTTCACAACAGTTCCATTTTCATCTTGTAGCAAACAAAAAAGTTTCATTTTCTGCGTCCACTCGCTCTCTCTCTTGACATGACAAGCCAAACAAATAAAACAAAACCCTTGTTTTAAAAAACCCTTCAAACATAAAAACGACGATCACTATCCCGTTTTTGGTCCTAACTTGTTCTTAATCTGTACCTTCCTCTGCTAAATCAAGAAGCCAAAAGTATATGCATTCTCTCTGGGTATGAATGAATGTCTCGCACCAAATCATTAATAAATCGGAAATGAAAAGGAGATGAGTTAATAAAGTACCCAAAAAAAATTATATTATTATTAATATTTCTTGGGGTCCCCCATGCGGGAAAGGAAATCACAACAGATTAGAGGATGTTAACCAGAAGTGACGCAAGCTACACAGTGACCAAACTGGGCTAAACTATACTTTCTGCTTACCTCTAATGGCCTCTCGGAATTGTTGGGCCACTTCTGTATTCGGGAGCTTCTGGTAAAGTTCGCAGCTTTTTTTTTTTTTTTGGACTGAAGGGCTGGTTGGTTTTAGTTCTCCTCCTCCTCCTTTTTCCTTCTGTATCTTGACTCTGATATCATGTGGCTCCAACACCGAGAAAGTCGATAAATGAAGGGGGAGAAGGACGATTCAGTACTACTTTATCTCTGTTCTCTGACGATGACGGTTCAACGGAGGAAACATTTGGAGGCATGGAGTTTGATGATGGGAAGCTGTGAAAACTGGGATTCATCGAGTTTGAGTTTGACAGTGGTGGTTGCTGCTGCTGCTGCTTTATTGGCATTATATATGTGTTGAAATTATCTTCTTGAGGGTAAAAGAAGCCATTGAGAGAATGAAGTTCATAATCACTTTGCCTGTTTTCCCTGTATAAACTACTCTGCTCAAAACCCCCTCCCTCCATCTCAATGACGCTAACACCTGCAGAGAAAAGGTCGAAAAGTTAAAATCTGAGAGAAATGTTATACGTATATATATGTAGTTGACCTGATGATCCTAACAATTGGTATCAGGCTAATAATGAAGGATGAAAAAAGACAAACCCGAGATGGCATCAAAAGATGGACAACGATGATGAGAATAAAAGGAGGTGTGAGTATGAGGGGCCTTTTTGCTGCTACTGGAGAATGCTTCTAATCCAGCAGTCATGTGGGGTGAAGAAGAAGAAGCATTGAAACCATAGTCAACCCCCACATTAGCTCCATGGAAGTGAGCATATGGGAAACTAGCCATAATGTTATTGTTATTAGGGACAAGACAATAAGGTAAAGGTGGTGGGGGTTCTGTCGTCCCTGAGCTTGCTCTACTTGAATTCTGGTCCTCCATTGATGATCTTGCGTAACTTACAGATTGGCTTAATCTTCTTCTTCTGTAAGCACTTGATTGTTCTCTGTACTTCCTCGCCATTATAACATGCCAGTGATTCTTCACTGCGTTATCAGTTCTTCCTGGAAACAGCCTCGCAATCATGGCCCATTTATTCCCATATATCTTATGTGCCTGCATTAATCTCTCTTCTTCCTCTTCACTGAATGCTCTCCTGTTTATCCTCGGATCCAACTGGTTGAACCACCTCAGCCTACAGCTCTTACCTTCAACAACTCATCACAATCAAACAATATCCAAAATCTCACAAGAAATTAAAACATGTATAATTACGTGAAGTTTCTCACGAACCTGATCTTCCTTCCAATTTTTCCGCTATGAGGTTCCAGTTCTGAGGGCCATAGAGGGCAACGAGCTCCTTGAGCTTGGCATCTTCTGCAGGTCTCCAATGTCCTCGTGCGCAAAGCTTGGACTGGTCAGAATCAGCTTCTTTTCCCGTACTGACACCAGAATTCTCATTAGGGTTTTCTTGGGTATGATCTATGAGATTCTCATGATCAGTACTAGATTCAGAAGCTTTACACTCCAAAACATCATTATCAAGATTATCGATGGTGGCAATGTTGTTGTTTGGAAGGTGATCCCTAATAAAGGGAAAAGTACTACCCAAGCTGGTTCCCCCAATATTGTTATTATTTCCCATTTCAGAAGAAGAAGAAAGAGAAAGAGAACCCATGTCTGCATGAACCATCCCCATAGAAGAAGACGAGAGATCAGAACAGGTAAGAGCACTATTGGAGTGTGGTTGTGAAGAATATAGAACGCCGTTCCGCCAAGCTGCCTTCATTTTTCTTCCTTAATATCTCAGAAATCTTGGTGATGGAAGGGGTTATAATGAAGAATAGCAAGAAAAAGAGAGGATATTCAAGTATGAATATAAATGCATGTAGCATTTATAAAAGAAGAAGCAAAGTTTGAGATTTTTTGAGAGGCAATGCCTATATGAAGAAGGAAGTCAGGGAAGTTAACACTCAGCAAAGAAAGGTTAAAGTTGCTTAAAGCCTTTTGGACAGAAACCTACACGGATTCTCCTCACACTCCCCTCTCACTCGTCCAAGGGTTTCTAACTTTTTATGGGGAAGGAAGTGGGAGAGAGAGAAAGGTGGGACCCACCTAGAATGACACAACAAACCTGCTTTTTAATTTATGCTGCAGTGCACGGCCAAATTTTTGTATTACTGTAAACTAATTACATATAACGCTTTTCAATGGGTTTTTTTGAAAAATGATCTTAAAAAACAGGTTTTCATAAAAAAGAATTTAGATAATAATTTATAAATTATAATTTTAAATAATTTTTTATAAATAATTTATATATTATTTAATTATTATTTTATTTATATTTTTTCCTATTCTCTTTTTTTTATCGTTTGTCTCTTCTCTCTCGTCTTTAGTCTATTTTTCTATTCTATTATTATATAAGATTTTCTATCACTTCTCGCACTTTTAGAGAGGACAGGTCATGCTCCTCCTTATAGATCTATAAATTGTCATTATAGGTCAAAGATTTAGAATAAAGAAAAGTAGACAATAGGAGAAGACGAAGGACAAGAGACGACATCAATGTTAATATCATAGGCAGGGCTCACCATAGTTAGCTGTTGAGAGTAATGGTATTGGCATCATCGTAGAGAAAGAGTAACGTGTGGGTGAGAGAGAACAGGAGAGATAAAATTAAAAAATAAATTAACTTTTTTTATAAAATTATAATATTTTTAATAATTTATCAAAGTATATATTTTTTTAATAATAATTATTTAAATACCCATTTATTTAAAATTATTTTTTATAAAATTTTCTTTAAAATAATTTATATAAAAAATTATTTTTTTTATTTTGTATAAATTATTTTTAATTTTTTTTTTAAATATGCCCATATCTAAAAATTTATGTAGATGTACATTACATATAATATAAAATATGCATAATTCGTAAATTTTATTAATAAATCAATTGAATTCGGCACGTATTTGATAGGTCTATTTTTTATTACGAAGTCAATTAAAGTGTTTTTGTTAAAAAACGATGCATCTTTTAATTCTAAAGTATTTACTTGTATTCAATGTTTAGGTTGTTTGAACGAAAATGTCATCAATATAAAATATAAAAATATTTTACATTTTAAATATCTTCAATTATATATATAATTTATAAATAAGTTGACTCCCTGCTCAACAAATTTTACTCCTCCTGTACAGAATAGGAGAGGGAAGATTTAATTTAAAAGAACAGTAAATATAAATATAAAATTGTAAAAAATATATAAAAGAAAAAGAAAAATATTTTATAAATATCTATATTTTTTAATTTTTAATTTAGTACCTATTAATTTTTATATAAAGGTTAAGAATACTAATAAATTAAAATTATAAAAGTAAAAAGGTATTAATAGAATAAAATAAAAAAAATAAAAAAAAAAGATAAATATATATAAAATGATTTCTTAAAATAAAAGAACAGAAGAGAGTAAGAGACACTAAATTCCATAAAAATTTAAAGGGAGTGATCGTGAGCTGGCTACGAAATTTTTTATATTCACACTATATGCCTAGGGATAACAAGCAAGGTTGGTTTTCAAAAATGGTTGAGCATATTTACAATTTTACAGTAAGTCTACTTATAGGAAATGATTGCCAGTCAGTCACACGTGTGAGAGTGAGAGAAAGTGAAGAAGAAGAAGGATTTCTTCCCTCACTCCCCTTTATAGAGGTGTATACGAATTGAGACCAGTCGAGATAGATTCTGGAATTCTTAAAACTTTTTTTCTAAAAAAATATAAAAATATTATTTTATAAATTATTCTATATAAAAAATTATAACAACGTACTCTAAATATTATTATTACTCTTTGATATAATTTATATAAAAAAAATTATTTTTTATTAAGTATAATTTATAAAAAAAAAAGTCAAGACAAGATGATTTAAAGGTCATGTTGAGAACCGTCCTATCATAAAAGAGATTTATATCAATCTATTTTAGGATAGAATAGATTTATCTTAAAATCTTTAAGATTAAAATAGGTTACATGGGATAGGATACCTATAAACACCCCTAGATGGGGGTTGTAGGGATTATATCGGGTGTGCCTCTCAAAAATGACGAGCAACGTCATGTGTGAGTAAATAAGGAGATAATAAAATTATTTATAAAATATTTAATTTATATAAAATATTATTTTATTATAATTTTAATTATAATATTTAAAGAGATATTTTAATTTTAATTATTTAATTTTATATTTAAAAATAATAACTTTTTTATAAATATTGATATTATTAAAAAAATATTTTACGTGAAACATATTTTTTTTTAAATTTTTATATTAAAAAGAAGTAAGTAGATAATAAATGTTGGGTGGCTTAGTTAGGGTTTGTGGAGGGAAACGATGAGACAGCTTTCATGTCACAGCCCCAAATATGTAAAACCTCCCAACTTATCATTTTCCCTGCACTAACGTATGCCTCTGTCCCCTTCCCTCCCTCTAATGTTCTTGTAATCTCATTAGCAGCAACCGGGCATGGCTACCCCATCTCTCTCTCTCTATCACCATCAACACACATCACTCATATCACTGTGCTGATTATTACTATTATGAATTAGGGTGTAAGGCTATGGCTGAGGGTGACTTGACGACACCAAGGGATTATTCAGATCCTTCTGCTTCCTCAACTAATTATAACAGTTGTTGATGAATGAACTCAAACTCTGAAACCCATTCCATTCTCTTCTCGCCTCCCCCACCTGCTCCTCCTTTGTCTCTTTCCTGTTTATATTATTATTCCCCACTCTTTTTTGCTTATTTTTCTAAATAAAGATATGATCATGATGTGATTGACCCAAACCCCTCTCTCTCTCTCTCTCTTAACAGAAGCCCCTGAATGACCCCTCTCATGACTTTGGACAGTTGTATAGGATTGAAGAGTTGGCTAGCTACCCACAAGACTATTATTATAATATATCTGTATTTTTAAGGTATTTTCATTTCTTTGCCATAAACATATGGACACTGTTTATATATCATCTTGCACTTTTACAATCATGAGCGAGAAAGCCAAATTCGATGTCGCTTGTCGTCCAGTCAGCAGAAAGAAAGGAAATGAAGTCTCCATATGCAATTCAGATTCAGGTGGCATACGATTTTTATATATATTATTTAATTTTTAATGTATATAGAAATATTTTTATATATATTATTTTAATTATAATTGATTTGAGCATATTTCAATCGTGTTAGAACAACATTGGCTACCCAATCATAATTATTATTATATTTAATCTTAATTATATGAGTTAATTAATTTTTTAGATAAATTTAAATAGTTAATTATAATTAATATACAAATTAATTAATTTAAATAAATTTAAAAATATATAATATAAATTGATATGATAAGATTAAATTTAATTATAATTAATTTTATATTATTGCTCTAGATGGAGAATAGGTCCCATGGCGGTAATAAATTGAAATAATATTCAAGATCGCTGAATAAATTTATATTTTTAGTTAGCAACTTACATGAATTCTTGTTAATAACTTCACATGTGACATATACACACACACAAACACATAATCTATTTCGAAGAGCCATAGGTTTAGGACTGAACGGAAGGCCATAGGTTCAAGGCATTAAATTTTTTTTCTGCAGAAAAATAATTATATTATAGACGTAATCATTAACATAAGAAAAAAAAATGTAAAAAGAAAGAAAGGCCTATCTATCTAATAATCTGCAAGACAGAGAAACTAACTGTAAAAACCAATTAATGAATAGAACACAATGCTTGGAACCCATATATTAAATAAAAAAGACCCCTTGCATCGCCGGCTTCTACTCGTCAGATTTGCCAGGCCTACTCATAATTAATGCTTCTTCTGATCAGCAAACCAAGTACTCGAGGCATGAAATCTGCACATTCTAAATTTCCAATCTAACAGAACTACAAGAAACCCTTCTTCCACAAGTAACCAAAAAGTTCTTTCATTCACACATTCAACAACAAAGGGCTATAAAAACTCTTCCATCCATGCTTCTATGGAAAGTTCTTTCTTTTCTTTTCTTTTTTACTGTCGTATGGCAATGCTTCACCATCTCATCCTCCCTCCCTCCCTCTCTCTCTCTCTCTCTCTCTCACTGAGTCACAGTAAAAAACTACATAGTAACAAAGAGAGTGGGAGAGCCTGTGGTGGTCTTCAGTTTTTTTTTGTCCACTCTATGGATTGTAGAGGAAACCCATCTGCAGACGCTTTCACTTATTTAAAATTTCTGTCACGGTGAAGCAGGAATGTACGATGCATATCTGTACTTCTGAAGAAGAACAGAACTTGGTTGAGTCAAAAAAGCAAAACTCTGAACACCCTATATGTTTACATGGAAAAAAAGCTCTCTAAAAGCTCTCTCAACTTAACGCTCCCAATAACTACTACAAAAAATATATGGACCACAACAAGAAGAAGAAGAACAAGGAATGACCTTAAATAGAGACACTTGAACCCTCCCAAAAAACTGACCATTTGGTGCCAATTCCATTCCCCCAACAACAACACCCTTCTAATGAACATGGTGTCGTCATAGTCCCAATTCTTCTGTCACTCACTGCTCATAAATCAAATACTACATAGTTATAGAGATTGATTGTGAATGTAGCAGATGCTGCAACTGTGTAGTACTTGTTTATGCCAATAGTAGTAACATGCATTTACATTTTTATATGCGAACAGTTCCCAAAATCTTTTCGCTTTCTTGATGATGAACTCGTGTCTGCAGAATTACATTGGGAATCTGCGAGATCCATATCACACCAAAGAAGACATTGTTAAGCTTCCTCCTGCTAGCTAGATCAAAAACCTGCAAAACTGTAATGTTTTGTTCTATTATTTACAAGTTTTCTGCAAGTATCTTAAAAAAGCATGGGCTTTGTCTTTTGCAAATAACTTTAAAGAAGACCACGATAAAGTATCTGAAGACCCAAATTCAAAATTAAGTTACCGGATCATATTTCAGATGTGATAATAATAATAACTAGTTAGTTACTTTTTGTTGGAATGGAATCAAATCAAAGCTACTGTTTGCCAATGCTCGAATACTCAATCATTTGATGAATATGCTAACTTTTTCGGTAAATGCACGGATGATGAGATAAGAAGCTCATATGTAAGAGAGGTTACTTTATGTGACACTAAAGAACCTCACAAGCATGTGAGAGGGAGGATCAATGGCAAGGATGATGAGATAAGGATGAAGGATTAGTTATAAGTATAAGGAAAACAACCTGTGGGTCAAATAGGGAGAAACCAGTGGTTAATTAAGTATATATAAGCATTAATTCAAAGGGCCCTTCTATTGTATCCTTTTTTTCTGATGTAAGAGGACAAAGGGGTTCATTTGGGCTCCAACTTCTGAGACCAAATGAAAATGAGATTGAATTTTCATCAATACGTGCGCCTATTAGTAGTATGTGGACTTATTGACAAGTGAATATGGTGCAGAGATTGCAGAAGAAAGCGTGGGGAAATATTGCTCCCATCATGCAATATTTTCCTTGATTTTTACCTTTGTCCGACTCAAAACTGTGCTTTGAATAGTTTTTTTTCCCTTTTTTTTTATTTTTCTCTCAAAATCTCTAAGTATTAGTAAAGTTGTTGTTTGTGACTTTAGAGTTACTGACTTAAATTTTAAAAATAATATCTCTATTTATAAGAATAAAGTTATATATATATCATTCTCACTAGACCAGTTGAAAACTTTGTACAATGTCCTTTTTTTAAAAAAAAAAAAAAAAATTCTCTACTCTCAGAGTCCCCATGTGTACCCTTGTTTGCACATTCAGTAGTCTGCATTTGGTGGCCCTACATAGAACCATTATTGTTACTCCCTGCTTCCCTTCTTACTTAGGATCCCTTGTATTGCCCTAAGGTCACTTGTCCTCGTATCTGCTGTCAAGAAACCTGCAGGACCCATCCCTCTCTCTCTCTCACTCATCACCGCAAAATTTAAACCCTAGTAAGGCCAACCAAATATATAAGGAAAAGTAACCTTGACCTGTTGGCCATGATTCTACATTTAGAAATGATTGGTGTAGTATTTTACAACTATAAATGGATTTGTTAGTTATCGCCACAATATCTGCTATTCCTAATCCCTGCAAATTTGCATTTTTCTCATATATATATATATATATATATATACGATGAAAAATGATTTCTTTCAAACCAAATATAATATCCCAGCAGCAATAATATTTTACTTTGAAGCTAGTAGTCCATTAAATGCCATCGATCTTGTTAAAGAACTTCCTTACATGGTAAAAGTTGCCACCAGCCACATCATTATAACTTTAACCTACTATATCTTTAAATAAATCTCACTAAGTAAATGAGTCAGAAACTTAGAATTGATCGATGATGCCACATAAACCCAGTCCACATAACAAATTTAGTTTACCCTTTTCCAGGTACTTAATTACTTGACTAGGTATAAAAAATAATATATTTTTTATACAATTAACTAGTATCTTATTATTTTTTTAGATCATACTAAATTATTATCAGATATCCAAATAACCCCTCACAACACAATTGGCTTTTTTTTTATTTAAACTCAGAACTAAAAAAATTTAATAAAATTTTATACTATTATATCAAATCTATATTAATATAGAAAGAACTTGATTAGAATAAATTAATAATAATGACGAAGATATTGACCATATCAAAAATGGTCAAGTGATGTTTGTTGAAAGGGAACTTCTTTTGTGGTTTAGGTCAGAAAAGCTGGGGCATGAGAGGGACTACATACATATACATGAAAACTACAGAAACAACAGGTCATTGTCACAGAGAACCTGAAACTTAAAAAGGATATGTAGTTAATTTTCCAAGCGAAGCTGTGAAAGAGGGATGGTGAAGTAGGGCACTTGAGAGCAAATATAGGTCTGAATAATTGCACGATTGTGTTCACATCAGAGAGGGTTTCTTTCTGGTGCAGAACAAGTGATGGGGATGGCACAACACAACGCAAAACACAAGAATCCAAGGTCTCATGTGGGTGAGTCGGTTATAGTGAAAACAAGTTAACAAAATGGTTTTGGAATGACACAAGCCAGCAAAAAAGCAAGAATGTCAAGTTGTGGTCTCTCAAGTGTAAGTGCATGAATAGGATAAAAATGTCAGAAAGGGTGGTGGTAGGGAGTGACCCACAATGGTAATAGGGAAGGGGCTGATCCATAAGATTCTGTTGGGGCTGTTCCCTTGGAACTACTTGAAAATCCTAACTGCATAGAACAAGACAGATCTATTGAGTAAATTGTGTTTGTTTTAAACCACATAACTTCAGAGACAGAGAGACACAGAATAATTAATAAAAACACACACATAATCCATTGCCTTGATATGTTCCTTATTCATCTGTTGCATGTAGTCAGTTAAGCTTGTATCATGGCATGTGTAAGAATCCACCATCTCTGTCCCACACCCATGTGCTTCTGATGAAATGAAAACACCTTTCACCAATTTCTGGCCCCATTTTTGGAGGATTATTATCAAACAAAATTCTACAAATTGACCGCTCAAATTAATACCAAACATATATAATCTAACTGTTAGTGTCAAGCCTTGCCTTGTTGTCAAGCATGTTCTACACATTCATACATATCTGTTGTTATTTTTAATATTTTTAGAAACAATTTTAGAGGTATCATATTTTTTCTAGATTTTTAATTTTGTATATATATATATATATATTCCCTCATTAAATCTTTTAATTTTGATTTGTTAGCACTATCAATCTCTACCGCTTTGCTCTGTTAATATTATGAATTCTTGTATAAAAACTAATTGTGTTAAAGATGTCTACAATTTTAAACAAAGCCTATCCTGAACAAGACACAGACGGGTATTCAATTAAAAAATGAAACAGTGAAAATCATTAATCCTTTATCCCAAAAAGCAGAGGACACAGCAATGGATAAGTCCAACCAACCAAGAAATACTCCATGGGGGATTAAGTATCTGGTGCATATAGGTAGAGATAATTAAAATAGCTCTGTCTTAACGACAAATACCTGTTCGGTTTAAATGCAAATCTTCTCAGCCTCACCTCACCTAAAGAAGTAATAAGTTTCATAATATTAACAAGGAGAGAAGATATAGATAACAAAAGAACATGACTAGGTATCCTCCCAAAGGTCAACAATTATGAAACAATAGTGCAAATAAGCACAAGGGAGTAAAAAGTGAGACATCAGTAAAAAACACCACACAGAGAAGTAACAAACAGAATCTTTGCCCAACATTCTGGTCTAGCCATAATAAATTCCAAATTGCTACATTAAGAGTTTCAATATGTATGAAAACTTTTAGGTTAGATATATCCTAATAACAATAAATGTTTTTTTTTAACATGGTCAATTGAAACTACACTAAAACATCTATCAATTACTTGCGATAAGTGTTTATAAGAATTTCTTTATCATGGATGATAAGCTTGAGCAAGAGCATGTAGCATTTTCCAGAGTCACAACAACACAAAGGCACACGAAACAAGAGAGTCATTGCAAGGACAGTCTACACATATAGACAGTCAACTAAACAATGGCATACAGCAAAGAATTTGATATTCTACAGAGCTCTGAACTCAGTCCATGAGCCAAAAAGAACAGCAATGTTGCGTCAATAATATGCCAAAAGAAGGTGCATGGGTTCTCACCGCCAAAAAGAAAAAGCAGAGGTGCATGGGTGATAGTGAATTCAGTATGCAAAGAGGTCTGTGGAGTTTACTGACGACCGTGAGTTATCCAAACAAAGGATCATGAATATAATATTAAAAAGGCCTTAAACTATTAACAGTAACTCCGTAACATAAGACACACATCCTGATTCATAAAAGAAAAGGAAAGAGGGCGAGTCAGAAACTCAGAATCCCTCAAAAAGAACAGAGATGACCTCATTGCAAATTGAATACTCTGTTTTAAGTCTGTATTGGTTTTCCTTTACCCCACCACACCTTCCCATGATTTCCCCGATGTTAACAGCTCATGGTCATAACACAAGCTTGAGTTAATTAAAGAGCACAGTAAAGGGGATTGATCCCCATGTGCGTGGATTTTATTCTCTCACTCTTTGATGTTCTGACTGAATATTACTCTGTACCATGGGAAAATATGAGAGAGATACAGTAACGTAAGCTAAGAACCTGAGGGCATTGTTGGGACTTCTGGGCAAATTTTTTGTTATACGGTATATATGGGGTTTTGAAAGATAAGGTTAAGCAATCGCAGAGGATGACAGGGAAGAGAGAGCGAAAGGACAACGGCGTTGATTTTGTATGAGATTTTGTTTCATTGATGGGGGATGAGACACAGCTTTTACTAACTTAGAGGATTTGTCTGTATCTGAGTCTTTGAATTTTCTCCACTCCCCCTACCAAAACTTGTCCATCATATGCATCTTTCTTAATAATCTGGGAACTCTCTCTCACACTCTTGCTCTGAAACGAGAACAAGTGTTTGTATCAGCCCACGTGTGTAGACCCCTATGTGCTGTTCCAAAGAAGCAGAGCAGGCCCAACGGTTCTTAGTCCTTTTGCTACCGTACTCAAAAAGCATGCTATTATTATTCATTTTATCCTAAACTTGATTTTGACATCAAAATCTCAAATTTTAATAATAACAATACAAGAAAATGATGATATCTTTTTTACTGTGATGTTCGGCAAGTGCTCTGTTTCATTTCCTTCTCCATACCCCTTTCTAGTGTGTGCATGAACAGAGTGAAGTAAGGTAATCTCTTACCCAATATTCTATTCAAAAAAAAATATAAGTTATATTTTATAACATAATACTTAATTTTATATGATAAAAGCTCTAAAAATTTTAAACTAAACATGAGCAGATTGAGTATAGACAAGTTAGATATGTCTAAATCATGATGTCATAATCATGTTGTGAAAAAAATTTATAATTATAAACTTCTAAAATAATACCATATTCATTTATCTTCAAGAGTTAAATAATATTTATAATCTACTGAGAATAAGACAATAAAGATAATAATTAAAATCTTGAGATCCATTGTATATAAAAAATAAGCATTGAAGTTTAAATAGCTTGTAATTATAATTTTGCATCAATTTCCCCAATATTGACAGAGATAAAATATCTAAAAAAATAAAATAAATAATTATAATTTATAATATAATTATATGATAATTAACAAAGTTAAAAAAAGAAAAAAATAGTATAGTTATAAATATTAAAAGATATAACTTACCTACTTAACTACTCATATTTTTAAAATTACTTTCTAGTCACCAGTAGATATCATATTCTCCCTTCTAATCTAGAGAAAAAAATAAAAAAAATAAAAGAAGGGATACTCATGCCTCATGGGCAAGGTAGGGTAGGGCAGCCTCTATACCCGGTACCCAGCCTAAAAAATACATGGGTTGTATTTTATAACCTGATATTCATCCCTACCCTATACTTATCGGGTTGGGCAGAACATTTTTATTGCGGGTTCAGGTGGATATACCGAACTACGGGTTTTATGTACAACTCTACCCTCCCCTCAGGGTTTTTTACCATCATACTATAAATAATAAAATAATTTATTCAAAATATTATATATAGAAAATATTTATTAAAATTTATATTTAAAATTATTCTCTACTAAATAAATTTTTTATTTAAAAAAAATCACTACTAATATAATTTTAAGAATATAATATTTTTTTTAAATTATAAAAATTGAAAGTTGTTCAATAACAAAAAAATTTTAAAAATTATTTTTTGTGAAAATAATTTTAGTTTTATCCCTATCTAAATAGTATTCAAGTATGTCCTTTTTCTATGTAAGGGAAGGGATGAGGAATGTATACACTGAGAGAGTGTATGATGCTGTAGAGAGGGAAAAGAGAAAAGATGAAATATGAAAAGATAGAAATTAATGAAGTCCTAAAAAATTATATTTTATTTAATTTTTTTTAATTATATAATTATGAAAACTTAATATTAACTATGTCAATAGTTAATTTAAAAAATATATATCTACAATATTTAAATTTTTATAATTTCATCTATGATGTTAATGAGTATATATTTAATTTTTTCTAAAGAAATTAAACTATACTATATTTTATAAGAAAATTATCAACATGACTATATTTTTAATATCAAATTCAATTAATAAAAAAATTATGACTAAATAATATAACTTTGCTATAAAAATTAAAAAATAAATTAAATAAGAAAATGCATCTTAATTAGATCAATAATTAAATTTTAAGATGGAATAAAATACAGTAGATTACTGTATGTGCACACCACTAATATCTAACTAGAAGAGGAAGAAGTAATTGATAAAAAACAAAAACAAATGTCTAATATGAAAGAGAAAGGAAAAAAATGAGAAAAAAAAAGAGAAATAGATGGTGAAAAAAAGACTGTGTAATGTCTATATAGGGCCATCATTTATTATTCTCCCTTACCATTCTCACTTTTGGCACTTTAAATCTTTAACTTTACACTATGTATTCATTAACTCATACGGGAAGCTTTGAATTTTATGAAGACAAATAATCTGATAGATTGATATATTAGACTAAAAAATCTCATAAGTAGATAAGAGCATGCTGCAATACTATTTATATGAAAATAAAACTGAATTTATTATATCAAAAAATAACTTTTAAAGTTATTTTATCATATAACTTTTAATTTTTTTAATTTAAAAAATTGTCATATTCTTAAAGTTATATTAATAGTGAGCAATTTTTTTAGAAATACAAATTTTATTTAGTAAAATAAATTTAAATATAATTTTTTAACAAATATTTTCATGATATAGTATTTTTGATAATTTCTTTTTATTGTTTATAGCATTAGGGGGGAAAACCCCCTCCTCATCCCTCGGTTGTCATATCAATAAAAGATTGAAACTTCGACAAAGTTCATAAAAGGCATTTAAATTGGAAAAACCCTAAAATTGTAAAACTCAGGGACGATGAAGTTGTAAGCTAGTGGTTACAGAGCATCACGGAGAAAACAGTTAATTCAACCACAAACAGTATTTTCCTGAGGGTACCATGATGTGACGGTTCTTCATCGTATAATTGGGGGAAGAGTGGAGAACGTGAATTGGGTGTCTCTCCCACTTGCTCATGGCAAAGTTTCATCCAAGCAGAGAGAGAGACAGAGACATATATTATAAGACAAAACCCATGGACAACATAGGGGACCCTAGTGCAGTGCCTTGTACATAAACTCAGTCAAAGAGAGCAGAACATGATCCACTCATCAGACTCTTCCAAAAGGACACCATTAACGAGAATCATGATTACATGAAAATCATGTACATTCTCATTAGAAGCTTGCTACAAACATACTTTGGTATTATAAATTAGACTTGCTTGTGCATCAGAGGAGCTAATGAAGACTTGAAGTTTTTGTTAGGTGGGAATGAGATATCTAACATCCAAATACGAGAGAGAGAGAGAGAGAGAGAGAGAGCTCATCAACAGTGAAATGGGAAACGACTCAGCTTCAATTTCCCACTTGGATCGGACCCATTTGTTACTTAGGCACCCAACAAACGGCAGCATCATGCAAACAATATTAGGCCCATGAAAGTTGTCAAGACGACAACCTGGTCTAGCCGGCCAGCCTATTAAATAATTCTTTCATAAACAAAGATTATGTTTTATACCAAAAAAAAAAAAGATTATGTTAATTTCGTTATGTTCTTATCATGATTTATTTCTTAAATGGGACGTGCTGAATGATGGATCATGATTTATTTTCTACATAGGAGAATCCTTCTCACTCTCAAAGGAAAAAAATTGAAATAATAAATAATTTAATTCTTGGACTTCAACCTTGATTAAGAGGTTGAACTAGAAATGCTTTTGTTTAATTTTTATTATATAGAATTGATTGATTTTTTCTGTCTTTTGAAAGTTTATGGACATTGAGATTGTGACATTTAAGGTTGACGTGTGGATCAGCGCATACATAAATATTTGTTTTTTGGATGAACAAGGAATATATCATTAAACAACATTACCAAAAAAAAAAATACGAACATAACAAAGTAATCAAATAATTTTCCCAAGGCCTATCATCATAACAAAAAGATGTTTTTATTTTAAATATTTTTAGCTAAACATAACTATCATCCTATTAAAGATACTGTCGAGTATTAAATATAAATATATTTACTACTAAAGATTCTAACTCTGTTCATTGTATTGTGAATGACTAGCTTTTTTTTTATTGTCTATCCGATTCATCAAAATTTTATCCCAACTACATTCGGATTCAACTCATATCGCGCACTTAGTTATGGTAAATGAGTCTTCTAACGGAAATTTTCTCCATTCGTTAAGACTCGAACTCAAGACTTCACTTAAACGATACAAACATTTGACAACTAAATCAAATGCGGCCTTTACAAACAAAAATCATTCATTTTTTGTACAAAAAAAAATCATTTCGAAACCTCAAACTTAAAACAAAACAAAAAACATAAAGAACAAGTTTACTTGATCATCCCAATGAAACAAGTTCATTCCTTATGAAGGTTATTAGAAATCTCATTTCAC
This sequence comes from Leucaena leucocephala, assembly GCA_037074615.1. Classification (NCBI taxonomy): domain Eukaryota; kingdom Viridiplantae; phylum Streptophyta; class Magnoliopsida; order Fabales; family Fabaceae; genus Leucaena; species Leucaena leucocephala. The sequence goes on along the minus strand of CM073570.1, from coordinate 4,761,287 downwards.
TTGAAATAAGTTTCCATAGGGCAATTACATAGCGGAGGCCTCTTTCCATTCCAAAAATGGATTAGGCCCAACACTAAAATCAGTTTCCACGCCTTATCTTCCTCACAAGAAAGAGAACTCAAGCACTTCACGATCCGCCAGGGATTCTAACACTGGTTCCATTAAGCCATTAAGGCCTTGGCACTTAAACCGGTTTCCACAATTGTCCACAGTTGCAGTAAATATGGGAACTAATGCTTTATAAACAACAAAAAACTGGGCAACCTGCAAAAAAATCTTTAGGTAACACCCTGACCTGCCAAGCGGACAGAAAATATCTCCAGTACAAATCCTTGGAGAATCTCAGGCAACAAAGCTGAAGTTACTCATGATCTTAGCCTAGAATTTCAGAGTTTACCCCGACTCAATCAAAACAACAAAAAATGACTAAAATAACGCATTAAACTATTTTTTAACAAGCCTTTGGACAGTCAGGAAGCATTTGCTATAAAGGTAAATGGAAGTAGCCATATACAAAGCCCAATACAACTGATATGCAATGACATGGAGGCTTGAAGTGGTGTACAGAATCACAAACAACAAAAAAAAAAAAAAAAGGAAGGAGAGATGGAGAATAAACAAGAAAAGTAGCACCAGGGAGGAATTCACATTTGACAACAGTTCACCGTAAAACACCTACATTACATTCTAGCTCGTACGTAATTGGTAATCAGTTTGAGCCACATATCATTTCAGTTTCGGGTTTCAAGCTGCAAGTCCAGTTAAAAACTTCACAACAGCAATTTAGCAACTTAAGCACCCTATCATCCTCTTCTCTGTATCCATGTGTCTAAACCATTTCAGTGATCTTTTCTTTCTTTTTACTGAACCGAGAAAAAAAAATGAGTTTCGTTGGTCAATAATCCAATATCATGGATGCAATTTTGAATCAGTAATTAAACATAGTTTAAATGATTATATCATATAAAAGGGTCTCTTCGATAAAACCTAGGATGTCAAATATTGTGAACTCATCAAACATTTATATACAATTTAACTACACAAGTTTTCAAATCAAGGAAATATGTCACAGAAAATAGTATACAACAACTGCTACCTTCGCTCAAGTGACTGTAGTCGCATTTCAACTAACCTAACACCGAACTCGCCATCACTAACCTTTAACATTTCGGCCAAAGGAAGCGTAAAGCCGTGCTTGAGTAATAGTCTATGCCTTGGCTTAATCTTCTTCTCCAAACTAAATGAAAAATACTGTGGAAATCTCTTCAATTGAGCTATGTCCCCATTCATCTCCTCCAAAAAATACTCAAACTTCGGCATCAAATTGTTTTTGATACTAAGCATCAACAATCCAGGTGACCTTATAACCATATTAACCACTTCCTCATAAGAGAACCCCTGACTCTGCAAATACTCAATTTTGGGCGTAAGGGTGTCCTCCACACTTGACACCAGCAACAATGCGGTCTGGTAATTGATGGAATTGGGTCCCACAAACCCTAAATTCCTCAAGAAGCTCAATGTCGGTCTGAGCTGCTCATCCACGCTGCAAACCAATAGCCTCGGGCACCGTATGATCGCTTTACGAATATCAGGGAACGGAATTGCAACCTCATTCAAGAAGAAATCGAAAACAGGGTAGAGATCAAAATAGGGGTCGCATGTGAGAAGTTGGGGATACATATCGAGGATTCGACCCATTGCAGAGCGCTCGACGCCCATTGAGGAGAGGCAGTCTTGTACAGATTTGAGAGTGGAAATTGGAACCGATCGGATGTTAGGATTTTGGCGGAGGGCTTTGCTGGAGTTGATGTTGAGTTTATCGAGGTAGATAACTTTTTCTCGGAAAAGGAGACCGGTGTCGGAATGAGAAGGTACAAGAGGAGGGGCGTTGGGTTGATGGGAATAATAGGTAATGGGCCTGAAGAGAAGAGATCCATTGAGGGAAGTAAAAAGAGGTCCGGCAACATTGAAGTTAGGGTTTTGAAAGGGTTTTAGGAGCGACGGAGAGACGACGACGGTTCGAGTTCCAGGATGAAGTTCGAGCCTCATATCGTCGAGCGTCTGAATGGGGAAGATAGGCACGCTTCTGTTATCCAGAAAATTAGGCGACGCGTCGTTCACGGAGTCAAACGGCAATGTTTTGGTATATTTTTGGGGCCACCTCCAGGGTGAACCAAATGTTCGTTGTTTCTACGCTTCGACTGAAATGGGTTTGGGCTTTACGAATCTAGAAGAAGAATTAAGGCCATTTTATGAAGTTTATACTTTATGGGCTTTTTTTTCCCACGTCATCAAGTAAGTTAAATATTGATAAAACTCTTACTATAACTTATTGCATAACAAGTTGTGATAGAATTATTAGAAATTATTTTAGAAGTTGGGTTGAGAGATTTATGAGGGTCTTGGGTTCATATAAAATGATTGAAACTGGATAATAGTCTATCCTCAAAGATCCAAAATTAACTAAAGATGCTAAATGTATTGTAGACATATTAATAAATTTGATAGGATACATTTACAACTTATTAGTTATTAAGAGGCAGAAGTTTATAAATCTATATTGAAAGCTAAAAATATGATATATATCTAGAGATTAAAATCAGATGGCTAATGCCCTAACAAAGAAAGGGCTAAGGATTATAAAAGGTACTTTATTTATGTCCTGCTCAGTTAAGAGCTATAGTAGTTAATGAGTATTTGAGATTTGATCCTCTTGTAGAATAATTTATTTTATTTAGGATATATTAGCCCTCTCTTATACAAGAAAAAACATTATAAAACCAATATTGGCACAAAAAAATAATAAACCAAAATTTGAATTTTTACTAAAATAGATATTTACGTTTAATCCTGACAATATTTTGAATATTATTATTTCTAATAGGAAGATATTCATACTTAGAAAAAAATTATTAATACTACAAATATAAGATTCAAAACCTTTTTCCCTTGAATTTTGAAATAAAGGAGACGCATATGATTCTTATTTCTTATTGAGTGTTAGACTATGAGCCATAAAATAATCTATATAACTACCAAATAGTCTAGTGTAGTATGTAAGTTTTTCCATAGGTGGAGCGTTTTGAGTTCAATTCGTTTATAATCTCAAATTGTTAGTGTCTACCTCTTTAATTAAATGAAGAAGAAGATGATAACGAAGAAGAAGAAATAGTCTATAACTCAACCTCACTTATCCATCCACAAAAGTAAATAGTATGACAGCTAAAAACTGAAGTTAAAGCAAGTAACCTAAAAAGTAAGTATCACCAATTCAAACCCACAGAATCCACCACTATTTGTAGTTTAAATTATTTTTCTAGTCGATCTCATGTAAACATATTTTGATATTGCTATATGACTAATTTATATTTGAACATTATCATATCTAATTAAAAGTAGTTCTTTCAAAAGTATTTTTTATATTTACGTATATTCAAAATCAAAACCCCATGCGAAGTAGCCAAAAGGTACTCCATCTCAACATTTGAACATGTACTCAATTAGCAAGCTTTCATATTAAGGATTGAGAGAGAGTCACAATTTATTACAATATATAGTGCATGAGCTGCTGTAGTGAGCTCTTATTAAGGACACTGTCACACTTTATTTCAGCGGCTAGCTATATAAGTAGGCGACTTGACTAGTTCATAAAGGTGTACAACGAAGGTACATGAATTATTAATAGTGGTAATGGCAACGCCTGGGAATAGTTAAGGCGATTCTAGGGTCGATGCCTGAATATTTCCAAGTGTCAGATTTGAGGATAGCATGGAAGCATTCCTCAGTGATTTGGGAGAGTGGCTCGCAGCATTTTGGAGACACTGAAACTGTTAAGTCTCTTGCTGGTTTGGCACAGTGACGAAGAACATGAGTGAGAATTCCCGCACACTCCATACCCATGAGCTTCAACCCCTGCAATGGCCACAATTGCCAAAAGCAACACCAAGCAAATCAACTTCTTCATCTCCTCTGGTTTCTTCGATCAACTTGAACAAGGAAGCTATGTGTCTGTATTTCACAGCTTGGGCTCTGTCATGAAGTGTGTGTATATTGGCAGGAGCAGCACTTTGGAATGAAGAAAATCTGTTTCCAAAGTTTTAATCCTTTGGCTTTACAAGGTGGAAGAATGAAGTTGTTATAAGCCTGCGGATTCTTCTGAAAATCTCAGGACTTAAAGATTAATATAAGTCCTGAGATAGGCAGAAGATGGAGTTTTATATTGTGGACTACTGCTCCTAGTTATTATTATTATGACTTCATTAATTTATTCCATCACCTACTTCTTCTTCGTTCCTTCGTGTGTCAATGGGCTCAACATTATGAAACAAATTGCTTTTCAGTCTGTTTTCATATATCAAGTCAAGTTTTTGGGCTCATGCATGCACATGACTTATAATATTTTCCCCTTGTGTACATCCAGAACGGACGTGCAACATACTATATATATATATATAGCGAACCAATCAAATTTTATGTTAAAACTAAGGAAAAAGTATTCATAGGTCCCAAGTGAAAAAATTGAATACAAATAACTCTCCCCAATTTTATCAACTAAACAATTCATACGTTTTTTCTTCAATTTTTAAATAGGTTAAGGTCTAATGTTATTCTAAAAATTTTTATATAATACTTGTAGATATTCTAAAGTTTTTCTTAGATCAATACTGACTTTAACTGTGAAAATATTTAATAGTCATTATGTTTTTAATGGTTAAGAGATATTTTACTCCTATTTTTAACACTTTTAGGATTATATTGATTATTTTTTTAAAATATTTACAGTTCATATACAAAAACTTAATAAAGAAGACTAGTACTTAATTAACTTGATATTACCTTGTGACTTTGTTTTAATGAAAATTGAATCTCTTCCCTGGATTAATTCAACCACTAGCCATATTAGTTTAATCAAATAGATTAACATCATTGTACAAAGCTGATATGCAGATTTTGAAGTATCTATTAAAGAGTACTCCAATAAAAAAATATACAATTTATTTTTTGTAATAAAAAGAAAATCATGCCATATAGAATTTTTATTATCCATTTTTTAACCACTAACCTTCATATATATTAATATTCATAATTTTCTTCTTGAATTTTGAAACAGATGAGTAAATTTGATAAAAGGAAGCCTATATTTAACTCAAGATTGATTATCATATGCTTAAAAATAAAATTTATAATAAATATATATTTTAGTTTTCAATTGTTATATTTATAAATATGTGTACGCGTTTGTTTTAAAAAGAGTTGAAATCAACCACTAAGCGTTTGGATTGATTGACTGTAGGTAAGTTGAGGATATTGTCAATAATCCAACTCATGGTTTTAGGTAGGCGCTTAGTTGATATTTAATACTTTTTTTATCCTAATTATAAAAGGTAATTGACTTTTGATATAGACTAAGGTCCTAATTAACATGTCATGTATAGACGTGGAATTCAAACAAGAAGAAGCACGGGCTAAATCATAATTAAGAGAAGAACAATTTACTTGTATGAAACTCAATACAACTTTGAGAAATAAACATAAACAAACCAATTCAAACTCAACGAATCCGCCACTGAAACATGTTTCCACAAACTTATTATGAGCTACTATGTATAATGAGCTCTTATTATTATTAAAGACAAAGTCACACTTTATTATTAGAGTAGCTATAACAAGTAGGTGACTACTGGTTCATTAAGGCGAGTGCTCTAGGGGTGGTGAAGGAGATGGCAACGCCTGGGAATGGTGGAGGCGATACGATGGTCGATGCCATACTTCCATGTATCAGAATTGATGATTTCATAGAAGCATTGCTCGGAGATTTGGGAGAGAGGCTCACAGCACTTTGGAGTTACCGGAACGTTCAAGTCTCTGGCAGGTTTGGCACAGTGACGAAGAACATGAGTGAGCATTCTATCTGGACTGAACTTCCCACACACTCCATACCCATGAGCTTCAGCCCCAGCAATGGCCACAATTGCCAAAAGCAGCACCAAGCATATGGACTTCTTCATCTTGCTTCTAATTAGTTTCCTCTGATAGATTTTCTTCAACTTGGACGAGGAAGCTATGTGTATGTTTTGTATTTCACAGCTTCTGCAATTTCTTGAAGTGTGTGTGTATATATAGGAAGTAGAAGCACTTTGGAATGAACAAACCTCGTTCCCCAAGTCTAAAACCATTGACTTCACAAGTTGGAAGTAATCTGTATGGATCTTTCGTCATCAATACTTTTAAAAATCTCAGGACTTAAAAGAATAATTAGCACATGGATAGCCAGAATCTGGCGTGAAAACTATATGATGAGTTGATTATTTTATTGTTTCACCTACGTACGTACTTCGTCAAAGGTTTCATCATTATCCAACACTCACTTCTTAACAATTTCAGCTTTTACTGTCTCGCCGCATCATAATGCTTGATACTCAACTTTGGAAAGCAAGAGAGGTGTTATGAGTCTCACCTTACATCTCATCTTTAATATAAAAATTAATTAATTTTTTTAAATAAATTAAAAAATTTAATAAATCAGTTAATTATAACTAATATTTATTTAAATAATTTAAATAGATTAAAAAATATATAAAATAAATTCATATTTAAATATTAAATTTAATTATAATTATTTAATTTTTTTAATTTAATTAAAAAAATTAACTAATTCTTAATAAATCACTAGAGGGAATATAATTTATAAGTTGAAAGAATTCTTTCACCCGATAAGCTAATCTTTTGAGATTGATATCTCCCTTTAGGCTTATATTTGTCCCAAAGATCTAGAATCTAATCTCTTAACTCTTGTAGAATAAAGCTTCTATAGCTAGGAAGTGTATAGAATTATCGATCTAGTTTACTCATTGACAATTTTTTTTATGCATTGGAAAAGGTATGTTCAGTTTTGATTTTTGAGTTCCGCCTACACCGAAAACATCCTATTAGCAACTAAGGAAAGCCTAAGTGAAGGTAGTTTTAGATTTTGATTGTAAATAAGACTATTTTATACTCATTTGGCTGATATTCTCCCACTTTCAAATATATATAGAGAGAGATTATAAAATACGAACAATAAAATCTATTATTTATGATTTATAATAGTATGATTATATTGTCAATTTTATATTTCATATATTAATGATTGATTAGGCAAATATAAAATCTATTATATCAAATTCTCCAATCACACGTACTTGTGTGCCTTATTTTTAAACTATTATTATTTAACTATAAACCTTTGAGAAAAAAAAAAGGATGATTAAAGAATTTGATATAATAAATATAAGGAATTTGATCTAAATTTTGTCCTATTATATTAATCAAAAGTATTCAAAATTAAAATTAAGCAAGTGATTATATTTTTTATAAGGAATATTCAATTTATATATCAATATAAAATTTAGATAATTACATTATTCTTGTACTAATGCACCTTAATTATGCAATTACTACTGAATAAATTGTTAAAATATTCACGTGTAGATTTGGAAGTACGGATTAAAGACTCCAATGAAATAGCCATGACCTTCAGCCCCAGAAATTGCCACGATCGCCAAAAGCAGCACCAAGCAAATCAACTTCTTCATCCTTGTTAATTAGTTTCTCTGCAATTTCTTCAACTTAATTGAACTTTGTGTATGCTATGTGTGTTGTGTGAGATTTTGTATTTCACAGCTTCTGACATGTCTTGAAGAGAGAGAGTGTGTGTGTGTATAAGAAGTAGAAGCACTTGGGGATGAACAAATTAAACCTCGTTCCTCAAGTCCAAAATCATTGCTTTTATAAAAGCAGGAATCTTCGGATCTTTCGTCGTTGACCATTTTAAGAATCTCCGGACGACGTACGAACATCGATTGGCTGGAGCTGGAGTCTAGTTATTGTGAAAAATATATGAATTTTTCACCTAATCCTTCATTCGTCACTGTCGGGTTCATCATTATTAAAGAAATCCCTTTTGATCAGTCTGTTTTTATGCAGTCAAATCTCTGGGATGGAAGTACACATTATATATTCTCCCTAAGTTCATTCAGAACTTCAAATATTTTTCCCTTATAAAATGTCCATGCATTTCTAGAACATGCACGTACCATATCAGTTTTTATACGAAAACTAATTATCATTAAACCCTGGTAGCAAATAGGAATTCAATAGATGGATTAAAATTTGATAAAGATTCAACCCGAGATAGAACTAAAAGAAATGATGTACGAACATGTTTATTGATAACTAAAGCGCCAGGACAAGCATGTGGTGTAACTCAATCAAATTATTGGAGTGAATGATAAGAATAGGAATTAACCTAATTCAGAGACGGTTATAGAGATGGAGAGAGCGCTAACGAATTAAAACGTATTCTTTTTGCAATTGTAATTGTGTTAGAACTTGGGAAACTGGATCTGTGATCCACACGATCTGCTAGTGGGAAGAATAGGGCACTCAATAAAATCTGACCCAGAAGTGTCCACACACAGATAAACTTGATAAAGCTGAGGGTTGTGGCTTGAATCCATATTGCACTCAATTCCAGGAGTAAACCCAACGCCCTTCTTTATAGCCTCTTCAATTCTCTCTACACTGTAGAATCCATCATCTGCTTTAATCCCTGAACAAAAAAGAAAAAACATATCCAATTCCTTTCAATGCTTACAACCTGATTGTGCCTTATTCATCATCTTTCATCTCAGAGATCATAATAATTAAGACTAATATCTGACAAAGTTTCAATAGGTAGAATAATGTACCTGCGTTGTGGAGGATGTTGAGGAGGTTGGCTTTCTGCTTGAGTTTAAGAGCAGTTTCAAAGTAATCATGTTGATCAAGCTCAGATTCAGAGCAGGTGCCATGTTTTTCCCATTCGTGAGACCAAAACCTCAGGTTATCGCTACTTGGACAGGTTAGTGATGGCCAATGTTTTTCCATATTGCTGATCAGCTCTGAAATCTGTAACAATCCATTTTGATTATTACCATTGGTGATGTTGGAGAAATATATAGTTTACGGTTCACAATGAAAATAAAAGTACCTGAGATTTATCGAAGACGCCATCAGGATCACAATTAGAGGGCCAAGAGCCATCCTTGTTGTTAGGCCAAAGTCCATGAATGCTGAAATCTGCGGCGGGTTTTCCAGTTTTCGGGTAGCAACAGTGATGCTTTGTGTTACAGTATGCTCCTGGCCACTGTACCAAAATACACACACACATCATCGTCTTCATCATTCACAATTCCAAATGAAGAAGCTCAAAATATATTTGCAGCAAAACATATGATACTTACCTGCTGAACAAAGTAGAAAAAATCAAAATCCTGACAACAGCACAGAACTGATAGGCACTGTAGTACCATGAGCCTGGACAATAAGGAAAAGTTGGGTTTCATCTTCTTCACGATTCTCTCTCAATATATAATCTCTCTGTGATTTCACAAACTAGTTAGGTTTAAGTAAATGAAGGACGAAGGACGAAGAACGATTTCGATTGCAAGTTGCTGGGAAAACTCAGAAAGTGCATATATATATGAAGAGGAAAACAAAACGTATATGTTTGATCATCTCTATCATTGCTTTGAAGAGCATATTATTGAGGTTTGCCCCTGTTTCTGGAGTAACTTGGTTGAAAGAAAGAATCAGTTAGGTAGCATGGTTACGTTATATGGTTGTAGAAGCAACGTTGAATACTAATGGAAACATAAATGGTGAGATAGATGTTGCTTGCGTGCAAGTCAAACATACAAGTTATTTGAGGAGACGCTAGCTGCTAGCTTGGCGTGATTGTGATCATAATATATGCCTTAAAAGTGTGCCATATGGACGGTGACTTTATTAAGCATTAACTAAAAAGCATCTTATGATCGAATAATGTTCTATATCACTCGCAAACTTCTTTTTCCACCATTCATTCACTCCTCCTTTCCATTATGCTTTCCAATGAGATTAATTTTTTGGTGGCTTAAGCTTTACAACATCAAGCTCACGTTTGGGAGCTTCTGATTTATTCTTCTTCAGCTGGGAGTGAATGGAGTGAACTGGAATGGATGCTGCAAGCTGAAACAAGGGAAAGACACTACTGGACAAGAGGAACCAGCGGATGGCAGCTTCAGTTTTGGCCAGTATCCCCTGAACATAGCATAGGAAGTGAAATGATCCATGTGCAGTATGAATTTCTCATTTTGGTTACTGTAGAAAGTATCTGTGTGTGGCTATATGTATGTTTTTTTTTTTTTTTGCTGTGATGAATAATGCTATTTAAGTTACTTATTTTAGTTATCATATTGTTTCTTATCTTATTAAAAGGAATGAACTTATAAGCTTATGAATGGGAACAGCAATATGGTCGCAGACTTTACATTCCTCGAACATAGGTTCTTTACCTTTACCCTCCAAACAGTAAATGAAAATTCTAAAATGCTATACCATGGGAAATAATTACTAATATACTACACTCAAAGTTGTTCACACGGTGAACATTAAAAATAGAAAGAAATTCACTCCCCAAAGAACAACTTTAGTGATTTAGCACCTTTTTTTATTAAAAAAAAATTGGAAAACTTTCTTCTTCCCTTTTTGTCCTTTTCTTTCTTTTATTACCTCAACCAGTAGAGCATTTCTAGCAAGGTCAAAGAGGGTTTGAGTGCTGGACGTATGCCAATCAGACGATGAAATATTATGTGGTTGCTTTAGTTTTTTTTTGAATGATCTTATTTAAGTTTTCGGTGTTTGGATGGATATCCAAACATGTTGGCGAAAATGTAAGGTTGGCTTTTAATGGATATAAGGGCTAGGCACTTTGTTATTCATTATTCCTTCCAACTTGTAAGGAAAGGGAACTGCAGCTGACACACGCTGGCAGTGTAGTAAGAATCCTCATGGTTCACTGCAAGTGAGAAGACACTACACATTTCACACTCCATCAAACTTGACTTGAAGCATGGGACTGGTTAGTGAGACCATACACTGGTTCTTACAAATAGGTAAAAGATGGCCCAAGTAACATTTCAATTTCTATGTTACCCCTTGCAGATCCATCATGGTTACCTATTCATTTAACGTGGCGGTTATTTAGGTCTTTGTAAATCTTAAAATCATCAATTCTATTATTAAAATACATATACCAAAGAGAAACAAATCATACTAGGATCACATTCATTTTATTTTCCTATGACACCTTCATCTTATGAAAATGCTTTTAAACTTCATCATCATGCCCTTTCAACATCCAAAACAGAGCCTAAATATGCCCATCAATATTTTGCATCCAATGCCTAAGAGGTCATGTCTTATATTAACGAGTCATAAATCTTTTGCGTACATAATCTAACACAGAGGACATACATACATACATACACACATATATATATCTTTTTGATAAGAACTGTATAATTACAAGCTCCCATGCAACGTGTTGCACGGGAAGCACATGCTGGTCAATAACAAGAACAACAACATTTACTACCAAAGAAAAGGGTCAAAATGGTTTGAGTCAGTTGAGAAAAATGGAGATTTATGTCATAGATTTGAATTCTGACAAAAGAAATACTTGAAAAAGTCACTCCGTCCCCCCACCCACCTGAGCTTCCTCGGATCAACCCTCCCATCCATCATCTCATGTTTTTCTCGCTTTCACCCTTCTGATTTTCATGCGACGATTGAATGCTAACTCGGGTCAATTCCAAATCTAGACACATGGATCCGACTCCGATTAAGCTTCATCTCCGCCCCAGTGGTCGCTCGGGTCTCTTCTCGCACAATCCCAAGAGCACTTCCAGGTCCAACTGCTTTGTTTTCTCTTCGATTCCGATCGCCCTTGCTTTTTTCATCTGTTATGCAATTTTCTCTGGGATTAGTTCGCCCAATTCCGTGATACCAAGATTTGCGATCGTTATTGATGGAGGGAGCACTGGGACCAGAATTCATGTGTTCAAGTATAGGTTGGAAGGCGGAAATCTGGTTTTTGATCTTGGGAAGGATGGTTTGGCTTCGATGAAAGTGAACCCGGGTCTTTCTTCATTTGCGGGGGAGCCAGATGGGGCTGGCCACTCGCTTTTGGAGCTTCTGGATTTTGGAAAGAGTAAAATTCCGAAGGAATCTTGGAGGGATACGGAAATTCGACTAATGGCAACGGCTGGGTTGAGGATGCTGAAAGTAAATGTGCAGCAGCGGATTCTGGAATCGTGTAGGAATTTGCTCCGTTCATCTGGTTTTAAATTTAGGGACGAGTGGGCTTCTGTCATTACAGGTCTCTTCCTGCCGACGCTGACACTTCTTGTTTAACTTTTCAATTCTTTTGCATTAGTGTAGAATGCAAGAGTTCCGAGGAAGATAAGACGATGAATGATACTTTTGCAGCTAACACTACTATATTTTGCAAACAGAATACCCCTGCATAAGTAGAGTCAAATTTATGTATTTCTTTCTTTCTTTCTAATCCTTCTCTTTTCCTTTGAAATATCAAAGAAAGATATTGATCGACTGTTGTATAATAAACGCAACTACAAATATAATCACTTTATTGACTGAATAACGGTTTTCAATGCTGTCTCTACTCCGTTTCAATACGCTGAGAGTTGCAGGTGATAAGCGGTGCGAGTTAAAAAATTTAAGGGTTGGAGATAATTGTTCAATTTGCATTAGCCCCATGGTCACTAGTCATTGCATATTGTTGTTCTATGCTAACTGCTCCTATCATTTAGATAGAATCATAGAGTGGAGCCAACATCATTATCATCTCAAATGTTTGAATCCGCATCCTCTTGAGAATGTCTGAAAGGTGGTGGAGTTGACATAAAGTATTAGTATTTTGCGTTGCACCACCCCAACTTTAGAAATTCAACTTCAGGGCGTCCCCATTCCAAATGTTTATGTCATACAACTTTAGGGTCGAGTTTTTTTACACTATTATAACCGGAATATTTTTTGCAAAGGATTGAGTGTTTTTATTTGAGAGGAAATGTTGAGGGAGCACCTGTAGAGATCTCAAGACCTTAAACTTAACATATCTAGTCAGTTTATAACACCATTTGATGAACCAGCATGGGTATTTTGGCTGCTTCACTTCTTCTGATGTGATGATTTAACATTTGGTTGTAGAGGTTCTGATGAAGGAGTGTATGCTTGGGTTGTTGCCAATCATGCTCTTGGCACACTTGGAGGTGATCCTTTGCATACAACTGTAATTATTGAACTTGGTGGGGCTTCAGCTCAGGTACAGCTTTTGTTATCTCCCTTTACCTATCGTTCTTTGTTTCAAAAATTTTCAAGTCTACCGTAAGATTCAGAACCAAATTGTTTTGTTTCATAACACAATTTATGGCTTGATCACAATTATTTTGAGACAAACAAACCAATAATTAGAAGCAAAATCACCCATTCTAGATTGTTAGTGGTAGGGGATTTCCTAGAAGCTTGATCCAATCCATAATTCTTGTCCATGATAATCCTCCTCTAATAAATTGACTTTCAGGTGACATTTGTATCAACTGAGTCATTTCATTCTGGGTTTTTACGTGCTGTTAGACTTGGGAACGCCATTTACAACCTTTACAGCAACAGCTTTCTGCATTTTGGCCTGGTAATTGTTATTCTCTTTGCTGTATTCTTTAGGCTCATGTCACTGGTTGGTTTGGTTGTTTTAACTTTGGTCACTACCCATTTCACTGGGCTTGGAATGGTTGGGGCACTTGATTTTCTTATTAATCTTTTGTTGCCTTTCGTTCCTGTACATGTTAGAAGTTTGCTGGATCAGTCTCTCAAAATTTAATGGCACTGTCTAATGAGATTCATAGGCTATAGTTGAGCGTTTTTACTCATGAATTACAATCATATCATATTCGCAGAGGCCTTCTAATTGTTATAATTTTGCAGAATGCTGCTCATGACTCATTGAAGGAAAGCACTTACGTCTGGAGATTTTAACACGGGTAATTTCATTGCTGTATTCTGGGACTGATTTCTGTGTCTTGAGTATCTTTAAACATATTTTTCATAAGAAATATGCTTTATTTCATGGATTTGATTGGTGCGTTTATGAAGAATGGCCTTAGAGATTTACATTTATCATTCTTAAAAAAGTTTTAACGTGATTTTTAGGTACTCTTGATATCTCTGAAAAATAAATGGTATAAAAGCTACACTCATGTGATCTCTATACTGAATCTAATATCTGTTTTTTCTTTTTATTTATGTTGGTGTGCAGTGGAAGTAAATAAGCCATTAACACTGCCCAGATAACACGTTCTCCAAGCATCAAATACAGTTTTTTCATATTGAGATGACACTTCAAATGCCATGTGATTATTTAACTATACCCATAAATTATTCTATGAAATCCTTTAATATATAATTATAAATTTGCTAAAATTCTAGTTCAATGAGAAATTTATGTACACTCAATTAGCTGTTCCATGCCTAACAACATATATTATATATTATATTATCTGTTTCACTGGATTTGAAATACTGATTCTCTGGCTATCTTATATAATGTGTGTTTGGATAAGATTTTAGAAACGGGCTTATGAAAAAAAAGGGCTTTTGGGCAGCTTATAGAAAAGGGCTTTTAGAGAAGAGCTTATGAAAAAAAAGTGGTTTTGAATAAATGAGTGTTTGGATAGTTATTTCCAGAAGTACTTTTATTATTGGTAAATTACGAAAAAATGGTATGAGTATTAAATGAGGAGAGATAAGATATAAGAGGAGAGAGGAGAGAGGATGTAAGAAAAGAAAAGAGAGAAGGTGTAAGAAAAAGTAGAAGAGAGGAGAGAGGGTGTAAGAAAAAGTAGGAGAGATGGTGTAAGAAAATGTAGGGGTAATATAATAATTAGTTAGTCATAAGATCTTTTACTGTTACATAAGCTACTCTGACCAGCTTATCTGAAACCTTGGTTTTAACCATGATTTAATCCAAAAGCCCATTTGAACAAATATGGCTGTTTGTTTTAAAATTTCCCCAAACTTAGGTTTTGACCAAAAAGGCTTTTAAAACCATGGTTTCGAAGTGAACCAAACAGGCCCAATAACTTCCTAATTCTTGGTTGGCTATCCTCATTTATGGCATGGAGAACGGCATGATATTTTCTGATTGTAGAAGAGTTTGGTATTGATTCTTAATTATCCTCAGTGCAGCTACTCAATCTCTTCAGAAGGAATTGCGAATTGATCCTTGCACTCCCAAAGGCTATTCTTACAATGATGGGTCATGGAAGCGCTCTCTTGGTTTGATGAAAGAAGAAAACCAATATCTTTCTACTTTTCAAAGTTGGGGAAATTTTTCAGAGTGCAGATCTGCTGCATTGATGCTATTACAGAAAGGGAAAGGTCATATTTACTTTGAAAAATTTGTATTCTGTGATTCACTTTACCATGCCACGTCTTCACTTTTTGTGCTCATAGTTGCGTTTCACCCCTCAATATTTCGATTGATGCAGAAAAATGTTCCTATCAGCATTGTGACATAGGATCAACTTTCATACCTAGGCTTCAGGGCAACTTTTTTGCCACAGAAAATTTCTTCTATACATCAAAGGTATCCTTTCTTGATGGTTAATGTTCCATGATTTTAGTGTTATACATGTGTGCGTTTTTATCATTATTATCTGGATTGGATGCATTTGAGATGATAGTAATTTAATGCTGTTGTCATCCATGAATTCTTGGATTTGCATGCAACTTACTCAATTTTACTGTTTCTTCTTTGGTGCTGGGACCAAGGGCGTTTTTGTCAGAGTTGATGACAGCTCGTCAAGAATTTTGTGAAGCGGATTGGTCAAAGCTAAAGAAAAAATACAAGTCCCTTGATGAGGAAGATTTGCTTCGGTATTGCTTCTCTTCAGCATACACTGTTGCTTTGCTTCATGACAATCTTGGAGTTGCTTTGGATGATGAAAGGTGCATGTACTTACATGTATTTTTGTTTATGTGAAGACAAAGAGAATAATAATATTTTTAGGGCTGATCACTTAGTCTTAGATGAAACAGACAAATTTTCTTAAGATATCCTTCTCATCGTGGTTCAACAGGGTTTATGAAGAATCCAGTTGTCACATGTGGCACCATACATGATTTACCAGCGGCCATTAGATATTCATTGCTGGCATGTCATGTATCCAAAATTGTATCTTAAACTGAAAGATGAATTATTGCCTTCCACCTTTATTGAATTGTTTGTGAATGTATTTATAATCTCCATGTGTACTTGATTATGCTCTTAATATCCACTTATGGTTGGTTCTGCATACGTTTGATTTCTTCATGTTCATACATTTATGCATTAGTTGTGGTTGCATTCAATTGATTAGAATTACTTTGTCAGGATTAAGGTTGCTAATCAGGTGGGAAGTATTCCACTAGATTGGGCTCTGGGAGCTTTTATCTTGCAAAGCACAGCAGATTCAGATGTACAGAACCATAATTGGATTGCCAATATCAACAATGGATCACCGAAACTCCTCACTTATTGCCATTTTTGTAATGTTGTTTACAGCATGGTCTATATCCAAGTGGAGAAAACCTCAGCTAAAGACAATCTATGATCTCGAAAAAGGGCGTTATATAGTTACACGAGTTGGTAGATCTTGAATACTTCAAGGGTAGACCAGAGCTATTTTCCTGGCTTTGCATATACAGAAGCGTTATCGTGATCATAACAAAACTATTTATCATTTTCACCTGGTGCCCCTGCCATACTCTGAAGTTCACACTTGTGGAAAGATTGAGATTACACGTCATTGGGTTTGGATGCAGCAACATGTAAGACAACTCTTGGTGGGAACTAGCATAGGGTAGCTAATACCATGTAATTAGTGGAAGCGGAATCTAGAAGCTGGGTAGCTAGCTTGCCGCTTGCTGTATCCCTTAACAGAACGTAGTCCAAAAAGTGGCGCAGAAAAAAGCCCTATGAGAATTATTCAGGAGAGATTAAATGCTGAATTCTTCAATTCAGAAACACCTTGTATTTTTTGTTATGCTTCAGGCCTGTGTACCAAACACGACTTAAAATTGTTGGATTTCATTTTGCTTTCCAATGGCCACACTCTCAAACAGAAAAGCTTCTTTTGTTTCCTAAGCTGACCTTTATGAAGGGTGAGTTTTGCCGAAAGATTGCAAATTTTGGGAAATTATGTATCGTTTTTTTAATACTTTCATTATCTCTTAACCAAAAGTTTTGCGACTCCAGGTGATCGAAAACTTATTTTTGAGCTACGAAATACATATTTGAAGTGGACTTGAACAATGAGTTCTGATGGATACATATGGAGCAATTATATGATTCGCTAGTGGTAGGCGACCTTACAACCACCTCAACCCTCAAATTCTAATCTCAATAAAAAACAAAAAAAAACTTGCTTCCTCCTTGTTCCGCAATAAGAAATTATTATATCTTCATCGTCAAGAATAATCCAACCACTTCGTCTTGTTCAGTCCGAAAAGATAACACCAGCGAAACACAGTAGTTTCTGGTGCACAACGTCAGATCAAACGCTTATCGCTAACTGTGATTTCAAGTAAAAGGCGACTCTGTTTTCAATTAACAAATATTAGTGGTCAAGTCAATAAGGGGAAAGACAGAGAGAGCATTGAGTTCAAGCTTTGAAATGTCTCACAAAATTCTCTAAAGAAGAAGATGGGTCCCACGATTTTCTAAGGGAAAAACGCGTAGACGGCAAGGTTGGGTCAGGTTCCCTCAGAACAAAGGACATTTATGTGAGTTTAAGGTCAAAAATTGAAGCAAAGTCATGGGGTGTTGAAAACTAGAATCTTTTTGTTGTTATCATAATCATCATGCCTTCAAAAGCACCTGACTCACCAAGATTGCTAAAAAGCATTATATGAGATCTGAAAGCTCAGGCCTAACATTTAACCACTGACAAAAGGCATTTTCATTTTGCCATGGGACTTGAAGAACTGGGGGAAAAACATGAAAGGACAAATTTCCCTTAATTGAATCAAAGAACGGTGGAATTAAGAATTGCAGAAAAAGGAATTGAATCCCTGGAGAAGAAACAAAATTTTCAACGAACTTGTCATCTTCCATTAACATGAAAGAAACAGCTAGCAACTGCCAAATAATAGAATGAGGACTTGAGATTTTTGAGATTTCAAACCTAAAAGGTTTTACGCATTTGTCTGTACATTTTCATGGCTATACCTTCTCAGATTTCCAGATCTTTTCAGCTACCAAGCTAGCAGATGCTCTAAAATGAAGCAAAACCCAGATGCTAATTTGACCTAATCATCAACAGGAGCAGGTAGATTGAGATCAATTAGGCATGGAACAACAGGAGAATCTTGTCTGATTACTATTGTGTTCTCTTCAGAACCTCCAAGAAAATGAGACCTTTTGTGACCTCCTAAAGCTTGGCCTGACTTAAAAATTCTGTAGCAGATAGGGCATCTATGTTCCCTGGTTTTCTTTGACTTCAATTTCGTCTTGGACTGGCTCGTCTTCTTTACATTGATGACCTTGCTGCTGCTATGATATATCGGAGCAGGATAAGCATCAGTGTCTGTGCTACTTTCATCACTCTCATTATCATATGCTGAATCATAAGAGCCACTGATAATTTTTCCACTGTTTAAGCTCTCTTGCTTCTTCCGTGATCCCTCACTGTGAAAACCATTTGGTGGTGTCTTTTTGTAAGGAACACCAATTGAATTATAGCTTGGTCTCTTTCTCCAATTGATGAACTCTTCTTCCTTCGTCAATCCATCTGTTGTATCATCATAGTCCAAATCCTCCAAAATTGGTTTTCTGGGTTCAATGCTTCTGGTAATTCCTCTGTTCTTGATCAGCATCTTACTATATTCAGAATTATATTTCCGATCAAAATCAAACCCAGACCTGCTTTCCACTTTTGGTGTTTTGAATTCCCTGTTAGTGATGAGCTGCTTATTATCAATCGGAACATACAAATCCAACTTTTTGGGACCATTTCTGAAATACCCAGAATCTGAATTATCAGAATAAAAAATCTCAGCAGACTTCAACTTCTTGTTCTTATACAGCACCGCCTTCTTCTCCGCCTCCTCCACGATCTCAACACCATTAGACACAAAGCTTTTTGTACCATTTTTGAAAGTGATTCTAGTGTCCACAGACGGTGATTTTACCTCTACCACAACAGAATTGTTGTCGGAAGATTCAATAGGCAAAACAAAACGACCCCTTTGGCCGGAGTCTTTGGACAATAACATCAAACACTTAGCGATCTCTTCTTCTTGCTCCACCTCTGGCACAGAGGAAGAACCATTTGTCAAAGGAACAGAAGAAGCATGATGATCATTTTTATCAGTATTCACTGTCTTGAACCTCATTCTTCTGGATCTCCGAGGATAACTCGGAGCAGAAGTCTCCGTGTCCGATTGGCTATCATCCATCATCACCATTTTCTGCTTCACGCTAAACCCAGAATTGTTCTCAAACTTGTTCATCGTCCCTGCTTTATCTTTCTCCGAGTGACAAGCCATGTGGCCGCAGAGAGCTTTCAGAGACAAAAAGCCTTTCCCACATTCTTTGCAGAATCTTTCTTTTTGCATAGCAGCGTTGGGATGAACGAGCTTCGTTGTCCTCTTGGGATTCTCTCTGAGACCATAAATGGGGTTTTCAGAAGCAGCTTCTTCAACCCCAAAATCTCTCTTCCTCTTCCTTCCATCATCGAACTTGACGACACGATCATCGGCATTGGTCTTAACTTCCTTGGATTGATACGATGAATGTTCATTACTCATATGAGTTCTGATGTGTCCACCCAGAGACTTCCCACATGGGTACTTCTTGTTACAATACTTGCACACGAACTTCCTCTCCTCCATGAAAGCTTGATCTGAATTATCTGATCCAGAATATATATATACAGAAACCTAGAAAACGAAACAATATTCAGAGAACTATTGAGTCTACCATCAGTTACCTCGAATCTTCAACATGTTCATGTCGCAAATGTTGTGAATGAAAAGGGATGAAGGAAGGTACAGGTACAGCAGGGCAGCTAAAGGGACAAAATTGTAGATCAAGTTCAGAGAAAAAACAGAAACAGATCATGAAGTTTCTTGCTTTTTCACAAGAGACGATCAAAGATGTGACGGTTCTACAAGTACAAGATCCAACCCACAAACAGAAAGGGAGACCCCCCCTTGATTTCCGTTTCCCCAAGTAGTCTCTAGAAAGCCCCAAACAAAAAATGCTGAGAAATTGATCTTAAATTCTTAATCCCCATACTGCAATGAAGAAGAAAAATCAAAACTTGAAGAAATGGGTTTGTTGCCAGTGGCGATGGGACTTAGAAGAAGAATCGGAGCAAAACAGCAAGCAAGGCAAAGACTGTTTCTCATTGCTTGTTTGTGTTGAAGTTAGGAAGAAGAATTCCATGCATGAAAGGAATTAATAAAATAGAAAAAAGAAAAGAAAATTAAAGAGAGAAGAGGAGAAGAAAGAATGATAATAGGAGGCACGTGTAGTGTGTGGAGAAGGTAAAGGGTAAGAAAATAGACGGCTAAGATGAGTTGTTTGTTGAGAGGATCTCTAGGTGTGGGGAAGCAGCAGATATGGCACACCGAAAAACTGAAACATCATCTAAACAAAAATCAGAATCTCCAACCGTTATTGTTTGGATCTCCACTTCATTTGCCCCCACTCTCATTCATAACCATATTTATTTGCATTTATTCTTTTTCTCATTCTTTTCTCAAATCTTTTAAGTAGATTTCATCTTTTTGATTTTATAAATTTATCAAGTTCATTATAAAATTTGAGAGTATTTGTTCATTAATCTGTTGTCACTTCAATAACATTAACAAAAGAAAAAAAAAATCATATCCATACATTCGAACATTACCAATTTAGAATTAAAAAAATTATGATTATTTTCAATGACCTAAATTGCAACTACGCTTGATGAGGCTTCAGCAAGACGAAGAAGTTTAGTATATTAATAAATTATTTAAGAAAAAAGTGTTGAAAAATCCCTTATTACAAATTTATTATTATAAGATATTTAAGTATTTATATCCTTAAACGAATGTAACTCTTCTTTAACTATATATAACATATATTTAATTATATATAAATGTATTATATTTTGAGTATAATTAAAGATATATTATATGTAATTGAATAAGTATTGTAGATGTTAAAGATAAGTTACACTTAAATTTTTTAACAAATTTTAGGTAAATTTAGACAATAAATTTTTTAATGCAGGAATTTTTAGTAATTTTTAAAATATTTAGCAATTAATGACCACTTTTTTTTTTAGAAAAAAAGATTTCTCCTGAAATGAAGAAAGTAAACATGTATAAAGTGACAACGCTCACGAGAAATTAATCAATGTAGCATTATTCTTTTTGTCGTAAGATTATGGCTGGTTATGATACTATGTTTGTTTGCATCTTCTACTTACTCCATGAAGCCACCACCTTTGATGCTTCCTTGAGTGTTTCTTTTGAGCCTCTATTTTAGATTCCCTTCAATGGTTCTAATCCCCAGTAAAATATTTGGAAGAGACGTCCACATTGGATTCAAATATATTAATTATTATAGATTTAACTAGTAAAAGGATAAGACATATGATTATTTAGAGTATATTCGATCCCTAGAGAGTATCACTTTATTATAGTTCCAATCGCGATATTTGAGAAAATATCATAATTCTTGAGTGTTTAAGTTAACGCCTAAAAGTAATTGACGGCTCGCCTTATCTAATATTAGTATTATTTAGGAGGAAGTGAGACTTTGCCTTATACTTAGATCGTGGGTAAGTCCAACCCCTTTTCAAAAAAATTTATAAAAAAAATTATATATATTAATTATTTGCAGATCTAATTAATTAATAATTATGGCCAATCTCTTTGGTGGTTGAAGCTCAATATCAAAA
Organism: Leucaena leucocephala; assembly: GCA_037074615.1. Lineage (NCBI taxonomy): Eukaryota > Viridiplantae > Streptophyta > Magnoliopsida > Fabales > Fabaceae > Leucaena > Leucaena leucocephala. Next base: position 4,739,433 of record CM073570.1, on the reverse strand, counting down.
TGACCTTTCTCAATTGTGAAGATATCCAATTTCAACGAATCATATTCTTCAAATTTGTTCCACTCCAATCACCAACCTTCTTTTGTCCGGGAATTACTATAAAACCTTAAATAAAAGACTTAATTATTTAAAAGTAAATAATAATGGAAGAGTTAATAATAAATTATAATATAAGAATTAATAATAAATTTATATTATTAAAAACTTTTAGTGATTAAATTATTTTTTTAAGACTTCATAGTAATGCTTCTTATATTATATTGACATGAATTGGATAGAACATTTTTAAGAGAAGAAAAAAATAAAAGAAAATAAAATTTGATGTTGAATTGCAAATCTTAACCTGAAAAGTTTCTGTTGTCTCTAACTAAATCCTAAATGTCAGATTCCATTCAATAATAAAAGAATAAGGGTTTCACTCCTAGAAATACTCCCTCGTTTGGCCCATATGGTATTCTAATTGTTCATCATTCATCACTGAATAGTTAATTTTAAATTAATGGGAGTTTATATAAATAATAAAAAATATATTTTTATTATATTTTATAAAGATATGAGTTCAATTCCTACTACTATTGTGAGGGTTCTTTTAATAGACGATCTCATAAGTTTCTTATAACTATTATCTAAACTCTAGAGTTATACCCTAATTTTAATAGTAGATTGGTGTTAAATATATAAAAAAAAATTGTAAAAGAAATTTAATTTAATTTATTTTTTTGCTAAAAAATAGTGTTCTGCATGGAAAGAGACATGTAAGGTATTACTCGCCTATGTAAAATAGAAAATTTAATTGAGAAGTTGATTTTTATCTTAAATATAAAATTTTAATCTATTTTATTTTTTAAATTATTTATAATTCTTCCCCCATCAATATCAAAGAAATTTATATCAATGAGAGTGATTTTAGTGCAAATAGTTGAAAAAATATTTTTAAAAAAATTAGTACACATTTTATATATAACTACTTTTTTAATTTTATAGTTACGTAGTTCCTATATTTGAACGGAAGGAGTACCATTCTACATTGATTTTGAATCATAATAAGACCCTTTTACATGCGCCCGACCATTTTGATTGCAGAGAAAACCCAACCCATAATTTTATAGTGGATTTTATATAAATAATTTATTAATATTAAATAAATTAGTAAATTTAATTATTTATAATAAATTTATTTTTATTTTTTTAAAAATAAACTATTTAATTATGAGTATTTTTGTAACTGATTTAATTATATGTATTAAAATTAGACGTTAATTAAAAGCTATTTTAATATGTATAATTAATAAGAATATTTTATTATGTAACTGATTTAATTATATGTATTAAAATTAGACGTTAATAAGTATTTTTAAAAGTTATATAAATAATTTATTAATATTAAATAAATTAGTAAATTTAATTATTTATAATAATTTTATTTTTATTTTTTTAAATAGCCTATTTAATTATGAGTATTTTTGTAACTGATTTAATTATATGTATTAAAATTAGACGTTAATTAAAAGCTATTTTAATACGTATAATCAATAAGAATATTTTAGATAAAATATTTGTTAATATTTATATTATATTTAAAATTAAAATAAATTTTTTATCTAATTTTTAAATTTAAAATAAAAATACTTGGACATCTGCAATAGGTTTAAAAAGAAAGAGACATGGTCTTATGCCCCATTGTTTCAATCTCAAACTTTTTTTTGTTATAAAAAATTTATGTGGATTTAATATTGATCTTCTACTAAAATTATGATATAATCTCAGATCTCAGAGAATGTTTATAGAGAACTTATGAGATCATCTATTAAATAAGCCCTCATAACAACAATAGGAATTGAACTCATATTCTTATGAGATACGGGTCAATTTTTTACTATATGTGCCATCTCTTATTAGCTATTTTATTCCCAAACTAATAAACATAAAACTTTATCTCTTCCTCTCAATAAAAACAGAATTATTCTGCCAAACATTTGGTAGATACCAAACCTAAAAGTGTAGGAATGAGACCAGAAAATTTCATTTGATGATATTTTTGTTAAAACCTCAACATGATTTATGCAAAATAAATATTGAAATTGAAATTGTGGCCACGTTTGGTGTCTAGTATTAGTATGAGTTGGATTAAGTCAACCCATTAATGTAGTGACGTGTTGGTCACCATTTGCAACTCAGATTCGCTTTTTTAGCTTCATTCACTAATCACCCTAAATTTGGTTAATAAATCCGATCAATACTACTTGTAAACTTCAACCCCACATTCCAAAACAAAAAGCTTTTCTCTGTTTCAAGAGAGAATGGTAAAATTGAGCTGAATTGAGGCAAATTTTCAGTGATACAAAGCGTTGCTTGACGATCCAACTCAGTATATATATATATATATATATATATCTAAATTTTTTTCTAATTTTATTTCATGAAGAGTGATTAATTTAATAGAACTATTTTTATTGATATATCTAACATTAACAAAATTAATTTATGATTATCATCATCAAGACTTCTTACGAAATCAATATTTTAATTTTATTCAATATTTTAGATTAATTTTTTAACTTAATATTATGTATACATAATGTATATTATTGAATAATCAAATTTTTTGAAAATAATTTTCGACCAAGCTAATTATATTTTCGTTGTTAATAAACAAAATTTATTTTTATTTGATTACTGGGCTAAACACGACCCATTAGATGGGACGGCCCATCTGGGTGTTTTATTGGGCCCTAATTTAGCCCATGAACCCCACTAAAATAAAAAAGTTAAACTGAAAGTCCAATTTTATTGCTGGTTCACATGATTGAAATATCATGTTTTCTATATTAAAATAAAAATCATGTTTTCTTATTTTGTATAAAAAAAGAGAAATACCATGTTTTCTCAATATGTATATAATCTTGTAGATGGAAATTAGTGTTAGTGCTCAACGCAACCATCAGCATCATGGTGCTAACTATTGTCCTAAAATCTGCATTATTTAAATATAGTACCAACGGTTTAAAATTTAAAATTTTCAATTATTTTTAAATAAAAATCATACTTTAATAAATGAACCTTTGATATATCTTTATTTTAGATTAAGCATACATCAAAATATTTTTCTAAAAAAATAAAAATAAAAAAATCAATATAAATAATATAAATGACATCTAGATGATGCGTAGTAGTAATTAGCTATCAGTATTCCTCAGTCTCTTCAGTATTAACACTTGATGCAAATATGTGAATTGGGCAAGTAAATGAGTATTTCTTTGAGGCAAAGCATGGGTGGTTGGGATATTTCCTTTCACCTTGCAAAAGTTGTATTGATATCTACCCCTTTACAAACAAGACTTTCCTCCAAATTTCTACTCACCCACTTGAATAAATTAACTGATGGCCAAACAACTTGCTATTTCCCTATCTCAGCTTCCAAACAACACAACTTGGGGAATACTATTTCTTATATTTCAGGGAATAGTCTAGAGGCGTCTTAATTACCCCCATTAATTTAATTTGAATTTATTAGTCGCCCATGTGGACTCAAAAATCAACTTATGACCCTACCTATCCCCCTCTTTTCTTCACATCCCCAAGCACATCCTTTTGCTTTTCTTTATTTTTTTTATTTATTTCCTAGAATTTATCGCTAATATCAATTTGACTAGTTCAGCATTTTGCTGTCTTTGAGTCAGTATTGTAACTATATATCTAGAGTTTGAATATGATATTACTAGTTATAAGGGGGAAAAAAAGGAAAGATGACAATTGTACAATACCAAATTAGAGAAGGTTATAAATTTATGAGTATTTTCCCTTAAATACCTATTATTAAATCTAATTACGTTCCATATGAAATTTCTCATATAAAATAATAAGCCGTTCTCTTCACAAAACAAAAAAAAAATATATTTTAATGAATGAGGTAGTTAAGATGGCTAAACATAACATCTTTTCTTTAAATATGAACTATGCTAATATACTTGTTAGCTAAAATAATATTTTTTTAAATCTTAAATATAAAATTTAGTTAATTAATTTATAAATATTAAAAAAATTAATTAAATTAATTATTATTATATAAAAATTGTGTGTAACTACTTCAATTAAATATACCCTTATATTAATAAAAATATTAAACATGAGATAAGAAAGAATGAGAAATATTGTGAAATTAGTAGGGGATAATTTGAAAAAAAAAATATTCATTTTTTGTTAATCCTCCGTACATTTTGTTAGCAACAGTAAGAACTTATCCCCTTTCGAAAAAAAGGGGTAACTAACAAAATATCCTCTAGTTTGCATTTCATTTTCATACCATTTGCTTCTTTCAAATTCAAAGTCCATATAAAAATTCAAAAAACAACAATAATATATCAATCGTTTTATTAAAAAATGATAATAATCCATAATACTTGCTTGACAGACAGCCGTTGTCCTAATTCTATTATCTTCCGAGAAATTTGTCCGGATGTGTGGGCCCCGACCCGACCACGCGAACGGGTCGTCCACGCGTCAATCACGTGTTGAATTACCAAAATACCCTTATTGGCCTACCGTTTCATGAAGCCAATGCCGCGTCCGTATAAGAACAACCAAATATTTCCGTCTTATTCTCTCGTCCGTGATAGGGTAAGAGAACAAAGAGAAATCAAAATTAAAAATTATTGGCGACGAAATCGGTGAGGCATACGGTGATTGTATCCGTGTCTTTCCCCTTTTTTTGCGCGATCGAAGCCTGCTCGCAATTGCGTCTATAATTTCCATTTTCTGGTGAGATTTCTTATCGGATTCCCTCAATTTTCCTGGGCATTTTACGATCCTCTGTCCCCTGATCATTTCAGGGGTTTCCATTTGGGATGCTGTGTGGGTTTTGATTTTGTTGCATTAGGGTTGATTAGGATTCTCTATTTGACTTTGATTCTTCTCTCTTTAGATTAAGCGTCAATGAGCGATCATCTGGTTCTGTATGTTGACCATCTTGTGCGGCCTGCTGCCGCTGACCCGGTCTCGCATCCGGCTCAGGTCCCTTCTGAGCCGGCTCCACCTATGGATGGGGCTGGACCTTCTGGTTCTGCCCCAGCGGTGGATGATGACGCCAGGTCTGAACATGATGGGGATTGTGATGAGGACGAGCCGCTGATCCAGATGGCTGAGTGTCGCATTTGTCAAGAGGAGGATAGCGTTAAGAATTTGGAGACTCCTTGTGCCTGCAGCGGCAGCCTAAAGGTATATCTGCCTAACCTTTTTTCTGTATTCGTTGAATTTCTGGTGTATTGTACGAATTTTGTTCTCGTTAGTCACGCATGCCACTGAATTATGTGATTTCAAAGAAAAACAAGATTTTTTTCATCTTTGTCTTTCGTGTTTAAATTAGATAATAGAACTGCATTGGATGGTTTTGCTAATGAAATGGTGTCTGATTCTGGACCGAAATTTTGCTGGAAACGACGGATTAATGTGAGGGAGAAAGAGAAGAGCTCAGCTAACCCATTGGGTGAATATGCAGTCTGAATTTTGAAATTCATGGGAAAGACCATGCATTACATTTTTATGCCACATTTATGTTGTTAATTTTTCTCCGAGAAAGTAAACAGGCGATGCTCTTTAAAAGTACACACCAAGAAGGTCTAAGTACTATTTAGTGTATTTCTGCCATTTAACCTCTCAGAATCATTACTGGTTATAGTTAGTGCTTCACGATACTTATTTTCTCCGATAGAAGGTTTAAAAGTCTGTGTTGATATGCTCTTGGTATTTTTATATGCTATCTTGAACATGTTATGAGACATTCTAGCCGGCTAGCTCTTCCCTTTTGCATTCTTACCGACCCTGACCCTGCTTAAGACATATAGTTTTGCATTCTTACCAACCCGGATTTACAACAGGTTCTATGGTAATGTTTTGCAAAAAAAGAAAGCTTTTTTTGGGTCAAGCATAATGAATTATTTCCATGTATTGAACGAGATGGTATGTGCATTATAATTGATTAATACCATTATCCATATTGATGCTGAGAATGCAAAACAAGAATAGGCTATCGTTGTTTTTTACCTACATGAAGGCATTGTAATAAAACCTAGTGTGAAGTAGCAAGTAATATTCGCGTTCAGTTTTTACATCTCTATTTCGTATTCATCATTGTTTCTATGCTGTTAGTAAACTTGTTGAAATTTTTAGTTCCTTTTTATTTGATATGAAGTGAGTAATTATTGAAATTTCTTGTACAGTTTGCTCACAGAAAGTGCGTTCAACATTGGTGCGATGAAAAGGGAGATATAATTTGTGAGATATGTCATCAGGTATGTTTCCTTTTAACATTTAGTTTTTTAAATTTCAAAATCATATCATTCATAGAATGTTGCGATGATGGTAGAGTATGATACTAGTGGTTATTTGTAAGACTTTATTGGACATTTGAATTCCTATGCTATGGCTTAGAAGAGAAATAAAACAAGGGGAATGGGCAACCAAAGTGATCAAGATGAGATGTTTCAGCTTCCTTGTACTTTCAACTTGTGGATTATGGAATGTCTTTCTAGTTAACTAGGGTACCTCGGAATTGATTTTAATGCTCCTTTTTGGTTTATCTCTGAATGTGCCTTTGAGATTGGACAAATATTTCCAATTATTTAAAGTTGTGCTTAGCTTTGATAATTTTTTTTTTGGGATCTGTTTGCAATTGTCAGCCTTACCAACCAGGTTATACTGCCCCACCACCTCGTCCCCAACCTGAAGAAACTAGCATTGACATAGGGTAAGCGGAACTTTCTACATTAAATATAGCATTTGGTTGATCATTTAATTCAATGTGCTGAGTATTCCCTTTTGCACAATGCTGCTATGATCTAGAGATATTTGTTTGGAACTCATGTAATGTTTTGATATTTGGCTGTTTTAACAGTGGGGGCTGGACAATATCTGGCACACCTTTGGACTTGCGTGATCCTCGACTGTTGGCAATTGCTGAGGCAGAACGCCAATTCTTGGAAGCTGAATATGATGAGTATGCTGCTTCTAATGCCAGTGGAGCAGCCTTTTGCCGCTCTGCTGCTCTGATTGTAAGGCGTCAACCTTGAATCTTTGCTAAATAATCAATCATATATGCATGTTGCAATACCATTTCATATTTATTGGAGTTTTTTATGTTAGTAATTGCTTTGGACTTTAGCTTTGAAGATGATTGTTGGCACCACTTATTCGGTCACTTCATATTAATTAGGCACATTGTCAGCATGATGGCTGTTGAATGTGGTTCTAAGCATAATCTATTCCATTTGGTGCAGCTAATGGCTCTGTTACTCTTGCGGCATGCACTTTCAGTTACAGATTCTGATGCTGATGATGATCCATCTACTTTTTTCTCTGTAAGTCATTTGAGATTCTTCTTGTTTAGTAGCTTGGATGATAAATAATGCTGCAGCAGAACTGCTTCCAAGCAGTAGGCCTGTTGAATCAATCTAACTAGCTCACCAATTCCTGCAGCTTTTCTTGCTTAGAGCAGCTGGATTTCTTTTACCCTGCTACATCATGGCTTGGGCAATCAGTATTTTGCAACGTCGGCGACAAAGACAAGTGAGTTTCAGTTTCACGTCTGAGTAATTCTCAGTGATGATGCTAATTCTTGACAATGTTGTTATATCTCAACTGACGTGCTGATAGATTATTTGTGAGTTCTGGGAATTTCTTTAACGTTTCATGTTATTGTGAAGCAGGAGGCGGCAGCATTGGCAGCAACCCAAGTTGCTTTTGTATTACAATCTGGACAGCGTAGGGGTCTGCAATTTGCCATAGCACCAGCTGGGCCTACCCTGAATTCACAACAGGAGCATGTGTAGCTTGTTTGTTATGAATCCATGGTTTATGTATGTGCCATTTTTGCAATGCGATACTCTTGATTTCTCAGCTCTGATGTACCTGTACATACCTTTAGATTGGATGGCTCCAAACTTGACTGTATCTGATGGATCATTTATTCCTTTGGTTCCCCCCAGTCATCAAAATTCCTGAGAAAAATAAAATAAAATTGTTTGCATTTTAAATTCACTTGTTTTAGGTTGCTAGCGTTAATCCTGTTTTGGTAAATTCGACTGAGTTAAAGAAAGAACATAAAAAGATGGTTGAATTTTTTGGCTGAGCATAATTATTCTCAGAGAATTCTATTTGAGACAGATATGAGCATTAAATGTGGGCATTAATAGACTTTTATAATATGAGTAGTATTTTGTTTTGTTTTTTGATATATAAAAGTTTAGGTAAGTTTGATACTGGTTTGCCCTTAAGGTTAGGGTATAGTTTTAAAGTCTAGAGAGTATTTAAAGGGGATTTATGATATTGTTTATTAAAAAAATTTTCACAATGGTAATAAAAATTGAATTTGCGTGTTTGTGGGATATGATTTTATTCTTTATTTTCTTATTTTTTTGTATAAAATTTTTTGTAAAGAATTAAGTTTATCCACGGTTTAAAAGAAGTCTCCTTTTCTTCTTAAGGTAACTCTGATTATATTTTTTATTATCTGGATTAACTCTAATTCTATTGGGGAGGCTACATGAAGCTTTAGTGTTGATATGTCAGGCTGTAGCAAGTGGCTGGCCCGTTACCCGTTTCGAAGATTTTCATCGTTGCGTCCTCTTCAATTCAAAAGCCCAAGCTTGGATAATCTGGAATTGAGCTTGTAATTTCGGGTGTTATGTTAAAACATATTAATTTTAGTAGGGATCGGCGACGACCTAATTAAAATTTTTTTATATGAAAAATATATGGTGCATGGGTCAGGGGTTAATCTACAAGTTGTAACAGTTATTCTTCTATTGTATTTTTTATATAAAATATTAATTATGTTATATGAAAACTGAGCAGTAGAAAAATAGACCACACTGAACAAACAACACAACACCCATCAGCCACAAACTTTAAAGGGAAGTTTATAAAGTATAACATAAAAACTCATATCTAACAACTACCCACCTAAATAAACTAAGGATAATATAGCCAACTACCGTAGCTATGAATCAAAAAGGAAAATATTTGACTTGATTGAGAAGTAGCATTGTAACTATGAAAACAATAGAACTCCAAAATCACAAATGCCGAGCGGATGGTGACCTGCGAATGTGCTAAAACAATAACGGATGTTATAAATAACGTAGGACTTCTTCCAATTTATGGGCAAACTATAAATCATGCCTAATTTGTATTTCTCGGGAAGGGTGTATATTTATTTGAATTTAAAACCAATAATCAAAGTTTCTTAAACATTTCCAAGTTGAACAACAAAGCAATGGCAGAATATTGCTGATTAAAGATTTAGTGTTACAATACATTATCCTCGTCAATATAAAATTGATTTAATAGTATAAGATCTCACTAGATCTCTTTGAGTCTCAAATTTAATTCCTAGAAGAGACACATATATTAGGAGAGGTGACCGGAACTATATACTTAATAATAAGATTTAGTAAATAATATAAAAAAATAATACATGATCCTCTCAATAACCTTAACAGCCTGACATTATCCATAAAAAGGCATTAGCATCTAAAAACTAAACTGACCACAATTTAATGCAGAGTTTATGAAGATCATGGAATGCAAATTCAGAAGGTTCAGTTTTTTAGAGATTCAGCCACTAATAACGGATTAAATTAAAGATATAGGGACCCATGTGGGGACTTGAATAAAAATTGGGGGTATGATTTGGATTTTTGTGTGTTTTGAAGAAAGCAGATAAGAATATATTCTGAGATTGTTTTAGGAATGATTATGTTTTGGTGACATTCTGTTTGTAGCTTCAACTTTTGTCTTTCCTTTGTAAAGAACAAATAGTGACCTCTCAATTTTATAAATAACATTGGTCCCCCCACAACAAAAAAAAAAAAATCTAAATTTGGGATCTTTTTATTCTTTCTTCTCTTTTTTATTGTTTGCTGACCTTAGGGGAAAAAATACACGTATATAGGATCTACTTCATAAGTTTCATTTGAATGTATATGTTAATGTAAGACCCTACGCACAACATTTTTTTCTTCAAAAAAATGATTAAAAAGGAAATGAAGAAGATTCAAGTCTGCAGAATATAATTATGAGCTATCAATTAAGTACGGTCATATAATAATGATCGTTGAGAAATGGATAGGAACAATTTAGGTGCTTAGTGTGAAATTTATATTTAACATAATCTTAAAACATTGAGAGGCAAATTAAAGATCAAAATACACTGAAGTAAATGAAAAATGAACTTCCTGTTTTGTCACCTAGGTCTAGTTTAAGTAGTAGAAATGTGGTAGAATAAGACTAGTTTTCAAGATTCAATATATATATATATATAATCTGAAATTTTAATTTACTCTTTCTTTAATAACTGCCTCTTTATTGGGTAATATTAGAGAAAATTCTAAAAAAATATCACTTAAATTTCAAAATCTCAAATTAGGAATTCTTATAAAAGTATTGTTATTTGCTTTAGAAGTGTAGTCAATAGCTTATAAAGTGTGAGAAATAAACTAATTTAAAATTTTGAAAATCAAGCGCTATGTTTTTTGGATTTTTCCTTAATATTATGTTTGGATTTATTTTATTGTATCATTTTACATGGAGAATACAATATTCATATGCTATTTCTTATAATAGAATCTCATACTAAATACTAAAAAAGATGTTTGGATTGGAGTTTGGATTGGAAGAAAAAGAGAAGAAAAAAACAGATTTAGTTTCTCCAATGAACTTAGAATATATGTAAAGAGAGAAAGAAAAAGAGGCAGTATATCACTTCTTTTTGTTTATCAAACAGCTTCTAATTCATATGCCACCTCACACTCTCTCATAGAACAGGTTATGAGTTCTTATGTCCGAAGTGGTCAAAAATGAGATATGTGCATGATAAATGGGTGTGGCCATGTCTCTCATATAGCGAATGAATGAAGGGTTTTAAATTTTTATAATTAAAAAAAAATTGTAGTGGAAATAAATTGACCATTTTATTGATCCAATGCTTGGACTAGTTTTTTTTTGTACAAATTTTTTTAAAAAATGGTTTGACTCACTTACAATTTAAGGGTAGTATAAAGTCTCCCATCCTCTTAGGCGATACTAATATCGAGCAGGGTGAGTCATCAATTTCCCTCAAGCGTAAATATAGACATCTAAGAGTTAAGATATCTCTCCAAACGCCGTAACTTGAACTACAACAAAATAATACTTCTCAGAGATTAAACATGCTCTAAATAAAATAAATATATATTTTACATTTTCACCACCTAAACTTAAAAACTATAGGTGAATGCCTGGACTAGTTGAAACAACTGAATATGTCTTTATGGCTAGAGGGCAACCAAATCTGAAATGATCCAATTTATAGTCATATTAAAACTTCGGTTTAAAAAAAGAAGTCATAATAAATGAAGTTGGATCTTGATCTGAACTCAAAAGGAAAAACAAAGCATCAGTCTCTTCAAAGACTGCAGATATATTAACAATTACAAGACTCTTTTTTTTTTTTAGCTTTATGTTCTTTAAGTTGCTTTTGCTATTCTTCTTTCTCTCTCTCTTTTCTTTTCTTTTCTTTTCCTTTTCCCCTCCTGTGTTGGCACTATACTGAAGAACGTTATTAAGCTCAGCTATGGTTTGTTTGGTTGGAAACAAATTCACAAAGGGCTCATTCCTTTAGGACCAGTCTCAATAATAATCAAAGAAAGCCATGATTTGCAAAACTTTTACCTTTGTTTATTACTGTTCAAAATTTAATCACAGCAAGTGGGTTCCGCCATTAACATTCAACATTATCAGATTGTTAGGGTCACAACATATAACTCTTTTCCATCAGAAAACAAACGTATGAGAGACAAGTACATTAATATTAAGGAAGTACATGCCGTACCACATATTAAGGTCCCACTTACATAGATTTTTTTTCTATTTCCTAATTAGGCAAAGTGACTTGAAAGGATTACATACCCCACCTCCCATTGAAGCCTCTATGAAAAAAATTGAGATAATCCAAAGTATTGGACTCTTGAAAATGAATGATAAGGGAGTTAACAAGTGGAAAGATTCTAATTTTCTTATTTAAAATCAAAGTTCTCAATTATGTTTTATAAAATTATTATTAATTCTTTTCAAAATCATAACTTAATCTTCTTGGTAATATGAAAATATTTAAAGTTTACAACATTAAAGAAGGTATAAGTAATGCCAATGACTTTTATAACATAATAGTATGAAATCTTTATTATAAATAGAGAAAATCTCGAGTTTAATCCACTTATGATCTCATACTATTAGTATTTATTCTCTTAATTTAAAGATAAAAAGAATATCGTTGAAGTCCTTTAATATTATGGGTCTAAAGAGTCTCTATTTTTTTAAAAAAAATATTATTCTTTGAATGAGACACTCTTTAAAGTGACTTCACATGAAATTTAAATAAAAAAAAACAGGGTCTCTCAGATAAAATTTAGTATTAATCTCTCTATATATATCTACCTCAAATGATGTGAATTTCAGAAGATTAGAATGTCAGGCAAATCCCATGCAAATAGGCAATCTAAGAAGTAATAACAAACAAACCTAATCAAGAAGATTAGAATATACAAGCAAATATGTTTGGTATATATGTTTTAGGCAAAAGGATGGAAGTGAACAGCAATTCAAAGAGAGAATGAAAGAATATTCTATTGAGGCATGAAACAAAAACCCTCAAAAGGAAGTCTCAAATCATATGAGGAAGAACAGAAAGCAACGAGTCATTTAACTTCTTTCACTTTAATTGGAAGATAAAAATAAAGCAAAGAATGAGCGCATTAATGTTTTCTTCCCAAGATATTGTTGTGTGTCACTTGGACCATGACCAGTTATCCTTCTTCCTTCCCAAAACACCATGTCAGCCTGTTTTGATAATAAAGTGACGAATTTATGCTTTCCACAGTCCCTACCTGCATGTGATTTTCCCTTAAAAAACCACAAATAAACCAAGCGAGAGAGAGAGAGAGATTAGAGCTCCATTATCTTAAAGTAAAACAAAGCATAAAGGTAGACATTGAGACAAAGAAATTAAATACTGTGAATTTTTTTGCCTGGGGAAGAGAGCTTGGAATTCTAAAGAAGAAGAGGAAGATCATAAAACAGAATAAAGCAACAGTTTGCTTCTTTTGGGGACTCTTCTATTCGCCATCTATTCTTTATATGACTTGTTTGCTTCCTACTGTAGCAACCTCTTTCTTCTCAGTGGCCCATTTTTTTTGTTGCCTTCCATCTTCTTCATCTTAATTAAAAGTAGCTAAAACTCCCTTTCCTTAATAACAAAGATAACCGAATTTGCCAAAACAACACCCTAATATGTAATCCAACCTGTGCTGAGGTTAAGATACAACACTTATTTACTCTATGCAAACAAATGTTGAGGATAAATATGTCCTAACAAACTTTCGTCTAAGATATGTCTATTGACAACTAGGAATCCAACAATTACTTGTACATACATAGGCAAGCATAATGATATGATATGACATTTTTTTTATGCTATCAACTGTTATCTAACATTTTTTTATGAAACTTATTATTAAATATCTAAGCAACCGATTAATTCAATTTCATGGTTCATAGTTGACTCTCCTAATATAAATGTCTCTATTTTAAAACTTGAACTTGAGATCTAGAGGGATTTAGTAGGATCTTGTACTCGTAAATTGAATTTGTGTTAGTGATATGATATGATATTTCTTTCAAGATATTTATTGGTAGACAAAAGAAGGTATATATGATGAACATGTAAGGGGAACAAATGAAAAAAGATACTTGGCTTCTCAAGGGTATTGTTCCAACTCCCTTTATTCATCATTGTCAGATTCTTCAGTAACAGCCTTAATTTTGCTTAGGTTGTTGTTGTTGGAGGCTCATGATTCAGGGTGAATCTTAAATTCCTGTAGGCCCCACCTGCTTTAAGCTTTAAACCCCCCCCCCCTCAAATCCAATAATAACACATACATAACAAAGCTTATATCTACAGGGATGGACCATAAGAATACAGAGATCACTGCTAGAGCAGAATTACTTCTTCTTCTCTTATTTTAAACAGGAAAAAAGATATCTATCTTCCTATTCCTTACTACTAGTTTCAGTCCAGAGAAAATGGTGTTCACCTCTTTCAGAGTCTTTGTCCTTCTTCTTCTCTGTGTTGGGTTATTATCAGTTCAACCAGACAAAGTATTATGCATGAGAAAGCTTGTGCATCCACTTGCACAGATCCAAGAACACAGGATGCTGCTGCAGAATCAGCGTACTCAGAGAGGTACAAGCATGGACGTAATGAACACAAAAAAGAAGAAGAAGAAGACAGTAAATGCAGAAAAGAGGATTGATCCAAATCAATCAAGCAAAAGAAGAGTTCGAAGAGGATCAGATCCTATCCACAACAGATGTTAATATACGAACGTGTTTCTGTGACGACAATGAAAGAAAGCAACCCCAATGAAACAACATCTAAGAGAGTGAAGAAAGATACGTGGACAGATTCAGAAATGCAGAGAGGAGGCTAGAAATTTAGCAAACTACTGTACCAGCTTTCTCAGGGCGGTTGGTTGGTTGGTTGGATTTTTCTGTTATTATTGTTCAATCTGGTTTGAGATAGACAGATATGTATAGTTAGAGAAAGTCCTTGAAAAGGAATTCAGTGAGCCACCATGGCCATCATCTGTGTTACGTTGCCAACTGAGGAAGATTAAAAACTTAAAAACACAGTGGAGATGATGGTGCTGGGTCCAAGAAAGGAAAATGCTCTCTTCTTCTACTACTCTTATTCGGAAAGAATATAGTGAAATTCTTTTGTAATCATCCAGCTCTTCTGAAAGTGTTTCGAATCTAATGTTCTTGGTTATCTCGTTTTCTTTTCTCATCATGGAAGGCAATTTTCATATTCAATTGCAAGAATGTAATACCACATTGGGGGAAACTCATTACCTTTAAACAATTATCACGGCTATATATCTAGGGTTCGAATACAAAATCACTAGTTAAACTGAAACAATCCACTTCCGGTACAATTTTATTCAACTTAAGATTGGTTCAGACTTTTTACTAATACCTGGTTAAAAGATATTCTTCTCGTTTGCTTAAAAATTGTAGCGTAAGAGAAGTCATTGTTTAACTAACATACCAGAACTCATCATAATGAGAGAGTCTGATATGTTGGAAACAGTTAGAGGGAGAAAAATGAAATTTAATATTATTTTCTTAAAACATTTTTTGGTTAGGTGTTTTTTGAGGAACCATAGAGGAGGGAAAGGGTAATTGAGAAAAATGGAGGGGAGTGGAGGTTTACAATTTTATCATTTTTCACTCCCCTCCTCCTCCAACTCTAAAATTAGGATTTTTTAGAGGTTTAAAAAATTTTTATTCTAATCTTAACAAAAATACTTATAATATCTTTTTATTATTCTAGTATTATCCCTCTTAAAAATAATTCTTCTGTTGCATTCCATAGTCAATACTATTTTTTTGCGTTTTTAACTACTGTAAAGTAAAATAGTTGTGCTGAGTATAGATTCTGATTATTTATCTAAATTATGAATGTTCTTTTTTTACTGTGTAAGCTTGTATATAATTGATACAAAAATATATATTTTAAGATAAATATATTTATATGTCTTATAATTATAAAACTAATGACAAAATGTTAATATTTTTTATATTTTCTAATTTCTTAATCTTATATGATATTAAAAATATATTAAAATTAATGGGATAATATGTTAAAATTAATAAAATCATCAGTCTTTGAAGTGCATATAAAACTATTTTTATCATATATAAATGATGTAATAGATTTTCTAATATTCATATTTAAAAAATAATAATTATGATATAAATATTATAAAAAAAATATAGAAGAAAATATAAATAAAAAAATAATAATATATTTATTAATTTTTAATTAACTTATCTCCCTACTCCTTTTGAACAAAATAAAAAAATTATTATCCCCTACATTCCCCTCCTTCAGTTAAACCAAATAAAATTTTCTTTAGTTGAAAAATTGAAGGAGGGAAGAGAAAGGTATGAGAGGGTAGAAAAAATTATAAGTTTTGTTTGGTTAAAAGATATGATAAAAGAGGGGAGATTTTTTATTTAGTTTAAAAAGGGAATGAAGCTAATTATAAAAAATTGATAAATATATCCATAATATTTTTATTATTATTTTAGTGTTACTTCTCTTGACTTAATATCATTTTTTATGTTGCCCAACACTACTTTTTTTTTTCATTTTTTGATTACTGTAAAATAAAATAGTTGTGCTAGATATATATTTTGAATTATTTATATAAACTAAAAATGTTTTTTTTGTAAGTTTGTATAGAATTAATATAAAAATATATATTTTAAGGTAAATATATTGATAAAAATTAGTATGTATATATTATAAATATATTTATATGTCTTATAAATGATAGAATATTAATATTTTTTATATTTTCTAATTTATTAATTTTATAGTATATTAAAAAAATATTAAAATTAATGGAATAATATATTAAAATTAATGAAATCATGTTTTAAAGTGCACATAAAACTGTTTTTATCATATATATATATATATATAATGTAATATATTTTCTAATATTTATTTTTAGAAACTAATAATTGTGCTGTAAATATTATAAAAATAAAAAAATATTTATTAATTTTTAATTATTTTCTCTCATCTTCTCTTCTAACTAAACAAAAAATCTCCCTTCATCTATCCTTATTTTCCTTTCTTCATTTAAACCAAACAAAGTCGGGAGAAACGACTACAAGACTCTCATACTTTGAAGTATTGACCAAAATTGATTCGATGCGAATGTGACAATAGAAACGGCAAAGAAAAACGAAGTATAGGCTTTTAAATGAAACATGTTTTGAGGTAGAGATGATGAAATGACGAATGACGATTGTGTGTCTTGTTTTTGTGAATTGTGAATGGGTTGTGTCTCTTTACGCGTGCTTGGGTGATTATGACACGAATATATATTCCAGAGGCGGAAGAGTACTATTCAATGAAATGTGAGGATTTTTGTTTGAACCATTTGGAAGGAAGGAAGGAATAATAATAATAATAATAACAATAATAATAATAATAATAATAATACAGTGAAGCCCAATAAACATGCATTTAGGAAAAAAGCCAAAGTTTGTGGCATGAACTACTCTCAGCCTCGCAATATCATGGCAACTCATCATATTATTAATTATTTATTTCTTAATATAAGATTTAATTAATTTTTAATAGATTAAAAAAATTAAATAAATCTTATAATTATTATTATCAAATATAACTATCAAAATAAAATTATATTATATATTTTTAATCTATTCAAATTAATTAATCAATTCTTATAATCATTATAATTAATTGATTTATTTTATTTTTTAATTTATTTAAAAAATTAATTAATTTTTATATGAAAGAGTGAAAGGAGCGAAGGTAGTATAAAATTCCTCACTAGCTACATTAGTTCAAATATTAAGTCATGAAAAATATGATATTAAGTGTGGAATATAAATGTCGTGCGAGATAGAAATAGTGAGAGTCCTTATGAAGGCATGGAGTGCCATAAATCCGCCCCTAACAATGTTAGGTCAGTGGGTAAATATTCAATGATAGCAGATAATAGATTAAATAGCCCACATATAAAAATTTTCTCCATTCTTTTTTAAAAATATACTTATATTCTTTGGGACCAAGGAATATATATAACGAATTAAAAGCTTCATCAACAATAGTGCTTCTTTTTATTACTTTAAAAGAACGTTTTAACTTTTATTTGATATTATTTATTTGGAATAAATAATCTGTAACTCATTACATTTTTAACTAGATTTTAATTAGGTTACTATAATTTTATTTTTCAGCAAGTTTTTGTGATTTTTCTTTTATCATATCTTTATAACTTTTTTCTTTTCATTAAGTTTTTATAATATTATCTAATTTTTAATCAAATTTATGTAATTTTAGGTGATTGGTTAAAAAAATACCACACAAACTTAATTAAAATATTTAAAACTATAAGAAATTAACCGAAAAACTACAAGGACCTTATTAAATATTTGGTCTTCTACAAGATAAGATGAACCCGTCTAGGATGAGGTTACCTGAAGACCCCTTTAATGCTTTATCCCCAATAAAGAAAGAAAGACGAATAGTTCTAGAATCCTATGTGAAAGGATAAGACACACTATTTGGTTAAGCAAAGAATAGTAATTAATGGCGGCCTAAATCTAAATTGGAAATCAATTTTGAAGTCAAAGTTTGATTCAATAATCAACCGCGTTATTATGGGATTGCCATCTTCTTAAGGAATCATGTTTCATAATTAAGACCGCTATTTAATTTCAATTTGAAAATTCATACAATACTTCCTCCAATTAAATGCAAAACAAGACTCTTCTTCTTCTTTAACTTGAATTCACATCCAACTAGTTAGTGCTAGTCATAGATGTAGATAGATGATAATTATCAAGTCATCTACTTATTGAGAGAGGTGATAACTCTTTACATTTTATATTTTGAAATGATAAGGATACCTCTTACTAAATTAAAAAAAAAGGATAATTCAAATAAATGAAGACAAATTTCTTATAAATAATTAACTTAATTAATTTTTAAAATATTTTTAAATTAGTTATATAACTTTTATGTTAAATATTGAAGATAATAATTTGGATATGAATCAAGTAAAGATCTCAGAGGAACTTTCCCAACATGATTTTTTTTTTATCCACACACTAAACTTAGATTTAAAATATTATGTAACAGGTGTGGAGACTTGAGGGTCATCACTCATCACCACACAACCTAATCGTAACGGATGTAATATACCGATTGGTTTTAAGAGATCATATTAATAAAGCCCCCAGCCCAAATATATAATTTTAAATATTTATTTTCCAATAGCACTAGGTCTATCCCCTTATGAAATATCCATGCAAATTGTTTTTTTAAAAAAAAAAACAATGGTCCTTATAATCATTCATCTCTTTATGGTCATCATTCTTCTTGCTATCTTCATCTTTTTATTCCTTTCCTGGCAAGGGCTAAACATTTTTTGATTTGGACATCCAAAACCCTGACTTTAGTATAAATATTAATTAAATTCAATTATGAGAACAAATCTACTTTTTCTCCAAAAAAAAAAATCTATCAGCAATAATGGAATTGTAAGCATGATGAATGGTGCCAATGAAAAAGAAGGAACGCCCCCCCCCCCCCCAAAAGAAAACAAAGAAAGCACTAAAGTGTATGTATGCATGGTTTTGTCCTAATTAATTATGTATAAATTGCATTTGCCTCACAAACACGTGGAGTAGCATCGATACTGTTTTCTAAGGGGACCCTGTAATCAAGATATTTTTTTTTTTTTTGTATAAATGAGGATAAAAGCCCAAAAAATAACATATAAAAACTAATCTACATAAGACTTATCTCCTAAACTTTTAGTGATAACAAAATATCTCAATTGTGTAGGACAAGAATATAACATTGTCGTGGTCGTCGAATCTTTTTTTACAAGAGCATATGCTAATTTATTCTGATCTCTAGGTATATGTTAAATTTTTAATTCCTATGGAAGCTGAATCAGACTGTGTATCTGTGATAATAATAGACTACATCTATCTCTATTTGAATTTAGTAACATATTAACAATATTCTTTGCATCAGATTTAAGAATAATATTCTTAATTATTAGCTCAAATTTATTGTTTTAATTTCACAGTGTTGTAGGCAGCATGCATGTTGGTTAAGTTGTCCTGACTCGAAAAGTCAAATTATCAATTAGAGGGCCTATTTGGCGAGTCTAATTAACATACATATAATCAGGCAAACGAGACTTAATCATAACGTACATTTCCTTGTCTGAGAGACTAAGATTCTGTTGTGTGGGTTTGAATTAGAGTAGATGATTAATTTTATCCAATTTGATTGAGATAATTAAATATATAAGAGAGTTTTATCTCACAGAATATACAAATTGATCATAACTTAAGAGGTCATTAGTTTAAATCTTACCGATTATACGATAATCTTGTAAGTATATAAGGAAATATATAAATATATTTATAAATATTCTTTAATTTAATTTAAATGTGGCTTAAAACAAAGGATACCAATGGTCTTACGATCTTGCATATCCTCAAGTTATCATTAACTTAACTTGTATCAATAACTTGTAACCTTAAATTATCAATAATTTAAAGTAATAAATTCAACCTTATTTATAATATGAAATTATCGGTATCTTATTCTTTAATAAAAAAAATAAAGAGAGATATAACAAGAGATGTCATAGAAATAAAATAAAATAAAATATTATCTATAATTTTAATTATAAGAGTTAGTTAATTTTTTTAATAAACTAAAAAAATAAAATAAATTATTTTATTATAATTAATATAACAATTAATTGATTAATTAAGATAAATTAAAGAATATACATGTAATATGAATTTATTTTAAAAAATTAGATTAAATAATAATTAATTAATTTTTTTAAAATTTATATATAGAAAATCAACTAACTTCAGAATAATTAAAAGAAAGAATAGAATAGTGTTGAGATGTGTAAACTTATAGGGAAGGAGCATGACTGAATGGATGAACGAAAGCAACAAAAGCATAGCCACAATGCGTGTTTGCATTTGCAGACTTAGGAGCTGTCCCCCCTCCTCTCCCTTTGTCATCTCCCTGGGCTCTTGCCACGTAACCCCCTCCGTTTGACATTATTTTTTTGAATACTTATATATATACACACACAAATACACGTAAATGGTCGAAATTTAATGACTGGTGAATGTATTAATTATTAAATTAAAGTATTAACCGCAATTTCTATTCATCCATTATGCGAATCAGTCACCTCACTAATGTATTCTCACCTAATATATCCCGCACCATTTATTATTTATTGCCCACACCCTCAAAATAAATAAAATTCTAAAATGTAACCAAAATAAAAAACCCTTCACGAAATCAATAAGAATATTGTTTGAATCAGTGGAGGGATGCTAATACTAATATAGGGTTACAAGTTGAAATTAAACCTAAAATCTCTCATCTATCAAAAAATTTCTATACCGTCAACCGAGAAAACAATTGATCAAAACATCAAAATATAATATTTCTTATGGTTCTTAAAGTAAAATTTAATTTGAGAATTGAAATTTATTAATAATATAAGATATATTTTTATATCTATAATTTTTTTTAAAAATGATTAAAATTAATATTTTTTTAATAATAATTAAATAAAAGATAAAGAGAAATAAAGAAGATAATTATATTATTTTAGTAAATAAATTATATCATAGTATCAATTAGCTTAAATTAACTTATATAATTTAATCAAATTATTTTAATAGGTGTTAAGGATAAGATGAGTATTGATTATTGATATTTCATCTTTAAACATGTTTATATATATATATATGTGGACTTGTGCATTTCCCGCCTATGTTTATATATTATGAAAATAAAGATTTTAAATAAACATTTATGTTAGGTTCACGAAGAGAGGGCTCCTTTTGCGTGGGTATTTAGGAGTAGCATTTAATATTTACCGGACCTTTTAAATACAAAGATTATATATATTAATTATACTAGGCATGTGGATGCCTGTTGCCTGTTGCCTGTTGCCTGTGTGCTGTGCTCTCAGTTGTATTCAAACCTCAAGTTTGTCTTCCCTTCCCCATTATACCAGTCGTCATCACCACGTTCACGTTGCAGCAGCTTCATCACCACCACCATCTCTCTCCATAACCATTAACCTTTTCCATTCTGATTACCGCTTTTCTCCCAAACACCATGCTTTAAGCTCAGCTAAACCCTAATCCCTCTCCTCCTTCCTCTTTTATCCTTTCTTTTCAGACATGGACTTGACCCCTACCCCCACCGCCTCCGCCCACTTTGATTCTCTGCATACTTCAGTCTCAACGCCTACCCGCCCCACCAAGTCTCTCTCTTTCACCAACGGCTCCCTCAAGCGCCACCATCCTTTGCCTCATCCGCCACCGCCCACGGTGGTTTCCTACAAGGAATGTCTGAAGAACCACGCCGCCAGCACTGGCGGCCACGCGCTTGACGGTTGCGGCGAGTTCATGCCTTCCTCCGCCTCCAACCCCAGTGACCCACGTTCCCTCAAATGCGCCGCGTGTGGCTGCCACCGCAATTTCCACCGCCGTGACCCCCAAGAGCTTCCCTCCACCCCCAACTTCTTAAACTGGTTCTATCCGCCGCTGCCGGCTCCACCTCCGCCGCAGCTTGCTCCCCGGGGGTTAAGCCCGAGCACTAGCCCAAGCGTGAGCCCCAGCTTAAGCCCGAACAGCGCCAGTCCGAGCCCGTTATCAAGCCCATCGCCACCACCGGTCTCGCATTTCCCTCCTTCCTACCACTCATCGGCACCGCATATGCTGATAGCACTCGGGAACGCTTATTCTGGTCCGTCCGATGAGCAGCATCATCGGAACTTCATGAATTCTTGGACGATGAAGACGAAGGAGAAGGATAGCCCAGGTGGGAGAAAGAGATGCAGAACGAAATTCAGCCAAGAACAGAAGGAGAAGATGTTTCAGTTCTCAGAGAAATTGGGTTGGAGAATGCAGAAAGGAGTTGATAGAACGGTCCAAGATTTCTGCAACGAGATTGGGGTTTCAAGAGGAGTATTCAAGGTTTGGATGCACAACAACAAGAACACTTTCAGAAAAAAATCAGAAACTGGGAATACCCAACAAACTGAGAAAATCAATGAACAAGGTGATGATGACTGTGCAGCTGGTGGTCGTCCAGGTGGCGGCGGGTTCGATTGTGATATTAACGACAATAATCACAGAAATGAAGGTAGCAGTATTAATATTCAAGTCTCTGTTAATGGATCTTCTTCTTGATCCTAGGAACAAGATCTATTTTTTTTTTCTTAATCAGTAGTTTGTTAACAAGCTACATGGTGTTTACAATAACAGCTTCTGAGAATCGTAATATAATTTCCAGAGATCTTTCATTTCATTCATCATCATCTTAGTCTAGCTTGTGTGAGTATTGAAACTGGATTTGAATTAATTAATTGAAGATGCTTTATTTGAAGCTTTAATGAAGGCATGCACCTCCCAAAATGCCCATACCTGTCTGTCCAAGTTGAGGATGCGGCGGAAACTTATGATATGTCTCTGCAAGTTCTGTCGCTATTCATTAATGGGGTGAGGCAACTTTTGCAGAATTAACGTGTTGGAGATAATGCCATTGATGAGTTTGGTGAACATTTCATGAACCAAGCCTCTAACCATCTTACTCTTCTTAATGATGAATTTATGAATAACTCAGAGATATTTTAGTGGACCTCCTGGGTTTTCTTAGAAAAACCCATTAAGATCAGTGTTTTCTTTTAATGTATAGGTAAAATCCAATTTATTTTTCTTCATTTTGAAAAAATAATGATAACGGACAGTGGTAAATTGGACTTTTTTAATCAAATATACGACACATGGGAAAAAGAATACCACAAAAAAATTTCCCCCAAGAAATTCCAGTCTCCAGTATATGAAATGGTCTAAAATTCTAGGATAGTTTTAAAAGGTGTTTGAAAAACAAAAACAGAAAATCCCTATTTAATGCTTTTTCTTATTATTTTGTTCAAAACGCTCAACCTCAGTCCTCAGATGTTCCTTATTAAGATTGTTAAACAGAAAACTAAGTGCGGGTTTTTAATCATCATTCTTCGATTTTTCCCTAAAGCCATTTCATTAATTAAGGGATATGTTTAGTTACAAATTTAATTAGCTTAACTATGAAATAAAATGTTGATACTTTATACTCTATTTAATAAGACCGTATTATAAAAAATGCATAAACAAAAGCACTCATATTTTAAACACATTTATACTTTTTGAAACAAAAACATGTTCAAATTCCAATAATAATATTTTATTTAATTAAAAATATAATTAAATAAAAATATTTAATATTATTTTATAGTTATTTCTTTTATATTTCTGCACAGTTACATTATAAAGATAGAAAACTAAAGTTTGAATTACACCTTAAAAAAATACTCTTGGGAAGATGTATCTGATAGTAAAGTTTTAATCAGAATTAGTTGGTTGTTCGGATATATAATAATATGATTAGAAAAGGTGTTGAATACTAGATAACCTAAATGGCTAAAAGAAAAAATAAAGTAACAAAAAAAAGACTATGAAAAATAGTAAATGTCAATGTATGACTTATCATATCTATTGTTGTTAAGGATTTAAAATTTGTCATTTTTTAGAGTCATTTTCTATAAAAAAAAAATAAATATATATAGTATAACTTACTTCCCGCCATTTAAAATAGATGTGATAAGGGACTTACATGGAGTTTTGTAATAAATAAATAGAAATAAAAATGAAGGGATTAAGTATGATTAGAGGGTAGCATGTAAGATTTGCTTAGAAGGCAAGCATGATGCTTAGCATTAATGATATATATAGAGAGAGAGAGAGAGACTGATAATCAGCCACATTTCCAAATTGGGTTCGTCTCATTGAAGCGGCAAGTAGTTTTGTTGTTTTGTTAAGCTGATGCTAATGATAACCCCAAGGGGATGCTAACAAAAAGCCACTTAAATAAGTCTTTAATTAATTAATTAATGAACTAGTGAGTTTAATCCCCCTAACATAATAATAATAATAATGTCTTTGGAGAGGGAGCCGGCCACATGGTTCACTTCGTTGTATTATATTCTCCCCTAGTTCTAGAACCTGTGTGAAATTTGCAAGACTTTCTACACTGATTTCAGTACCAATATAGAATACTTTAATTATTCCATGAAGAATATCCTCCATATGACTGGGATTATACATGAGGGTGGGCTCCAAATACAACTTCAAATTGTGTAAGAAGAGTAAGAAGAATATCCTCCATATGACTGGGATTATGCAATCCGTTTGGGCTTATTCTTTAGCATCAAGCCCATATAAAAGAGTAAGAAGAATTGTGTTGTCATATGTGAACTTCATGCACCAACGGAGTTGGTCATAAATAGCTCGATATTTTAAATAAAATTTTAAGTTTAAATTTTAATATACATAAAAAAAAATTTATTAGGAGACTCACTTACTATAACTAAGTACGCGATACGGGTCAAATTCAGATATAGTCAAAGTAAAACTCCAATAAATCGAGTAGGTAACTAAAAAATAAAAATATGTGAATTTCATATTCTCTTATCCATCTTATATTTCTAACTAATTTACACGTATCAATAAAAACAATTAAAATTCTTAAATTTATAATAAAATTTAAATAAGTTTTAATATTTTTATTATTAACTATACTAAACTTTAACACTAGGTTGAGGTAATAAGTAATATTATCCTAGTAAGAATGAGAACACAAATTTAAATAATAAAAATCATATGAGAGTTGAAAATTTTGTACATTCTAAATCTTAAAAAAATTAGACCCTTCAAAATGTGTTTACAAAAAAGATAAAATATGAAAATATCTTATAAAATAGAGGGAAGTACTTCTTCTTTCGATCCTTTTATAAGTAATATTTTTTTCATATTTATAATTTTATATATAAGCAATAATTTATATTTATCTAAAAATTTAGTACATTTTTTTTATGTTTACTCTATAATTAATTACATGTTTCTTTCTTGTTTATTTTTTTCTCATCTATTTTCTCATTTATTTTCTTTTTTATCCATTATCATCATAAATAAGAATATATTTAAAAAATAAATTATATTTTTAATATATTTATTATTTTTAATTAATTTTAACAGATATTATCATCGTGTAGTTATTACTTATGCAAAGCTTTGGCACGAAAAGAACATATAAAAGTGGGAGGGGTGTGACGACTTGTATGTATGTCCATACATGCGTGTTTCGGTGACCCTTGAGCCTTGACCACTCAACGAAGAAAAGGTCACCACGAAGAACCAGTCTCCTTTCTCATTCCTCACGCCTTGTTTAGGAACCTCCGCTATTATCATCGCCTGCCCTTCAAAATATTTAATACTATTCTCAGTCTGCATTTTTAAAAAATAATTATAAAATAAATTGCTCTTCCTTTAAAATTTAAGACGTGGCTTCAAAAGATTATTAAGAAATGAATAAAACTACGCGTTATGAAATATAAATAAAAAATAGTACCGATATTATTTAATATAAAAGGATGGAAATAGTGGGAGAGAAGCCATATATTCGTCTTTGCATATTTACTTCTTTTGTATCTAACTTTATTTTTTTATACTATTTATTTAAATATATTATTATTATCATATATTTAATTTTAAAATTTATGATTATTTCGCCCCTCTTAACATAAATATCTTTTATAAAAATTAAACTCAAAATATAGTTAAATTAACATAATTTTATATTATTAAATTAATTTTATATTGATTATCTAACTTTATAACCCCTTTCTTTTGGAGATGGAGAGACAGAATGTCAAACATCTAACTAATTTTTATTTTAAGAATATTAAGGAGTATATTCTATTACAATATGTATGTGGGGGCATGGAATATCTAATTCTAAAATGGAAACTACTGAATCCGTTTCACATTGAAAGAAAGGAGGGAGGGCGTGATTAGCAGGAACGAGAGAATTGAAAGGCACATGTTCATAAGGTAAAAGGGATGAGAATGAAGGGATTAGGAAATGGCCAAACAAGAAGAACCGACCAAGAAGCTTGGGAATTGGGATGACGAAGACGAGAGCCTGCATGCATTGCACGGCGGTCTGCATCATCCCCGTCAAGAGTCTTTCGAAAGGGAATTAATTAATCACATTGGCCTTTGGTTTAGTTGCAGTTTTGTAATTTAGGGGGCATAGCATCATCTTAAATATGTATCACCTCACCATCCATTTTTCAATATATTCTAGTACAATAATTTATATACTATTTTCAAATTCCCCCATATTTATATATTTAAACACCTTTTCAATTAAAAATTTAAAATTAACAAACTTCCTCGACAATTAAAAGGGTATTTTTGGTTTTTTAAAATAATTTTTTTTATTAAAAATGTATTTTTTAAAATTGAATTGAATATTGTGCCAGGTTAATTTCCATAAATTAACTTAATTAAGTTACTATTTTTATGCTGATTAAATGAATAGTAAATATTTGACATTTGTTGTGTTATCTACATAAAAAAAAAAAATTGGTTGGTCAAACCCCTTATAATTATTTTTGTATTTCCCGTGAGGAATATTAATGTGGCTGTGCCATATAAGTCTCTTTCGACTTCTCAAATGACAATAATAAAATATAAGTTTTCTTAATATTTCTTTTTTATAATATCGGTATATCATATAAAGAATAGATATAATTCTCCTATCATATAAAAAAATAAAATTAGTATTGAATAGTAGTCACCGATCCCATTGTACAAGTCTTAATTCAATTTTGTTAAAGTTATTCATAATGACCATGAACACACTGATTCTAGAACTCCGCCTAATTATTTATTTGGTTCGGGTTTTTTTTTACTAACTGGGTCAAATAAGTCTTGTAAATTTTATATTTCTAAAATGATTTTTAATTAGTTTATTTTACCTAATATTGATATCATTTAAGAGAAAGGAATATTTCATCTTATTATTAAATTATGAGTGAATCTAATATTTTTTAAAAAAATAATTTTTAATTATTTTTCCCATAATAGACTTTTAATTACTTTAACAAAACACAATAATTAACACCTTTCCCAACTCCCATTTGCATTTATATTGATTTCTTGATTTCCACCCTACGCCTACATCTACAGAAATGTAAAATAAAAGCTTTCAACATAAGAAAATTATTTTGGCCTAAAAAATTGATAAATTTAATATAACTATTTTTTTAAAAAATATAAAAAAAATAATTTTAAATAAATTATAATGATCAACTTATTATTAGCTCTACTTCCTCCTTGATTAAATCAAACAACGATCAAATCTCCCCATAAAAGGGGTCAAACAAAACAATGAATAAAAAGAGGGGGGGGGGGGGAGAGGAATTAGGCAGAGGGAGGAATATAAAAAGCTTCCCACTGACTACCCTCTCCAAAAAGTAATTCCAAACAAGTAAGGAAAATTTGTGAATTCAGTTGAATTATCACTTCCAAATAAAAATAAAATCAAACACATGGCCTTATTCTGGTTTACCTTTATCAAAATAGAAACTTAATTTATTACACCAAATTCATTGTATGCACATCGTCCTTATCATTCCTTCATCATACTTTTGCCTTTTCATCAATTTTTATTTTGAATCTCAATAAAATAAAATATTTTTAAATTAATAACCTGATAAAATGATACGAAGTACGTACCGAATGGCTTTTTCTCTATTTTAATCTTTCTTATTTGTTTATTATACTTCACCGACTACTTTCCTTTTTTTTTTTCCTCAAAATTTTGGAGTGATTCCAAGCATATTTGGATCTTTACATGGCCAAAAAGAGGGGGAAAACACTATTTTATTTACATTAAATACATATATCCTCTTATAATAAGTAATCATATTTGAGATATAATAAATATTAAATTTGAGTATTTTTTAATATAAATTTAAATATTAATTTATTATATAATGAGGAGGAATGAAATTTAGTGTTCATTGTAATAATAAGTATCATGATGCTCATCATTGCAATGAAATTATTACTTTTTAAATATAATTTTAACAATTTAAATTTAAATTTTTTAACTAATTATTTAAAAAAATATATTTAAAAGATTATTATTATTTTAGTTTCTGCATGTATTAAAATAAATTTATTTAAAAAAATCTAAATTATTTAAATTAGATCTAGGTGGTACGTAGTGGGGATCATCTATTGCTACCCATGGCTGAGCTTAGTCCCAAAACTGATTTCCGGTTCCGTTACGCTGAACTCGCCTCTACCGTTACCGTTAGATTCAAGTTTTTAATTAAAAAAAACACTATATTTGATATTTCAGTGCCGAGCCTCCCAACAACTGAAACGTGTCAAGCGGGCCGTGGGACATGGTTTGGGGAAGGACCAACTGTTCGTACCGGAAATTCTATTGCTATTTTCATTTTTTTTCTTCTTATCAGAGGGGGGAAAAATCCGCACGTTGTTTTCTTCGTCTTGTACAAATACGCTCAATCTTCTCCAACAATCTCGCCCCTCCTTTTGGTGCAATATCAAATTATGCTATGTTCTTACTCCCTCACTGATTTCCTTGTCTGCAAGTGGCCCAATTCCACTTTCTCCCAATCGAATGAATGTTTTTTTAATGCAAATTTTCCTCCCGTCATGTTCTCTCTCCTCTCCTTCAACCTTTTAATTTTCCTGGCCCAGAATTTTCTCGGGGAACCAAACAGAACCTGATTTCATATGGTTTTGATCACTGATTGATGGGTACCAAGAACCTCTCCCTGCTAAAAACCCACTTTGATTCCGTCAGAGCATGTTTTGTAAATAATATTTTTCCCGGAAACATGCTCTGGGTTCTCCCTTCTCTCTCAGTTTTCATTGGCAACTCTGTTGTTTACTTGTTTGGGTTGATTCTCCAGTTTATTTTCAGGTTTGATGAGTTTTCTGATCTGGGTTTATTGACATTTCCAAGTTCTTGATGAATTATTTATCTAATTTGTTTTCTTTTTTGGATTTCAGGACTCAAAAAGCAGATGGGAAAAATGAGCTTTTCGCTCAACCTGAGGATTCTCAGATTGATGGGTTCAGAGAAGAGCTGATTAATTTCCTGTTTCACAGTAACGAATATGTCCACGATTTTGCAGAAGATGGCATAAAAGAAAGAAAAGATGAAGGAACTGAGAATTCTGTTTCAGAAAAGACAGACTCGAACAGTTTTGAAGATAGTGAGAGCAGAGAAGAGGAGGAGGGAGAGGAAGAAGAAAAGAAAGAAGCTTTCTCTGCTTCTTTGAATGAAGAAGGAGAAGAAGAATTTGAAGCTAGCACGAAAATTAACCCAGAATTTTATGATGGGGGAGTGAAAAACGAGAAAGAAGCAGCAGAGAGCCCTGGTAGCATGGAGGGAATCTCCGAGGTTCATGAAAATGGTATGAGAAGAGTAGAAGAAGAAACAGAGAGCTCTGGTGCCATGGAGGATGGCTCTGTTAATGAAAATAGTAAGAAAAGAGAAGAAGAACATAAAGAAGAAACAGGCATGTCTGCTTTAATGGAGGATGAAGAGATTGAGACAACAGAAGAAGAAGAAGCAAAAGAAGAAACAGGCATGTCTGCAATGGAAGATGAAGAGATTGAGGGAAAAGAAGAAGAAGAAGAAGAAACAGAGATGCCTGCTTTAATCAGTAATAAGTTTGAATACGTGTCAGGAAGGGATATTATTGGGTTCGTAGAAGAACCAACAACAACAATGACCTTTAGTTTTCGTGAATTCTTTGTGAGTCCATATATTTCCGACACAGAAATCTCAGAGAAAGAAAAATCTGCCGGAGCAGAGAGTTTTCAAGAATTTCATCCATCTCCCAATGCCTCTCGAGGGGAAACTCCAGAGCTTGAATCACAGCACAAACCAGTTTTTCAAGAAGCAGCAGCACAGAAAGAAATTTCAGAGCTCAAATCAGAGGATGAAAAATCCATTGGATCACATAGTTTTCGCGAATTTCATCCATCTCCAAATGGCTCTGAGGTAGAAATTTCAGAGCTTAAATCAGAGCACGAACCAGTTTTTCAAGAAGAATCACAGAAAGAAGCTGATCAAGAGCAGAGTTCTCCAAGTTTTCATCCAAGTCCAAGTGTTTCTGAAGAAGGAAACGATGGATCAATTCAAGAGCAGAGGATGTTCCATGGCCATCCTAGTTCTGATCAATTTAGCCTAAAAAGTGAGATCTTTCGAGGGAGAGATTCATCTGATGATGATGAAGATGATTTGGATTTCATTGACAATTCAGTTGAGTCTGATTCAGAATCAGAATCATCAAGCTCAAGTGGTCTCATATGGGCCAACAGTGACAAAACTGATGATTTAATCACATACGAGTTTCTATCATATCAAAAATGTTTCGAAGGATTGGAGCCAGAAACCCTCAAGCTGATGCAAAAGCTAAGAGCCATAGATGAATTCATAGAACTAGCACCTGGGAAAGCCGAGAATGATGAAAAGAAAGGTTCAAAAGAAGAAGAAGAAGAAGATGATGATCTTGAATGGGATGATGATGAATTGGTAGAACAAATGAAAATGGAAATGAGAAATGCAAGACAAGGAGGGCTTCCCACAATTTTAGAGGACGCAGAAGAAGAAGAAGGACAAGAAGTTAATGAGTCCCCAAGAATGGCTGAAGATCTAAGGCCATTGAAGATTGAAGTTCAGAAACTGGAATTCAAGGATCATATCAGAGAAATCCAGAAAGTTCACAAGAGTTATGAAGAGAAAATGAGGAAGCTTGATATCTTGAACTGCCAAACCATGCATGCTCTAGGTAACAACCAAAACTATCTGCTTTCTCTATGTTAAACTTTCAGTTATTGTTTAATCTTAAAAGATTTTGGTAATTTTCTTTTTCTGGAAAAACACGTTCAAAGATGATGACAACAGTAAGTGTTTGAAACAGTAACCTCATCTTATGCTCAATATCAAACACTTTCAGCTTGCTTATTTAAGTTGCATTTTCTTTTTCAAGTTTTCTTTTCACTTGTTATAATTGTGTAAGAACATAAACGTTGTCTTTTGAGATACATACCAATTTTGTAGTCATCATAGTTGTTAGTTTTGTACACAAAAATCTATTCATAACCAGTAGCAAGTCTATATCAGAAGCTTCCTTTGATCCTTTTACTTTATATACATACATATATATATATATATATATATATATATGTATGTATGTAACATGTTCTACCAATCTTTCTCCTTTTTTTCTTTTCCCACGAGTTTACTTTTTTGCACCACTTAAAACACCATTGCCGACTTCACCGGCTTCTAGAATACAAGTATCCAATAAAAGTTCTATAGAAGGAACCTTCACAAACCAGCTTTTGACCAAGTTTATTAGGTTTGAACTTTAAAGTAAAGAGAAAGTGTCAAAGAAACCAATTTGTTTTTATCAAAAGTGGATCTTCTTGTTCTAACTTTGGGGGTCAACTTGCAGGTCTACGGCAATTGAAAGAGCCAAGTGAGAAGCCTATGATATTAAAGAATTTATTATTATGGTCAAGAAAAGATCAGAAGAAGTCGTCGGAGGCAGTGGTGAGTTTGGTGGAGGAGTTAGAGGTGGTGTATGTGGGCCAGCTTTGTTTGTCGTGGGAGATTCTGTGTTGGGAGTACAAGAAAGCGATTGAGTTGAAACAGTACGACGGCGAATGGGTTCGCCGGTATAATGTGGTGGCTGGAGAATTTCAACTGTTTCAAGTGTTGATGCAGAGGTTCATTGAGAATGAGCCTTTTCAAGGACCCAGGATTCACAATTATGTTAGGAACCGTTGTGTCATTCGGAACCTCCTCCAAGTTCCCACCATTAAAGGTTAGTACTAGTGATTAAAGCGAGTTTTATGCATTATTGCAAAGTTTTTTTTTTTTTAAAAAAAATTGAAGTTTCTTAGTATTTAATAATAATTTTATATAAAAAAAATTAGTTACAAGTCTTTAAAAATGGGTGATTCTTGGACAATTTCTAATTTTTGAATCAATCTGTTTTTAGGGAACATAAGTTGTACACTTTTTTATATAATGATTATATTTATGCCATCATGTGATTTGTCCATTATGCAAACTTTAATGATTATGTTAAACCATGATATGCCTATATATATATATAAATCTAAAAAACTTGTTAAGCTATGAATAATACGCTTTTTTTTTTAATAGAAGAGTAGACACTAAAGAAATATGAAGTACATAAAAATATTTGATCTAGTAGTAGGATGAAATAGAATATGAAATTAGAGAATTTATATTTGAATCATATCTTATTAAAAAGGTTTTATAGGGAAAGACATCATACTCATAAAATCTCAATTTAGATTAATCTATTGTTTGGATACTTGATAATAATATCATGAAAAAAGTGTTAAAAAAAATTGAATTGAGAGATGAAAATTGAGATTTGGGCCTGAATTTAGGGCCTAGGCTTAGTTTAAGCTCTGGTAGTACAGGCACCCTTTTCATTTTGGGTTGTAAAACAAGGTTGAACTTTGATTGTGCAGATGATAGTATGAAGGAGATGACCGAGGATGAAGAAGAAGGTATTTCAAGTGAAAGGTTAGCAGAAATCATCAGAGAATCAATGTACATCTTCTGCAAGTTTGCTCGAGCCGACAAGCACGTCATTAACAACAACACCGTCTTCAAACTTCCTTACCAAACCAAACCAACTCATCTCAAAGACCCTTCCACTTATCTTCTTCTTGCAGACATTCAAACCCACCTCCACAAGGTTGGACAAAAACAAAAATAAAAAACAACCCTACAACCTCAGAATCCAGATTCTTCTTCCTGTTCTATATACGTATATAATGTTGATTGATTGTGTTGTTTTGGTTTGTGACAGAAGGAGAAGAGGCTGAAGGACATAGTGAGAACTGGGAATTGCATAGTGAGGAAGTTTCAGAAGCAGAGTGAAGATAAAGTGAAGCTTGATCTTGAGCAGATGGTGGCTCAGGTTCAGTTGAAGTTGATATCAAGAGTTCTGAGTATGCCAAAGTTGAGAAAAGATCAGTTAATTTGGTGCAATGACAAGTTAAATAGGATTACTTTTGTTGACACCAAAGTCCATGTTGAGCCCTCTTTTTTTCTTTTCCCTTTCTGAGATCCACTTCATGTACATGTATATACATTTTCACATACATACTAATAATATACATACATTCTAATTGTTCTAGTTTCTTCATCCATAATTTGCACTTCCTCATTATCCTTCTCTATTATATTTTCATGATGTATAAATTTATTTATAAAAACTTATTAAAATTAAGGTATATCTCCAAATTTAAAAAATACTTATATATATATATATATATTTATAGATTGCCCACTAATTCTCATATTAATAAAAATATTTGAACTCATAATTTTTAAATTATAAATTAACTCTTTATCGATTATATTAACTTTTGATGACTTTTTTCCTAATTATAATTGTTGATTTATGTAGAATCTAAAAAAAATATAATATAATGAGTAATAATTTACATTTGAAATGAAACTTTAACTTCAAAATGTCAAGATTCTAAGAAAATCTTGGATTAAAATTCTAATAAATTATCAAGACAAGTGATATAAATATTTTTTATAAAAAAAATATCTGTTTATTTTTATAAAAACTAATTAATATTATATATTTTATTGTTTGTGCTACATCAAGTGTCATTACTTTTATATTTTATTATTTTTAATTTAAAAATATTTAAAATGTTGCTTTTAATAATTATAATTTTCACTCTCCAACAAAATTTTCTAGTCCCTTTGCATGTGTATCTCCCATACTTGTATTTTTAAATTTATTATCCTATTTATTTTTCTTAATGAAAATGTAACACGATCGCTAGTCGTCCATTTCTCCTGAAACACTTTGGGTCGTTAGATTTTGGCCATGGATTGGCGTTACCCTTTTGTACCTCTGTGCGGCGCCAAGTTTTGGCGGCTCCTTGGCGCTACCTTCTCGTCAAAAGCCCGAAGCAAGAAGCAGGCGGAGGTAGATCAAGATGGTGCAGCGTCTCACATATCGCAAACGTCACAGCTATGCTACCAAATCCAACCAACATAGGGTTGTGAAAACCCCAGGTAAAGATTTCTTCTTTCTCCGTCCCACCTGGTTCAGATTATTGATTAAAGATACGAAGCCGATGGACTCTTGTTTCCCAACACTTAACTACTTAAGGTTGTCTGTTCTTTAGGTTTTTCTGTCTAATGGTTTGAAATGTAGGGGGTAAGCTCGTTTATCAGACAACTAAGAAGAGGGCTAACGGGCCCAAGTGCCCTGTAACAGGCAAGAGGATTCAAGGGGTATGTCGTCTGTTTATTTAAAATTCTTCTTTCAATTTGTTGATCTTAAAAGATCCAATTTTAATTTTATTTTTCATGTTTTGATATGGATGGGTTTTTGGGGTCGGAGACTATGTTTTCTACGCTTAGGCTGTTAAGTGTTTGTTTTCTTCTGCTTCTTGCTCTTAATTAGTTAAAACAATCTTGTGACTTACCTGTTACCTCCAAATGCATCATCCATGTTTCAACAGTTCATATTCAATGCATATATTTCTTACTGAAGTTATTACCCTTAAATACATTTTGTTTGAGTAGTGTTGTTAGTAACCACATGAGATACGAGATAAGATTTTTGAATTTTTGTAAAGATGGAAGCTTTCATAGTTTATAGTTTGTATTCTTACCTTAGTTTACATTGTCAAGTATTGGTGTTTTACCGGGGTTAGCTGAATTCACGCTGTGAAATGTTGATCAAGCAGGGCGAAAAATGGATTTATGTTCAACTGGTAACTGCTCTAGTGAATTGATTCTGAAGGTTGACTTGGGGTTTACAATACTTGAAATTTGACGTGTTCATTTCACCACTTTCCATACTCTGTACTATTCCACTTTTGAGTGTTAGCGCTTACTATACTGGGAACAGCAACGATGTTAATTTGTGTTGATTCTTGAGAATTCATGAGCGTAACACATGGTATCTTTCATGCGCGTATTATTTTTGTTGTTGTTCTTTAATGTCATGTGTTTAATTTGTACAATGATAATTGTTTGATTAGTTCATCTCAGGCTCTCTGCATCAAAAACTGCACAAAAATTCTTATCTTTTTGAATATCAATATCATCTGCAGATTTTACAGTTTCATACCTGATTTCCTTTCTATATTACTGGTTATAGTTTCTGCTCTGATTTTTACTTGTCATTGTTTAATTCTAAGCATGCTTAAGCCACATCTATTTGCTCTAGCCATTACTTTCTACTTGGTTTGAGCCATATTTGATAGAATTTATCTGTTGGGGGGGACAATGTTTCTTTGGATTTGTTAGGTTAGTGTTGTAATACAAGATTGATAACTATTGCAGATTCCACACTTGAGGCCTGCTGAATACAAGAGGTCGAGGTTACCTAGAAACCGAAGGACTGTGAACCGTACATATGGTGGAGTTTTGTCTGGAAGTGCTGTCAGAGAAAGGTTTGTTCTGCTCAAATTTCTAGGGCTTTAAGAGGTTTCATCAATTTTCGTTAATATTATGAATTGGTATCTTCACCTAGCTCTTTGGTCCTGCAGGATCATTCGAGCCTTCTTGGTTGAAGAGCAAAAGATTGTCAAAAAGTTGTTGAAGATGCAGAAGGCCATGGAAAAGAAATCCTTGAAGGGTTAAGTGATTACAGAAATCACAATATTCTCTTGGTGTCGATCCCATGTGGGAATTGTGTTTCTTTGGCATGTTTGAACTCATTCTAGTGCAATTAACTTTGTCGACAACTCCATTATGATACTGTCTTGTCTCAGTTTACTCAGTTCTATTTTGTTTTCAACTTATTGTTTCCTGATTAGTTAGTAAATAATGTGAATCGTGGGTTTCAACCAAATAAATGATGTTGCAAGTGAACAAAATTTACTGATATGAACAATTAAATAACTTTGGTCATTATCAATTCCATCCGAATGTCTTTATTTTAGAAGTTATAATGGAGTCCCTGATTTAGTAATTAGTCCAACTATAGTTTGGGGCTTTGTGTATTGCATGGAGATTGAGAAATGGTATGCAAGGCATGAAGGTTAAGAGTGTGTTTGGATTAGTTTTGGAGAATGGCATGTGAAAAAATTACTCCTCCGCTCTAAATATAAATAATCAATAATTAATAAATTTTGTTAGGTGTTTGGATGGTTTTTTTTAATACTATAGTTTTCTCTCTGCCATAGTTTTAAGAAGTATTTTGGGTATTAATAAAAAAAACACTTTGAGGGTGAAGATATAATTGGAGAAATAATGGACCTATTTAGATAGGATTTTAAAAACGGGCTTATGAAAAAAAAAGCTTTTGAACAGCTTATAGAAAAGGGTTTTTGGAGAAGAGATTATGAAAAAAAGTGATTTTGAATAACTGAGTGTTTGGATGGTTATTTTTAAAAATACTTTTGTTATTAGTAAATTATAAAAAAGGGTATGGGTATTAAATGAAGAGAGATAAGAGATGATAGGAGAGAGGGTGTAAGAAAGAAGAGAGAGAAAAAGTAAGAGAGAGGAGAGAGGATGTAAGAAAAAGTAGGAGAGATGGTGTAAGAAAAAATAGGGGTAATATGGTAATTAGTTAGTTCATAAGTGGTTTACTTTTCCATAAGCTACTCTGACTAACTTATCTGAAACATTAATTTTAAATCATAGTTTAGTTCAAAAGCCTGTTTGAATAAATATGACTATTTGTTTTAAAAATTTTTCAAACTAAAATTTTGTCCCAAAAGGGCTTTTAAAACCTTGGTTTTACAAAAATCAAACAGGCACAATGTTTTCTCATAGATACACTAGGTTAAAGGTTAATGGGTCAGTTAGGAGTTAACTTGTGGGTTAGGTTGTTTATATTAAAATAAAATTTAATAAAAAATATTTATATTTTACTATGAATAAATTAATATTTAAATAGAAAAATCATTTACATGTATATCTTACAAAACTGTTTGATCATAATAATAACAACATAACATTAAGAATATATATATATATATATATATATATATATATATATATATATTTACAATCCTTGAAAAGTTATAAAATAACAAGATAATAAAATATCACTAATAGTTAATGGTAGTTTGATTTAGTAATTAAAAAACAAAAACAAGAAATCTACAAAATGGTGTCAACAAGAACAATAAATCTAGTTAATGGTAATATAAACCCACTAAAACTAAAACTAAAAATATTTAGAATCTTTTATTTTTAAAAAATAAGTTTGGTTCAGGTTATACTTATAAGTTACCTTATATTATTCAGATTAAATTGAGTCAAACCAATTTCGAGTTAGAGTCATGACCAGATCAGCTAGGTGACCTAAATTATCAATTTTTGAGTCAATCCAACTGGCCAGTTTAAATTTTAAAACAGTTGGTTATCACCTTTTGTACTTTGATTGATAGGAAAAAAATATGAATAAAAAAATAAATAAATGATATAATAACAATAACCCCTTTATATTAAGATGTTAAAGGTAAGAGGGGGAGCATATGGAACAAAGTTGGACGTTAAAATCTCTCCATATTTGGAGAGCATTTTAGTGCGTGTTTAGATTTAACGTTTGAGAATTAATTTTGGGCAAAACTTCGGTTTAGAAAAATTTAAAACAAACAGTAATTTTTATCTAGAATTAATTTTGGCCAAAATGTCAGTTTGAAACCATGGTTTTGAATAAGCTACTGAAAATAGATTTTATAACAGTAAAAGAGCTTATATACTATCCAATTACTATTTTGCCCTTATTTTTTTTTATATTCTATCTCATCTCTCCTCTCTTTTCTTCACACTATCTCATCTTTTCTCTCTGTTCTCTACACTCTCTCTTATTTCTTCTCTCTCCTCTCTCTTATTTATTCTCTACCATCTCTTCTCTCTCATACTTTAATCAAATCATACACTTTTTGGTAATTTATTAATATAAAAAATAATTCTACTACTAATCATCCAAATATCTCTATTTTCAAAATCTATTCTTCCCAGAATCTATTCTTTCTAAAATCTATTCTCCAAAAGTTAATCCAAACACACCCTTAATAGAAAATCGGGTGGGTGTTAATGTTATTGTATTTTTTAGGAGTATATTTTTTTAAAAAAATCAAACAATATTCTTTAACTAGATAATTTAAAAATTAATTCTCTCAAAATATAAAAATTATTAAATTATATTTTATTTCTCATAATAAAATATTTTTTTATACGTATGATCTAATTTAAATTTAAAATATTATATTTGTAGGAATATATTGAATGCAAACAAACCATATGAAAGTTTCCTATTTACATCTATCTATGAGAGACTAATATTTTTTATTAGCTGTTTTTCGATCCAAATAGGATGGGATGGATAAAGGCGAGTTCGGCCTAGTTGCATTTTGACTGAGTATGCGGTGGAGTTGATCTCCGCTGATTAGGCCCACAAGCCTTGTGTTTGCCACTGGTACGCATTAAAATTAAATTAAGAATATATATTCTCTTCAGAACTTTGAATCCAGCCTCATCAAGTGTATGCAAGCTCACCCGAATATTACGTACCTCCATTATTAATTAAATCTGAAAAATTCTCCCTAAGTTTTCATTGACTCTTGTTTGGAGACTCGGTTTTATTTTCAACTTCTAAAATCTAATTAATATTTTTTTTCCTTGCATCATCATTAAGTTAGGTTACTTTGCATTTCTGTGAGTTATTTTGATTTTTGTGAGGGTTAGTTAAAGATCTATTATTATGTTATGGCTTACCGTTTTCCATTATCCTATGGTCAAATCGATCATGGGAATCTTAATTATCTTCTTTTTATTATTATTATTTTTATTATTATTATTTTGTAATATACATTATCATGATTTGAAGCAACCAGATAGCGCAGATCAACAGAGATACACTATTTAATATAGATTCTAAAAAGTTCCATATAAGCTGTTATTATTCGAATAATTTTATGGCACGTGGCTGTTCATTTTCCTATATAAAGAGAATGAGCGGGGCAAACTCCAAATTCAAATATATATATATATATAATTATTTGAGCAGATTATATTTAAATATTATTAAATCTAATTAAAACTCTTAAATATTATTAAGTTTAATTAAAACTTATTTTTTTAAAGACATTTATATATTTATATAAATTTAAATTTAAAATCTTATATTTAAACGATTATTTTTTTTATTTAAATCAATATCTGTCAATCTAAAATCCAAATCCTATATTCTTCAAGTTCAATATATTTTAATTCGCATAATCAGCTTCATTTAGATTAATTTACATACCTCATACGTTCGTGCCGTCTTGTCCTCTTCAACGTTGACTTTCCATTTCCAATTTTCCATTCCGTATTTTTCCAGAATATTTTTTTTTAAAAAAAATAGATGACAATCTTTCTTAATTTCACATTTGGAGGATCATAACTACATGGAATACTTAAATACATTTCAAAAATTTCTTCACAGAGAATTTCTACAAATCAAACAGATTCTTTTATATGATACCAAATCTTAAAAGCAATTACTTCTGTCAAGGATTTATAAATGGTAATATCAATTTTTGTGAATTTTATTATTTATGTCAATGTATCGATATCGATATCAATATTTATTTTTTATTGAAAAATATCATTTTCTTATTTTCGTATTTCACAATGGGTGATTATAAATTTTATTATCAACGAAATATAATTTTAAAAAGTTATTACAAAAAAAAATATGCGCGTAAGCATGAAAGTGGGCCCAGTTGTTCCTTACTGCGAGATTTTCAGTTCACTTTTAACCAACCGACATTCGTTACTTAATTTTAGGGTTTAGAGAGAGAAAGGGGGCGGGGAGTGAGCGGGAGAGATTTTATTTACACGTTTCGCTCCTTAGATCAGGTCCCATCTATCTATGTGTGTGGCATTACCATACTGAACACCATTGTTTTCTCGGAAAAAAAGTTTTCTCTTTTCGAAATCCTGGATCTTTCGACTATTGGGCAACCCAACTTCATTGGATCGGTGAGAGATCTCTACTTTCAGCACTGGTTTATTTTCTTTTCCTTCTCATCGTCTCTTTCTTTCATGTTATTTTATTCTTTTTTTTAACTTGTTTTGTCTTCTCGAGCATTAACATTTAAGTTTTAGCTCAATTATGAGGCTGAATTAGCTTCTGATGAGCTTACTTCTGGTAATTTATATGTTCTTTTGTGGGTTATTGGAGGGTGATCCATTCACTTCACTGGGTTAGCTGTGTGTTTCATGTTTGAGTTGTTGTTTTTGGGAAGTAATTAAGTGCATCAGCCTTCCATGGTGGTCATGAAGAGACACAAGTGTTTCTACTGAAGTTTAAGAACTCACTGTTGAGCAGATCTCAATTTAGCTTCACCTTTTTGGCCCCTTAACCAGTAATTGCTCTGTGTTGGTGATGAAAGTAAATTGGCACGATTTATATGATCCATGGAAGCTTGACTAAATTATATTATTACTAAACGACAATTGCTAACAATTCAGTTATCGACTGGATATTCCATTGGTGTATGCTAATTCAATTGATGCAAGTATCTTGCTCTGACTCATGGTTGGATCTTGAGCGGATGTTGCAGTAAATAACCTTCTATTTGGGGATTTCTAATTCTGCTATTGGGAAGCATGACTTCTTCATCTTATATATTTAGTTCTGAGCAAAAACTAATGCTTTTTCAGGTTCTATATGGCGAAATTAAGTTCCACTGATGGCAGGACTAGAAGTTCTGTGCAGATCTTTATAGTGGTGGGTCTGTGCTGTTTCTTCTATATATTGGGTGCATGGCAGAGGAGTGGTTTTGGAAAGGGAGATAGCATAGCTTTGGCAATTACTAAGAATAATGCAGACTGTAGTATAGTTCCTAATTTAAGTTTTGACTCTCATCATGGAGGAGAAGTTAGCAAAATTGATGAATTTGAGTCCAAACCTAATGTTTTTAAACCATGTAAAGATAGTTATACCGATTACACTCCTTGCCAAGATCAAAAGCGTGCCATGACCTTTCCTAGGGAGAACATGAACTATCGAGAGAGACACTGTCCTCCTGAGGAAGAGAAGTTGCGTTGTTTGATCCCTGCACCCAAGGGATATGTAACTCCATTTCCATGGCCTAAGAGCCGCGATTATGTTCCTTATGCAAACGCACCCTACAAGAGCCTAACAGTCGAAAAAGCTATTCAGAACTGGATTCAATATCAGGGAAATGTGTTTAAATTCCCTGGTGGTGGCACACAATTTCCTCAAGGTGCCGATAAATATATTGATCAGATTGCTTCTGTAATTCCTATAAATGATGGTACAGTGAGGACAGCATTAGACACTGGTTGTGGGGTATGTTTTTCATCCTAGTTTCCTGAAAATTTTTATTTATGCCATATTTGCACATACTATTATGCTTATCAGCATGATTAGCTTTTGTTTTACCTTTATTTTCTTAATTCTTTATGTTGGTTATTTCGCTTAGGTGGCCAGTTGGGGTGCATATCTCTGGAGCAGAAATGTCATTGCAATGTCA
Organism: Leucaena leucocephala; assembly: GCA_037074615.1. Lineage (NCBI taxonomy): Eukaryota > Viridiplantae > Streptophyta > Magnoliopsida > Fabales > Fabaceae > Leucaena > Leucaena leucocephala. The sequence continues at coordinate 4,697,262 of CM073570.1, read as the reverse complement.
TTTGCACCAAGGGACAATCATGAAGCACAAGTACAATTTGCTCTTGAAAGGGGTGTACCTGCTGTCATAGGTGTTCTGGGTACCATAAAGACGCCTTATCCGTCTGCGGCCTTTGATATGGCTCATTGTTCTCGCTGCTTGATACCTTGGGGGTCAAATGGTGAGGATTTTACATTAAACACTCCCGCTTTACTATTAAATACTCCCCTTTTCCCTACCTGCCTCTGTTTAACATGACATTTTGTTGAGCATCACTTGTGATTATGACAGTTGTGCTGGTATTGCATTTTGATTGTTAATTTACAGATGGAATGTATATGATGGAAGTTGATCGTGTTCTAAGACCTGGTGGTTATTGGATTCTTTCGGGTCCCCCAATTAATTGGAAAGTCAATTACAATGCCTGGCAGCGGCCGAAGGAGGAACTTGAAGAAGAGCAGAGAAAGATTGAAGATATTGCTAAGCTCCTTTGCTGGGAGAAGAAGTCCGAGAAGGCTGAAATGGCTATTTGGCAGAAGACTGTAGACTCTGAATCTTGTCGTAGAAGACAGCAAGATTCTAACGTTAAATTCTGTGAATCAGCAGATGCTGATGATGTCTGGTATGGCTCTGATTCTATTGTTTTACATATTTTTAATACAAGACATTGTTGATATTTAATCTTTTCTGGCTTTAGGTATAAGAAAATGGATGTTTGCGTTACTCCCACTAGTAATGGTGCCGGAAGAGATCTTAAACCATTCCCGGAAAGACTCAACGCCATCCCACCTAGAGTTTCTAGTGGCTCTGTTCCTGGAGTTTCTGCTGATACATATCAGGATGATAACAAAACTTGGAAAAAGCATGTAAATGCTTATAAGAAAATTAACAGACTCCTGGATTCTGGAAGGTACCGCAACATTATGGATATGAATGCTGGTTTAGGTAGCTTTGCCGCTGCAATTCAATCTCCCAAGTTATGGGTTATGAGTGTTGTGCCAACTATAGCTGAGAAAAACACCCTGGGTGTCATATACGAGCGAGGACTAATTGGAATCTATCATGACTGGTATGATTTCCTGACCTTTTTTCCCAATATAATTATAACTTAGCAAATTTTATAGTTATTCAAATTACTTTGTAATCCTTCAACAGCAAGATAATGTTATGAAGAAGTCTTCTGATGCTGTTATGCGCTGTTGTTTATTATTACTAACTATAGGTCTATAGGTTGTCATCTGTTACAAGTAAGCTTGTTTAACTTTGTGTTGATCCAGGTGTGAAGCCTTCTCCACATATCCAAGGACGTATGATCTCATTCATGCCCATGGTCTCTTTAGTCTATACAAGAACAAGTAAGTGTTCCTTTTGCTAAATTTAATTAATTACACTTCTGGTGCTTTTATATTGTGTTACTAGTTTAGCTTCCATGACGTTGAAAATGTTCTACTTCTCTCTCCTTTTCTTTCTTCAGAAATTTTGTTATCACCTTTCATGTGCCTGAAGTTTGTGTGTCATGATTGAAATGCAGATGTAATACAGAAGATATTCTTTTGGAAATGGACCGGCTTTTGCGGCCTGAAGGTGCTGTCATATTCCGCGATGAAGTTGATGTCCTAATTAAGGTAAAGAAAATAGTTGGCGGCATGCGATGGGATACTAAACTGGTTGACCATGAGGACGGTCCTCTTGTTCCTGAGAAGATACTGATTGCTGTGAAGCAATACTGGGTTGGGGGTGACAATTCCACGTCCACACAATAAAAACAGAAGACAAATTTATCACAGGCTCGCCTGTTGGCTGCCGCTTTCTTCCCGTGAATGATCGTGGGACAGATTTCATTTATGTTTTGTTTTTTCAGTAGCCAGTTTTGCTTTAACTGATCATCACGACTGGCATAGGGAGGGTGCTTACAGGAATTATGCTCAGTGTTCGCTTCTCCAATGTTGTTGTGGTTAATTTATTAATGGACAAGGCTGTCAAAGCCGTGCTCTTGAGTTTTATGATACTAGTCATTTTTTTTTTGTTGGCCTAGGTTAATTAATTTTATATTGTTGTACAACACTACATCGTAAGTCAAGCACAATGCTGGCCTTTCTCAGTAATTAATTCTTTATTTTTCTGAATTCCAATTCACTGCCTCTATGATGATCAGAATGTTCTTTTGCTTATAACAAAAAGTTTGTCTATGCTCATCCCACCTACTTGTCCTTAGTGCAGTGAACTTAATGCAAAAAATCTCCTAGTCATACGTAACTAGTTCGTGTCCTACTTGGTCCATGATGTGATCTCAAGTTTCAATTGACAAATGTGGTATTATGAGGGACACTTGATATGCCCACTTAATGTCGGCACGCATAAAAAACTCAACTACTTACCGTTCTTATCCTTATTTTCTTAACACTTGCACTTGGAAGAAAATCCTACCAAAATAAAGAAGCAATAGTAATTAGTTGACTAATAATTTATAAGATTGTAAAATTAGATTTTACTGTTAATATGTGAATTTTATTAACAGGTGATACGTGAGTAACTTTATAAACATCACTTAAATTTAGAGACATATTCTACTAGTAAATTCTTAAGGTTAAACTCACTTCAACTTCTTTGCAGAGACAACTTGAATGGTTAAATGAGGAGATAGGGACTATGTTCAGGTCCCACCGAGAGCATGCCAAATGGGTAATAGTGCACAGAATGGTTGAGTCGTTTTGTATCAAGTGAATAGAAGAAACAAGAGGTTCACTGCCACTAGTGGCCTCCCTTGGGATCTTAACCCCCGTCTGTCTGTCCTCCTATGGACCCACCTTCCTCACAATTTCATGCTTCATTAGTGGGTTTTTTTTTTTTGTTTTTTTTTACAAATCAATTTTTACTAATTTCAATTCAAGTAATTAAAGAAGGTTTAAAAAATAAAATCTCATAATGTGACTTTTCAATGGTTGTTTAGTTCTTTGTTCTTCACCATACTCATACTCCTCTACTATTTAATATAATATATAATTAAAAAATTAATTTTAATTTTAAATATAAAATTTATTTATTATATTTATCATTTTTTTAAATTATCCTTATTATTGCTTCTTCAATAATAATCAAATCAGAGACAAAATAAAAAAATTAAAGAAGATAATTAAGATATTTTTTAAAAAATATATCATATTAATTAATTTATTTAAATTAGTTAAATAATTTTTATATTAAAAACTTTCAATGAGTAATGAATATTAATCTCTCTTAAGATTCTGATAGCAAAAAGGATATTCCTCCAAACTATGTTTACCCTACAGACAAAAGTTGGGAATTCAATCCCTACCTATTTGTTTAATACAGTGTTTGGTTTAACAAATGATATTAGAGGAATTTTAACAAAGGAGAAAAAAAGAAGCGAGAGATTTTATGGAGGAGAAAGAGATTAATGTTCCCTCATTTGATTTTAGAGAGTGTCTCCTCCATTTCTCCTAACTAAAGGAGGTACTCTTTATTTTTTTTTAGATTTAAAAGATAGACGGTAACAATATAAAATTATAAATAGGATTAAATTTTTTATTTTTAATATATACAAATTTTTTATACCACTATAATGTAAGGTCATGGACAATCCTCTTCTTCATTTTGTTTAACCAAACAATTCTCCTATCCTCCCATATCTCTAACCAAATGCAATGAGAGAATGAAAGCTTTTATCACTTATGTAATTATACATCATTTTATTCATAAATGAAAGGGCAAATAATGGAAGGGGCAGATGGTTTGTGGATATTAAATTAAGTATAAGTAGGGGTGGGATTTTAGTGGTGAAGGGGAGGTGGGACTTTTGCAAAGAAAATGTGGTGTCAATAAGGGCGTTATAAATGCATGTCATATAAGGGTCTGTTTTGGAGGTACCTGCTTGATTTGAAAGCCTAGTTATGAAGGGGCCTGCCTTCCCATGTCATTGCTGTCTATTTTTGTGTGGTTACTTCCCCATCTCTCTTTATCAATTGCCCATCCTCTAGTAGTATTGCTTTTCAATTCAATCTTTTTATAACCATTTAATTATTTGTTATATTCATCTCTTACTTTTTTTTTAATTAAAAGTAAAGTACTGATGGCTTTAAATTAGAAGCAAAATATAATTTGTGACCTCTTATTTATAATTTTTTTTATATTATTAAATTACAAAGTTATTGTTTTATTTTTCACCTTTTTACTTAAAGATTCTTATTTTTTTAATTTCTCTTAATCCATAAATTTTTTCTCTCTAGCTATATATATAAGTAACTTTTACTATATTATACCACCAAAAAAAGTTTTATTAACATTACTTAGAGTTTTCAAACTTTTAAAAATTATCGTAACTTTCTAAAATTATTATTATTAAATTGTAATTCATTATATCCCATTCATTCTCTCCACCATAATTTATTTTATTATTTAATGAGGAGTAAGTATGAAAAAAATATTTAATGCTACTTAAATTTTGTAAAGTGACTTACCTTTTAATTACTTAAAATACTATAGAATAAGGCATGAGGAAGGAAGAAGTATTTGACCCAACAAAAAAATCTATGGGTATTGTTCTTTAAAAAAATGTTTTTTAAAATAAAATTGAGATAAATTGAATCTTTATACCTAATAAAATATTTATAAAAATACTTATAAATTATTTATTGATTAAGTTATCAAATTATTAATATGATTTGAGCTCACAATCTTATAGGAGGATAGGATATAAGATGCATTCATATCCACTGGATTAAATTGGTTTAATTGATAATAATACCCCTTACTCCCTACAAACTTATGGCCTTTGAGACATTTCATTTTAAAAAATGCAATGAAGAAGAGGCTGATTATTTGTGTAATTATGAAAATTAGAGATATTTAATTAATAGCTCATTTTTCGCTGTATAATCAGATATGCAATTCTTCTCATGTTCTCTATTATGATTACGTAATCATATTTATCTTTTTATTATTATGTTTATTGAAAGATACAAACTAATATTGTTAAAGTACAATATATTCTTAAAGCATCTGTCAATCATACTTTTTTTTGATAAAAACAATTTAAATATAGAGAGAATGTACCTATAAAAAATAGAAAGAACATACAAAAAAAATTATTTTAGTATATAGAGAGTATAAATATATTAAAAAGATAAATATGATTAAGGGAGAGAGATATGAAGACTACGAAAATTGAGAATTTTAAAATAATATTTTTTTTAATTTTAAATATAAGAGATAGTTTAATTTTTTTAGGAGATTAAGAAAATTAAATAAATAAATTAATTATAATTAAATATAATTTTTTTAAATAAATTAATATTATATACTTTTTAATATATATAAAAAAATCGATTAATTATTATATTTAGGATTGTAGAACTATCTCAAAATAACTTTATTTTTTGAAGATTATAGAATTAATTTTTTTGAAATGACCTAATTACCCTCACATAAAAAGAAAACCTCCGTTCATGCTTTAGTTGTCATTGTCTTAGTTATTTTTATTTTAATTTCACAATAAAAATTAAGGTAATAACAACTAAGGCAATAATAACTAAAATGGTGAATGGAGTTTTTTTTTTTACATGACGAAAATTAGGTTATTCCACAAAACAATTTTAGAATAATCCTCAAGAATTTTATAGGAATCAAACCATTTTGAGGAACTATTTTGGGATTCTTATATTTTGGTGGTTTTTATATGTCTTTCTCTATGTTATTAGTTATTTTAATTTAAATTATTTTTTTGGAAATATCTAATGATAATTTTTCTTCCAATTCTATCCAACCCCTTTAAATTTGATTGGCTCTTGTGATTTTGACGTAGCAGGCATGAAAAGAATAAAAGGATTCGTGAGAGAGATATATGCAGCCTCAAAACCTTATCTGCTTTATAGTAATTGTGTGTGTAACTAAGAGAATTGTCATCACTGAACTACATATCCAAAATACAGCCCATACAAGAGGACCGACTGGTTCCCTTCTTGTCCCTTGTCTCTTCATAGTTTGTCCATAACTACATCTCACTCATTTTGATTACTGTGTATTAAGTATTAACCCATCTTAATTAAAAGAAAAAAAATCTGATTTTGGTTAATTTGTATTAACCCACTTTAGAAAAAGGATGTGATTTTGGTTAATCCGTATTAACCCACCACTTTGGAAAAAGATATGATGGGATTAAAGATCAAGTTTTCCTTTCTTATAACAGTTAATTTAAACACACATAATTATATCAATACTAGACTTGAGCCCAAAACCTCTGTAATACGAGGTGAAGACACTTATTATTGGGGCAGCGGCTGATTTACACACACATTTAAATGCATACGGTTATGTCAGTATTAGACTCAAGCTCAGAACCGACAATACGAGGTGAAGGAATGCTGTACTCGAGCTCAAAACCTCAATAATATGAGGTGAAGATACTTAGCATTGACAACTAAAAGTTAGTTAATCAAGTGAAATATTGAAAGGCTTGTTTTTCTCCATGGTAGATGGCACCCTTTCTACTGAAAGGAGACAAATCATGAAGAGTTTCTTATTTAAGAAAGTAAACAGTTGGGTTTTGGCATGTCTGAGAGTTCCATAAAAGAATGGAAAAATCGAAGAACACAGAAGCTGAGAGAAATAAATACTTAAAAGGTATCCTTCTTTATCTATAAGAAACTTTCTACTCCATAATTTTTCAAATTCCAGGAATTTAAAAATATAAAGAATGACTATACACTTTGAATCGAAGGAAGGTTAATGGTTGATTCTTCTCACTCTCTCAAGGTACGACAGATATAGGTACCATCTCTCTCTTTTTCTCTCTCTGATAAACTCTATTATAATATGCAGAAAAACGTATATGAAACAAAGATCTATTGTTTTATGTGTACCATTTGGTTTTAGAAGTTACATTAGGCTTAACTAATATAAATCATCTCAAGATGAAACAAATTGCGCAAGTGTAAAATTCTTTTAATGGCAATTTCCTCTATGCATAAGACTAAAATTCTGGATATTACTTGAGAAGAACATGTTGTGTTTCCATTTGGTATTTTTCTTTCGATAAAATACCAAATTATATTACATCATACGTAAAAAGAGAACAACCACAGACACGAGGCACCTATTGATAAGGAAGTTTATAAGACACAACATAAAAACTCTAAATACAATTAATAAAACTATCCAAACCGATGGCCAAATCAAAGCCTCCAACGAAGTGAGAGATAAAAGGATACTATGACCAACTTTCAGCACCATGAGCAAGACCATGACAATAAGCCAAGGCGAAGAAGTATGTTGTAGGCTATAACCCTAAAAGGGGCAAAGACAAGTATCTGTCGAACAATTGCTTAATTGGAATGGATCACTCAACTAGAAAGGCAACACTTCAAAGATGGCTCATGCAGAGCTGAATGCCGCCTACGACAGTGCTTAATGTTATTACAGTAGGATTCATTCTGACACCTTTGGAAACCAAAAAGACATTGTAATATCTGTGAAGATTAAAATATAACTTGCGAGGGCATAAGTTTCAAAAATATAAATAATTTCATAAATTTTTAGAGAAATTCTCATTTATAAAGTCTTAATTATAACCAATGTGATAAACTTAATTTCTTGTTATGTCATCTCTCCCTATTTATTAGTCTGAATACAAAATACTTAGGCGTGAAAATTGTGGAGGAGGTGTCAATTAAGCCAGAAGCACATGGCCCCCACCTTCTTGACATTTTCATATTCTACAACCCTCTCTACTTATAGAGCTCCTCCTCCTGTGGAATCCTGTGTCCATTCACCCCTTCATTTCAAATCCTTACTTCCATTCATTTCCTTCCCTTCCCTTCTTTCTGCCTCTCTATTCCTCCCTGCAAAAAGCTTCACCCAACTTTTCCTTCTTTCAATCTCCCCCTACAATTCCCAGTACTGTTCCATCTTCTTCAATACAGTTTCTTTCTGTTGGGTCATTTTCTGTTTCTGAGTACTTGAAACTATGCTCAAGAAGAATCATGTGGCAATGGCTACCATAACTGCAAAGAGCAGCCTCCATCAGATAGGAACTTCCACCTCTGATAACAGAAGCAACCACCCACGTGATGCTTTCATCTCTCCATCATACTTGAACAGCAATGAAGAGAAAGTAGTTGCAGAGTCAGGGAGGCATGTTCGTGGTTCCTTTACCAGCAATAGGGAACTTGCAGAAAAGAAGGAACAAGACGGTGATATTGGAGTCTTTGAAGCTCATAAGTACTTCAATGGAGGAATGGATCGTGAGAGTCCTAAAATTGTTGCTACTAACGTGTCTGCAAGACAGTACCAGTATCATAAAGACGAAGAACACAAATCTGTAGAAACCCGAAATCTCAATAAATTCCATTATGGCACTCCAAGTGTTCGATCTGAATCAAGTTGGAACAGCCAAAGTAAGCTATTACAGAGGGTTCAGAGGAACCCTTCAAGGAAAAGGAACAGCAAGACACAGAGGAAGAGTTTCCTAGCTGGTCTTGGCTGCAAATGCTCATGTGCTGATAATAATTCTGTTGATATCAATGATCATAACAACCATAATCCTACTTATGGAGTTGTTCATGGCAAAGGAGCTCACGAAAACGTCTTAAACACTGGCCTAGAAGCTGATTACTCAGCTAAAACAAACAAGCCTCGGGAAGAACTCTTGTGCAATAAAGATGTTCGCTTGAAAAAGCCAGATTTAGCATTCTCAGCTGTGAGTTCCGGGCTAGAAAATCAACTGGTGAATATGCAACTTCAGCAGAAGGAAGAAGAAAAGCCAAGGAAATCGTTGGAGGTGTTTGGCTCCCCAATATTGAATAACAGGAGATCTTTGACCTTTGATAAAAGGCATACAATGCCCTCTTGGGATGCTTCTGCTGCTGCTGCTGCGCCTAAAGTGGAAGAAATTGACATTTTTCCAGGGAACTACAATGATTCTGAGAGTGATGCAAGTTCGGATTTATTCGAGATTGACAGCCTCACAGGTAAAACCAACCACTTTCTTAATAGACAAACATCGGAAGTTGCTTCTGGTTGTGCCTCCCCAACAACTTGTTATGCACCAAGTGAGGCAAGCATAGAATGGAGTGTGGCCACTGCTAGTGCTGCAGATTTCTCAGTCTTGTCAGACGGTGAAGAACAAAGTGCTGTAGCAACCGTACCAACAAAAGCAGCATATACATCATCAGCTGGAACAACAAAAGCCAGCAGAGAGACACAGAGACAGAGGAGACATTCTAGTACGCTGTTGGGATGCAAGAGTTACAAGGCTGTGAGGGTGGCTGGGGATGCCTTCATAACCTATGAGAAGCCTAATCATAGCCCGCTAATTCGTCGCCGGTCGGATACCTTAGCTCAGGTAACAAGATTTAAGGCAGATCCAAAGATGGGAAATTTTGGTGCAATTCATGGACAACATGCTTATGCTGCCAGACCCCCACTTCAACGTTCATACTCATCACATGTTTCTCAGCCCCTGTACATTTAGCAGAAGTTTGAATTCACTAGGGGTTTTTGGACTTTGTTATGAATTTTCATTTGTTGTATTTGAGTTCTAAATCTATTTACTAAAATAATTTTTACCTCTCAGTCCAGGTGTCTCATGTATCTTCCTCTTTAAACCTTGTAATATTATTTTGTTTGCATCGATATACATATATATCACCCATCAGTATTTGCTGTGTCTGGATAGCAAACGGATCATTTTGGAAGGATGCATATGGACTCGTATTACCAAGATAAGGTCTGAAGGGAAACCTCGTATTGTCAAAGCATAAGCCTCTTTCAACTATCCCTAATCCAATGTTTGCTTGTTGCATAGTTTTTGTTTTTATTTATAATGCTGGATGTATCTGATATAGCAGCCATTACATTTTGGAAAGTGCAACTATCTTCCTTTTTAACTTTCGATGATACTTTTCGTAGAAGGACCACTTGCAAATGATATAAGATCTACCTTTTCTTTATGTATTTTCCCCTGTTGCTGTTGGCTGTTGAAAATAATGCATCCAACCAAAAAGAAAAGAGTCACAGAAAGTGAGAGATACTATAAAGTTAACCATCCTTCAAGTACAAAGAAATTTAACTATTTGACCGTAAGAGCATGCATTCCTTACAACATGTTTGATTTTTATACACTGTTAGTTAGTTACTTTTTTCCCTTTTTGTGCTACATTCCATACAAGCTTGAGCAAGCCTCGAGTCCTCGATATAAATAAAGTGCAATTATGAGAGGTTTATTCATCACAACTGATTAATTGAGAATTTCAAGCCTTGAGAATGTCTTTATTAGTGACATGCAACTAGCAACAGCGACGGCAAAATTCTCACCAAGGAATGAAGCCAGGCGCATTCAATATCAGAACCACCTAATAAATATGGTGGTCCATCCATCCAACTTATCATTACTCTTGTGTCACAGTCAATAATATTGCATGCAAGGTAATGAAAAATAAAATTACCTGACATTTTGGAAGCTGATAAACCCAAATCAGAAACTCCTATTCCGATTCTTCATTTCAAACCTTCATAGCGAATGAAGCTTGTCTACAGATTATAGATAATGACTACAAATCTACCAAGTACTGACACTTCCATAAAGAGTCCAGGATATCTGGAATTTGTAGAAAAATAATTTCGTGAAACTTCCCGGGGGGGAGACATTCAAAGAATCTGGATCCATATATTTACTAGGAAGAAAGCAAAAAGCAAGGCAAGCTATAAAGTCCACATAAAGAACACTTGCTATCTGTCCATCTGATACAAAATAGAATGTCATTCTAAAAGATGTTAACAGGTCCAGTTTTATGTGGTGCAAATTAACATATTAATGCTCGTGTCTAAACATCAGAATGTTTAGCCTTTGTCTGTTACTGTAATGGTTTCTGTATGATATACCTGTCTACAGTGTGCACCATCATTGACTGAAGGATAAGCTTTGTACACATTTCATGGACCACTTAGGACATGATAGCTTTTCTCTCTCCACGAACACAACCTCTAAACTTGGTGTCCAACATCTTAATTATGAGGCACGGAAGTAATTATGGCATATTTGTTCAAAGTTAGGATATGAACATTTTGAATACGACTTAATAGACCTGAATGGGAATTCTTGCCACATATCTTTCCATACATAAAGAGGGGTTTTAGAATTTTAATTTTTTTTTTGGTACATGAGAGGGAAAAACAAAGGAAAAGAAAATTAAAGTATTAAGGAATTAAATCCTATCAACTATAAATTCACTAAATGCCTCAAATATAAAAGACACGTATCAAATATAATAGATCTAAAAAGGCCTTCTTTTACTAGTGCATCCGCAACTCTCTTTACCTGTCTAGGAATGAACTGTAGTTATAAATTTTATAATTTGCAAATTAACTCCTCTCAATCTGTATAAATAATAAATTGTCACTTTGACTGCTATTAATCGTTTCAGGCCCCCAGCTATAACAATAGCGTTAGAAACTGTTTACCAAAAAAAAAATAGCTTTAGAAACTGTAGCTCCTGACGATCAAGCCCACAGCTATAAGAAATGCTACGTCTTTGATTCCTTGAATTTTTTTTTGGCCAAATGGTTCGTCGTATTTAGGAATATATATTTCCTTGATAAAAATGTACAGTGGCTGTTTAGGTGTATGATTCAAAACTCCTACAGATGACCCCAATAACTAACCATAGGGATAAATTTTGTGGGAAGAAAAATGCAAACATGTGACAATAACTCCATGCAAACAATGTGGGAATAACTAACCACAACAATCAATTTCTGTGGGAAGAAAAATGCAAAAATGTGAAAATGAGTCCATACTATTTATTGAGTGGGAACAAAGTCTTGTATGCTATATCAAGACTGAATCATTAAGAATATAAGGCATGTCCCATTTACAATCCTGAATAGGAGACAAAATCTTGAATAGTCTATCAATTACTTGATATTGTAAATCTTTTTTCTTTTTTTACTTTTTACACCAGTATGTTGTAAATAATTAAATATTTAAGTTATGCCTTAGATGTTCAAATGGTACGCTTACGTTTTTCCCCTAACCATTGAAATATGATGTAAAATAGAATTGAAGACTAAGTTTATGGTTAATGATTAGCATGAACTGAACTTTCTAGCCAATAGAACCACAAAGATAGGTAGGATGAACAAATGAATAATTTGTAGAAGAAAAATACAAGTTCATAAAAGCAAGACAACAGGGTATAAAAAACCACCAGAATAGGGAGACCCACAATTTCCTTATTAAAAGGCAATCTAATATGGACATAAATAAATCCAAAAGATTCAGCACATAAGCATATATGTATATATACAGATCAATTTGGTAGTGCGGCTCATCACTGAGTAAAACATAATACTACTACACACAAAGAATGCTCTCATCAAACAAAAAGATCAATCATCCTTGGACTCTTTAGAAGGCCTAGCTTCAAAACCTCCACCTCCCCTCTTCTCCAATGAATAAGGCATGTAAGTACCCAGGATTCGATCCCACATGACAAAGAATGGCTGCGAAAAGTTGTACTTTGTGCCATATAGCTGATGGTGCACATCGTGGTAAGCTGAATTATTTGTGAAAAATATGTGGAAAAGGTTCCCAGGGAGCCATAATCCACAGTGGTCATCCACAGTTTTAATAGTGGCAAAGGAGAAGAAGAAGATGGAGACCCGTGGGCTCATGCCGGATATAAGAAAAGATAGAGCTCCGCCCACAGTATCTAGAAGAAGCCCCTCTACAGGGTGATTGTAGAGAGCTCCATATGCATAGGGAACAACAAGTCTGTGATGTTGGGAGTGAATGTGCTTGTATAAGAACTTGTTGTGATGCATGTATCTGTGCATGAAGTATTGCCACGTGTCCATAACCACCATAGCAGTAACAAACTGTCTCACTAACACAAGGATGGAAGTATTTTCAACAGTAGCATTTTCACTATCCCCACCATTCCCACCAGTGACCTACACAGTAATAAAAGAAGTAATTATGATTTAAAATGTCATATCCCAACAAAATTTTAACAATTTATACTTATAATACTTAATATGTATTCAAGAAAAAAAAACATTAATAGGAATTATAAAGGAAAATACAATACCTTCTATAATTTTCGTTGACACTTTGACAGAAGTGTTAGTTCTATGTGGTAATAGAAATTAAAAATATCATTGGCAGTGCCCAAGCTTTCAAGTGGTTAGTTGACATGAGTTTACATTAATGGACGGTTCTCTAAATGAGAACCATAACAAATTTCATCCTGAGATTTATTTACTAGTTCTTTATGATACACAAAGGAGCCAGGATGTTCACTACTATAGTATTGATCTAGGATGGATTGACTTTCGATTCTTATGAGAGTTCAAATTCTAATCACTTATCAGCAAATCTGCAACTAGCCTCCTCTCTTATTGACCATTAACCATTAGCAGATCAAATCCATTCATGATGCTAGTGCATTACTAATACTTGATTATTCATTATCCAGAAAACTTATAAACCACTCAATCTGTTATAAACTTATAATTATTAAGAAAAAAAAATACAAAGTCAAAATAATTTAAGAGTCAAAGCAAAAATATTCACAAGATCATTGAGATTGGGTTCTTTGTTCTGTTGGGGTGATTTCCAACAATGTGCTTTGCTCAGTGAGAAAGAAACACTCCCAAATACTCTATAAAAGAACCACTTAACACCAAAGTGCAATCACGATTTTAACCATTTCCCACATGGAGGGATGGATAAATGAAAAGTGGCGGGATCCTTTCCGAGATGGGAAGTTAATCACCGATTTACATGGAGGATAACAATAGCGAAAACTTCTCTAACTTATAATCTTCTTTTGCTTTTAGGTATGAAGAAGGTTCCTTTATGATTTATATTAGATAGATACGACAACGATCTAATATTTCTGTCAACCGAGAGACCATGACGACAGTGAAATTTCTCTGATTGCCCGATATGAAGTAACAAATAAGAAGCGCCGATTCCCATCTGATAAAATTCGACACTACATCCCAATCATAACATCTATTAAAAAAATCAGGATTCAGATAAACAGGTAGTTAACAACACAATCAGACAGTTTTAAGAGTTTCCATATATTAAAAAAATCACAAAGAAAAGTTGCATCACTTACCGCAAACAGGAGTAATGCCACAACAGCCTGAACTACTTGTTGAAGAAGAACTCCTTTCACCACCGAAACCTTGGATACCAAATTCTTTTCATCTTCATCCTTCTTCGAGTGTAATCGATAATTCTCGGAACATAAACCGAGAACAACATAAATTCCAGAATAAATCCAATAAACAAAAATTGGGGCAAAGGTTCCCAACAATTCATCGGAAATCCCCAAATCCATCTCTCGAAAAACAAATAAAAAAGAACTCAGAATCTAACCGGTCTCGAAAATTCACATGGAACCAGAAAGAAGCTCACGGAGGAAAAAACAGAAAATATAAATAAACCCTAACCCCGAAAACTGACTCTCCCCACCTTAAAATTAATCGTCAAGCCAAATAACAATAAAACTGTATTTATGCATTAAACATTGGCTCGGGACCATATAGAGAGTTAGGGCTCCCCACAAACGGAAGATTCCAAAGGTGATCGGAATCAAGAGAGAGAAAAGGAAGATTACAGAAGAAAAGCCGAAACCGAACGCGACGAAAATGTCACTATAAATTGCGAGTACGTTGGTCTACGTGTTTTATCGAGCCCCCGTGTCGCAAAGCGAGAGAATATCGGAAAAGAATAAAGTGATCAGACGGAAGGAAAAGGAATTGACGGTGGGGATTGAGCGGAAGAGAGAATGAAGGTAAGCGCGGTGACAGAGCATTGAAGTTTCAAAGCCGGAGAAAGAGAGCGACGTGGTCGTTTCAAAGCATTGCAAAAATCGTAAACAATAAAACGACACCGGCTTTGACCAGGCAAATATTTGAATTTGTTTAGTATAAATATTTTTGGAACATATGAGTTGGGTCCAACGTGCGCGTGAAACATTGTCCACTCTTGGACGTCACATTTTAGTCAAACAGATGCCACGTCAGATACCACGTTGGGTTGGGCCAGTCAGAATTCTCTGAACAAACAGATATTCGAATTATTTAAACAAGATTATAATTTACGGAGTATTGTATTTGTGTTGACTGATGCACTTCCTGCAGTTTTAAAGGAAAACAATAATATGAATAATTATTTCTTTGTAATTTAATTATAAGTTCTTTGTGATTATAATTTACGGAGTATTGTATTTGCAATTTTTATCAATGGAGACAAAATTCCATAGTTTTTATTATCAAAATCTTGCCATGTTTTATAAGTATCACCTCAAATTGCCAAAGCACAAAATAAAAAAGAAAAATTGCAACTATCTAATATTTAGAGTTACAAGTTGCAAACTTACAATAAAAAAGTTGTGCATTATTCTAATTTAAAGGATGGTTAATAGTTTATTCCAAGTTGCTTAAATAACATATCCTAACAGATAAGCTTATCATTAGACCAATGATTATGCCTCTTGACAATATATATATATATATTAGGAACTCATATCCAGATCTGGGTTTATCTCGCTATTAATTGCAGAGACAGGGTGAGATGAAGAGATGGAGATCAAACACTGTGTTCTGATATGAATGAGAATTGCCACATGTACCCTTTCAGTTAAATAATAAGGGGCAAAAGCGCAGTGATTTACTAGAACTAAAACGATACTTTATTAAATTGAAGACAACCAGGTTCTTAATGGCCAAACTTGTATTATCATTTGTAAGATTGCAACGTTTTTTAATGTTTAAGAACATTACACCTCTTACCCATTCGTGGGTTCGGAAAAAAATTATTTAGAATATATTTAATTTTTAAAAATATTATTTTATTATAATTTTTATCACAATATTTAAAGAGATATCCTTCTAGGTGTTTAAATTTAACCTTAAAAATAATAGATATCTTTAGAAAAGAAGACTTTATCCTACCTTTAAATAGTAGTTAAATTTAACCATTTTCTAAAAAAATTTATACAAAAAAAAAGGAATATTACACCACTTATAATTTTAATTTAGAATAGCCAACGATTAAAATAGTTTAAGTGTAAAAATACCCTCTATCCCTTTAAATTAATGCATTTTTAAAGCCAGCGATTTAAATGTTATAAACAAATCAAATAATTCAATAAAATTAGAACTTTCAGTCCCTATAGTTTCCCGCAATTTGGGAATTGGCCCTTCCAGTTTGATTCTTTAGAAATCACTCCCCATAAAATTTAGCATTGGGTTAAGGTTCAAATTTTTTTTTGGAAGTTTCATATAAGATCTATGGATATTTTAAAATTTCTTTTTAGATAAATATTGTCATAAAAGTATTTAATAATGTCACCTGATTATTAAAAATGTTTAAGGTTTTTGCATAGTCTTTGTTCCTTTTTTAATATTTTCAATACAATATTGATAAAAAAAAAACTTTCATATATCCCCTGACGAGAAAAGGAAACAGTACAAGGTAAATAGTTAGGATAATGAAAAATGCACTCCATCATATAATCATCAGCACTCCTCCTAATTATGCGTGATCTGAGGCAAATCCCTGATGCTGCTTGATATATCAGAAATGAAAACTAGGACCCAACATGCGCAAAAAACTGTATCTTTCCCTCTTTGTACAAGTCGCATCCTAATTTCGGTCAACATCAAAGCCACATATAATCTAGGAAACTCTAAAAGTGGCATTTCTAGGATCAAAATTGGAAATTTTGGCTTAGAATAATGACATTTTAAAGTACAGATTTCTTTCTGAGATATTTGGGAGACCGAGAGAAATATAACACTAAAGTATCACTGCCCTGTACTCTGACTGGATGGTTCTTCTGTTCCTCCGCTTTGAATTAGCTGACACACAAATTCAGAGAGTTAATATACGTACTAAAAACAGTAGAGGAAGAAGAAGACTGAAACATTTGAGGACATTACCAAGGATCCCAGTTGCTCGAACGATTCCATCACTTTTGGATCTTTCTCATCTTCATAACCAATTTTTATTATCCTCGGTCCATTTACAGATCAAAAGGCTCTTCGACCTGACTCCTGCAAGATTACCAACAGCATAAATTTGTCGCTCAATTCAGAAACTTGATCATTCCGGAGTCAATCAGAGGCACGCAGGTAGGCTTATAATTTAATATACGACTTTTATGCAATCTCCACCCCTCAACCCCGTCGTAGAGGAAGGAAGAAACAGAGGCTTTCATGGCGAGTTATTCGAAATAAGTAAGTTCAATAACATACTGGCTCTAAACATATGATAGAAATATTCACACCTAAACAGAAGATTTTTGCTTCCTACTTTTAAATTGACAGGGTACTAAGATTCAAATCTCTATTCAGTATATATATCAGCGGTTTTTTCAAGCATAGATTTGGAGATGTGTGTGTGTGTTTCAAATTTACCTGCAATACAATCAAGTATATGGCTTCCAATGCTTGTATACGAATTTCAGCATCAGTAACTGGTTCACGCTCAATGGAGAGTGCATCCCAAGTTCAAGTGGCATTTTTTATGTGTCTTGCTCACTGTATAACTGCAAAACCATTACTTTGTTAATGGAAGAGAGTAAGACATAAACCGTGTAAACTAAACCATAGATAACTTCACTCCTAAATAATGCCCAAAAACGGAGGGGGCGACATGATATGAAGACTAACACAAAGATCACTTGTATGGCAACACAAGCTGGCACCCTTTAAGTGAGGATATTTTACTATGACAAGATTCTGTAGAAAGTATTCTCTTCATTTTTTCTTTACTCTATTACACATATTATCATTCTACACAGCAATGACAGCACTAGATATTCACAAGATTGAGCTCTTTCATGCGTTTCAAAAGGGAATTCATATCTTATGACAAATTTCAGGGCCATGGATAGACATCAGCTAAGCAAAATTATTTCCCTTCTCGAAAAATTATTGAATTAGGCTCATTCTTTTAAGCAGTTAAAAATCTTTTGGCTTGGCAGGAAGGAATCTTATTTGGCAATAATCAGAAATGCCGACAATTTGAGGTCAGAAGGTAGAGCATGTAACCTTATGGCCAGCAACTGGAAGAAGTAATGCTGGCCAGAGAAACTCAGATATTAGAAGTAAATCTGGTAGCTGACTTTCAGCTTCAAAACAACAGTTGCGTAAAGTTCCAAAGACCTGCAAGCAATCAAACATAAACAACAATCTCAGTTGAGCCAAGCCCTGCCCAAGTGCAGTCAACCGTTGACTTTTTAGTAATTTAAAATTTAAAGTAATTACAACAAACAATACTGCAGTTATGGAGAGAGCATACTTAACATACGACAATCTATCAAGAGATAATTCATAATTCAACACAAGCCGATCAAGAATATGAATCGGTTTGACTTCATTCACTCAGTTTGAAGATTACTAGGTTTGGAGCCATGAGCTTCAGTTATGTATGCCATGCTCAACAACAGCATTGGTACATGAGTTTATATGAATAACAGTGCATCAGAACGGTGACAAATCTAAAAGACTTGGCAACCACTAAATTGATTTGTCACTTCTTTCAAGAGTATGTACAAAAATAGAGTAAATGGAACACAAAATACTACTTTATACTACTCAAGAACTAATATCATGCTGTTCTAGGACTGCGTGAGATTGAAGAACATAAATGTAAAGTTATTGCTCCTACCCCTTTTTTTCTCAATGAGCCGTTTGAATCAAATTGTCTAATTATCAGCCTCAAGAGACCTCTCTTTGGATCAAGCAGAAGCTTCCTTCCTGCTTGCTGCTTTGAGATATTAACAAGTAATGATCCACCATGTTCAAAAGGATCATCTATAAAAAATTAGAAGAAAAAACCACTGAATTAGAGCAATAATTTGTGAACAATTGAATAATCGCAACAGTTACAACATGTAATAAGTGCAATGGATTTATGGCATGAAACCACTCTCAGTTAATGGTTAATGGGTAGGCAAGTAGTTATTTTTTTTTATTTCATATTTATAGACATAGCATAGGAGGATTAGGCATGTCTTTGATGTTTATGACTTGTATTTTGGAGATTCTCTGCCTTTGCTAGTTTGCTTATTGGTGAATTCAGTGTTAAGATTTAAGACTCTTTATTTGATCCACTAATAATCTATTTACTTTAGTGCTTTCTTTCGAAACTCTATCAAATCATCAATCCATGTAAACATGGAGGGAAAGAAAGATTTCCAGTGTGACTATGGAATCTGGACTGTGGAATAAATTATGATCACGCAACCATTATATTTATAGAATAAGTTCATTACAAGCTCAGGGTTTTAATTAAAAAAAAACTATTTTGCAGCTATTTAAACAACTGGAAAAATGAATTTTAAAAATCTGGACAAAGAATTCTGTATTAATTCTGCAGAAGGTTGAATTCACATTGAGTTTGGAGAGACGCACTGATGTGAATTCTTACAGGAAAACTAAGAACAAGAATATAAGAAAGGAGGAACAGGAAAGAATGAATAGAAGGGAGTCACGAAGGAAGAATAAGGAAGAGAGATTAGACAGGAATCCGGAAGTGCTCTTTACTGTACTGTCATTATTCTCATGTCCATTGTAGTTTACATTCTGACTATTTATAGACTAGGTACCCCCTTAGTAATTACCGTGGTAATACCAGTAACCCCACAGTAATTATAGTAACTAACACTTCTAAAACTTTATATCAATACCCCCCCTTAAACAACCCTTGTCCTCAAGGGTTAGGAATTTGGAACTCAGGAAATTGTTGCTGCAAACTATAAAGGGAAGTCCAGGAGGCTTCTTCTTCTGGGTACCCCTTCCATTGGACCAAAACTTCAGTGATAATGCGCCTTTTCTTTCTCCCAACCCTAGTTGCCAATATTTTTTCAGGATACTGTGAAATAGGGATGGTAGGATAATCAATAGGGGGATGTCGTTGCTTCACTCCAGGATCAGGACATAGCTTCAGCAAGGATACATGGAATGTAGGATGAATCCTAGATTCAGGAGGTAATTCCAACCTATAAGCCACCGACCCAATCTTTTCCTTTACTTGATACGGACCATAAAATCTAGGGGCCAACTTCTGCGTACTTCTAGTTGCTGCCGATACCTGTCTATAGGGCTGAAGCTTTAAAAAGACCCATTGGCCCAGTTGAAATTCCCTATCAGACCTTTTAGAATCTGCTTTCTGCTTCATGGTGTTGACAGACCTATGCAAGTGGTGTTTTAATACCGCCAGCATCCTTTCCCGAGCTTCAAAGCTTCTGTCCACAGCTTCAATGACAGCTGACCTTGGTATGTAAGGAGAATAAATTGGAGGTTTCTGGCCATATAACAATTCATAGGGTGTTGCCTTAGTAGAGGTATGGAATGTTGTGTTGTACCACCACTCAACCAAGGGTAGCCACTGATTCCACTCCCTGGGATTTTCCCAGCACATACACCTTAGATAAGATTCCAGGCATCGATTTAAAACTTCTGTTTGGCCGTCACTCTGAGGGTGATATGCAGAAGACAACTTTTGTTCAATTTTCAAAATCCTGGCGAACTCTTTCCAGAAATTACTAACAAAAACAGGATCCCGGTCGCTTATAATCTCCACTGGCACCCCATGAAGTTTGTATACTTGATCCAAGAAAATTTGAGCAAGAGAGGCAGCTGAAAAAGGGTGGGACAAACTGATAAAGTGAGCATACTTACTCATCCTATCAACTATCACCCATATCACTTCCTTCCCATTAGATTTAGGAAGTCCCTCAATAAAATCCATTGATATACTTTCCCAGACCTTGCTAGGAATAGGAAGAGGTTGTAACAATCCTGGAGAAGCCACAGTCTCATACTTGCACCTGGTGCATGTATCACACCCCTTCACGTATTCTTCAACCTCCTTGTGAAGGTTCTTCCACCAAAATAACCCACGGATTTTCTGGTAAGTCGCATTGACTCCCGAGTGCCCCCCTTGAAAACTGGCATGGAGCCATTCAAGGATCCTCTGTTTTGTATCAGCAATATTCCCAACCACAATCTTTCCATCCTTGCGCAGAATACATCCATCCCAAACAAATTTCCCTAAAACCCCTTCAGTTTGCTGTCTGACATTAGCTAGAATTTCTGCTACTGCTGAATTTGCTTCCCACGATCCTTTTATTAATTCCAACAGCTCGGGTGAAGCAGTATCAAACGTGATTTGCAGAATTTGAGACCCATGCAGTCTTGATAATGCATCTGCTGCAGAATTATCGCTTCCCTTTTTATATTGTATCTCATAATCATACCCCATCAATTTAGCCATCCAATACATCTGAAAAGGGGTTTTAAGCTTCTGCCCAAGCAAGAACTTAAGACTTTGCTCATCAGTCTTGATACAGAACCTAGCCCTTTCTAAATATTGATGCCAATTTTCAACTGCCATAACCACTGCTAACAGCTCTTTTTCATATACAGACAGCTTCACATGTTGAGGAGCCAAAGCCTTGCTGAAGAAAGCCAGTGGCTGCCCTTCTTGCATCAGGACAGCCCCTACCCCTGCCCCACATGCATCCGTCTCCACCACAAACTCCTTAGAAAAATCTGGAAGAACAAGTACTGGGGCTGAAACCAACGAGTTCTTCAGACCTTGGAATGAATTGCTGGCCTGTTCAGACCATTGAAATGCGTCCTTACGCGTGAGTACAGTCAAGGGACGGGCTAGCTCCCCAAATCCCTTAATAAACCTTCTATAGTAACCTGCCATTCCAAGAAATCCCCTCAGCTGTCTCACATTCTGCGGTTCTGGCCATTCAATAACTGCCTGAATCTTCTTAGGATCAGTTGACACCCTCCCAGCTGCAATGATATGCCCCAAATACTCAACACTTTGAGCAGCAAAAGTGCACTTACTCCTCTTGACAAAATATTGCTGATCACGCAAAATTCCCAAAACAGTCCTCAAATGCTGAACATGCTCACCCACAGAAGAACTATAAACCAAAATATCGTCAAAAAATACCAGTACAAACTTACGGAGGAAGGGTCTAAAAATATCATTCATAGCCCCTTGGAAAGTGGCGGGAGCATTGGTTAGCCCAAAAGGCATAACCAACCACTCATAATGGCCTGAGTGGGTCTTGAAAGCTGTTTTATAGCAATCAGCAGGCACCATCCTTATCTGATGATACCCAGCTCTCAAATCCAGCTTGGTAAACCATCTAGCCAAGTGCAGTTCATCTAACAAATCTTCCACCAATGGAATTGGATACTGATTCTTAATGGTGCATTTGTTCAATTCTCTGTAATCAATGCACATTCTCCAGGTTCCATCCTTCTTTTTGACTAAAACGATGGGAGCAGAAAAAGGGGAGGAACTCTCTTGCACAACCCCTTGCTGTAACAATTCCCTGATTTGCTGTTCAATAATATCCTTTTGCTCTGCAGAATATCGATAGGGCTTGAGATTGATGGGGTTTGTTCCTTCCTTCAGCACTATGGGATGATTGTGACCCATCCTCAAAGGTGGCAACCCCCGGGGTTCCTGAAATACATCCCCATACTCAGCTAATGTGGACTACACCTCCTCAGCTACGGACTCAGTTCCAATCTGCATTGCATGATACTGGCTCTTCCCCCTTTCCAAGGGCCGCAGGAGCTGTACTAAAAACATCTGTTGATCCCCTTTCACCTGAGAATTCAGGCGAGACACAGGCCTCACATCAAGTGCTTTAGGTCCAGCAGCTTGGAACTTGCACAACTTCCCCTTGTACCAAAAATGCATGGTCATTCAGTCATATTCCCAATAAGCATTTTTGATAGACTTCAGCCACTCCAATCCCAATACAATATCATAGGTATGGAGGTCGATGATCCTGAGAGTACACTCAAACTCCATGCCCTGCATCTTCCACCTAAACCCTTCCCAAATCCCGTGAACCATTAGCCGACGTCCCCCAGCAACCTGCACAAAGGAAGAGCTTCCACACTGTCCCTTCCAACCCAATCTTCTTGCCAACCCGAGATCGAGGAAGTCATGGGTACTCCCATTGTCGATCAAAACGTAAATGCTCCTCTTGCCTATACTCGCAGCAATCCTCATAGTTCTCCCCGTTTCATCCCCATTAATGGCGTGTAACGAGATCAAGGGAACAGAGTCGTCTGGGTCCGTTACTGTCAACTCCCCACACTCAGACCCGTCCTTGTCTTCCTCTGTAGCAATGAAATGTAATTGCAATTTCTGTCTCTGCGCACAACGGTAGTCACGGGAAAAGGCCTCATGGCAATAAAAGCATAAATTCTTGGACCGATGCTCCGCTTCTTCCTCAGCAGTCAACATCTTAAAGGGTCGTACATATCTCTCAGGGTTCTTGATGCTGGGCCCCACACCCGAGGATGTTGACTGTGAGGTACTGCTGCGTGGGGGGCCCACCACCTAGCAGAGCGTTCTTGTAGGAAAGAACTGTTGATGCTAAGGGTCTCGTGCCCTGTTTCCCAATTCTTTCACCGATACCTTTATTATAGCGGTGATTTATCGCTATTTCTTGGATTCTGGCGAGTCTCCGTGCTTCCGCTAACGTCTGGGGATCAAATATCTGTACAGAATCAGCAATCTCCTCCTTCAGCGCCCCCACATAGGCATCTATTAAATAGGCCTCGAACAGATCCAATTTGGCTGAAATAGTATCAAACCTCACGTTGAACTCGGCCAGAGTCCCTGACTGTCGAAGGTGAGTCAATTCAGACATGGGTTTCTCAAATGGAGGCCCAAAGGTCTTTCTCAAAAGCTCTGCGTACTCTGCCCAGGACGGCCGGTAGTCTCCCCACCGTCGCTCCACTGCCAGTTGCCATTCGAACGTGTCTCCGTCTAAGTGAACGACTGCCGCGTCTACCTTTTCTCCCTCAGGAATACTCTCCATCCTAAAATACCGTTCACAACGAATTATCCACGAGTGGATATTTTTACCATCACACTTCGGAAAATCCATTCTGGGTAGGCGGCCTCGTCGACGCTCGTCACTGTGTTCGTCGACATGATGATTACCATTTCGCGTCGGCGCGCCTTGGACAATGTGGCGCATTTCTTGCGCCATGGCCTGCATTTCCTGTCGAATTGCGCGACCCATATTCTGGATTTCATCACGGAAGCCCAAGACTATCTCCTGTAGCTCGTCGACGCTCTGCAGCCGCTATTCAATACTCTGTACCCAAGCGTCCATCTTCTTTGCACCTTCTTGCTTTCTTGTTTCTACCATCCAGCGTCGATCAAGAAGAGGCCCAAGGAAGGTTAGGCTCTGATACCACTGATGTGAATTCTTACAGGAAAACTAAGAACAAGAATATAAGAAAGGAGGAACAGGAAAGAATGAATAGAAGGGAGTCACGAAGGAAGAATAAGGAAGAGAGATTAGACGGGAATCCGGAAGTGCTCTTTATTGTACTGTCATTATTCTCATGTCCATTGTAGTTTACATTCTGACTATTTATAGACTAGGTACCACCTCAGTAATTACCGTGGTAATACCAGTAACCCCACAGTAATTATAGTAACTAACACTTCTAAAACTTTATATCACGCACCATCACTTTCATGGGTGGTTCTACAAGATGACCTGAAGAGCTTCATCACATATAGTCCATGCACCTTATCATCCTCAGTCTGACAACCAGACAGGAATCAATAATTGAGATTTCCATAAAATGAATAAAAAAAGAAAGGAAAAAAAAGATGCCAACTTCTGTATAATGACAGCAGTGGTCATTTCACCAATTCTAATAATATAGTAATACTCCAATATTTTCAGATGTCACCTCATGCACAGATGACAACAGATTGAAAAAATAATTTTAAAAAAGTTACATTACAAAAATACCTAATGATCACGGATTGGCATGAGAAAACAAACCTGGAGCAAGGAAGTGCTACCATCATCTAATTGCGTTAGATTCACCAAGAGCATGACAAGCAAGAGAGTAATGGTACACTCTGGCTTGCATAAAACATCCATTGCAGTTTTGATCATTCCCAATTGAACCATCACTGCTGCTAGATCTGAGTTTTGAGATAAATTAACACGTGCTTCAGCGGAAGGTTCAGAAACCTCCTGGAAGGGCATAACAGATCTTTTAATACATAACTACGCCTTGAACAAATGCTACCCCAACTTGTGAACTTGCTCATGGATAATAATATTACATTTTCCCAAACGTTTAGTCATCTGATTTATTCTTACATCTGAGACTAAATAAATAGTCTTGAAACACCACAATGATTCATGGTTTTGTGTAAAGATTTGACTAAGTTCTTTGGGACTAAATAAACAGTTTGAGTCATTCATTCTTTTGCATTCTGATTTGGAAACACCAGAAAATTTAAGAACATTACTTGTAAAATCGATTCTCTCTTCCTACATGAAAGTAGATTTCAGAAGTACCTTTGGAGCAACTAAGAGTCTAGATAATGATGGTATCACTGTCTTTGCATATTTGGCCAAGGACTGCAAGCCATCATCAGAGCCAGTTAGTCCACGAACTATATCAACAGCAACCTTCGTTATCTGTGAGGGAAACAGCATGCTTCACTATAGTTCGATGCTTAACGTTTTATTTAAAGAGTCCCGTCATACAATAGTAACATATTCACACACACCAAATATTGAAGATTGCTGCTTGTGAATCAATCAGGACAATATGTCAACAAGTTGACAAAACTCGTTCAAAATGAATTCAATCCCATAAACAAGATACTATAGAAAAAAGATCCATTTTGAAGTCTGATTATTCGACTCAGGATCAAGGATAGATAGGAATCCACCTCCCAGGTTCCAATTCCACTAGAGATATGTTTGAATGTTTGGTTTGCAATAAATTCAGCGGATTGTTACATAAATAAAAGGAGACTCGGGAGTATGCTTCAAGCTGGACACAAAAGACAGAGTACTGAAGAAAGCTAGTTCAAGTCAAATCCACATGGCCAGGAAGCCAGTACTATATCCAAGTGTTTTGTTGTAGAACTCCGAATATAATTCCCCCACGACTTCACGGGAAAGAAACAACGAGAAAGTAAGAACCTTTACTTGAGGTGACGGAGAAGACAGAAATCCTATAAGTTCCTCGAGCTCCATAGCCATTGTTCTGCTAGTTCTCGCGGGGGCGAGGATACCGCACTGCACCATGTAATATCTGTCTTTGCCGGTTTTGTTTTTGGGCTTGAGAATGACAAGACATCGTTTGGTTTTCTGTTATGAGTAAATTAAATAATAAAATACAAATGCAAACACCATCTTTTTCCAACTTTAACATCAATTTTCGGTGTTTGCACGGTCCCCATTATAGGTAAATCCTATTCCCCATCTTAGATGGGAGATGGGAGATGGGAGATGGGAGATGGGAGATGCTATGGTAGTAATTCCATATTAATTCCAACCAATCCATACCCTCCTATTTTTAATAAGATTCCGGTTAAAAGCAGACAAGTGCGGTAATGTGTGTCTCTGGGTTTTGTGATAGGAGTTGAGAACTTCAGGCAGGACTAGTTCTGACTTTGTAGTTCATCATCCTTCCTATGATATGGTCTTAACTAAGGATATGTTTGATTTCAAGACTACGTTTAAGCTTGAGGACACAGCTTGAAGATGAACCCGTAAAAATATGCATTTGCGTGACAGCAAGAAACTTCGTATAAGATCCTTCCATTCAGCAGCTCTCCTTCTGAGAACAACTCTTGACCTTAGTGCAGCCCAGTTTGGTTTGAGGAGGACTGGGATTGTGAAAGATAACAATTTCATTACCTCACAGCTTGAACGCCTGCTTCCCGTTCAAAACCTATGACTTCTTTGGCATCAACCTCTTTTTTCTTTGAATCACTAGCAATCATCCCTCCTCCTCCTTTCAGTTGAGCCGAATGGTTGGTTGGTCTATGATGAACTAAATATTAGAGAAGTTTGGGACACACGTCCTCCTTAGAAATCGGTCGGTAGTTACTAATAAGAGTTACGTTTAACAAAAGAACTCCTCACATTATAATCAACAAAATTTAAATTTCAACTATAAGAGATATATATAGTTAATTCTCAACTGTATATCAAATATAATTGATTTTAATAAAAAGATATTTATATTTAAAAAAATTAGTCGATTGTTTTATTTTCCGTGCTTCTTTGTTATTAATAGAAAAATTTATTATCCAAATAAAAAAGAAAAGAAAAATATTCTCTACTCTTTTTTTTTTGGTACAAAAATTTTTGGAAAGGGGTTGGGCTCACCCACGATCCAAGGGCAGGGCGAAGTCTCCCTTCCTCTTAGGCGATATTAATGTCGGGTAGGGCGAGCCATCTATTACCCTCAGGCATAAACCTAAGCACTCAAGAGTTAGGATGTCTCCCCAAGCGCCGCGACTGGAACCACAACAAAATGGTACTTCCCAGGGTTCGAACACACTCCAAACGTTAGTATATCTTACTCCTTCGCCAGCTAAATCCACGGACGATAGGTTTCTCTACTCAATTATAGTCTAAACTACATAGAACTCAAATGTTAGGTTATCTTTTATTTCTGAACCAAAAAACCCCTTACGTTAATTATTCTATTAAATACTAACTCTTACTTTTAGTCCTAATTATAAAGAGTCAATTAATTTTTTTAATAAATTTAAAAAGTTAAATAAATTAATTAAGTATAATTATTATAAAAATTAATTAATTTAGATATATTAAAATGTATATAATATGAATTAATTTTAAAAATTTTAATTTAATCATAATTAATTAATTTATTTTTTAAAATTTAAAAAAATAACTTATTCTAAGGCAAAGACGAAGTAATTAATAAAAGTGATCATCCGCTCACTTGTAGAGGTAGCAAGTGGTAGCAATTGACATGGCTTCATGGCCATTTAAGTCATTTTATTTAATACTCATTCCTTTTGTTAATTAGGGTTGTTAATTAGTGATAGAAATAAGTTAAGTTAGCCTATATTTTAACTAAATAAACTTGAGTCTAGGAATCTAAAACTTAAACTTGAGCTAAACCTAAAAATATTATTTTTAGGCTTAGACTTGATATTTTTTTTAATACCTATTTATAGTGAATGTCTTTAAAAATATTTTATGGATTAGGCTTTAAAAGTTATAAATAGATTTTAACCCTATTAAAATATATAAAAATATAAATTTTTAGTACACTTAAAATTTTACTTATTTTAAAATTTATTTTATTAAAATAATTAATTTTTTAAATTAATTAAAAAAATTAAATAAATAAATTATTATTAAATTAAGTTGTATTATATACTTCTTAATTTAACTAAATTAATTAATTAAATTTTATAGTAGTTATAATTAATTAATTTTTTTTTAAAATTATTTAAAAAATAATAATTAAATCTTATATTTTTTTTTCTCTATTAGTGTTCAATAATTAATATAAAAAGTACTCCTATATTTATTTTATATAAAAGAATATGTAAAACAATAAATATTTATAATAGATAATTTAATTAATTAATTTTTGATACTTATAAAATAATTATCTACTAGTATCTTTTAATCTATTTAATCTAATTATCTAATTACTATATTTAAAATTAGCAGAATGATACAGATTACGGTTAACATTTAAGATTTAAACCGATATTTTCTTTTTATTTTCTATATTTTTTTCCTTTTATTTTTTTTTTATTTTTTGAGAAAAAGAATTAGTAACACTAGGTGCATACCATTTTTGTTTTCACGACGACAGAACATAGCTGAAGAGCACGCGACGCCAAAACCAGAAGGCATAATCATTTTCATTGATCATAGCGACATTACGACAATCTCCGTCTGCCCAAGAAAACGCTGTTTAAGGCAGCTTTTTTTTTTTTGTTTCAATCTGTCGGGGTCCAAAAGCAAAGATCTTGAAACAAGTAAAGCAATTTGTCATTAAAAATGAAAAAATTAAACCTTTTGCTCAATTCTGTCTGCGAAACGCGTAGGCTTGGGAATCAGCAGTGAAGTGCGGATCTTGATAAAGGACTACACAAGTTTGGCTGCCCAAAGATTTACCCGCTTTTGTTTTGCTTGATTTATCCTATTTTGTGAGGAAGATTCCGTCGGTGTATATTACCCATGTTAGATCCTTCCCCCACCCCCATCATTTTCCCGCCCCCGGTCTGCTCTCCGATGAGGTATTACCAAACCCGGAGTTGATTCTCTGTTAATTCTATATCCAATTCTTTTTAGATTTCTTCTAGCATGGTCTTGCTAGTACTTGATTTTGTTTCGTGTTTAAACACCTCATTTTGGAAAATATTTTGTGAAACGTTGTTGTTTTGTTGATTCCCATGGCATTTCCATCTCTTCATTTCTCCTTTTGAACTTTGCAATTCACTTTTTCTTTCCCTTACTTGCGGCCAGGAGTGATGAAGTTCACTTTCTGAAGGTCGTTCTTGTTTCTATGCTTTATCTTCATATTTGCTATCTCGATAATCCATTTAAGAGTTTTATTTATAAGGACCAAATAAATGAGCTGTCGAATTCAGACTTAATGGGGTTCTGAACGGTGATTGTATCCCCTTCACTCTTCATTTTCTTTCCTATTTGGAAATGGCAATTTTAATGAATGCCATGCCTTTCTTGCTCATAGAGTAGAATGGCGGGATAAACTCTCAACTTCATATGGTAATATTGATTATAAAATACCATTATAGTAGTGATGTTGAATACGTCCGTCTGCCAAATATTGGTTTTTCTAACTTGAGTGTTTGATCCTATGTAGTGAAGACCGTCAAATTTCACACATGCATGAACATTAATTACATAAGCTTATAGGGACTTGTACATGTTTGAGTTTGGAACTTGGATATGATGATGCATTGATGAGATGAGTAATTTTTGAGTTACTTGTCATCCTTTTGTTGTGAAAGTTAAAACATGGAAATATTTTTGCAGATGAAGCCATCTAAATCTGAATTGTGGGACTTGCTCTGCGATGGCACAGTATAGGAACAACGGTGAATTCTTGACTGACCATGGATCTCGGGTCTTTCGTCGTAGTAGAAGGCCTGGTCGTTTTACTAAACAGAGACTCTCAGAGTCGTCCTTACTTATCACTGCACTACTGTCATTATCTTTGACAGCTTTTGGACTGAGAATGTTTTTTTTAGGTGAGAATGGAGACTTGAAACGTTTAATGTGGAACATACATATAATGTATGGATGCTCTGTCATACACAATACATAAGTATAGACCCACCAATTTATCACTTTCCATCATGCTCCTTGTTTCATTCTTCAGTAAAGTTTTGTTTTTAATTTATTGTGCCTATGTAATCACTAACTTGTATTCATGGAAAAATTATTGTTCTAACCAAAATTTTTAAAGGTTCTATAGAAGTAGTATCAAATTGTAAGTCACATTCCAAAAATTTTGCTTCTCAAATTATTGCTGTGGTTCCTCTACAGCTAAAATTGACTCTGAGTCCCCAACATTGGACTCTAAGCCCCCAGTTTTCCAGAAACTGAAAGAAGGAAACTTAAAAGAAGAAGTTTTGGTATCTGATGTTGGAAGGCCACCTAAAAGCAAGCATCGGAAGCAACGTAAGAGTCAATACCTTGCCCTTCAATATAAGTCAATATTATCATTATACTGATATTTAAGTGCCGTGCTTCCATTATTCTATAATACTTTCTGACACAGATATTACGTTTAATTGTTCTTCATTCAATTAGGTTTTGATTTATGAATTAAAATTTTATTGTGAATTATTGGGATAGGGGATTACCTGGATAACTATAATTTAGTACTTTTGGTTTAGATGGAATTTATACACATTATAACTGTGCAGTCTATATGTCTATAAGTAGGATCGTTACTTGCTTGGTAACCTGGCATCAAATTCTCTTTCCAGTGCCTTATCCATAGAATGTCACTACTATCATGATGAGGGACCTTTTGAGTTCTTAATTTGATGATAATAAATCACCTGCTCATCCTTAAAATTTGTTGACCGTCTTTTCAATTATTTATCAGTACTGTTATTCAGATTTGTGTATTTTAATTCCATAATTAACTAGATTATTTTCATCCTATGTTTGTTCTTAATATCAATCTTCCAGATTTTCCTTGTGAAATTGGGCTTCAAGAATCAGTGCATGGCATTCTCGAGCCAAAGAATTACATTAACCACACCTGGTTTTCACTAGAATATATTAACCAAGAAGAACAAAAGTCAGAAAATAATCTATTTGAACCTCGATTTGGAGGACATCAGACTCTTGAGGAAAGAGAAAAATCATTTTCTGCGGTAAACCAAACACTTCATTGTGGTTTTATCAATGGGAAAGGAGGATATTCAAGCACTGGATTTGATTTAGACGAAAGAGATAAGGCTTATATGTACAGCTGTAAGGTTGCTGTTTCTTCTTGCATTTTTGGAAGCTCTGATTTTCTCAGGAGGCCTACAAGTAGATTGGTAATTCTGTCATCTATGTTCAATCCTTTCTTGATGTGGGGTACATAAGAATTTACTAGTGTTTTTTACCCGTGTTTTCTTTATGATACCGCATGCTAAAATTGTTTCTATAAATAATAGTACTCAAGGGATTAACATTTTGATTGAACCCATTCTTCTCCATATCTTTTTGGCTATTGGAGCTAGATAAATGACAAGCATGTAGAAGATGATTAGCAGTCTGAAATTGGGCATCTTTGTTTCGTCACCTGCCCAGTAGTATAAACTCTGCAGAGAAATATGCAATGATAGTAGAAAGACTAATCAAGGGGAGAAAAATGCAGGGGAGTGAGGGAGCTGGGGACTCTCTTTAAATGAGAATTCATGCTCAAATATGCCATTCACCACACTGGATCGTCTATGATTTAGCATATTTGGTTTCATATATTAACTGGCCAATGACTAGCATCTTCATTGTTTAGCATCCTCTTTGAATATTCCGAGTTTAGTTTTGTTCATGATAATTTTGATTATGTGTGTCCTTTTATAAGATCTATATTCGTTCAATGGGTCTAATATATGACAACATTAGCATATTATGTGCTGAGGAATAGTAGTTACTTGTCCACCTTGATTTTACTATAATAAGATGTTGATAACTTGTCAATTGTGTCTGCTTTATAGTGTCAACTTTCATGCATCTGTAAATTACTTAGCATGTGTTACATATGCCTAATTGCTGCAGATCAGTCAATATTCAAAGGACAATGTTTGCTTTGTTATGTTTTTGGATGATCAAACTGTGTCCAAATTGTCATCTGAAGGAAACAGTCCTGATGATAGAGGGTACATTGGCCTCTGGAAAATAGTTGTTGTAAAAAACTTGCCATATGAGGACATGCGGAGAACCGGCAAGGTGCCAAAATTTTTGTCGCATCGCCTATTCCCAAATTCTAGGTAGTTCTTACAATTTGTTGTAGCATCCTAGTTTCTTGGCCACCCATTCCTCAGTCTAACGTTTATTTAAAATCCTTGATTTTTAGGTATTCAATTTGGCTTGACAGCAAGATGCGACTTAATGCCGATCCATTGCTGATTATTGAATATTTTTTGTGGCGGAGGAAGGCTGAATATGCCATCTCAAATCATTATGATCGCCACTGTGTTTGGGAGGAGGTACTCCAAAATAAACGGTTGAATAAGTATGATCATGCAGCAATTGATGAACAGTTTAACTTCTACCAATCTGACGGCCTCACCAAGTTTGATCCTTTAGCTCCTAATAATCCTCTTCCAAGTTGTAGGTCTCCTTGGCATCTTTGTTTATTATTGAATTTTTGTCGCGTCATGTGATTGGTTACGTGGTTCAAATGTTGTCTTTCACCTGGCAGATGTTCCGGAGGGTTCCTTGATAGTCAGGGCACATACACCGATGTCTAATTTATTTTCATGCCTTTGGTTCAATGAAGTTGATCGATTTACATCACGTGATCAACTAAGCTTTGCATATACTTATTTAAAACTCAGGCGAATGAATCCTGATAGGCCATTTCAATTGTACATGTTCAAGGTGGTTCATTCTTTACTTTCTATTTTTCTTGTTCACCGTTTATTTTGCATGCATTCTGTAATCTCCATCTGTGGGCATATTAATTGGTGGCTTTTGGTCTGTAAAGACAGGGATATAGGTCCTACTGTAAATTTTTATCTATATGATTTTAAATAACTGAGATAATAATATATGTAAATATCATAAATTTCTGCAGGATTGTGAACGCAGAGCATTGGTGAAGCTATTCCGGCACCGGCTTCTTCCATCTTAACCAGATACGGCTTGATCAGTTTAACCTCTGCAAGGTTGCCTTTTGTGACTGCTTTAATCCTGTAAACCTGAATGTGACTCTTACTTCTTCAATGCTCCATTACCTTTAAAGATTAGACTTAGATGTAGTTCCTTGTGCCCTTTCCATCAGGATCTCTAATTAAAGCATGAGATGCATAGTTTTCCAAACTTAACATGCAAAAATCTCACTTTTATGTTATCATCAAAGCCTCGTACATTTGTTGTGTTGTAATTAGAGAACCTAATGGCAAGTATATAAGGAACTGCATTTAAGGTAATCATTAAAAATAATGGACCATTTAATTCGGCGTTCACAATACTTTCTCTACCTTTATTTATATTGATTAAGGATTTGATCAAAATTAATTGACATTTATAGCTGAGCTCCTGACATGATGTATCTGATATGTGTGAGCAGGGATTCACACTGAAGGCAGAATGTATTTTATCATATTTGGCTTTGATTCGTCAAAATAGACGCTTGGACAAAAGATCTTCTCAGAAGTGGACTGTTTCTGCTGCTTGTAACTAAATGTTGAAGATGGTTGCTGCTGCATGATGAAGAGAAAGATGATATGAAGGTTTTGATTTCTCAGCTTCCTCACGTTCGTTAAGTAGGCGTGAAGTGGAGATTTTGGCTAACGTTTTTTTTAATTATTGATTTGTTTGCATTTTTCAATTTTGTGTAAGCACTGACATGTCACCGGTCCTCTGTTCTACCCCAGAAAAGGTTTGAGTGATTTAGCAGTACTAAAAATCCGTAAATTGTTTATTTTCCCCATGGATGTACTGTTTTTTTCTTAAATAGATCTTTTTAACTTGACTAGCTACTGAAGAATTTTATTTTTGGAATTATTTGTTTAATATGTGATGGAAGGAATGTTTTAATATCTCTGTTGAACTCTTTATATTGCACGTTACTAGATTATACTTGATGACCTTCAGATGGGGTTGAAGTTAAGTATATCATACCCACATCAGGAAAATTGAAAAATCTTGCGTTAGTAATTAATTCTAAGGAACCTGATTTCATTATAATCCCACTAAATTTTTTTATATCTTGAGTTTAATTTTGAGTTTAATTCTTAGAGATACTTATATTAAAAAGAATAACTATAAACTTTAAAATTTAAATACTTAATAATAAAATTTAATAAATATTATAAAAAAAAGTTTTTCAGTGAGGTTACAAGTTTTAATCCTGACTACAAGATGTTGGTGTTAATTCTTCTAAATAAAAAAAAAACTGACAAAAATATCTGCATGACTATCCAGCATGTACGTTATTAATTATTAGTATTTTCTTAATAAAAATTACGAGTCAATGGGCGATGCAGTTCAATAATGTATACTTATTTCCAAAACAGGAAAATCCGCTAATTTAGTGGAAGCCAACTTTCCCAACTATAGAGGGAGTTTTAGTTTTTCAATCAAGTAACTGGAGTTTCAGTTTGTAACCATGAAGCAAATCTAATAAATTACGATTTTTGTTTTGATAGAAAAATTACAAGTCAATAGTTGATGCAGTTCCATAATGTATAATTACTTCCAAAACAAGAAAATCCACTTATTTATTGGAAGCCAATAAATTACGAATTGAACATAAATATGCATCCACGTAATTGAACATTTGCCGCAATTTTTTCTGCCAACGGAAATGCTGATCCATGTTAGTTCCGTTTTCCTTTGTCCCTTCCTATGAATTTATCATAGGAATAGTCAAGCAGCAAAATTTGAAAGAAGGAAACAAAAATTATCTCTTGCGGGGGCAAAATTAACTATAGGGACCGGTAATTTAAAAAAAAAAAATTAAGAAGAAGCACCTAGCTGGTGTAGAAATATGCGGAGAGAAAATCTCATAGTATTTGACGTCAAAATATTTTAGTGAAGTCGATGATGGGGACTAGCCTGGTGCGATGCAGATGCTCTCCCGGTAACGCTTTATTCAGAGCTCTCAAACCTCCGAATTCAAAGCTTTTTGGATTCTCTTCGATTTCGGTTAGCTACGGTCAGGCTACATTTCCACTACTTGTACCCATCGTTTTCACTTCTGCAAAATATGATTTTTTTTTTTTAGCCTGGGTACATAAATAGATTATTCGTTGATCATTAGAAAGTGGTTAATTCGCTTTCTGTTGAAGTGTAACATGTTCTAGCTATTCTTACTCAAGTTTCTCTGTTTGTCTCTGTCTCTGTTTAAATTTTGGTCATAGATGGATCGAATTCTAGTGGGAGGGCATATGATGCTTTGCTTTTGGACGCTGGAGGCACCCTTTTGCAATTAGCAAAGCCAGTTGAGGAGACTTACGCGGCAATTGGAAGAAAATACGGTTAGTTTATGCTCGTTGATTTATAAATTTACTCTGCAAATACAAATTTTAGAATGAAAGAAGCAAGAGCTAAAATTATCTTAATGCTGCGTCTCTTTCACTCAAAAAAAAAAACAAGAAGAAAAGGAATGAAAATAACTAGCTTCAGTTCCAATCTACTATTTGCTATCTACTATCTATATATTCTTACATGAAGTCAAGCCAAATTATGTGGCTTCGCTTGTCTTGTGAATAGTATTTTTTGGGTTGCATAATTTGGCTGTTTGGATTTAATTATTTTGGTGATTTGACTTTGAATTATTTGCAGTTAAATTTAAATTGGAGACAGTTAAGTTTATTTTATGACTAAACTATTGTATCAAAGTTCTTTAGATCTTAACGTATCTGTGTAATGCACGGTTTTCATTTTTAGTTTTTGAAAATTATGGGGTTTCCATATGAACCCCCAAAGTTATAACCAAGGCTAGTACTGTTTATGACCCTCACATGTTGCTAGTTGGCTTGGAGTCATGAATATCCCTGATGGCTTTCTTTCTGTTAACATTTTCAAGGTTTGACTGTGACACCAGCTGAGATAAAGCAAGGCTTTAAGAGAGCATTTGCTGCTCCTTGGCCAGAAAAGCTACGTTACCAGGTTTATGCTCTGTCCATGATAATCTCTGTGTGTGAGTGTATTTTACAGCGATGCTCGGTATTTACTTGACCTTGATTCAAAGCCCCATTTGCCCATATGGAGTTGCCACATTTCTTTTTCGAATGAGATTGGTTCCAATCATCTAACGATTATTGGAAAACTGCGAGGGTATAGGGTGTATATAGTTCTTATCTCTATGCCTCTAGAGGTTAGAGAAAGTTTTGGTGATTTTTTACTTAGCACATATGACTTTTTTCCATTACCATTTGCTTTACTAGTGACCAGTTTTGTGCAGACAGGATTCTAGTTGTTCCATAATGAAAGATTTTTCTTTCATTGAAACACTACCAAGGCACATAATTATCTATGTTTACAGGGAGATGGGAGGCCATTTTGGAAGCTTGTAGTTTCTGAAGCCACAGGTTGTGCTGATGAAGATTATTTTGAGGAAGTTTATGAGGTAACCCTTCTCATGAGCATACTGTTGTTCTCCAACTCTTGATGACTCTCAAGCTAACTGCTTATGTTTTGTCAATGACTACCATCGCTAACGATAGGTTACAAATTCTTTTCTTTTGTCAACTGTGATATTTTGGTCCTTTTACATTGTAGCTTCTGATGAGCTGTCTAGCTGGTCCAGAATGTTCATTCATGTTATTTCCTGATATCATTGTTTGGTTACTAAAGAAAAATAAATTGTCCTGGGTGTGTTACAATGCAACTTGAGGCAGTTATTTAAGCATCTGACATTATTTTTTTTTCCAAATTAATTTGTCTCAGACCCCTATGTCTGAAGTTCTAAGTAATGTTCTTGTCAGTATTATGCAAATGGTCATGCGTGGCATCTTCCGGATGGAGCTTATGAAACAATTTCCCTTCTCAAGGATTCAGGAGGTCAAATGAATTATGCATATTTCTTTATCCTAAACCACTAAAGTTCCACCTTTGTTGTTTCTAACATGAAAAGCAGTGACACAGTTAAAATGGCCGTTGTTTCCAATTTTGACACTCGGTTAAGGAAGCTATTGAAGGATCTCAATGTATTAAATCTGTGAGCATCAATAATTCCTTGATTATGTTATTGCTTAGCTTTATTGTTTTCTTGAACATTTAGATGGCAATTGACAAAGATGATGAGATTATTTCTTCTCTAGCCTCTAAGTTTTCAGAAATCCATATCCATGTAAAATTTGGGTTTTTATCTTAGGTTTGATGCTATCATTGTATCCTCAGAAGTTGGATATGAAAAGCCAGATCCAAGAATATTTCAAGCTGCTTTAGGTATGTATGGGCTTAATGGAATACTAGAGGATGAGGAACGCTTGAAGAAATATTGCCTTGAACTATTTTTGTATCATATCGATCAAAACCAATTTTAGAAAATCAGTTCTGTAAGAATGCTGCAAGCATGTTAGTTTAATTAATTCTAAGGAAAAGTGGCACTGTTCACTGCATTGCTAACATCTAGTCCTGCAATGATGCTAGAATTTGTTGTGTTTTTTTCTCACTTCTTTTGCCTTTTACTAGATCAAGTTAAAGTAGAGGCAAACAGAGCCTTACACATAGGGGATGATCAAAAGGCAGATAAATTAGGGGCCAATGCAGTTGGAATAGATTGTTGGTAAGATCTTTCTTGTCTAATGTTGATCCCTTCTCTCTTAGACTGATAGAAAATTCTCAATGTCTGTAAATTGCATGTAGTATTTTTTTTGGGAGTTTTTTATGTTTGTATTTATTTGTTGGCTGAGATTTGAGTATATTGCTATCTTATAAAAAGCATTTTATGCTTATATGCAAAAATCAGGTTATGGGGAACTGATGTGAAGACATTCTCCGATATAAAAATCAGCATTCTCAATTTGGAGTCATAGTTTTCAACTATGGAAGCAATCTTGGGAGTTTTGTTTTAGATCATGTTTGTGTTTGTGTTTGTGATGTTATCTGTCCTCTTGAATTTCGTATGTATGTTGCAATGATGCCATGAAATTATTGCTGCTAAAGTTTTCCCAAATAACATGCTGTATCTATTATTATTGTTTCCATAATGAACAGCAACCAAATGAACCCCTTTTCTGAGAGCAGAAATTTCTTATTCTGTTTTTTAAAGCAACCAGATTTGCAATACCTAACACATGGGAAATTCTCCACAGGTACAAAATTGTTATTTCTTTGAAAGTAATATTAGTGTTAGATGATTTGCATCCCTTGTAACCTTATAAGGGACAAGGCAAATGTATGGGGACGATTTAATTGAGAGCATATTTTTGTGTGCTTCATCTATCAGTTAGAATTAGAGCAAGTTCGATCCTGCATTAATATTCATACTTTATTATATCGAAAGCATAACAAACACCCCCCCCCCAAAAAAAAAAAAGAAAGCTAACAATAAAAACATTAGCATATTATATATTTATATATGCATCAATACACAACATATAGGCCAATACAATGATGGGTATAGATTTTAGACGTGGCTTTTGATGGAGTTACTATATCCACTTTGGGCATCATAATACCTGGACCACAACATAACGCCTCCATATTTTGCTGAAGTCTTAATTTTTGGTAGCACAGTGGAAGTAAGATTAGATGCAGGAATGAAACCAGTGCCTGCTGCCTCAGGAGAAGCTGGTAGCCCCAGGAATATCTTGTTGGCTGGGATATCTGATGTCCACTGCTTCCATGCATCGTCAAGATTAGTGATTCCTGAACTGTACTGGCATGGAGGGTTGTTGTAGAATTGGACCCAAACATAATCAAAAAGACCTGTCTTTAGGGCATTTCCTATCCAAGCATCAGGAAATGGGCATTGAGGTGCTGCAGTTATGTAAACTTTTCTCCCCTGATTTCCATAGCCTTTAAGGAACCTAGCAAGATCGCCCCAATGTTGGTTTGATCCTCCTTCAATGTCAAAGTCAATGCCATCAAGAACAGCGGGACCCAGTGGACGAGAAGAAGATTGCCCTTCTAAGAAGTTATTCCAAAGGTAAGTGGCTACATGTTGTGCATCTTGAGTTGATGCAAGTGAGTAGCTACCAGCACCTCCTCCTAAAGACAGCAACACCTTGATGCCTTTAGATTGACAGGATTTGATGTCAGAGCTCAAGCTAGTACAGCCATTTTTAGAGGGATCACAATGACCAGCTAGGTTTATCATTGGGATTTGGCCATTCCCAAAAGTTGGCAAGAAGGCCAAAATCAGATACTCATAGTTGCCGGTGGCACAAGCCTCAGCCAATGTGCCCTCATTACCATTCTGACCCCAGTAGATTGCTATGCTTCCTGCATTGGAATCATTTGCTAGTGCTAACACGATGAAGCAGAAGACTGAGATTGAGATTGAAAACTTTTTGGATGCCATTGCCAAGTAATAAGCAATATCTAATGAATTGCGTCTTGTGCGGCTGCCTATGCCCAACACCATGGTAGAGGATGCCTTTTATAGCATAAACTTGTCTCTGGTCCTACAAATCTGTGGTGATTATTCTTATCAGAACGTAGCTTGACAGGCACTTTGTCTACGGCCTTCATGATTAAAACGCATTCGTTGATGTAGACAAAAAGTGAGCAGCGTACAATTTTCCCATATTGACATCTTCTGTGTCGTTTTATCAGAACCCCGCACTGCATTCAGCGAAATTGTCAAGGAAAGCTGTACTGGATTTCTTCAGAGCCCATGGATATTTTAGTTTGTCTGTTATTATCTTTATCACGCTGCTTCTGCTAAATTCTTTTCCGTTATTCCAAGCAAAGCTGTTTAAAACAGAGGTCAATTGCTATAAGGGACACAAATCTATCGACTTGAAAGTTGATGAATTGTTATTGCTGGATCAAGTGACTTTCCGAGAAAAAGAAATTAAAGAGATCCATAGAAGAAATCATTTTTTTTAAAAAAAAAAAGTTTGGTATAAGCTGTATCTAGCTTCTAATTTTTCCCATTTCTAAAAATTGTTTACCGAAGACTTAAACGGTAGGCACCATATTTAGTCTGAGAATTTTTAAATAAAAATAAAAACTCATAATAATAAGTAATTATTTTGGCTATGTTTGGTTATCAGTTGATAGAGGTTGACACTCATTTCAATACTTAGTTTTATGAGAAGTGAAAAGAAATTAAATTTGTAGAACCTACGTTTAGACTTTAGGACAAACACAACTGAAAATTTAAAAATTCAATTTATTTATTTAAGAATTAGTTCTCAAATTCAGGTGTGAATAAGAGGAAATCAATTTTTTGGGAGGTTTGAACTTAAAATAGGGGTTATGACGAACAACTGGAGTAACCAAAAAAATCCTAAGCCCGTGACATTGGATTGGTGAAACCTCCTAGCTTTGGGCAGCAAAATTGTCAAGAAAAGCCATACAAGGATTCTTCAAATAGACCATGGACATTAGTTCGCCAAGTTATGCAGATTATAAGCTCTAAGCTCAAATGCAAAACCTGAGGTACAACAATATGATATACATTGAAAATCAATGGAGCTTTTGAAATGCTACATTCACCTACAAGATACAACATAATGACTCATGGCTAGTCTTTAGAAACTAAACAAGCTTTGGAATAACTAAATAAGTTTTGGAATCAAATCTAGGCAAGATACCGATAAAACCTTCTGTCACTCTCATCACGCTCCAAAAATTCACGCTCAATGAGAGACTCGATCCTTTTCTTAACCTCTGTTGGATTTGCCAAGAATCGCGATTGCAACTGTTTTGTGACCTCTGCTACAAGATTGTTATGATCTAGGCACTTCCTTGATTTCATAATCCTCACTATTGCAGCTTCAATCTGAGGCTTCCTGTCCTCCTCCACTCTTTGCCGAGTTTCCAACTTTTCAGGTTCTGATTCTTTTTGTGCAACTATAGTTCCTATTTTTACCTTGTATAACTTGCTAGTGAACTTGTCATTAACAAAGAATGTATCATCCTCCAGAACATCTTTACTCATAGGCTCCTTCCTTAGAACATATCTACCCTTAACCAAAGCCAATGATTGTAGGCACCTCTTTAGATCTGAAGCTGGAATCTCTGTTGTTTGTTCAATCTCCTTATAGCTAAGTCTATCAGCATCGTTGAACACCATGAGGACACACATTTGATAAGTGGAGACATTTAACTCGTGCTTCTGGCCTTTTCCAAAAGTTGCTTTTATGTCTGCAGATCCCATATTTGTTTGCCAGGACAATCTCCTGCCCGTATGGGTGCCAAGGTAATATGACCGAAACTTCTCACAAATTGAAGACACCTCAGCCGGCAAATTGCATGGAGCAATAGGCTGAGTTGGCCAAGATCCGGTTGTCAAAACCTGGACAGTAAGTGTAGGACCATCTCCGAGTTCAGGGTGGCTTGAGTAAAACCCTTGCATCGTGTCTTCAGAAGTTTTCATGTCCGTAAACATGCCCTCTAATTTAGAGGTAAATTGGTAACCACATTCTGTCTTGAGCTTAACCAAGAGACTTCTCTCTGCATCGTCAGAAACTGTTTTTCCAGATAAGAGACGCTTTGCCAAATGTTGTTTGTAATACTTTTCAAACACATCTTTTTCCTGCAAATATCGAAACAGCATCATCACCTTGTCAAGAATAATCTCTACGTCATCCTCACTAACACCCTTCAAACTTTTGCGAAGTTTATCATCTACAAATAGTGAAATGAACTCTGGAGAACGTTGATTCAAGTTAATGAAGTATTCGAATGAAGAATTCAAAGCATTCTGGAAAGATTTGTCATTGTTAAATGCCAGACTAATAATCTTGTCATATTTATCTTTCTCATCCAAGAGCCTATTCACAAACTCTACAGGATCCTTCAACCTTTCTGGATCAGTAACAAGCACTTTGCCAGATTCTCTGATGTGGGAAGTCATCACTTCTCGAATTTTAGAAAGACCATCAGTAACAAGACGGAACAGGTTATACATTCTGCCCAAATCTTCATATTTATCATCACAAAGCATATTTACTAACCCAGAATTCTCCATATTGATTAATCTAAGCATGTGATCTTCAATCATCTCCTTCTCCACCACGTTTGTTATCTTCTTTCCAGTCTTGGAATCCAAGTAATGGCTCACCCTGTCAATTTCCTCATTCAGTCGCTTCTCAGCTTTTTGCAAATATTCCCCACAGTCACAGCACTCGATGAATTTCTGGGATTCTACCCTGTAGAACTCAGCAGACACTCGAAGAAAATGAGCCTCAAATTCTTGTGCATAAACAGATGGACCCAAATCCAATAGCATCTTTATTATATTCCTAGTCAGCCCTCTATCAATAACTTCACCAGTGCGTTCTCTTTGTACAAATTCCAAAAGTATAGTCAACAGCCGGGTCCTGATCTGGCTGGAGTAAATAACATTTTCTCTCCAAAGATTCAGCCCAAGCTCATGAACAGGGGTCTTATGCGTGCTTGGGATGTGAGTTCTATCCATATACATCAGTATGTCCCTAATCATTTGTAATGCCCTGTTATGATCATTCCATTTTCTGTTAAGTTCTTCCAGAAAGGATTCGCCTTGAGCTGTTTCAACAGAATTGGCTATATCTTTGAGATGTGCAGTCATGGTTGTAACCAGTCCAGAGTAGAGCCTTTCACCAAATTTGTGAAGCACCATATTGTATGCATTTCTGAATCCACACAGAAACAAAGGGAAAGTTTAGAGGCATAAATAAAATAAGTTTTCCCTCAGGAAAGAATAGAACAAGAAACAAAATCCTTTAGATGTGCACATATCCAACAAGACAATCCGTTAGTTCAGTATATGGTATTTAAAATAATAGGTCATTAGTTGAGTAAAAGTATAAACTAGTACTCCTATAAATATCCAAATACAGCCGGCAAATCAGTTAATAAAAAATCCTCTTCAGAATTCAGAAGAAGCAAAAGTTTCATTGCATGCAAGAAGAAAGTCAATAGATTCAGTACCAGAGTTCCACAAGATCATTTCCATTAACAGGTCCAACCTTAGTATACTTGCACAGACATACTGTGATGGTGTAATTATTATATTATTTTCCATTTCCATGTTGCCTGACTTGCTTCACCACAATTACTTACGGAACAACTATCATATTTTACAATTTTTTAACATAGCTAAGCTGAAATAATTACATAAATCTAAGTTCCAATAACTCTTGTTTGTTCTTTTCTAGAGACAAATAATTCCTCTAATCCAAAATATAAGTCACGTTTTAGAAAATTTCACACATGCCAAGAAAAGAAGTAAAAAGTTGAATAACTCGTCAAATTTATCAAAACACTCGTTAAGTGCATTAAATACTTAATTAAAACCAAGGGCAAAACAGGGAAAAATCATTAATACCCCAACCAACGCCTACAAACAATTTATATTTCGGACTGCACAGGTATTTGCTATCTTCTTTTAGTCTCTTGGCTTGGTACAGAAGAGACAGCTTCCAGCAAGTAAAAACTACTTCAATAAAGGATTCCTTTTGAAACTTTGGGGTGCCCTATGATAAGGAACAGAGGGAGTAAACACCAGTTGGACTCTTATCAATAATGTATATCAGAATCACTCATAATATACTTATAAATAAATGTTTATCCAATATAGAATTTCAACT
Source organism: Leucaena leucocephala (assembly GCA_037074615.1). Taxonomy (NCBI): domain Eukaryota; kingdom Viridiplantae; phylum Streptophyta; class Magnoliopsida; order Fabales; family Fabaceae; genus Leucaena; species Leucaena leucocephala. Next base: position 4,653,473 of record CM073570.1, on the reverse strand, counting down.
AAACAATCCGTGACATAGCTCAGGTTTTTAACCCTAACAGTTTTTGCTCTCTCCAAATAATATATTTAAATTTGTGAAAAGAAGGGCAAGTCAATGATTAAGACATCATAAGAACTCATAACAGTGCACAAAATTGAAACAGATGAAGACAGTGTGAGTTCAGAATTCAGATAATGAGCAACTCCGACAATTAAGAAATGGAACACTATAGAAGCTGGTCCACAAGAAGTAAAAATTGAGCTCCAATCTTGCATTTCCAGGTATAAACACCCAGAAAAAGGGCTCCACCATGAATTCAGCTAATTTGTCCCATAAACATATGTTCTAGACACAGAAGACACCTTTTCCCACACAACTCTCACACCATGAAAAGTTAACCATAAGGAACTACAAGAAGGATAATAAATTTGTTTTCACCTTCCATTTTGTAAAGTCCAGATACCTCAAATACTATGGAGCAATACAATACTAAAATGTAGATTCTCAAACAGTGCAAATAACAGCAGATGCCAATAATAAGCAGTGTCGGCATTCAAAATTGACAAGTTATTTTACAGAGTACAACCGCAAGCTCGAAGCTTATCGAGATGATACCGCCGATTCATCCACCAACACACATCCAGTAGCGCATATAATCAATTTACTAAGGCTAGTAGAGATCAGACAGCATCATATCACACGAAGAAAACAATTTTCCCACAGAGGAAGGCAAACGCAAGAATAATGAAAACAGATGGAAATCGCGAAAAAGAATGAGACCTGTAGAGCTCTTCGAAACTGAGACCGCTAGCGTTGTGATTGTATATCTCATGAATTGCGTGCTCCAGAATCTTCCAGGTCTTGTCAGCGTATTTCGGATCCATCACGACCCGGTGCTTAAACGCCTCTATCTGGAAATTTCTTTTCTTCTGATTACTCATCTTCTCCTTCAAATCAAGATACAGACAAGAAATATCTGAAAGGCAAAAGTATCTTCGAACCAAAAGGTTCAGGTCGAAGAAACGATTGAGATTGAGATCGGAAAAAACATAAATCTCTCTTTTTTTTCCTTCTTTTTTGCGCTATTTTTTTACAGAAAAAAACCGGTGAAATGTGATTAATCGTTGGAGGGAATCGAAATGATTGGATTGGCAAGAAAATTTACGTTCAATTCGATTTGAAATGTTGGATGATGATAATAATAATGGATGAGGATGAAGGTTGATTGTAGCAGAGCAGTTCTCAGCGTACCGACAGACGGAAACTATAGCCTATTACCAAAGTGAAACGTTTCAATGTTCTATCTTTCATTAGTATATAGGTTAGATCGTGGTTTTTTTAAAGTACAACTATTCCACCTTATTAGATCATAATTAAATATTATCAAAATTAGTCAAAGCAATTGTTCTCATGAATTTGTTTTTTTTTAAATATATATATATAATTTCTAATCCTCAATCTTGTAGAGAAAAAATTGTATAGTTGCAAGTTCCAACAGATTCCTAGTTAATTTTATATGCTCCAGATTTGTAATGTAGCATTTAATTAAGAATTGATAATAATTTTAAATATAAAATATAACTTTTATATTTATTAATATTTTTTAAAAATTATTATGTTAATATTTTCTTAATAATAATTAAATAAAAGGGAGATAGAAAAAATTAATCAAATTGATTAAAATATTTTAAATAAAAATATATTATATAAACTAATTTTTTTAATTTAATATAATTAATTAATATATAATGGAGTATTGTATTTGAGTTAGTAATATACAAATAAAGAAAATTATTTTTATCTATAAGGCTTTATAATTTTTAATAAGAGGTATTAATTTTTTTACCACTTAAATTATCCTATTTTGTTCTCACTTGAGAAAATAAACAAGTACAAATTAATCACATATTATTTTTTTTTCAATACAAACACTCTGCCAACACGTTATATGGGAGAAAATTAACTTCCAAAACGTATGAACTTATAACTAGGGTCGCGCAAGCGCTCAACCAATTTGATTGTGTACAATACTTATTTTTAAAATATAAATAGAATAGTTAGTTAATAAATTTAGTTTAATTATAAATATAAAATTTTAATTTATTTTATGTCTTATTTTTATTTTTTTAAAATTAGATTGTATGTATTAAAAGATAATTTAATACACTAGTTAAAAGAATATTTAATATATATAAATTTATTATTTTATTCTTATATATTGAAATATAAGATAATATTATTATTTTAAAAATATATATTTTTGAATAATAGTAATTGTTTTTTTGTTGATGAATATTATTTTGTTACAAGAGAGTTAAAGCTCGAATATAAATTAAATTATATTATTAAGTAATTTAATTTTAGATATTTTAAATTTATTAAGGCATATAATTTTATAGTATATATATAAATATGATAGATATAAAAATATTTTTATTAGTAAAGACATGATTAGAATACTATTTTTTTAAATAAATTAAAAAAAATAATATTAACCAAATCATATTATTAGTTATTCTAATTTTAAGATTTATAGTTATACTTTGTAATATAATTAATTTTTTCAGAATTAAATTTAAAATTTAAAAAAATAGTATAATTTTACATTACTATACAAATTTTATATTAGTATATTAAAATACCCTCAATCACTAATGTTATTAGCAAAAGTTTACAAAGCATTTTTTTCTCTCTCTTAAATGTCAGTCCGAGAAGATTATCCACATTTCTGTTCCTCTTAATTAAGTGAGATTATATTAACATAATCAACATAACTTTTTTCATCTGAATTTCAGCTCAGCCATCTCAGAACAAAAATTCTAAGATTTAAAATTATGTTATTGTCTTGGGGTTAAACCATTCATTTGCCTCGCGGGACCAAAAGCAGAGTGAAAATGACAACTAACGCAGTACTTTCCAGAGAGAAAGTGACCCATGAATGTGTCAGGGTGCCCAAGATAGAACCACAATCAGAAGATCTTTTCTAGTTTAGGTGAAGGATTTATAAAAGCTTAAATTATTCTTCATATGGTCCACTTGAATTCTGACTCCTTCTACATTTGCATTCAAGGAGTTTTTCAACAAAACAATCCAATTGAATAAATAACTCTTTGGTTATATTTAGTTTAATAAAAAAGAGGATAAATTATATTAATTTAAGAGATAGTAAGAAAAGGTAGAAGAATTATAAATGTAAAATTAGATAAGAAAAGATTATATTTTTTATTTAGTTAAAAATAAAATAAAATATAGATAATTAAAAACTAATAAATATACCCTTATATATCCTTTTATCTTTATTTAAAGTTATATCAGAATTATTATTTTTTAATTTATAAATTTTAAAAAAATTATCTCATTTATATATATAATAAAATAAAAAAAATAAAAAATATGATAAAATTTTAATAATATCTTTTATTAATTTTATAATTATTATATATATTAATATAATATATAAATAATGCAAATATATAGGTAAATTTTTTGAAGGTAGACGTTTTCACTTTTATTGATTATTTGCATGGTGCAAATTTCAATTGTTTTAAAACAAAAACTATGTTCAGACACGCACACAGAGCTTCGAACCTTTTAAGCATAGAGAGCTACGAACCTTTTACTTTCTAAAATTATATACAATTCAAATAAATAAATTAGATTTTAGAAATTCAACAAATTTCCAGAATTTGATCAGTTTAAACATTTTAACTTGAACTTTCCAGTACATTAAATTAAGTAAAATATAATAATAAGGCACTAATTTAATATGTCACTACATGAAATTAGCTTGCTGGAGCAACCTATCTCTAGCTACACAAAAGGCAATTCTATGAATTTCACATTTAGTATAATACAATAAATTGAAGTTGGTAATTGGTAAAATACAAAAAAAGAGGCCTCCTACTTTGGTATAATACAACTTGCACATCCAATGTCAAAAGGGAAAAAACCAGTACTTGGCACGATACAAGTTTCCTGCAGTTTGTATGATGATGACAATTACACCTGTGCAAAAGAGTAAATTCTATCAAAAGCCTCCAGATAAGAGCAAAACACGGTGAAGCCAGCAAATTCTTCAAAAAATGGCTTCCACATGCACAAACTGCCAGTTTAACCCAATTAAATCAATACAAGCCGCCTAAAAAGAGATCAATACGGCTAAATTAATTCCTGGAATAAACTATGGAAGAGTCCCCAGAGTTTAAATAACAGAGCTTTCCATATCTTTTATGGGAAGTCGAACCAAAATTTTGAAAATAACGCAATACAGCTGAAGAGAAAGAGATCAAGAGCGAACTTACTCATATCCTCTGCATTAATTTCATGGCTTCAGTTATAGCAGCGTTTGCATAGCATATAGTGCCATCTTCTTTACCTATAAACAAGTAATTGTATGGTGTAAAGAACATCTAGAATACAGTATGTTGGTATTGTCTTCGTATATAGCACATAGTATAAAGCCTAATAAAAGCCAAACATTTAAAAATTCGTGTATTGAACAAATTCCTAATCATTTTGATAAATAATCTAGCAGTTCTGAAGCTAAATAGAAAGAATGAAATATTTGACATTATTGCATACGCACTAAAGCATTCGTAGTTCTAATGAGATCAATGAGTGCACTTCAAAATAACATCAAAACTAAATAGTGCTTGGGTTGAGTTCAGAATTATTAGGAAATAAGTCAGTCTACCTATAATGAATTACGTCTAAATCTATGAAACTATGTGGAAGAAACAGTTTTATTTTGAAAATGAGGAAAATGAGGATGTGGGGCATTTTGATTTAAGTATGCTCCTCGCCCTCCGCGTGTCTAAAACTCTGTTATTTTTTCTGTAAGTATATTTGCTGTGAAAGGTGACTATGAGCCTATCTAAAGTGTTCCAATTTCATTTGAATATTTAGTAAGTCAAACAAGAGTTTCAGATACGCCCAAAATTCACAAGAATTGTGATGTAGATTAACATAAACATGTACCTCCAATTTATCTTCCTTAGATCTATGGTTCTTTGGAAGCAGCCAAAACTTCTCTACTAATCGAACGCACTCTTAAACATTTTTAGGTGAAATGAAGGCGAGAGCCACTTTTAAGCAAGACTGGTGGAAAACATGTGCAGACACACAAATTTCTTTAGATAACTTAGTTTGCCTATTACATTTCAAGCAAACCAACACTTCCTTGCATATTACTTAATTTGCTGACATGGTAAAAAAAGAAAAGGATTTTTTAGAGAGCATATAATGCAGCATAGTGAATACCCTTTATAGATCACCCGAGATAAGTTTTTAGCCTGACAAAAAAGTGAGAATACAAGTATTGATCAATTATGTACTATTCATCTAGATTCCTACAACTACTAATCAATCATGTAACATGGGAAATCATTGCAATGTTCCTACAAATTTTACTAAGTTTTTCAAGTGGCACTTTTACATAACAATAAAAAGATAGAGCCTCATGTAAGATCTCTCCCAAAGAGGAAAAGGGGAACAGCAATTTATAATCACAAACCTAAAAAGGAAAGAGGAAAAAGGCAAGGCAGTTCAAAGGTGAGACATGTGCAAATGTTAATATGAAAAATATTAACAATAATAAAAGGTAAAAAGTGATCGCTTAGGGTTTCTTCAGCCAATCAGGAAGACATTGACAAGATTTCTCTTTGAAAAGTAAAAACTGCCAAGATTTTTAATGAACGCCATTTAAGCTGTGAAGCTAATATTCTCACAAATTGATCGACAATAACAGTTTACAAAGAATCAAATCTTATAAATATTTACTTACAAGCGACGTTTATTCAGTATAATTGCAAATAGAGTGAGAGAGGGAGAAAAGATACAAGGAGTAAAGAAGGAGAAAGCTAGAAGAGGTTACTTGAATGAAGGTGACAGCGATGGTTGGAAGAGTAGGTTGCAGTAAGTAGTAACGGTGGGTGGAGGCACGTCGAGCCTTTAAACGCTGGAGAGAGATGAATGGAGTGAAAGAAAACACGAAAAGGGGTTTTTAGATAGGAGGGGCAAACTTGAAATATTAAAAAATAAATATGGATAATTTAGTCAGTATAACATAATATTTTTCATCCCTTCAAAAATCTCTAAATTTGGAGGGGTGAGAGGGGGGATAGGAGAGCAGAAAAAAAATAAAAAATTTCCCTTCCTCTCTTTATTTTTTTAACCAAACACATATACCCCCTATCTTCCCTTAACTTTCTATCCAAAAACCTCCAACCAAACAATGCTTTAATTTTTTTTTTTTGGCAGGAAAAGTTTATACGAATTGCATGTCAAAACTTACCAGACTAGAGAATGCCTCCAAATTGAAAAAATATTAATAAAAATACTTACAAATTACCTACCAATACAAATTTCATAATGATAGGAATATCTGAACTCATGACTTTATAAATCATTGTTTAATTTATTACTAACTATAATGTTTATGAGTTAAATAACCCTTAATTTGACTCTTGCTAATCCAGCCTACTCTTGTCAATTATTAATTCTATTTTTTTAATATAATTATACGATACCAAATACTATAGAAACATTGAAGATGATTCTCCTAACATTGATCCATCATAGCTTTGCTTAGAATTAACATCTATCAGTTTCAGTTTCTTCCCTTCCACTGAATATAATTAGAAGCATCATTCTGGTAAAACGAAGGCTAAACACTTGTCACCATTCAGCGTAAGTGTTGGCAAAGTTAAATCGTTATGTTAGGTCCACCACTAACAAAATGATCCTCATAGGGCCTACGACTGAAAACACATATGATGGTGAAGGCATAATTATGTTAAATAGAACAGTTCCTTCTGAAACACAAGAACAAGAAAGGAGAATGAAGAAAGAAGAAATCTTCTGAACTAAGATAAATACACCAAACACGGTATAAGCATCATAAATGAACACCCGAATGCTACAGAATTGAGGCTGACAACAGAAACAGAGGAGGTAAAGATGCAACCAAAATCTGAATAATGTATAAATAAAGATGCCAAGTACATGAACTGTAAAGTTTTCCGGGACCCTTGGGCAAGAAATTTAAGGACAAAATATTACAAAAAAGAACAGAGAGGGAAAAAGACAGATATGAACCATTTCTACCGATCCATATTGCTCAGCCATGAGTATTAACAGCTTCCCACAACAAATTCTTGGCTACAGGGTTGGTCAGATCCCTAGCCTGCAAAGCTGCAGTTCTAAGAGTCCTAATAGTCCATTTATTGGCTTCCAAGAATGACAAACTCCTATAAGGCAAATTATGCTTCTTGCAGAGATCAATCACCAATGGAGAAACCTTCCTTAATTGATACCTAGGAAGCCTTGGGAACAAATGGTGCTCAAGCTGAAACTGCAACCCACCAAAGAACCAATCCATCCAGCTTGAACAAGAGATATCCAATGTGCCACTAGTCTGCTTCTCAAACCAGTCATTACCATTTGGTGGACCCACATAAACATTAGCAGCAAAATGGTTCAAACAGAATTGAATGTGCTGAATTGATGTGACAGTGAAGCTAGCTAACACAAACATAACCCTTTCAGGCCAATTTGGTAGGCAAGAAACCAGAAGAGGGAACCAGGTCCAGAACACAAGAATTCCCATTATGTTCAATGCTCTATCTGGGACAGGGCGTTTTGAGAACAAAAGAAGAAACGTTTGAATGTATAGGTTAATCCTGGCAAGAATCATTACTGGATAAAATGTCCAGTGCTGGTAACTGATAAGGAACCTGGAAAGGGAATCAAACTTCAAGGTCCTCCCATAGAAACGAGATGTTATTGAATTGAAGAAACGGGAAGATACAGCGAAAACTGGGATGTGTTGCAGATCAGGATCATAATCTAGGCTATTGCAGGCAATGTGATGGGCATTGTGAGTCCATTTCCACCAGGCAATGCTTATACCAGTCAAGCAATTCCCAGAAATTAACTGAGCAAGTTTGTTATAACCCTTGCTTGACATTACCTCATAGTGACCAGAATCATGACCTACATAAGCACTTTGCATCCAAAGCAAACCCAACAACATAGCAGAACCCAAATGCTCCCAAATGCTGGTGCATCTCAAAACACCATACAGAACAACGAGGAACATAGCACCAACAAATGTAAGAGTAAAACAAGTGACATGCCCTTTCCTTTCAAAAAGACCCAATTTTGAAAACTCTGATGCGAGCCTCCGGTAATCTCTGGACACATCCGAAACCTGGAAGTCTTTTAGGTGATACCCAGTGAAGAACTTGTCCAGATATTTCCATGCGGTTCCAGGATGATAAGCAATGAACGCATCGGTGACATCTTGGCCAGCGAGGTTCAACAAAGGAATATCCCCACCAGGATGTTCTTTTGCCCAATCTGTGACATTGTAAACCTTACCTTGTACGGAGATCCACAAATCCCCTGGCTTGTTGTGCTTTTGGAGCTCCTCGGCGGTAATGTACTTCTTCTCAGCCTCCATTGAAGCAAAGAACGAGAGAAACAAAAAATGGTCAACGCAAGGAGATGTCACAGATGAATAGGATGAAGAACCTGATTCTGCAATTCGAGAGAGAGATCCCAATACAGCAATACTGGGATTTTTTATTTGATCTGGTTGAGATCTCTCTCCATCCCTTCCTCCCTGTTTATCTGCACTTCTAGAGGCCCTTTTATTTTTTGTTTTGAGAGTTTTTGAATGCCTTTAGGCTATATGTACGTTACACGGTTACAGCACAGAGAAAAAAAAAACAAAGGCTCTGGCTTGTGTAACAACGAAGCAGCTTTTGATAGCAAACAGGAAGGTGTGGTTGTCTCATATGCAATTACCTGGAAACGTGAGAGTTAACGCGGTTTGAATGGAGATCAGCGATTATGGGGTCTGTTACGTGTCAAGGGTTAGAAAGGAGGTCACGGGGTATTTACCGTGGACTGCTTTGTAGGGTATTTTGGTGAGTACGGGAGTTCCGAGATACTGTTTCAGGCAGTTCAATATATCCCATGTTGCGTGGGATTGATTAGAGGGAAATCAGAGAAACGCGGTTTGCATAATCAGGGAATTGACAGGTTTACTAATTTAATACCTTTTCTGTTAGAGGGTTTCAATGGGCCCAAAATTATTTTTAAATCTTTATTTGGATAACTTTTTACTAAGAAAATTTAAATTTATTAACCATAAAAAATTTATTATTAAAATATTATAATACTCTATTCAATTAAAAATAGGTTTTAGCCAATCTAATTTAAAATTTTTAATTTTTTTATTTATAAGTCACAATTGATAATTCTAATAAATAATTTTATTTTAATTTTTAAAAAAAATTAAACTCATAATAATAATTAATTAATTATTTTATTAACTTATTATATAATATTTAAATTTATAATCATAATAACTTATAATAATTATAAGTAATTTAAATATTTTAAAATTTTAAAACTCATAATAATAATTAATTGATAATTTTATTAATTAATTTTATAATATTTTAATTTTGTAATTATAATAATAATAATAATTTATAATAATTAATCAATTATAATATATTTGTTTCCCATTTTACATGTAATGGAGACATCTCAACTTTTTTAATTAAAACATACAAACTACAGAGCCACATGTATGTTGAAACTTGAACCAATCCTCCTGCAGAAGTTAGTGATGATCACAAAGAACTTACAGAGCATCTAACTTTTTTTTGAAATACATAAAATCTGCAGAATGAACTCTCCCCAGAAAAAATCTACAGAATCAACCACAGTTAGACAATAACAAGGGATGTCAAATAAAAAAAAAATTATTTTATCTTTTTAATCGTCAATAAATTTAACTGTTTTTTAAAAATTTGTGTACCCTCAACAAAAAAATAACAATGACACGTAATGTAAGAATAAGAATATGTGTCTGTGAAGTACAGAGATTCTCTTTAATATAAAAATTAAATAATAAATTTATTAATATTAAAAAATTATTAAATTAATTATTTATAATAAATAATATTAATTTCTATAGGATGTCTTTCTATCAATATACATTATAATACTATTGATAGAAATCGGTATAATTAATAAAAATATTTTTAAAAAATTTATAAACTTATGAGATAAAGTTGATGTTAATATTTATATATCTATATCTTGATCTATTGTCCTTCTAAATTATTATATTTTTTATATCATTTTTAATAAACACCATTTTCCCTTGGTCATTCACACTCTATTTTTTTCCAATTTTTTTTGTGATTTAAACGAATTGCCAAAATTTAGGGGGGGAAATATAACTTCTAATCTTTGAACTTTTTGTTTAATTATTAATTTAGTTCATAAATTTTGATTTAAAATAATTCAATCTTTATAATTTTTCACTCCAAACGATTTAATTCCTAATTCAATAAACTACATATAAAACCTGAGTTGTACCAACTCAAACAATAACAAGCACAAAGTAAGTTGTGGCAAGTGAAAGTTCATGGAATTGATAATTAATAAAAGCTTAAGGCTAAAAAAAATTATATTTTTTACCAAATTTAAATCCAACTAAAAGATAACGCAACTAGATTTGGAAAATAATTTATATATTTCTCAATAATATAATAATGCTTTGAAATTGAGTTTTATAAATAAAAATATCTAACTTTTCTGCGAAAAAAAGAAGAATCGCTCAAAAAGTTTATTTGCATTTAAAGCCTAAAATAGTTTAAATTTGGATGAGCAATATTCGTATTTTATATTATATTTATAATATAAAACCCTAAATAATATTGATTAGAATAAATAAGAAGATCGTTGACTTGTTTATAGTTTTAGATTTTATATGGAACCATAAACGTCGGGGATGGTGATTTGGTAATTAACCACAGCCACTGAAGAAAAGTAGGTTTTGAGATGCTTTGCCCTTAAGGCATATAATAATAACATAATATAATTAGGTTCTGAATGGGACGAGGCACTAAAAAGACGGAAGCGAATCAGATTTGAAGCCAAGAAAAATAATCATAATAAAATGAAAAGTGACGTGGCAATGACCAGCGTTATCATAATTACTTAATTAGGATTAGGGTTGCGTAATGAATCTCCTAAATCTCTGTCTTCTCGCCTTATTATGAATGGTTCCTTCAATATTTATCTGGCTAAGTATCATAGCCATAGATGCTTAGTTTCTTTTTATATATATAAAGAGAGAAAAAAGATGCTTATTATTTTAAGATAAATTAAATTAATTATTTTTCGTAATCTACGGTATCTAATATTAGAAAGGACCGGAGAAGAATGCCCCGCTATGTGTGATTTTGTTTTCCCCCTTATATGACATTTGTCAAACCACGTGGCTTACCAGCGGATTCACATGTTTTCAAATAAAATAAAAGCCCCTTGTGAGTCAACGGTATGAAAATTTCTATGTAAATGGAGATTGCATATTTAATATTACTTGTAATATCATGTTGTCAATATTTATCTCTTTAATTTAAAAAAAATAAATTTCAGGCTGAAATTCTATAATATTTTCTTTATTTTTAATATATAAATTAATTAAAGAATTAATCTTAATTCTAAATATAAGATATATTTAATATATTATTTAAATTATATTTATTAATATTTTATCAATATTAATCTAATAGAAGAATTAGGGGATTAAGGGAAATAGCTATAATATTTTAAAAAAATAATATATTAAATAATTTTATTAATTTTATTAGTCTAGTTAAATTATTTAAATGAGTTATATATTAAGGACTAAAATAATATTTAAAAAGATAAATTATAAATAAGCAATTAAACATTTGGAAAGAATAAAATTTAGAAAAAATATTGATAAATTTTTTATTATAAAATTTATTGTTTAAAAATATTTAAAATTTATTTAAGGATAAGATACAACCTATTTTGAGCGGAGTTAATATTTGTACATGGTTGAAATGGATGAAAAATATTATATTAAAATATTACATTTTAAGTATGTGTTCTTTATATGAGAGAGTTTAGTTAAGTGAAGTTCCGTATTTAAAGAATATTTAAAGATATATTTATATATTATTTATTAATAATATTTTTATATTAATATTAAAATTTGAACGATATTATGAGTTATAATTATAATATATTTTTTTTTATTGGATCAACTTTTGTTAGGGTGAGACCCTGACAACTATATATCTTCTAAATACATATTATTTTTAAATAAAAAATTGTATTTATAAAAAAACTGATAACTAAGAGATTGTTTTTATTTTAGATATATACATATTAAGATATTTTATTTAAAAAAATTAAAAAAGTTGATCCGTTCATCCTAATTAGATTTGAATTATCACTTTTCTTTTTTTGTTTGCCAGAATGATCTCGGTTTTGATGCTCACAAACCTTAATGAATACGGAAACTGATTCCTTGCGTGGCCAGGGTTGGCTTGTTGACCCAGAACCAAAAGCATCATCGACAAAAACAGTATTTTGTTATTGTACAAATGCGGAGGGCTATAAAAGCTACTTAGTCTAGAAGGATTGAATTCTAAACAACCTTTCATGCTCAGGTACCTTTATTATTACCCATCGTGATATATTAATTTAATTATTTAAAATATATTTAATTTTTAAAAAATATTATTTTATTATAATTTTAATTATAATATTTAGAGATATATTCTAATTTTTAAGTATCTATATTTATATTTAAGAGTAATATACAACTCACATTACTCGACATTAGTATTATCTAAAAATAAAAAAAATTTATTTTACTTTTAAATTATGGATAAATCTAATTATTTTTTTAAATTTTTTATATAAAAAAAGATATCTTTATTATTTGTTACAATTGACAAATGAGTCAAACTCTCTCACAATTTAGTTTTAATTCCTGTTGAGACACTAAAAAAATATCTTATATTTAAAATATTTATATTAATACCTAAATATAATTAACAATTTATCCACCTTAATATTAATATTATATAGACTTCATCATGCCATTACCTCCAACCAAAAAAAAAATCTTTATAAAAAAAATTTCTCGGAGCAACAAGAAACGTTGTGGAATGAAGAGTAATGGGAATTGGTTGGAGTTGGATCCTCCACAATGTCAAATTTAGTTAACGCCATCATCAACAACACAAATAATATAACTATAAATTTAGTTTAACGGTATATACAATTATGTTAGAAAAGATAATTATAAATTTTAAAAATGAATATTTTATAATATAATATAATAAATAATATAAAATAATAATAACAAATAATTTCAGTTATGACCGAATTGTCTTGCTAACCCACCACAAGGATATTGGGTGTCACGTCCCTAAATTTGGACTATGACCGGCACAGAATATAATTTTCTCATATTCTGAAAGCCTAATACATTAAGTAAAACCTTTAAATTTTCCATAACGTTTTCAACATCATACGAAATCTTTTCTAAGGTTCATGTGGAGCATTATCCTTTTCAAAATAATACTAGTTCTTAAGAAAGTAATTACATCAAAAGTACTATTTGTCAAACGATGCTTCGTATCAACAGCGAGGCTCTTTACTGCTCAGCCAGAAGATTAGGGTCACCTGCACTATCTGAAGCCAAATAATCTACTCGTGAATAACGTCCCAAAAACATGATTTAAAATATTTCGGAAATGAACAATGCATAAACAAGTTTCAAACATCTCATATTTCAATGCAAACTTTTCTGTAACCATTTTCTTTCAGGAAAAACAATTTGAAATAACCATTTCAAACCAATCATTGTAAAACAATCCTTTCAAAAACTATAATCTTTCCGTCAGACTTTAACAGAACGAGAACAGACATGGACACACAGTCCACGAGGGTAACTAACCAATCTGGCAGCTCGAAGCTGCTAACTGTCGGTGGCTCAAAGCCACTAACCTTCGCGAGTACGAAACCCACGGTGAAATCTGGTAGCTTAGCCACTACCCTTCGCGAGTACAAAACCCACGGTGAAATCTGGTAGCTTAGCTACTACCCTTCGCGAGTAAGAAACCCACGGTGAAATCTGGTAGCTTAGCCGCTACCCTTCGCGAGCTAAAAAAACCCACGGTGTAATCTATCGAGCTCGAGTAACCAAGGTGCACCAAGGACTAACAGTACTGCTGTTAGCAACCAGCGTTCTGTATTCCGTCCTAAAACGTTTCCATCATGCGTGGGGTTTATTTCACATGAAATAATCTCAATCGTTTCAATGCTATAACCATTGGTAAAAACCACTTGCATTTCAAAAACCCCAGCATGTACATTTAAAATCAAGTTACTGTAAAATCATATGAAATTCACATAAGAACATGTTTCATGAATAATCCTCATTTCAATACAACTTTTGTCAAACTCTTCTCAAAAGCTTATTCATTCATTTCCATACATAATCATAGTTCATTTGTAAACCAATCAAAAGAAAATCATTTCTAACGACTTAAACCATACTTTCATAAAATTTGCTTTTCGAAATCCATATTTGAAATTCATCATTTGAAATGACAATGCATTTGAAAATGTAAATTTTAGGGAACGTTATTCACTCACCTGCCAAACTCCTAAACCGTTACTCTTTTCAGCCAAACACTTTCGATTAATTTTCGCTTCTCAATCCCCTGGATTTCAAAAACAATATTTAACATTCTAATTGTATCTTTGAAAGTCCAGTATCATATTCCAGTGCTCAAATTTAAACACCACAACCACAATAGAAAGTATTTAAATATTCCAACCATGGTGCTTCTTTTCTATATTTTCTACCTTCATTTTATAATAATTTCAAATCTGTATGCTAAGATAAATTTCACATCATAACCAACTCCATTGTGTCTAATCCTTCTCCACCATCAAAATACTATAGAAACACAAATGCAGATAAGCATTCTTCTCACTAAGTTAAAATACTTATGAGATTGACCTTACTTCAATTCATACCCAAAACTTGCTTTAGTTCCGAAAATGACTTCAAACTTAATAGCGAATTTTTCATTTAACTAGTCTCCTTTTCACCCATTATAAACACGTAGGTGTTTATATATGCATCCATACATTATTTTAATACACCTTCCCAATTTTTCTTTCAATAACCGAAATGATTCTCTGATGGGACAGCACCAATTTAAAGACATTAACTAAGTTCAATTCTCCCTTCCATCCTTTCGTGCGTCCATTTTTTTTTTTAAACTCATCCAAGCTTATTTATGTACAACTAAAACTTCATGGAAACTAGGACTATAAGCTTACGTCATAAGTTCCCCTATTTTATAAAATCGCCACCCTAACACAGAAGATACCTTAAGTAGCCAAAGCTCAGAATTTCAAACTCAAATTACAGAAACAGAGCATTAAACTCATACCTTCGGCAAGCATGACTGAAACAGGGAGAACAGGAAATATGCAACCTTCGGTTAGCTATAATTATTATTATTTTAATTTATTTGTTTTCAATCCAGAAACTAAAACTAACCAACCAAGATCACAGAGCACCAAATTCAAAAATCATGGTTCAAAGCAGGAGGTACACGCAGCAGCCAAGATCCATGGTTCGAGTTATATTCCAAGTTTAAAAGCTTTAAATCTCATTCTTTCTTGTCTGAATCCGTGATTTAAACCAAAATCCCTCAATTTAATCGGTGAACCCGACGGAACCAGATCAAGGAAAGCATAGGAATTGGAAATGAAACCAAACTCACCGCCCACCGTCGTCGACTTTGTAACTTAGCTAGCAGCATCGCGAGCTCAGGCTTCCTTCCTCTCTCATTCGCGTTGCTCTCTCTTACTCTCTTCCTTTGCTCTATTTAACGGGCACCGACGGGAACTACGAATGAAAAGACGACTTTTAGCGTGACACACGGGCAGAGGGATAGACAGAAGGAAAGCAGGGTCTGATTACACGGCATCGATGGCGTGAGGCCTTCCTCTCCGCCGCTCTCCACTGCTCTCATCCTCTGCAGCTGCTGCGAAGCTCTGAGTCTTCACGAGTTTCAGCAGACAAATGGTGAAGGTACGGCTCTAAAGGGATAAAAGGGGAGAGGGGCAAAATGGACATTTCACACGTTGAAAAATAAAAATAAACTATCACTCTTGCAGTTGCTAAGGTTCGAATACGGGACCTCATGTTCATTTCCTCCGCCCTCAACCACTCAACTGCCTACAACACTTTGTAAAAATTCTACAAGAAATAATATATGTTCTTTGTAAAAAAAAAAATTATCTAATAAATTTTTTAGAGTCATAACATTGGGTTTAAAATCGTTGAAGAAATTATTAAGTAATCTTTTATAAACAATTTATAATTTATAAAGATATATGGTTATCCTCTTTATTTAGAATTTATAATTCTTACTGAATATTTAAAATCTAATTCTCTTATGAATTAATTTTTTTATTTGAGTAGGGTATTTAGTCTTTTTGTACAAAAAAATAATAATTTAATTATTGAAATTTTTTATTAGTTATTAATTTGTCATACTGCAATATGTATTGTCATTACTCGTTATCATGCTGCCAACATCTCGTAGAATTTTTTAACAATCAATTTCTTTTTCTTTTTTTTCTAAATCAGCTCTGGGATGTGCATCGTGCTCTCTCAGCTAGTTCTTCTCCGGTTCTAGTATGGTTCATTTCCAAAGTCTTTATATTTGAAACGAAATATTCCAATTCCGGTTTTTTTGTAACTTTATTTCTATTCGCTAATTTAATTGAGCAAATAATTTATTCTTTTATCATCTTCTAACTGTATTAACAGCATTGGCCTTGGATAAAGATAAAAGAAAATAACCCTTTTTTTAAAAAAAGACAAACAAGCCCTTAGATTCCATAATGATTTGGGGTGTATTTGAATTACCTTTTAGAGAATAGATTTTAGAAAAAATATATTCTAAAAAAAATAATTTTAAAAATTGGAGATGTTTAGATGATTAGTAGTAGAATCACTTTCTCATATACAATTTACTAAAAATAACATAAACTAATATGATAATTATATAAAGAATAAATTTAATTTTATTTTTTTTTCATTTAAAGTGATTACAAAATAATGTATATACATATGTATTTGAGGAAGGTAAAAATTTACAATATTCACTTGAATTTTATTTATTTTTCATTGAAAACTTTATTAGAGTTAATCAATCTAGATGACCATCGAAAAATATAGAAGATAGTAACTTTTATTGGTAAATTCATCTTTTTTCTAAAATTTTAAAATAAGAAATTAAAATTTTAGATTTTAAAATAGTATTTGTTTTTATTTTTTTAATAAATAAAATTTATTAAATTATTAATAAACTCACTTCGAAAAAGAAGAGAAGAGACTTGCATATCGTCTTCATTGACTTAGAAAAAACATATGATCGAGTGCCAAGAGAGGTGCTTTGGAAAGCTTTGGAAAAGAAATGTGTATGTATGGCATATATCAAGGCAATAAAAGATATATATGAGGGGGTAACAACTACTGTAAGAATGTCTGGGGGTGAAATAAAGGATTTTTCCATAAAGATTGGTCTACATCAAGGATCAGCCTTGAGTCCTTATTTATTTAATCTAGTAGTGGATGTTCTAACTAAGTCTATTCAAGAAGAAATCCCTAAGTGCATGCTTTTTACGGACGATATAGTTCTTGTGGCGGAGTCAAGATAAGAGATTAATTTTAAACTTGAGTTATGGATAAGTACTTTAGAGTCGAAGGGTTTTCGTCTAAGTAGAAGTAAGACTGAATATATGCATTGTAATTTTGATAAGAGATAAGTTAGAAGTAACTTGGAGGTCAGATTGGGAAATCAAGTTATTCCACAAATAGATAAGTTCAAATATTTGGGATCAATAATACAGAAAGACGGTAAAATTTTGGAGGATGTTAATCATATAATTCAGGCCGGGTGGTTTAAATGGAGAAAGGCTACTGGGGTTATATGTGATCGGAAAGTACCAGATAAAGTAAAAGGAAAGTTTTATCGCACTGCTATAAGACCAGTAATGCTTTATGGAAGTGAATGATTGACTTTAAAATGACAACAAGAGCATAAAGTAGGGGTAGCTGAGATGAGGATGCTGAGATGGATGTGTGGGCATACAAGAAAAGATAAGATTCGTAATGAACATATACGGGAAAAAGTTGGAGTGGCACCTATTGAAGAGAAAATGGTAGAGAACCGTTTTAGGTGGTTTGGATATGTACAAAGAAGGCCAAGGGATGCGCCGGTGAAGAGGGTGGATCAAATAGTATGGACACCAGTTAAAAGGGGTAGAGGAAGGTCAAAGATAACGCTCAAAGAGGTCATTGAACGGGATCTCCTGGTTAATAACCTATCTAAGAATTTATTTTTCGATAGAGCACAATGACATCGTATGATCTATGTAGCCGACCCCATTTAATAGGATAAGACTTATTGTTGTTGTTGTTATATTAATAAACTCACTAATGTAATGTAGCAATGGGGGCAAAACTGAGAAGCTATAGGGAGAATAATTATTCACCAACCATAATTTTATATTGGTTTGAGTTCTAAAGTAATTTTGTTTTAAAAAATATTATTTAACTCTTATTTCATAAAATTATAATTTGATATTAAAATCTATTATTAAAATTGGATTTTAAACACACTCTTGAACTGACTCGGATCTAATTAATATGGAATTCGCTAAATTGTAGTGTATACGGTAAAGTATAACTAGTTTATTATATTCTGTGCGTTGTACTGTACAGAAATTTAGTTTTAATATATATATATATATATATATATATATATTGAAAAAATAATGAGATCAAATAAAAATTTTAGAAAATAACAAAACTTAAATTCAGAATCAACAAAATATATGACTATATTATAAATAAAATTTAATTTACAAATTTATTATAATTATCTATTTAGCCATATAATTAATGCAACCATAAAATATATAAGCAGATAAAAATAATGTATAATATAAATTATTATTATTATCATTTCATAAAGGGGGCCATGTTTTTTCTTTTTCCCCTTTTTTTGTATTTAGGCAAAATGAAAATAATTATTATTCTTGTCATTAAGTTATATAGTAGAGTAGCATTCCCTTGTGATACATGCTTTTACAAAATTAATTAGAATTTAGAAATATAATTCATTTTTACTATAATATAAACGTTGAATTGTTATAATAGCTTGGTGATATTGATATTGCTTAAGGCTTTATTTAGTTCACCATAAGGGAGGGGAGGGGAGGTTAATTTAAGGGAGGGTAGGGAAAGGTAGGGGAGATTAATGAATGATGTTTTTTGTTTAGTTCAGAAGGGGAGGGGAGAGGGGTTAATTAAAAGTTGACAAAAATACTCTTATCTCTTTATTTAAATTTATTTATTCTTTATTTACAATATTTATATCAAAATTATTATTTTTTAATTTATAAATCTTAAAATTTTTATCTCATTTATATATATAATAAAAATAAAAAATATAAAAAAATATATTAAAAATTTAACATTATTTTTTATTAATTTTATAATTATTATATATTTTAATATAATATATAAATAATTTTGTATACTTATTAAGTTTTATTATAATTTATTATAATTATTATGTAATTAAATAAAAAATTAGATGTGAAAAAATTAAAAATAAAAAGGTTTGAGGGTATAATTGGAATATTAAAAAAAGCTTGGGGGCATTTTAGTCAAAAGGGGACAAAAGTTTATCTCCCCTCCAAAAACCCCCACTTTTGGAGGGGAGGGGACCACAAAAAGACAAAAAATCTCCCCTCCCCTCCCCTCCATTTTTCCCAACCAAACACACTTTCCCCTCCCCTCTCCTCCAAAATCCCCCAACCAAACAAATCTTAAGAGAAAAAAAAAATTATTCTACCCTTAAATCATTCGTTAACTTAACTTTATTTTAAAAATTTTTATAAAAAAAAAATAGTAGCTGGGTGGATAGGTCTAACCCTATATTGAATATCAATTGACCAATCATCCATGGGTTTAATTAATTAAAGGATGAGATATGTGACTTTTCGTAACATGTTTAATTTTTGGAGAATATTACTTTGTCGTAGTTCCAATCACGACACTTAAAAATGCATCATAATTCTTAAGTGCCTAGGTTTACTTCTGAGGGTAATAGATGGCTTACTCTACCTGATATTGATATTGTCTAGGAAGAAAAAAAAATTTATCCTACCTTTAAATAGTAGATGAGTCTAACTTTTTTTAAAAAATTTGTGTAACAACAAAAATATATAGATCAATTAAAAACTATTCTAGCAAAAAAGAACCAAAACCTAGTAGTTGGGTGGGTAGGTCCAACCCTACATTGAATATCAATTGGGCCTATCTTGAATTTCAACCCCAGTCCTTCCAAACATTATGGTAAAATAAAAATTTAAATCTAGAAGCTGGGTGGGTAGGTCCACCCTTATATTGAAATCAATTGGGCCTACTTGAATTTCAACCCAAGTCCTTCCCCGAATGGGAGAGAATTTATGTTTTTTTTTAATTTTTATTTAAAAAAAATATTTTAAGAGGTATATAATTAAATAAAGATAATCATTTTAACTGTCAGTTTTTTAAAAATAATTTTATTAATTTGAACCATATAGATCTCACTACGACAATGGTGCTCATCACAATGAACAAGCAAAACTTAATAAATGTATATTATCTTATATATTTTAAAAAATTTATAAAAAATAATTGATTTTGTAGAATTGATAGTCAACCTTCGTATGATCTTAAAAACACACTTGTGTCATATTTCCCCAACAAATGAACCAAAATTGATAAATGGAAACGTCCTTGCTTTAACCAATTGAGCTAATTCTTTTGAGTATGAACATGCAGATGTTCTACAACAAGCAAATTCTTAAATTTCTCAAGCTATATGGAAGTTCTGTTGTGTACGAATATTTTAAGAATTATTTTGACTCCCCAGTCACTATACTTCACGCCATTCTTCATGCTATTCTCCTTCTGTCCCTGCAAACTTCAAAAAGCCATTTTAAGATCATAAATATGGCATTTATCATGCTTCGTATTTTAGTTTTCCGTTTCCTTTTCATGTTGCAGTATCTTAAAATAGTAAATAAATCAAAGCAAAATTAACTAGACAAACATTTCCTTTTCATCCTTTTGTTCCCTACTCTATTCTCTTTCACTGTGTATGGCTTATCTTCATTGCAGACAACCATACCTAGATGATGAGAAAGCAAGATATAAACTTACTATATATGCAAGCAATTCACTTTGCGTATTCATATTATTCTATTTGTTCCTGCTTGACCTTGAAAGAATACAAGGTTTTCTCTTCTTGTGATCTCTTAGGCTTTATTTAGTTCATCTAAAGGAGAGTAGAGTAGAGATGAGAGGAAAACTAATTAAAAATTGATAAATATATTTTTATCTTTTTATTTAGATTTTCTTCCATATTCTTTTATAATATTTATATCAGAATTATTATTTTCTAAAATATGAATATTAGAAAACCTATTACATTATTTATATATGATAAAAATATTTTTATATGCACTTCAAAGCATGATTTCATTCATTTTAACATATTATCCCATTAACTTTAATATTTTTTTAATATCTTATAAAATTAATAAATTAGAAAATATGAAACAAATGTTAAAGATTCTGTCGTTAGTTTTACAATTATAAGACATATAAATATATTTATAATATATACATAATATTTTTTGTCAATATATTTATCTTAAAATATATACTTTTGTATTAATTCTATACAAGCTTACACTGGAAAAAAAGACCATTCCTAATCTAGATAAATAACCTAGAATATATATCCTGCACAATTATTTCATCTGACAGTAGCTAAAAAATGCAATAAAAAAAAGTAGTACTAACAATAACGTGTAATAGAATAAATAGTTTTAAATTAAGAAAGGTAACATTAAACTAATAAAAACATATTATGGATATTTTTATCAAGATTAGAACAAAAATTTCTCACTACTCCAAAATCTCCAATTTTAGAAGAGAAGATGAGGGGAGGGGAGCATAGAATGATAAAATTTTAAACCCCCTCCTATCTATTTTTTTCCAATTAAAAACACTTACACCTAACCAACCAAATAATGCCTTATTGTTTTTGTCACTAACATTATATTATACTCCTTTAATATTTAATATTAGAGTTAGATAACTAATTTATGTGTGTTAAGAAAATTAGTTATATTGATTACTTATAATAAATATAGTTTAATTTTTCTAAAATGTCATATTTTATTATGACTATATTTGGATAAGAATCTCTTAATGTATGCAATCAATAGGGATACTCTGAGAAAAAAATATAAATTTGGAAACAAAGTGAATTGAAGTATTATATTTAAGATTAAATATAACCTCCAACTAGTTCTAATATTAAAGACTAGAGGGAGTATATTAGGAAATTAATCTTTTAGTCCTTATAATTTTGATTCGTTTGTAACTCAATTTATAAATTTTTTAATTCGATGCAATTTAGCTTATATAGTTTTGACTTAATTAAAACTCAGTCCCTGAACTTTAACTCACTACAATCACTTAATCATTCAAAACTTTAATCTTTAAACTTCATAAAATATATAATTTTATTTTCTAAAAATATAAGGATAAATATTTTAAATGGTTAAATTATAGAAATTAAATTATATCAAGTTAAAATTAAAAAAATTAAATTACAACTAGTCAAAATGATAGAAACTCACTTTAAGTTTAGGGCAGAGTTACAAGTTATATTTATAGCTACCAATAACACATGTAAGTTTGTTATTCCCTTGTTTCCAATGGAATCCTCATCACTGCCTCTGGCCACTGATAGCTTTTCACACAGTTGGCTATCAGACTTGAAGCCTCCCGTGAACTGCCTTGAGGACTCTGAAGGTTTAATAATGGCGAAATCTCAGAGCTGTAACTTTGATTTTTCTGCAACTCTCTCACCATCACCTGGTGGTTTTGCTCATGCTGATGAGCTTTTCTCTGATGGCTTTATCAGACCTGTGTATGGTGGTGAATCTTCAAAGATGGAATCTTGCAATAATCCTGATTCTTCTACACAAACCATGCCCAGTTCTTTAATTTATTCAGGAATTGTATCTCCAAGAAGTTTGGGAACTCATCATCATCATCATGGGTTCTTCACAAAGTGGAGAAAATCTACACAGAATATCTTGAGAAGCAAATTTGGGTATTTTAAGCAATTATGCAGGAGAGTAGGGTGCTCAAGGAAAATTTCTAGAGTTGGTGATTTTGAGAAGACAGAGTGGCAAGTGAAGAGTTGGAGCATTTCATCACAGCAAGCATCTCCAATATCAGTTAAAGCTTATTCTATGGGTGATTTGTTTGATTATGAGAACTCAATTCACGAAGCAGTCCTCCACTGCAAAAGATCAATAGGTATAATAATAATTATGCTTTTCCCCCCTTCTTTTCCTTTGTTTACTTTCCTTGTTTTGTTAAACTTGAAACTTGTTTGTTTATTTCTCTCTTCTCATTTCCAGGAAAATAATTTTTCATCAGATAAAGAAAAGAGAATAGAAGAGAAGTGAACTGGTAGTTCCAGATTTGTAAGGAACCTGCTCAGGCCTCTCAACTGGATCTGTTTGTCTTTTCTCTGTCTGCTCTCTTGGATTTTACATATATTTTGTCTGCGGAAAGATGTTTTTTCAGATGTAGCAGTGGATACATATATGAAATTTAGTATTACTCACTGGACTCTTTTTTAGATGAAAGAATGATAATTTTTCCGCACTTTCAAAGCTCCAATCTTCACTCTTAATTCTGAATAGCTCACAACAGTTTCTGTTAATAAGAACAATGTTAGATGTCCACAGATTCCAATATCTCAATTCTGAAGTGATGAACTTGGTGTTCTCATGCTCTGCAAGAGAAGACAGAAGATCCAATTAGTGAATGGAAGAAAAATATGAGTGATCCCCATGAAATATCAGATTGCCATGGATTGAACTAAAGAGCCGTAAAAAAGATTATGAAGAATGTAATCACTAAAAAAATTTAAAACAAGAGAATAACCATGAATCTGATATTATTTTTTGAACTTGTTATACTCTCAATTGTTATAAAACTTTTTGATAATTATATTACTCCCTTAAGATCTTATAGTAATTTTTTCTATTTTTATAATTACTCTCGATATAAGTATACTTTGAATATAATAACAATAACGACAAGTTTTGTCATTGAATACATAGGCCATTTGATTTTGTCAACAACTAATTTGGCATATATCATTCACCATAAAATTTCATTCTATAGCTTTCATATATGAATGATATATTATTCTCTATATGCGAATGAAAGTAGTACTAGTGGTTAAACACAAATTCAAAAGTGAAGTATCTATTTGAACCATTCTTAATAGCATGGACAAAAGTAAACTAACATATTGGTTCAATTTATTAAAAATCAGTAAATTAAGTCAACCGTTTGAAAAAATTGAAAACTCATAACTAAAGCTCTCATCTTCATCATCACAGGTTTTTTCATATTCTGGTCGTTGAAACTAGCTAGCAAGAAAAGAAGGGCACCCAGGGACAAACATGCTAATCTTCTTGAAAGTTTCTTCATCACTTATCCATATGATTGAGCACTAGAAAGTAACCCTTAATTATTGTGAACATGTTTCCCTCTTATTGCTTGCAAGTTTGCCTAACAAGTAAGGACAAAGTGTCGCTGCACTGCATTTACTTGTGCTCATAAAAACGTTACCCATCCTTCTCACTCTGGCATTTCTTCAAACATTCTCTGGACACTCATGGACCCCTCCAAAAATGAAGCTAAATACTGTTCTCATATGATATCCAACAATGTGGGCCCTCATGTGAGAATAACACGGTTTGCTTTAAATTTTATACTTCATATTTGATTTGATATTGTTATCCATAATCATGAGAAAACACAATGAACTCTCTTAAATAACCATTCTTGTCTAAAGCAGAATGGAAGTTAACAACAATTCAGGTGCAGCCAGAAAGAGAAAAGAATGTATAAAGCCACGTGAGAAGGAACCAAAATGGGAGTAAGAAGAAGTTCAAGGAGAAATATTTCAGATAAATTCATAATCTTCAGTATTATCTTTTTCACCTGAGGATATACGAATTCCTTGGATCTTCATTTGAAAAGTGCGGAAGACAGAGAAAACCTGCGGCAAATTCAATATCCCAACAACCCACGTGATGAACACGCGGATTTATGAGCAAATCTGGGAATAGACACTCTCTTATGAGCCAATAGCCATGTTGTTCTCCAGCGTTTTAAGCTTCTTCAGTGATGGACTCCTCGTGAAGGGTCCCAATGAGAAAACAACAACAACATGGGACCATCTCCTTTCTCTTGAGGATGTGTTTGTTCATAATAATTATTATTGTCTCATCATAAAGATTCTCAGTTGTAGCACATGATAACGAAGCTGTAAATTTGCTTGTGTCTCTTCTTTTAGACCAAAAGGAAAATGTTCTTCTATGTCTTGACTTAAATCCAAACCAAATGAATGTTCTAGACTGATTTGCTTTGGATTCTCAGAGATTTTTTAACGACTTGTCCAATCAGACTCGTCTTCTTGTCCTTCCCATTGTTTCCATTCTCATTGAACTCTAGCTGCTCTCTGTTCTTTTTTTTTTGGGGTCGCTCTTGGTTCTCTTTTGCCTATTTTGGCGGTAATCCATTGATGATCTCTAATTCTTAACGTTGACTAGACGTAAAATATTAGGAAATTATTTTGTTAACTCTCAAAGCGTAATTTGAGTATGATTCATTTTCTATAAATTACTGGAAAACATGTAAGTGTATTATTAATATTTTAAAAAAAATTATCAATGTGTTAGTTTAAGTGATAAGTGATTCGATATCGTTTAAATGAGATTTTGAATTTAAACCTTGTTATATATAAAAAAAAATTATTAAGGGACTTATCTACTATAGTCAGGTATGTGATATGAGTTAGATTTAGATATGATATGAATAAAATTATGAAGAATTGAGTAAAAAAAAAACATTTTCAAAAATTTAAATGTGATCCTGTTCGTTATTAATATTTTATTTGAGTGACATTGACTCATGGTGGGATACGAATTAAAAAAGTAGCGAAATGGCAGAATTGAGATTTGAACCCACGCCCTCTCAAGAGGGCCAAAACTGAATTTTTCAACTTAGAGCACTCGGCCTTCCTTACTTGGTCAATAATTTGAGCGAAGTTTACTAATCTAATTTTGTATTAGATCTTTTTCTTCACTCTCTTTTGCCTTCGTTCATTCTCACTGTTCTCACCGCCGCTGGCGACCAAATCGCCTGGTGCAAGACCCCCACCACAGCACCAAATCGATTTCGTTTTGTTGGCAACACCAAAAGGTCAGCCTTTTAACTCTTTCTTTTCCTTCGTCCTTTTAACTCTTTCTTTTCCTTCGTCCCTACTGCTTTTCATGTCTGTTTGGATCTTCAACGGGGGACCACATGGTGTTCCCATGCCTCTTTGACTGTTGTTCTCTCTCCCCCTTCTTTGCCTATTGAATGCTGCCTCTGTTTCCCTCAAGGTGGAGCTGTTTCGTGGTTGCAACTCTGTTTGGCGTTCAATAATAAACAATTTGCAATTCATTCTTACTTGAAAGGTTTTTCTTAATATTATTCTGTGTAGAAAATGCTTCTCACAGTTTTCTTTTAATCGGGCAGGCTTGAACTACTTCAGAATCATTAGACGGCATCTAAAGCAATGTAATTGTATGAGTAACGCCCATATTAAGCCCCTCCCCTATTTTCTTAGAATATGAGGTGTCACTTAATTTTAGTAACTTAGCGAGTTTGTTTAGGAAGAATTTTACTAATCAGCAATTCCATGTGTCACCACATTTTCTTTAACACCTGATATTAATATTTGAGGTATATTTGGTTAATGCTCAATTACTCAGATAGCTTTTTGCAGTTGAACCCGCATTTCTTTTATGATAAAATTTGGGGTAATCGTTATCAAGTTTGTCAATATCTCATGATTTGGTAGTTTGGTGTACGGCTGTGGATATAATTTGCACTAATTACCTAAGGTTCTGCTTTTTTATTTTTTTTTCAATTGCTGCAATTGATATTTCTTAATGTTATGATTTGCAGACTCCTAATCTCACTGAACGTAGGCAGTGAATCCGTTTTCTTCTCAATTGGCTCAACCGCCACCTCCTCCTCCTGCTTGGTTCCCATTGTTACCACTTGATCCACCAAATTCAAGTGCTTTTTGGAACAACAGAAATGTGGGCAATCGGCTAAGAGAATTGCAAGATACTCTCAATCTTGCAAAGGCAATGTATGTTGTTCTTATATCAGCTTGATTAATGCATGCTGTTTTATATTATTTACCACGAGCGAATGGTATTTCTGTAGGCAAAAGGAACTGGGGATGCTGATGATGATTAAAGAAGGCAAAGGGTCTGCAGAAGATGGGCCAGTCGAGCCTTCTGTTTCTGAGTTTCAGAAATGTCTAGAAGACAGAAGGGTTAGTTTGGAAACTCAAGAATAACTAGCAGTTGAGGCAACCAACTCTTTGATGTTAAAGCTAAGAGCTCAATTGGAGCCATTCAGATATATTGCAGATGAAACAAGTCCATGGGAGGAGAAATCTGGCCCTGCTAGGCTTGAAAATAAATTGCAGAAGAGTAAGAGGAATAAAATCTGGAGGAAAAAGAAGCGGAAGCGCATTGCAGAAATGCTGGCAAAGGTTATGTTTTGTTGGATTCTTAAAGCATTGCATTTTACATATACTTCACCCTCTTCAAGGTTTCCTCTGTTGTAAACTGCTAAACATTTTTGTTCTTTATTTCTATGTTGTAAACTCTAGGAGCGTGAGTGATTTGACCAAATGGACCGAGAAGCTGATGAATGGAGAGCAAAAGAGATTGCCAAGGAGATTGCGAATCAAAAGGTAATTTGAATTTTGTGAACTAAGCTGTTGTTTCGCCCTCTATCTGGCAATCAAAAGATAAATTTGTTTAGAGATTTTTTTTATGTAATTGCTAAGTGCTTCCATCATTTTACCCCTATTTTTCTATTTAAATGTCTCCTATCCAATTTAGTTTCTGTTTGGGTTGGATTGACTGACAGTTGCAGAGTTGCTAAAGTCAGACAAATTTAACTTATGGCTTTTCAAATGGGTTTATACTTGGTATAATCGGTTGGAGAAAAAATTATGTGGAAAACAATCATAAACACCTGGTGTCACTGATAAGAGCAGTTTCATTTTTTTTTTGTTATAGATAAGAGCAGTTTTTTGGACACCGGTTAAAAGGAATAGAGGAAGGCCAAAGAGAACGCTTAAAGAGGTTATTGAGCGGGATCTGCTAGTCAATAAGCTATCCAAAGATTTAGTTTTTGATAGAGCACAATGACGTCGTGTGATCCATGTAACTGACCCCATTTAATGGGATAAGGCTTGTTGTTGATGAAACAGATTGCAAAGCTCAAAGCCAAAGACGAGAAGAAGAAATTAGAGTCGGAGGTGAGTTCATATACAAGCTTAATCATATTCTTCTTGGTCAATTGGCAACCAAGACATTGGTCATTTCAGATTTCTGATAACTTTCTAGAACTTTGCGACTCATTCTGCATAAAATGCCATGATTGTTAATTGCTTATATGATTACCCAATGCTAATGAATTTTGCAGATTAATTTATGGTGCGGTATATTTGATCCTTATCGTTATACCTCATGTTCTTCTGTCATCTGGTTATTCTCGTGTGCCATTATGATGATTTCAAAAATCAAACTGGCATTTCTTGTTCACTCATTTCAATTACCGTTTGTTACTTTGTTGTCTTCCCATCCATTATGTAGACCACACGTTCTGTTCTTTGCTTCTCCATCCATTCCTCCCTTTTATTGGTAATCCCTTTTGGCAATTGTTTTGTATCTCAGCTTGAACTACTCTTGATGGGGGAGAAGCTGCAAGAGTTGCGCTCCATCAGGATCCAAAAGTTGAAAAGACAAGGTATGCATGAGAACATCACTCTGCTTCTAATCTATAGCATTTTTATTGCCTATGATGACTCATTGTGGCTTTTCTTGCATGGGTCAACTATAAAACTTTGTGTGTATACTTTCTGTGAAGATTTCTAGGCTCATACAGTAGCTGAATGGTTCTTTTTAATAAAAAAATGCGTCAGATAATATCTACAACAAAAAGGTTTATAATTAATCTGGAACCATACATTTTTAATTTGGTAATGCAATAACAAAATATGTTCAATATGCTTTCTTTGTCAATTTTTTAATTACCTTTTCTATCAGAATTTTTTATTCTACTCATAAATTCTGGGTTCAATAGAGATTATTATTCACACGTAATATTTAGTAACAGTTGGAAAAAAATTTCATTGTTTCATTATCATAATATTAAATTTTAATTAAATATTTGCAGGCACTTTCTTCCGGAGGAGGACAACAAGTTTCTTGAAAGGGTTCAAGCTGTAGTTGAGGAAGAGGAGCGCCAAGCTTTGGTTGCTGCCGATACAGATGCTGCAAGAGAAGCGATTGTGTCTGCAGAGGAATCCAGAAAATCCATTCAAAACCAAGGAGATTCATTAGAATGTTTGAGCAATGATAATAATGAGCTCCAGGAGAGCAAAGAGCAGAAAACTGCAAGTGAAGATGAAAAGGGCTTTGTTGCAGTTGATGATAAGGAATCTAGTAAAAAAGAATCTGATGGGCAAAGCAGTAGGAGAGCCCATGATTATGTAGCTAATTTGCCAATTGAGTTCTATCATTATTATCATGGCAGCAACCATGATATGGGCACATTTATTGAGGTAATTCTAATTACTTCCTCTGTAATCAATTTGTGCATAGGACCTTTTAGTTAACAATTTACACAAAGATTTGTTATTGTTAGAGCAGAATGATAACGTGTGATCTATGTACTCAACCTCACTTAGTGAAATAAGCCTGTTTCTTCTTCTTGTTGGCTGCAAGTTTTACTAAGCTGAATTGATAATAGCCTTGTTTTATTAGAGTCTGATGTTTGTACGCATGTTTGACTGGGACCTATATATATACTGTAAGTTCCACTTGATTATTAAAGCTGTCAAATTGCAGGTTAGAAGAGAATGGGATGCTTATATCAGACCAGGAGGAAGGTAAGAATAATTAGGTTATCCTGCTACTATAGATGGAACTGATGCATTTGAATAGCTCAATTATTTCATCTGTTTCCTTATTTACTGCATCTTGGTGCAGCCGCATGCCAGGTCACTGGGGTTCAGCCTCCTCCTCCAGTCGAAGAGATATGGGCTTCTTACTTGGTGAAGCCTAATTTTTTTTAGTTGCCCACCTGATTCCTTGAAATTTTGCCCCGACTATATCTAGATTTGATCCGTGTCACGCATCTGACTATGGTGGGTGAGTCTCCTGACAGGAATTTTCTTTACACGTCAAGGGTCAAATTTGAGATCTCGCTTAAACGATATTTAGACCAACCCGTATTGGTGCCTAATTGAATGGATATATTCGGTTACTTTTGTTATTTTGTTACTTGTGGGGTATAAACTTGGGGAAATGTTCATATTGGTTTATAAAGTTGAGGAAAGATCTAAAGACTCGTTAGTGTAAATTTCATTTTCATGAATACTTGAAGAAGGATATTTAAGTCCCAGTCTACTCGACTCTATAATTGCATTGTTTCATTACGCAGCCAATCCTGATGTCATCTCGTGTTATTTTTTGAGAAAATATTTCATAATTTTTCTTAGTTATCTCTCTCTTTTAGTTTTTAATAATCTATTTAAAGATTTAGTTGTTAATAGAGTATAATAATACCGTACGATATATATAACTATTTTTATTTAATAGGATAAGGTCAATTGTTGTTATTTTATTTGTTCTTCTTTAAGTTAAATAAGTTTTTAATGATTGAAAGAACACTAATATTCTATGTCAATGAATGATACTCCTAATGTATCATTTTTTATTTTTAGTTATAAATATAAAATTTAAATAAATATTTTATTTTAATTTTAAATATAAAATTTTAATCTACTATATCTTTTAAATTTATAAATTTTTTCTTAAATTATCCTATAAATTGCATACAATAAGATCAATAAAATTGATCAAAGAGTAGTTATAATACATATTAATTAGAAACACTATTATAAAGAATTAATATATATTTATTATAAATAAATAGCTTAATAACTAATATAGTAAGGATATGAGAGTATAAAATTGTATGTATATTATGTCCTTCCATTTAAAGAGAGGTATTATTTTATTGTAATTCTAGTTATAATATTTGGGTCTTAAGATGACATTATAATTTTTAGATACCCAAATTTATAGCTGAGGGTAATAGATATCCTGCCTTACCCAATATTAGTGTCACTTAAGAAGAAAAGAGATTTCATCTTACTATTAAATCATGGGTGAATTCAACCCCTTTCTAAAAATTTTTATACTAAAAAAAAATTATCAATAACATATCAACAGGCTAAAAGAAATTAGGGTAGGGTCATAATTAATTATCCTTTCACTTCTCTCTTTTCTTAATCTCAACTACTAATTAATTTAGATTTAATTACTTGAGTTAGATTATAGAGTAATTTTTTAAGAAAGTTAGGAAAAAATAATATTAATTCGGCCAATCAAAATATAACAAATAGGATATGATTTTTTATTCTAATGTATGATCTTCCAAGTTCTAATTAAAGTGTATAGTTATTTTTTATTTTTGGGTAGAAGTATATAGTTATTTTAATTGAAAATGCGAATGCGAACACTTGTATTTTAATTGAAAAACATTATAATAATAATATTAAAAATTTGGAAAATCAAGTGGCTTAAAAGTTACGTCTAATCTAATTCTATGTCTTCACAGTCAGCTTAAATTTCAAGCTCATCATTACGGCGAAAAAAGACCTATAAAAGGAACAGGGAATGTTGATTTTCAAATGAGCGGAATAGAACGCCACACCACCTTGGAGGACAAACTAGAATCTTCTGTGTCAAGGTACTTTTTTTTTCATTCTCACCGAGCAAAACTGTTTTACTTCCATTGTGGCTTCAAATTCGCAAATTCTTTCACGGACGTTTCTTCTCCTAATCTCATGTTTAGTATGGAATACTGCGTAGTCGAGAATGCGCTTAATTCTTTTAATTTCCTTTGTTGGAGTTGATTCTCAGTCAATAAAGAAGAACTTCTAAAGGCATTCTTAATTAAATTTGGAGGGTTCTGTTTTGTTGAGAATCTAACTGGCTCGTTTGGCTTATTTTTCTCTTTGTTGTAAACCAGGAGTATCTTGGTTTTGGGATGTCACTGTTATTTTGATCATTCAATATTCCAGAAGACATCGTTTTCGAGCGCCCTTTATTTGGGGATAAATTGTCGAGCACGTTTCCTCAACGGTTCCAGGTCTGTTCATTCATTTGTTTTTTGCTCTTTTTTTTTTTTGAGAAAAAAAATTGTCATGAACCTTTACCGATGCTGTGCAAATTTTGTTTTGATCGAATTAAGTTTTTGGCTTATTTTGTATAGGATATTAGCGACATTCGAGAAGTTCCCTATCATCAGGTTTGTTGTATTCTTTGTTTTTGTTAAGTATACAAGTCACCCTTTCTGTTTGCAAGTTTTTGCCCGTAATCAAATGCTAGTCCTTCTACTGATTTTTATTGATTGTCCTTTACAGGAAGCATTTGTAGACCCTAGCCGAGAAGAAAGTTTGATCTTTGAACGTTTAGAATTGAAGCATGACGTTGCTGATAATGGAAGTGCTACATGGTTTCTTCAAGACCTTGCTACTGAGCAGAATGCGGAATGAAGTGTGGTATAGAATTATTTCATTTGATTTCCATAAATTGTAGAATTAGTTAACTGTCAGTCCATTGCAGATACAATACCTTATCTTTACTCCCTTCATTGTATCAAAGCATAGTTCATTACTTAAAGCTAATACTCAATAGTTACTAGGCAAAGATTTTAAATGTTTTAGCACTGGGTATGTTATTGTCTATATAACCATATACTGAAATTTTTTTAATCTTTTACTTTTTCTGAATGTCTTCCGTGTGAACTAGGAGGTTGTGTTAGTAATTGCCCTTTTTGAGACTCAGAGTCCGCCACTTAGAATTAGTATTGTTTATTGTTGCTTTTATGCATAATGTGCATGGCACCTGGTAATACTATTTTATAACATGGTGTTGTTCATTGTTTCAAGTGATCTTTCTCCTGTGTAAAATCTGAGTCATTTGATTCAATGGAGCAATTTCTATACTTCGTGTGCCCCATGTGTGTTTCCCAGCACTGGGGAAGGGGTCTTGAATAAGAGAACTGGTGCCCATCATGTTAGTTCATTTAACATCTTATTTGCTGATGATGTCTTTTTGTGTGCCATGATCAATTTTTCCCATAAAATTTCAGGTGATCGAGCAGTCTGGAGTTCTGGACGCTCCTGGTTTAATATACAATAATGCACTTGCTGTGGTAACTACTGCAATAGGCCAAATGGTACATCTTTCAAACCTTTTTCTGGTTTTTTTCTTCTGTAGTCCTGCATTTCCAAGTCATCCAAGTACCACCAGCATTGATGGTTACCACATCAACCATTATCCCAATGATCCCTTGTCAATACGATACTCTATAAACGCTCCTCCCTTGCAGATTCACCCTGTCATGAAGACAAGACCATGGGAACTGGTCGCAAAATCTTCCCAACTTGCCTCTTCCATTGGGTGTTCCTTCCATGGAAGCCGTACTCTGGTCCTAAACTCACCTCCTTATAGCCTTGTTGTAATGTTGAGCTGAGATTGTAATGTTGAATTTGGAGCTTTAGGTCCATGAGTGGACAAGATCTTGAATCCATACTCTGGTCCTAAACTCGCCACCCTATAGCCTTCTTGTTGTCATCTTGAATAAAAAATTTCATGGTTGATGTTGACACTAGCTGAGGAGTGCGAGACATTGTTTCTCCTGGAGGGTTTTTGAAACATCTGCTTCCTACTTAACCTCTGTTAGCACTTCCCCTTCATTTGTGATTTCCCTTAAAAAGAGTGGACTGGTCTTGCAACAGTTCCCTGACGTGAACGTCTTGTCTCCACTTCTCTTGGACTAGGAGTGTTGAGCTTGACTTGAGAGCTCCAATTGCAGACTTTAGACACGCAAATAGGCAATGGACTTGAGTTCTTTAAGCTGTTTGGCCTTAATACTTTTTGTGCTGATCTGGTCTGGGCTTCTAGTGTTGCAATATCAGTTACGAAATCACCATGAATATCAAGGCAAGATTACACTAACATTCATCATGTTGTTTTGAGATTTTGCTGACCGCCCATCCATTCCTCAGTATCAATGAAGAATCATCTTGCTTTTTAAAATTTTGCTGGAAGGATGAGTATATTTCCTGCCACTTCTCTATTGGCCTAAATGATGGGCTGATGCTTTACTCTATATCTATAGATAGACTATGATACCAAACAGCATCGAACTTCTCAGCAATTTGTTCATTTTCCCATGAGCTACTTATATCAAATTATAATTTTTCAGTTTTGATATTAGAAAAGTGGAAATAGTCTTACTTTAGTGGAACAGAATTACAACTCTAGTGCTGAATAGGAAAAGTTTCCTTTTTATTGCATTGGAGAGCAGATGAACTCTGACGACTTACCACTTCCCATTTCTTTGCCTTCATATTGATTTTGTTTGCAATTTGACATTGGCTTCAAGACAATTTTCTCTCCTGTCAGACATGTTTTCTTTTGAAGCTATAATAGTAGCCAAAAACATTCTTTAGGTTTTTTGTGAAGAGTAATTGGTTCAATTATTTTATATGAGTTTCTCATACTTGCCAAATGATTATATTCTGTGAAAATTTGCATTCCATGTTTAAAATCTCTCAAAGGTAAAAAAAGGGATCTTCATAAAATTGCTTTTTACTTAGTAATCAGTAGCCATTTTTGTGCTCATTGATTTCTGGAAGAAAAACAATAATGCCTTTAGTATCTCCATGCTCCCCATTTTGGCAAGGGCCTGATACCTTTTTCTTTGTTCCCGTTCACTCATCCTCATCATGTGTTATTGTGTGTTGATATACCGACTACAATAATGAAGATGGCAGGAAGATAAAGAAAGGTTCTATATATTTCTTCTGTATTTTGGCACTGCTATTCTGTTTTATATATATATATATACACATATAGGATCCCACAATAGATGGAATTTACAGCGGATATTTGGGAATGAATCAAGGAATAGAATCATAACGTAATTTCCTATAATCTCTCCTTCTCAATCCCTATAATCTCTCTTCATTTAATCCCAATATCTTCAATACTCCTCCTCAAGTTGGAGCATAGATATTCATCATGTACAATTTGCCAATTAGATATTTAAACTTATCTCGGGTCAATCCCTTTGTAAGCACGTCAGTCGTCTGTTCTTTTGAAGGGATATATTTGAACTCAATTTTCCTTGCATCAATTTTTTCTCTGATGAAATGTCTATCTATCTCCACATGTTTTGTTCTATCATGTTGAATTGGATTATATGACATGTTAATTGCTGCCATGTTGTCCAAATGTAGTCTAATAGGAAGTTTCATTGGCATCTTCAACTCTTCTAGTATTCGTTTCACCCATAGACCTTCACAAATTCCCAGAGTTATAGCTCTAAACTCAGCTTTCGCGCTGCTTCTAGTAACCATACTCTGTTTTTTACTACGCTAAGTAACTAAATTTTCTCAAACATAGGTAACATAACCTGAGGTGGATCGTCTATCATCTTGGTCTCTTGCCCAGTTAGTATCTGTTAGCATTTTCACATTTCTGTTATCGGACTTTTTGAACAACAGGCCTAATCCAGGAGAGTTCTTCAAGTATCAGAGTATCCTGTAAACTTCGTTCAAGTGTTTTTGTTTGGGATCAAGAGAATGTTGGCTCACCATACTGACAAT
Organism: Leucaena leucocephala; assembly: GCA_037074615.1. Lineage (NCBI taxonomy): Eukaryota > Viridiplantae > Streptophyta > Magnoliopsida > Fabales > Fabaceae > Leucaena > Leucaena leucocephala. The sequence goes on along the minus strand of CM073570.1, from coordinate 4,617,624 downwards.
ATAAGCAATATCTGGTCGAGTGTGAGATAAGTAGATTAACTTACCCACTATAAGCTGGTATCACCCCATATCTACAGCCTTCCCTAGGTCTTCAGCATCACTTATTTTATCATCTCGTATAAGAGTATTACTCGGTTTGCAGGCAAGCATGTATGTTTCTTTTAAAAGATCTAGTATATACTTTCTCTGTGAGATGTTGATTCCTTCTGCCCATCTAGTAACTTCCATACCTAGAAAGTACTTCATTTTTCCTAGGTCCTTAACTTGGAATTCTTTATTCAGTGCCTTCTTAATCCTATCAATTTCTACAGGATTATCACCTGTGAGAACAATATCATCAGCATATATTGCCAGTATCACAATTTTCCCATTTAAATGTTTGAAAAATAGGGTTTGGTCACTTTGTCCTATAATCTTGAGATTTAAGTACCCTGGTAAATCTTTCAAATTAGGCTCGAGGAGATTGTTTTAAGTCATACAATGACTTCTTCAATTTGTACACTTGGTTCTCCTTTTTTCCAAGGAATCCAGGAGACATTTTCATGTGCACTTCTTCCTTTAATTCCTCATTTAAGAACGCATTTTTGACATCCATCTAGTGTAACGGCCATTCTAGGTTAGCCGTCAATGAGAATAGGACCCTGATTGTGTTAAGTTTTGCCATTGGTGCAAATATCTCAGTATAGTCCATGCTATAAATTTGTGCGAAACCCTTTGCCACTAATCTTGCTTTATATTTATCAAGGGTCCTATCAGCGTAATATTTTAGGGTGAATACCCACTTGCAACCTACTACTTTCTTGCCTTTAGGTAGCTCAACCACTTTCCATGTTTTATTGCTTTGTAGGATCTCCATTTCTACCATCACTGCTCTTCTCCATTCAAGACTATCAAAGGCCTCACTTATGCTTTCTAGTATACTGATCTGATCAAGGTGAGACACAAAATAACAATGTTTTGATGACAAAGCCTGATAAGAGACAAACATTTCTATGGGGTGTCTAGTACAGGACCTTCGTTGCTTTCTTACTACGATGGGAAGGTCAAGGTCCTCATTTTTCTCCTCATTTGCATGGTCAAGACTTGCTCCTAGTTCAAACTCTTGGGTTGGATCAGTTACTTGAGGTATATTACCTATCATGCCCATGTTTCTACGGGTGTAGACTTGTCCCCACCTGTTAGTGTCTCCCCCTGAACTAATGTTGTCCTTACTTGACTCATCATGTGTGGTATTTTCAAGAATATAGATTCTATCAAGTTCATATTAAGGATATATGGGTTTGGTGTCTATTTGGATAATCTGAGATTTACTCCAATTCTCCTCCTGAACCGAGGACGAGGTATAGAAGGGAACACTTTCATGGAAGGTGACATCACAAGTAATGTAGAGACGTTTAGTGACAGGATCAAAACATTTGTACCCCTTCTGGTATCCTGTAGGGCCTAGGTAAATACATTTGACAGACTTATGGTCGAGTTTATGAGAATGGTGTAAGTGAACAAAGTTAGTACTGTAGAAGATACGTAAAAGATATTGGCAATAAATGAGGACAGATTTCAGGGATCAATAGTAAATGGGAAATCACAGAAATCATAGGAATTGATTAGGAGAGGATTTGTTACCTGATATCCCGCTGTAAATCCCACAATTTGGGATCCCATTACTTGTATAAATATAGCATATCAGAATCAATTGAACATACAGAAAATTCATACAGTAATCTCAGTTCTTTCATTCCCGTTGTTTCTATGTCGCTGAATATCATGCCGTCAAACATGGTATCAGAGGCAGGTCAGTCGGTCCACTCATCTACCGCAGAATCCGACGGCACCGTCACGTCAGATGGTGGGTCACGTCTCAAAGTCGCCGGCGTTGAAGGGTCGGCTATCCTCATTGTGCCGGAACGCCTTACCAGTGATAATTATTTGGATTGGAGTCAATCCATGTTACTCACTCTGGATGGAAGGGATAAACTGGATTTTATCCACGGTGACCAACCCACCGATGGCGACACCACTACTCGCCGTCGTTGGAAATCAGACAACGCTCTAGTCGCCTCCTGGCTCCTCAATTTCATGATTCCCACCGTCAGACGCAGCTTTATGTTTGTTAAAACCGCCAAGGCCATCTGGGCTGCTGTTAAAGAAGCCTACGGCAAACGCCCCAACGCTTCTCTCCTCTTTGATCTAAGGGTGCGTCTCTGGACAGTCAAACAGGGGTTGCGCCCCCTGAATGCATATTACCTCGAGAAGATGTCTCTGTGGCAGGAGCTAGACTTGTTGCAACACCGCGTATGGCGGAACCCTGATGACGCCGCCGAGTATCGTCGAGTTCTGGAAGAAGAACGCCTCTTTGAATTTCTTGTTGGCCTAGAACCAGTATACGACGACGTCCGTGGCCGTCTCCTTAGTCAAATTCCACTTCCTACCGTCCCCGAGGCGTTCGCAATGCTGAGAGACGAGGAAGCTCGCCGCCAAGTGATGCTTCTCCCCAGCTCAACCTCGCGACCAGCGACCATCACAGAAGCCTCCGCCCTCGCCACTCGAACACTGGACTCCAGGAAGGAACGCCCGTTATGCGGCCACTGCAACAAATTGGTCCACACTCAGGATCGTTGCTGGGATCTGCACGGAAAACCCCCAGATTGGAAACCCAGAGCGCGCAAGCCCAAGAGCCATATGGTTGAGACGTCGGCGGCAGGTGAAAAAGAAGTGGGCTTCACTGCAAGCCATTCCTCTGGCCCAAATCACGCATCAAGTCTGGGCTTCGCTGCAAGCCATTTCTCTGGCCCAAATCAAGCGTCCAGTAGGGGCTTCAATGCAAGCCACTCCCCTGGCCCAAGTCACGTGTCCAACTCTGCTGGCCCAACAAATTCAAGCCCACTACAGGTGTTTTTGGACAGACTGACTGCACTTGAAGACCAGGCCCGTAGGCAGCCCACTGCCTCTGTTATCAAAAGAGGTAATTTTTCCAAGGCCCTTGCTAGCATCAAAGGTAAGAACCCAGGCCAATATTGGATAGTTAACTCAGGTGCTTCTGATCATATGACTAATGATGCATCATTATTTATCAATTACACTCCTGCCTCATCTCGGCTCACAGTTAGAATTGCTGATGCTTCTGATTCCCCGATAGCTGGGAGTGGTACCATAAAAGTTTCCTCTACGCTCACTCTCCACGATATTTTACATGTCCCAAAGTTAAAGTGCAATTTATTATCTGTCAGTCAATTAAATAAAAGGGAACGTTGCCATACTGATTTCTTTGCTACACATTGTATTTTTCAGGACTTGCTCACGGGGACGACGATTGGTGTTGCTAAGGAATTTGATGGCCTCTATTACCTGAATGACTGTCATCCAGTATCTTATTCCTGTAATAAAGTCTCTCTCTCTAAACCTAGTGAATTAGAGTTATGGCACAAGAGATTAGGTCATCCCAACTTTCAATATCTATGTAAGATGTTTCCTTCTCTCTGTTCAAATAAAATCTTGGAATTTCATTGTGACTCATGTGAATTGGCAAAACATCATCGCGCTTCATTTCCCAGTACACCTTATCGCCCTTCTAGGCCATTCTCTGTCATTCATAGTGACTTATGGGGTCCATCCCGTGTTCCTAATCGTAGTCACTCAAAATGGTTCATGACTTTTATCGATGATCATACTCGTGTCAGTTGGGTTTTCCTCTTAAAGGATAAATCTGAGGCCTGTCAGACGTTCATTGACTTTTATAACATGATTCATACACAATTTGACATAAAAATTCAGACTCTCCATACAGATAATGGTACAGAATATTTCAATTATCCCTTCACTACATTCCTCAAACAACATGGCATCGTCCATAAAAGCTCGTGTCCCCACAGCCCTCAGCAAAATGGCATAGCTGAACGTAAAAATAGACATATCCTAGAGACTGATAGGGCTCTCCTCTTTAGTAGCACTGTTCCTACCTACCATTGGGATGATGCCATCCTCACCGCTGCTTTCCTAATCAACCGAATGCCCTGCAAGCCCCTATCATTCCAAACTCCTCTCCAGGTCCTACACAATCATTTCAACCTACCGTACCTTGAGAATACCTTACCTTTAAGGATCTTTGGATGTACCACCTTTGTTCACCTCCACCATTCCCATAAACTCGCTCCTAAAGCTGTCAAATGCATTTACTTATGGCCTGCCGGGAACCAAAAGGGGTACAAATGCTTTGATCCAATCAATAAACGCCTTTATGTCACACGGGATGTAACCTTCCATGAGACTATTACTTTCTATTCTGAGTCTTTGGTTCAGGGGGAGAATTGGAGTGAACATCAACCTCAAACTACCCAAACCGAACCTGAACTCATATACCCTCAACATGAACCTGATCTAATCTATACATATGAGGAACTAAATGAAGTACCGCAGGACCATGAAGAAGACTCTAGGTCAGGGAGAGACACTAGTAAATGGGGTAAAGTTTATACCCGTAGGAATATGGACATGACAGGTAATATACCACCAGTGCCTGACACACTCCAAGACTCTGAACCAGGAGTAGGTCTTGACCATGAAGACCTCAATCTTCCAATAGCTGTAAGAAAGCAACAAAGGGCATGTACCAGACACCCCATAGAGAGGTTTGTTTCCTATCAAGCTTTATCCTCAAAGTATTGTACTTTCATATCTCACCTTGATCAAATCAAGATACCAGAAAGTATAAAGGAAGCTCTTGACAATCCTGATTGGAGAAAGGCAGTAATGGAAGAGATGGATGCACTGGAACAGAATAAGACATGGGACATAGTAGAATTACCAAAAGGCAAGAAAGCGGTAGGCTGCAAATGGGTATTTACTCCAAAATATCGAGCAGATGGAAGCCTCGATAGACATAAAGCAAGACTAGTCGCAAAGGGGTTCACTCAAGTATATGGCATGGATTACACAGAGACATTTGCACCAGTAGCCAAGCTAAATACCATCAGAATCTTATTCTCACTTGCTGTAAACTTAGACTGGCCACTACACCAGATGGACGTCAAAAATGCATTCCTAAACGGGGAGTTGAAGGAAGAGGTATACATGAAGATGCCTCTAGGGTTTCCCGGCAAAACGGAAAGCCAAGTATGTAAATTGAGAAAGTCTCTCTACGGTCTAAAACAATCTCCACGAGCATGGTTTGAAAGGTTTACCAAGGCACTAAAAGCTCAGGATTATACACAAGGACAAAGTGACCACACCTTATTCTTCAGACAGAAACAAGGGAAAATTGTGGTACTTGCAGTTTATGTTGATGACATTGTTCTCACAGGCAATGATCCCACAGAAATTGACAGAATTAAAAAAGCACTAAATAGGGAATTCCAAGTTAAAGACCTAGGGAAGATGAGATACTTCTTAGGAATGAAAGTTGCTAGATCCGCACAGGGCATCAGCATCTCACAAAGGAAATATATACTGGATCTTCTAGGCGAAACAGGCATGCTTGGGTGCAGGCCAAGCGATACCCCCATACGAGTTGACAAGATCAAAGATGAGGAGGATATGGGAAAGGCTGTAGATAAGGGAAGATACCAACGCATGGTTGGGAAATTAATCTACTTATCTCATACTCGACCGGACATAGCCTATGCTGTCAGTGTGGTAAGCCAGCATTCTCATAATCCTAAACAAAAACACTTGAATGAAGTCTACAGGATACTCAGATACTTGAAGAACTCTCCCGGGTTAGGACTTCTGTTCAAAAAATCCAACAAAAGGAATGTGGAGATACTAACTGATGCTGATTGGGCAGGGGATCAGGATGACAGGAAATCCACCTCGGGCTATGCTACCTACGTCTGGGGGAATCTAGTTACATGGCGCAGTAAGAAACAAAGTGTGGTGGCTAGAAGTAGTGCTGAGTCAGAACTTAGAGCAATAGCACTTGGAATATGTGAGGTTTTGTGGATAAAACAAGTCCTAGAAGAATTGGGGATGCTAATGGAATTACCCATTAGACTACACTCAGATAATATGGCTGCAATCAACATGTCACACAATCCAATCCAACACGATCGAACGAAGCATGTGGAGATCGATAGACACTTTATACGAGAAAAAATTAATGCCGGAATAATTGACCTCAAACATATTCCCTCAAGAGAGCAGACAGCGGACATACTCACAAAAGGATTAACTCGAGATAAGTTTGAGTACCTAATTGGCAAGTTGGACATGATAAATATATATGTTCCAACTTGAGGGGGAGTGTAGAAGATACGTAGAAGATAATGGCAATAAATGAGGACAGATTTCAGGGATCAATAGTAAATGGGAAATCACAGAAATCATAGGAATTGATTAGGAGAGGATTTGTTACCTGATATCCCGCTGTAAATCCCACAATTTGGGATCCCATTACTTGTATAAATATAGCATATCAGAATCAATTGAACATACAGAAAATTCATATAGTAATCTCAGCTCTTTCATTCCCGTTGTTTCTGTGTCGCTGAATATCATGCCGTCAAACAAGTACAACTAAAGACTCGCAATGGTAGGTTATTTTCAAGATATGATAGGTTAAAGTAGTGGTGTAGAACTTGGAGGGGTGTTTGAAAGGACAAGGATTTGCAAGCAATTCTATTGATCAGGAAGGTAGTAGTAAGGATGGCATGATTCCAATAGTAGGTAGGAACATTACTACTAAAGAGAAGAGCTCGGGCAGTTTCTAGAATGTACCTATTTTTACGTTCAGCAACCCTATTTTGTTGAGGGCTATGTGGGCAAGAATTCTTATGAAGAATACCGTGTGCTTTAAGAAAGGTGGAAAGCGAATGATTAAAATACTCAGTATCATTATTAGTATGGAGAGTTTGAATTTTGGTTTCAAATTGGGTATGGACCATATGATAAAAATCAATGAATGTTTGACAAACTTCGGTTTTATCCTTAAGAAGGAAAACCCAGCTGATATGGGTATGATCATCAATAAGAGTCATGAACCATTTTTCTTGAGTACGGTTAGGAACATGAGATAGACCCTACAAATCGCTGTGGATAATGGAAAAAGGTTTTGAGAGATGATAGGAGGTGTTAGGAAACGAAGCGCGATGGTGTTTAGCCAATTCGCATGAGTCATAATAAAATTCAGAATTATTATTTCGACAAATAGATGGGAACATCTTACACATATAATGAAAGCTGGGATGCCCTAATCTTGTGTCATAGCTCCAGTTCACTAGCTCTAGGGAGAGACACTTTATTACAAAAAGACAGTGTTAGATGATGGAATCATTTAGCTAATAAAATCCGTCAAATTCCTTAGCAACACCAATCGTTGTTCCCGTGAACAGATCCTAAAATATACAATGAGTAGCAAAGAAATCAGTATGACATCGCTCCCGCTTATTTAACTGACTCACAGATAATAAATTGCATTTTAATTTTGGAACATGCAAAACATCATGAAGTGTGAGAGTAGTTGAGATATTAATTGTTCCACTACTAGCGAATATAGAATCAGAAGTATCAGCAATTTTAACCGTGAGACGGGATGTGGCAAGGGTATAGGTGGAGAACAATGAGATATCATCAGTCATATGATCAGAAGTACTTGAGTTAACTATCCAACAAGGACCTGTATTCTTACCTTTAATGGTAGCAAGGGTTTTAAAGAAATTATCTCGTTGGTCAATACTCACAATGGGTTGTTGCTTATGAGATTGATTTTCAAGAGTAGTCAATCTCTCAAGAATAACGCTTAATGGGTCTGATGCATAACTTGGGCCAGAGTGTATTGGGCCTACAGGGAATGGATTTGATGTATGACTTGGACCTGCAGGGAATGGACACATGCTGGAATGGAAGGTGTGTGCTGGCCCAAAAAAGTGTGGGCCTGTGGCGTCTTAAAGTGGGGCTGTTGGAGTTGAGCCCATGATTTCTGATCTAGAGGCATTGGCGAGGTGGCTCTTTGGTCACTGTGGCTTTGGCTTCCAGTCGAGGGGCTTCCCATGGAGGTCCCAGCAGGTGTCTTTGGTGTGGCCCATCTTCTTGCAGTGGTTACACTGAGGACTCTCTCTTCTGGTCCCAGATTCAGCAACGCGAGTGGCGAGAGCGGACGCTTCAGTCGATGGTGGCCAAGGAACTCTGATCAACAAACATGACAGAGCGATGAGATTCTTTATCTCGTAACAGAGCGAATGCCTCGGGGACGGTCGGCAAAGGGACTCTGTTGAGAAGGTGGCCACGGACATCGTCGTAGATGGGCTCAAAGGCCAACCAGGACCTCGAACAGTCTTTCTTCCTCCAATGCCCGGCGATATGCAACTGCATCTTCGGGATCATGCCAGATTCGATGTTGGCGCAGGTCGAGCTCCTGCCACAATGCTAACTTCCCATATGGCTTTAGCGAAGGTAAGAAACATAAAATTGCATCAGACGACTGGGAGCATTGAATTAAGAAGCCATAACGCAACTAAGGCGTTGTCTGACTTCCATCACCGATGGGTGTTAACGTCGCCAATGGGAAGTTGATCAGTGTGAATGAAATCAAATATATCTCTTCCATCGAGGGTAAGGAGCATGGACTGGCTCCAATCAAGGTAATTGTCGTCGGTGAGACGTTCCGGCTCAATGAGAATGGCCGACCCTTCAAGGCCGGTGACTTTTGCAGAGTTGAGATGCAAAGCTCCGTTGGACGAGGCGGTGTTGTTGACAAAAGAGTGGACAGAACCAATGGCCTGCTCTGATACCATGTGTGTTGACATACCGACTACAACAATGAAGATGGCAGGAAGATAAAGAAAGGTTATGTATATTTCTTCTGTACTTTGACACTGCTATTCTGTTACATATATATACACATATAGGATCCCACAATAGATGAGATTTACAGCGGATATTTGGGAATGAATCAAGGAATAGAATCATAACGTCATTTCCTATAATCTCTCCTACTCAAAATATCGTGTCGGTATGTTTATCTTTTGGTTGAACTGTTCAAGAATGTTTTGCAAATGGAAAGTTGACATGGTTTCCTTTCTTCAGGTGTATTTAGCTAATCTCCGTCTTAAGGTTTTTAGTTGCCACTGATGTCCTAATCACTGCATACGAGCCCATTGGTATAACGTGTGAGGGTTTTTTTTTTAAACCAATAAACTACAAATAATTCTCTTGCTACTGGATTCCATATTTGTGTTGTTGAATAAATATGGTAAGTTGAGTTGAACTTTGGATATATGATAATACAATATTGTCAATAAGTGCTCGTGGGTAACATCTGCAATTCAGTATTTCCCTTGTACGTACTTCAAAAAGCAATTGAATAGTTTAATTAACGTTTACCATATGGTAAACTTAAGTGGAAGAGAAGCCATACTAGTTAAAGAAATGGCTAATTATGTGCAATCTCCCCCATTTCTTGTGACTGTGGAAGCTTTTAAACATCCAAGACACTCTTGCATTACTTTTTCCGCTGCAGTCCCTTGAGCGAAAATTCTGGCAGTTAGTCCTGCTGCGCAAGTTGGATGTTTGCCCATGGCCGAGTTCTTCAAACTTGCCCTTGAAAGCTTCAAGGTTTATGACTGAGGTGTCCTGAGACTGTAGGAATATGTTACGACACCAGCACATGGTTCGACGTACTCAAGGAAGAGAAAAAACAAATCTGCCTAAATGGATTTGTTATTATCTTTACTTCTATTTTTAGAATATTTTGGTTGTTTTATTACTTTATTGTTTCTCATTATCCTTCGGATATTTAGGCCATCTTTAGTAGGTTTAGATTAGTTTCAGATTTAAATTGCAGTTTAGATAATATCCTGATTATATCAGGATCCCTCCCTCTGTATTTTTGCTAGCATAAATAGCCCGCTGGCCAGATGAATAAAGCATGAATTTTTTAGAGTAATTTTACCTATCGTTCGGAGATTCTCCTGGGCTATTTGAGAGTGAATGTGAGATTCTTACTTGCGTTCTCTGATAGATTTACTTTTCATGCTCGTGTTTAGTTTTCGGACTCACTGTCTAACGTACTTTCGTTCTCTGATAGATTTACTTTTCATGCTCGTGATTAGTTTTCGGACTCAGTGTCTAACGGAATATAGTTACAGGACAAAAATTTCCGGTCCTGTTACCAATATGTTCCATATAAATACCTTGTTAGTTTTCTTTGAGCCCCTTGTTATTTTAATGGATTACATCACAGTGGTGAATCTGCTAAGTTAGAAAATAATGTAGCGCTCTTAATGGATTTTGCTGTCTTCTGAAACACAGCCAACTGGTTTATGCATGATAGGGGTTGTATTATTGAATCTGTTCATAGACAACGAGTCCCTGCTGAAATGAACAACAGGGCATTATTTTGCTGAGTCCTTTTGTTATTGTGTGAACATCCTATTTTGGCCTTAAAGTGTGAGATCACTTGCTTACAAGACAAGCATTGTCTCTTGATGTAAATGTTGCCATTATTAATCATGCTTCTTCAACTGCATAGCTCACACATAGCTCATCTCTACATATCACTCTTCTTGAGAACATAAATTGGACCTGTCTCCCCTGACAGGTGCCTCTCTACTGTGATTTGAAAGAAGCATTTTTGTATCCACCCAGATTCAAGTGAGCGTTGTTACTCATGGTTCATGAAATTTATCACATTAAATTTGTAATGTTTATCATGCAAGTGTTTAAATAAGTTGGATCTTAGATTTATCAGAATGATTTGGAGAAATTTTATAGTTCAAAAAGAACTTCTAAAAATATTTAGAGATGCAATAATTTTGTAACTTAATAGCATTAAAGCTCTCTTATAACTATAAGAGATTGTGAATTTGATCCCTTTTTATAATCTAAGTCACTCTGCCCCAATAAAAAAAAAAATTACAAATATATTAGGGATAAGTATAATTGTTTACTGACCCATTGTTCATATTTAAACCCGTGAGCTCCTCTTTTCGAGGAAGATTTACATGCCATCATGACAACCTGTCATTGGCTAAATTTTATTACATGAATTTAGTCAAGAAGAGAGAATTCAAGAGATTCTTATATATTGGAAAGTTCTCTTTGAGGAAACCAATCTTTTCAATACAAGGACTGTGCCAACTGATAAGTGATTGCATACAGGTAGAAGCTACTGCGAGTGGCCAATCCACTGAAGAAGAAGAGTCAATCACGTGGCAACAAGCACTCAAACAAAGTTGAAAATCATGGCTTGTGTGGGGCCAACCCCCCAAAAAAAAAACTACGATATGGGTGTCTTCATAGGACACATGTTTTCACACATTGTGACTGTAAAGAAAGCTGCTGGAAATTATTGGCGAGCAATCAACATCAAATCATTGCTCAATCTTTTACAGACAGTTATTGCCACAAAGTCCAGGGGTTAATTAAACATAATACTATTTTTCTATAAAAAAACAATTAAATCTATAGAACCATGAAATTTAAGCTGTGTTTAGCTGAAGTGAGGGAGGGAAATGGAAGGATTTTAATAGATAAAAAAAATAGAGAAAAAAAATAAAATGATTTTAATATTATCTCAGTTAAAATTTTGAATTGATTAAAAATGAGAAGAGAGGAGAGATTTTAATATTATATTATTTAATTTTAAAAAAATATTTTTATATAAATAACTATAAGATATAAAAAGAGTATTTTAAAAATGTTATAAATATAATAGTTAATAAATTAAAATTTATTTTTTCCCTAAATTCTCTTATATGGGAGGGTTATGAGAGAATGGGAGGGAAAATTTAAAAAAAAAAAATCTTTCTTTCTTAAAAATTTTATATTACAAAATAAAAAAAATGAGCAAAATGCCTTATTTCCTTTACCCTCTTTTCTAAATTCCTCTTCTCGAGCCAACCATAATACATGATATATCTGTCCACAATAGACTACTCAGTTTCATGACTCATTATCAGGGAAAGCAGCTTTACTATTTTCATTCAGAAAAAGAAAGAAAAAAAAAATATGCAGATTGAATACACCTAATTCTCCCATGCCGACCTGCTCTATCAATGGGAAGCTTTCTCTGTTTCTGTCCATGCTTCGAATGTTCCCATCTTCTCTTCATTTTGGTCAAAAATACACATTCTCCCTTCTACACTTGTTCATGTTTTTTTTTAAAAAAAAAACTTTTTTTATACATATCATCAACTTTACTCTTAAAATTTTATAATACTCAGCTCAATTAAAAATAAATTTAGATCAATCTAACTCAATATTTTCAATTCTTTTATTTACAAGTCACAATTAATAATTTCAATAAATAATTCCACTTTGTTCTTTAAAATATTTTGAACCATATGATGTTAATTAATCAATAATTTTATTAACTGATTTTATAATATTTTAAATTTCTAACCATATTAAAACATAATCTATTTTTTCCCACTCCCCATACAAGCTACAAGAGAACTCTCCTTTTTTTTTAATAAAAGATAACATAAAAATGTTAGGTGTTGTAGTTTTATTAAATAAATATAATAAGAAATATTTTTAAAATATATATATATATTTATGTCTGGTTCATATTTGAAGAAAAGGTATGCATCATCTAGTCAGACATCAAAACTGATGCATTTGTTGTTATTCTCTGATCTTGATTAAACCATTGGTACCAATTGAAAACAGATTGACGAAAAACTGGTTAAATCAATCGGGGGGGGGGGGGGGAGGAAATCCTAGCACTCAGGCAATTTAATTTTGAACAAGTAGTTCAGGATTAATTTCTGATTTATTTTAAAGTTTTGAAATTTTGCTGCAAGACATTTCAACTACTTTTTTGAACTTTCAGAAATATATATATTTATTGTAGCTATTATTTATATAATATATTTTGTTGTATTGATTTGTTTATAAGATTATTCAAAATGAAGGAACCTGCCGCAAAAGAGGAAATAAGTGATATTGTGGAAATTGGGATGAGATATGACAGCTTCTTCTATTATTATTGTCCACTCACTACATATCATTCAAAGTAAGATGACTAGTTTTGTCACTTTATCACCTACTTTCCCTCTAACTTCAAACACATTTTTAAAAGTACATCCCTTCCTTGCGTTTACAGTTCAAATATCATTGACTTCATTGCCATTCCCAAGTGAAATCTCCCTTCTTCTAACCCTAATTAATATGCAAAGTTACTTTGAAGCTTATCTAACAATATTTTAAATAAGATTATCTTCAATAAAAAGATATATTTATTTAAAGAAATTAAAGAAAGGATCACATATGCACAAATTAAAGAAAGGATTGAAGTTGGAGGAGGAGACAAGAACATAGAAGTATATGGTATCTAAGTTAATGAGGGTAATTAATTTTGAAACAGAGAGTCGTTGGCATGAGGAAGAGGGCAAAAGCCTCTCGTGTGTGTGTGTGAGAGAGAGAGAGAGAAATAAATAGAGAAAGGACCAATACTGAAAATTAAAGAAGGAAGGAAGGAAGCCAATAAGTTTAGTGGGCGTGTCTTGTGTATGAATAACTTAACAATACAAAATGTTGACTCATTTATGAAAATTGGATATGTATGGATCGTACTTAACGGTGTTGGACTTGACCACGTCGGCCACCTACGACTCGATCGTCTGTCCCCAACTGAATTGACAGGTATACATCACTAGTCTTTTTCTGGTTTCAACTCAACTTCATCATCCATTCTCTCATCAAAGAGACCATGATATCGTCCTCCGTAATTTTCTTCTCACACAATGAATACTTTTCTTAACTTTATTTATAAATTATTTATAATTTATTTTATTTAAAATTTAAAAAAATATATCAAAACTATATTAATTCTGCCTTAAAATTTAACAAATTTATAACTTCATCCTTATTTAATATATACTCTATGAAAAATTTAACAATATAACATATATTGATAAAAAGAAAATTTTCTCTCTTTATATATATATCTCTAATTTTTATTACAAGACATTAACAGTATGTTTGATATGATAGAATTTTTTTATAGAAATATAAGTATAAATAGAATTAGGCTAAAAATAATTTTTAAAAATTTATTTAGTAGGTTAGAAATAAATATAGAATTAATATATATATATATATATTTTATAACTTATGGTAAAATAATTTAAAATAGTTCACTTTCACTTCTCCTATATCATTTCTTAGCTTTTTTTGATAAAATTGAAATAATTCAAAATATTAAAAGTAAAAGTGACTTCCATTTACTAAATAAGGGAATTGCTTGATTTTACTTCAATGTTACCAAATATGCCCTAACGGTACATTTGGTAGGATAGAAGAGTTTTAATAGAAATGGAAGTAAAAATGTAATTAGGCTATAAATGAACTTTAAAAGTTTGCTTGTTATGATAGAAATTAGTATGATATATATTTTTTTATAATTTAGAGTAATATGGTCTAAAATATTTTTTATAACTTGTGGTAAAATGATTTCAAATATTTTACTTCAATTTCTATCTTCTTATTTCTCAATTTTCTTGATAAAACTGAAATAACTCAAAATATTAGAAGTGAAAGTTAGGGATAGAAATAGGCCAGGCAGCCTATCAGGGGCCTCTAGCCTGGCCTGCATTAGGCCTAGCCTATTTAGAAAAATACACAGGCTCAGACCTATTTGAAAACCTGTTTTTCTTAAGAGGTCAGGTTCAGGTTTCTTATGAAGTCTGTTAGGCCTGTCAGGCGGTCTAGGCCTGTTAGTCAAAATTTATTTAATATTAAAGTGTAATAAATGCGTGTTAAACCTATCACATATTAAACACAATACAAGAGTCAAACCATTAAACTAATATGTATTATTATATATTTTATTCTTGAATTTTATTTTAACAGGCCTGTTAGGAGACCTGTTATAAGAACCTGTTACGAAAGCCTGTTATGAAGGCATGTTAGGTAGCCTATTAGTATAATTAAAAAATCAGGCTTTTTAAACAGGCTTCAGGCCAGGCTAGGTTTAGATAAAAAAAAAATAGCCTATAACAGGCCACAGGCCAGGTTCAGGCCGAATTGGCACTTAACAGGCCAGGCCTGTTAAGGCCAAAGCCTGACCTGATCTGGCCTGTTTTCATCCCTAATAAAAGTAGAAATGACTTCTATTATATCAAATAAGAGAAGTGAAAGATTATATTTTTACTCCTACTCTCATTTTAATAAATATAGCATAAGAGACAGATCAATGTTCTGTATATCATTTGATGGGATTATAATTAAATTTTTCTAGTATTACCCATATTTATCGTTATAGTTATTAACTATGAGAGAATATAATATAAATCTAAATTTTTTTATTTAAATACTTTTAAAATTGAAAATTTATTTTATTTATAGATAAAGTTATAATAAATAAATAATGGATGAATATGTTAGTTTTATAGGAATTGAATAGAATACTATATCAGTTTAATATAAATAAAATAAATGTAATAACTTAATTTCTTTTATATCACACGTTTATTACTTTTTTTAAAAAAAAAAAAAGTTATCTCGGTCTATGCAATCAAACAAGATATTTTATGAAAATTAACAATTAAAGATGGGATATGAAAGTAGATCCGAGAACAACAAGAGTGCATTACTTTTAGTGCAGTGAATTGGCAGGGCTACGGCTAAAATAACATTATAGACATTAAAAGAAGGGCCTTTCATTATTATAGCTCTCTCTCTCTCTCTCTCTCTCTCATTATGATCTTCCATGTCCTCCTAACTCCTCTCTTCTTTCCTTTTCATTTTTTTAATTCTCAAAACTGACACTTTTTATTCTCATTATATTTCTTCTCATCCCATCTTTTTTCATCATCCTTAGTAGTACAAGATTTTAATGAAATATTTATACGGAGTAACACTTTTTAAAAATAACCTTGTTTCTTCCGGTTAAGTTTTTCTTAAGATGATACAGAAAATTATAAAGGCTTTTATATTTAACTGATTTTGTTCTATTTCTTTAATTTATTTAAATTAATTAATAGATTTATTATAATAAAAAGTTAAAAGAGTGTCAATGTTTTATATGGTGATGGTAACCCCGATGATGTAGCAACCAATTTTGTAAGGATGCAACTTACTACATTATTTTATAAGAAACATGTTCTCCTCTTATTCATCTTTAGTTATTTAAAAGTATCCTGAAATTATTTTAAACTTAAAATTAATTATTTTGATATTTAAAATGCGGAGAGTACTTTTATCTCTTTCATATGATATTTAAATTTGTGTTATCTTCTTTATATGATATAGTTTATATTTAGTGCATTAAATTTTTATTTAATATGTAAAGTATATCTTTAATTATATATTAATTTATATATATATAAATATATATTATATATAGTTAAAAAAAAGTTATAAGTCACTATACAAGTATTTTTTTTTAAAAAAAAAGCAACGAATATTATACAGGTTTCTTTTTCTTTCTCGGGATTGAGAATTGTTCAATTCCGACCAGTCATTCCATCTTACTATTTTTCTGTTATACGATCGACTACCTTCCTCTCTTTATTCTTTCGTCTTCGTCAACCATCGTCGCATAAAAGTAATCATATTTTTAAAAAAAAAAAACACTATTTTTGGACAGATTTTTTAAGCGAGGTAGATTAATGGTATTTTTTGTTAATAGATTTATATTGATATAAATTAAATGGAAAAGCCCATGACCCTAATAATTCTGAAAAATGAGGATATATAGGTGGCGTCGTGTGGTGCAGCTAACTTGAAAATGATTGAAAATGCAATCGCCATAGTGAGATGATAAGATTTTTTTAAAAAAGAACAAATCGAGGCTAGATTTGAAGGTTTGAAAATGAAGATATGAGATTGAGGAAATTCAATTATTAAAAAGGAATCCCGTTAACCACCAACATTCCCACAGAAGTGTTGTGTGTGTGTGTGTGAAAGAGAGAGAGAGAGAGAGAGGTCATACAGGCAGCATACCATGTGACCTAACTTTGCCCATTGCACCTTTACCATCATCACCCACAGGTACTACTAGTCCTTTTCCCTTCTCAGAATCCCATTTCATTTCATTACTTATATGTGTATGACTCAACTTAGAGGGAAGAGAATATGAGAGATTTTATGGAAAGGGGAGAGAGAGAAGAGAAAAGGAAAAAAATAATTTTAATATTATTTTATTTAGATTAATAGTGAGAAAACAGCAATTAATTAGACATTTATAGCTTTAGGAATATTGTACGTGATGGCTATCAATATAGTTTATATGCATTATTGGGAATGGTAGATTTTCATATGGGAATTAATATACTTCCTCCTTTCCAAAATAAGTTAGAGATATATTCTTTTAATATTAAATATAAGACATAATTTATATTATAAAATATATTTTATATTTAATATTAGAGGAGTAGAAGGTTTTCTTAGTCTAAAATATAAGCGACTTTGAAATAACGTATGGCGATTATTTTTTTTCTTCTACTTTGCTATTGACTGTAATTAAGAAGTGAGAAAGTTGATTGTGAAAATTTAGAACTCATGGATAAAAAATTAGAAAAAAATTTATAAAAAAAGAGTTTTTGGGTAGCTTTTAGAAAATAAAAATAAGATTTTTAGCAGTTTTTGGAAAAAGTTTTCTAGAGAAAAATTTTTCAAAAAAATTACTTTTATTATTGATAAATTATAAAAAAATTATGATTATTAAATATATGAAAGATAAGAAATAAGAGATAAGATAGGAGAGATATCTAGAAAATAAATGAGAGATGAAAGATGGTGTAGAAGATAGAGGATAGAGGGTGTAAAAAAATTATGAGTAATATAGTAATTGGTTAGTCCATAAGTTCTTTTATTGTTCCATAAGCTACTCTAATCATTTTATCTGAATTTTGGTTTTAAACCATGATTTAATCCAAAAGCCCTTTTGAACAAATATAGTTATTTACTTTAAAATTTTTTCAAACATAGATTTTATCCAAACTTAAATTTAAAATCTAAATTTGAGGAAAAACCAAACACACACTTAGTATACTTAATTAATAGGGATGATAGTGAACAACATGTGATCTTTTTTAACAAATTTAACGAGTTGATTATCTTTTAATTCTTTTTTTGACATGTGTAAAATTAGTTAAATTTAAATTATATATATTCTGAAGAGACCAAGTAGCAAGAGAATGAAATTGTAGTTATTAAATAAAAATTAATTTAGTTAATAAGAAGTTAATCCATAATTTATAATATTATAAGTTTATATTTTACTGTTTATATAAATATTTTATTAATAGACATGTATAAATATCTTTATAAGTGTTTATTGAGTTTTTTGATATTTAATTTACCTAAACTCTTTTTAGTAAAAAAAAAGAACAGAATAAAACGGAGGTTGAGATGAAATGAAGGGGAAATAAAGAGGGGGCTGAGTAAATTAGGGTTTTTGTGAGTAGGAACGTGAGGATGTCGTGGGGGGCATATACAGTGCAAGAGAGACAGCGCACACACCAAATAAAATTGCCTCTGTTGTACAAAACACAACCAACCGTACGTACGTCCTTTGGTTAAATGCTTTGGTTGGGCGTTGTGGGTAAAACCCATATAACACTTTCAAAATACTGTTATATGTGCATATCCAATTAATTAGGAATCCCCCACCTGACTTAACTCTCATTAATTAAATTCTCCAATCTAGCTACCTTTACTTATTTTTATCAACCTATAATAAGCATAGTTAGGCAGTTGATATATATTTCATTAATGCCAATTATTAATTCTACCTTCTTTTTTCTAACTTTACCCTTTTTCTAATAATGCCAATTATTAACTAGTCGTTAGGCTGGAGACTAGGATGTACTTCCTAGTTCCTCCTCCAGTTAACAGACTTAATTTTTTTAATTTATAAATTATTTTTAATATATTTAGTTAGATTAAAAAAATTTAAATTTTATTAAATCTATTTTAAAATTTAATATTTTTTTAATTTTATTATTATTTAATATTAATTTTAATCTTTAATATGAGAATTATATAATTAATTTGGCTAGATTAACAAAATTAATCATTTATAATAAATATAATTTATTTTTTTTAAATATTATTTTTTATCAAGACTATTATTTCACATGTATAAATAATATAGATATTTTAAAAAATATATAAATTTAAAGGATAAAATTGATTGAAATATTATATTTATAATTAAATATAATTTTTAATTAATTTTTATATTAAAGGTAAGAGAGAATATATATTAAAATTTATGAGAATAAAATCAATTTAATAGTAAATAAAAGTTAAACTTATACATTTATTTAAAAAGTTCAGTCACGTGACTTATAAACCATACAAGATTTTTTAAATTAATAAATAGGGGTAAATTCTGATTTTTTTTAAAAAAATAAATTTAGTATCTTAACTCCCTCTGCTTAGTTATCATACTATGAGATGATTGGAAAAACCGGGGAGTGAGTAAGTAATTTTAATATATTCCTATAGTCATTTTTAAATAAAAAGTTATTAGAGATTCTCATAACTATGCAAAATGTCTTATGTATATTGAGTAAAATATTGAATTTTACAAGAAATCATGTCATAGGAAAATAATTAATTGTCACTGTCGGGTCCAGCTCGATCTTACAGTGACGCGCCCACCCCCCATATATTACATTCGACTATATACTTAATAATTATCCATCAAACTTTTTATTCATAACATTTTCTTTTTAAAGTTCAAAATTCAAACACCCAATCATCAAATCAAGCCTAAAAAAGTTATCATTTCAAATTAGAGCAATCGCATTCATCTTTATCATCGACAACAACATTTGAGTGATATTAATAATCACACAAATTAACAATTTTTCCAAATTAAAATAATCATATATATATGTGTGTGTGTGTGAGTGTGTGGTGTATGATCATTATTAGTTAGGCATGTTGGTTGGTGAAATGTAATTGTACTATGTCAATTTGCTTGGCAGTGTGGTGTTATTTCCAATTTATTTTGTTCGCTTTTAAGTCACACTTTGATTTGTCTCTTTGGTCACATGGGTTTACATGTGCTATGCTTCATATATAAGAGCCAGCCAGTTGTGTAGTTTAACTTATCATTGCACTATATTTAGTATACGAAATAATTTAATAGGATTATATGTATATTTTGATAAACTTTCAAAAATAGACTTATAAAAAAAAAGACTTTTAGATAGTTTTTAAAAAAAGAATTTTTGGAGAAAGGTTTATGAAAAAGAATATTATAAATAAATGAGAATTCAGATAATTATTAATATAATGACTTTTGTTATTGGTAAATTACCATAAAGTGTATGATTTTATTTTTTTAAAAAAATCTTTTTTTCTCTCTCCCTCTATTCCCGCGAACAAAACCAACAACGATCGCGACAGAAGCTACGGAAGTGACAGAGGTGAGGTTGTAGCTACCAATAACTCATGAGCGGCGACCCACAGCTTGCAGCGACCCATGACGAGCAACGATGGACGAGCAGCGACCAATGACTTGCAGCGACCCATTAACGGTGACGGCGACACGGATGAAAGCAGTACAGGGACACCAACGTGAAGGAGAGGAAGAGCAAAAGAGGGAGAGAGAGAATAAGAGAGAGTGAAAAAAATATAGGTAAAATAATAAATGGGTAGTTTATAAGTTATTGTACTGTTCTAAAAACCAGTTATACCGGTTTATCTGAAACCATGATTTTGTTCATGAGTTATTTTAGACAAATATGACTATTTATTTTAAATTTTTTCTAAACTAAAATTTTTTCCAAAATAATTTCTAAAACCATAGTTTTAGATTTCTGCAAACAGTTGCTATATATACATTGAGAGAAACACTCATGACTAATTCGTTAATTAAAAAGGATTCCTATTATATGTATATATTCTTGGAAAATTTAATTCAATTTATCTAAATTTTAAATTAGATTGTTGTAGTTTATCTATTTAAAGTAGACATTATAGTTTGATTTGATTTGTTATATGCATCCATCCTTAAGTAAAAAGATGTTAATTTCAATTTATAAATTTCTATTGAATTTATGAAATATACTCTATTTTATTTTGCACCATTATAATATCTGTATATTTTTATAAATAAAATTTTATAAAATGTATAAATTATAATTGATGGATCAAATAATAAGGACATACTTTAAATAAATTAAATTATATTGACCTGATTTAAAATTAGTTAAATTACAAGGGCTTACAAATTATTTTTTCTTATATTCTTTCATAATAGTAATTATTATTTCTCTTCTGTCATTAATATAGGATTTAACTTAAAAGTTTATTTTTAATTCTAAATATAAGATATATTTTTTATATTTATAATTTTTTAAATTATCTATCTTGATAATCTCTCAACAATAATTAAGTAAGAGAGTAAGAGAATAAATTAAGAAAGATTATTAAGATATTTTTAAAAATATATATTAAATAATTTAATTAACTTTTTTAATATAATATTAAATTAATTAAATATATTTTATATTAAGAATTTAGGGAGTAGTTTATGAATTATGAGGCAGGTCCTTGGCTCTCCTTAATGATGTTGTATATTCTTTGTTTTTAATTTTGTAATATATATTGAACACTCCACACAAAAGGAAACTCCATACAATAAGATAAATAAATAAATAAAAAGAATATTGATCTTTCAGTCCACCGAGCTCCACCTGTTCTGAATCTTGAATGTCTACTATAACTTTTAGTGCATACCATCTATATCCTCTCATCACTTTGTGTTATAATTAGTAGATCCTTATTTAATTTTTTACCTTTTAAAACATTACAAGGAAAAAAAATGCAAGAGGATAGAGATAGAATGCTTATTTGCAATGTCACGTAAAATTATTCCAGAAGATGACTTAGTCACTCCAGTCCACAATATAAATAACTTCTAGAACAATTATTTAATTCCTAATATAAATTATTTGAAGAGTAGTAATTAATGCTTATTTATATATTTTACCCATATAAATTAATACTTAAAATTGGTTGTATTTTTCCCTCTCATTCAAAATGTCATTTAATATAGGTAAAATTAAAAATAATAATTTAAAATAGATTTAATGAATTTATTATCATTTCTTAATTATAGTTAATTAGTTAAAGTTTTTTATATTAACAAAATTAGTGTAGGAGTATAGCATAGAGAGGAGGGAGTAATTTTCAATCTCACTCCGCTATCCAAAAAAGTAGACAGTGGCATAATGATGCAAAAGGAATAGTGAAATTGATGGTAGTAATTAAAAAAATATCAAAATTAAAATTAAAGTGAGGCTCATATATTGGAATAGTGTTGATGTGGATATTGAATGATATATATAAACAGGGCGCGCACGTGGAGTCTAATTCAAGCCTCCGTTCCTTCCTTGCTTCTATCTTATCATCACTATTCCTAATTCCTTCCCTAACGAGGAAATTTCCTCCCCCTTCTTTTTTATTATAATATTGATTTATATTTAAGTATTATTAGCTTTAATTAAAAATAATTTTTATATTTACAAAAATTTAAACTAAAAATCTCATGATCAAAACTTATTTCATTTGGATCTCTAGTCCTTCTTTCTCCCTTTAATTTCACACAATATTCATCCCATTCCTCAATTATTATTCCCCCTCTCCCAATTAATTACTCATTATACTTTCAATATTCAAAACCATTCAAAATATATCAGTCACGTTTTATTGGCAAAAAAAAAAAAAAATCCACCTTGACAATAAATACTTTATATCACACTCATTTATTAATTCTTGAAAGGGTCGGTGCTATATATTGTACTTTTTCAGTGCAAAATAGTTCTTAAAAAGACGGCAAAATTGATTATAAAGGAGGAAAACATTTTGCAGTGGGTAAAAATTAACATCATTAAACCTATAATAAAAATTCTTTACATGTAGAGGAAACAGCGGAAACTAACAAAATATTTTATTTTTAGAACTCCATATAAATCCCTAGGTTTCGCTCTAGTTTTTATTAATAGGAAGAAATAACATTTTATATTAATATAAGGAGTACCACTAAATAAATATAATTTGAAAAAATAATTTTAATTTATGTTTAACTCTTTCGTTAAAATGATAAAATTGAATTTAAAAACGTCAAAGAATACAATCTTAATTTATACACTTTTTCCCCCCATGTTCTGTGAATGAAAATAATTTGTCGATTAAATTATTTTATACTAAGAATAAATAAAGTGATTAATTTGGCCAAATCAAAACATGTCATATTTAATAATGAGACTTTTTATTTATTTTGATTGCTTTTCCAAATTATAGGATGACCCCTTATTATTCCCACTCATTATTGTTGTTGCTTAAAGCTTGTCATCCTCATCCCCTCACTCTCTCTCTCTATACGACTTTTAGAGAGAGAACACAACTCAGCAGCCACACCAGCCAGCTCGTTCCCCATCACATAGCAGTTTCCATGCTCCACAAAGACGATACAGACCCACTTATCTTCCTCATCAGGGTCACCCACCCAGATTTTCACCAGTAGATTTCAGTACCTCTGAGAAAAACACACACCATCACTTTTTCCCCCTTATTTATATGTAAAATTATTTTAAAAAAATCTTCCTTTCTTCAGCTTTTCTATATTTTCAGATCATACATGATCATGGAGGAGGCAGATCATCATTCTAATGGGATCCGCAGACCCAATTTCCCACTGCAACTGTTGGAGAAGAAAAATGGTGAACAGCGACAGCAGGGTGGTGATGATGATGCAGCTGCAGCGAAAGTTGGCTTTGTTGACCCGAACCGACCCAATAGTAACCTCCAGCTCGCCGACCAATCGAAGAAGCCGCCTCCGAAGAGAACCTCCACGAAGGACAGGCACACCAAGGTGGAAGGTCGGGGCCGTCGGATCCGCATGCCGGCGGCTTGTGCTGCTAGAGTTTTTCAGCTGACTAGGGAGCTTGGACATAAGTCCGACGGTGAGACCATCGAGTGGTTGCTCCAGCAGGCGGAACCAGCCGTGATTGCCGCCACCGGGACGGGGACCATTCCCGCCAATTTCACTTCGCTTAACATCTCGCTCCGCAGCTCCGGCTCGACTGTGTCGGCGCCATCGCAATACTTCAGGGGTAATAATTATAGTAATTACTTCAGTCCCAGCTTGTTTTCTTCATCGTTGCAGTTGAGAAACACGGTCGTGGATGATTCCAGAAGGATCTTGTTCCCCGGGGGCGGCGCCGTTGGGTTTTCTTCTTCCTCTTCCTCCGATAATTCTTCGATGAATAATTTCAGTTCTGTGAGCAATGTGAATGCCATGTTACAACTATCAAAGCAAGAGCTCAGGGAAGAAACTGGCTGCGGCGGAGGTGGCGGCCTTGAATCAACGACAACAGAAACCGAAGCAAGTTTAGGGAAAAAGAGACGGTCACCAGAACAGGAACTACCTCAGGGTCAGATGGGAAGTTATTTGTTACAATCCAGCACAGGCTCAATTCCGGCAAGCCATTCCTCGGTTCCGGCTACGTTTTGGATGGTAAGTAGCCCCGCCGGAAACAACCAATCCATAGGCAGCAGTGGCGGCAACGGCAACGGAAACAGCGGAAGCAGTAGTGTTGGTGACCCCATATGGGCAATTCCTTCAGTCGGTAATTATAGTAACATGTATAGAGGAGCCATGTCTAGCAATGGGATTCATTTTATGAATTTTGGTTCTCCAATGGCTCTGATGGGTGGCGGTATGAATGAAAGCAACTTAGGCATGCTTGCAGCCCTAAATGCATACAGGCAGATTCCGGCGAGCGGCGTTTCAGAGTCTCCGGCGATTACTGGGCACGGAGGAGGTGAGCATTCCTGATCAGGAATAACAAAGATGATGAGGATCAAATAGTAACAGGGGTATGAAGTATTACATGCTATATATTAGCTTCTCTTTGATCTTCTATTACTTATCACAACTAGTCTTCTACTATATATATATTGGTTTCCGAGCCTATATATATATATATAATTAAATTTCTGTTGTGTCCATTTGCGAGTACAGCCGCAAGTTCGATTGCTGCTTTAATATTCAGATTTTGGTGTTTACAGAGCATGGTTATCAGCTAGGGTTTGAGAAGAAACTTACATACATATTTCAACAACTAGCTATTTGCTTTGCTCGAGCTTTGTTCTCTCTTCACAAAGTGATTTAATTTATGGTTTTTGCTGTCTGTCAATGCCCTACAACACTCTTCTTAGTTTTGTTAAGCATATATGCCCATGTTTATATAACAACCAGGAGGAGATAATATATATATACACTCTCTCACAGAAGTGTAGTTAAAATACTGTTCTGCAGAAGAATCGCGAAGTTCATAAGAAGATATATCTGTTATTAAGTGCTTAATAGAGGTTGATGATGGAAGTATATATAAATTAGAGCTTGATTATTCTGACGGGTTGGTATCTGAGAGCTCTGGAGAAACTTCAGAATGAATAATAATAATGCGAATACATATATATATATAAGGCTATGGGTAGAGTGAGTGAATTATATATATGGATGATTGTACTTCGTACGTAGATAGGGACCAAGAGAGATAGAGATGGTGAGACTAAAGAGGAGAATGATGATGAGGAAGAGGGTTTGAATTGAGGGTGTTGAGCTTATCAGGTAGGTGGTGAGCCCCATGGGCTTTGGCCATATTCCTTTACATAATGCATCTACAACAACCCTTCTCTCTCTCTCTCTCTCACACACACACACACACACACAAACAACCATATAGCAACTAGCTCTAGCTTGGCACTTCATGATTATATAAATAGAGAAGTAGACCTGTATTGTATATCTTGCTATTGCTGCTGGTAGTAACCATTGTATAGAAATAAGAGACTCAGGATTAACATGGTGTAACTCAACAAGTTAGACGGTCGACTGGGTTGGATTTTTGTCTATTTTTTTATTATTGAATTTAAAACAGCTCTGTTTTGAGTTAAAAAATAAATTAGTAGTCAATCACATTGACGCTTTAGTAATCCTATTTGTTAAATTATGTGTTGTTTATACATAAATATTTTATTTATTTGTAAATTGATTTTTTATTTAAATATTGTTCTTTTAGTCATTAATAGATAACTTAATAGGTGGAAAGTTGATTTTAGTCATAAATATAAGATATATTTTTTATATTTATTATTTTTCTTAAATTATCATATTTCTTTAACAATAATTAAGAGAGAGAATTAAAAAATATAATTAAGATATTTAAATATATATATATATTTACTAATTTAATAAAAAAATTTAATCTAATTAAATTAGTTAAATAGTGAAAAATATTTTTTTATGGTTATATATATCTATATATGAATATATTTGTATAATTTTAATAAAATTATATTTTTTAATCATAATTAGTTTAACTTTACCCAATTTAGTGATGGGTCTAGTTCTCTTTGTAACTATACCTTCATCTTCTTATAATTTGCCTATCACCTATTATACTCTCTTTAATTTTAAATATGAGATTAATTTTATAATATAATTTATATTCTAAAATAGATCTAATATTTATATTTAAAAGTATATGTGACGTCCATGCACTTGTGCATGGCTTCGTACTTGACAAGTTGACTTGGAGAGAGGGAACACAATATATAGAGCTATAGCTAGCTGTTGCCGCACTATGTTTTTGTTTAAGCCACGTTACACAAGGAAAGTAAAACTTTCACTGTTGCAGCTTTTTTTTTTTTAAAAAAAATATTTTATTATTTATAAAAGATCGCGATGAGATTTGATGGTGCAAATTTAAAATCTGTTCTCACAATAATTTATATAAAAATTCAAACGTACTCAAGCCCTACATGCAATATTTCAAAGGCGCGTTTTTCAAAAGTTCTAATTCTACTGGTGATGACAGCGAATTTTCAAGTTATCATCTTACAGCTTTGTTGCAAGATTATATTTTTGCTATGTGCGCACAGCGCCCTACTTTATTATCATTTCTTCACATCCTTTTCAATTTAGGGTCATTAGATTATGAAAGTATGGGTTTGAAATGAGATTATATGAATCAAAGATAATTTTGGACGAGTACCAGTTCTGGTACGAAACATGCATGTCGGACCCTAAAATAGAATTCTCACTCTCACATATTCTTTTTTTTACACAACAGTATTAATTCTTTGTATTTTACCTGTGTATCCCAACTAATTAGTTAGTTAGCCTAGTAAAAAAAAGTCTTTGATCAGTAAAAAAATATGACTGGTAGTATATTTATAAATATTAGTAGATTTTTAGACCAATTCTACATACCACGGGTCTAAAGTATCCTTCTTAGACTAGGTGTTTGTACATGTGGTCTAATATATATATTTTTTAAACTGGTTTGTCTATATACCATGTCTAAAATCTAAAAAAAAAAATATTATTTTAAGTATATTTTATTTTAAAAAATAATATTTATAATCTTTTAGATCAAGATTGTTATGAAACACGGTTTAAAAGGTAATTTAAAACCTAAAAAATTTAGATTGACTTCATTCATCCACCTCTTATAAATCAAATTTCATGATCCTTTTACATCATCCCTTCTTTGTCCGCCATTTTTCTTAAGTTGTCTCATCCCTTAACTCTCATAAACTACACTTACAATCTCCTCCTTAACTAGTTCAAAGACAACAACTTCTTCAACTTCGTTCAAAGGCTCATATATGCCCAGATCTGTGTTCATCTTTGCTACCGCCTAGATTTGTTTTTAAGATTACTGAATATATTTTTATTGTCTGAATCAATATGTATGAGATATGGAGTTTATGAGATCTTATAAAATTCAGATATCATAACATAGCAAAAGAAAAGGCTTTTTTTTTTTTTTTAATTTTTTAGTTTGTTTTTTAGACTGTTTGTCTATACATGTTGTAAAAAATAGTTGACTTTTTACACTATATTTATCTAGACCGAATCTAAATCCAGTGTTAAAAGCACACATTAACCAGGGTAAAAGACTTTTTTCCAATAGTGTTAACAGAATTTTTAACCTAAAACCTAAGTTTCCACATAACAATGTTGAGTAGATTCCTCTTTGTCAAGCATGATTATAGTGTTGGATGTGAGAGCCCATCTCTTTATTTATAAACTACATTTATAAAGGCATCTTGATATGAGACTCATAACAATACACTACATTTGAAAAGTCGATGCCCCAGTGGATATTCAAACATGCCAACACACTTCACTTAGTCAGAATCCTTCATAGCTAGTTCTCTCTCTGAATACACAATCACAAATTAAAAGACTAACCTCCATGGTGATTGAGAGAACCTCTTGAACTTAAACCAAATTTCACTTGTGAAGTTTCCTAATGTAGAACTTAATAGATAGGTACCAACAAATATTGGTTCTCCCAAAAGGGGATGAAGTTGTTTTGCTTTAAGGACCATTGGAGTGTATGTGAATGCTCCTATATAATACTCTATCGGTCCTTAATATATAATCTAATTAATAAATTGATATTGATATTAAATATAAAACTTATTTAATATACTTATTAACTTTTTTCAAATTACTTCTATTTGTACTTATTCAACAATAATTAAGAAAGATAATAAAAGAGTTAAAGAATATGATCGTTGTACTCTAGAAAAATTATGTAATATTAATTAATTTAATTAATTTATTTAATCTAATTAAATTAGTTAAATAACTTATATATTAAAGATTTTATTAATAATATGGCTTCAGACATCAGATGATATATATAGATGAAAATCTAAAGGATCAAAACGCGTGGAACCCACCGGTATTGCTTTTTGAGAGCTGAAACTTTAGCTTGTGGAATCCACGGAAGAAAAGATTCCTTTGCGTAGGCATCCAACAAATCAATGTCTTGTTATTATAATCTTGAGAAATTAAAAATGAGTTCAAAAATCAGAGTGAAAAACTCAGAAATATTTTGTTACGTTGCATATGTAAATTTGGAGGGGAGGGAAGGAAAGCATTAATGTGGATGCAGAGGCAGAGTGGGGGACTGCATGAATGTATATATAGGCGTAACCGTACAGCAGTTGGTCATTATTCTGCACAAGATACCCATCCTTTTATATGTCAATCTTGTTACAACTCTCATATACAAACAGAAACTCATTAAGGTTCAACAGATCCATTTTTCAGAACGTGGGTCCTAACGTTAATTCATTTCTCTCCCAATAATGCATCTCTCTCTCTTCTGTATGTATGTGATCAGCGTAACTTCTGCAATATTAATTATTTACTGCATCTATCAGTAACGTTTTTCACTTTATTACCACTCTGTGTCTTTAGGTTTTACTTCGTACGTACGTAACCATAATCATATATATATCTCGTGTGGTAGGACTTCAATAATTTGTTAAATCCAAGATGGAATTTTCCCGTTCTATATCATTCATAATTAATCTGCAACCTATAAATATATGATTCGGCTTCCATATATATCAAAGTATCATTAATGAGTAAAACCAACAAGCTGGCTGTTGGTTAATATGGTAGAAAAATATTAGTTTGAATTTTGGGAAGCATATTTATTGGGAGAGCTTTATCCTTAACACTCCCGACTCCCGACCCGACAAATATGAGGCTCAAGTCTAAAGAAAAGTGACTTAGGATACTCTGAGTTTATTAAAAAAAAAAAGTATCATAACTGGGTAAAAAATATTTATGAGCTTAGAGAGTACTATTGGGAAGGTGATACGATGCCCCCAAACAAAGGAACAGCTGGAGAGCTAGATATTATATATTTGTGGGAAAACTTAGTGGAAGGGACCAATCCTCATTAATGAATTAGGGTTTTGTGTTTGGAATTATACATGTACATTGATTCTTCAGTTTCAAGTTTAATTTGGATAAGGACTTAGCTAGTGATCCAAAAGAAGAATATAGAAAATTTACAAACCGTTTTTGAGACCTTGTAATCTCATGTTTTGTTCGTACTTCCTCATCTAATTATAAAAAAGTATTAGTAATTTTGTGAATGAAAAATAGAGTTGAAACAATAGGGTCTGTTGGTTTTTGTTTTCTGTTTTTAGAATGTTTTAGAAAATTGTTTTTAAAAACAAGTTTTGAAAAAAAAATATATTTGGATAATTATTTTAAAAAATTGTATAAACTGTTTGGAACAATTGTTCAAAAAATTAAGTTGGAGAACTGAGAGAAAGTGAGAGTAAGAGTAGAGAGTGTAGCAAAGAGATGGAGAGTTGGAGCAAAAAAATTAAAACAGAGAGCATAACCGTGTGGGTGAACTTGAAAATTAACAAACTAGAATAAAAACGGAAAATAATAAAACATGTAAAAGTTGTTTTGAGTTTTTTGTTTTGAAAAAATAGATTTTATTTTATTGTTTTACAAAATACTTAATTAAAAAAGGGAAAATGACAAAAAAAATTAAAAATACAAAAGGACAGAAAAGAATGTTTTTTTTATTTATCCGGTTTATTGGAACTTTGTCCTTACTATATACAGATTTAACCCGCGTTACGTACTTGGCTATGGTGGATGAGTCTCCTAACAGAAAATAATTTTCTGTATATGCCAAAATTTAAATTTAAGATCTTATTTAAATAATATCGAATCACTTAACACTCAGATAGAAAGTATATTTGAATTTTAATAATCCCTAAGACATGTGTCATCATAGAATGGTGTTTTGAAATTCAAGCAGAAAGTCACAAACAGGCCCATAGTATGTCCTTAGTGGTTGCTTGAAGAAATGAGGATAGAGGAATCCAAACATGGACGAATAATCTGCAAACTACAAGAGCCCCAAAAGCCCAAGGGAGGCCCACATAATATAGAAGATTCTTGAAGTGGAGTTTTTCGTTTTTTTTTTCTAAAAAAACTTGGAGCGAAATTGGTGCTCTTTTAATTTTGTCGTTCATTAAAATTAATGATCACGATAAAGTATTTCTATAAATTAAAATCAAAATTTTTTTGGCCATAAAAATTAAAATCATACCTAACAACTCGATGAAATTAAGTATATGTGATATTTGAAAAAAAAAATAATTTACCACCACATCTTTATCTATAATTAAAACCGGACGGAATATTTTTTTAAAGCTGAAGTGCTTATTTGGGTTTTATTGAAACTTAAGTTTTAAAAGAAAAATTAGCTCAAATTTTAGTTTAAATTTTTTTAAAATAAATAATTATTTTTATTAAAACGAATTTTTAGATTAAATAATAATTTAAAATTAAGATTTTGTATAAACTATTAAAAATAACTTATGTAATATTAAAAGAATTTATGAACTATTTAATTACTATTTTATTTATATTTTTTCTTACACCCTCTCTTCTTTTTAATAAAATTATATAATTTTTAATAATTTATCAATAATAAAAATTCTTCTAATAATAATTATCTAAATATATATTTATTTAGAATATATTTTTTTATAAACTTTTTTTAGAAGTCTTTTTCTAAAAATTATTTAAATATTTTTTATAAATTATTTTTTAAACTCCTATCTAAATATAGTCAACTTGAGTTACAATTTCTATGATTTTATTATTTTAAAATTAGTTCTTAGAATTAAGTATCTAGGTAAGAATAAGATGATAATTATATGTTGTTAATTAATATAGCAATACTATGCCTAATAACAATAAAAAATTAAAAAACATTACTCACAAAAGCTTGTCACAATTAATAGATAACTTAATCATTTAAATATTATATTTTATTAGTTAGAGATACTATTTGAATTATAAAAAAATAAAAAAAATTAAACACAATAGAAATGATTTTTTTTTTCTTAGAAAACTACAAAACCTTAGCCATAATTATATGACCAACAAAGCTATGTGATAATGATAAGTTGTTAATTTATATAGCA
Source organism: Leucaena leucocephala (assembly GCA_037074615.1). Lineage (NCBI taxonomy): Eukaryota > Viridiplantae > Streptophyta > Magnoliopsida > Fabales > Fabaceae > Leucaena > Leucaena leucocephala. The sequence continues at coordinate 4,585,887 of CM073570.1, read as the reverse complement.
AGACTATGCCTAATAACAATAAAAATTTAAAAATTAAAACCAACATGAGAGCACAGCATAATTATTAGATGATTAAATTATTTAAATATTATATTTTGTTAGATAAAGAATATCATTTAGACTATAAAAAAATAAAAATTATAATTAAAATTGATCATAATAGGAATGATATTTTCCTTAAAAAAACTATAATTCTTTTGCCAATTATGATTAAAAATAGTATTTCTATAATATTTAATATAAAAATTAATTAGAGAGTTGATATTAATTTTAAATATAAAATATATTTTATATATTTATTATTTTTTTAAATTATTTTTATCATTATTATCTTAATAATAATTAAATAAAAGAAGAAGAAAAAATTAATAAAAATAATTAAATTATTTTTAAAATATATTATATTAATTAATTTTTTTAAATTAATTAAATATATTATATATTAAGTAGGTGAGGAATATTATTTTTATTTAGATTTCTGTTATAACTCAATTAGTGATGAAATATGGTAAAAAAAATCGGTGATGAAAGATTTTTGGCGAAAAAAAATCAGTGAAGAGAATGAAAATTTCGGTGCCTCATTTCTCGAGCGCGAAAGATTCTCCAAAAAATATAATTTCTTTCCAGGGACCCCATTGCCAACTTTCTAGCACTTCATCTCATACTTTTTGGACTCATTTTCAAACCTCTCACTCTCTCGCGTCCCCATCTCCATGTCTGCCCTCTGTTAAACCCTCATTTTAGTTCTGCGGAAAATAAACACAACCATTGCAAGACATGGGCGCTTCTGGGAACAATTTACTCCAAGTCATCGCCAATAACTTAGATGTTCTTTTACTGTAAGCCCCTTTTCCTCTTTAGTTCTTTCGGCATTTTGCTTTGAATCACACTGAACTTAGTTACACTCTTTGTTTGCCTTTTTGTTTTTGTTCCCAGGCCTCTAGTCACCCTGGTATACCCTTTGTAAGTATGCTTGTTTTGTGCCTTTTGTGTCATTACTGTGAAGCAATGTGATGCCCTAACTTGAAGCAGGTTTGTCTTCTTGTCACGCCATTTTTGTGTTTTCCTGGCAGATATGCTTCAATTAAGGCTATAGAGACCAGGTCCATTAGTGATGATCAACAATGGCTCACCTATTGGGTTCTTTATTCCTTGATCACGCTCTTTGAGCTCACATTTGCCAAAGTTCTTGAAGCGTAAGCTTCCTGTTTATGATATAAGAATGGTTGCTATTGCTTGAGTTTTCTGTGCTTGAAATGCAGTAATACTTTTGATTTTGTTTTACTTGAGACAATGCAAACTGTTAATATGTGGTTTAAAGAGTGACATCATGACTGATATGTGGTTCGTATATTTTCTTTTAGAATTACATATATGAGTAGTTGAATCGAACTTTTGATGAGCTCTTTCCTTTAAAAGGGAAAATAAGCAAAATGATTATGGCATAGTATTCTCTAATGCTGTTTCTTTTTCGTTTGGTTGCAACTTGCAAGTTTTGAAAATCACCAGTGCTATTTCTATTTCTGGAGTGTAATAATCAAGCTGCTACTTTTCAGGCTTGCTATTTGGCCTTATGCCAAGTTGATTCTCAGTTGTTGGTTGGTGCTTCCTTATTTTAATGGGGCAGCACATGTTTATAAGCACTATATTAGGCCCTTCTACATGAATCCACAACTGCCCCAAATACCTCAAGCTTCGCAAATGTGGTATTTTCCGCGTAAGAAGGACATATTTAGTAAACAGGATGATGTTCTAACTGCCGCTGAGAGATACATGGAGGAGCATGGAACAGAAGCATTTGAGAGACTTATTCATAAGGTAAGCATAGTAGTGTCCAATTTTTTACTGTGGACTGCAAGGAAAACCGCAAAGTTTTGGGACTATTCAACTTGCTGGTATTAATAGAGACCTGAATATGGCTAGCAATTCTAGTCGTTCGTAACGTTCTAGCTAAATTAAATGAAGTGGAAGAGATAAGAAAAAGGAAAGGGAAAATCACTATGAGGTTTTAAAGAAATAATATAATAACAAAAAAAATCTTACAAATGAATGGATTTGATGTTATTTTTTATACATGAACTTGTCATTATCTGTTGTTCACTTGTTATGGGACTTTTAGATAATTTATATTTTTACCTTAAGACCTCAGTGATTTTCTTGAAAGAAAACCCATAGGTTTAATGACAAGAAGTCTACTCCTTGGTAACGTTCTGGCTAAAATAAAATGAACTGAGTATGGTTGATATTGCTTGAGTCACAGGTTTAACTGTCAACCAATGTTTGCTCATTCAAGCATATTGGGATACTAAACATTAACTTCAACATATTGATTTATTTGTGCAGGCTGACAGAGAGGCTAGATCGAGAAGGAATGGAAATTACATGGTCTTTGATGATGACTATATATATTGAAAGGGTGTTTCTGGATGTAATTTCCTAATCTGTAGTGTTAACTTTTGACAGTTGCTAATACCGCAATAGCTATGGCATGAAAACTAAATTATGAACTCTTGCATTGACTACAATTCCCAGGACATTGCATGCTGAAGATCTAAGATGCATCTTCTCTGCATCAGTGGGATATTGGAGGGGAAAAACATATCTTGATCTGTATAACTCTGAGGGTTGAGAAAACTGAATTGATTTCCTCCAGTTCTCACTTTTAGTTTCTACCCTTTGTTCAAAATTCTTTAGGTAACTCTAGTCATAGCTGAGAGATGTTTCATGGAATTAAAATTCAAGTGTAAAGGAATCATCGCTTTTGGGTTTAGCTTCTCCCTGATTATTGTTAGCTCAGCGACAAATGAAAAGATTCTGATGAGGTATATGATATTGCTTTGAATTTGATTTTGTCTGTTGTGATTCCAAAAGCAAGTAGGGATGCAGACGAAAGCAGAGAAAGCACGGTGACCAAAACATCTTTAATTCTTTTCATTTCGCAGGACATGAAAAAATAGAAAGGATGTCACCAGTAAAATAAGGGATATGCTTTCAAAGTTAAAGTGTTTTGTTCTTTATTTTCTTTAGACATAAAAGGACGTCATAAGATTGGCCCTCTAGGGATGTGTGTTGCGGGCGTGCTCTTGGGTCTCGGGATACATGCTTTGAAGTGTGAATGTTTTTAGGATCCAAACGAGGCCGAGGACGACGGTTGGGTTTAAAGTTTAAATCTTATTGGAAGAGGGGTTTATATTTAATATCTAAATATTTTAAATGTAATTGAAGGTTAATAACTAAGTATTTTAAATATAATTTATTAATATCTTAATTTTTATTTCAATAAAAATTAGTATAGGTACTTCTTCTTATACTAAATATAAAAAAATTATTAGAGTTATTGTTTGGTGTTAAGTATAAGGTATAATTCTTGTTTTGTATCTTATATTAAAGGTTTTTTTTTTCCATAATACCTTTATTTCTTGGGACATTTTTATCTTTGTTTATTAAAGTTTAATCATTAAATGGGTAGAGGTATTTTTAAAAAAATATATTAATTATAAATAACCATTTCAACTATTTTATTTAGGGTTAATGAAGTTATCTGCATCATCAATTAACATCATATGTTGTTATGTTGTAATAATTTCAATTTTTAATTGGATCTTTTAAAACAAATACCTCTAGTATTTTGATTAATCAAAACAAAACATTTACTCATTAATTCCATTATGTTCTATTTTTTTTATTTCGCCCGCTTTGCCATTTTCGCTTCTTTTAAGGCAAGTTACTAAACGACATAGCTGGGGCCGATATGACTGTCGTTGTTGTCTGCCATCTTCCTCATCCCATATTAAATATAAGCTCTTTATCAAAAAATAAAATATAAAAGCTCCAGGCACCTAATTTATACTTTTTTAAAAATAATATTAATAATTAAAATTTAATACAAGAATTAAAAATATCTTAATAAAAATAATATCATCTAAAATAAAAAATTAACATAGGAGATGAAAATATAATCTTATATTTAAATTTAAAATTAAACTAAAACTTTTAAAGAAATTTTATATTTTAGGCGGGAAGAGTATTTTTCTTCCCTTACTTTGACATTTGTTTTTTTTCTGTTGTTCAGACACTTTTGGGTCATATTAATCTTATTTAAATATTCATTCATTAAAATAAATTACAAAATCCGCTCTGTGAGGAAAAGACAAGGAAAGCAGCAAGAAAATTCGGTGTGCTACAGACCATGGCAATACGGCGGGCCTTCCTAAAGTTGCCAGGTTAAGCAGTATAACGGAAAGACTAAAATTTATTATTTTATTTTATTTATATTATTAAATATAACTTATTTCTCATTAATTTTACCTTAGAATCTTTTGTCTTTCATTTCCATTTTATTTTAATTTATAGAGACCATTCAAATAATTTTTCTCTCAATATTATTAAATTATTGGGAAGATTAGTTTAGGTCCTAAAGAAAGAATCTAATTATAAAAAAATTATAATGAAAAATTTATATAATTATTTATGCATTTTAACAGTTGGCAAGTTAATTCCTAGAGGAGCTTTCCAGTTTAAGTATTCAATTTGGTGACAAGCATATGAAATCCAATTTTATGGACTAATTATATTTAAATTTGAGAGTTACCATATTTCAAATGGAAGCAATCCTTTTAGAATAATTAATATATGTTATATAGAATTTGCAAATGAGCCAAAATTTATAAATAATTGATGAAGTATATAATTTATAACTATAAATATTTAGCCTTAAAATTCTTCAAATAAAAGGTATATATTATCTTTCATTCGGTTTACAAGATAAATTCAAAATTGAAAGCAAAACATTAAAATACAATAAAATAACATATAGACAAGCATAAAATTTAATATATAATTAAAAAAAGTATTTTTAGCTATATTGAATATTGAATTAATACGCTAATGAGTGAATAATGATACTTTTAAATTTTGATTCTTTTCTCTTCTCTCCTTTTTTCTTTTTCAAAATTCTATATCCGTGGAAGAAAGTTAAGTTAAGCCAATCCCAAGAAGGGCGTACCATAAGTGGTGATGCAGGTGATTACTCTCAGAAAAGAAAAGTAATGTTTCAAATCCCAGAGTTGGACTTATTTGTCCCCCTAAGTTAAGGAAAAGGACAAAAGGAGCCATCCCCTTCTCAGAGATTTCGGTTTCTGACGTGGCATTTACCGGCCGAAAAACGAAATGTAGGAGCGACAAACAGTTCAGCTTCTCCCAGAAAGAGAGAGAAAAAAGAGCGAAAACCTTACATGAGACAACAGGGAGAGAGAGGGAGAGGCGCGCACATTAAGGCGCACGTTAGCATTCCATGGAGCTGGACGAATTTTCGAGTTGAGAAATCGCAGGCATTGTCTTTGAGTCATTTCAAATTGCAATCCGCAAGCTCTGCAATTTTCTTATGAGGTTGAAGGAGCCCGAATTCTTTGAAATTGGTTCACGCATGGCAGAGACCTAAGAGTTTCTTGCGACGTAGGTAATTTCAATTGTCACTGCATAAGCTCGTCCACATTTTAGATTGTTGGAGGCGCATTGCAGGAAGAACTTGGCGGAATTCGAATATTACTTTGGGATTACAGGTCTCAAGACATTCCTAGGGTTTCTTTGGTACGGTCGGTGTGGTTGAGCTGGTTTGGAGCTGAATGTTATTACTGGAGGCTCTTCCGAGGACGTTCTAAGGAGTACTTGCTGTCGTACTATGAATGCAGGGTGGTTTGGGTCGAGCTCATGGCCTTTGCTGTGAGGTTCCTTTCATAGCTATGGGGTAGATTAAAGAGCTCTTCCTTACATTTTTATCAATTTTAGTTAAGTGTTTCAATTTTCATGGGGAGAGTTTTGGCATTACCTTATGGTATCCTTTTTATTCTGGGCTGTTGTTCAAATGGGTATTGGGTCCGCTTCTGCCAAGCACCTAACATTGCAACTTGAATGGCTGATCTTCAGAAAACGGTTTTTGGCGATAGGAATATCGAACAGGTTCATGATTGCTTTATTTAACTTTGCCTACGAATATAAATTTGATTCACAACTATTGCCGCCACAAAGCGCTCGGATGCTTTTTTCTCTGTTGAATTTTAATTATATATGTATTTCGTTTTGTTTTTACCACCGCCAAAAGTTTACATGAATCATAGATATCTCATGGTTGTAGATGGTTCATTTTCAAGTTTCATTCTCTTAGACTAAGTTTCTCATCTGATTTTCTCTTTTTTAACCCAAAATGTTTAATACGAATTTCACTTCGTTATGTGCATGCGGAGATAATTTGTTTATTGTATGTATAGGCCTATCATGTGTAAAATCTCATAAACAAAATTTCTTAGCTCAAGATTATTTCATTTTCTTTTTTGTATGCCATAGGCCACCACTATGAGCCTTGATTGTCATTTTGGTCTCGGAACTTCAAATTTGTGTCATATTCATTCTTTTTCATTACATTCATCAAAGACCATACCCTTTTAAAACACTAAATTTAGGGATGAATATGGTACGAAATGAAAGTTAAGAGACTTAATTGAAACAAACAAAATAGCTAAGGAATCAAAACAAAACAAAACAAATGAGCCAGGGGACCAAAATGGTGGTTAAGCCTATTTCTAATTTCTAATGGTATGGATATTATTCAATTTTTCTCACATGAGGGGACCTTCAGGCTGGAAACAGGGAGGTCTCCCCTCATTCACAAGTGGTTTTTGGCTTTTTGCAATCATGGGGTCATCTTCTTTACAAACCCCTTATGTTTGTGTTCATATTGCAGGCAATTACATCTCTTAAGAAAGGTGCATATCTACTAAAGTACGGGCGTAGGGGGAAGCCAAAGTTCTGCCCATTTCGGCTTTCCAGTGTAAGTTGCCATGCCACTTCCTCTCCCGACTATTTTATATTAGCCCATCAAATGATATAAAACTGCCTCCTTTTTTATGAATTCTCTTCCTAATTTATATTCTTTGCTTTAAAAAGTTTCATAAGGGATTGATGACCTAGAAAGTTTAGCCCATTGAAAATTATTAGTTCAGGCATCATAATTCCTGCATAGTTATCCACTTGTCATCAAAAGTTAGGTAGCCTTTTGAAAAGAACAGTGAAAAGTGAAAACTTGACTAAGCTCCTTCCTTATATAGATGTAATAATCGGACTCATATTTACTTACATTGCTCATCTTTGTCTAACATTACTGTAATTGAAATTATAACTAAAAAAGCTACTTAATAACTGGGTGGCAAGGTTTATAGTGATGGATAGTCAATGAATGAATTTCAGTTCATGGCAGCACAGAACATTTTGGATGATATAGAAAAATAAATATAGAGTCTTCATTTTTTATATTCATATGGGTTTAGATTAACAATGTTGAGTATTGAAATTTATTAAAAAGCCTCTAAATATTTTTTGGGGTCATATTTCACCAATTAACTGATCTGATATAAATTGATTGGTTATAATATGCATCTCTTATTGAGAACTAATCTTCATTCTACAACTTTTACCTAGAATGCCCATAATAAGTTTATTTGATTGTTTCAGATTTCAGCCCAATCCATTAATGTATAAATTTTTGGTATTTGTAGCATTTTGTTCATTAGATAAAATGAAGATTTGAGAAAAATGATATTCTATGTTCTACTCAATTCATTGTTTTGGGTTTTTTGGTTCAGGATGAATCTCAACTCATATGGTATGCTGGAAAGGATGAGAAACAACTAAAGCTCAGTGCTGTTTCAAAAATCATTCCGGGGCAACGAACTGTAAGTTTTTATGATCAAATTCTTAACAACTATATCCTCCAAATAGTATTAGATGCCTTTGTCAAAATTTCAATTTAGCCTTGATGTGTCCTGTAGCAGAGTTCAATACTTGACACTAAGGAATTTTCACTTAATTGTCTATATGCATAGAGGAACAATGCACATGTATAGATCTGAATTCTAGGATTACATCTTTATCATCAGTTCACTGATCAATTTGCATAACTTCATTTGATGTTATTATTCAGGCCATATTTCAGCGGTATCCTCGGCCTGAAAAGGAGTATCAATCATTTTCACTTGTATACAATGATAGGTCCTTGGATTTGGTGCGTGTTCTTTCTACTTCATTGTTATTTTACTATGACATATGAGGCTTCAAATGAAGTTAGCCTAATAAATTTTAAATGGTGGACTGAGTACACATGAGAATATCTGGTTAACCTCATAGTTTGGCTTGACTGCGACTTTCCAATCCATGGACAGATTTGTAAGGACAAGGATGAAGCTGAAACCTGGTTTGCTGGTCTTAAGGCATTAATTAACCGTGGTAATGATCACAAATGGAGGTATGAATCAAGAAGCGAAAGTGCTGGTTCTGATAGTCCACAGCATCGCCCCCAAAGAAATTCCCCATTTTGTGCACCATTTGTATGCCACAATTGCTCTCTTCTTCCGTTGTTTCATAATTTCAGATAACCTTTTAAGGTATATGGATTACTATAATTTTTATCGTTCTCTTTCAACAGCAGGACCTGGTGGATACAGAAGAATTTTCTTTTGACAGTACTTCAGAAAATAGATTGGGAAAGGCTTTCTCTGAAATTATTTCATATACTGCAGCTGGCAAGAGTCCCTGTCAAGCTGAATCAAATGCAAATTCCTGTGCATCTCCTGGGTCTGGGGATAACTCAAACAATCGAAATTCTACTGCTGAGCCAATTCGAGTTAGTTTATCCAGTGCTGTAAGTTCATCCAGCCATAGTTCTTATCAAGAAGATTTTGATGCTATAAGAGATGCTTTTATTTTTGGAGAAGGTATTGGTGATGGAATCCTTGGTGGTGGTTTGCATAGACTTGGAACTTCATCTGGTTCTGAGATGGATGCATTTCTCCCCAAGGCATTGGAATCAAAAGTAGTTCTGGATGTTCAGAGTATTGCTTGTGGTTACAAACATGCTGCTCTAGTTACCAAGCAAGGAGAGGTATATAGTTGGGGGGAGGAATCAGGAGGCAGGCTAGGGCACGGTGTAGAAGTGGATGTTTCTCACCCTAAACTCATTGACACTCTTAATGGCATGAATATGGAATTAGTAGCATGTGGAGAGTATCACACTTGTGCTGTCACATTTTCTGGGGATCTTTATACCTGGGGTGATGGCGTTCACAATTCTGGATTACTTGGGCATGGAAATGAAGTCAGTCACTGGATTCCTAAGAGAGTAAGCGGTAACATGGAAGGCGTACATGTATCCTATGTATCTTGTGGACCTTGGCACACAGCGATTGTAACATCTTCTGGTCAGTTGTTCACATTTGGGGATGGATCTTTTGGTGCCTTAGGTCTAGGAGATCTTAGTAGCACAAATACTCCTAGGGAAGTAGAAACTTTGAAAGGGTTGAGAATAACCAGAGTCTCCTGTGGTGTTTGGCACACTGCTGCTGCTGTTGAGGTGGCCGCTGAATCTATGGAATCTTCTAGACACTTACCCATAGGAAAACTATTCACCTGGGGTGATGGGGATAAAGGCCAACTGGGACATGGTGATAGTGAACCTAGAATAGTTCCCCAGTGTGTTATTGCATTGGATAACCAAAATATTTGTCAAGTGGCTTGTGGTCAGAGTCTCACTGTTGCTTTGACAGCCTCAGGACATGTATATACAATGGGCAGTACTGCTTATGGGCAACTTGGCAGTCCTGCGGCTGATGGAAAATTCCCTACACGGGTTGAAGGTAAAATTGCTGGTAGTTTCATAGAAGATATTGCCTGTGGTTCAAATCATATTGGAGTACTGACTTCCAAAGCAGAGGTTTACACCTGGGGAAAGGGTTCTAATGGGCAGCTAGGTCATGGAGACAATGGTCACCGAGATACACCTACACTTGTTAAGTTTTTTAAAAATAAGCAAGCAAGGAGCGTTGTTTGTGGTTCAAACTTCACTGCTGTTATATGTCCTCATAAATGGGTATCAAGTGCTGACCAATCTGTGTGTTCTGGTTGTCACAATCCTTTTGGATTCAGAAGAAAACGTCATAATTGTTACAACTGTGGGCTTGTTTTTTGCTCAGCATGCAGCAGTAGAAAGTCTACTAAAGCTTCTCTTGCTCCAAATTCAAACAAGCCACATCGTGTTTGCGATGACTGTCATTCTAAACTTAAGAAGGCCACGGAATCTGTTTCCTTGACAAAAACTTTTACATTGAAGAATTTGCCTGACTCTTGGGCTGGTAAATTACAGGGAAAACTAGTAAGGCTTTCATCTTTTGGCTCTACTGTTCAAGCAGAAAGCAGGCACCCAAAGATCCCAGAACCACATCATAGCCATGTTTTTCCAGCTCTGAATGGAAAACTACAGTTGGGGGGATTCAGTCCTCTAAATGCATCAAATTCTCTTGCTGGAGCATTAGAGAAGCCCCTGTCAGTTTCTGTGCCTGCAAGTGGTTTGAACTCTGAAGTGTCATCTCCAGTTTCAGAAAAGTTGAGCCCACGATGGTCTTCTGAAGATGTCCGTGATGATTCAAAGCATAGAAATAGCATTTTAAGCCAGGAGGTTATAAGTTTAAGGGCACAGGTAAGGCTTGATTCAGCTGTTTGTGTTTTCTGTAAATCTTCTATGATCCTTAAAAGCTATAGCTCTAAATTTGATATATTTTTATTTAATTTCTTGGTTTTTACTGATATTTGTATGATGAGAACAAAAAGTTGGTGAAATCTCATATTCTATATGTTGTGGGTTTCTGCTTACTTATTTCCTAAGTCCGTCCTAAAAATAGACTGATAAAGAAGATAAAGAGAAATTTTGCTTTTCTTTGTTAAAACAAAATGATGCTACTTAATCTGTTCTCCCACACAACTTTTGAATTATTAATAATGAATTTGGTATTTGTGCTTATGCATATATTCTTTCCCACGTGCAAATCTTTGAAGGGGATATTTCATGGCATATGTAGGCACTCTCCAGCATTAGAAATTGTACAATATAGGACTTGTTCATGCCTGAAACACCTGTCCCTTGGTAGTTTTAAGCATTCATATCTCCATCTGATATGCACTCATAGGATTGAAATCCAGTCTATGTATATTTTTACCGCTTACCTGGACAAAAAGTTGAGCCCAAAAAAATTCTAAATGCTTAAAATTTTCTAAAGTTGTTTTGATTACTTAATCCTGAGTATGATGTAAATGCTTCAAGCTTACTCCATCTTGGAACTGATTAAATATATTGCTTAGGTTGAGGATCTTACTCTTAAATCCAAACATCTTGAGGCTGAACTGGAGAGGACATCAAAGCAATTAAAGGAAGTGACTGCAGTAGCAGCAGAAGAAGCCGAAAAGTGTAAATCTGCTAAAGAGGTTATAAAGTCACTGACTGCTCAGGTTGGGTGTTCTTATGTCAGGGACTTCACTCCTTATTATTTATTTTCAGTTTACAGTTGTGGCTGGCTATCGAATTTGGTTCACTTTGTTTATGAATATAAGGAAACTGTACTGTTGCTGGGCTGATCAATGACTGTTATGTAGCGGACCTAATTTATAGATGATATATAGGCAGTTACATGATACAACCTGCATTAGGGGCACAATGAAAAAACAACTTAATATATACATATAAGGTGTGAGGTTGGACTACATGCATCTATCACCTCCAAAATTTAATTTTAATTCATTCTAAAAAAGCTTCAGTTCTTGACAGCTCGTTCACAGTAACTCGATTTGGATTGCTATGATATTTATTGATTGATAGATGATGGATGACTCATGTATTGATAGCTGATAATTTTGGTAGACAAACTTGAAATATCTGCATTATGAGTGGAGCCTTTTTATTTTTTAAATTTAGTTATTCATGGACTTTGGGGTATTATAGTTGTGTATTAGCACTTAGACGGTATGATTGTTATTATCTTTTTTTTTTTAAAAAAAAAAGGTGTGCTGTGAAATCAGTCAATTTCTACCCAAGGAATGAGGATGACTATTACATACCTAGCTTCATATAACGTAAGGAAAGCAGTTGGAGTTCTATTTGTGACAAGGCATGTAATATGCTCCAAACACGCTTGGAACTGTTGAAATATTAAAAATTATAGCAATGTAGTATATCGTAAGTGTGATCATGAATCCATCATTATATACCTTACGTCTTGTGGTGCAAAGAGGAGCAGGACTGTTGGAGAGCTATTGATTTGTGAAGCCATTAGCTTTGATAAGTTATTTCTAATGTTGGGGATGCCAAATTTTCTTACAGTTGAAGGACATGGGGCAAAGAGTTCCAGAGGGAGGTATTGCGAACTCTAGTGCAGACTTCTCTGCTGAAATTACCTCTAATGTTATAAATCAGTCGTTAAATGAGAGCCATATAACAAACAGTATCACTCCTGAAACTGAGTCCGACAGCAATGCAGAAAATCGGATATTGCCAAGTATTTCCAAAGCACAAAGTGGAAAATCAGAGTGGGTGGTGCAAGATGAACCAGGTGTATACATAAGTTTGTCCTCCTTGCCAGGTGGTGGCAATGAACTTAAACGCGTGCGTTTCAGGTATCTTATGTATTTTGTTCATAAAAATCTTTATGAAAGAGGAAGCAAACTGTAATTATTTTATTTTATGTATAAAAATATATTTATTTAAGGTATACTGAATTCAAAGTTGATTTTGCAGTCGGAAACATTTCACAGAACAGGAAGCTGAAAAGTGGTGGGCTGAAAATGGGACCAAAGTTTTGGAGCGGCACAATGTAGTTGCTTCATAGAATGCAGCAAGCAACAGTTCCTTGGAACGACAGAAAGCTTCACAGAAGCAGTATTTCTGACCCTCTGGAAACTGTAAATTCTCTTATCTTCTCCTTCTCCTTCTCCTCCTCCTCCTCTCCTGAAATTGAGAAGATCCTTGTTGACTGTAGAATATGAAAATTAGATGAAGGCATAGGAAGAACTTTTAATATCCCCAAAAATTGTAAACTGAGATGGGGGGAAAAATTAAAGAGCAAAAATGAGGAGGAAGAAACATTTTTTTGTACCCAATATCGAGTCTAGCTGCATCTTAGCCGTGTGTGCTTATTTGTCTATTAAACTGTGTGTAGAGCATGTTACATTCCCTCTGGCCTATTGTATAGCAGACAAAATTCAAGCTTTTAGAGTTTGTTATCAGGTTTATGAAACAAAATATGACACATTTATCTGGCTTACAACTTAGCTTTTCTTTTTCTTTTCTTTTCTATTTTTGTGAAAAATGCCTTACATGCTTGAAAAAAAAAAAAGACTAAATCACTTGACGAACTTAAAATTTTGTTTACTTGTTTAACTATTTTAGGAATTTAGTCACCTATTTACTGTGCTTTTTGTCCATGTACTCGTTTCACATGGAATAACATTTAGCAAAGTTCCTTTTACACTCAGCACCAGACTTCTCGGATTATCAAAGCAATAAATTTCATGCTTCAACTTCAGGAATAGATCTACCCAAATAAAATGTAGGCTTGTTTTTGAAATGGACTAAAATTTTAGTTTGTAAAAAGCAAGCATGATATATGATCACATAATTAAAAAAAAATACCATTCTAAATTGTTTATTCATTGTTGATGCTTTGTTATGGTAATTTAAATGTTAAAAGATTTATGTTCTCGCAAAAAAAAAACAGATAGAGAAAAAGAAAGCTATTCCTGAAAAGAAGCAATTAGATAAGGAAGAATCACATTTAACGATTTTGTAAAAATATTAATGTAGAATGAGTACTTCAAATTATAAATTTAGAAGTTTGAGTTATAAAGTTCAAAATTTTAATCGTAAATAGATCCTTATTTTTGTATTACTTTTCTTGTGGAATTCTTAATTGCCATTCTCTCTTGCCTCAGATTAAACAGGATTGGTGAAGATAAAAATTTCATTCAATTCTTTTTTTTTAATACAAAAATTTTAAAAAAGGGATTAGGTTTACTTACTATCTAAGGGTAAGACGAAGTTTTCCTTTCTCCTAAACGATACTAATGTCAAGCAACACGAGCCATCTATTATCCTTAGGTGTAAGCTTATATATTCAAAAGTTAAAATATTTCCTTAAGTGTCCTGATTGTAATTACAATAAAATAATACTCTTTAAAAATTAAATATATTTTAAATGATTATATGTTTTATATTTTTATCAATTAAATTTATAGACAATATATATATTCAATTCTCCTATACTAAGACTCAATAAACCCGAGCGTACCCCATTTTAAATTATTTGTTAAAGGCCCAAAACGATTTTTGTAAGCAAAAGAAAAAAAGAAAGAGGCTATTTTCATCCCAAAAAAGAAAATAATTTAGAGAACCCATGGGATATTAGGGTTTACATTTTGAACCAGAGGCGCAAACACACACACATATAGATAGAGCCCGCTAAGAACAGAAGCAGGGTTTTTGAAGATATTATATATACATATGTGTGTGTATATATATATATATATATTTTAGTTACTTACATGATTCATCAGAATTTTTTCTTAATTATATCTGGATTTAAATCGCGTCGCGCATTTTGCTATGGTGGGTGAGTTTCCCAACAGGAATTTTCTGTATACATTAATACTCGAATTCAAGAACTCGCTTAAACGATATTAAGTCGCTTACTATTCGAACCAATCTGCATTGATATATATATGTATATATACACATACAAATGTATATATAACATCTTCAAAAACCTTGCTTCTGTTCTTCGCGGGTTGGGAGAGTGACAAATAGGTCACAATAGGACATGTCTCATTGTATAAAAACTGTTCCTGATTATTCTTTGAGGAGTCAATTTTGTGAGAAGTAGCGAAAGTTCATCTTGTGGCTGCGTGCATAAATTTTTGGGTTTGTAAGTATTATTTGTTGATAGGACTGTGACATTTGGATGAGTGGTTATCCATCCATGGAAATATGTGGTATGAAGCAAATTATTTCTAAAATCCCTCCGTCCCTGAGAAAATAGCTTTCTAAGGCAGGATTGTGTCATGCATCTTAAAATGTCATTTCTATGAAATACTAATTGATTAAAGTGCCGTCCTTTTATATTCAATTGTTTAATAAAATGTAACTTTCATTTGATTTAAGAGTGTGTTTGGATACTTTTTAAAACCATGGTTTAGAAAAAAAACCATCCAACACCTCATAAAGTCCAATAATTGTTGTATATGCCAAAACCATGGTTTGAAGGCTAAAATCATGGTTTTCCCTACTAAAATCACTTTTTGTCACTTTTTTTCAGAAGTTATTCTCCAAAAGCTAATTCAAATACATCTAAATCTGTCTTGTTTGGTGATTGCCATATTCTGCCCATTCTCTTACAATACTAGTACTGTGTTGGATTCTTTATGTATGCAACTGAGCCGATAGCACGTTTTTTAAGCAATTGCAGAAAATTTCACTCTGCCTCCTGTATAGGGAGATCATATTTGTTGCTTGACTTGTTATGGTTATGGTGGACATGTTTTATAATCGTAATATAATGCTGTTGTCCACTCTTCTTTATTCCCACCCTCCTTATCAGATTTCCGTGATGAGGTATTTTTTTCTATACTGCCTGCTGCATATTCTTTAATATTTAGGATGCATGGACACATCACAGGTCCGCAATTTTACATATTGGTTAATTTTCTTATGTTCACTGGTTAATTTTTTTACCCCTTCAACAGGGTAGGAAGGCAGGTGGTGAATATTCCCTCGTTTATGGGGAGAGTAGACTCACAAAAACACATTAACTTCTCACCAACGAGTCCATTTGGTGGTGGACGTCCTGGAAGAGTGAAGCGAAAGAACCAGCGGGCAGCTGCTAAGAAAGCTGCTGGCGATGAGGAAGATGAAGAGTGAGCCTTGGATTAAAGTTGTGATATGCTAGTATGCTGAGAAATACAGGTTTTCCATTTCTTTAGGGTTGAGGGTTTTCTTCTTGGGAACGATTCACAATTTTGACATATTGACCTTTCTCAATTCCTTTTTTACCCTGAGTTATTAGTTTAACTAATACTCCGTATAAGAATTAGTTAAATTTTTTTTAATAGATTAAAATAAATAAATAAATCAATTAATTATAATTAAATATAAATTTTTAAAAATAAATTTATTCTTTAATCTACTAAACTAGAGTATATATATTTGTAAATGAAAAATATTTTTGTATAACTCTGAAATTGATTAATAGCAAAAGATGTCTAGAATTGTTTTTGTTCAAAGTTTAAGGCAAGTGCCCAACTGGATGAAAGCCGAATAAATGGGAAACTGGTTTCAAAGTGGACATTGTGAAAAAGCCGAATTGCGTTTGCTTTTTTTTTTTTTTTGGTACAAATTTGCGTCTGTTTTGTTGTGTGAAGTATTTTTTTGGAATTATGGGCTGATTTAGATTTTAATGGGTTGATTTTGCCTCTCTAGCCAGGATTCTCTGGGTTCTCTCTTGTCCACAACTTATTTCAATTTTAGTAATTTCTTAATTAAATATATCTTATATTATATTAAAGATTAAAAGAATATGACTTTGATTATATGCTAAATTTTTTATTGGTAATTAATTTTGACAAATAATATCGAATAAGAAATATAAGAGAGAACCTATCGTCTATAGATTAAACTAACAAAAGAGTAAGATATATAACTATTTAGAGTGTATTTGATTTTTAGGCAGTACTATTTTATTGTGATTCTAGTCGTAACGTTTGGGGAGTCATCTTAACTCTTTGATACTTAAATTTATGTATGAGAGTAATAAACGGCTCATTTTACTCGATATTAATATCTTTTAAAAAAATAAGATTTCGTTCTACTTTTACATTATGAGTGAGTTTAACTTTTGTTTTTAATTTTTCATATTAAAAAAAATACAACAGTGTGGATCAGAGGGCTATCAAGTAATTTTCGAGTGGCAAGACCGCTGGAGGAGCTGATGTCAGCAGGGGACCCACCTCGTTATCGACGTGTCACCTACAAGGATGACATGCACAAGTTCTTCAACAGATAAGTGGATAACAGGTCTCAGACTGATTATTTCAAGATATAATAATAAGAAAAAGGATAATTAAGGGTAGAGAAGGGGAAGAAGGTTATTTATTAATAACTGAGTGACGTCTAAATTAAATAAATAAATTATAATTTATAAATAAGGCAAGTGAGATTGCTTGTGTGATTTAGCCTCTAATGATATTTAAGATGGTCAATGTACGTCATGTAAGATCACACACACACGCAAACACTTACTTTTTCACTGAACTCTGTATTATAAGTTTGTATTGATTAAGAACTAAATAAATAAAATTTGGGCATATGCATGTGCATACATATATACACATATGTGTATGTATACATATAAGTCGACTGAGCGACAGACTTTTTCCAGAGGACTAAGAGTGGGAGCGACGGAGCAACCCCTAGACCCACGATAGAGGAAACATGATGCCTTGTTTCAGAGTCGGAACAAAGTCTGTTATAAAGTGGCAAACTTCTCACACGACCAGGTGTTGGCACTGCGAGTGGACGACTGGGAATGAGTCAGAGCTAGGGGTGAGTAATGGGTGGATTGGGCTGGTCTGATGGTCAGCCTGTACCCCGCCCATTTATTTTTTCATGGGCACGGGCTAGCCCATGCCCGTGTCTCAGCCCGTTTAAGCCCGTATTAAACGGGTTGGGCTGAACCCGTTTGGGTTCTAATAGGCATGGGCAGCCCATTTATAAAAAATAAAAATATTTTTTTTATTTAAACCCATTTAAAATTTTAATAATAATAAAAATAAAATAATAATATTACACATATGATATGATTGTTCATCCTAAAATTAAAAATTAAAATATCATAATAATAGCTACAAATTTATAACCACACAGTCTACAATGATTATATAATATAATCATTTATAATTTTAATTATTCAATTGGATTATGATTATACATAATCTACATTATATTTACTTGTGATTGTTGTAGATATAATTATCCATACCTCTACAAAATAAATTTAAAAAAGTATATTAGTATATAATAAAAATAAATTTAAATAAATATAATATAATAATTAATAAAAAAAATATATGGGCGGGCTGCGGGCTGCCCAATGGTCAGCCCGCAGCCCGCCCATATAATTTACTATTTGAGCCCGTTTAAAGCCGCCCGTTACGGGCCTATTTTAGGCGGGCTTAAATGGGCTTAAATAGTAATGGGTTGCGGGCGGGTTCATAGACTCCGGGCTAATTGCTCTCCCTTATTCAGAGCCAGAGGAACAATTATTTACTCCTTCATGTCCTTTTTATATAAGAAACAATTATAGGAGTACTTAGGAATAAATTATTTTTGACTTAAATTTTAAATTAATATTTCTAATTTTACCCATTAAAGTGTTATACTTATTATCTATCTGTCTGTCTCCTATAAGATTAGGATATAATTCTAAAATTTAAAAAGTATTTATAGAGAACTTATAAGATCATCTATTAAAAGAGCCCTTATGATAGTAGCAAGAATCAAACTCAAGGATTATAAATCCAAATCCTTTCAACAGGCCCACAAAATAAAGCCCATTATGAAAAAAAAACCTTCAAATGCCCAGAAAGGTTAAGCCCATATCAGACAAAAGTAAGTCAAAAGGTCGAGACAATAAATCCCATTTAGCACAAATAAAAAAACAACAATAAAAGGGATCATAACAATGAAGCCCAGTTCGGAAAAACAAGAAGACAAAAAAAGACCCAGAATGAGGACAGCCAATTTCAACAAAACACAAAAAAGAGGCCCAGCAAAAAATGCCCACTCCGAAAAAACAAAAATATAACTAAAAGGGCCAGAAAGATGAAGCCCATTTCGGACAAAGGACTAGTCGAAAAGGCCGAGACAATAAAGCCCATACCGGACAAAAATAATCATAAAGAGTCCCATATTCAGGAACCCTGTTAGCAAAAAACCAAAACAAAAAATGCCCAGAATGAATGCAACCAATTTCGACAAACCTATCATACAGGCTACTTGCAAGAAATAAAAAATAAATAACCCAGAAAAATGAGGCCCATTTCGGGGGGGGAAAATAGTCGAAAAGGACGAGATACTAAGCGCATTTCGGATAAATAAAAACAAAAATATAACGGCTCATATTTATGAAGCCCAGTGATCACAAAAACCAAAATAAAAATCGCTAAAAACTAACGCCCATGTCGGATAATAAAAACAATAAAATAGCCCATAAATATGAAGCCCAGTTCAGATAAAACCCAAATAAGAGCCCACATAAAGCCCATATCTGATAAATAAAAACAATAATAAAAGACCATAATCATGAAGCCTAGCACGGAAAACACAAGAAAAAAGGCAGTCCAGAATGAGGCCAGCCCTTTTCCACAAAACCCAAATGAGAGGGCCGAAACTGAATCCCATCTCGAAAAAATAAAAACTACAATAAAAATGCCCATAATTATGAAGCCGAACTAATAAATCCCAAACAAAAACCGAGAAAGAGGACAACCCATTTCTACAACATCCCAATAAGAGGCCCATAAAAAAGCCTACTTCTAAACCACAAAAAATATTTAACAGGCCTAGAACGATGAAGCCATTTAGGATAAAAAAAAAACGGATAGAAACGAAGACAATACATTCCGGATAATCATGAAGCCCGGCTCCAAAAAAGACAAAAAACCCCAGATCCAAGCCAGTATATTTCAACAAAACCCAAATAAAAGTCCCATAAAATGAAGCCCATTTCAACAAAAATAATAATACTGCCCAAATTTAGTAAGCCCAGTTCTAAAAAACCCAACACAAAAAGGCCCAGAATGAATGCAGCCCATTTTGTCAAACCCAAAAACGAGGCCCCAAAAAATCCCACTAAGAATAAACAACAATATAATTAACGGCCTCGATAGATGACACCTGTTTCTGACAAAAAGCCGAAAAGGCAGAGACACCAAATCCCACTTCAAACAAATAAAACTGACCCATAATGATGAAGCCGAGCTCAAAACACCCAAGACCAAAAGTCCCAGAACAAGCCAGTAAATTTCAACAAAACCAAAATCAAAGGCCCAGAAAATGGAAAACATTTTGGAAAAATATACAATAGTAAAAATGAACATAGTCATAAAGCCCACCAAATTTGTACC
Organism: Leucaena leucocephala; assembly: GCA_037074615.1. Taxonomy (NCBI): domain Eukaryota; kingdom Viridiplantae; phylum Streptophyta; class Magnoliopsida; order Fabales; family Fabaceae; genus Leucaena; species Leucaena leucocephala. The sequence goes on along the minus strand of CM073570.1, from coordinate 4,565,841 downwards.
AAAAAACGTAATAATAAATAAAGCCGACCAAATCAAACCCAACATAAAAGGGTCTAGAAAGAGGATAGTCAATCCCACTTCGAATACACAAAAAATAATTAAAGCCCAGAACAATGAAGCCCATTTAGGATAAAAACTAGTCGAAAAGGTCAAGACAAAAATTGCCCAGAATGAGTACAGCTCATTTCGACAAACCCAAATAGGAGGCCCATATTGAATATGAAATTTCGAAGAAATAAAAAATAAATAAAAGGCCCAGAACTATGAAGCCAGTTGCGGACAAAACTTGAAAAGGCCTAGACACTAAAGCCCACTTAGGATAAATAAATAGGCCATAATCATGAAGCCCAACTCAAAAAACACAAGATCTCACAGATTAAGGCTAGTCCATTTCAAGACAACCCAAATAAGAGGCCCAGAAACGGAAGCCCACTTGGAGAAAAAACATTAGTGAAGCGAGACAATAAAGACCATTTCAAAAACATAAAAAACAATAATAGAGTGGCCCAAATTGAGGAGGGTCAGCTAGCTAAAACCCCAACACAAAAAAGGCCTAGTTTGAGCGCAGCCCCTTTCGGAAAAACTAGATAAGACGCACAAAAAAGAAAGCCCACTACGAATAACCAAAAAGTAATTGACAAGCCCAGAAAGATGAAGCCCGCTTCTAACAAAAATTAAAAAGCAGATACAACAAAGCCCACTTCGGATAAATTAAAAAGGCTCATAATCAGGAAGCCCAGCTCAAATAAACCCAAACAAAAGGCCCAGAATGAGGTAGCCCATTTCCAAAAAACCCAAATAATGAGGTAAGAATAATGAAAGCCTATTTCGAGCAAAACATAGTCGAAAAGGCCGAGACAATATAGCCGATTTTGAAAAAATAAAAAGTAATAAAAATGCCCATAATCATGAAGCCCGGCTAATAAAACCGAAAGCGAAAAAGGCCCGAAAGAGGATAGCCCATTTCTAAAAATCCAAATATGAGCCTCGTAAAAAGCCCATTTCGAATACAAAAAATACTCAGAACGATGAAGCGCATTTCGGATAGCAAAGTAGTCGAAAATGCAGAGACAATACCTATAGGAAAAAGAAAAACAATAAAAAAAGGACCATAATCAATAAGCCGAGCTCAAAAATCACAAAAAAGGGCAGAATGAGGGCAGCCCATTTTAACAAAACCCAAATAGTAGGCCCAAAAAAGAAAGCATATCTCATTAATGGAAAACAATTTAAAGGCCCAGAATAATGAAGTCCATTTCGGACAAAAACTAGTCGAAAAGGCCGAGACTATAAAAGCCCATTCAGAATAAAAACTATTACAGAGGCCGATAATCATGAAGCCCGGGTCGCGCAAAAAAGGCACAGAATGAGCAAAGCGGATTTTGACAAACCCAATAAGAGGCCCCGAAAATAAAGCCCATTTAGGATAAATAAAAACAATAATAAGAAGAACCATAATCAAGAAGCCCAGCTCAAAAGAACCCAAGACAAAAAAACCGAGGATGAGGATTCTGTCTGCTTTGTCCGTATTACTCAGTGTGGCTATGAGTATGAGCAATCTCTAATTTTCATTACATAGCTTTCCAAGCTTATGGATATTACAACATGTGTGCTGGGCGTTCTCATGGTGAAGTAAGGCCTTGGTGCAAGGCAAGGGTACCATTGCTTTACAATTACATCCAGAGTCATTGTTGGTACGTTGGGTCTTCAATATGCGCAAGTATTGTTAATCCAGTTAATCGATTCATCTATTATTAACTATGCTCTAGCTTCCCTTTCCTTCTCTCTTTTTTATTACAATATGGGGCTAAAGCCCAAAACTAAACAACTAACGTAAAATACACCTAGTCTCAGCACAGCCAACACTGTCCCTATACAAACACTTCGGCAAATTCTGACTGAATGGAATCTTCTCATGCCACTAATGGTAGAGTCCCTTCTTTTCTTACTCATTGCATCTTTACTAATAAGCTGTTAGACTTATCTGTTGGTAAGTACATTAATTGTGCTTGACAATGTCATGGTCCAAGAGCATGGATTCTTCGTTCTGGTCAGTTACAGAGGCATTTTCAAAGAATGATGTTGTTAGAAACTGATGGGTTCTGTTATCAGAGTCAATGGAGTTATTTTGGAATTTTCGTATCAGTTCAGTCAACGAACTAAAAAGGCACCTAAAGTCACAGAAAAGAAACTTCTTTGAAGTATAATTAGGGTGTTGAGTGTTGAAAACAGAGAGCGAGAGAGAGAGAGGACTTGACTGGTGGACATGGCGGATACGGCACGGCGCTTTTGTTTTTCCATGCCCTCGTTCCTCCCCACCTCACAAGTCACAGTCAAAGTCAAGCAATTAACCAAAAACTTGTGTGTTATGCATTCCTACACACACCTCTCTATTGTTCGATATTGAATATTAATATCTCTTCCAGCAAAAATTTAAACATTAATTTATTATATTATGAAGATTAATTATTTCTATTAAAATTGACTTAATTGTTTCACACATACACAAGTTGTATAAAAGATTTAGGATATCAAAGCAAAATATGTGAATTATGAAAATTATTAACTTGTTTCCTTTAAATAGATTTTGTTAATTTTTACAGTCAATTAGGAAGACTATAAATAATTTATCAAAATTTTAAAGTTAGTCAAGAAAAGATCAATCTTAAAAACATATAAAAAGGATTGCGCAAAGGAAGAAAAATAAGGGGAAAATCACTATATATATATATATATATATATTAATTTATTATGCATCGTCTCCCTAGATTTTATGATATTTGAAAAATGAGTTATCCTTGTTCTAACTTATAGAAAGTGCAATTTCATATAAATTTGATATTTTATATCAATATTTATATCGTTACTGCTGCATTATTTGATATTTGATTTTGTTGTCTACTATTTATTTGTGATATTATCTCTTTGTATACCATGGAATATAAGACTTTCGCTTAAGATTTTCAATACAAAACTCTTTTTATTGAAAAGAAATAGTGTAAATTGCATAAAATTTTTAAATTGCATCCAAATTTAATTTTATCATTAATTTAAATTATATTAAAATATAAGATAATTTATTAAAAGTATATATTTCAAAAAATATATATATGTAGTAATTTACTAATAATAGAAATATAATGTATTAAAATTAAATTGTGAAGCTCTGGCCTTCTTGTGTATGAATAAATGGTTTTCTCCTGAATTGCATGAATAAATTGTTGTTTAAATAACGTGACAAATGAGTGGAATAATTCCAGATTAAAAAATATTAAATTCCTTTCTCTTTAAGTAATCAAACTCCTTCTATTCAATTGTCTTATTATTAGTTAGGGCCCCGTTTGGTATAAACAAATGGTAGTGAGAGAAAGGAAAGGAAATGAATGGAAAATTGGCAGGTAGTGGAATGGAAAATAGTTTAAAGGAAAATTTTATATTTGGTAGGATGAAAATAAGGTAAAATAGTTTAAAGAGTATTTATTAATCAAAATCACTTATTAAAAAATTAAAATATTTAAAATTTCAATAATTCATAAAAAATCAATAAATAAAAAATAAATTATAAAAATGTTCATATAGATTGAGTTGTATGCAGGTTATATGCATTCCAACTCGAGTTGTAGTGCATAAAAATGAACAATATCGTCATCTTCCTCACTTAAGAATCAAACACCAGCAAAATTATGACAGTCGCCCACTTACTATTAATGTTCAACTTCAAATCTACCACCATAAATTTAAAAATGCACAACTTCAAAACAAGATTTACCCCAAACAAACAAATCAAAACCCAAAAAAAAGGAAAAGAAACAGAAGCAACAGATCTATCAAGAGAAAGGAAAACGCTATAGAAGAAGAAGCCATTGACGACGACGAAATCTATGGATGATGCGAGGAATCTGATGACTGAGACGATCACATTTGTGGAAATGAGCAAGCAAGGAAGACGAACGATTGTGTGTGAGCACTAGACAACTATCGGCCTTCAAGGAAGAAGATTTAGGGGCCTTATGGGAATTTCCCTCCGCAGGAAAATCAGATCCCACCAATATGAGAGGGAACGGATTTTCCATTAAACACGGGAAAATTTGGCGCCACCGGAATTTGATCTTCCAGAAAATGGTGCAGACAAACATCTGCCATCAATAGAAAATCTAAATTTTCCTTTTCCATCGAGGCATTTTCAGCGTACCAAACGGGTCCCTGCTTTATGAGATATAATCAATTGAAATTATTTATAATTAACCTCATCTCAAGGTATGAAACAGAAATATATACCATATATATATATATATAAGCAAAATTCCAAAATAAAATTAAGAAGCAGAAACATATCGATTCCTGCTAATGAAATCATCATGGTCAAACATTTATTAGATTCTGTTCTTCAATTTTAAAACTTCAAAGATAAAGTAAATATAAGGAAGAGCAGAAAATGGTATGATCAACATCCTGCTTCAGTTAATTAATTAGGCCATTAACATCCCATCCCATGACCTTTATACAAAAGCAGATAATTAAAAATTGAAAAACTAAACGGAAAAAAAAAAGCCTCCTATTTTTAATTTGTGTCTATTCTGTCTGAGAAAGAGAGGGCCTCAGCAAAAATTAGAGAAAAAGCTGAGGCTGCAACGAAGTATAATAGTTAGCAGTCTCGTCTTCGAGCTCCCACAAGCCATCACAGAAAGAAGCAAAGCCATTAACATCTTCTGCATCATTATTATTCATAATATCATCCCCAAACTCCCACCATCCTGTGTTTGGGATTCCAAGCTCATCATCAGAAGCTTCTAGAAGATGTCTCATCACAGGTGATGTTGCTGTGAAAGGTGTTTCAGAAGCTTGTTGATGAGTTTCTGGTTGGCTGCCGCCAAAGATGGCCGGCGAATTTTCTGCAGGTGGTGGAGGCGCCAAAGGGGTTTCATCAGAAGAAGTGGTGAGTTCTTGTTGCAGAGTGGTGATGAGAGGAGAGAGATCTAGTGGGGATTCATCTTCTTCTGATTCGAGAAGGGAGAGTATGTGACTGTAGGGCTTTTGCCTCTTTAACGATTCTTCACTGTTAACTTCTTCTCCTTCTTCTTGGGGTCTTGGCCTCTTTGTTGCTACAGAGTCCATTTCTGAGTTAGCAGAGAATTGAAGTTGCAGCTATGAGAGAGAGAGAGCAGGTGAAGTGGAGAGGAGGAGAGATGAAGGAGGGTGACGAAAATGAGGAAGAAAGCGAGGGTTATATAAGGCAGAGGGAGGAGAGAGCAATGGTCAAAATAACAGAAAAGAGGTAAAGCATGGAGGAATATTTTATTACGGAAATTTTGTAAAGTTTAGATGAGACAGAGATAGAGTAGGAGAGAGAAAGTTACCTCGAAATATTCGAAGATAAAGATTGGAAGGGAGTATAGAGTCAAAAAAACAAAAAAATAATCATAAAAACTCTCCAAACAAGTATGCAATAATTATAAATTTATTATTATTTTTTATATTAAAATTTGTTATTATATATTATTCAAATAAAAATATATTTTATTAATTATATTTCTTTTTTCAAAACTTAATAATAATTTTCCCTGTGAACAATATATATAAAGCAAAAATAACAAAAAATCTAAAAAATAATAAATATCAAAATAAAATATTATATTAGTAATATTTAATCTTTTATTAATAACAGATTTTATTTGAAATTTATCATTTTTCGTCTTTTTCTAATCATTTCTTATAAGTAGATTTAGTTTATGTTGTTGGGGAGGGTAAGACCATTGGATTGGAGTTTGATGTGCGGTGGAAAATGGAGGGAGAGGGAAATTAAAGTGAATCAACACAACAGAAAGTGACATTTGGACCAACTGAAGAAGAAAATTGCCATTTCATGTTGTAACATTTGGGTTTAGATCATCTCCCAATGGTCATTTTAAGTTGGTAATATAATTATTAGATTAAATTTTAAGCACTACGAAAAGATTTGGAAAAAAATGGTAATTAATAGAGAGGACGTAAGGAAACAGAGATGAACAAAACTTGTAAAACAAGTAAGGCATAGACTCTAACCCATACAAAGTGCTCACCGAATCATTTCATTCTTGAAACTCCCATCTCTTTTAATTACTTCTATTATTATAATACTACTACTCACAGCCAACAACAATTCCTCATTTACGTGTTATCTCCTTTTTTTTCCCTTTCATTTTTCATTTTTTTAACAAATATTATATATATATATATATCCTGTACTATTGCCAATTAACTTTAGAGTTGGAGATATAATAGTTAAAAACTAATTATTTCTTTTGAAGAGTAGAGGTTATCAAAATAAATTTTTTTTTTTAAAAAAAATTCTATAGATACGACTCGATTCAAATTTAAAATATTATATTTAAGTAATATAATTATCTATCAATTTTATCGAATTTTGTTAGTTAAGGTTTAAGTAGATAGAAATTTTATAATTTAGACAAACATATATAAATAGTAAAGACTCTCATAATTTTATATAAATAGTTAGGGATACAATCTCAATCTTTGTAGGTACAACAATTATAGTTTAAAAAAATTTATTAGGCTTTGATTTAAGTATAATAGATTTTAACTATTTAAATACTAGATTTAAAGTTTGAGTATGTAAGAAAGCAAAAATTAAAATGAGCTACTTACAATTAAATCTGACAATATTTTATTATACAACCTAGGTAAATAGCAATATAAAAAAATTATTATTTATTTCCCATATTTCTATAAAGGTTAATTAAAAATGGTAAGAGGTAATTGTGATAAGGTGAGTTTTCTGATTCTCCCATCTCCTTTCTCTTTGGTTCTTTCATTAACCAATCTCTTATTTTAAAAATTTATTTTATGAGAGTAAAAGATTAATTCTTTCTCAATTCCAATAAAAAAATATTAGTATGTGCAACCAAATGGTACTTGAGTATTATGAATGATAATTGTATAATATTTTATATTACTTAAAAAAATAATATTTTCCCCCAAACAAGAAAAGCCTTTTTGTTTGGAGGTTCTTGACTTGACCTAGAAATTTGCCACAAGGAATGTATTATTCCAAGACAAAACAAAACAAAAATTGTAGGGTATACCCTAATGAGTGCCATAATTAATTTTACAAAGTTGGACATTTGTTGAGATTCATTGCTTCTATTTTTATATGATTAATATGGGACGACAAACAATTGAATGCCTTTTAATTATTAAATAGAGGCGTATATGGCGTTCATGTACCCAAAATTATATATAATTAATTAAAACTTAAAATGCCCTAAAGATGCTCCATCATATCACGTGCACTTGTCATCCAAAACCTCAACAAATCCAACTAATACCGTTAATAATAATTCTAATTTGTCAGGATTAGGGCTAGGATCTAGATCATAATATCATCTAGTACGGATTATTTATTAATTAAAACTGTCATAATTTGTTTTTATTATTTCTTTCCTATGGCACAGGGAGTAGTGAAGTGAGTCGTGCAAATTAAGAAAAGAATAGTGTTTTATTGCCAAGTGGGGGCATCGTACGTGGTGCAATAATTAATTATTAAAATATTTCGAAAATGATAGGGGAGAATAATTATTAATTAATAATTTAATTCACTAATAAATGTGGAGAATAGCATCCTAAGCAATCATCGAAATCGAGAAATTGAAAGTTGGCACACAACCAGCGGAAAAATGAAGCCGCGTTGTGGGCATTATGTCTCTTCTTTCTTAGCTTAGTTGATATGATAAATTATTATTTTATGTGAATGAAAATTTTAAATACATTAAATCAATAAAAGGAAATTAATTTTAAACAAAACTTTGGTTTCACAAAAGTATTAATATAAATTATAGTTATTTTTTATTAAAACGAAGGCATCAATATCCATCTTTCTTCTTTCTTTTTTTTAATTCACAAAGGAATAAATTAGAATGGTCAATCAACCTTAGTCAAACTTATAAAGCACATCTCTTGTCCTGCCTTGGGTTGATCCAATCGATATTCAATAATGAAAACGAATATTATGGGCTCTAATTCTCTAATTTTTATCCTTTTAATTATTTGAATTATGATTGATGAGTGTTTGAATTACAAAATTTAAAAAATAAAAAGAAGGGTCTTCTATTTCGAGACTTAGATGTCTTTACTTATAAAGAGATCAAGCAACATAATAAGACATGTGATTTTTTGAGATTGAATGGGGAAATGGTTAATCAATGGCAATAGAAGATTGTTTAAAGATTGATTCATATATTGTATTAACAAAACAAAACAAAAAACACTCTCCCTCCCCATGTTGGATCAACCCTTCCTCTTCTTCCTCTCTAGATTTTTCTTGAGTGATGAGAGCTTTCCTATCTGGAGAATGAGACATCCGTCTTTTAGTTCTCCTAATATATTGTTAGACTTTCAATAGAGTGTTTTATTTATACACTAAAAAGTATTATTATTTTAAAAAGTTTATATGTAAAAAATTATCCGACTCAAATTTATGTCATTCTAATAAATAAAAAAATATTAAATAAGAATTTTTTGTCAATTTTTTTGACAAAATTATTAGCATAGACTGCTTTAATCTTAAAAATGATAAGAAGTTAATATTAGTTAACTATTTTATCTTTTTTCACTGCTGGCTTAGAAAAATTGGTTTTAACTAATTAGATAACAATATGATTTTGAATGGAGGCAAAAGATAAATAATGTAATTTGCTCAAAATTAACTAAACAAAATTATTGTAGCAAAAAAGGGGGGGGGGAGGATGCCACGCAAAATATTAAAAATATTTTTTGGTGTACTAGTGGCATTCTAATCTCCTAATTTTTTTAGCAAATGATCTACAAGTTACATGAGAGTTTTAAATAGTACGGAAAGAACTTGGATTAAATAAAGGTGAGATTTAGATTCGAAAATCAATCCAACTTGACATTTGATGATTTTGAAATGAAGCAAATGTAGGATGGCATAATTAATTAATTTGGACTAAGGAGAAGTGCTGGAAAAAGTTATTCCATTATTGCTTAGCTTAGTTATTAGCTACTTAATTAACCATTTTGCTTGTGCAAACTTGCCTACCTCTATCTTGTTTTTCCCTTCTTGATTCACAAGAATATAAATTTGAGACAAATTGTTCCGTTATTAAAAAAAAAAAAAAGTGTTGCAAATCTTTTATACTAATTAAAAAAATATTTTGCAAAAAAAAATTGTGATGGATTTTTGGGACATATTTTCATTTAATATTTTTATCATAATTTTTTTATTTTATGGTATCAGATTATATCTTTTCAACAGATGGGCACACATATATTTGTGCTTATATAAAGTTCTTCCATCTATCCATCGTGTGTGTGTGTATAAGTGCAAAATAAATGGTATATAGGTCTTCAAACAAATTACATGTACTTTTAAGTAATAAATTTTTAATGAAGATTTTTTTCAAGAAAGAATTATACATAAGCTAGTTTTATCATATCTAATATAATAATGTATCTCTAAAAGAAAGATACCCCAAATGTAAAAACTAAAAAAAATAAAGGCCACGACAAAACTTTATATAATTTTTTTTTATCTTGTCTATAAATTTATTTTAAAATTAGATGAGAGGAAAGATAGCGCAAGATGCTCATTGAATTGTTAGGACATGACAATGAATTGAAAGCAAAATAAATAAATAAAAAATCTCGAATATTGCCTTCCACAGCATCATATGCTTCTTTAGCAATAATTGAGAGAGCTTCAAAGGACAAATATTATAAAATATAAATTAATATTAAATCCCACAAAAAAAATATATATGTATAATTAGTAGAGTTGACCGCACTCAAAGTACAATTATAGTAAGTCGAATCACATATAGCATTGCTTATAGTAATGGGAGATTGATTCTTGATTAAATAGATTCCCATTCAGTGAAAGTAAATGAATAATAATAATTATAAGCATATTATATTAAGGAGAATTATTCAACAAATTAACCCTAAATTAAAGAAATAATTAAAAAAAAAGCATATCCAAAATTCATATCCATCATATTTTTGGTTGAAGAGCAATCATGTTAGCAATCATGCAAACATGATTGTTCTTCCTTGACATTTCTCCACCGTTCATGTCAATTTTCATTCCTCACTTTATTTTCATCACAATTTCTTTGGCGATAATTGATGTTTTTCCTTTTCTTTTTTTTTTCTCTCCAAAATAATAATCGTTTTCCCAAAATCATATCTTATCATATCTTTTCCCACTACCAAAACCAACCAAAAAGTTAAAGCCACCCCCATTAAAAAAGTTTTGTGTATTCATATGTTTATATGCTTCATAGGACAACCCATTACCTAAAATAAGTCCACATTTGGTAAAATTTTAACATAGTAATATTAAAATACTGATGTGGTTGTTATTATATGTATGGAGGTCAAGCTTGTGATGATGGCGATGGCGATGGTGATGGCAAGGTAAATACTAAGGAAAAAATGGGAAACTGTAGTTACAAAAGTAACCACCTCAATATTAAAAAATCTAGCGAAATTTGTTGAAAATTTTAGAAAATTCTCAACTGAGAATATTTATTATTTAAAAGTACTTAAAATTTATTTAAAGATTTAGGTCTTTAAACTTATATAATTTACTTTTAGTAAATGTAATTCTTCTTCAATTATATATAATATATCTTTAATTGTGTGACAAATATTTTTTATTTTAAAAACTTATGAACATAATTGAATATAGATTTTACACATAAGTAGAAGAGTAGCACCTATTTAAGATGAGTTACATATGTCATATTTCTAAAATAAAATGTATTTATATATAATCGAATATATATTATACACAACTGAAGAGTAATTGTATTTATTAAAAATAAGTTACACATGCTCAAAACATATGTATATTTAGGCAATAAGTTCTTTAAATGGGAATTTTTCAATGAATTTTCCTTTACTCTTTTATAAATTATATTGTAATTTAGTGACTAAAAAATAAATTATTATCAATAATAACCCCTCACATGTAGGTATTTTTCAATTTGATATAAGAAAATTATTGGTAGTGATTTTATTTATTAACAATAAAATTGAAAAATACCAGCGTGTGAAAGGATTAAATTGAAAGGCAAATGCAACTTCATAAGGAATGAGATTGAAAATGCACTATATGTTTATGTATGAGAGACCAAAGTGAAATCCCACTTTTAGAAGGACAAATCAATCCTTCACAACGGATGCTTAAACCGGAAAGCTCTCATTTTCATGTTTAAAACATTCACTTTTGACATAGCATTTGTATTTATTTGTAATTGTCTTGGGATGCCTACCTCTTTTCTTGGGGAGAAAAAACAATATCAAAATCAATTAATTATCATCTCATTTTATTGTATTGAAATTCTAAACTGAATTGACTTATCCTTAACAATAAACTGAATTAGATAAATAAGAGACTCAATATTAATTTGATTGACTCGAAATTAACCCAATAGGTTAGATAAGTCAATAATTGAATTTTATATATTTTATCTTCTTCAAGAGCTGAAACAATATTATTTGAAATTTAAAAAAATAGCATTTCATTATATTTATTTTTTATTACCTCTAGTACTAAATATAAAAATTAATATAAAGGGTTGATTTAATAATAAATGCAAGATATCATTAATTCTCTTTATCTTATAAATTTAAATTTTTTCCTAAATATAATATTATAAAATTAGGGTAACTGAGATGAATGTGTGTATAAACAAAAAAATATAAAATTTATAATAACACATGTACATGAAAGTGTTGAGATGTCATATATTGAAAGAAAAATAGTAGAGATCCGTCTAAGATAGTTTGAGTATATATAAAAAAGTCATTAGATGCATCAATGAAGATGGTGAATTAAACAATAATATAGAGTTTAATAAAAATAAGTAGAAGAATATTAAAAAGAACGCTCAACAATATTATTGGAAGATACCTCTTAAACAATAAATTATTTAAATATTTAATTTTTTTAGAGTATAATATCGTGCGAATTAATTTAGATTTTTTATTAAGGAAATATTTTTTATGCAAAAATTTAAAAGGACACTTTAAGAAAATTTAATATATATATTTTAATTAATAACTCCTATATATATAATTGGAGAAAGTAAGACGTATCTATCTAAAACTTGTTGCCTTTAATAATTTTGCACTGCACTTTTATGCTGGTTTATGTGCCATCTCCTCCGTGCACTAAAACAGGGGATATTGTTCTGTTCCCCTTACACCATTATGCCCTCTCGTCATTTTCATGTATCCCATTGGCCACCCTCAAGATTCTCTCCAGATATTAACACCCAAATCTAGTCTGGTACATGAGAAAGTAGTACACAAAATAATACCACCTTTTTTTATTTTTAATATAAAAATATTTAATTAATTTAATTATATTAAAAAAATTAATTAATATAATATTTTTTTTAAAATACTTTTATTATCTTTATTAACTCCCTCTCTTATATGATTATTAGTGTGAGAATATCAATAGAGATAATTTTAAAAAAAATAAAAAAATAAATCTTATATTTAGAATAAATATTAATTTTATAATTAGATTCTTATTAAAGATTAGGGGAATAATAATAATAATAACCAACAAAACTCATCACAGTTGATATATGGTCGATTCTTGAACATAATGCTTTGAACTCAAACTAAGCCAAGTATATGAAAAAAAATTGATTGATAGAGACAAAACTTAATTCAATTATATCTAAATTATAAAAATATTAATTTTTACCTATGGAATTAGGATATAGTCTTGACTCTATTAAAAAAATAATATTAATAATAATAATAAAGGAAAAGCTATAAAGTGTGAGGGTCACATGTCTGAATAGTTAAGTTAGAAAGACCAGTGGAAAACACGCATCCATCCTCTAACGGAATTGGCAGAGTTTGGTCCCAGTCCTATATGTCAACTGAGAGATGCTTGTTCCACTTCCACACACATCAGATTATTAATTTTCAGATAAAGCGTAAAAGGATGGATAAAAAAATAAAGAGAAAAAAGAAGGATTAAAATGGATTGATTATTCAAATATTTTATTTACCAAATATACTCATGCTAATGAAACAAAACAAGGTCCTGCTGAATAGATCAAATGCAGTACTGACAAAATAAAGCGGAGATACTGGAACTGTGGGAAATAAACATGCACACATGATGAGTAAGAATTGACGTCATTTTATGATTTTTCTCTGTTTTTTTTTTGTAACGGCAAACTTGTAGGAGAAAGTCGTCATAGACTATAATAGTTATTAATTAAATTACAAAACAATCCTAATTAATTTAACACCTATGGCAAATAGCTTCCTAGAACTTGATTAAAAAAATATCTTAATTTAAAATAATTACTGTATGGTCTCGCATAAATAATTAAATTATTGAGAAGTCATATAATAAATGACAACATATATTTATAATTTACAATTTTTTTAATAATTAAATTATTTATATAAGACAGTAATGATTCCTTTTAATCTTTAAATTTGTACAAATAACACCTTGCCATAAAGTATTTTATTATTTCCCTAACTCCAAAATTGAGTTATATCTAGAAAAGTTTCTAAATATTAAATTTATGCAAATAAACCCCTTTTATATTATATTCTTTTAGAGAAATAATGGCGTATGGAATTTATTTGTATAATATTTAAAATATTAAGAGGTTCATTCTAAAGTTTTAAATATTAAAGAGATTATCTTCATATAATCTAAGGTTTAATTATGTAATAATTAAGCCAAATTTTTAACATGGGATCAAAATGCATCCACCACTTTGGGCCTCTCAGAGCCCAATAAACTTTCCCATCACATACCGTCCAAAAAATTGCATTCCAAGAATGAAATTTACGAAAGCTAAAAGCATAGTAAATATTGCACAACAAACCCATCGTCAAGGGTTAGTCTAAGTGATAAGTGACTGATAATCACTTAAACGAAGTCTCGAGTTTGATTTTTTGCATATGTAAAAAATTTCTGTTGGGAGATTTACCCACCATAGCCAGGTACGCGACACGGGTCAGATCTATTTGTAGTCGGGACAAAACTCCGAGGAACCGGGTGACAAAAAAAATGTTGGCGAAAGAGTAAGATATAAAATTATTTAGAATGTGTTCTATCATTAAGAAATATTACTTTGTTGTGATTCCAGTCGCAGTACTTGGGGAGGCATCATAACTCTTTGATGTTTAGGTTTATGTTTGAGTATAATTGACGGCCCTTCTCATCTAACATTGGTATCGTCTAGAAGGAAGGGAGACTTTACCTTACCGTAAGTGAGCTCAACCATTTTCTAAAAATTTTTGTACTAAAAGAAAATATTGCACAACGAAGCTACAGAAGCCTTTGTATTGTATAATTAAAAAGAACAAAATAAAAGGAAGAAAGAGAGAAATATCCATAGATCTCAAGTTAGAAAATTAATTACAGATGGATAATAAAATTTCATATTTACAGTGAAACATGCATATTGTTATTTACAAGTCAAAATTGCTTATTTACATTACGAGTTGCTTTGTTTACAAGTCAAACTTGTAAAAAATTTAATTATGTAAAACTTGGGACCTATGGTTAATTTTCCCAAAGAAAAAAGAGTTCCCTGGCCACAGTGCTAGTTAAGTTTAACAACCAACTGCCCATAAACCATTCTTGGTATAATTCACTGCTTCAACAGTCTTTATCTACCAATGAAAGTAGTAACCATGCAAGATGAAAATTAAAGGCGGCTTTGCAAATTCACAATAATGGAAATGATTTCAGAAGGATGAATTTGTTGGTCAAAGTAAAAATCTTTGATGAATCAGAAGGAAAAGGAGACATTGCTGCAGCATAACCAAGCAAACCGGGCACAGCTTGTTTTGGTGATAGCAAAAAGCAAAACGCAAAAAAGGATTACAATACACAATCAAAGAAAGTAACAGTTAGAAGAATGGGATCATATATCACAGGCAACCTAAGAATTAACACAGATCTAAATTATTCAAGTTGTAATACACTTGTCTTTCAACACTCCTATCAATGTGAGAAAACTAGCCAAAGATATCAAAACAGTAGTTTACAGAGACTAAATTATGGGACCAATTTTTCACAACATAAACCAAATCATTTGAATGTCATAAATATTTAGCATCCATACTACAGGATATGTAATCTTACTTTGCTATACTGATATCTGCAGCCTTGAGTTTAATTTTTATCACATGCTTCTCTCTGTATTGTCATTGGTTAAGCACAATTTACTTCAATCTTCTTAGCCTTCTCTGACAAAATACATCAACCTTTGAGGAGTAGATTTAATACAAGTGATAATACATGGACTCCGGCTATCAATATGAAATGGATGACTAATAATGGTGATGCAACCACCAAACAAGATAATTAAAGCCGCTCTGCTGTGCCAGATGGAATCTGGACCATTACCACATTCATGCAATTGAAAGATTGAGGATAAACATGTAATAGGATTACAACTAATCAGATAAAAGCATAATTCAATTGATAACAACATTTACATTTACAAGAACAAGAAGTTGAGTAGCTGAACATTCAATAACCATAGTGATTATGAGGAAATGATACAGCACAACTTTCCATCTATGTTCATTAAACAACCGTATTGCTCCTCACGAATCCCAACAAATGCTGACAATTGTTTTAAAAAATTATTGTCTCAGCAGGTGAATATTATGGGGAACACATTCTTCATGAAGTCTGTATATTTTTAAGGATGCAAATCTACTATCATAGTTCGTGCATCTGTGCTGTCTTAACTCTTATGCCAAAATCAGTAAATGAACCATTGAGAATTATATTTTGATATGAATTGGTATGTATTACTTTCCAGACTAGAGAAAGCTCAAAATACATAGTTCTTGAATCCAAATAGCAAATTGGATTGATACATGATACAAAATTAATAAAACAAATCACAGAAATTATTTTGTCATTTCAATCTATGAAAATGTATGATCTTCAAATCAAATATCTAGTTGTATGTTCTTCAAAGGGGCTTAGGCAAACGCTACTAACAACCTACAATTGTGTTGGAGCTTCAATTATTTAACCTATTCTGAGCTGCATAAAACCAACTTTTGAAAATTTCATGTCAACGGAAAATGGGGGAAGATACAATTTCAATGGAAGAAAATATCAATTGAAAGTTTAAAGCTAAAACTAAAAGACTCAAGACCTCCTTCAGTAAAACTTATCAGCCAATCTTGAGCAAAATCTGAATCTCTTCCCCCATCCTCCCCCACCTTTTCAAGGAAATACTTAGAAAGAAGGGGGAAGATACCAATTAGCATTTAGCAATAACATCCCGTGTCAATAGATGAATGAATGTTGTGCATCCCACTGGATTTGAAGCATCATAGTGTGTAACCCTTGACAATACAGTCCTTCAGCATCCCATGACAGCACAATTATAAACGAAGTTACCAGACCGCTTTCTGGCAAGCAGGTGCCATTGTGGAGGTCCTTCACTGGGAACCCATGCATTGAGTTCAATATAACCCTCACCATGTGTCCTAGGTCCACCAATGACAATAAGGCGATTTCCACAGGCCCTGAAGGCAAGACCCCAACCATTCACAGAAACTGCCCTTTCAGGCAGTCTCCCAATGACAGACCACTGTTTTCTGGCCTTGTCATATTTCTTGACTTCCATGTCAGCATAATCAGCAGCATACAATTCATCATCTACAACAGCAACCAGAGGGGGAGCCTCAGCAGTGGCAGGCATTTCAGCTCCTCTAGCACTACGTCCAGGGGACATGTTAGGAATTTCTGTCCATGTTCTTGTCTGTAAATTGTACTCCTCGCCACATGTGAGAAGCTTTGATTCTGGCCCTCCAATTCCCCCAATAACATAGAACTTTCCATCCATAAACACCCCAGAACACATTTTCCTGGGCTTGTTCATGCTTGGGAGAACCTCCCAAGTCTGAGTCTCGGAATTATAGAGTTCGACCGAGCTGAGAATACGCCCCTCTGAGTCACAACCACCAGCCAAAATCGCTCTCTCTCCTAGGCTAGCAGATCCAAACAGGCATCTAGGAGCATTCATTCTCATTCCAGATGTCCACGAGTTTGTCAAAAGACTGTATCTGTAAATGACGTGGGATGTCATTTCCTTCCCAAATACAAGAAGTTCAGTGCCTACAGCCAAGGACTCCTTATCAGAACACATGAAGCATTCGTTAGAAGCCATCCTAGGTAAATGCATCCACCGCTGGCGAATTGGATCATAAGCTTCCCATTCAAGGAGCTCACATGAAAAATAAATCCAGTGTTCAATGATGCCATGCAGTCTCCTCCAAGTATAGAGCTCACCACTCCGGATTAAGTTACAAAAGCTCCTATTTAGTGAGGCAAGAGAACCATAATCAGACCTTGAACACCGGCTAAGGCAGGCAATTGAACTGTCACGGTTCATGCGTGGGAAAAGAGAACCAGAAGCAGATGAATCCCCGGCTTGCTGCTGTTGCTGCTCATCATCGGATTGTTGGTTACCAGAATTCAATGAATCTGAACCACGCTGCTGCTCATTAGATTGCTGGCCACTGGAACCTGAAGAATCCCCAGCCTGCTGAGGATTATGAGACTGAGAGTCAAAAGAATGTGATGAATCGCCAGCATGATGGTTCTCTCGTTCATCAGAGGGTTGGTCAGACCCAGCTCCAGCCATTTCAACTCTTCTGAAATCTTTGAATGGCTCACAGCACTTCCTCTGTGCCGGGATGTTGGATCCGTCCTGGTCCATTGGGGGAATAACAGAAGAGTCCAATGAATCTTTATCCTGACAAGATTGCTGTTCAAGCAAAGTCCGAACCCCTTCAGCTCTTTGGTCCAATATCTTGGTAATCTTGTTTGACCGGGGGCCATCCTCGTCATCGATATCTAATGGGCGCTTGCCATTTTTAATGTCCAAGTCCGGCAGATATTTCATGAAAGACCAGTTGTTCTCCGCCGGGCAAGTACTAGAAAACAACCTTGGAAATAGAAAGGAACGACCGTCCAACATGTCTATGTGACAAGAACGAGAAGCGGCAACAAGTTCTCAAGCCCAATCCCCTTCCGTCTGTCTTTATTGGAAGAAAAAAAATTCAACAGCAGAGAGAGGAGCAATCGGAGCACCGCAAATCCCCAGAAGCTCGATCAAAATGAAGAACCTATTCAAACAATTAATGAAATTTAATTCAAAAGTGAATTTTTTTCCCTCTTCTTCTCAGAAACAGAAAATCTGCACAGAACATTAAATACAAATTAAAACACGATACGAAATAAAAACACGATTACAGATCAATATCCATTCAGCAAAATTAACCAGGCGCAAAGGTAAAATGCCTTATGTGGAACCAAATTTATCAACAAATGAGAGATACCAGAAAGCAAAACACCGCAAATAATTGGAACTTCAATTGAACTCCCAGCAACGAATTCAAATGACAGAATCGAATGTGACAAGAAACCAGTCCAATATTCCAATGTGGAAATCAAATATTTAATTTCAAATACAGCCCCGTAATCGTTTTGCGTCGGAACTCGGCAGAAAGCGAAATTTAGTTAGATCTCTAAACATCTTCACTGAAACCCAATTCATAAGCTATTAATCCTCTCATTCATAACAAAGCTGAAAACCAGACATAAGAATGCAACAAACTTACGGATGGGATAAGAAGAAAAATAAAGGAACCCGATCGGCAAATTTCAAATTGAACAACAATCTTCAAATCTCTCTCTCCCTCTCTCTTCAACACACACTATTACATGTATCCCCAGAAAACTCCGTTCTCTTTCCTCAGACCTTCTCCGTTCTTGGCGTTCTTGCTTCTCCGTTGCTCCTTCAAATTCTCCGTGCAAAACCAAATGAAGGTTTGGAGCAAAATCTCAATAGAGGACCCCTCTTCCATGGCCTTATCTCTCTTAAATCATATCCTAATTTATAATTTAACAATTCCTTAATTTTTTTGTTTGCTATGAAATTAATATTAATAATAAAAAAAGAAAGAAACTGACGGAGGCGTTGTTTGGTGGGGCCATCATAGGTTCGCCGTGCTTGTCGCCGTTATGGAACCGGCGGCCGGTAACCGCCGGTCTGGCCACGTGTTGACTCGGGAGAAGCAAATCTCTCTCTCTTTCTCTCTCTCTCCCC
Source organism: Leucaena leucocephala (assembly GCA_037074615.1). NCBI lineage: Eukaryota > Viridiplantae > Streptophyta > Magnoliopsida > Fabales > Fabaceae > Leucaena > Leucaena leucocephala. The sequence goes on along the minus strand of CM073570.1, from coordinate 4,546,684 downwards.
CCGGCTCGCTGACTCAGAGTAAAAGCAAGAAAGAGAAAGCGATAAGGGAGTCCTCCGTTACCCATACGTCTGAGTGAACCGTCGGATTTTGATTCCAAATTCTCGGCTGGTCAATTTCTCGTGATGATTCGGCCGGGGCTGTGGTCACCTGCGACGCGGTACCATTGAATGGCGAGTTTTCATTGGTCCAACACGAATCATTAAAAAGCTAATTTTCTCTTAGGGAGTTAATTAACCTGACGCTTAACTCCATGCAATGTGACCTTTGACTGGTCAATTTTGGCGCAAACGTAGTAGCTGTTGTCTTTCTGTAACGATAAAGGGAATTATGATCATTAAAAGTTTGATTATATATTAATTATAATAATTATTATTATTGTTACTACTATCGAACACGGTTTAAATGGAAACGCTTAAGTCAAAAAGGCGGATTTAGCTCCATTTTGCTGTTCCCAAATCTTGTTTGCGTTTTCGGCTCGTGTCCTTTTTGCCCCCCTTTGATTTTACTGTCTTGTCAAATTTTGCTTTTCCTGGTCTCTTGTGTCTTGTCCCAGTAACGAAAATTTTAATTAGTAACCACAAATCGAGTAAAAATTAATAAAACCGTGCTTAATGGGAAATAATTAAATAATAATATCTGAATTAATTGGTCGATTGGGCAGAAGAATAAATAGTGTCCAAGATTAAGACCGATCGGCAAACGAAGAAATTGATGGAGCACAATTTCTAGCAAACACTGTTTCGAGATTCCGTTATACACATAATCATTTCAAACTTTTCTTTCTTTCTTTCTTTTTTCAATTAATATGTGTCTTACATTTCCTTGATTAATTATTAATTAATTAGATGTACCTGTAGATGGGACACTCTTTCTTAATTCATGGCCGTATTGATACGCAACTTTATAATACGATACTAAATTGTTACATCTAAACTCATATCAAAAGAAATTATAAAACAATTAGTGATCAGTATATAATAATAAATTTTAATATAAAAAATAATAATAAATTTATATTGTTTATAGTATTTTTTTTAAAAAAATTAACTAATTTTTTGGCCTGGCGGGATCATTGAACGTCTAAACTACTATTATGGATACCTCACTTGTAGAGTACTGAGTGGTTCTTTTGAAAATTTTAATGTCAGCTACATTTTAGCAAATTGGTCTCTACGGGTTTGCACATGTTTTTATTTAAGGGGCGGAAAAAGGGAAAAGGGAGGAGGGAATGAAAATGGGGAAATCACATCAAGCTTTTAATTATGCTTGCATGTGTCAGCATTTGATTAAGGGTGAACCAAAAAATGATGATTGGTAGGCTGATGACTTTTTCCATTTCACTTTCGTGCCTATCAACCCCTTTGAATCATAAATCCATCTCTTTCTGTCATTCCTTCTTTGTTCTCTTCTTCTCCGCTCTCTCTCTCTGTTCCTCCTTCTCATCTCCCAAAAGTGGCGACTTGGTCGGCATTTCCCCTCCTTCTCCCATTGTTATCTCTCTTTTTTTTTAAAAAAAAAAGTGAATATATATAAAAACATAAATATATATATGTTGTATGATTTAGAATTAATTGAGAGAGGTTGAAGAATTGAGACTAGCAATGGGCAAAATGACCATATGAGGCAGCACCTGATTTGAATGAATAGTATGGCGGAAACAAATTTTGAATTCAATTCCGTGGGTTGAATGATCATTCACGCATATTGGCCAAAACTGGTCATATATAACATCTTCTCGCTTTTTCCCTCCTTTGCGACTTATGCCAGAACATCACTAATACTTATAAGATTTAGATAATATTTGACCTCTTAAATTCTTCAAATATAACAGCAGAGGCCAATGGATATATGGAAATTCTCCTGTAAATAAAAGTCTGTGATTTCTATTTCACTCGTAAAGTCTCGGTGCATATCTATCAAAATAAATAAATAAAAAGATATAACAACAAAGATTAATTATTTTTTATGGATCTCTGAATTATAATAATGGGGGAAAATGCTAAATTATAGTTAAATTCTATATGATTAATTTGAGTTTTATGATTATAGAGTAAAAATATGGAGAGAGAAGCTGATGGAGATTAATTAATGATGGATAACAAGGGATTTTAGAGAGAGAGAGAGAACAAAAAGGGCTTAGCTGTGACGGACAACTAGCATTCGTTGGAATCAGCTCTCTGGTCCTGTCACCGGTCCCCCACCTTCTTTCTTTCTATTCTATTTCTCTTCCCTCATCCATTTCCCTATCAAAGTCAATATTTAACAAATCATATAACAATCCATCAAAAATATTATTTTATTTTAAACCATCCCTCAATTTTCTGTTAAATTCATATTAATTTTGTCTCTCATTTTGATATAATAACTTCTTATTGTGTATAATTTCTGGCAGTTAATAGTTATATATTGGTGTGTATGAACTTTTTAAAAATTATTTCAATTCATTTTTAAAAAAGAATTATGAATTAAGAAATATATAGTAGTTAAAAAAAAAAATTCTGACTAATATTGAAAATTTGTGAAAATTACTTTTTGTTCCTTCTCAAGAGTGCCTTTATTTAAGGAGGTGGCATGCCTTAATTGCATTACTGCACAACACACCTTAATAACGATCTTTGGGAATTTCATTTTTAAAAAATGACTTCCGTTAATATTGAAATAGAGTTATATTTATGGGAAAAGACGGCAATGTCTTCGGAGATGTGGTTAAAGTGGGGTACTTGCGTATCAATGAGGGGATTAAGAGGGGAGGAACGGAGATTGGAGACGACGTCGTGTAGTGAGCCCGAAAGTGGAGGGAAAGGTGCGCCGCATGGGCTAATGTGCGTGTTGCGATCTCAATCTCGTCTATCTTTTCGAAATCACAAAACTTTTGTTTTGCTTATTTATTTTAATCAAATCCCTAAATATTTATTTTATTTTTATTTTGCCCGCTAACTCGCTAAGCTTATGGACGATTACTTTATTTTACTTTAGAGCCAACCACTATTTAAGTCCCAAACACGTGCGCCACCGCCTCCGTGCTTCCTGTGGATTTCTTGGGTAGGCGCGCGCCCACGGAGAGAGGTACACTCCCACACGCAAAGACATCAGCATGGGAATTTCCTGACACGTGTCGGCCAACTTTCCTTGTTTCTTCAAAAACCTCCAATCCATTTCATTATTTTATTTTCTAAAAAAAAAATCACACTAGAATAACTCAAAATACTTTAAACTCATGTTTTTTCCACTTTCAAAGTGTATACACGTATATTTTATAAAATAAAAAATTATATATTTTTAAATTATAAATTAAAAATAATAAATATATGATATATTTAAATAAGAGTTTGGAAAAACGCTTTTAAAGAAAATTGACTTTTATACAATTTTTAAAAAATAATTTTTAGAGAATAACTTATAAAAAATTATTAAAAAGTATAATTTTATTAAAAATATGAGAAAAGAGAGAATATATAGAAAAAAAAGGGGAAGTGGAAAAAATGATTGGAAAGATGAAAGGGGTATAAAAAATAATATTTTTTTAATTTGTAATTTTTTTATTATTATAAAAGATAATTTAGTAATTAATTTAAAAATTTATTTTTAAATATAGTTTAGTCTAATTTTTTTTAGATAAATATAACTATTTATTTTAAAAAATTTAAATTATAATTTAAATAAAAATCTTTTTAACATTTTAATCTTTATACTTCCTAAACACACAGGATATTAGCAATGAGACTACAGATGGGGGAATGTCCGTGTGTGTCGGCTTTTGCGTTCCATTTGATGTATTAAATTAATATAAAGTATATATAATCCATAATCATTGTGATGACTCATTGTTTGCCTTAATTATGACTTTTAAGCACTACTTAGATATTGCCTCCTCTCTATATAATTAATTCTATCTTTCATTCATTCATGCCTCCTCCCAAAAAAAAAAATGGAAAAAACCTATGAAAATCTTTGTAGTGGTCTGAAAAGTTTGGAATAAAATAAAATAAAAAAAGGTTAAAAATATTAAGCAATTAAATTAGGAGTCAACGATAATTATTACTGTTGCTAATTATCTAAGATATTGTATTATGATGGCAATGCAGGCAATGTTTGTTTTTCTTTATTCCCCACTTCGTTATTTAACATGAGATTTAATTTATTTTTAAAATAAATAAATAAATTTTAATTAAATCTAACCCTTAATATAAATTTAAATTATATACTTCTTAATCTATATAAATTATTTAATTAACAATTAATTAATTTTTTAATTTATTTAATCTATCTAAAAAATTAATTAAATTTTATATTAAAAAATAAAAATTTTGGTTATTTTGATTATATTGACAAATGACTGAGAATTGTGACATTGGAATTTTCTTTTGACCCATTTGTTGAAAATTTATGTTCGTACACTGTGTACTTTTGTTAATAAATATACCAAGTACAAACGAAGGAACAATTAGCACTTGCAAGAGGCATAATAATAATAATGCCTGTTAAGTACTCATTTGTTCTTAATTTCCCCACTCTTTTTGTTTTTTTAGCATTATTCCATCTCGCTAATAATTATAGTTTAGAACTTACCATTAGCCACCCCCATTTTTTATATTAATTTCGTTTTTAATATTAAAAAATTTATAATTATTATAGTATACAACTTAAGATTAAACTCTATTTTTTTTATCTTTTAAACAGAATATTCAATATTTAAAAAATATTTTGTATGATGCTAATTTATAAAGTTTATATAAAAAAATACCGTAAAAAAGATGATAATATTTTTATAAATAAATTTTATTTTAAAATATTTTTTATGATTTTAATAGAGGTTTTTGAAAAAAATTATCATTAAAAATAATCTAATCGAGTTTAAAAGAATATTTGATTGGACTAAAAGTCATTATGTCGTTTGAAAAAAATGCAGTTATAACTATTTTTCATAACAATTTTTGTAATAAATACTTTTAAAAGTGTTTAAGAGAAATTTTTAACAGCAATTTTATAAAAAATTGTGTTAAAATTCTCCCAAATATTTAAAAATTTTATTCTGATTATATTTTTATTTTTTTTTCTATATTTTTTTTGTAGTTTTATTTCTTTACCCCACCATGATGACTTGTATAAAAGTCAATTAATTAAAAATTTATTTTTATATTAAATATTTATATATTATTTATAATTTGTAGTTATTTAATAACAACTTGAACTATGAAAATAACAAAAAACTTATATAAAATATGAAAATAACACGATTAATATTTAGTAATTATTTAATTTATTAACATCTTGAATACTTACCTATTACTTCTCATTTATAGTCGTTTAATAATAACTTGAGCTGTGAAGATGACCTGATCAACTCAATAAGAGGTAATTTGACAAGAATAATACTTTGACACATGCCTTAAAGATGAAATACTCGTTAAATTTTTTATCATTTGACTATCTTCTTCTTTTATGTATGATATATAAATACCTATTTTGTTAATTGAAAACTCACCAATTTAGATTATCCTATTACTATTTAAAATTTCACATTGCTGATTTTATATTTTGCTACTTGAAAATTAATCTATCTTAATTATGTTAAATATATATGATATAAAATAAAATATTAATAAAAAATATATACTTTTTGACTGCGGTTAAATTGAGAACCAACATACAAATATTAAAAAGAAGAAAAAAAAAGTTTTTCACAACAATTTTAGATAAAATTATCATGGAAAACTAACAATTAACGATAATTTATTTTGTAATCACTATTAAAGATATTATCTTTCACCGCGTTTCTTTGCCTAAAACCACAAGTTAAAGGTTGAATTACAATAGCAACAAAATTTACGGGGCTCACAAAATTACTATAAAATATCACTTTTAACTATTATTATTTTTTTAATAGTATTTTCTTAAACAATGTTATTGGATTCTTAGATATTTTTGTTTGCATTACTAATCACAACTAGTAAAGACAAAATTTAGTGAACATACAATCTAAGTATAATCTAAATTCATGTAAATATATAAATAGATATATATTTGATAGGTTGAAGAAGACATAAGAGGACAGATTTTGTGAAGCATAAGCATAATAGAAAAAGGATAAAAAGATGGAGGACGATGAGATTATACGTTTATTTTCTTAAGCAAAACAAAAAAGCATGATGATATATATTTACATTATCTTTTTCCTCGAAATTAAAAAGAAATGATTAAATATATAAAAAGTGCTGCGTAGTGTTTTAATTATAAAATGATATGCATGTCTACTAATAAAATTACAATAATACACTAAAAGATAAAGTTAATAGTATTAATTTTGGAAAATAGGCTTTTTTACTAAAAAAATCATATTATAAGATTTATTACTTAAAAACATATAAGTATGTATCTCTTTTTCAATTATCTATAATATATTTTTAGATATATATAAATATTTTTGATATTATATATAATTAAAAATATATTGTGCTTATGTTCTTAAATAAATTTCATATAAATTGTGGCCGTAGATTTTATAATAGGGGTCTTTTTAGAATTTTTTCAAAAAATATTTTTTAAAAAATAAAATAAATAGAACAGGGGCACGTGCATGGGCCACTTTTGATATAGTAATTATGAAGAGATAAACGTAAGTATAATTTGAAGATAATAAATAATAAAAAGATATTAAAAAAGAGAGGAAATAAATATAACAAACTTCAAAACCAAGCAATTCCACTATGCCCAACCTACAAAAAAGATTCTTGGCGTGCACTAAGCAATTATAATAATCCAAGGCTCAATAAGCCCAAGGCTACATTTCCGTCCAATGACGGCCGCCCACGTGTCGATCGAATGTGTAAAGGCCAGCGGCCATGTGAAGCATTATCGGAGATTGAGAAAACGTCTTAATTCATCCCTTTGCACAAATCAAACCGCACACTAAACGACGTATAATCTTTTTTCTTAAAATTATAAAATTATATAATAATTAATTAATTATAAATAGTAAAACTTAAAACATTGGACTTGTTCTAGGATGGTGTCCGATAGATCAGCCTCTTGTTAGTTTTGAAAAATCAAACACACACAGCAGATTCAGGGTATGTACGACTTTTCAACTTTTGATGTGTGTAGAGCTTGTAATGTGCGTCTACACGTGCGTGCGTGTGTACACGCACATGCACACCCATGTTGACGACCACAGAAAGGCGGAAGAGAGAGAGAGAGAGGATGAGGATAGTGGTGTACTGTGGGCGAGCGAGAATTTTTTTTAATTAATAATTTAATTTTGATTTAAAATTAATTAAACACGCGGATATACAACAGGTTCATTCATTCGGGTTCGGCCAGGGCTACTCGACAAAAAACTGCTACCTAATCTTTTGTTTTTTTAAAAAAAAGAAGAAGAAGAAGAAATTGAAACTTTTGAGATAAAGTTTTGTAATTCCAAATAAATGAAAGGCCATTAATACCTATTATTGAGTGTATTTGATTATATTGAGTATTATATTGACCGTAGACACTTCTAATCAAACAAATTAATCAACTCCTACAAAAATTTCATAATTTTATGAGGGTGTTGTGGCTAGTGGGGGATGCTTTAAGATTTTATCGTACATCATCAAAATGTTTCTGTTTGCTTTCCATAACACCCCCCCTCCCTTTAGTTGTATTTTTATCTAAAACTATATTACAAAAAAATTGGACCAGACTAACAAAGTTAGTTGGAAAACTAGTGAATCAATATTCTAAATGTGGAATTAACCAATAATAACCAACGGGATTAGTCCAAGTGGTAAGCGACTCGATATTGCTTAAACGAGGTCTCGAGTTCGATCCTTGGTGTATATAAAAAATTTCCATTGGGAGACTCACCTACTATAATCAGGTGCACGATGTAGATCGGATTAAGATATAGTCGAGATAAAATTTTGCTAAACTGAGTGGATAAAAAAACCCAATAATACAAACATGTCATGAACATATCTAAAATTTATTTATAATTTATTAAGTCGTAATTTTAAATCTTCCTATCAATATAAGAGTTTTATTAAAAAGTAATCTATAAATATTTTTATAAATACTTGTTAAATTTAAAAGTGTGATTTGATTTTGATATTTTTTTAGAATCTAACTCACATAAAATTGTACGGACAAACAAAAGTAAGAAGGGTACTTTTATTTATTTATGTTGCAAATAAGAGTTTTTGAAGAATGAAGGATGAAAAATAAAATAAAGTTGGTAGGGAGTGGTGGTGGTGGTGGTGGGTGGTGGAGTGAAAGAGAAGGAGGAGTAGAAGTGGAGGGGCAGTACACCACGTGACATGTATGTTGTTTATATGACAAAATTTTGCAGATTAGCCACATTTTTAACTGTCAAAGGGCCCCTCCTTCCTTCATCATCACCATACCATATTTTTTAATTAATCACTTACCAACTTCCCCTTTTAATTATCCTTAATTAATTTCATCAAAGATAAATAATCAACTGGCTTCATGTCACTATTTCATCATACATAAAAACATAATTAGCACGTTAAATAGGAGAGGTTTTAATTAAGGAGAGTTTTGGTGATGTTAGTGAGAAAAATCCCTCAAAAGCATATGGATTAGAAGTTGGATTTGTAATTAAATTAATAATTTGCTATCATTGTGAGCATCTATCTCTCTTTGCCTCTCACCCACTTTCCGTTTTAGTTCCACACCAACTACTTCAAACCATGCCTCTTAATCATTCCTTCCTACCTCTTCACAAATAAATAAATAAATATAAGTTAAGGTTAAGATTCAACCTGTACTTTAAAATATTTTTTTATATACATATATAGCATTCTAAAATATTTTGTACTTTTTATATATGTGTCTATCATACTAAAGTATTTTATAAGACAATTTTACTCCTAGAAATTCAAGACGTTAGATGCCCTGAAAATAATCTTAAGGTGCTAAATAAATTACAAAATACTTTAGGGTTAACATTCATCCAATCCCTTAAAAAAAATTTCAAGTGTATCCAACACCATAAAATATTTTATAATATAATTTTATTTTTAGTAATTTAAGACACATGACGAATCTAAAAAGCATATTAAGATGCTAAACAAACCATAAAATGCTTTAGGATGGTACCTAAAAAAGAATACTTCTAGATGAAATTTCACCCGTAAATATATCATTTTTGCATCTACCTGACTCTGATTTTACAGTCAAGTTATAATCAATTCAGTCATAATTCAATTGATATATTTTAAAATTTAAATATTAAAAAAACTGTACTTGAATGACAGAAATAGTTTTTGTTACCATATCAAATATCATATAAAACGTAGAAAGTATAGATAGTTGCGTTCATAACAAGTCATAAACAGTGCAATAACTTGTTAAAAAATATTTATATTGATAAATTAATTGATTATATATATGTTATATTTATTGAATAATTTCTTCTAGTTGTGTTTCTGTTAATTATATTTCAAACGCTAATACAACATCTGATAGCATAGATAAACTTCTAACAAAATGTGTATTTTAGAAGATCTCAAACTTAGATTTTAAACTTAAGTTTAGCTAAAATTTAAGTTTTAAATTTTTTTAAAACAAACAGTTATATGTATTTAAACAAGCTTTTGGATTAAATTATGGTTTAAAATTAAGGTTTTAAATAAGCTGGTAGAGTAACTTATAGAACAGTAAAAGAGTTTATGAATTAACCAATTCATATATTATCTCTACTTTTTTTATACCCTCTCTACTCTCTCCTACTTTTTCTTATACACTATCTCATCTCATATCTTATCTCTTCTTATTTAATATTCATATCATTTTTCGTAATTTACCAATAATAAAAGTACTTTTTAAAATAACTATCAAAACACTCATTTATTCAAAATTATTTTTTTTATAAGTTATTCTCTAAAAATATTTTTCTAAAAATTACTTAAAAACTCTCTTTTTTTTTATAAATATATTTCTAAAATATTATCTAAACTCACACAAAGAAGAAGAAGGAGAAGCAATGGAAGAGACAAGGAATAGATCAAATGTTCTAGTGAAAGGGGCTGGGGTTAGGTTTTGTATAATTATATAATTATTTTGGCTCGAATTTATGTAGATACCCAAAATATTTTTTGAAGAGATATTCCTTTATATATATATATATAACTGTATCAGCTACCTAATATTTGACATTCTTTTTAAATTTTATATTATCAGATATTTGAGTAACTCTGATATGAGTCGGAGTTTATCAGAAAGAAGATAGGAAGAAGAAGTAGTCGAGCCGGGAAAGAAAAGAGAGGGTGAGGAGGAAACGTCAATGGAAGAGACGTACTTCTTTTTACTTCATTCACCATATCTATCTCGTGCGCTCTATTTTTATTCTTTCTCATTTCCACATGGAATCTCTCACAGCTGTTTTTTTTTTTTTTTAATTTCCTTTTTCAAAAATATTAAATAAAGAAAAAAAGGAAAGGATATAGTTAGGGAAACGTCATTGTTCAAGTTCAACCCCAACATAGCTGTGATTGCTGTCCTCTTCACATTTAATAACCTTCTCCTCAACCAGATATCCGTGAATTTCCCCTAATTATAAACTAAATTAAATTAAATTTATTTGTTTCCCTATGATCTCCAAACTACTATAATTAATTTTGTTTCATTCATTTTTTGATTTAATTTCTTCTTCTGTAATGAAAACAACTTTGTACCCGAAATGTCGTGTACGAAGCTTAAAAATTTTTATAATTTATGAATAATATGTCTTTCTGCAGATTATTTCATTTTATATTAATGTTTCGTACTGAATTTTTATTAAATATATAGAAATTTTATTTTAAAAAATTAATGTATAAATATTTCAACAACTTTTTTAGGTGCATAGGTATTTTAAAAAATAAATATAAAGGTTGACATGCATAAAAAATTAATTTTAAATCATATAACATAAAATTAAACCACTTAAAAATTATTTAATTAAAAATAATATGATGTTCATCTTTTTATAAACAACGGTGAATTTGAATATTGTACAAAATCAACTGAAAAAAAAACACTGATTAACAAAAGGAGAATGGGAATGGTATCAATTACTTTTGTTAATTGAAATCTCATCAATAAAGCATTTTCCCATCTCTTTATTTTATTGCATTCCATTATAAGTTGCTTTCGAATGAAAAAGAACAAAAAAATATTCTAAATTCCCTTCAATAATAGTTTTTTCCACTTTCTCATCAATTTACCAATAACATCAGATGCCATTTTTTTCTCTTGTTTTTGTGCAACTGAATCATTTGGAAACTTGGCCTCACAATCGCCACATACAACCATATATATATATATATATATATATATATATATATATATATATATATTAAGAACACTTTTCTATTCCTCTTATTTTTTATTTTTTTTTCTGAAAGAAGTTTTATTAAAAAGTGGGTGATTGATTGATTCTAAATTATGTAAGAAGAAGCTCTAAAAATGTATAAAGAAGGTAAGTGTGAGAAGCCACGTAGGTGTGTTGTTCTGTTATGTAAGTGGAGAATCTTGAAGGTGAAAATGCATGAAAGAGCCAGGATCGTTGAATCCAATTTTATTCAAAAACTTAGGTTATATACATGACAAAAATATTTACTCATATTTATGCTGTAAGGTGTGTTTAATCAACTCATTAGAATCAACGAGAGTTAGTTAAATTGTTAATCTTGTCTACAAATAGAATATATTTTCAATCATTAATGGGAGTTGATCTGAGTGGTAAGCGGTTTAGTATCGCTTAAATGAGATATTGAATTCGAGTCTTAGCGTATGCAGAAAATCTCCATTGGGAGACTCACCTATCATAGTCAGGTGAGCGACACGAGTCAGATTCAGATATAATTAAGGTAAAATTCTGGTGAATCTGATAAACAATAAAAAAAAATCTATATTTTTTTATTAAAAGGTGCCTTAATGATCGGAAAAAGCATATATTTTGTGTGTGTGTGGGGTGGGGGAAGAGAAGTGAGGAATTAGAATTATATATATATATATATATATATATATATATATATATTCTCCACTATGTATTTTCCATCAAAATCTCTCTGCTTCGTCTTCTTCTTGCTTTACCCTCACAGAATATTTCCTTTGCATGCGCCTACAGCTCTATCAACACCTTCATTTCAAAACCAACACGTATACTCTTCAATATTAATCTTGCTTACTACTTTCTATATCAGCTTTTGTCTGTTTCTTTGTTTGTCTGTGTGTGTGTGTTCATGGATACCCAAAACTTACAGAGAATAACTATGGTATTCATCTTATGAAGAACTAGGTTTATTCAATATATATACATATTAATAATGTGGATTCATTATTAATATATAAACTAAATAAATAAATAAATTATAATATTTTAAGATGAATTCATATTATATACTCATTAATATACTTAAATTAATCAAATAACTATTATATTAATAATAATTAATTGATTTATTTAATATATTTTAAAAAATTAATTAGTTATTATAATTTTTAGACGGGAGGTAGTGCAAGAATATATAAGAAGGCAAAATATCAAATATATCTATGTATCTTATTAAGAAATCTTTAGAGAGATTGTCATCGATTGAGATGAAATTAATTCGCTAAAAGAACACACATATATAAAGTGTAAATAATGGAATTGCTAGCTGGATGAAACATTATACTATACTATAAATTAATACACTCATCACACGCACCCACATATAGATTTTATAAGCTGAGACAATTACAGAAATAATTAAAAAATAAAAAAAAATGGAAAGTGGGTTTTTGGATTGAGCAAAAGGATTTAATTAGTTATCAATTTTAATAATCACTTATGATTAAATCTGACAATATTTATATTTACTTCGATTATATAGGCTGATATATTTCAAATAAAAAGGAGGGAATGAAGAAATTAAGGTGGTTGGAAATGGTAGGCATACAATAATAACAATATTTCCAAAAGGGTAGGCACACATCACTGTTTATTTCCCCTTGTACACTATTTCACTTCAATCTCGTCTCTTCCCTTTCTCCATTCCTTCAAATTCTTCATCCCTTTAACACTCTCATACATATTATATGGCCAGAGAAATGTTATATATATATATATATATATATATATATATTATATTGTAATTTATTTTTCATTCTGTTTTTTTTTGTGACAAAAATAGTAGAAATGAGAAGACAAATATCATCAATATTAATAGACAAGATACTATTCAGCATATTATAAAATACAGCAAACAAATTATGAAAAACAACCAGAGTTAGATTTATTGTAATGGATTGATTTCTCATACCGCATGATAAATTAATATTTAAATTTATATGAAAAAATATTTATATTTAATATTCAATTATATATTAAACAGTATTGTATTCAATTAAATCGAGAATATCTATGTGCAATAAAAAAAAAAAAAGAAGTCCAACTCTAAATATTATTGCATATTTATACATCACAGACAATTTTATCCAATTGTAACCATTTCAAGTGCTTCCAAAATCAATAATGTGTGCCAAACATAATTTTGTCAAGGGCTATGGAGTTTCTTGTTTTTGGATATATATATATATATATATATATCCTAAAACAAATGGTAGAATGAGACTTGCCCATAACCCTAAACAAACAAAGAAGCAAACACTGAAAAATAAATAAATAAATAAATAAAAGAAAGGATGCCCCATTCAAAGTTTTCATTTATGATAACAGTGTGGGAAGAGGTTGGTTGGTGTCTTTTTGAAAGTGTGTGTGGTTTTAATTTCTATAATATATTATTTTCCTTTTTGTTCACATTACCTCCATCAATTGCGTGAATCATAAGCTCTTCTAAAGTCCCTTCTTTCTTTCTTTCTTTTTGGTTTCCTTTTAGCCAAAGTCATTTTCAGAATATGGGCATATACATATGTTTGCTTAATAGTTTTAGAAGGCCATATGACTGTGTCAGACAACAACAGTAACCAGTCATTAGGTCAATGAAAGATCAACATAAGAATTAATTTAGATAATGTTGTCGTTATAAGTTTTTAATTAATTACATATAGAATATAATTAGTAAGTGATAAAAGACATAACAATGATATATATATATATATATATATATATGTTTTTAAAATATATGAATGCTTGATTTAAAACAATTAATTTGAGAAAAAAATAAATTAAACTGAATTGTTAGAAAAGAAAAGAATTGGTGTTTTTATTAAACGGAGGATTTGAACATGTGAGTCATTCTTTTAAATGTTATCCTTGACATAGTCGTAATGGCTTTTTATAATTAATTAATTTATCAATTTAAAATATTCAATTACCAAGTAATTAAGGGAAGTATTGCGGCCGTGTTAAAATGGGAATGTTTTTTTTTAATACTTTTTTAATTGTAACTTTATTTTTGTCTAATTTCTCTGCCTTCTAGAACAATTGGTCGGCTATCACAAACCATAGTTAAGCATTTGTTGAAACGTGTCAATATTTGAAACGGCAATTGTTCACCACTTGTTATTAACTTTTAATTACTTTGAGATTTTAAGTGGCACCATCATTTTGTTTTTTTAATTTTGAATTTGTGGGTCATTTGGGTTTAGTTTAATAGGCCTAAACCTATATATGTTTAAAGTCAAATTGACCAACGCCAACGTTAAAACTTATCATCAAGTTACCATTATAGTAAATATAATTAATGAAGGGGTAAAACAGGCGATTATTTAAAATTTAAAATGTATTCCATTTTTAAAAATTACTATTTTACTATAGTTCTAATTACGGTGATTAGGGAAACATTCTAATTCTTAGGTATTTAGATTTATATCTGAGGATAATAGATGACTTGTCCTACCCGATATGAGTATCATTTAGGAAGGAAAAAGACTTCACTTTACTCTTAAATTTTAAGTGAATCCAACCACTTTTAAAATAATTTTGTACAAAAAAAAAACTTATCATCAAGTTTACCAAGTTTGGACTACACAAAAAGAGGACACAGAAAACAGAAAATAAATAATAGGCCAATATCTCAATCTTTTATATATAGAGAGTTTGATTTTCCTTTTCAATTATTAAAATGTGCATTGTATTATTATATAGAACCCGTGATTAATTAATTTATTTCGTTATCATAATCTCTATCTATCCTTTCAAAGATATGTTTTTTATCCAGCTTTTCTTTCTTCTTTTGTCTATAATTTTGTTTATTTATTTCTCTGCCTAATTTTATATGTAATGTCTTTTTAAGCCATTAATATGTCGTTGAAAATCTATACTAAAAGACAAAGAAGTCTCTTCAAACAGATTTTTTCTTCTTTTATAGAAAACGTAGGATTGGGCTGATGGGCTCTTGGCCCAGAATGATAGGGCACTCTTGAATATATTTTATCGGCAATTTGATTAATTATTACTAATATTAAAGTATTTGATTTTTTTTAATATAGTTATCCTCCTATTAGGGACAATATTATTTAAGATATTATCATATATTAAATATATATATCTTTTTCAATATAAATTTAAATATTAATTCATTATATTATAAAAAATAATCCTTCCTGCTAAAACTAATTCTCGTTAATAAGTATTTGAAATTTAAAAATAGATTAAATTGCTAACAAATGTTAGTTCAAGTAGTAAAGAGTTCATTAAGAACTATAAAGTTATGGGTTAAAATCTCATTATTTATATGAAAACATTATTTCACATATCTTGACATTAATAAACTCTCAGGACCCAACTCATTGGAACATTTTTTTTACCAAAAAAGATATATTAAATTAAATTTTGCATATAGAACAAAACCAAAAAGAACAAGGTTGAGGTTTGGAGTGAGGAATAGAATAATGTAGTGAGGGACAACACACGCAATACAATTACAACAACTAGTTGGGGTTTAATGGCATTGCTGGCCAAAATGTGAGTCACAAAACTCGCCATCATCATAATTTGGAACATATGCTGTCTTTTTAAAAAAGAAAATTCTATGTCTACTTCAGAGAGAGAGAGAGAGGAAAAAAAGAAGGAGTTTTTATTGTCCCACTTTGATTTTAATTCAAATGTTCTTTGGCCATGCATCAAGAATTTCCAAGCAACGCAAGTTACTATTGATTGTCTTCTTTCATACCTGAAAAAGTTCCCTCTTTCCGTACTCTTTGAAACCATTTCTTGTGGTCCATAGAGATTTTATGGCCTTTCACATAAGTCAAACTGTTTCTACGAAAATCATATGGTAAAATTCTTCGTTTAATAACCTATTCTAATATTAAATTTAAAAGTTAAATAACCAATCTATACATATTTAAAAAATTAATTAATTTAACTAATTATAAAAAATATATGTTGGTTTCTGGAAATAATTTTTTAATAATTTACAGTTGAAATAACCTCTATTGATTGCTCACATAATGGTGCTATTAATATAGATAATTTAAAAGAGGAAAACCCCTTCTATCCTTAACATAAAAAGTAAAAATTAAATAATTGATTTATATATTTTAAAAAAATTAATTATTTATAAAAAATATTAGTTTTTATAGCTAAAATGTTGTATTAATATTTTGCATTTGAATTAGCACTTAATAAAAATATTCTTAATATATATAATTAATATGAATAATTTAAAAAAATATAAATTTAAAAAATAAAGTAAATTGAAATACTATATCTAACATTAAAATAAAACCCTAATTAGTTCATATATTTATGACTAAATAGACTGATAAATACAGGAGGCAAAGAGTTTCTATTAATTGTACACATATAAATATATCGAGATCTTAAATATAAAATCAAAACAAATATTTTAACTAATTTCTATATGTATATATATTTTTAAGGCAGTTAGTGTTGTTTTTTCAGTGAAGCCCTCCATCAAGTATGTTAATATGACTTTCTCAAATAGGTGTAGGAAAATATAGAATTAAATGATTGTATTTAAGGGTAATGATGGGGGAAAATGCGATATAAGTTTTGTCGAATTTAAAATTAACACCACCAACCAATTTTAACTATGTTTTTAATATAATGTTGCTGTCGAAAGTAGGGCGGATTTTAATGCTGTATATGAACGACAGTGACTGCATAAAAATGTGGATATTTATCTCTGCAATTAGGAGAGGACATGTGTTTGTTGCAGTGTTCACACATATAAGTTTGGATCACAATCAAGCTTAATTGTGTCATCGCTTATAATAGAAAACATGGCACAATTCTAGGAGTACAAGGTTACAACAATATCAAGCATTAAACACCAATTATCATGAAAAAAAGAAGAAGTGAAATATGCCTTACCGAAATAGCAAAATAATTATCTGGCCAAAATATATTATATAAATATAATTCATATGCGTTTAATATATATATATATATATATATATATATATAAATTGTGAATTAAAGAAATCAGTCTAATTGGAAGCATGTCACATGTTTTTGTTAGGACTATGATCGTGTTTTGTAATAAAAGGTTTATATACTCACAATATATAGTTTGTTTAATAGTTTAAGACCCGTTAAATTTTTTAAAATTTTTAATTAAATTTTTAGATGATATATTTATGTTGGGAGAATTAGCAACGAATCCTAAAACTATGATAAAGTTAATATTAAAAAAATAAAAAGTTATTATAACCAAATTGATTTGAAAATACAAAAAAAAGGTTGTCCTCACGGGTAACAGATGACAAATTAAAGATTACTCCATATAGTTACCAAATAAACATTAAACATGTAGAAAGTGTTCAACTAGTGAATGGATTCTTAATTAGCAAAAAATAATTAAAAAAGATTAGGACCCAAAAGTCATTTAAATTTGTTAGTCAGTTTACTAATCTGCGGAGGAATTGGAACAATTCTCAAGAAAGATTATGATCTCTTAAAACTCAAAAGTTCAATTCTTAGGGCAAGAAGTAGCCGAAGCCCACATTTTAGGCCCAAATTCTATAATACATTGGGCTCAGCCCACAGAATAAGTGGGTCCCTCATTTTTTGACAGATCAGATCCGAGTCAAGTCCAACTACCATATTTTACTACTTTCGGGTCCAAGCTACCTCCTCGTTGTTCTGTAATTCATTCCGGTGCAATTTATCTATTTAAATTGCTTAACTTTGTAATTTATGACTATTTGTAATATATTAGAAATAAATCCTGCTTTTCACGTGGGAAAAAAATGTTCGCTTTGATTATGTTTAATTATCACAAATTATTTTAAAAGCGTAAAAAATCTTTTAACTTATTGATATTCGTACCTTACCTTTTCTTTTAAGAAAGGTGGAGAAAAATAATTCTCCACGTTTCAAAGAATGAGTGGCTATTGGACTCTCTCTCTCTAATTTGGTTGTTTTGAGCCTGAAGCATATTGTGACAAAACTCAATCCATATAATTTTTTTTAGTTACTTACATGATTCATCGTAACTTTTTGACTATATTTAGATCTATCACGCCGTTATGCACAATGATCTTTTAAACTAACCATACAGGTTGAAGGTGAGAAGGTTAGACTATAGACCACCATGATCAAAGAAAAAACAAGAGGGGGTGGGCGGTTGTTCAACTCCTTTGATGCCAATGCTTCACAAGCAGCTTCAACAACACCTTCTGTGGTGAAGAACTCTCTTGAATTTGAGGCCAAAAACTAGAGGAACGTGATCATGGTGTCCATAAACCACCCTCTAGCGTAGACAAAACTAACCTACAAAGGAAGGCAATAATAGAGAGAACAAAACTCCTACATAAGAAAAAACACAGATAACACACAAAACATAAAACTACTAAAGAACATGGGAGACCAAAACACCAGGAGCACTACCATAAACCCCCCCTAAATCCTGGTAGCACCAAAAAACAGCCCTCTTGGTACCATGGTGGCTGTAGCCCAGCCACCGCACATCAGAGTAAAGGCCACCGTAGAACCAACCTCCTTTAAACCCATGCGCAGGTCGCTCCAAATCTTCAGTCCACGAAGTTTTGGAGTCAGAAGAGTAAAGAACCCAACCATCTTTGACGCTTTGTTCGTCACCATCGAACCAACATCCTTCTTCGAATCTTTGATCCCTTTCATCTCTAGGCCGTTGAATGCTGAGCCATCAATCCAAAACTCATGAAAACTAACGACGCCCATCGAAATCGCCGCCACCTACTCTTGTATCAGATCGTCAAAAAGACAGCCCCAATCCAGTATGAAGCCTTCAACAACTACGTTCCTTCCCTCCCCCATCGACACCTCTTGCCGAACCGAGCAGAAGACCCAACCTGCTTTCACCAGACCTAATCGCCATTGAGAAAACAGTAAAAAGTTCGACAAACCCTAAGAGAGCCTAGACAAAACAAGCATAGGAGGAGCGACAAAAAAGGATAATCACAAACTCCTTAATGACCTAATTGAAACTATGGTTTGTAACAAATTTGATGGGACAAATCCCAAATTCTGTTGAAATCTTATGCGCCATTCTTGGTTGAAATTCTTAATCAAACCTCCACATGAAGCATGATATTGATCGTCGATTGAGCCATCGGTGGAATTTTCAGAATGTGAAACAAAGGGGCAGATGGATCAAGTGTCGTGGGTCCCTCTTGTGTCTGCGAGTTTGCGCAAAAACCCCAATCTACGTAAGATACGTAGCAAAAGCAACAGTCTTGTTTTGTCACCACCTCGATTATCTGCTTCGCAATTCACCCAATAACATTAAATTACACAACAAATATAGAGGTTTTATGTAATCAGCTAGTATCCGATCCTTAGATATGGAGAAAACTCTCACTAGTATACCTAATTCCCTTAAGTGGACTTCAGTCGGGTGGTCATGGTTGCTCAAATATACTTATTAATATGATCTAAAAAAAGTATCAGATATTGGTGGATCCATCGAAACAGAGAGAGATATGGGTTTCATGTATTTGCACGGAGCTTAAGATATACCAAACACGTAGGCTTCTCTCATTTATCTTTTTCAATATGTAGCTCTACACTTGTACTAATAACATTATGAAGGAAGTGTTTATATAATTAATGCTCATAATCCATATCGTATCTAACAGAGTTTTCAATTATTATTATTTTAATGGGGCAGGATGAATATTAATGGTGTGAGCGGTGAACGTGATAATTCGGGAGGGGGGAAGACACTGAGACAAGCAGGAACATGAAGGCATGTGATGGTAACATAATGTATGTGTACTTGATTATTGACCAATTTTATCTATGAATTTCCAATTTTTAAAATTAATAAAATTATCAATGTTTCTAGTTTTACACAAAGTTACAACATTAATTGCATGTGCTTTCCCCAACTATAAAAATAGCCCCAGAAGAACTTCTTCTCTTTTATTATACTCCCCGCCACCCTATTCTCTCTTTTGTCCTTAATTACTTATGGATATTATTAGGGGAAATAGAAATTTAATATCAAAGACAATAAGAAATGAGGCTTTATATCTAGTAACAAAGATAAATGACCAACTCTTTAAATTAGTTGGTTTTATAATAATATTTTATTTTAATATAATTTTTTATCCTTTAAACTTATATATATAAATTTTGATGTTGGTATATCAAGTCTCAAACTTTGAGTTTTTTTCTTTTAGGGTAAAATGATCTATATTTTTATTAAATTATAGAGTCAAATATTTAAGATGGAAAAAAACTTGAGAAACTAAAATTAAAAAATAAGAATAAATTTAGGGATTAAATATTATATTACTTTAAATATTTTTTGTGTACACACACACACTAATACATACGGAACAAGAAATCTCACCACGGACACACATGATAGTAGTTATTAGTATGTTTTAAATTAAAAATAAATTAATTATTTTGATTTGTTTGAATAATATTTTACAAAATGCCAAATCTGCGGAGCCGTATCACGCATAAAAGATATGCGCCTACCAGGACATCTCAGAATTTTGACGCTTCCGTGAACTGAGAATTATATAAACGGTCTACATTCAATGAAAGATCGTTTACCAATATAAGGTTAATCTATCTGTATAAAGTCAAGTTAGACTTTCCAAATTTTAAGTTTAATTCTTAAAAAAATTATTTATGTTAAGAGGAATAGCCACAAATATCAAACTTAAACTTAAGATATTTGATAATATGATTTAGTTAATATTATTCAAAAAAAATGAAAGATCCTAAGACTTCATAAATTTATGAGCCAGCCCATTTATAAATATATCATTTTAATTAGTTGCAATTAATTTAACATAATCAAAATTAGCTCAGAGTATATATGATGCCACAATGTTTTCAAAAATTTAAAATTTTCATAAGTTAAAAGCTTATAGATATCAACAGCATATATCACATGCACAGCAACAAAATATGAGATTATTTTTTGTTCTGAACACTATAAAAATTACTCATTTTTAGAATTAAACGAAAGAAAATTAAGGTCTCTCAATTACCAATGTTATTTTGTTAAGAAAATTATAAATCTTGATTGATTTTATGAAGGATGAAACAAGAAAATTTTTCTAATTTCAAATCAAGAACTTCCAAACAGGCATGAAGAAAATATGTAACATGGGTGGTTTTTAGTTCCTAGATTCCATGCTTTGAACCACCGAAAATGTGTTTTGTTTTTTCTCAAACTGATCATATGCAAGCAAATTCAGACATAAAACTATATATATATATATATATATATATATATAAATTTATCTTAAAAGTTTTCACCTAGAACATTGGTATTTGGAAATTTTTTTGAGTTTAATGTTCTAAAATTTTTTAAATTGTAGTAATATCATCCCAGCTATTATCTAAATTAAATTTAACAGTTAGTTAATCAAATTTATTAAGTTGATAAGTTCACATGTCATCTATTTTTTTAAGTTACAATGAAAATTTATTACAAAAATTTTATTATCTGAATTAAATTTAATTATTAATTAACCCTTAACCTTCAAATCTATATAAAATCAAAGTAAACAAATACTAATATGTAATAAAACTCGTTGAATGGAAGATTAGAAAACGAAGTATACGGGTGAGATGTTAGGTAGCTACTTTCATTGAATAGTCAAACAGGGAGTGATAAAGTTGGTGGGTCGTTTCTACAAAAATATAAATATATAGAGAAGCATATAGGCAGAAATAAATGAAAATAGTATATAATATAATACTATAAGGCATATAGATAATTCAGGAGACGTCGACCAGTAGGGGTGTTCATAAAACTTATGGTTCAACATGCCCATTCGAACCTGCAAAAAAAAAACCCTGTATAACCCGATAAATATAGGACAGGGCTGGGCATCGGGCTGCAAAATGTAACACATGCTTTTTTTGGGCTGGGCACCAGGTAAAGGGGTTGCATTGCCCTACCCTGCCTATAAACACTCATTCTTTTATTTATTTTTATTTTTTTCCCTAGATGCTACACTTGGAAGGGAGAATATGATAGCTACTGGTGATTAAATGGTCATTTAAAAAATATAAGTAGTTAAGTGTAAGTTGCATTTTTTCATATTTATAAATCATAATATGATTACATTATAAATTATAATTGTTTATTTTATTTTTTAGATGCTTCATCCTTATCAACATTTAGAAAATTGATACAAAGTTACAATTACAAATTACTTAGATTTTAAAACTTTTTTTTATATGCAATGAATTTTAATACTTTAATTATTATCTTTTTGTTGCCTTATTTTTAGTGAATTATAGATATTATTTAACTTTTAAAGATATATGAATATAATATTATTTTAAAAGTTTATAATTGCAAATTGTTTTTCACAACATGAGCATGATATCACAACTTGGACATGTTTAGCCCACCTATGCCCAGCCTGCTTATGCCCAACCAAAAATAGTGAGGGCTTTTATCTGGTAGAGTCGGGTATCGGACTACAAAATGTAGCCCATGATTTTTTTGAGCAGAGCATTGGGGAAAGGGGTTGCCCTGCCTAACTCTGCCTATGAATACCCCTATCTACGAGTGACATGTGGGTGGGAGAGAAAGACTGAAGAGCTAGCTAGCTACTTAAATTGATTAGTTAATAATTCATCATTAGCTACTTAACTAATTAGTTACTAATCAATCAATTAAAAAAAATGAATGGCCAACAATTCGGCCTTCAAATAGCACTGCAAGTGTGCCTTTTGTGTTGTCAAGATTTTCAAATACAGACAAGTGATTCACTATATTATGAGGCCACTTGTTTAATGCTACCAAATTAACCAGTTCGATGGCTACCTATTCCTTAATTAATTACCCTAACAGCCTAATTAGCTTCTATATACAGGCTTTTATGTGCGTGCGAGTGTGCGATTTTTAATTATATATGGAATTTTGCCAGTTTAATTTCAATATTGTTAACCTTAGTAAAATAAAGATTTGTCGTTATTGTTTTATATATTGATTTTCATTAAATGGGTTTCAAATATTTCATTAAACTTTGTAAAGGGGCTTGTATTAAAGAATAACAAATAGTCTTATATCGATCATAAGATTATATTCTATTGAAAGAAGTAGATAATATGTTGTGTTCAATTTATTATTTAAAAGAAAGCCCTATATTCAATTCAATTACTTGATTTTTAAGAGGGAAGAAATCGAAGGTAAAAAAATGAAAGGAAGATAACATGAGTGGCTTGTTTTTAATAAGGTACTGTCGATAGATGTTAACCCCCTTTTAAATAGAATTCAAACATTATTTCTATCATAATATAAATGACTGGTCCCTTTTACTCGACTCAATCCATATCTGTCAGTGGATAACATGGGTTTGTATGGAAAGAGACACAGAGAGGACCCACGCGGATTGCCTTATCGTCTTCATCACTCTAACCCTAGTTTCAGGACAAACTCTCTCTCCACCAGTATAGTCTCTCTCTCTCTATGATATTAAGCACTTAGGATTTTGGGATTTAATATTATTTATACTCGTAATTTAATTTGATTCATTCATACGTATATAATTAAACCTGATTAGAGATATTGTTGAATATTAACAAGAATGGTGACGAGTCATTCAGAGTCATCAAGCCTATTTATGAGAGGGGCGTAGCCCACCGCTTCCCCCCATGCATTTCTATCAGATTCTCTGCAACATACTCCCTTATTAATATTACTTCTCCTTCTTCAATTTCTGTGCCTCTACCCTTCTCTCTCTCTCTCTAAACCCACTTCGATCTCCTTCTATTAATTTGCGACTTGTCCCAGAGAGCTAGGTATTGATATCAATTATCTTCTCTGTTCTGCTCCAAGCAACGCCAACAAACAACAGGCATTATTTCTGACAGAAAATTTGAGAATGTCTAGCAGAAGATCTCGTTCCACAGAGATTAGTGATGCTCAGATCAACGATCTCGTCTCCAAGTTACAACGCCTCATTCCCGAGCTTCAAGCCCCTCGCTCCCACCACAAGGTATTATTATTCATTCATTCACCCTCTCTCTACTCTCTCTAGTTTTTGTTGATATATAATATCAGTATGACGGATGCAGCAGGTATCGGCGGGGAAGGTGTTGAAGGAGACATGCAACCGCATAAAGAAGTTGCAGAGAGAAGTGGATGATCTGAGTGACAGATTATCAGAGCTTTTGGCCACTACTGACTCCGACACCGCTGAAGCTGCCATTGTTAGGAGCTTGCTTGTGTAGTTTTAATAATGTCCTCTCCATGGCCCTCCTTCAACGTAACAACGCTTCTAGATATTTGTAGAACTAATTTTCCGGCTGCTTCTCTCTCTCTATCCTAGCTAGCTATGTGAAATAACATGGATTCTATATATGTATTCCTCCATGATGAGCTCTTTATGGGTGGAGCCATGAAAGGGTTAAGCAGAAGCAGGTTTATGAAGTGATTGCATGGGTTATAACTACGTACTTGTGACGTTAACTATATTTTCACTAATGAATCCACCTTTTTTTCTCGACGAAATCATGCATCACTAATTCTAAACACACATATATATGGAGGGTTAAATTTATAATCAATACAGGTAATTAACCAAAGTTTGTTGAGAGACCCAAAACAATATTAATGCCATTAAGGACTTAAGACCCTAAGTTCATTACCCAGCTATATATGGGGTTTGTTATTGCCTTCATTAATACGCTCTGTTTTTATAAAACCAAAGTCACGTATTCCTATAAAGTTTATTGTTTTCATTAACGACCATATAGTTCAAGCGTTGAACCAGAGATCAGATCTCTTTGATTGGATTTTGTTACTTAGATATTTAGAAATTGTCCAATTTTTTGTGTTAATTTTCTATTTTACCTATTCAATTGCTCATATAACAGTATATTTAATTTCCATCTTTCACCTAATTCCCATCTCACATTCTATCTCTTTCACATGAATTGGGGTATTTTTAAAGAAAGAATTTATTTTTTCTAACTAATTTTAACGGATAAAAAGGAATAGAGGGAGTATAATTTAATATAACCGTCTTATTATTATAAGATAATATTTACTAATTTATAAAACCAGCGTTGGATTTTTATTATAATAAGTATACCATGCATCTTTACAATATTAATTAACCTAGAGTTATACATCCGATATCTCATCAATATGATGCGTCAAGACATCAACATATACATGTAGTATGTATACTATATGCATTTTGTGAGTATATATATATATGAAACCAAAATATTGAGAAAATAAAGTGGGAACACCGAATAATATAATGTTGTATGAGTGAGAAGTGGAATCATGTCCCGTTGCATTGCATGGAAAATCATGTCCCTGTTATTGCCGTGCTTTGAATGAGTCGTTACCTGAACCCTTTCTTCAAGGTAAGTCTCAACTTTCTGGTGCACGCATTCATTCTCTCTTTGCTCTATCATTAACAAATTGCTACCTCTATCTATGGAGCTAGCTACACGCACACATGACATGCAAGTTGATGTAACAATACAAAATTTGCTAATAGGTACAATAATTAACATTTGATTTATTCAATTGTATGGAAAAATTACCCTTATAAAATTTCTAAAATCTTTATTTATTTATGAATATACTACGTACGGTTTTTTTACGGTATTCTTACTCTTAATCACTGTAAACGACACCATGATAAGTATTTTTTTTTAATAGTGACTTTTGTTTGTTATCACATTATACTCATCGATCCTTTGATTTTTTTTAATATTCCCTTCTGAACGGACTTCGTGTGAATTATTTTGATGAGTTCAGCCTCCAACAAGTATGTTCTTGTGGTCATTAAGTTCTTTTTGGGTTAGGCCATCAAGGATTGGGCCCCACCAACAGTAGAGATGATCTCTCCCAGAATAGTGAAGACTATCAAATACCACCTATACTTTTTAATATAAGAGTTAAATAATTAATTTACATATATTAAAAAAATTAATTATATTAATTATTTGTAATAGAAATATCTTCATGTGTGTTATCAATAAAAATACTTTAAACTAAAATTTATAAATTTAAGAGAATAAAATATTCTGATCTTATATATTTATGATAAAATTTATTTTTTTAACTAATTTTTATATTAATAATTTAAAAAATAATTTTTTACATATATTACGATTGGGATTCAAACTCTCGGCCATTGAGTTAAGTGATGAGAGCTTCCAATTTGAATTGGTTCTTGAAATCATTAATTAGTGCCCTCTCCTTATAATATTACTAAAGAATATTGAACGAAGTTATAGGGTTTCATTTGGTAACTTGTCACTTTCACTTCTCCCTTGTTTCTCAAATAGTCCTTGTCTTTAACGCAAGCATGCTTTGAGAACTTATAACGATCCAATTTACGTACGGTTACTATTAAATGTGTGTCAGAACAAAACGACATTCCACTTGAGTTTCTTAATTATTCTATTTTTTCTATAAAAGTCTTAATTATTATATATATGGGTCATTGCTAGGATGCCATTTTGTTTTCAAAACAACAACAGTAGGTATCCTTCAATGGCACAATTGTTGATAAAATATATGTAGTTACTAGTTATTATACCTAAACTTAAAGCCTAACTGTATTTGGTTAAAAATACAAGTAGACATATTAAGTTTTGATATATTTTTATACAATTATTTAATATTTGACTCTATTAAATCATATTTGAGAAGTATTAAGCCTAATTCTTTCAATATAATTTTTTGGCGTATGGACAAGGTGTTCCTGCATATAAAAAGCTGCTTCTATATGTTAAACATTTAGTGCCTGTGTAGTTTTTTTTTTTGGTCTATCCAGTATATCATAATTTTATCCTGATTACATCTGGTTTTTATTAGTATTGTGTATTTGGCTATAACAGTGAGTCTTTTAATAAAATTTTCCTATATACGTTAAAGCTTAAACTTAATAACTCGTTTAAGCGATATCAAATTATTTACGAACTAATCTCCAAAAAAAGAATTTGTAAAGAAGTGGAGGCCTACTGGACTTGAATTGGGCTGGACCCAGAAGCCCAACTATTGATCACATTGCTGGTTGCCACGTGGCACGCATCCCACTGCGACATCGCATAACTACAACCCCTGCAGCACAACGAAGTCAAAGGAGGGTCTCGCATCTTCTTCTAGGGGCCTAATCCCTCATGTACGGGCTTTCTGCTTTGTGAGGTCTGTTTTCCTTCTCCAATCTCTTCGATCTTAGTTTATGGTAATCGTGCGTTTGCGGTCCACTGCTATTTCCCCCCCTATTTCTTGTTTTCAATCTTTTCGTTCTCAGTTGGTATTTTGTTCTTTTCGCTTTTATAGAAATTCGCATCTTCTCCAGCTTTCGCTTTTGTTAGCTTTTATTGTTCTTTACGGGAATGTTAGATTTAGGCCCTCAATATGGGATATAGGATGATGAGTTCGTGGCTTCTAACTTGATCTAATTTTGGTATGATTATTTTGAGAGTTGGAGTAGTGGAAGTTCAGTTGTGTGACAACTGTGATCAAACGTGGTTTGTAATCTTTTTTCTAGTACCTTTATGATCTCCAATTAGAAGTTTGTATTCAGAATTTCTCTGGTGTTGATTTTTTTTTTGGTGGGGGGGGACTAGGAATCAACCACTGAAACTCAATGCTGAAAATTTAGTGAATTAAGGGTGAAAAGCTATTATGAAAATAATAGAACTGAAAATCCTTGGTTGTTGCTCAAGTCGAGTCCAGTATAGGGTGTCGGTTGCCTTGAGAAGTGGTGGAATGGCTTTGTTGGGCAGTGATAGTAGTGGTGGTGTTGGAGTTCTAGTTGGGAAATTAAGGTAAAAGGGTCAAGGTGAATGGACAAGCTAAGCAGCTGGTGATGCTGATAAAGTAACATGGATTTGATCATAATGAATGAATAGCTTATCTTGAAATGTTGAATGATTTATTGAATCTGAAATGTTCTTTCTACTTGTCCGTTTGATTTGTTCATTCCTTCTTTTCTGAGATGATTAATTTTTTTTTCTTTCATTATGATGGCTTTGAAGGGAAATCTGCCTGAAAACATATTGGAAAGATGGATTCTGATGGATGTGTTGTTGAAGTTACAAGTCTATCACCAAAAGCCACTGAGAAAGATGTCTATGATTTTTTTGCTTTCTCTGGTGTAATTCAGCATGTTGAAATTGTGAGGTAAATTCTAACTTTTAAAACTTAATTCTTATAGGATTTTAAGGATGATGTGTGTGCTACTTCTTGATTATTAGTTGTTGCCTTTAGTATACTGTAAAGAGTTCAGTTTGATTGCCTGTGCTTCTTGTTGAAAAGTGAAGCTAGAGTCCTATATTTTCAGTCCACAATTTCTCTAAAGTCAATGCAATCTTTTGCTTCTGATTCTTAAAACTACAGCTGAAATGGCCCTTTCTATAAAAATAATGTCTTCTCCCAAGTTTATTTAGAATCCAATTAAAACAATTTAACTAAATCAATTTGCTAAAGAAATTCGCATCCTCTTTTCTTTTGACAACCACAATGAGCTTCTCATCCACCTGCTAATGGAGGACATGGGAAAAAAGTATAACCCATTTGAATATAAAGTCTCCTCAGTTTAATGAAGCTGTCGAACCTGTAAAATATAACTGCTCTTTACAATATTGTATGAGGTTTTCTTATGGCAACTCTCTGTAAATTGGTTGATTTAAAAAAAAAAAACCTTCCTGCTCATAATTTTGAATATGTAATTCACCATAAATTATTTTTCTTTACTTTCTTAGAGCCATTTAACTTGTTTCTTACTGTTATTTTCATCCTATAGTTTATGGCATATAATTCAGCCTTGAAATGCTGGCTATGGATGATGGAGTGGAGGGAATCCCATGGGTCTTCACTTTATTCTTTTTAAATTTCTGTTTGCAGCTTAAATATTTAAATCTTTCTTTCAGAAAAAAAATATTCTTTCTTTCTGTTGGTTTCTTGCTATAATACAGATGGTGTATAAATTACACTGAAAATGCTGCCCTAAAGATAGACTGCGATTGTTTGTGCGGGGCATGCTGGACATAATTTCTTTAACATTAATATTGATTTTTGCTTGGGGTTTTGTTTTTAATATGATACTCACTTATTTCTGGACATAGGTCTGGCAATGACGCCTGTACTGCTTATGTGACATTCAGAGATGCTTATTCTCAAGAAACTGCTTGCTTGCTCAGTGTGAGTATTGGCCAAATTCTTTGTTGGTATACTTAAGAAAATAGTTTTTTGTAATTTTCTGCTTCGCTAAGTCACCTTAACAACCATTTCCATATTGGCCACTATAATCGTTATTCGAACATTTATTATCTGTTAGGGTGCTACTATTTTAGATCAACGTGTGTGCATAACACGCTGGGGGCAGAATACAGATGAACATGACTTTTGGAGCAGGCCTTCCTATAGGGATGCAGAGGAAACTACTTCAACTGTAAGTATCTGCATTTCCTTTACTTCTGCTAAACTTCTGACGATTATAGATTTATCTTTTTCATTCAAACGTTGTTTTCTCATGTCTATTGCAGCAACCTCAAAGCAGTTATTTTGTGTCATCTGCTGGAGAAGCAGTTACTGTGGCACAAGATGTCGTCAAGACCATGCTAGCAAAGGGATATGTTCTCGGTAAGGACGCGTTAGCCAATGCCAAAGCTTTCGATGAGTCTCACCAAGTTTCAGCGACTGCCTCAGCAAAGGTTGCTGAGTTGAACCAGAGAGTTGGCCTCACCGAGAAAATATCTGCCAGCGTCAATGCGGTTAGGTCCGTGGATCAGAGATATCATGTCTCAGAAACAGCCATGTCAGCCGCATCAGCAACAGGAAGATCAGTTGCAGCAGCCACAAATACTGTGGTAAATAGCAGCTATTTTTCGAAGGGAGCCTTGTGGATGTCAGGTCTTTTATCCCGAGCTGCAGATGCAGCGGCTGATCTGGGTAGAGCCGCTGATTCAGCTGCTGATCCGGGTAGCCGCGTTGGTGGCGGGGGTAGGCAGTGAGCTGCCGTTGGGTCATTCAAACCGTATTATTGTTTATACGTCTGCTGCACTGCTAAATAGGTTTGTTGATACGGTTATAGGGTTGTATCAATAAATGTGCTCGGTGTATGTTAAGATTTCAGCAGGATATTAATCAAGAGGATAAAAGCTAATACAACAAATCATTGTGTACGAACTAATCTCACTTTTAATTTGAAGTTGCATCCATGGTTTTGATAGGTTGTCCTAGGATTGAACTATTTTTTTGCATTCAAGTGTAACAAACTAATGGGCAATTTTACAAATATACGAAGCTCATTTTAATTTGTATTTATATATTTCTAATAGTAAGAGGGCAAAGAACCTTGCGCTACATGAGTGAAGGAACCAGTCATTGATTAATCGGAGGAGGAAGAGGGAAAGGAGATATGAATGTTGAGAGATGAGCCACAAAAAGTGAGACCTGTTGGCTACAAGTGGGTCTCCTATATGGACGAGCAATTCAAAACCTCCATCAATCGTGCTTGTTTCCATCTATTTTAAACATCTTGAAATAAAAGAAAATTAGAAAAAAAAGGTCGGCCTTCGGGTCGTACCTGATCTTTAGGGCCTCAACAGGCCGGACCTCAAGGGTGAATTCTTATTGCTAACTCTCCACTTGAGAAAGTAGAAGGGACACGTATAGATAGAAAAAAAAGAAAGATGAAAGATGGGTAGAACAAACCCTTATCTAATAATTCTTATAACCAAATATTTAATTTTCTTAACTCTGAGAGTCATCCTATAATATGGAATAGAAATTGGCTGAGTTTTAGGAATGATATCAATACTAAATTCTATTTCTCTGGAGGTAAACTAAATAATTCTTTTATAAAGATGTTAAAAAAATCATGAATAATTGGAATTTGGTCTAAAGTCACAGTGGGCTAATTCTATGCCTACAAGCTTTCTAAAACTAAATTGCCAAATTCATCCTTACTACTTCCTTCCACTTCACATTAAATCAGTTCTAACTTTAGAATCAGAAAGCTTTTGCCACCTACACTACATTTCTCATACATCCTTCACACAGTAAAGTCACGGGTTTCAGTTGACACAGATGAGGAATTATGACAGGATTAACGCCCTTCAATATATTATGTGCTAATTATACAGGAATCCACTTGTGGAAAATTTCATGCCAGCTCACTGATGACCAAATAATGATATCAATTAATATTAGATACTACAATCAATTGTTGGCAAATAGGATAATACATTTTTCCACAAATATGTTCTCGAAAAGATCATTCCCCAAATGGTCAATATTGGTCCTCGAGTGAACACCATAATAGTCAGGCTCAAAATTCAACCCAGATACACTTTCTAAATCATGGTAAGCTTTCATTTCTAAAAATCCAAAACCCTTGACGAAAGAACAACAGGTTCTGTTCTTGAAAATCATAGCTCAATTCTAAGATTATACACGCAGCAACCAACACTCTGCCTTTTCACTAGATTTCAAGTTAACTACTTAAGTCTTTCCTTAGCTTCATCAAATTGAACACTCTCATACTCTAAGCTGTGACCTTAATCAATTAAATCACCCCTGATTTCATAAAACACAATCCAAAAATTGACTCAACATTGAAGTTTAGGTTTAGTAAAATTGATTTGTCTATCATAATATGATAAATTAAAATTTAAATTATCATTAGAAGATACATTCACATTAAGTATTTGATAGTGTCTCAAATATGTTGCTTCTAAGAGGAGAATACATATTCTTATGAAAAAAAATCTCGAGACAAAAATAATTAAAAAAATTGTGATTTGTAGGGCCTAACAAATCAGTCCTCAAGGGCAAATCCTTGTTGCTAGCTCTACAACTCGAGAATGTAGAATAATGGATATAGATAGATAGATATTGGACAAGTGTTATGGAAGAAACCCATCTAGGAGTTCGACTGGTAAAAATGTGAGATATATGACTATTTAGAATGTGTTCAATCTTTAGGGAGTAATATTTTATTGTGATTACAGTCACGATACTTGAGGAGATATTATAGCTTATAGGTACTTAGGTTTACGCCTGATAGTAATAAATGACTTGCCTTACCCGATATTAGTATTACTTAGAATGAAGAGAGACTTTACCATATCTTTAAATTGTAGATGAGTTTAATATCTTTTAAATTATTTTTTTTAAAAAAAGAATAAAGATATAGGACAAGTGTGAGAGGGAGGGAGAGGCGTTGATGGGGTAATATATCTAATACTCTATTGGTTTCCTTGTCTGTCATTTTTTCCCCACGTCTTTTTCTTTTTCTCCCAACAATTCATTTATTCATTTACTTTTCATTTTTTAATTCTCACCAACTTCAAAGCAAAAGGGCCTAGTTTCCTTTACATTGCCCAGTTGCACCCCACTCGCCCCAATCTCAGGGCCCCATTCTTACAACTTGTTAGATATTTTCAAATGAAGCCGCCATCGCCATTTTTATATATTTATATATTTATTCCATTTATATGATTTCTATCTATCTTCTCTTTATAATATAACTCTACATGGATTCAAATTCTGTCGAAACTATAATTTATCATTATAAATGAGTTAATATACTCTTTAATCTTTTAAATTTATATAATTTTTTTAACCTCTTAAATTTTAAATCACAGATTTTTTTTTCTTTCAAATGATAAAATTATTTAATTTTTTATTAAATTATAAGGACTAATATTTTAGATAGAAAAAATTTAATGGATCAAAATATATAGTTTAAAATTTGAAGGATTAAATAAAAAATAAAGACAAACTTAAATTTATATTATATTGACCCATTATAAATTGATAGCTTTTCATAATTAATCTGTCTTATGCAAAACAAGACTATTGCTAAAGTTGAACATCTTAAAGGAGTACTTCTGTAAACAGCGTGTTAGTCCTGATCTGATGAATGACAAGGAGTCATTTATTTAGTGATGAAAATTAATTACGTGTCTTTGCCTTTATTAATCCCTTCCCGTGTTGTCTTTTCCGATCTCACTTTCTTCTCCACGAGAAAGTTTTTGGACGGACTAACTTAATTCTATTTATTTATATCGCATCCCCTGAAACTCCCACTATGTAACAAGTTTTTGAAAATGTTACAATAATAATTAATAATATCAATGTCTTAATTTTACGTTTGAAGAACAATTTCCATTAGGAATGATTAACACACGATTATCATACTATCTCAAATTTTATAACATTTATAAAAAATCAAAAATAAAATTTGTAGAAAATAATATTATTTATAAGCCATGAATAATATAAACTATTTTCCAGATTTTGTGAAATATATAGCGGCCCACTTCTAACTTCATATTGAAACGTAGATGAATAAGTTTCCAAAAACACATTTTACCATAAAAGTTTTTTTAAAAAAAAAAAATTAGAGACAAGATTTAAATAGTTTGGAAACTTGTGGTGTACTTTCCAGGTAAAGAAAGTAATAAGAAAAAAGAAAACAATAAAAACAAAAGTGGACCAGTGGTTGAAGGATCAACATCAATGCATATCTCGTTGTCAAGAAAAAAAACAAAAAATCAAACATTTGAAAAATACAGGAAAGCAATAAAAAAAAAACTAAATAAAGAAAAAAGAAACAGTGTGTTGGAAGAAGCAATACAAGATAGCACATGGGATTCGAGGAGGGCGAACAAACCAGAAGCATAAGGGCATGTGGAGCAGAAGATTCCACAATTTACCAATTAATTTCCCGACTTATTAAATATGAATAAAATAATAATAATACAAAATTATATATACTCTATTCTAATATGTATAAATAATTTCTTTAATATTTAAAACTTATAATAAATTTCCATGAGTTTTTAAATATTTACAGATAACTTCCAACTATCAACTATATATATTTTTAAATTTTAATTCTATGTACATATAATCCTTAAACTTTGATTAATATGTTACATATAAAATCTCTTAAATTTTAATTTGTGTGTGATAAATAATATATAAAATTAATTTATGGGAATTATTTGTATAAAAGGGTAAACTAATATAAATATAAAAATTTAAAAGGTTCCTTATAAAATTTTTAAAGTCACAGAAATTATATATTTTTTAATTTAGTTAAGAGTATTTCTATTATTTTAAAATTTAAAATAAAAATAATTTTTATTTATCTTAATAAATATTTTTTAATATTTAAATATATATATTTTTATAAGATAAAGTTACTTATTACATTAATTAATAAGTTATTAATATAGAGAATATTTATATATTTAAGATAATTTATTATTGAAAAAAGAATGAATGGAGGGGAAAAGAGAAGGAAGGAACATGTGGGAATGGGGTATCCTTTCAGGCTCCAACTAATAAAGGCGTGTGAAGCTGAGAGAGCTACTTGTCTTTGCCTCCTTATTTTTAAAGTTGCCTTTCCGTGTGGGACCCATCTTTCCCTTTGCTTTCATTTCATGTCTTCTTGTGATCGCTTTTACTGTAATTTCTCGAGTTTTCAGTTCTATCCCATCGGACTGGTCTTGTTTGTTTATTTACATCCGATGGCTATTATCACCTTTCGTCATCTGATCCTCCAAGCGAAAGGATACTGTTGTAGAAGTTATACAAATGACGTGGCGTAAAGATAATTATCAGATCAACGTTGATGGATGAGATTTCTCTTGGTTAAAATTGAACATTATACCATAAATGCGTGCAATCTAAACTCAATTCTTCCCCCATCATTGTCAATGTACTCTTTGGTTTTAACTGAATGTGCAACATGTTTATTCTTTGTTTGTTGGAATAGTTTAAGTTAAATTCAAATAATTTAGATTTTTTTTACTTTTTTTAAAAAATTAACTAAAATAATTTTGAGAAAATGATTAAAAATTATTTATTAAAAACTTTTATTGGTTAAAAGACCTACTATATTAACAGAAAGTAGTGATATTCTAAATATTTTACAAATATAAAGTATTAATATTTAAACTCAGTACAAAGAATATACTTTTTTTTACCGATTTCTTCAATAATCGTTTGCCTACCTATTTTAATTGAAAAATGAAAATCTAAAATTTAAACGATTTAAAATTAATTTTTACAATTAATAAATACTTACTTCCTTTTTTTATTTGGGTGGGTCTTAATTTCATCTACGTATTGTTTTGTCAAAGAGCAGATTCATGGCCACTTTGTAAAATAAGGCTGCTCATGATATCTCTTCGTCATAAGCTAATAAGAGTTGTCGTATATAATAAAAAATTTATATTTTATAAATATATGAGTTTAATTTTTATTATTGATCTGAGAGTTTATTTCATAGATAATTTTATAAATTTTTTATAAATTTTTTTTAAATTTTAGAGATGTAATTTAGTTTTAATAAAAGAATAGTACCGAACATGCCTAATCTGTTTTTGTTGTATAAAAAATAGTCACACTTGATCTAACCCCTAATTTCATAATTCACACATCGATGCCCATGCATGCACGCTTCATCTATCACTTGTCAAAAACCAAACATTGTACTCAACACAAAACCCCAGAAGATATCAAGCAAATCAAAATATTAATTAATTAATGAGCAGGTCAAGCCCTGAATCGGTTGGGGGAAATTAGAAAAGGAACCAAACAAGGCAAGTTAGTGAGGTGTCGATATCAAGCTTCCAATTGATGGATCTCATACGTTAAATCAACAGAGAAGCACTTGTCAGAAAGAAAGTTTCAAAGCCGTTAATTTAAGTAAGAAGGGGAAAGCTTTATTGTATTTAGCTAATTAATTTGGGACGATATTGTGTTGGAGACCCTCAAATTTAATAATCCTGTTCATGTCCCTTCTTATCTCAAAAGAAAAAACAAGTAAACTGAGAAATTTTCATAGTGAAGTTCCATTGTGCATGCACTATTCCCCATATTGCCACTATCTGTGGGTCACACACATTAATTTTGTTGGATACAATTGTCATATCCATATATATAGCAAATTCAACATCCCCAATAGCAAAAATAATTGTACATGTCCTTTTTTTACTGGCTTATGTAAAATATACAAACCCTAAATTCACCAATTTATTGATTTCAGAGACTTGTACACGCACATGCATGCACAAAACCCTAATTACTTTCATTTGGTCATTTCTATAGTGAAGAAGTAAATATGCATTGCTGTTTGGAAATATGAATGTAATTTTCTGGGTCATCATTTTTCTATTTCTCTCTGGTACTGATATATATATATATATATATATTACAGCAGCACATAGTTTAGATGATGAGCTGGTCAATGCACACAAGCTGTTTGATTTATGTCCTGAGAAAGATTAACTGTGTGCATATGAACGGCCTTGACACCAAATTCTACCTCAAGTTTATAGGTCATTCAGCGCGCGCGTATATATATATATATATATTATTAAGCTCAAATTTTATGTGATGTGGAACTTTCTAGTTTGCTCATATTTAACATATCCTAGGTGCGGTATGGAGAGATGTAGATGGAGAGACATGTAGAGAGAGAGGGTTTGCGAAGAGGACAAAGAAGAGGGGGTGTGATGTGTCAAGTGAAGCTCTCACATATACGTTTACAGAGAGAGGGTAAACTGAAACTGATGGTGATAGTGATGATGAAGAAGATGATGAATGATGCAGAGAAATGGAGATAGATAAGATCATAATAATAAGGGTTTGATAGGAAAGGAGGTTCGTCCCTCCTAATGCACGATGCTTGTTGGTGGGTTAGGTAGCAACCCCTGCCCCTCCTCCTTCGGACCCATCCCCTAGGTTCCTGCTCCTTCTCTCTCTCTGTGAAAAAACACAATCCATTTTGGACTTCATGTTTTCGCCCACTCATTTCTCTTTTCTCTCAGCTAATCTCTCTTCTTTTTTCTCCACACGTAAACTATAATATATATATATTATCACCTCACATAGACCCACCACATACACCTTGTAGAGATTTCTTTCACCTGCCCTATCTCAGGGCTTTTTACTGATATATATATATATATATATATATATGTATATATGGTTTGATTGATTTCTTTTGTTTTGGCCAATAAATTTGGTTTGATTATGTTTAAGTATCATTAAGCTTTTGTTTAATGCGTCCATGTCTTGGCCTGAATGATCAAGTGTGTCCAGCTGCGATGTCGATCACTATAATTAAAGACAACTGTCTTTTTAAGAAAAAATAGCCTCCCATTACTTGTCTCCTAACGGAGAAACTTATATATCATTACCAGAATAATTACATGTTATGCGCTAACACATGCAGAACCCCAATATCTAATATATATATATTGACGCACTTAAAGCTACCTTTCTATGAACTTTCTTTTTCTCATTTTCAGTTTTTTTTATAAAGAAAAAATGTTGTTTGAGGAGATGTGATTATATTCCTATTTCATGTAATAAATTATGGTGGAGTTTTTCCTTTCCCTTGGACACTGGTAACTTGCATATAATAAGAAAAATTTCAGTGATATATAGGGAAGTTGAGGGCCAGAATTTAGAACTCTAGATCAAACATCCTCTCTCTCTCTCTCTCTCTTCACTCTCGCACCTTCCAAATATTCAGATAAAAGGGGAGAGGAAAAAAGAAACTCTTGCTCATAAACCGATAAGGTATATAAGTCATGCTTCAGAAAAATTGTCCATCTCCTTGAATAAGCAATAATTTGCTCTTAAATTTAGCAGAGGGAGTTATATAAGCTTTATAGAACTCAGTCTTTGTTATTATCTTTCTGTGCACATCGTCCATCAAGTGGTTGTTTAAGGTTTGAGCATCTTCATCATCAACAATAATCTTCTCCATCCTCTTTCAACACAAATTCATGATCAGAATATCATCATGCAACTTTTGAAGATTTGTGACAGGCCAATCGTAGCAAGCGATGAAATGGCTTTCTTCCCAGCAAATTTCATGTTACAGAACCCTCATCAAGAAGACCACCACCAACCTCCACCATCTCTCAACTCAATTCTACCTCAAGATTATCATGGTACTCTCTCTCTCTTCTCTCTCTAAAATCAACACAGTCAAGGAACTGAATTCGGGTCTTAATCTTTGATGCAGGAGGGGCGTCTCTTCTGGGGAAGAGATCTATGACATTTTCAGGACTTGAACTTGGAGGTGAAGAAGGAAACAATGGTGATGAAGACTTGTCTGATGATGGATCTCAAGCTGGGGAGAAGAAGAGAAGGCTGAACATGGAACAAGTGAAAGCACTTGAGAAGAGCTTTGAGCTTGGAAACAAGCTTGAGCCTGAGAGAAAAATGCAGCTGGCTAGAGCTCTTGGCCTGCAACCTAGGCAGATTGCTATATGGTTCCAGAACAGAAGAGCAAGATGGAAGACAAAGCAGTTGGAAAAAGACTATGATCTTCTCAAAAGACAATATGATGACATCAAAGCTGATAATGATGCCCTTCAAGCTCAAAACCAACAACTCCAAGCAGAGGTAATTAATTAGTAATCTGATCTTGTTAACTGAGAAAGAGAAGAGATGTTTTCTGAATTAGATTCTGTAGAATAATAAAGCTTGGTAATCATATATGTTTATGCTTTTTTGACCTTTTACAAAGCTGCTTTCTCTCCTCTGGATTGATGATTAGCCACAACTTTTATTTATATATTTATTTTCTGAAACTGATGATATATGCAGATATTGGCACTGAAAAGCAGAGAAGTACCAACTGAATCTATAAACCTGAATAAGGAAACTGAGGGATCTTGCAGCAATCGGAGTGAGAATAGTTCAGATATTAAGTTGGATATCTCAAGAACACCTGCTATAGATAGTCCTATATCAACTCATCATCATCATCAGATTACAAGCAGAAACTTATTTCCATCATCAGCATCTAATAATTCTGCAGCTAGGCCTTCTTCAGGAGGAGTGGCTCAGCTTTTTCAAACCTCTTCAAGACCAGAGCTTCATTGCCATAATCAGAAGAATATTGATCTTATGGTCAAAGAAGAGAGCTTGAGCAACATGTTTTGTGGGATTGATGATCAAACTGGGTTCTGGCCTTGGTTGGAGCAGCAACATTTCAATTGAAGAAGAAGAAGAAGAAGCAGCACCAAGAGAGAGAAGCGAGAGAGAGTTATTATCACTTAAATTACCATACTTTTGTCATTTTGAGTTCTTAAATTAATTCAAAAACCCATGTTTTTGGTTACTTGATGTATAAAATAGGATATATCAAGTAGAATTTTTTTTCTGCTTTGGGGCTTGAGAAATTTTTACATGGAATAATAAATTAAGATCTAGCTTATTGTTTTTTATTATTCAAACTTCACAGCTGGTGGAGTTATTATTTGTTGATTATCATGGCCACACTTTTCTTCCCCATGAAACATTAAAATAAGAACAGAAATTCTCTGTATTGCTAATATTTTTGTCATCTTTAATCAATTTTTCCTCAAGCTTTTGCCTTGGAATCATACCATTCTGATGTATGCATTGAAAAGAAAGAAAGCCCCTACCTCCTGCAATGATTTATGCTGATTTCATCAATGAACAGCAACAAAATCTACTCGAACTTAACAAAGTTTATCTTTAAAAAAGAAGGCAAGGGAAGAGAATCAAGCACACATTCCAAGAGAGAAAGAAGACAAGAGGAAAGAAAATAAGAGAGTGGAAGAAAACAAGGAGAGTTGGAAATGGTCGTTCTCGTGAATGGGACTTGTTCATCAATTGATCAAAACACGTCTGATTGTACTCACTTTTTGGCACTCATTACATTATATTGTACAGCTCTCTCTCAGTACACTGCTATACACTGGCCCCCATCTCTCTCTCTGTAAGTGTTTGATTTAATAATGTACTTCTCGTGATATCACTGTCTCCCACTCTTCACTATCCAACAAAAGCACTTTTCCTTTTTCACCCCCTCTTACCTCATTTCTTCAATAAAGTGTCTCTGAAACTTACATGCAGTATATTTCTTATGGATTCACCTGAATCCATGCAAATTAACAGTAGAAAGTAGAAAGCTTTCACTTGAATATGTGTGTGAGTGCATGCAAAACAAGTAATGCTTTGGTTAGGGAGTTTCCGAACCGAATCTTATGTTCATTATTATTTATACGCTTCATCAGGGTACTTCCAGATTCGCCTTTTTTTTTTTTTATGGTTTTCTGAACCCTGATGAGCTTGGAAAGTAAGCAGACCATCATGTCATGACACAATGACTCTCACAAATCTTGTCATCGATCTCGTAGTCTAGTTGTGCACCTTCTAGAACGCTTCGCTATATATACTTTTTCTAAAGTTTTCTGTCACAAAAAATTGACATGTATCTACAGTTCTCTCACCTTATAAGACATTGAGATCTTAAACTCTAATAACTAGTTTTTGGGATACAATTCTCTACAAAATTTGCATTCGTTACAGCCATATATTAGAATTGGACCTGAACTATTCTCTACCTCACCTCACTCATGCTATTTCATTTAGATGAAATATGGGATCTGTGAGAATTGAGATCTGGGACTAGAGGGAATCTTATTAGAGAGAAAAGGAGATTTATTCTAATGGTGGGTAGGTAAATTTATAAAGTGGGGCTAAAATATAATAAATATATACACAAATGATAAATTATAGTATTATGTAGGGAGTCTAAAGAAAATTGCTAACTACTCCTCGAATTATAAGCAGAGTCTGTCTGAATATCAAAATTAAAAAAATCTCTTAGGAAGATACCAGCATTTAATCAAACCGGTAATCATTATCAGTGGAAAATCTGTTAATATAGAAGAAATCGGGGGGCTAACAGTTTAATATTCATTTTCTGTGAATTATAATATCATGCAATGTTACTATATATATATATATTAATCAAGTACAGTAACATACATCTGACATATTTTGTAATGATATTAAGAATAGGAGTATTTGCTTTTATCCATGAAGATTCCTGAACACTAAGGTCAAACCAAGAACATATAATTTTCTTGCAAGCAATTTGCTTCGCCTGAACTCTTTGCAACCGTAAAGAGTTCTTTTTGTTATTTTAATATCTAATTTACCCTAATTTCTTATATATGTATGTTAATATACTTTAATTTCTTAACAGCAACTCTCAATAATATATACGTGACAGATGTGGCTAGGTTTGGTTTTTGTTTAAATTATTCAAACATAAAATTTTGACAAATTGTTTTACATGCCAAAGATCAGATCTAAATAAACCTGAGAAAACTCCGAATCCTTATCTATCATCATCTTATTTCTTCTGAATAAATACATGATATAGCCCAAGAACCCATTCATATTGCATGTGAGAAAATCTGTATGTATTGCCATCAAAATATCCATTTATATATTTAAAGAACTGGGCTGCTATGGTTATGGGATCATGTGAACATGGTTTTTTATTTGAAAAGAAAAAGACTTGTTGGTGATGAGATGTCTGAAAATTTTGGCATTTCAGAAATAATATATATTAAAAATATTATAGAATCAGAATATACAGAAGCATTAATTGGTGGCCACGTGCATGATGGTTCCTGGCTACCGTAGTGAACCTAATTAAACCCTATATTATAGGGTAGTTAGGATTATTGTAAGAGTGGCAGAAGAAGAATAAGAGCATTCCCAGCATGTCTGGGAATATACACACACACACACAAATACATATAAAATGTTTCCACAAAATGTGTGGATACCATGTGAGTGACACTTGAAATGCCAACTAACATGTAATAATTTTCAGATACTATACGTTAATATATATTTTGTACAAAGTATATTTTTTTATTTATTATTTAATACTAATAATGTTTTAAGTGTTAGTGAATATAAAGAAAGAAAAACGACTATTTAGGGTCAATGTGGATTCCGTCAACGGCTACTTAGATTAAAAAATCATAATGATCAGTAATGATTTGAGATGATAAGGTTGTTGTTGTTCCTAGGTTTTGAAGAAAGTCGTGTTAATTATTGATGGAGTAAATTGGAGGTTAATACTATGCATGTATATATCTGTAGCTTAAGGGATCAACAAAACCTGCATATGAGTATTAAATTATATCATCACCCAGAACCTAAGATTCTTTTTCATTACTCTTCCTACATTTAATATAATATTTAATTAAAAAAATTAATTTTAATTATAAATATAAAATATATTTATTATATTTATTAACTTTTTTTTAAATTATCTTTATTAATTCACCTTAATAATAATCAACTAAGAGAACTAAGAAATGAGTTAAGGAAGATGATTATTATAATATTTTAAAAAAAATATGTTATACTAACTAACTTCCTTAATATAATCAAATTAATTAAATAATTTTTATATTAATGAATATTATAATATAATAATCTTGGTGTAAAATTTATCCTGCTTCTTTCTTCATATCTGAGCGCCATCAGCAAGAAATAAATAATCAGCTTTCTACGTTATAATTATGAGATCTCTTATCTAATTGGTAGTAGTGATAAACAAGA
Source organism: Leucaena leucocephala (assembly GCA_037074615.1). NCBI lineage: Eukaryota > Viridiplantae > Streptophyta > Magnoliopsida > Fabales > Fabaceae > Leucaena > Leucaena leucocephala. The sequence continues at coordinate 4,503,904 of CM073570.1, read as the reverse complement.
AGAGGATCACTACCAACTGATCAAGTTCGCGTTAGTGGTAGAAACTATGTCATTTAAAAAAAACGAAAAAGAAAGGATGGCTCTTTGCATATTCCCTCAAAATGCAATTTCAAAGTTTGAGAGGAATATATATTGCTCAAAATCTGAACTCTTCTACGATCTTTTAATCCCACGAGATCCTCAGACTCAGTAGAATTCTCATGGGTTGCGTTGATATGTACGAGGTGAGAATCCCAACTTGTCCGTGGAGCCACTAATCCATCTGCCATTTCAGTCACGGATAAGGGCACCACACCACTATCACCAACCATCTGAGCCGATTTGGACAGTTCTTAATCAACTGTGGCAGAAGATAATTGGGCTTTGTTTACAGAAAACAAAGGGTAACAACTCATTGGGCCTTAAGGTTTTAAGTTTGGGCTTTTACCCAGTCATCACTATAATCAATAAACAAAGTTGCAGATGCATGACCCATCGTCCGTGGATTCAGCTGGCGAAGGGATAAGACATACTATCATTTGGAGCGTGTTCGAACCCTGGAGAGTACCACTTTGTTGTGGTTCCAATCGTGGCATTTGGGGAGGCATCCTAGCTCTTGGGTGCTTAGGTTTATGCCTGAGGGTAATAGACGGCTCGCTCTGCCCGACATTGGTATCGCCTAGGAGGAAGGGAGACTTCGCCCTGCCCTTGGATCGTGGGTGAGCCCAACCCCTTTTCAAAAAATTTTGTAACAAAAAAAAAAGTTGCAGATGCATGTAACAAAAAAAGTTGTATAAACGAGTGGTAAGTAATTTGGTATCATTTATGTGAGGTTTTGAGTTCAAACCTTAGTATATATAAAAAATTCCCATTGGGAGACTCGTCCACCATAGCCAGGTGTGCAACGCGGGTCGAATCCGGATATAATATAAACAAAGCTCCAGTGAACTGGATAGGCAAAAAAAAATTACAAATGCTCTAGCTAAATAAAGTTTGACTACTACAGAGATATTATGTTTGCATCCTCCACATTTGGAATCTCTTATTCTTAATGATAATTTGGGATTTAATCTCAATGTGATTTAGTTTTCTTAATATTGAGTGCTTAGCTCTCTTCGTAACAAACAAAAAATACACTTATCTAGATTCAAACTGGGCCATATATATAAAAAATATTTTATTAGAAGAAATAAAATTTATTTAAGTGATATCTAAGATTAGTTTTTAGCTATTCACTGCTAAAACTTTACCAAAAAAAATCACACTTATCGAACTAGTACAAGGACGAGTTTAGCTTTAGCGGAAAGGAATAGCTAGTTCTTCGCAACGTGTCAAATTAATATTTGAATTTACCTATTGTTAAGATGAATGCATCAGTTCTTTTTTTTTTTCCCTTTTGGTAGTAGTGCCCAGAATCCGGAGTCCTTCAGACTTTAACTAATATTGCAGACCATGTCGGATAGTACCTGTACCAAGCTCTACCAACGAGTATTTAACACAGTTAAACTCGAACACGAGACCTAACTACAACAGTGCCTAGCAAATAAATATACATGAGCTTTTAGATATGAACAAGGAAACTTTTGGAGTCATATACAGAATCAGAATGACAAAAATATAATAAAACAAACATATGTGATAGATGGTCAACAAACTCTCTCTCGTCAAATAACCCCTTTCCGGAGTTATTGATGCATGAAAATGAAGATTTGCTTTGAAGTTATAAGCGGAGAACACTAAGCCCCAGCTGTGTTTTTTCTGGGTATGCCGGCCGTAGTCTTCTTCAAAACTACTAACTATAAAAACGTCCCCAATCATTGCATCCATACTCCTCATTCCAATAATCACTCTCATCACACGTACAGGGATCCAAGGAGTCGTCACTTACAGTAACAAAAAAATGAACAAGGATATTGTTTCAGGCGTCGCCACGATCGTGCTCTTGAGCACCGTCCTCTTCCCAAGCATTGCCATGGCAACCGTCCACATCGTCGGAGACGAAAAAGGATGGCGTGCCGGAGTTGACTACCAGGCTTGGGCCTCAAACAAGTCCTTCTCCGTCGGTGACTTACTTGGTAGGTTTGTGTGTGTGTGTATTCTTTGTATGCATGGAAGTGAAAAATGAGTGATAGTGTGAAATTGTTGATAATGTTTGTGTACGGCGTGGCAGTGTTCAAGTACGAAGCTGGGAAGGATCACGTGTACCAAGTGGACGGGGTTTCATTCCAGAGCTGCACTATTCCGAGATCCGGTGGGTGGTCGAGTGGGAAAGACGTCGTTATGGTGATAAGCCCTGGCCGGAAATGGTACATCGGCGATCACTGCAACGAGGCACAGAAGTTTTTCATCAACGTCTTCTCAAGGTTTCCCTTTACTCTGCCACCTGCTCCTGCTCCTTCACCTTCAAGCCGGTGGCCTTGATTTCACTTCTCCATGTTGCAATTCAGATTCATGCGTCGCCATTGCTATAACGTCACGTTTAATTAGTTTTGAGAGATTCTTCTCAAAATAAATCTGTATTGCTTTCCTGTTTAATTAAATCAGATTCAGATACTATTGGAGGCTAGGGCATGTACTATCCTTTAATTTCCATTGACTTTGAAATAAATGTGGTCATTTAATTTCATTTTTGGTTTATCTATGATATCGTTTTATTGTGTGCAAGAAAAATAAACATTTGAAAGCACTTAGAGATAAGTGAACGTGAAAAGTCACATAATTCAGGGATGAACAGAAAACAGAGTTTATTTTAATATTATGTGATATTTTTTTAAAATCCTATTATTAGATATATGAGCAACCAATTATTTTAATTTTAAGATGCGTCACTACTCATCTCAACATAAATATTTTTTTTTTAAATTTAAACTCAAAATCTAAAAGAATTAAATTATATTTTTTTTAAAATTTAAACTCAAGATCTAAAAGGATCAAACGCTTACGCTATTAAATTAACCCTAGTGGTAGACATAACGGTCTAATGCAATATCTCCCTAATGGTAGACATAACGGTCTAATGCAATATCTTTCTTCGTACTTGACCGGCAGAACAACATATAATATTGTTTGTTTCGTTGTAATTTGAAGAACATCACCTGAATGCATCATACATAACCGTATTTTGTTTCTTTTGTTTTTTTTTCCTTGAATGAAAAAGAGTATCATTAATAGAATAGACCTCTTTCATTGGTGGGCTTATATTTAGGAGGCCCATACTTAATAGATGGGCCAACACGTAAAATGGGCTGGCCTGTTAACCTCTCACAATTCTTTTTTAATTTTTGAAATAATAAATTGCAATATGCCATATAAATTAAATCTACGATATCAAAATGTTAATAGAATTCATGAAAAAGGAAAAATCCCATATAATTTAAAGAGAAAATTACTCATAAGTCCCAAGTTAAAAAAACTAAATGCATATAGATCTCCTGCATTTCTTTAATACTAACATATCTCAAAGAACTTAATGTTTACAAATTTGACTTGTAAATATAAAATTTTGACTTATAAATATTAAATTCTTTAATATTTATTAATATTAAATGAAATTCAATGGACATATTTATTTTTAATTTTCTTGTATGGGAATTATGAGTAATTTTCCCTAATATAAAATATCAAATTAAATGTTTTAACTTATCATTCTTTTTATGAAGCTAGAATTCATGCCAATCAAAAAGTCACCTGCATCAACGATCAATAAATATTGAGCAAACACATATCCCTTATTTTGATAACAAAATAAATAAAAAAAAAGCAAATGGATTGGACCCATTAGCTATTTAACCTTTTGAAATGGTTGAGGTAACTAAACAAATGTCACATGTCTACTAATTAGAGTTGAGATTAACAAAAAAGAAAAAAATTAATCACTCAAGAATATATTGCACGAGTCTCACATTAAGAGAGTGACCTTAAAAGAGAAAATTTATAAGATTTTGAGCTATCAAATTCTAACAACTAGCTTCAAAGATATGATTCTCCTAAAGACTTATACTCGTTACATCTTATTGAGATAAATACTTATATTTAATGTCTTGATAATGCTTTTTGAAAGTAGTTGCTTAGGATATATCTAAGTTGCATTTAGGGCAAAAATTTATTTATACCAACTGCCGGAGTTGGTTACATGGAAGTTGTAAGGTGAGAATACTAAGCCAGCTTGGGTCATTTTCTCCAGATGCTAATCCTTACCCATCCATATACATCGTGGAGGACAGATATACAAGACAAAGCGTCGGTCAACATAACTACAAGTATAAAAACGTCCACAATCATTAATCTCATTGCATCGATCCTCATTCACATATATATATCAACCACACTTAGCTTACACCACAAAAATGAAGAAGAATGGCATTGTTTCAGGCGTGGCCATGATTGACTTGTTGAGCATCACCATCCTCTTGCCAAGCATTGCCATGGCAAAGGTATAGTTTGTCGGAGACTAAAATGGATGGCGTCCCGCGGAGTCGATTATCAGGTTTGGTCTGCAAATAAGTTCGTCACCAGTGATGACTTCCTTGGTGAGTCTGTTTTTCTTTTTCATGCATAAATACTGAAATATGTCTCTCTTTATCATTATCATTTTATATGCGCATGAAATTTGAAATGAGTTGTACTAATTATGTTTTAATTAGTACTAATGATGGCTTGGTATATTATTATGAATCCCACGTGGACAAGCCCAAGGGGTTTATAAGTCTAAGAAGTAAGAAGTTCTCCCGCCTATAAGACTAGATTTTTATGATAGGTTTTTCTTCTAACTTCATAATTAATATAGGAAAAATTAATTTTTTAGTTATTTAATTATTCTGACTCATTTATAATTTAATCCTCCAATTTTTACTTTTCGCAATTTAATCCTTACATTTTTTACTCTTCTAAAACTCAGCCCCTAATCTTTTCACATTTAATAGTTTAATCTTTCCAGTATATAATTTATTTTTAGTCATCAAATAATTATCCTAATGGCAAAAAAATATTATTGAACATTATAAAAATTGCAAATGTGGCCTCCCACTCAGCGCTTGTGTATTTGACAAAAAATTGGGGGGAAAAGAAGCTTCTGGCCTGATTTCTTCACTGTCCTGTGAAGTAAAAAATGCAACACAACTTCCTAACTTATGAGTTGTGGCAAGTAAAATTTGAGTTATAAATGATTTTCCGATAACATATATTGATATTGATTGGAATGCTTAGGTTGTGGTAGTATTCAAGTGTATAGCTGGAGAGGATCATGTGGATGAAATGGATGGGCCTTCGTTTCAGAGCTGCAGAATTCCGGCATCACATGGTGGGCCTGGAAGTAGATTTGACATCGTTAGCTTGAGAAGCGGTGGCCGGAAATGGTTCATCGGCGATCACTGTGATCAGGGAGAGAAGACTGTAATTTCCGTGTTTGGTCCCTTTGTGCCTCTTCCTCTTGCACCTGCTCCTTCAGCTTCACCTCGAAGCTGCTAATAATTTCCTTTCGTCTCATTTCTCCATTTTGATTCTCATCATGCCTCCCTTTGTTGCTGCTTCTCTCCGAATAAACAAGTTTTGCTCAGATGGCCTTGTGGCCTAATATAGCGTTAAGACTCTCTCCAGTAAGTGGAAGGTCACAGGTCTAATGTGGCTTGTAATCTCATGTTAGTACGTATTCTTCTCAATAAAATAAATAAGTCTTGTGCTTTTCTATTGTCATATTCACCTTGAACCCTAACGCATGTACGCCGTCCCTTTGTTATTCAAATAAATAAATGTGCATGTTGATGGTTAATTCCTTTGGACATTTTTTTTTAAAAAAAATTGAATGGCATAATTAAAAGATTTTGGTGAGTTCATGAAGCTCATCAAACTCAAAGCAGGCTTCTTCTCATGATGTAAACAACGCAGATTTCTAATTTTTTAAGAAAGGCTTGCTACACTTTAATCGTACAATTCAATGTAAAACTCTTGGTCGCAAAAATGCATCCTTTACATATGCAATTTTATTCAAGTTTAACTTAATATATATATATTGATACATTTAGAAAGTTTATATATATTCGATACCGGTTCTCTATTAAGGTTAGGGTACTACCTCATAACTTAGATAGCACTTACAAGGAACTTATGGGATCATCTACCAAAAGAGACCTTACAACAATAGAGAAAATCAAACTTATGTTATTATGGGATACAAACAAGTATGTTTCTTACTATAGTAACTTTTATTGGTTTTAATTTGATATTTTATTCTTTTTTTTTGTTAGAAAAAAGCTTAGATGGATTTGGTACAAATCCCTTATCAAGGTTAAGGCACAATCCCAAGGCTTATAGAGTGTTTAAAGAGAATTTATGAAATTGTCTACCAATTTGATATTTTATTTGTGTGTGTGTGTGTGGACTCTTCTTAGGCTCCACAATTTCTTGCAAGTCCATTTTTGTTTCAATTCGGCCTGCACATATCAATTGGGCTCCTAGGCCTTTCTTACAAGCCCATCCTTTCATCAGGTTGGGTTCAGTTTCTTTGAAATTTATTCAATATATTGTATGAAAAATAGATTTTCAATATATCTCTTACTTTTCTCATCAATTTCAGTCCAAAATAATTATCTTCAAAATACAATTTCAAACAAAAATTTTGTCTGATAAAATGTCTACGCACAACTTCTATATATCCTTGGATAACGTATCAGAACTAACTTTCTGTCCAAAAAAAATTACTTATAATCACTAACTTAATAAAAATATATATATGGGGGAATAGGCTTGAGGTTGTAACGATGGCATGACATGGTTGATGACACAAATGTTAATTAATATTTTTCTAATTTTGCTTAACTTGCGTAAGGAAGAGGATTACTAAAATGTCACACAAATACACAGTTCCTAAATAGTCTGATTAATGTTTGATGGACATTTGAAAAAATTTAAAGATTAAAGATTTTGACTTTATTGGTGTTGTCGGTGCTGCCTATTTACTACGTTTGGTTCCCATTTTCTGAGTGTGTAGGGACTCGTATTAAGTTTTAAATGGCCTCAATTTTTCTTTTTCTGAAACCCCATTTCATCCATGACATTGACTTCACCTCTCAACCTTCATTTTCAGATTAAAGTTTTGTATTTTTGTCACATCCCCATCCTACTTTCTTTTTTATCATCCTCAGTATAGCTCTTAATTTTCTGGTAAATAAATGTTCAAAGACATGATAATTACTATTTCCATGTCCCTTGTTAAATGTGGTTTAGATACTCTTGCAATCCTTTTTAATAGAAAAAAATTCATGTGAGTTGAGTCTCAATAATTCACTAGGGCCAGACAGCTTTTAAATTTAAAAAGTGTTTATAGAAATACTTACAAGTTAACAATAAGGTCCTAATATCAGCAATATAAATTATAAGTTAACTTCTTATTAATTATACTAGCTCTTTATTTGTTGCTTATGGAAAACTCTACTCAACATTAAATTGATTTTGAAAAATCAATCTCATTGTGTGTATTATTTTTTCTGGTCAGATATTTCTGTTGTGCATTACCTATTTCTATACCTAGACTTTTGAAAATGGAAAATGTTTTGTAGGTCTAATGTCACTTGCCTCAAAATCATCAATACTACTTAATTCTAATTAGTTTTATCATGGGATTTGAGAATCATAACAGGACTTTCCAATTCAACTCCAATTAGTAAAACTGCTCTGTAAAAGTTAAAAGTTAAAAAGTATGCCCATATCAGCCTTCAAATTCTGTCCTCTCAAAGTGTTTTTTTAGGGTTATCAATGGGTGTTATAGAGTGGGAATCACCTATTTGGAGAAGGACATGGACTTCAGATAAAAAAGCAAAACCCAAAAAAAAAAATAAAGCTTTACAAACATCAATCAAACCACTTACAAAAATTTCAATTCTTACAATGACCACTCTATATTCACTTCAGCCAAGTTCTGACATAATTTTGTGAAAGGGGCTCTTTTAAAAGGGATCAATCATTAGATACAGCTAATACTCTTTCCCTTTGTCTCTCTCCCTCTTTGCATGCTTGAGATTGCATGCAGCATCTGTAACTTTCCTTTCCTTCATTTCTCTTATTCCCTATTATCAAATATCAACACTTTGTACTGCAAAATTAGGTGGGGTTCACAAGAAAAAGACATAAAATTTACTTGTTCCTTTCTGCTTCTTACACCATCCTGGAAATTTCTAGATGCCTCCAAACATCTGCTTAATACTAAGCATGCACTAATTGATTTTGTCTTTTTATTTGATTTCAAGTGTTTTCAGGCAACATTTTACCAGAAATCTTAAACTTGAAGATTTTGCAGTTCTGATATCAGAACTTTGAATTTGAAGCTGGTATATGCCAATTCTGTCGGTCACTTTCAGAGAAACTGTTTAAAATTCAACAATTGTTGCTTTTAGGACCCTCAAGCAATAATGGTCAATAGGTCACTGCTACAAGAAATGATATTTTATATATATAACAATCAAGTGGTTGGGATAAGTAGGAGCTTCATGGCACAATTTTTTGGACCAAGAAAATAGAGCAAAGTCCCACATTTTAGTTATCAATATCATACGGAAACACACTACACTCGGGCAGTGCAAAAGAAAAGGAACCAAAGGGACCAACCTCAAGTCACAAAAGCAACCTGAAAACTGGGGTTTCTTCTGCTTCATTGATAGACTTTTGACCATCTTCAAACCAACTCTTTTGTTCCAATTTTTTTTTCTTATATAAAATATTACATATATATACTGATACAAAAGAAAGAATATGTGGGATGCAGTTGCAGGGGCAATGAGAAAGAAAAGGAAAAAAAAAGAGGTGGTGTCAAGTCATGGTAGAAGCAGAGAGCATTACCTGCTGTAAGCCCCCCTATCTTTATTGAAAGAGAATAAAGAGAGATGAGACCCATTTGGATTATGACAGAATGTGATTCATCCTTAGTTACCTCTTTGCCATGTGCAGGTCTATCATGAGGCCCCTACCCTCCCTACCTAATATTTGGAATGCACCTCTATATCTTTAAAGTTTCTGTCAAAAATCAATCTCATACACTAAAATCATCATCATTCAGTATTTGAACAATATTCTATCCTTATAATCCATATTCTTTTAGTATTTAATATAAAACTTATTTAACTAATTTAATTAGATTAAAAAAGTTAATTAATATAGTAAATTTTTCCCCCCTAAAATATTCTAACCATCTTCCTTTTAGTTTGGTTATTATTAATTTTAATGAATAGAAATGTCGTATTTGAATTAAGATATTATAAATGGTTAGAAGATATTCTTAAAATTAACCATTTATCCGATATTTGAAAAGTGGATAAGATATGAGATATTTCATATCATAAATATGTAAATAGGGTGGCCATCATGGGTTGAAATACATCCAGTGAAATTCTCTCTCCTCTCTCTCTCTCTCTCTCTCTCTCTCTCTCTCGTGTGAGTTGCATTTATTGTGCCTAAATAGAACAGGCTTATGTCAATTTCCTATGTTTAGTGGATAGCTTGCTAGTTCATGACCATTAAGATTCTTATACCGTTTGGAATCAGAGGCAGCGGATTTATTTATGTCACTTTCACAGAGAGATTGGAATTCTCAACTCTCCAACACTTCAAATTAACGGACCCCACTTATTTATTGCATGTGACTTTCTTGCTAATTATGTATTTCAGACTATGAAATTGACAGGGATATGACATAACATGTTCTCTTAAGTGTTAATGGATTCCCTTAATGTTATGGCTTACAAGTCAAATAAAATTGTAGAATGTTGAATTCAAATTCATCAGTGTCATGACCACAACTAAGACACTACTATTGGAATTTGAATTGAAAAAGCATGCATTCTGATTCTGAATCACAACAAGTGGAAAGGCACAGTGGCAAAATAACTGTATCATTGCAATACTGGTTTTTCTGCAGAGAAGCTTCTGTATTTTCTCGGCGACATAAAAATGGCAACATATAATTTGAAGCAGATCAGAAGAGAGTTCTTGAGAGCAATAATGAGATGGGAATCTTGTTTATCTGAAAAGGGACACAGCAAAAAGAGCTGAACTAAGGGCGACTATAAGTAAGGAAGGAGGAAGGGAGGGCATAGGATTCCCAAAAAACTATTTTCTTTTGATAGAGAGAGCGTGGCATGGTAGAAAAGTGAGTGAAGTGAAAAACAAACCCACATAGCCTTGAAAAGGTGACTCTTTAGTATCAAAAAGAATTGGTTGTGGTTCCCACAAGGATGTAGGAATCCCAAGTAGATGAACCCCCAACATTCATATAAAGCTAAAAATAGGTATATATGTTAATAATAATATATAATAGCATTTGAGCTTCTTCAATTTCTGTTCCACACGTGGGGCCTTTTGCTTCTCCTGTTTATCTTTCGTATGGGATCAACCAAAGAATATTTTTTTTCTTTTTCTTCTTTTGTTGATCTTTGATTTTAAAAGTTTAAATACAAAGAAAAAGAGGGATTTGAGGTAGGGACAGAGACATGCTTTGTGTTTGTATTAGCTGCTAAATTTGTCATGCTGCTTGAAAACTCTTTAGATTAGTGGATTTCTCATTCATTCTTATCTAACTCTCAAAAAAAAATTCAAAATAATTAAAATGATTATACCCTCTTTCCCTTTTTTGCAGATTCAATCCATATGAATAAAGATTGGTCCTATGATAAAAAGTTAACTCATAACTCATAAAGTTATAAATTCAAATCTCATTGCTAATCTAATTTGAGGACCTTGTTGATTGGGTGATATGTAAGTATCTCTATAAACAATATTTGAGCCTAGAGCTTTGGAGACATACACTAGCCTTGGTGAACTTCTGGGATCCAACTTATATAAACTTTCTTGAACCATAAATTTATTTTGTCTGCATTAAGTGGATATGTTTCTCATTTTATTGGTAAAATTTAGACATTTTAGAATTATGAACATGAAATTTTCATGAGATGGAAAGTTCTTTATAAATTTGATTGTGAAAAAAATTAAAGGAAAAAAGTTGTGTGTTTGTACTACTGTTTGATAAGGTTGTTGAGAATATTTTGTAATGAAATACAACTTTATGTGTAGGGTAAAATGCTGTCTTTTTCAAAGCCTTCTTTTTGGAGCTTCTTGTTCACTTTCTTTGCAAATCCAAATTGATTTAGCTAAAAAGGGCATTATGAAAGGAGAGGCTAAAACAAATCTTAATAGCCTCCTTTGGAATGAAAAAGAAGTATTGATTATTATGTTGTAGGTTGAATAACTTATATTTGATGATCAATATATTGAATGTCAAAAGACAAAGCACAAACATAAAGAGAAATTAATCTGTACTTTGGCTAAAATTTAAACACAGTTCACACACTAAAAAGGTAGTTCACCAGCTAAAGAAAGTTGCTGTCCTTGCAATATACACATTGCTTTTCCTTAATTTATCCTCAGTAAGAATAAGTAAAATTGAGGGAACATGGTTTGAGACTTAAGTTCCTTGATTGATTATATATATATATATATATATATATTATCATGCAACCCCAGATCATTAATAAACAAAGTAGCTTTGAAACTAAATTTTCCATTTTAATTTTTTGGATTTCTCTCATTGGCTTTGGTAACTTTATTTATATAATATGCTTTGCTCCTTTTTTCCCTCATGCTTTATGGTTTTGTTTTATATACTCAGAAAATTAAAGAAAGGGAATGATTGCTTACCCATTTGTGTGAAGAATGTAGAGATTTTTGTAGTTGTATATGTAAAAGGTCTAAAGAAGAATTGATTACATGAATTTGGACATAATGAACACAAGCATAAGATCAAGACAGTTTTAAAAAGCAAATTAACTTTATTAGCATATCAATGAGAAGTTGAAAGAGATGAAATTCACTTCATCATAACTTCTGCACTATAAACCCAAAGATAGTTCATGAATATAATCAAGCAACATTACTAATTGAAGCAAACTTTAGCTAGTGATGGCCTGTAAAAACAAGCAATGAAAATCTCACTTTAGATTAAGCAAATCCATTTCCAGATATAATTAAAAACAACTGAGACTGGATTGTGAATAAGAGCAAAGAGTCCTTCAAATTTAAATTGGAAAATCGAGATTGGGGGCAATCAAGTTATGATAAGCTCATTGAATATTTAGTGGTTAATCATTTCTAGTTACACATATTTTTCTTTTCTTTTTGTTAAGATTAGAGAGGTTGGAGAGAGAAGAAACAATAAGAAGCCTCACGTAGTAAGGTTGTGTCTTTTCTCGAGAAAATTTTGTTTTGCCCTAATTTTGCGCAAAAGAAAGAGAGAGGAGTGGGACAGATGATTGGGTAGCAGTTTCAGGCTTGCCATGATGAAAGTGTTATGAAAAGAAGATGCATAAGCCCCACTCTCTCTTATCAAACATCAATCTCTTTGGGAACTTGGGCCTCTATCTCCACCAAGCTCCTTCATTAATAATAATAATAATAATAATAATCTTTTTATACTCTCATAATTGATTCTAGTTATTTCAATTTTAATTAGTTTCTGGTTATAAAATTTTCACCCCCATCATCAACTACACCGCTTCTATATATAACTCTGATGTACCTTGTGATATTACCAACTTAACCAAATCTCCAGGCTTGCTTGCCGTTGCTTATGTCTCCTACTTTTCTGGTATATATTGTGCGTCATACTCTATCATCATATCTCTGCATTAATTTGTATATGTATCTTAAAATGTGTTCTTCTTTTCTTGTTTGATTAAAGAGAAACATATCCACGCTGTAACTATAAATAAAAGCAACTTTCGCAACCAATTTTTTTGTGATCTCACTATATACATTTGGCAAGTTAATTTGTAACAATACATATATATGTGCTCATCATCATGCATTACATTTTCACTTTTTGTATCAATTAATCCTTTTAGAGTTTTATTTTTTATTCTGATAAAATATGTTGAAAGTTATTTATAAATAGGATAATAAGAATATATATATATCCATTGATCAATTAGAGATATAAGACCAATTTGATTTTGAGTTCGTAATCAATGCATTGTAAAAAGGGGTTTCATTAATGCTATGGATAAGCATTGAGAAACATTAAAGGAATTAATGTTAAGCATGGATCAAATTAACATCATGAATAATGGGTCCTGTGAATTAAAGCCATTGAAATTAGTTATGCCCTAATTGGCCATTTCTTTTCTTTTACAATTCAATGTGGATCTAGCTAGCTAGCTAGGAAAATGCCAATTCATCAAGTAGACCAGTCAAGAAATTTCCTGAAAAAGTCCACACAAAACTGGCCACATATAGCATTTAAAAGTTCTTGTAACCAGTCTATTTTTCAAAGGGCCCCCTTTAATGAACTTGAATAATTCAATTATTCCCCTAACTTTGCCCACTGTTCATGGCTTTGGCCATGCCATCGCTATTATTATGATGATGAAACCTCACAAAAAATTAAACAATAAATTCAGGTAGGAGCCTTCATGGTCGCACTAATGCCAATCCACAAGGACCCAACATTTTATTTTTGCTCTCCCTTTGAATGTTCCATATATTATATGAACAAAGTCTAGCTGGGAGCAGTACAAAAACTGGAATTGCTAGGACCATTTATACTCAAAAACCCTACTGTTACGCCGTTTTTAGGCCCCATATGATTGAACGTTTTTTAAATCATTCCTTTGTACACATGCACACGTGACGACTTGTTGTTTGTGTTTTTGTGTGCGTCTGTGTGTAATTCTTAATTATTCAAATATAGAGACATATAATTAATAGTTTCGTGCACTCTGTAATAATATGGGCCCTACTAATCGCAGGCGTGAGATTTGTCAAAGATTAAGATTGAGTGTTAACGCTTTCCATCAAGAGAATAAACTTTTACGGGTTTTTCTCTCTTTAACTAGCTCGCTCGATCAGTGACACGTACGCAAGATTAATGAATAATGGCCATGCTTTGATTATTTGAAAATGAGAAAGAAGAAGAGGTGGTGATTATAGCTAGCTAGGTAGCTAGGGTTTTGTGGGTTGGTAATGGACAAGTAGAAAGGAACAAAGACCAAGTGCCCATCCCATGAACATGATCGATCATCAATTAGTAGCCGAAAAATGACAAATTCATGGCATAATGCAAGGAGAGAAGGTGGTGCAAAGTCATCACCTTTTTGAAAACGAAACAATGTTTTCTTCCATACGTATATATTATATAATCATGTATGTGTATTCAAGTCGTGATGTTGTGCTTTTGAGAAAACTTTGAAAAAGAAGAGGTGGAGAGAAGCTTTATGGGATTAGGGTTTACAGAGAGGGAGGGGTGGGTCTTTGTTCTTCTTTCTTTTTGTTGTGGGTGGTGTTATTTACTGTCTTTGATGGCTGCTTGTGGGACAAAACAGCACCGACTCTGATATTTTAGTGGACGTAGCTAGGGTTTACGACCATATTGCTCATCAATGATCTCTCTTTTGAGCCATCATCTTCTTCCTTTTCTATCTTGCTGGGGCTTCTACTTCAGATTCTCAATCTCATAAAAGTTCTCTCTTTTATGTAATATGGGGCTTCACTCACGTGCCAAAAAGAAAACGTAGCAGTGTGTTTCACATTTTTCACTTTGCTTACTGCTTAATTAATATTTGATTATCATTCAATTAATACGAGGTTAAGATGTATTAAGTATTCTCAAATATTTTTTAAATAATACTTAATATTTTAAACTAATATGTAGTTCATCTAATACTCTAAAATATTCTTTTAATAGCACCCGATATTCTAAAGTATTTTTAATACAATTTTATTTACTTATAGTCTACAGATTTTCTGCTGACAAAGTATTTACTAAAGCGTAATTACTATTATCATAAAGTAATTTTTGGCCTAATATACTTCTCCCTATACTTTGGGATCCAATAATTCAAAAGAAAAAATATAAACAAAATAAAGGAAACAACCTAACATTCATCAACCTCAGCCTCATGTAGGAAGGAGACAAAAGGTCTCATCCATCCTAATGTGTATATTTCGCTAACTGATCGGCCATAATTATGGTCTCCCTATAAGCACGAACTTCTCCTAATACTTTAAAACAAAAAACATAGCAATGTAACCCAAAACTAACGGAAGGACAATGTTCATCGTCTTCATCAAATAAGTTACTTGTGACCATGATTAATCTGATCTGCTGGATAAATAATCACCTCGCTTGTGTTGTGTTGAAATGGGTAATCATGGTACTTTTAATTTTAAGTACGATTATTACGAAATGAAAATATGAAGGCCTTTTTCATCATCTAGCAGCCTCCTCTGCAGCTGATGAGTAACGGTAAGAAACACTACTACTACAGGATAGGTGGCATTCTTGTGTGGGACCCATCTGACGTGTTCAACACCGTCTAACACTTGTATCGTTTTTGGGCGATATTGTCCCATTTTTCAAAATGTTGAGGAGAATATTGCACTAAAAAATTACTTCTAGATGAAAATTTCGTTCAATATTTTAGGAATTCAACCCTATAAAATGTATAATATATATTAGGCTACTTGTGAAATGCATGGCCGGCAATCTAGTCAAATAAAAATAAACAAATTAAACCACTTAATCATGCTGTACTTTTTTTTTTATAATTATTTTGCATCGTTAAAAAAGATTATGACATAGACTATGAAAACAACAAAAATATATATATTATTCATAAATCATAAATATAAGCTCTTTCTAGATTTTATATGATTTTTTAAAACAAACTCTCTCCACTCATTTTATTGGATTCTATGCAATTTCATTTGTATTCCTTTCCTATTAATTCACATATTTAAAGATGACTAAAAAGGATAAGGTATTTAAATCAGCATAATAATCTTATTTATAGTATATCTAATATTTTAATATTATTTTCTTAATGTACTCAACACTCTGTAATATTGTTTTCTAGTTATACTTAATATTATAATCTTATTTATTATTTAAAATGCTAGATATATTATAAATAAAATTGTGGTACTAAAATCTAGAATCACAGAAAGACAATATTAGAGTACAAAATGCACATGTAATAAACAAAATTAAGATATTGTATACAATTAAAAAATAATATTGGGATCAGTTGTCAACAGTTATTTACAATCATGGTTTCACTTTCATTTGATATGTTGAAATTTTATTTTCTATTTTTTCAATTCCATTTATAGATTATGGGATTGAAAAGACTTCTTAATGTTCCTTCCCCCATCATTTATAAATAAATATATTTATAAGGATATGGATTTGCTGGGCCCACGAGGAGGGACGCTGGGGACTTTAAATCAAGAGGCCACTTTTGGCGGGAGATTTGGGTGTCAAGACAGGCCCCAATGAGGTGTCCATTTTTGTAGCTTTCCCATTTTGGGCTCCACCCCCCACCACTTACTTCCCTTTTTTTTATTTTAATTTTTTTCGGCTAATCGCATTTTTTTCAACATTCAGAATTAAAAAAAAAAATCCCCAGGAGTACACACTCATGCATGCTCCTCCTTTTCTCAACTCTCCACGTGTCACACCAACGTCTTGTCCACGTGTCACAGTTGAACTGGTAAGTAAGACCTTTTTCTTCGATTACCAATGATTTATTATTAATTAACAATACAAAAAAACATCATAGGTTTGGTAGAATCGCATATTAGGGTGATTAGCTCCTAATGCTATTTTTAACGACACCTAGGTGTTTTTCCTATGTTAGTGGATTATATTAGAGATCTATTGAATATTCATTGCGTATTTTTTTTTAAATTTAAAAAGCAAATTGTTTAGCATGCTTAAATTAATTAAGATTGGTTAATTTATCTTTGGTCGGCTATTTTGAAGCCCACACATCATTTCAAATTTTGATGAATAAATTATAAAATTTAAAATTATCATAAATAAAAACAAATTGTTGGCTTTGTTAGGTTTAGGTCAATTCAATGTGTGGGCTCTCCTTGCATTTCGGTGCTTTGTTTTTCCATCGCAGCTTATCAATTTTTTTTTTTTTAAATTTTCAATACTTTTCTCATTTAGAAAATCA
Source organism: Leucaena leucocephala (assembly GCA_037074615.1). Lineage (NCBI taxonomy): Eukaryota > Viridiplantae > Streptophyta > Magnoliopsida > Fabales > Fabaceae > Leucaena > Leucaena leucocephala. Next base: position 4,486,928 of record CM073570.1, on the reverse strand, counting down.
TTTATTTTATTTAGTTGCGGATAATATTTTTTTATATATTGCCACAATATGAAGCTTGATGAGCAACAAGTTTGACTTTCTTTAGGATGGTTGAATTTTGATTTTTTAATAGTTGATCAGTTGAATCTTTTGTCATACAAACAATATCATCACGAGCTATTTAATTAATATTTTTAATTCGTTTTTTATTTACTTTTAATATTTTTTGTAATTTTAAAATTTTACAAAATAATATAAAATACATGAGATAAAAACAAATCATAAAATAAATAACACCACTTATTACTTAAACTCTCTATATATAAACATTTATAATTAATATCACTAATTGGACTTTTTTTAAATTAACATATAAAGATCTTATCAATGATTATATTTGTCTTTATCATAACAGACCCTTACACACTCAAATTATCCATAAAAAATAGCAATAAAATATGATAAGTTAAACAATGACAAAAAATAATAGTATATAATATATGTCTTTTTCTGATATTCAATTTCTTTAAATATGATTTTTATAAGGATTTTCTTCAAATATGCTAACACATGTCATGATTAAAATTTTACCCGCTAATAAAAGTTTATTTAATTGATAAATAATTTGTTGACAAGATAAATAGATAAAAAAAATTATCTCATCTCCTATAAAAATGTAAGTCAAATTCCATTATTAATGCAAATATTATATTAATAAATATTTTATAAATATTTTTATAAATATTATTTTGTGGTAAAATCCATCTTAACCCTAATGACTCTCTTGCCTTAAAATTTTTAATTTCATAAATGTTTTGAACAATTTAAACATTTTAATTTACTATTACTAGTATAAGTATTAAATATTAAGAACTTCACATGAGCTTTCCCCAAAGTTAAATGAGATCACGTGAACATCAGCTTTATTTCCCCTGAATATGGATGAAAGCACGTGACATTAATATTATTTTTTTTATTAAAAAAATTATGTAAGTTGAACACATATCCTTCAATAAAATTAGATTACAATCTCAAAATTTAAGTAACGCTTACATGATATTTACGATATAGTCTATTAAAAAATTTTTAATAACGACAATAAAATTAAAACATATATTATTATAAAATATAAAATTATTATTTATTATTTATGTCATCATAATATTATTTAGTTAAAGATAGAGTGTTGTGACGCTTACCTCTTACCTATAGCCACACACAAAGTGATCAGTTTATAAATATAATCAATTTTCAATATATTATTGTACCAAAAGAATTAATATATTTAAAATATATAATAAATTATATGATAAAGTAACGTTCACTGCTATAATATTATTTTTCAACTGTATATATTATCTTAATTTTATTTATAATATATCTAATATTATAATATTATTTTTTAATGATTCTAACAGTTTAATTTTATTTATAATGCATTTAATATTATAAACTATAAATGTGATTAGGGCATTGGATATAATTAAAAAACAATATCAAGGTTACTAGATACACTAAGAAAATAAAATTAAAATATTATATGTGTGATGAATATGATTGCTAGATACTATTAGAAAATTATATCATGTTGCTGAATGTTACTTTACCCTAAATTATACTCATTCAGTATTTAATATATAACTTAATTGAGTAATTTATTTTAATCATAAATATTATAATAAAATAAAATGTTTATATTTATCAATTTTTTTAAAATAATTACTCTTATTGATATTTTCCTAATAATAAGTAAGAGGAGAATAGAAGTTAAAAAAGATAATTAAAATATTTTTAAAAAAATACTTTATGTTAACTATTTTAAAAAATAATTTATATTAACTAATTTTTTAATATAATTAAATTACTTAAATATATTATATATCAAATATCATAGTATTATTTACAAAATAAGAAACGATCTTATTCATTTGTCAATTAAGATGTCCACTTTTATATATATATATATATATATATATATATATAAGTATATATAGATATTTGATATGCTTTATTCTTGATATAATGTTGAAGTAACAATGATTTTTGTTTAAAAAACAACAATCACAGAATTTTAATAAATCAATGAAATTATTAATTGTCACAAAAAAATTTCCCATCAAACACAATTCTCATATGATTTATTGGTTGACTGACTGCATATATTTCATTTAAATGTAATAAATTGGTTGTCGGATGACAATGTTAAAAATTATCAATAATTAAAAGTATGGAGTGAGTACTTCTCCTTTGAGCACATGTACTAAATTAGCCCATTTTTTCATTTTATCTTAATTTAAATTTATATCACACCTCTTAAAGTATATTTTTTATTTAATATAAAAGGATTTTTTAGAATCCTCATTCAAATTATATTTTAAAAATAATTTCAATAATGTACTTATTGATTCTTACTTGGTACCATCAAAAAATTACTTTTACTTAAGTGTAAAGTAAAAACAAAAAAATTCATGTAAATTATATATATGATATACAAGGAGCATTGCTTACTCGGTCTGAATATTTTTTTTATATAAATATACGAATATCTCCCTTAATAAAAAAATAAATACACATATTATGAAATAAAAGATTACTCGATACACTCTGGTTCAATTTAAATTCTATCGATTAAAATATTCTATGAAAACCTAAACATATTTTTAACCAAAATAAATGTTGAATAAACAGCATTTCTAATTCATGAAACAACATTTATTTAAGAATTTAAAATAAAACTAAAATATATGACACTGTTTTTCAAAGAGAAACGTGTTAGAAAAAACAGCTGCTAGAGGAAAATACGTTTCTAAATCATTTCAGTGTTTTTAAATACACTTTTTATTAAATACAAAATTTAGTGAGTTAATCACTATTCTTTAAATTCCCGTTAAATATTTAAAAGTTGCTTATATTTTATATTATATAGAGTGTATTAGATTTAAAGTCTCTTCCTAATAAATTACTCCTCTAGTCTTTAACTAAAATATTAATATTAATTTTAAATATAAAAATATTTGTATATAATTATTTTTTTAAAATTAATTTTATTGATACTTATTAAATAATAATCAAGTAATATAAGAAGAGAGAAAATTAGAAAAAATGAGTAGAATATTTTAAAAAAATATATTATATTAATTAATTTAATTAAAATTTTTAATTTAATTAATTTAATTATATAGATATTATATTAAGATAGGGGTATAATAGAGGTAATATTTTTAAAAAATAATTAATGACCCACAAGCTGACTTGACTTATATAAGATACCATAAATTTCTTCTGCAAGATACTCCCTTTTGTCAAAAATATGCGGAGATATTTTATAGTTTGAACTTATTTAATCATTTAATATTTTTTAATTTTATTTCTAATTAATTATATATTTCCCATATCAATTTTTCTATCCATTATATTTTTTCATTCATCATCAATATAAATAAATGTGTTTAAAGAAAACAAGTTATATTTTTCTTATATATTTATTATTTATAACTAATTTTAAATAATTTTTTAAATTATGTTATTTAATTATTTTTATTTTATATTTTAAATTGGAGGGAGTATTACATTTGTTCAGGGAATAGGAGGGAGTATTTAAAAATAAAATAAAGATAAATAAATAAGATATATTATAATATTTTTTTAATTTTAAACATACCAGTTAATTAATTTTTTAGATAGATTAAATAAGTTAAATAAATTTATTAATTATATTTAATATAAGTATTAGTAGATTAATTTAGATAAATTAAAAAATATATAATATATATTTATATTAAAATATTAAATTTAATTATAATTAATTAATTAATTTAATTTTTTAAAATTTTCTACCTCTAAAGATTAAGTAATAAATTTATTTATGGAAAACAAAAGAATGCAGGGATAGGTTCATATCGTATTAATGTACTGTACAATGCACGAAGCATTCCCTACTTTACTCATGGATTTCAGCGTTATATTCAAACTTCCTCTCATGCCCGCGCACTCTACCCACAATTAAACCGTTGATTTTATTTTTTTTAATCCCTTTTTTATTCTTTTTTTAATCGCCGCCCCTCTTTTCTATATTTCTTGTAAGAGATATCATCTCAGAGAAGCATAATAATAATACGACGCCATGACCGTTTTGAAAAACGCTCAGAGAGAGAGAGAATGAATGAATGCATTGGAAACAAAACAAACGAAACCAGACACACCTCCACATCACTCTTCTCTGCTCTAATCTAAAAGCTCTCAATCAATCAACCAAATCCTTAATCACTCTCACTATATTCATTCATTTTCACATCGATGCATCCGTTGCCCAGGTATTTGTATACTCCTCGCACAGTCACATGCTTCAGCTTCGACTACCTTTTGCTTTCTGATATTCCCAAAGCTACTCATTTTTTCTTTCTTTCAGATCTACGCACTTTTCTGGGTAATCGATTACATACCCAAAAAAAAAAAAACGATTTTGATTTAAACCTATTTACCCTTTGGGGATCCATTTATGTAGTATTCTTCGTTGCCCATTTCTAATCTGTACCGTTTCACTTTCGCCTAATTTGAGCATTGGCTTGGCTTTTCTTTTACAGAGGGAGAGAGATAGGATCCGAGGCCATTTGTTTGGAGGGTTATAGCTTTTGGTAAGGTAACTTTTGGGAATGGAATTTATGCTTGTTACGGTTCCGTTTTTGAAAACCCCAATACACACACAGTTTTTACTGCTAGTTAGAATCGGCGTAAAGGTGAATGAAAGAGAAGGAAGTGGAAGAAAGATGGGTTTTTTTTGGTTTGCCTTTCCTTTTTTAATAAATTTATTAAAAAAGCTTTCATATTTTATAAAAGCAGGGAGCGTCGGGTTTAGCATGCAACTTGGCTCCAGTCAAAGGAAGGAGCGTCCATTACAATAAACCCTTCAAGCACAGAGATATGAGGAAGCTGAAGCAGCAGCAGGAGCTGGGTAAGGAAGAAGAATCTCAGAAGAAGGAGCGTCATATTGTGACGTGGACACAAGAGGTATTTCAATATTATATTCCATTTTCAATCTATTTATTGTTTATTGTCAATCATCCACTTCATTATCTCATATGTTGTTTGTGTGTGTTTGTGAGTTGCAGGAAGATGATATTTTGAGGAAGCAGATAAGCATCCATGGAACTGAGAAGTACTGATTGATTCCCTTTTCACTGTTCTTTTGGGTTTACTAGTGCCACCATTTTTCCTCCTGGTGATTTGAAACTAAGGGATTTTGAATTGGCATTAAATGTTTGCAGTTGGGCAATTATTGCATCTAACTTCAAAGACAAAACAACAAGACAGTGCAGAAGAAGGTGAGGTTTTTTTGAATTGACAGTGTGGTTTCATGGAATTCTCTGTTTCATCCTTTCACAATCCACAAATGAAAATGTTTGTTTTTTTTATATGATTCATTATTGTTTCAATCCGATGATGCCAAAGTAATAATTAGTTGTTAACATCTCAGATGGTACACTTACTTGAACTCCGATTTCAAGAAAGGAGGATGGTCACCGGAGGAAGACTTGCTCTTATGTGAGGTAAAATGATGATTTGATGCTACTTCAAATTTTGGATTTCTTTCTTTCTTTTCTTTTTATGTTTTCCCCCAACTCTTACATTGACTTGAGGGGTAGAAATTACATGATGAGAAAAAAGATTATTTACTTATCAAAATTTTCTATTGAGTAGTTCAGCAGATGATTGAAATTATAATTTCATCAAAAATGTTTTTGTTTCCCTCTTACCATCTAATATTATGCTGCTCTGTATAGGCTCAGAAAATATTTGGTAACAGATGGACAGAAATAGCAAAGGTGGTTTCAGGCAGGTAAACAAAAGTCCAGTCTTTGATTCATGGAAGTATCAAATGTACAATATTTTATGTTGTTGATAGTTATGCTCAATGCAATGCTTTCTATTCAGAACGGATAACGCTGTGAAAAACCGTTTCTCCACTCTGTGCAAGAAGAGAGCGAAATTTGAAGCCTTGGCAAAAGAGAACAACACTTCATTCACTAATTCAAACAACAAAAGAACTATTTTCCAACAGGGTGACAGCAGAGAGTCAACATCAGAGGTTGCGCCGCCTGAAAAGAAGATGAGGTGTGCATTACACTTATTGGTCTCAAATGAGTGAAATAAGCATTCTATAAAGAACATTGATAAATTTCATTATATTTCTATTTCAATATAGGAGAGCCCATATCCCTGATGCTGCAGAAAGGATCAACTATGGAGACAGATCCCACAAGCAATATGAAGCAGCAATAAAACAGCAGCCAAGAGCGCCATTTTCGATTTTGGCTCAGAACTTGCCAAATCAGCATGAAGCCTCCAAGGACAAGCTCAGCACTAATGGTAATGTGTTTAAATGGAACTTATTCCTGCTATTGTGATACCTGAAATGGAAGATCAGAAAGGATTAGTGTGTGACTTTTGGAGCTAAGTTACTGCGGGTTTTGGAAATCATTTTATGCCAATTTGACTCTTAGTTTGTCATGACTTTGCAGCCCATAATTCCAAGACTCAAGGAACATTTCTTAAAGAGGATGATCCAAAGATAAGTCTGTTGATGCAACAATCAGAGTTATTAAGTTCACTAGCTCTAAAAGTTAATACAGATGACGTGGACCAGAGTCTTGAAGATGCATGGAAGGTGAGGGGTTGGGCTGAGTTTCTGACCATTGTTTACTCTGAGTATTGAATACAACAACATGTGCTTTTTCGAGAATGATCTTCTCGGTTGGTGTATACTTAAAAAAGAGAACTAGTCAGGAGTCATTTAACATAGTTGACATTGACTTTGAAAACTCAAACTTCACTGTTCAGCTTGCTGGCATATAATTTTAGATACTAATTCTAGTCTGCAAGACCTTAATGCATTCATTGCTATGCACGAGCCGATAGTTATGATGCTCACTCAGTCAATCAGAAGCAAATTGCAAATATCAGGCATTACATGTTACTGCTTTTGCCTAATAACAAGTACTATTTTTATCATTTATATTGCTGATGTTTGAAGATTCAGAAATAGTTTTATTGATCACAGTATTAAATGCTTACTAATGATAAGTTCTTAAGTTGAATATGTAGCACAAGCTGCAGTCCACAAAGCTTAGTTCATGTGCATATAAAGAAGAACGTAAGTGTTCATATTCTTCAAACATTTTTTGATGCTTTAAAGTGATGATGCTAGGTGCTTCAAGAGTTTCTGAACCAAACCAAAGAATCAGATATTCTCAAATATAAGATTTCGGATTTACAGCTTGTAGATCTTAAATATATGATGGAGGAATTCAAGAGTAGTAATGAGGGGAGCCAAAAATGTTGGAGGTACTTTTACGTTTATTGAAAATTTAATTTAATGCAGGTTCAACCTGTAGTTTTTTGGAAAAAAATGTAATAGTTCTTAAATATGTTAAAGGCAACCAGAACTATACGAAGACTCTTCAAGCAGTTCTGAATACAGTACAGGATCAACTCTTCTGCCCCGTTCAGCAAGTGATAATCTGGAACACTCTCAGCTTCAGGATATTGGAACTGATCCAAAGCCTATCCAACTTGGAGATCAAAAAGGAGTAAGTGAATGTGGGAAAGAGGATTTCTCTTCTGCAACTATTGGTCAAGGTAAGATAACCCGGGACTATTGTTTTCTAATTTGTGGTATGCTAATATTGTCATGAATCATAATGGGCAAATAATATATTTCTTCCAGTGGCAGATATCTTCCCATCTTGTGAGGAACAGATAAGCAATGATGGCATTGCTTCTACCTCATCAAGCATAGAGTTCAATTCCCCTCTTCAAGTTACCCCTATGTTCAGATCATTGGCTGCAGGAATTCCCAGCCCACAGTTTTCAGAAAGTGTAAGTTACCTATGCACTTTGACAATGTTTAACAATCTTAAGGGGTCCAACAGCTTTACTACGTAGTACTAGTAGTCAAGATTATAACAATCCTTGTAAAACTATGGGAATTTGGGAGGCAAATGAACCCTTTAGCTATAGTAATTCTAACAGTTCTTATATTGAACATTAAGGCAGCAAGACTTCCAAAATGCTTTGTTATTAGATTACTTGAGTAAATTAAGTCATTTTTGGAAGTCGCTATAGAGGTGGTAACAAGTAATGCAGTTACCTTATTACCATTAGGATTTGGAATAGTTGAATCGAGATGGTTATTATTGCAACAGTGAACTGACTCGAATTTGTCTAAAAATGTGCTTGTGAAGAAATCATGTTAAATAAGACTGACTGGTAAAGTTTCTGCCTTGCCAGAATAATATGCAGTTTGTTCTGGCCAAACATTAGGTTTTTTGTTCTTTCAGTTCAGTAAAAGCATAGTTGAAAGGGAGGTAAATTTTATGGTGACACCGAAAGCTTTGCTTTTGAATTGTAGCTTAGCAGATCTCATTGAGGACAATGTTTTATTTATCTTGCTAGTACAAAAGTTTGATTAACAGCTCCTTATTATTTTTGGAACAACATAAACACGCAATTTTTTTGACATAAAACAGTATTATTATAATAAATCAAGGAATATTTCAGACGAATAAATTACAGCTACAACTCACTGCTTCTAGTCCCAAATAAAGAACAATTATGACAAAGGAGCATGAAAGATAATTTTGCTCCAATGATGTAAACCTCTGACAAAGTACTCACTAAAAAAGAAAAGAAAATAAAAGCAGAGAAGAAGTAGCAAACAAGGCATCATATTAAGCAACAAGTGTAAGCTGTTCAGTATTATCCCCATCATCTCCTTATATTATCTCAGAAGATTGAAAGAGTGTGAGCAGTGTGTGGGGTATGTAACTTTGTCTATTCTGCTGATCTATGTGGATTGCATGATACTGTACTGCAGAATGGTCAAAGATAACTGAGGAAGTAATAGAGTTTCACATCCCACTTATGAATTGCTTCTCTTCTCTCTAACTTATACACATACCCCCTATAAGGTCCTTTTAAACATTTTTTATATAAATACCCCTGCCATTTTAATGATTAGAATTTAATGTGTAGAGATAAAAATGCTCTAATAAATAGGGGTATTATGGGAAATAAACAATTAATATAGGAGGCAAGAGAGAATTAGAACTTACATTTAGAACCAAACCAAAACTCTCAAATGGAGCTTTTATTATTAAACTTCTATTATACTATTATCAATAATCTTTGACTAAAAGATACTAGAGATGTCTCTAAAGTTGACGGATCTGAGTTTAAATCTCAATGAAAACCAAAATTACAAATACACACGTGCACATTCTTTTGTGTATGTGAATATAGATATATACATATCAAAGTTTGTTGCAAGACTAACCATTTTGTTTCTTCTTTCTTTGACATCTTCTGCAGGAAAGGAACTTCCTAATGAAAACGCTTGGATTGGAGTCTCCAAGTGCCAACCCCTCACAACCACCACCCTGCAAAAGAGCCCTACTACACAGTCTATAATCCAATCCCTCTTATTCAGTTGGCAATGGAAGTTTCAAAACTTACCTCCCTCTCCCCTTCTAGAATCATCTATCTCTACCCTTGGCAATTTGGACTCAGTTCTTCTTCACTTGGTTTTGAGATAAGATTCCTGAGATTGCAACCTCATTGTCTTAATGATCCTAAGATTCCGAAGAAGGCCTCGTCATCTTCCTCTCCCCAAGAATGCTCTGGTGCATTCTTGTGATAATTAGACATATCTAACAATGTCACTCCTCCTCCATACCCACCAGTCAGTCAGACTTACCTTCTTTTTGATAGTTGCCCTAAAACTTAGTTTTCTTAGTGTGTCATTATTTGGCTTGTTTTTTCTCTTGATACCATTCTGGGTTTGTTTTGGTTCAATCCAGCTCTTGGTCATGATTTGGTTTTTTCTTTGTACAGAGTCTGCTATGTAAGCAGCAGCAGTCATCCTGAGTGTGTCTATACATCAGCTCATCGCCTACTAAATATATGAACAGAAACAGAAATAGAAGAGAGAAGAAAAATTAACCAATGGGAAATTGGATTCCTATTTGTTGTTTTGGGTGTGCATAAATTATAGAATAATATAATATTTGGATTTTTGATGTACTGAAACTTCATAACAGTTGGAGTGGAAATGCATTTTGGTTTTTGGTGTGCATCTACTGTTTCTGTTTTCTCTTTGCTTCCTGGATTTTAATCTCTTTCTAGAAGCAACATAACAGAATGGGAAGAAGTTCTCAGTTGAAGAAGAATTGAGTGTCGCATTGACACCACTACCCCCGTTTCCCATACAGGAGAAAACTAAATAGAAAAATGCAAGAAAACCATAGAATCAATCATAGGAAGACCTATATGTCAGCCAATTTATTGATGTTCTTCTCTCTTTCACACCCTTCTGCAAAAGGCACAGATTTTTAGCCACAAAAAGCAAAAGGAACTTAACCAGAAATGAAGAACGAAATGAAGTGTACTTACTGATATATATATACACACAGAGGAAAACTCGTACTATATGACATGGCAGAGGCGTGCATACCTCTTTCTGTCTCACCTTGTCTCTGTGTCGCCATGGAGTGCAGTGAAGAATTCGAGGGGAAGCTTGTTGTTATTAAGTAAGGAGCAAGAGGTTGGAAGAGGTTAATGGTGGGGGAAGACAGAAGGCATATATAATAACGAGGAAAGCAAAAAGTAATTGGTTAAAAGGAAGCGAGGGAACTCTCCTCAAAATAAAGTGCTTTCATTTGTCCCTTTACTTTTTCAACGGAACGTACACCGCTTTCCCACACTTTCTTCCATTCACATATTTTCTTTAAAAAAAAAAATCTATATACAATGTCCAGTAAACATATGTCATAAAATCTATGATAACATGATACGTAGATAATATGTTGGAAATTATATTTATTATTTTCTATCTTAATTATAAAAATTAGTTGATCTTTTTAGATAGATCTATGAAATTAAATAAATTTATTAGTTGTAATTAATATAAGGATTAATTGATTAATTTAAGTATATTAAAAGTATATAATATAAATTTATTTTAAAAAGTTGAATTTGATCATAATTAAATAATTTATTTAATTGTTTAAATTTATTTAAAAAAATTAATTAATTTTTATAATTAGAAATTGAAGGAGTATTAGTTAATACTACTTACCCATCATTTATGTACGTTTAACATGATTTTAAACTTTAAAGTGACCACAATTCAAATAGAGTCATCATCATTTCTCAGTCAATGGTGCAAGAAAGAAAGCAATCAATGTTGCCACTTTTCCCGCGGGTATCCATATTAGAGTAAATTCTCATTTCATCATTAATGCTCAATTCTTCGTGTTTTCCCCCCTCCCTGTAATAAACATTATTTAAAACTAACCCTGCAGTTGATATAAGCAAACTTGCTTACATCTGTAAGAGGCTAAACATAGTGATAGAAGAGTAATTAAAATGTTATTTTTACACGATAATAAATAACGTTGGATAATACACTCCACAAGAGTCAGACGAAATAAATCTGGAAATCATGCTTACAGACAATAAGATACAGAGGTAACTAATAATAACCCGACCAGAAACGAATAAAACGATACTTTTCCTACTCAAAAAATTTGAAAAAAAAGAAAAGAAAAGAAAAAGCCTATCCTTTAGTTGTCTGATATGTATAATTTCATTTGGGTTTATTGCACCTTTCAAAAGTTGAAAAAGAGGTAGTAACAAGGTTTAAATGAGCTGAAAGGCACCAACGTTTAAATTCAATTCAAAATTGCTTAAAGGTTCTTTTTCACGTTGTCTTTCTCTTCTTCTGAGATCTCCGCAACTTCTGCCACTTGAGGTAGATCTGGTAAGACAATCCAGAGAATACCATAAAAACGCATCCCCATTGCTTGGACGATAAAGGATTCCCGCTCATTAGAGACGACACCACAATGCTAACAAACTTGCGAGTGGTGGTGATAGTGGTGTTTGCCAAAGATCCAAATCGGCTTATAGTCAAAAAGATGAAGTTCTGGCCCACCGCACCACAGCAACAATATAGAAGAATATCCCATGCTGCCTCTGGATGCTGGATGCAGAATCGAATTGCCTCAGATCCAATCCCATAAGGCAAGACAAACATGTATATCATATTGTATATGGTACCCCACAAATTCATGCCCAACATTATACCCCAAGCACTTGTTTTTGGGTACCTGCGCAACACAAAAAGTAATTACTTTAATGATTGAATATAAACACATCACACAGAAGCTCAAATATTTAACTTTGTAAATGCAACAGACAATTTAGTATTTCCCACAACAAACATCAGAAATGTTACATATATCAATCAAAAGAAATGATACATATCAAACATATCCAGCTGAAGTTTGCTTTATAACCAGAGATAATACTAGGGACGATATCACCAACTTGCAACCAGATATCACATAGAAGAGGAGGAGATAGAAGAGAAAGCCAGAAGAAAAGCTATAGGTATGCATTTTCAACTTCACAAGGTCGGCCGGCCAACAAGTAAACCTCAAAATCTATTACAGTCATTTTGGATGCCTTCTTCCATACTGTATTGGATTTCCTCTTCAAGGGAAACCAGATGGAAAGTAATGAAGAATAAATAATAATATCATTTCATAACCTTTCTTTTTTTGCCAGAAATTTCTTTCAAAAAATTCTTTATTAGGCCTTTCCTATTTGTCCATGAAGTACAACTTATTTATTAGCTGTGAGGTCACGCAACAGAGAAACATTCTTTTCTGACAGAAAAACAAGGCTGATATCAAATAACGGCTACCAAATGTTTGCAAAACACAGGTCTTAGCACATCTTTGTATCTATATGAATATAAAATTTAGAAGTGCGCCCATTTAGAATCTGCAAATCATGGGACAATAATTATTGAGAATATTATCACCATTTATGTACATTTAAATACCAATGAGAACTACTTAAAGTAAAGAAGTTAATCAATACTAACACAGAACAGCCACTAAAAACACACCTTCATATCCATGACACGAAAGGGAAGGTGACAAGCAGAACAGAGAGATAGGAAGAAATCAGAAAAGAAGATGTCAAGTTAATGCAGCAGTGCTAGTTTAATTATGTACTTGCTCTCAGTCGGATTTGGATTGCCATATGCAAAATCAGTATATGGAAAAGCTTCCCTTCGATTACCTTGCTTTTAATGAATCCTGAGTAGCATTTGTGAATCCATCAAAAGCAAGGTTCAGTAAACATAGTCCATAACCGAGGGGAGCATTTGGATGTGCAAGCTTGCTGATAGTCTTGGAGCTTGTCTGCAAATAAGATAAGCAAACATAAGAAACTGAAAGATGGAGCTACATTCATAGTTCAAACCTGTCGTTCAAAAAAAATCTAAAATACGCTCGAATCCCCTAAGACGTTCCTAACCTTTAGAAGCGCAAATGTTGATACACCTCCAGCAACAAGGAACGAACAAAGGTATTCCGGAACAGTGTATCTTATACCATAGACTAAGGTACCCATCATCATGACTGCATTATTTGAGGTAGAATAAATATAAATAATATGTTGAATGAAATGATAACATTTTAATTTTAGAGTATTTTACACAAAATCCAGAAATTCTTAATTAAACTGGAGTAAGCAGAAAGAGAAGTGGAGAGAAGAAAAGACAAAGCACAAAGTACTGACCTGGAATCATTTTAGAGGACTTAGCAAGGACCTGCAAGCCGTAAAAACAATATTTTGACGATGATAATCAAATTAAAAGAAAAAATAATAATGAAAGAGGCTATAAAAGAAATTTGTAAAGGGCCATACCTGCGCCGGGTAACTAATATATTTCAACGCTTCAATTCCCATAGCTGGGCCAATTGTATTGGTAATGCCTGCACTCCAGTAAGACCACCAAGGAGCACCACCAGAACTTTCATCGGACCATATCTGTATCACTAATGTAATAAACAAGCCGGGTCAAGAAAGAAACATTTACAGCCCATTGTACAAAATTATAAACATAAGGAGCAGTTATTAGTGCAGAAACTCACTGATATATGACCAGAATAAACAAACTACATTCTGTGCTAAGTTCAGAAATGCGAGGTGCTCGAACCTCTGGCCATCAGGACCAAAACGCTTGGTCGACCTATGAGATAAAGGACGAGATACATGAGGGTGTACGTAGATTAGAAAGCATACCACAGAAACGCTCGTATGGATTCAGATAAAACATAAAGGAAGGGATCGAACGTATCAGCGGGAAATTAGGAAAAGAATAATCTGTACTAACAGAGTTTCCTGGAGAAAACCCTGGTAGATATAGGCAGACCAAATCCCGGCGATACAAAACACCAAGAGTAACGCCCGGCGGATTCCGGCGCCGTGATCCTCCATCAAGGCCCTACAATGTGCCCCCCGGTTTCTTCTGCAAGATCGCTTTCTGGCGGAACGGAACAGAGCAGAGAAGGAGGGGAAAACGACCGTGGCTAAGTGAGACGAAGTCCATAAAGAAAAGAGAGCCAAGTGACGTAGAAATTCCACGTGGAGACATATGATTGGATGCTCCACTCTTTTTCCATTAGTACCAGATCATTTGTCATCTTTCCAATCAGAACACAACAGCTCACTCCACTTTTATCCTAAGTGTAAGCTTACCTGTTATTCACGCAATTTTTAATTAATTTTTTAAGACATCTCTACCACATTTCCCCACTTCAGTTCTCCAGAGGTAATGAGTGTTGGGATATATAATAATTGACATATTTATTTCTTATAAAAATATAAATTTTATTTGTATTATTATAAAAAATCATTTAATAAGTAATTTTATAATTTTTTATAAATATTATCTTAATTTTAATATTATACCATAATTTTAATAAAAAAAATTAATATTAAATCTACTTAAAAATTATATACTAAAAACAAAAATTTTCCATTAGACCTTTTTCAGGGGCCAACTTTTTATCTCTAGATATGTAAAGTCTTACAAAGAGGTGATAGTTCTACCAATAACTTTGAGTATAGCTAATAGATTAGTATTTTACACTAACAAATCACATTTTGAATCTATACTATAAGAGGTGTCAATATCTAACGTCTAACAATAATTTAAATAAGATTATTTTTGATAGAATAATATATCTACCTATTAAAAAATCCATTAAAAATAGTAAAATAAATTTTAGTCACTTAATCATAGAGTCTTAAATTTAAATTTATATGAAGATAGAAAATACCTTTAAAAAAATAACCTTTAATTAGATTTAATAATATTCAAATATGAACTAGCCAAATAACTATATAAAAAATGTATGTAAAGTGTCTTGTATACTCATTTAATCATATTAATAGCTTTTTTTTGTCAAGGAATGTCATTGGTTTTTCTTTTCTTTTAAGTTTCTCCATTTATTGGTATATGTTTTTAAAATAGGGACAAAATATGTATTATTATATTTGAGAGGGATTCAAATTGAAAACTTATTAAATATTTAGATAAAGTAAATGTGTTTTAAGGTTTATCATTAGTAAGTTATAAACATGAATAGTGGAGTAATTAACAATCTAATCTCTCTCTTAATAGCCAATTAATAGTAGTAAGAGAAGATTCCACCTGCCATGTAATTACATAGTACTGCCACAATGGTAACATGAAAAGACCAAAATGGAAGGAGACTCTGAAGTAGTCAAGGGGTACATGTATGAGGCAACTGAAGGAAGATAGTGACAAAAGGTAAATAGCAATAGGCAAGTGCCATGTGGCTTTTTTGGCATTTGATTCTGTGATCTTGCCCCACTTGACATTCTCCAATTCTTAACAATTCCGTTTTTAGTTGGACCCGGTCAACTATCAATTATTTTACTAGATACTAGAATTTAGCAACGTCGAAATCTGATATGAAAAAGCTAAATTAAGGGTCAAACAAATTATTGTAATTATGAGCTTTGCGTGTAGAGGACATTATAGATTGTGTTGACAGATTCGTTCACTAAGTAGGGCTAGTATTTAATAACGTTAGGTATATAAATATAAGGGAAAAATTGGTGGTTAGGCCCTAAACCATTCATCAATTGGTATTACTATTTTTTTCCTTATTTATTTAATTTAAATAGATAATAAAAATTAAATAAATTATTTAATTATAATATATATGATTTAATTTTCTTAAAATACTTATATATAAATATAATATTAGATTATATACCAGTTTATAAATTAGATAAATTAATTTAAAAATAAAAATAATAAATATAATATATAAATTATATTAATATATTTTATATTTAAAATTAAAACCCATCCGGTCATACATTTATGATTGAAAGAGTAGTTCCTAGAATTCATATTTTTCTAAATCTTTTTTTTACAAAAAAAAACATTATGTAAATTGATCTTATAGATTTATTAAGGTGATGCATACTTTTAAATTTAAAAAATATTTATAAATGTGATTGTAGATATGATTTAAACTTATAACTTTATGTATTATATCTCAATTCCTTACCTTGGACTAACCTTTGTTTGCGTCTCTAAATCAATTAATACAAGATGCATTTAGCAAGTTCTTGTAAGCCACAACAACTACTAGTGGGGGTCATGCTGTCATGGGTCCATGATAGGGACTAATTACTAATGGAATACAAGTTTAGGGATTAAACATACTTATAACATGGAAGTTTGGGGAATGATTTAAAAGAATTTAAAGTTGAGGGGACTATAGAAGAATAGAGGAGAAGATTTGAAAGGGGTGAAGTCACATGAGAATTAAATGGTTGACTTGCAAAATCAGTGAGAAAATGAAAGGAAGGTTTTTGGTTGAGTGCGAAGGTTAGGCCTAAACTAGCCGTGACTTGCGATGATTGATGCTCATACTGGTACGCATGGGCAACGCTGGGCCCTTGCAGCCTGAAGAAAAAATGCCCTGAATTTTGTAGTTTAATATTTAATTTTATATAGTAAAATTTTTAACTATTTTAAAGTATGGATGGATTAAGTAGGGAAGGTTTACATGTATAAGTGGTGATACATTGCTTATATTATGGGACAATTTTATAATTATAAATTTTTAAAATAATATTATATTTATATATTTTTAAAAATTAAATAATATTTACAATCTATTAAGGATAAGATAATAAAAATATATTAATTAAAATCTTAAAATTTAAATAGTTTATAATTATAATTTTATATCAATCTTTCTAAAGTTAATAAGGATTAAGTAAGGAAGACTTACTTATATAAGTGGTGATGCCTTACTTATCTTGTGAGATAATTTTATAATTATAAATTTTTAAAATAATATTATATTTATATATTTTTAAAATTTAAATAATATTCATAATCTATTAAGGATAAGACAATAAAAATATAATAGTTAAAGTCTTAAAATCTAAATAGTTTACAATTACAATTTTATATCAATATCTCCAAAATTGATAAGGATAAAGTATCTAAAAAAAATAAAAGAAATAATTATTATTTATAATTTAATCATATGATGATTAATAAAATTCAAAAAGAAAAGAAAAAAAATTAATGTAGTTATTTTTTATCTTATTCTTTATGATAATTTATCAATCATAAAAGTCATTATGATAATAACTATCTAAATATTCATTTATTCAGAATTTATTGTTTACATAATCTCTTCTCTAAAAATTATTTTCTAAAAGCTATTTAAATTTTTTTATCTATTTTTTTTTAAAATACTATCTAAACAGATTAATAATTGTTTTTTATATATTTTTTGACAACAATAACTATTTTTATATTTTATATTTTATTTTATTTTTAAATTGCAAATATTCTTGAAAAAAATTTAAGATTGTAAATATTATAAATACAATATAAATGTATTAAAATTTTAAAATTCAGAATGAAATGAAAATGCCTCTTGTTTTATTAAAAAATGTCAATCTATCATCATTGGAGACCACCTTATCCCAGCTCGTTCGTGGCTAGTGCTGGTCGGGGGCTATGGGGCCTGTTGCTAGTGAAGGGCGATATTCTATAAGGGTTGACTGGCTTCTTCTCTGTTTTTTTTTTAATACAATATGAAGCATTTTAATTATTTAGCTCTAAATTTTTCAATTTTAATTTAGATCTATATATTTTTCTAATATTTATAATGAGTTTTAATTTGGGATTTAATAATTTCTAGATTATGGGATTTACCCTTCAAAATTTAAATACCTTTTCAAAGAAAATATTATTAAAAATAGATAATAATCATGCATGAAATTTGCTACAGGGCTTACATTTGGATTCAGATATAAAATGACAAGTAAATAATTGAATTGGATAGAGTTCTTGTGATCATAATTATTTTTGGTTAGCTTTTTTACACAGAGGGATGAGTACTAACAACTTAATATTATGCTTTTTTTAATTTATTTAATTTTTTAAATTTATTTAAAACAATTAATCAATTTTAGACTAAGGAACTGAGGGAAGAATAATTATAATTATAATGTCTAATGATAAAATTAAATGTGTATTTGAATTATCTTATTTTAAGGGTCTCCTAACACATAAATTTGTTTTTTTATAAGTTAATCCTCTAGATTTGGAGGGAAAATATCTGGAGGCATGAAGCTTATTCCACAAGTCATGTTATTATTATTATTTTTTTTTTGTGATAACAAGTCATGTTATATTGTTATACATACTAGATGCCCATGTGACAAAACGCTAAGGATAAGCCAAAACTGGAATTCTCGTGTTAATTAATGATCGTCGACAGATCAGCGTTTTAATTGAATAGATTTACAATAATGACACTTTAGCATTTAAAACTAATTTTAAAAATATAATTAAATTTTAAAATATTTAAAAATATAATTATCCTCCCAAATTAATTTTAAAAATATAATTAATATTTTAAAATATTTAAATTATTACAATTTTATCATTTCACTAAAAAAATATAAATTTTTATTTACTATATTTTATATCAATTTTTTATTTTAACATATTATTATTTAAAATATTATATATATAATATTATTTTAATAAATTATATTAAATAAATTATAAATCTTTTTAATATTTACATATAAATTACGTATAATATCAAATTTAAGATTTATTTATTATTTTTTTAAATAATATAATATATAATTTTTTAAATAATAATATGTTAAAATAAAAATTTTATATAAATATTGGAAAAAATTATATTTCTATTTCTAAAAATATAAAATTGTATCGATTTAAATATTTTATAGTATTAATTATATTTTTAAAATTAATTTAAATTATTAATTATATACTTAAATATTTTAAGATATAAATTATTTTTTTAAAATTAGTTTAAAATTGAAGCATATTTATCCTAATTATAATTATACTATTATTCCTTGAAAATAGAACGCACGAAAGTTTGAAGAGTCAACGTTAAACAATTACACATTTTAATATTATCACAGCTTATCCATGCTTTAGATTAATTTATTTATATATATTGTCACAGTTCTTGAAGACTAGCTTATTTTAGCATGTCTGAAAATCCCTTACATGGATCAAAACCTGATCTTAATCAAATAAAACAATTTTTCACTTACCTAAATATAAAAGTAAAATAAATAATTTATATATATTAAAAAGTGATACTTTCTTGACAGGGAAACTCATTTAATATATGAAAAAGGGTTTTAAAGTATTAAATTTAATATTAAAATAAATATTTTTATTAATTCTTATATCTGATATAAAAAAGAGTAATGTAATTTTGCTTCAAAAATTACAAACATAACCTTTTCAACGAGTTACCGAAAGAAGCGCTAATTATTGACTGATCTGGAGGCTATAAAAATGGTTAAATATAAGATGGAGGGGATGCTTAGATTATGAGAAAGTTGATATTTATATATATATATAAATAATTAATTAATTTAGATTAATTATTTTTAAAAGAATCTCATATTAAAGAAATATTGTTTTATAAGAAAAATAGTGTGTGATTGAACGAGATTTTAAAACTGGGTTTATAAAAAAGAGTTTTTAAACCACTTATAGAAAAGGGTTTTTGAAGAAAAATTTATGAAAAAAAATTATTTTGAATAAATGAATATTTGAATAGTTATTTTTATAAGTATTTTTATTATTGATAAATTATGAAAAAGGGTATGAGTATTAAATGAGGAGAGATAAGATATAAGATGATATATGGTGTAAAAAAGAAAAGAGAAGTGGTGTAAGAAAAAATAGAAGAGATGAGAGAGAGTGTAAAAAAAGTAGGAGAGAGGGTATAAGAAAAAATAGAGATAATATAGTAATTAGTTAGTTTATAAGCTCTTTTACTGTTCTATAAGCTATTCTGATCAACTTATCTGAAACGTCAATTTTAAATCATAATTTAATCCAAAAATTTGTTTAAATAAATATAACTGTTTATTTTAAAAAATTCTAAAATCTAAATTTTAATAAAATTTAAGTTTAAAATTAAAATTTTAGGTATTTCCAAACACATAGGTCACATCTTTAACAGTAAAACCAATATTTAACATTAAATAATTTTTTATTAGCTTTATTGACTTTAAAAGACAAGATTATTTTATATGGATATTTTGCCATATGACCTTTTATTTCATTAAAACTTCTTTCATTTGATGTATTAATATGAATTTTTAACTAAAAAAATGTTAAGCTTTATAATTAATTAATAAATAAATATCGATATTTCGTCATGAATGATGTATTGGTGTGGACTATGAAAGCGGAGTTGCTGGGGAAAAATAATGATAGCAAAGTTGAAGTCCGTCAAAAGGTTCCTTGCTTTGTAAGGCGCATCCGTCTTTAGCCACAAATTATATATTCCAAACATTAAAAGTAGCAATTTTTTTTAAATATAATTATCTAATTAAATTATATTAAAGTATAAATTATCCAACTGAAAATAACTCTTTTAAAAGGCCTTCCGCCATTCACACAAATTCAAAATGTGTGTGTAAGTGACAAAAATTAGATCAACGCATGTCGTTTAGACAAAAAAAAAAAAAAAAACTCTTTTAGCATTATTTTGGGAAGTTCATAAAATAAAGCTCCTTAACTCTAATCATAAACTATAATCTGATTTCATACAATTTAATATTTTTCCTTTAATTTAAACCCTTCAAGATAATTACTAATAAATTTAAAGTGATTAAGTCTAAATAATCAGAATTTTTTTTTCTTATATAAGGATGGATGGTATGTATTAGTTTAAGGGCAGATTAAACAATGTGTATAGAGAATAATTAAATAAGAAAAACATGATTAGACGCAGTGTGGACCCTTACGGGGAATTCTAGAGTTTGAATAAGTGGTCTCTCGGGGGATCCTTTTCAAATTGGAACTTGACGATTCAAAATACCCTTTTGTTATTATATTTTAAATTTGGAAATTACAAATACTATCCAGTGTTAATCATATTTTTATAATAATATTTCAAAGCTACTATTAACTAATAATTGAAAAGAAGAACCTAAGAGTCAAAAAAGTTAGAAAAAGAAGAAAAAGAATTAGAGTCGTGATCGAGCAGAAGAAGGCATCTAGCCTCATTATGTGTTGTTAGGAATAAAATAATGATAAATTTAGTCAAACAGGCCATGACGATGCACTCTAAGAAAACAAATAAATTAAATTAAAAAAAATATTATAAAATTTTAAAGAAGGATTGATCCTCCTAAAATTTAATAACATCGTAAGAATATATAATCACAAGTTTAAATATATAAAATAACAATAAATTTATATTATTTATTTAGTATTAAAAATTTTTGTGATTAAATCTTGTTTTAACTTCATAATAATTTTATTATTAAATTAAAATGCCCTCACTAAAGGAATAAATAATAAATACTACCTACCGTCTTAATTTTAAAATTTGAATAAAAAATTTATTTTAATTTTAATTTATTTTATCTCATAAATTTTTAATTTTTATCTCAAAATATCCTTATCTAATTATATATATATTAAAAAATTTCTATCAAAAAATATTTTTAATACACATTATAATTATAATAGAGAGTATTTTAAAAAAATTAATATATAATTATTATAAATAATTAATTTAATTAATTTTTTAATTTATTTAAATTAATTAAATATATATTATATTAAGATAGATTGAGTAATATTATTACTATTTTTTCTTCTTATTTTTACCATGTAGGGGCCAATGTTGACGTTCTTGCTTAGATAAGCATGATGATCAACCCTTACTGCTAACTTTGGCACTCCACCACTCTTTCCATTTTACCCATATCATTTTTTTTTAATTTTTGTTTTATCATGTTGTATTTTACATTTATAAATATTTAAATATGAGTTATTGTATTTAAGCAATATATAATCTCTCTCAAAAAAATCTTTTTTTAATATAAATATTAATTAACTAATTTATATAGATAAAAAAATAGATAAATTAGTTAATTATAATAAATATGATATGATCTTTTAAAATACCCTATATAATATTATATTATTTTCTTTTAATTTTAAATATAAGAGTTAGTTAAATTTTTTATATAGATTAAATAGACTAAATAAATTAATTAATTATGATTAAATTCAATGTCTCATTATAAATTTATATTATGTATTTTTTAATTTATTTAAATTAATTTAATAACTCTTATATTAAGTACAATTAACTATTTATTTAATTTTTTTAATTTATCTAAAAAAATAATTAATTCTTATATTTAGAACTATAAAAATATATCATTTTATATACTAGATAACTTTTGAAAGTTTAAGGAAACCTCTTAAACTTTTATATTTAAGCAAAAAATCTCCTAAACTTGTATATTTATACATATAACTCTCATATAATTAAATTGACATATAATTAATATAATAATATAAAATTTTATTAGATTTTTAAAGGTTTCGACTTGGATTACAAAATCCCTCTAATTATTTAGTAAAATTATTTATATATCAATCAAAATTTTAGGGGCACTGTGCACACAAAAATAAAATATATAATTATCGTTTAATGAGATTATTTGTAAATGGTTTGAAGTTTAAGAAAGTTTGGTATAATTTATTTTAAAATAATATCTCAATTATAAGTGGAAGTTAGCACCCTCGTGTTAATTAATATTTATTTAATACTATCTTAATCTTAAATTCTTAATCATGTTTTCGTGTGTGCAATCCCTTATTTGTTTCCCTTTGACTTTTTTAAATAAATAAATAATTCCACTCTTTTTTTGGGATAAAATTTCTTTCCACACTTCATTGTCGGCGTAGGATCTAAGCAACCATTCCAAGCCCCGTCTCGTTTTAAAATGTGAAACCAATAACATATATCGTATTTTTCTTCTAAAACAATTTTCTTATTTTAATTACAGATAATAAATATTTTTCTTATCCTAGAAAATCCAAATGACGTCTATACCTATCATTAACTGATAATTTTTACAAGACAATTCAGGATTTTACCTTCGACATGATCATCTGGTAATGATCCTTACAAAAATGTTGACATGAAAAGAAAAAGATTTGTCATTTATGCCAGTCAAAACCAGTAACTTTTTTTTATTAAAATTCTCCTAGTAATAAAATTAAAAAAAAAATGATAGCGTCATTGATTTGAGGGGTAGTATTGTAAAATCATGAGCACATGTGCCAACGATAACGGACCCGTATTGAAAGGCGGTCGTTGTGTCCGCATAGACGAAGCCAAAAAGGACTGCTTCTTTCTCTGCGTTTTTAACTTCGTTCCCTTTCCACAAAGGCACCGATTCTTATTGGGTTCGTCAATAAATTTCTTTTCTTTCCTGCCCAGAACCCGCTTTTTCCCACTTGCCCTCTCAGACTCATACGAAACCAAAATCAAGTTTTCTACTTGCTCTTGTATTTTCTCTGCAGCATCAATATCAGAAGCTCAAGCAGCTGAGAGACAGGGAGGGAGGGAGAATTCTGGCAGAGATTAATGGGTAACTGCCTAGATTCTTCTGCCAAAGTAGATACAGCTCAAAGTTCCCGGACTTCTGGTAATGAATCCAATTCGTTCTTCATCACTTCCCCTAGATTTCCCTCTTTCAGTTTTTCCGAGACCTGTGGTTCTGCTCATTTCTGGGATTCGGATTTTATATGGGTTGATGTTATGTTGAATTTCTTGGTTTGTGTCGTTAGGATTTAATCTGCGAGCTCATTTTTTTTCCTCAGATTTCATTTCCTTAACTACGGTGCTGAATTTTCTGGGCCTATGTATAGTCTTTGGCGTTTTAAGTTTGTATGCTTGAGCTCTGGATTAGTGAAAGTGTTGTAATTCTTCAAAAATATAATCTTCTCCAGCTTTGATGATCATGGGTCTTGTCTTGTAAATAAATTTTATTTTAATAATTTATCATAAATTTCAATTTTCTAGTTTTTTGACATGGCTGTTTTCAGAAATAGAGCGGGTAACAGGGTTTGATATTGATGCGGTTGTTTTCTGAGCAAATTCTTTGGCCTTTGGGAGATTAACTTTAATCTCTGCATGTGTAGTGTCTTGTGGGATGATTTATGTGCTAATTCTTCGGCTTTAATTTAACTCTTACTGCTTAAAGTATGATGCAATTTGGTACTTGCTTATTGGCACAAT
This sequence comes from Leucaena leucocephala, assembly GCA_037074615.1. Lineage (NCBI taxonomy): Eukaryota > Viridiplantae > Streptophyta > Magnoliopsida > Fabales > Fabaceae > Leucaena > Leucaena leucocephala. Next base: position 4,462,410 of record CM073570.1, on the reverse strand, counting down.
CTTCTAATACATAAAGTATGATGCATACTGTGGTACTTACCTACATAGGTTATAGTATTGTGGTTAGTTGACTTTGAAAGGTCTTCTGAAACTGCCTGCTTGGTTGGTGTATTGGCATTATATATGTGCTAACTATTTTTTATTTTTCTTCTGTCAGGATCTGGAATTTCAAAAACTAGCCCTTCATCTGCACCTTCCACCTTGTCAATTCCATCATACAGTGAAAAGAGCACTGCTTCAAGTCTTCCCACACCAAGGTCTGAGGGTGAAATCTTGTCTTCTCCGAATCTAAAGGCCTTTACATTCAGTGACCTAAAGAATGCCACCAGAAATTTTCGTCCCGATAGTCTTCTTGGCGAAGGGGGATTTGGCTATGTTTACAAGGGATGGATTGATGAGAACACGTTCCAGGCTGCAAGACCTGGATCAGGGATGGTTGTTGCTGTGAAAAGGCTAAAACCTGAAGGCAGCTTTCAAGGTCACAAGGAATGGCTGGTATGTCTCTGCTTTCACACTTTTATATAAAAGTATATATTTTTGTTTGTTTTCAGTCATGAATGGTCTGGTTACTGAAAACTTGTGAATTTTCAGACTGAAGTTAACTACCTTGGGCAACTTCACCATGTAAATCTGGTTAAATTAATTGGGTACTGCTTGGAGGGAGAGAACCGGTTATTGGTCTATGAGTTTATGCCCAAAGGGAGCTTAGAAAATCATCTATTTAGAAGTAAGTTACGGAAGCCATTACTTTGTTATTCTGTGACATGTGTTTAGGTATATATTCATCATTTTTCACCAAATAGGAAAAATGAGAAAGATGTATGCTCCATAAATGATTTTTTATGTTCTTAACTATTATATGTTGGCATTCATTGATAGCAGGTAGGTTAAAAATCGATTATGATTGGCTCATCGCACTTGGAATTGTAGAAACTTAGCGTATTTGGACTTATAAGTTCCTTATGTTTGACAGGAGGGCCTCAACCACTCTCTTGGTCGGTGAGGATGAAAGTGGCCATTGGGGCTGCCAGAGGGCTCTCTTTTCTCCATAATGCCAAATCGCAAGTCATATACCGTGATTTCAAAGCTTCCAATATCCTACTAGCTGCTGTAAGTTTCATGAATGAGGACTTCACTTTTATAACTTATTTGTTTTTATTAGATTGTTTAGGCTAATCACTTGTCATGTTATGGGATTGCAGGACTTCAATGCTAAACTCTCTGATTTCGGCCTAGCTAAGGCTGGTCCTACTGGCGATAAAACTCATGTGTCTACTCAAGTTATGGGTACTCATGGATATGCAGCTCCTGAATATGTTGCTACAGGTCTGGTTTAACTTCATGAAAAACATTACTGGTGCTTTAAATTGTTGGTGGTTCTCAATCATTTAATGGCCATTTTAATGTTATTGGAAAACTCAATCCTTTGTATTAGTTCCTTCTAGGTGGTGTGTGTGTGTGTATGAAGGCTTACATTTTAGGCAACTAGTTAGGCTCTATGGGGTTAATGATTTTTGTTGGAACAGGAACGTTGCGTGTCACTAATTTTATGTTCATCATGTTTGCTCTGTTGTTAAACATCATACTAAAGGCCTGATTGATTGACAGGTCGGTTGACAGCCAAGAGTGATGTCTATAGCTTTGGGGTTGTGTTGCTTGAACTTCTATCCGGACGGCGTGCAGTTGATAGATCGAAAGCTGGTGTGGAGTTAAATCTGGTAGATTGGGCAAAACCATATTTGGGAGACAAACGAAAACTTTTTCGGATTATGGACACCAAGTTGGAGGGCCAATACCCTCAAAAAGGAGCCTACACAGCTGCAACTCTTGCCCTACAATGCCTGAATAGTGAAGCCAAGGCAAGGCCTCCGATGACTGAGGTCTTAGCGACACTCGAACAGATTGAAGCCCCCAAGAACGCGGGCCGACACTCCCACTCAGAGCCACAGAGATCCCACGTTCCTCGTATAAGAGGCTCTCCTGCACGAAACCGGTCCCCACTACATTTGACTCCAACTGCATCCCCATTGCCATCTCACCGGCAAACTGCTTGTGTACACTGAACTACAAAACATCTTGTGTAAATTCCGTATCCTGTTATTATCAGAATGTGTTTTCTATAGGATTTCGTGAGATTTGTACTTAGCAAATTTTGATCTATAATCAAGAGAATATTGCTACCTTCTTTCCAAAAGCTTTGTAAGTATAATTCAATTCTGCCAAAGTTTCTTTTTCCTTTTTCCTATTTCTTGTTCTTATTTGCAGGCAGTGAGAAGAAGTGTACTCAAAACATAAAGTTGGAAGAAGCCTTCGCTTTTGCCTTTGTATTCTTACTAAATCCTTGAACTGAAATAGTATGCAGAACTTGGAGTTTTTAAGAGTGAGAATAAGAATGATTTTTGGTTCTTCTACTATACATTCTCTTATAACGGAAGTCTAGGTTTAGTTCTATCTGTTCCAAGGCAGCCACAACTTTAGCCATTGTTGGGCGTTGCTTGGGGTTTAATCAAAGGCAATTTAGTATTAGTTGAGCCAACTCATAGGCTCCTTCCATCGGAAAATTTTGACCTAGTCTCTTGTCAATAACGCGAAGTTCCAATTTGTTGCTTAGAAATGGTTCAGCCAACTGGGTAAGATTACCTACTCCCCCATCTGAATGTTTCCTAACTGCACCAGAGCATAATATCTGTAGCAGAACACTCCAAAGCTATAAACATTAGCTTTAGGGTTAAATGTCCTGTCAAATAACAAAAGAGACAAAAACATACTTTAATCAGCAAGCTTACATATTTTTTAGGCAGAATCGATATTAGGTCCAAAAAAGTAAGGGGAATTACAATGAGTTCCTAATGGAGTTAATTACTCAAAAGTACCAATAATAACTGAGGAACGGACAATAATAAGTTTTATAGTATAAGAACTGATAATAAGTTTGTTATTTGGAATTTTTTATTATTAAATATCTTTCTTATAATCTCATAATAATTCCCTTAAAAGAAGTAATGTAATTATTAAAAATTTTCACAACAAATGAGCAATAGACAATAATTAGTTTTGATACAATAATGATAACATATTTATGTTACTCATTTATTATGGGGAGTTTTTAGTGATTACATTCATTATTTGAGATTTTATAGTGAATCACCCTATTTTTTATGCTTATGAACTGAGCATGCGTTAGAGTTTCTGATGAAGAGTGTATTTGGGTAGATATTTAAAAAACATTTTTGGCTTTCAAGACCATGATTTTGAAAAATAAATGCCAAGCAGTTTTTCAGAAACCTAAAATTTCTTCATTTTTGGAAATGATTTTCTACTAAAGTTACTTTTCTCTATAATCAATTCTCTAAAAGCTAATTTAAAAATACTCAAAATACATGTAGCTCTGTACTTAGGGGCAAAATAGCCTCTAGTGCCAAGGATTTTTGTGGATACATGGGACTGATCATCTTCAGGTCCATCTCTAGCCAGTCTAAAGTCAGAGAGCTTTGCATTGAAGTTCTGCCACATTATGACTCTTACCTAGTCGACATAATATGAAAACGAACGCTTTTTTTTTTTTTTATAATGGAAGCTGCAATACTAAAAAACTGAAAGGTTGCTATCTGAATAAGAGGCAGAGTAGAGAAAGCATCAATTTTAGCGGCTCACAGCATCTAGCGGGATATTTGAAGATTTAACATCACGATGAATTACTGGTGTTTCATATATGTGAAGATACTCTAATCCCCTTGCAGCCCCAATTGCTATGCTAATTCTTCTGTTCCAGTTTAGCTTTCCTCTGTCTTCTGTTCCTGCCTACACGCAACATAGTATAAGGATTAAGGAACTTTATTATGGCTCTTAATTACTTCTATATTCTTAATATAAGAGCTAGTTAGTTTTTTTGAGTAAATTAAAGAAGTTATATAATCAATTAATTATAACTAATATAAGAGATATTTAACTAATTTGATTAGATTGGAGAATATATAATATAAATTCGTCTTAAAGATTAGATTTTGTCATAATTAATCGATTTATTTAGTTTTCTTAATCTACCTAAAAATGTCAACTAATTTTTATATTAAGAATATGAGGGAAGTGAGTAGTTCTCAAGTACAAGTCTCAAAGTTGTTACCTTTGGAGAGATGGTCCTCCAAGCTTCCTTCAATCATGTACTCAATCACAAGTATTCTATGCTGACCCTCACGGCAATACCCTATGAGATTCACCACGTTCGGATGGCTAATTTTGCTCAAATATATCACTTCATTCTGCAGTCACAAAAAGTATTGAGACTGATACAGACAAGTTCACATTTTTTTCTTCAAACCCCAAAAGAAAATATCAACTTTATAGAACCCCCATGAATGAATAATGTGAAAGAAAAAAGCATTGATTTATTGGTTTGTGATCTATATGTATAGGCGAGAAAAAAGGCCAGCCATTCTTCGTGTCCTCGTGATCCAAGTCTTCTGATTCTCTTAACAGCTAGCAATGGGGAATCCTTCGTTTGGTTTTCCAGCATTCATGGTGTAGTGAGAGAGATATCCCTTGTAAACATCAGTAAAACCTCCCTGGCCAATCAAGTTCTTAGTGCTGACCTGCGTGTGGCAGCTTCCAAGACTTTGTAAGAGAACTTCTTGAGCTTACGAGTTTTAAATCTTATTCCCTTGTCTACTTTCAGAGCATGCAAATCCCTCGGATCACCTATATATCTCTTCTTCTCATCTCTCATCCTCCTTCCTGCAGACACACAAAAAATCGTTTCAATGACTCAAAACCACCCAAGAAAGGCATGATTACAACTTGGATTAATGTCTGGTTTAATATTGTATTTTGTACCTCTGTGATTGTTTGAAACAACAAACCGATTCTTCTCTTCATTGAGAATCCATGGTCTTCCCACGTGGGCATGTCTTCTTGCACCTGAAAACAAAAATTCATAAACCAGTTAAATAACATAACATCTGAAGAAAACAGAGGAAGTCAGTTTAGTATTAGTGTTATATTATTGTGAGGACTTTTTTCTGAAGGAACTTGAACTTGAAATACAGGGATAACATTATTAGGAGAATGAAGAACTATATTATTGTGGTGTTGGTTAGGGTGATGCGGAGAATTCGTGCTCAAACAAACTCCCATTATTCCTTTTGAGAACTAAGCTCCACAGACAAAAAAGGATCCAAAGTTGTAGCTGCTTAGTTGAGCATCCAGAGCCAGGGAAAAAAAAAATTAGCTGATTAGTTGTAGCTGGTATGGTGAAGTAGACTAAGGGAGAAAACTGTTTGTGGGGTCTCTTGTACTGAAGTGGAGACAAAAAAAAAAATGAAAACTTTTTGTGCCATATAAACCAATTGTTATATAGAACCTATTTCTAGAAATTACCAATCTTTTCTAAATTACTTCTATTAATACTCTCTTAATAATAATTAAGAGAATGAGATAATTAAAGAAGATGATTATGATACTTTATAAAAAAAATCTATAACAATTAATTTAACTAATTTTCTTAATATAATCAAATTAGTTAAATAGATCATATATTTAAGATCGGATGAATAATTAATTGGATGATTGCAAATCTCCACTTCATATTCTAATCTTTCCTCTTTCATTGGTGGAATTAATTAAGAATAAGAGTACAGACTCAATCATCCTTTTTATAGACCATTATAGATTCTAATTGTAAGAACTGATAGGGGTAAAAATGTTTGCTTTTATTTTATAAATCTAATGTCTAGATTCATTTTATTTGTTAAATTTATAAATTTTTTTAATTTTTTCTATTGATTGCATGCACATATCAAGGAGTTTTTCCAGCAAAAGAATAATATTCAATATAAATAATTAAAAGAGTATTTTAAAGAAATCACCAACACACATTTTTTTGAATAATTAACTGAATTAATTTTATTAATATTCTTTAATTAATTATCTAACTCTTATATTTAGAGGTAAAGGGAGTATTATATATGTACTCTTTCTAATCCATATTATAAGAGTTTTTTAACTAAATAAAAAAAATAATAGTTAAGTAATTAAATCTGTTATAAGATAATAAAATTTTCAAAATCTATCCTTAGTTAAGAATATAATATTTTTTATCTCTCTTCTATATTTATAATTCTATCTCTCCTACATTTATAAGTAAGAGTAAATTTGAAAAAAAAATATTAATGATTTTGGTAGCTCTTATAATATGAACTAAAATTTTCTTCTATAAAGATTCCTATAATATCAACAAAAGGGAGTAAAAGAGAAAGAAGCTACTAGGAAATCGAGGTGTGGGGAATGGATTTAGAGGGCTATTTTTTTAAGTTTGTGGAGGCATTGAAGCCGTTCCCTGGTGTGGCGACAGAGGTTGACGCTTAATCGTTTGTTTTTTTTTTTTTTGAAAAAAGTCTTCAGACTTAAACAGACTCTATGGATTATATATAGAATATGAAAATGGTTCACATTCTATTTTTTTTTTTTGGTATAAGAATTTTTAAAAAGGGATTAGGCTCACCCATAATTTAAGAGTAGGACGGAATCTCCTTTTCTCCTAAGATATACTAATATTAGGCAGGGCAAACTGTCTATCGTCCTCAAGCACCGCGAATAGAAATATAATAAAGTAATTTTCTTTAGAGATCGAATACACTCTAAATAATTATATATTTTATTTATTTATCAGTTGAAATTGGGACGATGATGGGTGATTCACATTCTAAAAAAGGCGTGGAGATCCTCTATTGTGGCCGACCCCTACTTTTGTTTTTATTTTTAATCTTCTTTTGTAATTTTTTTTTGGTACAACGTCTCAGTATCCTCCACCGTAAAAGATTCCTGAAATTCCAAAGTAAATATTAAGCAACTTGTTTGAGGTTGGAAATAATATACATGGACATCATATATTTATATATTTATTGGCAAAAATACCTTTTTCGTCTCTTAACTTTGTGATTATTATTAGTTTCATTTTAATTTAATATAGGACATGCATTTTATTTGTGTAAATTTCATCTTATTGTACCCTTTTAAAAATTTGTATTGTTATGATGTCCATGTGTGAGTGGTGAAGAAATTAAGTTGACATCAGAAATTCCACCTCGAATTAAGTTGGACTTAACAATACATAATAAAGTGAAAAGACTTATAAATTTTTGCATTAGATTTTGAGTTAAGATGTGGTGTCTTCCACTATTCATCCTCTCACTCCTCATAAAAGAAGGAAGAAATTGAGAAGGCTCGCGCATAGATATAAATATGCTCAAATCAATTCCGTTCAAACAAAAATATTATGACGAATTGCCTACCAACCTATTATAAATCTAAGACAGAATATAAAACGGAGGTGAATTTGGAAGGGGTGACTATATATGGATCATATATATGAATACAATTTGAAAATACATGCATATATCTATATACACACACACGCATACGCTCAAATCCATGAATAACTAAGTACTTACCAAACGAGTAAGAGAAGTTGAGGTTTTATATATATATATATATATATATATATATAACAATCTTAATTTCAAGTATCTATATATATATATATATATATAACAATCTTAATTTCAAGTATCAAGTGGGATCAAGAGTTCCCCCAAACACTTCACTGAGGTAAAGAGAGGCCACATAGTGAAGTGTTCGTGGGGAACTCTAGGGTTCACCTGATTTCTTAGGGTTTTCGAGGACTTGTTGGTAAGGAAAACATACCCCAACATGTCGTATTTATAGGTCTGAGACAACATAACTTTTGTTTATATGATGGAACTGCTTGAGCGCACCGAAGAAAAGCAACTCCAGGAAGCAGAAATTAAAGTGAACAAGGCACAAGTGAACCTGGACGGATGTTTACACTGTATGAATTATGCTGAATATGCCCCCAACATATAAGAATCTGTCCATTTTCCTGCCTTTTCATTTTCTTCTATTCCTTGCCCTCACTTCTGAACATAAATATCTTTTGATTTCCAGATTCTGGCATGTCAAACATTGGTCACCTAGACAGTACCTATTATCTGCAAATTGTTCTGCGCTAATAATAATAATAAAGTTGATCATCACTTGCATCAAGCTTTTGAGTATGAGACTAGTTCTCTACGCAGAAGTTAGTTAATTAACTAACTTCAATTTACTAGAAGAAAATGCAAGGGTCACTGAAACGGGTGGAGGGTGAAGATTTGATTCTGATATGAAATGAAACAAAAGTAGACAAGAAGGAAAAGGAAAGAAGAACTCAAAGCCACGTCTAGTTTCCACTACAGTAATGGCATCATCTTTCCCTCAATCAAGACCAGATTCATCAACTACGTCGTACACATCATTATAGAGAATTTAAATTGAAGCTCAAGGGTACACGTGGACTTGTTGAGGCTCTTAGAAGACATGGAGACACAGATTGGGTATAAATATATGGTGTTTTGCTTCGGATTTCTTCCCCTTCAACACACAACAACAACATGATGTGATGATTCCTGGGATATAATAAGGTCAGGTGTCCCCTAGAGTTCCCCTGAACACTTCACTGAATTATGAGTATATGATACTCTCACTGAAGTGTTTTGGGGAACTCTGGCTGCCATTTGACATCTAACTCTACAACTCCAACACTAACATGCTTGCCGAACCATATTCAGTCATTAATTATCAGCACACAATGTTATATACTCTGTGTTTCTGTGTTTTTGTATTTTGCTCATATATATATAAGCAATGATTTTTTTTTATTTGTCTGTCATCACTGTTCTTTTGATAGATGGACTTGAGGAACAGTCTGCAAATGAAAAGGATCACTCCAAGGAAAACTTGGATATGTAGATTGTTAGTGACCAGATCGAGACATATATATGGTGAAGGGAATTTAGAAGCGAAAGCAGAAACTGCAGCTTAAACATTTTTTATTATTAGTTTTTTCTCTGAAATTTTCCAAATAATATTGCATGATACATATGATGGTTTATAAAAATTTCGAATCAATGTATGAAACTCTGTTATAAGAAGACCGATCGATTGGAATTTCAATATCAATTTTACAATATATAAGGTCACCTATTTTTAAATCCAAATTACGTTGAATTATGTAATTCGATATAGTATAGAGTAACTGGTCCAGTGGCATAAAGTCCTACTATATCCTTTTATTCAGAGGGGTAGTTATTAATTCTGAAATTAGATATATGATAATATGATCTAAAATATATAATAAAAAAATCCATATAGTAACTATAGAAAATATGCACAATGTTAACTCTTGTGAGCCTTTCAGAATAACTGGTAATATTATTTGTCAAAAATCTGCCATTACAAAAGAAATGCCAGCAAAAGGAAGATTGGGACTGTTGGCATTATGCAAATTAATATGTGGCCAAGAGCTTTGAAGCAATATTTGTGAACCGTAGAAGCCTCATCCTTATTAATTAACATTAGTTTGTAATATCTTTTGTTATGGAAGGACAATCATCAATGAGTCCTGCTTCCCCCAATTAAAAAGTAAATAGTTGCAACTCCACTTAAAAATAACAATGAAAACAAACTTACATTTTGATCCTAAAGCATATATATATATATATATAACACCGTATAACAAATAAGAAATTATTTTGATTAATTTGTCAAAATTGAGTTTAGTATTTGATCATGAGCAAATAATTGTTCAAGAGTAACTGAAAAGTAAGTACCCCTCCTTCGATTCTAATATATGACATATTTAATTAATTTAATTAAATTATAAAATTTAATTAATATGAGATATTATTTTTAAAATACCATAATGATATTTCTTAATTCCCTCAATCTCTTCTTTACTTGATTATTATTGAGAGTGTATTCATAAGGATAATTTTAAAATAAGTTAATAAATATAAAAAATATTTTTTATATTTAAAATTAAGATCAATTATTAAATTAAATTTTACATTAAGTACTAGAGAGTAGTATTTTCATATTCACAATTTAAAAGCACCTTTGTTTTAATTTGTTCTATGATCAACTCATTGTCGTAGCTATCAAGGGCTTTTTTCTAATTGGGAGTGTTGAAGCGGTAATCGTGTGCGTGTGAAGCTGTGAACCAAGTTGCCTGAAAAAAGTATATAAGACGGAAGAAATAATGGAGAAAGCAAAGCAAAGAAAGTTCCAACCCAAAATTCATAATTTTCATTTGAACAAAATACACTTTCACATATTTATCTAATTAAGTTTTTAACAAGAAAATTGATGTTCTTTTGATATAGTTATATGAAATTCAATACTCTTACTAAATTATATTCAGATGTTGTTGGGTCCAACTAAAGATAATTCTCCTAAAGTTATTTTTTTATATTTATAGATTTAAATTTAAAATCTCATGTTTAAGTAGCGACAACCACTTTACTATAGGACCAATGCTTAGTGGTTGAAAATTGTAAACCTTGACAAATATTAATGGTGGGTTAAAAAATATTTCCCAGATTTATTGATATATAAAAAAAAACGATGCCAATAAACAGCTAGCTTCGTGAAAAAAGGAATTTATATATATACACACACACACACACATGTTTATATATATTAATTAAACTAGTTATACGGTGATAAACCCAACGTTTGTGAACCAAAGCAAAATTGAAGATTTAGAAAGCATCGAAAAGGTGAGTCTCATGATGAGTTGCACTGTTCTTGACATTTTTTGTTTCTTTGATAAAGGAGAAAGTAAAAAGAAACTATAGAACACAAAGCATAAGCTTGTATGTCTCTACAGGAAATTGGTCTAATTAAGAAATTGTGAAACAGAACTAGAAAAAGCCATTGAAGCAGCTGCAGCAAGAGCTTCCTTTGCAAACCCTTACTCTCTGAAGGAGGCATCCAATTCCATTGACCCGCAACTTCCTTTCATGCCGTGTTCCATCGTTGCAGTCATACTAGCACCTCGCTAGCTAGATCCCAAGCCATTTTAACAGAACCAAGAATTTGAAAATACATATATATGCTCAAATCCATGAATTACTAAGTACTTACCAAACGAGTAAGAGAGATTGAGGGTATATATATATATATATATATAAGAATCTGTATTTCAAGTATCAAGTGGCATCAAGAGTTCCCCCAAACACTTCAGTGAGGTAATGAGAGGCCACAATGAAGTGTTCGTTGGGAACTCTAGGGTTCACCTGATTTCTTAGGGTTTTCAAGACTAGTATGTAAGGAAAAATACACCAACATGTCGTATTTATAGTTCTGATGAGATACATATGTTTTGTTTATAACAGTCGAGCACTGAAGAAAAGCAACTCCACAAAGCAGAAAGAAAGAGAGGCACAAGTGAACCTGGACGGATGTATAGACTATATGAATTATGATGAATCAATATGCCAACAACTTGAGAATCTTACCGTGTCAGAGTTTGCTTTTCTTTCGACCTGTCCATTTTCCCACCTGTTCATTTTCTGCTATTCTTGGCTTGAGTACTTATCAACGGTAGTATTAAGAAATTCTTTTGATTTCCAGATTCTGTCAAACTGTGGTCACCAAGAGAGGACCTATATATTATATTCTTTGCAAATTGTAGGTTGAAGATTGTTAATAATTAATTAGGTCACTTTAGCATCCATATTGTTGAAAAAGCAAAGTAGAGCTCAGTTGTGAAATGGTTGAACTTGAGGGTGAAGATTTTATTCAGCTGACATGAACAAGAAACAAAAGTAAAGTGTGTTGATGATAAGAAGGAATAGGATTGAATGAGAAGAAAAAAGCAAAGGAAAGCTCAAGGCCACGCTTCCACTTCAAAAATTCTGTTGCCATCCTCTTTCCCTCAATCACGACCACATTCAACTACACATAATCCTGATACAGAAATCAACGCTCAACTTGTTGGCTTTGTTGAGGCTCTTCAACTTCTGGTCCAAACCTAACTAGTTATGGGTATATATAAATATGGTGTTTTGCTTCTGATTTCTTCACCCTCAACACAAAACAGTATAAACAGACAACACAGACGACGACGACGACGATTCATGTGCTATTATGATATAGGTCAGGTGTCCCCTAGAGTTCCCCGGAACACTTCACTGAGTATGAAACATATCTCACTGAAGTGTTTGGGGGAACTCTGGTTGCCATCTGACATCCTACTCTACAACTCGAACATCAATATGTTTCAGTAAGTATATATCCTCATTCTTCACTACATAGTACATAGTCTTGTTCTTAAGATAATTGTGCTGCTTTATAAACTCAGATTCAAAGTGCCAAACCATATTTAGTCATTAATTATCAGCGCACACAACGTTATATACTCTGTGTTTGTATTTTGCTCATATATATGCAATGATATTTTATTTGTCTGTCAATTTTCTTTGATAGATGGGCTTGAGGATCAGTCTGCAAATGAAAAGGATCACTTCAAGGAACTCGAATATATATATGTACATGGTTACTGACCAGATCGATAGATATGGTGAAGGGAATTCAGAAGCGAAAGCAGAAAGTAGTGCAGCTTCATTTTTGGAATGATGATTCAAAATGTGAAATATAGATTAAATTTGAATTTTGTGCAATGTAAGTTCCTCTAAACAGTGTACTTCACATGTACTTAATATATGACTTAAGCGAGGAGTTAATCTTAGTAATATAAAATCTAATGGATGAGTTAATATTTATTTTAAATATAAGACATATTTTATATATTTATTAACTTTTATCCAAATGACTCCTATTGATATTTTCTCAACAGTAATTAAGTAAGAAAATGAAGAGGAAATTAGGAATTTAACTCCTTATTTTTCTTATTTTAATAGTTTCCTATTTTTTAGGTTAATAGTAAGAAGTATTTAGTTTCCAATTTTTAATAATTGCTTTTTTTATGTTAAAGACTTACTTAATTTATCTATGAACTAATTAGGAAAATAATCAAACAAGATCTTTCTCATTATGACAAGTGTATGGGGGTGTACTATGACAAGTGTATTTTCTGAGAAAGTAAGAAAGGTCGTTTAGTAGGTCCATGTCATTACCTGCATCAATCAAATATGTTTTTGATAGGACGATGCAAGTAATAGATTTAAACGTTATTATTATTTTCTCTCAAAATGTTCCAAAAATAACTCAAAAACTTAAATAGTTAAGTTGATATTGTTGCATGATGATCTTAAATATATGATGGTTTATAAAATTTTGGAACCAATTTATGAAAGGTAGAAGAGGCAATTGCTTCTGGAAGATTCACTTGGAAACTCTGTAATACGAATTAAGATCGATATGAATTTCAATATCAACTTTACAATAAGATCACCTGGTGTTAAATCGAACTACATGTGGAATCATGTAATTCCATATGTATATATAGTAACATTTTATTAATGAAAGAAAATATACGCAATGTCAAGTCTTGAGCCTTTCAGAATAACTGGTAATATTGGGTCCATTTGGATAAATTTTTTAAAAAGGGCTTCTAGAAAAAAAAGGTTTTTAGATAGTTTTTAGAAAATGAATTCTGGATAAGAGTTTAAAGAAAAAAATGGTTATGAATAAATGAGTATTTAGATAGTTATTAACATAAAGATTTTTATGATTGATAAATTACCAGAAAGGGTATCAGATAAAAAAAGCAAATCCCTTTGTGTTTTCTATTCTTCTCTCTCTTCTTCTTCTATCTTTTTGACGACCCATAGTGACGACGATGCGACAGACCACTGTGACCTATGGTGCGGACCATGATGATAGACCATAACAACCCTTGAGACTGACCACAACAACAAACCAAGGCAACTCATGAGACGGACCATAGCGCAAACCAGGTGACCCACGAGATCGACCATAGCGACTGACCATGGTGACCCAGGAGATCGACCATAGCAACGGACCATAGCACATACCACATTGACGAACCACGATGACAGAGAAAGAAGGAGACTAGAGCAAGGGAGAAAGGAGAGATAGTAGAAAAAATAGGGGTAAAATAGCAATTGGGTAGTACATAAACTCTTTTATTATTCTAGAAACTATTCTTAATTAGTAGCTTATCAAAAATCATGATTTTAAACTATAATTTGATCCAAAAGTCTTTTTAGACAAATACGACTTTTGTTTTAAAATTTCTCAAAACTAATGTTTGAGCAAGAAGCCTTTTTAAAACCTAGGTTATTGGCTAAACTAAAAAGGCACATTATTTGTCAAAATCTCCCATTCCAAAAGAAATGCCACCAAAAGGAAGGTTGGGACGGTTAGAATTATGCACGTTAAGAATGTCCAGTAGTGTATATGGCCAAGCAGCTTTGAAGCAGCAATACTTGTAATTGTATTCTTAAAAATTCATAAATTTCTAAATTTTTTAGCTAGAAAATTGATTTTCTTGTGATATAGATATATGATCCTCCCTCCGGTCCTTAATATAAGAATTAATTGACTAATTTAGATATATTAACATAAGAAAGATAAATAAATCAGTTAATTATGACTAAATCTAATAAATTTATATTATATATTACTTAATATATTCTAATTAGTCAATTAATTTTTATATCAATTATAATTAACTCATTTATTTGATTTATTTAATCTACTTAAATTAGTGAATTAATTCTTTCATAAAGGACTAAAAGAAGTATTCATTACTACTATTAAATCAATTTTAAGTATTGTTAGGGTTCAATTAGAAGTAGTTTTTTAAAGATATTTGTATTCAAACCTCCTTGAACTTGAAATCTTATGCTTAAATAGCCATAACCCCCTTCCACTACAAGACGGATGCTGCTAGCTTGTTGGTTGAAAATTGGAATTGACTTAGCAAATATTGCTGGGTTAAAAAGTATTGCCCAGATCTATAGATATTTGACAAGAAATGCTTGATAAAAAAACGACCAAACAAAATTGATAAGAGAAGGAATATATATATATATATATATATATATATATTATGAATCAAACTAGTTATAAGGTGATAAACTAATGTTTGTGAACTAAAGCAAAATTGAAGGTTTAGAAAGTATCTAAGAGGTGAGTCTCATGTGAGTTACATTGTTCTTGATCCTTATTTTTTTTCTTTGATAATGGAGAAAGGAAAAAAGAAACTACAGAACACTAAGCATAAGCTTGCATGTCTCTAAGAAATTGTGAAACAGAACTAAAAAAGGCCATTCAAGCAGCTGCTGCAAGAGCTTCCTTTGCAAACGAGATCTGCTAACCCATTCTCCTCCCATGAGCATGTTGTAGTCTTTGTTTGCGTCAAAAGAAATCTCCCATTGCACAACAACGGGCTAACGCTGTTGAAATCTAACGATTTCCCTTCCTATGCAAGATTTACTCATGGGAGGAGAATGATGTTCGTTTAAAACTGGGGAGTGTCACCGCATTCTATATCGTGTGTGTCGGATGCTGCCAACAGAGGAAGCCACTACAGAAGCGACCTGTCCCTCTGAAGGAGGCTTCTAGTTCCATTGAGCAACTTCCTTTCAGGGCGTGTATTCCATCATTGCAATCACTTTCCACACAGATCATACGATTAAATTAATAGAAGCAAGAATTTGAAAATACATATTTGCTCAAATCCATGAATTACTAAGTACTTACCAAACGAGTAAGAGAAATTGAGGGTGTATATTTGTTTTTGCTTACCTACCCAATTTAGCGGAGTTTTGCTCGACTATATCTGGATTCGACCTGCATCACGCACTTAGCTATAGTTGGTGACTCTTCCAACAGAAATTTTCTAGATACGTTAAAGTTTAAATTCGAGATCTTGTTTAAACGATAATGACCCGCTTACCACTCAGACTAACCCCGTTAGTATTGAGGGTGTATATATACATATAAAACAACCTGTATTTCAAGTATCAAGTGTGATCAAAAGTTCCCCCAAACACTTCAGTGAGGTAATGAAAGGCCACAATGAAGTGTTCGCGGGGAACTCTAGGTTCACCTGATTTCTTAGGGTTTTCGAAGACTTGTTGGTGAGGAAACATAAACCAACACGTCGTATTTATAGTTCTGTGATACATAAGTTTTGTTTATATGATGGCATGCCTGAGAGCACCGAAGAAAAGCAACTTCACAAAGCAGAAACTAAAGTGAAGCACAAGTGAACCTGGACGGATGTATATGCTACATGACTTATGCTGAATATGCCACCAACTTGATGAGAATCTTAGTGTGTGTCAGAGTTTGCTTTTCTGTCGACCATTTTCCTACCTTTTCATTTTCTGCTATTGATCTTGGCTTGGATACTTATGACGAACGGTACCATTAAGAAATTCTTTTGATTTCCAGATTCTGTCAAACTACTGTGGTCACCAAGAGGGGACCCATTCTCTGCAACTTGTTGAAGACTGTTATAACAATTAGGTCACTTAAGCATCAGTTAGACTAACTTGATTATTAATGTAGAAAAAAGCAAAGGAGAGCTCAGTGAAGATTTGATTCTGATATGGAAAGCAACAAAAGTAGAGATCGAGTGTGTTGATAAGAAGGAAAAGGATTGATATGAGACGCCAAGAAAAAGCAAAGGAGAGCTCAAGGCCACGCTTCCACTTTCAATAATGATATATTTTCTGTTGCCATCCTCGTTCCCTCAATCACGACCACATTCAACTACACGTGGACTTAGCTTTGTTGAGGCTGTTCAACTTCTGGTCCAAACTCAACTAGTTCTGGGTATATAAAAATATGGTGTTTTGCTTCTGATTTCTTCACCCTCAACACAACAACATAAACAGACAACATAGTTGATGATGATGATTCAAAATAATACTACTGCTTTATAAACCCAATCCAATTTAATCCGCAGTATACAATGTTTATTATACTCTCTGTGTGTTTGTATTTGGTTCAAAATCTATGATATTTTATTTGATTGCTGATCACAGTGTAGATCTGTCGGACTTGAAGAGCAGTCTGCAAAAAATGAAAAGGCTGACTTCAAGGAACCACGAGACGGATGGTCGTAACCAGAGAGACATATGTACACACACACACACACACACACACACAGTGTGATATGGAAGTTAACTTGAAAACGAAAGCAGAAAGAGCGGTTTAGCTTGTGTAGATGATTTAAAATGTAAAATATACATTGAATTTGAATTTTGTGCTTAATATCCGTAACTAGTCCTCTACATTTCTGTTACTTATGCAGCAATTTAATTAATCTTAGTTATCAGTTCAGGCCCAACACATATCTTAGTTTCTGTAGTTTTAAACTTAAAGATCTCATTAAAACAAAAGGTAATCTAACTTGGAAGCAAGGTAACCATAAAAAATGGACCGATCATTAAACCAGGTTGAGGCAGTTAGGAGTTAATTTTGAAAAAAAATAGTATTATCATTTCTTTACAAAAAATTAAGATTGTTAATTAATATTAATTTCTTGTCTATTAATCATCAGTTGAAAATATTCTATATTAAAAGACGAGGTGGAGTACTCATTCCAATTCTATTTATATGCCTTCTTCTAGAAGCTTTTCGAGATCATATTCATGAGTGACCTCACAAAATATATGAAGCAATTAATTTTTTTCAATAATACCCGTAACATTAATAAGCATATTTATGGTGGGGAGAGTGATAAGAAGTGATGAGTAAGATTGGATTAGCATTTATTATATATACATACACATATATATATATATATATATATATATATATATAATGAACTTCAACTTAACGCTACAACGACACTTGTCTAACATAGGAAGAGCCTCCTTCCTTATTATGTCAGCTAGATCACTGGTGACGTAATTAACCATGCTGAATCCATGCATAGCTCCAAAGAATTTATTATCCTAACTCGCCGGTCTTAATTATAAAATTTAAATAAAAAAATTATTTTAATATTAAATATAAAATTTTAATTTACTTTTTTTATAAATTTATAATTTTCCTTTTAAAATATCCTATAAGATTATATATATTAAGAAGTCTAAATTAAAAAGCAATTCCAATATAGATGATAGTAAAAGATAATTTTAAAAAATAAGTATACAATTATTATAAAAAAATAATTTAACTAATTTTTTTAATATATTTAAATTAATTAACATAAAGACTTTTTATCTCTTTTAATAAGTTCGCTTCTTGGTAAGATTGTAAGGACGTTAGCTTAATTTAATTAATATTCAATATTTGTTAAAATTTAAAAAGTTATAAGGCACTAACAACTATTAATATAATATAATGGCATTATGCGATTATAAAACTAAATTATTTAATAGGATAAAATTTATTATTATATTAATTGATATTCAATATTTTATGAATGAGACTTTTCAAAATATGCCTTTTAAAGAGGCTTAAAATTTTAAAAAAATCAATTTAAAATAAATTTAATAATTTAACTTTGATTTGTTAGTATATTAAAAATAGTTAGAACTGAGAAGTCTCACTATAATAAAGACTCGAGTAGTATGATATTGGATGATTAAGTTTTACTCCCTGGTAACTATATTTATTAATTAAAGAAGGATACGATGATGATAAGTTTTATTAATAGGCTAAAAAAAATGTAAACATTTTCTATTTCATTAATTAGCTCATGACTTCTGACGTGTCAGTAATTTATTAATATCCTCATTATTTAGCTCTGTGCATCGAGATGAGTTCATTAGCTTTTGAGCCTCTCCATGGGACCTTGAGCCATTGAACCTGGACGCATTTTCAGTCTCTGGGGAAGAATAATAATCGACATCTGTGGGCAGGATAAGAAGAATATCGTCAGTCAACGACAGCCGATTTCGTACAGTGACCTTTCCCACTCACCACTTCTTCTTTCTTATTATTCAATTTAGGGTTTTCCCCCCAATTAATATACCGATTATGTGTTGCTTTTCCCTATCTAGAACTACTATTCCGGCATCTTCTGTTATTTTAGCTTTTGATGGTTCAACATTCAAATCTGTACCTCACTGCTCAATTCGGGTCTCTCTTGGTCCTTCTTCTCGGCCAGGTTCAGTGATTCCTGAATTAACTACCGATTCTTCGTTTTCACTTTGATTTCTTTTGCTTTCATTCTGTTCCTAGCTTCTGTATTATAAATACATCTCGGTTGCTTACCATTTCCTTTCACAACAAACTTTGTTGGGTGTCTCTTGGAGTTCCTCTGAACACTTCAGATCCACAGACGCATAAAAGCAAAAGATTTTTGAAGTGTTTGGGGGAACTCCCCGGTTCAACCAACATTACTTCGCTGTGAATAATATAGGAACTGAATTAAATGAAGGAAACTCATTTTCTTCCCAGCATGATCATGCACATAGACCACATCAGATTTGAAGTGTTTGGGGGAGCTCTGGTATTTTCGCACCTTAACTCGATGGATTATTTCTTTGTACTCTATCCTCTTATTACTTGCATTTTCACAATCTCATTATGTTGCACACAAATTTATTTCTCTCTAGCTAGCATAATCTGACCAGAGTTATTTCCTTTGGACTATCATCCCAACTCAAAAGCTTAAGCTGTTAAATTCTTCCTCTCGTCTGTTAACAAGATCGAGATTTGAACGGCTGCACCAGCATGTTGACTTAGATGGTGTTCTACCTCGTGCTTTTCAGTGCTGGTCCAAATCTCATGCGGTTCTAGCTGGTTCCATTTTCCATTTCCCAGGTAGACTCTAGGACGAGGGTCGATTTCCATCTTTTCAAGTGAAGTTGCATTCTTCAGTAGATAAATTGCAATCTCCATCTCGCTCCTGTGGCCTCTCATCATGCCACTTATCACTACCTATTTCAGGTGCTCATGTGAGCATCTTGGAGGCCTGTTTCTGTCCTTCAATTCTTCTCCAACATTAGAGTTCTTTCCTATCTGTAAAAGTTATCAAACTTGTGGTTTTCAATTTCTTTTTTTTATTACAACTATATATAGTATATATCGTGCATTAGTGAGTGATGAGGTTCAAGCATTGCTGGTTTCAATGATACCTCTTCTAATGAGTCATAAGGCTCAAATCTTCGACCTTCCTTGAAGAAAATGGTCCTTGGTTCAGTTTCTTCTTCCGTCAACATTTTAAATATATATTTTTTTAATACTCTACAACTTTACACTATTCAATTTGGTTTTTTGCTATTCTTTCCTGCATTTTAACAAAGAACTTTGGATATAACACAGTCCATTCAGAAAGAAATAAAGGAGTTATTTATTTAGACTTTCCTAGCAATTTTTGTCCCAGAATTTCTAAACATTTCCTGTTTCCTATGTGTACACGCACATATACACTGGTAAATGCAAAATTTACATTTAGTTGATATAAAATCTACTTATAGATGGAGGAAAAAAACATGCAAAAAGTTGTTTTGATTAAGATTCTAATGAAGTGCATGCGATTTGTATATGAAGGAACTCACATGCAGTTCTAGTTTTTGGAGTCTTGGGAATGCCTTTAGAATTGAGGATATCCAAGAAAGGTCGTGTTCATGCTTGGGTAGTTTCAGAATTATCAAATGTCGAAGATTAGGAAATCTGGGGATGCACATAGCCGCTGCCTGAAACACGCACACAGAACATCAAACATCAGCTAATCAAACGTTTGCAGAAATGTTTTTTCAAGTTGTTCTGACATTATTAGTCATCTTACCATGTGACAGGGGCTTTCTAGGAAGAGAGTTTGAAGCTGAGGAAGATCAATAGGAAGCATACAAAGTGGCAAAATATCCCCATAACTGATCCTCCAATCATTCCCACCAGTGAAAACAGTTCTTAGCCTTGGAGCATTATGGAACTGGAACCATACGAACTCGCCTTTGTATTCCAAATTTTCAACATTAAGGCGTCTCAGCTCAATAGTATTCAGATGAAGACAATCATTCCCGTTCAGGTACTTGAGCTTCTGGCAAAAGGGTTGCTCTATTCTCAAATAATGCATATTCCAACACACGCACAAACTCAAGGACTCAATATTATGGCAATTCCATAAGAGATTGTGAAGGTGTTCGTCAGAAACCAAATTAACCTGCATGAGTTCCATAGTCGTCAGTGTGCCAAAACCATAGAAAATGGACCATTGAGGCTCTGGTGGGTCCAACACGCAATGAGCTAAACGCAGACGTTTCAGAGACAAAAAACCCCACAAGGTCACAAGGGAAGATATAAAGGCCTTCACTTACTGAGCTGAAGTAATTATCTTCCAACAAGCACAGATCAATCTCTTCAACTTGTTCTTAAGAGCAAAACCAATCCACCGATTGAGTAAACGCGCGTATCTGTTCCCAAACGTGAAATGAACCTTGAGTTTCTCAATCTTCTGAACTTCTCTGACACAGTGCAAGTAGTAACACACGACATTCATTAACCCCTTGGTTCTTGTCGTCTTCACAATGCCCCTTTCCAAGCATAGCATTTGAGACACATTCATGTCAGAATACTTGTCATTGTTAAGCATGTTGTGTACAGCAAGTTCGAGAATTATGGGGAATTTGAACAGGCTTCTCCATCTTGCTGAGACCGCACTGGTTCTCACAGATTCTCTGGTTGTCATCTATGACAGAATGAGAGCCAACACAGAATCTGGTAGCTGGCTGATGCGGTCTTCATTATCATCTATTTCCATGATAGTAACCATGTCTTGCTGATCAATCTCCATAATGATTCAGTCTCTGTTGGGGAAGATGAGAGAGGTATATTGGAGATGGAGGGAGGGAGATAAGAGTGGAAGAGGTCTTATTATATAAAGAGAAGGTTGAGGGATATATCAAAGGACCATTTTTGTCAGCATTTACCAAAGTGAAAAAGGACGTGATCAGAAAAGGATTGGGCTAATCTTCAGATACTATTGAAAATAAAGTATGATGATTACTAGGTATAATTAGGTATCTACCCATCTGCCGGCCCAGTCTAACTTTACCAGCTTATACACCGCTCCACATTCTTGCCTTTATTAGAAGTCTACTTATAGAAAAAATTGTTGATCTTAAATATAAATTTATTTAGAGGGTATTAATTATTACTTTTTAATTTTATTTTTATTTAATTCTCATTGGAAAGAGAGAGAAATGTGAGAGATATGAGAATGATTTATAAATATAGATAGAAAATAAAGTTAAACTTATAAATTTTTTTTCCATTTAAGACAGTTAATTATTTAACTATTATTTTTTGATATATGGGAATTAATTAAAATAGACTTATAATAAGGATAAGGTAAATAATATTGGAGGCAAATAGATTAGTCTAGATTCTCTTTCAGACAAATGACCAAACTAGTTCCTCTTATCTTTTTTATGAGCAATATTCTCTTTATAGGATAATCCTATATATAAACAATAATTTGTCTTTGCCTAACAATTTAACGTATTTTTTTATCTTTAGGCCCAACTAATTTTATATCTTTCTCATTATATTTTTTTCACTCATTCTCTCTCCCAACTATCATCCTCATAAATAAAGGTATATTTAAAAAATAATTATATTTTTAATATATTTATTACTTTTAATTAATTTTAACCAATACTTTCATCAGTTTAATTTGGGTTTTTTATACAAGAATTTTTAAATAGGGGATGGGCTCATCCACGATCTAATAGTAGAGTGAAGTCTCTCTTCCTCCTAGGTGATACTAATGTTAGGTAAGGCGGGTCATCAATTACTCTTATGCATAAACTTAGATACTTATAAACTATAATATATTTTCAAGCGCTGCTAATAAAACTATAACAAAATAATACTCTTTAAAAATTAAACATACTCCAAGCATGTCTCACCTCCTTCATCAACTGCAATATTATAATCAACATTATAATTCAGGCCATTCAATTAAATAATATGAAATGAAAACTTAAAAATGAGTACAGCGGATAGACCCAGAACAAAATGTACTAATTCCTGTCTCTAGAAATGTTTGGAAGGATGCTTAGTTCTTATTATGAGATACAAGCAAGTATTTATTTATTTTTTATTTAAAGGTGCAAGGACAAAGATTTGGGGTTAGATGAAGTATTTATTATAATTATTATTTTTTATATTATCCTTTTTAATATTTTTATTTCTAAATATATATATTTTTTTATTAGAGATAATTTTATTTAAGACATCATTCATCATTAAATATGAACATTTCTCCTAGAGTTTTAAACTGTTGCACTTTTTTTGATTAAAATATGAATTTAAATATGAGTGAATTTAAAAACTTTTTATTTTTAGATTGAGTTAATTAGTGAAAAAAATTAGAAATATCTTAAGCATAAAGGCACCTCTTCATAGTGATTGGGAAAAAAATAGTAATTTATTAAAACATAAACAATATACTATATTTATGTGTTATTATTTAATATCAACTGTTTTTAAATTCAAAAATAAAAAATATTCTACATTCATAAAATTACTTTTTCTTTTTCCCATTTTATACTGCTCACTGAACGTTATATATATGAGCTAACATAACATGAAAATGTGATGGATGTTTCTTTCTCTCTTTTTTATGAGCTAACATAACAAGGATGCTTCTTTCTTTGTTTGATAGTTAAACGACAATTACAAGTGGGCCCAACGCTGTCGATTTCAACATTGTAAAGACTCGTTTGCGAACTCCGGAGGTACGGAGGAAAGCATTGAAGGATGAGTTTAATGATTTGGAAGGTTCCTTGTAGTTTTTTTTGTTGATACCCAAAAGTTTAGGTGTATTTAGGATTGATATTGTATTGAAGTTAAATATAATTTTAAAATTTTTAAAAAAGATATAAATAATTTATAAAATTATTTATTAAAGAAGTTATCATAATATAAGAAATAATTAAAGTTATATTTTTATAAAATATTAACTAATTTTTTACTCCAACTATTTTTTTTGTAGTTGTGACATCACGCCTGACCCCAGGATGCTCCTTTGTAAAAAAAATAAAAAATAAAGAAAGAGCCTGACCAAAGTTTCTATTTGCATGATTTAACTTGTTAGATTGAGGGGTGAGCAATTATTCTATAGTCTATGGGTATGTTTATAATTTGATCTTGTTTAAATTCGTCTAAAATAAATTTATAATAAATAAATTTAAATAGATTTAAATAATAAATTATATAGGCGGGTTATGAGCTGACCATTAGATAGCCCGTAGCCAACCTATATTTTTTTTATTAATTTATTATATTATATTTATTTAAATTTATTTTTATTATATACTAATATATTTTTTTAAATTTATTTTATAGAGATATGAGTAATTATATCTACAACCATCACAAATAAATATAATGTAGATTATGTATAATCATAATCCAATTGAATAATTAAAATTATGAATGATTATATTATGTAAGCATTATGGACTATGTGGTTATAAATTTGTAGCTATTATTATAATATTTTATTTTCTAATTTTAGGATGAACAATTAAATCATGTGTGTACTATTGTTGTTTTATTTTTATTATTATTAGAATTTTAAATAGGTTTAAATAAAAAAGATATTTTTATTTTTTATAAACGGACTGTCCATATCTATTGAAATTCAAACGGGTTCAGCCCGTTTAATATGGGTTTAAATGGACTGAGGCACTAGTATGGACTAGCCTGTGTCCATAAAAAAAATAAATGGGTGGGGCATAGGCTAACCCGCCCCGTCTATTACTCAGTCCTAGACTGAAGGTTTATGGATCATATAATAATTAAATAAAAATTTATTAAAAATAATTATATACAAATAAATTCATAATAAATTTAATTTTTAACGTAATAATATCATAATAAATAACGTTCTTATCTTTTAATTCTTTTTTGATTTTTTTTAGCTTTTTTCATAGCCCAAAATACATTTATTTTTAAGAATCGTTCAAGTTCTATTATGATCTAATTTCATATTCCAGCTAGTTTAACACTACATTTCTTTTATACTTTCTCCATCTTAAATATGAAAATTAAATAAAAAATCTATTTTAATTTTAAATATAATATTCTAATTTACTTTATTTTTAAAATTATAATTTTTTCTTAAAATAACACTATGATGAACAAAATTTGGCACAACTAATAAATAGATGGATTCCTTAAACATAATACATGGGTTTAAATTAAACTGTACATATAGAAAAAAAATTGTTAAAAGAGTCAAAACCCACTCCTGCAATTTATATCCTTTAGAAAGATTAGTTCTTAATTTCTATCCCAAAAACACACATATAATTACATATATTAAAATAGTTTCTTTGATAATTTAAATACATATAATTAAAAAATATTATAAAAAAATTAACACACAATCCTTACAAATAAATAAATAAAAGTCACCAAATGAAATTATGAATATCTAAAAAATTTAGTAAAAACGAATGAAAATATAACATTCAATTTGCTAAGAAAATAAATGATTCCAATTTCCATGTACCTGTCTTAATCTGATGGTGTCATACACAACATTATCAACTATTTAATATATCATCAATATACATATATATAACGAAACATAAAACAAGTGGAACTATTCACGTTCACAGATATTATAATATCAAAGTATGTGTTCTATTTGCTACCAATCACAACATCCTTACAATGCAAAATAATGGTTCAGGCTGTTTCCATTGCTGTGGAAGGGATTTTTTAACAATCGTGATTAAGATTTATTCCGTTCAAGTAATCATGTAATATAATCTGAGCTGTTGCTAGAAATAAACGAAAAGGGCAAAGCATTAAGGAAGAAAGTAAAGGAAAAGAAAAAAGGGGTTCATAAGCCGAAATCAAGTATACAATCACCAAAATGTTCTTTGTGCCAGAAGTAGAAGAAATCTGATATACCAGAACCTGCTTACATGACAAATCCTCCTGTATCTATGTCCACAAATAAGAATGATGGTTATAGAAAGTCTGTAACATCATAACTCGTAAGGTTTTTAATTGGCTTTCAAGTTTCAACACCTCTCAGTCTATTCTTTTACTCAAGGATTATGTAACATCACCTTCTCCACTGAGGTTGGATCAACTTCTCTGAAATCAAATAACATTGAATGAACACAATCAGATTGAGGAATGGAGAAAGCAATTTGCCAATAAACATATCTAAGAATCAAGTTGCGCAGTGTAAGTCTCTAAACGAGATATCAAGATACACATGTTCCATTTTATAAACCACAAAACAAAAGCTTTGGACTGAGAAATTTCCCTTTGTAACTATTCATTTCTTATGTGAATGTTCTTCAAAGGCATATAAGCAAAAGAATAAAACTTTGAAATTCTTACCACTCCCATCCCTTGAAGATGACAGAGATTTATCAGTTCTTATTACTCCCTTGCTGCTCAAAGCTCCCAGTCTTTCTGCTCGTGGAGAAAATGAACCTAACTTGCCATTGACTGAAGATGAAAGTGAATGCCGCCGGGTTGGACCATTTTTATCCATCAAGTCAGTAACAAGCCTAGGGGAGCCTTGTCCTCTTACCCTAGCTTTTGCAGATTCAGTAGGGGCCATGTAGCTAGGCAGTCTTGGAGTTTTTTGCACACCATCATCTTGACTGTCAAACATAGCAGGCAGTGAAGCTCTTCTCTTGCAATTCTTAGGGCTCACACAATCAATGCAGTTCAAGTCCTCATTGACTCCTTGAATACCGTCATCTTTACTGTTCTTCAATCCAGATGGCAAGTTAGCTGTGGGAGAATCATGTTCATCTTCTGCTTGTTGTACGAGGCTTTGCTCATGATCAGAATGTTTGGATTTTGACACAGCTGAATCTGTAATTTTTTCTGCAGAAACATTTGGTTCATTCTCTGAAACATCAGTGACAGTATGACCAGATACTTTTCTTGGTATGTCTTTTCCTTTTCCATTAACAATCTCAGATCTATCAGAAACACTCTGCTTGAGTGGTTTTCTTAAATAACTTTTCTCAACTTCCTTCTGTGTATTTTCTTGGCCTGAATGCAATGGGTGAGCTGAAACCTTTTTTGGACGGTGTTTATTTTTGTTTGAATCCGAGGTTGAACCATCATTAGCTTTAACACCAGAACTTCTACGGGCATTTCTTTTAACTTGGACGCCATTCTTTTCAACTCTTTGACTGTTGCAATTTTTCTCATTAGACAGTGACTCATGTGTTGTTTTTGACTCCAGACTCAGAAGAGGTGCCCAGAAGAGAGAACTTGTCCAACGGTCAAACCAATCTGAAGCCGAATTACTTTGTTCAGGATCATAGTTGATACACAGAGGAGAGACAGAGGATGATGAAGCCAGAAGCTGAGAGACAATACATCTTATGAGATAGGGTTTGATTCACAATTAGGAAAATGAGAACAGTGAAAGATTCTATATCAGTTAGGGCCTTTTTTATGTATGTGAAATTAATACATCTTATATGATATGCATAAACATATCATAAAAGGGTGTCTCAAGTGTGTGAAATTAATACAATTGGTCTAACATAGGACATTTTGCACAAGAATAATTTAGAGAGCCTTATTATCATCACTTTCAATAATTTAGAAAAACTATTTCTCATCACATAAGGTAATATAGAACAAGTAATCGAAAATTAGTGACATATTAGGTGAAAATGAAAAGCAACTAGTGATTATTCTCTGAGTAAAAAGTATTACACAAGCAGATCCAACCTTGTTAAGAAAGACACTTTTGGACCGCTTTTCTGTCTGCGTAGATGTTGATCCGCCAGCAGCAATTAAACATTTAGTACCCTGACCAAAAAATATAGTGAGGAGCATTCAGTAGAGTAATAGAAGAGAGGTAATGCTGGCTTTAATCTTTTCATCCATGAGAGAGTAATATACCACAGATCATTACATTAATTAAATTAAGTCCAGGAATCTTTACCTTGCAACTTTTATGCACTGCAAGACCAATATCAGAACGCCTAACCTTGTTACCACGAACCAATGCTTGAAACTTAACTATTCCATTCACACAGTATAAAGTAGCAACTGCTTGTTTCCTGACCAAGTTGCCACGAATAAGGGCTTGCAGCTGTATGATACCTTTGAGTGTTTGAAATTCCCGCCGAGCCTTCAAATGAGTATAGAGGTCACTTTAATCATTCATAAGTAGAACTAATATTTATAAATGCTTAGAATATTTGCATGCAATAATTGATTAATGACTAAAAATCCAATAGATATAGCAGAATTCCAAAGAATAACACATTAAGAGAACTTTGGACTGAAGGGCAGAACCACAATCCAGAGAGAAGAAAGTGATTACATTACTAGGGAAAAGGTTACCCCTTCAAAGTTTAAAAAATGAAAAAGAAATTGACAAAAACGAATATTTATGAGGTTTAATCGTGTTTGATTTCTAACAAAAACATGTAAATAAGAGGTAATTACCTACCTGATAGCCCCTAAAAGCAGCCTGAGCTTTTACAGCAGCTTGGTTAAGCCTGATTTTATCAGGATCATCTTGTGAACCAAAACCAACCACATCTTGCGCACTGGTCTCTTCATCTCTAGCTGAGATAACAACCCTGTCATTTGACGATTCACTTACTAGGCCTTTTTCAGAAACTGATTCCTTAGTTGCAGTAGCTCCAGAAGTGGGTTGGGATATCAGTGTAGGAACCGCAATTGGATCAGACACATGTGTTTCAGATGGCACTGCCAGCAAGTCCTTGGTACTTAAACGCTTCTTGCAACAAAAATTGAAACCAAAATTAGAACTTGCATATTGCAAAATCTAAAGTGTCCACAGCCTGTAGCCAATAGAGTCATAAACTTAAAACTTGGTACAGAAGTCTCTAACAACATGAACTGTATTATTCTCAAAGCACACCTCTAATTACTTCTTTTGAAAAGCATGTACAGATGACAGCCATAATCAACCTTGGGAAGGAAGAGTATCAATTACAAAATGAATCAAATAATCAAAACAATTGGGGAGATATCACAAGTTGACACAGGCTGAAGCATCCAATCAGTCATAATATAAATTTCCTTTAATCATCAGTTCTTAACAAAATAGACTTATCACAAGCCTAAAGTTTCCATGTATACATGGCCCAATAAGGTAACAAAAGTATCCATTTCTTTCTTAAACTATCAGATTATTTTGGTCTAGTAAGAGATTCATACTTTCATCCTTTCGTGCGTAACGTAGATTATGGTTATTTATGAGGAATAAAAGACATAAAAGTCTCAATTACCAGAAGCCAGACAACAGAAAAAGAACTTACAAAGGAATCTTTCTTTTTTGATGAATGAGAGTTTGATTTCTTCCCCGAAAGTAAGGCCTTGATCCATTTTCCAGGAGTCTTTCCCATCACCGCAGAGATCAGGGCTTCAGAAACTACAGAAATCAAGTATCAAAATCAGTAAGAACTTTAAACAACTAAAACTCATGTACATTTTCGTCAACGAAGGTTGCACTTGAAAAACTGAACATAGAATAAGAACAAACAAAGAGGAGAAATGATAAACAGCCGATATATCAGTATCTTCAATTTAAAACAACAATAATGCGAATAGGAGTGCAGGACCATAAACTCCCAGCTTAGTAGCTGTTATGTACAGAATAAACTGAAAAATCCAAAGTCAGATTCCACTATCTATTTTTTAATACCGAAAAAGAGACAAGTCAATGAGCTGTTATGCAAGCCCTAGGAAGACAACTATTTCCACACAGTACCAACGAAGTTTATATTTTTCTGCAAACAAAGAGAGAGACAAACAAAACCCAACTAAAAAAATGTAAAAAAAAAAAGAAAATATGAGTTTTGGATACCAAACCTGCTTAAGCTCAGGTAAGGAGAAGCTAGATCAAAGCACAACCTCGAGATGCAGCAGTGGAACCCTAAGCTTCCATTGCTTAAGAGCAAAACAAAAAAAAAAACGAAGCAACAAATCAATAAAAAGATTGCAAATCAAGTAATGAAATGTTGGAGGGAAAACAACTATGAAGAGCGAGACCAAAAAAGATCTAAAAGAAATTTGATAAATTCACCTCAACTTGTAACGATGCAGCTGAGAGCAGAGTTTGAGCTTCGGAGGAAAGTTTTGCTTTTTACTCGCAGCAGTGACAGGGGCGGAGAAGGCTGAGGTAGCAGCAGTAAGTCCCCTGAATTAGCGCAAGAGATAGATACCTTGCACGAGGTTGACCCCTTTGAAGAAATTGTATCGACCCGCACTCTTTTATTAACAGATGAATCGATAATCGATGTGTTAATTTCTCTCCCTCCCACATTAACTCTGTCTAAGGTTTTGTCAAAAGAATTAAAAAAAGTACAATGAATGATATAATTGTTGATGCTATTTTATTAAATTGTCTTTATTATATTTATTTATTTTCTTTATTTCTATATCAACACTATTAATTGATACTTTAGTTTAATGTTGATGATAAAGTTTAAAAAATATTTAATTTAATCGTCCATGAAAGTCATAAAATCACAATCAAAATTAGACAAAAGGACAATTAATTAGTATTAAATTTTCTTTCCTATAAATAGGAACATTATAAAAATAAAATTTTTAATATAAAATAAAATCTTATATTTAAAATTAAATAAAAAATATTTAAAGGAACCAAATATATTCATTATATTATTGGACAATTATCAAATGATTAAAACCTCATGATCTAAAATTAAGAAGGTTTGTTTGTATGTCACTTGTCAAGTACAAACAAACAAGAAAAAAGTCAAACCCAATCCTTAATTTTTCAGAGCTTGGTTGTTACATTAATAAACGAATTAACTATAGTAGCAAGTATCAACCAACCTCCTTTTCATTTTTTAAACAAATAATAATAATAATAATTGTTACTACAATTATCCACCTATTTCTTTCTCTTAGATTTTTTTTTCCTTTTTTTTTATCTAAATTCCCCCAATCTACAGTTGGATTATGGCACTAAATAATAAATTATTTTACGAATAGATTTTTTTTAAAAAAAAAATGTGTAAGAATCTATAATAATCACATTTGTATGAATCCTCTCCGACCACTCTTTGTGAGTGTCGTGATTATTCTTATGGGTAAGTTATAGATTTAATGTATTTGGTAGACTTAGAACCATTTACTTTTATATTTTTGAGATTGACAATCACAAAACAATGGATTAAATTATCTTATTTATCCCTCTGCAATGGAAGGAAGAAAAATATTATTTTATTGGTTTCCTATTGATTTATCCTGAGTTTTAAAATACATTATTTCCCCGCAAATTACTCTTTATTATTGGTAGAATATACTAATTAATAAAGAACACAATACATCTTACATGATTTTATTTTCTTACCTAGGATTTATCTGTTATTTTTTCAATAAGATAATCTTTCCTTAATGACAACTATATACTTGTTTTCCTACCAAACTTTTTCCCGAATCTACATGAGGGGTAGTAGTCAAACTTTATTATTGGAAGAATTTTGACAAATAGTTATTTATAAAGTAAAATGATTTAGAAATTGAATAATTTGAAGAGTTTTCTCAACAATGAATATCATCGGAATATATTTATGAAATAAGATAGATGATAGATGATCGAATGATTTAATAGTGTACTATATTTAACGGGAGATATTTACTATAATTGATCAAGAATTTTTTTTATAGTATTTTTAAAATATATAAATTTATAGAATTTAAATAGTTGTTATTAATTATATTTGGTCTTTTGTAATCAAACTAAAACTAACATGTTTATAATATTATAATTTATTTATTTATCAAATAAAAAGATTGTTACAATTTTGCCCTCATCTCAAATTTATGGTTCCGCCCCCTGCTTACTGGTACACCAAGCTTTCCCCCAAATTGTCCATGAATCAAACGCTACAGAGTCACAGAGCGGAATTGATGGAACAAAAAGGCCAAATGAAGTGGGCAAAAGTCACAGAAACAAAGTAAGATCATTTGTATTATGAGCACTTCAGTGTTGGAGACTTAAAAGGAGATTCATCAACCACATGTTAAGACACAAACTGAAAACTATCCATTTAAAAGCTTATGTTGTTGATGATGCCATTTCTAAGCCCACATATCCTTCCATAATATTTGACTAATGCTCTTGGTTTACTTTAAAAATATGAAACCATCTTCTCAAAGACGAAACTGATCTAACAAAACTATCTGAAACAACCATTCTGATTCAGGCTCTAATAAACCCAATTCCCAAAAGTCAATATTTATACAGTATATATATATATATATCAGTATGTAGGCTTCCTTTTTCCCTAAAAACCTCCCAACAAAGCCTGAAGCATTGAGAGCCAATCCAGTATCTTGATATGATTGTGTTGTAATTGTGCTGAGTGATGAAAAGTGAGTGATATTGGTGAGAGTTCTTTTGTCTATTTATATATAGGCAACTTAGCTGGAGAAACTTCCTATTTGATCCATGATGACCACTTATTTTATCCATTTTCTCTGTTTTACCATTTTAAGTTTTGTGGTCGCAAAAACAATTTTTAAATGGATCTAAAGATATAAATAATATCGAATCCATGATCTCATATTTACACGGAGTTTTAATATCATAAAACTATAAGGTCATATGGCCAAAAACAAAATTTTTGTAACAAATAATATGAAACGCAGGGGAGTATATAGTCAGTGGCTTTGATTTGTAATTAATAATTTGGTAGATGTAATTAAGTGCCCTGCCCTTGAAATTTTTTATATATGAACACTAAGCTTCAACAAGTCCAAATCATTATCTTCCCTAATCAATCAGCCATCAGAAACTCCACCATCAAATCATAAAAAAGTAAGCCTAATTATTTTAATTTGCCAAGGAAATTAATCAATCACGTTAACCCATTTGCAGCAAAACGACATGCCAAAATCTGTCCGTTACTAGCCTAGGAATCACTCTTCCAGCAAAGCGTTGAAGGAACTTTTGTCGTTTACTCTCAGATCGTTGATTGTAACTGTCAGCTGGTTGGTTATCTCCCGAAAGGGCCAAAACGCAGGGAGCACGTAAATATTTAATATATTTAAAAAGAATCATAAAATGACATAAAGGACACTCAATTTAATTTTAATCATCAAATTGATATCCATAATAATTATCGAATACTAACGCAATAATTTAATATTGTATAAAAAATAATTAAGAAAAATTACAAAAAAAAATACCATTTAAATTTAAAATTCTAAATCAATTTATTTACTACACTTTATAAGTTATTTATTATTTTTATAAAATAAATAATAACATAATTTTATAATAATTACTAATTTAAGATTTTGAAATTCAAATGCTAGTTTTTTGAAAAAAAATTCAAATAATTATTAAGGCAGCCCTGTATATTCACACACACTGTACTTATTTTTGGGAAACTAACATTTGTTCATATATGCCTTATATTAATGGATTTCACAGCGAACCTTGACCTGGCTATTTAAACTTTTAAAAAAATCATAATGATAAAAATTTGATAAAAATATGGTTATTATATATATATATATAGAGAGAGATGAGAATACACCCAGCCTGCCACAACCCACGGGAGTGAGAGAGGCCACTTTTTTTTAATATTTTTTATTTTTTTTAAATTTTAAAATATTAATAAAAAATTTCTAGTATCATATTAGTCTTATAAAAAATTACTAATATTATACTTTTAATTTTTTTTATTTTTTAAATAAAATTTTAAATTTTATAATTATAAATTTAAATAAATATTAATATAATATTAATTAATTATAATATATTAAGGCATATTAATAAATGAATATATTTATTAATATTTAATAGTAAAAATATTTAAAATAATATTTTTAAAAAATAAATAATAATATTAAAAATTAAAAAAATAAACTGACGGATTGTATAATCTATCTTAAAATAAGTTACTATTTTGTCAATTCGAACTCGCGCTATGGTAAAACAACTCATTTTATTAGTTCTATGTATATAAATACTCTGGTTCCCGGACAAAAATAATTAAAAAGAAAAGAAGATGAAATTGTGGGTTGCAGTTGCAGCCATTGCAACTCCGATTTCAGAGCTGTGCTGACTTTGGACAAACTGGCACATCTTCGATTTCTCGGACAGTGTGTCGGTTTAAAAAATTCAAACCCTCCAATATTCTTATTGCATTGATTGAATCAATTGAATGCACATCCATTTAATATTTTAAATCTTCTCCATTCAAAGATACATTTAAATTTGAATGCATACTATTGCCTATAAATACTGTAATAATAAACCTTATTTTATTTAGTATCGATCATATAGATTATAGTATATTATTATATCTATTAACAACTTAAATTTTAAATAAATTATTAATCAAAGAATTATATCTTATAACTTTAATGAATATTATCTTCAATATTTTTTTTATCTGTCTTAAGAGAACTTATACTAATTGATCTATTATCTTATCAACACAACCCTAATCCTAATCCCTCAAGTGGACCTCCGTCATATGTGTTTAGATTATATCTGGTAATAAGATGTAAAAAAAGTGACCAATAGCCGTTCATAACAAAAATAAATACTTATACATACACACATCATGGAAGTAAGATTTTCTCAGGAAAAGCTGGTGTCTATTTAATAAGGTAGTTTCTTATGTAGCTTCTGATCTGTGTTTCTCTTATCGTCTTTACACTCTTCCTGTGCAATAGGCTCCACTATCTACCACTTCCTTCATGCTCCATTCATACATTCTTCCATGAACAAATCTAATTCTTCTCAGATCTCATATTCTCTTTTGGCCCTCTCTCCATTTTAAATCTTTGTTCTCATTATTCTATGACAAAAGAAAATCAGTGACCTACCATTCTTAATCATATCATAGAGAGATTTTTGGTTTCAGAGAATATGAAAATTTGCTGGGTTTCTGCAATTTTTCTTGTTATTCTTACTCACATTTCAACTGCACAGCTAACACCAAGTGAGAGTAGAATTCTATTCCAAGTTCAGAAAAATCTTGAATATCCTCAGGTTCTTCAAGGATGGAACAACTGGACCAATTTCTGTTATCTTCCTTATTCACCTTCTCTCCAGATTGTCTGCTCTAACAGTCATGTAACAGAATTAACAATCATTGGAAACAAAACAAACTCTCTTTCTGAAACATTTTCCATTCATCCTTTCTTCACTATCTTGACAAAGCTTTCAAATTTGAAGGTACTTTCATTAGTGTCTTTGGGTTTGTGGGGTCCTTTACCAGCCAAGATCAACAGGTTTGGGTCTCTTCAATTTCTGAACTTGAGATCAAATTCCATTCATGGCGAAATCCCATCATCAATCTCTTCCATGAAAAGTCTCAGGAGTCTGGTTTTGTCTGGTAATTTGTTCAATGGCACTGTCCCAGATCTTAAAAGATTAACTTCTCTTGAAGAACTCAACCTGGGAAACAACAAACTAGGTCCTGAGTTCCCTTCATTGGGCAATAATCTTGTAAGTTTAGTATTGAAAAGCAATTCTCTGAGGTCTAAACTTCCTTCCAAGATTAATCAGTTTCACAAGCTTCAAAAACTTGATATTTCTTCCAATCAAGTTTCTGGAAACATCCCATCTTCTCTGTTTTCTCTGTCTTCCATTCAGTATATGAACTTTGCAGACAACAAACTAAGCGGTTCCCTTCCAATGAACATAAGATGTGGTTCTTCTCTCAACTTTGTGGATATCTCAAACAATGTTTTGTTAGGAAAATTGCCGTCCTGCATTGGGTCAACCTCGAAGTCCTCAAATCGAACGGTTTTGTATTCTGGGAATTGCTTGTCCATAAGAGGCTCAAAAGATCAACACCCAACTTCATATTGCAAGAAAGAGGAAGCTTTAGCTGCTAAGCCTCTTGAAGGAAGCAAGAAAAAGTCAGTTATGAGATTAGGGTTGATACTTGGTATAATTGGAGGGTCTGTAGGAATTTCAATGCTTTCAGCTCTGATCATTCTTATCATCTTGAGGAAGACCAAACCAGAAATAGCTGATAATTACATAGAAAGATCTGTTCCTGATAAATCACCTTCTCATGCATCCCCAAGACCAAACACGGATACAAGTAAGCCCACTTTCGTGGATCTTTTTATTTCCCTTTTATAGTCTGATTTCCTCATGATGAATTGTGTCCACACTCAGTCTCAGAATGACTTTTTCAATTTACCAAAATGTTGTTTTGGTAATTTTCGATGTGAAATCAAACATGCACTTCACGACTGTATTAATGTGGTTTTATTTTTTAAATGGGAATAGCAATCTGTTTTGAAAACCTTTAAACCATGGTTTCATATGCACTTTTATGTAAGTTTTTCTTACATGTTTACCTAAAATTACTTCTAAAAAGCTAATCCAAGCACCCTCTAGGACGAGTTCCTCAGACAACGAGGCTGGAAGCGATTGGACTTCAACCATATAGAATCTTCACACTGGAGGAAATAGAGGAGACAACAAACAATTTTGACCCATCAAATCTGATAGGAGAAGGAACAGATGGACAGGTAAAAGGATAATCAGATTAGGTGTTAAATATAAGTTGGGACCCACCAAATTTGTGATGGTATTTACTTTTTGTGCATTTATTGTGCAGCAATATAAAGGTTGGATCAGAGATGGGTCTGTGGTCCTTATTAACTGTGTGAAGCTAAAGCTAATGCATAAGAATGTGACACAAAACCATATTGAGGTGTTGTCCAATTTGAGGCATAGGCATTTGGCAAGTGTTATTGGACACTGCATAATTGCCTCTCAGGACCATCATCAGAACACAAGCACACTCTTTCTTGTTTATGAACAATTCTCCAATGGGTCATTGAGGGATCATTTAATAGGTAAGAAATCACACACAAGTCATGAAGCATCCATAGTTTTCTTTGGAAAAAATTAATCTTTTGGTCCTATAGTTTTAACTCTTATAACTAAGTTTTTAAATTTTGATTTGGTGCAATTCAGTCCTTAAATTTTAATTCGATATAACACAATCCTTGTAATTTAATTATTTAAAATTTTAGTCCCTATATTTTATAAAATAAAATTCATATTTCATGAAGTTTAGGGATAAAGTTTTAAATGATTAAAATTTTAGAGATTAAGTTATAATAAGTCAAAGTTCAACAAGGACTAAGTTATAACCGAGTCAAAATTATAAGGATTGAGTTGTATTGAGTTAAAGTTTAAAGACTGAGTTACAATCGAGTTAAAATTATAAGGACAAAAGATTAATCTCCTCTCTCTCTTTTTTTATGTAAAACAATTAAAGTGCATTGTTTCCAACATGTGCTAAAATGAATTTTCATTCAATTGCAGATTGGAGAAAGAAGGAAGTGCTGAAATGGCCACAAAGAATGGCGATCTCCATAGGGATTGCAAGGGGAATCCAGTTCTTGCATACAGGGGTTGTTCCTGGTATATTTGGGAACAAGATAAAGATTGAGAAAATCCTTTTGGATGATAGTCTCAATGCAAAAGTTAGTGGATATAACATTCCATTGTTATTCAATAATATTGACAGGTAGATTTCTGCTTATTATGGTATTTTCTTCTTATCCCTTTTTTATCTTTCTGTTCCTTCCC
This sequence comes from Leucaena leucocephala, assembly GCA_037074615.1. Lineage (NCBI taxonomy): Eukaryota > Viridiplantae > Streptophyta > Magnoliopsida > Fabales > Fabaceae > Leucaena > Leucaena leucocephala. Next base: position 4,425,086 of record CM073570.1, on the reverse strand, counting down.
CACCTAACAATCCAAAGTATAATTTGGTGTTATGTCCACTCGCAGCACTGACAACACCGCAGAAAAGGAAGATATATATCAGTTTGGCGTTATTCTACTGGAAATCATCACTGGCAAATCAATTTCTTCAGTCAATGAAGTAGAGGAGCTGAAAGATGAGGTACATTATTGTACTCACAAAAGATATATTTAATATCATTGTTCATCCTTGTAGTTGATCAAGTTTTCGTTTGTTTGTCCATATAATTTTACAAAAACTTAAGCTGAGTTAACTCTATTAAGCATAGAGACTAAAATCAAAACCTAATAAAAATATAGTCACTAAAATTAAAATTTGTTTGCTCCTTGTACTTTTAATGAATTTTAATCTTAGTCTTTATATTTTTAATTTTAATCCCTATACTTAATTATATTAGTTAAAAATTAATGCCATTAAACTCAGACTAAGTACTCATAAAACTATTGGGACTAAAAATCATGATTTGAAACTATAAAGCATAAAACCAAAATTCAATCAATTTTTATTAACCCCAAAAGATAATATGAACAAGTCAGTATTGATATCAGTAACATTTAAATCTTCACAACATTTATTTATTTATTATTTTAGTTCAAGAATCTCTTATTAGATATCTCTGAAATTTGAAGATTTGCTTATCTGAATTGTTAATATTTTCAAATTGATAATTTGCAGCTAGAGAGAAGTTTATCAGAAGCAGCATCAGTACTTAGAGGAGTGGCTGATCCCTCAATCCGGGGAAGTTATGCGTATGAATCAATGAGAAACACAGTTCAGATTACCGTAAGTTGCCTCAGTAAAGTTCCAAACACACGCCCTTCAATAGAAGATGTTCTTTGGAATTTGCAGTACTCAATGCAGGTCCAAGAGAACTGGACCAGCAGTGGAAATCTCGCACTGGGTACCAGATTTTAGGTCTCCAATTCAAAGTACATGTCCGATCAAGGTGGTTCACATGGCTCATTAATCACAAATAATTAATTCCGGTGTGTAAATGTATAGAACTTTCTGCAATGTCATTCAAGATGCATTCTTCAATATTACAGTAAAAGTACCTGTCAAATTTTTATTTTTAAGGAAACATGTTTCATATTTTAGTATCTGGAAATTGTGATTTCTGTCTGGGAAAATTGCCCGAGCAATCTTATCATATGTAATAAGTGCTGTAATGAAACATAACAGTCAAAAGAGACGCAATGCAACGATATTGAGATTATGAGTGGAACATCAATTCATGTTGTCGAGTTTCGGGCAAACACATATAGGATGATCAGAAGCCAAGGATTACAAAACACCATAGTTCTTTTAAGTCTCAGTGTTATTTAATGAGATCTTTCAGATCCTCTGACAATCTTGTAGACTGCCATACAAGCCTTGGAGTCGGGATCATTCAATCAGCAGTCCAACTCTGCTCAACAATCTCGCGTACTTTTCTGTTATAATCACGCTTGTTTTCGCTAAACATCCGAGCAGCCTCTGAATTTGCCGGTGAGTTTGGGTTTGGGTCACACAGCAACGACTGCAAAAAGGCCATTATATGAGCAAGCAAGAAAAACGCAGAGCACAGACAAAAAAACAAATTACATTCCATTAAGATGCGTCAGAATTCTTGAACATTAAGAGAGAGAGATGTACGTTATGACGCACATGGCGAGTATGGGATTCTAACCTATATGAACTATAGGCTCTCCCAAAGCTTTATAACAGAAAATGGAAAGTTTAAGAGGGCAAGATTTGTTTTGTAGAAGTCATCCATGACAATACTTTTCTATAAGTGGTTCCATTGATTCCATACCAACATTTAAAGCACTTGCTCCAAAAGTCAGTCTATTAAATATGGAGATGCTGGGCAACTTCAGGCCTCAGCAACAATAATAATGTCTTCTCACGTTGTATAAGGAGATGAAACATGGGTAGGATGGGCACGAACTTTATCACAGCTACAACAGAAGGAACTAGTAGACTCAACCAAGAAAAATGAAAGTTGGTTGCAACAGAGTGAATTAATTGAAAGTGGCAATGCCAGCATAAGCAGTTCAGAGTTTATGCCGTATTTGAAATGACAAACATGTGTGGAGGTGCTCAGAGTAATTTGTAGGCGCATGCCAATTCTAACAAGGCAGAAGCAGATGCAGAGCATGAGAACTAGACAAAATAAGGGTTATTGGATTATTGCAGTAGAATCGATGTTTGTGTTTCTCATACGCTTAATAACAGGAAGCATAAATTAAAAGGAGAAGATAAATATTCACCAAAAAAGGGAATGATAAATGATTGCTTGAAATCACAAACATGGAAAATGGCGTGGAAGACACATGAACATGAAGCTAAATATTTATTGTCTTGAAGCATCTCTTGTTAAGTGAAATAGGTTTACCTGGATTGAAGTAAGTATTGCAGCTACATCATAAATTGGGCTCCACTGGTTCTGTAAAATATCCAAACATATGCTTCCATCCGCATAAACTAAACAGAGAAAGGGGACTTAGAACTGGAAATTGCTGAATTTGATAGTAACCAACAGAACTTCTTAAACAAGCCCCAGACAGAATTTGGTATTCAAAATTTTGGTTCAGAAAGAATAAAAGGAAAGCAAGCTGTAGTTTTCAACTTACTGTTTGGATGGAACATGCGAGAAACAAAGCGTACTATAGGCGGTTTATTGGGATAATCTTCAGAGAACTGAAGCGTCAATTTAAACGTGCCTGAAAGACAGAAATTGGATCAGACATAAGTTGGATAAGCAAATAGAATTTATGGGCAATAATAACATGAAAAATTTAACATGTGCAAAATTAGTCAACATAAAACACGCATCCCACTTTTGTAACAAGAACAGTAAACAAAAAATTTCAACTAAACATTGACCCCAGGCCTTGGTCTTTGAAACACTAACATGCAAATAAAGTGTCCTGTCATGTGCTTCTAACACATCAGATACCAACATTAGCGCAACAGAACTACCTGTTGAACACATGTATGCATGACAAACCTTGAACTGTTGTAAAGACAGGTTCAGACACAAGATCAACACACTTTAGGATCCTTGACTTTCCTAAAGATTTCTATTACCTAGACATTCATATGGTAAGAAAATACATTCATATGATAATATAGCAACAAAACTTATTAATTATAGATAATTGGGCATAAAACTATTTACAACTTTATTAATTATTTGTGTGCGTGAATAAAGCTCTGATCATCAACCGTCTTAGTATAACATAAAAAACATCCCGGGAGCTGGAAGTAATTTGCTCTAACATGTGCATTATTTCATTTTTATCTCAGATTTTTACCCGTTTTGCAAGTATACCAGAAAGTACTAATGGGTCATCATGCCGGTATTGTCCTATTTATGTGTCTACGGCTCTATGCATGATTAACAACCTAAAAGCAAAAACATTATGAAGTTATTGACAATCAAAAAGTATATATTTGATGAGATGTTTAAACAACAGGTTCAAATATACAGTTTAAATTTTTTATCACACCCTTTAAAGTCCAGGGATTATGTGTGAATACAACTGGTATGGATCAGTTATATATGAAGTAACTCAAAATAATCATATTTATAATAACGAAAATGAAAAAGGAATGCAAATTGTGAGGAGGCCTAACACCCGCATCGCTTCCTCATAAATTTACATGGTTAATTTGACTGAAATTAAGCCCCCAAGGGCAAAAAGGCCAAATCTTTTCAAATCATGAGCCATTGCATGCTAAGGATAACTACTTGTTAATTGTATTGCAAAACATATGTGGAAAGAGGCGGAAGATGCAATTGTACCTCCATCCCATGGGGTGTCATCTGGCCTGGAAAACCACCAGGAGAAAGCATAGTTAGGTTGTTGACATATATCTACTCATCTAAAACCGCATAATGAAAGAAGGTAATTTTACATCTTTCTGTTTAGTATCATACCCAAATATAACTGCATTCCAAAGCATAATATTATTGTCCTGGGGAGCACCACTGATGCCGGCAGGAGGATCTTGCTGCAGCCTTTTAAAATCTCTCATCAATCTCTTCCTGGAAGGAGTCGACATTCTCACCACCTATATTTCAATTGAGAACAACGCTTAGTTAAACTGATATTGGACAAAGCTTAAAATTAACAAGCATCAGGTAAATCATGAGTTATCTCCAGAACCTTCCATAACTATTAACAAATAAAAACCATTTCCTACAAGCTAAGTACATTCAACTGGTAGAAAGTTCTCCATCTATGCATCAGTAACTTATATGCGGGATCTATTTCACTCATAAACTCGAACAAGAAAGGTGATTTAAGCTATTTTCAAGCCTAGAGCCCCAACCAGCAAGAGCAAGGGTCCCCAAGAACGCATTTACTTTTTGTGTTTCTTTTTTCAAGAAATAAAAACGGAAAACCAACCCAGAATTCACAAAACGGTGTAGATCAACAATTACATTCCTCCGATAACATTACCACACAAGATTAGCAAAACGCAAGACCATCCTATTCATCGGCGACCAATTCTATTTAGGGCTTCTTCAAATCAAACTCCAAGGAAATTGGGTATGAATCAATTGCATAAAGAAAAATTCAACGCGAGGACAAAAAAACGAATAAAAGCGAAATTACGAAGGGGAAGAAAGCCAAAGAAAGTATCCTAACTAGCAGTGAGTGAAGGCGGCGAGTTTCAGAGCCAGAAGAGGATGAGCAACGCGGAAAGAGTAAGAAAGATGGAAGCTTCGAATAGTTCGTGCAGAGCCCAAAAGATGAGCTTGGAATGGGGGGAATTTATTGATTATCAGAGGAATGCTTCCATGGCGACCGGCTCATCAGAGAGAGATTCTCAAGTTGTTATATTATATGGATTATATCTTTCTTTGGGGCCAGAGGTCCCAATCCCAAATGCTCACACACACACTCTCTCTCCTCTCCCTCCCTCCTAACTTTAGTTTGGCTTTTCCTGGCAACTTGCACTTGCAACTAGCTACGCCTTAAAAGCCATGAGGCATCCACATTTCACACTTCACGTCGATTTCACAATACCGTATTATGCAGTTTGCTGGTTTCCATACTTTCGTGCGTATTACTTCCCACTTAAAACTACTTTCGCACCACCACCGCCATTCGCCATTTACAACTTAGTGCTTGTTTGGATATAGTTTTTAGAAATTAATTTTGGTTAAAATTTTAATTTAAAAAAAAACTGAAATAAATATTAATTTTTATCCAGAATTAATTTTGGCTAAAACTTCGGTTTGGAAAAATTTGAGCCAAACAGCTATTTTTGTCCAGAATTGATTTTGGGCAAAACCTCAGTTTGAAACCATGGTTTTGAATAAGCTACTGAAAATAGATTTTGGATCTATAAAAGAGTTTATAAATTATCTAATTACTATTTTACCCCTACTTTTTTCTTCTCTCATCTCTCATTTCTCCTCTCTCATTTCTCCTCTCTCTTCTTCACACTATCTCTTCTTTTCTCTCTCTTCTCTATACTCTCTCCTCTCTCCTATTTCTCCTCTCTCCTCTCTCCTATTTATTCTCTACCCTCTCTCCTATTTATTCTCTACCATCTCTCCTCTCTCATACTTTATCAAATCATACCCTTTTTAGTAATTTATTAATATAAAAAGTGATTCTACTACTAATCATCCAAACATCTCTATTTTCAAAATCTATTCTTCTCAAAATCTATTCTCCAGAATCTATTTTTCCCAAAATCTATTCTTCCCAGAATCTATTCTCCAAAATCTATTCTCCCCAAAATTTATTCTCCAAAAACTAATCCAAACACACCCTTAAAATATTTACTCCTTGATTATTGTTAGTTAAGACAGTTAACCTAACTAACAACTTAAATAAATATATTCAATTAATTTAATTTAATTAAAAAATTAATTAAATTAATTAAAATAATATATTTTTTTAAAATATTTAAATTATCTTCTTTAACTTTTTATCTTTTTTATTATTGTTGATCAATATCAACGTCTCAATTAAATTGTCATTGATTGAATATCTAAATCACAAAAAATAATTTTAAAAAATAATAAATATAATAAATATATTTTATATCATTGATCAATATTAACATTTTAATTAAATTATATATTAAAGATTAAAAAATATTTTTTTTGTTTATAGTAAATGTTATATCCCAATATATTTTATAAGGGATTAAATATAATATCCTTCATAATATATTAAATTAAAGTTTAATTTTTTATTAAAAAATATACTTATATTTAATATTTAACTGTACTGATATGATTACTTCTAATTAGAATATGTTGATACCTATACTTACAAAAAAAATTCTTAGGGGATCCATCTTGGAAAGTTGTAAACAGAATAGCAAGTATTTTATAATAGTAATACATAAAAATTGAGAAATAAAATAATCTATCCAAATTAAATTAAATGTATAACTGGAGTCTGCATATTATTGGGACATATGATAAGAACCTGGAAACTTGTATTTGTCAGTGGACATAGCAATTTTGTATTTTATATATATATATATATATATATATATATATATATATATATCATTTGACTAGGCATTGCAGAAAAAATAGAATATGCATAAAACTAGTTCCCCGCTGATTGTGGCATACATTGGGACAGCTGTGAAAGATATTGAGAAACATCTATGTTCTTTCTCTTTTCTTGATCTTTAGCTTCAGATTACATCAGAATATATTGATCTTCCATACTCTCTCTCTCTATATATATATATATATTTGCGGGAATCTGCTTTTATTTAATCTCCCTGGTCAGGAAGAAAAATGCTCCTGGAACTTTAGATTTGAGAAATATATTCCAGCACTCACTTCCTCATTCTTAGAAATCATCAGAATATTACAAAAAACATGAACCGTAATTTTTTTTCCTTTTCTTTTTATAGTTTACTTTCATATAATTAGTTTTGTTATAACTTAATTACCACATTTGTGAGTGAAACAATGGGCAATGAAACTGGCATGGTCCTAATCCCCTCTCTCAGAGAGGCTCATGCTTTCTCATTTTACGCCACGCCCTCATACTGCTCGACGATATGCCTAAACCTAACCCACCTTCAATAGCAGAATGAGTATGGTAGACAAGTTCTCTAGCTGTTCAACCCAATTGATCAGTTGGATGAAGCATTCATTTTGTGATCGTATTCAAGGTTTTATACATGCTGGGGTGGGAAAGGAAAAGTAGGATGATCAATGATAAAGGATTAGATGAACTTTGTGGTTTTAGCTTTACAGAAAGTGGCATTTGAATTATATATTAAAGCAAAAAATATGACTGCATTATTTTTTACTCTGATACTGAAACAGAGTTTACTACATTTCGAGTACTTTGAGTCTCCATGTATTTTAAGACTTCCATAGAAAATCACTGCGATCCAACAGCTCTTCCACAGCAAATCCAAAGTAATCGTCAAAATGGTAAGGAGGTTCTGAGATGAAGCAAGAAATCACGTCTCTCAGTGTAATGACTCCAGTTACTTCACCCTCACTGCCTACCGCATAAATCCTGTGCACACGCTGAGTAGCAAGAATGTGGATCACATCTCCCAGTGAAGCATCAAGATTGCATGTTATGGGCTTGTTGATTCTTCCAGTTTCTGGCGATACCGTGTTCATGAAATCCATCACAGTAAGCTTCCTGCACAAAAAATTGAATATAGTTTGCCATATTTTCCAGTCCTCTAATAATGATAGGGATATTGTAACATTGCAGATATAGAATTTGTCTTCAGTGTTACCTAAAATTGGAGAAAAGCTCAGGCTGCACCAGCAAGTGTCTGATGTCCCTTATGCTTACATTCCCGACAATTTTCTTATCTGGTTCGTGTACCACGGGAAGACCTCCGATTTTATGATCCTTCATTTTCTTGAAAGCTTCAAGAATCAAGTCATCCCTCTGGATGCTGATAACCTGGTTAGGGAGAAGAGACAAGTAGCTTCTTAGACCTTCAAATTTTGGTAAGTCAGAATTATATATAGACATTGATCATTATTACCTCATCAGAGGACATAAAAGGAAGTCCCAGATCAGATAGAGGTCTAGCAGCAATGCAGTCAAACCAATCTCTTCCTTGGCATCCCTCGAGACCTTGAACAACCGCAGATTGAGTAATGTAGTTTGCAAGGTCAGGCTTGGCTGGTTCTATCACAGGTACGTTCCTCAGCCTATATTTTGAGAGAAGTAGCAAAACAGTCAACATACTGCTATCTTTTGAAACTGGAACAAAAGGAGCCCACCGGTATGTTTTGAGTATGGATCGCACCTGAAACCAGAAATCAAAACAAAGTATATGTTTTTATTTTTGAGTAAGTGGAGCTAGGAGAAGAACTTAAAACAATAGAGATAGCCCGCTAATAAAGTCAAAAACACAGGCGATGATTTCAGATTTTGCAAATAAGTTCCTTTATGTGAAGGAATCTTTTTCAAAAGTCAATAACTCGATGCTGAGTAATCCAATATCAATCTTTTCTATTTTATAAGTCGTATTGGATCAACTGGAACTTGGCTTTTTCTGTTTAAGTAGGCATCCTAACTTCAATTGTCTCTTTGCCAATAAAAAAAAAAAACTCAAAAGATACAAACTTGCATCTTTGTCCAGAACCATTGCCAAGCTTACCGTCGTAGACTTGAAGGGTTCTTCTCGCAGTATTACTTTGTAGAAGTCCTGGCCCAGATTATCAGCAGCTTCAGGACCATCTTTACCCGCTGCTGTCTCAGCAGCAACACCACCGACAACTGCAGCACCAACCGCAGCGGCTGTTAACCCGGCAACCGCAGCAGGACCCGTCATTCCCAATGCCATGGCTCCCAGAGCACCCACAGCTCCGGCACCAACTCCGGCAGCCGTTGCTGTACCAGCCGATAAGGTGGCCGCTGCAGTTTCTGCACTCTCCATCACCCACAGAATGATAGCTGAATAATCTATTATGCCAAGGTACCTGTCTCTCCAATCGGAACTACTTTCTGCTTCTGAATCTCTTACTGGTGCTGATAATATGTTGCAATCAGATAGAATCCTGACTGCTTCACCAACCAATGTGTCTGCTGATATTTCAACCACTATCAAAGTAATAACATTACATGTTACTTACTCACATTAACCCCACGAGCTAATCATGGCGATGATGAAATGCATATTTTCCTACCTTTTCCTGCAGGAACTCCGGGGAAAGAAGAAACAGGAATCTTAGCGAATGCGTCGGTCAATGTCTCCTGCAATGCCGGTGCTAATTTCTTCCGGGATTGGATGGTTTCAAAGGAGGTATTAAAACTTGAATTTTTGTCACTTTCACTCTCACTGACTCTGATATCCTCTTCTTGCGCCATAAATGAATCTGAGGCAAAATTAGGTAATTAACTGCTGTTTTAATACATTATAGCTAGCCTCCATCAGGATTTGTTTACATATAGTTTCAACATTGTGATTACATCATGTAGAGATTATTCTCTTACGTTAGGTCTATCAGATTTGTGATTGTGATTCAATGTCTTGAAAAATATTCATCTTCTAGATGACACTATGATTCAATACTACTCTTGATCTGCTTGTATATGGTTGATATTTGACGAGGAAATTGATGCTGTTCAATCTTAAGAAAACATAAGCGTCCGTAATAATGAAGAAATAAATGGAATAAAGTGATTCAAATTCCAGCATATTATAATGGCTCTAATGCAGAAACAAAAGGGGGAAATGAAATATTGAATATGAATTAATCTTGATTTACCTTTTTCAATCTGGGACCTCAAGTGGATTCAGGATTCCGAGTTGTTTCCCTTTGTTGTGGTTTTTTTGGTTTGGAATGTCTGTCGTTCGTTATTTCTGGTTTTTGAGTTAATGTAGGGGTTTTCTAGCAGTGCCACGTGAGTTTATAGGACACGTGTCAAAGGCTAACACAACCACGTGTTAACTGTTTACGTCTAACTGCTCTCGCCCCCTTGAAGAAGTAAACTAGGCCAGCCCGCAAACAGAGGCTAAAAAATAAATATAAAAAAATAATTTAAAGCTTATAATTAATAGTCATTACAAATATTATATCAGAAAAGTTACTAATAAATAAAAATTTAGAAAACCATCAAATTTCTCTTCAGTATAGAAATTTATTAATTTGTTTGACTAAAAGTATTATTGTAAAATTTCGAAGAATATCATATGGCTTAATAGATCAGGGATAATTAACTTTAAGAGATAAAGTATCAACATAGTATATTTTTATGATATCTATACTTTCAAAATATTTTAACTGTGATTAGTTCAAGTGATAAGATTTTTTTATTGCATGGGCTCAAAAACAAACTTAAACGTAATTAAAAGTTCATATAATTACGTAATTATCATAAGAGTAAAATATGATTTTGTTTTTTTTGGTATTTGATGTGGCGTTACCTGCAAGTTTTTATAATAATGAATTAGCTTTGCCAATCATCAAATGCCAAGTTATATAGAGCATTTGTTTTCTGTAATTTCTTTTTCCGGAAAGTAGTCACCTGATGAAGCAATAATAATTCTTCAGCATTCAAGTCCATAAACTCTTATTGATCTCTGTGTTAAACAGCTTTGGTTGGAATAACGGAAAAGAACTTAGCAGAAGCAGCGTAATAGAGATAATCACAGACAAAGAAGATGACACTAGTCAATACAGAAAACGACACAGAAGATGTCAATACAGGAAAATTGTACGCTGCTCACTTTTTGTCTACAGACAAAGTGACTGCCAAGCTACGTTCTTACATGAATAATCACCAGAGACAAGTTCAAGGCATCCTCTATACCATTCTGTTAGGCATAGGAATTCATTGGATATTGCTTGGCAACATCCAAAAGTTGTCAATCTCAATCGCTGTCTTCTGTTGCATCGTGTTAGCACTAGCAAATAGCTCCAATGCAGGAACTATAGCAAGAATGGTAATGAGGGCACATTGGCTGAAGCTTGTGCTACTGAAAACTATGAGTATTTGATTTTAGCATTCTTGCCAACTTTTGGGAATGGCCAAACTCCACTGATAAACTTTGCTGGACATTGTGATCCCTATAGTAATAGTTGCATTGGCTTAAGCTCTGACATCAAATCATGTCAAGCCAAATGCATCAAGGTATTGTCTTTTGGAGGAGGTGCTAGTAGATACTCCCTTACATCCACTCAGAATGCACAGCATGTAGCACTTCCCTTTAAAATAACTTCTTACAAGGACAATCTTCTTCTCGTCCACTAGGTCCTACGGTCCTCGACGGCATAGACTTTGACATTGAAGGAAGATCAAATTGACACTGGGGTGAACTTGACAGGTACCTTAAAGGCTATGGCAATCGGGAAGAAAAAAGTTTACATAACTGCAGCTCCTCAATGCCATTTCCTGATGCTTGGATAGGGAATGCCCACAAGATGGTTTTTTTTATTATGTTTGGGTCCAGTTCTACAACAACCCTCCATGCCAGTACAGTTTTGGAATAGCTAATATTGACGATGCATGGAAGCAATAGACATCAGACATCCCAGCCAACAAGATATTCTTGGGCTTACTAGCTTCTCCTGAGGCTGCAGGCACTGGCTGCATTTTTACATCTGATCTTACTTCCACTCTGCTACCAAAAATTAAGATTTTAGCAAAATATAGAGATGTTATGTTGTGGTCTAGGTATTGTGATGCCCAAAGCGGATATAGTAACTCCATCAAAAGTCACGTCTAAAATCTATACCCATCATTAGTGGATTGGCCTATATGTTGTGTATTAATGTATATTTAAACATAAATATATAATATCCTATTGTTTTTATCTTAACATTCGTGGTGGGGGGACTTTTGATATTATGGAGTATGGATATTAATGCAGGAACGAACTTGCCCTAATACTGTTAGATGAAACACACAAAAACATGAGAATAAGAAATTTCTGCTCTTTTAGACAGCGGGGTTCATTTGGTTGCTGTTCATCATGGACACTTGAGCAGCAATAATTTCGTGGCATCATTGCAACATACATAAGAAATTCAAGAGGATAGATAACATGACAAACATGGTCTAAAACAAAATTCCCAAGAAAGCTTCTATGGTTGAAAACTATGACTCCAAATTGAGAATGCTGATTTTTATATCGGAGAATGTCTTCACATAAGTTCCCCATAACCTGCTTTTCACAGATGAGAATAAAAATAAAATGCTTTTTAGAAGGTAGCAATGTACTCAGATCTCAGCCAACAAATAAATGTAGACATAAAAAACTCCAAAAAGATACTACATGCAATGCAATGAACAGGCATTTATTAACAGAAGGACTTGCATCTTTAATGTAATAAATTATAGGGATCCAATAAAAAAATATAAAACTAAAGGGACTTGATTTAAAATATGATGAAATTAAAGCTAAAGGGACGGACATATTAATTTTTCCAAAAATTTATTAAGTTGTGACAATAGACTTCCAAAAAATATCTATTTTACGTTAATTATTAATTCGATGTAATCTAATAGATATTCTGGAAGTCGAGTTATAGAAAATGATAAAAGTTTCAATAGGTGATTTGGCCAAACCGCATGGCGTTCTAGCATTTATTAAAACATGATTAGAATGAAGAGCCTTAATTTAAGATACTTCAACAAAGGAGGGCAAACTAGTAATTGGCCAAGGGAGCATAACTGCTATCGTTGTCCTTCCCCTTCACCATATTAAATCAACCACTTCCTTGTATCAAAAAAAAAAGAAAAAAAAAGAACCACTTCTATTGTTGACAATATCAAGCACATCATAAAAGGTTTGATTCTTTTGGACTGAGATTCCTTAAATTATGTAGCATAGTTAAGAACAGTGATATGGGTTCCCACTTCTCTCTTTATCTCTTTCTAACTTCAGCTTTATCTCTCTCTAACTTCAGGGCATAAAGAGATCAATATTTTAAACGTGTTTGGTTTTACCATGGAAATCATTAAACTCGTGATTTTTATATGGTTGGAACTCCAATCTCTTAATCCTTGTTCATTTTGCGTCCCCTATCTCAGACTAATGTTGCCTGGGTTACTCAAAATGCCTTGACATTCTCTGCATCCTTAAATCATATTAATGTCATTACATGCAAGGAGAATTTTTTCACTAGTCTCCTTGATCATCTGATATCGGTGGCACTCTAGAAGTATATGTTTGGTATGCATAAAAAAGTTGGAATGGAAACAAAAATAATAGTTACGGAAAGACTTGATAATGTTTTTGGTCAGCAAAAAGGGTGGCATTGGATATTTCTTCACACAAAGCACAAGGATCGTTCTAAATCACATCCCTTTGCGCTTAGTATGCGATAGCTTATTTCAGGCGAGACTCATGCAGATAGATTCAAAGATGACGGGACAAGTTCTAATATACTCAAGCAATTTTCATTTGGGGCTTATTTGGTAAATTAGTTACCTTATCTGTTTCGTTTCGTTTCGTTTCTATGTCCCACCATCAAAGTAACTATCACCGTAGCTAGATTGTAAAGCTTAGAAATTTGAGGTAATAACAATAAGGAGGAGAGTAAATGAATAAATGCTACACGTGCAACTGCAACGGATTCTTCATTAGCAAAATAACAAGTGATATATAAACGCACACTACCATCTCAATTTCTTACCTAACAGGATAAACATATTACAAAACAAAGTTGAGAAACCCCTACACACCCTTCAGCAGCGTATTAACTATCTGCTCCATTCAAAGTCTCCTCCATATCTTGGATTGCCGTTATTCAATCGCCTTTGATCCTCTGGTTTTATAGAATTTGCAAACGCATGCCAGCCCAGAAGGTATGGCATGATAAACTGCATGCAGAAAGCAGTAGATTTACAATCAGAATAATAAGACCGATAAATTCATACAGAAAGCTCTTGGAACGCGGGCGCGGGACACCCGGAGGGGGTGGATCATACATTGAAAATTGAGTTGAAAACTGATAGCTCTGCTTTTGTGATAGGGATATAGATGCTTTCATCCACGTTCTCAATCTTGTTTTGAACACCTTCTCATAAGATGCATATCAATGGCATTGGGAAAAAAAAAGGTCAGATAAGTTATTCTTTTAGACCAGTACATGAAAACTGATGGCCTTTATATAACTGCAGAATGCAAGAGAAAAGGAATAACATGACATAATACTGCCTCTAGTCCTAAATATAAGATTTCTTAATTAATTTGGGTAGATTAAAAAAATTAGTTAAATTAGTTATTTGTAATGACTGTGTGCTAGTTTCCCTAAAATACCCCTTTTAATCATGTATATTTAAACTATCCTTGATAGAAACCCTTTTAACATATGCAATCATGTAGGGATATTTTGGGAGAAAAATTATAATTTTGGGAGACAAAGTGGATTAGGTCTTATATTTAGGACCAAAGTGGATCCTTATCTAACTCTTATATTTAGGACAAGAGGAAGTAGTAACAGAAGTTTATGAAATGAGGGATTACTTAGGTTAAAAAAGTGACCAGAACCATCTGGAAGTGGCTCCACCTTCAAAACTTTTCTGATTTTACCTTCATCACTGCAAAACAAGACATGTTATAAATGTTGCAATGGGGCAAGTATGGTGTTTAAGAAATCAGTCACCATTCAGGACTTATGAATAGTATGACTTCCCGTAGATTTTATATGAATACTGATACTGATTGATGTTGATGATAATAATAATTAAAACTTTGAAAGGCATGGATAGAAATTACCCCTTCCCCTTGAAAGGATCATGAAAAAATTCACACGAATCCCTTGCACCAAGGCTAATTACATTTCCCATTTCACTCACTGATAGAGAGAATACCTACACTCCAGAAAACTGGATTTATTACCTTACTTTTCAAAAGTTACACATAATCATATATCCCAAAGAAATCATGTCATTTAACATGGAAATGAGACTAACTAAGAAAGCCTTCCGAAGGAACATATTGGTGGAAGTAGTATGTGTTGTCACTTGTGAGACATAGGAGGAATGAAATGATTATTACAATTATTTATTTATTTATACAAAATATTTAACATCATATTGTCTTAGTCTAAGCTTAGGCTCATTCAAGGACCAATCTAACAAGTTTCTCCATTTTTTTGGCCCGGAACAAGTTTCTTCATTTCATTGAACTTATACATACATATAAGTGCATAATTTTATAGAAATGTCAAGTTACTAAGCTAGGCCTAGTCTTTGTCCTCAATGCTCCGCAGTCAAGCACTAGTATTCTTATCTAAGAACTAATTATAACCATTTCATGTCCCTTTGTCAGGATTCAATTACTGCCCTATGCCACTACACTTCTCACAAATGCAAAATATTTACCACTAGTTTTTTCCAGCACCGGCATATCTTAACACACAACTAAACTTCTAATTAAATAGCAGAATCTGAAATTGGTCTTGTACCATATATTTCTCCAAAATACAAAGGAAGTATATGTCACCTGCTTTCTGTTCCAGTCATACTGGCGCATACCAACTGCAGGAGCGAACTGAAGCAGCACATAACCTTCCCGAGATACTTTGAATGCCCCTGACTGCACATAGAAAATTAAACAGTCTATCACAATGCAATATAACAATCCAGAAACATTGGGACATAGAAAAATAGAAGACATTGTCCCATGAATTTACAGAACCAAATTCCAAAACAAACATACCTCCAATGAAGCAAACTCTGGAGGCCTGGGAGTCACCGTAAGCGCAGCCTTCCCTTTGTAAACTGAGTGACCCACATAAACCCTAGGCGGCAAAGCTCCAACTAAACAAGCAAACAGGTGAAACCAGGAAGCAAATGAGTGCATTACAGTACTAATAATCTAAAATTCTAACTACCCCACCATTCTTTTGTAGTTGTTAGCAGTGTGTATTGCATATTAGCATCAATTTGTTTTCCTTAGAAGAAAATTCAGAGATAGGAACATTAAAAGTATTGGATGCTGAAAGCCCCTGCTAAATCTCGGTGCCACTAGACAAAAAGTTAGTTTTTTTCTTTTTCCTCAACAACCAAACAAAGTTTTGCCCCGCAACTCCATTCTTTCCTCCGGAAACCGAACGACGATGGGTAAGAAGGTGAAGTGAATAAGGATAAGAATTATATACCTGCTTCGTTTCCGTTTGCATTTCTGATGGGTCTGGTGAAGCTTTGTTGTTTAAAGTACTCGGATTGGCGACATTTGATATAAAATGGGTTTCTGCTGGAGGATGAAAGGGCGAGGAAGAAGTTGGAGGCACGGGAAGTTGAAGAAGGGCAAAAAGAAAGGGACTTCTTTGGATAGAAACTGTGGGGAGGGCAGAGTTGAAGGGAACACTTTGTCGTCGTGAGTGAGGAAGAAGAAGATAGATAGTGGAGCTGCGACATCTTTTTGGATTATTGCCGCTGAGTCCTTTCTTCTCCCCTTGGCTTTCCCGGCTAAGGTCCTGTTTGACTTCGTCTCAAATACTAAAATACTCAACCCACCCCGCTGTTTTCCCCCCGTTTTTCTAATAAACTTGGCCTGATCATAAACTCTATTTAATTTAATTTATCCCACGGTATTTTTTTTAAAAAAAATAGAGATAGTTAGCTTTATTCTAAAAATTAGAAAATAATTACTCTTTTATTCTGCATATAAAACTTATTTTATAATATACATTATATTAAAATTAGATTTTATATTTAAATTAAGATAATATATTTTTTAAAAAAAATTAAGATTATACTAATAAATTTTTGATTAAAATATGTCAAGAGAGGCACAATAAAATTAATGATAAATATAAAAGTTGTAATCAATAACATAAGGATTATCAAAACACCAATCCCCATAAAAAATAATATAAATTTAAATTTTAAAAAATATATTTATTAAATGAGTTAAAATATTTTATATTTTTTAATATCTATAAATTAATTATATAATCGATATGTTAAAAACGGGTTGAGTATAAAAAACCTTTTTTATACCAAGCATTTATTATAATTTTGGATTAAAGTTTATACACTTGAATATTTTCGTTGATATATCAATACAGCGTTGAACATATTTAAAAAAAAAACAATATTTCGATTCTAGATGTATAAAAAGATATTTTAAAATATTAAATGCATTTAAAAGAAAAAAAACAGTAAACTTTTAGTGCTGCCCTTGTCGAAGAAGAAAGAAATATTCTCTCATTTTTATCGGACAAAAGAGTTAATGGCATCATAGGAGAGTGATTCCTTACGTCCTTTACTGGCAAAACATTGCGATTATTCTTCCTACAGGAGAGTTAATGATTGGAGCTTCAAGGCAAGCAAGGTTCAAGTCTATCTCAAGAGCCATGCTTGTTCCTTACCAACACGGAGGGACGAGAAAGAAGTATCTGCAACTCAAATGGTAACACTTCGATATCCACCTCAGTTGAATTCTGTGAGAAACCGAGAAGCCTAAATTCTGCAATCAAAGCCACAGTTTTAATTTGAAAGAGGAATAGTGATGGACGCTTAGTGCCTGCCATATATGCAACTCTGTTTCTCATCTGCAACAACGTCACTTAGAGGAGAAGAAGACAAGAGCCGCGGATAGCGACAGATTCATTCAGCGCTCAAAGGAGGAGCAGAAATTGGTTGCATAAATCACAAATTCAAAAATACGAAATCTGAATCAACAATGGCATCTCATATCATACCTGGTTTCGCACTACTACGTTACGTTCTCCCTTCGTTTGCGCCAGATCCAACTGAAACAGAGTGGTTTCTGATGTGGCGGTTTTGAGGCCTGAATAATCCACGTGACGCCACCTCAGATACACGTGGTCTTATCCCAATCAGAGGAAAAAGGCGCGCCCTTTTGTCCCTCTTTTAGCCACACGTCCCACAATAACACCGATACACAAATATCCTTCGCGATTCACAGGTTGTTCTCCCCAGCATCAAATGCTCTTTTCCTCATGATTTCCTACGAAATTTACTCCTCCCGAGCTCCATTTCACGTTCCGAGGTTCTCTACATGGAGGCGAACGAATACGGGGTTCTTGATTTTCCTCCCTTCCAACACCAAGATGAGATTCTTCCCATGCATCGCTTGTAGCGATGATTCCTTTTCGTTGTCAGACCCAAAACAGGTGGCCTCTCTCTCTCCCCCCCCCCCCGGGTGAATGTTATGTTTTGGGGGCGCAACTTGTGGGTTTTCCTCTGGTTTTTGCTGATGCAGTGATTTTGTGGCAGTTGGGTTATAGTCCTCCTGAGGAATTGTTCGGTCTCGATGTGGAATTCAAGCCGAGGTTTGAACTTTTTTCCGGTTTCTTTCAAATAAGAAGTGTTAGTTTAGTTAAGTATAACGACTTTACTTATATTATGAGTCACTGTATCTATTATGCCTACATATATGCATGGAATCATTCAGGAGTAATCATGCTCACATTCTTGCTCTTCTACTGTGTTCCCTCTCTTCTCTTTCCCTTCCCGCTACTCTCTGAAATATTTCAAGGGAAAAAATGTTACATATGAAATTGGATAGATTAGTGGTTTCAAATGACGATAGCCAAAGAAAGTAGTTTCGAAATGATAGCAAGCTTTCTGTGCTTGATCTTTGGTCTTGAGTGCCCTTGATGCCCTTTAAGGTAAACCAACATAATTTGCTGGTCACATTAAGAAAAAGACAATTCATACAATAATGTCAATTTTGTTTCAATTGCTCAATATACATTACAAAATTGGGAAGTTGGTATGGTTTCTTCCATTTTTTTCATATTTCATGAAGTGACTTATATATTCTTCATGTATTCATTTCAGCGATGGCAGCTCTCAAACATCGGAGCCAAGGTCTTGGTTTGGTCCAAATGGACAGTATATTAGAGAGTTACCTTGTCCAAGCTGCCGGGGAAGGGGTTATACTCCTTGTACAGAGTGCGGAATTGAAAGATCAAGATCAGACTGTCCAAAGTGTGGTGGGAAGGTATAAGATTACACATTTGTCTCTATATAAACAGAGGTACAACATGCCAACATTGCTTTAGGAGCTTATGAAAATTATTGTAACATGATTATATTTGTTAGGGAATAGGGATACATAAATTGTTTGTGTAAGTGTGGGATTATACAATTTATACAAATATGTTATTCAGACATATCTGTTCTAGATACTTAGAATTAAGTCAGAAATGATTTGCACCAAAGGCTTTAACTCCCTTGAGGACGGCACATCTTTCATTTTGTAGGCCATATATTGCCCATAGAGGTCTTTGTTATGGAGAGTGTTCTTCTTTAACCTTTTTGAGTTGCTCTTCTTTGACCTTCATGTCTGCAGGGTATTGTTACTTGCCACCAGTGTTCAGGAGCTCGTGTTACTTGGGAAGAATCAATTGATGAAAGACCATGGGAAAGAGCACGTTCCATGTAACATAAGAACAATTATCTATTCCTGTTTTGCTGCTATTATAATTTTGGCTATTGTGCTAAGCCTTTTGTAGACACTGATATGCAATTATAGCTTTAGTCATTTCTCTCTCTAAATCAATTATCTTGCTTAAGATATGGCTATAGTTCATGCTTGCTCATTGTTCATTTATATGCCCTTCTCTTGGGTAGGATGTTTTAGCTCTTCTAGAAGGCTATTATATCAGGCAGGGCATAATTATGTTTAATATGCTTGCTGCAAATATAATAACTCCTCTAGTTTTTAGTCCTTTTGATGAGAATGATGATTGTTACATTTAGTCAACATACTTGAAAAACAGATCAAATATGTAATTTGGGATGGTTGTTAAAGTGAGTTGTTGTTCTCTCAGTTCCCCACTCAAAGTGAAGGAAGATGATGAAGTTGATAATTTAGACATAAAGCTGGATGTGAAGAAAAAATCTAAGCGCGTTTACCAGTCACCACCTCCTGAAGTTGGATTAAAGATTAGTCGCTCATTGAAAGTTAGTTGGCTCCTTAACCTTATTTGATTACATTTATCTGCATGCTGACATGCATATATTTTGTTTTGATCCACCATCCTTGTAATTGGTGCACTTAGACATACCATGTGTAATTAAGGATGCACACACACACATGTGCGTGCGTGAATGGAGTTTGGTTAGGACATAAATTTAATTATCTTCGTTTAGTTGGATGATCACAGGATCTCAATGCAAAAACCGGTCTGTTTAGCAAGAGAATGAAGATTATCCATCGTGATCCCAAGCTTCATGCGCAGAGAGTGGCTGCGATTAAGGTTTGAATCGGATACATTCATTTCTCTCATCATAATTAAAAGACTCGGGTAACGTTACTCGGAACTCCTTTGAATTTTGTTGGAATTGGGTACATTCATCATACTCTATGCTGGAGGAAGCATTAGAACTTTGGCATATTGAAAGTTTCTGCATTATTAGATGTGGGTCACTCGTACATTACATGAAAATTTTATAATTTACATTGCTATTGGTAAATGATAATGCATTATTCTGTGATGAGTGCAGAAATCCAAGGGAACTGATGCAGCTAGAAAGCGCACCTCTGAAACTATGAAAGCTTTCTTTAGTAACCCAGAAAATCGCCATAAAAGGAGCATTGCCATGAAAGGTCAGTTTGATACCCCAGCTACTAGTTTTTGCCATTGCGTTAGCAGTTAAGAAGCATCACACTGAAACAATATCTATACACATCAGCATGATAAAATATGTTAATCCAATATAACTCCAATGTAGAAGAGGAAGAAAAGAAAATCAAAAACTGATTTTTGATAAAATTTAGCTCCAAATTGATCAGTTTTTTTGACTCGGACCTTTTAGACTGAATATTTATGGATCTCATGGGCAACCAGACTGGAAGATGAATAGCATGTCTGGGATGACATTTTTTTTTTAAAAAAACTAAAAGGATAGACATTAATAGTTTGAGCTTAGAAGTGAGGTTGAACCAGTGACCTTCCACTTAGGTAGGAGCTTATATACCATTAGGTTACAAAGCTATAGAGTCTCGGGTGACATTTGACATCACCTCAGACCACGTTTGCCCAAACTGTTTGGAATGTGCTCCAAGTCAATCTGATTTTGTAAACTATGAACTAGAAGAATACACCTTACTCAAGGAGTAGTTCCCTGTTTATGAACAATATGACTTGGTATATATTATATATATTATTATACAAAGCTGTTCCCTAGCCCAGATAAAAGAGGAGGGTTGTGTTAAGTTCTCAACAACTAACATGAAACTCTATTGAATCTCTCAGATAGTTACTAGCCCCAGCTAGTAGGATAACACTTTGTTATTGTTGTATATATTACATAGTTCCAAGTTGCAGTTGATAAGTGGTGTTACTTTGTGCGAAGCAGGAGTGAATTTCTTCTGCCAAAACTGTGGACGGGAAGGGCATAGGAGACACTACTGTCCAGAATTGAAGGAAAGTTTGGTGGATCGGCAATTCACGTGCCGGCTATGTGGGGAAAAAGGCCATAACAGAAGAACATGCAGCAAGTTAAGGATAACCCATCGAAATGGCAGACCTGTAAAACTTTATCGCTGTAAAAATTGTCATCAATATGGCCATAATCGCAGGACATGCCCTCAATTACTTGCTACCTCCAAAACGACAGCTTCTCCAAGACCATACAAGTGTCGTTTGTGCCTCAAGAATGGCCACAATATCAGGACATGTCCTACTACTAGAGCTACTAGCAGTACTCAACATGCCCAAGATTAATAGCGTTTCATTTTAAATAATTAATTAATGTAAATATAGAGATTCTTTTTTTGTTCAATTTTAAATTTGGATGTTTTAACTTTTAGGAAAATTCTCATTAAATTTCTCAATTTTCACATATCAGTTCTTTATTATATCAATTTCAAAGTCTATTTGATTTTTTTAAAATAATATTACATATGTTACTTTTTGAAATAATGATATATTGGCATATATCAAAAGTAAGTTCGTATTTCTGATAATGAAGATGTAATATTCTACCAATTTAAATGTTTTAAGTATTGATTATATTTTTAAAATTAATTTAGAATGTTTGATGCACTTTTACTTTTTAGTCATTCTTTCTTATTTATTTATTTTTTAAATATGAAAGAATCTAAACGTTGTTTGCTTCAGAGTCAAGAGTTTCTAAATCCATGAGAATGAGCAGACCCTTCAAAATAATTTCAATGTGATTCTTGCTCAAATAAGCAATTTGCAAGGTAAAATACAATAAATATATGGCACCAAATAAAAACAATGAACATAATATATATATATATATATATATTACTGAATTTATTAAATTAAATGAAAGTTGTGTTATATAAAGTTTGAGAAATGAATCATATTAATTATAAACATTTATTACTATATTATTATAGATTTAATATTATATATCATTGATTTTGATCAATAGTCATATTTGATTAAACACATCATTTTTTTTAATGTTCATGATCATACTTCTAGAATCCCACTTATATAACATATTGTAAACTCATTATCTTAACCTTTCTTTTGGATAAAAACATTATCTTACATTTAAAAATAGTTGCCAAATTAAAATAAAAAGAACACATGTACACATTATTTTTTTAACAAAATAATTTGTTTTTATCAATCACGGCCATGTTATTTGATAAAAAAAGATATCTCAGTTAATCAAATCAAAGTGTCGTCGTTCCAATGGAGGGTTGCAGTTGCAGTTGCACGTTCGAATAATTTGCATGGTAGCATTCTGTGACGAACTACCTCTAACCTAGCGAGCAAGGTGCCGAAAGTCAGATATAACGCGCCTTCTTGTTCTTGTTCTTGTTATTCTTTTTCATCATCTTCTTCTATCTCTACACTATTGCGGTTTCTGATTCTGCGTTATTATAATCAGCCATGGCTATGCAGACTGGAATTGGAGTTTCGAAGATTCTTATCTTCGCTGGAGCTGGTACTTCTTCGCCCCCCCCCCTCCCCTCCCCCCCAACTCTCTCATTCAAACACACTTTCAATCGAACGTGAAGTTTTTAAACAGGGATGCGGATTTTGCTTTTACTGTTTTCAGGATACACTGGCACTATCCTTTTGAAGAACGGCAAATTATCAGACTTGCTTGCCGAGCTCCATGTAATAATCCATGCTCCCTATAATGCTTGTATGTGAAACTAAACAAATGCTCTTAGTTTCTTGATAAACCTTAATTGCCTTCACGTTAGTACAGCTTAAAATGCAGTTTCTTTTTTCTCCTTTTATCTTCTGTTCCATGTAGCGTAAAACTTAAAGGGTAAGTTTGGATTCTTTTCCCTACTGGTGGTTTTTGTGTGGCTTGTTTGGAAATTGGGAGATAATTGTTTCAGACGAGTCCTTTGTAACTTTTAATCTAATCATAGTTCACTGTACGTTTTCTCCTAATGGGTTTTTATTTTCCGCATAGCTTCTGCTGAAGAGTTTGGAAAAACGTGGGGATCAATCTGATAGAATATGTGAGAACTCAGATGATATTGCTTCTCAGGTAATAAAAACAAAATATTCATGAATTAACCAGTCTTATACAATGTCTTATTATATCTTTTTGTAAGTTTTTGTCACAAACTCAAGTGCTTGAAATTACTCTAGGTGGGTCGTCTAGCCTATGAAATTCGACAATTGACCTTGAATAGGCCGACACTGAATGGGTGTTCTGGACAAACTGGTATATTCTACCTCTTAACAGTTTTTTTTAGAACATAGTGCACATTATTGATCATTGATATGCTGTGAAATACTTCTTTTTTACTTCATTTAATTATCACTTTTGAAATGTCTGTGTACTTTTTGCAGGAAATATATTATCACTTGTAGCACCAGCGGCCGCCTTGAGTGCTCTGGGATATGGCTACATTTGGTGGAAGGTATTGAACTACTAAGATATTTAAGAGCTCGTTATTTCGTTTGATTGGCATATTATGGAAGGTACTGATCTTCTTTTTACTTTCTTTTAAATGTACTTCAGGGCCTTTCATTCTCAAGTCTTATGTACGTGACAAAACGTAGCATGGAAAAGGCAGTTTCAGATTTGACCAAAAAATTGCTGCATGCCTCAGATGTCATCGCTGTACGTGTTCCTTTATTAATCGCAGTGGAATCTATATATTAGCTTGGCTCATGCATAAGTGAGATAATTAGTTTTGAACAAGCGAGTGCACCATCTACCCCATCATGTTCTTGAACGCTTTCATAAAAGATGATATTTGTTTCATTGACGCTGGAAACTGAACTAAATTGGCATCATTAAGTCAGTGAGAGGTTTGATGATATTTATGGACCCGAGCGTGCTATAATCATCATTAAATATTGGTCCAAATATGTGTGAATCTTTTTCTTTATATAATAAAATTTAGGTGAGTTGGATCTTGGGGCTCTCTAAAGACCACTTACAAGGGAGACATGTGAATTTTGTAACACTTATATCAGTTCATCCTTTAATTGCCTCCGATTCTTTTGTTTGCAGGATGCCAAGAAGCATTTGACGCAAAAGATTCAACATTTGGATGACAAAATGCTTAAGCAGAATGAGTTGGCACGGTCGATTAAGGATGAGGTTTGTCCTTGACACATACAGGTTTTATCTTTACACTTGTATGCTTGTAAGATAGAGGGTGAGCTTTGGAGCAACACTAAAGGTTTTTGCCACCTGCCATATAACCTAGAGGTCATAGATTCAAATCCTACAAATAACCTCTCTACTTGTAGGAGTAAAGCTGCATACATTTATTCCTCTCTAAATCCTATATAGTAGGAGTTTTGGGCACTGGGCCGCCCTTTTTATTTGTATGTTTGTAAGATACATAGAAGTCAAACACATTTCTAGGCATAAATGTTACTCATACATGCGCACAGTTACGTTGATGTGTTTTCTACTTTACTTACAAAGGAATACATGCATCAGTACTTCTAATGAATCACAGACGTCAGGGTCAGCTATAAAATTTAACTAAATACCAGAAAACTAATGTCATTATAAAATTTCAAACTTAAGCAGGTTACTGGAGTTAGACATACTATTACTGATTTCCACGAGGACTTGGTTAACTTCCAACAAGCAGTGGGAACATTGGTATGTTCTCTTCCTGTTTTTTCATTTATTTCCAGAAGCAGTGAAATAGTAACCAGCGCCCTTTGCTAGTTATCTAGGAAGAGACGCTGCATTCCCACTTCAAGAGATTATATCTTAATTGTTTTATGTCTTATTTACAAGTGTCTTATGTCAGTTATTTTAAGATAATGCCAGTTACTGTCAGTTTATATGTTTAGGTCAGAGCAGTTATTTACAGTTAGTATATTAGACTATTAATATCAGACTTGTACTCTGTCGAAGATATGAATGAAAAGTATTTTATTCAGAAAACTTATCTCTCTCCTCTCTAGAATTCAGATCCCTTCTTTTCCCTAGCCTTTATCCTTGGAACCCATTGGTGACCACTGAACCCATCTTACCCAACCCCAATCCTGAACCTTCTCTAGTTTCATCCATGACTAATGAATTGGTTCAACCTTCATGCACTGATCAGTTGACTCAGCAGTTGTCTCTCATAGTTTCAAAGTTAAGTCGCTTGGATGCTGATATATCCAAGTTGAAGAAGCAGAATGTGTTGCCATCAGATACAGGAGTTAGTTGGATGCAGCAAAACATGCACATCCACATGGCTGGCTAATGAAGGCTGAAAAATATTTCCATTACTATTAAACTCCTGAAGAACTGAAAGTTGATGTGGCAGCAATGAACTTAGAGTGTGATGCTCTAGATATTTTTACTTGGGTCTCTTCTGGAAGGTCCATTCAGTTCTGGGAGAAACTTACCCAAATTTTACAAGAGCATTTCGTTCCTGCTGAGTTCCAGAACCCAGATGTTTACTTGTGCAGCATCAAGTAGACAGGCACCGTGCATGAATACAGGCAAGAGTTCGCTAGGCGTTGTACAAAGGTGCATGGATGGCCTGAACACTGCTTGCTAGGAGTGTTCATCAATGGATTGAAGGAGGAATTGCAGTCGGATGTTAAGCCTTGCACGGTCTACAAGGCTGCAAGTTTGGCTCTTGAATTTGAGGCTAAGTTACAGAGTCAGCATTACAATTGACCTGGTCATCATTTTGCAATGCCGCTTGGTGCAGAAAGTTTGGCTCTTAAATTTGAGGCTAAATTACAGAGTCAGCATTACAATTGACCTGGTCATCATTTTGCAGTGCCACTTGGGGCAGAAAATTCTGTCAGTTTCAAGTAAAATTAAAACAATATTTTTCAGAAGCAGTTAGTTCCTTTTTCTAAACAGTTACCTTTGTCTCATGGGAGCACTACTTCGGCAGTTACAACTGCCACTGCCACTAACATGAAGGAACTTCTTAAGTTTCGAGAGTACTCTCCTCTGCATTTAAAAATAAAAATTATGTCTCCAAGTTTGCTAAATCTCAATCCTTGCTTTAGATGTCAACGCTAGGCCATAGAAAAGAAACATTTAGTCATCATGTATATTTAGAACTTTTTTTATTCAAACAATTGATAAATATTTATATGCCACTTCTATCTTTTCCTAACCCTCTCTCATTCTGATTCAATCTTACCGTGGATAATTATGCCTTCCAGGATGCAAGGTTATCTTCATTGAGTTGGGAGCAGGTAAAACTTTATCTTGTTCTATTCAATTTAAGAACTTATATCTGTGATTGTTTCTTTAAAATTCATTGCACTTGAAGGAAATTTCTGATACAATAGCACGGTTGCAGGATTATGCAAATCGTGGCTTAGACTACCTCATCGGCGTTGTACATGGAAAATCAGGACAAATGCCTGAGTTTTTGCAGGTTAGAACCTGTAATTTGTTTGTCAGTTTCGACGTTCTAATCACCCTATTTGATTACTGAATATGTAAATATATAAGGAGATTTGTATCTTTGTTGGTGTAAATCAACTACCAGTCTACCACTCGCTTTCTGCTGTGGATGTTAAAGTGACTGAAAACTCTCTAGATGAGTTTAAGAATCTTTTATTCAAACATCGTTTCTTGAATTACAATGCATCATAGATCATAACTTTTTTCCTTCTCTTCTGTGCATAACCACTAGTTATACTTCTTGAATTCTCCTGTGTATATGATTATGTGACTTAACATTGGTAAATATTCAGCAGAAGCAGCTGAAACTTCCTGGAAAGTCCCCTAGTCTGCTTACGTATGGTGGAAGTCCCAGTTTGAAGGTTTCTTTCTACCCTGTAATCGTTATTTACTTATTATCTACTTATCCTAACATTGACAACCAAATCTGAGTTGACATTGATTGAAACAGGGCTTCGTTCGCTCCATGTTTTAAATGCTTTCATAATCTGAAATTGCTTCTCATATGATCCTGTCTGAACTTGCAGGGTCTTAAAGACATTGCAGGCACCTTATCCACAGGTCTAGAACAGTCAGCTTCAAATGTAATCATGGAAAACAATATGTATAAACTAGAGCAGCACCGAAGGCCAATGTTGAGGTTTGAATTAATTCATTTTTGGGTTCTACTACATACGTGGTCCAGTATTCTGACTTGGTCTTCACTTAATTTTGCAGGCTACTCCATTCAGTTGTTGATGACAAGGTCTTCAGCAGATAGTGACCCAGCATTTTGAATTATCTCTCGTCTGCTTTTCTCAGTTAGCAACTTTTCAGATCCATTTTTTTCCCAACAGGCCCCTCATTGTTGTTGTGATTCTCTTGCTGTTTCCTACCATTGGATAAATGGAGCCTGCATGGCTTCTTATCTTATACTTGATCCAGTAAATAGTGATTCTGGGTATCGTACATAACAGAACATGTACCTTCTTCTTCTTGTTTTTTCCCCTCTGTTGTTATAAACTCCAAGTTTGTAGATTGCCAAGAGCCAATGTCTACAAGGCATTTGGATGTGGCATTATGACTTCCGTATTTAGTTTGAAGAAAAATGACAGGGGCTCTGAAGATAAATTTAGTTTATAAATGTTAAAATTTATTCATGATATGTTAATGTGTTCATTTATTATTGATTTTGTCTTTTTAGATTGACTTACCTAGTAATACTTAGTCCTGTATCCTAAAAGGTCAATATGATAATTCCTTCCATAACAACTTCAATCATATATTGCCTTAAAGGAGAAAATAAGTTCTCTTCTCTCTTAAGATCTACACAAACAATTACAGTTCGTTTGCTCTCTTTACACTTTGAGATCTTTGGGACTAAGTATAGTCCTCTAGTTCTTCCATATAATTGAGCAATCCCATTTATGAACAGAAAAAAAGTCTCAGCAGAAAGGAGATTTTACTCTCAACTGTGATTGCAAACAGCAAAAAGGTGACAAATTCAGTCAGTTTAAAGCACCACTCCATGGGGAGGATTGCGTGGTTCTATGATACCATGGCCACGTGCTTTCTTCTGGTGACTCCATGCAAAATCTGCTATTATTATTGAAAGGGCATAAGAAAGAGTTACTTGCAATTTCATGATCAAAAGCCACTCCAAACCCATCACTTCCTTCTTGTGGGATTTTCAGTTCACTCTCTTCTGATTCTTCATTAGCAGAATTCAGATTCTTCTGCATCAGCTCTCTAAATACTGAGGATTTCATGAGAATCCCTAGTGCTGTTGGGGAAGATGACTTATTATTGCAAGCATTTAGAGAGCTCATGTATTGTGAACTTCCTTGCTTGGTCTGCAGAATCACCAGCTGGGAATGGATTGAGGATGAAGTTGGATACCTAAGTGGCTGCTTCTGTTTGGACAAGGTATGAGATTGTCATGTTCTGAGGATCTTTGCTTGGATTTCCCACTAGCAAAGAAGAAGAAGGTGCTTCAGGTCTTAGCCATCTGATGAATGTGCTCAAGTCAAAATTTGTCACTGCATTTATGCCTCTGTACTCAGTTGCTGCGATGTCGTATGCGTGAGCAGCCTCTTCTTGTGTACCTCCATATGAATTAATAAATTTTGGCTGAGAGGTTGATATTATTGGAGGCTTTTATGTTATCAGTTTTGCATCACCCCAAAAGCTTAGATTAGTATAAAGTTGAACCCTCCACAGTCTAGACTTTGAATATAAAGTTACTCGGAAAATATCCAAACAAGGGCTTGTTTGGATTAATTGTTAGTAGAAGTGACTTTTATTTGAACTGATTTTTGCGAATTAAAGTTGGAGTAAACGTTATGCAGTATAATGTGATTAGTGTTTGGATAGATTTTTTAAAAGAGTCAGTTGAGTCTTAGAGTAATTTTAGCTTTTGTAACTCAATCAAACGAGAGGGATTTTGCTTTCGAGGCCAATCAAGTGAGAGGGATTATGCTTTTTCGCTTCTCCATGCATGTACACTTCACGCACCGTGATGCACCGCAGCCTAAAACATCAACAAAGGCTTTACATTCAAGGTAACTTTTTGGTAAAAGCTCCAGTTTAAAAGCCATTCTAAACATGACTAAATGGCTAAAAATGATTTTTGGAAAGAAAAAAATTACTTTTGAGATTGATTCTAAACAAAGCCTAAGAGGGAGAAACTCACTGTAAGTCCCAAGGTAGAGGTACCTGTTACCAAATACTCTCCCCATCCTTGCTTCCCATCTGCCGTTGTGATGGTGCCTGCCGTCAATTTTCTGATAATCTTTAGTACTTAATACTTCTTTAATAGGAAAAAAAAAAGTTGTCTCTATTGGCTTGAGTTCAAACTATCTCACCTTGCTACTTCCCTGTACTTTGATACACCTCTAGAAAAACCACTGCTTCTCCTACAAAATAGTAATAAATAACATAAAACTCAGTGACAAATAAAAAGCTGGTGGTGAAAGTTTTGCCGATTAAGGAAATGTAATTGAATTCCTGCAGTCATGCTGTCAATAACAAGTTCACCTTAATGAAGCAAGGTATTCTTTGGTTATAGTTTCTTGATCCCAATCTCTTTCTCATACTCAGACACCCGCAAAAATATATCAGTGCTTGCTTGATAAATGAGGATCAAATGGTGATTATATGAAAGTAAATATCTTTCACAGTTCATGCAACATACCGGGAAATTTTTGCAAGTTGAAGTTCCCCAGTACTATAGTGCAGCCAAATCATAAGCTCTAGCAGCCCCTTCTTCATCAGTGTAAATCCCTGCATCAGTAAACAATCCCAAGATGTTAGTTATTAGTTTCAACTGTCTTCAGTTTTCAAAGATGAAACTGTTGGAATCAGTACGTACCAAGATAAACTGTTCCATACCAGCAAATAAATCCACGTTTTTCAACAACACAAAACAATGAAACAAGGAGTGAGCAATCATAACAAGCCAGTGAATATTAACTAAATCAAGTGTTCATCAACATCTACGTACCTTCCTTCCCTTTCTTCTTCTGAGTTGGATTCCATGTTCCTTTATCCCATAGGTGAGCCTCATACCTTCCTGTCCACCTATGTCTGCTTCACACCAACATATTATTATTAGCTTCAAACCACTCAACAACCATTCACCGTGAAGTAGTATAGGTACTCATTTGCACCGAGTCAAAATTCAGGAACTGAATTTCAACAAAATTAAGGCTATAGGAACAGAGTTACACTTAGTCAAAATAGAAGAACTGAGTTTTAACATAGTTAAGACAATAAGGACAAAGTTGCAAATAAGTCAAAGTTTAGGAATTGAGTTTAAATCAAGTTAAAATTATAAAGATAGAGTTACACCAAATCAAAGTATAAGAATTGAGTTTCAACCTAGTAAAGACTATAAGGATAGAATTGCACTAAATCAAAGTTCAGGAACTAAGTTTCAACTAAGTTAAGACGTTAAGACTATAGAAATAGAGTTGTATTGAATTAAATTCTAAGAGTTTAGTTTCAACAATTAAAAAATTCTGTATGTGAAGTACTAGAGATTATAATAAATATTCAAACTGAATCTTTTGAGTTGAAATTGTTCTGAACAAGATATAACATACCAGCTAACTCCCCGAAACCTCGAGCTTCTCATTACGGTGGTGGTGGTGGTGGAGGTAGTGGATCAGTTGCCCTGTGGTTGATGTTCATTGGCTTCTAAGATGGCCAAAGAACAATCTCTTCGCCTTCTTTTGCCACACTTACTAACATCACTGTCACCACCATCCATCATCATGTAAGACCTATGGCTTGTTGGGCTCAGTTCACATTTCACTGAGGCTACCTCCATTTTTTCCACTTACTTCTTTCTTCTTTTAAGTATCTAAAGCTTCAAGTCAGACAAACAAGTTTTGAATGGGATAATATAATTTCATGTTGTGTTCCATATTTATAAAACCTACATGCTACAACGTTTGTTTCCTGTTGAATTGGTTGTACTTTTGTTGTCATGTCCGTTTTGTTGGCATGGCCCGTTAGCATCTCTGCAATTGCATGGCTCCCTAATATATATTTTTTTTTTTGGTATACAAATTTTTGGAAAGGGGTTGGGCTCACCCACAATCCAAGGGCAGGGCGAAGTCTCCCTTCCTCTTAGGCGACACCAATGTCGGGCATGGCGAGCCGTCTATTACCCTCAGGCGTAAATCTAAGCACCCAAGAGCTAGGATGCCTCCCCAAGTGCCGCGACTGGAACCACAACAAAGTGGTACTCCCCAAGGTTCGAACACACTCCAAATGGTAGTATGTCTCACCCCTTTGCCAGTTGAACCCACGGACGATGGGTGGCTCCCTAATATATAAGGCTAGACCCGTTTGCATCTCTGTTTTTTAGAGAAAAAATATTAATTTTGACTAAGAAAGATACCAACATACAACATAAAATTAGTCTAATAATATAAAGTTCCTTAGATCTTTTTAGATATCAGGTTAAAAAAATGAAAGATTGAAAACAGTAAATATTGATAATGTATAAATTGTCCTATTCAAGTTCAACTTATAAATGAACAATATTTCAGAATCATAGCAATACAGTACAAGCTTCTCACAAATTGTAAAAAATTGAAGTTTAAGGAACAAAGATAGATAAACTCAAACAATAATGAAACTATAAATAACGAACAAGCAATAACGTGAAAGAAGTTAGTTATTTCTTCCAAATTAAAGTACCAAAATATATTTAATCATATCTCATCCATTATTTTCATTGTAAAAAATAAATAAAACCGGCTTATTCGGGACAATCCCAAGGAGACTATGCCTTAATATTTTTATTGCCTTTAATATAAAATTTATTTAATTAATTTAATTAAATAAAAAAATTAGTTAATATAATATATATTTTTTTTAAAATATCTTAACTATCTTCCTTATTTCCTCCATCTCTTTTATTTAATTATTATTAAAGAAGTATCAATAGGGATAATTTAAGAAATAAATAGATAGATATTTTAAAAAATCTTATATTTATAATCAATATTAACTCTTAAATTAAGTTCTATATTTATAACCTGAGTATTATATTTTCATCAAGCGCTATCCTAAAGAGTTAAAAAATATAGTTTAATTTTACATTCCATTCCCTAAAAAATAAAATTAAAAAACCTTGAAAAATATAGACAACTGAGATCAAATCTAAAAATCTTTTCAGGCCAAAAAATCTAAACAATTTTAATTTTTTTTCCGCCTCATTTGAGACTGAATAGAAGATCTTCAAGAGAATCTACATGCTCCAGCATAGCATGTCAATCAGGAAATTGTTTGAATAAGTAAATAAATGCCTTGAATTCTTCGTCCAAAAAAAAGAGTATTTGTTGTATTCTTGTCACCTAGTGTTAGTTTCCTACAACTTATATAGCAAAATCCAAGAATTACTTTTGGCTTGCTCTGTTAGAAACTTCGGGAAGCTAGAAACAAGGGGCTTTTTACAGTCCGAACAAGGTATTACCGTTTGCACGATATATTGTTATGATTTCTATATCATTGAGCATTATAAGGGTGTGTTTGGATTAGCTTTTGGAGAATAGATTCTGGGGAGAATAGATTCTGGAGAATAGATTCTGGAAAGAATAGATTTTAAGAAGAATAGATTATGGAGAATAGATTTTGGGAAGAATAGATTTTGCAAATAGAGATGTTTGGATGATTAATAGTAGAATCACTTTTTATATTAATAAATTACTAAAAAGGGTATGATTTGATTAAAGTATGAGAGAGGAGAGAGAGAGAGAGGAGAGAGAGGAGAGAGGAGAGAGAGAGGAGAGAGAGGAGAGAGGAGAGAGGAGAGAGAGGAGAGAGGAGAGAGAGAGGAGAGAGAGTATACGAAAAAAATAGGGGTAAAATAGTAATTAGATAATCTATAAGCTCAGTTCTAAAATCTATTGAAAAATAGCTTTTTCAAAACCATGGTTTCAAACCGAGGTTTTGCCCAAAATCAATTTTGGATGAAAATGGCTGTTTGGCAAAAAATTTTGTAAACCGAGGTTTTGTTCCAAAATCAATTCTAGATAAAAATTGATGTTTGTGTGAAATTTTTTTAAACCGAGGTTTTGCTGCAAAATTGATTCCGAAACGCTATGTGAAACAGGCCCTAAGTGAAGTGTAATTTATAAATTTGAAGGAGTTTTCCACCCAACGTGCTAGTTTTTTTGGGACTTGCTTTTAGATTTATGCTTGTAATGTTAGTGTTTTCATCAAGAGGCTTATGTTAAAAGGTTAGTTTTTTCTGGCTTCTGTTAGTTAAGTTAGTTGAAACTGTATTTAGTTTAGAGATGTAACTGCGAGCTCCCTCTAGTTTGATTCTATTTCCGATGGCGATTTACAGAAAGAGCTTTATGTATATTGCAGCAAAGGGAAGCTTTTATTGTCTCGAATTTGTCTCTACAAAGAAGACAAAATTGGAAGGAAAAGAGGGAAACAAAAGAGTTCAAACAAAATGAAATTGTCATCTATCTTCTCCTTCTCATCACGCACGATGCCACACATAATCTTCAATATCATAAAATCATATTGTGATAAGGGTGTTCAATGTTGGTAAAGATAGATATTACATGGTGGAATGCTGGTGAATGGTGGGGGATGAACAAACGGTGTGATGTGAGGGAGACGATTTCTTAAACTTTTAATTCACATTTCTTTTTTTCTTTTTTTTCTCCCTAAAATAAACTAGGGGTAGCAAAATTAAAGAATCGATCACAATTGGGCAAGCTCCGCCTTGCCGGCTCTGTCTTCTTCGTCTTCGTTTTCGTCTTGGTCGCGTTTGCCAAAGCTACTCACTGCAGAAACAGCTGGCCAATTAGCAGGGCTGACCCACGTGGCACTTGATGATTCCGGAAAAGCGTGTGAGTCTTGAGGCGTATGATCCAGGCCTGGCCTTGAGCATGTCACGCGTGGACACTGGAAGATTCATCCCAGATTGCGCGAACGTAGCTCCGTTCATGAGTAGGTCGTTGATTGATCTCCATTGCCAGTTCTTCCACACTTCCTCTGGTGAGTACTCTCTCTTACACACCTTCACCAAAACCAATCACAGTATAGCAATGTTAGGGACCTATGTTAACTCTGTAAACAATGTATAATAGGTGCTTGGTGAATTGCTGAAAAGAAACTTGCTGAGTTCATAACATAGTTTAAAAGTATTTAACCTGCTGCAGAATAGACTGATCAACGGGTCTTAAGAAATAGATGAATGTATATGGATATATACCTCTTTGGAAAATATGTTATTCGGGGCTATGAATCTGTTACCCTCACTGATGATGGTAGGCTGCTTGCTGCCGCCAATGGCGTACATTTCCCAATGAGTGTAATCATTGTTAACAACATGAAAGAAACCCCACCTGCACCTTGGCATCCTTTGGATTAATCCCTGTCCAAAGTGATTGAATGCCACTGTGATTTGCATAATCTTGTCTCCTCCATAGCTGTCACTGGCACCAAACAACATCACCTGCATCATACGGCCACCAAAAGAAGTGTTGAGGAAATGGTGTTTCATTTCCTAACCCAGTTAGGGAAAAGACATCCCAATTTGATTTACCTCATTGTGCCTTGTGAAATGGCCGTTGGAGATGGTAATGGCAGTGGATCCCATGATGGCATCTATGAGTCCATCTCCGCAATTGCTCATGGAAATATGATCAATCCAGACTTTGCTGGAGCCAAAGATTGAAATCCCATCACCATCGCTTTGTGTCCTCAAACCATAATGTTCTTCACTATCTCTAATCATTCCACCACTGGTAGGCACTATGTTGAAGATCTTAATGTTATGAATGATCACATTCTTGATATACTGGATGGTAATGCCGGCCCCTCCTGTGATTACGACATAAGCTCCTCTGCCATCAATAGTCTTATCCCCAGCCATAATTAGCTCCTGTTGCAGCTTAATCACCATGCTGTGTTTAAAGATAATCCACAAGGGACCCTTCCTTGTAACTGCATGCCTAAGGGTACCTTCTTTGGGGTTAAGCATATCATCATCTGAGGGATCTGTCACCACATAGTACGGACCACCCTTTCCACCAGTTGTGCCTTTCCCAAAACCTAGTGCACAATCAGCCAACTTCTGTCGGTCTTTCTCCCAGTTGGGATCGCATCTCCAGCACCTATCAATTGGGTTGGTGGCCATGCATGCACCTTCACGAATGACGCCAAGACGTTGTCTCAAGTTCCTTCCTCCATCCCCTCTGCCAAGCAGCATTCTGTTTGGGAACAACATCAGAAGTCAGCTTATCATTCAAAAGTTTCATGGAAGTTCATTTTGCTCTGGTATGACTTCTAACTGATCACAAAGACTTGTGAGTTTTATTCACATCATGATAATTGATTGATACCATAAACCTTACCTATCAACACTGGCGGTGAGGTTGCCCACGACTTCAAAGGGGTTAGATTGATATTGTTCCTTGTTGATCTTTTCAGCTTCGTTGGCTCTTTCATGCCAATACTGATCAAATTCTTTGGCATGCGCTTGCCAATAAGATTCATTCTCTAACACATTCGCATGGAGGGTAGGAATGGCTACCCAGCAGATTAAGAAAAAGAAAGAAAATAAGGGACTATTTCTGTTTATTTTCCCCATATTTTTATTATTTTTTTTCCAACCTTTTGACCTGCAAAAGGTTGAGAGTGGCCTCAGGTTTATTAACAATTCTCTACACAAGTCCCTGAAGCCAACTCCAGCCAAAGCCAAATTATTACGGAACCCTCTTTTTGGCTTTTAATGAACTGATTCACGAGTTAGCTTATTCTATCAAACAATGAGATGCTTCATATTTATAGGTGCAGGTTTTTTATCATGACATTAGAATCAACAGTAAATATCTAATTTTTGGACGAAGCTGGATAAACACAAGGCTGAAAGAGCGGGCAGCGACCAGTTTTATGTTAAATTAGACTTACCTTAAGTTTTTTGGTCAAGTCATGTCCTTAATTTGCAGCCTCTCTGACTGATCTCATTCTATTTATAGCAATGGTTCATCATCTTTTTATGTCATATATAATCTTGAGGTAAATGGGGTGTTGTTGTGTTGGTTTTGGTTTGCCTAAAAAATAGGCAAACTTGCTAACCCAATTATTGATCTGATAAGGAGGAGATTCAAGTTCATATAAACCATTAATTTAAAATTAAATATAATTTTTATATGAAGTTGTACTAAAACTATAGGAGTATCAGTCAATCATTAACTATATTTTTAAAATTTTATAATATTCAATTTAGTTAAAATCTTGTAATTTCCGTTAAAAATAAATGTAAGTTTTCGCCCCTCAAGTATTAAACTATAGGTTTTTGTCTTCAAGGGATAAAATGAATCAGATTTTTATTAAATTATGAGACTAATATTTTAGACAAAAAATTTGAAGGATTAAAACTAAAATGATACTAAATTTAAAGAATAAAAAATTATATTAACTCTTATTTTTTTATACATTAGGAAGGTTTCAGCTCCTAGTTCTACCTCATGGCATATTAAGAAGGGTCAGCTTTGAGTTTGAACTCAAAACCATAAGCATCCCCGGAATATTCATCCATTGAACCAAACAATACTTTTGATCTTGTAAGGCACTTTTTTTACTGTACGTGTGATATCCAGACCATTTATGATATATAATACAGTTGTAAATTTTAAAAAATAAATTAGAATATTTTATAAGTGAGTTGTAAATTTTTGATAATATATTAAAATGTAAGTTTATTTACAAGTGGTCTTTTGAAATTCTCAACTCACTCATAGCATATTTATTGGTGACATTTTGAAATTTACAAGTATGGCTTTATTGGGATGAAAGATTCATTTATAATGGGTCTTTTGAGAATGAAAATTCTCTTATATCATATTTACCATTAGCCTTAAAATAAAATATATCAGAATTTGAAATTTACTTTTATAAGATGAAAAAACAAAATCCATTCATAAGCAAGTTCAAAGAATGATAGCTTGGTTTATACTATCACGGTTAAGACATTCTTCAATTTTACGTGTCTCTACTTTTGGACATGATGTATTTTGTAATTAAAAGAAAGAATGTCATAAATGAAAGAAAGTGTATATGAAAGTTTGGAGTTATTTCTTTCTTTAATTTTACCATCTACTCTTTCTTTTTTTTCCTTTTCTTAGGAGACTTGTATTCTATTCTTCTTTATTTTTTAATTTAAATCATTATTTATTCTTAAAATTAACTTTTTTTATAAATATAATATACATTTATTCGATACATAAATTCTGCTTGTAGTTATATAAATATCACAATAATTTAATCTATGGATTAGCTTAAAAAAATATATTGATCAGCTTAAAAACCATACGGTTGATATATTGGGTTAAAATACATATTACCTTTTGCTTTCCAAATACCACAATATTTTCTCAAATGCTAAATAATCAATATTGATTAACTTAACAGTCATAATATTTTGCACAATTTAAAAAATTTTATACATATTTTTACACCATTTTCTTAATAGCCATATTTATTAGTAGTCAACATTGATTGACTTAATGACTGTGACATTTTTACCTCAATTAGGAAAGTTTACATGTACTTCTACACTCAAACAAAAATATTATATTTGATACATATGGAGTAATACTTTATAAATAAATTTATACCTTAACACTCATATATTTTATCAAACTAGATGTTTTCATAATAAACACGTTTTCTCTTATATTACACCAATCCAAAAATAAACAATTTTCACAACTTCAATAACAATTTCTCTTTTTCCACCATCACTGCAACTATTTACTCTGCATCTGCTTAACATCATTGTACGTAATAATTCCTCACAAGCAATGCCACATTCTCCAATTAAACATGAGACTCCATATGAGTAATTGTTAGTTAAAACTCAGAGAACCTACTTCTCATTAACATTGTCCAGAAGAATAAATATGTCAAGCTACTCAACAACTGCTAGTATTTATATATGTGATTGCTCAAACCTCATAGTGAACATATATCTTCGTCATCCATATACTAATCTCATTCAATTACAGAAGCCAAATTTAAAAATCAAATCGCTAAAGTTTCGCTCAGTAACTAACGCGTGCCCCCATATATTTTCATATACACAGACATGCAAATAGAAAAATGCACTTTGCACTTAGTTTAATTTGCCTAAGTTTGCTATATGTAATATATATATATAGTAAATTGGAAATAAAAACTCAAAATCATTCATTGTTTATCTCAACTTCCTCTTCTACATGGTTAAAGATGGACAGCTCACTCACTGCATGCAAAATTCCAACAGGAGTTATTTTATAGACAAACAGCTCGATTCTACTTTAGCTTGCCTTCATTTGGTTTAGGAATTTTCTTGTAATCGTATTTGTTGATGTCCACCTTCTTTTGTAAGGCCTATAATAGAGAGAATATAAGTTAGTTTTTCATAATGCATGGATTTACTAATGAAAGAGGGAAAAAAAAACTACCTGCAACTCCTCCTCCAATGAAATCTTTTTTGGGTTATACGCATCTACTGGCCCAGTTCTAGACAGTGCTTTTCTTGTTTCAATTATTTCCCATTCTTGATCATCTTTCACCTTCGCAATGTCCTTGCTGAAAAGATGCAATCCCATCACATTTTAAAAGGAGAATAGAGTGAAACAAGATGAAGTTTAAACTAACAAAGGTAAGTTGATATAGCATAAATTAAGGGCCAGTTTGTTTAAGATTAAAAAAAAATGATTTTACTTATTTGGAACAGGAGGGAGTTGTGGGGAGAATCTTAAGCTAAATGATCTCCCAATAACTCCTTCATGCCAAGCTTAACTAAAATCACCCTTTTTATCTTTAAATAAACTGGCCCTTAGAATAGCTTATCAAAATAAGTTGAAAATAGATTTTTCTCTAACAATCTTTATGATTAGCATGATGTTCTCCCAACAACTCCTTCATATCAAGCTTAACTAAAATCACTCTGTTTTTTTTCTAATCTTGAACAAACTGGCCCTAAATGCAATCAGCCTTGATTAATTGGCGCTGAAATTTTTGTAAAATTATCTTCAAGGAAATGTTGCAATAGTTTTGATTCATCAATTCAAAATTTTTGGGGATCAAACTTTGAATGAGTTCTCTGAAATTCTTATGCATCCCATCAAGTCAAAAGGATATAAATACCCTCTAACTTTTCATGAATGCCACTTTTCTTTCTCACCCTTTGCTTTGTTCCCAAACATAGCCCTATGCAAAGGATAAAATAATAGGGGAACTGGGAAGACTCAAGATCTTTAGCAGAAATGGCGGTTTAGCAGAGTAATAGATACTGATCACTTATAACACGGGGGGAGCATTTTACTAACCTGCCTTGCAAGAGATGACCAAGTCCAATAGCCCCAAGGACAGTAAGAGATATCATTGGAAGCCCATATCTGACAAATGGATATTTTCTACCCCATCTTTTAAATGACGACGCCGAATTCTGAGTCTTAGCAGTTTCTTTGCAATTCAGATCAGTTCTTTGAGGCTCTCCATGATTATCTGTCTGAATTGTAGTCATTGCTAGACAATGTTGAGGTTTTGCATAAATATTGATGATAGAGGGAGATCGAATTTTAACAAATGATTTCTTGAAAACCAGAACTAATCAGAAAAGGGAAAGGGACAAATCAGTCAAAAAATGAAATTCAAAATCACGTATAAACTATTAAGGACATGAATGACAGAATGAGTCGTATTAATATTCTAGCTGATTTTCACACTTCCTATAACATTTAAAGCCAGATACCAGCAAACTTCCTTGCACCAAACGGAAAACAATATCCTACTACTTGTTTTCTAAACAAGTTATAATACACACTATTTAATCCACTCATTGTATGAAAAAGACGAAGTAAAACCCAGAACTTCTATCTCTGAAGGCCTTGTTTGGGAAAGCGTTTAAGCCTCTAAAACGCAGTTTAAAATTCCAGAACCATGTTTTGAGAGGTGTAGGTCCAGAGTTGCTTCTATGTTCTTGTGCATTGGAAGCATTAATAGCTAAATTAAAATTCTTCACAATTAACAATACCCTCATCTGATTATGGACGATTAGAGGGTGAAGCAAGATCGAAATTAACTAATTTATCAAACCCTTAGGTGGACCTATATTACACTCAGTTCACCCACTGAAATCTATGAAATATGCATAATTGATATCATGCCCTTTAATTTTGTTCAGATACCCTATGAATATGCCTTAGCAAGCCAATTGATTCAGGCAACTCCTCCAAGCCACTGAAGAATGACAATTTAAACTCAAGCTTCTAAATTGCTAGATTCAACTCGAGCCAGGTCATTTACCAGATCATGCAGGCAAATACCTTGAGAATTTTCTAAATTGATGATAATATAAAGAGATTAATAAACAGAATGCCAATAAACACAAATCCACATTGCCCAACAAAACAATCCAAACATTTAAGCCGCTAGTAATCAAAATACAGAGGGAAGAAGTATAATAGCCGGTTACACACCATTGAAGCAAAAACTAGTAATCAAAGTTTTTTTTAAAAAAAAATAATAATAAACTCAATCTTCATTCAAAAGCGTCAATATTCAAACGATTGCACAACCAGATTCAGAGCCAAACTAAATGGAAAATTTAAAACAAAACAAGAAACATAGCGAAGGCGTCCAACACAGGTTTGACAACCACGCAGGAACAGATTAGGCGGATTGAACAAATCAATCTCACCGGGTTCTGGGAGTAGTAGTAGTAGACAAAGCCCTAAAGCTGGAACCTTCTTCGATACTTGCCGGAGAAAAACCTCGCAGGGCTGACAACGGTGCACGGCGAGCTCGACCGAGTGTGGAATGCTTGTTTGTCGACGGAGCAAAACCGATCCGCTCGTTCTTACTATTAGAGATTGTGTTTTGCTGTATAATTAAGCTATAGGATTTGCATTTTTTTAAAAAAAGTTTTAGGATTAACGTCTTTTTAATATATTTTTTACCCTATAATTAAAATTAAAATTTAAAAAGTATTATAAAATATGTGAAAGAACATTTAAAACTATAAATATTTTATTTAATATAAATATATATTTATAAAAATTAAAAATATTATTTTAGTTAATAGTTTTATT
Organism: Leucaena leucocephala; assembly: GCA_037074615.1. NCBI lineage: Eukaryota > Viridiplantae > Streptophyta > Magnoliopsida > Fabales > Fabaceae > Leucaena > Leucaena leucocephala. The sequence goes on along the minus strand of CM073570.1, from coordinate 4,383,735 downwards.
TTTTTAAATATGATTAATATTTTAATTTTATTTATAATATTATTTTAATTTAATATAATTTTATTTTTTTATTAAAAAATAAAATTATATTAAATTTAGTTTTAAAATTAACGTTTTTTTAATATATTTTTTACACTATAATTAAAATTAAAATCTAAAAAATATTATAAAATATGTGAAAGAATATTTAACACTATAAATATTTTATTTAATATAAAAATATATATATTTATAAAGATTAAAAATATTATCTTAGTTAATAGTTTTAAATATGTATAAAATAGTTTTATTTTTTTAAATATGATTAATATTTTAATTTTATTTATAATATTATTTTAATTTAATATAATTTTATTTATAATTCTTTTAATTTAATATAATTTTTAATATTAAAAAAATAAAATTATATCAAATTTAATTTTAAGATTAACGTCTTTTTAATATATTTTTTATACTATAATTAAAATTAAAATCTAGAAAATATTACAAAGTATATGAAAGAATATTTAACACTATAAATATTTTATTTAATATAAAAATATATATATTTATAAAGATTAAAAATATTTTTTTAGTTAATAATTTTATATATATATAAAATAATTTTATTTTTTTAAATATGATTAATATTTTAATTTTATTTATAATAATTTTTTAATTTAATATAATTTTATTTATAATTTTTTAATTTGATATAATTTTTAATATTAAAAAAATAAAATTATATCAAATTTAAAAAAAATAAGTGTGAAATATTATATGTGATATTAATATTCGTTACTTTTTTATTTGTGGGTCCCACCAAGTTCCACGTGTCAACCCAATGTGCAAGCCCCATCTTCCCTCGTCTCCATCAACTCTTCCTCTCCCTCGCCCTTCCTTTTTCTCTCGTCTCCTTCACGCCTCTTGCCCTCTTCTAATACGTTAACTCTCTCTTCTCACATTCTCAGAAGTTTGAATGCGTGATTCATTCGGAGGATTGTGATATGTTAAAGCTGAACTGAGAAGAGGGTACCCTGTGATTTTACCATTCAAGATTTTCTGAAGAAATGTGTGTCCCTGCTCCTTTCTTATCAGTCTCCCTCTACGAAAAATTGAAAATTCCATTGGGCCCTCCTTTACTATTGCGAACCACATAATTCACGAATCGAACCACGCTAGGAGCATTACCGGCTTCTTGGATCAGATCCTTAAGAGGCACGCGTACCTCTCCGATTAGTTGTCTCCGATTATGAGTCTGTGATGGCGGAATTCGAAATGCAGGAAGAGATCCTCTCCATCATGAAGTGAAACCCAACTCAAACAAAATTTCATTACTTGATTCCATTCAGGATTTTCACTCATTCATTATGTGTGTGAGCTTTTTGTTACGTGAGTTTCTAAAAAAAGTTGAAGTTTTTAAGGTCTTTGCATGAAATAATCTTTGAGCTCTATGGAGCTAAGTCCCATTGTTGAGGCACTGCTTGTCTGCACTTTGTTGAATATCCTGTGAGATCTTGGAGGATGGGATTTCTGAGTGGACGGTGGAGAGAGAGAGAGAAGAAAGAGAAGGGGGCACTCCCCGCCGGGAGAGGGGGGTGGGGGAGGGTATGGTGACCAGCAGAGAGAAAGAGAGTTGAAGGAGATGAGTAAACATGGGCTAGCATGTATCTTTAAGAGCTAACACGTGGCGCTTAGTGGGACCACAAGTAAAAGGGAACGGACATCCTTTTGTGTTCTTTTGGACCAAATAAAAGTTTATGATGGCAGATACATCTTTATAAAAAGATTATGGGTATATATACCTTAACCTTATAACGTATTTATCAAATAAGATTCATACCAAGATTTTATTTAAATTTTCATTCATGTTGAATGTATTTTTAAAATTTATTTCCATTTTTTTACTTTCCTTCCAAAATCATTACAACAAATATTCTTTTATTAATTCAAATTTTTATTATATTGAGTTAAGTAAAAAAATAATTAAATTTTAATAAAGTCTCAAAATATTCCAAACAAAAAAAATTTGATAAAATCTCAATGGTCCTTTGCCCTAAAAAGGAAAAAAAAAAAAAAGACATGACCACTCCCTCTACAAAACCAGTAGCCTTATGTGACTCCAAAACGCCTCCCCTCTCTAACACTTACCAAATTATTTACTGCAAGAAATACTGGATATTCTAAAATATTTATTCAAGTAATGTCACCTTTCACACAAGTATTTAAGATCATTACAAGGTTACCCTTTTACTAATAGATATTCACATTTGCCGTTAATTTTAAATTCACTTTAGAACATTTTTACCCATAAAATATTTATAGAAGAGTAACTAACATCCTAATGAATTTAATAATATAACATTGTGTTTAAGGTGTCATATGTTTTACAACTAGGAATTTATTAGTTAAAGAATATGTTAATCTGGATTAAATGATCAATTAGCAACGGTATCATAAGTTTTATATCTCTATTTTAATTAGTTATAGGATTTTTTTAACTAATGAATACCTAATTGACAAGCAATGTGACACTTTAGATATGATGTTGCACGTTTTGATTAAAAACAAAATGATGATGATGATTATTCCATACTATTGAACTTTAGGATGCTCATTATTCAATTATAGATATATTTTAGGGGCAAAACTAGTTTTTTAAAATTAAAGTCATTAATTCAAAGTTAAAGATAAATATCAATTTCCATTAGTCAAGAAGTAACATTGTAACGATTTTAAATACTTAAATAATGATATTGTTTCAATAAATAATTTAAAATATCTAGGATTTTTCATAAAATAATTTAGGAGTAAAGATACCCTTTAACCCTTCTTTAACCCTTGTTTACGTAGCAAGGCTGATGTTGTTTACAACTTCAAAAGGTTTAGCATCATACGCTTGAGCGTTGACCTTTTCAGCTTCGTTTGCTCTTTCATGCCAATATTGATCAAACTCTTTGGAACGTGCTTCCCAATAAGTATCATTCTCTAAAACGTTTGCATGCAGTGTAGGAATGATAACTACCCAACACAGCAAGAAAATCAAGGAAAACAAAGCATTGTTTTTGTTTCCTTCTTCCATATTCTTGTTCCAACCCTTTTGGCTGAGACTGGTTTTGGATTTAGAATAATTGTCTCCACCAATTCTTGAAGTCAAATTCAGATTAAACAATGAAATGCTTCGTATTTAAAGGAGAAGGCCTTTTTTTGAGTATGATAGAATTAGAATCATCAGTAAATATCTACTTTTTGAACGAAGTTTGAAAACCATAAGGCTAAAAGAACGGGTAATGGCAAGTTATTGGGTAAACTAGAGCTTTATTTTTATAATTAAGAATAGTTCATTAGTTTGAAACTATTTTGACTAATCTCATTTTATTTATAGAAAAAAAATGCATTTCCTTTTTATGTCACATATATTCGTCAAGGAAATGGGTGCTGTTGGATTTAGTTTGCCAAGAAAAGAGGGAAGGAAACTTGCTATCCAAATGTTGGAAAGAACTAATAAAACTCAACTCAAGTTCATATAAATATCAATTTAACGATAATTGACAAAGATAGTTAAAAATAAGTTCATATCCCATAAAAATAAAAGTTTAATTATCGCTTTCATCGTGAGAGCTCCTTTGGTAAGCGATCTCGTAAATTTTCTATAAGTATTTTCTGAATATTGGGGCTGTGTTCTGACTTTAGTGGGGGGACCGGTATCTAACCCACTTAAACTTTTTTATAACAAAAAAAATCATCAATTCAAAGTAATTTAAAAGTAAATTAAATATTTTCTTTGCATCTTATTAAATTTATATGAATATGTCTCTTGCATTTTCAAACTATACATAAATTTACATAAAAAAGTTGTGCTACATTTTAATCTAATTTTTTTTTATGTTTTTAATAAATACCCTTATTAAGTTTTTAAATTTAGGGTGTGTTTGGTATGAGAGATTTAGAAGGGAGAAATTTTGCCCATTTTTCCTATTTGGCCCCACAAAATTTTTAGGAGGAAGAAAATTGTTAAAATTTTCTCTCCCCTCCTCTCTAAAATTGGAAAGATTCAGAGAGAAAAATTAAATTTTTATTTTATTTTGACTATTATATTTATAATATTTTTTAATACCTCTAAATTACCTTCTTTGCATTTTACAATTATCTATATATAAATATTATTTCTTCGTCTAATCTTGTATTAAATAATATACATTAAAATCTATCCACCCTTCCCTTCTATTTTCATCAATTCAAGCGAGAGATAACATTAAATTTTTATTTTTTTTCTTTCTCTCACATGCCTTTTCATTAAAATCCCTCCCCTCCCCAGGCTCAATAGAGGAGAGGGGAGGGGGAGGTATTTTAGTAGAGGGAAAGAGAGAAGAGGAAAGAAGATGTATTTTATTATTACCTTGTTTTGATTACCTTTAAGTAGGGGTGTTCATAAAGCCCGCGGCACGGTATGCCCACCCGAGCCCGCAAAAAAAATATCCTACCCAGCCTGATAAATATAGGGTAGGGCCGAGCATCTTTGCAGCCTATGCTTTTTTTGGGCTGGGCACCAGGCAGGGGGGTTGCCCTGCCCTGCCCTGCCCATGTGCACTCATTCTTTTTTTTTACTTTTCTCCCTAGATGCTACACTTAGAAGGGAGAATATGATAGCTACTGGTGACTAAAATGTCATTTCAGAAATATAAGTAGTTAAGTAAATAAGTTGTGTCTTTTAATATTTATAACTATATTAATTTTTCTTTTTCTTTAACTTTACTAATCATAATATAATTATATTATAAATTATAATTATTTATTTTATTTTTTTTAGATGCTTCATCCTTGTCAACATTTGGAAAATTGATACAAAGTTACAATTACAAATTACTTAAGCTTGAAAGTTTTGTTTTATATGCAATGAACTTCAATACTTTAATTATTATATTTTTGTTACCTTATTTTTAGTGGATTATATATATTATTTAACTCTTGAGGATATATGAATATAATATTATTTTATACGTTTATAATTGCAGATTATTTTTCACAACATGAGCATGTCATCACAACTTGGGCACGCCCAGCCCGCCCATGCCCAACCCAAAATAGTTAGGGCCTTCATCAGACAGGGCCGTTTTGCAGCCCATGCTTTTTTCGAGCAGGGCATCGGGCAGGGGGTTGCCCTGCCCATGAACACCCCTACCTTTAAGGAAGGAGAGATGATGGATTTTCGTATTATTTTATTTGATTCAAGAAGGGAGGGGAGAAAAAATATTTTTATATAGATAAATTTACTTTATATTATTTTATAGAATATTTAATAAAATATAATATAGGAATAATATTGAGATATTAAAAAAATTATGAGTACATTAATATTATAAAATAATAATATCACACATTCTCTCTAAATTTTTCCAATTTTGGAGAGAAGATAAAGTTGGGGAGAGCAGGAAAAATTTAAAAAAAAAAAATCTTCCCCTCCTAAATATTTTAATGAGCCAAACAAGGCCTCCCCTCCCCTCTTCTCCCTCCCCAAATTACTCATACCAAACAAACTATTAATGACAAAAACACATGGTATGTTCAGAGAACAATTTATCTCCAAAATCTGACTCAAGTTGGCCGTAACTTAGCAACGAAAAATTATATAATTTTTTCTCAATTTAATAATAATAGAAAAAGAAATTTGATCCAACTAACTAATCCTCCAGCCAGCACATATCATCCAGAATTCAAGAAAATGTATAAACATGTGAAAAATCAAAAGAACTATAATTCTTCAGTAATTTTATACTCTTCTCTTAGACTAGAAATGAAGTTATCATTCATGCCAATAATACAATTCAATCATCCTCATATGAATTATGAAATATAAAGTACTCTATATATGATACAACTCATTTCATATGAGTCTGCATTTGGCTTAAGTGCTACCACCCTCTTCAACCTGCTCCGTAATGCTTCTTTTATAGCTTCAAGTCTTCACATTCTCTGCAATTGTATGGCTCACTCAACTGCTTCGGTGTTTTAACTTTTTCTCTGTTGAGACAGTGTTACATGCAGAGTGAAGATTAAGCAAATCGAGTTGATGATAGGTAAAAATGCTTACATGTCAAAAAAGTCCACCTTTGACATGCTTTGACTTGATCTATATACTTGATCTAAGAATCGTTTTGTACATTGAATTTACTAAAAGAATCTCTCATAAGATACATTTGATGTGATTTGGCCAGTTCTTATGATGTTTCCCAAATCTTATAGTCTCTTCCCTCAAGGTCTGAGGAGCATCTTTGAGAGCCATTAGGTGGTGGGTCAAAATGGCCAGGTCCAATCTTCATAGCAATTTTGTCGTCAATGATGGCTGCATATACATCTCTTTCGGCCTTACAAATTCGAACCTCGCATTAAAAGAAAAAACATTAGCGTTTCAATATTATTTATGAAACTATGTCAATTTGCAGCTGAATTTCCATCTCAATTACATATTCTAAGTTTACTTGAGAAATATAAGCCAAAAGAAAAAAAAAATCACTTGTTTTGACTCTCATTACCAAAGAAAGCTACAGCCAAAACACGTTATATTTTAGTCGTCTATGCATCATCATCATCTATGAATTATATTTTATTTAAATAATTACTTTTACTCTCTTCTCCTAACTTGAAAATCTAAAATTTGAACTGGTTTGACACTCTAAGAAAAAGTTTCTGGATCATTCATATCTGAGAATGTCCACCACTTACAAGATATTGTTAAGTATTCAAGGCAATATTATGATACTTACTGTACTCCTAGAGTGGATCTTGTTTCGTTTCCTGATGGACATAAGTGCTGCTATTTCACTATGATAGTGAGAGAAAATGTGGTCAAAGAACACCGTTGGGGTGCCTGGGTGAGAAGGAATGTAAGCATATCCTTGCATTTCTTTTCCACTGGGAAATCTCCAATGACCCTTCAAGACAATATGAGAAACGGTTTATAAGGGAGATACTAGTTGATACTTTTACTATATCAAAACTGTTAATCCCTGCAAAAGGAGTGGAACGAGAGACCTGTATTTATTTTAAAAACTTATAATTGCATTATTACATAACTACAAATCTACACGTAGTATTATAGATGAAGCAGCATTAAACGAGAGACAGATAGAAACTGAGAAACAGATAAAAGAAGGCTTCAAAATTGAAAATCTTCCTTCCCTGCTTGGAGTCATTGTTGTAATCTTTATATATTCCAACAGTAAAAAATGTCTTCGTGTCAGGATTTTTAAATAGAAAAAGTTCAAACCTGGGTAGAACCAGTGTCATGATTTTCTATGAAGATAACAGCACGAGAGGGCCGCCATCCAACAACACCAGGGGGTTTTCCCTTCTGATCTGATAATCGCCAATATTCACATCTTTCCAATGCCTACATGAATTAGAATACATGATAGATACTGTCAGATTTTTCAATAAAAAATGGCAACCGGGAAAAAGCAACACAGTTAAATAAAGTTCCTCTAGTCTTTATGAAGCCACAGAAAAGGTTCCACACGTTTTGGTTAGAAAACATATCACATAAGAAGCTAAGGTTGTTTACATCAGTACAGTAGCAAATATTTCCGAAATTTTAAGAAGATATCTGATTTATGATAGGGGAAAATATCAAACGAGAGCCTCGTGAAATGAGTAAGTTAACATTTATATTGAATGGAACATATATATAACTAGCAATATAGTTCTCTCTGTCCAAACAACTTTCAAAAGCGTCCTTCACTGATGAGTATGGGATTCTCTCAAAAGATATACCATCATAGAAACAGTCAAAAGTAATTCAACGATTCTAGAAACAGAGTATAATGTTTTTATTCAAAAAGTTGCCAACAATTTCCAGAAGAAGAGAGACCCAGCATGTAATGAAACTATCAGAATAAGAGCTTACAGCCTGAAGAACCCCTTTTGTCGTAACATCGAAGGCACCGGCAGCACCATTGGTAGCATTGATCCATTCGACAATCCTCTGACTGTGCGCATCTTGATTATGATCCATTTCACCATATGTATAACTGAGGGAATCCCAGTACTCTCCTACAGCGAAGTAAGGTTCACTTGCATCCATGTAGTCCTTTACAATACCACCCAAAACCCCCTGACAAAATCAAGCCTCCATCCATCATACCCTATTTATTCCCCGACAATCCCACAATAATAGGAAAAAGTTAAATCACATTGCTTCACTACAAAGGAATTTTTTTCCTTACTATGAGAGTCTTATAGTGATATTCAGCTCAGCCTCCTAAAATATGCATATATAATACCAATCAATCTGGTTAGAATAAACAATAAAACAAAAATATTTAAGATTGATAGACTATTTGAATCGGAATAGCAGTAAATCGGTGGCATATATGTACAAGTTCAGATACAATGATAGTAGACAGTAGAACCATCCAGCCATCCACCCCACACCCCCTTCCAAAAAAAAAAACAAAGAAAGAAAAAGAAAAAAGGAATGGAAAAAAAAGAAAAGGAATGGAAGTGCGGTCAACAAAGTTGATTGAGATCAATTTTTCCAATCTACTTAACCAACAATGGTTGGATCAATTTGAAGGAACTTGATTCCTCTTAGGCAAGACGGAGGGCTATAATCTACTAGTTCTTAGGAACTAATTGCGAGCATTTCCCCCTAACACAACAATTTGTACTAATAGACGGGAATGAGAATATCAAAGCATTTGAGCAAGATATTGAAAATTAGGTTATCAAATATCAACCTCAACCAGCATAACCATTCTTTTAGATCATTTCTCACAAATTCCTGTGAATGATCAATGTTTGGAGCAGCATGGAAACAGTCTCCACTACTCCTGTTGCCCCTTCCCTGTACCAAAAATAAGACATCCACAATGTGTTCCAGATGTACCCAGAAAGAAAAAAGGATAGAAGGAAACCAATAATAATAGAAAATGCTGATTAAAAACAAACAAATTCTATTTATTAACCATTGCAAATCTAGTAGAAGGAAGCCAATAATAAAATAAAATGCTGATTATAAAAATATATACTTAGCTCACCTATTTAACCCCATGTTGAAATAGTAAAATTAACCATTTCTTTCAAATCTTTGGAATACTTTACATAAAACATCAGCAACCATTTCATGGTCTATTTATAAAAATTTAACTAGTTCCCAACTAGGTTCTTTGTTTAATGACCCAATTGCAAGGATTGAACCCGAGTTCTTCCCTATATTGGAAATGTGAGATTTTAAAATGAGGCTTATATGAACCTCGAGTTTCCAACATCACATACGGGTCCAGACCCACATGTTCATATCATCTTTTAGTTGATAAAGTGATGAAAATGACAACACTCAATTACGTAAACATGAATTGAAGACATCAAATTATGTCAACTCTTGCAAATTTTCACTAATTCTGCATCTCTCCAAAATTTTAACTAAAGTAAAATGTAAAACCCACCTAACACATCAGACAGTTGCTAATGGTCAACTAGGCATAAGGAAACAAATTCCTCTAAGTTTATTCAATGCATTGTATAAAGATAAATTATGGAATACGATTACAATTAATTTGAAAGGAGTATGAAAACATTATCCATATTGATGAAACATGCCTTCATTTTGACTGAAACATTAGAGTTAAGAGGCACTTGGAAAAGGATTACACTTCATCAAGTATTTTCCCAATGTGGGCAACTTATCAGGGAATAATAAAATTAGAACATAATATATCTTCTTTCTTGAAAGCGTATTATGAATATTAATTTCATCAATACTCAATTTGAGAAAAGAAATTCAATTCAGCTAATTGTAGACAAAAACAAGAAAGCATTGATACTGAACAGGAAATAAACTAGCTCCATGGCCAATAGAATAGAAAAGGTAGTGAACCTTTAATTCTATGTCAGGATGATTACTAAACCAGTGTAAGGGACCAAAAACAAAGTATCCAAAACCATCACAAACAAACCTAAAAATGTGGATCATCAGAAACAATGGCCCGATCATCCCAGTTTAGACGACCTCCAAATACCGTTCTGATTCTTATAGTGGGCACAGCGGTGATTTAAAACAGCATCTCCAAGAACTTTGATCCCAACTTCATGAAACCTTTTCACTAAATCCTTCAGTTCATCAGTGCTTCCATATCTGATATAGTAATAAAACAGTCACATGCCATATGCACTAAGTTATTTTCAAGAATCTGTAGAGTTTCTTTTAATGTTCAACAATTTATCAAATGAAATCATATATATAATTATCAGGTATATAATTTATTTGGGTTTATATGTATACATATATATATATATATATATATATTTAATTTTACATGTCATTATAACATTTATAGTACACTTAATTTTAAATGGCAAAAATTATTGCCATTTTTTCCTTAAAAAAAACAAAAGAACATAAATTTCACTGGCCCCACTGGCCAAGGGTCCTAGGTCCGCCACTGAGAGTGACTGATGATAAACCAAAACACTTGAACTTCAAGCATAGAGCATATGCGTTCTGTGAACAAATTGTCTAACACTGAACCCTCAATTGAAAAATTAAAAGATAGTTGCCATCAGTAACTACAAATAATTAGAGTACTAACAACATATTAATTCAGTACCTGGAATTCAAATTATGTAAATCCTTTGGCATGTATCCTTCCGGTGAAACAGATTCTATAGGTGGCGGTAACCAAATTACAGTAAACCAAGGGATGCAAGTTCTGCAGCTTTCTCTTTAAGCTCCTGGTACCATCTTCCCGATTTATGAGATTCCCAGTTAAACCCTTGGCAGAATATTTCATACCCCGTGCCTGTTCCTGAGCATATATTTGGAGGTGGTGTCAGGGTTTCTGATTCCAAAGCAACCTCAGATTCCACAATAATTTCCTCTGGAAAAGTTGGAACAGAGCTTCTGAAGATACTATAGGCTTCAGCAGCCAGTCGTTCAATTTCTTGAAGAATGCTTTCCTGTGCTTCTTTAGATTTTGTCTTTTGACCCCTCAGAGGAGATGTCTGTCACCAAATTCCGTATTTCATTGATTATTCCATCAGTGTATGCAGAGATAGAAGCCTTTTTTCACTTGCATCTTCTTTCACTTCTCTCTGCGTACCTTCTAACTGATCCACTCTGTTTTCAATAATCCACAAGAATTTGAAAGAGGAATGTAAAAATCATCTCCCTCGGAATTCAACCAAGTATTTTCATTTAGCTTAAGCACAAAAAGAAACCCTGAAAATTCTTCCCCCAAGGAGATTATTACAGAATATGTTCCATTTTCTCTTGGCTGCAGAACAGGATCGGCAAGTAAATAATTGAAGCTCTCAAATTTTCAGTTTCAGAAAATAAAACAAGCGAAAGGTGGAGAGAATTAAGATACATTTGTATGATACCACACAATCAGATTCTAGATACATTCATCAAGACACATATAAACTTACATCAGTATTTAATAAGAAACAGCAGCATTAAAATACAAAAAGTATAATGAGAAGTGGTGTGGAAGGGTGAGAGGAGGATAATATGCACCACTTTGGTGGCACACATTTTCATACAGTAAATTATCTACAATCTAGTGGTACTGAACATATCTCCAGAAAAGGACATAAGTTTGAAACCTATTTAGAGCCAAATTTAACCCCAAAGGAAAAAAAATTATCTATCCTTCAAATGAAGATGAACTTTAGATACAGAACATATCACCCAGTGAATAAAATAATTTCTATCTGAATCTAAAGAAAGAATATTATAGGAAAGGTAAGAAGACACATGTACATCCGCAAGACTTATAGTTTGAGTCAGCAAAGAATACAGTCAAGATTTTAAGGTCCAACAATACCAAATAATTTAATGATACAGAACAATTGAAAATTCAATATGGGTCGCACGAGAAAGTATTTGTGTGACAAGAATTTTAAAAGAAATTTAATGAATTGCTTCATCCTAAAGTACGAGAGAAAGAAAAACTTGCAAGGTCCGTACCTGAAATTTAGTTCTCAAAGCCCTGTCTTCAAATACTGCTGTTTCTGGTGGATGAGGAGCAGCTGGAACTTCCCACCTTCTAGCATCGTCCCTGCAAAACCCTCAAAGAAGGACAATATCTTCAGGAAGATCTGTTTCTAAATATAAAATATTCTTAGCTGTCACAGAGCACTTTCTAACGGAGACACTCATGAAGTTATTGACAGAAACTTCCTTTATACTAATTACAAATCAACAGAGAATAAGAAGTCATCAAAGATATTTATGGAAATATACACAAACAGGAATCCGATACACGCGCGTGCTCTTGCTAAGGATCTATTCAAAACTCAATTAAGGATCAGAAAATGATTAGAAAATTAAATTCTAAAATGATAGATGAATTAGAAAGCATTGAAGAAGTAAATAAATCACGATGCACGATGATTACACATACCTGGCCATAAATTAAATCCCCTTTTAGGTCCAATTAGATTTGCATCCTCCTTGAGGCAGCCGATAAAAGGAACCTTAAAGTCCCTTCCTTTATGTTGATACCAAGCTCCAGTTTCCTCATCCTGCATCAACAAGACCACTCATAATGGGTAAGGAAATGATTTATTCATAAGGATCACACAGCATTCACGTATTATACTAAAAACTAGCATCCTCAACTGCTAATTATCAAAAATAAAACTTCAGAACAAAATTAATTGCTGAAATCTGGTTGTTGGGCTTAATATTAATCCTGGCTTCATGGAATGTATCTCCTTCAGAAGTCGATGATGATGTCTTCATAGGCGTCTCAATTGCATAGTCCTGAAATTTGACATGTTTACTTCCAACTCACACTTTCCGCATGCCTACAATAAATGGGTTTAATATGTGATCATGAGAAAACCATTACATACCTTGATAGGAACAGAACCAGGGGGTATCATATCACTAGGAGGTTGATCCCACTCACTACAAAACCAAGCTTACATCACCATGACATAATTTGATCATTCATCATTATAACTAAAAATTAAATCGGCAATCGATATCAAGATTTGGCGCTTATTATGGCATCATACCTGCCAACGTCATCAACAAGGGAAACTCCCCAGTGAAGAATCCATTTTCCGGGTAGACTGCAACATAACGTAAGCTCCCAATTATTCAGATCGTTTCCCTGATCTAATCTTACAAATATCTTTCCCTCCACCTGCAGATTCACCTTATCTATTACAATAATTTTACCAATACTAGACACTAAAATATGCTAAATCACTGACGAGGCATTAAAACAAATAAAGAAGAATTTAGTTTAACTCCTCAGAAAACGGAGCAAAACAAAAGAAAAGCCAATGACCACAAAAGTTAATAAAATTCAATTGAGCTTATTCCAAAAAAAAAAAAACCGCTCAAGTTCTTCGCTTTGGTTTTTTCGTTGAAAAAAAAAAGAGGCCATAGTTAAAGATTTTAGAAAAGTAAGTCATTTCCCCGACACTCAGTTCAGTTGATGGGAAAAGTTTCATCGAAGAATATAGCAGCTAATTGAAATGACTCAAGTGTATCTGTAGATGCTGCTGCTGCAACAGGAGGAGCCGGATAACTGTAGGGTGACAGGAAGTTGCAGAACCGTTTGACATGGGAGACGATGAACTTCGAAGAGCAATTCACAAAGCAAGGCTTCAATGCCTTCGATTTGAAACGATTGACAGAAGTTTCTCTACGTCAAGGGTAGAACAGTGGCTTTAAGCTAACGGTCGACATGATCGTTTTTGCAAGAACATGAGAAGTTGCAGAAAGCAAATTTGGAAGTACGAGTGTTGGACCAACAATTTTAATATGAAATATCGGTCCAATGATTTGCCTCGAGATGCATAAACTCTTTCTTTTTCCTTTTTTCTTTCTGGCCAATGATGATTTTCTTTTTCAAGTACGCATTTAAATAGGATAATGATGATTATTTATTATTTATTATTTATTATTATTATTTGGGCAAAATTCATGAGCTTGTGTGTAAAAAGGATAAAGAAATAATTTTTCCGCCACGTGAGTGAATAACGGGGAAAAGGCTAAAAGCTGAAAAGAACTCGCGAGAAAAGTATGAACAAGACAAAGTTTTTTGTTGAGAGAATCATAATAACTATTGGTTTAGTATGTAATGAATCAATAAAAAATAGGATAAATGTCAATTAGTATTTTAAATTAATTTTAAAAATATAATTAATATATTAAAATATTTAAAAATATAATCAATACCTTAAACTAATTTTAAAAATATAATTAATACTATTAAATATTTAAATTATTATAATTTTATACATATGTTAACAAAAATATAAATTTTGACTTGATACATGACATAAATATTTTATTTTAATATATTATTATTTAAAAAATTATATATATAATATTATTTTAATAAATTATATTAAATAAATTATAAATTTATCAATTTTAATATATAAATTATATACAATGTTACTCTTTTTTAAATAATATAATATATATGATATTTTAAATAATAATATATTAAAATAAAAAATTTAAGTGATGTGTATCATACATAAATTTGTGTTTCTATCAATGAAATGGTAGAATTATACTAATTTAAATATTTTAAGATATTGTCGCACCTCTAAAATTAATTTAAAATGCTAATTGCTTCTCTAAAATTAATTTAAAGTGTAAGATATATATTTACCTTAAAACATATTACTACCAACACACTCTTGTAAATTAAAATATAATAGAAAATGACATAATAACTAGTTATTATAATCCTAAATTAAAGATATCAATTCATTTCATGTCATAAATTTATAATATTTTTAAATAATCTTATAAATTATGGCATATATTAAAAATATTTCTATCAAATGAGAAAATGAGTTATCTAATTTCTATATTTCCTAATTAAAAAGATAGTCATTAATAACATAAAGTTATAAACAAACACATAATTTCCTAAAACTTTTATTTTACTAGATTACATCTTTATCAACATCTAATTTTTATATTTAGAATAGGAGAAAGTATAACATAAAAAATGATAATAGGCTTTTTTTTTAATCAAAGGAATAAATACTGAGAACTTAAAATTATAAGTATAATTAAACCTATAATCTTTTAGTTACAAAAAATTTTCATGCTATTGAGCTACGAAATTTCTAATAATAAATTAGATTACCTCATGTGTATCTAATACGTTTTGCCGCTTTGATAATCCCTTTTTGATTTTAGGGGCAGGATGATATGATGATAAGATAGGACTCACCAGATTTAGACATATGTAATCATTGTGTTCCTTATCCTTCTTAATTCCAAAAAAGGAAAAAGGAAATATAGGCGAAACGGTTAGTGATTGCCAAAAACTGCCGAGAAATGAAGGGTAAACTTTTGTACATATTAGAGGTCCCTAGAAACATGGTTATTATTATAAATGCACAATTTTAGGCTATGTATCATTCTATCTTCAAAGAATTATTGCATCTTTTGGGTCAAATTTGGAGTGAAGTCCTATAGTGCTTGTTGGAATGACTATTAGAGGATAGCTAATGACAAATTCATGGTAGTAGACAAAGCCACGAATGACTTTGCTGCTCCATAAAACCAACTCAAACAAAAACTAGAAAGGAACATATCAATATAAAAAAAATAAAAAATAGAACAATTGTCACAAAAACTTGCTTATTCATAAGTCATATTGTTTGTCCAAATTTCATATCATACATGGTGTCTAAAGATATTGTTTGCTTGGTATGAGGGGATATGGAAGGGAGAGGAAGAAAGTTTTTAACGAGTTTGATTTAAAAAATTGGTAAAATGGAGTTAGAAGTTTTTAATTAATTTTTTAACTCTTATTTCATATCTTCTTTTTATTAAAATTTTATAACCCCATTTGTCCATTACTTTTAAATCATATTCATTAAAATTTTTCCTCCCTTCTATTTCTCTCACCCGACCTTATCAGCACTGTATTTTGAGTATTCATAATCATGAAAGACAAGGGAGGGTTAGAAAAATCTAAGGGCATGGGTGGGCATATTTTGAGTATCCATATTTACAACTATCTGAAATGTTATTTGTAACTTATTTCTTAATTAACTATCATTAACTTAAAATCTTCGGATCTGTCGTTCTCCCTCTGAATTCACATTGCTTAAAAAATTTCTCTGGCGTCGTTTTAAAGATAATTGGACCACAATTCATATGCCTATAAGATAGGAAAACCTTTGCCACATCATAGAGGAATTGATTAATAGATCAAAGAAACAGATTTTCTTTCTATGAACATAAGCATGCCAGTAATTATGTGTTTGGCAGGTATAGCATTAGCAAAGCTAAAGAAAATAAATCATGAAATGATGTTTCAGGGGAGAAATGGAAGACAAGTGAGAAGATGATATTAATCTTCAGTGTTTCCAAGCAACCTGAAGAAAAATATTGGTTGACAAATTGACAGACATACTCGCTCAATAAGCTTTACCTAACACTCATATAACATACACCATGAAGCACAACGCTTTTTTTAGCTCTCAAGTTCTCCATGAATGGTTTCATTTGACACAAAGTACATCTATGCTGAGAAAGCAAGGGATCATGAAAAAAGAGGAGAAAATGAGACAGAAAATTCCTTAACTCTATGCTTTGCCATTAGTTTTAGGGGATTGTAGGGGAAACGGGTGGTGATAAGGAGAAGCATGAGTACCATGAGGTATAGAAAGGCTCCTCTGCTGCTGCCCATTCCGCGAAAGCAGTGTTCGCCCATTTCGAGTATTAGGGCTGGCACCAAATCGGTCGGCTTGCATAGTCTGAAAATAATATGATGAGCTCGCCATGTCCTTAAGGTTTGGCAGAGGCTTTAGAGCTTCTACAACTTCACTCATTAGGGGTCTGGCTTTTGAATCTCTGCTAAGGCAGTGAGCAGCCAGTTGGGCAGCTTTTTGAGCTCCTTTTATAGAAAAGTGACCTTCTAACCGAGGATCTATCAACCTATAGAACCTTCTTCTCTCTCCAAGATGCGGCCGAGCCCACTCAACAAGGTTATGTTCACCATTGGGTCGGTTTTTGTCCATTGATCTTCTGCCACTCAACATCTCGAGAAGAACTACTCCAAAACTATACACATCGCTTTTTGATGTAAGATGACCTGTCACAAAATGAAAATATCTGATTAAAATCAGTCGGATGATTCAGATGTTGGGTTACAGTAAGATTTGAAACAAATTCAACTACAACTATATGCACAATAAATATGCGGGTTTTCAAGGTTATAACACAGGGAACAGATTAACTTCATGTACAAAAATGCAGACTACGATAAACACAATCCTTAAAGGAAATGAAACCATAAACTCTGGAATGAGTTATAGATATGATATTAATCCATACATCTATCCAACAAGGTCACTAAAGAGAGTAACACTTAATATCACTGAATGGAATTGCATTTTTATAATTTTTTTATTAATTTTTGAAAGAATAATAATATATGGAACAGAACTAATGACTTCAAAACATGAAGAGAGAAAAACCAAAGAAACATGTGCCTGTGAAACTGTAATGAAGAATAAAACTTGTGAGTTTGAGCTCAACAAATTGAACTAAAATTACCTGTCATGACATATTCCGGTGCTGCATAACCATAGGTTCCCATCACCCGGGTGGATACATGGGTTTTATCACCCTCCGGACCATCTTTGGCGAGTCCAAAATCCGAAAGTTTGGCATTGTACTCCTGGATTGTTACACAATTAGAAGGATTGAAAATGGAAAACGGTACACTTAAAATAGCAGTTTTTGGAACTTACAGCATCCAATAGTATATTGGAAGTTTTAAAATCCCTATATATTACTGGTCGTTCAGCTTCCTCATGAAGAAATGCCAGACCCTTTGCAGCTCCTAGTGCAATTTTCATTCTGATGGACCACGGAAGTGGCAGGGATCCTATATCAAACAAGGATATAATCCAAGAAAGTGTTATCACAAAGCAGAAGTTTTATATCCCAGTCCACAGTCTACCCAAGTTGGTTCTAAACATTACTCTGATAATATGAAACATGTGCACTTACGCTAACACAGACATGTTGACACGTAAACCTCTACATGTTATACACGTGTATCAGTATTTTAAACTTTCAGAAAGTGATAGATCACGTATACAGAACAAAACAGCATTTCCTAACAGTGTATGTTTGTATTGAGAAGGCACCATGTTTTAACAAGAGGCATAAAGCACAATTCTAATTTTAGAGTGGCATCAACAACCTTTTAAGGTGACCTAGTGCTCCAAATATAATTAGAAGATAATTTGAGGAAACCCATTAGACGGGGAGGGGACTCACTCCTAAATAGGTGGTTCTCAAGGCTTCCCCGAGGCATGAATTCATAAACTAGCAACCTTTGATCATCTTCAATACAGTAGCCTATAAGTTTAACGAGGTTGGGATGAATTAGATCACCAAGAAAACTTACTTCAGCCTGTCACACAAAACAAACAAGATGAGAAACATCATCAGAAAAGGAGTAAACGGAATGCAGTAAAAAAAAACGACCAAATTTTACAAAAGTCATTAGATAAAACAGATTATCAAAGTTACAAACCAGCCATTCTTTATGACCCTGGAGCCCATCATGATTGAGGGTTTTTACAGCAACTGTAAGCCCTGTGCCAGGTTTCACTGGAGCAGTTCCATTTTCTTCAATCCATCCCTTGAATACACAACCAAACCCACCTTCACCAAGAAGACTCTCAGGCCGGAAGTTTCTTGTTGCCAACTTAAGATCATTAAATGAGAACTTTCGCAGCCTGGAAGCAACTTTAAGCTCCTCTTCAAGTTTGGAGGTGGATGAATTACTTTCTGCGTTACTTGTAGTTGTAGAAGAGACCACTGGAGCTGTTGGTTGATCTCTACTTGTACCGTTAGTTGATTTACTTTCAGCTAATCAAAGGCCAAAACAAGGAGACGGGCTAAAAAATCAGAACCTGAAATAGCAGTAACTTCATGCAATATTGAGCTAAGGCAAGATGAGCGGGAATTTATAGTTTCAAGAGCAACATTACATTAAAAGAAACAAAGAAATACAGAAAGCCTCTGAAAATACACACTTATTGAAATAATTAGTTGTCAAGAGACAAGTCTTTTAGGATGCACTTCATACAAGTAATACAACTCGATTGCCACAAGTTACTTGAGAATGCTATCATAAAATTTATTAATTTATCCCCCACTTAATGAGGTAACAAACTTAACCCAAAGATACTGTTGGAAATAAGGAAATGCAAGGTAATTGAGCCTGGCAAAGTTCTCAAAAAGACACTTGTTTTGATACCCTAGACCCTGGTACAAAGAAATGAAATCGATATGTGAAATTCACAGTTAATGACAACAGCTATAACTAAGCCCTTATGTCTTGATCCAATGCTGGCATGGACACATGTTTGCCGATGTTTCTATTTAGTTCTTTGCAAACAAGATTGAGCCTACCTCCCTTTCAAAATATTTACTCAACTAAACCTGACATTAATTACTTAACAGCAATTAGTTCCGACTTTAATTTGATTCAGGCTGAAATTCCCACCAACAGTAGCTTCTCACCCGGTGCAATACATATGCATACTATTCAAGAATACGGAAATCTGCCGGGGATTTTTAAATGCTCACTTTAGGAAAGTAAATGAAACTGTTATTTTTCAGCATGCAAACCTCCCCTGTAAGTTCTACTCTCCTGACCCAACCCTATGAAAGGGGCCAGAGCAAAATTTATCAAATACACTTGTTTACAACCATCATTTCTCATTTTGAAGCGTAATTTCAGCTTTAATTGCCACATAAATCAGTAAACTTGCACCTGATGGTCAAGAAAGATTTTTCCCCCTAATGTGAAGGATCATATGCTGGGAAAAATACTTAAAATCATGCACTTCTGACTAAGGAAGGGAACAATTTAAATATACAGTAAAGCATGCATAAAAGTATATTATATGAACAACATTTTTCTAAGGAAAACAGAAGTTACCGTAATGAGTGCTGATGCTGCTAACTGAGCTATCAACCTTGGATCTCGAAGAAATGCAACTGCCAATGAACCTCAGCCCAACCCAACACCCAGTTTCTTCCTCTTCCACAACGCCATCATCCTTCTTCTTCTTCTTCTTCCCCTTTGATTTGCGGGCATCCCAAGACTCCACCTTATCATTATCAGCACCCAACCCCATCTCTTGAAAACCCTGAGGACTTAATCTCAGATATCATTAACCCCCCCCCCCCGGTATACCGAACACCACCCCCTCCAACGGCCCCCTCCCAGCACTACAAGCAGCAAAGAAGCATCAAGCCCAGATGATAAATTCCCTAAATAAAACCTAAAACATCACAACTCTAGTCCTCTAAACACAGTCTTCAAAACAAAAACCAGTAACTTAAACCTAGAAGGAAAAACGAAGAGAGCAGATCACGTGGCGTAAATCAGTAATCCAAACGCGCCCGGGTCTTCTGAGCCCTCGATTGATCGACTTTGTGAAAAGCTGAAGGTAATAGTGTCAGCTCTGCGCAGAGGGAACGCACAGCACCGGAGTTGAACTAAGAACAGAAGTAACCTCTCTGCTCATAGACACAGAAATCTCAGAGATGGGCTCCTTCTTCTCTTGAAGCTGACCAGTAGAATACAAGGCTGCACAAAATAAATAAATAAAGATGTCCTTGCCTTTCCCCTCTTTAGCTAATCATTTGTTTTTCTTTAACCGAATCAAAGACCATAAAGAAGAGTTTCATTACAGATGGCCAGAAGTACCACCAAGACAGAAAATGACATTAAAGGACTGCAAATATGTTACACTACATATAGAGTAATTTTTTTTAAGAAAAAAATCAGTATATGGACAAAAAATGTTCTTAAATAAAAGATCAATTATAATAATTTATTTAATTATTTTTAATATTTATAAGTAAGGGTATATAAAATACCTATAGTCTAGTCTGCCAGCCCAAACTCATAAAAAAATTACTCAACCCAACTTAAAAAATATTGTTCAAAATATATTTAGATAGGGTCGAGCGAGGCTAAGTGTTGGGTAGGATAAAGTATGTCGCCCTGCTCATTTGGTTTAACCCTATATATATATATAATTTTTTTGTTAAAGTTTTATTTATTTTCTTAACTTATTTTAGTTGTAATTTTACACTTTTTACTTTAGCCGACAACTTTCTTATTCATTTTTAAAGTATTGAACATAATTTTTATATTTATATAGATACTAAATTTGCCCATATGCTTTACTTGCAAAGTATTTCATTATTAATGTTGTAATAACGCTACAAATATTCGATATCTACATATTTCAATCTTTCTTTTTTATATATGCAATATACTTCAAAACTTTAATTACTATCTTTTTATTACCTTATTTTTAGTAGATTATGGATACTATTTAACTTTTAAAGATATAAATATGATATTATTTTATAAGTTCATAATTGTATATTTTTTCTCATAATATGAGTAGAATATCACGATTTGGGTATTTCTAACCCGCCTATACCCAGTCTGTCTATATCTAACCTAAAATAATTAAGACTTTTATCGGGTAGAGCTAGACATCAGACTATAAAATATAACTTATATTTTTTTTTTACAGACCTCCAAGTTGAGAGCCCACCCTATCTGCCCTGCCCATATATACCCTATTTATAATAGTGAATATGTACTTAATACCTCAAACTATTTTTAAAAATATAATTAACATCTGCAAATATTTAATAGTATAATTAATTTCTTAATTTATTAAAAATAGAGTAATTAGCACCCTAAGCTGACAGGTCATTTAACTTCTGTTATCTTTCATGCCCCTATTCATCGTCTTCATCATATCAAAGCAGCATTTGAAAGCTTCCATGACTCCCTTCGTGCCTATGGGATACCTCGGATGCTAAGTAAGAGTGAGGGCTAGAGCCGACGAGTAGGTTATAGTTCATCGTTCTGGTGGATTCGGAACTGAGTCTGCGTCTAAGAGAAAAGGAGGAGGAATCGCCAGTAGGACAGTAGGGACAAACAGTTCGATGGTTCATCGGAGGGAGCGTTTCTGTGGGAGTTGCATTTATTCGACAAAAGCACAGTTCTACTAAACAGGGGTGATGTACGAGATAGTAATAAAGCGGGTGGTGGAGGAAGAAGGGTCGAAATCGAAGGGTCATGCACTATGTGTGAGTATAGACAAGAAGACGATATTGGAAGTGAAGAGGTTGAGGTGGAATTTCAGAGGGAACTAGGCGATATTCTTGGATGGATTACTGGTGGATATGACGTGGGATGTTCATGATTGGCTATTCAAACCCAACAAGAGGTACGCCGTGTTCATGTTCAGGACAAGGAGTGGCATGGATAGCAGGCTATGGTTAGAGGAGAAGACTCCGGAGGCACATAAGGATCCCCACAGAATTTACTTCTCTTTGCTCTTATGTACCAGCAACAATCCTGACTGAACGAACACTCTTGTTCTTCTCTTTACATTTATTGTCATTGTTTATCCTTCTTCTTTGTTTGATCTACTTGGCCAACTTTGAACAAGCATAAAGTATCTTCTTCTTCTACGTCTTACCGCTATTTTTATTTTTAATTTATCTATTGTTAGAGGTGGTATTGCTGATGGCTATGCCGAAGCCTTGCCCCATGAGTTTGTTGGTCCAATTTAGTGTGATCAGAAGCTGTTTCTGCGACGAGAGGTCGACTCTGTATGTGCAGGTGATTGAGTCTCAAACAGAAGGACTTTGTTTCGAGTAGAGGTAGGCGTGGAAGGGAGCCATGGAAGCTTTCAGATGCTGCTGCTTTGGTCTGAAGATGATAAACTGGGTAGGAAAGATAACCGAAGTTAGATCAGTAACCTCAAAGTGTCAATTGTTTTATTTTTAATAGAATAAAATATTAATTATACTCCTAAATATTTTAGAATAATAATTATATTTTAAAAAAATAGTTTGGGATATGAGTTACACATTAACCTTATTTATATTTTCTTAAACTTTGGTCCTTTATTGTTAGCTTATCGTCCTTTAATGTTATTTTTTATTAGGGTAAATTCATTATCTTTTAGGCTTTATTTAGTTCAGCTGAGAGGAGAAGAGGTTAGGTTAATTTAAAGGAGGATAGAAAAATATAGGAAAGATTAATTAATGATGTGTTTTGTTTGGTTCAGAAGGGAAGGGAAAGGGAGTGGAGTTCATTAGAAATTGACAAATATACTATTATCTCTTTATTTAAATTTATTTACTCTTTATTTATAATATTCATATCAAAATTATTATTTTTTTAATTTATAAATCTTAAAAATTTTTATCTCATTTGTATATATAATAAAATTAAAAAAATTAAAAAATATGATAAAATTTTAATATTATTTCTTATTAATTATATAATTATTATATATTTTAATATAATATATAAATAATTTATTATGTTTATTAAATTTTAATAATTAAAAAAATTAGGTATGAGAAAAAAAAAGACTTAAGAGTACAATTGAAATATTAAATAAACATCAAGGTTAATTTAGTCATAAAAGTAGAAAATTTTCTCTTCCCTACAAAACTCTTACTTTTAGAGGGGAGGTGAGGGAAGAGAAGGGATCATAGAAAAATAAAAAATCTCCCCTTCTTTTCTCTTTAAAACCCTCCAACCAAATAAACTTTTAGTGTTATTTTTTAATAATAGTGGTCCTTCATCGTCGTTCTCCCCTTATATGTGCTACTCATATTTCTTGAGAGAGTCATAATTAACCGTTAACGGTAGTTTTAATGTGCAACGGATGAAAAATGAAATACAAGCATAATTTAGTATTTTAAAATTAAAATTTTTTATAAAATAGAATCTACCACATAACTTATAACTATTCCTCTTGGATTAAGTAGGTAGGAGATACTAACGGAGCAAGTATAAATAGTAAACGGTTTGATATCGTTTAAATGAGATATCGAGTTTGAGCATTAGCGTATGTAGAAAATTCTCTTTAGGAAACTTATCCACCATAACTAGATGCGCGACGATAGTCAGATTCGGATATAGTCGAGACAACTCCAATAAATCGGATAGACAATAAAAAAAAAAAGGTAGAGATAAAGTGTGTGTTTGGAAACTCTCCAAACCTATATTTTAAACTTCGGTTTTAGATTTTGAGAAATTTTAAAACAAATAGTTATATTTGTTTAAAAGGGTCTTTATGGTTTAAAACTAAGGAATCAGATAAGCTGGTCAGAGTAACTTATAGAATAGTAAAAAAATTTATAAACTAATCAATTATTATATTACCCCACTTTTTCTTATACAATTTCTCCTCTCTCTTTTCTACATCATCTCTCCTCTCTCATCTTTTTTCTATATCATTTCTCCTCTCTCATATCTTTTTTATATCATCTCTCCTCTCTTATCTCTCTTATATTTAATAATTATACTATTTTTTATAATTTACTAATAATAAAAATATTTTTAAAAATAACTATCTAAATACTCATTCATTCAAAATCACTTTTTTTTATAAACTCTTATAACCCTTCTCTAAAAATTATCTAAATTTTTTTTTTATAAATCTTTTTTCCAAATTCTCTTCTAAACGGTCCAAAGTACTCACCACAATTAAACTTGGGACAGTAGACTACCCCTACAAATCGTGGGGCCCACCTAGATTTAGTAACGAGTTAGTTCGGGAGGCCGCTAGTCTATTACTTTTTATTTTTTAATTTTTTAATATTTTTAAAATTTTAAAATATTAATAAAAATTTTATAATATTATATTAATATAATAAAAAAATTATTAACGTTATACTCTTAAATTTTTTTATTTTTTATAAAAAATTCTAAATTTTATAATTATAAATTTAAATAAATATTAATATAATATTAATCAATTATAATATATCAACACATATCAATAAATAAATAATCATCTTTACTAATATTTGATAATGAGAATATTTAAAATAATATAGAATAAAATAAATAATAATATTAATATTTTTTAAAAAAAATAATTAATAAATTAAGAAGAAGTTAACTGTGCAGTCTATTCTAAAATAGATTAATAATTTACCAGTATAAGCCCATCACCATTTTAAGTACTCAAAATTGCTATATATATCTTATTTAATTTTGCTTATAATAACTATATTTCTGAGAGAAATATTTTTCAATATTTATCTCATTGCATCATAAAACTATAGTTAAAAAATTATAGTGAGACTTCAAAAACGTCCATCCAACCACACACGAATACTTTTAAATAAAATAGAGGTCCCAAGAAACATAATTATTAATTACATATTTTTAATATTATGTATCACTCTATCTTTAAATTTCATGAAAACTAGACCAAAACCAGCGCGGTGCACGGGTGGGGACTTATTATATTTTTATATACCATCATATTGTATTTAAATATATTTAATGATTATCTTAACTTTCTATATATAATAATTTAAATTTAAAATATAAAAAGCTTTAAAGTTGGTAACTTCCTAAGCCATAATGAATGAATTTATTGATTGAATTATTTAAATTTATTTTTTAATTTTAGATGTAAAATTTATATATATGCATATATATTTCTAATTATCAAGGCAAAATAAGAATAATAAGTAGGAAGTTAAAATTTATCAGAAAAAATTAAAATTTGTATCCTTGTTTAATTTCTTTTACTTGAAATAAACATGTTACCGTCATATGTATGGAAATTGACCCATATTAAACATGCAACGTGACATCTCCACTTATTATGAACTGCAGTATATACTAAAGTTATATACTTGAGTCTACTTCCATTACGGCCGGTAAATTCTACAAGTGCATCTACCTGCATCTCCATAACATATTGGTGGGTTACAGGGCCACCACAACCACCGAAATGGCGGGACACAAAACCAACTAAAGTGATATCATTGAGAAGTTATTATTTATCTCAAAGTTCGATGTTTATAATATTTGGAACATTTTAGTAATTAAATCCACCCCATAGTAATCCCCCTATAAAAAGTGCCAGGGCATGAGTGGAATATTAACAAACACAACGAAACTTGGGAAAGGTCACCCAAACAAAATTCCATATACTGAAGAAGCCAAGCTACTGAGTTGCATTTCCTTGGAGAAGGCCATCTCTAATTTGTGAAGCTATGTCTCTTACAGCACCAGGTCCATGTGGAATAAAGACAGAATTGGATTTTGATGTTGCACCAATCTCCTTCATTGTGTCAAAATATTGGGTCACTAGAACCATGTCCATGACATCCTTTGATGTTGTCCCAGGTACATTCTCAGAGAAGGCTAACACACTGTCCCTCAACCCATCTACTATGGCTTGGCGCTGACGAGCTATTCCGAGCCCGGCTAAATACTTCGATTCTGCATCACCTTCTGCCTTCTTAATCTGCAATATCTTCTCTGCTTCAGCTTTCTCATTGGCAGCCACCCTCAGTCTTGCAGCTATTTGTCGAGATGGTTAGATCACAGGGTAAAAAAAAAGGAACATTAAATAAATTTAGCTTAAAAGTCAAAGCCTTCTATAATTTTCCTCTCAAATTCATAAAGCAATATTGGGAAGTATTCTCTACTTAACATAAATGCGCGCGCGCGCGCGTGTGTATAAGGAGGTATTAGATGTTCAAGAATACAAATTACAGTTCCATAAAAAATCAAATATATAATCATCTGTTACTGTAGGTATAGATTCATTTGAAAGGGAATCCACAAGGACAGAGAACATTTTGCACCAATTCCCGGCCGAAGACTCAGGAAAACAATGACTAGACATTTCTTCCATTTACACGTATGAAAAAGAAAATAAGTGCAATAAGCAATTTCAGCAGTAGCAAAGAATTGCCATCTAAACAGCATACCAGCATTTATCTCATTCATGGCTCTCTTCACGCGCTCATCTGGTTCAATATCCACAATAAGAGTCTGAACTATCTCATACCCATAAACTGCCATAGCCTACATATCCACAAATGATAGCCAAATATTTCAGATATCCTATCTAATCTTCTAGAAACAGAACAAAAGGAAAGAAAAAGAATACGAAAAAACCTTTTCAAGTTCTTCCTCCACAGCTTTTGCAATTTCATTCTTCTGTTCAAACGAGGAATCTAGGTCCATCTTTGGAACGCTTGCCCTGATAACTGAAATGGCATTAAGGGAAGGGATTTATCATTTTAGTATTAAAACCGCATCCATAGAAACTAATTCTTCCAAGGAGCCTAGGTACAGATACATACCATCAAAAACATAGGCTTGTATCTGTTCTCTGGTATTAGTAAGTCTGTAAAAAGCATCCACTGCCTTGTCTTGCAGGGCCCGATATTGGATAGAAGCAACCACGTTGACAAAAACATTGTCCTGATGAGATGTAATAAATCAAGCTCAGATAAATAGTGTTGATCAGGAGAAATAGATGTTCATCATTTAGGGGGAATAAAAAAGCACACACATGATATAAAATGGACAAATTAATGTTGATAATCACATTGTCAGGAAGATATAAAGACAGACAAAATATGTTCCATCAACACAGAAGTCATGATACGACAGACCTTTGTCTTTGTCTCGCATCGAACATCTAGCTGCTGCACTCGCAAAGAAAGGTAACCAGCGATCTGACTGCCGAAGAACCAGGGCACACAGTGGCAACCAGGCTCAAGCACATCATCAAACTTCCCAAAATTTTCTTTGATAGCAACTGTTGACTGGTCCACTTGGAGACAACCAAGTGCTAGTCCCATCTTCAGAAAATCCAAAACAAAAGCAGCTAGACAAATCAAACAGAAGACAACTCAGATGGGCTTTAGTTTTAAATGCAAAGCATGGGAATCCATATATTCAATACAGCCTCAAGGGAGGCCACTTGAGACCCCCTTGAATACATTCGCAAAAGGACATAAGAAACATAAAGGCCACTAACCAGCATAATTCTAGATTCTAGTTGTGTAAAATAATAGAAAAAAATTCACGTAGGTTTCAAGCTATATTTGAATCTATAGACAAGTGGATGAACAGAGCAGAAAAAGTTGCAAAAGAAAAAATTGAAAGAGTTAATAAAGATATCAGCATGTCAGATGTAATATAATATTCAGAAATAGATTTCCAGATTGCTTCAAAGGATGTGTAGCTTCGAAATTACATCACCAGAAAGTCAGATGACCACCGAAACACTCTGAAAAAAAAAACAACTAAAGTCGCCTTTTTAATAATCAAAACTACACATGTAAATTATTAAAGAAAAAGAAAAATACACATCTAAATGCCTAAACTCCAGCTTCGTTAAAACACGCATCTTTGAAATCATGTCATAAATATGAGTAGAAAAGAATGTAAAGAAAATGAACTTGATCAAAATTTAAAACTTAAAAGGGAAGAAATTAAAGCCAGACACATACTGAGCAGCAGATGCAGGGAAACAAAACTGTGAATCAATCAAACTCCGATGGATCCAAGAGAACCCTAACCATTACAATTACAATTCTATATCTGTAACAATTTAGAATTGAAAAGAAAAGAGGCGCAGAAAGAAAAGCACAGTAAATGGAACGAGGAAGAAGGAAAGATTATTCTTTCAACTCGAGAAACTCCGACAAGATTAGGTTGATTCCCACAAAAATCATCGAATCGAGATTATTATAATTCTTTTCATGGAAAAGAACAAGATTTCAGCCTTGAAAACAAAATAAAAGACGCATTCAGGGAAACGAAGAGAGAACGGAATTTCCAAGCAACTAGGGGGGTCGCTCGTCTTACCCGATAAAATTCTGATTTTTAGTGTGCAGCTTTTCATGAATTTAAACGAAATGGCTTATGAAATTCTAAGGAATTAAATGACCATTGGTTAATTCCTTTGCTTATTTAATTAATTTAATTATATTAAAAAGTAATTAAATTAATTATTATGCTATATTTTTTCAAATATTTTTATTAATTTCCTTTTTTATTTTTAATATTAACAATAATTTAAAAAATATATAAATTTAAAAAATATATTTTATATTTATCATCTTCTCATATGAAATTCTAAGGAATTAAATAACCATTGGTTAATTCTTTTATTTAATTAATTATATTAAAAAATTAAATTAATTATTATATTATATTTTTTTAAATATTTTTATTACTTTTATTAATTTCCTTTTTTATTTTTAATACTAATAATAATTTAAAAAAATTATAAATTTTAAAAATATATTTTATATTTAAAATAAATATCAACTTTTTAATTATTTGTTATATTTAAAATTAGAGCAATATTTAATTTAATATTCTTATTAAAATTATTAATAGATAATTTTAGATAATAAATTAAATTTTAATTATTTTTTATTCTATATTTCACCATAAATTTTTATTGTTGTCTGTTTGTTAAATTAAAGTTATTATGGATAGTTATTTGTTTTATAGTTTAGTAGTATAAATATTTTTCTCTCGATCATAAATCCATCCATTGGTTTCTCCTAAATAAGGTATAAATAAACAGCAGTTCATAGTTCCTTTTTTTTTGGTTGACCTTAACAGCAGTTCATTGTTTGAAACTTAAAAAAATAAAAATAAACAAATAAATTGATGTGAACGGGGAATGTAATGTAAAAAGAGAAATATATATAAAGGCATAGGTTCATGCAATAGAATTTATCATTAGGAAATTCCTTAAAATCATGAAATAACTAAAGGTTCCAAGGGATTTAAGGGTGAGACATTCTAACTATGCAATTACAAAAGTACCCTCATTCATTTAAGAGAAAACTGATGAAAATAGGGAGGGTCTCGTGCTTCCTAAATGAACTCCATTGCCGCCATGACTCTTCCTCTCACGTCTATGACTCCATCACTCTGCATCTTGCCTCTCCCCTCTCATTCTCACTTGCTCACCTCCCTCACTTAGCCTCTTGCTTCACGTAAACTTATTTTACTTTCTTCTCAGCGTCTTCTTCTCCCATTAATATAAAACTTCCTCATTTGCCCTAACACAAAATTAACTGGCGATTACCTCATCGTTGTGTTCCAAGCCATGTAATTTTTTATCTTCATCTGTTTCTCCTATTTTTGAATATGATTCTTTAAACATAATAAAGTTTATGTTAGAAGGCTGATTCAAACTCTAGTCCAACAAATTTTAGCAAAAAGTTACAAGTGGTTAGCGATATAAAATATTACCTCCACAAATCCTTTCTCTCTCCCCTGGACTAGTGTTTCTTTGTCCCTTTATCTACCATATAGCATCTCTATTTTCCTTTAAATCAGCATTGGATCTGTACTACAATGTTTTTTTTATATTTATTTTAGTGCTACAATATTCTTTACTAGATGAACACTTTGATTTCTAATTATCATTGGATTCCTTTAGTTAATTTTAATTTACATTTTGTTATGGTTAATGTTAGTACTATATTTCCTATAATCTAATTATATTTTTCACTCAGTCCTTTACAAGCTTTGGGGTATTGCTTTTAAAAGTTATGTTGCAGGTTCTATACTTGTTCTATAGTGAGAATTATTATGTAGAGATGTGCATAATGTCCATGGCCCGCTATGCCATGTCCAACCCGCAAGAAAAATGCCCTGCCCAACCTGATAAATATAGGGCAGGGCTGGGCATCAGGTTGCAAAATACAGCCCATATATTTTTTGGGTTGGGCACCGGGCATGAGGGTTGCCCTGCCCTGCCCTACGCTTGAGCACCTCTTCTTTTATTTTTTTTATTTTTTCTCTATCTTAGAAGGGATAATATGATAGCTACTGGTGACTATAAGATAATTTTAGAAATATAAGTAGGTAAGTTGTATCTTTTAATATTTATAACTATACTAATTTTTTCTTCTTTTTTAACTTTGTTAATTATCATATGATTACATTACAAATTATAATTATTTATTTTATTTTTTTAGATGTTTTATCTTTATCAATATTGGGGAGCTTGATACAAAGTTATAATTACAACCTATTTAGATTTCAACGCTTATTTTTTATATGCAATGGATCTCAAGAGTTTAATTATTATCTTTGTTATCTTATTCTTAGTGAATTATAGATATTATTTAACTCTTAAAGACACATGAATATGGTATTATTTTAGAAGTTCATAATTGCAGATTTTTTTCACAACATGAGCATGACATCACGACTTGGGCATACCCAGCCCGCCCATGCCCAGCCCGCTCATGCCCTACCCAAAATTGTTAAGACTTTTACCGGATATGGCCGGGCATCGGGCTGCAAAATGTAGCCTATACATTTTTTGGACAGGGCACCAGGCAAGGGGGCTACCCTGCCCAGCCCTGCCCATACACACCCCTATTATTATGTTTATCTTTAAGTCATTCATCTTTATTTGAATTTATCTTAATATTCTCCTTTGTTCCTGTAACTTTAAATTGTCATATTAGAATAATCCACTTCTAAAATTTTGTTAGCTTAAACCATTTATTATAATAGTGGCATGTGGAATGCTAGAAATGTTGTGGGAGGACTAGAAGGAGCCGCTTCAAAGGAATTGAAATACAATGGGTTGGTTCATTCATGCATTAGATTAATCACATGCTTATTTTTCATGTATTCTAATCATTTATAGTTCAAGAAAGAGTTTACCAATGATATTGAATGTACAATTGCTATAATATAGGTGCTTTCAGTCACTTCATCTAGTAGCTAACTATATCTATCTTGTTCAGAGTTGCTACTTATAAAATTAATATATCTATTAGACATAGAAAAGGGAAAATATATTATTAGCAGTTTATTAATTTAGTTACAATTTTTTTAACTGGCATACAATTGAGAGATTTTTTTATTGAAAATATTGCTCAAATAAGGAAAGAATAATCAGATTCTTGATGCATGATTATATTTCCATAAGTGAAAATAGATCATGTGAGTTGAAACATCGACTAATACTATTGACCTTTTAAATTTATCCACCCAAATTGCTTAGGGTAGATATATTAGGCATGAGCAATTTAAGATTGAATTTTCAAATATGTTAGCTTAATTTGAAGTCTTACATTTATATAATTACTTTATCAGCTAGTAGAAAGCTTTTGAGTATTGCAAGGGATGGGGACTTAATCATTTCCTCCTACATCTTAAGTTGGATGCTTGTGGTAACTTGTGACACCCTCGAAAAATTTATATAGTAATAAAGTGCTATATTTGCTACTAGGCAACTAGCAAAGTAAAAGAAAAATATAGATGGACAACTTACATTGTAACTAAGAATGATCTTATTTGTAACTCACTTAAAATATTTATATACATTGTCTTTATGTATAGATATTGGGTATTGATAATGATATATTTTTTATTTTTTATTATCAATAAGGTTGTGAATGTTATATCAAATTTTATGTAATTTAAAATTATATAAAGTCAGAATATATAACTTAAAATGTAATTATATCATAATTTCATATCAAATTTTTAGCAGCAAGGAACTGACAAATGAGAGTGTCTACATTAATAAATTAATGTGTATGCATTGACAAATGACAATGTTAAAATTGATAACTCTTTTTATATCATTATATCACATTAACTTTTGAGAAGAATTGACCAATTAAGAGACAATAATTGATAAGTATAGGGTGCATGCAATGACAAGTTACTTTATTTAACTTATCCATCAGATTTTTTATAAAAATAACTTATTAATATAGGTATCTTCACTTATTATTGCAAGTATTTTTATTTGTCAATGATTGCACCTTAACTTGTCATTTATGTGATGCTGAAAGTATAATATAAAGTTATATATTCTCTACTTATAGTTATATATGATAATATAAAATGATTTATTTGTCAATATCAACCAATATATTGCCATTAGAGGTACCTTTACTTGTCATTACATTATTGTTAACTTGTCAATATCGTTTGAATACTAAAAAAATCATATAATAAATAGAAAATATATTTTTTTATATAAAAATTTTAGAATGAAGTTTGACTCACTCACGATTTAAATATAGGGTAAAGTCTCCATTTCTCCTAAACGATGTCAATATTAGATAGGGCGAGTCGTCAATTACTCTCAAATATAAACCTATGAACTATAATACATTCCTAAATATTATAACTAAAAGTAGTATTATCTTAGAATCAAATATATTTTAAATAATTATATGTTTCACTATTTTATTAGTTCAACCTGATGATAAGGAAACAAATAGAAAATATATAATTGTCAATACACATCTAAACAAAAAGGCCAGGTTACATTCGCTTGTCACGAAAGTCACACAGAAGCTAATTCCTATTTAAAAAGAATGCTATAAATAAGTTAGGCATCCATTTTATCCACTCTTATCTAATCTTATCCTCTTTCTTTCATGTCTGGAAGATCAAAGGTACAACTCTCTGAATTGTAACCAACAATAGACCATGCATAAGGAGGTTGCTATGCGTTGCGAGTGAAATATTCTCCAACTGACTTTTCATAGTGTTGCTATGAAAGCAAGAAACATGTAAGAAAGGGAGATTGCTCTTTATTGGTGCACAAAACACTGTCATAGATAAACATGTAGATCAAGACCCGAAAGGAATATAATAATCAAAAGCATCAAAAACATGTAAGAAAAGCGTATAAAGCAAGAAATTAGCATGCATGCTATAATGATGTACTTCTCATATTTTAAATATAAAATTTATTTAATTAATTAAATTAAATTAAAAAAATAGTTAAATTAATTATTATAACGTATTTTTCTTATCTTAAATTTAGGAAAAAATTAATAAATTTTAAAAAATAGATTATATATTTAAAAAAGAAATAGTAATTCAATATATTTCAAGAGAGTGATATGGACAAGGAGAAATATGTGTGTATTCTAGAGACGCATGTATCCTTGCCCCCACAGTTTTTGTTACAATACATCGTAGCTGTATGCAATGATTCATATGAAATCTTGGGCATACTAATTTTTGAATTACAAGTTTCAATGGTCCATTCACATTAAACTACAAAAAATTCCATGTACTCGTTACTTGCAATAGTTGTCATTAAAGCCACCTCACTTTCATAACTTCTTAGCCATAATTTTCCCCTAACAAAATATTCAACGAGTATCAGAGTCCAGAAATCAATATATCCTAATGTGGTAGATGAACAGTAATTGGGCCATATGGATGATTACATCACTTACATATATGATTTTTATTAGCAGATGAACAGTAATTAGGCCATGTCATTAAGTATATTATTTTTAAATTTTTTGCATTTATTTCGTTGGTGCACTCTGAAATCATTGTTGAATCAAATTAACCAACTTATTTCATTCTCCCTGTTTTTTTTGGCCAAACTTATCTCATTCTCTTAATATATCTAAATAAGTTAAATGCACCGGAGATAATATAATTTGACTTTATAAATCGAACGGAACGAGTATCATCAACCATTTTTTAATACAGAACTGCGTATTTTGTCTTACATTAAAAACTAATTTTAGATAAAAGCATCAATACCATAATCTTAGTGGTTTTCAGTCTGAAACTAAACAAGCACATGCATTCCCATAAGATAGATAAACCTTTACAAAATCATATGGGAACTAATTAATAGATCAAAGATACTGATTTTCCCACTTTCTAATTTCTATGAACGCAAACCTCTCACTAAATGTGTTTGGCAGGTATGGCATTAACAAAGGCTAGAGAAAAGAAATCAAGAAATGACATTTCTGGGGAGAAAAAGGGAACATATGTGTGAAGATGGAGTTGATAATCTTCAGTGTTTACAAGTAACCTGAAGAAACATGCTGCTCAATAAGCTTCACCTAACACTCATATAACATACACCATGAAGCAGAATGCTGTTTTAGCTCTCAAGTTCTCCATGAATGGTTTCCTTCGACATAAAGTACATCTATACCCAGAAAGCAAGGGATCATAAAAAAAAAAAAAAAGGAAGAGGAGAAAATGAGATAGAAAATTCCTTAAGATGCTTTGCCATTAGGTTTAGGGGATTGTTGGAGAAATTGGTGGTGATACGGAGATGCATGAGTACCATGAGGTATAGAAAGGCTCCTCTGCTGCTGCCCATTCCGGGTAAGCAGTGTTCGCCCATTTCGAGTATTAGGGCTGGCACTAAATCGGTCGGCTTGCATCGTCTGAAAATAATATGATGAACTTGCCGTGTCCTTAAGATTTGGCAGAGGCTTTAAAGCTTCTACAACTTCACTCATTAAGGGTCTGGCTTTTGGATCTCTGCTAAGGCAGTGAGAAGCCAATTGGGCAGCTTTTTGAGCTCCTTTTATAGAAAAATGACCTTCTAACCGAGGATCTATCAACCTATAGAACCTTCTTCTCTCTCCGAGATGTGGCCGAGCCCATTCAACAAGGTTATGTTCACCATTGGGTCGGTTTTTGTCCATCGATCTTCTACCAGTCAACATCTCAAGAAGAACTACTCCAAAACCGTACACATCACTTTTTGATGTAAGATGACCTGCCACAAAATGAAAATTCCATTAAAATCAGTCGGAATGTTCAGATGTTGGTTTACAGTAAATAAGATTTGGAACAAATTTAACTAAAAACC
The DNA here is from genome assembly GCA_037074615.1 of Leucaena leucocephala. NCBI lineage: Eukaryota > Viridiplantae > Streptophyta > Magnoliopsida > Fabales > Fabaceae > Leucaena > Leucaena leucocephala. Next base: position 4,348,266 of record CM073570.1, on the reverse strand, counting down.
ATACTCACAGTAAATCAGCAAGTTTTCAAGAGTGCATGAACAAAAATGTAGACTACAATGACCACAATTGATCGTTACAGGCAGTGAAACCAGATGAGTTAGTTATGGCATTAATCCATAAACCTCCCGTACAAGGTCATCAAGGAGATTAACACTTAACATCACTGAATAAAAGATCATGAACATTGCACCCAACAAATAGTCTCACGTGAGATTCCATTTTTGTAATTTTGTTCTTACATTTTTGCAAGAATAATAATATACGGAACAGAACTAATGACTTCAAAATACGGTCACAAGAGAAAAACCAAAGAAACGTGTTCTTGTGTGACTTCAATGAAGAAGAAAACTTGTGAGTTTAGATTCAACAAATTGAACTAGAATTACCTGTCATGACATATTCTGGTGCTGCATAACCATAAGTTCCCATCACCCGGGTTGATACATGGGTTTTATCACCCTCTGGACCATCTTTAGCAAGTCCAAAATCCGAAAGTTTGGTATTGTACTCCTGGATTGTTACACTGTTAGAAGGATTGGAAAAAAGAAAATGAAATACTTCTATATCAGTTTTTGAAACTTACAGCATCCAACAGTATATTGGAAGTTTTAAAATCCCTATATATTACAGGTCGTTCAGCTTCCTCATGAAGAAAAGCCAGACCCTTTGCAGCCCCGAGTGCAATTTTTATTCTAATGGACCATGGAAGCGGCAGGGACCCTACGTCAAACAAGGATATAATCCCATAAAAGTGTTATGACAAGGCAGAAGTTTTAAATTCAAGTCCACAGTCTTCCCATGTTGGTTCTAATTTCTAAACATTATCCATGATTGGATCAATTGTAAGCCATGCTTGGCACATCACCAAGCCACATGTTACATGTGTCCAAGCCAATAAATATTTTTTTTTTATTTAGACAGCTTTGTACATGTATTGGGCACATTTCAACAATGATTGTGATAAGAGGTTGGACATATAACACAACTAAAAGTGGGGGACTCCATGCTTTGTAGCTCTTAAATGAGCAGGTCACAAGAGTAGTCTACATCATATAAATAAAAGCCATGATGAAACTTCTTCATATGAAATTGAAATGAGATTATTCAAAAGCCATTACACTATTTTCCGTATTAGTTTGAATTGCTAAGGCATTATACAATGTTTTAACAAGAGGCGTCCAGCAGCATTCTAATTTTAGAGTGGTATTAGCAATCTTTTAAGGTGCACTAGTGCTCCGACTATGCCAGGAGGATAATCTGAGGAAAATCAGAAGACAGAAGGAAAAAAAACAAATACTTACTCCTAAATAAGTGGTTCTCCAGGCTTCCTCGAGGCATGAATTCATAAACTAGCAACCTTTGATCATCTTCAATACAGTATCCTATTAGTTTAACGAGGTTTGGATGAACTAGATCACCAAGAAAACTTACTTCAGCCTGTAAAACAACACAAACGAGAAACATTATCAGACAATGACTAAAATAGAATGCAGTAAAAAATAAAAAAAGGAAAATTCTACAAAATTCATAAGAAAAAACACATTATCAAAAGTACAAACCAGCCATTCTTTATGACCCTGGAGCCCATCATGATTGAGGGTTTTTACAGCAACTGTAAGCCCTGTGCCAGGTTTCACTGGAGCAGTTCCATTTTCTTCAATCCATCCCTTGAATACACAACCAAACCCACCTTCACCAAGAAGACTCTCGGGCCGGAAGTTTCTTGTTGCCAACTTAAGATCATTAAATGAGAACTTTCGCAGCCTGGAAGCAACTTTAAGCTCCTCTTCAAGTTTGGAGGTGGATGAATTACTTTCTGCGTTACTTGTGGTTGTAGAAGAAACCACTGGAGCTGTTGGCTGATCTCTACTTGTACCGTTAGTTGATTTACTTTCAGCTAATCAAAGGCCAAAACAAGGAGACGGGCTAAAAAAATCAGAACCTAAAACAGCAGTAACTTCAAGCATTATTGAGCTTAGGCAAAATGAGAGGAAATTTATAGTTTCAAGATCAACATCACATCAAAAGGAGCAGAGAAATACAGAAAGCCTATGAAAATAGACCCTCTTTGAAATAATTAATTGTCAAGAGACAAGTCCTTTAGGTTGCATTTCATACAAGTGATACAATTTGATTGCCATAGGTCTATTGAGAATGCTATCATATAATTTATGAATTTATCCCCCACTCAATGAGTTCCCCAAAATATAAAAATAAAAACCTTAACCCATTGATGCTTTCAGAAATTTGGAAATGCAAGAGAAGAGAATTGAGGCAGGCAAAGTTCTCAATAAGACATTTGTTTTGACACCCTTGACCCTCAATGAAATGACTAGTTTCCACCATGGTCACTGAAACTATAAATTGATACGTGAAACTCACAATTAATAACCACAGCTATAGCTAAGCCCTTAAATCTCAGTCAATCCAATGCTAACATGGACACATGGTTGCCAATGTTTTATGTTTAGTTCTTCCCAAACAGGATTGAGCCTATTTGTAAAGGTTAAGTGTCAAAAGTACCACCTTTGGGTTTGTGTGTCCTTGCAGTCTCTAATGTTATAGGATTGACTTGGAGTTGGTCCCCTTAATTAGATCTCATCCCAAGCTTCGTGTGAAACTTTGAACCACTTGGTTTGAAAATCTGCATCCAAAGATATGGGCTCCAAAAGTTTAGCATTATTATCTGCCAGTCTAGCACTGTGGCAGAGTGGCTCGCCATGGCAAAGCTGCAGGTCACCATGACAAAAGGCCCCTGTACCCCTTGTCTTGTGTTTTGTGTCCTTTAGACCATGTTTCTCTAACGGCTGTCCCTTGGGTTGTTTCTAAAGTATAGTGAGATAATTTTGGGACTATAAATGTTTTCAGAATGTTCAAATTTTTCCTAGTTTATCCCTAAACCATGACTTTGTGTCTAATTGAGCCACTCTTCACATCATAATCTCGCTTACAATGCAAGGGTGTTACAGTTTCATTTTAAAATACCCACCCACAGTGGCTTCTCACCCAGACCAATATATATATATATGCATATGCATATTATTCTGTACACTTTAGGAAGTAGAAAAGTAAATGAAATTTTTAATTCACGGTATAACCTACGCTGCATGTTCATTTCACGTCTATTCTGACGCAACCCTCTGAAAGGGGCCAGAGTTAAATTTATCAAATACACTTGCTTGCACCACTAATTGTTAATCGTTTTACATTTTGCAACCCTCTGATGGTCAAGAAAGATTTTTTTGCCCCCCAATGTGAAGGATCATATGCTCTGGGAAAATACTTCAAATCATGCTACTCTGACTAAAGGGAACGATTTAAACATACAGCAAAGCATGCATAAAAGCATATCATATGAACAACGTTTTTCTAAGGAAAACAGAAGTTACCGTAATGAGTGCTGATGCTGCTGACTGAGCTATCAACCTTGGATCTCGAAGAAACGCAACTGCCAATGAACCTCAGCCTAAACCAACACCCAGTTTCTTCCTCTTCCATAACGCCATCATCTTTCTTCTTCTTCTTTCCCCTTGATTTGCTAACATCCCAAGACTCCACCTTACCATTATCAGCACCCAATCCCATCTCTTGAAAACCCTGAGGCGTTAATCTCAGATATTATTAAAAGCCCCCAAACACCACTCCACCACTCCCTCCAATGCCCCTTCCCAGCACAACAAGCAGCAAAGAAGCGTCAGCCGTCAAGCCCAGATGATAAATTCCCTCAATAAAACCTAGAAATTACAACTTTACTCCTCCAAAAGCCTCGAAACACAGTAATCAAAACAAAAACCAGTAATTTAAACCTAGAAGGAAAACGAAGAGAGCAGATCGCATGGAGTAAATCAGTATCCAAAGCCCCCACCCCGAAAGGGTCGTCTGGGCCAACGATTGATCGGCTTATGGGAGCTGAAGGGAGTAGTGTCCGCTCTGCCCAGAAGAAAACACGGCCCCGGAGTTGAACTAAGTACAGAAGTAACCTCTCTGCTCAAAGACCCAGAAATCTCAGAGATGGGCTTCTCCTCTTTGAAGCTGATCAGTAGAATACAATGTTGAAGAAAAAAACAAAAACATAAATGTGCTGTAACCTTTCCCATTTATCGATTCTCTCTCATTCTTTTTTTCCTTCCCTCTTTGTTAATCATTTCTTATTTTTTACTTTGATCGAATCAAAAACTGGAAAGAAGAGTTTTTAAGATAGGCACAGCATTTAGAAGACGGGTAGGACTTTGAGCTGCCGGGCGACCGTACAAGGCTCGGCATCAGAGGGGAATAAGGGGGAGGGATGATGACTGGCCAAACAATTAAAAAAAAACAAGCGAGCGAATAAGGAGGGGTTGGGCAGTTAGGGCAGCCGGAGAAGCGGCCATGTCGGTCAGTTCGGGGGGGAGAGAGAAAGATAAAGCAGGATGGGACCCACCAAGGATGGTGACGTGTCTGCCTTCGGCGAGCGAAGTTGGGGGGAAGCTGACTCGCGCTTCAGGTTGATCTCAGAGGGAGCATACGCATCATAAGTCATGAATCATTAAGTATGTTTGATATCTTTAAAAACCAAAAAAGAAAAGAGGAAAAGGAAAAAAGAGAAGAAAAATTCCTGCTGTTTCGTCATCCTCTTTTTTTTTTCTAAATTTGTTGGCTGAACCCTCCAAGATTTGAAATTATAAAATTTGCGCCAAAAAGGGGTGACTCTGACTCTGAACAAAATGCTAGCTCCCTTTTCCCCCTTTTTCATATGTACTTAATAACTTGATGAAATTTAAATATTATAATTAAAAATGATCGTTTTTTATAAAAATAATATATTTATATAAACTTAAATTCAAAATTTTATGTTTAAACCATCAAAACCTTTTTGTTTTAATTAAGATCAACCGTTTGTTGGTCTGTTTTTCCATTTTTATGCCTATTGTTTGTCTCAAATGTAGGGGGTAACTGGCAAGTATATATTTATATATGCTCACATAGGAAATGATAGGGGGACTACAGAAGAAAAATAGTGAGAGGAATATGACAAGAGACAACTCATATTATATTAATGGAGGAATAACATTCAGATCAAAGAAAATTAATTTGATGATAATCCCTTTAATGGTTCTTCTTTTTTATAAAATACAATTAACTAATTCTCATCGATTTAAAAATTAGTTAAAATTAGTTAGAGATAAATAATATATAAATATTGTAACTTTTTTTTTCAAAATACACTTATTTATATTAAAGAGAGAGAATATATAGTGAAAAGATGTGTAGTTGAGAGAGAAAGTTAAATTAAATGTGAGAATTAAATATGAGTAATATGGGTAATTAAATAGAAATAAAATAGAAAAAAAAAACAAAAATAATATGAAATAATCTCTAAATATCTCTTATAAATAGAAACATGTTATATTTAAAACTTGTTTATTATCAAAAGAAACGGATGGAGTAACTAGGTTCTAATTAATTTTGTTAAAAAATAAATTCCGAATATAAGACAATTATAAATGTGAGAATCATGATTGCAAATCAGAAATTTAAGTCTCATACATTATTTCCAATTATTTGTAATTGAAATTCTTATATTTGCAACTATTACTTATGATTTATTTTTCAACAAATCTCTGAAGAATTAATTATTATTAAATTAACCTTTGAGAACAAAATATCAATTTTACTATATCAAACTAATCCATAATTAAGCTCACAAGGAAGTTAATGAGGGAGAGCTTTCGCTACTTTATATGACCTCATTCATAATCATATGCATTACTTTTCAATGTTATGATGAAAGGAAAGATTAATAAACAAACAATTTCATGGTCGCCAATCATTGTTTGTATTAGACATAAGCAAGTAGATTTAATACCAAACTTCATCGAATTGTTAGTTGGAATCCTAAAAATCTAATTATTGTACCATTTTCAACATTTGATGTGGGCATGAAAGTATCTGAGTATGATCCTTTGACAACATTAGTATAAGAAGTTTAGAATATCATTTTTTTTTATATAAAAAAATTTAAGTGAGTCTAACACCGGTCTCCCACTAATATTAAGACTCGGCGATCAGAAAGTACTTATAAAGAATTTACCAAATCGTATACTAAATGAGTCTTTATACAGTAGTGGGAATCGAATTTGCGTCTTCATAAGAAATGAAGTATTTCTTTACTATATATACTAACTCTCATTGGCGTTTAGAATATCAATTATTTTTTAATAATTATCCAACGTTTAATTTTTGTGTGCGTTTTTATGATATGATTTTTTTTTTAATTTTTGGTGAGATACAGCAAATGTATTCGACCGCCGGCAAAGTCTAATTTCTTTTGGATAGTAAAGGCAAAACGTAAATCTCTCCTAACTAGATTGTTACAAACACAAGAGCTGAGCCACTTGCTTTTAAGTCATCAAGTCTCCTAGCGATTTTCTTAATTTTCAATAATCATGAATTTATTTTTTTTAATAAATAATCCTCAATATTTTGTAAGACATCTAATATTTTCCTTTCAGATCTTGAAGATGTATCCTTTGTTTTCCGTCAAATTGATGCAAGATCTTGAAATACTTTTTAAAAGAATCAAAGCCTAGCTTTTGTTTATAGAATGTTATTTCTTATCAATTAACCCCTCTCCTTTTGTCAACAGCTAAACGAAAACAAAGCGCGGCTCAGAAACTCGGAAACAAACAAAATGAAAGAAGCCAATTTAATATGGCTATTCCAATTTCCAATAGACATTTTCAACTCAAGGCTGAGACATGTAAAAAGCCTAACAAGTATTTTTTTTATAACCTATCTAACTAGATTAGATTCAAGGATTATCATGCTTAATTGGGCATAATCCTCTCGAACATATTTTTTATATTCAAATATACTCCAACTTAAAAATTTGTGCTAAAATAACTAAATTCACTTCCAACTTTTTTTTAGTACAAAAAAGACAACTATAAAGACTAAAATATAACGTTAGAATTCAGAGAGCACAATAATAGGAGTTGATCCGAGTGATAAATAGTCTAATATCATTTAAGTGAGATCTCGAGTTTAAGCCTTAACGTATGTAAAAAAATTCCATTGAAAGACTCACCCACTATAGTTAAGTGCACGATATAGATTAGATCCAAATATAATCGAGACAAAATTCTAATAAACCGGATAGGGAAAAAAAAAGAATTCAGAGAGCACTAAATTCACTTCTACTTGAACTATCATCTATTGGTAGCCTAACTAGTATCAGGGATATGCGCATAACCATGGCTTTGGAATTATTATAAAGCCATTTCTCCGGTGACCAGGCAAACCTTAACGTGGCCTCAATTATAAAACATTAAAACTACACACTATTTGCTAAAGCATGCTTCATCTCCATGTCCATTTCACTTTGGAGTCTAAGAACCATAAGTTATAGATAAAGGTCTATTTTATAAGGGAAATGGAGAGTAAGGAAGGAAGAGAAAAAATTTTAAGAGTTCAATTTAAAAATAAATAGAGAAATGAGATTAAAAACCTTTAATTAGTTTTCTTTTTGCTCTTTTGTCTTATTTCTTTTCTTTTTTTAAAAAAAATATAACATTATTTATCCATTTCTTTAAAATTGAACTCGTTATGATTTCCCTCCCCTCCTACCAAACAGACCCTAATCCCTAATAAGTAATAAAGAAAAGGATACCTAAAAGCTTAAAAAGTTGGATGATTAATTAATCAACGGTGATCCTTGCTTTCCCTCTGAAGTGTCACGAGCAAAATCTTCATAAAGATGTAATTGACATTCTTGTCCTCGACCGGGTATATTATATATGTAACAATCATATATTTCAACTTCCAAGCTCGTGGTTTACACTTAAGAGACTACACTACAAAAGTGGGCTTCTGTTTTAAATAAAATTGACATAAACACAACAATGCTTGCATGTAAGATATATACCTCCGCGCCGAGCTATTGAGGAAGCCACAAAAGAGCGATTGTAAAGGCGATGCATACAACATGCAACCATCTACGCGAACCTCTTAAATGATCCCTGTGGAAATGCTGGATGTTGCGTTAATCTTCAGTGAGCATTCGGGGATATAGGTAACACCTTTTTGACCAGAATGCAAAAGCTCATTAGAACCCATAAATACTCTTCTAGTCTTTAATATAAAATATATTTAACTAATTTAATTAAATTAAAAATATTAGTTAAATTAGTTAATATGATTAGTTAAATTAATTAATATGACGTTATTTTCTAAAACCCTCTAATTATATTCCTTAACTCCCTCTTTCTCTCTTTCCCTTTCTCACTTGGTTATTTTTGAGAAAGTATCAATAATTGTTGAAGAATTATTAATAAGAATAATTCAGAAAAAAAATTAATAAATATAAAAAATAGGTTTATATTTAGAACCAATATCAACTCCCTAATTAGATCCTATATTAAGGACGGAGTATTATTGGCATTTTGGATATAAATGATTCCCAGCATTACAAGACAGATATGAAAAAGACTCAGACAGTTGGTAAAGAAATGGCAGAAGTAACCCGCAGCTGAACAATGAATATTGCCGTTTTAGATTCAACGTAGTTGTTATACTTATTCCCACATGGAAATTTTCAAAATAATTATGACAATTTTAAAGAGAAGGAACAAATCTTTAAGTAGCAGTTCGTATTCCCATAAATTTGACAAAAAAAAACACCTACGGCCATGACCTCAAGCATTTATTTAAGAAAAAACATGGTGAAACAGACAGAAATCATACCTTTCTCCTTGATATCAATTTGTAAAGTGTCAAGTGTAATTATGCCATCAGTCAACGGAAGTAGCTCAAGCTTGATGGTGGCAGTTGATTGAGATGGAACACATCTGACATGATCCCACAAATGATTGGAATCCGTTTTTAGTTTAACCAAAATGAACAGAAATAAAAACAATGATACGAGATGTTACCCCAGTGGAACTCTGCTCTGTAGCCATAGATGAGTACAACTCGTGCCAGAACTTGGAATGACAACATCGCCAAGAGAAATTGTCCGAGGCCCATCATTACTTTGTTTATGATTCTCTTTTACTATAGAAGTGAAGCCCTGACCCTGGATGGCACCGGCATGCCTCTCACCATTTATTCTTCCTAAACACTCTGCAAAACCAATAAAAGGACTCATCGGTGTATCGGGTGAACTCAGAGACACCACTGAAGGTGGTGATGTAAACGAGGCTGGAGCAAGCACAGTCAAAGTAAGATCCTCAGATGTCAAATTTGATGCTCGAAGAGTCAAGATCTGACAAAATTGAAGCCATGAGGTTAGAGCTCAATGCAATTGCCTACCAAGGTACAAAAGAAGTTAAAAATAAAACATTCAATACAACCAGATCTGGCGTGAAGCTCCTCTTAATGAATGAATATTCAAGATTTCACTATTTTTAATTCCTTGATTTAACCAACAGTCATATCATCTACTCCTAGCCATTGGGCATTTTATACCCAGGATTTGAGATCCTTTCATGTATTTTATTTCCTGTTTTGGAGCCACTACCCTGTGTTCCTTCTCCTCTATTTGTTCGTTTCATTTGGACTCAAGTTGTATCATCAATAAAATATATTTTTGAGTACTCTGTCAACGCTGATTTCCTTTCAAAAGTAATTACCATTTAAGCCCACATAAAATTAAAGCAAGCATGCATTTGATACAAAGCCATTAATTTGATACTTGCATTGGACCAAAAGGGGCTCATACGGACCTGCACAGGAAGTTGGGAATTTCTCTCATCAGGTCCAGTAGACTGTCCTGACATATCAGATGCAACAGAGATCAAAACATCCCTCGAAGTACGCGGTCGCCAACTAGTCAGCTGCTTAAAGAACAATCTGGATGCTAGATAATCATAGAAAAAAACACCAAATTAAAGTCTCAACTTTCATTCAATAACATAAGAAACAAAGGGGGAAAACAAACCTACCTGTATAATTGCATCGACATGAAACCATGATTGCATACTGATCATCAGTTAAAGCAATCTTGCTTCTGCCAGCACTCTTAGAGGAAAGACCCAAGTTTGATGCGTAGTTGCCAAATTGCATTTTTGACAATTGAGAACTTCTGTCACCAAGAACCTTGAGATCCTTCCACATAGAAGTTGCTGGTTTAAGGATGAAAGAATGTTCTTCACCTCTCCTGCAATTGAGAGCTTTCAATGAGATCAAGAAAATTAAAGCTAAATATAAGCAAAACAACTTCCAGAGTCTCTTGCATTTCTCTTTCTTTAAATTGAACAGATTGATTTAAGCATATAAATGATAAAAATTCAGCCATTCAAATGCAAAACAGAACAACTAATTACTATCAAAACACAAATTAATGGTCTTACTAGACATTTATGACAGTTTATCCATCATTCTGGACCATAACATATGCACATGCCTAAACCCACCATCACCGTTCACAGAGTCTATATTATTAAGAATTAATTGACCCTATACACTAAACTTTTTATAATGTTTTACCCACCCAACTAGTTCACACACATAGTGTGTAGTTCAAGGTGCAGTAGGTTTCCCAAGAGAATCAATCTGAACAAAAATGTCATGACTACCGTACTTAATATCAGCTTTTATGAAAAACTACAGCATAAGCAAGTCTGATTATACAAATGTCTCAATGAGTAAATTCAATTATAATTATGTGTTATTATTTCCCAAAAAAATTAAGAACAAAAAACAAACACAAATCTCAACAGGGAACTTTTGTTTTTGTTATAAAAAGTCAAAAGTTTAAAACAGACTTATAATAACCAGGGGAACATCAAATAGGAATAGAAAGAATATCTAGATATTCATAAAGAATTGTTACCTGAGGGCTAGATTTGGTAAGAAATGATCGTTTCCAGCTTCAATACAAGCAATGGGTAATGATGCAGGTGGTCCACTTTTTGAAGCCTCCTCAAAAACAATTGTTATGGCGTCTATAAATATGACAATATCTGAAGCATGTGCAGGAGCAACATTCTGAAAAACAACTTTAGTAATATTAATCAGAACAAAACTTGGAAAGCAACATGATAAAATCAACAGTGAAAACAAGTTAAAGACAAGAAATTTTTTAAATAAGTTCATTCGATGATGTCATAATTTAAACCTTTATTTGAACACAAAGAAGATCCTCTGAATTGCAATCAGTAGCAAAAGAATGGATTTCTACAGGTTGTATTATTTCAATTTTCCTTCTCCACCTTTTTCCAGGTGTATATATCCCTTCTAATCCACAACAAACAGAAAATCTTTCTTTATCCAATGAGACGCCTCGAAAAGATAGAAGATCTACAACCCCAGACTTTTTTCTTAATAGCTTCTTTGACGAAACTAAGTCCCAATCCTCATGGTCCGAGCTTGGTGTAGGACTAGGTACTTTAGTAGGAGGAGGTGATGGGGTTGTATTTTGGGGTAGTGACGACGTGGAGTAACTTCTGAAATTGCCAAAGGAGAAATTGGATCTCTGAGAGGTGCTCCCTATTCCTGAATTAGAAGTTAAGTGAGGAGGAGATAGTGCAGGGGTAGGAGGGGAAAGAGTATTATCCAGTGGTAGTAGCCATTTTAACAGTTCTCCACATGGATCCAGATTGGTATTTACAGAACTGCCTCTGTTCTGAGAAGATAGGTTTTTCTCCTGATACTTCTCAAATTGAAGAATTTCTATACAAGGGTCTCTAAGAAAATCAACACCAACATTAACCTGTAAAAGAACCTGCATCCTTCCAAAAAGGAAAATACAGTCAGATCAGTAATAATAAAAAATAAGACAACCAAGGCACAAATAAAAGGATTTTGCATGTTGAAGACTATACAAGTGTTAAGAACAAGTCTTATAATAGAGATCTGAGGCACTAAAAAGTAAAAAAAACAGCAGACACCACCGTGTGCGTGTGTGTCATGAGTAAAAGATGTTATTGTGTGATTGTGTGTACTGCTATTTGTGATAATTTCCTTTCCTTTTTATTCCTTAGATTTGGCTGTTAAGTTGGTCATCATATCTTTCTGTTTTTCCATTTACTTTGCTACAATTGTCACGTGATCGAATTCATTTTATTAGCTAAGTCCATGGGGTTTCATGACTAACTTCTTTAGCCTGAGTTCCTAGTTATGTATTTTGAACTTACAGGAATGAGACAGCAAATCAGAGACATTGAACTCAGATTTTTCTGAGGTATCAGAGCTAAAATATGCCCAACCATCCCTCAATCAAGTTTGGCCAAAGACTTTGAATTCAATTTGCTTGGAGACCTCAGATGCTTTTTAGGAATGGAAATGGCAAGGTCAAAGAATGGTATAGTTGTCTCTTAGATAAAATATGCATTGAATTTTCCAAATGAAACATGAATGTTGGGTTGTAATTTGTAAATCAGCAGAGACCCCTACAGAGAGATCACCTAAAATTTAGGGTTTAAGAAGTATTGCTCCCTTGTGGATACGGAGAGATATCAAGGGTTTGAAAAGTCACACATTTTTTATAATTTTAAAGATATCAACTATCACTCCTTAAGAACCATGAAGTTAGTTGCTCTATAATTAGAACTGGGGAGTACAAGTAAAGAGAATTGTATCTGCACAGCAGTAGAAACAGTTAGGCATGAAACTATTTTGTACAAAAGGGCAATAAAGAAGTTAAATTCAACAGGGTGCTTATACTGAAGGGCAAAAAATATGGAGAAAGTAGGTTTCATTCCATTGGTCAAGGTTCCCCAGACTAAGAAAATGCACTATAATATTTTCCAGTTCCATGGCACATACCAGTATATCTCCATTAGGAAGAGCACAACACTTGACAGAACTTCTTGCCAATCCTCCAGACATATTTGCATCAAAATTTCCTCTGTCAATAACCGCACAAACAGTAGATGCATTTTCTGCACCCTCTCTGGTTCCAACTGTTAAAGCCATTTGATCATTTGTTTCCGAGAAGTTGCCAAACTTTTCTGAAGAACCTTTTTTAGACCAAAGTGGCTCATCTGACTCAGCAATCCTCACAAAGAAGTGAGAATTCTCAAATTTTTGCAACAACACCGCAGTTTGTCTCCTGTGATCCTCCATCCTGAGAAGAGACTCACCAGCAGAAACACCTGTTGGATGATCATTCTTCACTTTTGGTAGGTTTTCACCCTTCTTCTCATGGCCATCGGGACTCAGTTCCACTTGTCCATCTCCATTTTCTTTCTCAGGGCTGAGACCTAAGCCATTCTTACTCATTACTGCAGCAACTTTAAATGGCGTAATAATCTCTGTATCCCAGTTGCATGCTGACAAACACGCCACAATATGAACTTGTTCACCTAAATTACAGGTTTAAGTTAGGTCCAGTCAAGAATTCATGGAATCCAGGGTACCAACCCATGCAAGCCAAATTTGAAATTCATATATTTAAGAAAGGAAAGATTCTATTACCAGGAAAAAGAAACGAGCGATCGAGAGAGCGCAAGGACTGTATATCGGGCACTTGATTCCAGTTTTCAGGGAGATCCTCTACAAATAGAAAAATGAGAATTTGGGGTATCACATTAAATACGCAGATAAATATCATCTGCACCTAACTTAGAAAAGAAAAGACCTAAAAGGAGCATCTTTTGCCAGGACAAATTAGTAAATATCAAATAATAACAATATTGTCCCCAGCCTACCCACCTGAAATTTAATAATCACCGAACCAAGCTACAGATTAAAATTTTACTCATGTGCATCATGGACACAAATAAAATGAATAAAACATATTAATTACAGAAAACCAGAGGAGGAGCCATCGGCCAAGTCGTACTTTTTGCAGTGACAACTGAACTCAACACATATTAATTACAGAAAACCAGAGGAGGAGCCATTGGCCAACTCGTACTTTTTGCAGTGACAACTGAACTCAACAGCCTGCTTCACCTAGTGCCAATTCAGCCCTATGCAGGTGTATGCACCACTGATACTACCCAAAACTAAAAAGAAACTACAGTCTCTTCTTCACTCTGTCCTTAAATTTGTGTAAAAATATTGCATGCATTTTCTTTCAGTAAAGAAACAATAAATAAAATATGTCCTAAGATTTCAAAATCCGGAGCATCAAAATTTGACATCAGATGCAATAGATCATCGCTAGGAGTCCTAGATCATAGATTTTCTTAAGAGAAGAATATCTCAAAGATGAAAAATGGTGAAAAAGGGCCAACCTCAATACGACCCAAGTCTAAAAAGGATAAGCACAAATGTCACTTCAGCCAAAGCATGTTGATGATTAAAAAACAGAATTCCAATCCAAATCCTTTAAAAGATCACAAATTCCGATCCAAGACGATATCCTTCAGCACACTTGAAAGTTGTAAACTTTTGCAATTATTCTATTGTAACTTAAAATATATGTATCTAATAAGAGCAAAAGAACGTGTTCCGCCTATTTTAAGCCAACATAAATTTCAATCAAAATGTGTTTCTTTAACTCTTAAACAGTTAAAAAAAGTAAATATACATGGAGATCTCTAGAGCCTGTATTTATCAGTAAATATAAGAAACAGCACTCTGAACCATAATGATTTCGAGTTGCTGCAAATTCTGGGCTACAAAGTGAATCAAAATCTTCTAATCATGTACAACCATCAATTGGTCATGCCAAGAATCAAGAGGCAAAGACAAATTAGATTGTAAGTGAAGACGTACTGTAAGGAATGGTAATCCATCCTTCTTCATCAGAAACATCTGAGTGCTTAGCTACACCGGGTAAGTCGTCTATTGAATTCAGAGCAATCACAGTGCCATTTTCACTTCCAGCTCCATCAGTTTCTCTATTATACTCTTCAGATATGGAAGACTGTTTAAATGCATCCTCAGAAATAATAGTCTCCAGGGTTGATGTAGATGAAGACTTGCGATGTGTATCAGCGTGATATTTGGGAACGGATGAATGTTCTGCAGATACACTTGTAGCAGACCGCATCAAGAAATTCATTGTGACACAGTAAATATCTGCAAATATAAGTAGGCAATGCTCATGAGCAGAGATGTGATGGGTTAGAAGGACAGACATAAAAGATTACAATTTCATTTCAGGATACATACTATGATACATTTGAAAAATATTTGAATTGGGGGGAAAACTGAACAGGAGGAAGCCCTATATGGGAACTCCCACAGGAGCTTATTGCAACACAGAATACAAATTTCCATAGTGGAGTTTCGCTTTGGGCCTTAAATTCCAAAAAATGTCATCCCCCCACCCCGCCCAAAAAAAAAACAAAGAAAGATGCAAGGAATTTAAGAAAAAATAATTGCATTTGATCTCCATCCAGTAACTCGTAACTTGAGGTAAAAAAACAATTAGGATATCACCGAAAGATGAAGTTAGACCATCTTAAACGCCTCAAAGCAAATAGCCTGTCCGTAAAAAGTTATCGTCATCCGAAAGCCAATCAGAAGAATTAGAAAGCAGGTAGTAAGACTGTATAAAGCGCTGAATAATTCATTTTTCCCAACATCATGACAGATAAGAAACCAAGGCCAGCACACTGTTTGATGGGACTCAGTGGCGCCAAATTCTAATAAGCGTATCTGTGTGCTGTCGATTACAGTAAAACTAAAAGGAAATTAAAGAGGGAGAGGCTGGAAACACCAGCCTCCTAAACAGATTTTACTTAGAACTGAGCACCAATAGACAGTATTATGGGAAAAAAATCCCCCCCACAGCTACTACTGAGCAAATGAAAGCTTAATTCGAGATGACCATAGTACAGAAAACGAAACTGAAGTTCAAATCGAGGCTCGTATGCACTGATGGCAACCCATTGGTGCATAAAATGCTAGCAACCAAAAAATGCAAGCAGGTGCGATCTATGACAAAACTCTTCACCTGACAAAGGATCGATACGAAGAGAAGGAATACGAGGGAGAGCAACGAGGAGCAAGGAGATCCAAAGTTGAAGTGACGAGTAGAATCAGATGGCTCCGCAGAACATGTTTTTACTCGATCTGTCAGAATTCGCTGGTGCGGTGAAAAAGGTCCTGTGTAGTCCAGAGTGAGGGAAAATAGAAGTCCCCTGCAAGTGCAAGCTGCGGCAGGTGACGATAGGAGACGCATCGTTTTGGGTTCCCATATTGCGTGTGTTGCCTAATTGGCTCGACGTGATAATTTTTTTAATGGTGCTTCTTACAAATAGAGCTACAGAAGGGCTATTTTTTTTTAATATAAAAATTTTAAAAAAAAATAGACTTATCTATAATTTATAATTTAAAAATAAGATAAAATTTCTTTTCTCCTTATATAATATTAATATTAGATAAGATGAACATTTTATTACCTTCAGACATAAATCTAAATATTTAAAAATTAAAATTTATTTTTAAATACTATAACTAAAACTATAAAAAAATAATAATCTATAAAAATTAAATATAGTTTAAATAAATAATTGTATATCTCATCAATTAAATTTACGGGCGACATTTCAGTCCTAATTTGTCTTTTTTTTTATACAAAAATTTTTGAAAAGGAGTTGGGCTCACCTATGATCTAAGGGAAGAGCGAAGTCTCCATTCCTCCTAAGCGATAACAATATCAGGCAGGGCGAGCTGTCTATTACCCTCAAGCATAAACCTAGGCACTCAAGAGTTAGGATGCCTCCCCAAGCACCGCGACTGGAACCACAATAAAGTAATACTCCTCAGGATTCGAACATGCTCCAAATAGTCACATATTTTATCCCTTCGTCAACTGAACCTACAAACGATGGGTAGTCCTAATTTGCCTTAGATATAAACATGTTCCCTCGATCAAGACTGTGTTGATGAACCTGAGTCTCTTTAGGCCCGAGGCCGTTTGCTTCACAAAAAAAGTTAAAATAAAAAAGAAAATAATAGCATAAAAATTACTGACTAAGTAAATATTTAGTTAATATTGAAAAAGAAAATAATTTGATACAAATTTTTATGTTTGGTTAGTTAATGCTTAATGCTTAAAATACGCAACATATAGTACAGTAGTTTAAGATGTCCAACGAATTCGTCTTCCCCTCAAAATTTGTCAATCAGTATTTCTGAAATTTTAAAAATGTTGCCAGCGCTGCGTTTCTTACACCAAATGGGAGGATTCTGATGTCCCTGTCATGGTGTCAACGTCCGCGACCAGATACAACTCAACTTGTCCCTGTATCCACCCTTGGACATGCATAATCCTCATATTTTCACTTCAATTTGTGTCCTGCCTTATTCTTCTTTTCCTTTCTTAAGTCTTCCTATGAATCATGCCTTAATGTCCTTTAAGTCAGTCCAATGATTAGAATTCAACATGTTACACACATTATTATTATTATTATTATTTATACTAATGGAATAGTTAATCCCAAACACTAATGGGAAAGTTAAATCAGCCCAATGATTAGAATTCGACAATTTACTCACATTATTGATAGAAAGAGAGGGAGCACGAGGGATCAGGATTATCCGCAAAATAGGAATTTGTGAAATATTACAAGGATAATTTAGTAAAAACAAGATCATTCCCAAAAAGGGCCATTCCTTCGGTCCAATAGAGGACTGCTCATTACCTCACTTGAGGCAATGGGCCAAATCTTAGTAATGGGCTTTCACATGTACAAAACAAGTGAACCCTGGTAATCCCTCACCAATTCCCATTCCACATATGCTATTTCTTGTGGATTTAATAGATGAAATGAAACTGTGGCTTCAACTGGTAAAGGGGTGAGATATACTATTATTTAGAGTGTGTTTGAATCCTAGAGAGTATCACTTTCTTGTGGTTCCAATTGCGACGCTTGGGGAGGCATCCTAGCTCTTGGGTGCTTAGGTTTACGCCTGAGGGTAATAGACGACTCGTCCTGCCTGACATTGGTATCGCCTAAAAGGAAGGGAGACTTCGCCCTGCCTTTGGATCGTGGGTGAGCCCAACCCCTTCCCAAAAATTTTTGTACCAAAAAAAATAGATGAAATGATTTTTAGAAATATTATTTTGTTATAATTCTAATCATAATATTTAAGAAGATATCATAGTTCTTAAATATTTAGATTTATGTCTAAAGATAATAGACGACTCGCTCTACCTAATATTGGTATCACCTAGAAGAAAGGGATATTTCGCCATATATTTAGATTATAGATAAATTCAACCCCTTTCTAAAAGTTTTTATATAAAAAAACTGATGAAAGGGCTTTATAAAAAAAACTGATGAAATATGATATATATATAAGTATTTAAAATGTATTTAATTTTTAAAGAATATTATTTTATTGTAATTTAAGTCACAGTATTTGGAAAGGCGTCATAACTCTTAGATTCTTAGGTTTATATCTAAAAGTAATTATAGTTCATTCTACCCGACATTAGTATTATTTAGAAAAAGGGAGATTTTGTATTGCCCTTTAATCACAAATAATTTTTTTTTTAATTTTTGTAATAAAAATATGACATTATAACAATCAATATTTTATTAGGTTGAGCTATAAAAATATCCCTATATTGTTTTTAAAAAAATGCGTTTAACATCATAAGTTTTTTTTAAAATAAAAAATACCTATTAACTTTTAAAATCGAATTAAAAATACCGCATCATTAGAACAGGCTGATTAATGTTACTTTCTAGATGGGGCCCACACTATTAAAAAAATAAAAATGCCAAAACATTTTAATCCCCTAGACTGCTCTTCCTTCCCTAATTTCTCTACCGCAATCGAGTCTCTCAGACTCTTCCAGTTTTCCATCGGCGACAGCAGCATCGTTCCCCAACAACAACAACAACAGCGGCGACGATTCTCTACCGCCCGAGCGACAGGACCTTCGACCTTCGATGAGAGAGCAACCACGCCATTATGATTTTGGGAGTTTTCTCCGACCTTCGACGACAATTTATAGTATTTTCATGCTTTTAAAGCACATATGTTTGCTGGATGCTGATAAGGAGTGGACAAGGGAGAAAAAGAGAGAAGAGATAGGGAGGTGGGGTTGCTATACACAACAAAAAAAATGAGTTTTAGCGGCGACATTTGTCACCACAGAAGGTCTAAAAGTCACCGCTAAATCACTATAGTGGCGACATTTTGTCGCCGCTAAGTCGTCGCCTATGAGACTATCGCCTATACATATTTGCGCCGACAAATGAAAGTCGCCACCTAAAGATGAATTAGCGGCGACAAATATGTCGCCGCATATTGTGGAATTAGCGGCGACAAAGATGTCGCCGCCTAAAGATCATTCTGCGGCGATAAAACTGTCGCCGCCTAAAGATGAATTAACGGCGACAAAACTGTCGCCGCCTAAAGATCATTCTGCGGCGACATCGGATGATTCTGCGGCGATATTGTGTCGCCGCCTAAAGATACAAAAATAAAAATTATTTTTTATATTTTTTCCAATAATTTCTGTAATATGAAAAAATATAATATAATAATAAATAATTAAATAAACTCTAATATAATAATATTAATAAATATTTTTATTATCATCTAAAATATGAAGATATTTAAAATTATAATAAAATTGTTTAATTTATACATAAATTTTATGTAGAAGGTTCAATACTATGACTAGAAGTAGCCCCATGTGGTTGTCCTTTCTGCATCAAGGCTGCGAATTGAGCTTGTATTCTTTGCTCCATTTATTCCATTAGTCTTTGCTCGAACTGCACACGTTCTTGTTGTATCTTTTCACGTTCTTCTTCCATCTTTGCACGCTCAGCCTCCAATTTTTCTCTCTCCTCTTGAAATCTTTTATCAAACTCTTCCTGCAGTTGGGCACGCACACTCTCCACAACTGAACTATCAGTAGATTGAGGGCGATTTCTCTTCCTTGAAGGTTCCGTTCCATACCCTTTCCCTCTTACATACCCCGACCTCTCACCAAGAACTGTCGCCAATATCTCCTCTGACGTCATTCGAGCATCACTCTCTAAATTTTGATCTTGTTGTTGAGAAAGTTCGTGCATACGACTCTATAATAAAAACATAAAACTGTTAGATTATTGATAATAGTAAATTAAAATAAGATATTAAATAACAATGCGTACATGAAGCTGTTCAGAGTGTGGATCAACCCATACTACTTGTCCGTCTAATGTCTTCCTAGTATGCGTTATCTCCCACAACTGGTCAGGAGGAATAGGTTGTCCAGTAGTAGGATCTCTCTACAAAATAATAACATACGAGAAAATGCAAAAATTAGATTTAAAAAAATGATTGAAAATTTAAAGTATAGTGATGATAGATTGAACTTACACTAGCATACTGAATCTCTGCAAATGATCGAGGACCACAAGTATGTTTAGTCATTTTTTTTCTCGATTTATCATGTTCCTTATACTTTTATTCTACAACAAAATGTAGTAACTAATAAGAAATTAATAAGAATTTAATAATTAGAAAAAATATAATTTGTTTAGAAGGATAGTGAGATACCTTAAATATGTCAGACTTAAAATATATTAATAACCACTCCCAATCTTCAAAACTAATAATTTGAGGAGGATCAGCCAACCTATCCTCATCAGTCTTATATTTCTTGTAGTGAGAGTGCAAATTGTTCTTCCAATTTCTGAATGCATTTTGTAAAATAATTGATATAGCTGTATGAAACTTTTCTTCACTAATTTCATCAGCAGGTTCAAACTTATCCTGTAACAAATAAATGTAAACACTTTGTCTAATAATAAAAATAAACTTAAATAAGTATACAAATTTGACATAAATACCTTTATTTTTAAAATCATATCCTGACCATATTTTTTAAAAATATTCTTCCAGCTACCTCCACTATCCCTGAACGAGATTGTGGTTCTAAGAGTCAAACCACAATAATTAGAAAAGTCTCTTACTTCTGGACCAATTGCTCTTGACATTGAATCTGAAAATTTGACTCGAATTTTCGTTCCTTGTGCAGTCTTTAAATTCACATTAACAGACTTGTAAACTCCTCTGCGCTTGTTCATTGCAGTAGAAGAGCCTAGCATTGAAGTTAAATTAGAACAATTAAATGTTACAAGCGATGTAAATCAATTATTACAAAATTGAAACAAACTTACCTGCACTACTATTTTGAGTATGGGGAGTAGGAGGAGAGTTGACAGGCATTTCCTGAAATTGCTGTTGCAGTAGTAGAGGTGAAATATCAGGTCTTGATTGAGGTGTAGAGCATGTACCTCCGCTATTTGTGTTGTCATTAGATCTAACAGAAAGACTTTTCCCACCTTGACCTCTCTTTAATCCTGACATATCCTACAAAAATATACATTTCATTTAGAAAAAAACAATCAATCAAACAATAATCAATGTAGTTGGCACTAAAGCCCCCTCTGGGAGAACTTCTTTTAATAAGCCCAACAAGACATCCATAGATTTATTACTCCAATGGTTAAGGCATTTCACTTGAAGCAACTTTACAATGAAAGAAAGTTTAGACATCTTGACACAACCTGGATAAAGTTTAGTTTCAGCATCTTTTAACAAGTCAAAGAACCTTTTAGCCTGTAGATTAGGCTCTTCGCTGTCACAATGACTAGTATTTGTATAATCCACACATGGAACTCCATATGCATCGCATATCATCCTTGTAAAGTTTTCACTAGCAGTAGCATTCTCTTTGTCATTACTAGAAGTTCTAAAATCTGTCTGAAATCTTCTAATTTCCTCATGCAAGTCCCACACCGTATAACTATTCCAAAAACCCTTGCTCAATAAGTCTGTCCTGACATCTCTTCTCCCTTTAAATATAACATTCATGCATCTTCTGCAAGGATAACGTATTTGACTTCCCACGCCAGGTTGACTAAATGCCCATTCTAGAAAAGCATCAACTCCTCTAATATATGATAGGTTGCCTCTATCTCTAATATGTAACCAACTTTTATCCATTTATATTCCCTAAACAGTTAGACCTAGGATACAACAACAAAAGCCAACAAACATATCAGTAAACCTTTCATTTTAAGGAAGGACATTGAAGTACATAATTGGTGAAATCAAGAAACGATCTGATGTTATGTTTGGATCTGTAGGATTTGGATTTAGACCAAATCCAAAGCATTCTTTCTATTACCATTTCTTTGGAATTTTAAATATATAATCTGCCATAATTCCGAATACATGGACAAGTCATACATACAAGTAGGAGATTCACGGTACAATGACATAATTCCGAATACATGGGCAAGCAGTTTTCTTGAAGAACAATGACATAGTACGCGGCAATGCAATTCACGGCAAGCTGTGAAGAAATTCATCAACAATGACGCGGCATTACAGAACAGGCACAACACAATGCGTGTATTTCCCAAATTCACAAAAATTTCCCAAATTTCCCAAATTTCCTGACAGCGACTGAGGTGAAAATTACTGTACTTACTGTGAATAACGCCGATGGTCTGAGGTGATCAATAGGGAAGAGACCAATTTTTCAGGCGAAGCGACTCTGAAGAGCGACGGATGCGCGACAGAGGAGCGCCGTGTATTTCAGCCTCAACGGAGCGCCAACTGCCAACGGTGAGGGGAACTCACACTCGTCAAGGAAGGATGATGACTTGCACAATGACAATGAGGAGCGACTTCGTGAACGACGGCGACTGTCGACTAGGAGCACGACCACCGCCTGCGAGAGGAAAGGAGCTCGCGCGACACCCCTGGGTTTCAACCTAACTGATGCAGAAATGAGTCGCGAGGAGGGACGGGGGAAAGGGTATTTAAAATGTATTAGCGGCGACTTTGAGGGGTTGGCGCAGAGAAGATTAAGATCAAATACCCGCCAGTGGGTTTACATATATATATACATACCCGCCAGTGGGTTTACAGAATCTATTCTTCAAATAAAATTTAAATTATTAATTGTAAACCCATTGGTGGGTATGTGTGAGAGTCAAAAAAGCTATTGGAAATTGAATTATTTTAAAACCATGGTTTCAAGACTGAAACCATGGTTTAGGTGTTAGAATCGATTTTCAGAAAAAAAATTAGTGTTTGGCTATTATTATTATTAAACCATGGTTTTGTTGAAAATCTATTTTAAAAATTTATTTTCACTGCTTCTGCGGCGACAAATAAATGTCACCGCTGAAAGTGTTCTCTTCAGCGGCGACAAAGTAAAGTCGCCGCTAAAAGTCCTTTTTTCGCGGTGACTTTTTTGTTACCACTGAAACTCAAGACTTTCAGCGGCGACAATTATAGTCGCCGCTGAAAATCTTGAATCAGCGGCGACTTTTTTTGTCGCCGCTGAAAAGTCGTGGCCAAATCTATATCTTTTTGTAGTGATAATTGGGTCCCACTCCCACCCACCATCTCATCTCTCCCCTCATGGGATCCTCACCATCACAAAAGGAGATTCAGACACTTGGGAAAGCAGTCTGTGACAGTTTCAATAGCAGATGAGACTTCTCATCCAAAATGTCGATATAAAATATTATTTAGAGTGTTGCCCCATTCTACTCTTTCCCTTGAACCTGTGTCCTTAGAAGAGGTCTAGACTACAGAATTCGAGTTGTGAATTGTCATATTTTAACTGGTTTAACTTCACGGATCCCTTGCAGGCATCTTAGGAGAGATGCCTTCAGTAGTTTTATTATCTTATTGCTTGTATATACATAATGTGATTAACGTTCATGTCTACTTGCGTAGATGAGTTATATATCCCCAGTTCTCCTCTGTACAAGCTCAATTTGAAATCTCTCAAAAGCAGCTTAAACCAAGTTATTCAGTAGAAGTCTATGAATAGCATATAAATACTAGTTTATACTGCAATCTCTCGCTTAAATGCTCCCTCAACTTGAAGTGAGGACAAAGCACAAATCCACTTTGTTCAGGTGCCCCCACCCCAAATTATGAACAATTTGGGTGGCCAAGATTGAATTTTAGTCGTCAACTAAAAAGGGCATGCTCTCAATTCTGCGTCACTAACTTCAGTTTGTGTGAGATCAGATAGCATATTTTGTGGGGGTTCAAATAGAAGAAGGCTGTAAGAGCGAGCAAGGTAGACTGGGTCTGTGCCCTGAGAAGATTCGGCTCAGCGTGGTAGGAGCAGTGAGAATGGCTGTGAGGAGTTCATCATCGGCTGCTGGATCTGCCAAGTCGTGCACAGTGTAACTTTGATGGGGGTGTTAAGACATAAAGTTAAATCCTTAGGTACGTATTAAAAAAAAAAAGAGGAGCATGGAAGAATTGAAGAAATAATTTTCTATTTTATGCTCACTAGTCACAGCAGGAAAAATCATGTGCTGCTCATCAAATGATCAAATATTAAAAATTCCATAAAATCTTAACTAACAAACATACGGATTAAAGAATTGCTCAAAAAAAATTGATCTAATATCAATAGTGCTTGATAACTTTAGGGGTCCAAAACATGTCAATAAGACACACATGATCTAAAGCTATAGTCACGTGAACTCACTTCACTTCCCTTAACCTGAAGCCAAACAGCAACACGTACATTAAGGATGTTCATAGGATAGGTTGAGATTGGGACAACCCCATTTTGTATCTAGTCTCAACTCGAATTTGTCCTGGTCCCCACGTTTGAGACAGGACAGGAATTCCTGATCCTATTTTTTTAAAAAAATATTATAATAAAATTATTTCAGTAAATCATTCCATATAAAATACTATGATAGCTTCCTTTAAATACTAATATTCCTCCATAATATAAAATGATAACTTAGCCAAATAAGAGAAAAATAATAATAAAGAAGAATAAAAATATATGTATAAGAGTGGCGACTGGTAAGACCTATGACCATGAGCAAGTAAAGCGTAAGAAAAGAGAGACAGAGAGCCTGAGAGAAGTAGAAAGAGTGAGAAAGATAAGAGAATGTAATCTATTTAAAAAAAAATTGGGGCCGGGATAGGACGGGAGTCTCAAGGGTCAGGTCAAGACTTATCCTGATTCAACATTTCTCTCTATCCCATCCTAATAATTTTTTATCCTAAAATTATTGAGATTAAGTCATAATATCTTAGACAAGACATAGTTGAACATCACTGCACAACGTAAACCATGTAGAAGCAAGGTGGGGCCGAGTTGGGGGAGATGGGCCCACGCGGCGTGACCTTGTAAGCTTGTGGGGGCATCTCTCCACAACGACCACGTCCAACACCAACAGTCTCTGATTCATCGAGAATGACAGCGCCAACAGCGAAACGGTAATCCTCCGAACGCCGTGGTACTCTCGCCACGACAACGTCTCCGAGAATGTCCCCTTGTACGACACCCTATTGTTCCCCTAACAGATCTATACGTTATATTGCACGTAATGTAATTTTTTTTACCAAACATGTAATGTAATTAGATATTTGTAATTAATTTCATATCAATGAAACTTATTGAGGTTATTTGAATTGTCTAAATTATTATTTAATTATATATAGTTGGCAATTATATTTTTTTTTAAATTTAAATCAACGTTAAATATCATGTTAGGGTAGATTACTTGATTTGTGGGCATAATTGCATTCATTTATGTGTCCACTTATGTTCTTTTAGCATTTGCAAGGAATATATGATAATGTGAAGTTTATGGACCAAATCCATTTTATTGAATTCTTGAACCCTAATTTTGTGTCAAAATTATGAAATTTAGAGCTAACTATTCTGTGGCAAAATATTGACAAGTTAATGGATCAATGCTATGGCGCCTGTCCTATTTGATTGTGTCCCAGTTAGAAGGGCAATATATACCCAAATTTTTTGTTTCAGAAACCTTAGCCATGGCAAAGTCTAACTAGCAACGTCCAGAGGAAATAAGGGGTTTAGGAAAGATGAAGATTCTTTTGCATGTCCTGCTCAAATTCACCTTTTTATATAAAAATTAAAGTTTTGCAGAATACTTTATACATGCATGCATAACTATAGAATGCCTTCTATTAACTTAACTTTTCAATAGGAATTAGTCATAGTATAAGAGGTTATGGACGTTCAAACATGAGATTAGCTCCATAATGCTTAAATATGATTTAGTAATTAGTAGTACAAATTATCAGCTATTTCATCAAAAAATTATGAAAATAAAACTCAATCTTTTATTTCAATTTGTGCATATTAAAAAAATAAAATATTTTTACACATGGATAATATATATTTCTAAATTCACATGCTAAAATATGTTTTAATAAAAAAATTAGTATTGCACTGTACTATATATTTTGGAAATAAAAAAAATATGGGTATAATTTCAACATTTTTTTTATAATTTTTTTTTTAAAGTAGTTAGGCTCATCCAACATAATACAAAAAATAATTTTAACATTGTTTTTTTACAAAAGAATTTCTTATAATTTCAATACATTTTAAAGCCTTTATTTATCTGGACCCAGGACAATACACCTGTGCAGGTCACTGCTGAAAAAAAAAAATACCAAGAAGAAGATGGAAGAGCATGGGAAGGAGCGATTGGCATGTACTATGCATGTATTAATTGAAAAGGGCAAAAAGCCATGCTGGTTACAAGTAAGTATTTTTCTCTGCTCCTGTTTTTTTTTTTTTTAATAAACACCAGATGAAATATTCCTACTCTATCGGAAGAACATGCAGATCCACCCGGTCACAGGTATATATATCCAGCCTCTTTTTTTCCCCTCCATTTCTTTTGGGCCAAAAGGTAAACCCAAGCCCCAACCTTGGCTTTCTATTGAATAATGGTCTCATAAACTTGAGTACTCGTGGACCATTTGATAAATTCCCCTCTCTTGACTTCATTCAGTGTTCCCTGCTCCTCTATACTTGTACTTAATAGCCCAGAAGAGGTAATGCAGGAAATTCAAACCACTCAGAGCACACATGAGCCAATAGAACCTATCCAGATGATAGTGATCAAGGTTGCTACCAGATAACCAAGGTTTGTGGGTGGAGTTACCAGTGACATTATTTACTATTGAAACAATCACTGTACTGAGGTAGTACCCCATGGCCAATGAGGCCCAGGAAAGAGATGTGGCCAAAGATCTCATCCTATATGGGGCTTCTGTGAAGAAGAACTCCAATAAACCAGCTAAGGTGAATAAATCAGCTGATCCTAGGAACAAGTACTGAAATGCAATCCAGAAGAATGAGAGAGGTAGTGGTTTTGTGGAATCTAATAGTCCTGTGTGTGTGGCTACCCTTTTTCTCTTTACCTCAACAACAGCTGCAACTGCCATGGCAACTATAGAGAGGACTAATCCAATCCCAATTCTTTGGAGATGAGTGACGCCTGTCTCTGTTTTGGTCATTTTTCGAGCGAAGGGGATGAAGATGTGGTCGTAGATTGGTGCTAGGATGATGATGAAGACGACTGGAAAAATTGGTAATGATGCTGGTGGCACCATGAGGGAACCGACCTTGGTGTCCATGGTGGCAGCTTGTTCAACAGAGAATGTGGATAGCTGTGCAAGGCAGCAATTGAGCATGATGGTGCAGGCAAATATGGGGAGTACTTTCAGTACTATTTTGACATCTTCTACTTGCTGCACGGTGCATTCTAGTGATGAGTGGACGGGCTTGTTTGCAACAGCGTTATTGAGGAATTTGAGCGTGTCTGTTGGCGTTTCAGTTGACTTGCTTGTTTTTGCTGCTTCTTCCTCTGCTTCTTTTCCACTTGACTTAAGATTAGCAGGGCTTGAGACCATATTCATAACAGCACTGCTAGAATTCCTATTGACGCCGGTATTAATTGAAGCAGAAATCAGAACCTGCTCAGAAACAGGAACCCAATACTTAGTTGTCGAGCTGAACTCGAGGGCAGGGAAAGTTAGCTTCGAAGGAAAAAAAACATGGGTATGAATTATTTAGAAGGAAAAGATGTGAGAAATATATCATCTAAATATTTGTGTCTTAGTTACCTTGCATATGGTTGTAAGTGGACTTCCAGTAGGGATCTTGTTCCTGTAAGTAGCGGAGCCAGACAAGAAGACAGGGATGGACACAAGAATGCTAATAGTAGAGATTGCAAAACCCCATTCCCAGCCTTTGTTGTCTTCAATCCACACAACAAAAGTAACAGCAATGAGGGCACCGCATGATAAGCAGAAAACAAAGTAGTTGAAGAAGGTTGATCTCTGCTTCCTTCCAGAAGGGGTAGTCCCATCAAACTGCTCAGCACCATGTGCAGGCAGTGAACCCTTGATTCCTCCAACTCCCAAAGCCACCAAATAGAGGCCTGCAAAAAGCATTGCTGCTTTTCCACCAGCAACTTGTTCGCATGGGGTCGTTGCGTCACATTCTGGTGGCTTAAGTGAAGGTACGCGAGCTTGTATGGTGAGTATTATCAGGCCCTGCGCAAAGTCTCAAGTCCCTTAACCATTATACTTATGAAACTAAGCAAACATATGGTAAAATCTCATTTACAAAGTAGAAGGGATTTGAATATATGTTCAACACTGTAACTCACAATGTTAGAAAAAAGGGAAAACTTCAACTAAAGACGTTTTCCAGCTGCCCTCTTCAAGTTCAAATCCTTTGTTTTCTTTCTTCTTTTTCTGTATGCTTTTTTTAACGTAACAATTTTGAACTACTTAAGCTAACCATGTTTTTTTGGAGCTACTTGAATTGTAGTATGCAGTATCCCACGTTAAATATAAAACAATTTTTTTCTAAAAAGAAAATTACAAATCCCAAATAAAAATAATGAAAGATCACAAATTTCGCAATCAGAAGTTTTTGGACAAAACACGATCAGAAACGTAACCATACGTGTTTACCATTCTTAAAATGTGACCACACTAAGGAGCATGTTCTGTGGATACCACCCAATACCAGTACTAATAGAATGTTCAACGCGGATTGGAAAGGTACCATACACGCCGTGGGCCCAAGTCATGAGGTGATCCCGACGACAGTTCATGCACTGTAGGGCCGACTAGTACGGATAGTTAAGTAGTTATGAAACTGAGATAACGGCGTTTCAGTAAGTAGGTATGCGTCGAAGCGGAGGTGATAATTCACCAGATTTTACACTATACGCTATATCGTCCATCAAAACGACAACCACACACGTGGTTCATCAAACCACTTATGCCAAAACTACGTGCTAGTTTGCCGGATATGGTTCTCTTTAAACTTCCAGAGAAAATTCAAAATATTCCATAAAACCAGGAGCTTTCAGCTGCTCTATTTAAGCCTGGCTGCAGCAGATTAGGACACCTAAACAAACCCACAGGACCCACACGCGGCTGTTCCCCGGCACGTGTCATCTATCCTTTAAACTCTAAGAAATAAGGGGTATTAATTATAATATTTCTATTTATGCCGTTGTTTTGTTTTAAAACCTAATTTAAATTTAAATATACAATTTTAGTTTTTAGCATAAAGCGAGTTCCCAGTCAACTTTCATAAAACAGGCGAGTTAGATTTTATATATTCAATTTTATATTTACACCTGGACATCACGTACAACCTGAGACAAAATTTGTGAAAGAGAAAGCGACAAAATTTGATGTGCTTTCAAGTTTCCAGGTAAAAATGACAACGAAGTTTCCATTCGTCCTGGCACAAAATCAAAGGGGGGCCTAGGCACTTGGGGAAATTAAATACGATGCATGAATATAACTTGTGGGCCCCAATATGCCCCACGCCTAATTCGTTTTTTTTTTTATTTTACTATTACTATATAATTAATATAATAAATGTTTTCCCAACAATAATGGCCGCTGTCTGACCCTTTTTAGTTTTGGCTGTGGCATCAATTTATTATTATTATTATTTTGAAGAAGAAGAAAAATCCCGCACCGTCTTTTTCCCCACGTATTCATTAAGCAAAGATTAAGTTGTCAGAGCCTAACAACCATATTATGTGGACTACACATTAAAAATGATTTTGTTAGATGCTGGCCGCAAGATATATAAAAATGGAGAGTGTGTGCGTATTCAAATAGGATCACTTTTCTCTCTAAAATTCTTGGTCCTCCTCTATAGACATAATTATCATTTGAAGATTTTTGAGAAAGATTTGGCCATAAAATATGATAGATCAAGCCTATCATTTAATAATTAGAGTATATGACTAAGTTAAATATATTTTGATGTATTTATTTGTTGGGTAGTACGAGAGATTAAAGTTATGAGATAATAGCGTTAAGAGGAAAACAATAAACGTTAAAAATCTAAACATCAAGCTCATTCTCGACTGTAGACCCTATATTACTTTTATTTTTTTAGATTGAGACAATAGAAGTTTTCCACCCGGTAATGACCTATCGTTTCAAAATCTTTTGTCTTATGTTCGCCCCATATAAAGGCGATTGTATTTTGGGGCAATGCAGAGAGATAATAATATTATATATATGCTTATCTATTGGTAAAGAACCAAGCCATACCCCTCTAGTTGAGAAAAATGCCTAAAAATTTGATTCTATTGACTTTTAGAACTGGTTCGGCCCGCCTGGTATCGATTTTACTGGAGGCATTCATGAAATTCATGAACTTTTTCTTTGTAAAGACCCAAGTTGAGGGAAGAGAACGCCGCACAACACACAAGAAAGAGAAGATGGGAATCGAGGTGGATAAGACTGGTTTGGTTTTAATTATTTTATTCACATTTTCTCAATTCTATATGATAGGGATCTGATTGCAGCATTCGATTCAATTAACCCTTTCCCCTGCAAGTTGCAACTCGCAACTGACTCTGATTCTCGCTGCATACATCATGCTCTTGCAAGCGCACCAACAACGTGCTCTTCAAGATACCCTATTCCAAAACCAAACGGTTACGGTTTTAATTTCTCAAATTTTCGAGAAATTCAAAATCTCCCAAATCCTTCTATTTCCCTCTCTTTTAATCCCAAACTAACTAGCTAACAATAAGAGGAAACGCAGGACAACTAGAAGGAACAATCGAGTCATAAGCAAGAAAAAGCTAATTAAGCAGATTGTGTGTGTGTGAGAGGTTTGAGAAGAAATTAAGAGGAAAGAGGAAGCCACATGGAGAGATAAGAATAAGATAAGAAAGGAGGTGAGGATGAATTAAGGTGAGGGCTGCTTACCAGGAACTCAATTACTGCGCTTATCAGGTAGATGTGATAAGTGGTAAAGAAGGCGTCGGATAAGAAACCACCGAGGAGGGCGAGGAGGAAGGCTGTTCCCATGAAATTGGTGACATGGTTGGCCGATTTCGAAGGAGATAAGTGCATATACTGCTTCAGATACAACACCAGATTGCTCGCATTGGCCAAATATGCCAGATTCTCCAATATCTCCACCACTGCACAACACAGATTCACAATATTCGCGCGCGCACGGAATCAGTGCGAGATATATGAGATTTCAAATTTTTTGCAAACACTTGGTAGGCAAGGCAAGGAAAATCCCAACATAGCGATGAACATAGGTACAATTCCATGGACCTCGAGAAACAGGGGAACATAAAACAAGAGCAGTAACAAACAGAAAATTGGTAATGAAAATTAGGGAACAAACCAAGAACGAAGGAGGCAGCTAGCATGCCACCATGGCGAACCCTGAGAGCGGGCTTGTTCCTCCAATTCACATAGCCTTCCCATGTGGCTGACTGCTGATGCTCTAATTCCTGCATAATTCGCCGGGGGGAATTTCAGAATCAGAACAAGTAATTAGCAGTCGTATTGAAGGTTGATTTGATTTAGGGGAAGAGAAAGTAATAATAAAGAGGTATATATGTAGAAGAAAGAGAAGCGAAGAAGACGAAACCCACCATGGCTATCTGCAATTGCTTTTTGGATCTTGGGCGTGATATCGGAAGGAAGAAGACGAGTGGTGTGGGGTTATAAAGAGCGCGAGGCAAGCGAAGCGAAGCAGATTGAGAGAGAATTGTCTAGACTCTTGCCATTAGTATAATGACTTTAATCTCTCTCACACGCAACACATACACATTCATATATATATATGTGTGTGTGTGTGTGTGTGTGTGTGTGTGTGTGTGTGCACATGAGAACAAACCGTTTTTCTTTCTCATGCTTTTGGGCTTTCTTTTTTCTCTCTCTCATGATCAGGTTCTCACACAAATCTGTTTCGTCTTTCCTTCCTTTTTTTTCCTCTCATAATATAGAAAGTTAAACAACAACTGACAAAAATTCGATTATTTGTGTTTTTATATATTTTTAAATTCGGAGAGTTGTTTGGGCCAGAAAAAAAAATCGTTATTATTTGATTGTCGTGTGAATCATTTTTGTCACGGTTTGAGAAGTAACTATTAGGGCCATTATTATTTCAAGGAATCGTTATTTAACTAACTTGATTAAAATGACAGAAATAAACTTATTTATGGTAACAAACACAAACCCATTTGAACAACTCTCAACAAATCTTACATCGCCAGATCAATTTTACGTTAGGTATGGATAATTTTCTAATGAGTACTTATTATATATTAATTTTTATGTATCATTGTGATTCGTGTGTGTGTATATATATATATTCGTATTTATCAATCAAATATATATTAAAGTTATTTTAATCAAATATAATATTGTGTGAGAGGTATCTTTGAATTCTAGGAAAGGATGCGTAATATTTCAAAAGAAAAGAAATACGCACATGAACATATGTGTGTGTGTGTGTGTGGAAAAAAGAAAGTAGGGAATAATTTACCTTAATAGCTAGAAAACAACGTTAGCGGAAGTTAGGGGAGATTTGCTCAAAATGACAGCTAAGGGCATTTTTAGTATTCTTCTTAATAATAGATTTTGCTTTTTTATGGTATCCATATAATAGTTATTATATATACTCTGTATCTATCTAGTAATAGGTTGTAAGAATATGATGGGATATGAATGGAGGACAAGGGCTCAAACCCCCTTCATTTATATATATGAAAGAAAAGAAAAAAAGAAAATATTTATCATGTTTTTATTAGAAGATGCCATGCACATGAGGTAAGTGGGGGGAGTACACCAGACAAAAATTGCGCCCCTGGAGGATGATTATTCATGATTTATAAATAGTATATTTTTTATAAATTTATTAAATATGTAAATATAGATAAATATTGGGATAATATTGATTTATTTTGATTGTTAGTCTAGTCAATCTCCGAATGCATCCAAATTAAATTAAATTAAATTAAATTAGGATTAATTCTTCTCTAAAAGCTATGATTAACAACACGCGTGTGGCCTGATACCATTCCTCATCAAATCTCCCGAGATGCCCCTCCCCTCAAGCAATTCCTACATACCACTCTCTATTTGCAATTTGGATAATATTATATATATATATATATATATATATATGTACACACACGTATTAAATTAATTAATTAGTGATGAAAAACGTGTAAATCACTTTTGCTAACATCTTCGTTGGATGAATGCATCTTATATTTAATTCTTATTTAGTACTATAATTATAGTGTTTTATTTTTGGTATATATATATTAGTTTGTGTGGACACATATGTTGAAAATAATATCCCCGCAGGGTTCTGTTGAAATGCGTGCACCTTTTTGTGTTATGGGAATTTATTCGCAGTATATATATATATATATATATATATATATATATAAAGTCAAGTTTCAGAGACATGAAGCTACAAACGCGAGCAGATATTATTGAGAATCAAATTTGCTTAAGAGAGTGAAAAAGATAACGTGGCTATATATATACATATATATATTAATTTAATTTTATTCTTTAGGAGCCAATTATATATATGCATGAACATTTCCCCCCCTTTTTGCCTTTTATATTTTACTAAGAAGAACATGCTGGTATGTATGAATGTAATCATATTATTCGTTACTTAATTTGACCCTATATATGCTGCTCACTCTTGCTTAATTTTCAAACTTTGAATTAATTAATTAATTAATTTTCCTATTAAATTATTCTATGCTTTAACTAACTAAATTTGGTTCATTCCTTGACCTTATATTTTTAGATGTCAGGGCAAAAGACTCCAGTATGTTTCACTCTGTCCCGTTCCCAGAAGCAGTGTCTGAAATTAAAGAAAAACTCAAAAAATAATTACTTAAATTTTAAAATTATAAATAAAAAATTGCTACAAAAATGTGTTGTTATTTGTGGAGTAGTCAATAACTTATAAAAGTATAGTAAATAAACTGATTTTAAATTTTAAAATTGAAATGATTTTTTTAGAATTTTCTTTTAAAATTAAGAATAGTTTTGTTTTTCCTTTTTAAGATATCAAGAGTATCTTCGGTTGGCAATAAAGATTAATCTTCTTTAAAGTATAAGGATTAAAAAGGGCCACTCTCGAACAATTGAATAATTTGGGTTTTGCACAAAAAAAATAGAGAATCAAACTCCAGACCAGTTAATGAATTATTTATACTACCCATACTAACTCGAGTTAATAAATTAAAAATAAATAAATTTTATATAAATATCTTTTTATCGTTTATATACATTATTAAGGCTTGAAAGTAATGAAAATTTCGTCTAAACTTTTTAAAGAATTTCATTTAGAATTTGTTTAATAATATGTCAAAATTTAAATAATAGTATGAAATTTTATGAGGTCAATTCTAATGCCTAAGCCCTTTTTAAATATCTATTTATTTAGTAGGTATTTAAAAATAGTACATATATCATGTATCAATAGTTTTAAGTAAGTTTTAAGCATACGGAAATCTATATAAATGTAGGATATTAAAATAATTTTACAAAAATTATTATATTATATAAATATAATAAAAATATATTTAAAAAGTTTACCCATATTTTAAATTAAAAATAAAACTCAACAATATATTTTCCTAAAAAAACTTTTAAGCAACCTAGGCTCCGATTAAACTAAGTTGTAGGTCCTAATAGGGGCTACCCCATTTCCACTCCTATCCTACGGACATTAGGCACCTCTGCTAAAACCTTTTTATCTAAGCTCAAGGTTATGGTTTCGAATCCCATGATAGAATCGAGATATGGTGCAGTAAACTAGTAATTTTCGTTGATTTCATATGTCCGAAAAGACAGAATGGAAAGGGAGTTGTAACGCTCTTTCAGATTGAACTTGATCGATCAGGTACAGGCATTGTGGTTCGGTCAATTAATGATGGAAGCATTTATGATTAATTAGTAAAAAAGTCAACCAATCTATGAACCAAGCATGTATTATTTTTTAATTGCAAAATAAGGAAAGGTCTCTCATTTCTTTCTTTCATTGAAGGAATAAAGTGTCCATTGAATTTAATTCAACTATTAGACTAATGACAACAATTGGATTTAAGATATTTTTAGTTTTAAGTTGGGTCCGTTTCTTTGGATTCTATCACACTTTTCGGTTTTGAAAATTCTTAGTTTGGATATAAACCATTATTTTAATCCAAAACTTCGACTAATTATCCTAAATTATTGAAATAATCCCTTCTTCTCTAAATAATAAATATAATACATATTTCTTTTCAGTTTTTGTCCTGTTTTATAATAGATTGTTTAGAATTATATGATATTTTAAAATATTTTTTTAAAATACTCTTATTTAATGATTTCTCTAACCCTTAATAAATAATCATTTAAAAAAATAGTCCTATTTACCTAGGACAGATTTAGGGAAAAACAAATAAAAAAAGTTATTGACCCAAGACTTGAACATAAGACTGCTTATTTAGTACAAACAATCTATAGGCAGTCAATCCAAGTGCTGGGTGGTTTTTATCAATAATATTAATAATAAGTTAGTTCATTGAATCATATAGAGTAAACAATTTGCAACATTAGCAGAACAAATGCATTAATCCTAATTAAATTAAGTAGCTCCTGATTGAAATTAAATAGAACTAGCTGATCGGTAGAGAATGAAATTTTTTTAATGATATTTTAATTATTAGTTAATATATTTTTTTTATTGTTTTGAAAGTCAAGATATGGGAAATACTTTTTTATAATTTATTATATTTTATTCAACACATTACGTACATTAAAGGGCTTAATTTACACCAACTTGACTTTTCCAATTGTTCTATTTCTTTAACCATTGTTACATGCAAATAAAATGGGAAATGGATTTAAAGCAATTCATGAAATTTGGATCCAATCTCTTGGATAATGTCTCATTATCTGCTTTGAAGTGTTGCTTATCGCTAAACCACATCATTTGTTGTATTAAGCAAAACAACGTTTGAAATTTTGGGTTTCATGATTTGACAAAATTATCGTAGCTAATAGATCAAAATAGATTTAAAGATTCTTTTTCCCAATAGAATTGGAATGAAACTAACAAAATGCATTTAATCCAAATTCTTACAAATATGTCTTAATCGCCCTTCATTCTCTTCTATTTTATCACGTGCATTAAGGGACTTAATAATAATTTGTTCAAAAACTTCACTTCTCTATAGTCCTTTTTTTTCAATGCATACAAATTGAAACAAATTTCGTGCTATTCATAGAATCCAGTCTTACATCATATCAACAACGTTGTATTAAAACATAAATTTTATCGCTCGATTAAACCAACAATGTAGTGAACAAATTACTTTGTCAGTTCCATCAATCAACTTAACTAGAAAATAAGTGATACATAGTCAGGGTGTGTTTGGATTAGCTTTTGGAGAATAGATTATGGGGAGAATAGATTCTGGGGAATAGATTCTGGAAAGAATAGATTTTAGGAAGAATAGATTATGGAGAATAGATTTTGGGAAGAATAGATTATGAGAAGAATAGATTTTGCAAATAGAGATGTTTGGATGATTAATAGTAGAATCACTTTTTATATTAATAAATTACTAAAAAGGGTATGATTTGATTAAAGTATGAGAGAGGAGAGAGAGAGAGGAGAGAGAGGAGAGAGAGTATAAGAAAAAAATAGGGGTAAAATAGTAATTAGATAATCTATAAGCTCTTTTATAGTTCCAAAATCTATTGAAAAATAGCTTCTTCAAAACCATGGTTTCAAACCGAGGTTTTGCCCAAAATCAATTTTGGATGAAAATGGCTGTTTGGCAAAAAATTTTGTAAACCGAGGTTTTGTTCTAAAATCAATTCTGGACAAAAATTGATGTTTGTGTGAAATTTTTTCAAACCGAGGTTTTGCTCCAAAATTGATTCCGAAACGCTATGCCAAACAGGCACTCAATCTAGTAAAAATAAGTTTAACCTAATACAATCTGGCAGGTTGAACCGGTCAATCAAGATTAATTTTATGTGTGTGTGTGCGTGTGTATTCTCTATACTGAACTTAAAATGATACTATTTTAAATTAAAATAATATTTTATTAAATTTATGATTTAGTAACCAGCTTGATCTTGTCGGTTTAATCTGAATTAGAATACTAATATTTGAATCAATGTTTCAATTAATTCTATCATCCACTGCACTGAAATAAAACAATGTCATTTTAAAGACACATTTGTCCCATAACTCTACTGCGCAACAAAGTTACATATACTATCGTTTTATGTTGTGTTATAAGTTCAAACTTTGGAGCCAATAAGAAGCTGCCACGTCGTGGTTTGCAACTTGTTAGTGAAGGTATAAACTGGTCATTCTAAAAAGAGTAAAATTCCGGATAATGACATTTCAAAGTTTGAAAAAATAACTGAGAATATATATACATCTCTATATATTTCTGTAAAACTTTTTACCTGTTGTTTTCTGGTACTTGTTCCTTGTTGATCGATGAGTCGTTGGATGATGAAGTTACAATCAATTTCAATAAATGTGGCTTGTGATTTTTATGTTTTAAAAAATTAATTTACAAATTCCTATAATTTTATTTTATTTTTAATCAGGTTCATGTAATTTTTTCTGTGTTATAGTTGTATACACATAAAAGAAAATAGCAGCACACGTAGTTGTATACAAAAATTTATAATTAGTAACATAAAATAATTAAAAAAAAAAGAATTCAATGCATATAATTATTAATATTAATTAGTTAAAAAATTCATGTTGCCCGCAAGTAATGAACAACATAATGCAAACTTAGCTCGTACTTCACATAATTTATTAAAATATGTATAATTTTAATAAGTTGTGGTGCGCACCACACGCTATTTCAGTAATTAGAAAATTACATTAAATGTTATATATATATGTGTGTGTGTGTGTGTATACGTATATGTGTGTATGTACGTACCTTTCACTACTAGCTTTTTTGGTAACATACCTTTCACTATTTTATTTGTTTATGTTTTTCTCCCAGCTGCCTCCACGTGTCTTGCTAAACTTTGACTTAAAAGATAAGGGGTATATAAGCCTAACATAAAAAGACTGCACTGTTTCACAGTGACATCTTTGACAGTGAAAAAATAGATGCATTGTATATATACAGAAGAATTCAATGAAAATGCTCTTTTTTATACAATGATCAGTTAATATTGAAAACCAGGACCTCTTGAAGATCAGAACAAGTTGGATATTGACATGCATACATATATATATATATATATAGAGAGAGAGAGAGAGAGAGAGCCGAGATGATATATTCTAATTGACATTTAGAGATTAATTCTCATAAAATCTAGATAATTGAAGTAAGTTTTTTTCCTCATAAAAAGTATTTTTTACACACACGCGGTCTAATTTAAATATAAAATTATTTTTATTGATATATATGTTGTTAATAATTTACTTGAGATAATAAATTAAATGATATGCATGCATGAACGTGTAAACCTTATTTCTATATATCTAAGTAGAGACACAGAGATGCTTGGTGGATAATTGTAGAGAACAAGATTAGGTATATTTCAGCTTCAATCAATTTCGTTTCTCTCTTTTATTTTATGCTCTCCAACGGACAAAATCAATGGTTTTTAGTTCTCCATCTATCTAGCTTTCACCAACCCACAAGAAAACACTACTCATCAATTTGTGATGTGTGTGTTTGTGAGGCTAGTGTGGTACTGATTCATTGATGTTGTACTCAGGTCAGGCTACAACGTGTTCACTACTTAGTCATGGAACACACACAGAGAGACAAAAATATAAGCAACATGCGGTGGGAGAAGCTGCAATTTACTAACCCCTGCCCACATCAATAACTCCAAGTGACCGTTTGGTTCAAAGAATGAAATGTAATATATACTTTTTGTTGTTTAATATAAGATCTAATTAATTTTTTTTATAGATATATTAAAAAATTAAATAAATCATTTAATTACGTACAAAATATTTTTTTAGCATGCTAACAAAATATTATATATAAAATAGGATTTAGTTGAAGAGCTGATTTTAATTTTAAATATAAAATATATTTTATTTTAATTATTTGTTCTCAGATTATCCATATTTATATTCTCTCAACAAGAATAAAGTAAAAAATATAATTAATTAGGGATTTAAGAAAAATGATTAGCGTATTTTATAAAAAATATATCATATTAATTAATTTAATTAATTTTTTTAATTTTATTATATTAAGCGACAGAGAGTATATTTTATCTAAAAAAATAAAAATAAATATGAAATATTTTTTTTAACCCTATCTAACCAGACAAGGGAGGATATAAATATTTATATATTGATTCATTGAACTTATAGATGTCTATATATTGGTTTATGTAAGTTTAAATCTAAATTACACAATTGAAGTTAAGTCACATACATGGATGTAGGTAGCCGATTTGTTGAAATCTGTTGTAACAAGGATTACATTAGATTACTGTCCAATAAAAAACACCATGATTAGCGTATGATACGCATCATATGGAGTTGAACCAAACTTGCCACAGATAACAAAGCAACGACCAATATAATAGACCTTAGGGGAGAGTTTGACCTTGAAAGACACAACACAACCTTAATTTCCTCAGCAGCTTCAGCTTCAGCTTCGTTGGATCCAGTGAAGTATCCTCGGTCTAAGCACTTGATTACTTCTAATCTCACCGACGTCCTAATTAATTAAAAGAGATCAAACACTTATATTATTTTAAAGTATGAGCCAATTATAACGAGATATCTTCGCTTGCTTCGTGTCAATTAGTAATAATGATGATCTGAGTCCACTACTTTGTTTATGTTAGTCAACCATAAGCACCAATGCTTAAAACACGGTGTAAGCTAATTAATTAAACAAAACCTGAGCTCTAAACCATTTGAAACACAACACAAACCCACGTATAACACACAGCACCAACAAGGAGTTCGATTAAATTCAACAACCCAACTCACGATTTCTTCTTCTTGTTTTTTTTTTACTAGCTCTATTTCTATTTTTTTTAATATAAGAGTAGTTGACTTTTTAAAATATATTAAAAAAATTAAATAAATTAGTTAATTATAATTGATATAAGAGTTAGTTGACTGATTTTAGCATATTAAAGAGTACTAACTCCGATCCTAATTAATTTTTTTAGATAAATTTAAAAAATTAAATAAATCAGTTAATTATGAATAATATAAGAGATAATTCATTAATTTGGATAGATTAAAAAGTATATAATATAAATTTATTTTGAGAATTTAGATTTAATCATAATTAATTATATTATTTAGCTTCTTTAATATACTTAAAAATTCAATTAGCTTTTATAATTATAATCGGATGGAGTATATAATATGAATTTATCTTAAGAAACTAGATTTTGTCATAATTAACTATTTTTTTAATTTTTTTTAAATTAATTAATTCTTATTTATATATTAAAGAATGGAGGGGGTAATTAATTGTGATGATACGTAATGATTAAGCGAATAATAATAATAATAAACATGTTTATTTTTTGTGTGGGGTCCATCAGATTAACGTGAGTGAGGGGTTTGTATTTTCAATAGATTTTTGTGAAGAGTGAGGGAGACTTGTTACCGCCCACGTGAATGTTCACAGTTATGGGTCTCTCTCATTCTTTCTCTTTGGTCAGTTCTGATACACATTGGCTACAGTGCACTTAATCGCTTATTGGTTCTATATTCTTCAGGGACTTACTTTGTTGTGACTGTACTGCGTCGTTTTGTGACTGTTCATTCCTTAAAATAACTTAGATTTGTTTTTTTTTCAGTTAATTAATTAATTAGTGGATTCATGTAGCTTGTTGGAGGTTGTTGGGATGTGCATGTGCCCCCAGAATCCAAGTTCACTGGCAAAAAATAATGATACGACGTTTTTTTAATTCATGATAAATAATATTTTATTTTTCATATATATATATATATATATATATAGATATAGATATATAATCATCATAGATCACCTCATCTCGCGACTTACCCAATAAAATAGTTTTGCATCAATATTTGCATAAAATATACTTCCTCTAACACTTAATATAACATAGCAATTAATAATTGATTAATTTATATAAATTAAAAAAATATAGTTAATTATAATAAGGGTGATATGATCTATAAATATTTACTTAAATACGACCTTGAAATAAGAAGATAAGAAACATCATATGAAAGTAACATATTTCATGGGAAAAAAAGAAAGTGATAAAATATCCAAATTGGTGAAAGAATGAAGTGGGGATCGAGGTGGAAGATGCTAAATGAGAGGTTAAAAGTGACTTGAGAATGTAACTTGGAAGAAACATTCTCATGGGACAGCACCATAAGATAAGATATAGAAAGAACAATAACATACGCGCGCACAAAAATCACTGCTATTCTGTCTAATGTCTTAAAGATGAATAGAGACACACACAGAGATGTCAATGACCCTATTATATATGGAATCTGTCATATCATTTTGGGTATATATGCTCCTCCAAAAAAATTTCTATTCATATGATTCATGATTACTTAATTATGTCACCTTTTTTTGGGATATTAATTAATCCTCGCATGTTTTAATTTTTCCTTTAATTTTTAAATGATCCTTTTAGTTTTGATCATATTACATTAGTTAATATGACTCAATTATTTTTACTCCTTTTATTTTTATAAATAATAAAAAATAGATAAAAAATCTCTGCTTAAAAATTTTACTAGTTAGAAAAATTTGATATGCTTTTATATAAAATATTAGTACACTGGAAATTTCACACACACAAAGTACTTGAACTCGATAATATAAGAAATATGATGAAAATGGTAGAGTAATTAAAATGGATTTGTGTAGGATTAAGAGCCGCTAAATGTGAGTGAAAACAAGGATACGTACGTAAAGTGACAAGAACCAAGAAAATTTAAAAAAGAAAAAAATAATAATTGCACCTGATGGGATATGAAAATTCTTATTCTTGAGAGTTCAGTGGCCACAGATTAAAAAAGAAAACCCAAATGAATTGGCATCTCTCTTTCTGATGAGAGAGGAATCTAATGACATGTTTAGCAGAAGCACAGATTTATTTTCTTCCTTTTTTTAATTTGCTTATCCTTCTTTCTCTCTCTGGTCGTTATTACATATTCTCCACTGAATATATATGCATATGTATATATATATAACACTCTCACACACAGCACAGACAGTTCAGTGAGATTCATCTCTCTCCTTTACTCACAAACTTGCTTTTTGGGCAAGTAGAACCCCCACCATTGATGTTGATGAAGCATGTTGGTTGCATATTTGCAGATACCATTAGGGTTTTTGTAAGACACACAAAAAGTGGACTCTAGAGGACGATGACACCTTAAAAAAGGGACAGCACATTATTTCTGCTCTCTGCTATTCTTCACGCCTTATTAGATTGATTATATTCTTCTTTCTACTCTTTCATATCTTTTTGTTGTTTAGGAATTCTCTAGTTTTGTCTATATGCATTTGCTTTCAACATTACTCGTCGAACTCTTAATATAAAAACTCATTAATTTTTTTATAAATTAAATAAGTAAAATAAATAAATTATTTATAACTAATTAATTAATTTGGATATATTAAAAATTATATAATATAAATTTATTTTAAATTATTAAATTTAATCATGATTAATTTATTTAATCTATTAAAAAAATAATTAACTTTTATATTAAAAATATGAACTATTATTTAATTTTGACTTCTTTCTATTTATTTGCGATCCCTTTTTGTCTCCATTCAACTCAAACACAGTAATGATAAAAATGTCCGGGGGACTTGTCATGATTTTAAAATTGGTAGTGTGTCAGAAACTTGAATTATAAATCTTCGTGAGGGTAAATTTATATACATTTAAAAATTCTATACATCACCTGTCATTTAGTGAGTTTAAATAAAAAAATAAAATATATAATTATTTAAAATATATTAAATTTATAAATAATATTATTTTGTTTTAATTTTAATCGTGACAGTTGAAGAAGTATCATAATTCTTATATATTTAAATTTATATCTGAAGATAATTGATAATTTATCATATTTAATATTAGTATTACTTAAGAAAAAAAGAGATTTTATCTTATTCTTAAATCGTAAATAAATTTAACTCATTTCTAACAAATTTTTAACCCAAAAGAAAAATTATATACACCATGCACCAACAACGATTGAGTCAGGTAAAGGGATTTAATTCTTCTATAATAAGATAGAAGATTTAAACCTAGTGAATGAAAAAATTATATTAAAAAAAGCATCTATAATTATACTTGATAATATTTAAATATAATATGATAGTATAAAATCTTAAATAGCTATATCATAGAAATATAATCTATTATAATAGTAAGTTGTGTATATATAGTTCCCTAGTCATGAATATCATAATTCGTCCATGGATTATGTATAATGCATGAGGAAAGGAAAGGAACTATTTATAAAAAATTAACATATAGTTATGATTTAATTAAAAAGTATTTCTTATAAAGAGTCCTTAAGGTAGTGTTTATTAATAGTAATCCTAATTTGTGTTCAGTTAGCGTATCTCATTAAAGACAAATCCGGATTTGAAGTTTGCTCCTTTAGTTTGAAATTTGTAAAATTGCCCTCAAATTGCTAATCCTCTATACCTCTTTCCTTATACACTGACACGACAAAATCTCTTTAAAACGCAAACTATTTTAGTTATTGTGCAT
Source organism: Leucaena leucocephala (assembly GCA_037074615.1). Taxonomy (NCBI): domain Eukaryota; kingdom Viridiplantae; phylum Streptophyta; class Magnoliopsida; order Fabales; family Fabaceae; genus Leucaena; species Leucaena leucocephala. The sequence continues at coordinate 4,304,522 of CM073570.1, read as the reverse complement.
TGAAGTATTCATCCACTTCGCCAACTTTACATATTTCAATCTTATTTGTGCCTGAAAAAATCTTGTCAAGAGAGAGTGAGGCCACGATATTATAAAGGGAAAATTACTATTAGATATTTAAATAAAAAATATAATTCCTCAAAAATCCCATAATAAGTAAATAATAAATTCCAGTATAAAAAATAATAACAGATTCATAATTATTTATAGTAATTACATTATTTCATTAGATGTCATATTGATTTAATTTTAGACTATTATAAACTTGAGAATAACATGGTTTTTTATTCGAGCAATTTAATTTTAGTATATTTAACTAATTTTAGCATATGAGTTTAATCAAATTAAAACATATATAATGACGTGAGAGTGAAAAGATTTCAAAGGTTAGTATAATTACTTATTTATTTACCCTTCCTCCTATATTATAAAAACTTTTTTCTAATTAAATAAATAACTAAAAAGAAGAAAAAGAAGAAAAAGAAGAAAATAAACTAGTAGGCACATATTTTGGGTCTTGCTATTTGTTGTTTTTCTCAACTAGGGCATACGGATAAGTGGAACTGAGAAAGTGATGGCAATTGGTAGCTGGACTATGTATATAACAATATACAAAAATAATAATTAAATGTGAGCAACTTTTTTAATAATAGAAAAATAGTAAAGATAACAGCTTTACCTGAAAATGAGGGTTTTCATTTATTATAATATAAATATAAAGTAATAAAGATAAACAGATATTATTAATTATATAAAAATGGGATAGTCAAAGCTTGATCCAGTTATGTAGATAACACGTGGCGTCCATATTCTGGCTTCATGTGCAATTGTGTGGACAATATATATTTTATGTGATTTGAGTACCTATATATAGTATAAATAAAGCACTTTGTAACCACTCTATTATATATTTTGTTACTAAATAATAGATTTATGTGAATGTAATAACAAAATAATTATCAATTTAAGATTAGATATTACTACCCACGACTCAAAAAAGAAAAAGATTTATCAATATACTTATAATTTTTATATAGAGGACATGGGGGATCTCTTTATTAATTAATTACTTCTCTAATTATAATTATAAAAATTTGATAATTAATTTATAGATATTAATAAATTTAGTTAAATTAATTTTTTATAAAAATATGTATTGATTTTTTTAAAATATCTATTTTAATATTTATATTGAAACTTCTTCATTCATAAAAAAATAAAAACCCAACCATTTTAATACTATTGAAATAATAATTTTAAAAAAATATAAATTAGAGATAAAATAAATTAAAATATTATATTTAAAATTAAAATATAAATATAATTTTATATTTATCCTCTATTTTGGGCTGATGTTAAATTCCAAATTGGACTATTATGGAATATGGAGCTTTCACCGGTAATAATAGTTATTGATCTGGGCTTAAAATGTCACTCCTCAGTGGTAAAAAGTCAGGAAAACTTTTTTTTTTTGGAAAAAATGAAATCCTTTTAATTTCTGAGCTAAGAAAAGGTTATTAGTCTCAAATTTAAAATGATTTGGCAAAGCTTGATCCAGATGTGTAGATAACTTCTGCCATAATCTCTTTCATCTTAACTATAGGGCAAAATTTATAGAGATTAAATATTGCCTTATAATTAAACTAGGAGAGAGTTTATTTTTATTTTTATTTTTATTTTGGATTCATGGGATAAGTGACAATACTATTATTTTGACTTACACCTAAATTTGCATATAATATTAAAGATGTTGACATATCATTACAATATTTAAGATATGAATAATCTTATATTTGTTTTAAGCATAAGATATATTTAGAGTTTATATAATCTTATATTTTAATATGTTAGTCATATTATAGGATTTTAAATGTGTGTTTAGTACAAGGGATTTAGAACGAACGGTAGAAAAATGGAAAGATTTTTGTCATTTCCTCTTGTTTCTCAACACAATTCTTAGGAGGGGAGAGAAAATATTTTGAAGATTTTTCCTCCCTTTCTCTCCCAACCTTCCCTTCTAAAATTGAAGCAATTTTGAGGAAAAATTTAAATTTTACTTTATTTTAATTATTATATCAATAATACTTTTTTAATATGTCTAATATATCATTTTTTATATCTTATAGTTATCTATATGAAATTTTTTTTCTTATACTCTTCTTTTAAATTAAATAATATAATATTAAAATCTCTTCCCTCTTTTTTTTTATTAATTCCAAAGAGTTAATATTAAAATTTACCCCCTTCCATTCCCTCTCCTCACTCCAACCAAACCCACCTAAAAGTAATTAATATTTTTTAATTAAATTTTTTATAGAAGCATATCAAAATTACTCCTCTCATTTTAGAAGCAAATAATTAATAATTAGTATTAAATATGAGTGATTTAGCCTTTGAATAAAGGCCCTCCTATTCTACTAAAGAATATGAAAAGTGATATGTGTTGTGACGTATGATGTTAATTGGTGGTGGAGGACATTTTCTTAATGGGACCCTAAAAATAAAAGTCACCAAGAATTCCAGATCCCCAAGTGCTCCATTATAATCCATTCAGATTCATTTTAATTGTGTAGGGTTTTATCAGTTTGCTTTCATAAAGTAGCAGAAATAATACACACATGTATATATATATATATATATATATATATATAATGGGTTCTATTATTTCCTGACATTTTATTCCAAACCCTTTTCAATTTTAAAATATAAAATGTGACATCACCGTATTTATTTGGTCCCTTTGATCTGCCACTTTTGTGATTCTATAGGATCAATCTTTACATGGATTTGTTATTTTTAATTTAATATAATTCCTTTGTAATGTTTTCCATATTCGGCCGACATAAATTCAAAATCTAAATTTATGGAATATGGGTGCTAGTTTTTTATTTATTCAAAATCTAAACTAAGAAGAAATCTTCCACAAGTATCGCAAACCATTGATCGATCTTTGAAATTCAAGATGATTTATATACTCCAACTTTTTTCATGATTCATATTGTACATATATATTTATCCCTCACATGACAAAAACAAGACTGTTGTAATTAATTAATTATTTATAATTATATTATAGATTACTATTATAATTAAAAATTTAAAATATTATAGAATTAGTTGATTATATTATCAATTAATTATTATAATAGTGACTCAATATTTTAAATATCAAACTATTTTATAATTATATTAAAGGAATTAAAAATATCAAGTTGAATTGATCTGAAATTATTTTTAATTGAATTGAGTATTTAACTAACTATAAGACTTTTTAACCAATTATCCAAATTTATCTAACTAATAACTTTTATTGAGAGTAGTTTTGAGATTTTATAATAAATAACTAATTTTTTGTTAACTTCAAGACCGAAGGAGTATAAAAAATGTGAGGAACTTGTATAATTTTTATCCTAAAATTCAATAAAAAAAAGAAGTTTGGGCCTTAATAGCAATATTACTGCCGAGAGTGAGCGACAGGAACGTGGAGATGGTGGCCCAAGATCTCTCTCCTTGTTTTTTTTTTTAATTTGCCCCCAACTCTATCAAAATAAAAGGGGAAAATTACCTAAAATTCTCATAAAACAAATAAAAATACAAATGAGTCCCTCAAATTCCATTTACTACTAATAGTGTTAAAGGATTTAATATTTATAAGTCGAATTGTGTCATTTACAAGTCAGAGTTAATAATTTAACATTTAGAAATTAAACTTTCAAATCAAAACATTGAGTTGCGTGATTTATACGTAAAAACTTGTAAATATTAAATCTATTGGGACCTATTAATAATATCAAATGAAATTTAATAGACCCATCTGTATTTAATTTTCTGATCCGTTGGACCTATGATTTGGTTAAAAACTCCAACTAAAACAAGGGCCCATCTTGTGAAGCTCAACTTAAATTGGCCGATGCTTCTTCATGGTCCTCCTTACTTTGGACTGGACTTTACATACAAAACTCGAGCTTCACTGAACACAGCAGTCCGCATAGGTTGCTTTGTTTTTAAATAGATGGCCGAGGCCCCATCATACGAGTTCAAGTAAACAAAAATAAAATATATTTAATTTTTAAGTAATATACTTTTATTGTAGTTGTGGTTATTATGTTTGGGGAGATATCTTAACTCTTGAGTACATAGATTTACATCGGAGGGTAATAGACGGCTCGCCCTACCCAATATTAGTATTACCTAGGAGAAAATGAGACTTTGCTCTACCCTTAAATCATGGGTGAGCCTGACCCATTTCTAAAATTTTTTATAACAAAAGAAATAGATGGGCAACCTATCGTTCGTGGGTTCAGCTAGCTAGCGAATGGGTAAAATATACGACTATTTAGAATATATTTGATTATTGAAAAGTACCACTTTATTATAGTTCTAGTTGCGGCATTTGATGAAGTATTCTAGCTCTTGGGTATCTATGTTTACGCCTGAAAATAATTAATAGTTTGTCCTATCTAATATTAATATTATTTAGGAAAAAATGAGACTTTCCCTACTCTTAGATTAGTGAAAATAACCATTTTTTAAAAAATTATATCAAACAAAATATAGATAGATATGCATGAACATTTTGAAATCATATAAAAAATAATAATAAATACCGATATCAAAACCTATCATCATCTATCACCTCAACATATGAGACTCTTTATTCCCTTAGCAGAAAAGATGGCACCATAAGCAAAGAAAACTGCACCAATGACAGTTGCACTTCCACTATTGTGCCACTATGAAAGAGATACACATATAAATAGGGCATGTCCTTATAAAAGAGTTGATATGATACTCATAACAATGCATTTTCATTCGATAGCTACTATAAACGTTGGCTCCACAGCTTGATTCCATGTCAAGATTCTTCATGTGAGACCCTTTCCGTGTTAGTTTTAAATATAATAATTAAATAAAAAATTTATTTTAATTTTAAATATAATATTTTAATTTAATTTATTTTTAAAATTTATAATTTTCCCATCAACTATTCATATTGATTATAAATAATAAGAGATTTTTAATTTTAATTTTAAATATAAAAATTAAAAAAATATTTTAATTTTAAATATAATATCTTAATTTAATTTATTTTTTAAAAAATTATCTGTATTAATTACACGTAATAAGAAAATTTTTATTAAAAGATAATTATAATACATGTAATAAAAAAATATTATTTTAAAGAATTAATATATATTTATTATAAATAATTTATTTAAATAAGTTTTTAATACCCATAAATTAATTATGTTGTTGGAGTAATTCAAGAAGTGTGAATGTTCCTCCAAGTGCGTGCGAGGGAGGGCCGTGGTGTGGTAGAATTGCTCGCAATAGCCTTGCACTAATGACCCACAAATCTAAATTTAAGATTTTTTAACTTTTAAAAAAAAATTATGAAGCACTCTCATTTTCTTTTGATGGATGAAAAATTAGGTAAAGGATCAGTGGATCACCAGAGTGTGTATTGTGTTCTCCTTATAATAAAACAAGATAAATAAAAATTTAAATGGGTTAAGTTAAAAGAAACTAATTATAAATATGACATATTTTAAGATTTAACAAAAACATAAAAGAATTTAAAAACTACCTACTAATAAAATCCTATATTCAAACATCGAATTAACCTATATTTTTTACAATATCTTATGGGTTATATTTTAATAAATTGAATTAATCTTTATTAGATTAAACATTCCTAAGCAGAAAAAACCAACCCTCTCTAAAATTACAAAACCTCAAGTTCGGTCTTGAAATTATGTCGGTCACATAAAAATTATAAAGCATGAATTTCATTCAAGTTCACGAACTAATTACTGCACACTCCTTCCATTACTAGTATAAAAAAAATAACTTTGAACATAATTAAATGGAATAGAAATTAAAAGTGAAACAAAATAACAGAAAAATGGTGATTTTTATTTTTTATACCCTTTTACATGCATATAAAATTGAATCATAAAGAATAGTTTTCATCGACTAATAATTACGTAGACAGATATTTCCATATCTTGATTTTTATCTAACATTTTAAATAACATAATTATATATATATATATATATAGATTTATTAATACTAAAGGTAATTAGGATGGAGTTGTAAATTTTTATAGAATATATATATATATATGTATTAACATTGCTAGTAAATAATATGCAAGTATATTTGTAAGCCGTTTGATTTTGTGACGTTTCTCTAAACTTTTTAAGAGTTGTTTCTTTGGATTTTAAATGTAACAACTAATTAATTAATTTATAAATATTAAAAAATTAATTATTTATAATAAATGATATGTGAGAAATTTTCTAAAATATTACATTAATATTTACCCACGCTGATAAAAATATTTTTTAATATATATAATTAATAAATATAATCTTGGAGAAAATTTATATATTTAAAAGATAAGATAGATTAAAATTTTATATTTATAATTAAAACTTACTCTTTAACTAGCTCGGTATAAAAGCAATACTTTTCTAATCATATTTATAAGATATAGAAAAAATATTATTTTACTTTTATTTATAAGTTTTATCATTAAATTTTTTATATAAATATATAATTTTTATTGTTCCGATATTTTATTATTTTTATAATATTAATTAAATTTTATTATCAAATATTGTAATTTTAAAATTTGCAGTTAGTCCTCTTAATATAAATATTTCTTTATAAAAATTAAATTTAAAATTTAATAAAATTTGATACAGTTAGAAGGTATGTTAACTAACTTGTTAACTTTCAAGTTTCAACGCACTACAAAATTTAAAGTTTTTCTAATGAGTATTTCGTATTAAAAAAACAGAGGGAGAGTGAGAGAGACAAAATTGAGAAGGCCACTAGTAAATGATATGCAAGTATATTCGTAAGCCGTTTGATTTTGTGACGTTTCTCTAAACTTTTTAAGAGTTTTTTCCTTGGATTTTATATGTATCAACTAATTAATTAATTAATTTATAAATATTAAAATATAAATTAAATTAATTAATTATAATAAATTATATGAGAAATTTCTTAAAATGCTACTTTAATATTTACCGTCGTTGATAAAAATATTTTTAATATATACCATTAATAGAAATAGTCTTAGAGAAATTTTATAATTTTAATGGATAAGATATATTAAAATTTTATATTTATAATTAAAGTTTACCTCTTAATTAGATAATATATTTTGTACAAAAATAATACTACTCTAATCCTATTTATAAGATAGAGAGAAAATATTATTTTAGTATGTTTATAAGTCTTATTATTAAATTTTTTATATAAATATATAATTTTTTATTGTGTAGATATTTTACTATTTTTTTATAATACTATATATTGTAATTTTAGAGTTTGTAATTACTCTTTTTATTATAGATATTTTTTTTAATAATAAAATTTGAGATATATAAAGAGATCTAATATAATTTTATATTGTTAGAATAGAGTGTATATTAACTATAGATAAAATTAAAAATTATTACATTTGAAGGTAGACACAGTAAAATTTAAAGAGTATTTCGTATTAAAAAAATAGGGGGAGATAGATAGACAAAATTGAGAAGGGCAATATGGTAAATTAAGAAAGAAAAGCTTGGTCTAATGCTCCAATGGGGGCTTAACGAGGCCGAGTCTACATATAATCCCATAGGTGTTGCCCGCTTCGAAGAAGAATCTCCTACCTTTGCTCCTTTTTTTCTGTTTCTTTCCCAAACCATTTTTCCTTCTCTTCAAAACCTCCCTCTCTCACTTTCTCGCTATCTCTTTCATATCCAAATGCCCTCTACTTCTGCCTCTCTAATTTATTGAGATCTGACAATCTTCATCTCTCTCCCACTCCCTGTTAACTCATCGCTATGATTTCTCCTCCTCCCTCCCATCATCATCATTACCACATTACTGTAATTCTCATCCCTTCCTTCCTTCCTTCTTAAATTCTGGATCAATCCCCACTTGTTCTGCTCTTCACTATAAATGCTCTTTGCCCCTGAAACTCAATATTCCCAAAGTCAATAGTTTCCATGGCCACGTCTGGTCCTAATAAGCTTTTTCCTCCCACAAATCTCACTGCTTTTCTTCAACACGAAAGCCTTCCTTCTTCTTCTCCTTCTTCTCATGTTTTTGACTCCTTCTTGCTTCACCACTCTGCCCCCTCCTTTCAAGGTGATGAACTGAATTCTCCTCCCCTGTTGTCTATGTTTCTGGATTTGATCCTTTGGGTCATTAATCTTTTGAACGAAAATTCTTGCTACGAACATGATCTGTTTGTTTATTTGCCAAAGAGAATGGAAGAGTGTTTAGTCGAATTAACGAGTTAAAGTCGTGTGCTTTCAGGTTCAAAACCTCTGGTTGATTTCGAGAATGTTAGTGGAAGCAGAGTCACAGAATTGCCATTCTTCCAACAAGGTCTAGGGAAAGAAGACAACACTGAAGAGGAATACGATGCGTGCTTTCATCAACCAACAGGAAAAAAGAGGAGGCTCACAGACCAGCAAGTCCAGTTCCTTGAGAAGAACTTCGAGTTAGAAAACAAGCTCGAACCAGAAAGAAAAAATAAACTCGCTAAAGAACTCGGACTGCGACCAAGGCAAGTCGCTATTTGGTTCCAGAACCGAAGAGCCCGGTTCAAAACCAAACAGCTCGAAAAAGACTACACCACCTTAAAATCTAGCTACAAAAAACTCAAAAGTGACTATGACAATCTTCTTCACCAGAATGACAAGTTAAAAGAAGAGGTAATAATCAAATTAATCATCAGTCTCTGTCTCTGTACTCTTATGCTTCTGAGTTTAATGGGTCAATGATATGTATATATTTATCTGGTACAGGTGAATTCTCTGAAGAACAAGTTGATAGGGAGAGATCATGAAGAGAAAGAAGAGGATTATGACAAGTGTGCTGATGTTTTGATCTCAAACAATAATAATGGGGTTTCTGAAAATCGGTCAAAAGTTGAAAAGGTTCCTAGAGTAATATGCAAACAAGAAGATGCCAATTCTGCTAAAAGTGATGTGTTTGATTCAGATAGCCCACACCACACTGCAGATTCGTCCCATGCCGAATTCGAAACAGAGCACTCAGATTTCTCACAGGACGAGGAAGACAACCTCAGGCATCATCATCATCATAACCTCTTGAGGGATCTCCCAAGTTTATTACCAAAGGTTGAAGAAGAGCCCTGTAACTTTGGATTCCCATTTGATCAAGATCAAGCCTTCTGTTTTTGGTCTTATTAAGTAGTAATAATTGATAATTACTTAGTTGTAACTCTATGTACTGCAACTACAAGCATTAAGAATGATTGGTATCAATCTAAGATATTATTATTAGGGTTTTCAGAACCCAGAAAATTAAAACTAGTTCTGCATATTATTATGAGTGGGTGAGATTCCGTGGCCAGAACGTTGTTTTAATTTTCTCTTTGGATTTGGAAACTCTCTCTCTCTCTCTAGAATCTACACAACCATCTGTTGGTAGTTGTTGTATTGTACTCTGCAGAAAATCTCTCATAATAATTCAACACTCTTCGGTAATCATAATTTATTCTGTACACAGTATTCGATTTATCTTTCCTTGCATTGCTTGACTCGTTAGATCACGGAAACTCTTCACGGATCAGAAAACTTAGTTAAACCCATCAAAATTTAACATGCCTCTTCGCGTTGGTTTGTTGCCATGGTTTTACTCATTCAATTGGAAACTGACTACAGTATCCTTTTATTCATCAGCTTAATCCTTGCTTTAATTTGACTATCGGTTTGATTAGCTGTTATGGTTGTATCTAGAAATTTCATATATATTTCAACTGGTAAACTGTCTTTTAATCTCGTGTTTAGTACTTGTTGAAGTTCTATATATGGTAATCTTTATGAACTTGTCCAAAATATGTTTCAGTTATGCGGATATAATTAAATTCAAGGGGGTAAGTTTTTTTTTTTAAAAAAAAATCTCTATTATTAATGATTCTATATTTGACAAGATTGAAAAAGAAAATTAATAATATATTTACAAGACTCATTGTGCAAAGTTTTTAAATTTTTTAAAACAAAGAACGTCACGTGCAATTGATGCAAATTGCGACCAATCATGCATACCAAATCCTGTATGCTTCGGCCATTCACACACAGAAAAGTGTGGCCTCCTGACACAAAAATATTCTATGAAAAATATAAAATTATTTAAAAATTTAAATCAATCGACTTTATTGACTATTTGTAAGAGTAGTTTTATTTTATTTTATTTTTTTGGTTTCAATTATATTTTCTATTGCTTGTTTCTTTCGGGTGTTTGTATATATCACGCATTGTTAACTTAAATCCAAAAACAAAACAAAACAAAACAATCTTACAAAGTTTGTAAACCCTAAGAAGATTGAAAAATGAATGTTGTTGGATACTTTTCCCACGAGAAATTTGAACTTCATTCCCTACCCGTTGAGGATTTGTTCTTGGATCACGAGTGGCCGACGTGTAAGTTCGTGATGGACCGATGATCGATCTCCCGCCGAAACCCAACGAAGAAAAAAGAGAAGCATGAGAAGAAGGAAGGTGAAAGTACTGGATCGGGCTACAGAAAAGTCAAAGTTCTGGTAAGGTTTCATCATTGGTACAAATTTGATTGGTGATCGACGACTTTCAGGCCCCCTTGGTCTTTTATTTTTCAAGAAGTTGATAGCTTAATCTCAGTTCATTGATGATGATGATCTGTAAATTTTGTTCTTGAAGAAATTCAAAACCAATATTTTAAACCCATGCCTCAATCTTGTCCGTTCTATAGTGTGATTTTAGTTGTCGTCTCTTGCCCCGTTATGCTTAATTTCCATTGAAAAACTTCTAGTCTTTCAAAATATTATCGGTTTATCAATATTTTACTGAGATAGTTGCATCATCCATTGACAAAAATTACGAAATATAAAGCTTCTTTTAAGGATGCCCGTTATGTGTTTGACAAAATTCACGTGAGAAGAGAAAATATTTGTTTATAGGGTTAAGCTTTAAGTTTTGTTTCTGTCCTTGGAAACTAGTGATAAAAGGCTTGGTTTTGAAGAATTTTGAGAAAAGGGGGGGGGGGCAGTTAGCTGAGGAGTCAACAATGTTACGTTCTTTACTTTGTTTTCTTTCTTTTTAATTTAAAATCTGGATAAGCTCAAATAGCCAAGGTCAAAAGTTCCTTGTGGTCCTACAAGTGGGACAGAGTACCCTGCTGTATTTGGCATTTGATTTCGATGGCAAGTGTGGTTGAGTGAAACTCTGACTTCTTCTTCCCTTTTAAGCCCATGCTGGTTGCATAATCAGGATCTAAGTGATGAGAAGAGAAGCTATAAATCATGATTAACATTTAGCTTGAGTAATCATAAGTTTATGTGAATTGAAAGACTCATTAGGATTTCACCAGGTTTAATTTCATGATTTAAAGAGTATTTATAAAAATAATTATAAATTACCATTAGTAATTAATATTTTTTTGTTTTAGGATTTGAGCATAATTCATTGTGATGATGAGAACTAGCTAATGGGGATAGCTGTGGTAGATAAAGGTAGTTTGGGAAGAAAATTCAAGTGCATGATGGAGATGAAGACCGAGTTCATTCAAAATTATATATATCTTTTTCTTTATATATATATAGATGTGACTATTTAACTATGTTAAATTTAAATTTAAGATTGGATAATTTTTATAAAAATATTTTTTATAATTATACAAATTTAAACAGTGAAAAACTCCTTTAATTTATACTTGTTAATAAATGCTATACATTTCTAGGTGCATGAATGTTGAAAAAGTATATATGGGCTACTTTAGGGAAGGACCACTGGCTAGAAGGTAGTGATAAAATGGAAATGATGATGAAGCTTTTTAGGATTTTGGTGGTGAGAAAGTTATGGGGTGGTCAAGCTTTAATGGGGGAAAAGCAGCTTTGAAATTTGAGTATATTTGTGGTGTCAAGGGAACAAATTCTGCAAGATCTTAGCAATAACATAATAATAATAATTATTATTATTATTATTTAGTTGTAGAAGAAGAAGAATTGGAGATGTCTCAAAAAGTACAGCTTTCCGTAACCATTAGCATAATCATAATAATTATTATTATTATTTAGTTGTAGAAGAAGAAGAATTGGAGATGTCTCAAAAAGTACAGCTTTCCGTAACCATTAGCATAATCATAAGGGAAAAAAGAGTCGGTTTGAAAAGGATTGAGAGGATAAACGTTGTGATGAATACTCCAAAATAGAACATTATATGGTTTCATTGAATTTGGATGATACATACATATATATATATATACATATATATATCTTGCTTTACAACAACAGAGGCATATAATTCTATACGAAACAAGTATAGATAAGACGTGCGTATCCAGTAAGTCTCACGTACGTACATCTGTCCTACTACTCCCACATGATTCGCTTTGTTAGGAAACAAACAAATATTTCTTAAATTTTAATTTGACAAAAACACTTGCACCTGTTCTATTAACACTAACAATCCTGCTCCCTCCAAGTGGAGAGACTCCACGTATTGATGATGTGGAGCATAGGCTTCCTATTCTTAATATAATGTATAATTGAGAAATTATTTTTTATTCTATAAATAAAATATATTTTTTATTTTTTTAAAATGATCTTTATTAATATTTTTTTAATAATAATTAAATAAGAGAATAATTGAGAGAATTAAAAAAATTATTAAATTATTTTAAAAATATATATTAAATTAATTTAATTAATTAATTTTTTTAATTTAATTAAACTAATTAAATATATCTTATATTAAATAGTAGAAGAGTATAATTCATAGTTTAAATCTTCCTCATGTTTAAAAAATAAAGAAAAGAAAAGAAGAGGAAGAAAAAATCTAAAATATTAAAAATTAAATTAGTTATTAAATCGTTCAAGGTAGATCAATAACATAACTGTTGTTGAATTAAAGCTAATCCAATTATAATTAAAATATGTAAAAATATTTATATATGACCTTGAAAAGAATAATATTTAAATAAAAAATTATTAACTTATAAGTGAAATATTTATCTATAAATCATACATAATGGGTTGCCATATTACAAATATGACAAATTATTATGTTTTAACCTTAAAACAACATCGTTTTAGGTTTAACAAATAAAAAACATAAAATTTACTCTAATTAACTAGTTTGAAATTCTTGATTAAACTAATTAAAGAACTAGTTTACTAGTTTATCAATTTGATAAGTGGATTTAGATTGAGTTTTAATTAATATGATAGAAAAAATATATATTTATATATTTTTTTTATGAAGCGAAATATATTTTAATAAGGGCATTTAGTGTGTTAAATTAGTAATAGCCATTGAGACATCTTTTTCCATTGACAAGCTCGCGTTGATATGGTAACCAGAGGGTCAATTAACGGATGTTTTACTTCTCATTCTGCTGTTGAACCATGGGATAAAAAAAACATAAGTAGATAAGCTTATTGGGTTAAGATAGAAAAAAACATACTGAACAAGGACGGGCGATGATCATGATCCCAGCATAACGCTCACAACATCAATCACAAGATCATACGTCAAATCAATTGAAGAAGATAGTGATATGTGGACAATCATATATTTTCTGTTGGATTTATTAATTAATTTCATTTACATCATTTGGCCCTTCGATTCTTTAGCACACCTTCCTCCGTTCGTAGTCACACATTCCCACAAATTCAAACCATGCAACTTGCCGTTTGCCAGGTCATGTAATCGCCCCTTTTTCAATTGACATAACTTGCAAGCCAACTTCATTCAACTATATATACGTGTTTGCATAAAATTTTAAAAATAGATTTATAAAAAAAATAAATTTATAAAAAAAAAATTTTAAAAAAAAGATTATAAAAAAAGACGATTTTAAATAAATGAGTATTTGAATAGTTATTTTTAAAAATATTTTTATTATGGATAAATTACGAAAAATAATATGAGTATTAAATGAGGAGAGATAAGAGATGAGAGGAGAAAGGAAAGAGGAGGGAGGGTGTAAGAAAGAAAATAGAGAGAATATAAGAAAAAGTATGAGAGATAAGAGAGAGTATAAAAAAAAGTAGGAGAGAGTATAAGAAAAAGTATGGGTAATATAATAATTAGTTAGTTCATAAGTAGTTTACTGTTCTATAAGCTACTTTGACCAACTTATCTAAAATCTTGATTTTAAACTATAGTTTAGTCCAAAAATCCGTTTGAATAAATATGATTGTTTAGTTTAAAATTTCTTAAAATTTAAATTTTAAATTAAATTTAAATTTTAAATTTAGATTTGACAATTTATCAAACAACCCTATGTATATGTTTATGCAATTAGCGGAGAATAATGAGAATTTAATTAAAACTTCCTTCCAATATTTTTAGCAAAAGAAAGAAAGAAATAAAATAATAAAGTGAGAACGAGGGAAGAAAAAATAAAAAAGAAGTGAAAAGACTTGAAGGCAACGGGAGACAAAGCCTCACGTCACTCCCACTGTTACACAAACTCGCTTTCCGAAAAGATATTTCTCTGCCGACGACCACATTCTCGTTCCTGAAACCGACCTTGGCCGCTCGCCACGTGTCCACACACCACTGGGTAGAATCACATTCCGCGTCCACGTGTTGTGTTCCCCAGGCCCAACGTGAATGGGGGAAAGCAGGGCGCGGCACGCTCCGTGATATGATGGGCCAAAAGGAGTAGGGCCCACGAAGGATGGGGAGATATCTTTAGGCTAATGCACTGTGAGGAAATAGTGGGCCCAAGAGACAAGAGGTCCAGAGAAGAATATTATGGGGCCCAATAAGAGGAAAGCCACTCGAGGACTGGGGCCCTTGACCCACGTGAGCACCACTTGTCTTCGGGGGTGGTACTGGTAGGTTGTAAGCAGACGTTGTTGTCTCTATGTTTTTTTTTTCAGCTGTGGGCTACGACCCTAGTGGATGCCTAGATGGAGCTGACAATCTTGACCACCGCCCGGACTCGCCTTTCTTTTTCTGATTTGATTTTTTTCTTTCGGAAAAATATAATTTTTAAAATAATAAGAAGTAATTAATTTGTATGTGATTTACTGAGACTTTATTTTTATAACATTTATATACTTTTTTCATTTTAAATATATTTTAGAAATTCTAGTCTATGTAATTTAACTTTTTTATCATTTAAAATAAAAATTTAATATGATTCTTTCTTGACTTTTAAAAAATTATTTTATTCTTTTTATTATGAGAAAAAGTTTAAGAGTTAAATTTTGAGTCTCACCATAGTTAATACATGTGTAAAGGCTTAGAGAACATAAATATTCATACATGACTTTATGAGTTATTAATCCATTTTTTATTAATTATATATATTTTTATTGGCAAAATTCTTTTTCCTTTTAATAGGTCTTATTATTGTCAGTAGTTTTGTAGACTACTAATGTGAATTTTTTTTCTATAAATAGAAAGTTGTGAGTTTGATTATGTGACCTTAACAAATTATGTATAATAAAATAGCATGATAATGTAATGACTTGATTATTGAAATTGAGGTTTTAAATATATTATTATTTAAAAAAATAAAATAAAATATTTTATCATGTTATTATCAAAATCTAAAAACGAATACACTGTATTATTGAAGTATAAGGGTGCTATTGAGAGTGGAGATTTTAATAGGGGGAGAGGAGAGAGAAATAAAAATAATAAATTTTAATATTATCTTATTTAAATTAATGATGGGAGGGGAGAAATATTTTTTATATAGATAACTATGAGAAGTGGGAGGAATATTAATTTTTATTCACACTATTAGATATATTAAAAAAATATTATAGATATAATAATCAAAATAAAATAAAAAATTAATTTATTTCCCAATTTTGGAGGGAAATAGAGAGATTTGTTTTTAAAAAATGTTGTCTCCTCTCTTAAAGTTTTATGATGCCAAACAAGAAAAAATAAATAAAATCCATCCTTGTACTAAATATACCTTAAGGACATATTTGGTACCTCCATATTGTTAGCATACGGAATTAATTCATTTTTTACAATAATAAATTGATAATAGTGTGAATAAAATGTCAATAATAAGATATAAATATTTGCTTGTTATTTTTTATTATTTAAATATTTCAATCATGAAAATTATTAGTATAAAATTTTCAATTTTTATTTGGGGATTTGTAAGAATGTCTTGAGAAATTGGCCATACCATTTATTCTACGTGGCTCGGAATATTTCATGCAAGTACGTAACAATAATTTGCCATAAAAACTCCCAATGACCCTACCGACCATTCACATTATTATATCCT
Source organism: Leucaena leucocephala (assembly GCA_037074615.1). NCBI lineage: Eukaryota > Viridiplantae > Streptophyta > Magnoliopsida > Fabales > Fabaceae > Leucaena > Leucaena leucocephala. The sequence goes on along the minus strand of CM073570.1, from coordinate 4,288,243 downwards.
TCTCAGTGCCTTGTTGTTGGAGCACCATTCAATATAATATATAAAATTGTAATAAATTATAGCAATATTTTGTTGTCATGAAAATCCAACTATTTATTTACGCGGAAAATTTATTATTTAAAAATGTGAAATTTATAATAAATAACAAGGTGCATTTTTTACAACAATGAACAGTCTGTTATTTTCTAAATTTTAAGGAATACATGGAAGGCCATATAAGTTAATTCAATAAAAATGAAGTTTAAAAATAATTTATACCAGAGAAAATGTCGGCATAACCTTACATGTAATAAAATAAAAACAAAACAATTATGGCAGTTTCATTTTCGTGCCACAGATGTTTATAACAATAAATAGACAGTTTACACGTTTAAGATAACTCGTTGCATTCAGTACAGTTGTAAATTGTTTTTTTTTTCCTGTTACAAAGGGCATAAAATTGTTTTATTTTTTCGCTTGATTATAAGGACTCTAAGCGAAACCCAAGCCCAGACAACTGTTTTTTTTTATAAAAAAATTTAGGTGAGTTCGACATTAGTTCCATCAAAACTAAAATATAATTTTAAAATTTAAAAAATAATTATAAAAAATTTATGAGATTGTATATTGAATAAATTTGTATGACGATGACATTACGAATAAAACTTACATCTTATGAAGATGCCCACTTCTACTATGTCCAGGCCCAATTTTTAAAGTTTAGTGTCTAATGAGGATGGGCTGAGCCAGTCCAAATAGAAAGAAAACATGACCCAGCTGTTTGGCGAGGCCCATTTTTTTCTTTTGAATAAGATGGCAACGGGCTGTCCAATACTCTAATGTGATTAAAGTTGAACAATAATCTATTTATAAATATTAAAGTTACGTTTAAATTAATGATTTAAAAAAATTATTTTTAAAATATTGTCAAGGTTTTATCAAATCTAAACACTCACAGATGTAGCTTATTAGTATTATAAATATATGTCCTACTAAAATTATTGTAAGAATTAAAAATTTAATATATACCTAAAGATTATAATAAATTTACAAATACCTTTATTTAAAAAAATTTAGTCAACACGGTATTGTTATATTCATGTCTTTTATATTTGAGAGTTGAGGCCATTAATTGATACATAATTTTTGAGAGTTCATCACTTTATAGTTTAATTGTTGAGTTATTTTGAGTGTTCAAGCCTCTTTTATAAAAAAAAAGACTTAATCAATATAATAAACAAAATTTAATATAATTAATAGATAATTTAATTCCTTTAAATATAGTATCTTAGGTTGTGTGCATGGAAAAATGTGTTATTGATAAAAGTAAAATTTATTTTAATTATCTTACGCTTTATAATGATTAATCTATAAATTATTAGCTATGAGATAACACATAATTTCTTTTTTAAAAAAATTTAACAATACAACCAATAAAGCCCTAGGTTTGTCTACTCTTAGGTAAGCATAACAACCAAAACGAGGACACTGCGTGAGCCTCATTTCTCCATTAAGTTACGAGACAGAGCTTCTCTAGTAAGGAAAAATATGCACATTAGATAGTTTCACTCAATGCCCAATCAAACTTCAATGACCTAATTAGAGTATAACATGCTCCTCACTCCATTAATCTCCAAACTCAAAGGGTAGATTGGATCCTCTATCTCTTATAATTAGACCAATAGCTTCTAACGAATCCGAGTAAGCCAAGATCTTGTGAAATCAATGATGTTTACATTTGCAAACTAGCTAGTCAGATCTAACGAAGACTATTTTCTGCTGGAGTCTCTAATCGGCCCTCCATGACACTGGTTGTTGATCCAGCTATCTGTATCAAGACGAACATAGTCTTCTGGGGGTGGGATCTATCTATCTAGATTCAACATCTCCATTAATGTCAACGACTTCGTATCTAAATTACCCAGGTGGAGACAAACATGAACAGTGCCGTAAGCTTGAGCTCTGTTGACTTGTATAACACCCTTAACACCCTTACACTTATTTTTTAGCAGTAGATTCACATTAAAATTATGGTTACATAAATACAATAAAATTCATTACACATATTCTTAGCAGCATTGACAAAATGTACTATTCATAAATTATGTTCCCAATTTCATATAAAAATATTAATAATTTGGAATCACGATCATGTTCAGATCGGTCTCATTTTAAAAAGAAAATATTTTAAAATAATATCATTTAAATTTTAAAATAGTTTAAACTATTTAATATTTTAAAATTTAAGTAATATCTTTTTAAAAATTTTCCTTTTAAAAATATCAATTTTTATGTGATATAGCCTACACCTCCCACACACACACACATACACACTCTCTCTATCTTCATTCGTTCCAAGGGAAATAAAAAAGAAATATTTTGCTAATTTAAATAAACACAGAAATATTTGGGCTGGAGATCTTTTGCAGGAGGACGAAGACTCGCACCATGAGCCGCAAGCGCGAGAAACCCTACTTTTCCCGCCACGCTCCGTACTCTCAGTCTATGCCTAAGAGGCGTCGACCTCTTCCCGTTCCTGCTCCGGAACCCACCGCCGACAATGGCGTAGACAAGCAAGCAACAAGGCCGCCGCCGCCTTGCGCGGTGGTGGCTATGGGTCTCCCTTTAGACTGCTCTGTTCTCGATCTCAAATCCCGATTCGAGATCTACGGTGCCATCAGCCGCATACGCATCGACCGTGACGGAGTTGGCTACATTACCTATCGGACCAAGGAATCTGCCGATGCCGCTATAGCTGCTGCACTCGACCCATCTTTCGGCATCACTGTCAGTTCGAAAAGGGTACTTCATGCTCCTTTCAATGCTCGATTCTTAAGATGAGTATTAGAAGAAGCTCTGATTTCAATCTCAAAAACGAATTTTCCAATATTCTGGATTCTGCAAACGCAATTTCTCAAAATTCATGCACTAGCTATAGCAATATCAAGTTTAACTAACAAATTTTCAAACAAATTGTTGGACTTTCTGACAAATCTGAATACTCGAATACAATAAGGGGGATTTTGATTGCGTAATTGTTTTGGAAATTGAAGACTAACAGAAGTGTATGTAACAGGTTCAGGTATTGTGGGCGACTGATCCTCTAGCCATGTGGAGGGAAGGAGTAGGGAATAGTAACAAGGAGAAAGGGTCGAGGTCAAAACTTGTGCGGGCTGAGATACCATTAAGCAGACATGGAAGAGGTAATAAACTCGCCTCAGCGATATTGAATACCAAGAATAGTGAGCCTAGCTCAAGTCGAGATGTGCCTTTTCGGGCAAGAGAAATCGTGGCTTATGATGACATTCTGTAGCCAAGGGTACATCCTAATCTGTAACAATTATTTATATAGAGTTTTAGAAATTTGATATATTTTTTAATTTATTCCCAGTAGGAAGTAACTTGTGAAAATTAAAAGCGTAACATATTTTTGTGGTTTGTCTGTTAAAGGGTCTCAAATCCTCTGGTATTTTGCCTGCCATTTGAGGTTTTCATCGTGTAATGTATTTGGAGATGTACAACTTCATTGTATGATTGCTGGGGTAAATTTTAATCGAGTGAGTTAGCAGGAATGATTTCTTATACAACTTAAGCTGTTTCTTTTGCCTGAAGCTGGTTTGAGTCTTGGTAAAGCTTAAATTTGAAATTTTGAAGTTGATACTGGGAACTGGGGACACTTTGCATGGTTGGTCAGGCAATGAATGAACGGTAACCAACACCTGAGTGTGCTCGCCCCCTTGCTTTAGATTAAAAGTGTTTGCTTTACTCTGCTGCCGCATTGGTGGTTCTCTTGGAGTGTGAAGATCATTACCGGTATCGTGTTGTTGCGGTAAATTTTGTTTGAATGGCAATTGTGGTAATTGTGTAACTGAATTTTGAGATGGCAATTGTGGAACCATTTGAGATCTGAGATCATTCTACATGTTACTGGTGTGTGTCTTGAGATACAGTCATAAAGAGGCATTGAATGAGTTTGGTATGCGAAGCAACAAAATGGATGCGCCTTACAAGTTCCAACGCATCCTATGGGAATTTGTAAGTGCAGTTTGGTAGAAAGAATTGGTAGTGATGGAAAGGAAAAGAACCGATTGAGTGCAAGGAAAATAATTTGAAAGAAAATTTTATGTTTGGTAGGATGAAAATAAGGTAAAATAGATAGGAAAATCATGCAAATGACAACATTACTCTTAATGTATATTTATGAATCAAAATTACTGATTAAAAAAATTTAAATATTTAAAATTTCAAGAATTCATAAAAAATAAATTATAAAAAAATGCATATATCTTGCATACAACTGGATCACTAATTAAAAAAAATTAAATATTTAAAATTTCAAGAATTTATAAAATATAAATTATAAAAATTTTCATATCTTGCATACAACTTATAAGCATTACAAAACCTGCATACAACTCCAGTTGTAATGCATAAAATTGAGCAACATCGTCATCTTCCTCACTCAAGAACCAGACACTAATGGTATTGTGACAGTAACCTACTAACTATTAATGTTCAACTTTAAACATGGAAAATCAGATTAAGGGGCCATATGAGAGTTTCCTTAGGCAGGAAAATCAGATCCCACCAGTATATGAGGGAATAGATTTTCCATTAAACATGGAAAAATTTGTCATAGCCAGAATTTGCTCTCCCGGAAAATGGTGCAGCCAAACGTCCGGTGCAATGGAAATATAAATTTTCCTTTTCTATCTATGCATCTTCAGCATACCAATCGAGCCGTATGTTTTAAGTTTTAACTACTAGTAGTACTGTAGTACAAATATTTTTTATTTCGGCGCAGTGAATCTAATCTTTCACCTTAATCATCGGAAACAAGATTTGAGGAATATAAATGCATGAATTTCACGTGTCACACTAAGCCCAAAAAATAAAAGGAAATATTTAATTATCAAGTACTAGTATTTGATAAATGATGACTAATACAATTTTGGGAAAATTGGGGGATTCCAATTGAAAATTTAATTGGTGAGTGTAAAAGTAAATTTGTTAAAAATATAAGATTGAGATGCAAATAAGAGCTAACACTGTACTACGTATTATATATTATTGATTATAAAATTTATAAAAACTTTATATTGCGTATATTTTTAATATACTTTAACTCATATTTTCCATTATCTTCATGTTTTAAACACTTATCATTTTTATTTTTTTATTTTTCAAAATATTAAAGATCAAAATTGGAGAAAAAAATAGAGTTGGATATGCAAAACATTGAAAAAAATAAATAAATCTAAGTATAGTGAAGAAATGAAAGATAAGTAAATACAAATACAAAAATCATAATAATTTAAAAGATATTTGAAAATAAATGAGAAAACGAAGATTTAGCAATCTTCGAACTAGGAAACATTAAACCGAAGTCGATTTTGCCTACATATGTACTTGCAGTCTTCTTAATTAGCTGTTGTTGTCCCGAAAGAACTTGAAATCAAAGTATATCTATTCGAAGCAGGGTAGTCCGACGAAAGGTGATGGAAGAACACGATCGGGAAGAGAGAGAGAAAGAAAAGGAGAAAGCAGAAACACAGCGAATCTGGAGTTGGGGTGCTGGAACTGACGGCCAGTTGGGTACCGGCAGCCTCCAAGACCATACCCTCCCGCAACTCCTCCCCCTTCCGTCCCTCCCTTGCCCCATCTCCTCCCTTGCCTGCGGCGGCGCTCACGTCATCGCCTTGACTTCCGGTACCCTCCGCCCTTCTCTTCTCTTTTGTTATTATTTGGCGCTCCTAAATTATTTCTCTTTAATGTTTGGTCAAAAAAATTATTTCTCTTTAATTTATTAAATAACTAAAAGATTAAATTCTTATGCTCATCCATTGAAGAAGGGAAGGGGCTGACATGGGGTAGGGGAAGTTCTGGGCAACTAGGCCAAGGAGAGGTTGTTAGTTATGCTTTGAATCCGAAGCCTGTGACATCCTTGGACGACTGCTTCATAACCCATGTCTCCGCTGGTTGGAGCCACTCTGCTTTTGTTTCAGGTTTGTCCTCTCCTATGTTGTCTTGTCTCAATGAAGTTGCATTTTGGTTTGTTGTAAGATTTTGGTTCTCTCCAGATAGTGGGTGTCTATTCACTTGTGGGGATGGCTCATTTGGTCAGCTTGGGCATGGTGATCACACCTCTCGCTCTTCACCTGTTAGAGTGTCTTCCTTTGTTGATCACTTTGTTTCTCAGATAGCTTGCGGCATGCGCCATTCCCTTGTCTTGCTCAAAGGTATTCATTTGGTTACTTAATGCCTTAAACTACACACACACACACACACACACACACACACACACACACACACACACACACATGTTGTGCTTGATTAAACTACGAAGGGTCATAGCGATATACAGGTAGTTCAATGAATCAAGTTTATGGATTTGGATCTGGGAAGCGTGGACAATTGGGTATCTCAAGAGATAATAAGATCAAATCCATCAGTGTACCTCAAGTTATCAGTGAACTTGAAGATAAGGAGATTGTGGAAATTGCTGCAAATGGAGATCATAGTGCTGCAATATCTGGTAAATCCATAACCTCCCTCTTACCTGATATAGGTACAAAATAGTTGTACGACCGACCAGTTATATGTATATGAAGAGGGTGAGCCAAAGAGTCGCAGTGAGGTTGCCTTCCCTGCTTGTTGGGTAAGGCTGCATACATTTGTTCCTCTAGACCCTATCTAGTGGGAGCATTGTATATTGAGCCTCCCTATATATATATTTAGTTTATATTTTGTGTAAACCCATTGTTTTCCCTGTGACTTTTGTTGCATCAGTTGATGGGCATCTTTACATGTGGGGGAGAGGATTTAAAGGCGTGGCAGATTCTCACTCTCCTCAACGCCTAAGTTCTTTTATGAGATTTGCCAAAGCTACTCTTGGATGGAACCACGCTTTAGCCTTAACTGGTATTTCTAGATCTTCTTAAACTTTCTGGTTCTTTTTTTTTTTTTTGTAGCCTCCTTATGTGAGAAATATGCTTTTGTGGTTGACATATATTTGTATAGGTGAAGGGGAAGGTTTTATGCTTGGTGGTAACCACCTTGAAGTGCTTACAAATCCTCAGAGTTTGAACTCATCAAAGCCATCACCTGGTACTTATGCATCTAACGGCATTCTCATGATTCATATACTTTTATTATCAACTCATACACACAAATGAGGGTAAGAATTGTTCTAAATATGTTTTGGATTTTTTTTCTTAATTCTTGCAGTGAATATAAAAGAAACCAATCTGGAAAAAATCCCCGGTCTTGATGGAGTGAAGATTGTTGATGTAGCTGCTGGAGCTGAACACTCTGCCCTAGTCACTGGCAAGATCTATATTCTCTACTTCTTCTAATGGACACTTGGCAATATAAGACATTAGGTCCCACATTAAGAATGGGGTGCTGAATGAATAGGGTATTTAAATAGATTGATTTTTCTAATTATTGAGGTGTGAGAACGAAACTGCTTAAATACCTCTCAATTGAGTATCCTATACTATTTAGCATAGGGCTTAATATCCTATATTATCAAGTCTTAGTTACATACTGACTTGTTTCTTGTGATTAATTTCAGAGAATAGAGAAATAAAGACGTGGGGTTGGGGGGAGCATGGACAACTTGGCTTGGGTGATACCTGTGACCAAACAAGTCTACACACAGTAAGTCTTGGCTGTGAATTGAATGAAGAAGAATCAATCAGAGTTTTCTGTGGGAGTGGCTTCACGTTTGCCATAACCATGCCCTGTAACTGTAACCCTTCACTACATTGATATGCTAATTTAAAAGAATTTTGATCCCTTAGCAGTTCCAACATTTATACATTTCGGTTCAGCTGATATCTTGGAATCAAGCTTGATTGCGCCAAAAAATATTTTGTTCAAGTGCACTGAGGAGATTTGAACGGCTTTTTCCTTTTCACCAGACGAGAATTGATCCATACAAGTGAAAGAGAAAAAACCACTTTATATATATATAATTTATTAATTGGAAAAAAATCGTAGCTTATGTAAATATCACACTAACCACTTTATATATATATAATTTATTAATTGGAAAAAAATTCGTAGCTTATGTAAATATCACACTAACTTAAGTTTTTTATTAAAAAAAATTTACACTAGAAAAAGTGTATTGGATAACAATCATAATGGGATATTAAACATACTTGGTGAAATACTAAAATTAGCATCAATTCATAATGAAATAACAATCAATCGAATAAGATTGCTGATTCAGGTACTCACTCACTGCGAGCACTATAATCTGTATCAATTTGCCAGAAATTATTGAATGACTTAAGCATATGTAATTACTCAAAATATCTCTATCAATTGGTTCCTAAAAGTGTTTACCCTCGAGTTGGCAACAAATAACTTCCAAGTTCAAAGAATCAATGAGCTGCCCCCTACTATTTACATGAGTCAAAATGAACTGAAAATCAGTGGAAAACTAACCTAGTGCATGTTATCTGTTGTCTCCTAAACAAATATAGTCTCACGATCACTTAAGAGAATCTTTATTCCTGAACGATAAGCAGATTATTCTCGTGGCCATTATTATGAACAATAGGGCGCAAGGGATCAACTTTCCATTCGCCATCAACAATGAACTTGATCTACAACAGGGCCAAAAACACATTAAGATTCCTCCTAGGCAGATCTTACCGGACACCGTATCATATTGCTTTAAGATATCAGAAATTAATTAATACAACTAACCTCGTATTTTCCAGGATACAGCTGTAGGGACACAGAAAAGACACCAGTATTTGACTTCTCCATCTTTCTCTGCAATCAAATGTGAGTCACTAACTTTCTAAATATGCATTTTACTAGCATAGACTACATGGTATGCCAAGTTAGCATTGTGCGTTCCACAAGCAATTCATCAAACAGAATTGAATTTACAGAACATATTGATCAAAAAAAGAAAAAATGGATGCAATTTCATCAGCTGCTTGCAACTGATATTTGATTCCTTGATCGATATGGCAGACTGAGTTATTTAATGAACCAGAGTACAAGGTCATTGAACCTTGAAACCATGTCCAACACAATATTGGGGGTGACATACAAAAAGAGGGATACAAATTTACATTCATGTTATATTTCAGTTAATTTAAGCTAAGAACACCACAAAAAACATATTGACAAACTCTTATAAATAATCTAGACAAGGAAGACATGGAGGTCCTAAGCAAGTCATGACCATTTTTTTTTTTTAAAAAAAGATGTTTTTACCACACAAATATGCTCCTATGTTTGTGTACATGACTCAGTGTGGTTTTGGAGAATAATGAAATATCCAAATTTGAGCTTCATAAAAGACTACTTTAAGCAGCTCTGTCAAGTGCAAATAAGGAGGCTAGAGTTTTGATGTATCTATTATTGAGCAATACTGAAAATATTCACAAAAAAATGGCCATACCTTGGAGGACCAACCATCAAATGATCCTGCTAAAAGTACTTCTGAGGCTGCATTAGGCCAAACCACACAAGTAGTCTTAAGAAATCTTAAAGCTCTACAAGCATCATCAATCCTCTTCTGCTTCTCTTCAATTCTCTTATTCGTGTCCCTGGGAGAAAAGAATGTATCACTATCAGTGTCAATATAAGGTAAGTGAAGAAACATGAAATGAAACGAATAGAATCTATTGATACATTATTGCCAGTGTCATCTTTCCTTCTAACACTGCCAATTTAGCATGAATTGAGCGCAGTCTATCCTTAGCTTTCAAGATCTCATTTTCCTGGAATTCCCAGGCATCAGAGAGCTGCTGAAGATCATCAGAAGAGCTTTTCTGGCCCTATTGAAGAATTTACAGAAGGGAAGGAGGATTAGCATCAAATTTTGAGGAGAGTCATTCATGTTAATCACAATAGTAAATGAAAATAAATTTACAAAAGAAGGATTGAGATCAAATAAGATCGTTGAATTTAAAGGAATCCAAAACAACAAAAGGAAAAAAAGATTAAAATTCTTTCATCATCATCATAAGATAGTCATGATTTTACATAAGCTTAACTACAAGCACAAATAGTTCTAGATTAATAATCATCAATTTGCACCTATACTCTAACATAGTGTATTATAGGAGGCATTATTTATCAAATAATATCGTTTGATAATTGATTGGGTTTGTGAAATTTTCTCCATCCAAAAGCAAGTTGCACCAAGACTCCCCCCTCCTCTTCTCCAAAAAAGAAAAATGGCAACAAAGGTTCACCTTTGTTCACTTTTCAGAAAAGTCTTTTATTTTCCCATATGTCTAAAATTAACATTAGATCAGGGTCAAGGCAAAGCATAATCAATTACTGACTTATTGTTATGCATAAAAATGGTGCTTATACTTGAGCAAAACAAAGTAAATTGACCATTATCCGCTACCCACCGTCTGTATTCCAAATTCATCCACACCAGACCTCAATGACTGAAGTACAGAAGATAGCTCTGACTCCAGCTGCCGGATGCGGCTTTTTATTTTCTTGTAATTTGCCTTCCCACCGAGAGGACTCGAATCTCTCTCTCTATTTATAGGTGTGGCAGCAAACTGTCTTATTTTGAGGACATCGTTTCCTGAGATATTGGCCCCAGCTCCTTGACCAGATCCAGTAGGGGCAATTTCAGCATCTATATGAAGTATCATTACAAAGACATCAGTTGAATTGTTGACTAAGCCAGGATACGACCCAGAATGTATTCACATACATCACCTTCAAAATTCTCGAATGAGGAACCGTTTCTCTGAATAACCCAACTTTTCCACATCTCTAGCCTGAGCGAGTTTCTTAAATCATGATCACTGGTTAGAGATCTGTGCTGACCAAGTTTGCTCTGGAAATCACCAGGAGGATGGCTGGTTGAGCTAACTAAGGTGGGTTTATTGCTTTTATCAAGGTCAACTGCTACCTTTACAATATGATAGAAAACAAAATATTTAAAAAAAAATTATTTTGAAGAGGAGCACAAGGAATCTATTATATGGAAAACATAAGGTATAACAAGAATACCTGCAGTTAGCCATTGCTTGATCTTTTTTATGTAACACCTCAATGACAAGCTTGTTAAGAGATGAGTTGACATATATTATAGTCACACATTAAAAGTATGTAACCCATATAATAGAATTCCAGTAATATTCAATCATCCCAGTACTCGTGAATCTACAGATAATTAATATTTGACATAACACATAGTGATTCACATAATCCATAGAATCATAAAGGCATTTTAAGCAAGTAAAATTTACTCACTGAATTTATAATAGGTCTATGGTGACTTTCGTCTTTATCTTCACTATCTCCTGGTGAAACATTATCTCCGTTGTGTATGAACCCAAGTCCTAAAACACTATTCCTCTCTTTCTCCAGTCGATTCAATATACCCTCAAAACCAGACTGCTCAGCAATTTCTCTGCAGACAGAAAACTAAACTTATACTACCAGTTCAAGAGTCATATCTAATGCATGCATTAAAAAATAGCAACAAGGCAAATAAAAAGAATGACATCGTGGAATCTTATAACAAATTGGAGGTTGACTGCTCTCTTGATCCTCTTATGTCCAAGAAATTAAATTAACATTATATTAACGTATGAGGACATTTACATGAAGGAGTAAATGAATACAGAGATGCCAGAGAGCTAATAGCATTAAAACCCTATAGCTCAGGCGGCAAACATTTACGGTCATGCAACAGTACTGCTAATGAAAAATGTGCATCAAAATCGGAAGTCTCACACTGATCTACCAGGCGATACAGCTGGTTGAGAATAGTTGGCTGATGGAAAAATTCGGCCAGAACCCCGAATTTCCTCGCTTTCAATTTTACTGCTCTCGTGTTTAACACCACATTCATTCTTGAACAATAAATCTTCATCTTTGACATGAACTTCTCCCGATTCTTCTTCGGCCTCTTCATCCATATCCCACCCAAACGCAAGCCAACCTCCTTTTCTGATAATGGCATCGACCAAATCCCTCCTCCCAGAATCAACCAACTCTTTCTTGGTTGGAAACGCTTCTGGGTTGTTGGAATTCTTCATGAACTCCAAAATCTCCGCCTCGAGAGAGAAATCTCCATCGCAATCCCAATCTTTGCACCTCCTCAAGAACCCAGAGTAACCCCAATACAAACCCTTGTACCAATTTCCCTTCTTGAAAGAATCCGAGCACCCCAGAAGCGACCCAGTCTCCTTGACAAGATTCAGAGCCGCGAACTGTTGCATCACCCTCCTCCGTCCCCTCGAATAAAAAACAAGTAAAACAGAGGGAAAGTGCAGAGAGTTCAAATCCGCGAAGGAGCTGTGGGGGAGAAACAAGCAAGCAGAAGCAGTAAGGGAATGCATGGTTCAGGCATTTCGCCGAACAGTTTATCGGTAGAGGGCCAAGAATGAAGGGTGGCGAAAGGCGGGAGAAGAGAAATGGGTAAGAGAGGTAATCAAGCACCGAACAAAACCACTGAAAAGCGCGGGACTAGTGATCTTTCGCTTTCAACACAGTCCCTAAATTCTTTGGCTTAAATCCTTTTTCATATTTTTTGTTGCCAGCGTGCTCCGTCGGACCCTGGGCGGGGAAAGCAAAGCCAGAACAAGAAATGGTAAAGATTAGAGAAACGAAAGAACCGATTGAATTAACTGTTAAGCTTTGCCGTGTTTGGATAACGTAGAAAATTAAGGTATAATTCCTCTTCGCCATTTCCTGATTTTGGCTTCTTCCTGCGTATGTAAGTCCTCAGAAACCCGATGCTTTTTGGCCCCAACTTGAGATTCCACGTGACACTAATATCAATCAATTATAATTATAATAGAATTATATTTATAAAAAATTAATATTAATAATAACGTTAATATTTTTTTTTGCGGTTATTATTTAATAACTTCCTATTTCTATGTATCTCTTAAATTTTAAATTACAAAAAGCCTAAAAACTCGCATAGCTTATTTAATCCACAGATAAATCTCCAATTTATATGGGTTCGTGTTATGATGATACCATATTTTTTATTCGGTTTTTCTAATTCACAAGTACAAACATAAAATATTAAATTAAAAAATTCATAAATTTCTCTCTTTTTTTCTCTATAGTTATTATAACCTGCCATCTATAAATCTCTCAATTTATTTGTTTCCCAAATTTCTCTCTTTAGAGTTATTATAATACATATTTTTTATATTTATTAATTTTTTCTAAATTATTTACTTTTATTGATATTATCTCAATAATAATTAAGTAAGGGAAAGAGTGAGTGAGTTAAAGAAGATGATTAGATTGTTTTAAAAAAATTATACTATATTAACTAATTTAATTAATTTCTTTAATTTAATTAAATTAATTAAATAATAGGGCTGGAGGAGTACTTCATACTAGCAAGCAGGATCAAGAGTGTTGAAGTTCAGCTATTGCAAGACCATTGTGAAAGCAGACAACTCTATCATGTACTAAATGCATCATAAGTATAAATAAGATGAAAGTTGAGCGTGGCAAAATGTGCAGGCAATGAAACAGTAGATGACAGTAAACTTCATGGGAAAATTCAAAACTATTGCTGCAATATCAGTTCTGAGTCATATCAATAATACTGAAATTTAGGGAATGGTGATACTGATATAGTGAATTAAAGCGTCCTCTCACATAGCAGTTCAGGTATTTCATTTAAGTCCTGCTCTAAATGCATCTAGATTCAGCTATATACCTTCGAGTTTATGCTTGATTTCGATTCCTTTGGTGGTTAAATAAAGCTCCTCTGGTGGAAAACAATGAATATTAAACGCGGATGTATCCAGTTTCATCGCCACGCTGAGTTTTAGAAGTTCGTTCCTGCATTAATATTAATGTTCAACCCTCCCTTTTTGTTTCAAGGAAGTTATTAAGATAAAAACAGTAGCATATTATATATATATATTTAAATACATCAACGTATAGGCTAGTACATGAATGATGAGTATATATTTCAGACATGGCTTTTGATGGAGTTACTATATCCGCTTAAAGCATCATAATACCTAGACCACAGCACAATGCCTCCATATTTTGTTGAAGTCTTAATTTTTGGTAGTACAACAGAAGATCAGATGCAGGAATGAACCAATGCCTGCAGCCTCAGGAGAAGCTGATAGCCCTAGAAATATCTTGTTGGCGGAGATATCTGATGTCCACTACTTCTATACATCATCAAGATTGGTGATTTCCAAACTATACTAGCACGGAGGGTTGTTGTATAACCGTACCCAAACATAATTAAAAAAACCTGTCTTGAGGACATTTCCTTTCCAAGTATCAGGAAATGGGCTTCAAGGTGTTGCAGTTTGTACAATTTTTTCTTCCCTATATTGCCATAGCCTTTAAAGTACCTGGCAAGATCACTCAATATTGGTTTGACCCTCCTTAAATGTCAAAATTAATGCCATCAAGAGCGACGGGCCCAGTGGATGAGAAGAAGACTGTCCTCCTAAGAAGTTATTCCAAAGGTAAGTGGCTACATGCTGTGCCTCTTGATAGGATGCAAGTGAGTAGCTACCAGCACCTCTTTCTAAAGACAGCAACACCTTGATGTCTTTAGCTTGACAGGATTTGATGTCAAAGCTTAAGTCAGTGCATCCATTACTATAGGGATCACAATGACGAGCTATGTTTATCATTGGGGTTTGACCATTTCCAAAAGTTGGCAAGAAGGCAAAAATCAAATACTCATAGTTGCCAGTGGCACAAGCCTCTCAGCCAATGTGCCCTCGTTGCCATTCTAACCCGGTAGATTGCTATACTTCCTGCATTGGAGCCATTTGCTAGTGCCAACACAATGAAACAGAAGACAGAGATTGAGATTGACAACTTTTTGGATGTCATTGTCAAGTAATTAGCAATATCTGATGAATTCCTATGCCCAACATCATGGTATAGGGGATGGCTTTTATAGCAGAAACTTGTCTCTGGTGATTATTCATATAAGAACGTAGCTTAGCAGTCACTTTGTCTGTAGACAAAAGGTGAGCAGCATACAGTGTTCCTATGTTGACATCTTCTGGGTCGTCTTTCTCTATGACTCTATTATGGCTGCTTCTATGGAGTTCTTTTCCATTATTCCAAGCAAAAACTCTGTAGAAACAGCGCTCAACTGTATAGCAATAAGAATTATAACTGTTACGTTGGATCACCTGATTTTTTTACCCGAAGAAGAAAAGGAGGAGAGAAAAGAAATGGACATTAGTTTGGTTGGTTATGTAGAAAATAAGGTCAAATATGACATACAGTGAAGATCTATGAAGCTTTTAAAATGCAATTATTGAGCAGATAATATTGAAGTTCCTGGTTTACTTTCCCGAAGTAGTTCATCTGATGAGTTCATCGCGCTACTTTAGCATGCTGCACAAAAATGGATCCTTTTGTTCCGGAGAGCAGAAATTTCTTGTTCTGTATTTGAAGCGTCCATTTTAATTAGAAGAGCTATATTATTATGTGGGTTTAGTTAGTTGATGGTAGAAGCTGTTGGAAATAACAGTATTACAACAATATTTGCTAAATAAAAAAAATGTAATTAGAAGAGCTACTTTCATTTGAGACATAATTGAATTTTAGTGAAAATATTAATACATGCTATCCCATCATTTTATTCCCACCATGAAGCCTGTTCATAATATTCTTGCTTTATATCCAGTTTAGTTCATGAACGATAAGATAAAACAGTGCCATATTTATAATTTATGTATGCGTATTTATTTGAACATACATCACTACACGAATAAATAATACATATCACTTACATTTTAGAGGTGAATCATGTTTTAGCGTAAGTTTTAATTGTAGTATTGACATCTTTTTCTCAATGCCTTATATCTTTTTATATGCAGAAAATGCTGCCACTCGAATTCATGTTTGTTGGGTAATTAGTTCTCTAAACGGGTATTTGGTGGCAATTTTCACTTTAACAAAAGCTAAGCCCATCATAGCACTTTGAGGCTGGGTTATTTATCTGATAAAGGCCCAGAGTACAAGGCAAGCTTTTGAGTTAACTTATGGGCTTGTGAAGTCCAAAAACTATAATAATATTAATTTTCCCTTAGAGGTGTTCATAAAATTTACTGCCCGTTATACTTATATAAGCTCGTGAAAAAAAAAATCCTGCTTAACCTAATAAATATAAGATAAAATTGGGTATTAAGTTGTAAAATATAACTTATATTTTTTGGACTAGGCACCGGGCAGGGGGTTGTCTTGCCCTGCCCATGATCACTCCTTTTTTTTTTTACTTTTCTCCCTATATGCTATACTTATAAGGGAGAATATAATAGCTACTGATGACTAAAGGGTCATTTTAGGAATATAAGTAGTTAAGTAGGTAAGTTACGTCTTTTAATATTTATAATTATATTAATTTTTTTCTTTAACTTTACTAATCATAATATAATTACATTATAAATTATAATTATTTATTTATTTTTTTAGATATTTTATCCTTGTCAGCATTTGTGAAATTGATACAAAATTACACTTATAAATTACCTAGACTTCAAAACTTTGTTTTTATATGTAATAAATTTTAAAACTTTAATTATTATCTTTTTGTTGCCTTGTTTTTAGTAGATTATAAATATTATTTAACTCTTAAAAATATATGAATTTGATATTTTTTTAGAAGTTTATAATTGCATATTATTTTTCACAACATGAGCATGACATCATAATTTGAGCATGCCCATACCCAACCCAAAATAGTTGTGGCTTTTATCGAGCAGGGCTAAGCATTGGGTTGCAAAATGCAACCCATGCTTTTTTTGGACATGGCACCGGGCATGGGGGTTGCCCTGCCCAACCTTACCTATGAACACCCATATTCCCACTTATCAACTGGAGTTAGTCTGAGTGATAAGCGACCCAATATCGCTTAAGCGAGATATCGAGTTCGAGTTTTGGCATATACAGAAAATCCCCATTGAAATATTTACCCACCATAATCAGGTGCACGACGCGGGTCAACTCTGGATCTAGTTGGGGCAAAACTCCGATGAACCGAGTGGGCAATAAAAAAAATAGTAATCCCACCTAATAAATTTAAAAAATAATTTGCAAATTAGTGCATTATAAAAAATAAAATATATATTTAATCCTTTAAATTTGTCTAAAATTTTATTTTAATTCTTTAAGTTTTTAAAGTGTACTTTTAATCTTATAATCCTAATACTATTAATTTTATTTAACAAACAAATACTCACATGATAAGTTTAAGTGATGATTGTGTAATTAAGAGCCGTGACATAATTAGATTCTAATATTTTAAATTTTAATATAGTATTTTTATATTTTAAATTTTGTAAATTGGGAAATATTTAAAATAAACACAACTCTATTTTTAGAGATTATTTTACGATTCCAAGCAAACAATCATCTCTAAGCCGTAACTCATCCCTGCGACTCTTCTTCCTCCTCCATGGTCGTTATATGGAATCTTAAGGGCACACTGCTTGAACAACAAATACAGGGATTGAAAACCCAAATTCGAGGGATTTAGAAGATCTTCGATAAGGAAATAGCAAAAAATGAGGAGTGCGCACAGCAGAAGCTTGAAACCGATAGATTGTTTTCAGATTTTGTTGGTCGTGGAAAAGGATTTCCGATGTTTGTAATTTTTAACCGGTATATTATAATTTTAAAATATAAAAGTATTATATGAAAATTTAAAAGATTAAAATATAATTATGCCAATTATATAGTTATCACGTAAAATTTGTTGAGTCAGTATTTTTTAATAAATAAGAATTAAAATATTAGGATTATAGGAAAAAATATACTTTATAAATTTAATAAATTAAAATAAAACTTTATATAAAATGAGAGTGCTAAATATATATTTTAGCTAATAAAAATCTTATCCTGATATTTTTAAAAGTATTTTAATAAATTATTACTGTCTAAATTGTCAGCTAGTCAAGTTGGAAGATTATATTGTCCATTTAGACAGCCCATCCTTTTCCTTTGTAAAACATGTTTTGAAAAGCCACAAAATGACATTGACTAAATCGAAGCCAAGTTATTGAAGGTATGAAAAGGGAAGCAAACCAAGTTGGTTCTTTTTAATCTCTGGCACATTAAAAAATATACCGTTGCTTGCTTTTCTGGCAGAAGTTTGAAACGCAACCAACAAATTTATGAAGCCAGATAGGATAATTTAATTAATTAATTAATGGAAATTTGAGTGACAAGACCAGGAATCTACTCACATTAGATATATATAAGTGGGGCAATATCTATCCAAAGGAACATGTAGCGTCATATTTTAAGATAAATAGATAATATTAAGTATCTTTTAGCCATAAGTGATGATATGCCACATTAATCATTTTGTGAACATCAGCTAATATAGAATAATAGGTCAAGTCAAGGGGGATCCATTGGCTTGATACGAAATCGAGTAATATTTTACATATGAAAATTACTTTAATTTCCTCTTTAAATTAATTTTTTATATTGTATTGCCTTAAATATAAAATATAAATATTAAATTTATTTTAATTTTAAATATAAAATATCAACCAATTTTATTTTATAAAATTATAATTTTTTCTTTAAAGTATTCTTATATAATTACACATATTAAAATATTTTAATTAGAGGTATTTCAAACACACATAATTAAATAAAATATTTTAAAGAAAAAATATATAATTATTATAAATAATTAAATCAAATAAATTTATTAATTTATCTAAATTAATTAAGGATATTGTATAATCTAAAATTAAACCAGTGTCACATGTCAAGCTAGCTAATTAACAATTAAAACCTAATGTACCCTGCGTTAGTGCGCACGTTAATCAAATGGGCCCAAATTGTGAGATGATGATGTGAGAATAGTATAGTGGGTAGCATCCAATATTTATAAATTCAACTACCCATATTATTTATAAATTTAACTAACGAAAAGATAAAATTTATAATAATTTAAAATATATTTAATTATTAAAAAATATTATATTATTATAATTTTAGTTATAGTATTTTAAGAGATATCTTAATTATTAGATATCTATATTTATTTTTGAGGATTATAGATAGATTGCCCTACCTGATATTCTTATCGCCTAAGAGAAAAGGAGATTTCGCTCTATTTTTAGATCGTATGTGAGCCTAATCATTTTCTAAAAATTTTTATATAAAAAAAAGTATTTTGGGTGAACTTCAAATTGTCTTCAAAATATAATAAATAATATATTTATATCTTATAAGAATATTAGCTCAATTTTTATTATGAAAATTTATTTTATAAACGATCCCATAAATCTCATGTAATTGTTCTCTAAATTTTAAGATTATACTATAATTTTAGTTAAGGGTAAATGTTAAATTTATTTAAATTTTTTTATATTGAAAAAAAACACACTGCCACACAAGAAATGGAATGATTCAAATCCACCAGCTTTCTATGATGCAAACATCTCTATCTTGTGTTTCCCTTTGCCTTGTCCATTAACGAATATGTCTTCGGTTTCACTACGAGCCACAGAGCCACCATCCTTATCAACTCATCTCTATCAACGTGCCCCGTACTGGATTGTTGCCTCCCTCCCTCTCTCTCTCTCTCTAGATTATTCTTTAAAGTATTATTGTAAAATGGGAAAACAAAATAAAATGGTTCTAAAAAACTACAACGCATTAAAAGTAGTATATTGTGCAAATGAATAAAAAAGAGTACCATGTAGCGATTATGATAAGTAATATTAGTATATAGAGATTTTATACCAAGCGATGATATGGGAATGATTCATGCTATAGGCAAGATACGTAAGCACAGCAAGCAATGTACTATTCTCCACTGCTCGTACCTCTGCATTTGCCTCTATATTATTCTCATCCCAATCAATTAATCAAACCCTCTCCTTCATCCATGCATCTATCTCTAATTTCATATTTTTTCCTTCAACTAATACACTCTTATATAATTATTTTTTTTAGAGAGTTATTATATAATTCCACATAAATAATTTAATCACAATAAAATGTCATAAATTGTTGTCAATATGTCATTTTCATTAAATTTTGTCACTCTCACCTGATGTTCATCTATTGTGAAAATATTTTAATAATTAAATTATTTATGCGACATTGTATATAGTAATTATCCCTTGTTTTTTTTTAAATGTGAAAGGGCAAAAGTACTAACAAACTGTTCTCTCAAGAGCTTATAGCATCCTAAATTTCATATTGGTGCATATAAAGTAATGCCAGTATATTTCAAAAAAAAATTAATTTTAAATATATGTTTAAATTTTTTTATTAATTAAAAATATCTTGTGTAATTGTTATTTATTTTTAACTATGTCTAAAAGTTAAGTTTGGTGTCTAAAAGTTAAGTTTAGTGCCTCTCCATTACCTTCTATTTATTTAAAACTACCTAGTTTTGATACTGGATGTTAAAGAAACATAAGTTTAACCACTATTAAGAATTGGAGGAACATGATAGATTTAGTTTTTTTTTTTTTAATATATAACTTCCAATAACAAGACTAGTAATTTTTATCCAATGAAGAGCAATAGAGATGCCCTCTCAAAATAAAAGTTATGGGCATTTTGAGTAAAATACTACCCTGTAAAAAAGTTACCAAAATATTACGCTGTAGAGATTATTAATCATAATACTTTAGTTAAAATTGTTCTTATTTTTAGAAACTATACTATATCCTTAATTAATAGTTTAAAAATTAATCAGTAACAGAAATCGTTCTTGTGGCAAAGAATTTTTCTTTTGGACAAAATTTTTTTAAAAAAATATTAAACTCATTGACGATTTAAAAATAAAGTGAAATATTTTTTTATTTTTAATAATATCAATATCACTCAGAATAAATTATCTATTATCTTCAGGTATAAATTTAGACATTTAAAAATTATGATATATCTATAAGTATTGTAATTAAAATTATAATAAAATAATATTTTTTTAAAAATAAATATATTTTAAATAATTATATATTTTTTTTATTAGTTCAATCATGACGAAGGATAGGTTAGGGGGAAGAATTTTAAACAATACAGAACTGGTTCATGGGAATGGGAAGTACGAGTTCTGCCCCATAATTATTTTTAATTAATTATAATATAAAAGGTCGATGGACCGACCCATAGCCCGTCTTCTCAAATAACCCTTCCCCTTTCTCTCTCCCTCAAAGCAAATGACGGCATGCCCCCTCCCACACTCCAAACTTTTTTATCCTTCTCTATGCATCTGCACATTAAATTATAAACTATTAAAATTTTAAATATTTATAATATATAAATAAAAAACTTTTGGACAAAATTACTCCCCAATAAAATCTTACAATTAACCCAAAAATAAAATAAAATGTGAAATTTTGGTTAGATGACTCATTAACTAATTGAGATTAAAATGAGTTGAGTTAACTTTTTCATATGGTGCAATAATATTAAAAAAATATATAAGTATTTCTCATAAAAAAAAATTCAGCTCAAATGAGATTATTTGTACATATATTGTAGTTAAATATATTTAAATTTAGGTATATATTACATCCGATTAATAAATATTTTATACAAATTTAATTTATTTTACACACTCTTTCTTTAAATTCAATTATCAAGATAGGAAGTGATTCTTTTTACAAAATTTACTCATTATTTTCCAGAAAACAACGATAAAGAAAGAAAAGGAAAAAAAAAAAAGGAAGAAGAAAGAAGGAGAATATATGAAGATATATAAATTAGAGGGGAGAGGTGGGACTCTGACTTGTGAGTTGAAAGGGAAATCATTATTAAGAAAAATATATAAAGACAAAGGAGGATGATAAGACGGTGGAGGAGGGGAAAAGTTTTTCAATTTTTTTAATAAAAAGGGGTGATATCCCTAAACTTATTCTTAGGGGAATAAATTTCTTTGTACTTTTAAATGATTTTGATTGTAGTATATTAATAATTATTTTCCATGGTATAGCATTTTAGGAATGTTTTTTTACTATTTGAATGGTCTTGGTAAAAGAGTTAAAATTAATTATGTAGTTACAAAATTATAATAATTAAAAATAAGTTATACTTGTTTAAAATTTTCAATTCTTTTAACTAAAGTTTTTTAATATTTTTAAAATTTTGATAAATCCCCAAAGCATTATTAAAGACGGCAAGCCTTCGTTATCTCATGAATTGGGAAACCTTGCCTACGTATTATAAAGTTTAAGATGCCAGACTTATTTGAGAAACCTTAAATTTAAATTTAAAAAAAATAGCTTAAATTTTATTTTAAAAAATTAAAATAAATAATTATATTTATCTAAAATGAATAATTATAAAGTTTAATATGCTTTAAAACCAAAATCTTAGATAAGTTACTAAGATTAACTTATTAAAAAATAAAAAAAAATTATAAACCATCCAATTACTATTTTATTTATATTTTTTATTATATTTTCTCATATTCTCATTTTTCTCTTTTCTCTATCCCTCTTCTTACGTCTTCTAGTGAGAGAGAGGAGAGAGAGGGATAAGAGAGATAATATTTTTGTACCTTATAATTTTTTTAATAATTTATTAATTATAATTTTTTTATAATAGCTATTCAAATATTTATTTATCTAGAACTAAATTTTTTATAAGCTCTTATACATAAATTATTTTTTAAAAGCTATCTAAAAATTATTATTTTTATAAATTATTTTTTAAAAATTTATCCAAACATACACTGTAGAATAAAAGTTTGGGGATACTTTTAGTCATTTAATCTTTTTTTTTTCAATTAAAATTACTCAAAAGCACGATAAGTGAGTTTTAATTTTTAACCACTATTCGGCCAAATGTATAGATTTAATATCCATTAGATAAAAACCTTTTTCATAATTGACATGAAATTAATTAATCCTCACCACCACCACCATCAGTGCATGTTATATAAAATTGTAATTGTAAGAAGCAACAAGTCACGAAAAAAATTAAGATTTGAAATATTCTGATTTAAATAAATAATGGCATTTGAAATATACTTTTGTTATGATTACAAATGACGCTAACCCAATCCGTCCCATGAATTCATCATAAAAGATTCAATTTGGAAAAACAAATAAAATTGGCCAAAAATTAAAAATCATGTCAATAAATAATAAACAAATTAAACATTAATTTTGACAATGTTCATGCGTTTTATTCTTATAAAATTATTCTATTAGTATATATTTATTGCATGTTTGTCACATATAAAATGAAATAAAGAATCATAATTATTAACCGAGGTTAGATATAATGAAAAAAAATTAACCTTTCATAACGTTGATAGCCAATATTTAAATTTTATTAAAAGATATATTTATATTTAATATTATATTGTGTTAAGATTACATGAATTATTAAAAAAGAAATATTCCATGTAATTTAAGATAAAAAAGAATAAAAATATTTATTATGATCCGAAAAAATTATCATTCAAAAAACAACAACAAACATATAATAAAGATTAAATAATTTAATTAATGTATAAAAAATACATTGTGGGTCAACTAAACGGAATATTAAATTAATAAAAAGGTAGGTAATTAAATAATTAGAGGAAAGAGTAGAGGAGTGAAAAGGGATTTTAAAGGCATTTTGTCAGTCTCTCCGTACATATAAAGAGCTTTGAGTCATTCTTTCCCCAAGCTCCTCCAACCCATTGCCATAGCCAGAGAGAGCGAAGTGGGTGCTTCCACCAGATCTTCCACATATATATATAGAGAGAGAGCATTAGTTGAAACCAGAAACAAGAGGGAGAGAGACATGGAGAAAAATCAAATGCTAGTGGCAGCAGATAAAGAAACCGTGAACTTAGCAGAGGCAGACAAAGATGGTGGCCACCATGCCCACAAGCTTAGCTTGGAACCATCATCAGCTTCGAAGAAGAAGAAGAAGCCTGGAGGATGGAGGGCCATGCCTTTAATTTTAGGTATATATATTTATACACACACACACACAGAGTTCTTTTGAGGTGAACCTTAACGCTGCAGTACAGTTGCTACCGTGTGAAAGTTCAAATCGTAAGTGGGAGGCTTGTGTACTGGATAGCCCTTATATATATGGTTCTTTTATAGACGTGTTTGTTGTGTTAATAATGAAGAAAGTGTTGTGTGATTTGATGAGGCGAATAAGATGTTGTTGCTGCTGCTGCTGCTGCAGGGAATGAGACGTTTGAGAGGTTGGCCGTGCTTGGGCTGTTTGCGAACTTCATGGTGTACTTGACGAGAGAGCTTCATATGGAGCAAGTGTTTGCTTCCAATGTTATGAACATTTGGTTTGGGGTTGCCAACTTTGCTCCTCTCCTCGGTGCCTTCGTCTCCGATGCCTTTGTCGGTCGCTTCAAGACCATTGCCTTCGCTTCCTTTGCCTCTCTTCTGGTACTACCTCTCTCACACGCAAAAATATGCTATGTACTGCTTAAAAAATATATTTTGGTGAAGAAAATATACTTCTTTGTATTTGTCTGAACTTTCCATCAATTTTTTTTTATCTTTTTCGTATAAGACTTTTTTTTTAATGGGAGGATACTATTTAATAAATTTACATTTAATATTAAAATTATCTTCTTCATAATTTCATATAATATCTTTATTTACTTCACGAAAATTTCACCTAGATAAGGTAAGCTAAATGATTTCAATTTGAAGTTATTTGAGTTTTTCAAGGAAAATTTATATATAAAATTTTAATTATGGGGTAAATTTATTTATTGATGTATATATGTATAGGTGAAATTGCTCTCTCTAAAGTAAATAAATTATAATTATAATAAAGATTAAAAAAATTATATGGTTTAATCAAAGAAAATGATATCGGTAATCCACTCTCCAAAAGGTGTTGCCTCTTCACACTATTTGAACAACCAAAGCCTGGAAAGCCCCCTGTTCATTTTAACTTTGTTCATTGTTTATTTATTATCTTGTGGAGGTGCAGTTCAGGTTCTCAATTTATTAATATTTTGTGGAAAATAAAAACTTTACTGGTTTAGTCAATTTGCAATAAAATAGTGTTCCCACTTTCCATTTCCATACTCTCTCTAAACATGATATTTTGTGAGAACGTAGCTGACCAAGTAAACAGTGCAGTCATTTTTTAAAGACCATTTAAAAGCTCAGTTGTTATAAAGAAAGAAAGAAAGAAACCTATAATTGTAGGGGTCAAAAACTCTTATGAACTGATTGCAAGTTTCAGCATGGCAAGAAGATATAATTAAATTGTACACAGCATGACGACAAATTCTCCTGAATTCTATAACAACAATTTCAATTTCACGCGTTCAGATCATGTCACATTGAAGAATCTCAACCACTCTCTCCTTTGGATTTTTTCCACATTTTTATCTAATCAGATTTTTCCCATTCTAATTGAAAAAAAAATTTGCTAAACAGGGGATGATTACAGTGACTCTAACAGCTTGCTTACCAAACCTGCATCCTCCACCTTGCACTCCTGAACAACTGGCACAGAGCCAGTGTGTAAAAGCTAACAGTACTCATCTTGGTGTTCTGATTCTGGGACTCTGTTTCCTAACCATAGGCTCTGCTGGTATAAGACCTTGCAGTATCCCATTCGGTGTTGATCAATTTGATCCCACTACTGATGAAGGCAAGAAAGGGATCAATAGTTTCTTCAATTGGTACTACGCTACACTCTCTATGGTTTTGCTGATAACTCAGACTGTGGTGGTTTATATTCAAGACTCTGTTAGCTGGAAGATAGGGTTTGGTGTACCAACTCTGTGCATGTTCCTCTCAATCATCATGTTCTTCGTTGGGACGAGGATCTATGTGCATGTTAAACCAGAAGGAAGTATTTCCTCTGGCATTGCTCAGGTTCTAGTGGCTGCTTACAGAAAACGACATGTGCAGCTTCCAAGTGATGACAAGATCGATTATGGGGTTTTCTATGATCCGCCATTACAGGAGGTTTCTAGCGTTTTGTCAAAACTCCCTTTGACTGATCAATTCAGGTTAAACATCTCTATCATGGACAATTTCTTTTATATTGTATTAGAATTAAGTGTCAAACAGAGCAAGAAAGACTGATCACGTAGGCTTTACTTTATTGAACAATTGGACAATTTCTTATATATTTTATTAGAATTAAGTGTCAAACAGAGCAAGAAAGACTGATCACGAAGGCTTTACTTTATTGAACAATAATTAGAGTAAGCTACCAAGAATATTTAAAATTATCAGAGAGAACTTGCGAGACTAAAATAATATATCTTCTTACACTTTAGTTGATGAACAAAATATCAGACTTTTCTCAAATCATTATGTTGTCATGACATCATGGGGTTCTTTTTTTGGATAGGTGCTTAAACAAAGCGTGCCTGATAATGGAGGGTGAGTTGAACCCAGATACCAGAGTGAACCAGTGGAGACTTACCAGTATACAGCAAGTAGAAGAAGTGAAATGCCTAGCGAGGATATTCCCTATCTGGGCTGCTGGGATTCTCAGCTTGACTTCAATGGCTCAACAAGGAACATTCACAGTATCACAAGCCCTAAAAATGAACAGACACCTCGGACCCAAGTTCGAAATCCCAGCAGGTTCACTTGGGGTGATCTCGTCCCTCACCATAGGCATCTGGGTCCCTTTTTACGACACAGTCTTCGTACCTTCAGTCAGGAAAATCACCAAACACGAAGGGGGCATAACTCTGCTTCAAAGAATCGGAATCGGAATGGTCTTCTCTATCCTCTCCATGATCGTCGCCGGCATGGTCGAGAAAATAAGAAGGGACATAGCTAATTCCAATCCAAATCCTCTCGGAATCGCTCCCATGTCAGTGATGTGGCTCGCACCACAACTGATTCTGATGGGAATGTGCGAGGCGTTCAATATAATCGGACAAATAGAGTTCTTTAACAAGCAATTTCCCGAACACATGAGGAGCATTGCGACTTCATTGTTCTTTTGCTCGTTCGCTGGAGCTAACTATGTGAGCACGATTCTGGTGTCTGTAGTTCATCGCACCACAAGAACAGAAACGCATCCAGATTGGCTCACGAATAACATCAATGCTGGTAGATTGGATTATTTCTACTACCTTATTGCTGTGCTTGCGGCTCTGAACTTGGTTTATTTTCTCTTCGTTGCTCGGCGATATCGTTACAAGCCAAATGTAGATTTTCCTGGTCATGATGTTGAACTAGCTCCGCATAGAGGCTAATGAAAAATTAGATCGCTGTTTATGGTATTACGATTATGTATGAATGACAATATATTAAATAAGTTTAAAGTGATTGCAGTGAATCATGCCTCTTGTTGAGTCGCTACCATTGATTTCCTGTGTGGACTCACGCATGTGTTTATAATATAATATACTCCCTCTCTCCTTAATAACTAACTAAAAAATATATCTTATTTTTAAATATAATATTTTTTTTATTTATTAATTTTTTAATATTTTTTTACTGATACTCCATCAACTTAAAATAATCAAGTGAGAGATGAAGTAGAAAGTAAAAAAAATAATTAGAATATTTAAATAAAAATATATCATATTAACTAATTTTTTAATTTAATTAAATATGTCATATATTAATGATAGAAAAAATATATATTACATATATATACACACAATTAAAATTGTATATAACTCCTCTCAACCTTATATTATTTACATATATAAACCCCTTAAGCTTTACCATTCGTCTCTTTATACTCTTGTATTTGAGCATACGATTCTTTTACTAATAATTTTGTTCATTGTTTATTAGAAAAGTTATGATAAGATCGGAATATAATAAAAAAAATATAATCAAGTTTTTTTAATAAATAATATCATAATTTTTTTATAAATTCTCTCTAAATTCTAGACCTATACCCTAATTTTAATAGGAGATTAGTGCTAAATTTATTTAATTTTTTTTGGTAAAAGAAGCAATAAATGGGCAGAGGCAATTGCATTAGTTAGTAGGCAATTAGTGAGCCTCATCATACCTGCCCATAAAGAAGACCATTATTATTATTTTATGATGTTATCATATACTATTTAAAAAAAAAAATCTAAGAATCCAACATGAGGCCAAAACACAATATATTAAAGATATGCACACGATCCCATGTATCTTGAAAAATTTCAAAATCATTTATCCTTAATTCGTAGTCATTAACCCTTCATATGAATTAATGCTTGTGATCATAGCACTTGCGTGTGTATTTATGATTTATCCTCCGAGATTAAAATGGCAAGCACTAAATTTAAGGTCATTTTCACTCTCATCTCATTCATCATTAGTCTTTCTATTGTTAGCACTATACATATTTGGTATATCAATATTTTAAATTTTCATTAAAAAAAATAGAATTTTTATTCATTTTTTAAATTATTATTAAAAAATAAAAAAATGCCAAATAACAGATAGCTAAAAGGTATATAAAAAAATTATTTAAACAAGCAAGCAAAATTTACATATGTATTTTGTGTGTGTGAAATAATACAATTTGCTATAAATTTTATTCCCGTGGCATAAAATAATTGCTCATATCTTTTAGGAAAAAAAGTAAAATTAAAGAGTATTTATCTGACAAAAGTCACCTCAAAATGTTCCAAGTAATTCCTAGTTGCGCTCCAAGAAAACCCCACAAATTGAATCAACTTTTCAGAATTTATATGGTAATTGAGTTTGACAGATCTATATGGCTTTATTCAAACCCTGTACTGTTGTTGTTTATGGTCCAAACTTGTAATTATGTTGATGATGAGACGATAATGGCTCGAGGCTCATATGCGTAGGGCAACAAAGAAAGGGACTATTGTGATGTGAAATTATGGCCCTTACGAGATAAATAGAAAATAATATAAAAACTCTTTTATAAATCAAATTAATTATACGTTGTTAATTCATAGTATATTTCATTTTTTTTAGGCGTTACATAACCCACGTTTGTTTTCTTAAAACAATAAAAGGGGAGTATCGTACCTGAACCAAATTGCATAGTGATCATCACTATCCTTATTCTCATCATCAATGGAAGCACTACAATTCAGCGTTATGATAGATAGAAATACGAGTTAGTGGAGGGGATAGATCCTAGGACAGTGAGGTCCATTTCTTCTTCTTCTAATTTTTAAAGAAAATATGAGGGAAAAGTTCCCCATTCAATTTTTTTAAATGAACTAAATTAGAGTACGGATCTTACGTGGGTGCAAAATTTGTAAGGTAACAATATTTTTTTATGTAAAAATTTTATTAAATATTTCTCATCAATAAAATTTTTAATGGGGAGTTTTTTACAATTTTTTATTTTTAATTTATATGTCTACTATAGTATATATTTCATGAATTTGAGAATAAATTTCAATTTGTCAGACATAGAAAAATCAATTAATAGCCAATAGATATTGGACTAGGTGGTAAAAAATCAATTCATAATTTATGAGATCTAGAATTCAAATCATATTATCAATTTTAAAATAGTGTAAAAAAATTATCTAACCTGAATCATATTTTGTAAGGATACAGTTATATAAAGAATTTCATGTGCAAAAAATATTAACACTTAAATTTAAGTATCTATGAATAATAAACTTTTTAAACAAGTGTTTACAAGCAATTTTCTGAATTAAACAAGTAAACTTTGTTGAATTACTGAATTTGGACTCTATGAATCGACAGGGGAAGGAAAGGCACAAGAAACTGGAGAAATTACAGAACAGAGGCAGAAAGAAGAGTGTGGATGTAGGCAGTTACCTCTTTTATGGAAGTGACTTGGGATTTCGCGACCATGAACAGGGGCCTAGGTAGGGACCAAACATCATTGTACCAGATTGCTGGAACCCGATATACCACTTATTCAGCTCGTAGAATTCAAGATGAAACATCTCTTTGCGTGTCGCTAACGCCGTGGAGGGCATGTTGTGGACGATGGTGGTGGGAAAATGATGGGCATCAAGCACGGGGAAAAGAAATTGGTACCACCACCAAGTATTTGGATTATGAGTCGTTTCAAT
The DNA here is from genome assembly GCA_037074615.1 of Leucaena leucocephala. Lineage (NCBI taxonomy): Eukaryota > Viridiplantae > Streptophyta > Magnoliopsida > Fabales > Fabaceae > Leucaena > Leucaena leucocephala. The sequence continues at coordinate 4,258,317 of CM073570.1, read as the reverse complement.
TTAATAAGTAATTTTATGTTCTGAGTTCTGGATATAAAATTGTGTTAATTATTTAAAAATAGTAAATTTTTCTTGTTATAGGTATATATTATCGTAAATCGGATTAATTTGTTGTTAATAATATCATAAGATATTGATGTATAAATCCATTCTAAGTGGTACCACGTTTTGAAATCGCCAAAATTGAACCACCCCACTAACTATAGATAAATCAAATCAAGTCCTATATGTCACTTCAGTAAGAATGAAATGGACTTGTATGGCCGAAGGCGAATAGACTTGGATTGGATGTTGTATGTGGGTGCTCAGTTTCTTGTTTTTCTAATGTTTCTGCTCTGCAGCTTCAGACAGAGCACTCACTCTTCCTTTACTTTTTGTGATTGGTTTTGGGGAATTTTGTACAGGGTACCACACAAGAAAAACAGAGCATCCAAATTCATTAGGCATGGTGTTTGACAATTGGCATACAACTTGCATGTTTCACTTTCTTTTTTTGAGCTATTTTTCGATGCTCTGGTTCGGTTACTCACATTCCACCATGGAACCTGAAACCCGTGTTTAGCTAAGGAAACCAGAAATTTGAAATATGTCAGGCGAATTGGTATGTTTCTATCTAAATTAACAATTAACTAATTACTTTTAAGTGCAAATAAGCCATAATTAAGCCTATAATTTTGAGTCAGTCATTAAACATTGGCTTTATCCAATTCAATTCCTGTAATTTTTACTTAATTCTTAAACATATATTAAATAAGATTATATATTTTATAAAATTTAAAAACTAAAAATTGAAAAATCATTGTATAAAGTAATATAATTATTAAAATTTTTTATAACAAGTGAGCATTATATAATGATAAATTTTGATGTTGAAAACAACAAATCCAAAATTGATCACTTGCTCTAAAATTTTTTAGTATATATTCTTTTTTTTATGATTTTATGGTTATTTTCTCAAATTTTAAAAAGTTAAAACTCCATTTTCTATGTTTTTAGGTCCAATAGGCCAAGTATACTTTTCAATAGTATACCCAAATTTAATTATTTGGACCTAAAACAGTATGCTTTCACATTTTTCTTTCGTGCCATAATTAATGAGATTTTAATTCTTATAATTTAATTAACTGTAAAAACCCTAAGAAAATAACCTGAAAAATGCACAAGTGAGCATGAGTGGCGGAAAATTTATAAAGTTGTAGACATATTGTTCAAAATTTCAATATTATTTATTTTTAAGATGTATTACAAATAATCCTTGAACAATAAGTTTAATAAAAAAAATGGTTAATACTCTCTTCATTCATAATTATAAGAACTATAAAGGGTTAGATTTATTGATAAATATAAAACTCTAATCTATTTTATTTCTTAAAATTATAAATTTTCTCTTAATTTATCCCTATCCTCTTGTTTGGTTTGAGAGAAAATGAGGGAGAAAATAAAATTAAGAGAGAGAAAAGGTAGGTTGACAAATTTTCTCTTATTTAAATAAGAAAATAAAACTGAGAGAGGAAAACAATTCAAGAAAAAAATTATAAAAGAATTTATTTTTTAATCATACCCTTATACTTCATGTTAACCATTACATTTTTATATTATATTTTTAGTTTTTATTAATGATATTGAATAATAATATAATTTATTTATTTTTATTATATTTAATTTCAAAAGATTATCCACTTTTTTTCATTATTCAATTAGATTTTTATCTAACTTACATTTTTTATGGCAAAAATTATTTGGTTTTAAAATATAATAGCATGGATATATTTTTTTATCGAATAATTTGATGATGGTAATGTTGATATTATTTTTCTATTGTAATATTTAATTTGATTTTTAACATGATATACTTTTATTTAAGTGTGAGGGTATTTTAGTCATTAAGTTATTTGCCAATTTTCTTTCCTACTTGTTTCCTCTCATCTTGCAAAAAAGAACAGTTGATAACATCTTCTTTATATTTTTATCTTATTTTTATCTTCTATCATCCTATTTTGTTTTCCTTCTAACTTTTATTTACGTCCAAATGAAACATATATAATTATACATATTGAAAGGTATCTTACATATAATTAAATAAAAAAATTAAATCATAATTATTATCATTTATTTATTTTTAAAATTTATTTAAATAAATTAAGTATATATTATAACTAGTAATAGATTGTAGCACAAATGGGATTCAACGCCGAACCAACGTATAAATCGTGATGATAATGTTTGGAGCAGTAAAACTCCTATATGTATATTGTACTCGGCCCAGTTATATAGGAAAATAAGGAAAATATCCACTTTCGCATGGGTCGGTCTCTCCATCATGGCATCTCTCATTAGTGTCTCCATATATGATAAAACTGGTCACTTCTCCAGTAATTAATGATTGTTATATTATTGGCAAAAGAAATTACAGTGTTATTTCTAAATTTATTAATTTTAAATTATAAATTAATCTAATTATGAGCATTAAAACTCAACCAAAATTGATTGATTAGATAAGTAAATTAGTCTACTAATCAGTTTAATTAAGAATTTTAGATCAATCGATCATACTTTATTTTTTCTATTTATTAAACCTGAACTAATATTATTTTTAATTAAAACAATAGTAGTCTATTAAATATATACTTAAATCACTCTGTTTTTTTTTCATTTATGTTTTAATGATTTATACATAAATGGTCTATTTACTCATATAATTAATATATTTTTTATTTAAATATTTTTTGAGTTACATGTGAATATTTTACTATATTTCAAAGTTATACGTAAATATTTTAATACATTTTAATTAAATTATACTGTTTTAATTATAATTAAATTAATATTAATTTTATCCTTGTTGAACCACGGATCTTTATACCATCATCTCATGGTATATGATGAGTTCAATTTTCAGTACCCTTAATTATAAGTACAGATATAAACATGTTAATACGGATCTTTAGATGATAAATGATTTTATTCTCGTAAGCAAATAAAAGATCATAAATTCAAATATTATAAAATATATTTATTGAGAAAAATAAAAATCTTCCATAATCTAACACTTTAAAGAGTTTACATTATACTATTGATTAAATAATTAAAAAACATTAATCGAGGTTTATAACTCAGAGGGTATCATGCAAGTAAAGCCTAATGAGGTTTTATCAAGCACCACACTTATCATGTCGCCTTCTTGTTATTTTCAGTTTTAAAATAATTATATTTCAAGAGTTTTGATTTTATTTTGAAACAGTAACCATCCCTCATGAACTCGTGATTTTTTTAATACTTTATATACTTCTACCCCGATATTTAATATAAGATATATTTAATTAATTTAATTATATTAAAAAATTAGTTAAATTAATAAATATGAGATATTTTTTTTAAATATTATAACTATTTTTTTTAATCCCTCATTCTATTTTTATTTGGTTATTATTGAGAGAATATTAATATGATAATTTAAAAAAATTAAAAAATATAATTTATATTTAAAATTAAGATTAACTATTTACTTAGATCTTATATTAAAAATTTAGATAGTTGTTTTAGCTAGTCATTAACAATTAGAGGTCTGTGACGCTGCAGAGTATTTAACATCTTGATGCGTATATTGTATAAAAAAAAAACACACCTGAAGCTTATATGAAAAGCCCAGGAATAGGGTCACAAAATCCAAACTTTACAAGTACGGCTCTCCTCTGTTTAATGTATTGGGCTCATGTTTTGATTCTTCGGTTGGCCCATAAAAACTCTATTCTGGACTTTTCTTCAATCTTGCCAAGCAACTGGAGCTCCATACTGGACTAGGACATTGGGGCGATAAAAAAAATGGACTGGGCCTTAGCCTCACATTGGAAGACCCACATGACGATGTTAACACTTTGCCATCTATGCTTCTAGTTAGGGGTGGAAACAGGCTAGACAGCCTGTCAGGAGCCTATGGCCTGGCCTGTTTTTAAAAATGTACAGGTTCAGGCCTGTATAGAAGCCTATTTTACTTAACAGGCCAGGCTCAGGCCTATATATAAGCCTATCAGGAGGCCTGGCCTGTTATTTAAAATAAATGTTATATAATAATACAACATGTGTGGATCGAACCCCTAACCTATTAAACAACATTTAACCATTAGACCATTGAACTAAAGCTTATTATTATAAATTTTATTCTAAACTTATAATTTTATTCTCATATACTAACCATAATCCCTAAATCTCTACCCTAAATCCCTAATTCCCCAGGACCCCCGCTACTACCTTGCATTTGGAGCTTGCGTTGCGGCCGCCCCTTCAGTCTCTCTTCCTCACACCTGTTATCCCTATGCATAATTCACCAGCATCCTTTTCTCTTTATTTTATTTTATCAGCGGCATCTCTTCTATTCAGAGAGCACAGCAAGAGTGATGAGAGAGAGAGAGACGAGTGACAGAGTGGGAGAGCGGGAATGAGAGCGAGGGTCGATGAGAGAGACAGAGGCGGAACAAGACATGAGCGACGGTGGTCTTCAGGAACGGATGACAAAGAGGGCGGAGGCAGAACGCGAGAGGGAGGAAGCAGAGGTCGTCGCTGATGATGATTGAATTTGCGATGCTGGTTGGTTTCCAGAGGTGAGCATTTCCTGTCCTCTTCCACTATTTTTCAGGCTATCTGCTCAGTTTCTGATTGTTGCTGCTGTGTTACTTTGGTTTATATGAAATCTGAACTAAATCGTGGGTTATATGGTGGCTGGAATTTGGGGGTCCTAGAGAGAGAAAGCGAAGAACCAAAGAGTCAATTAAATAACTCATGTCTATGTGATAGAACCAAGCTTGTAGTGGATGATTTTATCACATGTATTTTTGATTAGCTGAGAAAATATTTGTGAATCTGAAAATTTCAAAGCAAGAGGAGCTACTGTTATCTCCCCACCCCAAAAAAACAAGCTATGTAAGGGTGTCCAAATGATAGAATGGAATAGAGTTGGAATATCATGTATTATAGATTAAGTAAGGTAATATGATATCTTTGATGATGGAATTAAATTTTACTTGATGTTTTTCCAAAATATATAGCAGCAGTGGCTGTCAGAAAATGTTGAAAGAAGTAGAAGTATTTTATTGTTATTATAGGACATGATTTAAGTTGGTTCAGCAGATTGGATTCTTAGGCATGCAGCTTTCGGACAGGGGAAATTTATTCAAAGATCCATTGTTTATGGATTGTCATTTTGCTGCTGTCATGAGTTGGAACAAGTGTTGGAAACAAAGGTATTGACAAGAATCTAACTAGAAAGTTAAATTAAATATAAGAAGGCATATTTGTTGGCTGAGGCTAAGGGATTTTTATTCCTGATTTACTGTTCTAGGAGAGTGACGCTGATTTCAAGAATTTTAAAAATATTATTTATAGTTTTTTAAAATATACAAAAAAGCCTGTTAGAAGGCCTGTTACGGAGGCCTGTTGTGAGGCCTGCTACAGAAGCCTGTTCTGAAGGTTTATAAGTATAATTATAAACAGGCTCTTTTAACAGGCTTCAGGCCAGGCCAGGTATATTTACAGGCCAGGCTTATACGAGAAAATTAGCTTATAACAGGCTACAGGCCAGGTTCAGGTTAAATTGTCACTTAACAGGCCTGGCCTGTTAAGGCAAAAGCCTGGCCTGTTCCCACCCATACTTCTAGTAGATCCTACCTGTAAAAATAAAAATAGAAATAAAAATAAAATTAAGTTAAAAATAAATTTAAAAATTTTGTTAGTTAAATTATAAATTAATATAGAATTAATATATATTTTTTATAAGTTAAAGTTGTTCAAAGATTTTATAACTTAAAATAAAAATAATTTAAAATATTTTACTTTCACTTCTCTTATCTCATTTCTCAATTTTTTTATAAGATTAAAATAATTTAAAATATTAAAAATAAAAATAATTTATATTATAAATACTTAATTATACTTTCACTTTTCTACTGCTATTTCTGCATCACCAAACATGTCCTTACTCCTTTAGTGGGAAAGCCAGCTTTCTTCCTCTTTCTACTTCAAGAGCTTTTAACCCTTTAGATTTTGTTTGGTTCAGCTAAGGGGAGAGAAAGTTAGGTTAATTTAAGGGAGGATATAAAAAGGTAGAGGAGATTAATTAATGATATTTTTTATTTGGTTCAAAAAGGGAGGGGAGGGAAGGGAATGAGAGTTAATTAGAAATTAATAAATATACCCTTATCTCTTTATTTAAATTTATTTACTCTTTATTTATAATATTTATATCGAAATTATTATTTTTTTAATTTATAAATCTTAAATTTTTTTTATCTTATTTATATATATAATAAAATAAAAAAAATTAAAAAATATGATAAAATTTTAATATTATTTCTTATTAATTTTATAATTATTATATATTTTAATATAATATATAAATAATGTATTATATTTATTAAATTTTATTATAATTTATTATAATTATTATGTAATTTAAAAAAAATTAGGTGTGAGAAAAAAAAATTTAAAGATATAGTTGAAATATTAAAAAAAGTTTAAGAGTAATTTGATCTAAAAGGATAAAAAATTTCTCTCACATCTAAAAACCTTCACTTTTAGTAGGGAGTTAAATAAGGGGAGGGAACACATAATGACAAAAAATTTCCTCTCTATTTTTCTCAACCTAAACACACTTTTTTTTTCCTTCTCTCTCCTCCCCTCTAAAATCCCTCAACCAATCAATCCCTTAAGCAACTGCCGCATTAACTACTTCCACAATAAAAATCACTATTTAATTCATTGCCAAACGCTCCTCGAACCTATTAAGGACGCGCGAGAAAGCGCGCCGGCTTTACTATTTGTTGTTCGTTCTTCGTGCCCATCAACTTCCTCTATTCTTCTTCTTCAGTTCACTTCATTCACTCTTTAGCTTACACTCACACAAACACTGGGACCTTTTGATTTTCCTCTATGGATCCTCCATCTTCGACGCCACCATCTCTTCACATGGCACTGGCTGCCTTCTTTGGAGCCTCTTTGATGGCTCTTTCTGCCTTCTACATTCACAAGCGCAGTGTCGACCAGGTACTTCGCCGCCTCATCGAGATCCGCCGCACATACTCTCGTACTTCTGGTCCAAAAAGGGAGCAAGAAGAGCTCTATGGTGGTGGTGATGATGAATACGACGGAGATTACGTCGGGGAGTTTGGTTCCGACGGTGGAGGAACGGCTGTTGATTTGAAAGATTATTCTAGAAGCTTGTCGAGGTCTATGGACGAGACCGGGCACCGGAGTTATAGAATCTCTTCGTCATTACCAAACGTTGCGGTTAGAACTGACTGGTTCGAAGAGGACGGCAAGTTTGAGCAGTCAGTGGGTTATGAAGCTCAGGCTCGTGCTTCTTCGCTAGATAATCTGAAATTTGTTGCCTCAGGGCTTCATCCACTTCGAATGGATCAAAGTGATAGTATGTTTCTCAAATTCTGCATTAATTTCGACAGTTTTTTTTCTGAAAGGATATGCTATTTCATTTATGTTTATAACGATAAGCTGGACGCAAGGAGAAAATGAGATTGTTCTTCTTGCGATGTGGAGGTGCAATTTTTTTATTGGTAACTATGTGGATGAACTATTTTAATCAAGAAGAAATTATTTTTGAATTGTAGTTTGCCTTACTTCTGTGTGCTTTGTGGCTTTTACAGGGGAGAACTCTCAGCTTTCATCTTCCTACAGAAGAATAGCATCTATTGGTAGAATTAAGACTCCGAGGTCTCCCAGCCGTAATACTTTTGAGAGCGCTGAAGATTCTGACGAAGAAGAACCTGGCCTTGAAAATGATAATAGTATTCCTTTCTTTCCGGGGAATACAGAGTCTTCAAATAATTATGTGAGAATATACTTTCTTATCTCCTCCTGAACTCTTTTTACCCTGAACGCCATTAATGAATTTTATCAACTTTGATCTGATATCAATTTTTGCCTCTTTCTTTTCCTTTAAGATCAGAGGATCGGGGTTAAATATAACAATTAGCTACCTTATTTCTTTTTTTCTAATAATATTATATATTTTTATCGAGTTCTAGATGAACTGCTTAGTATCTGTCAAGATAGTATTTAAATAGTTGACAATTCTACGGAAATAGAAATGAAATCATGCTTTTTTAATGTGATAATTTTGATAGTATTGGTGCATGATCCTTAATTCTCTCAATTGAGACATGACTCTCGTTTAGTATATTATTACTCGTAGTTTTATTTTAGTGGTTTCAACTGGTATGTGCTGTTGTAGGGAGTAAATACACACGTATGCAGTTTATCTGCTATTCCAATTAGAGGTGATGATGCGTACTGTGTAAACAGCCATATGTACAATGAGACCATAAAAGAATCTAAAGCCAGTGCAGATATGCAGCATGATGGAAAAAGAGGATCAACTTCTGTAAACTTAGTTGGAAATGGTCACACGTTTCCCAGTACTGTCTTGCCTCCAAGAGTTGCAGTGCAAGGTGCCTTCACATTCCTATCATATTTTGTTTGCTTATCGTTTACAAATTCTTTTCATGCTATATATTTTCGGAACTATTTCTGTAATGCATGTTACACGTGTCTATTATCTTTCCATTTTGCTCCCAATTTTGAGGTAAATTGTGTTACAAATATTCTTTTTAGCCATATTAAACCAAGTAGTATGTTTTCTTTTATTTTACTTGTGTGAAGAAATATTGAAAGAGGTAAATATTTGATTTGTCTTTTTCTTATTTACAAAATCTCCAGAGTCCATGAATGCTTGAATTTGCGTAAGAAATATGTTTACCGGGAAAAGGTTGCTCCTTGGAAGGCCAAACCTTTGGCAAAGAACTCTGATCCAGTTGAACCATCCTTAGTATGTTTGTTGCTTGTCCATTATGGATGTGTTAGATATTTTCTGCTGCAAGTTAAATCTGTATGTGAAATATTAAGTCATTCTTCTTCTGAGTGTTAGTTTGATACCATTACAACTGACTGTGTTGTTTCAAACAGCATCACTTTAGGATGGAAGATGGAGTTGTACATGTTTATGCAAGTAAAAATGGTAAGCACTGAAAGTGGTACTTAGTAGGCGTCAAAGACCATTTCTTTCCGAAAGATGGAGTTGTACATGTTTATATCTCTAAAATATCTCTTCAACCGAAACTGTTGTGAGCTTTGAGCATGGACAAAGCAAATCCCACCATATTCAGTTATGTAATATAATTTAGTTTGGAGAATGTTGGTTGGCATCGACAAAGCAAAGCCCACAAAAGTTTTGATGGCATGCAATGTCAAGGACCTGCTTGTCCCAGAAGCATACTCGGTTACTAGAAAGTCCTACAATGATTTTGATATACATCTAACAATTTGTCTATGCTTAAAAAAATATTATTTTCCTCAATACCTTTGCACCATTCATTTTAATATTTAGGTTTTCCCAAAAGCTTATTATGTTTGGAGAATGTCCAAAAATGAGGTTGACACACACACAGCAACCACAACATGATTGTGGGTCCAGTGTTTGCATGGTGTTTGAAATCAGTCACACCATTCAAGACTTATGGATAGTGTATCTTCCTATAGATTTTATACAGTACGTGTTGCTTTGGCTATGCTTAAAAACAAGGATAATCTTTTTCAGTTAGCTTAGTAAGATTCTTTTTAATATTTTGTTTATTGCAATTGAGCTTTCAAGGAAACTGTTTTGCAGACTCTGAAGAGCTCTTCCCTGTTGCAAACTCAACAGAATTTTTTACTGATATGCATTATATTCTTAAAGTTATGGCTAATGGATATGTTCGCTCTACATGCTACCATAGGCTACGATTCCTTGAGGAAGTAAGCTTTTTTTTTCTAACTTATTTTTATATGGCATCTGTTTTTCCCCCTTGTGGCATTTAATTATGACCTTCATCTGATCATTATGCAGAAATTCCGGCTTCATCTTTTACTGAATGCAGATAGGGAATTTCTGGCCCAAAAAAGTGCACCACACCGAGATTTTTACAATATTAGAAAAGTTGATATACATATCCATCATTCTGCTTGCATGAATCAAAAGCATCTACTGCGCTTCATTAAGTCAAAGTTAAAAAAAGAACCTGATGAGGTGGAAACTGTTATAAATTTATCTCTTAATTTATGTTTAGCTTCTTTTGACCCCACTTTTCATGTTTGCTCTTCTAATTTTTAGATTGCTGGTGCTTCTCAATTACGTTGTTATCCTATGTTGGCAGGTTGTAATATTCAGAGATGGAAAGTATATGACACTGAAGGAGGTGTTTGAGAGCTTGGATTTGACAGGGTATGCGGTACTGTAGTTCTGCTTAACTATCACTCCAGTAGCCCTACATATATCTATGGGTGCGGTTGCATGTTTTCACGTTGTCTGAATAGTATCAATTCATGTGCAGTTATGATCTGAATGTTGATTTGTTGGACGTTCATGCGGATAAGAGCACCTTCCATAGATTTGACAAATTCAACCTAAAGTATAATCCTTGTGGACAAAGCAGACTTAGAGAGATATTCTTAAAGCAGGATAACCTTATTCAAGGTTTGTTTGAGAATAAGAAGATACTAATAAATTACTTGTATACAGCTTAGTAACTCATAATGGATCTTAGGGTTATAAGTGGATTTCTTTTTCAATTCACAATAACTAATTCAACCTAAAGTATAATCCATAGTGATAAGAGCACCTTCCATATATTTGACAAATTCAACCTAAAGTATAATCCTTGTGGACAAAGCAGACTTAGAGAGATATTCTTAAAGCAGGATAACCTTATTCAAGGTTTGTTTGAGAATAAGAAGATACTAATAAATTACTTGTATACAGCTTAGTAACTCATAATGGATCTTAGGGTTATAAGTGGATTTCTTTTTCAATTCACAATAACTAATGGCCACCCAAAATGCACAGGAAGGTTTTTGGCTGAAGTGACAAGGGAAGTTTTGTCAGACCTTGAAGCAAGCAAATATCAGGTTTCTTATCTGTGTGGTAGCAGATTCTTAACTGGTGATATTTCACATCTTGATTCATTTGTACGCATAAATTTCAGATGGCTGAGTACAGGATTTCAGTGTATGGTAGAAAACAGAGTGAATGGGATCAATTGGCAAGTTGGTTTGTAAATAATTCTCTTCATAGTGAAAATGCAATATGGTTAATTCAGGTAATTTGTTATTCAGACTTCTATTCTTGGAGCATTTTTATTTGAATGCATGGTCTGACGATTAATCATTTGGCCTCAGATCTGTTGGATCTCTGTCTCAAGAGTTAGTGTTGATTTTCTTTGTTTTGTCATTTCATCTTTCCATGAGATTTGTGCAGACTGACTTCTTATGACTGTAAGGCAGAATCAGTTTCAATATATTACAGTAGCCTTCAGTTGTATAGTTTTCCACTGGAGCAGTTGTTCCTTATCTCATTGCAATTTTTAGGACCTCTTTGTTCTTCTGTCTGAAATTGCAGTGGGGGCAATGGTGCAGTGTTGAAAAATAATCTTGAAAAGTTTTGATTGGGCAATCGGAGTCATTTTTGCTTTTATCATTCATGGTAGAAAGAGTAAACTTAAAGAAGGTTCTTTGCAAGGAGAGGAGGCCAATGGGATTTCAAACGGGGAAGGAACTACCGAAGGAGAAGGAGATCCAGGGGGGCCACTAGGGATCCTTGGAAGCTCAAAGATCAACTATACAGGCGGGTGTAGAAAAGGAAAGAGAAAGACAGGGTTTCTCTTGCTTTTGATGTAGCAGGCCCCTACCGGGAAGCCCACACACTGTTCAGTTATTTCTGCTAGCTATAGGATATAGATTGAAAAGAGGGGAAACTACACTAGCTAATGAAGGATTGGAATTCGCCTTGCCCCAATATACGAACTAAGAAGAAAGATTTTGTGCCTTTCCACCAAAACTTAGAGCCAATTGGGCCTATCAGAATGTCTGTCATTCACAGGGCTATAACATTCTCAAGATTTCTAGTCTAACTATCTCTATTCTAAGTAGCGCCGGGTAAAGCACACACTAAGCAGATCTAATTTGTGTGTTATCTGTCTTGGGAATCACTGGAATGTTTTTTTCTTTTCTTTGTTTTTCTTTCCTTTGAATGTGTTGCCAACATGATCCTATTTGAATAAACTTTTCACATCATTATGGAAAGAATATACATCTGGCAATTTATTTAAAATAAATCCAATTCTTTCTACAAAAATTTACAAGCATAAAATGGATGATAAAAGATAATTACCACCAGTAACAATTTCCTGCATGATCCTTTAACATTTTGATCTTTGTTACAGGATTTTACTCAGGATCTCATGCAATCTTTTTCCTTGTATCTTCTTTGAGCTTCGGGATTGTTGTTTATTTACTATGTTCTTTTTCTAATCTTTCATTGGCGCAGTTACCACGACTATACAATGTGTACAAGAATATGGGAACTGTTACCTCATTTCAGAATATTCTGGATAATGTGTTTATTCCTCTGTTTGAAGCCACAGTGGATCCAAATTCTCATCCTCATTTACATTTGTTCTTGATGCAGGTTAGTCAATCTCTTACTTTGTGTGCACATTAGCCCCTATGTGTGCTTGCATTTGTTCAATCAATAGGTTACATTACTATGAATATTTAAAATTTCTTCTAACCTGCTGGTGTAACTATGTTTTAGCTACAGTACATGAGACATGCTTAGGTTGATGCTTTGTCCTTGCTGCCGTATGAAATTGCCACTAAAGAGTTTCCATATATTTCAATTTAAAATAATTTTTTTCTTTGTTGCCAGCTTCTTCTAGAGTAAGTATTTCCCATGCGGTGGTTCTTCATTTTGACAAAGGGGTGCCTCTGATGTACATAACCTTCTTGTTTTCTCTTAAGTTGTTAACAGTGGCTGAGCACAAAGTTGGGATCTGTCATCTGAGACCATTTGGGCTCAAATTTGATTCTTTGCTCAACAATCTTATTTCTATTATGCTCTGTCCTGTAGACTTCTGTTAAGTGTTAATGATAATTAATGCTAAGAGATGATGAATCACTTTCAACTCCTTTTTATTGCTGTCTTAGTAAAGGATTTCTAAATAATGAACAGAGGAAGCGGTTATGCTGTTTATTAGTAAAGGATTTCTAAATAATGAACGCTGGAAGCGGTTATGCTGTTTATTATTGATATTGCTGCCTTCTTTCTGTAACGTTTTTAATGTTTTATATTGAGCTATTACCAAATGCAGGTGGTGGGATTTGATCTTGTAGATGATGAAAGTAAACCAGAAAGGCGCCCAACTAAGCACATGCTAACCCCGGCTGAGTGGACTAATGAATTTAATCCAGCTTATTCTTATTACCTTTATTACTGCTATGCAAACTTGTATACACTAAACAAGGTCTCTAATGTTTTCCTCATGCTTCAAGCCTTAACAGATTAAATGAGTTTGTTTATCCACAAATTTGCTTCATTATATTTTTCTGTTGGTTCCAGTTGCGTGAATCTAAAGGAATGACCACTATAAAATTACGGCCTCATTGTGGAGAGGTTATCGTTTATATCATTGTATTACAATCTATCATTTATGCTCGTTGTTGAAATGGATATAACTATTATAGTTGTTTGAAGGCAGGTGATGTTGATCATTTGGCTGCTGCTCTCCTCCTCTGCCATAACATTTCCCATGGGATTATTCTGCGGAAAACTCCAGTTTTGCAATATTTATATTACCTTGCACAGGTTGGTCCTCATAAAAAATCGTTCTGCCAATATATTGATGTAGCCCTTCTCACACGAGAGATGTTGTTGATACACTTAGTTTGAGATAGTTTTAATGGGGAATTCTTGCAACTTATGATTTTCTGCTGATTTGTATTAATACCATCTTCAGATTGGATTAGCAATGTCACCCTTGAGCAATAATTCTCTTTTCTTGGACTATCATCGCAATCCAATGCCCATGTTTTTCCAGAGAGGTCTGAACGTTTCTCTCTCCTCCGATGATCCTTTGCAAATTCATTTGATTAAAGAGCCATTGCTAGAAGAATATAGTGTTGCTGCTAAGGTTTGCTCCTGACTAGTTGAAGCCTTTATCTTTGGATTCTTTGGCTGATAGAATTTCACCAGATCTTCTGTTTACTCATTTTTAAGGGTTGTTATATGTAATGTATGAAAATCGTGTATTTTACAGGTATGGAAGCTCAGTGCCTGTGACTTGTGTGAGATAGCCAGAAATTCTGTATATCAGTCTGGATTTTCACATGAAGCTAAGGTAAATGAGGTGACAACAAATGTGTGTTCATGTTTTAGTTCATGTGTCTCTGTGTTGTACTATATGCAGTTAAGCACGAGATATATCATAACTTTATGAAAGATGGTACTTATTTGTCTATATTTTAAACCCTGTTGAAATGTGCAAAAAAAAGATTGAAGTAAATAAAATAAAAATTGTGCAGTCCAATGAAACGTGTGGAGGAAGATTAAAAGATAAAAAATCTCCGTAAAGTATGAGAGGAGCTGTACTTTCCATGACTTATTAATAGCCCAGGTCACTTTAGATTGTATATTTTATACTGTTGATTTCATTAGCTGAACCTGAAACCACGTATGGTTGTGTCTTGGTTCTTTGTGGTTCAATACTTGGAATTTAGGTGAGTGTAACCGTAGTTAACGGGTTACCATGATTCGTGGCACGGATCCAGATTGTTATTGTTCAGTGCCCATTCACCGATTGGCAAGCACCTCATGCACCGCGTGTAAATAAGGCCAAATTAATCCCTATTACATGTAGTATATGGTACGTAATTCACCGATTAGCAATTTGAATTGCTGAATACCTGTCCTATAGTTGGAACCCATTTCTTAAAAGAAAACTATGATCAACTTAGCCATTACAGTTTTTCCGGAGGACAGTCTCCTTTAAAGTTTTGTGTTATAGTTCCCGACTCTTGAATATTCTGATTTTGCATGGACATCATCATCATCATAACTTTTGTTGCCTCCACAGGCGCACTGGCTTGGGGATAAATATTTCTTGAGAGGTCCTGAAGGAAATAATATTCATTAGACGAATGTTCCCAGCTTGAGAATCTCTTTCCGACAGGAGGTAGTAAATCGTAACAACCATATATATGTGTGTGATGCAGCTAGATAGATGTTTAAGTTTCCTGGATAATGATGTTGGGGTTTTGCAGACATGGAAGGAGGAAATGCAATATATTTATGCTGGAGAAGCCGCCTTCCCTGAAGACGTTGACCCATGAAGCAAATAAGATGAATTTAATCACAACCATTATTTATAAGATGATTGGGCTTCCTTTCACATAACTTGTACACAGCTGCTTCAACGATCAGTTGTTATTTCAACGTCAGAGAAGTCAGTTTATTCTAACGGGGTTTCCAACGATCTTGCCGGTATCATCGCTTCCAGTTGCCTTGAGAATAGCAGAATTATGAACTAGCTATTTTGTCATCTGTTGTTAATCAGTAGTGGTCTCCTTGCTGTACTACTTAGTACTTACTATATTTGCCTTGTTGTATATTAATTGCTTCACGCCCAATCAGGGATCTCAGGATGACATGATCCAGATTGAAGCACAATGTATGGGGACGTCATATTCTGTTGTTAGCCTAGAATGTGGAATCCCTTGCTTCTTCTGCCCTGCTTCATTTCACTTTTCATCCTTGATTTTTCTCATATACATGTGTGCTTGCCGAAAAAAGTAAAATAACTTATGACTATAATATTTTTTAATTTAAAAATAAAGTTAAAATAATTATGATATATAAGCTATTTATAATGTTTGTATATAGTTTACAAAACGCATGTACCTTTCCCATTTTCCTACTGGTCATCTAATCTCAATGCTTCATGCATAAAAAATATCTTAGAAATGTGATTTACATTGAAAAAAATGATCGGTTCAACAAATTGAACTGTAGGTGTTATCGGTTATTTAACTGATTCATGATTAGTTAGTTAATCCTGATTCTTAACTTGTTTTCTTTTGAAATGGTTCTCACCCTTGTCTTGGGTAGGATTAAAGATTAACTTATTAATTCTTTGGTTTGGTGTAATTTTTACTATTTTGGGGTATTTGTTCTAATGTTATTTAAGATACAAATTTAGTGTGTATTTGGTCTCTTCCTAAATTTAAGTTTGGACAAAATTTAAATTTTGAAAAATTTTAAAATAAATAGCTATATTTGTTCAAAAGAGTTTTTGGACTAAATCATGATTTAAAACTAAAATTTCAGATAAGTTGGTCAGAGTAATTTATAGAACAGTAAAAGAGTTTATGGACTAATAAATTACTATATTATCTCTACCTTTTCTTACAATCTCTCTCCTTTTTTTATATATTTTCTCCTCTCATTTATTTTTTATACTATCTCTCCTCTCTCTTCTACACCCTCTTTCATCTTTTATCTCTCCTCTCTCCTATATTTAATAATCATTCTATTTTTCGTAATTTATCAATAATAAAATTATTTCTAAAAATAATTATCTAAACACTCATTTATTTAAAACTATTTTTTTTATAAATTATGTTTTAAACTTTTATCCAAGGCCCTTAGATGAAAATCCTTGTTTTGATTTGAAAAAAGTGACATGAAGATAAATATACATTTCCTTTCATTTTTTTTATCCTATTTGTTTGAGATATTTTATACGTCTTAAATTATTATTATTATTTGATTGATATATTTGAAGTCTGAAATGTCTTGGTATGCCTCCTATTATTGCCGTTTGCGTAAGTGTGTCCGGGTTCCATTGGATCCAAATCATGTAAGATCCGACCACTCCGGCCCAGGGCCCACTTAGGTTCATCCAGAAATCAGAACGACAGAACACGGTGAGTATCTTTGGCAAAACTGGCTATTAAAGACCATCACAGTACACCCAGTATGTCCTCAAATCTCCTCTCTCCCGCAGTACTCTCCCCCAGCTCGCCTTCTTCCGCCTCCAAAGCCTTCCCTATTTTTCTCCCCTTTTTTTTTTCTTCTTTTGTGCCCACCACCGAGTCACCTCCCGGTACTCTTCGGATTAACCCCAACTAGTCCAAAGCAGTGTTTGCGGTGCTAATGGCGTCGACTACAGCTTCCGACATTGCCGACGGCCCTGTTCTTAGTTTCGTGAACAAGCGCATCCGTGCACTTCGTAAGAAAATGAATCGTATTATTCAGATGGAGGAGTCTATTGATCAGGGTAAAATAATCAATAAAGAGCAGGAGGAAGTCCTTCGCTCTAAGCCTGCTGTGTCCGCGCTAATCGACGAGCTTGAGAAGCTTCGTCAACCCCTTCAATCTGCTCTTAAGGAAGAACTTGACCTAGCCCTCCAAAACCACCGTGTGTCATCCGAGGAACAACCCCAGAAAGCTGACAACTTTAACCATACGGTTGAAGATCTTCTCAACCTTCTTTATTTTGGGTCATTGTTTGACGTGAAGTCGCAGACTGATTTCACTCCGATTATGCTGACGAGGACCCATGAGCGAGGCTGTTGCTTAACCTACGATTATGTCACCGACGACGCAACCGATCTTCTCGCTGAGAAAGACTTGGATTTAATTTCTAGGCTGGGTGGTCTATTGATATCGCGGCCTGCGGATTCGAGTTTATCTCACAAGAACGCGTTGCAGCGGTGCATAGAGCATGCGAAGCTTTGGCTTGCGAAGTCTCACCAGCCTATTGAGTCCAATGCTGATGTCTCATGTATCTTTCCTTTTTCAAGTTTAATTTTTTTTTTTTGATTTGGTAGTTTCTCTTCCTGTTCAATTTGGCTGTGTCATGTTGATTGTAAGCTTTTTTTTTTTTTTTTTTCTAGATGCGGGTTTGAGGGAGAGGTTAAACAAGATCATGTCTTCAGAATACTTCACTACCGTACCTGAGATGAAAGCTACAGTTGAAGTTGCTGCTGCTGCTGCTGGAAATTATGATTCTTTGCAGGTGCCAGTACACGGTAAAGTTGTGCCCGCCTCAGTTCCAGTCGAAGTGGAAGGCTCAGTTTCGCCATCTCAAGAAAAGGTATATCTATAGACCCAATTTTCATGGCTTTTATAATGCAATAGTAAATGGTAAATGTAGCGTTTTTGTATTGCATGGTGTTTATGTATGGTTTGTACTTTCAACGGTACATTGTTGTTCTTTTCACCATTAATCTACATTACTTTGTTTGGTGCAATGAATTGTTGTTTAAGTATTAACACTTATACACAAGTATAATTCTGATAATAATTTGAAAGTAGAAAGGGAAGGTCTTCTCTTTCTTTCATATGTGATGTAGTGTGAATTCAGCGGGTAAGGAACGCAATTAACCTATCACACTGATATCAGAAGCTTGATATTACGAGAAATACAAATAAACAGTCAGCGCATGTTTTTTCTATCAAGTATACTATTGTTATGACTTGTGCTATGCTTCCCTTCTACGACCATAAAAGAGATTATCTAAAGTTTTTTATCTACACAAATCTTTGATGTGTGTGAATCTTGGCAAGATTCAATAAAAATTGTTCTTGTCAATGAGCTTCCGCTGTTCAGCTCTCTCTTCTTACTGACTGTTTAATGTGGGCATGACTATATGTTTATTATCTTGTATGAATTTTTGTCTTCATTGGACATGTATATGCCTAGAATGAGCATTTTGTAGAAAAATATTTACCAGAATAATAATTATATCGGTAATAAAAATAGTGAAAAGTGAAAACTCTTGCTTGAGCATGTTTTGAGTAGGGAAAACGATGTGCATGGAAGAATTTTACTTATTAGATATGAATGCTTGCGTTGTTCTAGCATGGTACTTGAAGTAAATCCTTTTTGCTCGGAAGGAGTGCCATTCACTTCAATGGAAGATTAGAATTACCTCAAATCTCCACAAGTCTTGTCTCTGTGACTTCTATTTTTCTTTTCATTTTTTTAATAGATGGCTGTGGTATCGTGTGTGTGCTTAGTTATGAACACAAGTTGAACTGATGTTTATTTGGATTAATCTACCTATTCTTATTTTCAGTAGTCACTTTTAGGCTTTGGTGGCTCTAATTACCTAGCCTGATTCTGTGTCATAAGATGCATTCCTTGTTGTCACTTTTACATCTCTGGGTTTCATCAAAAGGATGATTGAACATAGTGCAGGAAGTCATATCCTTGCATGTGATCCCTCTGTCCCTATTGGCAAGATATTACCTGTTAGCTTTTAACAAAGCTCCTTAATTGGAGATAAGCTTGTACGTTCCTCCTTAACATCTATCATGCAAGAGCTGTTTTTCTGGACGATTAGAACAAATAAGATTCTTGGTTTGTCAACTTCCTCTTTCAAAAACATGCTTACATCAATGAATAATTGAAAAGATGGAATGTTATCTATAGCTACTACTAAGATAAACAGTCATTTTTCTTAGATGTTAGTGTTTGAAATAGAGGGGTTATTGTAATAAGCTTTTGTGAATAATAGAATTGAGCCTCTCTTCTATCTATCTCTCTACCTATTTCCCTCTGTTTCTCTCTCTTTCCTACCATTTGTACATATCACCATGACTATTTGCAACGGGTTTTCTTGCTGGCATTGGATGCCTTGGGCTGTGTCAAACAGTGCCAGATAGCCACAATAAAGCTTACATCAATAAGGTTGTATAAACTTCAAATTTGTGCAATCAGACAATCATATAATTAATGTCCACGGACAAATTATAGTGGATTATTCAAACAAAAACAAATTCCAAACTAAAGTTTGTTTAACTTGTATGCCGTGCTAAAGCAGCTTGTGGATGCCTATGATCATATTACAAGCTCCAGTCCTTAACTGTAGTTTATAGTTATTTCTTATTTAAGGATTGACTGATTGGAGTAGTTCTGTTTTTGCCTTTGATAATATGCTTATTTCCATGCATAGTTTTCCTTTGTTGGTTAGAGGCAACGGTGTTGTTAGTCAATAGGAACATTGACAGGGGTAAATCTGAATACTGATAATATAGATCTTTATTGGCCCAAAAAAGTCCTCAATTAAGGAAATTAGAGTTTTCCTTTCTTTTTATTCTTTAAATATTTGGTTTTCTTGCAGAAGTTTGTTCTTTATGTTATCTTGTCTGTATGATTGAATATCTAATCATAGTTTAATTACCATATGGATCAAATGTTCTTTTATATATTTTAAGAATAAAATCAAAAACAATTTTTTCTCATCATGTTCCAAATTTAATTACATATAACCCTGTAGTAGTTTCTATGATGAATGCTTAACTTAGTATTCATGCTGAAGGAAGCTTCTATAATTTACCTGAGCGTACCAGCATGTATTAGAGTGTGCATTGGCACTGGTATTCTATGGATGAATATTGTTTGTATTAGTTGGGTTTGATCATATATGAACAGTTGACTGCTAATTTCTCTGACAACTAGCTGAAGTTTCAAAATCTGCTTGGTTTAGTGATGCAGTCTCATCTCCTTGTTTGTTTTCCCTTGAACTCTTTCTAGGTCAAGAACCCTGGGTTTTTTTGAGAACTTTCTTGGGCCTGAAGCTTATCAGTCAAGCTCCCCTGTTCCCTTCCTTCAATTGTCCTGGCAAAAACAAAATCACAGATTTTTATAATGTCTACTTATCAGTCCCATGCACTTTTTGCAGGATGAAGGGGCAGCAAATTTTGAAAGACATGAATCCGGAGAGAATCAATCTGATCCTGAAGAGGAACTTCAGAAGGTGCAAACAGTTTTTCCTAGATAGCTAGTTGATGTAGAAACTGTGACTTGGTCCGGATCATCTTATATTTCGGGGTGTTCTTTTGCAGGATGAAGTAGAGGTAGAAAATGTAGCTGAGGTGGTCTCAGTTCAACAAGAAGAAGAGGTCAAGCCACAGGTAGATGCAGAGCAGCGTACTCA
This sequence comes from Leucaena leucocephala, assembly GCA_037074615.1. NCBI lineage: Eukaryota > Viridiplantae > Streptophyta > Magnoliopsida > Fabales > Fabaceae > Leucaena > Leucaena leucocephala. The sequence continues at coordinate 4,237,500 of CM073570.1, read as the reverse complement.
GAGAGACTCTGAGGCAAAGGAGCAACAGTATTTCTCCAGGAGTGGTGGTTATCAGAACCAAAGAGGAGGCCGTGGTGGTGGAGGTGGTCGGAGGGGTTATTCAAATGGTGGGCGTGGAGGCCGTGGTGGCGGAAGAGGTGGTGGCTATTACAATGGCCGCAACCAATACTATGATCAATCTGGTAATTATTATCCCAGAAACTATTATAACAACAGAGGAAGAGGTGGCAGAGGCGGAGGTGGCAGGGGGCACTTCTATGATAACCATGGTTCAGGTGGTCAAGCTAATCATGTAGCTGATGTCGGGGTTCAATCGTGATTAATCTCTTGAGATGTTCATAGCGTTTCTTAACGGTCTGTAGTAGTTTTTCTTTCGTTATATTTTGTCTGGCATGAATGGAACTTGCTTTTTGAACAATTTTGTTGACAGAATTCAACATCCCAGACTACACCATTTTGTAGTCCAGTAATGGATCTTTGTGAGAAATCTTACATGAAGAAACAACCTGCGAACATATGATATTTTTATGAAACTTAGCTTAGGCTTTCTTTTCCTTTCGAATGTGTCTGTTACAATTTAGTTATCAGATTTCGATCCTGTATCAGAAGCATGAGACGCCATAACGGGTTTTAACTATTATCAACTCACAAAGGTAAAAATAGAACCTAACCCATGTTTCTTACAGTTACTTGCAGCTGTATTGAGCCACTTGCTCTTATCTCATCTTATTCGAATCTTGAGAATCTCGAATTACTTTTAACCCGTCATTGACATTCTTGAGTTTCATAGGTTACAAATGACTGATTGTACTGTATCGTATCATCTTTTTCATCGAATATTACCGTGTCGTGTATACGAGTATTTATTTGATTCAAACACAGGTGAAAGTGACCGGTTTTGGCGGGTAAAACAAATCACTCTTGGTTGGCTTCTTGTTTGTTTATTTTTTATGTAGACTTGAATAAGGAATCTATGTTACAGCTAGAAGATTCCCACCAAAAGAAAATTATCTGTCTCTAAAGTGTAATCTTAGGAACTAAAATATATATGGAACAATTGTGGCGCTGTTCACATTTATGAGTTATGGGTACAATTTTGTCTTCAATAAGTTATTGTGCTTTTTCGGCTTGTTAGTATTCATTTGAAATCCTGTGATCCATCCTCTCCGCATGTCATTCAAATTTCCAGTTGCTTACCCAATTGTGGTGGTTCAATCTACAAAAAGTTAAGACATATAATCATTTAGAGTATGATCGATCTTTAAAAATTATTATTTTATTGTAGTTCCAGTCGCAGCACTTAAGGATGCATCTTAACTCATGGGTGTCTAGATTTACGTTTGAGGGTAATAGACAGTTCGCCCTATTTAACATTGGTATCTTCTAAGAGGAAGGAAGACTTTATCATGCCTTTAAAAAATGGGTGAGCCCAACCTTTTTTTAAAAATTTTTATACCCAAAAAAAAAAAATTTCCAATCGCTTGGGTCTGTATTCTATATTTCTATCATACCTATTAACTAGAACAGTGCACTGTTATACAAGGGGCAAAAGATTAAAAAAATAGGGATAAAGTATAAATCTATTTATAAACTTTTCACGAATACAAAAATGTCAAAGCCGTTAGCGTCTGTTAAATTTTCTGTGGGTTACTTATGTTAGGTCATATTAAATGATATAATATTTTTATAATGTTTTAGAATTTTCATGCACACTTCTATACTTAAAGTAATATTATGGTATCAGATGCCCATTTGTAAAAAGTTTACCTAAACAAATAACGATAATTCTAAAGTATATTGCAATTTAAAATGTATAATGGTGTGACTCTTGGTAGGGTTGTAGAAACAATGCCTTGACACCCAATAGAATAGTGGTTTGAAATAAGATTGTGGCAGAACACTTGCTTTTCGTATTGGTTTTCATCCCTTTTTTGAACCGGAAAATCTTGGATATGAAAGGAAATTCAATCTCTGACAAAATTAGGATCCCTTGTTATATATGCAAGTGGTATATACATATATTCACACACATGAAAGTGATATTTTATTTTACTCCATATAAGGCAGCTCAATTGGGAGCTGGACAAAAAAAAAGTGAATATCTGTTTATTTTTGTCTTGGTGAAGTTAAGGATTTGGTACAATTCACTGTATTGTTTCCCTTTTTTATTACTAATTTTGACTTTTCTTTTTCTTTTATCTTTTTTATATAAAAAAATTTAGATATATTTAACATCGATCTCTTTATATTTACACAATATTTTTTTTTAAAGTAAGATACACTATTATCACAAAGTAGAAGTAGATTCCCCTTTAAACCCAACCCAATTTATGCACAAGCTTAATAATTTTTAGCCTTAAAATATGTTAAAAACCATGATCTCATAAAATAAGAAAAGGCTCAGATTCTTCATGCTTGGCAACTTCAATATGAGCCTCTCCTTTTATGCTCACAAGTTTTTTATTTTCCCTTTCTTATATAATTAAATTGTGTGCGTTTGATTCTGGAATATAAAGACGTAAAATCTGCCCCACCACTGAGCCAAAAAAGCACTCGTGAATTTTTTTTCTCAACCTTATCCTACCGTATACAATATATACTTCTGAGTACTTCAAAAGCCTGTTGGGAGCAAAATTGAATTTTGAATCTAAAATATATCAGAGAAACTCACCATACTGAAAATGATATTGCAGATACTTATGTTACCAAATATGTACATAAATTAGCTCAGAGGGTCTATTTTACAGCTTGCCGCTTACAGGAATCTGATGCTGTTCAAGGAAATAATATGGCAGCTTCCATATGTGAGTCCTATATATATGGCTTTCCAACCAGCACGACATAACCAAGCCAGTTGTGTACGAAGAAACAGAGTCTTCAACCTTAATTTTTCGTACAGCTTCTGGTTTTGGTTCATCAGTTCTTGCTCAGAAGAAGAAAGCAGCATGAGGAGGACCAACTTTTTGGACATGGGATTTTTTAGCAGACCATCCTCAGAGTCATCATCATCAAACATTCTTAGCTTTCATTCCACTGCTAAATGGAATGCTCACTTTAATGCCTCCAAAGAAACCGAGAAGCTGGTATGTTGTCTGATAGCTATTATAATACTCTTCAAAAATCAGTAAATGTTATTGCCTATGGCTTGATCTTCTTGATGATTGGTTCTCACGAGATATTTGTTGCTTGCCAAAGATGGTGATTGATTTCAACGCTACATGGTGTGGACCCTGCAAATTCATGGACTCAGTAATACAAGAGTATGGTGCAAAATACACAGATGTGGAGTTTATCAAGATTGATGCGGATGAGTTAATGGTACCTACCAACCGTTCCCTTTCAAATACTATTCAATAGTACTATCCTTTTCTTTCATTATAACAAATGATATTCACCACTACCTCTGATTAATTCTTCACCAAACCTACCTAGTCTGAAAAAAAAAAGATTATCTCAAGTATATAAATGAACTAATTATCTGAGTTTCACATATAAATAAAACAGGAGGTGTCTCAAGCATTCCAAGTTCAGACATTGCCAACATTCTTATTGATTAAGAGAGGCAAGGTTGCTCACAGAGTGACAGGAGCAAGAAAGGAGGAGCTGGAAAAGTTGATTTTGGACCACAGGAGAGTAATTGTATGATCCATGCCTTGAAATGAAGATGCAGGGCTCTTCAATATATATTCCTATTGTATGACCATTTCCAAGGGAACAAGACCAGCATACCTAAGATAACTAAATAAGTTGGTGTCATTGTTTGTTTTGTTGTTTTAAAATGTGTCGGTGCCTATATTTAATTTATATATTACATTAAATGGGCACTGATACACCTGGCCCTCTTTTTATATTTAACCACACGTTCATTGGATTCTTTAGTGATGTTGATGTATTCCTGTCGACCAAAAAAAAATAAAAAGAAACACAAAAAGAAAGAAAGAAAAAGAAGATACATCCAGAAGAGAATAAAAAGGCTATATCATCCAAACAAGTCAATCAAGCGAAACCAACACAGATTCTCCCCATCTTTGAATATTTTAATAAATATCTTTATTTTCTCCAGAACGGGCTATGAGAAACAATAATAATAATATGTTATATTGATAAGAACAAAACTTGAGTCTCGAAGAAGCAAACACTAATTCCCAAAGCAATAACATGCTGGGGAAAAGGTAGCAGATATGCTTGGTTTATTTGTTCTATGCACAATTTTGATATCTAACTTCGGAATTACATATTTACAGTGTTAACTGACCTTTCATACCACTCAGTGTTAATGGAGAGACACAACCATTAGAAAAACAGACTGAAATTAGTTATCAGCGTCACTCAGAATCATTTTCAGTTCATACTTTTGTGGTGCGGTCAGCCTTGAAGGAAACATAACATCAAACTTAATTCTTAGTTTCCCCTTCTTTCCTGGTTCCTTTGAAATGGGCATCCCTTCATTTGGGACCACCAGCTCGTAGCCTGGTTCAACAATATCCTTCACTTGAATTGTAAGGTCTCTTCCATCCAATGTTTTCAGGTTCAGAGTCTTTCCAACGAGAGCCTCAAGAAGTAATATCTTCTGGATGATAACCAAGTCATTTCCATCTCTCTTGAATAACGCATGAGCTTTCTCGTCGACCACAAAGATTAGATCTGCTGGTGCACATCCTGGTTCTTGGTGCCCTTTCTCTGGAAAAGTTATTTTTGTGCCCTTCTTCCAGCCAGGTTTAATATCAATCTTTAAGGTTTCTTCAACAGTGTACAACTTCCTGCAAAAAAAAAAACAGAAAATGATGCCTGTAAAGCATCTTTACAAGAGTAGAAAAGGAAACAGAGGAGAGTGCTTGTGTGTACAGAGGGGGGAAACATAAGATTTAGTCATTTCAGTATTTGCTATTATGATGTGGAAGAGAACAAATTTTTGCAACAGCCAAACAGATAATAATATGCTGAATTCAACGTTATGTAATATGTTCTCACCGAAAAATCTTATAATAAATGTCAAAGGAACTTGTCCTTATGTTCATACTAATTTGATGCAGATAATCAATTTGGTTAGTAAATAAATAAATATGCCTAAAACTCCAGCGAAGAATCTGGGGATTATTATAAACCCAACAACAAATTCATAAACTTTGACTTCATTTGTTACACTAAACATACACATCAGTAGAGCCGACGGCCCAACACAAATCCCAAAGGCAATTAAGTAACATAAGACCTTCTTCTATCCACATGTCTATTCACGTGTATGCATGCAAGTATGAACAAGTGTGCGTGATCAGTGCCAATTCAGCATCTCTGGTTGTGATTCGTTTTCTATGATGTTAGTATAAGGCCAACGACGAAAAACGCCAAAAAAGCATCGTGGAGCGTAGTAGCGATATTTAAAAAACGTCGGCAAGGAACTAGGAAGGAATAAATTTAATTATCCTTGACTTATTAGTTGTAATCAAGATGATTACAAGACAATAATTATTTTTTGTTTCTGAAAGATGAACTTCAGATCCTCCTCTGTAAATAAATGATCATTAAGTTAAAAAACGGCGTGATTCGATTTAGCAGTTTAATTTCTTTTGATGACAGTTTATAATAACACCACAATTTGCTTCTTCGTCTTACAGCCAGCACAATTGAACTTCTAAGACCTTTCAATCTCCAGAATGAATGAATAAAAGCACAAACAAATCCACAACCAAGGCAGAATAATGCAGTGCTTATGAGAACAAAATTAGAAGTACTAAAAATGCATGAAAGAGAAATGGAAGATACTAATTACCCAAATTCATCAGGAACATTCCGGGAGACTTTCATCTTCCTTTTGCAACCTTTGTAAAGTTCCTCGAGGCTAAAAGCCAATTTAGCCTCAATCGCCCCCACCTTCTTGTCCTTCTGGCTCCCAGTTTCCTCATTCGTACGGTCTTTTCTGTCAACCCGACTAGAATTGAGTGGATAATGACCATAAAAATCATAGATCTGACGCTTCTTGGGATCGCTGAGAACATCATAAGCCTCAGATATCTGCTTGAATTTAGCCTCAGCGTCCTCTTTCTTGACAGATTGTTGATGATTCTTATCTGGATGCCATTTCATAGCCAATCTCTTGTACGCCTTCTTGAGCTCCTCATCGGTGGCATTACGATTCACCTTGAGGATCCTGTAGTAGTCGCCAGCTCCCATTCTCGCCAATCTCAATCAGAATTGAGTGGAAATATCTGAGAATTTTGGGTTGAAGATGAAGAAACTTTGATTCCGATTTTGCCGGAGTCGCTGGGCTGAGTCCGTGAGTGGAGGTTGAGTCCAACAGAGAGCAGTTCTGTTCTGTATATGTGAAGGAGGAGAGAGGAAGGAAAGCAAACGCGTAAAAGAAGCAGAAAATTCGCGCAAGGCACTTCACAGAGAGACTGTCAAGAACAGAAGGTTAAGAAGACCCATTTATATCTTAAATACAGCAAATTTTATTACAACGACCAATATTTTCCATATACTCGTACTTTTCTATATTCATTCATTTTTTTAAAAAAAAAAAGGAAATAAAACGTGTGTATAAAAAGGATAGATAACATTTTTACAGCAAATTTTATTACATCTGTATTATAAATTCGATTTAATCAAATGTATAAAATTGGATAATTTATGAACGATTTCAAGAATTTGATAACAAAATTAATTCGTTATCTTTTCTAGTTTTATATATCTATAGATCTATTTGAATAAGAATTTAAAAATAAATTTATAAAAAAAAGTATTTTTGGACAACTTTTAGAAAAGAGTTTTGAGAGAAGAATTTATGAAAAAAAAATTAAAATAAATGAGTATTTATATAGTTATTTTTAAAAGTATTTTTATTATTGATAAATTATGAAAAAAAATATGGGTATTAAATGAAGAGAGATGATATAAAACAAGAAAGGAGAGATAGTGTAAGAAAAAATATGGATAATATAGTAATTAGTTAGTTCTATAAGTTATCATGAACAACTTATCTAAAATTTTAATTTTAAATTATAATTTAATTCAAAAATTTATTTGAACAAATACAGGTATTTATTTTAAAATTTTTTAAAATTTAAATTTTATATAAATTTAAATTTAAGATATTCTCAAACACGCTATAACTTTTTTACTTTTTATTAAGTATATTATTTATAGCCTTTTCAGTTATAATCATTACTCTCCACACCCTGTGTATGTTGATTAAGCAAGATGTAAGTTTTTATAAAATATAAAATAAGAAAATTATGCAATAAATTTTTTTATTATCAAAAGAAAAATAAAAAGCTATTATGCTTCTAATAGTCTCCTTACACTTGCATATATAATTTGTAATAAGCTTGATTTTTATTTTATTAAATGCATGTAGCATAATTAATCCAAGTGTACTGTGAGAATCACATAATTAGCAACTGTCATCATTTTTTTTTACAAATTAATACTTATAAATTATATAATTGAGGAATACAAAGACTCAATAAAAAAATTAATAAGGACCCAACTAAAAATGACAGGAAATTATAGGGATTTGTATACAAATTTCCCTGATTTAATTGTAATATTACCTTTAAGAATTATTTCTATCGAAACTAATATGTGAAAGCTCATCTCAATTTTTAAAGAGTTAAAATTTATTTTTATCGTGTAGAAATAATATTGTCCCCAAAATATTTTTAGTTCTATGTCATTCTTTATTGTTAAGAATATTAACAATAAATATTAGTTTTTAATAATTATGACAACGATTTTGTTAATATTTTTTAATACTTCATAAATGGTATTTAACTCGAAGAATAATGGGACGGTGAGCCAATTTTATAAGGACATAATGGTATTTAAAATTGGGAAGAATCTCGATTAAATTAAATATATAGGTACAGATTAAGGTGAAATGAGGAGGAAAGTGCAAATAAGGGGGCGAGATATGTGGGTGACAGAGTTATAAAGTTTATGGTGGGTGAGATTAATAATATATAGAATGACAACCTGCTTTGAGTTGGCTAATTGCCATTAGCTGGTGACTCTACTTGCAAGAAACACACAATTTGGCATTTTCTTCTTGTGCTTCATTTTACACTCATCATATTTGGTTTCATTGACTTCTACAGCCCCACAAGATATATCCCCTCCATTCCATTTCTTTTGTTGGAAAATCACACTTCTGCACTTCAGCTTACTCAAATTTCCAATCACATATCTTCTAAGCTTAAATCATTTTTAAAGTCCATGAATTAGATTTATTTAAGAATATCTCCAAGTCACTTCAGATTTAAAATTAATTCCTTTCAAAATTTAAAGTATAAAGAATTTTTACTTTTTTTAATAAGTATATTTTTTATAATTTAAACTTGTGATTTACTCTTTACGAGGATGATACCACTTATCACTTTTTTTTTTAGCTAATATAAAAATATAATATTAATGACTAATTAATATTCACTGAGACAGTATTCATGTTTATTAGGGATGTGCTTGAGATCCAGTTATCTAGTGAGTTCGCTTGTGCCCCAAAAAAAAACTTCAGCCCATAAAAAATCCCCACACAATGAGAAATGGGCCGGGCATCGGGCTGGACCTTGCCATGCACAGTCCTACGATATGTTAAAAAAAATAAGAGAAGAAAAACCATAAACTTAAATACTTAAAATAACTCTCCTGACGTAATCCAGAATGAATTATAACGTCTTGCAATTAAGAATAAGAAATAATATTTAGTAACTAACTAGAATAATCTTGCTTGCATTTGAATTTTAAAATCGATATATGTGTATCTCAATTATTTAATTTTTTTTATATATAAATTTTAAAAAATGGGTTGGGCTTACCTATAATTCAAGGGCAGGGCGAAGTCTTCTTTCTTCTTAAGTGATACCAATATTAGGTAGAGTGAGCCGTCTATTACCCTCAATGACTTAATTTTTTTAAATAATTTGAAGAGATTAATGGCATCTACAGCTAATAGTGGCCCAAAATCCTCGGGGGTTTGATTTGGATGAGGATAGATTTAAATTTTATTCGCATGTGAAAGAAATATTGGATTCATATGATTGAGAAAAACTTTCATGACTCATTTTGGTGCATTGATTAAATGGAGGAAGTCTGAATATGGAAGGGGCCAATTAGTCAAATAGATCAAAGTCAAGAATAGCTTGTTAACAAGACTGTAAAGCATGAAAGTGACAACCATACAAACGAAATATTTGCATTAATTAATGAAGAAGAATGTGTGTCTAATGCAAAATTATTAATTCATGACATAACATTGTCTATCCACACATGAATATAGAACAACATTTATTGCCTAAAGCAACTACATATCAACAAAAGAAGAGAAAAGAACTTTTAGAAGTGAAAAATGGGGATATGCATATAAGGATGATCTATTGTCCCCCCACTTTAGCTAACATTAGCTTATTATTTTATATTATGCAGATTACTCTCTAGCTGTCATTATTTATCAGTATTTTGTCACTAGTAAATATGATCATCAAATATTATTACCTTATAATGAGTATACGATTTCATTGAATTCTCTTGTCATTGAGCACGTTAATTTTTGACTGCTATAATTTAGAGGACATATAGAGTGCTTGTTTGGTTTTCACCTCAATTATAATTTTAAAAAGTTTTTGACCTAAATTTTAATTTTAAAAAATTTTAAAATAAACAGACATATTTATCTAAAAGTACTTTTTGATTAGACTATAGTTTAAAATTATAATTTTTTATAAATTATTGAAAATAATTTTTAAAACAGCAAAATAACTTATTGACTACCTAATTATTATTTTACCTATATTTTTCATACTATTTCTCCACTCTACTATCTTGTAGATCGCTGTGGCAAAGGAAGAAGAGGTCTGTCGCTCAAGCTGTTTGCCTTCCTCATGGAGCTTTGGTCAAACAATTTTCCATTTATGCCGTGGTTCTAGTTCGACAACCTTCCTCAACCATTGTTATCTCTGCTTCTGCTCTACCGCTGGAGTTGCGTGAGCCGACAACCATTTTTCTCAGTTGCCATCAATAGAGGTGGGTCTAGGCTTGTTGGTCTTTATTGCTGATATAGGTGGCTTCACCGATGGAGAGAATAGGAGAGAGGGAGAAAAATAAAAAAATGAACTTCTGTTTAATAAAATTATATCCTTTATAGTAATTTGTCAATAATAAAAGTCCCTATGGTAATAACTATATAAACACTTATTTATTTATAACAATATTTTTTTTCTATAAGCTCTTCGCCATAAGCAAATTTCTAAAAATTATTTAAATTTTTTTTCCATAAGTCATTTTCTAAAAACCTATCTAAATGAGGTTAGAGTCTATGGTTAAAGTGTTTCTTTTTTAATTTAATATTCTCTTATTGGAGACAATTCTATTTGAGAAATTATGAGATACTAAAAGTGAATACATCTCTCAATAAAAATTTAAACATTAATTCACCATGTTGTAAAATATGAGAGACTAGCGCTCTACTAGATATAACCTTATTGGTAGTTAAAGTTATTTATTTTTTATTTTTTTTACTAAACATAAGTATTCTCTTATCAAATATAATTTTTTTTAAGTATTTATAGATACTTATTTTAATAAATATTTAAATTTTAATTTATTATATTATAAATAATTAACTCTTTTATTAGATCTACCATGTTGTTAGTTAAAGTTATTAAGATTGATAGGCGGTGAAAGATTGATATAGGCGGGCCATGAAATTGGAAATTATTATTCTCCTTTTAGAGGATTTTTTTGGGCTTTAAGCCCAATCCCAAGAATTAATCCCAACCCAAACACAAGCCCAAAAGATCGCCATTATATCCGTTGAATATACATTAGTTTAAATAATAAAATAGTGAGACATATGACTATTTAAAATATGCTAAATTTTTAGAGAGTATCACTTTATTATAGTTATAGTCATTGTGCTTAGTGAGACATCCAAGTTCCTAAATGCCTAAATTTATGTATAAAGATAATAGTCAGCTCTCATTGTCTGATATTAGTATCATTTATGAGGAAGGAAAATTTTGTCCTACCCTTAAATTATGGGTGAACCTAACCTCTTTTTTAAAAAAATTTATACAAAAAAGATGTTAGATTTAAATTAATTTTTTAATTTTTATAAGATAATAAACTAAGATTGATTACTTTTAATAAGAAAATGTGTCTCAACAAAAAAAAATCTCATCTTGTTGTGAAATTTTTACAACTATTTGCTGAGGGGTTTTGATTTTTTTTTTTGTTAAAATTTGAAAAGTTGGATAAAAAGAAATTACAAATTCCAATAACACATATATGATTATATTTTTATAATATTTTGTGCCAGGTTAAATTTTTAATATTTATTGATTATGATTTATTTCACTAATTTTTTGCCAGCGTGATTTATTGATTATATGATATATTGGCATTGATGGCTATGCGCGATATTCTACTTATTAATTGCTAGAATAATTTAGGATCAATTTTTTACATTAAATATATGATTTCCTTGGCACGCACGTTAAAGTTAGATGAATAAAAAAAATGAAACAAGAAATGATTTTGTAAAAGAAAAGTTACATCTAAAAGGCAATTCTATAATAGAATGATATTTTCTATTAAATAATGATTATATAGATAATTTTACATGGGCAAATAAAATATTTTTCTCTTATTATACATTGAATTCAATAATAACTTGTCTACATTGATAGATTAATATTAACAATTACATGTAAGTTGTTTTTACTTTTTTTTTTGTTTTTTCAATATTTTTCAATAATATTAAATAGATTATATTATTAAATATTTGAATTTAAAATTGTGTGACTATACCCCCTAAATATATACTATTATTTTAAGAATTAAACTAAAAAATTTTAAGAGATTTATCATGTTTTTATATTGTTAAACTAACTTACGTTAGTTTGGACATAGAAAAAGAAATAATTATTTTTGAAATTATTTTGAATATTCAACACCAGAAGACTAAATTTCGTGTTATGATTTATTTTACACATCTCAAAACCTTAAATTAGTAATCCTTATATTAAAAACAAAATTTAAAATACTTGAATATGTAAATTTAAATGCAAAAATAATGTCAGGTAATTTTCCAGTATATTTTCTTACAGCAGAGTGAGTTAGGGTTTCTCTTTCTTGGCCGAAGCCGCACGCGCACCCTCTCACGCTCTCCTCAGTTGAGCTGCCAATCCCTCTGGTCTCCAACCATCCGCAGGTCCTACCGGCAAATTCACCCCATCGGCTTTACTTTCCGGTTTCTAATCTGGTAAACCGTCGTCGTAGGCGTACTTGTTCTCGGTGACCGCCGATTCTCTTTGTTGGTTTCGCAGTCATTGCCAAGGAGGATTGGGGCTCCTGTATCTTTCAGGTTTCATATCTATTTCTCTCTCTCTCTCCTGCTAAGAATATCCCAATGGCCTTCTTTGGCTAAATGGATGTACTCGGTGAATAATCAGTATCACTTAGTTACGAGCAATTTAAATTAGTAAGGCTTCTGGTGGATATGATTTCCCCCCCCCCCCCCAATCATTAGCAGTCACCTGCATGGTTGCCATCAGTTATTTGATGGGCATATTTGATTTAATTCGTTTCTGGGGTGTTACATGTTTTGAAAAGAATCATTCTTTAAGGGGAAGCAAACACTCATCCTTGATGGTCCGAAGATAAATGATTGTCAGATACTTAGTTCACTTTCCATTTCATTCGCTTGTAAAAGGAGTGACCCTACTAAAGTTTCCTACAAACTTTACCCATTGCCATCTTTGGGGTGAGCTGGATTTGGCCTCAGAGTGGCGAATTTCTTTCTCTATATATTCCATTTCATCTTCATTGTTGTGTTAGATTGCTCTGTCGTGATTCAGTAATTTGGATCAGAATGTTGCTACATGTTCAAAGAATTAGTTCAAAATAAATTCTTGTTAATTCCAAATAGATTACATGAGTGGTGCAAGATAGAGCTATTAAAAAATGGTTGTAGTAAAGTTTTGCTGGATGAGCGAGTGATGCTATGGTCATAAAGGATGTGGAAGATGAATAAAAATGGGATTGTTATCACGGGGAGAGATGGGTACATGTGGAATTTAATTTATCAATCATTCTTATCTGCGATTTAGTTATTCAATAAATGTTTCGAATGATAGGAAAGTACCTTACTGGATACTGATTATCATAGTGATTCTATCAAAAGTTTGAATAATTAAAAACTTGTGGGCGATAAGCTACTAAACTAAAAGTTGTTGGAAATTGCAGTTATGAATGCAAATGATTCATATGTAGGTTCTCATGCAGTTTCCTTGTCATGTGATCTTGTATGCAGATAGATTGGCACCTAGTGAATTGCCAAGTCATATATTAATTTTATTACCCGGTTAAGGCGGCCAAAAATGTCGCGGAAGGGTTTAATGGAACAGGACCTAAGTAAACTGGATGTGACAAAGTTGCATCCACTCTCTCCTGAAGTCATCTCTCGTCAGGCTACCATTAATATTGGTAATATTTTTGTTAAATTTAGTTTGGTTCATTTACATTAGAATTGCCATAACCATCAGTGATCTAAGAGAAATAACTAGGAGGCTTACTTTAATTGTCCATGCAAAGAAAATTTAGAAAAAAAGAACAAATTTAATGCTACCTATGCCGTCATAGTTTTTTCTCCTGTTCATTTTTTTCCTCAAGCTGGTGTACAATATTGTTGTGTCCTGGCAGGTACCATAGGCCATGTGGCACATGGAAAGTCAACAGTCGTAAAAGCAATATCAGGTGTCCAGGTATCCCTCCTTCCCTCTCTTCATGCACCATATGTTTTTGTAACATCTACCATGAAAAAGTTTGCCAGTTTATAATGGTACTGGCATGTGGTAATGTTATTTTTTACAAAGTGAATTTCGTTGCATTTGATACTTGTTTGCATCTAGAGCTATAGGGAAAAGTAATAGGTATGATGCTGTCAAATTATATTATTTGTACATATTCCTTGAGATTGAAATATTTAATTTTAAACTCTGCCTCTGGATTCCCAATGTACATGCAGACTGTTCGTTTTAAAAATGAGTTGGAGCGTAATATTACAATCAAGCTTGGTTATGCAAATGCAAAGATATATAAGTGTGAAGATGAAAGGTGTTCTAGGCCTATGTGCTACAAGTGGGTATCTTTGCAAATGCCATCATAATTGCTGGTATTTTGGGCTTCCATAATGGAGTTAAATTGCTTCTGCAGGGCATATGGAAGTGGAAAAGAAGACAATCCTATGTGTGATGTGCCAGGGTTTGAAAATTGCAGGATGAAATTGCTGAGACATGTTTCTTTTGTTGATTGCCCGGTAAGGCATTTCTAATTATAGGGCTGATATGATCCTTGCCAAATGTGACGTGTGGATTCATTTCCCTATTTCTGCCTAGTTGTTCTGTATATAGCTTGTTATATTATTAATATGTTTTAACCCCTGGAGTTATGATTCATGTAATTACTTCTTCCTCTTCTTTATACATTTATTCGTATGGCACAGAATTTTTATGTTTTCACAGGTATTTTCTAGATAAGTTGAAAAGTTAAAAGGTCACCTGTTGATGTGAATTTATCAAATATATTAGGTGTTTCCCTTTTACACCTATTTGATATCAGTATTTATTTTTCCAATTCTGTAGGGTCATGATATTCTCATGGCTACAATGCTTAACGGAGCAGCAATTATGGATGGAGCATTGCTACTCATAGCAGCTAATGAGAGCTGCCCTCAACCACAAACCTCTGAGCATCTAGCAGCTGTAGAAATTATGCGTCTCCAACATATAATAATTCTTCAAAATAAGGTTGACTTGATCCAGGAAAATGTGGCTATTAATCAGCATGAAGCAATTCAGAAGTTTATACAAGTAAGTTTTTAATGAAGCAGAATTTGCCATATGAGTGAGTTAAATTACAGTAACTTATGTCTGCCAATTTTGTTGCGTACCAGGGAACAGTTGCTGATGGTGCACCTGTAGTACCTATTTCAGCTCAGTTGAAGTATAATATCGATGTTGTGTGTGAATATATTGTTAAGAAGATCCCAATTCCTGAAAGGAACTTTGTCTCTCCTCCCAGTATGATTGTAATTCGGTCCTTTGATGTCAATAAGCCTGGTTTTGAGGTTGATGAAATAAAAGGAGGTGTGGCCGGTGGAAGCATTCTCAGGGTAAGTCTCTTTGGTATTTAATATGCTTGATGTTGTTCTTGTTCTAATCCTATTTTGTGTACATTTTTTTATACTATCCCAATTAATTTTTGGAATTTGCGTCGTTCTCAAATGCTTATTATATCCTAGTTTTCATTGAGTGTTTGATTCTACTTGACCAAAATGTTGTGAAAAGGATGTTTACAAAATGATTGGACTTGTTTTTTGTCCATTTGTAAAGGTGATGTGCTTTACATGCTAAATGTATGGATAGTTTGTAAATGAGAGATATGGTATTACTAATTTATTCTCTTCTCTCTTTTCGTAGCCAAACTCTTTTCTTTACAGGGAATCTTCAGGATAACTTTAATAAATGCGTACTGATTCAAAACCAATCCTTAATAATGAAATATTCTTTTTGTTTATCTTCATACCAAGCTGAGTAATTTACCATGATGTATGAGGTCATTGACATAGGATTTGTGGGCAGATTCTGGAAGTCAGGTTTATAACATGTTTTTGTCAAATACCATCTGATTATATGTTCATTGCAGGGTGTTTTGAAAGTAAACCAATTCATTGAAGTTCGACCTGGAATAGTTGTTAAAGACGAGAGTGGGAATATCAAGTGCACTCCTATATACTCAAGAATAGTTTCATTGTACGCTGAGCAAAATGAGCTTCAATTTGCTGTGCCAGGAGGTTTGATTGGTGTTGGCACAACAATGGATCCCACTTTGACCCGTGCAGACAGACTGGTGGGGCAAGTTCTTGGTGAAGTTGGATCACTGCCTGAGGTCTACGTTGAACTTGAGGTAGGTGGCGATAACAATTTGTTGGTAGGCAATTAATTTTGAGTCAGATTAGGGTTTTTTTATGTGTGTTTATTGTTATAAATTTATTCATTGAGAAATCACTTTTGCTTGCCATTCTGGTATGGGATAAGGTGGTTGGGATATGGATTGCATTCAGAACATTTATCAAGTTCATATTAAGTACATCTTCTTGTTTGGGGCTGAGTTTCTTTCGTTTTGGTCATGCAGGTAAACTTCTTCTTGCTTCGACGCTTGCTTGGTGTCCGGACAAAAGGAACTGAGAGACAGGGAAAGGTATCAAAGCTGACTAAAGCAGAGATCCTCATGTTGAACATAGGATCAATGTCTTCTGGGGCCAGAGTTATTGCTGTAAAGAATGATTTGGCCAAGTTGCAACTCACTTCCCCTGTGTGCACTAGCAAGGGGGAGAAGATAGCCTTGAGTCGTCGTGTCGAGAAGCACTGGCGTCTGATTGGCTGGGGCCAAATCCAAGCTGGAACCACCCTTGATGTGCCGCCTGCACTCGTTCTGAATTAATCTGAGTGACTAGAAAGTAGAGACAGCCAAGGGAAACGGCAAGAAACAGCTTTATATAGAGATTTTATAGTTGTAGGAAGGCAGACAATTGTTGGGAGCCATTTTTTAGGTGGAGAAGAAAACTTTTGCGCTGGGTATTTTCTTCTCCTTTTCCTTTGTATTCTTTTCCTCCTCTTTTTTGTCTATTGATGAATTTGTATCTTGTGCCGATTAAGTTTAGACTGGGAGCATTTCAACAGAGTATTTTTTTCACAGGGACCCCTGACTCTAATAATCACTTTATTGCTTCAATTGGTGACTCTATGCTTCGCGCTGCTGGTTCAATGTTATACACTATTCAACCTATGGTTTTTGAAAGTTATGTTGAATAATTGTATTTATGATTAATAGGCTGATTTTTTTAATCAAATACATATAATTTACAAATTCCTGCCTTGGAGAATTGGACCATAGTGGGCTTCTGGAGGCTACTTCAGGGATATGTTTTCCGTGATGCTTTTGTCCACCTAGCATTTTGGCTAAATACATTTTAGGTTTTCATAAAAAAATAAAAAAAATTAACGTTGACTGGATGTTTATATCTCAACTTAAAATCACAGCTTAGAATGTGCAGAACCCCAAAAGTTGAAATAATCAATGCTAAACAGAAGTTTAGGTGGAATTACCTAAAATTTTTATAAATAATTCCACTAACTCAAATCTGCTGGCCATAAAAAAAATCTCAAATCATACAAAGTTGAGCTGATTCAGTATTCTTGGGTATAATTAATTGATTGTTTAGTACTGTTACCAATTTTTAGAGTTAACTATTTACTACTAATTCAAATCTAAGCGCTATATTTTTTTTCACCTATATATTCTTATTAAAAATAATTATATTTGAGACGTCCCATATTAAATATAGATATCCTCTTAACAATAATTCAAATATTATTTTGTCATGTTATAAGAGACTAATTTCTTTCACTTAACATAAACCCATTGGTATCTTTTTTTCTTTGCTAAGTATAGGGATCCTTTTATTTGAAGTAATCATATTTAAGGTATTGTCAGAAACTAAATTTGACTATCTCTCTTAGTAAAAATTTAAACCTTAGTTTGCCATATTGTGAGACTAATTTTTTCTGCTAGATCTAATTCCATTGGTAAACTCCATGTATCTAATTGCTATTGGGTTCAATTCAAAATAATTTTCCTCGTATGTTTTTTTTGTTGTCTACTCAGTTCGTCAGAGTCTTACCTCAACTATTTCCGAATTCGACCCGCATTTCACACTTGGCTATAGTGGGTGAGTCTCCCAACAATTTTTTTTTTCATACACTAAAGTTTAAACTCAAGACTTCACTTAAACAATATTGAACAACTTATCACTCGGATCAACTCCCATTAGTATTTTCCTGGTATGTTATTTCCGTACATTGAACTTAAACTTTGGGCTATGTTAAAAGGATATTGAATTTCTTCAACTTAATAACCTAATCAATTATTATTATTATTATTTTGTTGCCCACCCGATTTATCAGAGTTTTAGCCCGATTATATTTGGATCCGACCTGCGTCATGCAACTGGCTATAGTGGGTGAGTCTTCCAATAGAAATTTTCTGTATACGCTAAAGCTCGAACTTGAGATATCGTTTAAGCGATACTGAGCCGCTTACTACTCAGATCAACCTCTATTAGTAACCCAATCAATTATTGTTCAGTGACAAAAATGATAAATCAAGCACTATAAAATCCTCTAAGAAAAAGTATGAGAAGATTGAAGAGAATACTTAATAAAAGTATTAAGTGTGATCTCTTAACTAATAAATTATTTAAGAATTTAGTAGTTGATAAAATATAATGACACCATACGATCTATATAGTTGATCTTAGCTTATATGATAATAGTTATTGTTGTTGGGAATAACCCAATCACTGCTGATTGGTTTGATAATTTGCATATATCATAGTTTTATATTCCCTGGAATTACACCCATAAAACATAAATAAACTATATTTAGCACTAAAATATTAAATTACTGAAACGCAAACAAAGGAAAAAAAGGCCTAAAAGCTCTTATTCATCGGATTGGTTTTATTTTTGCAGAGTCTTATCCAATTCCATCTTATACCATCGTCCATAGTTTTTTTTTTGTCTTACTAACGACAAAAACAAAACAAGAAAGAATCCTTTCTCCGGTGGCTTCGATTGCATTAGGCTTACCCTGCGGAGTTTTCGAACCACCTTGTGGTATGGTGCTGGCTGATTATTGCTTAGGTATTATTATGCCTGCACGTCTATCTAGTCTATTTTAATTTAACTTCTCATTTCTACCCTATAGATTATGCAAATTAAGAAAAATATTATTTACTATTTTAAAATTATCTCATTTCTTTCACAAATAATCTTCATTTAATACTTCTCTCTCTCCATACAATTTTTATACACATATTTTTTTTTCACATATTTCATAAATTTCCAAAAAAAGAATCAACTTTTTTTATAAATAGCATACCTTTAGAATTTGTTTTTTATAAATAAATAAAATTTTTAAAAATCTATATTAGTAATTTATAAAAAATCAAACACAACTTTTGTACTTTATAAAATGTCCATGGCATTTCTATATAAACCAACAAAAACATTTGTAGAGAGATTTGTTGGGGTATGGAACTCAGCAACTGTTATTTCCTATTATACAACAGAAGTTACCATAGATATATGGACATAGGAATGGTTTAGTTAGGATTCCTATACTAATCCGTATTTAGCTGTAGATTAATTCAAAACAAGTTAATTCAGCATTATATTATAGTGAGCATAGTTTGCATGATTTACTAAATTGGCGTTTTGAGAATATATTGAGAAACAAGAACAAAGCGTTTATTCTTGTTTAACGTCTTACAATTTCTTGGCCACAAATTTAATTTGTTTTTATCATTGGTTTACGTATCCTTTGCTTCTATTTTTGTTTTATTTGTATTCATGCCAGATTTGTATAATACACATAAGCACTTGTATTAATTGTCCTTTATATAATAAGATTTAATTAATTTTTTAATATATTAAAAAAATTAAATATATCAGTTAATTGTAACTAAATTTAATTTTTCAAGACAAATTCATATTATATACTTTTTGATCTATTCAAATTAGTTAATGAGCTATTATATTAGTTATAATTAATTGATTTATCTAATTTATTTAACCTATCTAAATAAGTTATAATATCTTCTCATAAGAAAACATTTATAAATGAACCAACAAAAAAAAAAATGTCCCAGTTATGTTTCACCGTCCAAAAACTGCCATCTGTTTCTTTGGTTACATGTGTCTACAAGTGAATCTAGTCTATATATATTTGCCTGCAGATTGCCTCCCATATGCTAATGTGACACAGGGCAAATATTGTCTTCTCTGTTTTTTTTAAAAGGAAAAAGACTCATTTTTCCCTCATCATTTGGAGGTAATCCTCATCCCATGCATTTAATTTCAAACAGCATATGAAGATCCTCTTGCCTTTTCATTTGGCATTGGAATGCAAACAAATGAATCCTTGAGATAATCCACAAGCTTCTTCACCTCTTATATATATTACCTCTATCTCACACACATAGTCACAAACAGAAGAAAAAAATTAGCAGAAAGCGATGATCTCCAGCCTCTCTTGTCTTGATTTTTCTTAGTCTCATTCTGTCTTCAATTAAAACCAGAGAAGATGTTAGAACCAATGCGATGGAGATACAAATCTCCTGGTTGATGCAGCGGCTGAAAGACAAGTATTCAGACATTGAAAAGGAACTGTGTAATTCCAGGTCAAGGAAAAACATGGTAGTTGGAAGTTAAAGGTACGTATATCTTTAATTTGTAATATGTCTCCTATGGGTTCCCTTTGATTTACTGTGAACTCAAACTTGTGTCCAATGGCTATTAATTAATACGGTTTTGCATGGTAGTAGAATCATTGTCACAACAAGCAATTAGTGAACACATGAATGAGTTTGCGCAAGTAATTAATATATAAAAAGGAAGATGACTATGCTTTATATCTGGTATTAAATTGTCAGATAGTGATGACTGATGAATGCTGAGATATGCGATTTTACTAATCTTTTTCTAAAACAGGATACATCAATTACTGATTATTAATTGAAAATTCAATTTCATAAGCTTTTTATCATTTCTAGTGATCACTAAAATTACTGTTAATCTTCTGTGACGACTCTCTATTTGTCTTATAAAATATCTGTTGCAACCCATATTGTACTTGCTCTTGTATTATTTTTTTCCCAATATAATAGGATCATAATCACAATCTGAGGAATATCCTAATCTAGTTCATTTGGAGAACACAGAGCTTCGATGAATAAATCACCCGTCCTTTCTAGTTTTTTATATATACGCTTTGGATATTTAATATAGAGTTTATTTAACTAATTTGATTAGATTACAAAAATTATTTAAATTAGTTAATATTACATATTTTTTCTACTGCATCCTAATTATCTTCATTAACTTTCTCCCTCCCTCTTTTATTTGATTATTGTTAAAAGAGTATCAATAGGATAATTTGAGAAAAAGTTAATAAATATAGAAAATATATCTTATGATTAATATTAACTTCTCAATTAGATATACACACACCCTATCTTATGATTAATATTTTCTCCCTCCCTCTTTTATTTGATTATTGTTAAAAGAGTATCAATAGAATAATTTGAGAAAAAGTTAATAAATATAGAAAATATATCTTATGATTAATATTAACTTCTCAATTAGATATACACACACCCTATTTTGTCCTGTTCACTCCCATCTTCTCATCATCATTTTCACTCACACACGTTTCTATTTGCATCCCATCATTTTTACATAATTGATGTCGAGCATATTCACCCTTTCTCTTTAGCATCTCGTATAACTCTGAGACCCAGTCCAAGATGAACATGAAACCCAAGCACTCTATCTAAGGACTTACGAATGCCTCTCTTAGGCCTTATGTTTGCCTTTAGAGAACCTGGTTTCCATGAACTCCCAGACTAAATCTAATCATTCAAGCGGAAGACTTAAAACCTTTGGTAACATTGGTCTGATTCTTTTCTGATGCACAAGATTCTCCTAAGAGGCAAGTGCAGAGCATACTTCAAATCTCTGTATATGAATGAATCTAGACAGAAGTAAAGAAAGATAGAGCTTTCAGAGAAGAGAGAGTTTTTTTTAGAAAACACACATTCTATTTCACAAGAGATATTCCTGATGCCAAATACAACTGACTGAGGCTCATTATATAGAGTCTCGGGTACATAATATGACAAAACCAAGCTGGAAGCACTTATCACGCGTGCTTTTCATTATTACAACACTCCAAACTACTTTTTAAAAGTAAAGCATCACATGCATCATATGGATACAGACACATTTTACTAGAATACAAACATGCATCACGCGAGAATCTTTTAAAGACAGACACATTATTATGGAGTTCACGGGTCTACACAATTAAAGTGAAAACACACCACATCATGCGGAATCTACTTTTGATAAAAGCAGACAAAAGGACAGCTACTTACAGATAGACTCGTGATCATCATCAGTCTCCATATTGGAGTAGTCTGGATCAATCCCAAAAATTGAGTAGAGGTCAGATGGTTTTTCTAAAGCTTTTTTAAGGTCTGGGTCCATTGGTCCTCCCCATGGGTCCTGGGAATCTTGCCATGTATCATGCCACGGGTCTTCATCTTGTCTGAGTGAGACAACAGCTTCAGGGTCTTGGGTCTGCAAAGATAGCTGTAATTCAGTAACAGAGGAACTGGGTAACAGCTATAATTCAGTAGGCTTTGTCATCTTCTCTGGCTTCTTTAAGGAAGAGGATTTACGGGAATCTAAATATTTTAGGGTTTCTAGAGAGAATATTTGTTCCCGAGGTTTTCTGTACCATTGTTGGATATGAGGAATACTGAAAGCTTCATTAGGTATGGGACCTAAAGCAGTGCACTTCAATTCTGGATGTTCCTCATGATTGTTCATATTGCATACAAAGAGCTTGAGATTTGAGAAAAGAGCTTCTTTGTAATGAGGTCAAGAAGTCTGAGTTTGCCATATGTGAGCTTGATGAAGGGTGTACAGTCTCCCTTCATGATCCATGCTATAAGGTCTGTGCAGAGCAAAGAAACATTGAAACCTTTGGTGTTGTTCCTCAGGAAATTTCCATATTTGATACTGTTCAATGATTTCACCAAGTTGTTTTCTCCAAACAGGCAGAGGTGTGAACCATTGTAAAATAGTCTACAGAGAAGAACCTTTATTGGCACTATCACGCAGATAATGGTAAACGGGCATAGGTGAAATAGCTATTATAAAAACATAAAGAGCTAAAAGGGACCAAAGGTACCATTTTAACTCTTTAGGAACTAGACCAGCAATGAACAGAATTGAAAGATAAGGTTTATCCAAACTGAAATGTTCAAAGCTGGGTGTAACAGGATGGTTAACAAACAGAAGATGTAACCAATAGAAAAGATTCTTTTTGGCTATCTGTTGCACTTGTTCAACTGTGGTAAGAATTTCACCAAGAGAAAATTGGTGATGTTTGGAAACATGATAGGATCTCTTAGGAAGAGGAAGATGATCTATCATTAAAATGTATCTGGGACCAAGAGGAGTGAGAAGCTGGACTTTGGAAGGTCTGAAAAGATAATCAGCAATGATGTTCTGATGACCTTTGATATGCCGAACTGTGAATTTATAGCAGGAAAATCAATCTTTCTATCTCAGTAATTGAGAGTCAGGCAATATCTTTTTCTTTGTATCCAGCAAGGAGGGAAAAACAGTATTATCCATTTCCACTATAAATTCATAGGAACTTAAGTGAAAACTGAATTTTTCAATACCCTTTTTAACTGCTAATATTTCCTTGTGCGAAGCATGGTAATGTTGTTCAGAATCTTTAAATTTACCACTGGTATGTGCACAGTAGTGTCTTTTACTATTAGCTTCTTCAAGAAGGATAGCTCCCCAGTACTGGTCACTAGCATCAGTTTGTAAGATTCTTTGTCCCGTTCCTGGAATCTTTAATAGAGGAGGAGTCTATGAAATCTTTTTCAAGACTTGGACAGCTTTAGTCTGCTGTGGTCCCCAAGATGGGGGATTCTTTTTTAACAGAGAGGACAGCTGGCTTGTATGCTTAGTCACTTCAGGAATAAAGTCACACAAATAGTTAACAATTCTAAGAAACTGTTGTATCTGCTTTACCGACAAGTTGTCATCTAGAAAGTTAAGCAGTTCTTGGGCTAGATACAGATCTGGCTGGTAAAATCCATCATGAAAGCTCATACCCTAGAAAATCAATTCGAGCCTGGGCTATGTATCCTTTTTTGGAAGATAGAATGACACCATGGGCTTCAGCAATATCTGCGAATTGAGCCAAGAGCTTTTTATGGCTTTCTTCATCATCTGAGTAAAGAAGGATATCATCAATGTAAACCAGCGCTGAGTGAAGAATGGGCTCAAATATCTTGATCATTGCTTTCTAAAACAGAGATGGTGCGACCTTTAATCCGAAAGGAATTACAGTCCACTGATATTGAGCATCTGGTATGCAAAAAGCTGTCTTGTATCTCTCTTCAGGATGAATATCAATTTGCCAAAAACCTGCTTTTAGATCAAACTTTGAAAATATCTTTGCAGTAGCAAGTCTGGAGGCTAAGGTATTAAGCTTGGGCAGAGGAAACTTATCATCTTACAGGAAGAGATTAAGAGGTTTATAATCAATTACCAGCCTCTTTTTTCCTCTGAGTTGTTCTGATCTCTTTTCCACATAAAAGGCTTGGCAAGCCCAATTTGACTCAGTAGGCTCAATAAGTCCTTGGGCCAATAGAGAAGCGCATTCTTGTCTAGCAAGAATTAAATCATTAGGATTCATTCCTGAATGAGTAGCCTTTATGGGATTAACATCTTCATTCTTTTTGAAAGGTAACTTCACAAAGAATTCTCTTCTGGTCCATAAAGGATGAGGATGTCTGAATTGATCATGGCTATCAGAACATAGGTTGAGAAGTCTGTCTCTTACAGATTCATATCCAGTAGGAGCTTATTTGATTTCAAGGATACTTGGTGTCTGCACATAAGGAGTAAAAAACTTCTTATACCATAATCCTTGTGATGATATAGATAATCCTGCTATCTTGTAAAGAGCATCAAACCCAAGGAGTATATATTTTTCAGGCAGATAACTCCTAAAGACTTTAATCCACGTAACACATCCAGGAAAAAGCTGTATCCCAATTTTCTTTCTTGAAATAAGCTCGATGTGAAACGGCTCCTGGTTGACTGTTATGAATGGTTGATCAAATGGCATCCACATATCTTCAGAAAGGATGTGAGGTTTGATTATTGTAGCATAAGATCCTGTATCAATAATTGCAATAGCCTTAATAGGCTTATCATACTTGGATAACAGAATTTTTGCTTATGCAAGAAGTCTTGGAGTTTTATCTATCTGAGAAATACCTATAGATCCACATGATCCATAAGTAGGCTGATTGATAACTCGGGAAATTATTCTCCAAGCTCTAAGATAATGAACAGATCTATGAGGATAATCAGGCTCATAATCAGAATCAGAATCAAAATCAAAATCAGAGATATGAAGAACATATTCTGTTTCTTCATTTTCTTCAGACTGTTCTTCATAGACAGATTCTATCTCTTGAGACTTCTGTATAGGCAATGCATGCTGGAATGACTGCAACATCTTGATTTCTCTTTTTTGATTTTTTCTAGGACAAGATTTTGCAAAATGTCCTTTACCACCACAGAGAAAACACCTATTAGACTTAGGTGATTTTGAAGATCTCCGCTTGAAATACCTGAAAGGCCTTCTATATTTCTTTTTCTTCTTTTTGTAAGGCTTCCACGCAGAGAAATGAGATTTCTTTTTTTGTTGGGCAGTAACATTTATCTTTGTCCTTGCATTTGATTTTCAAATGAGATATGCTACAAGCTGACTTGAGCTTTGAGCTTCCTTTTATCATGGATTTAAAGAACTTCTGTTGCTCACGCATCTTATCAAGAGTGGCTAAAGCAAGTTGATAAATTTCTTCCAAAGTAAGCTGTGTTACTTCTTTGTTGAGAGAAGAAATCATCCTGTGTAATTCTGGTTGTAACTCATCTGGAATAGAGGCAATAAAAATATGTCTTAAATTAGGATTTTGAGTTCCACCTAAAGGATAATACTTTTCAGCCATTCTGATGTAATGCTTTTGAAGATCATGTCTGTTGAGCGAACAACATTTCATTTCAAAATATTCCTGAGAATTTCTTTTCTGAATCACATGAAAATCTCCAAGGAATTCTTGATGAAGGGCTCCTAGAAATACTCCAGGATTTGCAGATCTGATAAGTTGTAATCTTTGATATTCACTGAGCTGAGTAAACCATTCTCTCAAGTTTTCAGTCATCTGAGAAACAAATTCAGTCAGTATTTGTTCCAAGGTAAGACTCAGATTTGTCATATGAGAATCAATCTATGCTCCAAACTCATGCAATCTGTCACGCCATTTGGAAGGCGGGATATCATCAAAAGTAAACCAAGAATTATGCTTCTTGGGCTTGAATGGAGTGGATGTCCTTTCATTGGATTGTTCTTCCATTTCTTCTTCAGAGGAAGGAGGATCTTCAACAATAGGATTTCTACTAGTTGATTCTGCAGTAGTAGTCTAAGGATTAACCATAGCAATGGTTGATAAATCAGCATAATACTGTTCCTCACTAGAATACTCAGAGTAATCTGTTGTAACAGATTCTTTAGACTCCTGAGATTCTTCTGTAGTAGATTCAGTTTCGACTGCAGATGATTCTTCAGATGAGCTAGACTTTTGCTCTTCTGGATCCCTAGGAAGAAAAAACTTATTCCTTTCCAGTGCTCCAATAGTAGAACTACTGGGTTGTACTGCAGGATCTTTTCCTTTTCCAGGAACAGTAACAGATTCTTTGTAAGTAGAAACAGGCTCACGAATTTGAATACTAGCAGAAGGGGGTCTTCTTGTTGAGACAGGTGGTCTAACAAAAGAGAAGGCGGGTTTTCTAGGTACATATTCTGGTGTTTGGGCTGTTTATGGCAAAGAGGATTGGTAGGTAGAGGTTTCTGGTATGAAAGTTTTTTCTCCAGAATAAGAAACTTGTTTTCTTCGGGATGACTTTTTAGGCTTAGGGTTAAGCTGTCTAGCTAAATGATAAGTGGATCTGAAAACTTGACTATAATCTGTAGGGGAAGGTGTAGGTGAGGATAAAGGAGAGTATACTGGATAAGTTAATGGATGAATAGGAGAATATGAGGCAAGAGGGTCAACTGTCAAAGGGAAAGGAGGAGGTTGATCATACTTAGGCATGTCAGCTTCAATCTGCCTAATTTGTTCCTATATTTGTCTGAGCTCTTGTTCCTTTCTTTGAAAATCAGGTCCAAAATATCTCTGATTGTTGTTGTTCTTGAGAATTAAGCCTCGAATTAAGCCTATTGACTTGATCAGTCAATGATTCAACCTGAGAAGATAAATCTTTAGTGTTTGCAGAGATAAGATCCAGCTTAGAATCAATCCTGGAAAGAAATTTGTTCTGACAAACAGCGTTGTCAGTATGCCAGTTAAGTACTGTTTCTGTTTGAGTAACAGGTTTAGGACCATTCGGAGTAACTTCAGTACTTTTGATGTAGGGTTTTCTGGCTACCTTAGTTCCTTGATCAAAACTTTCCTCAAGAGAAGGAAACTGAGCTTCATAAGGATGAGATTCTGGATTGAGCATAGCTATGCATGGTTGTGGCTGGATAGTTGGAATAACTGGTATCACCGGAGGAGGTTCTGGAATAGCTGGTTCAGGCTGCTTATGCTGAGAAAAGACATCAGCAATTAGATCATTATGTCCTAGCTCCTTTAATAGATCATACAGAGACATTTCTGATCTAGGTTTCACAGCATTGATATCCAAGTTGATAGCAAATCTGGGTTTAGGTGGTTCATCATCATCATCTTTAGGCTTTCTGCGCTTAGGTTGATGTACCTGCTTTTTCTTTTTCTCCTTCTTTACAGCATGCCTGAAATCTTCATCATCAGAGAATTCCCAAAAAGATGGGTCATGACATTCACAATCTGATTCACATAAAGAGTTATCAAAATCTCAGATAAAGTGCCTATGAACATGAGACACGTACACTGGTTCAGCAGTCTTTGAAAATTCATGGACTGGAGGATTACTAGCTTCAGGGTCACTGGAATAAGCAGGAGAGATTGTAGCAATCATTCTAGAAGGATAAGAACCCTCTATTCCAGGTTTTTGAAAAACTGTACGAACAGTACCATCAGGCATCTGTGAAACTACAGGAGGTGCAGTAGTATGAACATCAGTAGGAGTGGGATTGAACTCTCGTTCATAGTTGGTGATCCATTCAAGAGGAATAATCTGAGTAAGCTCTTCTCTAGGAATCTGCCGTGGGATATTTACTATGGATGGACCATGAGTATTATCTATAAACATCAGCAGAGAATCATGTGTATCTGTTGGGAATTGGAGATCCAGAGAATGGTTCTGGACTCTGTAAACCAATTGATGATGTAGAGTGGCTGCAATAGCATTTGGATCAAGCTTGGCACCAACGATCTGCACTTGGACTTTTATTTTTTTCGAAAGAGTAGGATCTGACAGCATCATATTGAAATTTGGAGTGATAGTCAGGACAATACTTCCATTACTGAGAGTAATCACCAGAGTACCAATCAGGGCATTTAGATACTCATGATAGGCTATATCTAACAAAGCAATTTTTGCAGAGACAAGAAATCCTTTTCTGCCATGCAAGGTAAGAACAAGACGAACAACTCCAAGATGGAGATGGGAATATCCCTGTTCAATATAAGAGTTAATGAACGGCTGAGGTAGCTCCAGCGTAACATACTGTTCACTACTGGTAGAAGGAATACCACACTGGTCAAGACGAGAACTTTGAATAATTTCTTTGACAGGAGAAGTGGTTCTGGAAATAAGATGGCGGATATTTCTGAAGGTAGTGGAACGTTGTCTGTGAAAGAGGGAATATGGGTTTAGAAGAGGTAACTCAGTATCTCTGATACGAGCTTCTTCTTGAAGATGGGTAAACTCAATAAGGTTGTCTATTTTATGGGAAAGAGTACGTCGGATGGATGAAGGTATGTGGTCAATGGATAGGGCGGATGAAATTCTAACAGGTTCATTCGAAGTAGAAGGTGTATCACTCATAGTAGTAAGGTCTCTCTCTTACTCACTTTCTCTAACTTTATTTCTGCTAGATTTACCAGAATATCTGGTCAGAAAGAAGTAGACATGGCTCTGATACCATAGGGGGTGGATCTCCTTCAAGAACTCTGAGACCCAGTCCAAGATGAACATGAAACCCAAGCACTCTATCTAAGGACTTACGAATGCCTCTCTTAGGCCTTATATTTGCCTTTAGAGAACCTGGTTTCCATGAACTCCCAGACTAAATCTAATCATTCAAACGGAAGAATAGATTTTGGAAAGAATAGATTTTAAAAATAGAGATATTTGGATAATTAGTAGTAAAATCACTTTTTATATTGATAAATTACCAAAAAGGATATTATTTAATTGAAAGTAGAAAAGAGGGTAGAGAAGAAATAGAAGACAGGAGAGAGGGTAGAGAAGAGAGGAGATGTAGGGTAAAGAGGAGAGATAGTAGAGAAGAGAAAGAAGATATAGTGTAAGAAAAAGTAGGGATAAGATAATAATTAGATAATCTATAAATATAATTGTTTATTTAAAAAATTTTTAAATTAAGGTTTTGGCCATAGGGCTTTTCAAACCAAAATAAGTTTAGGTACATTAAACTAAGAATCTCGTACGTTGTAATTTTATTTTCACAAAACTTCACACTTTTGTTCGTATTTATTTATATACTGATTTTTGTCTCATTTTAATAGCAGGTTTCGTTTTTCCACCATTTCAATAGCGATAAAGAAACAGGGACAAATAAATGAGCAGTTAGGAGCAGTTACTCCGTTATGCATGATCTTCTCAGCGATATAGTCCCTACTTCCCATACTTAATATAATAAGTAGATAAATTTAAAAAGCTAAATAGATAATTTAATTATAATAAATATGATATAATTTTCTTAAAATATTCATGTATAATATTAGCCTATATATCTATTTATAAATTAGATAAAATAATTTTTTAAAAAATAATAAATATTAAATATAAAGCTTGTCAGCGGAGATAACTTGCTATAACTTGCGACCTCTGTATAAGTTGGTCAAACATGAGATTTAACAGCCAACGTGAATGTGATGTTAGCAAAATGTCACATTACATCATTTTTTACACATTTCATGAGCGTCATTGAGAAGAAAAATTTTCGAAGTTCCTCTACAAAACTGACCTTTTAACTCCTTTAGTAATTGTATACAAATAAAATTGATTCCAGTTTTTTAATTTGTTGCGCTAATTCTGGTTTTAAACTGGTTCAATCTAGTAATTGTAACCAACGTAGAAATCATGTTAACAGGGTGTAATCAAGTTAACTTCACAGCCCGTAAAAAGTATATTAATCGTCACTGATATTAAAATTTCCATAGCATTGTTCTTGTTTATGTCGAGGAGCGCGATTTTCACGATGTAAGGTTGTCATCTACAATCATATGCCAGGCTGTGATATTGGATTTCATCGACAAATCAACCGCCGTCTCGTCCACGTTTCAATTCTCTCCGTTCGTTCTAATGCCATCGATCACTTCCGGCCGGCATTTCTTAATCTATAAAGGCTCAAATCAATGTCTCGACTGGTCCGGTTTCTAAAACTTGGCAAAAAGCGATTCAAGTTTCTGAAATACCGACATGTTGTCATCTTCTTTATTACTGGTTTTTCTTGTCTTGGTAGTTTGTAGTATTTTTAAGCCTAAAACCGAAAAAACTAACGATCTGTTCGTCAGCTTCAGCGGCGATACCCGTTGTGGCTTCACGAGCCATCTCGAAGCATCTTTTAGCCGTAACGGAATCGAAGCCTTCTTAGACCATAAAATTGAGAGAGGGGCCGAGACGTTTCCGACGCTTTTACGTGAAATCAAACAGTCCAAGATCTCAGTGATCGTTTTTTCAGAAGGCTACGCAGCTTCAGATTGGTGTTTGAATGAGCTAGTGAATATAATGAAACGCAGGAGGAGAAGAAAACATATTGTGATACCCATTTTCTATGGGATCAAACCTAGCGATGTACGACAACAATCTGGGAATTATGCTGCTGCTTTTGCAGAACATGAACAATGTTATGGGCGTCGAAGAGTGCAAAGGTGGCGGAGTGCCATGACAGAAGCTGCCAATGTCTCTGGTTGGGATAGCTCCTCTTACGGGTATTATTGCTATACAATATGCTTGATAAATACTCCCTACATACCTGTATCAAGAAAACCAGGTATTTAAAAGAATGTTAGTTGTTTAAAATACCTTTCTAATGGTATGTATTGTAACTATTTTTTTGATGGAAAATCCTTCACTTTGATTAATCTATTCTTATTGTGGGAAAATTATAAAATTGACGGATAAAATAAATTAAAATTTTATATTTAGAATTAAAATAAATTTTTTATCTAACTTTTATATTTATGATTAGTATTACTTTAAGATTAATGAATGGTGCTTTATTTCTAATATGGATTTTAGAAAAATATTTGAATCTTTTGGTATTTTGACTTTCTGCTGCTTGGTCAGTCGAAGCAATACAATAAAAAATAATGAAATCCACAAAGCAATAAGAGAGAGAAAGGAGAGCAAGATCTTCCAGTTTTGATCGGCGTACTTCCAGATCAGAAAGAACAGTGCCTTCAATGAATCATTTCATGTTTCTGAAAAGTAATAGACGTTGGCTGTTGTTTGCATAGGAGTGAGTCTCGGCTTGTTGAGGATATAGCAATTGACGTGAAGAAAAAGTTAGAATCAACTGGCCAACGTACGTAGCGGCAGAGAGAGGAGCAACATTGCATTACTTTGACAAGCCTAAGGCACAAGCTAGTCATGGACGACCTTTGTAAATAATTCAAGGGAAAATCGATGAAAGGTACTCTTTAAAAATTTTATTTATAGGAAGAACTTGAGTGAATGAGTACTATGTATAAATTGTTTGAAATATTGATACTTTATATGAAAAAATATATATCAAATTTTTCTAGCAAATAAACTTTTTTTTATTAATTATAAGTATTTTCATATTGGAGGCAACCTTATTTAAAATATTGTAAGATACTACATGCGAACACCTCTTTCTCACAGCAGGATTCAAATATTGTTTTTTCACATTATGATTTTTAAGGGACTAACCCTTCTAATATACTTAACCTCTTTTGGTTAGCTAATAAAATTTCTGAATAAAGACTTTTGGCTGATTTTCCATAATTCAATACTAGTTAGATGTGTTTTTGGGTCCAGTAAGACGAGATTTCTTTTTTTGTGTGTGCTAACAGTAAGACTAGACGTTTAAACTTTATATAATTGTGTATGTATATAAGTTTATGCATCAATCTATCTGAGGTTTGTTTTGGATGTTTAACTTGTATCTAAGAAATTTTGTTTCTATGATATGATATGATATAATCACTTCTCCCAAAAATTGATTAATCAATAACTACTAAAACTTTATTAATGCAATCAATTCTCAAAATTAAAATATCATCAAATAAGTTTGTCCAGCAACGCTAACCATGAATAAAATTTTGTCCATTTAGTCACACTTAAAAAGTAAATTGCCCATTTGGATCTTTTGTATAGTGTTAGAATGTCAAGTGTAATTAAACTTAATAGATGTAGAAAGTTTCAAATTGGATAAAAGTAGATTTAATAATAATTTAAAGATATATATATATATATATATCAATGGAGGGACGCATAAATTTGGATGTTAAGGGTGTGTTTGGATTAGCTTTTAGAGAATAGATTCTGAGAAGAATAGATTCTAGGAAGAATAGATTTTAAAAATAAAGATGTTT